>OU342982.1:17089962-21889962 GCA_910592155.1 Ypsolopha scabrella
GACTACGTGGGATCTGTATGCTACATCTACATGATGGTGTACTACCGAGAGGAACCCAAACTTGGAAAATCATGTAACGATGTAGAACATTTCAACAATCAGCTCATGAAGCCTTTTCATTTGATAATCCACACCGATAGGTTTCAGAAAATATAAATAAAAAATATCTATATAAAAAACGATGCCTTCGGGATAACTAAACAGCGCAGTTTGAAGGTAAACCCCGGTACTACACCATAATGTTAATGTAGCATACCAGAGATTTAAAGTCGCAACGCCACAAAAGATTCCACAAAAGGTGCAGCGTGTGCAGTTTGCGCCTCAACTAAAAATATTGACTCCATATGGTGAAGAATTGTATCCAACCTCTTTTTTTTTAAACTATGATCCGAGTACAAATGTCCCGATGAACCTGGCACCACATGAGCAATGGTGGCTGGTTCAAAAGTGCAATCATTCGCTGCACTACCATATAATAATTATTACTAACTTATAGTGAGTATTTACTGTAGTCTTTCCAACTTCCATGGAGATCTTACTAAATTAAGGTGGTAACGGAGGATCTTGGTGCAAAATGCACATCATAATATTGTTTTCCTTACTTTTGAATAAAAAGTTATTTCATATCAATTCGCGCGAACTGCTTGTTAATAGTTAGGTGATCACATGAAAGTTATTCAATTTTATGCGTTACATTTTAGCTGTATTACATTACAAAAAGTTACCCCCTTAACAATGAATAACGTAGTCTTTTTAACATAGCCTCAATAAGTTTCAACTATAATTCGAGCTGCTAAAACACATTTTGTCTTGCGCCTTTTTCGTCGTGCACGGTGTTAGAAATGTAAACGGAACGCAATCATCTGCTGTCTCGTTCACTTATGTGTCATCTCCTTCTTGCACTGTCAACCGCCGCCATGTTAACTTGTGTGTCACCTCTCAATAATAAAATCCCTTCTAAATAAATCAATCTTGTCTCATTATAACCAATTCATCAGGTTATGGGCACCAGCTTGCTTCCCTGTCATTAAATTAAATATATTTTTTGAATTCAGACAGATTGTCATAGTTTTCCCCCAAGTTCGTAATTCCAAGCATCATGGCCGACCCCAAGACGACCATCGAAAAACTACGTGGTGTCGACAATTACGGCACTTGGAAGTTTGTAACAAAGATGTTACTGATACATGAAGAACTCTGGGACGCTGTGGAAGAAAAGAAGGAAAAAGATGACAAAACACAGAAGAAGGCATTAGCTCGTATTTGTCTTCTTGTTCAACCATGTGTATATCCGCACATAAGAAACGCGAAGACGGCACACGAGGCCTGGAGCAACCTTGAAAATGTTTATGAAGGTAAAGGCCTGAGCAGGCGCTTGTCATTGTTACGCACGTTGTTCGGGATGAAGCTCGATTCTTTCTCAAACATAGAGTCATATCTCACGAAGGTGGCCGAGATAGGCCAACAGCTTGACGATATAGGCGCTGGCGTGGAAGACAATTTTCTAGCTATCGTAATGCTGAGCGGGCTCTCATCAGACTACGACCCACTCATCATGACTTTAGAAAATTCGACTTTGAAACTCACAACTGAGTTTGTGAGGTCAAGATTAACTCAAGAATATCAGCGGAGACAAGAAAGAGACGATGCAAGCACAGCGCTGATAGTAAGGAAACAGGCAAAGGTGTTTCGCTGCTTCAGATGTAAGAAACCGGGCCACAGCATCAAGGATTGTCCTCGCAGAGCCAAGGATGATGGTCATTCAAAGGGAAAGAGTTCAGATAAGGCCTTGTTATCTGCGTTATCTGTTGAATTATCCAGGGATGTTTGGTATGTGGACTCGGGTGCTACCAGTCACATGTGTAATGACAAAGACATGTTACACGATTTCGTGTTTGACACTCCAGTATCGGTGAGTGTTGCGAATGGTGAAAAACTGATGTCATCGGGAAGAGGAAATGTGAAAAAACCTTTACAGAACACTTTAAGAACTGTAAGTGATGTGTTATATGTACCTAAGCTAGCGACTAACTTACTTTCAGTCAGTGCAATGGCACGTAAAGGTTTTAGTGTAACATTTCAGGGAAAATTGTGTAAAGTTTGTGATGGCCATGAGGTAGTTGCAACGGCTAGATCTCAAAATGGTATTTATGTACTCAATACCAAAGGTGAAGCTTCTTTTGTTACTAAAGAGAAGTCATGTGCTGCGTCTGTGTGTGGAAGGGGGACAGATTTTGTTTTACCAACAGACCCAGTTGCAGAGGTGGCCGTGCCAGGATCTCAGGCTGCATCCAGGGAGTCGCAGGAGGTTTGGCATAGAAGGCTTGGACATCTCAATGTGCGAAGTATGCAGCTTTTAAAAGGATTTCCTAAAGAGCTGCGGGATCCGTCACCAGACCACAGTACCGCACTCACCGCAGCAAAATGGAATTGCTGAACGAGCCAACCGCACCATAGTGGAGAAGGCCAGGTGCATGCTTCTCGATGCAGGCCTTGATCAGCGGTTCTGGGCAGAGGCAGTTAATACTGCTGTTTACCTGAAGAATAGGACACCAACCAAAGCTGTTCTGGGCACTACTCCTGAGGAAAAATGGTCAAATAAAAGGGTAAATATTACTCACCTTAGAACTTTTGGCTGTTTAGCTTATGCAATGATAGAAAAACGTAAGAAATTCGATTCAAAATGTAACAAATACATTTTTGTGGGTTACTGTGAAGAGACAAAAGGGTATAGATTACTAAACCCTTCACGTCCGTCAGAATGCATTAAAGCAAGAAATGTAACTTTCTTAGAAAATGAATTTTATTTACCAAAAGGTAAAAGTGATGAATTCACTGAGCTAATTCTAACATATTCTCACAATCAAAACTCTTCAACTTCTCATGAGATTGAAGATAATATGGGCAATGAAACTGTTCCAGAGTCACTAGACCAGTCCATGTCAGATCAGTCACAAGAACAGTCCATATCAGATCAGTCACCAGAGCAGTCAAGACTAGATCAGTCCTTATCAGATTTAAATGATGTAACAGGGATACCCAGTAATGCGGGATCTGATAAATCTACTATAATTCCCCGGGATAGTATTATATCAGTGAGTAGCCTTGAATCAGATGATTCGCGCGATGAAACTTACGTTCCAGGTGACACATCGATGGACAGTTCAGAAGAGTACACTGAAGTTGTGAACTTAGCATCGCAGTCTCCACACTTGTCCGAGATAAGCCGCTTTGATGACGAACCAGAGACAGTGGTACAAGCTTTGCAAGGAATAGAATCCAAGAAATGGAGAGATGCTATGTCAGATGAGTATAAATCATTTTTGGATAACAAATGCTGGACCATGACTGACTTGCCAGATGGGCAGAGACCTGTGAAGTGCAAGTGGGTTTATAAAAGGAAGAGAGGATTGAATGGAGAAGTATTGAAATATAAAGCTCGATTAGTAGCAAAAGGTTATACACAAAAATATGGCGTAAATTACAATGAAACTTTTTCACCAGTGGTGAGGTACTCAACTATTAGAATCTTGCTTGCTTTGGCCGCTGAGATGAATATGGAGATAGATCACCTTGATGTGAAGACTGCATTTTTGAATGGAGACCTCAAGGAGACCGTCTACATGGAACAGCCGGAGGGCTTTGAGGATAAAGAGAACCCGAACAAAGTCTATCGCCTGAATAAAGCGATTTATGGGCTCAAACAGGCTTCTAAGAGTTGGTATGAGAAGATAAATACAGTTTTAATAGAAAAACTTAACTTTAGAAAGTTTTCTTCAGAGCCATGTGTTTTTATGAAGAATCATGTTGGAACTGTGACTATTATAGCACTTTATGTCGATGACATAATCTTATTTTCGAATAACAAACAAGAGAAACTGAAAATTAAAGAGAAGCTTATGACTCAATTTGAAATGAAGGATCTAGGGCCAGCATATCACGTCCTTGGCATGAAACTATGCAGAAGGGATGGAAAGTGGACTTTAGATCAGTCTAGTTATATTCAAAGAGTGTTGGAGCGTTTTAAAATGTCTGATTGCAAGCCAGCATGCACTCCTATGGAATCTGGGCTGAAGCTTGTAAAAGCAGATTGTAATGAAAATAATTTTCCGTATAGAGAATTAGTAGGATGTATAATGTACATTTCAGTTTGCACGAGGCCAGACATTGCTCATGCAGTCAGCATACTCAGTCAGTTCAACGATAGTTATGCTGAAATACACTGGAAGGCAGCAAAACGGGTGCTTAGATATCTGAAAGGTACGGTTAATCATTGTCTTACTTATGAAAAGAGTAGTATGGGTGTCAGCGCCTACGTTGATGCAGATTGGGCCGCCAATGAGATAGATCGGAGGTCATTCACTGGGTTTGTCTTTAAAATAGGTAAGTCTACAGTATCATGGGAAAGCAGAAAACAAAAGACGGTCGCTCTTTCTAGCACGGAGGCGGAGTACATGGCACTCTCTGACGCATGTAAAGAGGCTTTGTTTATCAGAACTTTCTTGTATGAATGTTTAGGTACAAGTTGTAAAATTACTATGTTTAATGATAGTCAATCAGCACAAAAACTTTGTGTTAATCCAATGTATCACTCTAGAACTAAGCATATTGATGTCAGACATCATTTCATTCGAGGAATTGTAAACAAAGGTATTATTGATTTAAATTATTTGTCTACCGATCAAATGACGGCTGATGTTTTAACTAAACCTTTAACTAAAGAGAAAACTGAAAAATTTGTCAGTCAACTTGGCTTAGCGGAGACAATTTAAATATTGTAAAATCAATTAATAATGTTACCTGTTCATTTTAAGTTGCATAAAAACTTTATAGCTTTTGTTTTAAGGGCCAGTTTGATAAATGATTGCATTGTTTAAGGGCCAGTGTTAGAAATGTAAACGGAACGCAATCATCTGCTGTCTCGTTCACTTATGTGTCATCTCCTTCTTGCACTGTCAACCGCCGCCATGTTAACTTGTGTGTCACCTCTCAATAATAAAATCCCTTCTAAATAAATCAATCTTGTCTCATTATAACCAATTCATCACACGGAGCAAGCACTTGTGTTTGACAAATCGGCTGGCGTATTAAGGTGACTCCTTCAGAAAAAAATTGTAACTTGCTTCGGGGTGGTTGAAATTTCATACAAAATCGTATAAAAATAAAGTTCTTATCAGCTTGCACTGCAACATGGCTATTACGCCAGTCGCTGCGGCTGACAAGTGCGAAAATATTGTGTTTTTTATTTATTTTGAATAAAGTAAATTGAATTTCCAATAAACCAGAATACCATATCAATGGTTTGTCTGTAAGTTTCAAAATTTTTATACCTTTTCGATAAAAACTGCAGCAGTGATATGGTTACAAGTGGATACAAAACCGGCCAAGTGCGAGTCGGAGTCGCGCACGAAGGGTTCCGTACCATTAATCTATAAACACGGCAAAAAATTATGTCAATTACATCACCATAAACCTAAACATATGCTTCTAAGTCCGAAGTTCCACCTGATAGCCGTTACTGACATCCAGTTACTGTCTTCTTAATCATCAAGAGACTTTTAAGTTTTAGGCTGTAGAAGCGTCACCACGAACCTAAATATATGCATCTAAATCTAAAGTTCCAGCTCACAGCATTTACTGCGATCCGGTTACTATCTACCTGATCATTATCAGACCCTCAGCCCGTCCGCAGGGAAAAATTCATATCCTATGCTTATGTGACGTGTCTTATAATTACAACAGTTAAAAAAATATCAAAATCGGTCCGGTAGTTCCAGAGATTACCCGCGCGAATGTAATTAATGGCTGTGGCCTTAGAGAACTACCATGCCCAATAATCAAACAATAGCCTAGGTCCAAGAAAGACTCTAACCGTGATTATTAATTACTATATCCGTAGGGAACTGCCTATCCCCAGGGAAAAAAACTGTAGCCTATGTCTAAGTAAAAAGTCTTACAATTACATCAGCGAAAGAATTTTTAAAATTGGATCGGTAGTTCCGGTAATCATATGCATGAATATAAATAATTACTATGGCTCTAAGAAACTGCCTGTCCACAGGTAGCAAACTATAGTGTATGTCCAAGTGAAAAGTAATCATTACAACAATGAAAGCATTTTTAGAATCAGATCAGTAGTTCCGGAGATTAAACATTACGTACAAACTCACAATATAGCAAACGTTCAAAAGAATCTATTGGATATTTTTCAAAAACCTCGCAGAGCGAGCTCGTCTTTTGGCTTCTATCGAGCCAGAGTCTGGCCACTTGCAAAATACTTATTGATTGACTTATGAATAAGGTGACCTTTTCCTTGGCCATTGGTCTGAGACTTGGTGCTAGAAATAATGGGCCACATCTTGACGGTGTGGTACAAGTTCAGCTTGTTTACCTTCCACGTCATGCGTGAAGGGTAATCTGATACCAATCAGATTATCTTATAAAAGGGTGTTAAAAATAAATCAGTTACCGGTTCCGAGCTTGAAACACCTCCTTCCGTTTTTCTGTTGGGTTTTGGTCACTTCTACTAACTTCAGTTTTATTTCACTACTAAACGTTTCGTGGTTTAGATTCATACTGATATTAAAACGGCTACTCACGATCTTTTAGTCAAATTTCGCCTGACTAGTTTTAGCTTTATTGTCAAATCTTCTTAGCTTTTTAAAATATGACATGTTAACATGAGTACATTGTACTTTACAAAAACATGAGTACATTGTACTCTACTAAGTTCCATTGTGATTGACATAGTGGCAGTAGTTTCTTCATCATCAGAAAGCTATAGTTACTTGTGTCTCACTCAATGCAAAGCTACAATGGGAGCCAATCCATTTTACCTTTAAAGTATCTTCATAAAATTTCGTTTCATTTCAGTTCGGGTCTTACCTGGGTTCAGATGGCACCAATGCTGGCAGAAATGACAAGTAAAGATTTAAGAGACAGAGTTTTACTGTTCTATACATTATTTTTTGCAATCGGTCATTCTGTTGTTACATTATGTGCTTGGGTAGTGTTGACAACAGAAATCAATGTTGTTATATGGGATGGCTACTTCGGTATGTATTTTTTTCAATAAAAACATGGTGTTTTGCCTTCCGTCTTGATTATCTTTATTAGCTGTGTATATCTATAACAATAATAGAGAAGTTAAAAAGTTGTGCCTGGTTATTTAATATTTTTGCGAAATTTTTAAATAAAATGGGTTATTATTATTATAGTGTACAGAGGCCAAAACTTTTTTTTTACTTTTGTCTATCTTATCTCGAAGACCACTCAACGGATTTGTACGCAGTTTTTAGTATCGTTGTAGTGACCCTGGCCAATAAATAGGCTATAAGGGGTGTTCTTAAAATAACGCCAAAGCCGAAAACGGGGAATAGATTGAATAAAGGCAAAAGTCTAGGTAGTGTAGTGATAAAATCTTTTGACAGATTTAAGTATGCATACTTGTTGATAAAACGTAACAAATAACTTTTCTCAGCATCACGAGATGAATGCCGAAGGAGTGTCAGAGATGTTCCCAAAATTGAACTGTGAAATGCAAGTCACATAATCACAGTCCACACTTGGTGCACCCACTCGTCAACAACGATTATTACGTCGCAAACAGAACATTTCCCACACATAGCTTAGTACAAGCAAACAAATAATATATGTCAATTATCTCTTTGTTTGCTCCTATTACATAAACAATTACAATGCAAATCGAGAGAAATTTTTGACCTAAAAGAATTTACTGGAAAAATACGGAAAATCACCATCGACGTCATATTAAAGATATTAAATAAATTAATGAACCAATCGTTTATACAGATCTAATACACATTGATGGAACCTGTACATTGTGTTCAATTTAAACTGAACATTAGAAATAATAGTAATCTACGTAATAAATAAATAATTTTGTTTACATTTTCCAGAACTAAAGCCGTGGAAGATATTTCTGTTCGTATGCTCAATATGGGGCTTGTTGGCGGCCTTGCAATACAGCTTTCTACCTGAAAGTCCAAAATTTTTATTATTCTGTGGAAAAACTGAGGAGGCCTTAGAAGTTTTGAGAAAAATATACAGTGAAAACACAAGAAACAAAAAGAGCCAATTCCCAGTAAGATTTTATCCATTATACCTATTATTATCTTAATTGTCATTTTTAAATCTATATAATTAAGTGATTCTTTGCAATTTAGGCATATTCTTTTATTTGCAAGTAAATAGTCACATTCAAGTGAGTGAAATATTTAAAATTTAAAGTGGCTTGAGCTTAATTTTGTTTGAATTTTGATTGGATAGTGAAATGGCAAAAATTTAACCGCAAATAATGGTTCAAGGTGAATGGTTTCTATCTCTACTCTTTTATGCCTGTTATATAGTTTTAATCATTTAAATTTAATATAATCCGTTTAAAATATGTATATGTTAAACTTAAATTAATATAATCTGATTAAAGTAGGCATGACTTTGCAAAATATTCCGCCAAACATTGTGTTGTGCAGACATCTTTATTTATTTAAGTGTTTTACAATAATCTTACATTAAGTAATAACTAGGTACCAGATCCATCTATTTATAAAGTCACATAGTGTAACATGATCCAACATCTTCCCTCTATTTTTATTTTCCAATTTAACTTTAACTTTTATGTTTACTTAACCGTACAATAATAATTTGATTTTTCTCATAATCAACTAGTCTTCGGGGATTTCTAATTTGTCTCCCTGCTCTTGTTATAATTTGTTTTGGTGATTTTTCTGGGAGCAATCTACCAGAAATTGAAACTTCACTAAGATCTTTTTCAGCACCTTCATTACCTATTACCACCCTTTTCCGTAAATTCATCAGTACTAATTTCTGAATCAAGTAAAACTTAGGGCGAATATGGATTTCATTTCTTTTATAAAGGGTGTAATTAAATCAACCAACCAAATTCATACTGAAGGCTCGGTTAGTGATCAACAACAGGTTCAGTAATCTTTTTGACCAATTTCAAAATACATTTTTTGCTCCCTTACTGATTGGACTAGTTTAAGTACAATACCTAGTGCAGGCACTATAGAGCAAAACATTTTTTTTTGGATTTCTCCTTGAGTCTCATTTATTAAACCTTGTTCCTGATGACTAACTGAGTCTCCAGTATGAATTTTGTCAGTTGATTTAATTTCACCTAGTATACCTATTTCCAGTATCACTGATCAAATTATAGGATCTTGGGGTAACTGCTTTGTTGATTATTTTGCCAATTTCCCAATTTAAATAAGGCAATTTCTTAAACATAATGCTTTGGCCCTCATTAAATTCAGAACTTTTCCTCGCATTGTTGTCAAAGCTCTCTTTCACCAAACGTTTATTAGTTTCCATTAAAACCCGATCTTCTTCAGAAGTTATTTTGGGAATCAATACTTTAAGTACCTGAACAGAGAATATTTGTCCTCAAGTTCCTACCCATAAGACTGGATGCTGCAGAATTTATCTGTCCTCTAGGTGTTGCCCTTTTTGATAGAGCTAAAATGGGTCGTCTTTTGAATCTTTACACTTTTATAGACATTTTTTAGCTTTTTTGACTGCACTTTCCGCTAATCCATTGGACTGAGGATAATGTGAACTTGATAAAATAAGTATTTTTTGTTTGATAAACACTTGTACTTGTCCACTTATTTATATTAATTTCCCTTACCGGTTTCGCTGTTAAAGCATTATCAAAGGTTTGTTTGGTTGTTTACGTACAATATATGAATCGCTTGGGAAAATAAGCTTAAAATTCCATTCCTTAGCAAATTTCTTAAACAGATCTAAATCAAACTATAGTGCTCCATCTGTATAGCACGAATAGGTATTCCATGACGAGCAAAAAATTATTTAAGTTTATCAATGACAGTTTTTTGTTCTCATATTTGAAATTTTTACCAGTTCAATATATAGGTAGTTAATATCTCATCCTAGCTCAGGCCAAGAAAGCGTTGGAGTCTCTTTAACCTGTAACTCCATTAAACTTTTGTTATTCTGAATTTTTCGTCAGGTTTTCGGATGAGTTGAAGAAGGATGGTTATCGGAAGCATCCTTGAAATACGCATCTTTTTAGCCATCCAGCTCTCCATGCCCAAAATACTTATAGTTGGGTTGGACATGCTGTCATCATTCTCTTTTCAAATTTCCCAGTTTTCTTTTCAAAATACGACCAAAATTTACAAACATAATGATAATTTTCCGCTGTCACCATGTTATGCAGACATATTTATTTATTTAAGTGTTTCACAATCATCTTACATTAGGTAATAACTAGGTACTAGATACATATGATTATAAAGTCACATTATATAACACATTCTTACCATGTTATTCAAAATGCAGACTCATGCACCGTCCGCCCTCCCGCATAAAACATGCACATGCAAGCAGTACGAGCAAAGATACAAGTCAATCTTAAAAACAAGCAAGAAAACTTATCGACACACGTTTCGCCTCTAAACGAATCATTTTCGGAGTTTGTTGCACACTCTGTCGCTCGCAGCAACTCAATTGCTGTGGAACGGTCGGGCAAGCGACACGTCCTGAGGATACCTCGTTCAAAGGTGAAACAAGGATTGATAAGTTTTTTGCTTGCGATGGTGCATGAGTCTGTGTTTTGACTAGCATGGTAAGCAAAAAATCAATATATCCATTAGTTTAATCCATCCACCACCATCCATCAACCTGTTTTGTCCACTGCTGTACATAGCTCTTTTTAAAATTTCGCTCCTCTTGGCGGTCCTCCCGGAAGAAATTCCCATACTCACACACGCAGCTGGGCAGGCGGATTGGTGAGCGTGGTTTAGTTATTATTATTTAAGTTTCACTATAATATTAATTTATTAAATACGTTTTTGTACGCAATCATGGGCAAATTTTCAAACACGTTATATCAACTATCTGATTTATAATCAAAATGTAAGAATTGATATTTGTCATGAAGTATTGGTAAAATATCACTTTTCACATGTTACAGATGACGTCATTAGCTTGTTCAGTGTCTACAAATGATAGAAAAGGCGTCATCAATCAAATTACAGCTGGACTGTTTAACGTGAAGGAGCTCTTCAGAAAACCTTTGGTTTATATCCTGATATTGATGTCATTTTCAAGTTTTGTTTCTACTTTAACGTAAGTTAAATCCCGGCAAAAACATAAGTGTGAACAAAGGGCCGAGTTCAGTAGAAAGGCTTCACCAAATTGCGATCAAATTGGGTGCCGAGGAATATGGAGTTTCATTCAGTCATAACTGCAATACTCTTGGAGGAGAAAACTCGTCCGAGGCAATAATGTATACGTTCTTCACTTGTTTTAAAAGAAAGTTTGTTACGGTTCTTGCCACAGAATATGTAGAACTTGTCAAGTGTCCACAGCTAGGGTTTAAACGTTTGAAACTTACGTTATACATGCAAATAACTGACTATGAAAACTGATAGCTAATGTTCAATCATTTAAAATCGAGCTGTGGAAACTTCCCGAGTTCTACATATTCATTAGCAAGGACCCTAACAAACTTTCTTTTATATATTATTGCAGTCATGACTGAAGGAACCTCCATAAGCCTCGTTACCCAATTTGATCTCAATTATTTTTTGGTGAAACCGACAATCTGCACTGCTTTTGTACTGAACTCGGCCCTTTTTTCACATTTAGGTTTTCGGTGGGATATCATTGGTTTTTGAGTTGTATTTTAAACACTTGTAGCGGGTGGTTTTACCAGCGTGAATTAAATTAGTGACTACGTCCTTATGAAACTGCCTGTCTTTAAGAAACAAACTATACATGGCCTGAGCGCGAGTGATGTGTCTGATCATTACATGAGTGAAATAATTTTCAACATCGGATTAAAAGTTCCAGAGATTACCCACGTAATTAATCGCTATGTCCCTAGGTAACGGCCATCCCCAGGAAACAAACTATAGCCTATGTCCAAGAAAAAAAGAGTTAGTAGATTGTTTTTCTTTTATAGCTTGTTTAGTTTTAAATTATTATTAAAACAAAAAAAATCAAACTATTATGAGTAACAGTGAAATATTTTTTTTGATCGGTTTACCAGTTCCACTGATTACGATATATGTATAGGGGTAAATACAAATAAACAAATTTTACATTCTTATAATATGAGTGTCGATTAGTCGATTAATAATAATAAGTGACGACCCCACCGCCCACTGGTGCGTCCAGATGGCGTCGGGGTGTGACGACCCCTTCGCCCTCTGGTACGTACAGTGCAAGCAGTCACCGCAGAGCGGCTTGTGGCGAGCCGATTGTGAGTGGCGACACCTCGGACCCTACCTCCAGGGGAAACACACACACATACACACAGCGACACACCTCCCCGCCTCTGTGCTTGCCTTAACTAGCCGGCCAGAGTGGAGTCGCAAGAGCGGAACCTATGCTCCAGGTTGGAAGTGTAAAATGTCATAACGCCGGGGGCACTTGACTGTATAAGGATCTTGCGCCCCTCAGACTCACCTCTCGACAACCTTAGCTGCTTACATAGTGTTGCCCCCTAGCCGCCCCATGGTGGTTAGATAGGGGGCCCACAATGGCTATCCTTCTGGGTAGTCATCAAGCAGCAAGTCACCATCTGCCAGACTTAAATTTGTGAGAGATTTTTGAGGCAGATGTCCGTTATCTCACTCCATAGCCCTGTTATCCGGCCCATTTAGCATCCCATCCACATAGCCCACTCCAAGTCTTCCTTTCTGGCAACAGTTTGGCAACTATGGGGGACTGTCCGTTAGTGTATCCCAATGTTACATTGAGGGAGAGGCCTCCATAGATGCGGCCATCTCACATTAGATTAAATGGTACTAAGGCCTCTTCAATGTTGGTTTCGGCCCCATGAATGCCTTTCAAATGACCGGGTCCCTATGGGCCCGTGACTGAAAAGTGTACCTACATAATAATATAATTTTATTTCAGACCAAGTCCATATTTTGTTAGTAACAGAAATGCTTAAAACTGTATTAGTACACACATTAACAATTTAAATATTCATTTTAAATTAAACATTAGAGCTCTGGACCCCATATGTATGAAGTTACAGTGCCGCACAACTGGACAATCCATTCGATCCAATACGGTGTTGAGAAGGCTGCTGGGACTGTCTCTCACGCGCCGCATCAGAGAAGCTACTCTTTTGCGTACTATCGACTCAAAGCTGTCAAAACGAGCCTCGGTAAACATGCCTGATGCGCTGCAGAAGTGAGGCAGTCCCATCAACATTCTCAGTCCATTATTATATTGGACGCGCAGAACACTGACCGACTTGCGAGTACAACCAACCCACAGGCTGCAAGTGTAAAATGTCTGGTAGTATGCCTTGAAAAGGGTGAATTTAACTTCTCTTGTATTAATGCATTGTAAGATAGAAAAACCGGCCAAGTTCAAATAAGACCGTGAGACTTCCGCACATACCGTTTAAAACACGAAATAATTCAACGAGCCTTTATACTCGTAATAACCGACCTCACATGACACGTACGATCTATTAAACTCTATTTATCCAAAAGTCTTAAGTTGGTTATGAATAACTTCCGGAATAAGCACCTTATGGTGATTTTCGTTTAAATAGCTAAAGTCATTATTGGAGACTCGGTAAGTGGAAGGACCAAGGTTCAATGACCCTTTCTGTGAAATATGCAAAATTAAATTTAGACTTCCTATACTAATTGAGTCGAGGTTGTTCTTGAACAAATAATATAGAGACAAATAAATCTAGGTCCACTGTAAGTCTGTCGGTAGGTTGGTCAGTGAGTGATAAAAATAGTGAGTTTTATGCGTAAATATCTCGATTCTTATGAAATTTAGAATCTTGGGTAGTTGCGCAGACCTTAACAGATATGTAAAATTGCAACTTCGTAGATCCAATAGGAAATGAGTTATGGAGGGGTTGAAAGCAGCACGAAATGGTTGGTGCAATAAAACACACGGACTGGTGCGCGTTTTTTCTTTTTGAACTCGGCCCTGGACACGCTCCTGCATATAATATTTTTATACATACTACTGAATACTGATACATCAGTATGTGCATTACAAGGTAGTTAGATCAAATAGTCACAAAAAAATATTCAATGGACAAGTATGGTGGAAAAATTCAACGGTCTAGGTACGAGTAAGTACCTCGGTGGCGCAATTGTTAGCGCGCTTGTCTGGGAAACAAGAGGTCCCAGGTTTGAATCCTGGCCCGAGGAATTTTTTCAAATTCTTGTCTTTACATTTGTTTCTAATTTATCTTTTCTGGTTTGTAATGCACTCTAATAATAATATTTAGAGTATTACAAAGCGATGTATTGCGCAATAAATACATAATCTCCAATAATAATATTGACATTTCATGTGTTCTCTTGGATGTCATAAAAAGCGACTAAGAGATTATAAAAAGCTATACCAACACTCTTAGTTTCTGTAGTATTGAATTCATAAGGACGTCGAATCTTGGCCTCGTCTGCAGCGACGACGTAGACACCTGTGTAGTGGTGGTAGGCTTCAGCCGTAGCTTTTCATCACCCTCATGACGAAACCATGCCGCTAAGCGAATCGTTATGTTCCATGACGTCACCATTACCGGGGAGTGGTTACAGGCAGTTGCTTAGTAACAGTCATTCTTCTGTTACCGACTTCCGTAGATTTTTGTACAAGTCTCTTTAAGGACTGATTAACGTCACGCCTGTTATCACTATCCCGGTTTCTGGGTGAGCGCGCTTTATCCCAGGTCTAATCGATGCTTTCCATCAGAAGTGGCCAAGCGTAAGCAAATTGAAGTAAAAAAAACCGGACAAGTGCGTGTCGGGCCACGTGATTCCGTAGTTGCCCAGTACATTTTATAAGTTGATCTACTAATGCAGATCGCGCCAAACTTCTAGTTCCATACATTTAGAAGAACGGCCCATACATTGTCGAGTTTAGAAGTTTACTCCTAAACTTGTAAGGCCTACTTAGCTGTGGGAGTTTTCCTTTTAAATTCATTAACAGTACCTATACTACTTCTGTGAATTTTTTCACATACCCATAAGCAACCGTTTAGCCAGCAGGAAGGGGGAACACTTGACTCTAACAAAAATTAGCAATCGCTTAATATTTCGCCACCGGATCCCTAAATCGAAAAATTGTTTTCACACACCTACAATGTTCTTAAACGACCTATCTAACGATACCCTAATTAACGTGTATGGGAGATAACATGAAAAAAAATCGAGATTTTTTTTACCATTTTGGTCGGCGTGATTAATATGTATACTAATGTCAAATTACAGCATTATAGTACTAATAGTCTCTGAGCTAAGCCGCGGACAGACGAACGGACAGACGGACATAGCGAAACTATAAGGGTTCCTTGTCGGAATACGGAACCCTCTAAACGTGTAAAAAAGGTAAAAAACCAACTTTTACTTTTAAAAAATTTTGTATATCAAAAAAAAAGACATTTTATTTTATATATATACAAAAAACACGCTATTCAGATATATTTCGACAATTATTATTGTCGGCATCAGTGAAATACACATAAAAATATTATAGTAATATGTACATGACGTAAAATGTTCTAATGGTGTGGATGATTGACAGACAGAAAAATTAAAAAAAAAAAAAAAAAAAAAAAAAAAAAAAAAAAAATTGTTTGGGCTTTTTGTTGTGGAGATGCTAAAATAATTTATTTCTGTTTATTTAGACCTGGACCGTAATGGGCACCAAGCGACCATATATAGGACCCTTCCCATGTTTTGAGTTGAATGTCTGTGAGTGGTGGAGAGAATGATTTTATGATGCGTGCAGTGAAGCAGTTATTAAAAGTCAGGTTGTGAAGTCGTGTGTGGGTAGGGATGGGTAGAGTGTTGTTTGGGTTGGAGTCTGATGTGTGTCTGTGTTGGTTAAGTCTGATGTGAAGATTATTTTTGGTTTCGCCAATGTAAAATGCAGGACAGTGCTTGCATTCCAGAAGGTAGATGCAATTAGATGTTTTACAGGTGCTGTTGGGTTGGGCATGATAGGTATGTGATGTGTGGTGTGTCATAATGGTAGTATCTGTGTTGATGATGGCGCATGTTTTACAGCGTGGCCGTCGGCATGGTGTAGTGCCAGGTGATGTGATTGTGTTCTGAATGGCTGGTTGTTTCTTTGTTTTGGTGACAATGGATTTAATGTTGGGATTTTGTTTATAACTGATCTGGACGTTGTGAGGTAGAAGGTCTTTTGTATCATCGTTTTGTGTCAGGATGGGTTGAAAGTCTTTTATGAGTTTTTTAAGTTTGTAGCTTCCATGAAAATATGTGGTGATAAGGCGTGGTTGTGTGTTAGTGTTTTGTGTGTTTCTGTCGTTATGGTATCTGGGTCGATCGTAAATATGTTTGATGAGGAAGTTATTTGGATAGTTCCGATTTAGGAGACCTGTGTGTATTTTATTTTGATATGTTTTGAGTGTCTTTTGAGTGTTGCAAATACGACGGCCTCGGAGGGATAGGGAGTATGGAATGGATGATTTTATGTGTTGTGGATGACAGCTATTGAAATGAAGGTACTGTAGTTTGTTGGTGGGTTTGAAGTGTACTGATGTCGTGATTTGATTGTTGTTGCCTAGTGTTATGTCTACGTCTAAAAATGTGATATTGGTGCTAGAAATTTCATGAGTGAATTTTAATGGACTGAATTGGTTAAGTTTATTGAAGTATCTGTTGAAGGAGTCTATATCATGCGGCCAGATCACAAATATATCATCGATGAATCTTTTCCACACCAGGGGTTGAAGAGGTTCAGAAGCAAGAAAGCTGGTTTCAATGGAGGCCATGTACAGATTAGCGTAACTTGGTGCCATCCGAGTACCCATTGCTGTCCCTTTGATTTGGTGGTAGAACTGTCTTTCGAATGAAAAATAATTGTTTTCTAGAATGATTTTGGCCAGGTCTGTAATAAAATTTGTAGATGGTTGATGAGGTGTCGGTCTCATATCAAGATGATTGTGGAGAGCTGCTAGACCGGCACTATGAGGTATGTTAGTATATAGTGAGGTGACATCGATAGTAGCAAGGAGTAATGGTGCATTAGGAGGAAGATTAAGTGATTGAATTGTTTCGATGAAATGTTGTGTGTCTTTAATGAAGGACGGTACGGTTTTTACTATTGGCTGGAGATGATAATCGATGAATGCAGATATTCGTTCTGTTGGCGAGTCATATGATGCGACTATTGGTCTTCCGGGGTGATTGGGTTTATGAATTTTGGGCAGCATATAGAAATGTGGGGTCCTCGGATGGCTTGGTAAAAGGAGTTCCTTGTCTTTCTCGGAGAGTCCTTCGGCTGTACCCCTGGTTTGAATGATATCCTCGACGATACCTACGATCCGACCGCATGGTATATCATTCTACCGGCAGACAAAGGATCAGCCACTGTTATATTAAATAAATCCGACTACATAGCAGAAGGCCTGCGCCAACTAACAGACACAAGCTTCTATAGTCCAGCACCAAGTGATCCATGCGGTCGGATCGTAGGTATCGTCGAGGATATCATTCAAACCAGGGGTACAGCCGAAGGACTCTCCGAGAAAGACAAGGAACTCCTTTTACCAAGCCATCCGAGGACCCCACATTTCTATATGCTGCCCAAAATTCATAAACCCAATCACCCCGGAAGACCAATAGTCGCATCATATGACTCGCCAACAGAACGAATATCTGCATTCATCGATTATCATCTCCAGCCAATAGTAAAAACCGTACCGTCCTTCATTAAAGACACACAACATTTCATCGAAACAATTCAATCACTTAATCTTCCTCCTAATGCACCATTACTCCTTGCTACTATCGATGTCACCTCACTATATACTAACATACCTCATAGTGCCGGTCTAGCAGCTCTCCACAATCATCTTGATATGAGACCGACACCTCATCAACCATCTACAAATTTTATTACAGACCTGGCCAAAATCATTCTAGAAAACAATTATTTTTCATTCGAAAGACAGTTCTACCACCAAATCAAAGGGACAGCAATGGGTACTCGGATGGCACCAAGTTACGCTAATCTGTACATGGCCTCCATTGAAACCAGCTTTCTTGCTTCTGAACCTCTTCAACCCCTGGTGTGGAAAAGATTCATCGATGATATATTTGTGATCTGGCCGCATGATATAGACTCCTTCAACAGATACTTCAATAAACTTAACCAATTCAGTCCATTAAAATTCACTCATGAAATTTCTAGCACTAATATCACATTTTTAGACGTAGACATAACACTAGGCAACAACAATCAAATCACGACATCAGTACACTTCAAACCCACCAACAAACTACAGTACCTTCATTTCAATAGCTGTCATCCACAACACATAAAATCATCCATTCCATACTCCCTATCCCTCCGAGGCCGTCGTATTTGCAACACTCAAAAGACACTCAAAACATATCAAAATAAAATACACACAGGTCTCCTAAATCGGAACTATCCAAATAACTTCCTCATCAAACATATTTACGATCGACCCAGATACCATAACGACAGAAACACACAAAACACTAACACACAACCACGCCTTATCACCACATATTTTCATGGAAGCTACAAACTTAAAAAACTCATAAAAGACTTTCAACCCATCCTGACACAAAACGATGATACAAAAGACCTTCTACCTCACAACGTCCAGATCAGTTATAAACAAAATCCCAACATTAAATCCATTGTCACCAAAACAAAGAAACAACCAGCCATTCAGAACACAATCACATCACCTGGCACTACACCATGCCGACGGCCACGCTGTAAAACATGCGCCATCATCAACACAGATACTACCATTATGACACACCACACATCACATACCTATCATGCCCAACCCAACAGCACCTGTAAAACATCTAATTGCATCTACCTTCTGGAATGCAAGCACTGTCCTGCATTTTACATTGGCGAAACCAAAAATAATCTTCACATCAGACTTAACCAACACAGACACACATCAGACTCCAACCCAAACAACACTCTACCCATCCCTACCCACACACGACTTCACAACCTGACTTTTAATAACTGCTTCACTGCACGCATCATAAAATCATTCTCTCCACCACTCACAGACATTCAACTCAAAACATGGGAAGGGTCCTATATATGGTCGCTTGGTGCCCATTACGGTCCAGGTCTAAATAAACAGAAATAAATTATTTTAGCATCTCCACAACAAAAAGCCCAAACAATTTTTTTTTTTTTTTTTTTTTTTTTTTTTTTTTTTTTTTTTAATTTTTCTGTCTGTCAATCATCCACACCATTAGAACATTTTACGTCATGTACATATTACTATAATATTTTTATGTGTATTTCACTGATGCCGACAATAATAATTGTCGAAATATATCTGAATAGCGTGTTTTTTGTATATATATAAAATAAAATGATTATAAAAATGAAAGATCAAAGAGATCAATAAAAAAATATATGTTATTTGAAAAAAAAAGACAGTGATTCTAATATGTACATTTCGGGCAAGTTGGTATTGCACTTTTTTATTAAAAAGTTAAATATTTTTTGCGATTTCAGAGTTAGCCCCATAGTAAACGTGTTCTATACCATTGACTGAATGAGTTTTTAAAATATGACGACACCTTTCTGTCACACGTTGTATAGGCATTTGAATTTTAATCAGAAAAAATCAGGTGGAACTTTGTTGTAGACAGACAAATGGGACATTATTAACGTTGTATTGGGGTCTTACTCGCGATAACTAATAACATACCTTAATAGTTATGTGCCAATACAACGTCAATAATGTGTGAAAATCGCGAAAGTTTAAAGTTTACAAATGGGACATTATTGCCAATAGATTATAGTCATGCGAAAGACCTGAACGCATAGCGAATATTTTTTTATATTTATATTAATTTTCAGATTAATAATTTTACGGCTATGGTATCCACAACTTTCAACACTAGTAGAAGATTACAAGAAAATGCATGATGGAGAAGAATCTGAATTTTGTGCAATGTTGGATAGTTACTATCACCTGAATAAATCTCAAGTTCTAGACACGTTAAGTAAGAAGACCGAAATCTGCGTTCCCGTGAGTAAAAAGTGATTATTTTTAGTGTATGTATCAACCATATTTTTAAAATCTTTGAAGTATCAAACAATGTAGGATACAAATAAGTAGGGCACAGAAACAATTTTTTTTTTCAATTTTACAAAATCTTAATTCAAGCTGGGTTGTAAATCGTCTGACAATTTGAAATTAAGTTGTACTGCAAATATATATCTTTAAATCCGGTAAGTAAATATGTAATAAGACTAACAATAATATCTAGTATATGTGTACTAGCTCTTAGCTCGTGATAATATTTGACGTAGGATACAAAATGTTTACACAGGAGAAAAAACCAAGCATATTATGTATTACATTTTTTTCAGAAAATTTGTGGATTCGAAACGTACGCTAATATTCTCACTATGGTATTATCAAATGCAGTACTTATGGGAATATGTGTCTCATTGGTGAATCGTGTAGGAATGAAACAAATGGTCATCATTAGTTTAATTATCGGCAGTATTTGTTCACTGACGTTACACTGGGCGAATACGTCAGTTTTAATAACAACAGCTATAACTGTCGTTTATGCTTGTAACAATGTGTCATTCAGTTTGTTGACCAGTATTACCGTCCGAGCTTTTCCCACCACTGTGAGGTAAGTTTGTTTTGTTTTTTAACAGTAAATATAAATCTTATTCTATTCTAAAATGACAAGCCCTGACTGACGGAGATTATCATCGTTCAACCAAAATTGCAAAAAATATGAAATTTTCACACTTTACTTTTATGATGGAAACACTCACCAAAAAGCATTTTACGAAATTCAACCCCTAATGCGTAAACAGAGGATGAAAGTTTCTATAGAAACTCGTATAAAATAAGTATTTAGGCTAATTTGAAAATTAAGAATAAGAATTAAGAATAGTAGATAACTATTACCGCCAGATGTAGAAGAGCAAAAATACTTCAGAACCTATATATCATAGTAATAAAAGATAAATATACAAAGTGAGGTGAAAAGTTGTATGTGTCACACGAGAGCAAGGTAATTTTGTTTCTTGTGCCTTTGAATCCCTCACAATGCTCAGGATTCTAATTTAGTATCACTTGCTACGCTCGTGATTCAATTATAGAATCCTTCGCTTGCTCGGGATTCAAACTCGGCACTCGCAACAAAAACTACCTTTGCTCTCTTGTTGCACCAATAACTATTATTTATATATTTTAATGTATCTGTATTATATCGTACAAAATAAAAAGTTCAATTATATATTCATAAAAATATTTACAGTCACTGATGAAAGAATAGAAAAGCTAATAATATTTAATATTTTAGGAGCCTTGCGGTTTCAATCACGATGGCATCAGGCCGTTTAGCTGCGTTACTTGGAAACGTTGTGTTCCCCATCGCATTGGGATACGGCTGTAATGTACCGTTCGGATTCCTTACAGCGGCGCTTTTTCGTGAGTGTGTTTGCTCAACTTACAGATTATGTCAAAGGCTGAATGAAAAGTGACTTTAATACATCCTAAATCATACTAGAGACTATGTCAGTGAACACCAAATGTAGAGCCGGGGACACTGGAGCCAAAATTTCATCTTGCTATTGTCATTGTTGCACTTGGTCGACCATTATATGTATATATTTTTTGATACTAAAATATTTCGTCAAAAAACTTACATTAACAATCAAATTTACAAATATACATATGAGCTTCGTTATTAAAGTAAATACAAATAGAGATCAAAGTTAGAAACCAAGCTAAGATAATCAAAGATAACTTGTGATTTGGCTTCTAGCGCCTTCCATTGGACAAAGTGAAGACCATATCATACATTATAAGTAACTTACACTTGTATTTGACCCACAGTTACCAAACATTTTGAAACACCAAACAACTTTTGCTATATTAAAGCGTTTTATTTTACTTCAGTTATGGCAAGAAATTTAAAGATTACATGTAATTTACGCAAGTGTTCAGAATGTAATAAGCTGTTTCAATCAGTCAAAATTTACCTTTAGATCTAATATATTGTATGTTTATAACTTCTGTATACCTATTTACGGACTTTATCTTATTTGTTTCAGTTTTGGGTCTTATTTGCGTATTTCTACCAAACCCCAGCAAAGAAAACAAAGAGACTGGGGACAGATAAAAAAAAATTGAGCAAATGTAGGACGGTGTGATATTTTGGAGAATTTTTGCTTTAAATATTATATTTACTATTTTTAGTTATGAGAACCTGGTCACTAAGAGTGCTTTATTTTGTATAACTTTACTATTACAATAGTACCTACAATAATACGTTTTTTTTATTAACATTATTTTGTATACTGAACGCTCATTATTAGGAATCCGTACCTCAAGAGGAAAAAACGGAACCCTTACAGGATCACTTTGTTGTTCGTCTGTCTGTCTGTCCGTCCGTCCGTCTGTTTGTCAAGATCCTTTATATCGGGGATGCGTGGAGGTATCGAGTTGAAATTAAAACCATATTATACAAAGTCTACAAACATAATTATACTAAGTTCCTTGAAGCTGCGGAAAATCAAACTTCTAAGTTAACGTAAAAAAGATACGGCCGTTTATGCCGCAAAAGACGTATACTTCGACACTCTCAAAGGAATCAAAATTTATAGGGTATTTTCCGTTCACCTAGAACTATAAAATTTTGCAAGTAATACCGTCTTATACTACAAATATAGGGAAAAATCTGAAATTTAAGGGCATTTTTCATTTTGAGTGCCCGAAAACTTTTAACGAAAAAAAAATAACCGACTTCAAATTTTATAGGAACCATTCAAAAAAAAAAGTTTTAAATAATTTACCATACTGACCTCTCTCATTTTGGTTTTTGTGTTTATACTATGGGGGATGCGCCGACTTCTAGATAACATATATTTCAGGAAGAAAATCCATTGAGGAGTTCCACTGGCTATCTCTGAAGATCATCATCAGATCACGACCAATCTAAAATGGAACCTACCCGAAAGCAAACTCTTCCAAACAAAAACAAAGTTTTACAAATCGGTTAAGAAATGCCGGAGATATTTGTCTCAATATCAAGTGAATGCCGACATCCGTTAAGAAGTTCTGCTGCCTGTCTGAAGACCATCATCTGATCACGACCAAACTAAAATGGGACCCACCTGGAAGGAAACCATATCAAATTAAAAAAAAAAAACAATTTGGTTAAGATTTGAGAGAGTTATGGAGTAAAATACCCAAAAAAAAAACTGTCGAATTGAGAACCTCCTCCTCCTGGATGAATGGATACAAAAGCCTTATATCTCGATATAATCTCTTATATATGTACAGTTTTTACTAATGATTAAACCAGGGCACATGAATTATAGCCATTCCCTCTATCTAACATCAACACAAAACCTGTGTAGCTGCCTCCATAATTTTATTATGTGTAGTTTAGTTTTTGTCAAATAAATAAATTATAATTAAAATTTTTAAATTTTAATATATATTTCGACTCCTTGTGATCGTTGTCAGTAGACCGTGTTTGTCTAACTATATTAATGGAATATTGTTGTAATATTTTTGACTTGCCATGTAACATTATCTGTTAGCACTATGGTGAATAAATTACTGATTAGATAGCGTGTAAAAAGAACAACCTCGCCCTTTGTTCTTGAACAAAGTCGGAACACCAGAAGATGTTTTCAGAAGTGCAAATGGTTCAATTAGACTGAACCAAGCCGCAGTTCTGTTCCAAATAGCGCTAATAATTCACGCTAAATGTCAGTAGGATCTGGATTGCCTTCAATAAGGCGCCGAGGAATTTGTGTGTTGGGGGTTTTATTAGAAAATTGCCTAAGAGATCATCTGGAATTCACAACATATTTGATTTCAACAAATTTAAATGTGAAAAAATTCTTTGTGAATGAATTTGGTGAGATATTGTAAAAACTCCACTTGGAAATATCGTGGATTATTTTAAATTCATAATATACACCCTTTTTAATTTGGTAAGAGATTTGTATCTGCTTCGATTCTACATTCTAAATAAATAAAATAAAAAATAATATTTTTTAGTTGATATGAATAAATATATACAGGCTGTTATCATGACGTGCTCATTAAATTAAACCACATGCTCTACTGATTAACCTAAACCACTTCCATAGAAAAACTTTAAAAAAACGCGAAATAAAAATTCGTAGTTCATTGTATGCCACAAAGAAACCATTAACTTTTTCCAAGGTTTCAGGAACCAACTTTCCTCACCCAACAAATTAATGGAAAAAATCCATCCATCAAGAGGAAAAGTGCTTTCTTTTCTACTTTTAATAAAAACATTTCTAAGCACCGAAAACAAAGGAAACCTGAATAAACGTACAATTTCCGCATTTCAAGCATCTTTAACTTTTAGGCTTGGAATATTAATTTCCGTAACAAAACATACAATCCAATAAAGTAAATCAATAAAAAGGTGTAAAAATTAATTGATTCATGTTTACGCAATATAATATTAAAATATTTGTACAGCTACTACTATAACCTTTAAACAAGTAAGTATGTAGAATCTAACAAACGTAATTGTTAATCTTTCAGTCTCGACAACTTGTTTCCGCCTCCTGCTGGGTAAAAGCCTCCTTCCGTACCCGAGGGTTCCATACACAAAGGGTGCCAAACGGAACCTTATTTCTAAGCCTCCGCTGTCTGTCTGTCTGTCTGTCCATCTATCACAGGGGTAAACAGCTTCAAACGTAATATGTAGAAAGTTCAAATTTTTACAGAATACGTGTTATTATTATTATGGCCTCTATAATGCCAAGTAATAAAATGAAAAAAATACAAGAAAACTCATAGATTTAGTATACTCCGGTCAGATTGGCAATGCAAAAGAAAAAGAGCATATACACGCGTATGTTAGAGCGAGATAGATAGGCGAGACCATTCGCGTACACGCTATGGACCTGGATGGACCTACAGTTAATTATGAACGAAACAAATTCTGCTTATTTTTGCAAAATTTCAGGTTTTAAAGTGTAATTTTGTGTTTATGAGACGTAATTAATTGTGGTAACGTGTGCAGCACCTAGATTTCACTCATTTTAGAAAAAAAACTCACAGAATTGTATATTTCTCTTAGACATACTATTGAAATATTTTGTCTAAATGCATTGTTTTAGAACAAACACAGAAGTTTTGTTCTATAATCGGTGGCAAGAGTTATCGAATTTAATCACATATTGCTTTGAATACTTAGGGATTCAATTTGGAATATGTGAATTTGAACTTCAGCTGGTCATTACCTTCACTTCGACTGGTATTATGCATTTCATATTATCATCATAATTGTGGTATTTTACTACACAATTCCCTAAAGGACAACATTTACATACATTTTATTCCATGTTCGGCAGAAGTCCACAAAAAGCGATCTCCCCAGATCAAGCTTTTTGGTCTCGCCTTCGTTACTGCATAACCGATCTATTACAAATACTATATCTTTTAACTTGTATTAATAATAAAAAAATATTAATTTTCGAAATATATTTCGGCCCACTATGGGGCCGGCATCAGTCGAATGGTGGGCCGAAATATATTTCGAAAATTAATATTTTTTTATTATTAATACAAGTTAAAGGAAACTAAAGGCTTTATATAGCTAAATTATATATATTTATTTCAAATACTATATCTATGAGAAAACTCGAAAAAGTTGCATTATTTAAACTTTATTAGTTTTGGCAAGTATAATATTTAATCAGATTGTAGGACATACTCTCAAATAAAACAAAAAATAATAAAAAGTAGGGTTCTTAGCGCAGACGGCGCCAAATTTTTGTCAACAAGTGACCATATTAACGGCTTGTTTTTTGTAGCGTTGATGTTACTTTGGCATGTATATTGTTGCTATTTACCATAATGTTTAGTGGATTATTTTATTTCATCTAAATTATTAGGGTTTCAAATGTCAAAAAAAAACGAATCCCTTTGTCGTCCGTCTATCTGTCTGTCTGTCCGTCCGTCAAAATCCTTTTTGTCGGACCCTGTAATAGATATCAAGTTGAAACTGATACTTCCTGCAGGCATCTACAAACCTGTTAAGAAATCAGGCTTTTAAACTAAACGCGGAAAAAAGTAATTGCCCTTTAAGTGATCAATTTCACACAAATTAGCTCACCATTAAAATTTATAGGGTATTTCCACTTGACTTGGACACTTGAAATTCTGGTCACAATTAGGTATTGCACACGTCTAGGAAAAAGTTGAATCTAACCGATATTTTATTATTCAAAAATAAATTAAGATCAACCTAATAGAGCCCTTGGGATACACAGAGTTTCAAGGGGGGGAGAGGGGAAGGGTATCCAATTTTGTCTCTTTTCATATTCATATTTTAAACCAATAAATAGCAATGATAAAAGTTTGTAAAAAGTATACATGTCATAATTCAATTTGGTTTTGATATTTCGGCCATTCGATACATGATTTATTACATATTGCTCGATCCAATTAAATCGCAAAGATAGATCTCAACTGTGATCTAAATGTCATTTCATTTGAGCTGTATTAGGTGCAAGCCACACAGAAGCGGCGCGGCGTGCATCGAGCGCGCGGGTGTCATTAAAATTTCGTACAAAACGCATGGAAATAAAGTCGCAATTTGAGGTATCGTACGGACGCCCGTTCCACGCCCGACACCGCCCGAAACCTACCATTCGGAATGTTTAAATTGCGACTTTATTTCCACGCGTTTTGTACGAAATTTGAATGATGCCCGCGCGCTCAATGCGTGCCGCGCATCTTCTGTGTGGCTTGCACCTTAGGTTTTGAACAATAAAAGTTATACTAAAATAAACGTCGTGAAAAATGTGATATAAAATAGCCGCCATATTAAAAACCCATTACTCTAATTCCAAAATAATAAATAAAACACCTCAAAACCGCAAAGTTTCTGAGTGCCCCGCTTCCGCTGAGCAGGATAAACATGTGTAAAATGAAAGCGTCGGAGCAGGACAGATTTCTCTGGATAACCTCGCCTTAATATATAATTATTGTAAATTTAAGTTCTCGTCAGGGCACGAGTCCGACTCGTACTTGACCAGCTTCTTGTCAAAGAAGAAAGCAGAAAAGGGTGAAATTTCATTGCCTAGCTACAGTTACTCAGAAAGTTCATTTTATTTTATTGGTTATGTTCGTCGACAGATCTTGTTTACAGGTTCAGCTGTAGGGTAGGAAACACTAAATCTCAATTACTGCAATATGCTTTGGAAGAGAGAAATTAACATTCTAACCCCGGACAATGCATAAGCGTATATTATATTATCTGTGGCCTAGCCATCTAACGGGGTAACGCAGCCAGTGTCTTGGGCGCCCTCCCATTTGGCAGCGATTTGGAAAAAGGTTTTTACTTAATTTAATTTTTTTGTTTTAGGTATGTTTAGTTTGTATATTTTTTTTCTTCTACAGCTTAGTTTAGATTTAAATTATTATCGTTATTTAAGAAAAAAATTGTACGATTAAATTGAGTCCAAAACATTCTGTAAGTATAGATAAATATAATTAAGCTATGCTTGTGTTACGTCGAGGACTACGTCCTTACCGACTTCAACAGTCGTCACACCACCGTACAGATTGTGCAACCTCCCAAATTGCTGACGCTTCAGCGACCGACATTTTAAAAGGGCATTTCACCATTGAGGACGCCGCCTTTACGCTAACATCGCGGTAGCGGGAGGACACCACTCTGATCATCGAGATCACTTAGAAATAAGTTTAATGTAAGATAGATTATCATAGTTCTGTAATCACACATCGATTACACATTAATTAAAATTTCCTTCTGTTTTCTTTTAAAAACCCTTGCCGACGGCCAACTTCCGTATTTCTTGCCTAAATAAAAGCCTAAATATTTATATTGTAAGGTATGATATATGTGTCTAAATAATCAGCTTTTTAGTCAATTGGCGTGTTCAAAGACCAAGAAGGATTGTTGACAGGCTTTTATATTATGTGCAGCAAACTTCAGTAAGGTTTTTAAATTCTTCTGCATCATGTAGAATTCCTTTTTTGGAACAAAAAAGACGGCTAGTGCTGTGAACCATAAAACACCTTGCGATTGTCGTGATTTATAGTACATGGTTGTGGACAAAAACTTGAACGTTTGTGCTAGTTTACTACAATCGGTTTAGGGTGGAAGCTAGCGACTACGGAGTAAAGTAATTATAATACGAAATACTTATAATATTGATGTAGTGAAATTGCGACGGTTTACCCTTCGTGAGTTGCGTAATTATCTATAAAATTTAAGTAATGGAATACACTACTTGAATCTCCAAGGAGGTGTCAGAAGTGTTTTTGAGTGTGAACTGTGAAA
Source organism: Ypsolopha scabrella (assembly GCA_910592155.1). Lineage (NCBI taxonomy): Eukaryota > Metazoa > Arthropoda > Insecta > Lepidoptera > Ypsolophidae > Ypsolopha > Ypsolopha scabrella. Next base: position 17,118,339 of record OU342982.1, read on the forward strand.
TGCTAGTCACAACCCACACTCGTGCACCCACGATTTACCGACGATTACTACGTCCCAGCATGAATGGTGGTTAGCCTTATTGCCGTACTTTGGGCTCAAATCTGATCCACAGCTTAACATATCACGCAAACGATTTGAACCCGCGATCTGCAAATTAGTAGTCAAAAAATTAATAATAATAGGATTCAAAATTATCTGAATGTAGCCGAAGATGAACCTTGGTCGGACTATACACGCAGATTTACAAAATAAATACATACAGAAGGCCAGCTCCATACAACCAGGGATTCCGGGCGCACACTCACATATATGCGTACGTACGACGATCTTGGTAGACTCGTCCAGTGGCTCGTGCAACCGAGATCTACGTACGCACGCATCTATGAGTGCGTGCGTCCGGAGTCCCTGGTTGTATGGAGCTGGCCTTCTGTATGTATTTATTTTGTGTCTTAAGCATAAAACACCGAACTGTAAGTACAATGTACATCAAACACTGTGGTTATGCAAACTTCTGAATAAAAAGTACAAATACCTACCGACTGATTTACTGCCGTAGTCAATTTCCGTAATAACGAGATTATTGTTGTAAGACAAAAGGAAAATTCGTTCTTTGAAAAAATGTTATATATGATATATGTAGCGTCATAAACTTTCGTTCTCTTTTTTCTCTCTACGTACAAATAACTCTGCGAGTATTTCTTGAAAAAAATAAGGGAAGTCTTGTACAGTGGTTGCGAGCGGCCATATTTATTAGAAATAGCACGAGATTTTGTTTGGAAGCCAGCGAAATCGGTCGAGTCAACTCAAGTCGAACCCCTTTGCCAAATTGCATAAAACGCTGGCTGGCTCTTTTTATCTTTTAATCTGGCTCTATACCTGTCGATTCTCACTGTCGGTAGCTTATTAGGGTGAGTAAGTAAATATCCAATCAAAAACTTAAATGTGAAGAAATGGACCAGGCTCAGTACAAAGACTTTTGGTTCCGCTAAAAAATTTGTTGAGATCAAATTGGGTGCAGATGCTTATGGAAGTTCCTTCAGTCATAATTCATAACTGAAATAATGCACTACGTTCTTCACTTGTTTTAAAAGAAAGTTAGTGTCCTTGCTACTGAATATGTAGAGCTTGGCAAGTTTTCATAGCTAAAGTTTAAACGTTTTAAGGTGGTAAAACCGAATACCGGTGCAAAATGCACATCATAATATTGTTTTTCTTACTTTTGAATAAAAAGTATGCAACAATTGCGTTTTAAAGCAATTAGCGGAAATCGATTATTAATAGTAGGGTTCTCGCATTAAAACTATGTTATTGTATGCCTTACATTTTGATTACATTCAATTACAACGATAAATACGCTTTTAAGTTTGTTAATCGAATGCAATCAAAATGTAAATCATAAAATTATAGAATTTGAATCTAAAACCCTAATTGTTTTTGACTTGATGGTTGTTTTATCTACACCTCTTGTATATTGACTAGGGTCACTGCGATAATAATAAAGAAAACCGCATCCAAATGCGTTGAGTAGTTCTAGAGGTAAAACGGAACATACATACTTAAGCAGATAGACAGAAAGTAGACAGGTATATTTGTACCTTAGTACAATACATATTCAAATAATCGTAATAAGTAATAACATTTCTTTTTTTTTTTTTTAAATTTCGCAAAAATGTTCCATACACAACATTTTACTACTTTATTATCAATATAGATATCGATTAGTTGATTCATGAAATAAATACTTTATTTTTGCATTATAGGTTTTCATTATTATGAGTTTTGCTTACTATACACGTGAACGTCTGCGTAAAATATTTATATGAGAATTAGTGCAGCGCCCCTAGCGGCTTACTACAGGAACCAGCATTTCTCATACAAAATATGTGACGCAGACGTTAACGTGTATAGTAAGCAAAACTCATGGTAGGCCTCAGGTACATAAACACACTTATCGCACGTTATTATGTTTGTGCTATACAAATATTTTTCCTAACCGCACTGATAGAACTATTGGCCCAAAAAATATATTGCCTCAGCTCAGTTATTCCAGAAACGAGTTATGTCATAGATAACTTCCCGAATATATTTTTTCCCGGTAGTATAGACACACATATTATCCATGATTCACGAGCTATCGGGCTACATGTAAAGGGCTATCTGGCTCCCATAAGTTTCATATATCATGTTAAAAGGGCTTCTCGTCTTCGAGTGGGCTTTATTTGCGGATCATATAATACTGAGCGTAAAGATTTTTTTCCATGGCAGGTTATTACTTTATATTGGCAGCGTTTTATTGAAAAATATGGTAAAGGAATATTGACTATAAATATTTAGATGCATGCTTACGAAAGTTGGTTAATCTGTTTTTAGGGTTCCGTTACCAAAGGGAAAAATTAAACCCTATTAATGTCACTATGCTGTCCGTCTGTTACGTGTAGAGATGGGTTTCCAGCCGGAAAAAATTCCGATTGCGGAAAAATTCGTGGAAACAATCCGTGAAAGCACCCCTTTGGGAAAATATTCGGGAGTTTTCATTTTGACATTTTGTTTTTAATATATTTTGAGATAAAATCCATCTACCATTGGCAAATAAGTAGATTTGCAGTATTGTAGCTGAATGACAGAAAGTTGAGAAATAAAAAAAATATATATCTTAAATTTACATGATATTATAACAACATTAAAAACAGATGATTTATTTTTTTACTAATTTTTTGACAGGTGTCAAAGTGACAAATGATTAATTTACTATACAGATTTTGTGACAGATGTCAAAGCGACAGATGATTAATAAATTATAATAAATCACCCGTAAAAATCTGTATAAAAAATAATCATCGGTCACTTTGACTCCTTTCACAAAATCTGTATGATAAATAAACCATCTGTCACTTTGAAACCTGTCAAAAATTGGTATAAAAATAAAATATCTGTTATTAATGTTATTATAACCTAACGTAAATTTTAGAAATTAAATTATTTTTTTATTCCTTAGTTGTAACTTATGCTTATGTACTATAATAGTTTGGTGTGTTCTCGAATTTAATACAAAAATACATTTTTAGGGCTCCATACCCAAAGGGTAACCAACGGGACCCTATTACTAAGACTACGCCGTCCGTCCATCTGTCACCATCTCATGAACCGTGATAGTTAGAAAATTGAAATTTTCACAGATGATGTATTTCTGTTGCCCCTATAATAAAAAATACGATAACCAGCCAAGTACGAGTCGGACCCGTGCACTCCCATACAACATATATAATTTTTTTGCCGTTTTTATAGATAATGGTAGGTACAGAACCCTTATCACTTGGTCTGTTTTTCAACACCCTTTTTGATAAAACAATTGGTAAATATTAAAATAATGAAAATTCCCACCATTTGGAAATTTTCCCCGATCAATTCCCGGTTTTTTGCCATTGCTCATCTCTAGTTACGTGTGTCACGAATCTCTATCTCAAAGACGAAACTATTTAACCTGACATTTTTATATTTTATGAACAATGTTGACTCAAAACGTTTAAGGCGGAACGTTTCGGGCTCGTTGCAAAATGCACAACTCTTACTGTTTAATGAATAAAAAGTACTAAATAAATGTGATTTATAGCATTTCGCGACCATAGTCGCTAAGTTTCTTGCCCTTCTTCTTAGCAATACTAATCGAATGGTGCGGATGGTTAGGCATTATGTATATATAATATTTTTATTCCTATATTTCTATATTTTATGCAAGTGTATAACTTTATTACATTTTAGTAGCCCACCTTAATATTTTTTGTATGTATTTCCCGTTTTTATTTATAAACTTATTTCTTCATTGCATTATGTATATATAGTATTTTTATTCCTAGATTCCTGTATTTTATTTATTTTTTATTTATTTAAAAACTTACGACTATCATTTATTTATGCAGGTGTATATTTTATTTCCCGTATTATTATATATTTTTTTATATTCTAAAGATATATTGTTAAAATTAACTTTGACTTGTAGAAAGTATAATTAATGTATCTATTTTACGAAAATAAATATTTTGATTTTGATTTTTGATTTAAGTTTAATGTAAATTAGGCTATTCTACCAACATTTTGTAATTTTATGCATTACCTTGTAAATAATGTCCACACCAACTTAAAAGCGTGTTTTACACCAACTTAAAACACGCTTTTAAGTTGGTATGGTATATGGTACGCTAAGTATAATCCATAAAATGACGCAATTCTACTAAAACCCCTGATAATTATTAATCAATAGTCGCAAAATAAGATGAAACTATTTTATTTCTTACAGTTTGCTTAAAAATGAGATAAGCAATCATAAGTTATGCATTTTGCACTGAGCTCGAAACTTTTTTTTTTCAAAGGATTTTCAAATTTTTGTTTTAATAATTTAAGTCTGGTACTTAAATAAATGGTAAGGGAAACTCAGGGCGCGATTCCTATTCGCACTTGACTGGAAACATAAAAAAAAACACTGTAACAACCAAAATATTGTGTCAAGGACATCACAGCTGCAAGGCAGAGTGCCCAAAACTCTAGCGGCATTGCCCCGCTGAATAACGAGATCAACTCCCGGTTTTTGACACTTAGACCACAAATAAATGACCCCAATCATAGCGCCTCATTTAATGCTGAGGGGGCAATCCCGATGTTGTCTCTCTGAAAATTCATTTTCTACCTTGAAATAGCAATAATAACATTTAAAAAAAAATAACATTATATCGCTCTCTAAACATAATATTTAGGCCGATCGATATACGATTTCTTGCATTTTACTGCATCCAATAAAATTGTAAGGATAGGTCCAAACAATAATATATGTAAATACCATTTCATTCGAGTAATATTAGGTTTTAGACACTAAAAGCAAAATAAACTTTCTTTGAAATGTGATATAAGACGGCTCTCATATTAAAAATCCATCCTCTTAATTCCAAAGTAATAAGTAAAACACATCGAAATCGCGAGTTTTCTGAGCGGCCCGCTCCCACTGAGTAGGATAGAAAAGTGTAAAATGAAAGCGTTGGAGCAGGACAGATTTCTCTGGATAACCTCGTCATAAGCATCGCTTACCTTACGAAACAAAAACAAACATCTCCTCCTTGTTAATGACTACCATCATTCAATAGTAGCCGGGACGATCCGGATAAATTACGCTTCTACGCGATTTGAATCTGTGACCTGCGGATTAGTAAGCCGATACTTAAGTGGGCCACAAAGGCGAACTTTTTCGATGTCTTCACGATTTTTATCTATCCCTAGAGAATATTTAGAAAAACGATATTTAGGACAAACGAATCAACACGAAAATCGTAGCTACGGATATAGAAAACTTTCTGTTCAGAACTAAAGGGGTCGCGTCGCTCTATTCCGCTTCGCTCGGCTCACGAATTTATTTACATGTATATCTTCACTTCGCTCGTCGTCGCTCCTATTTAATAATAATAATATCATTTATATAGATAGATAAAAGGACCTAAAGCTGTGATGAAGTAAACAAAATATGAAAATGCGTAATTACTTGTAATTTTGTCAAAAAAAATCTAAAAAGAATATTAAAATAGTAGATTATGCACAAAGGGAATAAAGCAGTGACTTATGTCGCGGGCGGCATATTGAACCCTGAGCGTAGTTATATAGAGTCCTGAGTAAAGCGAGGGGTTCAAGCTGCCCAAGACGAAGGCAGGCTTTATTCCAGAGGAGCATACTCTACTTTTCACACCTTTTGTGAGACAGTAAAAAGCCAGGGCTCCTTTTGTTGTTCTCTATTGAAAAAAATCGTCATAATATATGCTTTTTCGTACATGTGATTTCATTTTTCCGGTAGTAGATTATTAATAATCTCTAAAGCGTCTGTTTTGATAAACTCTGGAGTAGAATCACCATCGCTCGACATTCTTTTATCAACATGAATATTGCAATAAAATTCATTGACAATCACAGCACCAAACACCGTTTTTTCTTTCACATTCTTTTTAAACGCACCTTTTTCTTTTTTTTTGGGTTCTGCTTATGGTGGCCAGTTCTGTTTTCGAACAAACCTCTTTCTTTACAATGCCATATGGTCATTTTTTTACTCAGAGTTTTCCACGAGTTTCCACACGAATTTGACTTTCCCATTCAAACTACTTTATTCCCTAGGGAGTTTCATACAACTTTATATCCCTTAAGAGATAATGATTTACTTTACGTTGAGGTTGCATGATATGTAATTGGACGCTGTCGAGCAGGTGGTGAGAAATAGTAGTATGCTACGAGAGCTTAAAGGAGGCAATAGCTTACGAGGAACGATTTGAAACTCGAGCGATAAGCGAGTGTTTTAAACGTTACGAGTAAGTTATTGCCCTTGTTGAAAATTGTAAACATGTAAATGGCAACACTAATTAAAAAGTGTGCGTAATAAAAATATGGTGAAAAGTAAAAATGTTTTATTGAAAAGTTCCATCTCGAATCTGTATAAAAAGGGCTTTTTGAAGCAAAATAAAATAATATATGGCAACCATAATTTAGCGAAACACGATGCAACAACACCAAAGATTACGTGCGGCGCTCTGAACGCAATTTACAAAAAATGCGAATAAATTGAGCGAACAACCCAAAGAAGGTGAAAATAGACAAATTTTACTGGAGAACCTTCAAATAATCCATGAAAAATTGGACAAAGTTAATGTGGAAGTCCAGTCGGAAATTCTGAAAAAGGACGATTTCAAGGAGTCCATGATTTTGACGGAGTTTGAAGAATGCGAAAAATACACGCTAAAATGGCTGAAAATAAAAAGCGAAATGACTTCTTCAACCAGCTCACAAAATAAAGGGGACACACAAATGAGTTTGCCAAAAATAAAAATTCCAACCTTCGATGGGCAAATAAAAAACTGGATGCCATTCTGGAGCCAATTTATAAAAATACACGAAGGGAATATTGCTACCGAAGACAAGTTCGTTTACTAAGTGCTAGCAATGAACATCGACTCTGAGGCAAAATCACTGGTAGGAAGTTACCCTATTACTGCTGAAAATTATTCAAAATGTATAGAGCACCTAAAGTCTAGATATGGGCGAGAAGATTTACAAATTCAAGTTTATGTTAGGGAGCTTTTGGCGCTTGTGTTACAAAAAGTGAGTGGTGATGGAATCGAATTGGCCATATAATATGACAAATTAAGTGCACATTTAAGGGCGTTGGAGACGCTTGGGGTCACAAAAAATCATGCCGCTTTCCTATTACCCCTAGTAGAATCATCTCTTCCGCAAGAAATATTAAAAGCATGGCAAAGATCAAAGAGCGACGTCAATATAGACGAAGAGTTGAGCAATATTTTGACATTTATACAAAAAGAGGTTGCAAATGAACAAAGAATAAAAATGGCCAATACTTTTTCTGAAAACCATGCTACAAAAATACAAAAGAAATGTCAACTGCAAACTGCCTAGCAGCAACAGTGAAAGAGGAACCAAAACATGTTTGTTTGTGGTGTGACAAAGAAGGACATAGCAGTATAGAGTGCTATAATTTACAAAAGTTATCTGTAGATCAGCGCAGAGAAATAATAAAGAAGAAAAAAGCTTGCACAATCTGTCTGAAAAAAGGACATTTCTGGAAAAACTGCAGAGCTTCAGTCAGGTGCCTAATCTGTAATAAAAGACATTCAACGGTATTGTGTACAACAAATAAACCAACACTGAACAATACCAACAGCGAGTCACAGACACCTGAAAAGAAAACAACGGCAACATCATTTTCTATACAAGGAACTACACTTCTTCAGACTGTAATGGTTGAATTACAATACAAGGACAAAAATCTTCATGTTCGTGCGCTTTTTGACAGTGGTTCACAAAAATTGTATATAAAGCAGGACATCATTGAGAAACTTCAAATACCAGCAATGCGAGAAGAAGTACTTACCCACTGTTTGATGGAGTGCAGACAAATTCTCACCTTCATAAAGTTTATAACCTAGAAATAAGAAGCTTAGATAATAGTTTTAAATTTGATCTGGAAGCGCTAGGACGCTCATGCGTTTGTACTAATGTTCCTAGTTTCAACTCCAACGACTATGTTATTTCTAATTTGTTAAAGTCACACAAAATATCTCTGACTGACAAGGGTGATAGTACTGATATTGGGGCAGGATTAATTGGAGCAGATTTCTCAGGTCTTCTGATGACTGGCACAATATTTTAATTACAAAATGGACTTGTAGCTATAAATACAAAGCTGGGTTGGACACTACAAGGGAGACAAGTAGGTGCCTTAACTAATATGGCAATTTCCATGTTTTGTTCCGAGTTGACAGGTTACTGGGATTTGGAGACATTTGGCATCCAGGATCCAGCGGAGACAAAGTCAAAGGCTACAGTCGCAGAGGTGCTAGCATCGTTCGAAGAAACAGTGAAGATTAATAAAAAAAACAGGTATGAAGTTCAACTTCCCCTTAAAGTAGGCCATGAAGATTTATTGTCTAACTATGAAAAAGCAAAGCAAAGGCTTGATTCAACAACTTGAAAGTTAGTATCAGTAGATAAATTCAAAGAGTATCGTGAGACTTTTCAGGAATGGCAACAGGTAGGTATTATAGAAAAGGTTCCGCTGTCACAAATAGATCATGATACAGGTCACTATTTACCACATAGGGCTGTTTTTAAAGAGTCTAGCCTGACCAGTTCTATCAGACCAGTATTTGATGCATCGGCCAATGATAAAAATGGACTTTGTCCTAACTCTTGCTTAGAAAAAGGTACCAATTTGATTGATCTGATTCCCAACTTGCTTATTGGTTTTAGAACAGGAGCAATTGGTATCACAGCAAATATACAAAAAGCATTTCTTCAAATTAGCATTCCTCCAACTGATAGAGACTATTTAAAGTTTTTATGGTGGGAAAACGAGGATTGTAACAACACAGTGGTATACAGACACTGTAGGGTAGTATTCGGATTAACATGTAGCCCATTTTTACTTTCTGCCACACTTATACATTACCTTAAGAATGTAACAGGAGAACATCGAGAGACTGCACAGCTCCTGAAAAAATCATGGTATGTAGACAATTGCTTTACAAGTTTAGACGCAGAAAAAGAAACGAGAAAATTTATAGAGGAGTCTAAGCAGGTCATGAGCGAGGCGAAATTCAATTTACACATGTGGGTAACATCACCGCTGAAATTAAATGAGTCAGGTAAGGATTTAATACCAGTACTAGGTCTCAATTGGGATACTTTATCAGATCAGCTGTACTGTAGCGTGGGAAACTTACCTGACCCAGAAGATATAAAACAACTTACAAAAAGAGATTTATTGTAATGTTGACACCAAAACTGATATTGTAAGAAACTTGGAAAAGAGATCTGTCGTGGGACACTCAGCTTGACACTGATCTAATGAAAAGATTCCATGACTGGTATCAACACATTACTTGTTTAAAAGACTGTAAAATACCAAGAAGATTGACTGAAAACATTATGAAGGAGTGTGAGGTCAGTATACATTTATTTTGTGATGCTAGCAAGGATGGGTATGCTGCAGGTGTGTTACTACGGGCTGAAAAATATAATAAGGTAACAACACAACTAGTTTCAGCCAAGTCACGTGTCACACCACCCAAAAAGATAAGTATTCCCAGACTGGAACTATTAGCTGCATTGATAGGCGTAAGACTACTCACACAGGCCAGAGAAAATCTAAATTTACAAAATTGTCCAGAATACTGCTGGACAGATTCAGTTGTTACTCTGTGCTGGATTAAACGAGAATTACCCATTAACACATTCGTAGGTAATAGAATAAAAGAAATTAGACAACATACAAACAATTGGCGTCACATTTCAGGTGAACACAACTGGGCCAACCTAGCGTCCAGAGGCTGCAACGCGAGAACTCTACTCGAGACCCGCTGGTGAGAGGGACCAGCGTGGCTGCGTCTGGAACCCAAACAGTGGCCACAGTCCAACTTTACAGTTGACGAACAGCAAGTACACCTGGTAACTAAGAAAACCGTATGTAATGCACAAGTATGTAGTAATGAAAATTTACTAAATAAAATACAGTATTTCTCTAAATATTCAAAGATCATTAGAATGGTAGCATGGATGTTAAGATTTACATAAAATACGCAACATTCACAAAATAAAAGGAAAGGAGAAATAACTTATGGCGAGTACAGTAAGGCAGAAAAAACTGTAATAAAATTTATACAAAAGGAAAACTGTGAAATTAACGGAAAGAAGAGTGAACATTTAACACAGTATTTCGATAAAGAGGGGCTATTAAGAATTAAAACTAAACTTACCATATCAGATGTTCCAGAGACCACTAAAGCACCTTATCTGTTGTGGGCTAAGAATCCAGTTGTCACGGCTATGGTGAGACAGCGACATGAACAACTACAGCATGTTGGGGTTAATCAACTCATCATAGACATACGGGCGAGATTCTGGATCATCGGTGTACGTCGATTAGTAAAGTCAGTTATCTCTGCATGTGTTATTTGTAGACGTTATAGAGCAAAAGCTACACGGGCCCCGACAGCTCCACTACCACCGGAACGTACTAACTGCTCCGCGCCTTTTTAGACCATTGGTGTTGACCTAGCGAGCCCATTGTTTCTGCGTAACGGCGAAAAGTGTTGGATCGTGTTATACACGTGTGCAGTTTATCGTGCAGTGCACTTGGAGTTAACGAGATCACTATCTACGGAAGCCTTTATTATGACATTGATACGATTCGTAGCTCGAAGAGGCCGCGCAGATTTAATTATGTCGGATCAAGGTACAAATTTTCATGGTACTAAAAATTTGATTTTTTCTCTAGATTGGGAGGAGGTTCAGCGTAACTCCACCATACGACGCCTATCATGGAAGATGAATGCACCGTTGGCAGCCTGGTGGGGCGGCTATTGGGAACGGCTGATAAGGATTATGAAAGATCTTCTGCGGCGTATTTTAGGTAAAGCGTCAGTGTCATATGAGGAACTTGAAACTATATTATGTGAATGTGAAGCAATAATGAATGGCCGGCCTCTTACATACATAAATGAAGACAAGGGTGACTGTCTAGCTAGAGCCACTTACTCCGGCACATTTCATTCAGCCCACATATAACACTAACATGACTCATTTTGATTGCATAGATGTTAACGGTTTGAATAAACGGTACAAATATTTGCAATAACTTCGAGAACAATTCAAACAACGTTTCAAAAATGAATATCTCACTTTATTGGTCCAAAAAGGAAAAGAAGCAAGATACATTATAAAAATAGGTGACATTGTCTTGATTGAAACAGATGAGAAGAGAATAAGATGGCCACTAGGCATTGTTTTAGATTTGTTTTCAGGAAAAGATGGAGTTGAAAGAACAGCGCGAGTAAAGACGGCCACCGGCAGCAAGGTTCGTCCAATCCAGAGACTATACAAGCTGGAAGTCTCCAGTCATACAGGTGACGAGGTTCCATTGGTAAATGAGGCAAGTCCAAGTCCAATTTGTTAAAATATGAAAAATAATTCAAAGCAACAAAAACACGAAGACGAACATTCGTCGTCTGAACTTCTTCAAAGACCTACGAAATCTACTCGGTGCGGTAGAACGGTGAAAATGCCTAGTAGATACGATATTTATACATAATTTTGCTTTGAATTGCTTTACTAATTGATAAAGATTCAAGTCATTCTTGAAGGTCGAGATATTTTGTAATTATCGTGTTATAAACATTGTAATAAATTATAATAAGTGATAGGGATAAAGCTCCTTAGAATATTTTGTGAAAACATTATTGTTATAATATTTTTCTTAAGAATGATAGATACATGGTGATTATAATTTCCTTTTTTGCGCTGGAGGATGTTGAAAATTGTGAACATGTAAATGGCAACACTAATTAAAAAGTGTGCGTAATAAAAATATGGTGAAAATTAAAAATGTTTTATTGAAAAGTTCCATCTCGAATCTGTATAAAAAGGGCTTTTTGAAGCAAATACATACATAAAATAATAGGCCTTACGCACGAGTATCATACTACGTTTTTCAATGCACAGTGTGAGTAAATAAATTAAATGTATGTGATTAAATCAACAAAGAAGCAATAAATACATACTCCAAATGAACTTTACGCGGGCATTCTTTTTCTGTTTCTTTGCACAGAAGTTGCCGACTTGACGGAATTAAGCTGCTTTCAGTTTGATGCGTTCGAAGGCTGCTTTGAATGAATTTGACTCCACTAGCTTATTCTACATAATGTAAACTGTAAACAACAATGGCTGTCCGATATTGTCTATTCTTTATATAGAAAGAATGTTGTTAACAAGGAAGACCGATCAAAAACATTGTATTTTTCTTAAATATTGTAGAGAATGCAAGTGGCCAGTATCATTTTGCGAACTTCAAACTTTTTGTCTTTTGGCATTATAATCAAAAAGTTCTTATTCATTATTACAATTAAATGAGGTTACCTACCAAGAAGTTTATTATATTTTAACCAGATCCTCCTTGTTACCTATATAAGGTTACTTTAATTTATTTAGCCAAATTGTTACTGAAGACTCGGTAAGTGCTCAGTAACAAGATTAAATTACCCTTTTTGTGAAATTCGTTAATTATTATTTTCGTGTTCCTTACAAACGCAAGCCCAGCCCCGAGTCAATTACGATGAGACGTCAAGATTTTATTTTGTGAAATTAGCAAAAATTGTTATCGATCCGTGATACTGATCATTTACCAAGCCTCTAATAAGAGTTTGGCTGCATAAATTAAAGTCACCTTATATAGGTAGCAAGGAGGATCTGGTTAAAATATAATAAAATTCTTGGTAGGTTACCTCATTTAATTGTAATAATGAATAAGAACTTTTTGATTATAATGCCAAAAGTCACCTTATATAATATAGGTATATTAACAAAAAAAAATTAAAAGTAAAAATGAGGCACTAAATGGTTGGGGAACAAAAAAAAAAAAATGGAAACACTCGTGCGGTAAAGTTGACTTTGACAACGGATTAGACGCATATGAAACAGAACTTTACGAGCACTTGCATTGAAATAGTACATTACGATACGAGAGCGATGAAACGTTTTCTGACGAGTGTGAGTTTGCGGCACGAGCCGAAAGTGAGTGCTGCAATCACACGAGTCGAGAAAAAGTTTATAGCACACCGTGCGTAAAATGACCACTTTACGCACGCTGCGCTTGCGTAAAGTTGGCATTTTCCGCACTTTTGCTATAAAATATTATACGAAACTCGTGCGAGAAACTTTTTCTCGACTCGTGTGAATGCAGCACTCACCTTCGGCTCGTGCCGCAAACTCACACTCGTCAGAAAACGTTTCATCGCTCTCGTATCGTAATGTACTATTCTCGCACGAGTTTCGTATAATATTTTATAGCAAAAGTGCGGAAAATACCGACTTTACGCAAGCGCAGCGTGCGTAAAGTGGTCATTTTACGCACGGTGTGCTATAAAATATATTATATCTTTCCAGCAAAATAAAATTCCTGTAAGCTCACAATGGAACACGTTTTGGGACCAGCTTTCCTGCAAAAACCGAGAAGTCGTTAGCCACCTCTTCGAAAATATATTTCGCAGTTTAAATCTGCTTCTTTGTTATCTGATCCGATTGTACCAAGATTCTGTTAATGGAGGAAAGTTTCAACGCTGTTTGGTACTTCACGCTGTTTGGTAAAACGTTGTTTGCTATTTTGTTACAATCTTCTTAAAAATACGTAATATGTAAGTGTAAATAAGTACACACATTGTTTTGTTTTGGAATGTTTATTTAATAGAAAAGGTAGATAAAGAACAGTTAAAAACTGTTGCAGAACAATAAATTGTATTCACAAATTACAAAAATAATACAATTCCTTAAATGATCTCAGTTTTATGAGAGTGTATGAAAATCAATATCTGATATATGGATGGCTCCTAGAGGTTTCAAACTATATTACCAGAGGCGATATAGGATTTCAAAAGTCGAATTTCATTGCCAATGGATTTTATTAAAAAAAAGCTTGGCATGTTTATGTCTGCTTTCACATGGCATGATAGTTAATTTTTTTTAAACAAAATGAATTTAAAAGCAAAGGAAATTGTTTTTAAAATCCTTTGTTTACCATCTTTTTTGTTTTTTGAAAATATCTCTTTATTTATTTAATCACATCTCGAAATGGTTTTTAGTTTTGCACCAATTATTAATTTGTAATGTTGTCGATTGAAAAAACGGAACGGAAAAAGTCATAACGATGAGATGATCATATAATCGATATTTTAGACGATGAGTGAATGAGGATTTGACAGATATTTCGTATTGTCTAAGTTTTTTAAGTTCATCACTAATGTCAAATGATAGCCATGACTCTCGGGTCATGACAATGGTATAAAAGTTAGTGTTTTGGATTGATTTGGAATAAAATTTTGGAAAAATATCTTTTATTTGACCATTATAATTGAGATGTTTTTAAAAATTTGTAGGCTGTGGCCTGTTGTGATTGACATTTTGAATTAATAATTAGTACGTATCCTATGTAAGTAGGTAAATCAATTAAGATTGAGATGAAAGCTGGCTGTAGGAGCCATTTGTGTTGTAAAGTAACTCATTATTATTTATCTAGTATGCAGAATTGATGTAGAATGTAGGTACTTAATGTTTTTATTATTGTTTTAGGCATTCAGTGTAACCTACCCAAAGCATCGGAGAAATAAAAAATGCATTCTATATTTACACAGGTTTTTATTCAACAAAATAACTCGTTAGGTATGTTGTCTAGTGGTTGAGTATTCAACTACTAATCCGGAGGGAACAGGTTCAAATCCTGTGTGGGCACATTTGTGTTCGGTCTATGTGCTTCAGAAAGCAAGTTTGTGCTCCGAGTATGGTGAAAGGGCTTACTTCTCACCACGCTGAGACATAACAATTATTGGTGAAGCATGGCTGTTTGAGTATGGACTAGGAGTTGCATTTTACAGTCCATACTCAGAAACACTTCTGACAGCCATGTATATGTCGCAGGCATCTGGTTAAATGGTGGTCTTGAAAAAAATAACCACGAAGGTTACGTATGGCGAGTCGCGCCATACCTAACCTTCTTACCTTAGCTACTGCCTCTCTTCTGCCTGATTTAACCAAACGCCTGTGACATATACATAAATGTATATTAAAAACCCATAAAACAAATAAAAGAACATAATCACAATATGAATCCCTGAGAGAGAGTCAGAGGTGTTTTAAGTGTGAACTGTGAAGTCCACACTTGATACACCCACTTTCCGAATGTGTTGGTAGTGAGCCCTACCACCATACTTCAACCCGAACCAACAGCTTAACATGCCTTCTGAAACATGCGAACCAAACACAAATTAATGTGCACTGCGGCGAGTGACCACAAACTCCTGTTTAGCATGTGAGCACTCTACTAGTCAGCATGTGGCCAATCATTTTATATTTTTCTTCACACAGCCAATTATTAGAATAAACGGATAAGAGTATAAGCTGTGGAGAGAAGCTTTGCTTGTTGACCGCAGCGACAATCTCTCAAAATTTGTTCAATCAGTGCCTGTCACGAAGAGGCTCTGTCCCTTTGCATAGACTGGCTTGGATGTTGGTTTCTTCTACCTCTGTCAGTACCTCGGGTTTGTTACTGGATGTCTGTATCTCGCTTGCGCATTCTGATCTTATTAGTCCATCCATCCATCCATCAGCCTGTTTCGTCCACTGCTGGACATAGGCCTTTCCAGGAGTTCACCACTCTTGGCGGTCCTCCTGAAAGAAATGCCCATACTCACACACGCTGGGCAGGCGGGTTGGTGAGCGCGGTGCCGAAACCCTTGCATAAGTGACGCCGCTGCCCGTCACCAGTCTAATGTATATAAGGTCCGGCAATTGGGGATGGATATACCGCCATCCATCGGTGCCAGGCAATGGTGGGCCGCCTGGTTTTTCGCCTGAGAGCTGTCCTCTTACTCTCCCCCGAATAACTTCGGGAGGATTTCCGAGTAAGATGGTGGTACCTCCACAGTCGAGCCCGGCATTAGCTCTACCACCTATTAGTCCATAGCAAAACTGAAAATTTACGATAAAAATTAGTAAGTACATATATACTGGTACATTATTTACTTTCTTAGATTCCACTTAGCAAATGCCACACTACTCACCTACGGTTTTCAATGCTTGTGCTGTTATCTGCCAGTAGTTGGAACTCTTCACATCAAGCAACCTCTCACTAATTCTGTATTAGTTTCTGGGAGACCTAGTACCTCCACCTGTGCGTTGGACACAATTCTTGCTTTGGCACTGAAATAAGAGATGTGTTTTGTTATATAGGTACCTACAGTATACAATATATTTTTTGTAGGAAACGATTTAGGTACATAATACATCTTGCTATAGTAGGATAAAGCTCGAGGTTGTTTTTACTTACTTTTTGTATTTTGGCAGCTAGATCTTGTCTAAAATTCTACAAAAGGACTCAGTTGTATGACAAAATAACCGAGAAAATGAACACAGAAAGAAAACATTTTGTTGGTTGACACTCAACTCGAATTTGCTCGACCGACACCTAATATTACAATGACACACAAATCTTAAACAAAGACAAAATATACTATGTGCATAGCGCCGTCTCTTTTCAACATTACCAATTATTCCGTGGAGAGCTCACTAACGCTACCTATCGTTAAATAGCAGTAAACTTATAAACCGCCATCTGGGGTCGAGTAGCTGAACCTCAATTACAATCATTCTTTTGCGTTTAATTTCATACTTTTCTTGGAGATAATTTCCTTTGAATTATATGTTTTAATTAAGTTAGCTCATAAAGATGTATTATTTTGTTTTCGACATAATTTATAAAAATTTAAAACATTGTATTTCACTTTGCGTAGTGCAGAATAAAACGCAATTTCATGATAACGTTTTTAAGCCATCGGTCACTTTTCGGTCATCATGGGCTGGTTAGTTTTACACAATTCGAATTGGCCATATACGACCTATGACTATGGTATATATTTACCATTCATGATCAACCTTACACAATCGCACTTCAGGCTTCTAGCTCAACGCGAAAAAAGTTATTGCTCTTTACTTAATCCTTTGAATAGAAAAAATGCATAAATATACTTGCAAACATTGAACAAATGACCTCTTGTAGACCCTATTTTGTCAAGCATCAAATATTGACCCCAGTATGTCTTTACATGTCAGAGTCTTGTAAGTTTGTCACAAATAACACTGATTTATATTAATTTAAGGTGAACAATAAACGAAATAATCGAAATAAATATGAAATATACCTTTAACTACCATGAAACTAGTGTCGATGGGGACTATCACATGTTGAGTAAAATATACAATCATCTGCCAAACTACCTAAAAAATATAGAAAAAAACACTTTGTTCAGTAGTAACGTAAAAAAAACCCTCATAAAGAAATTCTATTACAGTTTAACTGAATATTTTAATGACGATACAAAATCAATACTTCAATAGCTCCTCTAAATGACCGAATAAATGCGTAATAAATTGTAATATTATTGTGAATAATTAATTAAAATGGAATAAAATATAACAATACTAACAAATTTAACATAGATTTAACTAAATTAATATACTAACTAGTACTTACTTACTTGACCTAGGAATTATCTATATTATTATGTACTTAAAAGGCATCCAGTTGCTCTCTCATGATTGCTATGCCCCTACAGGGCATCACCGGTACTTTTCTAAATAATGTAAGACCCTCTAAACTTGTGACATTGCAATAAATGATTTGATGAGTTTGAGTTTACATAGGTGGTAGAGCTGATGCCGGGCTCGACTGTGGAGGTACCACCATCTTACTCGCAAATCCTCACGAAGTTATTCGGGGGAGAGTAAGAGAACAGCTCTCAGGCAAAACCAGGCGGCCCACCATTGCCTGGGACCGATGGATGGCGGTATATCCATCCCCAATTGCCGGGCCTTATATAAAACAGACTGGTGACGGGCAGCGGCGTCACTGGTGCAAGGGTTTCGGCACCGCGCTCACCAACCCGCCTGCCCAGCGTGTGTGAGTATGGGCATTTCTTTCAGGAGGCCGCCAAGAGTGGCGAAATCCTGGAAAAGCCTATGTCCGGCAGTGGACAAAACAGGCTGATGTATGGATGTATGGAGTTTACATAAATATGATTCAGAATCAGTACAAATCTTTAAAATACGATTGAAAAGGTATGTTTATGAAAACATAACGTGTTATGTTAAATTTTCAATTTTTATATGCATAAATTCTGTTTAGTATTTTTAGGCTTTCGAGTTTTGGGCTTTTGATCTATATTAATGTATTTATTGTTGAGTGGAGCATGTTCATTCCGAATATAACTTGTGTAAATAGTTTTTAAGAGTGTAGTATGTAAGAACAAATTGTTTTTCTCATTTTAAGTGAATTCGTATGTATTCTTACGAGAAATAAATTTCTTAAACCCTAAACCCTATAAATTGGCTCACCATGAAAGTCTATAGGGTATTTCCAGTTGGCTTAGAAACTTGAAATTTCGTACACAATTATTTCAAATAGCACATGTCCAGGAAAAAATCTGAAAAACCAATATTTAATTATTCAGGAAGAAATAGGTGCAACTTAACAAGATCCTTTGAATACATAGAGTGTAACTTGGTCGTGCGTAATTGCTCGCGGAATAAGTTTCTGTTTTAAACGATATGTACGGAACCAACAGGGCACGACTCCAACTCGCACTTGAGAAGTTACATTTAATAATTATGTCTTACGCTTATTGCGGTTCGCAAAACATAGACAAAAAATGCTTAAAAATTACATATAAGAAAGTAT
This sequence comes from Ypsolopha scabrella, assembly GCA_910592155.1. Lineage (NCBI taxonomy): Eukaryota > Metazoa > Arthropoda > Insecta > Lepidoptera > Ypsolophidae > Ypsolopha > Ypsolopha scabrella. Next base: position 17,137,156 of record OU342982.1, read on the forward strand.
GTACTTAGTGTATTTATTAGTATAAGGGCCAGCTTCTTTTTTTAAAAAAAATTGCTATACCGATACTTATGCGGCGAATCAGCCAATTACAGCGTTTCATTTCAAAGTTAGGCGCTACTTAAGGTGGTTAAACCGAATCCCGGTGCAAAATGCACATCATAATATTGTTTTTCTTACTTTTTAATAAAAAGTATGCAAAAATTGCGTTTTAAAGCAATTTGCGGAAATTTATTACTAACGGATTCGGTTTAACCACCTTAACTTGAAATTCTCAACTGTGAAATCGGGGGTATGAGATATAATTGATGGTATACAATTTATTTTTTTATTTTTAGGTATTATACTTAGCCACTCTAGTCAATGATCGAAACAAATTCATTCCATTGTTATATTTTTTATCAACGCAGACCAAAATGTAATATTCTACTTATTATTTACCCTCTTTTACACCTTTTCACGGTGAAAATCCGCAGTAATATTCCCATGTCCATGAATGTACAAAAATGTACTCGCTGGGAATATTACCTGTAATATTAGATAACGGAAATAGCATATCCTTTAAGGCGCATGCCTACGCTAAATTAGCAACTTGATATATGTCAGTACAAATTTAATATGGAAATAACAGTCACATCAGTGCGTTGTAAAGTGGCTGTTACGACGATCGCTGCATCTCCGGATAGCGCGAAATATGAGAAAATAATACTTTTCACATGGACGTGATGGACGGAGATTTTTTTTAACAATAGTATTTTAGATATGGTGAAATAATCATTAAAATTGCTTCAAGCATTCGGTAGGAGTAAAAAAATTCTTGCGTAAGTCATAGGAAACTTTCAATAACTTTCGATTTGTTTTTGTTAAAAGAAAAGACAGTTTTTTTTTTAATAAAACACGTTTATTTTAAAATAAAAAATGTTTGGAGCACTCGTATAGAAGGAGTAGACCTTCAAAAATAGGTCTAATACTTATTACTGTCTGATTATACATTCGCCGTAACGAAACAAGTTTGGAAAAAATTACACCTCCCACTCCAAGAAACTAATAAATCTCTTTTTATTGCCCTTAATACAATGAAACATAATTTCTAGATGTTAAATATTATTTTGGGTAACTGTAACATAATTTTAAACACACTTGCTTATAAAGTGGCCCTTATTGCAGCGTTCTTAGGGTCATAATCTCATAATGCAGCATATTAAACACACGTGCTTTTTACTTTACATTATCGCACTAGTGCTTTTTACATTACAGTTTTTTTTTAAATCTTAGTAAAGTGTTTTGATGTCTTGAGAAATAGTAAAGTTTTTGCGAATAAATAGACTGTCTCAGTTGAAATATGATAAATAATAATTATTTAATTTCATCAAATCACTTATTTTTATCAACAAATTAACTCAAATTTTTGTTGTTAATGATTATTTATTATTTATCGATTATTTATTATGTTATGTAATACAAAAATGTTCAGTTTGTTGATATTGAATGTTTGTCTGTTTGGAAATATTTGGCTGTCTGGCTTTTTGCGTCAGTGCCTCTATTTCCGTCTGCGCAATAAACTAAATCACCGCCGCCATTTTTCAAAGAAAATTGTTAGTTCATCATAGCTGTGATTTTGATTATGTGGAAAAAAAAGACAGTGAAATGTTATTATTTTTCCTCGCAAGTGTGTTGAAAAACGTATGAAACGCGTGAGCATTAGACATTACACTCCCGGCTCCATATTACGGCCTCGCCTTCGGCTCGGCCTGCAATCCCGCCTCGACTGTAATGTCCAACGCAGCTCACTTGTATCATAATGTACTATTAGATATAAGCTTAGAATAAGCATTAACTGATCATGAACAGTAACTAATACTAAATAAAGAATAATTAAAAACGCAATAATCTACAATTAGCAATCAAATAGATGTAGTATCGTTGCGGCTTAAAAAAAGATGTAGTGACTAGAATATAAAAAAGAATGCTTTGATAATTTGTACATATAGAGAAAATGAATGAAAGTAGAGTGATGCGTGGGATCGTCTCACACCGTTCGTGTTTGAACGTAATTGCGACGCATAGCGACTGTCGTGTGCCTTAGTTCACGGAGATTTGGAAGCTCGTCGTTTCGGCCGTTTCGATGTAGACATACTACTGTTTAGTTGAAATATACTGTGTTCAAACGAAGAAATAGTATCTACTTGAAAACGATTCTACCAAACTGTTACGTCATCATCAATGACCTTACTTATTTTCGGTTTCTTTAATTGTCCATAATTTTTCCCTCTAAAATGGTTAACATTAAATACTCTTAATCAAAACAAAACAGGGCTTCACTTACATTGTTTTTAGCTAAGTTTTCTAGAACGTTGCAACTTCAAGATTGTAGAAAGAAAGAAACGGTATTACTGTGTTATGTGTCCCAAAAATATCTGTGAAACTTGAAACAATCGCATTGCTAGAAGGCAGTTGTCGAATTTTTTTTCTGTGCCTATATTATTAATTTCGTCAACAAATTCAGTTTATTGAAACAATACTACAATTTTCATGTAATCCATAAACATAGTCAAAAAAAACATGTATTATATGCGTAATTTTTGGGTAACAAATATATTTTCTACAACACCTAATCGAAAACTAAATTTTAACTTTGTTGAAAACAATGCAGAAAATACTTCATTACTGTCATACAAATATTCTGGCGGAAAAAGTGTATGAAAATCCATTACTGACTAAATGTGAGATCTATGCCAGGTATCACGGTCTCAGATACAATACAGTAAAAAAAAATTTAAAAAAAAATTCAAATCATGGGACGAGCCGATTTGTGGGCAGGTCCAGAAGCATCTTCTGGACACAGCTTCCAGCGTCACAGACCGTGCTCGTCTTCTCGCAACCGGTGAGCGTGAGGCTGGTTACTGGCTGCATACGCTTCCTCCCGCACATATTGGCACACTGTTAGACAAGACCACGTTTAGCCTCTCCATCTGTCTGCGACTCGGAGTAAGAACAAATGAAAGTCATCGCTGCCACTGTGGCACAAGCGTCGACCAGCTAGGCCATCACGGTCTGTCATGTCAGCGTAGTGCCGGTCGCTGGTCCCGCCACGCCAGTCTGAATGACGTCATCCGGAGGGCCCTTGCAAACGTCAGCGTGCCGGCCATCCTAGAGCCAAATGGTATTGCGCGTGATGATGGAAAGAGGCCTGATGGAATGACGCTCATTCCGTGGCAGAACGGTCGCTCGCTCGTGTGGGACGCGACATGTGTTGACACTCTTGCCGCGTCTCATGTGCGATCGACTGCTGTTACAGCTGGCGCAGCGGCAGCAGCGGCAGAGTGTAACAAGCGGCGCAAATATGCGGCTCTAGGAGAGGATTACATGTTTGTGCCGTTTGGAGTAGAGACGTTCGGACCGTGGGGACCAGATGCGCGACAGATCTCCAAGGACATAGCGTCGCGCCTGTTCGACGTTTCGGGTGACCCAAGAGCTGGGGTTTACTTCAGACAAAGAATCAGTCTCGCTATTCAGCGAGGCAATGCCGCCAGTGTCTTGGGCACCCTGCCTCGTGTTAGCGATGACCTGGACAAAATATTTTATTTGGTTTAGTGGTCTGTTTTGATTTAGTTTTGCAGTAAATAATGTAGATTCTTAATAATTTCACACATTTACATAATTTGTTTTATTTTTTCTAGAATTGTATAATTTATGTTGTTTTAAGATGTTTTGTATAAGAATAAAGATATAAATACTTCTAATACAGTTAAAAGTGAGTTGGTGGTATTTAAATCAGGCAGAAAGACTCCTAGTTATGTCTCTCCTATCACTTTAAAAGGAAGCAGTCTAAAGAGAGTTAGCCAATTTAAATACCTTGGACATATTATATCTGATGATCTAAAAGATGACCTGGACATTGAGAGAGCACGTAGGGCGTTGGCAGTCAAAGCAAATAATGTTGGCCCACAGGTTTGCTAGATGTTCCAACTAGGTAAAACTCACACTTTTTAAGTCATACTGCCAAACCTTTTACTCATGCAGCCTGTGGATCAGCTATACGCAGAGGACTTACAGCGCCCTGCGTGTTATGTACAATAACGCCTTCAGGACGTTTATGGGGCAGCCGCAGTTCCGTAGTGCATCGACAATGTTTGCGGAGGCGCACACCGAAGACTTTTTTGCGATCATACGCATACGAATAGCGTCCATTATCCACAGAACCAGTTTCAGTGACAGCGACATCCTGAGGACATTTTCTACGCCTATACTATACTAAACTTTGCCTACCTAATAAAAATTATAATTTGTAAATAATTTTAAATGGTCTATATATCTTGTGTCTTATTTATTTTAATGTATATTATTCGTGTGTGTAGGTAATTTTAAATTACTTTTACGGGTCCTTGCGCCCTGAACAAAGAAAAAATTCATTTTATTTATTTATTGTTGAAGTGCTGAGCGAAAAAAAATTGCTTGTTAAAAATGTAGCACACTCATTTTTGTAATTTTATTTTTAATTTTATGTTAAATTGTACAAGATTACCGATGTATCCAACTTACTGAACAATACACAGATATTAGGCTAAGATTCAAAGGAATATCAAAAAAATTAACAAAAATCCCAAAAATTCAATCAATAATGTTGATCTAAGGATATTGTCTTTAATTCCTCACTCACACTGTACTTTAGATATTATTTTATTACATTCATCGATCTATCAGCAAAAAAAAACAACACAATGTGCTGTTGAGAGCAAGGTATTTTTAAACTTTCTCTCATTAGTGATGAAATGGGTGTAAATGATTAATAACACCCTCGAACCTCGAATCTCGGGTACAAATGATGACTATATAACCACCTCCCTTAATTAACAGTCTACAATTTTTTCTAACAAGTCTTATACCTTGTTACATAAACAACCCATAATCCATGTATTTTTTAAAAATACACTCAATATTTTCCAATAACCTTGTAGTAGATTAAACCGTTCATCCCGGCTGCTATTGAAAGATCTTTTTGGGCCACATTGTAAAGCGTAGGAAGTTCTTTCAGAAAACCTTTTAGAGCTTCTCTGTTACTTGGTTTTCCTTATTTTAGGTTAGATTTAAAGGAATCCTTCAAAAAAGGAAACCCTTATAGCAAAGTTTCGAAGAGGACGCGAAGTCTCTCTCCAATAGAAGACCCACCATCAATGTCCTAAGCCGAGGTCTTCCTGTTACCATTGGGTGAATGTGACTGGAGGTGAATGTGCTCGGCGTTACCCTCTTTCATCCGGTAAATCTATCAAGGTCATGGCCAACAGCATCAAAGTCACTTTAATAAACACGTAAAGACTGTTTATTGTACTACGTAGGAACGACTGTGTGTGTGAGACGGACGGACGTCATAATTAAAGCTATTATAGATAGTCTTTTAAAGCAGTTAAGAGAACCTTTACATTGTGCAGAATGTAAACTCAAAAGACTTTTTACTCTCTTTGTTTTTTACGAGACGAGGGATTCCAATTAAGTACTAGAAAGGTTTAAAAAGCCTTGGACTTCTTGAGCTGTCTTGTGAATCCAATATCTAGACTCGTTCTTAGTCCGAATAGTTAATTCGCTCAATGCTAATTTGGTTACATGTAAAAAGATACCGTCAAACGTCGCAACTTGACCTTTTAAGCAATTTCATCACACTCTGTATGGATAAAAAAATGTTAAAAAACAAAAAATAAGTAAGATTACCTTTAAATTGTAGAAGACATTTAAAATTAAATAAGTTACTGGCAGCAAAGCTTTGACAATATTTTTAGGAAAATAAATATGACTACTTAACTCGTAAATATCTTTGTTTAGGTTTGCGTGGACTAGAAACTCATACTCAGTGTTCATAAACATGTAATTCATGTTTTATTGTTTGTACTAGCTTTTGCCCGCGGCTTCACCCGCGTTGAATTAGTTTTTGTGTACTTCTATAAAATCTGTCAATATTTTTCGATCTGTTACCTATACAGTAAACATAGCTGGTGAAATGTGTGTGTTATGCGCCTCTGTGTTTCCCATTTTATATGTCTCCTATGGTTTTCTATGGGAACTGAATAATGGGATAAAAAGTATTGTTTGTCCTATTCTAGATCTAGAACTTTATTTGGGCAAAGTTTCAGCCCCATCGGTTCAATAGGTACGGCGTGAAAGGGTGACACATTACTTTTCTAGAAACTTGAAACCACATTGTCATCCCATGACAAATGATTTATGGGATAAAAAGTAGCCTATGTTCTATTTCAAGTCTAGAACTACGTTCATGCAAAAGTTCATCCCAATCGGTTCAGTAGTTACGGCGTGAAAGAGTAACAAAAATCCATCCATCCATCCAAACTTTCGCATTTATAATATTAGTGGGATAGTGGGAAGTTAACTTACTAGAGCAAAAATAACAAATATCATTAGTTTATAATTGGTACATTAATTTAAAAAAAAATATGTAAAAATTTTGACAGATAATCAAGAATAATTTCTTTTCGCTCATCTAAGGCTCAGATTCAGAGTGCATTTTGAGTCCGAACTCAATCTTACAAACGTCACTCTAGTACGAAACCACGTCGCTTTTTGACGTTTGTAAGATTGAGTTCGGACTCAAAATGCACTTTGAATCTCAGTCTAAGACCTATAGATAAATGACTCACAAACTGGCAAATGAAACAGCATGTAATTGAACGAGCGAGCGAGTTCTTCGAGTCTACTAGAACAATCCGGCGTTTGTATGTACATATGTGTATATATAAATATATATATATATATATATATATATATATATATACATATTTTTTATTTGTTATAAATATTTAAATTTTTAGGTTGTATTTGTTAGGTTCTTTACTTAAGATTATTTTTAGTTAAGTTTTGTAATGTTATTTAAGGTCTTAACACATTAATAAAAATTACCATATGTGTATGTATGAATGTTTGTTCGACGATAACTCGAGTATCGTTGATCGGAATGTCATGAAATTTGGCAGGTGAGTAAATAAGGCAAAAGGAATTTTTAAGTTCGAACATGTGCCAAATCGATCAAGCGCGAAGCTTAATACTATGTTAGTGTCACTTCACTTTTGCACTATGTGTTTGTGCTGTCCCGAATCTTGTGGCACTTGTCCGTGGAAGTGACAGAACACTACGTGCTACGGCCAAAGTTTTCCTTCATGAAGAAGTGCAGAAAACAGTCCGGAATTTCCACCACGAATGCCAAAAAGTATAGACGTTGCGGCCCGACTCCAGCTACTGCACCCTCGACGGGTACCCTGTCTTCTGGTGCAAGTACTCCGCGATGTGATCCCGATGTAATGCAAGCGGGAGATGTACATCGGCGTGATCGGCTTTGCGGCAAGCAACTTTGATTTGAGCGGCAGGGGAGCTCGCTGTGATGAGGTTTTGCTGGGGCTGCAGACCAGCGGCAGCGGGCGGGACGGGGTATGGGTGACGCCTTGCGGAAGAGTCGGGGATGGGCGCTGGGCTAAGAAAATCGATAATATTATAATTTTATATTATAATATAACTAACTATAGAATATCCGTAATGAGTATTTTGAATATTCGTCAAGAAGTTTAACTAAACTAGTAGTTCGCCCCGAACTGTAAACTCGCGCTTGCCCGATTCGCGCTTCACCGATTTGGCTCATGTTTAACTTGAAATTTCTTTTTGGCTTATTATTCGCCTGTCAAATTTCATGACATTCCGATCAACGATACTCGAGTTATCGTCGAACAAACATTAATACATACATATATTTAAACGCTGGATTGTTCAAGTAGATTCGGAGAACTCCCCCGCTACGCTCGCTCGTTCAATTATTTTTGAGTATTTTTTTCTATGAATAATTGTAATTACCAAGATAATTAATTGAAATAGGCGTTACCTTGCGGAAGTCCATCACTAAGTTATGGATATATGAATACAATTTGCAATATTCCGCTAAGCAATTATACGGCGGGGCACGAGTGTACATTTTGAGCAGCACGACAAGAATTGTTTAGCGGAATATCGCAAATTATATTCAAATATCCATAACTTCGTTAATAATAAGGTAAATTTGAGCACGTTCGCAGCTTGATTCTCCCTCTAACGGGAGAGAGATCAGTATGGGACGAGTCGTGTTAGAAAGTAAGACCATAGTCTTTTTACTATGGTAAGACGCACGTGTCAATGTCACGTGACTCACAAGCAGTAGTGAAAATTTTTTCTTTTGAAACTGTTAAGGGCCAATAATACCTCAATTCACAGTCCTGCTCTAACGCTTCTGCTTTTTAACTGTCTATCCTACTCTAATCAGATGCCGCGCACGCAAAAATATCACTTATTTTGAAATCGCGGCTACACTGATGGTTTTTTCATTTTTATGGAACAGTTTGCTGCTGCTTTATACTAATATAAGTTATAATATGCAAAGTTTCAGATCTAATTTCGAGTATACATTGAATGCTATCGGTTTATTTTACGGTTTGGAGGTAACTTTGTATTTTTTTTCTATCGAGAAAACTTAATACAATCAAGTTTTCACAACAGCAAGGACATTAGCATTAGTCCTCAACTTTATCATATATTAATTTCATAGTGATTGTTGCAGTATTTGTTGGTATAAAACAGGACCATGCGAAGCGAAGTGAGGTATTATACACCCATAAGAGTGTCTCTTATTCTGATCTGAACTTTTAGATATTTCGATGCAGTTAAATTAGCTGAATTATGTTGGATTATTTATAATTACCTTAAACAAGCGTGCCACAATGAAAACACAATAAACCCGTGATTGCATGAAGTAAATTACCCAACACTATTCTATGGCTATTTGGCATGCATCGCACCCTATTAAATTAAAATATTAGCGTAGTGTGGGCTAAATTGAGGTACAGTTGGTACTGGGACAGGATAAACAGTAAGGACACAAGGCTTCTTTAATAGAACACCTAACAATTTATAAAAATTTAAGGTTTATTGGGTTACTTCGTAGAACATATCACTACGTACAGCGATTCTCGATTCTCCTATCCTTACGATCGATGGAGAAATCACAAAGCGTCCAAAATATAACTATTTATCATACCATTATCAAGTGGTTCGCCCCAAACTGTAAACTCGCGCTGGCCCAATTCGCGTTGACCGATTTGGCTCATGTTTGAACTTAAAAATGATTTTGCTCTATTTACTTACTCGCCTGCCAAATTTCATGACATTCCAATCAACGATACTCGAGTTATCGTCGAACAAACATTCATACATACATATATGTACATCCATCAGCCTGTTTTGTCCACTGCTGGACATAGGCCTTTCCAGGATTTTGCCACTCTTGACGGTTCTCCTAGAAGAAATGCCCATACTCACACACGCTGGGCAGGCGGGTTGGTGAGCGCGGTGCCGAAACCCTTGCACCAGTGACGCCGCTGCCCATCACCAGTCTGTTTTATATAAGGCCCGGCAATTGGGGATAGATATACCGCCATCCATCGGTCCCAGGCAATGGTGGGCCGCCTGGTTTTGCCTGAGAGCTATTCTCTTACTCTCCCCCGAATAACTTCGGGAGGATTTGCGAGTAAGATGGTGGTACCTCCACAGTCGAGCCAGGCATTAGCTCTACCACCTACTACATATATGTACATACATATAAACGCCGGATTGTCCCAATAGACTAAATTTGACTGTATAAAGCAATGTCACCTTATTATATATTTTGTCAGTTTTGAGTTTTTGCGGAAGCAGTCTCCGCATGTGGTCTAGCGACCACTAATCCGGAGGTCGTGGATTCAAATCTCATAGGGGTATATTGTATTCGGATGTGGTTTCATAATTGTGCCCAAAGTATGGCCCTAGGGTTTACCACCCATCATACTGGGACATAGTAATGGGCGGTAATGGGCGTACGAGTTGAAACTGTGAGTGACACTTCACAGTCCACATTCGACAACACCTCTGACACTCCCTCAGAGATTTATGTTGTGACGATGTATGTATATGTCACCGGAAAATAACAAGAATCGGAAGTTGATCAATTTTCGAGGTAATTTATAAACTAGCGGAAAATCATAAACGGCAGTTGAAATGTATTATTTAACGCAATACATTTTAGGTAATTGATCAACTTGCGGTATGTTTTTGAAGTAACGATTTTGCCATACGTCAAATTATACACGAAAGTACCAATCGCTGCTCAGTGTACAATTTTACGTTAAACTGACACCTGTAATTGGTGGCAAACCAACAATCACTTAGACCTGATATTTTAATACTGATGCCTGATAATCTGCCTGGGTATATCGTATTTGTGTTAAAACAGCACCTATTTTTAACAGTGAGACATCCAACCAATCAGCGTACACCTCGCGTTCGTCGAATCTTTTTACCGCGAGACGCCGTAAATTGATCAACTACCAGAAATGTAGACGTTAAATAATACATTTCAACTGCTGCTTATGATTTTCCGATAGTTGATAAACTACTTCGAAAATTGATGAACTTGCGATTCTTGTTATTTTCCGGTCTCATATGCCAAATTCATACTGGAGACTCGATAAGTGGTCAGGACCCCGGTTCAATGGCCCTTTCTGTGAAATACACGAAATAAAATTTAGACTTTCTTAAAGAAATTTGTCGAAATTGTTTTTGAACAAGTATATAGGGCACACATTTTTTTTCGTGTTTCTCAAACATTGTAATTGAATCTTAATGTTGACTACTTACTGAGTCTCCAGTATGAATTTGTCTGTATAAACAGAAGTCACTTTATATTTGGTCCAAATTTTAACCAGGTGTTTTGTGTGTAGTGAGAGGGTGGATTCAAACTTTGTCCTTTCTGTTACGTGAGTGCACCGAAGTGCTGCCCAACGTAATTGGCTCAATTTTCATTTTGACCTGCGGTCGTTTGCCAAATAGCCCGAAGTTTTACCTAAATGACTATTTCGGTCCATCGCAGAGCTTGCAGGTGTACGGTGTCTGTGCATATTTATTGGATTGGTTCGTTAATTGCTGACAGGAGCGATAAAACTTACGAATGAGGGCTGATTTTGTGTAAATTTCAATAAAATTGTAGAAGTAAATCAACATGATTTAAAATTAAGGGGGTAACTTTTTACCTCGGTACAAAATGCAAATAATAATGTTTTCCTTACTTTTGAATAAAAAGTATGCAATATATGCGTTTTAAAGCAACTTGCAGAAATTGTTTTTAATAATTAAGTCTTCACAAAAAAATTACGTACTTTAGTGTATTACTATGTTGTTTGCATTACAATAACAACCTTAAAAGCGTGTTTACAGTTGTAATATAATGCAGCTAAAATGTAACACATAAAATTGAATAATTTTCATGTGATCACCTAACTACAAGCAGTTTGCGCGAATAGCTATAAAACGCATTTATTGCAAAAACAATATTCAAAAGTAAGGAAAACAATATTATGATGATATATTATTTGTACCGAGATCCTCCGTTACCATCTTAAATAAATCATGATTAACGTATAAATAAAACAAATCGCCGTGCAGTTAAAAAAAATGTATAGGTGACTTTCGTTTGTATGGCCAAATTCATAGTGGAGACTCGGTACGTGGTCAGGACCAAGGTTGAATGACCCTGTTTGTGATATAGGAAAAAAGTTTTTATGCCTCTATACTATCTAGTTCAAGAACAACCTCGACTCAATTAGTACAGGAATAGTTCAGTCATTATAGATTTTGGCCCGTGAATAATCAGTTTTTGGATTTTTTTTTCGTAGGTCCCTTGTAGTGGTCACTGGGAGTGTAAATTAAAAAAGTAGACTGAATCAGGCTCCTGTGTACATTCGGTTTTTCTTGAATAACTCGGCCATTTTTGATTTTACAGTAACATTTACAGTCTGGGGCACACTGGTGAAACAAGTCCCACTACCTGAAATGGGTAATTAATTGATGGGTAATTAATTAAGTTTAATTTCCAAAATATCAATTTTGGGGGGAAAAAGGTAGGAACCAAAATTTTTCAGAATTTGATTATCTACAAGTTTAGTCCTCTTCATTTATGCCGTAAATGAAAATATTTTGAATTTGTCGCTTTTTTCAAATTTAATTTCCAAAATTTTTTTTTTTTTTTTGCTTGGGGCGCTAGTGCTGCCAACATCATTGTTTACATTGCTTATCTAGATAAATTTAATTGTCCTTATTTAGTGCGTATCCTGAAGTTTTCGAATATTGCCTGTTGTTGGGGCTGGGTGAAGTTGCTACACAAGTGTTATCTTCAGAAGTTTTTACGTAATTCTATTTTTTCTAACAAAACAGTGACGAGAACATAGGAATGTTCTAGTACCCACATTACCGGAATATTTTAAATTCTCAGTGTTTTTCGCGCGTTTCAGCGAATGAAATAGTGATCTCTTTATGTATTATTTTTTACAAGTGAACTGAGTGCTGCCACACACCGAATACTATAACTGAAATAATCGTAGTCAGTACGGAAATAATTAAGTTTGTTACTTGCAGCGACATCTATCGATATCACGTCGTACTAGCTCTCCTGCTATCGAACGCTCCGCTCGGGGCTCAAGCACGGCAACACAACACAATCAACTCTAGTTAATAATCGGGCCGAAAGAGTGCGCTACGGGTACAAGTTAAATACAAGTCACCGGTACCGCGACATACCCGTAACCTTTTGTGCTCTACGAGCTACGAGCGGCTACGACGAAAGTGTCAATCGCTGCGCCTGCCGATCGGACTGTCATACTGCCCGTTAAATAACACGTAAATTATGTCGTGTGGAGCGTGCAATGAGGACTTGACTGCAGCATTGGATGGCATAGAGAATCCTCTAGTTAGCTGCAAAAAATGCGCTATTAAATATCATGCGAATTGTCTGAATATGAAAAGAGAAGACTTCAGAAAATTAAGAACCGGAGCTAATACCTTTCTATGCCCAACATGCAAACTTTTAAATAAAACTCCTCGTACGGACTCGACTCCCGCAAGCCCGACATCCCACCCGAGAGTGCCCACTGAAACCAATAATGAAACTGATTCAGATGCCGGGTTCCTGACGGCAACTCAATCCCTGGCTACTATGCAGGTTCCATCTCAGGTACTGTCATCCTTTACTGCAGCCATCCAGCAATTGGAGGGGGTTTTTAAATCTATGAAGATGGAAATGAGCTCTTTCACTACTGCGCTTAACTCAACTACGGAGGATCTCGCTGAATTTCGTAATGAGTTCACTGTCATCAAGAACGAACTCAAGGAACTTGAGAATTACAAAGCCGAAGTGGCAATCCTGCGCGCTGAGGTAACAGAGCTGCGACAGGAGCTGTCTGCGAAGGACCAAAGGACACTTCTTAAGGACGTCGAGATTACCGGGATCACTGAAAATAGATCTGAGAACTTACCTCAGCTGGTAAACGTAATCTCAGCAAAGCTTGGTATTACACTCGACCCTCGCGACCTGGACGATGTGAGGCGCGTCGGCGCGCGCTCTGCGGACGGCGGAAGTAGTGCCATGGGGCGGCCCCGCCCAGTGGTGATTACATTTACCCGGCGCGCTCCGCGGGATCAGATGCTACGTGCCGCGCGCGTGCGTCGCGGTTTGACGACGGAGATGGTCGGAATCACCGGTAACACTCGCCGAATTTTCATAAACGAACACCTCACTAGGGATAATAGAATATTGTTCAGTAAAGCGCGTGCCGCTCAAGCTGCACTGAAATTTAAACACACCTGGACGTCGAATGGAGTTATTTTAATGCGGCGAACCGACACAAGTTCTGTGCTGCGTGTACTCTCGGAATTGACCCTGGAGAAGCTCACAGCTGGTGAGTCAACTTCAATCGAAAATCCGCTAAAGCCCAAGAATAGCTCCTAATACATTTGCTGATATTGATTTCTCGAGGTTGGTGGTGCTGACTCTTACTCAATCCTGTAATGTGCAAATTTCTAAAAAGTGCTTTGAATATATCTCAATTATGACGGTTTTTGTTTACTGTAATGTATCTGTATTTAGTTTAAGTATGATATTGATAACGATAAATCTGTTTAAAGTGTCCTTACTGATCTTTTCAAATCGTAACTTGATGGCCTTGAGAAATAACAGCAACTTCATTCTTGCAATTGTTCCATTACTGTATTTTGTCGTGACTGTGCGTTTGGCTGTACATATTAATTCTGCTGCCCTGAACCTTTCGTCTCGTTTTATGCATATTTTTAACAATTTGGTGAAAATAATGACGCTAGATAAACCCCACGTTGAAGATGAATAGTCTAGAGTTAGCAAATGAATTGGATGAGGCTCTTGAAATTTTTTGCCATGAAGTAGAATTACCGGAACTTTGTAATAGTTTTATAACGAATGAGCACGGTTTCAAGGTTTTGTCATTCAACATTAGAAGTATTGACAAAAACTTGGATTGTTTTTTAGTGGTGCTAAAACGCATGAACTTACAATTTGATGTCCTCGTTCTAACTGAATGCCGATTGGATGAGACATCAGTTATAGATCATCTACAGGGATATACGTCATACCACACACTCAAAAATATTAATCAGAATGGCGGAGTAGTTATTTATGTTAAAAATAAATGGAATGCCACGGTCTCCGAACCTGAGTTTAATGAATCATGTTGTCTTACCGTAGAAATTCCAAATGTAGTTTTCCTGATCTGCTTATACAGATCACCATCCTTTAAAAATACGGAAATATTCCTGAAATCACTTGAGGACGTTTTCAATAAATCCAAAGATAAATCATGCATCATGTCAGTCGGTGACATTAATATAGATATAATTTCGACTGATTTATCCAGGGTTGATCCTTCTAAGTATTTATGTCTTAATGCAGAGTTTGGTCTCCTGCCAGCGATTTCCAAACCAACCCGTATTAAAACTTGTCTTGATCACATTTTCGTGAAATCTAGAACTAACGTAGTAGGAGTGGTTTGTAAAACAGATGTCACCGACCACAATATCACTTTGGTGGGGATGGATATTAAACCCGACTTTAAAAATAAAAATAGATTTAAAACTGTTATCAACTTCGAAGGTGTGGCTGATGAGCTTAAATTAGAAAACTGGAGCACAGTCTTAGAGCAAGCTGAGGTCAACAGTGCAGTTTATAATTTTGTCAGTATTGTGTCTAATACCATCTCAAAACATACTAAGCAAGTAAAAATAAGTCGGTCCAAGTTCAATCTCAAACCATGGATTACTCCAGGGCTTATGAGATGTAGTAGACATCGGGACAGACTGCATGCAAAACTTAGGCGGAGTCCTGGGGACAATGTTTTAAAAAGTACATATACGCGATATAAAAATTTTTTAAACGGATTACTGCGGAAACTCAAATCGGATTATGAGAGAAAAGAACTTGAGGAAAACAGCTCTAATACTAAATCCCTTTGGAATGCTATCAAAAATGTCTGTAGCCTTAAAACTAAAAAAGCGAAAAATCCAGAGCTCCTTACCATAGGTCGTAATTCCAAAGAGTCGTTGGATAAGTGCGCTATGTTCTTCTCCTCAGTAGGAAGTAACTTAGCGAATCGAATTCTCACAGATCTAGGTGATACAGAAGAAAGTCTAGCTGCTAAAGTTAAACTGAGGAAAGGTCCAGTCAACTCCTTTTTCCTGGAGCCTACTGATACACAAGAAGTTGCCAGTACTATCCTTAATTTAAAAACAAACAGCGCGCCAGGTTTCGACGAGATAAGCAACCAGCTAATAAAACACATTGGTGACCTGATACTAGAACCGTTAACATTTATAGTTAACCAGAGTTTTAGCGATGGTTGCTTTCCTGACTCGTGGAAAGTAGCTGTGGTTGTGCCTATTCATAAAGATGGCCCTAAAGACCTCCCAAACAACTATCGACCAATCTCTTTGTTGAGTGTGTTATCTAAGATCTTGGAAAAACTGGTGAACAAGAGACTGGTAAAATTTTTGAACAAATTTGACGTCATTGCGGATTGACAGTTTGGATTTAGGCAGCAGAGATCAACTGAGGATGCGATTTCTCTCCTTACGGATCTAGTATCTACTTACCTAGACAAAGGTCTCAAATGTGTAGGCGTTTTCTTGGACCTTGCTAAGGCCTTCGATACGGTCTCAACTCCAATCCTCCTACAAAAGCTTGAAATGTTAGGCATAAGAGGCACTGCATTGTCCTGGTTCCGCACCTATCTATCTGGTAGAAAACAGCTGGTGAAGATTGGCAATCACAGAAGTGACCCAGTGACGGTTAGCTACGGAGTCCCACAGGGCAGTATACTGGGCCCAACCTTATTCATAATCTACATGAACGACATTCATGAACTTCAGATGAATGGGGTGGAGACGATTTGCTATGCTGATGACACGGTGGTGTTGTTTCACGGTGCCACATGGGAAAATACTTTTCAGGCTACTGAGGAGGGGATGTCTGTAATATCTAACTGGCTACAAAGCAATCTTCTCACACTAAATTATAAGAAAACTCAATATATGTGCTTCCATAAAACTGCCGCTTCTGAACCCCCATCACACAATGGCATTAGAATACATTCCTGCAAAAACTATGACTCCCAATTGCCGTGTTGCTGTGATGTCATCAAACGTATTAACAGTATTAAATATCTTGGTGTCATTGTCGATGAAAAACTTACCTTTAAGGATCACATTCTCTGGTTGTCAAAGCGAGTTCGTAAAGTAATTGGAATCATGAAAAAGATTCGAAATATAGCTTGCGCCAAAATCCTCAGATTGATCTATATTACGCTCTGCCAATCACTGATTTTATACTGTATTCCGGTATGGGGCAGTGCCTCTAAAACTTTCATGATTCTGGTAGAAAGGGCACAACGCTCAGTATTAAAAGTGATGCTGAAAAAACCTTTCCGTTTTGATACCGAGCTATTGTATAGGGAAACTCAAGTCCTCACTGTACGCCAACTTTATATTCATAAAATTGCTGTTGTTTCTCACAGAGCTATGGTTTGTTCAGCTGAGTATAATAATCATTTAGAAAGGAGAGTTTTTAAAATGCCAGGAGCGTCTGTTAAGACAGCGTTTGCGAGTAGATTCGGTCTCCATATAAGATCCCTTATATACAACAACATACTCAAGCACCTGGATATTAAAACCTCTTCTGTTGCACAAGCACATGTTAAGCTATTAAACTGGTTAAGAACATTAAACTATAAGAAAACTGAAACCTTATTGCTACCTTTTTGCTGTAAAGATCTGTAAAAATATTGCTATTATTATTATTTTTCTGTATTTGGTCTAAATTGTTTGTTATTTTTAATTTAATGCACAATTAATATATAGAATGAAAGAATGAACGAATGATAGATTAATAATATGAATGACCCTAAATTTTTCTACTAGTTTTTAACCTAATTATGTAAACAATGTAATATCATTGGTACATTAATAAGAATATTGGTACCCCGCATTTCTGGCTTAGCCGAGTTTGGGGACCCTTGGCAACTTTGTGTATTACTTCTGTGCATGTCCATATATAATCATTGTTATTTTAATTTACGTCTTTTGTTATGTGTTTTTCATGCAATAAAGTGATTTTGTATTTTTTTTTGAAAATATCGATCCTACAAGAAAAATTGTGAGCACCAAGCTTGTAGAAAATTAAATTTCCCACAATTTTTGCCCTCACAGTTTTACTGTAAAATCAAAAAAGGCCGAGTTATTCAAGAAAATACGTTTTTCGAATATACACAGGAGCCTGATTCAGTATACTGTTTGAATTTACACTCCCAATGACACCCCCGAAGGACATACGCAAAAAAAAGGTTAGGTTAGGTTAGGTTAGGTTAGGTTAGGTTAGGTTAGGTTAGGTTAGGTTAGGTTAGGTTAGGTTAGGTTAGGTTAGGTTAGGTTAGGTTAGGTTAGGTTTTTTTTTTTTTTTTTTTTTTTTTTTAAATGAAAGATATTCTACGGACAAATATAAATCGTCCGTACTTTTTTTAAGTTAGTTGAATTTATGGAAGTTTCATTAGTACCATTTTTCTTTATCGCTCCTTAAAAACAAATTTAAATTCATCTTTAGTAGGAAGACTCTTATAGTATACATATACTTAATAATTATATATATCTAGTTATACATGGCTTAAGGCTATACATGTTTTTTTTTTTTTTTTTTTGTTTTTTTTTTTTTCTTGTTTTGCTTTTTTTTAATTTATTTGCTTTTTTATTTATCCATTATAAAGCTGTGGTTTTTTTTTTTTTTTTTTTTTTTTTATTATTCTCTTTTTTTTTTTTTTTTTTTTTATATAATATTCTTATTTACTACATGCAATGTATAAAAAACAAATATATACTACAAATTTTTCACACAATTAAGATTTAATTATTCATTAATATACATTTAATCTGAGAGACATTTGAAATACAAAAAAAAAAATATTAATTTTATTAATGGACGCTAAGCCATCCATGACTCAGACGAGTGAAGTACCGCCTGTGCCACCCCTCAGCATTGCGTCCACAACTGACATGTCCCGGTTTCTCCACGCCATCTTGATGTTATATTCCTTTATGTTACCGGTCTCGGCTGCCAGGGCGTTCATTATTAGGCGTACTATCGCGTCATTCTCGCGGCGAGCTGTGTAGTATACACAGCTGCCGGTATGCCTGGACACCGCCACGACCGCGTGATGGACACTGCTGTGCAGCTGCTGGTTGACTTTAGCAGTTCTGATTATCACCACTCTCTCCCACGTAAGTCCCTGAGCTTCATGGATTGTGTGGAGACGCGATCCTTGTTGCTTCCCGTAACCCATGCTTTTGAGGAGTTCCTTTTCAGCCTGGGTGTGAACAAGGTAGAGCGTGTTGGGCTCGCTGTTAGGGAGTCGCGTCTCTTCGTATGTTTCCAGTGTCAGGGACCGTGTTTGAGCCTTGGACGAGTATATGCCACTGTAGATCTCCCTTAGGGCATATGCAACGTCCATGGGGTTTCGATGTGTGCACAGCAGTTGTTTTGTTATTCCACCAAACGAGCTGGGACTTTGGTACCTCATCGGGAAAAGGTTTTCTCGGTCGATGAAAGGGACCTGGTTCTGATCGCCAAGGAGGAGAATCTTGCTGACTCCGCTTATTCTGGATGCTAAGACAATGGCTCCAAAATGGCTCATGAGTGCTTCGTCGATTATCAACCGACCGTAGCTCTCGCCCTCGCCTACGCCGTTTACCTGCAGTGAGGCCATTGTGCGCACTTTGAATTTTGCGTTTCTGCCGAGCTTGTTCTCCAGCTTGCTGCGGAGGTCTCTAGCTCCCTCTAGCGTGGGTGTCGTCACCAAATCCCCTTCAGCATTGAAGTTGTTTATTACCCAGGTTGTTTTTCCGCAGCCTGGGACCCCGTTTACCCATTCCATGTCTAGTGTCGACATTTGTGCAACGGCTTCGGTGGATTCGGAATCCCATCGCAATGTATTTGCCATTTTTAGGATTCTTTCCTCCAACATTATCCGCGTGCACTTGGCGACGACGACTATGGAATCATTCGGTGGGGTCATGAAAACTGGTTTCCCAGTCCGGGTTGACTCGTTTTCGTCTAGTTCCACAAAACCACTGGTACCGTTGAATGCGGCCATGTACTCTCCCGCCATGGTTCCCCCCAGAACTTGGGAGGTGGCGTTATTGTACACCGCCGCGCCGCACTCCTCCAGTTTGGAGTTTAGCGATTGCTCGTTTCCTCGACGATAGGCTCGGAGGATTGTTCGGCACGTTTCTTGCCTAGAAACTATTGTACCTTTGAGCATTGCTATGTACTCAAGGAGTGCGTTGGACAAGTGGTCCGATGGAAAGACGGGTGTTACAAGTTCCGGAAGGTCGACCAGTCCCCGATCGGCTTTCGTAGGGGTAGTGCGGGAATTTCTTCCGTCAGTTTCCGATGAGGTTGCGATTGTTGGGGGTTCTTTTGTTTGGGCGTGTTTCTGCCTTTTGGATACTATGTGTGTGAAGCAACCGACTGCTGCTCTGGTCATGGACGACAGTGCTCCCTCAGACTCCATTCGGCGAGGTGATGGCTGTCTCTCACCTGCTATCTTTTCTTGTAGCCTTTGCGAACCGCTAAGCTCTGGACTTACTATTGGGTGGCCCCAGCTGTCAATGGGAGTGGAAGCTTCGTCAAGACGGTACGGTCTCAAATGACTGAGGTTTTGGCCCCTGTCCTCATAGACCACCATCTCGTGTTTACTGGAGGCTCTTATGATCCCCGAGTAATCTTCCACTTCGGCTTTGATGTATGCCACTACCATAGCGTCCACACTGATTTTCTTAGGTGGTCCGTCAATGGCTGCCAGGCTGGAAAGCATTGAGCACGCCTGGGCAAATTCGGATGCGTCGTCGCCGGCCACGAATAGTGCAATTATTTTGTTCTTAGTTCGCACTATTCGGCAGCGTTGACCTGCTGCTGTGGCTTCTCCGAGTGCTTCGAATACTTTCCGCCTCATGGTTGCTCTGAAATTGCTCCCCTTTAAAAGGAGAGCAAGGCCGGGTGAGATGGTGACAGTACTCTTTCCCTTCGCACTGCAAAAGCAGATACCGAGTCTCTCAGTGCTGTCGTCCATGAAAGTCGCTACTCCTTTGAGTCTTATGCCCGGGATACCCGCCTCACTGAAGTTTAGAAGCTGGTACTCCGCTGGCATCAGGCTACTTGTTGTCGGTTGCTGTACTTGTGTTAGTGTTAGTGTAGTAGGGGTGAGTGTGAGTGTGGGGGTTGGGTCTGTCGACGAGTTCCTCTTGGCCGCAATTCGCATGGTGGTTTCTACAAAATCAAGGAAGAGCGTTATGTTGTCCTTGTCTGCGATGATGTTCCGCAGTTCAGCCTTTTCCAGCTTTGTGTTGAGCCGGTACTCTAGTTCCATTCGGGCAACCGCAAAACGAGGGCAGTCCAGTAAAAGATGCCATATCGACTCACTAGTGTCGGGGTCGCATTCACAACCGGGACTGCTTTTCAGCTGGAACCGGTGTAAGTACTCCGCCATGCCTCCGTGTCCTGTCAAGGCTTGCACTTGTCGGTGCGTCAGTCTGGTTCTTCGGACGATGCGGAACGCGTCGTTCACGTCCGGGAAGAAAACTTTCGTGACGGAACCAGTGCCGGAGGAGCTGTACCTATCTTGCCATTTGCGTACAGTTTCCTCTCTGATTTTTCTCTTGACGTGTGACACGGGAACTTCACCGTAGTCTGGGGCATCCCTTGACTGCAAGGCCGCTTGTTTGGCCAGTTCGTCTGCTCTTTCGTTTCCGGCTGTCCCCACATGCGCCCTGAGCCAGAAGAGCCGCACCTGCCTGCCTTGTGCTCTGATTTCCGCTACGCACTCTTTGATGTTCTTCGTTAGGGGATGTGTTGACTTGGGATTTCCCAGCAGTTCAAGTGACGATCTTGAGTCGCTCAAGATGTTAATTGGGTCACTTGTGCTGCTTTTGGCCAAGTCAATCGCCCTGTGAAGTGCGTATAGCTCTGACTGGAAAACAGTACACGCGGGGTCGAGGCTGAAGGTGTGAAAACTGGTTTCCTTTCCATCCTCCCACCATGTGAGGGCTGCTCCAACTTTACCCTCAATCTTGCTGCCGTCAGTGAATACTTGTGGCCCGGCAATATTGTGGGAGGTTAGAGATTCGGTATCCATGTTTTCAAGGAGCTCGTACTCAGTTGTTATGAGGTTAGGTTAGGTTAGGTTAGGTTAGGTTAGGTTAGGTTAGGTTAGGTTAGGTTAGGTTAGGTTAGGTTAGGTTAGGTTAGGTTAGGTTAGGTTAGGTTAGGTTAGGTTAGGTTAGGTTAGGTTATGTTAGGTTAGGTTAGGTTAGGTTAGGTTAGGTTAGGTTAGGTTAGGTTAGGTTAGGTTAGGTTAGGTTAGGTTAGGTTAGGTTAGGTTAGGTTAGGTTAGGTTAGGTTAGGTTAGGTTAGGTTAGGTTAGGTTAGGTTAGGTTAGGTTAGGTTAGGTTAGGTTAGGTTAGGTTAGGTTTTTTTTTTTTTTTTTTTAGTCTCTAGCTCTCCACTGACATGGGAGGTCAGTGGCTTTTTCAATATATAAATGTAATTTTCATCTTACCCGTTTTTTCGAGAGGGAAGGAGTTTGGGGAAGGTCTTCCGTCTTAGTTACAATCACTAGTGCTTCGTCGATTATCAACCGACCGTAGCTCTCGCCCTCGCCTACGCCGTTTACCTGCAGTGAGGCCATTGTGCGCACTTTGAATTTTGCGTTTCTGCCGAGCTTGTTCTCCAGCTTGCTGCGGAGGTCTCTAGCTCCCTCTAGCGTGGGTGTCGTCACCAAATCCCCTTCAGCATTGAAGTTGTTTATTACCCAGGTTGTTTTTCCGCAGCCTGGGACCCCGTTTACCCATTCCATGTCTAGTGTCGACATTTGTGCAACGGCTTCGGTGGATTCGGAATCCCATCGCAATGTATTTGCCATTTTTAGGATTCTTTCCTCCAACATTATCCGCGTGCACTTGGCGACGACGACTATGGAATCATTCGGTGGGGTCATGAAAACTGGTTTCCCAGTCCGGGTTGACTCGTTTTCGTCTAGTTCCACAAAACCACTGGTACCGTTGAATGCGGCCATGTACTCTCCCGCCATGGTTCCCCCCAGAACTTGGGAGGTGGCGTTATTGTACACCGCCGCGCCGCACTCCTCCAGTTTGGAGTTTAGCGATTGCTCGTTTCCTCGACGATAGGCTCGGAGGATTGTTCGGCACGTTTCTTGCCTAGAAACTATTGTACCTTTGAGCATTGCTATGTACTCAAGGAGTGCGTTGGACAAGTGGTCCGATGGAAAGACGGGTGTTACAAGTTCCGGAAGGTCGACCAGTCCCCGATCGGCTTTCGTAGGGGTAGTGCGGGAATTTCTTCCGTCAGTTTCCGATGAGGTTGCGATTGTTGGGGGTTCTTTTGTTTGGGCGTGTTTCTGCCTTTTGGATACTATGTGTGTGAAGCAACCGACTGCTGCTCTGGTCATGGACGACAGTGCTCCCTCAGACTCCATTCGGCGAGGTGATGGCTGTCTCTCACCTGCTATCTTTTCTTGTAGCCTTTGCGAACCGCTAAGCTCTGGACTTACTATTGGGTGGCCCCAGCTGTCAATGGGAGTGGAAGCTTCGTCAAGACGGTACGGTCTCAAATGACTGAGGTTTTGGCCCCTGTCCTCATAGACCACCATCTCGTGTTTACTGGAGGCTCTTATGATCCCCGAGTAATCTTCCACTTCGGCTTTGATGTATGCCACTACCATAGCGTCCACACTGATTTTCTTAGGTGGTCCGTCAATGGCTGCCAGGCTGGAAAGCATTGAGCACGCCTGGGCAAATTCGGATGCGTCGTCGCCGGCCACGAATAGTGCAATTATTTTGTTCTTAGTTCGCACTATTCGGCAGCGTTGACCTGCTGCTGTGGCTTCTCCGAGTGCTTCGAATACTTTCCGCCTCATGGTTGCTCTGAAATTGCTCCCCTTTAAAAGGAGAGCAAGGCCGGGTGAGATGGTGACAGTACTCTTTCCCTTCGCACTGCAAAAGCAGATACCGAGTCTCTCAGTGCTGTCGTCCATGAAAGTCGCTACTCCTTTGAGTCTTATGCCCGGGATACCCGCCTCACTGAAGTTTAGAAGCTGGTACTCCGCTGGCATCAGGCTACTTGTTGTCGGTTGCTGTACTTGTGTTAGTGTTAGTGTAGTAGGGGTGAGTGTGAGTGTGGGGGTTGGGTCTGTCGACGAGTTCCTCTTGGCCGCAATTCGCATGGTGGTTTCTACAAAATCAAGGAAGAGCGTTATGTTGTCCTTGTCTGCGATGATGTTCCGCAGTTCAGCCTTTTCCAGCTTTGTGTTGAGCCGGTACTCTAGTTCCATTCGGGCAACCGCAAAACGAGGGCAGTCCAGTAAAAGATGCCATATCGACTCACTAGTGTCGGGGTCGCATTCACAACCGGGACTGCTTTTCAGCTGGAACCGGTGTAAGTACTCCGCCATGCCTCCGTGTCCTGTCAAGGCTTGCACTTGTCGGTGCGTCAGTCTGGTTCTTCGGACGATGCGGAACGCGTCGTTCACGTCCGGGAAGAAAACTTTCGTGACGGAACCAGTGCCGGAGGAGCTGTACCTATCTTGCCATTTGCGTACAGTTTCCTCTCTGATTTTTCTCTTGACGTGTGACACGGGAACTTCACCGTAGTCTGGGGCATCCCTTGACTGCAAGGCCGCTTGTTTGGCCAGTTCGTCTGCTCTTTCGTTTCCGGCTGTCCCCACATGCGCCCTGAGCCAGAAGAGCCGCACCTGCCTGCCTTGTGCTCTGATTTCCGCTACGCACTCTTTGATGTTCTTCGTTAGGGGATGTGTTGACTTGGGATTTCCCAGCAGTTCAAGTGACGATCTTGAGTCGCTCAAGATGTTAATTGGGTCACTTGTGCTGCTTTTGGCCAAGTCAATCGCCCTGTGAAGTGCGTATAGCTCTGACTGGAAAACAGTACACGCGGGGTCGAGGCTGAAGGTGTGAAAACTGGTTTCCTTTCCATCCTCCCACCATGTGAGGGCTGCTCCAACTTTACCCTCAATCTTGCTGCCGTCAGTGAATACTTGTGGCCCGGCAATATTGTGGGAGGTTAGAGATTCGGTATCCATGTTTTCAAGGAGCTCGTACTCAGTTGTTATGAGGTTAGGTTAGGTTAGGTTAGGTTAGGTTAGGTTAGGTTAGGTTAGGTTAGGTTAGGTTAGGTTAGGTTAGGTTAGGTTAGGTTAGGTTAGGTTAGGTTAGGTTAGGTCAGGTTAGGTTAGGTTATGTTAGGTTAGGTTAGGTTAGGTTAGGTTAGGTTAGGTTAGGTTAGGTTAGGTTAGGTTAGGTTAGGTTAGGTTAGGTTAGGTTAGGTTAGGTTAGGTTAGGTTAGGTTAGGTTAGGTTTTGTGCTCGGATCTCGGACGCCCAGATAATCACAGGCTGGGATCAAAATTGTGTGCCCCAAAGAGCGGAAGGACGAAGCAGGGTTCTTCTCCCGCTCCTGGCTCAGCAGCGGCTGAAGTAGAAGTGGCTTCGGGCACCCAGCCGCCACCAAGGGAGAAAATGGACACATCATCGGCCTTGTCCTAAAAGTCCTTCAGGGTAATTTGAACCACTGCCGCGGTGCGCAGGACCTGCTACTGCAAACCATCGCGGAGTGCTCGATTGCACTGGCGGTAATTTCGGAACCCTACAGCGTTCCAAAAGACCCCCGCTGGATGTGTGACGGAGCCGGCTCAGTCGCCGTGTTCTGGAGAGGCAGGGATGGAGACCCTCCCTGCAGAATCTTGGTCAGGGGGCAAGGCTTCGTTGTGGTTGAGTGGGGTCAGATGGTGGTGGTTGGGTGCTACGTCTCTCCCAATATCTCCCTCGCAGACTACGAGATATTTATTGACGGGTTGATGGTCTGCATTCGCGGATACCTCACTCGTCCGATGCTTATCTTGGGGGACTTCAACGCTCACTCTAGAGCGTGGGGGAACCCCTGGGACGATGCTAAGGGAGAGACATTGCTGGAATGGGCCGCGGGACTTGACATCCGTCTGCTTAACCAGGGGACGGTGCCCACCTGCGTGCGTTGGCAGGGGCAGTCGATTGTCGACTTGTCATGGGCGACGTCCACAGCTGAGCACATGGTGTCAAGATGGAGAGTTGCGGAAGAGATAGTCACTCTCTCCGACCATCGCCACATAATTGTCGAGGTAGCAGTCCGAATTCCCGCTCCAGGTCTTGGTAGCCGCACTCCTCCGAGGAGGTGGTCCCTAAGGCAAATGGACCGAGATAAACTTAAAGCTGCCGCTGCTGTAGCAGCCTGGCCGGAAACTTCTGGTGACGCATCCGACCTTAACCCTGAGCAAGAGGCGGTCTGGTTTCGGGACTCAATGACGATGGTTTGCGATGCTGCCATGCCCCGGGCCAGACCGGTGCAGAAGAGGTCGATGCACTGGTGGTCGGCCGAGATTGCAGAATTGCGTGTTATCTGCCTGCGGTGCCGACGCCAGTGCCTCAGAACCAGAAGAAGACGGCTTTCCACGGCAGAGGAAAAAGCTTATGCCTACGAGGAGTATCGGACTGCCACAAAGCATCTCCAGATCGCCATAACTGAGGCTAAGGCCCAAGCTTGGAATGAGCTGTTGCGAGATCTGGACAGGGATCCATGGGGTCGACCTTACAAGATGGTCATGGGGAAGCTGCGACCCTGGGTTCCGCCTTTAACGGAAACCCTGGAACCGAATCTGGTGGACACAGTGGTCAACACCCTCTTCCCCAGAACCCAGGATGACCCTGTGCCCTTGACCTCAATAGACTTGCCCATTTGGTCCGACGACCTAGCCGTGTCGGGACCGGAGTTGACCTGCGCCGTCAGACGCCTAGCAGCGCGCAACACCGCTCCTGGCCCAGATGGCATCCCGGGTCGGGCATGGGTGCTCGCCATGGTGGAGCTAGGAGACAGACTAAGGCGGTTGTTTACCAGCTGTCTCCGCTGCGGCCATTTCCCATGTGCCTGGAAAGAGGCGAGGCTAGTGCTGCTGGCGAAAGAGGGCAGAGCTCCGGACTCTCCATCCGGGTATCGACCCGTATGCCTTTTGGATGAAGTGGGCAAACTATTCGAAAGAATAATTGCCTACCGCCTAAATTCGCACCTGGCGAGAGAAGGCCCCGACCTGTCTGACAGTCAGTTCGGCTTTCGACAGGGCCGATCTACGATGGACGCAATTTTGCGTGTCCGACAATTGTCGGACCGGGTGGTGTCTCGGGGCGGGGTGGTGTTGGCGGTCAGCTTGGACATTGTGAACGCCTTCAACTCCCTGCCCTGGAGTGCCATTAGGGGGGCGCTGATTCGCCACAGTGTCCCTCCTTATCTGCAGCAAGTCGTCGGGGCCTACTTGAGCGATAGGCGAATTAGGTATACGGGTCGGTACGGGTCAGTACACAGCAGGGAGGTAAACTGCGGTGTTCCCCAGGGGTCAGTGTTGGGTCCCCTGCTGTGGAACATCGCATACAATGCGGTGCTGTGCGTTGTTCTCCCCGAGGGTGTCTCGGTCGTCTGCTACGCGGACGACACCCTCGTTCTTACCGAGGGGGACACCTTCGGGGATACCGTCCGAAGCGCCGAACATGGGGTGGCCTGTATCGTGGACAAAATCCACGAACTTGGGCTACGAGTGGCACCCCAGAAGACCGAGGCTATATGGTTCCACAAGCTTCCCCGAAGCAAGGAACCTCCAAGCCTTTCGGTTCGTGTCGGCACAACCCAGGTCCAGATTGGAAGGAACATGAAGTACCTCGGCCTCATCCTCGACAGCCGTTGGGGGTTTGAGGAGCACTTCAACCGCCAGGTCCTCCGGATTCAGAAGGTAGCCGGTGCACTTCACCGACTGCTGCCTAATCTCGGGGGGCCCAGGGAAGAAGTCCGTCGTCTGTACGCAATGGTGGTGCGATCCATTGCCCTCTACGGAGCTCCTGTATGGTCTGCAAGACTGAGGATCCGGCGCTGCAGAACTATGTTCTATAGCGTGCAGCGCAAGATGGCAATGCGGATCGCCCGCGGATATCGCACGATATCGTTTCAGGCGGCGACGCTCCTTGCACGTTTCCCACCGCTGGACATCCTGGCAGACATGGATGAGAGGGTGTTTGCCTTGACCCGTGGAGGAAACGCGCCCCCGGAGGCGCCAGAGAGGGTGAGGCAGCGGGAACACCGTGCCGCGCTGGAGAGTTGGCATGAAAGGCTACAGGAGCCGCAAAGTGCCCGCCAGCGCGTGGTGGGGGCTATACTGCCCAACTTCTGGACGTGGGTACAGCGAGGCTTTGGACGGGTCACGTACCGGATGACGCAGGTTCTCACTGGGCATGGCTGCTTCGGTGAGTACCTGTGTCGAATTGGACGTGAAGAGACGGCCCAGTGTCACCATTGCGATGGTGACCTGGACTCGGCGCAGCACACGCTCGCGGAGTGCCCTGCCTGGGACTCCGAGCGGCAGAGCCTGGTAAGTCAGGTTGGGCAGGACCTCTCCCCTCCGGTATTAGTTCGTTCTATGCTGCGAGGGGAGAGCTATTGGGAAGCCGTTACCAGGTTCTGCGAAAGCGTAATGGTGCGGAAGGAGGAGGCGGAGCGGGAGAGGGAGAGAGCCGATCTCGCTCGAAGGCGGAGGCGTCGAGGCGGAAGGGGTAACCGCCTCGATAGGGCCCAGTAGTCCGGGCATAGAATAAGACTACGGTATCCCCTGCCTGTCGTAAAAGGCGACTAAAAGGGGATCCCGGGCTGTGGATGCGCGGGGCGGGGGCCCTGCGTAACCATTCAACAGCCCCGGGAGGAGGGCAGCACGCTGTGGTCTCGTGCTGCCTTGGCACCGTGAGGGTGCAAGGGGGAAGCAATGTTAAGCTTCCCCGAGGTGGGCCGCAGGAGCGGCGTTGCGTCAGGGGGGCACCGGTGCGTTCCACTGGAGATCCCGGAGTCCCCTCATTGGCGTGGAGGATGGCCACCATGGGGTTTTAGCCGGTAGGAGTCCGGCATAACCGTTCGCGCTCCCCCGAGCCGGAAGGTATCCATGATGGATTTCCCCATGTAAAAAAAAAAAAAAAAAAAAAGGTTAGGTTAGGTTAGGTTAGGTTTTTTTTTTTTTTTTTTTTTTTTTTTTTAGTCTCTAGCTCTCCACTGACATGGGAGGTCAGTGGCTTTTTCAATATTTAAATGTAATTTTCATCTTACCCGTTTTTTCGAGAGGGAAGGAGTTTGGGGAAGGTCTTCCGTCTTAGTTACAATCACTAGTTAATGTTATAGTTAATTATAGCACGCTTTTCTCTTTTTTTTTTTTTTGCTTGTTCTTTTGGTATTTCTCTTTCTTTCTTTTTTTTTTTTTTTTTTTATGTTTTTTTTTTTTTTATGTATTGTTGTTTTTGTCTTGATATTATTATTATTATTATTATTTTTTCTCTTTTTATTGGTGCAGGCATCTTATTCTAATACATTTTACTTAAATATAGTCTTAAGATAATACTCCTGGACGGAAGAGCTTCCCTGAGCTAATTAATTAACCTATTTATTTACATGGTAGTGTTTCTGATTATCAATAATTTGTATTATTTTTGATTGGTTATTTAATAATATATGGGATTTAATATAGTGTAAAAAAAAAAAAACAATTTATATTAACTAATCGACATAATGGTAATAAATAACTATTTGTTTCTCTTGGCCGCACATCTTACTACAGTTTCTAAGAATTTTTGGAGAGCGTGTCTCTGCTCTCCATCAGCAATGATTTCCGGCAGCTTGTCTTGTTTAAAGACGGTGTTTAACTCTATTTCCAGGTTTGCCCTCAACACACCGAACCTCGGACACTCGAAAATTATGTGCCATATCGTTTCCTCCATCTCAGGATCACATACGCAGGCAGGACTGTCCTTTACCTTGAATCTGTACAGGTACGATGCAAAACCTCCATGCCCTGTTAGGGCTTGTACTAAAGGGGGACTCAATTTGACCTTCCCCATGATCCTGTGTGCTTTCGCTACATCTGGGAAGAAGGCCTTTGTAACTCCCCCCGTACTCGTGGAGTTGTACCTGCACTGCCATTTTAGGACAGTCTCCTCACGTATGGTCCTTTTAATGTAGGAGATGGGGACAGCATCATAATCTGCCGAGGATTTTTTGTGGAGGGCAGCGTCTTTAGCTTAGGTTAGGTTTTTTTTTTTTTTTTTTTTTTTTTTATATTATATCTCTGGTTTTCCATAGGCTGAGCCAAATGCTTTTGTTTGCTTTTATAATTTTATTTTTTGCGTTGAAAAGTTTAATCTCTTTCCCGTTTTATTTTCCGGGATAGGGGATGGGGGTTTCGAAACAACTCTCTCTTTATTTTTTATCTTTTATCGTTTCTTATGATCTAAACATATCTATGATCTAAATATGATCTAATACTACTTTGTTAATTTATGCACTTTTTTATTTTAATAAATATAGTTCTTTCTTTTTTTTTTTTTTTTTTTTAATTATTCATATCATTACATTATTATTTTATTTTTATTTATTTATTTTTCTTCTCATGCTTTTTCGTTTTTTATGACCCTTTTTTTTTTTTTTTTTTATTTTTTTTTTTTTTTTCATTTATACATGCAAAATACAGAATAAATACACAACAAATTTTCATATTTTTAATTACTTAATTACAAACATGCCATATCCTTTTAGGTATCTATGTTAATTTTATTCTAGACGAGAGAGCTGTTTCGAGGGTTAGTACACAATTTAATTTAATTTAATTTCCTTCATTTTACAATATTCAAATTTCTTATTACTGTTCTTAAATCAGATTTATTACTCTACATTTAAATCAATATTCCCACTTCAGAAGCCGCCAAAATCGGTCCATTTTTCGCTATCTTGGTTGTTATATCGGCTGGTTCGTCACCGCGGTATTCCGGTCTTGCACTGCCATTTTGAAGTTGTACTCGCTGATCTGGGCATCTGTCACACCTTCTGCTCGCTTTACAAAGGCGGCAATCGCGTCCCCACTGTCATCTGAATAGTAGATGCAGCTTTCTGTATGACGCGATAATGCCACCACTGCATGCGGTATGCTGTTGTGTAAGTGCGATCTGCTTGCCGTTGTGCGCACGATAATCACCTTAGCGTAAGTAAGTCCCTGTGCTTCGTGGATAGTAAGAATGCGTGACCCTTTCCCTTTCCCATAGCCTTGGCCTCCAAGGGACTCCTTTTCGGCCTGGGTGTGCACGAGGAATAGTGTGCTTGGAAGGTCTCTGGGTATTAGCGCATTCGTATACTTTCCCAGCTTCAGGGAGCGCACCTGCGTTTTGGATGAATATGTGCCATTGTACACCTCGCTTAGGGCGTATGACACATCCATCGGGTTCCTGTGTGTGCACAATAGCTCAAGACTGATGCTCGTTACCAGATTTGGGCGGTTGTAATACATATCAAAATGACACTGTCGGTCTATGTAGGGAAGCTGGTTTACGTCGCCTACCAAGAGTATTTCTCCGGCCCCCGACATCTGTGTCGCCATAACTATGGCGCCGAAGTGACTCATGGGAGCTTCATCAAAGAATATGCGTTTGCACGATTCTTTCTTCTTTCCCGAAGCACCCACGCCGTTCACCAATACAGAAGCCAGGGTGCGCACTCTTGTGCGTAGGTGGGACTTTGAGTTGGTCACCAGCTTGTCTCTAAGATCTTTAGCCGCTTCAATAGTCTGGGTGACTATCACATCCTGAGTTATGTCGCACTGAGACAAAATCCAAGTTGTTTTTCCACAGCCAGGTACTCCGTTAACCCATGTGAAGTGTGGAACTTCCCAGTTTGCAAAGGTTTCGTTTCCTGCAGGGTCTTTGGCGATTTTTTCCGCCATTTCCAACACCCTGTCGTCTAACATCACCTTTGTTTCCCGTGTTGTGACCACTATGGGATCCATTTCTGGGGCTTGATACCTGATTTTGGTGGAAAGTAGTGAGTCTTCTTCATCCAGTGCGACAAACCCACTGCTGGAGTTATAAGCGACCATGTGTCGTATCATTGGGGCACCCGCTATGACCGTTCCCCTTTCGTTGTCATAGATGGTTGCCTGCGCTTCTTCAAGCTTGACACTCAGTAGTCCCGTGCTCCCTCGGTTGTATATTTGCAGGATGTCCTCGCAGGTCTTGGTGTTGATGACCTTATTTGCTTTAAGGACACCCTGAAACTCAAGGAAAGCATTCACCATGTGATCCAGGGTGGTTGTGGCCTGCCTGAGCCGGGGTGGTTCCACTAAACCCTTATCCGCTTTGGTGCGGGTTTTGCGGGTTTCTCGTGGAGTCATTCCCGGGTCGCTTCTTGTAAAAGTCTCTACAGCAGATTCAATACGTTGCATTGACATTGCTGCAGAAACTCTTTCGGCCATCGTTTTCGGGTCACATGGGACGTTGGTTACTGAAGCGTTCAGCGCGCTGATCGCCACATCCAGTCCAGCTCCTTGAAGTGACTGCCGGTGCATTCCCATCTTTTTTAGTAGACGCTCCTCCTCTGCCCTTTTATTCTGTAGGCGTTCCGAGCCACTCACTGCTTCCGAGTGCATGACGGTGGATGTAGTCCTGTCGGTACCAGAGCCGGTGCCCCCAGGCAAGAGGAAACTGAGGTTTTCGCCCCTGTCCTCGTATACAACCACCCGATGTTGTTCGGTGGCGTGTATACACCCGAGATAGTCCTGGACCCTACCCTTTTCTGGACCCACCGTCATGGAATCGATGCTAATGATAACCGCTGCGTTCGAACACGCGCTTCTAAACTTGGTGAGCAGTGAGCTAACCAGGGCAAACCTCGTGCTTTGCGCGTTGCTGTCAAAAAGAGCGATCACCTTATTTTGTGTTCGCATTAGTCGACAGCCCGCGCCGGCCACGGTCAACTCAGGTAGCGCGCTGTATGTTGCGCGTTTTATGCTCGTTTTGGAGGTATTTCCGTTCAGAAGTGCGGCAATTCCCGGGGAGATAGTAACCTTTCCCGTTCCGGTTGCATTACAGAAACTAAGACCCAGTTTTTCTCTTTCATTATCCATGAAGAGTGCGACTCCACGAATTTTTATGCCAGGTGTGCCACTCTCTCCGTGTCTCATAAGAGAATTAATCTGCTCTTCACTTGTGAGGTGGTTTCCTGATGGAGAATTCGGTTGGGGAGTCGTACTGGATCCTTGCGATGGTGCTGGGGTGATTACGGACGGTTTGCAGGTTTTGTTCGTGGCTGCAACGAATTGAACAACTTTACATGCGAATGCCCAAAAGTAGGTGTTGGATTCTTTGTTTTCCATGATCTTCGGAAAATTTGATGGAATTAGTGTAGTCTGGATTCTTACTTCCAGTTCCATCCTTTCCAGACCAAACCTTGGACACTCGCATAGTATGTGTATTATCGATTCATCGCATTCGGGATCGCATGGGCATGAGGGGCTGTCTTTTAGCTTAAATCGGTGTAGGTACGCAGCAAAGCCTCCATGGCCGGTCATTGCCTGGACGTGTGTGGGTGTTAAATTCATGTCCCTTAGAATGCGTCTTGCTGATCTGACGTCTGGCAAAAATGTCTTTGTGACCGAGCCGGTGCTGGAGGATTCGTAGCGCACCTGCCACTTTTGGACCGTTTCTTTTCGTATTTCCGCTTTGACATACGACAATGGGACTTTGCTGTAGTCTGGTGCCGTCTTTTTGGTCAAGGCTGCTTTCTTTGCCAATTCATCTGCCCTCTCGTTGCCTGGAGTGCCGACGTGGGCTCTCAGCCAGAAGAATCTGACTTCCCTGTTTTCGCTTCGGATTTCTCTTACTAGGCTCTTGATCTCCATGACCAGAGGGTGAGAGACTGTAGGGCTTCTCAGTAAATCGAGCGATGATCTTGAGTCGCTCAGAATATTTACCAAGGCCTTTTTGCTCTTTCTCACCATCTTAACGGCTCTGAAGAGAGCGTAGAGTTCCGATTGGAAGACGGTGTTGTGTGGTTCCAGGCGAAAGGTGGAATACCTGGACTCCCTTTCATCCTCCCACCACGTTAGGGCAGCACCAACTTTTCCTTCTATTTTGCTACCGTCGGTATAGATTTGAGGTCCGACAACGTGGAGGTTTTCGAGGGTTTCGGGGTCCATTGTTTCTAGGCGCTCGTACTCGGTTGTTGTGAGTAGTGATGGGTGGGGTTTTTCCAAAAAGCCTACCTTGCATTCCACCTCTCTTCCGGGAGGGAGATAGTCCTCTGAGTGGCCCTTTTTAATTTTGAAAAATTTCGCAGCCTCTTGTATCCTTAGATCAAGGGGCAGAAGACCTGATAGGACTAATGCCGATGTCAGAGACACCGTGCGGTGCGCCTTACATATCTTTTGGGCGAAGCCCCTCTGCAAAGCGTCAAGCTGATTCCGAGTCATTAGCTTGTCCGCAGAGGGGGACCACGCACTTGCGGCATACAGCACGATTGGCTCTATCACCGACACATATATGGTCCTGATTATTTCTCTGTTTAGTCCCCACGTTACCTTAGCTGCGCATGCAAGCTGTTTATATATGTCCGCTGTTTTCTTAATGGTGGCGGCCACATGCGCGTTGAACGTGAGTTTGCGGTCGATCGTTAAACCCAACAGTTTGATCTCTTCGACGAGATTCAGTCTGGTTCCTGCCATATGGATTACCGGGGGATCATACTTAAGCTTTTTCGTTATTACCATCGCATTGGTCTTGTGCGAGGCAAAACGTAGCTTATTTTGAGATCCCCATTCCACCACGGATTCCAGAACTGAGTTTGCTGTCTGTTGCAGGGTCTCGACTACGTGCCCAGAGAATATCAGGACCACATCGTCCGCGAAGGCCTGACAGTAGGTTCCTTGATCAGCCAGTTTATGGAGTAATGCATCCAGGATAAGGTTCCAGAAGGTGGGTCCGCCGATAGATCCTTGGACACAACCCTTCGTGGTTCCCTTTTCGCTAGACGCTCTGGCGTAATTTACCTGGATCTTACGGTCTTCTAGGTAAGAGGCTACCAGGGCGTATATGTTTTTGGGGCAACGTTTTGAGATCATCTGGTGCTTGAGTGCCGGCCACCACGCGTTGTCGAAGGCACCCTCTATGTCCAAGGATATCATAAGAACGATCTTTTTGTCTCTTACTTCCGATCGTACATGTTCCATTAAGTCATAGAGGGCGTCCTCTGTTCCGCGCTGTGGCATGAACCCATATTGTTTGGCGTTGAGGGTGGGGAGGATATGCCACTGCAACCTTCCAACCAAGAGTTTTTCGACGATCTTTCCAGGGACAGACAACAGGCCGATTGTTCTGTGGGACTTAGGATCGGTGTAGTCTTCCTTGGCCGGCTTTCGGAGTATGCACACGTGGGCGAGCTTCCATTGCTTGGGGAAGTAAGCTAGCGATAAACATTTGTTCGCCAGCTCCAGAAATACTTCCCTGTTACAATTTATAGCCGCTATGCAGATATCCGCTGTTAATCCATCCGGTCCGGGGGCTTTCTTTGGATTCAATCCTTTGAGGACCATGTCCAGCTCCGCAGATGTGAAAGGTGGATCGTCAGCGGACAGTTCTTCTATCTCCACCGGTGCCAGCCCATCCGTAAGTTCCCTGATGTGCGTGTGGTGCAGCTGTTCAGATTCCACAGAGTCATCAGGATAGAAGGTCTTAGCCAGAAGTTCCGCCGATTCTTCGGGGCTCAAAGTATTGCCTCCGGCATCCCGTAGGAGTGTATCTTCTTTCTTTCTGGCTGTTTTCCTAAGTACTCTGTAGATTCCGTCCCACATGCTCTCGTGTTCCTGTGTCGAGCAAAACTCTTTCCAACTTTTGGTCTGAGCTTCTGTGGCTTGGAGAGCGTACTCTGTTTTGGCCTGGACATATTCATCTAAAACGAACTGTCTCCGACTAGGGGCGGCGTTCCGTATTCGTCTCTTCTTTTTGAGGACTTCTCTTTTGAGAAGTTCGAGAGACTTGGACCACCAAGGGGGTTTTGAGTCGCCTTTCCATGTTCCTACCTTCGGAATCGAGCTCTCACACGATTCCTGGATGTTGAGTATGTAGGTTGTTAGAATGGCTTCCAAATCTTCTGGACTCGTAACCGCTTTCACTCTGCAGGGGCTGATGGCTTTTTCTGCTAGGCCGGATTTGAAGCATGTCGAGAAGTCTGACCACTTTGCCTTCTTGGTGTTGTACTTGCGCGTGGTAATTACCCTTAGTGATTCTAGGGCCTTCTCCAGGCGCAGCGAGAAGGTTATTGCGTTGTGATCGGATGTTATGAGACTTCTGTCCACACTCCAGTCCTCGAACTTGCCCAGCAGGGACTCGCTGCACGCAGTGACATCTACTCTACTTGTGCATAGCGTGTCTCCCCTGTAGGTCTCGAAAGTCGGTACTTGACCCGTGTTAAGTATTTGGAAGTTCATTTCGTTCAGGAAGGCGTTATACTCTTCTCCTCGGTGGTCTGTGGACTTGCTGCCCCACCAGATATTCCAGGCATTTGTGTCTCCAGCCAGCAAAATGTTGTTCGTGCGGAGCTTTTCACAGATCTTTTTTATCTTCTTGATGTCTTCTTCTATGTCTTCTCCTCCTTCCAGGTAGACAGATATGAGCCCTAGCGTTTGCGTTCCGGTTTTTATAGTGGCTGCTGCAATGTTCTCAGATACCAGCTGAGGATCGTGTATGACCTCAAGCTGATCTCCGAATACCACTATTGCTGCCTTTACCGGTTTTTGGCGGTTTAATGTACACTGGATGACTTGTGTGCCCGGGTACTGTTTCATAACACCTGTGCTACCCACGTAGGGTTCTTGCACTAGTGCTACGGAAATTTTTCTGTCCTGGGCCGCCTGGTGTATTTCCGCTGTGGCTATTTTGGCTCTTTGTAAGTTTATTTGTACAAAGTTACACTTTCTTGGTCTGTCCACCTCTGGGAGGGGGGATCTGTTGTTTTCCGCCTGGGTGCCCTTAGCAGTACGATACACGTGACCTCGCTATGCCATCCCACTTCATTCTTTCCTGGCAATCGATGCTAAGAGCATTGTGTGCCAGCTCAGGGCTTCCTCTCTTTGCTCTTACACAATTCACGCAGGTCGGAACCTTGCCTTCGGCCCTTGCGGGGCACTCCCTCCAGGTGTGGGCTTCTCCGCAGTGGCTGCAGAGAGTGTTCTGTTCTTTGCATATGGACTTGGTGTGTCCGTATGCAAGACACTTTGTACACTGCACTAAGGGGGAGTAGTCCTCCACTGGTCTTCTCTGCATTCCGATGTATGCTTTCCCAGCCTGCGTAAATCTTTTCCAGATCTCAGGAGAGAGCTCAATGACGGGGTGGCATTCTAGTGAGTTCCTCGCTCGTTTCCTGTATCGTACCTTTATTGTCCTGTCTGCCAGTTCTACACCCTCGAGAAGATGCTTATTTTGTGAGATCATGGATGTTTCTATCTCAGCATCTGTGTGGTAGGCTAGGACGTTTCTGAGGCACACCAAGGGGTTGTGTGGTTTCGGTTCCTGCACGGTGAGCTCTTTATTTCTCTTCTGGACTTGGCTCTTGATCGTTTGGAGGTCCTCTTTGCTGGCGCAATTTAAAACCACCTTCTGATTTTTAGCCTTTCTAACGTTATCCACCCTTACCCCTGTTTGTTTGGGGTCGATGGCTACTCTGATTTTCTCGATCACGTTTTCCCCAGTATGTTTGGGGTCGGTGGATGAGACAATCAAAGTATGATTGGAGCGGGCATGTTGAGGAGGTTTCGCTGCCACCTGAGCGTAGGTGATTGCTGCTGGTGACGGTCTTCTCATCTCCTGCATGCCTTTAGCCAGGGTATCTATGTTTTTGGTGACCTTGACCATTGCCAGCTCCGTGTCCAGATTCGGTGGGGCTGCACATGGTGCCTTCTCCACCGTGTCTCGGACAGCTTTTAGTTCAGCTGACAATTGGTCAAGCCGGTCTTCCATCGGCCGTATGTTGTTGGCCAAGTCCAGAGGTGTGAGCGTGGGTGTTGGTGTTTGTAGTTGTGTGGTTTTTGCTGCTGCTGATGCAATTTCTTGCAGCATGGTTTTTATTTGGACGATATCCTCTTTTATGCTCTCTGTGTGAGGGTTTGTGACAGGAAGTGCAGTTTCTGTCGTTGTTATTGTGGACTCTGAACGGATAGAGGACTTTTTTACCAATGAATCCATCTGCCTCCGCATCATATCTAGCTGGTTGGACATGTTGGTTGTTTGTCTTCCCAGTTCGACAAGATCCTTTTTGACGGTCTCCCATTTGTCCTGGGTACCAATTTGTTTTGGATCTTCCAGTGCATGAGGCTGGATCTTCACCTCTAGAGATTGTAATGTCCCCTTTATTTCCCGAATTCCTTTGAAAGGCTCATCCGTCTCGTAGCCCAACCAGTTTCGAATGGCTTTGGCCTCTTCAAAGGTTCCCGTGATGGTTTCACGAGCGAGGCTGAGTTCTTGAATGAGACTTTGTCTCATTTCTGCCATCTCCTTGGCGTGGGCTCTCTCGACGTTTACGAGCTCCTTGTGGTGTCGGGATCTTTCCTGCTCAAGATTATACTTATGCCTTGATCTTGAGTCGGAAAGGGACAGGCACGTCTCATAAAGGGTAGTTAGCTTCTCTAGTGCCGTTGCCTTGCACTCCCTCTTCATGTTGCCCGCTGCTTCTATCGCTTCTTTCGCTTCCAGGAGGCACTCGTTGGCTAATTTGGTAGCCGCATCCATCTCGACTCCGCTGCGCCTCCTTGACGTGTATAGAAGGCTCTGGCGATTGCATAAGGGCGAGTCTGATTTTGTTGACTCGTCTGTGTCGCTTAGGGATACGGATAGTCGAGGTTCCTTGGGAAGGTGCTCAATGGTCTGCTCCGGTGTCTCTACTGTGACCTTAGGTTTTAGGCCGATCTTTTTGAGAACTTTTTCCCTGAGCGGTACCGGAGTTTTACGGTGCGACGATCCAGCCGAAGATGGCTTTTTGGGCAGTATAGCTGATTTTGAGGACGAGTTTGATGAAGATGATTTTGACGACATTCTGAATTGGTTTATATTTTAACAAATATCAATATTATTTTCTTATATTAACTTAGAGTACCTAAAAATGCTGTGTGTGGGCGGCAGGCGGGGGGGAAAATGTTGCGTATCGGGGTTTGTATCGTGACTTCTGGCAATTATAGTTGTGTGTTCCTTATTCGATTGGAGTAGAAGAGTAGCTGGTGTCTTCTCCAGCTGATAAGAGCAAGCGCTGTGCGTCTGCAGTGACTGGTTCCCGAGTTGTGGCAATCGTAGCAATTTGAGGAGAAGGGGGAGGAATTCCAAAAATCTGTTGGGGCCAAAAAGTTGGACTGGGCCTCCTCTTGCCTCCAGAAGTCCCGGGGCTCTAGCTCCTTAGGGAGCTGAGATAGACCGCGGGGGGGTGAGGTAAAATTTTGCGGGGGGTTGGGGGGGGAGATTTCGTGGGAGGGCTGAGGGGGTGAGGTAAATTTTTTAGGGGAGGGGGGGTGAAGAAATCCCCTGGGGCCAAAATACTGAGTAGGGCCCCCTGTTGCCTCCCGAAGTTTTCCCGGGGTTCTAGCTCTTCAGGGAGCTGAGATAAGCCGCGGGGGGGTGAATTAAAAAAATTTTTGCGGGGGGTTGGGGGGGGGAAGGTTTCGTGGGAAGGCTGAGGGGGTGAGGTAATATTTTGAGGGGAGGGGGGTAAAGAAATCCGCTGGGGCCAAAATACTAGGTTGGGCCCCCTGTTGCCTCCCGAAGTTTTCCCGGGGTTCTAGCTCCTCAGGGAGCTGAGATAGAACGCGGGGGGGTGAGGTAAAATTTTTGCGGGGGGTTGGGGGGGGGGTTTCGTGGGAAGGCTGAGGGGGTGAGGTAATATTTTGAGGGGAGGGGGGTAAAGAAATCCGCTGGGGCCAAAATACTAGGTTGGGCCCCCTGTTGCCTCCCGAAGTTTTCCCGGGGTTCTAGCTCCTCAGGGAGCTGAGATAGAACGCGGGGGGGTGAGGCAAAATTTGCGGGGTGTTGGGGGGGGCGGTTTCGTGGGAAGGCTCAGGGGGTGAGGAAATATATTTGAGGGGAGGGGGGATGAAAGAAACTACTTGGGCCAAAATGCTGGGCTGGGCTTAGGTTAGGTTAGGTTTTTTTTTTTTTTTTTTTTCAAATTAATCAACTTTCTGATTTCTTACTTACTCCGCGAATACGAGTGTTCGCGGCCTTTTTATCTTATTTTCAAATTATGAAGTGACCCTGTTTTTTTGTAGGGTTTGTGGGTGAGGGTCCTCCGTCCTATATACACTTGTTGATATTAGTTTTGCTTAATCTAGGCGATGTTAGTTTGATTAAATATAAATTAAATTACGTGTATATTTAATGGATATCTGGTTATTTTTTATCTGTTCTTATTTTTTTCTCTTTTTTTTTTCCATGCATTACTATTGTTATTTTTTTTTTTTTTTTCCATTTTTTCTCTTCCTTTTTTTTTTTTGTCTTATTTCTAAACATCTTATTTAAACAATATTATAATATAATAATACAGTTATATTTGTTTATATAATTGGACGGAGGAGCTCCCCACGATGCATGCGTAGTAATATAATGTAACATAATTAAAATTACCAAAGAAATCGAATTATTCGTAATTAAAACAGAATGAATTTTCTTTTACTATACAGTTATTATGATTAGTGACAAAAGAATATACAAACAGTTTTTTTTTTTTTTTTACAATTAGAGTGTAAACATAAATAGAACAGAGCGGTCAAATTTTAACGTCGTATACAATTAAAATGCTTCAATCTTACTTAAACTTAAACATCGGAAAAAAACTGTATAAATAAAATCAGTCAAAATTCAATCAAATAAAATAAAACAATTCAAATAAATCAAAGTAAAACAAAACAATAACTAAACGATTATTAATACTAACAGGTCGTGTGGTGAATTAAAGCTGTTCCTAATTAAGGCTATAATGTAAGCGTCATCAAAGTCAGTTAATATAAAATCAAATAATCCAATAATTTCCAAATAAAAATAACAATGATGATAATTTAATTTATATAAATAATTTGGCATAAAGTAAAAAATAAAAATAAAATGAAAATGTTCTAGGCGTGTGTAATTTATTTTGGCCGTTTTCTACTTGTTCCTCCTTGCCGCACATCTTATAATTTTGTCAAGGAAAATTAGGAGAGCCGGTCGTTGATCTCCGTCAGACATGATAGCTGGCAGGTTAGTTTTGTTGAACTGTAAGTCCAGTTCAACCTCCAAGTTTGTCCTCCATAATCCGAATCTAGGGCAGTCGAACATTATGTGCCATATTGTCTCCTCTCTCTCGGGATCGCATACGCAAGATGGGCTGTCTTTGATCTTAAAGCGGTGGAGGTACGATGCAAGCCCTCCATGCCCGGTAAGAGCTTGTACGAGTGTGGGGGTTAATTTGGTCTTCCTCAGGACTTTATGCGCTGTGGCTACGTCAGGTAGAAAGACCTTTGTAACCCCTCCCGTACTGGAAGCCCTGTATCGCTCCTGCCACCGCTGGACAGTATCCTCGCGTATGGTCCTTTTTAAGTAGGAGAGAGGGACGGCATCATAGTCGGCTGCCGTCTTTTTGTGGAGGGCTGCATCTTTAGCGAGTTCGTCTGCGCGTTCGTTCCCAGTCGTTCCGGCGTGCGCCCTTAGCCAGAAGAACCTCACGTCACGGCCCCCCTCACGGATTTGATGCAGGCTCTGCTCCACGCCATGAGCCAAGGGATGCACAAGCGCTCGGCTTTTGAGCAGGTCCAGCGATGATCTAGAGTCACTTAAGATGTTGACCAGTGACTCTTTGCTGTTTTTGATCTGCTCCATGGCTCTGAACAGAGCGTACATCTCCGATTGGAAGACCGTGCAATAAGGTTCCAGGCGAAACTTCGAGTGCTTGGTTTCCCTACCTTCCGACCACCAAGACAGGGCTGCACCCACCTTCCCCTGTATCTTACTACCGTCAGTATAGATACAAGGGCCGGTAATCTGGTGAGCCCTCACGGTTTCGGGTTCTAGGTCATCCAAGCACTCGAAGCCTATGGGCTGTTTTAGTGCCGGATGCGGGAATTTCTGGTATGGAACGCGCAGTTCGACTGGTCTATCGGGTGGGATTTGCTCAATTGTTTCTCCTCGCTTTGCCCTGTACAGACCAGCGGCCTCACGGACTCTGAGGTCAAGGGGGAGCACATCTGCCAAGACGAGTGCCGACGATAGAGAAACTGTGCGGTACGCCTTACACATCTTTTGTGCGAATCCGGACAAGTCGGAGGGGACCGGGGATGCGAACGTCTCAGCAATGGGCTTTACAACCGCCCCGGCGTTTATCTTTAATACTTCCTTGCGAAGTTGCCGAGGCGGTTGCTTAGTCTTCGCAGAGGTGCTCGCAGCCCCTGAGTGTGACTTTCCCGAGCCACCTGATGACGCGGAGGACCTGCCAGCAGACGACATTTTGATGTGCGGCAAAGTAAAACGCAAAATATGTTATTAAAGGCAAAAGTTTAAAATGTTGAAGTAAATATATTTTCCTAACTTGACGTCAATATGGTGTAAAAAGTAATAACGATATTGTGGAATTAAAATTGTAGTAAAAATTCCACAAAATAAATAATAAATAAGATCAAACAGAACAAATTAATTTAATGTCAATTTAAAATTTTAAAAATAAAATATATTTTCCTAACCTAACAACCGATTTGATGTAAAATAAAATGGTATTTTAAAAGTAACTAGTGCAAATATTCTTCAAAAGTTGTGTGAAAAGGTATAAAAAGTACTGTACAATGGATAATTCTAAATAAAATAAGGGACGAAACAAATCAAACTTAATGTCAAAATTTAATTGTGAAGATATATTTTCCTAGCCTAACAGAAGATGTAATGTAAAATAAATAATTTTGTTAAAGTAAAATTAGTGCAAATATTCTCGCAGAGTGGTGCAAAAACAAAAAGGTATTGTAAAATTTATGGATTATTGTAACAAAAATTTCCTCAAAATAATTAATTAAATAAAATTAAAATTAGAATAAGATGAAAAACAGTATAATTAAGCTGCCAAAATGTGGCTACGTGGCGGTAAAGGGAACAAGATGTTTGTAACAGGCCACAATTTTTTTTTTTTTTTTTTTTTTTTTTTTTTTTTTTTTTTTTTTAATAAACACAAATACCCTAAAAATAAGAAGAAAATTTACACGAGACACCTGTTCCCGTAGGATTTTCACAAAACAAAATGTCTATTCTTGCACAACTCGACGGTCTCCAGCTTCCAGGGGTGAAAAATTCAACTCAAATATTTTTCTTCCCCTAAATCCCAATTTTTGAAAAAAGAAATTAAGGGGGGGGTGATGAAAACTATCCCAAAATGTGTCTTGCCCCTACTATTGGTTCTTATTAAGAACGAAAATCTCCTTAGAATTCTTCTAAGACGCTTGGTTCCAGAGATATTAGCATTACCAAGGTTTTTGCCGATGGCCGCTTGGTTCCACTATTAGTAAAAAATTCGTAACTCAAAAATCAAGCGCCGGAAAAATGTAATCTGGATTGCGATCGCTTCTGTAGTAGTTGGCGCTCCTTTCAGGTTGATAAAAACAATATGTTGTCGATCTTGTTTCCGGGATAGCTCGACGGGAATATGGGAGCCAATTTACCAAAAGCGATATTTAAGAAGAAAATGGTGCCAAATGTTCAAAATAAAATATGAAACCTTTTGGGCGAGTATCAGGCGCAGATTGCGCGTCTCTATACGCCTCCACGAAGTCCGTGTCACTTCCGGTTCCGGAGATAGGGTCCCACGTGCTTTTTGTTTTTTTGGCTCCAAAAGCCAGGAACCTGGGCCGAAAGTAACAAATGAGGTGTCGCAGGATAGGGCCTCGCCAGACGACTCCAGCCGCGAAAAAATGCTAGTGGGGCACTCGATTCGTTTTCAAGATAATCGACAAAAACACTTCAAAATTTTCACTTTTTCACTTTTTTGGTGAAATATTCACTTTTTTTCCCACTTTTTCACTTTTTATTTCGCACGATCCTTGGCACTGGTAAAACTTGGCGGTTAAAACTTTCCCCGGCAAAATTGGGTCACTTTTGCTATTTTTAACGATTTTTCGCGTGCGGAGCGGAGTAAAAGTGATGCGCTCGGGTCGGGGGGCGGCACGCGACTGGGTTAGGTTAGGTTAGGTTAGGTTAGGTTAGGTTAGGTTAGGTTAGGTTAGGTTAGGTTAGGTTAGGTTAGGTTAGGTTAGGTTAGGTTAGGTTAGGTTAGGTTAGGTTAGGTTAGGTTAGGTTAGGTTAGGTTAGGTTAGGTTAGGTTAGGTTAGGTTAGGTTAGGTTAGGTTAGGTT
This sequence comes from Ypsolopha scabrella, assembly GCA_910592155.1. Lineage (NCBI taxonomy): Eukaryota > Metazoa > Arthropoda > Insecta > Lepidoptera > Ypsolophidae > Ypsolopha > Ypsolopha scabrella. Next base: position 17,180,911 of record OU342982.1, read on the forward strand.
AGGTTAGGTTAGGTTAGGTTAGGTTAGGTTAGGTTAGGTTAGGTTAGGTTAGGTTAGGTTAGGTTAGGTTAGGTTAGGTTAGGTTAGGTTAGGTTAGGTTAGGTTAGGTTAGGTTAGGTTAGGTTAGGTTAGGTTAGGTTCTCGTGTGAAGTTGCTAGACCTTCCATCGGGCGCGTCCCCGGGTGGTGGATTGGGGAACGCTTCCCATACATATGGGTGGTACCAGGGAAATCAAATACCTGGCGCGAACCAAAACTAGCGGACTGGAGGGTCCTTAAATACTCCTGGGGGTGGGTTGCAGTGCTCCTAGTACCGGGCTAAAGCCGAGGAGGCCGACGTGGAGCCAAAAGGGTCTAGTTCCGGAGAGCGGCTGGCTGGCTTACTTGTATTTATTTCAAAAAGCTTGGCAGGCGTTCTGCAAACATAAAGACGTAGAGGGGTTTTAACCATGGAAGCAAAATCAAAAGAGAACTTACCCCAGGAGGGTACCAGCATTGCTGGAGAATCCCTCCCTGTGCATTGCACAGGCGGCCCCACGTATTCTGGGGGGGGCCAAATTTTGCTAACTACGGAAGAAAGCGAAAATAGTGAAGATCCTATGAGGAAGACTTCGGATGCAGAGAAAAAGATACCTACAGTAACTCCACCTCCTTTTGCGCGTCACAGCCTTCTAGACAGAACGCCACCAAAAAAACATGCAGGCATTACAGTTTTGGAGAAATATTCCAAGACTATAGGGCTACGGGAGCGCAGTGGATCGCTTGGTGCATGCGATGAACTTAATAAAACTAGATTTCTATCAGTGAAAAGGCTGAGACCAGATGATGACTACGAAGAGGAAGCTAGAGTAGATGAAATGGCTCTCATTACTAGTAAACTTGCAAGAACCATTGCCGCCCTGGGCAAATTAGTAGGTGAGAACCCCAACACAAAAGTTGAAATTAAAACGTGTGCACGAGAACTCAAAGGACAGATAGGAAGCCTAACTACAAAAGTCAAGGCGCTTAGTGAAAATCCTCAAAAATTGCAAAAAAGGCACCTGATTTCTCCGATGCCTGACCTGTCGGTAAAAGACATGGGCGTACAGACAGACATCATTAGGACAGAGCAAATAAATACACCAAAAACATTCACAAGTGCAAGTACTCAGACCGACCCAACACAAGATGACGAGGAGGAACTCAAAATAGGAATATTGAAACAAAATATCCGGCAAATAAACAGTTATGCTACGTTCTCCGAGGTTGTAGATAGCGACTGGCCAGAGGACATCTTTTCTGTAACTTCAGTAGAAAAAGGAAGCCCACTTCATGACTATAAAACATGGGACCTCATTGTGCTGGCTCAATATGGTAAAATGGAGCCAAAAAGGACAAAAGGAATGAGAAAACTCTTGAGTAGCGGATTTCCGGAAGTTATAGAGCTTCTTAATGAAAGTGAGCTGGACTCAGTTGAGTACACAGTACGTTCAAACAAAAGCTCTAGAAAAGGAATTGCAGAAGGAGAAAAGTACGTTTTTGTACTACCTAGTACGATATCACCCGAAGAGAATAATAACCCAGAAAAACATTTTAACCAAATAGTCGAGCTGAAGAAGATAATGGAAAAATTAGGAAGACCCAAAAAGATTACTTTAGTGGCTGAAGAGGGTATAGATAAAACCTTTATTAGAAAATGCTGCGAAGCTATCTACAAAGAAGAAGGTTGGGAAATTAAAATACTGACCGATGGATCAGAACTGAAAAAGAAAGAAAAACAAAAAAAACGGCGGACGGAAACAATAGTTATAAAAGGGGAGGGGTCATATGCAGATGTACTCAAAAAAATTAAATCAAATGTGACTACTTCAGAGATACGTCAGCTAGGGATTTCTATCCGATCCGTGAAGAAGGCTGGTGAAGGTAAAGTGATGATGAAAGTAATGGGAGACACCAATCACATGGAGGCCCTTAAAACCAAACTAACGGACAAAGACGATAAAACTGAAGTAAGCATGGGAAGGGAAACTATCTACCATATTACTGGAATTGAGGCTGATGTAGACCTAGAAGAGGTGAAAACATCAGTTGAGGTAGAATTAAGCGTACCGGCTCAAGTCAGATCCTTAAGGCCTACTAGATACGGCTGCCAGACCGCTACTATCGCAATAAGTAGCAATCTCACTCGAAATCTGGGAAACAACCCATGGGTCACCATCGGATGGTCAAGATGTAGACTAAGGAAAAGAGTAAACATTGATAAATGTTTTAGATGCTGGGGGGCCGGGCATATTGCTGTAAACTGCAAGGGCCCAGATAGAGCAGATCATTGTCGGAGGTGCGGCAAAACTGGACATAAAATGGCCACGTGCACGGCTGAAGAGCACTGCCCGCTATGTGACACGCCAGGCCACAGAGCTGGTGTGACTGGATGCCCGCTTTTTAGAAAAGCAATAAGGGATGCTGAGTACGAAGGCAGCAGCAAAAAAAAGGTGAAAGTACGAAGCAAGCAAGGCCGTGACTCTGAAGATATTGCAGGGCCAGCAAGGAGAGAAAGAAATAAAAATGACCCTTAAAATCCTCCAGATTAACACCGACCGAGTTCGTGCCGCTCACGGTCTCCTCGCGGTGACGGTTTCAAATAGGAACATTGATCTTGCATTAATAGCGGAGCCAAATCGTAAAATTGCTGAAGCTGCTGGCTGGGAGAGAGATAAAAGAGGAGACGCGGCTATAGTCTTATTCAATAAATCTATAGTAGTTGAAAAAACCTTCAAAGGAAACGGCTTCCTAGGCGTACGATTGACTGGAATCACTATATACAGTTGCTATATATCACCAAACTGTAGTTATAAACAGTATGAAGAAGACCTTGATGAACTACGGGAAAGTGTGAAATGCCAAGAGGGTCCAATAATAGTCGCAGGAGACTTTAATGCCGCCTCTAAAGCATGGGGAAGCAAAAAGAATGATAAGAGAGGACGGTACTTCCTAGATATGCTGGCAGACCTGGACTTACTTATTGCTAACTCCGGCACTGAGCCAACCTTCGTAAGGGGACCTAAAACGTCTAGACCTGATATAACAGTGACCAGTTCAGACGTTGCAAGCAAGGTTACCAACTGGCAGGTCCTAGATGAAGAAACCATGAGTGGTCATAAATACATTACCTACCAAGTAGGGAAAAAAGAAGCAGTTACGAGAAAAGCCGAAAGCAATGGTTGGAACCTGCGCTTGCTGAATCGGGAGACATTCCAAGAGTCTCTGACAGATGCTGATATAAGGAATACCGAAGACCTCATCCGAGCCACGAACACAGCCTGCAATAAAGCAATGCCTAAGAAAAAGCCCAGTCACAAAAAGCCGGTATACTGGTGGAACGATGAAATAGCAGAAGCCAGAAACAAGTGCATTCAATGCAGAAGAAAATACACCCGGGCTAACGTGAAGAAGAAAAACTCACCAGTCACTAGCGAAAAACAGGAGGAGAGTAGGGTTTTGTACAAAACATCTAAATTGACTCTTCAACTACTAATTACAAGATCGAAAGAAAGACAGTGGAAAGATATATGTGAAGATGTGGACAAAGATTTGTGGGGATTGGGTTACAAGATCGTAGCAAAGAAACTGCGCGGAACTCCCCCATTGCCGATCGACCTGACAAAGATGAAGGAAATTGCAGAAGTGCTGTTCCCTGTGCATGCAGACTTCCCACGAAACATCCAGAAGGCTACGGAGGTACCGGAAATCACAAACGAAGAGCTGCACTCTGCATGTGCTCGCATTAAAACAAAAAAAGCACCAGGACCAGACAATATAGCCCCGGAAATTGTTCACCTGGCTGTTAAAGTCATCCCAAATGAAATAAGACAAGTAATGAACCAAGTCTTGCAGTCAGGAGAATTTCCGGTGGTATGGAAAATGGCAAAACTTTTACTGCTCCGTAAGCCCAACAAACCCGCAGATGATCCAACAGGACATAGGCCGCTCTGTTTATTGGACTGCTATGGGAAGTTGCTCGAGAGATTGTTGCTGAACCGAATTGAGACGCTGCTCCCATATCATGGAGGCTTGGCAAACATGCAGTTTGGCTTCAGAAGTGGTCGCTCTACACTCGGCGCTATTGAACAAGTGATACGGATCGCTGGTGAAGCCAGACAAGGTACGCATCGTACAAGAAAACTATGTGCTTTGATAGCTCTGGATGTGAGGAATGCGTTCAACTCTGCTCCATGGGAAGTAATAACGCGAGAATTCCGGGATCGAGGGTTTCCAGCTTACATCTGCAATCTAGTGAACAGCTACCTTGACAACCGTAGTATCACTATGAAAGATGCGGCTGGAAAAACAGCCAAAATCAAAGTAAGTAGTGGGGTACCACAGGGATCTATTCTGGGCCCGACACTGTGGAATATCCTCTACGATGACGTTTTCGGACTCTGGCTGGGAGATGGAGCCCATTTGGTAGGCTTTGCGGATGACCTGGCACTGCTCATCACCGCCCGCAAAGAGAACGAGCTTATGGAAATCGCTAATGAAGCACTCAAGGATATAAGTAACTGGATGGGGAAAAGACGGCTAAAACTGGCCCCTGAAAAGACAGAAGCTATTATGCTGAGTGGGAAAAGGAGACATGGCCCGGTATCATTCGTAGTGCAGGGTGTAAATATCCAGCCTAAAGAAAAAGTAAAATACCTTGGCGCATGGCTGGACAACAGTCTTTCCTTCCGAAAACATATCGAGGAGATCGCAGGGAAAGCTGATAGACAAGTCTCATCATTGGGGAGACTGATGCCCCGAAAAGGTGGACCCAGAGCAAGCAGAAGAAGAGTGCTTGCTTCTGTGGCTCACTCAGTTATGCTGTACGCGGCACCCATATGGGAAAAGGCCCTGCACGTAACAAAATATAGGCAGATGCTTAGCAAAGTGCAAAGGAGGATGGCTATATACATCTGTGGCGCATATAGGACCATCTCACTGGAGGCAGTACTGGTAATATCGGGTCTCATACCTATTGAAAGATTAGCAAAGGAGCGGAGTAGAATTTATTACAGAGAAGAAGGGAAGTCACCAGCAGAGGAGCGTGTTAGAACCATAACTGAATGGGAGAGCCAGTGGAGGGAGAGAGGAAAGGGAGCATGGACAAGAACTTTAATCCCAGACCTAAAACAATGGCTGCAGAGAAAGCATGGAGAAGTGGATCGATGGATTACTCAAGCTCTCAGTGGACATGGCGTCTTTAACACCTACCTGAGTGCAATAGGCAAAGCGGGTAGTGATGAATGTCCAGATTGTGGTGAAATTGACACCCCAAAACATGCAGTTTTCGATTGTGTAGCATCTGATATAGAAAGAGTGAAAGCACAAGGTGCAGATAAGGTGATAACCCCTGATAACCTAATACCACGGATGCTGTCAAGCAAGGATGAATGGGATAAATGTGCCAACATGCTCAGAAATATAATGAAAAAGCGTGAAAAAGACGAATGGGATAGGCAAAAAGAAGAAACGACCTAGATAACAGCCACCTTGCTGATGCAATGCGTTAGCGGTTCCGGCAAGGAGGAAGTAGAGTGGGAGGAGGTTTTAGTCCGTAGGTCCCTGGACCTTCAGGGGAGTCGGGCATGCAATGTTGCTCTTGCTGCCACTCTGGCTGCAATGGCACATGGTATCCATGAGGATTTCCTCCTCCCAATAAAAAAAAAAAAAAAAAAAAAAAAAAAAAAAAAAAAAAAAAAAAAAAAAAAAAAAAAAAGGTTAGGTTAGGTTAGGTTAGGTTAGGTTAGGTTAGGTTAGGTTAGGTTTTTTTTTTTTTTTTTTTTAATAATCATTCAACTTTCTGAATTGGCATAAGGCCCACGAATATTAATTTTCGTGCATTTGTCATCTAAGACTATTTTTGTTAAGTGACCCAAAAGGTGGGCACAAAATAATAATTAAAGTGTATATTGTATAAATATTGTGTAAAGGTAAAAATGAAAAGTAAAAATTAAAATGGGAAAGGGAGGGTCCTCCGTCTTAAAATAACATTCCTTTCATTTCTCTTACAGTAACTAATTTGTTAACAAGTTTCATCCTTCCTCTCTTTTATTATTTAGTAATTCCTTTTCTATTTTTTCTTTTTTTCTTTTTCTTTCTCTTTTTTTTTTTTTGTTTGTATATATTGTTCTTTCATTTTTTTTTTTTTTTTTTCTCTTAACTTAACTATTACATTTCCTTAAAACTAGTTAAACAAGTTACGAAGGAGCCTCCCTTAATCAATATCACAGTATAATCCTTAAATATTTGTGGTATCGCAGACCAAAATAAATTTTAGAAATAACCCCAAGCAAAAACCAGTAAGGCCACTATTTGTTGCGCTTTACAGCACATTTAACTATTAATGAGAGGAATTTAAATAGAGCCTCCCTTTGCTCCTCACTGACCATTATCTCTGGCAGGTTTGTTTTATTAAAAGGTAATGTTAATTCAACCTCCAAGTTTGCCCTCCACAAGCCAAATCTGGGGCAGTCGAACATGACGTGCCATATTGTTTCCTCCTGGTCCGGGTCACACACGCAAGATGGACTGTCCTTTATTTTGAAGCGGTGAAGATACGAGGCGAAACCCCCGTGCCCTGTGAGGGCCTGCACGAGAGTAGGATCCAGCTTAGCCTTCCTAAAGACTTTGTGCGCGGTAGCGACATCAGGAAAGAAGGCCCTCGTGACCCCACCCGTGCTAGAGGAGCCGTATCGCTGCTGCCACCGCTGGACAGTCCCCTCACGTATTGTCTTCCTCAGGTAGGAGAGAGGGACAGCGTCATAATCGGCTGCCGTCTTCCTGTGGAGGGCTGCGTCCTTAGCAAGCTCGTCCGCACGCTCATTACCAACGGTTCCAGCATGAGCTCTCAGCCAAAAAAACCTCACGTCACGGCCCTGCATGCGGATTTCACGCACGCCCCGCTCAATACCATGAGCCAAGGGATGAATAAGCGCCCGGCTTCTGAGCAGGTCCAAAGACGACCTGGAGTCACTCAAGATATTTACTAGTGGCTCCCTGCCGCCGCCAACCTGCTGTATGGCCCTGAGCAGAGCGTACATCTCCGACTGGAAGACCGTGCAGTAAGGCTCCAAGCGGAACTTCGAGTGTCTAGTCTCCTCACCCTCCGACCACCAAGTGAGCGCAGCACCCACCTTCCCCTGTATCTTACTGCCGTCAGTAAAAGAGGTTAGGTTAGGTTAGGTTAGGTTAGGTTAGGTTAGGTTAGGTTAGGTTAGGTTAGGTTAGGTTAGGTTAGGTTAGGTTAGGTTAGGTTAGGTTAGGTTAGGTTAGGTTAGGTTAGGTTAGGTTAGGTTAGGTTAGGTTAGGTTAGGTTAGGTTAGGTTAGGTTAGGTTAGGTTAGGTTAGGTTAGGTTAGGTTAGGTTAGGTTAGGTTAGGTTAGGTTAGGTTAGGTTAGGTTAGGTTAGGTTAGGTTAGGTTAGGTTAGGTTAGGTTAGGTTAGGTTAGGTTAGGTTAGGTTAGGTTAGGTTAGGTTAGGTTAGGTTAGGTTAGGTTAGGTTAGGTTAGGTTAGGTAAGGTTAGGTTAGGTTAGGTTAGGTTAGGTTAGGTTAGGTTTTTTTTTTTTTTTTTTTTTATATTATATCTCTGGTTTTCCATAGGCTGAGCCAAATGCTTTTGTTTGCTTTTATAATGTTATTTTTTGCGTTGAAAAGTTTAATCGCTTTCCCGTTTTATTTTCCGGGATAGGGGATGGGGGTTTCGAAACAACTCTCTCTTTATTTTTATTTTTTATCTTTTATCGTTTCTTATGATCTAAACATATCTATGATCTAAATATGATCTAATACTACTTTGTTAATTTATGCACTTTTTTATTTTAATAAATATAATTCTTTCTTTTTTTTTTTTTTTTTTTTTTATTATTCATATCATTACATTTTTATTTTATTTTTATTTATTTATTTATTTATTTATTTATTTTTCTTCTCATGCTTTTTCGTTTTTTATGACCCTTTTTTTTTTTTTTTTTTTTTTTTTTTAATTTATAAATTCAAAATACAGAATAAATTTTCATATTTTTAATTACCTAATTACAAACATCATCCTTTTAGGTATCTATGTTAATTTTATTCTAGACGAGAGAGCTGTTTCGAGGGTTAGTACACAATTTAATTTAATTTAATTTCCTTTATTTTACAATATTCAAATTTCTTATTACTGTTCTGAAATCAGATTTATTACTCTACATTTAAATCAATATTCCCACTTCAGAAGCCGCCAGAATCGGTCCATTTTTCGCTATCTTGGTTGTTATATCGGCTGGTTCGTCACCGCGGTATTCCGGTCTTGCACTGCCATTTTGAAGTTGTACTCGCTGATCTGGGCATCTGTCACACCTTCTGCTCGCTTTACAAAGGCGGCAATCGCGTCCCCACTGTCATCTGAATAGTAGATGCAGCTTTCTGTATGACGCGATAATGCCACCACTGCATGCGGTATGCTGTTGTGTAAGTGCGATCTGCTTGCCGTTGTGCGCACGATAATCACCTTAGCGTAAGTAAGTCCCTGTGCTTCGTGGATAGTAAGAATGCGTGACCCTTTCCCTTTCCCATAGCCTTGGCCTCCAAGGGACTCCTTTTCGGCCTGGGTGTGCACGAGGAATAGTGTGCTTGGAAGGTCTCTGGGTATTAGCGCATTCGTATACTTTCCCAGCTTCAGGGAGCGCACCTGCGTTTTGGATGAATATGTGCCATTGTACACCTCGCTTAGGGCGTATGACACATCCATCGGGTTCCTGTGTGTGCACAATAGCTCAAGACTGATGCTCGTTACCAGATTTGGGCGGTTGTAATACATATCAAAATGACACTGTCGGTCTATGTAGGGAAGCTGGTTTACGTCGCCTACCAAGAGTATTTCTCCGGCCCCCGACATCTGTGTCGCCATAACTATGGCGCCGAAGTGACTCATGGGAGCTTCATCAAAGAATATGCGTTTGCACGATTCTTTCTTCTTTCCCGAAGCACCCACGCCGTTCACCAATACAGAAGCCAGGGTGCGCACTCTTGTGCGTAGGTGGGACTTTGAGTTGGTCACCAGCTTGTCTCTAAGATCTTTAGCCGCTTCAATAGTCTGGGTGACTATCACATCCTGAGTTATGTCGCACTGAGACAAAATCCAAGTTGTTTTTCCACAGCCAGGTACTCCGTTAACCCATGTGAAGTGTGGAACTTCCCAGTTTGCAAAGGTTTCGTTTCCTGCAGGGTCTTTGGCGATTTTTTCCGCCATTTCCAACACCCTGTCGTCTAACATCACCTTTGTTTCCCGTGTTGTGACCACTATGGGATCCATTTCTGGGGCTTGATACCTGATTTTGGTGGAAAGTAGTGAGTCTTCTTCATCCAGTGCGACAAACCCACTGCTGGAGTTATAAGCGACCATGTGTCGTATCATTGGGGCACCCGCTATGACCGTTCCCCTTTCATTGTCATAGATGGTTGCCTGCGCTTCTTCAAGCTTGACACTCAGTAGTCCCGTGCTCCCTCGGTTGTATATTTGCAGGATGTCCTCGCAGGTCTTGGTGTTGATGACCTTATTTGCTTTAAGGACACCCTGAAACTCAAGGAAAGCATTCACCATGTGATCCAGGGTGGTTGTGGCCTGCCTGAGCCGGGGTTAGGTTAGGTTAGGTTAGATTAGGTTAGGTTAGGTTAGGTTAGGTTAGGTTAGGTTAGGTTAGGTTAGGTTAGGTTAGGTTAGGTTAGGTTAAGTTAGGTTAGGTTAGGTTAGGTTTTTTTTTTTTTTTTTTTTTTTAAATTAAAATCAACTTTCTGATTAACTTATTCCCGCACGGCTATATATGCCGTGCTTTTTCAGTCTAAAATCTATTTTGTACGAGTGACCCGTTTTTAGTCGGGTGGTTGGGAGGGTCTTCCGTTGGTTTATTTAAATTATACTTAATCTACTGCATGCATATACCTCTTTTTTTTTTTTTTTTTTTTTTTTTGAGGCTAAGTTGGCTTTGTTTACTCATTTTTTTTTTTTTCCTTTTCATGTTCTCATTTTAGTCTTTCTTTCTTCTTTTGGTTTTGTTTTTTTTTTTTTTTTCTTAATCTAGTAAACACGTTTTTTAACCTATTTACATTTCTGGGTATTCTATAGTTATTTAGTGAACGGAAGAACCTCCCCTTATACAATTTGTTTATGTAAAACTTAATTATCCATTACAAGTCTAACAATATGTAATTTCATTACTAATATATTACAACATTAAAACATTGAAATATTACATTATTCATCCAGTACAGATATATTATGTTGTCCTATAGTTATATTAATAGTATGAATCCTAGTCATTTATTAAATCATCTAACATATATGGTAATTTTGAAAGATCGTTCCATCACTTGTTACGCTTTGCCGCACGTCCCATCACCCTTTCCAGAAATATTAGGAGAACTTCCCTCTGGGCACTGTCTTCCATCATTGCTGGCAGGTTGTCCTTACAATAAATCAAGTCTAGTTGCACTTCGAGTTCTGCCCTCCACAAGCCGAATCTGGGGCAGTCGAACATTATGTGCCATATTGTCTCCTCTATCTCAGGATCACATACGCAAGAGGGACTGTCCTTGATTTTGAAACGGTGCAGGTACGATGCGAGCCCTCCGTGCCCCGTGAGGGCCTGTACATGGGAGGGGCCAAATTTGGTCTTCCTTAAAATTTTGTGCGCGATGGCAACATCCGGAAGGAAGACCCTCGTAACCGCTCCCGTACTGGAGGACCCGTACCGCTCCTGCCACCTCTGGACAGTCTCCTCACGCAGTGCTCTTTTGATGTAGGATAGAGGGACGGCATCATAGTCCGCTGCAGACTTCTTGTGGAGAGCAGCACTCTTTGCAAGTTCATCGGCTCGCTCGTTTCCAGGCGTCCCTGCGTGAGCCCTCAGCCAGAAGAACCTCACCTCACGGCCCTCCTCTCGGATTTCCTGTACGCTTTTTTCTATGCTGTGCATAAGGGTGGAGTGAGGCTCGGCTTTTGAGCAGGTCCAACGAAGATCTGGAGTCGCTTAAGATATTAACTATCGGCTCCTTGCTTCGCTGGGCCTGCTCAACGGCCCTCAGCATAGCGTACATCTCCGATTGGAAGACCGTGCAGTAAGGCTCCAGACGGAACTTCGAGCACTTGGTCTCCCCGCTGTCCGACCACCATGTGAGCGCCGCGCCCACCCTCCCCTGTATCTTACTGCCGTCAGTATAGATACAGGGGCCGGTGATCTGGTGAGCGCTCACAGTGTCGGGTTCTAGGTCTTCCAGGCACTCGAAGCCCAGGGTCTGCTTTCCAGCCGGATGTGGAAATCTCGCGAAGGGCACACGCAGTTCGACCGGTCGATCTGCTGGAATCTGCTCAATTCTTACTCCTCGCTTTGCCCTGTACAGACCTGCAGCCTCGCGGACTCTAAGATTAAGGGGGAGCACATCAGCCAGAACCAGTGCGGACGACAGAGACACCGTGCGGTACGCTTTGCACAATTTTTGTGCGAACCCACGCTGCAGAGAGTCTAGCTGGTTTTTGATCATCAGCTTCTCCGCAGCAGGAGCCCACACACTTGCCGCGTACAGCACGATGGGCTCTACCACCGAGACGTATATGGTTCTGATGACCTCCTGGTTCAATCCCCAGCTCACCCTTGCAGCGCACGCCAGCTGCTTGTAGATGTCAATGACTTTCCTACAAACAGCTGATACGTGCGCGTTGAAGGTGAGCTTGTCGTCAATAATGACACCCAGCAGGCGGATTTGTCGCACTAGCGGCAGAGTGACTCCGCCCATGCAGATAACTGGGGGCTCAAACTTAAGCCTCCGTGTCAGCACCATCGCAAAGGTCTTGTGAGGTGCGAACTTTAGCTTATTTCTGAGCCCCCAGTCCAGCACTGTTTGAAGGGCCGCGTTGGCTCTCGCCTGCAGGGGGGGTATTGTGGAACTGGAGAACACCAGAACCACATCGTCCGCAAAGGCCTGACAATGCACTCCCTCCCGCTCTAGATCTACGAGCAGGGTGTTGAGAATAAGGTTCCAAAAGGTGGGTCCAGCTATTGAGCCTTGGATGCACCCTTTATTGGTACCCTTTTCCCAACACTCCCTTGCGTAACTGATCCTAACCGTCCGCTGCTCTAAGTAGGAGGCTACAAGTCCATAGATGTTAGCAGGACATCTGTGCGCGAGGAGTTGGGTCCTCAAAGCCGGCCACCAAGCATTGTCGAAGGCTCCCTCTATGTCCAGTGAGACCATGAGAACTATTTTCCTGCTCTCTATTTGAGAGCGGACATGGCCCACAAGGTCATAGAGGGAGTCCTCGGTGCTTTTTTGTGGCATGAAGCCGTATTGCCTAGCGCACAGCGAGGGTAGTATATGCCATCCCAGCCGCGATACCAAGAGCTTTTCCACAATTTTGCCCATAACAGGAAGGAGACCTATCGGTCTGTGCGCCTTCGGAGTGGTGTAGTCTTCCCTCCCGGACTTGCGGAGTATACATACGTGAGCGAGTTTCCATCTCACCGGAAAGTGCCCGATCTCCAAACACTTGTTGGCGATCTCCAGGAACACCCCCGGCTCAACTCGGATTGCTCGCTCACATATGTCCGCCGTCCACCCGTCAGGCCCCGGAGCTTTCTTTGGGTTTAAGTTGACCAAGACTGAGTTCAGCTGCGCGGCTGTGAAGGGCGGATCAGATGGTTTTAATTGATCCGAGAGTTGATGGACTGGCACCTCCGAGCTCTCGCGAATTTGTCGTTGAGCAGGGGTTTCGTCGTCCACAGAGTCATCAGGAAAGAACGTTTGAGCCAACAGCTTGGCAGACCCCTCAGGACCAAGGGTGTTCCCCGATGAGTCCACCAGCAGCCGGTCCTCCTGCCGTTTTGCCGTCCTCCTGATGACCCTGTAGACTCCGTCCCACATGCTTTCCCTATCCTGTTTTGAGCAAAATTGTTTCCAGCTAGCTGTTTGCGCTTCTTGCGCCGCGTCTTTGTATCTCTGCTTCGCTTCAAGGTATACGTCAACGACATGTTGCCTTCTAGCCGCCGTGGCGTTCCGTAAACGCCGCTTCTTGGTATTAGCGTCTCGTCTGAGACGCTCCAGAGCGGGGGACCACCACGGCAGTGGCTTCCTTCCTTTTGGGGCTCCCATCTTCGGTATTGTCTCTTCACATGCACGAGAGACAACCGAGAGATAGGAGTCAAGGAGGGACTCCAGCTCCTCAGGCGTGGTAACCAACCCCACCCTCGACGCACCCAGATTGCTCTCTTCCAGGCCTGTGCGGATGGAGAGACCGAAAGCCGACCAATCAGCCCTCGCTGTGTTGTACACACGTGTAGTCTGGATTGGCAAAGCTGTTAATTCCTTCTCCAGACACACGTGGTAGGTAATGGCGTTGTGGTCTGATGTGATCAGCTCCCGATCCACCCTCCATCCACCCATGTTGCCCAAGAGCTGGAGGCTGCAGGCTGTCACGTCTACGTGACTTGTGCACATACGGCCTCCTCTGTATACCTCGAAAGTGGGGGTGCCGCCTGTATTCAGGATCTGGAGGTCCATTTCCTCAAGGAAGGACCTGTAGGCTGAGCCCCTGTGGTCCTCGGAATCGCTTCCCCACCAGGGGCTCCACGCGTTGACGTCGCCGGCTAGGATGACATTATCAGTCTGCAACTTTGAGCGGACACTTCTTATCACATTTAAGTAGGGATCCAAATCTTCGTCCCCCTCTAGGTAGACGGACAAAACGGCCAGCTTTAGCTCCCCTGCCTTCAGCAGTACCGCGGCGATGTTCTCAGTGACGAGCTGAGGGTCGTGGATGACCTCCAGCTCCCCACCGAAGACCACCACCGCGGCCTTGACTGGTTTTTGGCGGGCTGACGTCAGCTGGATTACTCTTGTGCCCGGGTACTGCTTTAGTTCGCCCTTGGTACCGACATACGGTTCTTGTACCAGGGCGACAGATACCCGGGCTGTGTGCGCTTTGCACATGAGTTCCGCTGTCGCCAGCCTGGAGCGTTGTAAGTTGGCCTGGATGATACGTAGTTTGCTGTCCGTAGTTTTGCCTAGAGCGGGGACACCTCTGCCGCTCGCCTCGGTGCCCTCAGCAATACGCCACGCGAGACCTCGCTATGGAGTCCCATTTTTGCCTAATCTTGCACTCCGCGCTAAACGCATTGTGTGCAAGATCGGCTCCCTGGAGCTTAGCCCTCTTACAGTTTACGCACTCGGGCGTGTAGTCTATGCGGGGACAGTCCGCGCGGGTGTGCGCCCCACCGCAGTGGCTGCACGAGATGTCCTTCTCCTTGCACACCCTCTTGGGATGGCCGTATTCCAGACATCCCGTGCACTGCACTAGCGGTGAGTGGTCCACTATGGGTCGCTTTTGAAGACCCACGTAGACTGTACCCGCACCTGTGAAGCGTTGCCACAGCAGAGGGGTAAGCTCCAGGACTATATGAGACTCGTGGGGGTTTCGCGCTTTTCGGCGGTACACAACCCTGAGGGACTCCGTGGAGAGATCCACTCCTTGCAGCAGGTGTTTATTCTGCTTTCCAAGGAGGGAATCCCTCACGTCCTTGTCCGTGTTGATTTCCAGGACGTCACGGATGCAGGCGAGAGGCAGTTTATTTTTGGCCTCCTTTATGATTAATCCGTGTCCGCTCTTGCTTAGACTGGAAGATATTTTATCAATATCCTCCTTGTCGTTGCAACTGATCACTACCCTACTGTTTGCCGCTCTTCTGCAGCGGTCCACCCTGACTCCGGTCGCTTTGGGGTCCAGCGCCCTCCCCAACTCCCTCATCACCTGGTCCCCTGTAAGTTTGGGGTCCTCCGATGAGACAATTAGGGAGTGCGATGGCCTATCTTGCCCCGGCTTTTTTACAGCCTGTGCGTAGGTCAGCGGCGCAAGCATTTGCGGCTCCCGGCTGAGCACATCATTTTTTAACTCTTTGACGGCGTCCCTGACGTCCGTGAGGGCCATTTCTATATTGAGGGAAGGCGGTTCCATCTTGTTGTCGTCAACCGCCTTCCCTATGGCCCTCACATCAGAGCCCACCTGTTTAATGTTGCCCAGCACGGGTTCTAATAAGGCTCGCATGCTGTCGCCACTGACCCCCGCCGGCTGCGCCTGGCACAGCGGTCTCTGCTGAAGGCTTTCGACCGCTGCCCTCATCTGATCCAGGCTGTCGCAGATGTCATCAAGCCGGGGATCTGAAGCCACCAGTTTCGGAGGGGACCTGCACTCCAGGCTAACGGTTTGGGCCCTCGCCTCGGAGTCCTCCAGCTGGCGCCTGAGTGAGTCTAATTGATTGGATACAGCGGCTACCCTTCCGGACAATGTCTCCAGCTCCTTAAGCAGAGCTGGGTCGGGTTTTGATGATTCCGCGGCCGTTGATGGCCGTAGTGCCGCTGTATCCGCCAGCTGTAGGACTCTCTCCCTGATCTGTTCAATGGCCTTGAGCGGACCGCCCATCTCGAACGCGAGCCAACCCCGAATGGCTTTCGCCTCCTCCAGCGTGTTCGAGATGTCGGCCCTTGCCTGATTGAGCTCGGCCGCATGCGAGGTGTGGAGCACGTTGAGCACCTGAGCATGAGCCCGCTCAACGTCCACCAGCTCCCTCGCATGCCGGCTCTGCTCTTTCGACAGGTTCAATTTGTGCCGAGAACGGGAGTCGGACAGGGAGAGCACGGCTATATAAAGCCGTTCCAGGCTGTCGAGGGCCTCGGCTTTGCACTCCCGCTTCATATTCCCAGCCTCCTCCAGTGCCGACTTCCCCTTGAGCAGGAGCTCGTTGGCCTCTCTAGTGGCCAGGTCCATCGAGACCCCCGGGGTTTTGCGGTCGCGAGGTGGGAGGAAGCTGAGACGGCTGTCGCGGGAGCCAACCGACACATCCGAGGCCGAGTCCTGACCCGCACTCCAGAAGTCAATGCGCGGATCGAGCTCGGACATGTCGGAGGGGATCGGGGATGCGAACGTCTCGGCGTTGGGCTTTTCAACCGCCCCCGCATTTATTTTTAGTACTTCCTTACGAAGTTGCCGGGGCGGTTGCTTAGTCGTCGCAGAGGCACTCGCAGCCACTGAGCGTGACTTTCCCGAGCCAGCCGATGACGCGGAGGACCTGCCAGCGGTCGACATTATAACGTGCGGCAAAGCAAAACGCAAAATATGTTAATTAGAGTCAATCAATAATAAGTCAAAATTTATTATTTAAAATGTGCAACGATAAGAATTAAATTTATGTAATAAAAATTAATAACGCTTATTTAAAAATAAAATTAAATGAGACAATAGTCAATAATCAGTTAAAAATGGAATTAAATAAATAAAATCGGTATCTTATTATGCCACAGAAATATCACAGTTTAAGTATCAATGTCTTATTTTTTTTTTTTTATGTAAAAATATAAAATGTAAAAGGTAGCTAAAATCTAAAATAAAAACACAAGTTCAAATACAAGTTGGCCAATAGTGCCGCAAAACCAGATCAACACAGTAAACAAGAACAAGACAAGAACAAGAACGGGAGCAAAACAGAAGAAAGGCCGTCAAGACATAATAAATGTGAGCTATGTAAGCCACATGTACTATTTTAGCCGTTTACGTGTAAGAAATGCGAACGCAAAAAACACAATTCAATACTTATACTCGCACTGTTTACACTAAAACGGCCTTTTAACAAAAAATTTTAAAATTTAATTTAATATAAATACTAAATCCAAAAAGCAATATAATAAACAATAATTATTAAATATGTTTAAATTTAAATTAGGTCACAATGAAATCAATTCTAAACATTTTTAAAAAAAAAATGAACTAAAAGTGTGGGGTTTGACGAGATAAAAATGCTTCGCTCCCACTGCACTGCGGAAACAAAGTTAGTTATGTAGTTTTTCCACGGTCCCGAAATGTGGAAAAAAGTTTGTTCCTCCGGGTAGAGACGTCACAAAAATCCGGCTGATGGTAAAAACTCTTCCTGGTTAAATAGCGGTCCTTTTGAAGACTCAAAAAACGCTTTAAATTTTGAAAAAAAATGATGTATGTGTCTTGTTGGAAAAACCAAAAACGGCAAAAAGGGCCTAAGTGGTCCAAAATTTCAAATTTCTTTTCCGGTGATTTTGATCTAGTTGCAAAGAGCCTTTTCCCTTTAGATGGCTTTTTTCAATTTCTCCTGTCTCTTCTATAGAAAAAGTTGGAAAACACGTGGTTTTTGTTTTTTTGGGTGTAGTTTTCCGAAACGTGGGCCGATTTTAATAATTTTTGTACCGGGCTGTGGGGGCTGACGATGCGCTTCCAGAGAAACCAAAAAACTCATGGGGCATCGATCGCATAAAAAAGTTATTAAGAAAAAATTTGATTTTTACTTCCTTAAAAATCCAGAATGAGTCACGAAGAGTCCATTTGGGAAAACTTTTTCACTCACTTCAGGCACATTGATCACTGCAGACTATTGGCACTTTTCCCAGAGAAATTGGGTCACTTTGCTATTTTTCACGAATTTTCGCGTGCGGAGCAGAGTTAAAAGTGATGCGCTCGGGTCGGAGAGCTGCACGCGACTGGTTAGGTTAGGTTAGGTTAGGTTAGGTTAGGTTAGGTTAGGTTAGGTTAGGTTAGGTTAGGTTAGGTTAGGTTAGGTTAGGTTAGGTTAGGTTAGGTTAGGTTAGGTTAGGTTAGGTTAGGTTAGGTTAGGTTAGGTTTTTTTTTTTTTTTTTTTTTTTTTTTTTTAAATGAAAGATGTTCTACGGACAAATATAAATCGTCCGTACTTTTTTTAAGTTAGTTTAATTTATTGAAGTTTCATTAGTACCATTTTTCTTTATCGCTCCTTAAAAACAAATTTAAATTCATCTTTAGTAGGAAGACTCTTATAGTATACATATACTTAATAATTATATATATCTAGTTATACATGGCTTAAGGCTATACATGCTTTTTTTTTTGGTTTTTTTTTTTTTTTTTTTTTTTTATTATTCTCTTTTTTTTTTTTTTTTTTTTTATATAATATTCTTATTTACTACATGCAATGTATAAAAAACAAATATATACTACAAATTTTTCACACAATTAAGATTTAATTATTAATATACATTTAATCTGAGAGACATTTGAAATACAAAAAAAAAATATTAATTTTATTAATGGACGCTAAGCCATCCATGACTCAGACGAGTGAAGTACCGCCTGTGCCACCCCTCAGCATTGCGTCCACAACTGACATATTGCGTCCACAACTGACATGTCCCGGTTTCTCCACGCCATCTTGATGTTATATTCCTTTATGTTACCGGTCTCGGCTGCCAGGGCGTTCATTATTAGGCGTACTATCGCGTCATTCTCGCGGCGAGCTGTGTAGTATACACAGCTGCCGGTATGCCTGGACACCGCCACGACCGCGTGATGGACACTGCTGTGCAGCTGCTGGTTGACTTTAGCAGTTCTGATTATCACCACTCTCTCCCACGTAAGTCCCTGAGCTTCATGGATTGTGTGGAGACGCGATCCTTGTTGCTTCCCGTAACCCATGCTTTTGAGGAGTTCCTTTTCAGCCTGGGTGTGAACAAGGTAGAGCGTGTTGGGCTCGCTTTTAGGGAGTCGCGTCTCTTCGTATGTTTCCAGTGTCAGGGACCGTGTTTGAGCCTTGGACGAGTATATGCCACTGTAGATCTCCCTTAGGGCATATGCAACGTCCATGGGGTTTCGATGTGTGCACAGCAGTTGTTTTGTTATTCCACCAAACGAGCTGGGACTTTGGTACCTCATCGGGAAAAGGTTTTCTCGGTCGATGAAAGGGACCTGGTTCTGATCGCCAAGGAGGAGAATCTTGCTGACTCCGCTTATTCTGGATGCTAAGACAATGGCTCCAAAATGGCTCATGAGTGCTTCGTCGATTATCAACCGACCGTAGCTCTCGCCCTCGCCTACGCCGTTTACCTGCAGTGAGGCCATTGTGCGCACTTTGAATTTTGCGTTTCTGCCGAGCTTGTTCTCCAGCTTGCTGCGGAGGTCTCTAGCTCCCTCTAGCGTGGGTGTCGTCACCAAATCCCCTTCAGAATTGAAGTTGTTTATTAGCCAGGTTGTTTTTCCGCAGCCTGGGACCCCGTTTACCCATTCCATGTCTAGTGTCGACATTTGTGCAACGGCTTCGGTGGATTCGGAATCCCATCGCAATGTATTTGCCATTTTTAGGATTCTTTCCTCCAACATTATCCGCGTGCACTTGGCGACGACGACTATGGAATCATTCGGTGGGGTCATGAAAACTGGTTTCCCAGTCCGGGTTGACTCGTTTTAACCACTGGTACCGTTGAATGCGGCCATGTACTCTCCCGCCATGGTTCCCCCCAGAACTTGGGAGGAGGCTAGGTTAGGTTAGGTTAGGTTAGGTTAGGTTAGGTTAGGTTAGGTTAGGTTAGGTTAGGTTAGGTTAGGTTAGGTTAGGTTAGGTTAGGTTAGGTTAGGTTAGGTTAGGTTAGGTTAGGTTAGGTTAGGTTAGGTTAGGTTAGGTTAGGTTAGGTTAGGTTAGGTTTTTTTTTTTTTTTTTTTTTTTTAAGATTAAAATCAACTTTCTGATTAACTTATTCCCGCACGGCTATATATGCCGTGCTTTTTCAGTCTAAAATCTATTTTTTACGAGTGACCCGTTTTTAGTCGGGTGGTTGGGAGGGTCTTCCGTTGGTTAATTTAAATTATACTTAATCTACTGCATGCATATACCTCTTTTTTTTTTTTTTTTGAGGCTGTTGGTTTTGTTTACTCATTTTTTTTTTTTTTTTCCTTTTCATGTTCTCATTTTAGTCTTTCTTTCTTCTTTTGGTTTCGTTTTTTTTTTTTTTTTCTTAATCTAGTAAACACGTTTTTTAACCTATTTACATTTCTGGGTATTCTATAGTTATTTAGTGAACGGAAGAACCTCCCCTTATACAATTTGGTTAGGTTAGGTTAGGTTAGGTTAGGTTAGGTTAGGTTAGGTTAGGTTAGGTTAGGTTAGGTTAGGTTAGGTTAGGTTAGGTTAGGTTAGGTTAGGTTAGGTTAGGTTAGGTTAGGTTAGGTTAGGTTAGGTTAGGTTAGGTTAGGTTAGGTTAGGTTAGGTTAGGTTAGGTTAGGTTAGGTTAGGTTAGGTTAGGTTAGGTTAGGTTAGGTTAGGTTAGGTTAGGTTAGGTTAGGTTAGGTTAGGTTAGGTTAGGTTAGGTTAGGTTAGGTTAGGTTAGGTTAGGTTAGGTTAGGTTAGGTTAGGTTAGGTTAGGTTAGGTTAGGTTAGGTTAGGTTAGGTTAGGTTTTTTTTTTTTTTTTTTTTTATTAAGAGTCTCTAGCTCTCCACTGACATGGGAGGTCAGTGGCTTTTTCAATATTTAAATGTAATTTTCATCTTACCCGTTTTTTCGAGAGGGAAGGAGTTTGGGGAAGGTCTTCCGTCTTAGTTACAATCACTAGTTAATGTTATAGTTAATTATAGCACGCTTTTCTCTTTTTTTTTTTTTTGCTTGTTCTTTTGGTATTTCTCTTTCTTTTTTTTTTTTTTTTTTTATGTTTTTTTTTTTTTATGTATTGTTGTTTTTGTCTTGATATTATTATTATTATTTTTTTTTTTCTCTTTTTATTGGTGCAGGCATCTTATTCTAATACATTTTACTTAAATATAGTCTTAAGATAATACTCCTGGACGGAAGAGCTTCCCTGAGCTAATTAATTAACCTATTTATTTACATGGTAGTGTTTCTGATTATCAATAATTTGTATTATTTTTGATTGGTTATTTAATAATATATGAGATTTAATATAGTGTAAAAAAAAAAAAACAATTTATATTAACTAATCGACATAATGGTAATAAATAACTATTTGTTTCTCTTGGCCGCACATCTTACTACAGTTTCTAAGAATTTTTTGAGAGCGTGTCTCTGCTTTCCATCAGCAATGATTTCCGGCAGCTTGTCTTGTTTAAAGACGGTGTTTAACTCTATTTCCAGGTTTGCCCTCAACACACCGAACCTCGGACACTCGAAAATTATGTGCCATATTGTTTCCTCCATCTCAGGATCACATACGCAGGCAGGACTGTCCTTTACCTTGAATCTGTACAGGTACGATGCAAAACCTCCATGCCCTGTTAGGGCTTGTACTAAACGGGGACTCAATTTGACCTTCCCCATGATCCTGTGTGCTTTCGCTACATCTGGGAAGAAGGCCTTTGTAACTCCCCCCGTACTCGTGGAGTTGTACCTGCACTGCCATTTTAGGACAGTCTCCTCACGTATGGTCCTTTTAATGTAGGAGATGGGGACAGCATCATAATCTGCCGAGGATTTTTTGTGGAGGGCAGCGTCTTTAGCTAGCTCGTCCGCGCGTTCGTTGCCGGGTGTACCGGCGTGCGCCCTAAGCCAGAACAGCCTAACATCACGGCCCCCCTGCCGGATTTCATGCACGCATCGCTCCACGCTGTGTGCTAGGGGATGTAGCAGCTCCCTGCTTCGGAGCAGGTCCAGCGATGACCTGGAGTCGCTCAAGATATTGACGAGCGACTCTTTGCTGTTTTTGACCTGCTCTACAGCCCTCAGCAACGCGTACATTTCCGACTGGAAGACCGTGCAATAAGACTCCAAACGGAACTTCGAGTACTTGGCCTCCCCGCCATCTTTCCACCACGTAAGTGCCGCACCCACCCTGCCCTGTATCTTGCTACCATCAGTGTATATACAGGGGCCAGTGATTCGGTGCTCGGCTATCGTGGATGGTGTGAGATCTTCCAAACACTCGAAGTCCAGAACCTCTCGTTCGGCTGGATGAGATGTTCTGTTGTAGGGCACACGCCGCTCCGCTATTCTGTCATCCGGTATTTGCGCTATATTTTCTCCTCGCTTTGCCCTGTACAAACTTGCAGCCTCCCGGACCCTAAGGTCGAGGGGGAGCACGTCTGCCAGCACAAGTGCCGATGACAGAGACACCGTGCGGTACGCCTTACACATTTTCTGAGCGAAACCCCGCTGCAGAGACTCTAACTGATTTTTTATCATCAGCTTCTCCGCAGCGGGGGCCCACACACTTGCTGCGTACAGCACAATAGGCTCTATCACCGACACGTATATCGTCCTGATGATCTCCCGACTGAGACCCCAACTCACCCTCGCCGCGCATGCCAGCTGCTTGTAGATGTCAGTGACTTTTCTACAAACAGCCGATACATGCGCATTAAAAGTGAGTTTGTTATCTATGATAACGCCTAGCAGGCGGATTTCCTGCACAAGTGGCAATTGCACTCCGGCCATGTTAATGACTGGGGGCTCAAATTTCAGCTTCCGCGTTAATACCATCGCAAAAGTTTTTTGCGGTGCGAAGTTCAGCTTATTTTTGAGCCCCCAATCCAGGACCTTCTGGAGGGCCGCATTGGCTCTCGCCTGCAGGGGGGCCGTAGTGAGCCCAGAGAACACCAGGACGACATCATCTGCGTATGCTTGGCAGTGTACCCCATCCTGCTCAAGGTCTGTGAGCAGGGTGTTGAGAATCAGGTTCCAGAATAGGGGGCCCGCTATTGAACCTTGGACACATCCCTTGCTGGTTCCCTTTTCCCAACTTTCCCTCGC
The DNA here is from genome assembly GCA_910592155.1 of Ypsolopha scabrella. Taxonomy (NCBI): domain Eukaryota; kingdom Metazoa; phylum Arthropoda; class Insecta; order Lepidoptera; family Ypsolophidae; genus Ypsolopha; species Ypsolopha scabrella. The sequence continues at coordinate 17,203,476 of OU342982.1, forward strand.
ATAGTGTATTTTGACCTTACGGTCCTCCAGGTATGAGGCTACAAGTCCGTAAATATTTGCAGGGCATTTATGGGCGAGGAGTTGGACTTTCAGAGCCGGCCACCAAGCATTATCGAAGGCTCCCTCTATATCCAGCGAGACCATGAGTACGATCTTCCTAAGTTGTATTTCAGATCGTACGTGTCCCACTAGATCGTAGAGGGAGTCCTCGGTGCTTTTTTGTGGCATGAAACCATACTGACTGCTGCTGAGTGAAGGTATTGTATGCCATCTTATACGGGATACTAGAAGCTTTTCGACAGTTTTGCCCATGACAGGTAAGAGTCCAATTGGCCTATGCGCCTTCGGATTAGTGTAGTCCTCCTTTCCAGGTTTCCGGAGTATACATACGTGAGCGGACTTCCAACTAACCGGAAAGTGTCCTAATTAATAAACAAACCATCCGCCCATCCTGTCCAAGAGCTGGAGGCTGCAGGCCGTAACGTCGACTCTGCTTGTACACATACGGCCTCCCCTATACACCTCAAAAGTAGGTACATCGCCTGTATTCAGGATCTGGAAGTCCATTTCATTAAGGAAAGAGCTGTAGGCAGCTCCTCGGTGGTCTTCGGAAACACTTCCCCACCAAGGACTCCACGCGTTGACGTCCCCTGCCAAGATGACATTACTGGTCTGCATCTTAGAGCAGACAAAGCGGATTCTGCCAAGATATGGTTCTAAATCTTCGTCCCCCTCCAGGTAAATGGATAGCACGGCCAACTTAAGCTCCCCAGCCTTCAGCAGGACCGCTGCAATGTTCTCGGTGACCAGCTGAGGGTCATGTATGATCTCCAGCTCCCCACCAAAAACAACTACGGCAGCCTTTACCGGCTTTTGACGAGCTGCTGTGAGCTGGATCACCCTTGTATTCGGGTACCGTTTGAGTTCGCCCTTGGATCCAATATATGGTTCTTGGACCAGGGCAACGGATACCCGGTTTGAGTGAGCCAAGTTTGAGTGTACTGCGGAGCTAATGAGTAAGGTTAGGTTAGGTTAGGTTAGGTTAGGTTAGGTTAGGTTAGGTTAGGTTAGGTTAGGTTAGGTTAGGTTAGGTTAGGTTAGGTTAGGTTCCCGTGGGAGTTGCTGGTCTTCTATCGGGCGCGTCCCCAGGTGGCGGATAGGGGAAAGTCTCCCAGATATGGGGGACACCGGTTTATCCGGCGCGGACCAAAACCAGCAAGGCGGGGAGTCGCTCTCCCTGTTCCTCTGCTCAGCAGAGGAAGTGGGAGATGCGATTGAGTGCGGCGGGCTTGCCCAGTATCACAACTGGCAGGTGCGGGCTTCGGCCACCGTCGGACAATCCGTAAGCCCACACATGTGGGAATGGAGGCCTTCGGGCCACGAGGAAGAAAACCTCTTTAAAATAATTACCCTAATCCTAAGGTGTCCCGTGCCGATGGGATGAATGGCTGGAAGGATTTCAGTCCCAAGTGGGAAGGGGGACCGTCCCCCTTTCAGAAAAGGCGATAGAATTTTCGATAAAATCATCCATGAAGGCGCATTGTAAAAATACACTACCCCAGGAGGGTACCGGCCTAGCCGGAGAATCCCTCCCCGAGCATAGCTCGGGCAGCCCCTCGTATTCTGGGGAGGGCAACAACCGCCAACAAAATATAGGAGACAGTGACAGTGGGGAGAGCGTTAATTCTTTTCTCTCTGTCACATCGCAAATGTCGATAGCTTCGGACCTTTCCCGAAAAAGGAAAGGGGGAAAAGTAAAGCCTGCAGGAGTGGAAAAACGTGGGAAGAAAAAGTCGGGTTTATCTGTTGAAGATGGGGTGTTCGGTCCCCCAAAAACCACGACAGCTGTAACCCGTTCCATGCGGTCCCTACCTAAACCGGAGGACCTGGCAAGTGATATGGGGGACTTGCCAACAGCAGAGCTGGCCAATCGCGTTAGCGAGCAGCTGGCTGAGGTAGAAAAGGTTGCAAGTACGTCCGGCAACCTTAAAGGAAACTACGTACGCAGCCTTCGGGTCGCCGCTCGCACCTTGTGGGCGGCAACATCAGAATTGGAGAAGAGGACGGTCGCCTCGGTCAATGTGGAGAGGTTGGAGCGGGAGAACGCAGAGCTGCGTCTTCAACTCAATAATCTCTCGACGCGGGTGGACGAGCTGTCTAAGGAGAAGTCTCGCCTGCAGACGGAGGGAACGGAGTCCTCCCCCGTTGCAAACGGAGGACGCGGGGAAGACCATGTCACCCTAGAGCAGATCGGCTCACTTATTGAGGCTAAGTTGAGCCTATTTAGGTCGGAACTGTTCCCCGACAGGGCCCTCAGGCCCCCTTTGAGAGGTGCGGCTTTGGCTGCGACGGAAACTACTGCTCAGGTAGGAATTCCAAAGCAGCCAAAACAGAAGTCTAGTCGGCCGGTCAAGCCGGGGCTATCTGTGGCTCCCCTCAGCCAATCCGCAACGCAGCCGGCCCCGACTCCACGGGTAGAGAGCGAGTCATATGCAGCTGTGACTCGCAAAAGGGCAAAACCTGCGACTGCAAAGAAGCAGGTCACACTAGCCCAAAAGCCGGCCAAGAGAGTAGTGAGACCGCCTCGGGCCCCAGCATCCGCAGCCATCACCGTGACGGTACCGGAGGGGTCCTCCAACACTTATGCTGAAGTGATGGCCGCTGCAAAGAGCCGCATTAAGCTGGCCGAATTTGGCATCGAAACGGTCAAGCAAAAGCGGGCCATCACGGGAGGCTTGGTGTTGGAGATATCTGGCACAGAGTGCTCCGCAAAGGCGGATATCTTGGCCTGCCGAATGCGGGAAGTACTGGCCGAGATGGACGTTCGTGTGTCCCGGCCGGTGAAGATGGGTGAGGTGCGTGTGAGGGGGTTGGATGATGCGATCACCCCACCAGAGGTGGCAGCTGCCGTGGCTGAGGCCGGGAACTGTCCCGAAGCGGACGTGAAGGTGGGAGAAATCCGCCGCTCGGCCTCCACTCTCGGATCTGTGTGGGTGAGATGCCCCGCCACGGCGATCCAGAAGATGGTGGCAACAAAGCATCTTCGGATTGGTTGGGTAGCAGCATCTGTGGAGGTTCTAGAGGCTAGGCCCCTACAGTGCTTCCGCTGCCTTGAATTGGGACACGTTCGGCTCAAATGTCCCAATAAAGAGGACAGAAGTGGCCTCTGCTACGCTTGCGGCGAGCCAGGTCACAAGGCGAGGCAGTGCACCGCGAAGGTGCTTAAGTGCCCCTTGTGCTCGGATCTCGGACGCCCAGATAATCACAGGCTGGGATCAAAATTGTGTGCCCCAAAGAGCGGAAGGACGAAGCAGGGTTCTTCTCCCGCTCCTGGCTCAGCAGCGGCTGAAGTAGAAGTGGCTTCGGGCACCCAGCCGCCACCAAGGGAGAAAATGGACACATCATCGGCCTTGTCCTAAAAGTCCTTCAGGGTAATTTGAACCACTGCCGCGGTGCGCAGGACCTGCTACTGCAAACCATCGCGGAGTGCTCGATTGCACTGGCGGTAATTTCGGAACCCTACAGCGTTCCAAAAGACCCCCGCTGGATGTGTGACGGAGCCGGCTCAGTCGCCGTGTTCTGGAGAGGCAGGGATGGAGACCCTCCCTGCAGAATCTTGGTCAGGGGGCAAGGCTTCGTTGTGGTTGAGTGGGGTCAGATGGTGGTGGTTGGGTGCTACGTCTCTCCCAATATCTCCCTCGCAGACTACGAGATATTTATTGACGGGTTGATGGTCTGCATTCGCGGATACCTCACTCGTCCGATGCTTATCTTGGGGGACTTCAACGCTCACTCTAGAGCGTGGGGGAACCCCTGGGACGATGCTAAGGGAGAGACATTGCTGGAATGGGCCGCGGGACTTGACATCCGTCTGCTTAACCAGGGGACGGTGCCCACCTGCGTGCGTTGGCAGGGGGAGTCGATTGTCGACTTGTCATGGGCGACGTCCACAGCTGAGCACATGGTGTCAAGATGGAGAGTTGCGGAAGAGATAGTCACTCTCTCCGACCATCGCCACATAATTGTCGAGGTGGCAGTCCGAATTCCCGCTCCAGGTCTTGGTAGCCGCACTCCTCCGAGGAGGTGGTCCCTAAGGCAAATGGACCGAGATAAACTTAAAGCTGCCGCTGCTGTAGCAGCCTGGCCGGAAACTTCTGGTGACGCATCCGACCTTAACCCTGAGCAAGAGGCGGTCTGGTTTCGGGACTCAATGACGATGGTTTGCGATGCTGCCATGCCCCGGGCCAGACCGGTGCAGAAGAGGTCGATGCACTGGTGGTCGGCCGAGATTGCAGAATTGCGTGTTATCTGCCTGCGGTGCCGACGCCAGTGCCTCAGAACCAGAAGAAGACGGCTTTTCACGGCAGAGGAAAAAGCTTATGCCTACGAGGAGTATCGGACTGCCACAAAGCATCTCCAGATCGCCATAACTGAGGCTAAGGCCCAAGCTTGGAATGAGCTGTTGCGAGATCTGGACAGGGATCCATGGGGTCGACCTTACAAGATGGTCATGGGGAAGCTGCGACCCTGGGTTCCGCCTTTAACGGAAACCCTGGAACCGAATCTGGTGGACACAGTGGTCAACACCCTCTTCCCCAGAACCCAGGATGACCCGGTGCCTTTGACCTCAATAGACTTGCCCATTTGGTCCGACGACCTAGCCGTGTCGGGACCGGAGTTGACCTGCGCCGTCAGACGCCTAGCAGCGCGCAACACCGCTCCTGGCCCGGATGGCATCCCGGGTCGGGCATGGGTGCTCGCCATGGTGGAGCTAGGAGACAGACTAAGGCGGTTGTTTACCAGCTGTCTCCGCTGCGGCCATTTCCCGTGTGCCTGGAAAGAGGCGAGGCTAGTGCTGCTGGCGAAAGAGGGCAGAGCTCCGGACTCTCCATCCGGGTATCGACCCGTATGCCTTTTGGATGAAGTGGGCAAACTATTCGAAAGAATAATTGCCTACCGCCTAAATTCGCACCTGGCGAGAGAAGGCCCCGACCTGTCTGACAGTCAGTTCGGCTTTCGACAGGGCCGATCTACGATGGACGCGATTTTGCGTGTCCGACAATTGTCGGACCGGGTGGTGTCTCGGGGCGGGGTGGTGTTGGCGGTCAGCTTGGACATTGTGAACGCCTTCAACTCCCTGCCCTGGAGTGCCATTAGGGGGGCGCTGATTCGCCACAATGTCCCTCCTTATCTGCAGCAAGTCGTCGGGGCCTACTTGAGCGATAGGCGAATTAGGTATACGGGTCGGTACGGGTCAGTACACAGCAGGGAGGTAAACTGCGGTGTTCCCCAGGGGTCAGTGTTGGGTCCCCTGCTGTGGAACATCGCATACAATGCGGTGCTGTGCGTTGTTCTCCCCGAGGGTGTCTCGGTCGTCTGCTACGCGGACGACACCCTCGTTCTTACCGAGGGGGACACCTTCGGGGATACCGTCCGAAGCGCCGAACATGGGGTGGCCTGTATCGTGGACAAAATCCACGAACTTGGGCTACGAGTGGCACCCCAGAAGACCGAGGCTATATGGTTCCACAAGCTTCCCCGAAGCAAGGAACCTCCAAGCCTTTCGGTTCGTGTCGGCACAACCCAGGTCCAGATTGGAAGGAACATGAAGTACCTCGGCCTCATCCTCGACAGCCGTTGGGGGTTTGAGGAGCACTTCAACCGCCAGGTCCTCCGGATTCAGAAGGTAGCCGGTGCACTTCACCGACTGCTGCCTAATCTCGGGGGGCCCAGGGAAGAAGTCCGTCGTCTGTACGCGATGGTGGTGCGATCCATTGCCCTCTACGGAGCTCCTGTATGGTCTGCAAGACTGAGGATCCGGCGCTGCAGAACTATGTTCTATAGCGTGCAGCGCAAGATGGCAATGCGGATCGCCCGCGGATATCGCACGATATCGTTTCAGGCGGCGATGCTCCTTGCACGTTTCCCACCGCTGGACATCCTGGCAGACATGGATGAGAGGGTGTTTGCCTTGACCCGTGGAGGAAACGCGCCCCCGGAGGCGCCAGAGAGGGTGAGGCAGCGGGAACACCGTGCCGCGCTGGAGAGTTGGCATGAAAGGCTACAGGAGCCGCAAAGTGCCCGCCAGCGCGTGGTGGGGGCTATACTGCCCAACTTCTGGACGTGGGTACAGCGAGGCTTTGGACGGGTCACGTACCGGATGACGCAGGTTCTCACTGGGCATGGCTGCTTCGGTGAGTACCTGTGTCGAATTGGACGTGAAGAGACGGCCCAGTGTCACCATTGTGATGGTGACCTGGACTCGGCGCAGCACACGCTCGCGGAGTGCCCTGCCTGGGACTCCGAGCGGCAGAACCTGGTGAGTCAGGTTGGGCAGGACCTCTCCCCTCCGGTCTTAGTTCGTTCTATGCTGCGAGGGGAGAGCTATTGGGAAGCCGTTACCAGGTTCTGCGAAAGCGTAATGGTGCGGAAGGAGGAGGCTGAGCGGGAGAGGGAGAGGGCTGATCCCGCTCGAAGGCGCAGGCGTCGAGGCGGAAGGGGTAACCGCCTCGACAGGGCCCAGTAGTCCGGGCATAGAATAAGACTACGGTATCCCCTGCCTGTCGTAAAAGGCGACTAAAAGGGGATCCCGGGCTGTGGATGCGCGGGGCGGGGGCCCTGCGTAACCATTCAACAGCCCCGGGAGGAGGGCAGCACGCTGTGGTCTCGTGCTGCCTTGGCACCGTGAGGGTGCAAGGGGGAAGCAATGTTAAGCTTCCCCGAGGTGGGCCGCAGGCGCGGCGTTGCGTCAGGGGGGCACCGGTGCGTTCCACTGGAGATCCCGGAGTCCCCTCATTGGCGCGGAGGATGGCCACCATGGGGTTTTAGCCGGTAGGAGTCCGGCATAACCGTTCGCGCTCCCCCGAGCCGGAAGGTATCCATGATGGATTTCCCCATGTAAAAAAAAAAAAAAAAAAAAAAAAAAGGTTAGGTTAGGTTAGGTTAGGTTAGGTTAGGTTAGGTTGGCGGTCAGCTTGGACATTGTGAACGCCTTCAACTCCCTGCCCTGGAGTGCCATTAGGGGGGCGCTGATTCGCCACAATGTCCCTCCTTATCTGCAGCAAGTCGTCGGGGCCTACTTGAGCGATAGGCGAATTAGGTATACGGGTCGGTACGGGTCAGTACACAGCAGGGAGGTAAACTGCGGTGTTCCCCAGGGGTCAGTGTTGGGTCCCCTGCTGTGGAACATCGCATACAATGCGGTGCTGTGCGTTGTTCTCCCCGAGGGTGTCTCGGTCGTCTGCTACGCGGACGACACCCTCGTTCTTACCGAGGGGGACACCTTCGGGGATACCGTCCGAAGCGCCGAACATGGGGTGGCCTGTATCGTGGACAAAATCCACGAACTTGGGCTACGAGTGGCACCCCAGAAGACCGAGGCTATATGGTTCCACAAGCTTCCCCGAAGCAAGGAACCTCCAAGCCTTTCGGTTCGTGTCGGCACAACCCAGGTCCAGATTGGAAGGAACATGAAGTACCTCGGCCTCATCCTCGACAGCCGTTGGGGGTTTGAGGAGCACTTCAACCGCCAGGTCCTCCGGATTCAGAAGGTAGCCGGTGCACTTCACCGACTGCTGCCTAATCTCGGGGGGCCCAGGGAAGAAGTCCGTCGTCTGTACGCGATGGTGGTGCGATCCATTGCCCTCTACGGAGCTCCTGTATGGTCTGCGAGACTGAGGATCCGGCGCTGCAGAACTATGTTCTATAGCGTGCAGCGCAAGATGGCAATGCGGATCGCCCGCGGATATCGCACGATATCGTTTCAGGCGGCGACGCTCCTTGCACGTTTCCCACCGCTGGACATCCTGGCAGACATGGATGAGAGGGTGTTTGCCTTGACCCGTGGAGGAAACGCGCCCCCGGAGGCGCCAGAGAGGGTGAGGCAGCGGGAACACCGTGCCGCGCTGGAGAGTTGGCATGAAAGGCTACAGGAGCCGCAAAGTGCCCGCCAGCGCGTGGTGGGGGCTATACTGCCCAACTTCTGGACGTGGGTACAGCGAGGCTTTGGACGGGTCACGTACCGGATGACGCAGGTTCTCACTGGGCATGGCTGCTTCGGTGAGTACCTGTGTCGAATCGGACGTGAAGAGACGGCCCAGTGTCACCATTGCGATGGTGACCTGGACTCGGCGCAGCACACGCTCGCGGAGTGCCCTGCCTGGGACTCCGAGCGGCAGAGCCTGGTAAGTCAGGTTGGGCAGGACCTCTCCCCTCCGGTATTAGTTCGTTCTATGCTGCGAGGGGAGAGCTATTGGGAAGCCGTTACCAGGTTCTGCGAAAGCGTAATGGTGCGGAAGGAGGAGGCGGAGCGGGAGAGGGAGAGAGCCGATCTCGCTCGAAGGCGGAGGCGTCGAGGCGGAAGGGGTAACCGCCTCGATAGGGCCCAGTAGTCCGGGCATAGAATAAGACTACGGTATCCCCTGCCTGTCGTAAAAGGCGACTAAAAGGGGATCCCGGGCTGTGGATGCGCGGGGCGGGGGCCCTGCGTAACCATTCAACAGCCCCGGGAGGAGGGCAGCACGCTGTGGTCACGTGCTGCCTTGGCACCGTGAGGGTGCAAGGGGGAAGCAATGTTAAGCTTCCCCGAGGTGGGCCGCAGGCGCGGCGTTGCGTCAGGGGGGCACCGGTGCGTTCCACTGGAGATCCCGGAGTCCCCTCATTGGCGTGGAGGATGGCCACCATGGGGTTTTAGCCGGTAGGAGTCCGGCATAACCGTTCGCGCTCCCCCGAGCCGGAAGGTATCCATGATGGATTTCCCCATGTAAAAAAAAAAAAAAAAAAAAAAAAAAAAAAAGGTTAGTTTAGGTTAGGTTAGGTTAGGTTAGGTTAGGTTAGGTTAGGTTAGGTTAGGTTAGGTTAGGTTAGGTTAGGTTAGGTTAGGTTAGGTTTTTTTTTTTTTTTTTTTTATATTATATCTCTGGTTTTCCATAGGCTGAGCCAAATGCTTTTGTTTGCTTTTATAATTTTATTTTTTGCGTTGAAAAGTTTAATCGCTTTCCCGTTTTATTTTCCGGGATAGGGGATGGGGGTTTCGAAACAACTCTCTCTTTATTTTTATTTTTTATCTTTTATCGTTTCTTATGATCTAAACATATCTATGATCTAAATATGATCTAATACTACTTTGTTAATTTATGCACTTTTTTATTTTAATAAATATAATTCTTTCTTTTTTTCTTTTTTTTTTTTTTTTTTTTATTATTCATATCATTACATTTTTATTTTATTTTTATTTATTTTTCTTCTCATGCTTTGATAGCTTTACCAGTTTAGCTTTGCCAGTTGATGCTGAAGACCCAAGTTCGTAGCAGATAAATCGAAGCTACACCAGTTGTCGTAGCACAGGTAGTTCGTAGCATTTTCCCCTCTCCACGACAATCCTTCCTTTACCTCACCCCCCCGCGGTCAATCTTGGCTCCCTTAAGAGCTAGAGCCCGGGGAAAACTTCAGGAGGCAACAAGGGGCTCAGCCCAGCATTTTGGCCCAAGTAGTTTCTTTCATCCCCCCTCCCCTCAAATATATTTCCTCACCCCCTGAGCCTTCCCACGAAACCGCCCCCCCCCAACACCCCGCAAATTTTGCCTCACCCCCCCGCGTTCTATCTCAGCTCCCTGAGGAGCTAGAACCCCGGGAAAACTTCGGGAGGCAACAGGGGGCCCAACCTAGTATTTTGGCCCCAGCGGATTTCTTTACCCCCCTCCCCTCAAAATATTACCTCACCCCCTCAGCCTTCCCACGAAACCTTCCCCCCCAACCCCCCGCAAAAATTTTACCTCACCCCCCCGCGTTCTATCTCAGCTCCCTGAGGAGCTAGAACCCCGGGAAAACTTCAGGAGGCAACAGGGGGCCCAACCTAGTATTTTGGCCCCAGCGGATTTCTTTACCCCCCTCCCCTCAAAACATTACCTCACCCCCTCAGCCTTCCCACGAAACCTTCCCCCCCCAACCCCCCGCAAAAAAAAATTAAATTCACCCCCTAGCGGCTTATCTCAGCTCCCTGAAGAGCTAGAACCCCGGGAAAACTTCGGGAGGCAACAGGGGGCCCTACTCAGTTTTTTGGCCCCAGCGGATTTCTTCACCCCCCCTCCCCTAAAAAATTTACCTCACCCCCTCAGCCCTCCCACGAAATCTTCCCCCCCCAACCCCCGCAAAATTTTACCTCACCCCCCCGCGGTCTATCTCAGCTCCCTAAGGAGCTAGAGCCCCGGGAAAACTTCTGGAGGCAAGAGGAGGCCCAGTCCAACTTTTTGGCCCGTACAGATTTTTGGAATTCCTCCCCCTTCTCCTCAAATTGCTACGATTGCCACAACTCGGGAACCAGTCACTGCAGACGCACAGCGCTTGCTCTTATCAGCTGGAGAAGACACCAGCTACTCTTCTACTCCAATCGAATAAGGAACACACAACTATAATTGCCAGAAGTCACGATACAAACCCCGATACGCAACATTTTCCCCCCCGCCTGCCGCCCACACACAGCATTTTTAGGTACTCTAAGTTAATATAAGAAAATAATATTGATATTTGTTAAAATATAAACCAATTCAGAATGTCGTCAAAATCATCTTCATCAAACTCGTCCTCAAAATCAGCTATACTGCCCAAAAAGCCATCTTCGGCTGGATCGTCGCACCGTAAAACTCCGGTACCGCTCAGGGAAAAAGTTCTCAAAAAGATCGGCCTAAAACCTAAGGTCACAGTAGAGACACCGGAGCAGACCATTGAGCACCTTCCCGAGGAACCTCGACTATCCGTATCCCTAAGCGACACAGACGAGTCAACAAAATCAGACTCGCCCTTATGCAATCGCCAGAGCCTCCTATACACGTCAAGGAGGGGCAGCGGAGTCGAGATGGATGCGGCTACCAAATTAGCCAACGAGTGCCTCCTGGAAGCGAAAGAAGCGATAGAAGCAGCGGGCAACATGAAGAGGGAGTGCAAGGCAACGGCACTAGAGAAGCTAACTACCCTTTATGAGACGTGCCTGTCCCTTTCCGACTCAAGATCAAGGCATAAGTATAATCTTGAGCAGGAAAGATCCCGACACCACAAGGAGCTCGTAAACGTCGAGAGAGCCCACGCCAAGGAGATGGCAGAAATGAGACAAAGTCTCATTCAAGAACTCAGCCTCGCTCGTGAAACCATCACGGGAACCTTTGAAGAGGCCAAAGCCATTCGAAACTGGTTGGGCTACGAGACGGATGAGCCTTTCAAAGGAATTCGGGAAATAAAGGGGACATTACAATCTCTAGAGGTGAAGATCCAGCCTCATGCACTGGAAGATCCAAAACAAATTGGTACCCAGGACAAATGGGAGACCGTCAAAAAGGATCTTGTCGAACTGGGAAGACAAACAACCAACATGTCCAACCAGCTAGATATGATGCGGAGGCAGATGGATTCATTGGTAAAAAAGTCCTCTATCCGTTCAGAGTCCACAATAACAACGACAGAAACTGCACTTCCTGTCACAAACCCTCACACAGAGAGCATAAAAGAGGATATCGTCCAAATAAAAACCATGCTGCAAGAAATTGCATCAGCAGCAGCAAAAACCACACAACTACAAACACCAACACCCACGCTCACACCTCTGGACTTGGCCAACAACATACGGCCGATGGAAGACCGGCTTGACCAATTGTCAGCTGAACTAAAAGCTGTCCGAGACACGGTGGAGAAGGCACCATGTGCAGCCCCACCGAATCTGGACACGGAGCTGGCAATGGTCAAGGTCACCAAAAACATAGATACCCTGGCTAAAGGCATGCAGGAGATGAGAAGACCGTCACCAGCAGCAATCACCTACGCTCAGGTGGCAGCGAAACCTCCTCAACATGCCCGCTCCAATCATACTTTGATTGTCTCATCCACCGACCCCAAACATACTGGGGAAAACGTGATCGAGAAAATCAGAGTAGCCATCGACCCCAAACAAACAGGGGTAAGGGTGGATAACGTTAGAAAGGCTAAAAATCAGAAGGTGGTTTTAAATTGCGCCAGCAAAGAGGACCTCCAAACGATCAAGAGCCAAGTCCAGAAGAGAAATAAAGAGCTCACCGTGCAGGAACCGAAACCACACAACCCCTTGGTGTGCCTCAGAAACGTCCTAGCCTACCACACAGATGCTGAGATAGAAACATCCATGATCTCACAAAATAAGCATCTTCTCGAGGGTGTAGCACTGGCAGACAGGACAATAAAGGTACGATACAGGAAACGAGCGAGGAACTCACTAGAATGCCACCCCGTCATTGAGCTCTCTCCTGAGATCTGGAAAAGATTTACGCAGGCTAGGAAAGCATACATCGGAATGCAGAGAAGACCAGTGGAGGACTACTCCCCCTTAGTGCAGTGTACAAAGTGTCTTGCATACGGACACACCAAGTCCATATGCAAAGAACAGAACACTCTCTGCAGCCACTGCGGAGAAGCCCACACCTGGAGGGAGTGCCCCGCAAGGGCCGAAGGCAAGGTTCCGACCTGCGTGAATTGTGTAAGAGCAAAGAGAGGAAGCCCTGAGCTGGCACACAATGCTCTTAGCATCGATTGCCAGGAAAGAATGAAGTGGGATGGCATAGCGAGGTCACGTGTATCGTACTGCTAAGGGCACCCAGGCGGAAAACAACAGATCCCCCCTCCCAGAGGTGGACAGACCAAGAAAGTGTAACTTTGTACAAATAAACTTACAAAGAGCCAAAATAGCCACAGCGGAAATACACCAGGCGGCCCAGGACAGAAAAATTTCCGTAGCACTAGTGCAAGAACCCTATGTGGGTAGCACAGGTGTTATGAAACAGTACCCGGGCACACAAGTCATCCAGTGTACATTAAACCGCCAAAAACCGGTAAAGGCAGCAATAGTGGTATTCGGAGATCAGCTTGAGGTCATACACGATCCTCAGCTGGTATCTGAGAACATTGCAGCAGCCACTATAAAAACCGGAACGCAAACGCTAGGGCTCATATCTGTCTACCTGGAAGGAGGAGAAGACATAGAAGAAGACATCAAGAAGATAAAAAAGATCTGTGAAAAGCTCCGCACGAACAACATTTTGCTGGCTGGAGACACAAATGCCTGGAATATCTGGTGGGGCAGCAAGTCCACAGACCACCGAGGAGAAGAGTATAACGCCTTCCTGAACGAAATGAACTTCCAAATACTTAACACGGGTCAAGTACCGACTTTCGAGACCTACAGGGGAGACACGCTATGCACAAGTAGAGTAGATGTCACTGCGTGCAGCGAGTCCCTGCTGGGCAAGTTCGAGGACTGGAGTGTGGACAGAAGTCTCATAACATCCGATCACAACGCAATAACCTTCTCGCTGCGCCTGGAGAAGGCCCTAGAATCACTAAGGGTAATTACCACGCGCAAGTACAACACCAAGAAGGCAAAGTGGTCAGACTTCTCGACATGCTTCAAATCCGGCCTAGCAGAAAAAGCCATCAGCCCCTGCAGAGTGAAAGCGGTTACGAGTCCAGAAGATTTGGAAGCCATTCTAACAACCTACATACTCAACATCCAGGAATCGTGTGAGAGCTCGATTCCGAAGGTAGGAACATGGAAAGGCGACTCAAAACCCCCTTGGTGGTCCAAGTCTCTCGAACTTCTCAAAAGAGAAGTCCTCAAAAAGAAGAGACGAATACGGAACGCCGCCCCTAGTCGGAGACAGTTCGTTTTAGATGAATATGTCCAGGCCAAAACAGAGTACGCTCTCCAAGCCACAGAAGCTCAGACCAAAAGTTGGAAAGAGTTTTGCTCGACACAGGAACACGAGAGCATGTGGGACGGAATCTACAGAGTACTTAGGAAAACAGCCAGAAAGAAAGAAGATACACTCCTACGGGATGCTGGAGGCAATACTTTGAGCCCCGAAGAATCGGCGGAACTTCTGGCTAAGACCTTCTATCCTGATGACTCTGTGGAATCTGAACAGCTACACCACACGCACATCAGGGAACTTACGGATGGGCTGGCACCGGTGGAGATAGAAGAACTGTCCGCTGACGATCCACCTTTCACATCTGCGGAGCTGGACATGGTCCTCAAAGGATTGAATCCAAAGAAAGCCCCCGGACCGGATGGATTAACAGCGGATATCTGCATAGCGGCTATAAATTGTAACAGGGAAGTATTTCTGGAGCTGGCGAACAAATGTTTATCGCTAGCTTACTTCCCCAAGCAATGGAAGCTCGCCCACGTGTGCATACTCCGAAAGCCGGCCAAGGAAGACTACACCGATCCTAAGTCCCACAGACCAATCGGCCTGTTGTCTGTCCCTGGAAAGATCGTCGAAAAACTCTTGGTTGGAAGGTTGCAGTGGCATATCCTCCCCACCCTCAACGCCAAACAATATGGGTTCATGCCACAGCGCGGAACAGAGGACGCCCTCTATGACTTAATGGAACATGTACGATCGGAAGTAAGAGACAAAAAGATCGTTCTTATGATATCCTTGGACATAGAGGGTGCCTTCGACAACGCGTGGTGGCCGGCACTCAAGCACCAGATGATCTCAAAACGTTGCCCCAAAAACATATACGCCCTGGTAGCCTCTTACCTAGAAGACCGTAAGATCCAGGTAAATTACGCCAGAGCGTCTAGCGAAAAGGGAACCACGAAGGGTTGTGTCCAAGGATCTATCGGCGGACCCACCTTCTGGAACCTTATCCTGGATGCATTACTCCATAAACTGGCTGATCAAGGAACCTACTGTCAGGCCTTTGCGGACGATGTGGTCCTGATATTCTCTGGGCACGTAGTCGAGACCCTGCAACAGACAGCAAACTCAGTTCTGGAATCCGTGGTGGAATGGGGATCTCAAAATAAGCTACGTTTTGCCTCGCACAAGACCAATGCGATGGTAATAACGAAAAAGCTTAAGTATGATCCCCCGGTAATCCATATGGCAGGAACCAGACTGAATCTCGTCGAAGAGATCAAACTGTTGGGTTTAACGATCGACCGCAAACTCACGTTCAACGCGCATGTGGCCGCCACCATTAAGAAAACAGCGGACATATATAAACAGCTTGCATGCGCAGCTAAGGTAACGTGGGGACTAAACAGAGAAATAATCAGGACCATATATGTGTCGGTGATAGAGCCAATCGTGCTGTATGCCGCAAGTGCGTGGTCCCCCTCTGCGGACAAGCTAATGACTCGGAATCAGCTTAACGCTTTGCAGAGGGGCTACGCCCAAAAGATATGTAAGGCGCACCGCACGGTGTCTCTGACATCGGCATTAGTCCTATCAGGTCTTCTGCCCCTTGATCTAAGGATACAAGAGGCTGCGAAATTTTTCAAAATTAAAAAGGGCCACTCAGAGGACTATCTCCCTCCCGGAAGAGAGGTGGAATGCAAGGTAGGCTTTTTGGAAAAACCCCACCCATCACTACTCACAACAACCGAGTACGAGCGCCTAGAAACAATGGACCCCGAAACCCTCGAAAACCTCCACGTTGTCGGACCTCAAATCTATACCGACGGTAGCAAAATAGAAGGAAAAGTTGGTGCTGCCCTAACGTGGTGGGAGGATGAAAGGGAGTCCAGGTATTCCACCTTTCGCCTGGAACCACACAACACCGTCTTCCAATCGGAACTCTACGCTCTCTTCAGAGCCGTTAAGATGGTGAGAAAGAGCAAAAAGGCCTTGGTAAATATTCTGAGCGACTCAAGATCATCGCTCGATTTACTGAGAAGCCCTACAGTCTCTCACCCTCTGGTCATGGAGATCAAGAGCCTAGTAAGAGAAATCCGAAGCGAAAACAGGGAAGTCAGATTCTTCTGGCTGAGAGCCCACGTCGGCACTCCAGGCAACGAGAGGGCAGATGAATTGGCAAAGAAAGCAGCCTTGACCAAAAAGACGGCACCAGACTACAGCAAAGTCCCATTGTCGTATGTCAAAGCGGAAATACGAAAAGAAACGGTCCAAAAGTGGCAGGTGCGCTACGAATCCTCCAGCACCGGCTCGGTCACAAAGACATTTTTGCCAGACGTCAGATCAGCAAGACGCATTCTAAGGGACATGAATTTAACACCCACACACGTCCAGGCAATGACCGGCCATGGAGGCTTTGCTGCGTACCTACACCGATTTAAGCTAAAAGACAGCCCCTCATGCCCATGCGATCCCGAATGCGATGAATCGATAATACACATACTATGCGAGTGTCCAAGGTTTGGTCTGGAAAGGATGGAACTGGAAGTAAGAATCCAGACTACACTAATTCCATCAAATTTTCCGAAGATCATGGAAAACAAAGAATCCAACACCTACTTTTGGGCATTCGCATGTAAAGTTGTTCAATTCGTTGCAGCCACGAACAAAACCTGCAAACCGTCCGTACTCACCCCAGCACCGTCGCAAGGATCCAGTACGACTCCCCAACCGAATTCTCCATCAGGAAACCACCTCACAAGTGAAGAGCAGATTAATTCTCTTATGAGACACGGAGAGAGTGGCACACCTGGCATAAAAATTCGTGGAGTCGCACTCTTCATGGATAATGAAAGAGAAAAACTGGGTCTTAGTTTCTGTAATGCAACCGGAACGGGAAAGGTTACTATCTCCCCGGGAATTGCCGCACTTCTGAACGGAAATACCTCCAAAACGAGCATAAAACGCGCAACATACAGCGCGCTACCTGAGTTGACCGTGGCCGGCGCGGGCTGTCGACTAATGCGAACACAAAATAAGGTGATCGCTCTTTTTGACAGCAACGCGCAAAGCACGAGGTTTGCCCTGGTTAGCTCACTGCTCACCAAGTTTAGAAGCGCGTGTTCGAACGCAGCGGTTATCATTAGCATCGATTCCATGACCGTGGGTCCAGAAAAGGGTAGGGTCCAGGACTATCTCGGGTGTATACACGCCACCGAACAACATCGGGTGGTTGTATACGAGGACAGGGGCGAAAACCTCAGTTTCCTCTTGCCTGGGGGCACCGGCTCTGGTACCGACAGGACTACATCCACTGTCATGCACTCGGAAGCAGTGAGTGGCTCGGAACGCCTACAGAATAAAAGGGCAGAGGAGGAGCGTCTACTAAAAAAGATGGGAATGCACCGGCAGTCACTTCAAGGAGCTGGACTGGATGTGGCGATCAGCGCGCTGAACGCTTCAGTAACCAACGTCCCATGTGACCCGAAAACGATGGCCGAAAGAGTTTCTGCAGCAATGTCAATGCAACGTATTGAATCTGCTGTAGAGACTTTTACAAGAAGCGACCCGGGAATGACTCCACGAGAAACCCGCAAAACCCGCACCAAAGCGGATAAGGGTTTAGTGGAACCACCCCGGCTCAGGCAGGCCACAACCACCCTGGATCACATGGTGAATGCTTTCCTTGAGTTTCAGGGTGTCCTTAAAGCAAATAAGGTCATCAACACCAAGACCTGCGAGGACATCCTGCAAATATACAACCGAGGGAGCACGGGACTACTGAGTGTCAAGCTTGAAGAAGCGCAGGCAACCATCTATGACAACGAAAGGGGAACGGTCATAGCGGGTGCCCCAATGATACGACACATGGTCGCTTATAACTCCAGCAGTGGGTTTGTCGCACTGGATGAAGAAGACTCACTACTTTCCACCAAAATCAGGTATCAAGCCCCAGAAATGGATCCCATAGTGGTCACAACACGGGAAACAAAGGTGATGTTAGACGACAGGGTGTTGGAAATGGCGGAAAAAATCGCCAAAGACCCTGCAGGAAACGAAACCTTTGCAAACTGGGAAGTTCCACACTTCACATGGGTTAACGGAGTACCTGGCTGTGGAAAAACAACTTGGATTTTGTCTCAGTGCGACATAACTCAGGATGTGATAGTCACCCAGACTATTGAAGCGGCTAAAGATCTTAGAGACAAGCTGGTGACCAACTCAAAGTCCCACCTACGCACAAGAGTGCGCACCCTGGCTTCTGTATTGGTGAACGGCGTGGGTGCTTCGGGAAAGAAGAAAGAATCGTGCAAACGCATATTCTTTGATGAAGCTCCCATGAGTCACTTCGGCGCCATAGTTATGGCGACACAGATGTCGGGGGCCGGAGAAATACTCTTGGTAGGCGACGTAAACCAGCTTCCCTACATAGACCGACAGTGTCATTTTGATATGTATTACAACCGCCCAAATCTGGTAACGAGCATCAGTCTTGAGCTATTGTGCACACACAGGAACCCGATGGATGTGTCATACGCCCTAAGCGAGGTGTACAATGGCACATATTCATCCAAAACGCAGGTGCGCTCCCTGAAGCTGGGAAAGTATACGAATGCGCTAATACCCAGAGACCTTCCAAGCACACTATTCCTCGTGCACACCCAGGCCGAAAAGGAGTCCCTTGGAGGCCAAGGCTATGGGAAAGGGAAAGGGTCACGCATTCTTACTATCCACGAAGCACAGGGACTTACTTACGCTAAGGTGATTATCGTGCGCACAACGGCAAGCAGATCGCACTTACACAACAGCATACCGCATGCAGTGGTGGCATTATCGCGTCATACAGAAAGCTGCATCTACTATTCAGATGACAGTGGGGACGCGATTGCCGCCTTTGTAAAGCGAGCAGAAGGTGTGACAGATGCCCAGATCAGCGAGTACAACTTCAAAATGGCAGTGCAAGACCGGAATACCGCGGTGACGAACCAGCCGATATAACAACCAAGATAGCGAAAAATGGACCGATTTTGGCGGCTTCTGAAGTGGGAATATTGATTTAAATGTAGAGTAATAAATCTGATTTAAGAACAGTAATAAGAAATTTGAATATTGTAAAATGAAGGAAATTAAATTAAATTAAATTGTGTACTAACCCTCGAAACAGCTCTCTCGTCTAGAATAAAATTAACATAGATACCTAAAAGGATATGGCATGTTTGTAATTAAGTAATTAAAAATATGAAAATTTGTTGTGTATTTATTCTGTATTTTGCATGTATAAATGAAAAAAAAAAAAAAAATAAAAAAAAAAAAAAAAAAAGGGTCATAAAAAACGAAAAAGCATGAGAAGAAAAATAAATAAATAAAAATAAAATAATAATGTAATGATATGAATAATTAAAAAAAAAAAAAAAAAAAAGAAAGAACTATATTTATTAAAATAAAAAAGTGCATAAATTAACAAAGTAGTATTAGATCATATTTAGATCATAGATATGTTTAGATCATAAGAAACGATAAAAGATAAAAAATAAAGAGAGAGTTGTTTCGAAACCCCCATCCCCTATCCCGGAAAATAAAACGGGAAAGCGATTAAACTTTTCAACGCAAAAAATAACATTATAAAAGCAAACAAAAGCATTTGGCTCAGCCTATGGAAAACCAGAGATATAATATAAAAAAAAAAAAAAAAAAAAAAAAAAAAAACCTAACCTAACCTAACCTAACCTAACCTAACCTAACCTAACCTAACCTAACCTAACCTAACCTAACCTAACCTAACCTAACCTAACCTAACCTAACCTAACCTAACCTAACCTAACCTAACCTAACCTAACCTAACCTAACCTAACCTAACCTAACCTAACCTAACCTAACCTAACCTAACCTAACCTAAACTAACCTAACCTAACCTAACCTAACCTAACCTAACCTAACCTTCTCATGCTTTTTCGTTTTTTATGACCCTTTTTTTTTTTTTTTTTTTTTTTCGTTTATACATGCAAAATACAGAAAAAATACACAACAAATTTTCATATTTTTAATTACTTAATTACAAACATGCCATATCCTTTTAGGTATCTATGTTAATTTTATTCTAGACGAGAGAGCTGTTTCGAGGGTTAGTACACAATTTAATTTAATTTAATTTCCTTTATTTTACAATATTCAAATTTCTTATTACTGTTCTTAAATCAGATTTATTACTCTACATTTAAATCAATATTCCCACTTCTGAAGCCGCCAAAATCGGTCCATTTTTCGCTATCTTGGTTGTTATATCGGCTGGTTCGTCACCGCGGTATTCCGGTCTTGCACTGCCATTTTGAAGTTGTACTCGCTGATCTGGGCATCTGTCACACCTTCTGCTCGCTTTACAAAGGCGGCAATCGCGTCCCCACTGTCATCTGAATAGTAGATGCAGCTTTCTGTATGACGCGATAATGCCACCACTGCATGCGGTATGCTGTTGTGTAAGTGCGATCTGCTTGCCGTTGTGCGCACGATAATCACCTTAGCGTAAGTAAGTCCCTGTGCTTCGTGGATAGTAAGAATGCGTGACCCTTTCCCTTTCCCATAGCCTTGGCCTCCAAGGGACTCCTTTTCGGCCTGGGTGTGCACGAGGAATAGTGTGCTTGGAAGGTCTCTGGGTATTAGCGCATTCGTATACTTTCCCAGCTTCAGGGAGCGCACCTGCGTTTTGGATGAATATGTGCCATTGTACACCTCGCTTAGGGCGTATGACACATCCATCGGGTTCCTGTGTGTGCACAATAGCTCAAGACTGATGCTCGTTACCAGATTTGGGTGGTTGTAATACATATCAAAATGACACTGTCGGTCTATGTAGGGAAGCTGGTTTACGTCGCCTACCAAGAGTATTTCTCCGGCCCCCGACATCTGTGTCGCCATAACTATGGCGCCGAAGTGACTCATGGGAGCTTCATCAAAGAATATGCGTTTGCACGATTCTTTCTTCTTTCCCGAAGCACCCACGCCGTTCACCAATACAGAAGCCAGGGTGCGTACTCTTGTGCGTAGGTGGGACTTTGAGTTGGTCACCAGCTTGTCTCTAAGATCTTTAGCCGCTTCAATAGTCTGGGTGACTATCACATCCTGAGTTATGTCGCACTGAGACAAAATCCAAGTTGTTTTTCCACAGCCAGGTACTCCGTTAACCCATGTGAAGTGTGGAACTTCCCAGTTTGCAAAGGTTTCGTTTCCTGCAGGGTCTTTGGCGATTTTTTCCGCCATTTCCAACACCCTGTCGTCTAACATCACCTTTGTTTCCCGTGTTGTGACCACTATGGGATCCATTTCTGGGGCTTGATACCTGATTTTGGTGGAAAGTAGTGAGTCTTCTTCATCCAGTGCGACAAACCCACTGCTGGAGTTATAAGCGACCATGTGTCGTATCATTGGGGCACCCGCTATGACCGTTCCCCTTTCATTGTCATAGATGGTTGCCTGCGCTTCTTCAAGCTTGACACTCAGTAGTCCCGTGCTCCCTCGGTTGTATATTTGCAGGATGTCCTCGCAGGTCTTGGTGTTGATGACCTTATTTGCTTTAAGGACACCCTGAAACTCAAGGAAAGCATTCACCATGTGATCCAGGGTGGTTGTGGCCTGCCTGAGCCGGGGTGGTGCCACTAAACCCTTATCCGCTTTGGTGCGGGTTTTGCGGGTTTCTCGTGGAGTCATTCCCGGGTCGCTTCTTGTAAAAGTCTCTACAGCAGATTCAATACGTTGCATTGACATTGCTGCAGAAACTCTTTCGGCCATCGTTTTCGGGTCACATGGGACGTTGGTTACTGAAGCGTTCAGCGCGCTGATCGCCACATCCAGTCCAGCTCCTTGAAGTGACTGCCGGTGCATTCCCATCTTTTTTAGTAGACGCTCCTCCTCTGCCCTTTTATTCTGTAGGCGTTCCGAGCCACTCACTGCTTCCGAGTGCATGACGGTGGATGTAGTCCTGTCGGTACCAGAGCCGGTGCCCCCAGGCAAGAGGAAACTGAGGTTTTCGCCCCTGTCCTCGTATACAACCACCCGATGTTGTTCGGTGGCGTGTATACACCCGAGATAGTCCTGGACCCTACCCTTTTCTGGACCCACCGTCATGGAATCGATGCTAATGATAACCGCTGCGTTCGAACACGCGCTTCTAAACTTGGTGAGCAGTGAGCTAACCAGGGCAAACCTCGTGCTTTGCGCGTTGCTGTCAAAAAGAGCGATCACCTTATTTTGTGTTCGCATTAGTCGACAGCCCGCGCCGGCCACGGTCAACTCAGGTAGCGCGCTGTATGTTGCGCGTTTTATGCTCGTTTTGGAGGTATTTCCGTTCAGAAGTGCGGCAATTCCCGGGGAGATAGTAACCTTTCCCGTTCCGGTTGCATTACAGAAACTAAGACCCAGTTTTTCTCTTTCATTATCCATGAAGAGTGCGACTCCACGAATTTTTATGCCAGGTGTGCCACTCTCTCCGTGTCTCATAAGAGAATTAATCTGCTCTTCACTTGTGAGTTGGTTTCCTGATGGAGAATTCGGTTGGGGAGTCGTACTGGATCCTTGCGACGGTGCTGGGGTGATTACGGACGGTTTGCAGGTTTTGTTCGTGGCTGCAACGAATTGAACAACTTTACATGCGAATGCCCAAAAATAGGTGTTGGATTCTTTGTTTTCCATGATCTTCGGAAAATTTGATGGAATTAGTGTAGTCTGGATTCTTACTTCCAGTTCCATCCTTTCCAGACCAAACCTTGGACACTCGCATAGTATGTGTATTATCGATTCATCGCATTCGGGATCGCATGGGCATGAGGGGCTGTCTTTTAGCTTAAATCGGTGTAGGTACGCAGCAAAGCCTCCATGGCCGGTCATTGCCTGGACGTGTGTGGGTGTTAAATTCATGTCCCTTAGAATGCGTCTTGCTGATCTGACGTCTGGCAAAAATGTCTTTGTGACCGAGCCGGTGCTGGAGGATTCGTAGCGCACCTGCCACTTTTGGACCGTTTCTTTTCGTATTTCCGCTTTGACATACGACAATGGGACTTTGCTGTAGTCTGGTGCCGTCTTTTTGGTCAAGGCTGCTTTCTTTGCCAATTCATCTGCCCTCTCGTTGCCTGGAGTGCCGACGTGGGCTCTCAGCCAGAAGAATCTGACTTCCCTGTTTTCGCTTCGGATTTCTCTTACTAGGCTCTTGATCTCCATGACCAGAGGGTGAGAGACTGTAGGGCTTCTCAGTAAATCGAGCGATGATCTTGAGTCGCTCAGAATATTTACCAAGGCCTTTTTGCTCTTTCTCACCATCTTAACGGCTCTGAAGAGAGCGTAGAGTTCCGATTGGAAGACGGTGTTGTGTGGTTCCAGGCGAAAGGTGGAATACCTGGACTCCCTTTCATCCTCCCACCACGTTAGGGCAGCACCAACTTTTCCTTCTATTTTGCTACCGTCGGTATAGATTTGAGGTCCGACAACGTGGAGGTTTTCGAGGGTTTCGGGGTCCATTGTTTCTAGGCGCTCGTACTCGGTTGTTGTGAGTAGTGATGGGTGGGGTTTTTCCAAAAAGCCTACCTTGCATTCCACCTCTCTTCCGGGAGGGAGATAGTCCTCTGAGTGGCCCTTTTTAATTTTGAAAAATTTCGCAGCCTCTTGTATCCTTAGATCAAGGGGCAGAAGACCTGATAGGACTAATGCCGATGTCAGAGACACCGTGCGGTGCGCCTTACATATCTTTTGGGCGAAGCCCCTCTGCAAAGCGTTAAGCTGATTCCGAGTCATTAGCTTGTCCGCAGAGGGGGACCACGCACTTGCGGCATACAGCACGATTGGCTCTATCACCGACACATATATGGTCCTGATTATTTCTCTGTTTAGTCCCCACGTTACCTTAGCTGCGCATGCAAGCTGTTTATATATGTCCGCTGTTTTCTTAATGGTGGCGGCCACATGCGCGTTGAACGTGAGTTTGCGGTCGATCGTTAAACCCAACAGTTTGATCTCTTCGACGAGATTCAGTCTGGTTCCTGCCATATGGATTACCGGGGGATCATACTTAAGCTTTTTCGTTATTACCATCGCATTGGTCTTGTGCGAGGCAAAACGTAGCTTATTTTGAGATCCCCATTCCACCACGGATTCCAGAACTGAGTTTGCTGTCTGTTGCAGGGTCTCGACTACGTGCCCAGAGAATATCAGGACCACATCGTCCGCAAAGGCCTGACAGTAGGTTCCTTGATCAGCCAGTTTATGGAGTAATGCATCCAGGATAAGGTTCCAGAAGGTGGGTCCGCCGATAGATCCTTGGACACAACCCTTCGTGGTTCCCTTTTCGCTAGACGCTCTGGCGTAATTTACCTGGATCTTACGGTCTTCTAGGTAAGAGGCTACCAGGGCGTATATGTTTTTGGGGCAACGTTTTGAGATCATCTGGTGCTTGAGTGCCGGCCACCACGCGTTGTCGAAGGCACCCTCTATGTCCAAGGATATCATAAGAACGATCTTTTTGTCTCTTACTTCCGATCGTACATGTTCCATTAAGTCATAGAGGGCGTCCTCTGTTCCGCGCTGTGGCATGAACCCATATTGTTTGGCGTTGAGGGTGGGGAGGATATGCCACTGCAACCTTCCAACCAAGAGTTTTTCGACGATCTTTCCAGGGACAGACAACAGGCCGATTGGTCTGTGGGACTTAGGATCGGTGTAGTCTTCCTTGGCCGGCTTTCGGAGTATGCACACGTGGGCGAGCTTCCATTGCTTGGGGAAGTAAGCTAGCGATAAACATTTGTTCGCCAGCTCCAGAAATACTTCCCTGTTACAATTTATAGCCGCTATGCAGATATCCGCTGTTAATCCATCCGGTCCGGGGGCTTTCTTTGGATTCAATCCTTTGAGGACCATGTCCAGCTCCGCAGATGTGAAAGGTGGATCGTCAGCGGACAGTTCTTCTATCTCCACCGGTGCCAGCCCATCCGTAAGTTCCCTGATGTGCGTGTGGTGTAGCTGTTCAGATTCCACAGAGTCATCAGGATAGAAGGTCTTAGCCAGAAGTTCCGCCGATTCTTCGGGGCTCAAAGTATTGCCTCCGGCATCCCGTAGGAGTGTATCTTCTTTCTTTCTGGCTGTTTTCCTAAGTACTCTGTAGATTCCGTCCCACATGCTCTCGTGTTCCTGTGTCGAGCAAAACTCTTTCCAACTTTTGGTCTGAGCTTCTGTGGCTTGGAGAGCGTACTCTGTTTTGGCCTGGACATATTCATCCAAAACGAACTGTCTCCGACTAGGGGCGGCGTTCCGTATTCGTCTCTTCTTTTTGAGGACTTCTCTTTTGAGAAGTTCGAGAGACTTGGACCACCAAGGGGGTTTTGAGTCGCCTTTCCATGTTCCTACCTTCGGAATCGAGCTCTCACACGATTCCTGGATGTTGAGTATGTAGGTTGTTAGAATGGCTTCCAAATCTTCTGGACTCGTAACCGCTTTCACTCTGCAGGGGCTGATGGCTTTTTCTGCTAGGCCGGATTTGAAGCATGTCGAGAAGTCTGACCACTTTGCCTTCTTGGTGTTGTACTTGCGCGTGGTAATTACCCTTAGTGATTCTAGGGCCTTCTCCAGGCGCAGCGAGAAGGTTATTGCGTTGTGATCGGATGTTATGAGACTTCTGTCCACACTCCAGTCCTCGAACTTGCCCAGCAGGGACTCGCTGCACGCAGTGACATCTACTCTACTTGTGCATAGCGTGTCTCCCCTGTAGGTCTCGAAAGTCGGTACTTGACCCGTGTTAAGTATTTGGAAGTTCATTTCGTTCAGGAAGGCGTTATACTCTTCTCCTCGGTGGTCTGTGGACTTGCTGCCCCACCAGATATTCCAGGCATTTGTGTCTCCAGCCAGCAAAATGTTGTTCGTGCGGAGCTTTTCACAGATCTTTTTTATCTTCTTGATGTCTTCTTCTATGTCTTCTCCTCCTTCCAGGTAGACAGATATGAGCCCTAGCGTTTGCGTTCCGGTTTTTATAGTGGCTGCTGCAATGTTCTCAGATACCAGGTTAGGTTAGGTTAGGTTAGGTTAGGTTAGGTTAGGTTAGGTTAGGTTAGGTTAGGTTAGGTTAGGTTAGGTTAGGTTAGGTTAGGTTAGGTTAGGTTAGGTTAGGTTAGGTTAGGTTAGGTTAGGTTAGGTTAGGTTAGGTTAGGTTAGGTTAGGTTAGGTTAGGTTAGGTTAGGTTAGGTTAGGTTAGGTTAGGTTAGGTTAGGTTAGATTAGTTAGAGTTATGCTGAGTAGTAGTAGTAGTATATAGTAGCACTGATTCATGGTTATAGCTATTTCAATATCTCTTTATCTTTATTGCTTAAGTTAGTAAATTAAATAAGTGTTAAAGTATTTGTACCTAGCACACACTGGTTATAATTTATTGTGATGCTGAGTGAGATAGGTCACATGTGATCTTACAGTACTGGCCCATTATTATATGTAATTAAAGGTTAATAAATAAAATAAAATAGTAGGAGGTACAAGTCAAATAGAATAAAAAGTGTGCACATAAATTCCAAAAAACTCATTGGTGCATACTTGCCGGCAGGTTTTGAGCCCGGGTCTCAGTCCTACCGACCAAGTTGCTGTGCATACCACCACCAACTTGAACTGAAGAAGCCGAAAAACTGTCCATTGTCGGGTTTAAATATAACCACATATTCAACTCAACATCCCTTAGACCATTTAACACGGGACCTGGCAAAGCGCGACTCTTAGTACTGAAATTATTCTGTTGTTTTCCACGGGAGGGGAAGTAAACACGCACAGCACACATTTACTCATTCACGCACACTCCTGCGAAAAATTGATATGTTACAATAAATCAAAAGCTGCAACACAAACACAAAACGCACACACAAGCAAACTTACATGAACAAATTGTTCATGTACTTCGGCAGAGGGGATAAGTGCGCATGCCTAGTCCCGTGTTATATGGTCTAAGGAACATGTTGAACAACTTTTCCAACGAAACATACCTGCGCAAATCTTCCGGGAAGACAGGATGAAAGTCTATTTTAGAACGCTGTGCGTGAACAGCTGTCTCACGGAAGACGCTGCCTCAAAATACGCCCGAATCTCGGTGTGTTAGTTCACACATATTTGTTCAAAATTCAACAAACCTAAGATTTACACGGGTATGTGTTTTTGGAAGAGGTTAAGAGTCATCAGTCGAAAAAGTTGTTTCTTTAAAGGGTAGCTTTCTATTTACTTAACCCGGTATATGTGACAATTTTAGTAAAACATTTTCACCTCTTAGTCAGCTTGTTCGCTGGCCACAAATTGCGGTATAACACTTCGCTGACTTCGGCTAGAAAGTTTGATCACATGAAACGTTTTCCCGGCTGTAGGGATGTGAATTATCTATTCGACTTATCCAGGTATGTCGGAGAATTAAAATATGATGCCATTATTATCATGTTTTTATATATTTTGGGTTTTATACATTCACCTAGAGGTTGTTTACAAAAAATGTAGCGGTAACTCAGTCGGTAATCATTCTTGACAACCGAATTTAAATCCTGTTTATTGCTTTCTGCCTTCCTGTCTATTTGCTAAAATAGACTTAGAATTATTTGGTTTATCTATCTGCAACAAAACATCCAACATTTCCCGTATACGAAATTTAGTACATCGAAATTTGATTTACACTTTATTTGAAATTTATGCTAGCATTTTCTATTCCTTTTCTCCATTGTAATTTCACTCATACATAAACATGTTAATGAATTCACAAATAAATGAATCGCTTTTAGTTCCCTCCATAACATCCCTACTCTTAGCTAAAACTTCCAAGGGATGAGTAATTGCAAGTCGGGCATAGGTTAAAGGGTTGGGCAATACATCTTTAATCATGAATGTTTTAGATCGGGAGCCCGGAGGAAAATTTTACCTAGCCAAAATGTTAATAGCTTCTTTTTATTTATTTAATTTATGAACTGAGATTTTTTTATGCGAAATCCATCGCTTTGGTATACTCTTAATATTATTATTAGAGTCCATTACAGAAAAGATCAATAAGAACCAACCTTAAAGACAAGAATTTGAAAATATTCCTGGGGCCAGGATTCGAACCTGTGACTGCAAATCCTTCCATAGTTTGTACCACAAAAAACACGAAAAATATAAAATAAGATTTAAAACTAAATAAAATTTTAAAGAAGCTTTAGTTGTTTATAAATGTTAAAAATACTATTAAAATTAATGAATTTGTAGACTCGATGATTTGTTATAAATGCAATACCGCGGTTACCTAAATTAATGTGAAAATAAATATTTGTGGGGTGAAAGCACAAGAATTTCTTTATAACGCACATCCGGTGCAAGGACGTCACATTTACATCCGAGGGCGCGGGGAACAACTGACCCTAAGACGTTGTCTCTCCAATTACTCGCTAAATTGCGCCAAAACCGCAAAGACAAAAGAGCCCTCAGACGAAAAACTACGCACCAGGTATATGGTCAAATTATGTACGTTTTTATACATTTTTCTCAGTTTTTACTTTTTTACACTTGTGACGTTCTTGTACCGGATGTGCGATAATTTGTTAAATATGATATTCTACCAAGAACCATTAATCAAATCCATCGAATCTAAAATAGGTTATACGACCTAAAATCTTGCCTTTTAAAACTGTGTTAATGTTATGACTTATGATCATCGCTTTTGTTATCTGGTTTAAATGAGATGTCCGTTAGATTATAAAATATTTTAAGAATTTTGGCGAAGTTTTGAGATTTGGATTTCCACAGTTTGTTAATCAATATTTAAAATGAATTTAATACTTGCGATTGTCGGCACTTGGTTAAACATCATCATGGTTGAATAAATCACTTGTACTGTTTCACAAAATGTATGTATTTCCGACTAGTTTCGCCTTAACGGCATTCTTAAACTAAGAAACTAGTCGGAAATACATGAATTTTTGAAACAGTACAAGTGTTTTCTTCAACCAATATTAAAATGAATTACTCTCTCTACCCATTTTCTGAGATCACTACTCACTCTTATTCATTTTGATCATTAAGTATCTTTGGCAGTAGTTAACATGTAGATGAACATTGAAAAGGAAATAGGTTTGTCAAAAATCAGCTGCTGGATACCTTTAAAAGCTGCGATAGTATACAGCATTAAAAAAAATAGGAACAGAGTATGATCAAGAGATGGCGCTGAATTATGCTCTAATATCAAAAACACGATATACTTTGTTATATCCAACATAATTAATCTACCCTATGGTTCCTCATTCTGAAATTTGGCGTGGTGTTTGTGTTTATTTTTTGATTTCTATATTAATTTTATACGACATTGCTAGCCTCCCTCTCCACCCTAAAATCAGGTGATTTCTAAATTTAATATATAATTCTTACCTCTGAACGAGCACTGCTTTTTTCCGGCAATTTTAGCATTACGTGCCTTGTGCTCGCTTTTAAGGTCTGCAAGAGACCACGCACCATAGTCTTTGTCCATGATTACCAGCAAATCCAAGATATGAGCTGGGGCGTCGTCGCAAAGAGAAGTATCGAGATCCAGTGGGTAAGCGAGGGTCAGTCAGGTAAACGAGGTTCGGAGTCCGGGTCACAAGCAGGTATTCGTCAAAGCAGGTATCAATGTCAGTAGGCTAGCAAGGGCGTAGGTCAAGGAAGAAACTTATGGTCATAGAGTACATTGAATATAACCATAGAGTAGATTTTATTACGTCATACATTTTTGACATAAGAGCATACGTCAGCGCCACCTAGCGTATTTTGGTGAAACTTAACTGAGAGCTGCCATGAAAAGCTCTCATTAAAAAAAATTGATTAACAACAGAAAATCGGAAATTAGGTTGCTTTATATTTTTAATTTTTATCAAGAACAATAACTTAATTAATACCAAAACAAGGTCCAAATTAAGATAATTTAAGACTAAGAACCGAATAATTAAGCATGCAAAGAAACAAACTGAAACTTTGAAAAATAGCCCACTGAATAATCGGATCCGTTTGGAAAAAAAGCCTGGAAAGCAGGAAACTTTTTTGACAAGTCCAGCTGGACCTAGTATGAATGTATCTTGGTTTGCACCATCCATACTCTCTTGTTTCAGGAAGAAGAGGGAATCGTTAAAAATCTATCAATTGTCAAATTGACAGATTTTTTGACTGAAAAAGAAAGTGCGCCTCACGCACTAAGTAGTTGTCGTAATCATAGGTATCAACAAGTACTCGAACTTCCTTTTTTAAAGCAATCGTTTCAAAACTTAAGTTAGGACATTTCATATATCATTATTTATTTTTAAATTAGCGTTGGAAAAGGTTTGGAAATAAGTTTATACCTATCAAGCTAAGAAAAGTAAGGACAATGATTAATATTAGATAAATCATAATGATAAAATACAAGTGTAAATTAATAAATTATTAATTGAATAAATTTGTGATTCAATAAAAAAATAATACCTACCATTTTTTATTATTTTATTTTGAAATTGGTGCATTATCAAAACGTACTGCCATTTTTGGTATAAATTATTGAATTATTTTTAATTTCCATGGAATGCAATTTTCTGAAAATTTGATTCCAACACCTAATCTTTATCTATATGTTTTTATAAATAATGCAGTAAAATTTGCGTTTTTGTACATTGAATATTTTTGAAAAATTATGAATGAAAAGGATTATGGCTGAGGCCAAAACAATTGTTTTTTTATATTTCTTCTGACACCCATTGAGGGATTCATGTCATGATGATATTATGTTTAAGTTTCTGGATTACAGTTCGTTTTTATTACTCTTAGTTTTAGATGTACGCGATGTTTTAAAAATATACAAGCGTTTATAGAACAATCAGACAATCAAAATAGTTTTTTCAATGGAAGTGCTCATTTAGTCCTATTTTATATGCGTCTAAACTGTTGTCAAAGTCAACTTTACCACACTAGTGTTTTATATATTACCAAATAGGTTAAAATAATCTATAAAATTTATTTAATATTTTGCCTGGGTATTGTATACAGTACCGAATGCGCAGCCGGTAATGTATATAAAAGACGTGAGCGGGAGCGGGAAATTGATTAGGGCATGTATTTAAATGATTCTTTATGAACAAAGCCTTTTGGTCAAATGGCATTTCTGTGGGGTCATAAAAAAAATACCCACGAAGGGTTATTATGGCGGTCGCGCCACTATGTATCTCTTCTATGCTGCAGGACTTCCAGAAAACTAATTTTGACTGCTAACTTAATTTATCCCATTGATTAGTAATAACTTTACACTTTGCCGATGGACCAGCAGGTACTCTATACAATCCCTAGGAATTGTATACATTGCCTAGGTAAAGTATGTAACGAACGATAATATTCATAATATTTCATCCATTGCCCGAACGCCCCAGGCATTGTATACATTACCTAGGTATTGTATACAATACCTGAATTATACAAATTGCCGGTGATATGAGTCATTTTCAATTTTTTGGGGCCGTTACCAAACTGTTGTTACAAAACTGTTGTAACAAAATCGTTGTTTATTGGACCAAAGTAACCAAATTGTAATTATAAAGCTTAGTTTACAATATAGCGGTTCGCCGCCGAAATTTTTTATAAATTACTAAAACATGACTTATCTTATCTTATCACAAATAAAACAACTCTTGAAAATCAAACAACATGTTTATTAAATTGAGTTTTATATCTTTACTAAGCATACAAACCTCAAAGGCTCAAATTAAAATAAAAGACTCAATCAAAATTTCTACAAGATAAGTTTACCGCAATAATCCAAATAAATGAAAACACAAAGTATTTTGGTTTGGAATAAAATCAGTTACAACAATCATTTTGAAGCTATACCTATCTAATAGGAACTTTAAATAGGTAGGACAAAACATTTACTCAATTATTGTTTTCTTAATCAAAATAAATGTCATGCATTTCATGTCAAAAACTGGTGACGAACACACGAATAAAATGGATGACAATTCGGGCTGACATAGACCATGTCAGTTTACTATCAGCCAATCAGTATTGAGTAAGTTCTTCCAAGCTTATAGCATTAAGCTGCGTTCAAAATTTATAAGGGATCATCTTGAAATAACGTTATAAAACTGTTTGTAACCAAATTGTTAATTTAGCAGGACAAGTATAGAACCGCTGCTATTTTATTTATTTTGAAAGATATGCATATTTTATTTATATATATATATAATGTAGCTCTATAAACAGGCCCCGTTTTATCAGAACCGTGAAATAAAAACCAAATTGAGTTGCTCTGAAAAGAGAATATTTTTATTAAACGCTAGTTACATATTTATCTTTTAAGTTATGCATGTTTAATGCAAGTAATTATTAATCTTACCTGAAAAGAGAAACAACATTTGGAGCTATTATTTCACAAATTCATTTACTTATAATATTTTGATGTTTTCTTTGTGATACACTCGTCTGACAACAGTTTACATAACCTTCAAACATGTCTGTCATCCTTCCATAGATTGACGCGTGAAAACGCGGTAAATTCAAATTAAATGAAGTGTCACTTCTTCATTTACATCTCCCCTCCCCAAGAATTTATACGGATGTGTTCGCTTACATTTTTAATTTTCCTGTACCGGAACAAGTTTTGTGACATGGAAAAGATTAGACTCGGACTTCCTATGCCCTGTGTTTATTTTATAAATTGAGTCTGACAATTTTTCTAAGATTTTATAAGGGTCAATTTTTAATTCATCGAGTTTTTTTCTGTTTAATCGATTACCGTTTTCCACATATACAAAATCTCCTATTTTTAATTCACATTGTTTTCTGTTCTTATCGAATTGTTGCTTATTATAATTGTGTGATTTAATAGTATTTTCCAATGCAATTTTTCTATCTTGAAATAAATCATTTTGTGTTTTTTTTTTTTCAATTCTTCTGGTAAAATATCTATGTTTTTCCCTTCTAATAAATATTTTGGGGAGAATCCTGTCACAGTGTGTTCAGTTTCATTATACATTTTGGTACATTCATGGGCAATAGTCGTCCAGGCCAATTTATCCTTCTTTTCGTTTATCTTACATCTAATTTTATTTACTAATGTTTGGTTTAATCTTTCATTTAAACCATTAGAGAATGGCGAGTTTACTGCAGTGAAGATAATGGGTATATTTTCTTTAACTAAAAAGTTCTTAAAATCTTTTGAATTAATGCCTGGATATTGATCAGATAAAATCATGCCAATTTTATTATTTCCCTGTGGTATTTTTTTAACAAGCTTTATAAAATCACTGGAATTTTGAGTTTTAGATGTCAAAACATAGGCATATCTGGTGAAATGATCTACAAGTAGGTGTAAGTATGTTTTTGTAGAACGAGAGCTACCAAATCCACCAATGGTGTCTATAGATACTATTTCAAAAGGGTAAGTAGCTGGACCTAAGTGAGACATTAGCCCAAATTTATATTTTCCTCTGGATTTGTTTTTTATACAGATGTCACAGTTGTCACAAATTTTTCCAATATTATTAGTTAAGTTTTTTGCTGTATAAAATGGCTTAATTTTATTTTCCATCTGTTGTATACCTAAATGACAGTAAAGATAATGTATTTTTTTTATTATTTTTATACTAAACTCTTCAGTTAGTAATATTTTCTCCTTTTTCCCAATTGTCTTATAGTATATCGTATCTTTTAATATTAGTTTACTTGTATTTTGTTTTACTCTTTCATTTTTTTTTTATCATTCTGTATGTCTTCTAGTTTAATAAAGTTTACAATTTTTAAACCTTTATCTTGATTTTCGCACGATTCTAATACAGGGTTTCTGCTCAAACAATCTGCTTCTAAATTGTATTTTCCAGGAGAATATTTTACATCGAAATTAAACTGAGATAAATAGTATGTAAGATTTCCCAATTCTTCATCCGTTCTAGCCTTAATATTCATTTTCTCTAGAGGTTTATGATCCGAGAAAACCGTGAATGTTTTTCCTATAAGCCAATGGTACCAGTATTTTACCGCTTCTTTAATTGCTAAACACTCCAGATATATGGCTTTTTTACTTTTTTGGGAGTCATTTAATTTTTTGGAAAAATATGCGCAGGGTTTTTCTTCTCCATTGAGTTGTGGTTGTTTTAAAATTGCGCCTATGCCCTGTATACTTGCATCCGTATAAATATTAATTGGTAGATCTGGATCATAAATTGCCAAAATGGGCTTTGAGCAAAGTAGTTTTTTTATTGTCTCGAAAGATTCTTCACATTTTTGTGACCAAACAAATGTTTGTCCTTTTCTCAACAAATTATGTAAAGGATCTAGTATGATTGATATATTTGGCACATATTTTCCATAGAAATTTATTTTACCCAGAAACTGTCTAACATTTTTTTGTGTTTTCGGAATAGGAAAATCCTTTATGGCAACTAAATTGTCTTTTAGCGGAGTAATTGTATTGTTTTTAATTATGTGGCCTAAATATTTGACTGAGTCCTGCGCAAAATTACATTTTGAAAATTTCAATTTAAAACCTTCCCTTAATATCGCTTCTAATAATAGTGATAGGTGTTTAATATGTTCTGCAAATGTCTCAGAGAATACCAGGATATCATCTATGTAATTCACTGTGAAATCGGATAATTTATGTTTCCTTATTATGCTAGATAATATTCTCTGAAAAATCGCAGGAGAAGTTTTCAAACCAAATGGTAAACAAGTCCATTGAAAGTGGCCTTCTTGAGTAACAAATGCTGTCTTTTGTTTGTCTTCAATTTTCAAAGGGATTGACCAGAACGCTGAGTTTATATCTAGTGTTGAAAAGAATTTACATCTTCTTGTTTTGACCATTAAATCCTCAATTAATGGAAAAGGTTGTGATTGAGGAACCACAATCTTATTTAAATCACGAAAATCTATACATAATCTTGACCTTCTTCCTTCTTCCTTTTTAAAGGCTAATGTAACCGGAGCAGCAAAAGGACTATATGACTCCTCGATTAATTTTTTTTTTAATAATTTTGATATTTGTTGTTCTATTTCTTTCATATCATCAATAGTGCACCTATATGGTCTTTTACTGCAATATTTGTCTATTATTAAATCAATATGAGCTTCAAAACCTTTTACAGTGCCTATATCATACTTGTCTTTAGCAAAAAGTGAATTATATTTGCATATCAATTTATCTATTTGTGACTGTTTTAGCAGGTCTAGATGGTTTATTGATATAGAAAAGTTGTCCACTTCTATGTTTTCATTAAAATTTATTTTACATTCATAATTTGTTTCATTTTTAGTTTTCTGAACTATATCCACATCCTTGTTTTTATCATTTATACTTTGTGTTTCCTCTTCGTTGCTACCTGTAAAGCCAGGAATTATTTTTGTATTTTTAGGATTTATTGCTTTTTTTTTATCTTCTTCTTTGGGGTTAGGGATACTTTGTGTAATTTTTAAATCCTCATTTTGGATCAATTTAAATTTTTCAATGCAATCTAACCCAATTAAGAAATCATAATCGAAATTTTCTTCATCTATGACAAAAACATTAATATTTTCTTCAATATCAAAAATTTTTATCTTTAAAGTTACCATTCCAATAGATTTTTTTACGCCATTAATCGTTTTTAAGCTTGCTTTTTTTTTGTTATCATTAATTGTGTTTTTCTTTAACGACAATAATCTCGAATTTATTAAAGACACATTCGATCCAGAATCATAGATTCCCGAAGTTTCCGATGTGTCATTTGTTAATAATTTAATTTTAATTAATGGCGAAATTACAAGTTTTTTGGATCAATTTCATTTAATTCCGTTTCTAATTCTGAATTGTTAATGCTCCTTATCTGATCCCTTTTTGGTCTATCACCATTTTTGTTTTTAAACCAACATAAGGATTCAGGATGATAACGAGTTCCTTTATTTTCTTTTTCACAAATTTTACACGGACTGACTATATTTTTAACATATTTATCCTTAATTTTACTTTCAAAACTGACTATCTTTTTTTCCAAACTCTTTTTATTCACTAAATATTCTAAACCTCTGATATTATTAAATAAATCTTCAGTTTCATTCAAATCGTTCCTATCGATTTTATCTGCTACAAAATTTGGTAGCCCCGTAGCAATCAAATCAATAAGAGTGGGTTTATCCATTGATTTATTTATCTCCAGTAATAGTTTTTCTTTTTTTAAAGCGTATTCTAGTAATGAGCCCTGTCTATATTTAAATAAAATTGCATACCTGACCGGTGACCAACCTCTGGCTGCAAAAGTCTCACAAAAGATTTTTTTCCATGTTGACCATTCAGAGTTAACCGTATACTTTATAAGCATGGAGCTGTACCAGTCTAGACACGATTCCTCCAAAAATAACCTAAGACTTTCAATTTTCTTAACGTCTTCATCAATTCCTAAACGCACACATTCCGCTTCAAAAATAATCATCCATTGGGACACATTTGACGTTTTACTGTTGAATTTTTCTATAACAAATTTCTCTAACAAATTTTTCATATTATGATGAGATTTAGATGTATCCTTCTTCATTTCAGCGAAGCTCTCCAGAATTCTTGTTAGAACCTCTTCTGAGACTCCTGAAGTAGAAGCCCATTGTTGTGTTTCCGGTGAAGCTTCTTCCAGCAAATATCCTTTAAACTGCATATTTCCATCTTGATCTATATACACATCACTTATCTCCGATGTCAATGAAATCCATACTTGTCTTTTTTCATGTCTCCGTTGTAGTGTAGCTTTGACTTTTTGAAAAGCTTGTGTTTTTATAATCGCCTCATGTAGTCTTGCCGGTTGGAGCTGTTCCGGGATGTAAAATGTGTTTTTATTGGTATCCGTAATTGAGGTTATGCTGATTATATTTGATTTTGGATCTTCACCAGATTTCACCATGAATTCAAACTTTAATTTTTCCATTGTTGTTAAAAACAGCTGTAGAAATGTTGTTTTATAATGTAGCTTTATAAACAGGCCCCGTTTTATCAGAACCGTGAAATAAAAACCAAATTGAGTTGCTCTGAAAAGAGAATATTTTTATTAAACACTAGTTACATATTTATCTTTTAAGTTATGCATGTTTAATGCAAGTAATTATTAATCTTACCTGAAAAGAGAAACAACATTTAGAGCTATTATTTCACAAATTCATTTACTTATAATATTTTGATGTTTTCTTTGTGATACACTCGTCTGACAACAGTTTACATAACCTTCAAACATGTCTGTCATCCTTCCATAGATTGACGCGTGAAAACGCGGTAAATTCAAATTAAATGAAGTGTCACTTCTTCAATTACATATATGACAAATATAACTTAGTCACAGAGATATTAGGGGTCTATGATTATTTAAAAGATTCGAAATAATTGTGAAAATCCTGTCTGAACTTGTGAAGGCATGGGCGGACAGATATTTTTTGTATAAAGAAGGAAAGTCAAGAATTCAAAAAACAATAAAAATTGGCATTAATTCAAAAGAAATAAGTATTTTTTTAATAAATCCATGAAGTTTTATACTTCTTCTTAAAATAATGAATTTTGAAATAATAAACGAGATACTAACGCTCATAAATATTCTTGTTCAAAGTTTGGGGACATGTGATTTTCCCCAAAGGCACAAAAATTTGAAAATGACTCATATACCGGCTGTAAATAGACCACTACCATTGAAACCACATATTCTACCGACCCTACTGAACCACTTTTCCCAAGAATCATACCCGCGGACTCCCTTAGTTGAGGAAATAATTGAGTTCCAAACAAAAATGCGTGAACCCTAACGCACCGACATACGGGCGAGTTTAGAGAGAGCGTCGTCCGTTTCACAGTTCAGGTTTCAAACTGATAACAAGGTATGTTTTGTTATGTATGACTGAAAGCAGCCTACGCGAACGCATCAAACTGGAAGCAGCTTATTTCCGTCATGTTGGCAACTTGCGTGCAAGGAAAAAGAAAAAGAATGTCCGCCTAAAGTTCATTCGGAGCATCTATTGTTTGTTTCTTTCTTTAATTACGTTTCATTTTTTTACTCACACTATGCATTGAAAACCGTATTTGAATACGATTGGCTAACACAAATGCACCTTGTCTGTAACTATAACTTGTTCCCATTCCGTTGATGAGCTAGAGACCCATGCCATGCGGACGGACGGACAGGCGGGCAGCAGATAGATATAAAAAGGGGTTTCTTTTGCCCTTTGGTCACTGAACTCTAAAAATATCTTAAAGTAAACTAAAATTGTAACTTTTAAAGGGAGTTTGACGCCTAGTTTCTAATGTAGGTCGAACTACGAATGTGACAGTAAGTAATTATGCCCTAATCTCTATTCGACAACTGATTTGATGTTGGGTCTCCTGACTATTGGCATTTGGAGCGGTTACTAAATCGATATCCTGCAATATTAATCATTTGATTACCTTAATTTTGTGTTTCAGGATAGCTCGTTGGTTTCAGGTGAGTAAAACGGTATCAAAACCTTCAATTTAATTAAATATAATAAGAATTGTGTTGTAAAGTGGTAGAGCTGATGCCGGGCTCGACTGTGGAGGTACCACCATCTTACTCGCAAATCCTCCCAAAGTTATTCAGGGGAGAGTAAGAGAACAGCTCTCAGGCAAAACCAGGCGGCCCACCATTGCCTGGGACCGATGGATGGCGGTATATCCATCCCCAATTGCCGAGCCTTATATAAAACAGACTAGTGACGGGCAGCGGCGTCACTGGTGCAAGGGTTTCGGCACCGCGCTCACCAACCCGCCTGCCCAGCGTGTGTAAGTATGGGCATTTCTTCCAGGAGGACCACCAAGAGTGGCGAAATCCTGGAAAGGCCTATGTCCAGCAGTGGACGAAACAGGCTGATGGATGGATGGTTAGTAAAAAGTTTTCTAGCTAAATTCGAGAAAACAGTTAGGTATAAACCGTGACAAATCAAATGCTTGAATAATTCTACAAATGGGTTAGTTTTTCAAGTGGTTTTATAGCGAAAAACGCTCAAAGAAGTCTCGGGGCGTATTTTGATGAAAATCAAAATTGCAACTTTAGATTTTCGAAAAATTAATTATTCTAGCCGAGAATCGAACTTGCTCATTAAAAAAAAACACAGTGTAATAATCTAATAATGCATCAACCGATAGTATCGCAATGAATTTAATGACGTTGAAGACATATCCACTACCTCAACTCCTCACATCTCTGCTGGTACTACAAACTTAGTAACATAGTCATGTTTACGTGAAAACAGGTGTTCTGACGAAACACTGGCACATCTCATGCATACTAAACTCCCTAGGGAGCCGGGGTATAATGTAAATAGCTCGTTTTATCCCTTTTTAGGATGAAATTGTCAGTGGATGCCACGTGTAACGTGTAGTTCTAGTGCAAATTGTACTGTTGTTTCTGGAAGTTAAATGTGAAGGAAATCGGAAAACGATGATTTTTGGGGTTTGTCGATAAACAGAAATCTCTATTTCGAAGTTTTAATGTTTGTCTTTCTGTCCGTGGAAAAAGCCAAGAATGGATAAGCTATGTGACTTAAATGTCTATGTTGCATGTTGTTGATAGTACATGAATCTGGGATCCGAAAAAAAATATATATCAGAAATCTTATATGACGTCATAGGTATGAAAAAAGAATTCTGAGGTGCAATTGTGTAAGCCAATCGTATTCAAGTTGATTGTCATATGGCTATTCGGCTAAGGAAATTAGCCGGTTTGGTAATTGAAATCATACATTTTTCGCTGTTAAATGTTGAGAACCAAAAATGTACGATTTCAATTGTCAAACTGGCTTATTTGCTTAGCCGAATAGCCATATGTCAATCGAATTTGAATACGATTGGCTTACACAATTGCACCTCTGATAAGTCCTCCTCAACGTATTTGTTGACGGCAACTCTTCTTGTGTTCTGTGATTGGAATGGGTTTATATCCGCAGATGATGATAACAAATATCTATTGGATGTAATTAATTCATGATTAACATAAATTGTTAAAAAATATAATTAAATAAGCCCTTGATAATGCTGAACAGCAAAACTAGTTGGGCATAATAAACTAGATAAGTGTTAAACATTAGTTTTTGCTTGCGTCTTCGATCGCGTGGAATTGCGTGAAAATTTGCTCGTCTTTTAATCACTGGTCGAATCTTATCGACAGTTTTTAACTCGGTGGTTATTCTATTAACACTCGATTTCTCGAGGTAAAACAGAACAAAGAGATATAAATTTAAAAAAACAGTTATGGCCTCAGTATCAAGGAACCATGCATTTTTCCGGGATAAAAAGTAGCCTATGTGTT
Source organism: Ypsolopha scabrella (assembly GCA_910592155.1). Taxonomy (NCBI): domain Eukaryota; kingdom Metazoa; phylum Arthropoda; class Insecta; order Lepidoptera; family Ypsolophidae; genus Ypsolopha; species Ypsolopha scabrella. The sequence continues at coordinate 17,243,416 of OU342982.1, forward strand.
AAGTTAGGGTATAAGCTATATTCCTTCTTAATTTCATTAAAATCCGTTCAGCCGTTTCAGCGTGAAAGACTAACAAACATACACACACTAATAACCCATTTCATTTAAAATTTCGCAAAAATATTCAATGTACATAGGTACACGATTTTTTTGCTACTTCGCTACCTCGTGCCTGCTGGACTGACGACCTGAAGGACGTTGTGGGTGACGGCTGGATGAGGAGGACGGAGGACCGACATGATTGGCGAAATTTGGGAAAGGCCTATGTCCAGCAGTGGACGAACACGGGCTGATGGATGGATGGAAATAAAATGGTTTATTTGTATTGTACTGAAGCCAGAACCACCATTTTTAGAACGTATTATGTCGAGGTTTTGGATTTTTTGAGCAAAACTTCATAAATATCATTTATGAATAAAAACCGGTATAAACTTTTTTAATAAACTCTGAAGTGATCAGATATTCTATAAAATCTTTTTAAATAATAAACTGAATGAAGAAAATCGTCAATTCACTATTTTTTCTAGAACCTATCCATCTCGCACTGCGGGTCTTTCTGCATGGAGTATCGGCTCAGAACAATAATAAAGAGTATCGGTGACTACTTCAAGCGTGTGACCTATCCTTTTAAACCACAATTGCTTACAGTATCCAATGAAAACGAAAAACAAAAGAAATACGATATTTAATCCGAAAACAAATTTACTTTGATCTAAGTGAAGAATTAAATTTGATTGCTTTTTTATATATTAGCCGATTAAAACAATTTTTTAACCAAAGAAGTGTTTTCCTATGAGCATGAAACAATAGGGTCCTCCTGATGTTTGCTAGCTGCGGAAACCTAAAAATCTGAAATACTCAGTACTGCAACCCTTATAAGGATAGACAAACGACCTGAAATATAAACATACGAGTGATCGATATTTTTATTCTTGGACTTTTTGGATCATAGGCATTTCTACATATTGACTAAATAATATGTAGGCATTTCTAAATATCGACATTGTTATAGCTTGGCATAAATAGACTTCGACAATTTTATTTTTTTAATATAGACATTTTTATACCTAGTAATTTTTCATTATAGACCTTAGGATGACAAATCAAATGTAGAACGCGTTTAATTTTATTAACGGAAAATCAAAACCAATATTATTATTTATTTATTTAAAATGTACAACATTACAGTAAAACTAACAGGTACTTATAAATAATATCAAAGGTTTATCGCAAAAAGTAAAAAATAATTGAAACTAATTAAATAATTTATTTGTATTTACATTTTACAAAATAAAAAACACATAAGTACTTATTAATCTATACCGGGAATAGTTCATATTCGCTCAAATTAAACATCCTAATAAAATCGCTTAAAACAATTTTATTTACCTATATATTATTTTGTATTTCTTATCTTCAATAAAAACATTGCAATCAGGTACTGTGAGTTGCAGTGATCTATACATGACAGCCTTTCTCAAAAATACATTGTAATTTAATTGTATTAAAGTATTTGTATACCTCCTGCAGATGAAACATGCTGAACTGTTATTACCTATATATATTTATAAATATTTATATATATATTAATTCTAGTTAAAATATGCACATAAATAAATTAGCAAGATATATTTCGAGTTCTTTTGGACTCGGCATCAGTTGCATTGACAAAACAAAGACAAATAAATATAAATATGACAGGATAAAAAAAAAAAAAAAAAAAAAAAAAGGAAGAAAATATTAGTTTTGTGTGCCTGCTACACAGCACAAGAAGTCTAGATTTGGCTCGAGAGGTTAGCTGTAGTTTGATTTAATGTTGTTTATTGAGGCCTGGTCCAAAGTGGGCACCAAGCGACCAGATGAATGAAGTCTCCCATGTGCGAAGCTGGATGTCTGTGAGAGCTGGATGGAATGACTTAATGACGCGAACTGTGAAACATTGGTTGAAAGGTGAATTGTGAATACGTGTGTGGGTCGGTACTGGTAGAGTGTTGTTGTTTATGGAGTCACATGTATGGCGATGCTGATTGATGCGGATGTGGAGTGCGTTTTTTGTCTCACCTACATAAAAAGCTGGGCAATGTCGGCATTCTAAGAGGTAGATACAGTTGCTTGTCTTACATGTTGTATTCGGTTGTGCATGGAGGGGTTTTTGTGTGTGGTGAGTATTTATGAGTGTATTTGGGTTGATGATGGCGCAGGTTTTGCATCGTGGCCGCTGACATGGTGTTGTGCCCGGGCTTGTGGTGTTGGTGGTTGGTGCTGTAGGTTTTGTTTTAGTTAAGATGGACTTTATGTTAGCATTTTGTCTATAGCAGATTGGTGGGTTCCGTGGTAGTAAGTCTTTTGTTTCATCGTTTTGGTTGAGGATAGGGAGACTGTCCCGGATTAGGTTTTTTAGCTTATGGCTGCCATCGAAATATGAAGTAATTAGTTTTAGTTGGTTTGTGTAGTTTCTGTGTTGAGTGTTGTTGTTATGGTATCTAGGTCTGTGATAAATGTGTTTTCGGAGGAAGTTGTCTGGGTAATTTCGTTTTAGTAATCCTGTGTGAATTTTGTTCTGGAAAGAGTGTAGTTTTTCTTCATTGTTGCATATACGGTGGCCACGGAGTGAAAGTGCATACGGGATGGATTGTTTGATATGAGCGGGATGGCAGCTGTTGTAGTGTAGATATTGTAGTTTGTTCGTGGGTTTAAAATGGACAGATGTGATGATTTTGTTTTCGTTGCTGAGAGTGAGGTCGACGTCCAGAAACGTTATTTTGTCTGATGATATGGTATGAGTGAATTTTAATGAGCTATAGTTATTGAGTCTGGTGATGAAGTCTGTTAGTAAGTCGTGTCCGTGTGGCCATATGATGAATATGTCATCAATGAATCTTTTCCAGATCAGAGGCTTGAGGCGTTCAGATTCTAGGAAACTGCTTTCAATGGATGCCAAAAATAGGTTTGCGTAACTGGGGGCCATTCGGGTCCCCATTGCGGTTCCTTTTATTTGATGATAGTGTTTGTTTTGAAAAGTGAAATAGTTGTTTTTGAGAATGATTTCTGCCAGTTCAACGATGAAGTCAGTTGATTGTTGATGGGGTATGGGGCGATTATTTAGATGAGTTCGTAAAGTGGCAAGACCAGCGTCATGTGGGATATTGGTGTATAATGAGATGGCATCTATGGTGACAAGAAGGAGTGGTTCGTGATGAGGCAGTTGAAGGGACTGAATAATTAAATATAATATATATATTTAACATCTTTTGTAAACCATGCTTGGAACAAATAAATATTTCTATTTCTATTCTATTTCATAAAAAGCTGCACTAAATTCTGAAATTAGTTTTTGCCTTTCATACAGAATGAGATAAACTTACACGTAATCGTTATCTAAATTAATAAATGAAACTTATACCAATGAAACTTATAACAATTATATAACCAATCAAAACTTTGATAGCTGCTGGTAATATAATAATGGTCACGAAGCTAATTCATGGCAAACTTTAAGTTATTTCGTGGTTTACCTATATCTCGTTATTGTTCATCCATGCATTTATTATTAAGTAAAAGCTTGTGTCCCGAAGGAAATATATCATAATTAATAATACTCGAAATTTATTCGTGTACTGCACAACATTAAAATAGCAATTAAGTATCGTATTATTAAGTTTGTTTTGTCTTATTTTTTTACAATCTTTTTTTTACTTCTGTTTTACTTTTACTAGGGGAATGAGACAATAATTTATATACGCCAAATACAATTGATACAAAAAATGAAACTATAACCAGTAAAAGGGCAGCTAAATCGAGGTAAATTTTCTGGTACCAGGGTACCAAGAGTGCAGGAGAGCGCAGATGTGGCGCACCGCGCGTCGCTACCACGTGACGCACCCAGTGACGTAGCTCTGCGCCCGGACTTACTGGACGGTCGTGGTATATCGCTGATAGGTGTTTAGCTGTCAGTCGATACCTAGAAACAGAGCAATTGATCCTGAAAATAATCCTACAAAAACGTATTTACTATTCAGTTAGATCAATTCAAAACTGACATATACTTTTGCCCGCGCCTTCGCCCGCATTTATTAGTTTTTGGGTAATCCTATCGGATCAATAATTTTTTAGTACTTTTTTGACTTTTGGTTATCATGAAAATAATTGTACATGTCCGACCCTATGTCAATGACTTTGGGGACCTGCCCAAACTGCCCATCCCCATTTAACAAACTATAGCCTATGTGCTTAAGTGAAGAGACTAATCATTACAACAGTGAAAGTATTTTCTAAATCGGTCCAGTAGTTCCAGACTAACGTAACAGACAGAATTACAGACATAATTCCACACTATTCCCACGCTAATTAAATAAAAGCTATGTCCCTAGGGAACTGCCCGTACCAATAAAATAAAATATATCCTTTGTCCAAGTGAATATCTAACTATTTAAATAGTTAAATTTAATTTTTCTTGAATGTCAATGTCAACAAGACATAATTTTTTTCACATTTTGTAAATTTAATTATTTATTTTGGTATAAAACGCTATATAATCACCAGTTTCGACAAAATTAACCGACAGAAACTATTCGATTGCCAGTGTATACATATTTTCAGCTCGGGCCACTCTGCATTGCTATTGAAAAATATACCCTAAACCAGAAGAAACAACCTACCCCAGCAACCTACCAGAAAGTTTAAATTCCACATACGACTTCCTATCTCGTACTTGGATAAAGTAAATGCAGCATAGCTTCTCAATGTGTGATCTGTACGGGAAGTCGTAATGACCTCAGACCCTCTTCCTCCATAAAAGGCCAAATTCATCTATATAAGGACACTAACCTTGAAATTTTTACGTGCTTAGAATAATTTGTAGATTCATTATTCATTACAGATTTTTTTTTGTTACCTTCTAAGTAGGCATATACTTCTTTCTATATAATTAGGAATTAAATTTTACCATTTTATAGCTAAATTCCTATTTTTACTACTATTCTTAATTTTTTAATTGTTATTTTAGGTGTATCTAATTATTATTAATTTTTCTTAGTATTTTACTTTGTTTAGTTTGAAATTGTTAAAATTAGTATGTAATTATATTTTTAATGAGCCTAAATGTCGCAGACCGCTGGCCCTTCCACGGGACCGGGTCCGGGGGTCTACAATAATGACCCATCGCCTGATTTTCTTACATGTCCAGAGTGTCCCCCAGATCGTACATTTAAAGGTAAAAGAGGGCTTAATATCCATGTTACAAAGTCTCATAAACTATCCCAACTCTCTCCACAAATAAGTCAAACTGTCACTGATCAAGTACCCGATGCAGGCACACAAAGAGGAGATGAACCATTCCATCAAATATTGACAAAATTTAAAAACTTTCATCCCATTGTTAAGAGAATTCCTCGTGGGGCACGAATAAGTGAAAAGAATAAGAAAACTCTCAGATATTATTTCTAATGTAGTGAAAGAAAATTCAGAGTGTGCCTGGGAGTCACTCCTCAGGTTTTCTTATGAGACTCTACATGTTAACGATAGAGTCAGGAAACAAAGCTCCCTTACACAGGGCATTAAAAACAACTGTATAAATCCACCCTTATTCACAGAAACGTTGAAAAAATTTCATGTAAACTCTAGATACAAAAAAGTTGAAAATAAAATTAGCGACGGTGATATAAGGGGAGCCGCACAACTTCTATTTTCTAGCGATGATATTGCCCCGGATTCACCTGAAACTCTTGCAATACTACAAAGCAAGCATCCTCCAGCATCAGCAGCGACCTCTCTTCCACAAGCTCCACAACCTGGTGATCCTCAGATCCAGGTATTGGGCAAAGATGTTTTAGCGGCAATAATGTCTTTTAAAAATGGCACAGCTGGTGGTGTAGATGGCCTTAGCCCACAGCATTTGAAAGATCTACTCTGCGGCACTACAGGTCAGGCAGGGGAGACCCTATTAAGTAACATTACATCCCTAGTAAATTTAATGTTAGCTGGCAAGGTAAACTGGGAAATTTCATCCATACTCTATGGTGCTAATCTGTATGCTTTGAAAAAAAAGGATGGTGGTATTAGGCCAATAGCCGTCGGTACAACCTTTCGGCGTCTGGTCTCTAAATTATGTTGCCGACACATTGCTCCAAAGCTCACAGAGTATTTGCAACCCACGCAACTCGGTTTTGGATCAAAGGGAGGTTGCGAAGCAGCTGTTCATGCCTTGCGTACTTATATTGAACAAAATGGGGGTGAGGTTGTGCTGAAAGTGGACATACAAAACGCATTTAATGCCGTCGATAGAGGTGCTCTGCTTAAAGAAGTTAAAGAAGTAATACCGGAAATATTTCCATACCTATGGCAATGTTACAGCCAGTCGTCAAAATTGCTATATCAGGATCATCTCCTTTTATCCTCAGTTGGTTGTCAGCAAGGCAATCCTCTAGGACCAGCAATATTCAGTCTAGCAATCCATAAGATTATCACATCCATGCATTCAAATTTAAACATGTGGTACCTAGATGACGGTACCTTAGGAGGGGATTCTAAAACTGTACTGAATGATTTAAGAGACCTATCAGAAAAATTTCGTCTGATCGGGCTGGAACTAAATAGCTCCAAGTGCGAGATATTTATCACCGATACTGTCCCTGATACCCAAAAAACCTCAATTTATGATGATTTCAATTCCTTAGCTCCCAATATAAAGATTTTGGATAAATGCTCACTTCGCCTCCTAGGAGCGCCAATCTTGAAAGATTCCATGCCTCAGTTTTTAGACAATGAGAAATCAAAATTCTTTGACACTATTCCACATCTCACAAAAATAAATTCACACATGGCTTTCCAAATAATAAGATATTGTCTGTTCGTTCCCTGCTTCACTTTTGTTTTAAGAAGCAGCCCTATGTTTAAATTAAAAAACTTGCTATCCACAGTAGATTCACTAATTCAAGTAGCTTTAACTCGAGTACTGAACCTTCCCATTACCGATCGTTGTTGGCTTCAGGCTTCCCTTCCCATCAGATTTCGGGGGCTTGGAATAAGAAAAGTGTCCGATGTCGCGCTTCCTGCCTTTTTGTCTTCTATTCACAGCACTGAGACCTTGTATAAGAAACTTATTCAGCCTTCTTTGGTTGATATTGAGGTCTCGTGCTGTGATGAAGCCAAACAGGCATGGTCAGTGGCCTGCCCGTGTGAGGACGTCCCCGATAACTTTTCATCGCAGCGGTAGTGGGATGAGCCTTGTTGCAAATTGCAACAAAAAAAACTGCTTGCCTCAAGTAGGAATATCACAGAGCGAGCTCGGCTTCTTGCTGTGGCAGAGCACGAGTCGGGTCTCTGGCTCCACGCCCTCCCATCCACCAACATCGGGACACTATTAGACGATCGGTCCTTCACCACGGCCGTCGGTCTGCGAATAGGGGCTTCATTAACTGAACCTCATCACTGCCCTTGCGGGGCTAGCGTTTGTCGGGCCGGACTCCATGGACTTTCTTGTCAGCGCAGTGCCGGCCGCTTGTCTTGCCATGCAGCCCTCAATGACGTTATCCGAAGGGCCCTTGTCTCCGTCGGTGCTCCGGCTACTCTTGAACCACCCGGAGTAGTTCGCGATGACGGTAAGAGGCCTGACGGTATGACGTTAATACCGTGGAAGCATGGGAGGCCGCTCGTATGGGACGCAACCTGCGTGGACACGCTGGCGCCCTCTCATGTTTCCATGAGTAGTAGGGCTGCTGGTTCGGCGGCGGCCGCTGCTGAGCTCTCCAAGGGGCGTAAATATGCGGCAATAGGTTCAAGCTACATGTTTACGCCTTTTGGGGTTGAGACAATGGGAACATGGGGTCCAGAGGCGCGACAATTTATCAAGGACCTCTCTGTCAAGCTGATAGATACCAGCGGCGACCGGCGGGCTGGCTCTTATCTGGGCCAGCGTATAAGTCTTGCCATACAGAGAGGTAACGCGGCCAGTATTTTGGGCACTCTCCCGCAGGGCAGTGATCTGGAGGCAATCTTTTTTTTGTGATTGTTATGTGTGTACAGGTTTGCGTTTTTTTTTTTTTACATCTTCTGTTTTATTTATAGTTAGTTTATTTAAGTTTTTGCTATAAGATGTGTACGTTTTAAAACTAATTCCCGTGAATAATTTGATTTCAAATTGTCTTAATAAATTATTACGAAAAAACTATTTAAACAGTGAAATAATTTTCAAATGCGGTTCCGTAGTTATTAATGATCAGCAGACCCTGGTCGCCATGTTTTACCAAAGTGCTAATAACGACCAATAAAATAAGCCCAAACTCGAATTTATTTAAAACATAAAATATTTTTAATATTGATATGGTCACTATAAGATGTTGTTAGGTTAGCTAATTTATGCAATAAATTAAGACAGAAGGTCCCTTAAGTAGGGACTGAATAAATTAATCGACTTTGATTAACATGGATCTCACAACTTTTTAAGGTAGAAGAAATAAGTTGCGAGACTTGGTTTTTTTACAAGTTTTGTTTTTGATGGCATCTCATTACTTTTTGTAGATAGTCCTACTTCTTTTCCTTTCCGATACCTTCTACTTACAACTGAAAATGTAACTTTGTAATCGTATATATTTATATGAGATTACAAAGTTATTTATACAATTAGTGTATCTAGGGCACTGGACTGAAATTGCAAAATATTTTAGTTTTTCCTTGATTTATACACTAAACACTAATTGTATTCCAAATTTGAAGCTTCTATGTCTGCTAGAAGTGCCTTAGAGTTTTGATGATCGGTCAGTCAGTGCAGAGTGAGTGACAAAATTGAGAAACTTTGACTAGTTATAATTCTTAAACTACTAGTTTAAATTGAATGAAATTTGAAATATACCGTTTTTATACAATGCCTGCTTGGTAACCGAAAATTCAGGCTTCTAATTTTATCCACAACGATGTTATAGGGGGTCGAAAATGGCCTAAGCTGCTTCGAGAAAAGGATGGTATACGTGCCGCTTTTTAGCTCGACTTGGCGGATTCGTCAAGCAAGGAGATACATCGTGTTTGAAGGTCCCAAATGCGTTTTTTCACGAAAGAATCTATTCAAAGCTTGACTAAAACATATTTATGGACATTTATATTTTAAGCAAGCACAACTAATTTAAAGAGCCAATTTTAGTCGTATCAGATATATTTCGCCTATATTTTAGTCAGCGTAAGTGGAATAAATAAAATAGAACAAGTAGATACATACGATAGATAGATCATGGTCATTGATATCACAATACAATTATTAGACGTCAGTGATCATGTTAAATTAGATAGTGGTAGTTGTAAACAGATTATTTAATATCTGAAATCAATTACTTTAGATTAATTTGCCGGCTCAAATGTAGTTGAAAACATTCTAGATACTTTTTATTTAATGTTTTAAATGCATTTTGTTATTGTAAAAACCCAAACAGTGGTAAATCCTAGAATTTACCGATAAATGATACAATAACTTTTCGTAAAGTTTAAAAATGCGAACGAAGGCTAGTGGGCTAAGTTGACCCTACAAAAAAATCATTGCTTTTTGTTATTTTTCAAAGTAAAAGATTCTGGGCTGAGTTGCCCACTACAAAAAATCAATACTTTTGCAAGTGGTCAATTCAGCCCACGGGCTAAGTTAGCTGCCGGCTGAGTTGCCGCCAAAGTGAAAATTTACCCTTGCATTTGGGAAACTGGGAACGCATCTTGATTTCAGTGCACTTGTATAAGTCTAACTATTTATTTAACTATTTCTTTTTCCGATTGGTTCAGGATATAACACCATTTTCAATGGACTGTATAAGTTGACTAGGGTGTCCCAAAAAAATCTGAGTAATTTTTTTTAACACATACCCTCTAATTACGTTCGTATGATAACAAAACTATTGCAAATAAAGTTTCATGCCACACACTTGCACTTGCATCGAAACGTGTCAGTACTTGCATACTAGGCGCGCGGCAGCTAACATATCAATGTACAAGTTATTGCTTGTTTGTTTTATTAGTAATCGCATTGTTTTCGTTGAATCAAGATGTCAGTGGAGTTACGCAGTTCAAAAAAAGATATTTCTTAATAGGAGACGTAAAACATCAAATTACCGGTTCAAAACTTCCCTCTAATGGACAAGTGCTGGCAGTTCTGTTCTATGATATTCGTGAAGTGAATTTAAGTGTCAATGAAAGCGCAAATCTTACTATTCGTGAGTGCATTATCTATTGGGAAAAGGCCCGTATACTGACAAAATCTTTACCTAACTGTGTGAAGAAACTAGTTACTTTATACCAAGTTTGTAGAGATTTGCAAAAAAATGCAAAAAAACACAAGATGTGTTTGAGCAGCGTCGTCAAGAGTTTGTTGCAAACTTAGACAATTTGTTTGATATTGCACATGCCGATGCGCTTCAGTTAATAAAGATAAACGAAGACAAGATATTTCTACAGCAACAGAGAGAGCCAGCTCGCCCCGGTCACTTAGCTGGTGTAGACAAAAAACTGACCGAAAAAGAGGAAAAGGCGCGACTTAGAAGCATTGAGGAACAAAAGCGGCGTGCTAAATTTTTTTCATCTCTGACACCTTTGACATCATCTTATGAACCCGTACAAGAAGATTTGTCATCTGATTCTGAACAAATGGAGTTACAAGAAAATTTTCACACCCTAACTGGGAGCACACGGCCTGATTCTAATAAAACTTCTATGAGAAAAAGTTTTATTACTCCAAAATTAGTAGCAGCGCTAGATCGATGTCAGATAAGTATGAGAAATTCTGTGTTTATTATTGAAGCAACTATTGAGGCACTGGGACATAACACTGGCGAATTTCCCATCAGCAAGTCCTCCATTCAAAGAATTCGCACGGAAAAGCGAACTGAGGGCGTCCAAGCAATAAAAGTAGACTTCCAAAACGAGGTTCCGGATACTGTTACTGTCCATTGGGATGGAAAACTGTTGCCTGCTTTAGATGCACGAAAATTTAAAGAAGAACGACTACCGATACTAATTTCTTAAGATAATAAAGAACAACTTCTTGCTGTGCCAAAATTGGACAACTCTTCAGGACGCGAACAAGCCGAGGCAGTTTGGAACGCTATTGTTGACTGGAATCTTGAAGATAAAGCGCAGATTCTCTGTTGTGACACTACTGCTTCAAATACAGGTCGTATTAATGGCGCTTGTGTGCTTCTTGAACAGAAACTGAACAGAGAAATGCTTATTTTTGCATGTCGCCATCATGTTTACGAGTTGGTGTTAAAAGGCGTATTTGAAGCAAAAATCAGCCAAGTCACTACAACCCCTGACATTCTATTGTTCAAAAAGTTCCGGGAAAACTGGAACAACATTGAGCCGGAGAGAATACAGAGCTATCCAGAAAAGCTTTCATGCCTAAGTGTTTCAAAAATTCACAAACTGCTAGAATTTTACCGTTCTGAATTAACTAAAGACTGCTAGAGACGACTATCGAGAATTAATAGAACTTTCAATAATATTTCTTGGCGGAGATATAGAGAAGAAATTTAAGATTCGGCCTCCACGTGCTATGTAACAAGCTCGATGGATGGCGAGAGCAACTTATTCACTAAAAATATCACTTCTTAGTTCTCAGTTCAGAATTTCAAAGAAAGAAAAGGAAGCTCTGTTAGACGTTTGCCTGTTCATCGTGACATCCTATGTCAAGCCCTGGCTGCAATGCGTTTTAGCAGTAAAAGCACCTTACCAAGACCTGTGCTTTCTGAAAACCATGAAGAACTACGAAACAATAGTATCTCTTAGGTGGTAGAGCTGATGCTGATTCTCGACTGTGGAGGCACCACCATCTTACTCGCAAATCCTCCCGAAGTTATTCAGGCAAAACCAGGCGGCCCACCATTGCCTGGGACCGATGGATGGCGGTATAACCATCCCCAATTGCCGGGCCTTATCTAAAACAGACTGGTGACGGGCAGTGGCGTCACTGGTCCAAGGGTTTTGGCACCGCGCTCACCAATCCTCCTGCCCAGCGTGTGTGAGTATGGGCATTTCTTCCAGGAGGACCGCCAAGAGTGGCAAAATTCTGGAAATGCCTATGTCCAGCAGTGGACGAAACAGGCTGACGGATGGATGGATCTCAAAAGCGGCTTTACAGAAGTTCTGCCAACATTTATGGTACTTGATAGATGAAGTGTCTATCTTGTCTCTATTTGATGATGATGTAGATCAAGAGACCAAATCAAGAATGGTTGCTAACTTAGCCAATGAAAATCAATCAGCTCATAATAAGCGCTACATCCCATCAAAAGAAGAACTTTGTGGCCCCCTTTACGAGAAAAGCCTAGATAACTTTGTGTCCATTAAAAGCAAGTCTCTGTTTTATCGCTTCAAACTGGATGATAGTTTTGTCCAAGAGTCACCTTCATCATGGCCCAATAATGCCGCATTTCAGCACGCTAAAAAGAAGCTGCTCACACTCAGAGCAGTAAACGATGCCGCTGAAAGAGCAGTGAAGTTAATGCAAGATTTTCATGGCTTAATCACTGTTCAAGAGGAACAAAAGCAATTTTTATTACGCTGCGTACAAGAGCACAGGCAAGTGTACCCTGACTGCAAAAAGCAAACTTTGAAAAGAAAATTTGGTAAATAAAGCCTTTTTAATGAATACCTAATAAATATAACATAATAGTTACCATTAGTGTTTTATTCTAAAATCTCAATATGGCTTCCCCATACTAATCTTAATGTTCAAAGTTTGACATCAAGTCGGCACGGGTTATCGTTATCCGATCGCAATAATGTTTGATATTCCAGTTATTACAGAGGGTACGCGATTCAAAATACGAAAAAAAAAAAATTCGCCCTTCTAGCCTGGGACACCCTAGTGGACATGTTAATAAAGAATAAATGCTGGATTCAGGCAGACCATTAAGTACGTAAAAAGTAAAGAACGTTGTTTAAATAAACTGTAAAACAAATGGTGATACTAGAAGTGCATTGAATTCAAAATTTAAATTAATTTTTCTTACCTGGGTTCACTAAGCATCATATCAATTGCAGTTCCCAAGTTCTGCGGCAGATTGTGCGTCAGATCAACTTTTATGGCATATCCTTTGGCTGCAGCTCTTATAATATTCAAGATTTGGTCGATAAATATTGGGACTCCAATGATTGGAACACCAAAATGAAAAGCTTCAGTTGAAGATAATAATCCTCCATGAGAAATAAAAAGAAAACAGTTGGGATGGGCTGTAACAGAAACTTTACTGTTAAATCTTTGTATTCAGCAAAGTGAAAGAATTATTTATTATTTTTTTATATATTTTTTGCCCGCAACTCCGCCCGCGTGTTATTCGGTTTAACGACATGCTTTTTCCGGGATTAAAAGTAGCCCATGTGTTAAATTAGGGTTTAAGCTATATCCATTCTAAATTTCATCCAAATCCCTCAAGCAGTTTCAGCGTGAAAGAGTGACAAACATACACACACACACACAAAAACTTTCGCATTTATAATATTAGTGTGATTTGTGCCAAGTTTTAAGTCTATATGTGACAATGGAGTTTCACTTTTTTTACCATTTAGATACTGAATTCTTAAAATAGATACTGACTAAAACCAAAGTACATTATTACGGAGTATAAGGGACCCAGCCTTGCACTATAACCTGCTGGGATGTAACTTGGCACGACCCCGGTACATATCTGTAGGTAACATTCAAGAAGTGGTGCTCCCCTTCAGGTTGGGTTGGGGCAGGAAAAAAATCCGGTCTCAGAATATTTGCTCTGTATCTGCCAAATCAAACGGTATCTTAATTTTTGTTCTCATTTTTGCTATTGGCTGGTATTTGAAAAAAACGGACAAGCGCGAGTCAGACTTGCCCACCGAGAATCGACAACATTACAAATAAATAATTGGTACAAAACTAAAAGCCATTTCGAGATATTGGCTTTCTGAGCATCATGTATTTTTTGTTTTATTAAATCGTTATCAACCAAAGAGTTTTTTTTTTTATTCAAACGTTGGTAAACACAGAATTTTTAAAACAATTACCTTTGCTTTCAAGTTCATTCCGTATTTTAAAAAATCAACTGTCATGTTATTGTGACTGTTGACATTGACAGCGAACATAAACATGCCAAGTTTTTTTTTTTTAAATAATCCCTTGGCAATGAACATCGAGTTTGAAATCCTCAGTTGCGACTTACGTTCTTTTAGAATGAGTGAATAAGAAAAAAATAAAATGAGCATTAAAAACACACAATAAAACAAAATAAAAATACGTAAGCTGTATTTTTACGCAGACTTTCAATATAAATATTGAAAACAAATGGTTACCTGAAATGAAATGATGTCGATTCCGTTAAAGACTATATTTTTTATGATTTAATTACAAATATAAGACGGTATTACTGGCCAAATTTCATAGTTCAAGGTCAACGGAAAATGCCCTATAAATTTGGATTCCTTTGAGAGTGTCGAAATATACGTTTTTTGCGGCTTAAACGGCCGTATCTTTTTTTTACGTTAACTTAGAAGTTGATTTTTTCACAGCTTCAAGGGAATGTAAACTTGAGTATATGGTTTTAATTTCAAGTCGATACCTCAACGCGAACCCGAGATAAAGAATTTTGACAGACAGACGGATGGATGGACGGACAGACAGACGGATAACACAAAGTGATCTTTTATGGGCTCCGTTTTTTCCTCTTGAGGTACACAACCCTAAAAATAAAATCATTTGCCCCCTATGAAAAGAAGTACAATTAAAAACTGGGTGGCACCACTTCTTAAATGTTACCTATAGTTATAGATTATATCGTATGATAAAATATTTTGAGTAAAGATACAAATCCACACAGTATCTTACCTAAAATGCTTTGTTGTGGTGCCCATTTGACGATATGCACGTTTTTCGGTACCTTCTCGAGGTTTGTTTCAAATTTCCAGAGCACAGTCTGTTTTAATTTTCCAAATACCCCCAACAATCCTTCAACGAGAGATTTTGGAAGTGTTTCACTTTTCCAGATTGAACCTAGACTGAAATAAATCACCCCATACTTTGCGTTGTCCATTATGGTTTGTAGGTCCTAAAATACATACACAAGGTTACATAAGGCCAAATAAAAAACGGTAAGTAATAAAAAAGCAGTAGGTCAGTTATCTAGGTGGTAGAGCTGGTGGTCCTATCTAGGTAGAGCTGATGCCGGGCTCGACGTTGGAGGTACCACCATCTTACTCGCAAATCCTCCCGAAGTTATTCAGGTCGTATATTGTATATTGTACCTAGGTAAACTTACAGCTGGCAAAGGCTTCACAGGGTCCTCAATGTGATATCCACCAATCAGTTTGTAGTTTTGTGGAATGGCTGGTAAATTCCCCATAGCATGATGCGTGTTGGAGAAGATCAGAGATGCGTTGTGAATTAGCTCTTCATATGGAGGTAACTTTCTACCTTTGCTTGCTAGGAGAGGTCCAAAATAACTTTCATAAAAGCTTTTTTCTTGGGGTCCCACATCAAACCTAAAATTTAATTGTAACTTTATAGACTTAGCATCTGCCAAATACATAAAAATATAATATGTTTTAATACATAACCAACGACAATGAAAATTAATTGTTCAAAATAACAAATAAGTCAACTATGTTTAGTATTTACGTAGGTAAAAAAAATCGATAAGGTTGATAAGATACATTTTGTTTCTTTTACAGAAGGTGGGTTGGTGAACGCGGTGCCAAAACCCTCGAAACTAGTGATGCCGCTGCCCATCACCAGTCTGTTTTGTATAAGGTCCAACAATTTGGGATGGATATACCTCCATCAACCGGCCCCAGGCAATATCCGGCCACCTAGTCCCCAGGCCTATATCTGGCCACCGTGTTGTAGCTCTACCACCTGATATATGTATATTTGCCCTCCACTTTGCAAGCGTAGTATTTCCGTATCAACAGAATATGACATTTTATTTTAGTGTAATCAATCATACAAACTTTTCAATCCATGTTGAATACAGAAGACTCCATAATTCCTGGGCTCTTTCAAGGAATGAAAAAGGCGGTACGTTGGTGGAGAGGTACGCAGCAGTATAGGCTGGATTGGCCGGTTCATGGACTAACTTCAATGCTGTGGTGTCTACGCCTAGTGAGAAGCTCCAGATCGTTGGACAATCGTAGTATGATGCTAATCTGGAAAGCAAAGGCGATTTATTACTTAAAGTGGTTCGAGGGGTCTTGCTTTCACATGTCATGCACAACCCATAAACAGTTATCGAAATCTCGGGGTATTTTACTACATATCATAGTGAAAGGGTTACAGAATCATAACAGAATCAGAATCAATGTCGGACGCGTTCTGTAATCCTCGTGTACATTCGTACGTTCCATTGGAGGCAGAACCTGTTGTTTTGAATTACCTATTCATACAATGTATTATTTCGGTGACTTTTATGCATATAATGTAAAAATATGGCGAGGAAATAAAGTTACTGCCCTTGTTTCTCGAATATTCGAATATTCTGTTTTTTTAAATGTTTATGGGTTGTTTTATTGTAAAGGAATATGTATCTCTCTCTAAGTTTCTAAAGTTGCAGAATTTCTGGTATTTTTTTTAATTACAAAGGCATTTGTTCATTACAGGCATTACATTTGATGAAAATTTACTAAAATGCCCCAAGATTCCTAGCATTGCTTAGAATTGTTTGATATGTTTAATAAATCAGTTATTTTATGAAGTTAATCCATCGATTCGATGCTAGGACGGCTATTCCCGCACTTGCAGAAAAATTGCTAATGCAGATTTCGAATCCAGCCATCGGCTATTCTGGCAATATTTTTCACTAGCAATACCTGTCGTTCGACTTTAGTTTAGATGTAAAGTGAAGTGACCTAATTTTTATGGAATAGAAGAAATGCTTCCTTTATGTTTGCGATCAAAAAGTCAACAAAAAAACGGTCTGCAAAATTTACAAAGAAATATGATAGGGCGTATTACCCGGTTGTGACATTAGCTCTGTAAGTTCAAATCAGGACATTGGATCAATATTCTTTGTTTTTCGTATTCTCATTTACTATTTAAAAACATTGTGATCGTACCCGGCGAAGAGTTCGCTTTCCCAAAGGTCTGCAATCACGACATCAAAAGTCTCATCACTGTTCAAAAGTTCTCTCACATCTTTATTCTCAAGTGTTATCTTTGCAATGTCGTAGCCAATCTGAATCATTTCATGATGCTGATCGTTATTTTGATGGTCCAGTAAGTAGGTGATGTTGAAAATATCGTGGCCAGCTGAAAAAAAATATAAAAAACCATTTCAAAGATCTGTTTGTACTTTTGCCTAAAAAGTAACACAATACAAAACATCATTTGTTTTTCTTTTCATTCTCGTTATGATCACAGAACTAACTTGGGATTTAAACTATTGTGATTCGGTTCAAACAACTGAATCTATGGCTTAAACTAGATTGTCAAAATACCAGCCCTCTTGTTCAAAGGACAATTATTCCAGGTGGACGAAGTCAAAGCCAAAGACAAAACATCAAAACGGTGATCTGGTAAAAGAGCATTAAATGTGTAAAAACTAAAGGGGTTGCATCGCTCCGCTCCGCTTCACTCGGCTCCCAAATTTATGTTCACAAGCAATCCAACACGCCCCTCCTTACTTCGCTCGTTTTTCCTTGATTTTCACTATTATATTCCAAATTTAAAGCTTCTATGTCTGCTAGAAGTTGCTTAGAGTTTTGATGATCGGTCGGTGAGTGAGTGACAAAATTGAGAAACTTTGATTAGTTATAATTCTTAAGCTACCGGTTCCAATTGAATGACATTTGAAATATACCGTGTTTATACAATGCCTGCTTGGTTACTGAAAATTCGGGCTTCTAGTTAAATCCACAACGAAGTTATAGGGCGGTCGAAAATGGCCTGAGCTGTTTCGAGATAAGGATGGTACGGCCGTGCCACTTTTTAGCTCGACTTGGCGGGGACACTGCCGTGCCCCCAGATGGAATTGGTTCATAAAAACTGACTTCTTAAATAAAATCAAAATCCCTGATTTTTTTATCTCAGCGACGTTTATAATGAGGTGGTATTTAATAATTATATCTTTTTTTATTATTTTCGATTATTATTATTCGATTGTAGTTCTATCATAATTATAAGACCATTTATTCTTTGACTAGCATTTGCCTGCGGCTTCACCCTCGTTTAATCTCTGCCCTGTTTTCGGCTTACGTGTATTTTATTAACACCTCCTAAAGCCTGTAATATGTTGAACGCCACTACGATCCTAATTTAAAAAATTGCATCCAAATCCGTTGAGTAGTTCTCGAGTTAAAACGGAACATACATACATGCAGACAGACAGACAAAAATTAAAAAAAATGTAATTTTCGCTTTAGTTTAATATACTAACCACGAATTTAATTAAACATTTTGAAATAATATTCAATGTACAGACACGACTTCTTTACTGTTTTATTATTACATTAGATTTAATCAAATATCCTGGATCTTTCAACTTACTATTATCTGATTGCAGGGATATAATATAATAGATAAGAACGAAGATATGAATGAATGAATGAATTGACACTTTATTGTACAGATACACATAAATCTAAAAGACATTAAAATAAAGAAGAACAGAGAATCACTCAAAGCGATTTCTTCCAGCCAACCTTTGGGTGGTGAAGAAATTATAATAATACGAAAATTAAATAGGGATAGACGATGATAAAATAAATGATTCAGTAAATAAAGTGATAAATGGCTATGGTATCGAGAGCGCTAGACAACGCGCCACACAAAAAAAACGTGCTTATCTGTACATCAACCATAGACAAATGAACTTCGTGAGTTTGAGTATTTGTTACTGCTTAGTAAATTTGTGACGTTTAAAAAAAATGTATAAGAAAATGTGTTTCATTTATGGTCTAAAACGGCAACACTAGTCGAAAAACCGACATTATGACAAATTTAGCACATAACACAGGCCAACAAGGTTTTTGGTGCCTGGATTTTTTTGTTATTCTTACAAGAAATGGTGGGCTCATTATGAATCAGAACTCAGATTTCTCTATCAATTCTCATTTTTTCTAAAATTCAAAATTTTCATTTTTTATTACTTTTGAATTTTTTTTTGCCGTACGTAGGCGGGGAATGTATTTGTCATAAAATTAAATGTAAAGCGCCCCAACTAAAAGAAGGGAAAAATCGAAAATTTTTAAAATACAACCTGTCGTAGACAAATATTGCGAAGTGATTGCGAAAAACTGAGTTCAAATTCGGATTCAACAGACAAATTTCTAAAAGAAAACAGTAGAAACATCTGGGTACCAAAAAAAAAGTGTCGTATTTGTTTGCCTTGTGATTTGCAGAAACGTTTTTTTTCCTACAAATAAACCACTTTCTTTAACCTAAAATCCTTTATATAGTGCTATAGAACGGTTAATTTATTAAAAATCAAATGCTCGCTAAAAGTATTTAGAGTTTCCCAAGAGATGTATTTCGCAAAAACCATTACTGAATTTAAGTTGTTTGCGACTGGTTCCGTACCCAAACGCACTATACCTAACTGGTAGTTCACCCCGAACTGTAAACTAGCACTCGCCCGATTCGCACTTGACCGATTTGGCTCATATTTGAAGTTAAATTATTCTTTTTGCCTTACTCGCCTGCCAAATTTCATGACATTCCGATCAACGATTCTCGAGTTATCGTCGAACAAACATTCATACATACATACAAACGCCGGATTGTTCAAGTAGACTCGGAGAACTCGCTCCTTCGCTCGCTCGTCCGAAAATAGGAAAAACAACCTTAGATAAAAAGTATTAAAAATGTGGTTTATGTAGAATAATATATTAAGATATGACGTATGGGTTTATGGCACTAAATGACAATAAACGCGTCAATAGTTAAATGTCAATTAGGTTTTTCTACCAAATTTTATAGATGATCTTGCATAAAAACTTTAGAGCGCATGCCTACGCT
Organism: Ypsolopha scabrella; assembly: GCA_910592155.1. Taxonomy (NCBI): domain Eukaryota; kingdom Metazoa; phylum Arthropoda; class Insecta; order Lepidoptera; family Ypsolophidae; genus Ypsolopha; species Ypsolopha scabrella. Next base: position 17,263,358 of record OU342982.1, read on the forward strand.
AAATTAGCAACTATGTCAGTTCAAAAGTTGACGAACCTTGGAATAATATTAATATCAGCGAGTATTGCAAAATGGCTGTTGCAAAATAGGAGAAATAGTAGGGAAGCGATGGATGGCAAAAAAAATTAACAATATTCTTGTAGATCTATAAATTTTCTTCAAGCATTCGGAAGTAGTAAGAAAATTCCTGCATATATCATATAGAACTTTCGATTTGTTTTTGTCAAAAGTAAAGGTTTACTTTTTATTAAACACGGCCATTACCTATGCGAGGTCAATGAACATGGCATTTATTTTTGATTTTTTTTTTGTGTTTGGACTGCCCGTATTTGGAGGAGTAGGCCTTCAAAGACAGGTGTAATATTTCGGTTTGAGTGTACGCATGTACCTTAAAGTGTATAACAATCATAACTTGTGCTTTTAGGAATGAAACCCATCGCAACCACCTTAATTTTATATGAAACTAGCTTTCGCCCGCGGCTTCGCCCGCGTTGAAGTATTCTTTGTGTACTCCCTTAAAATCTGTCTATATTTTTCGGACCGTTTATTTTATAGAACCTATTGGAATTAAAGATGTTATATTTGGCGATAAAACTCAAAACATACGTATACATACACAATACCAATCCCATTGTCCATATGGATGGCAACTCGCCCTCTGTTACCTATCTATAGTAAACATAGCTGGTGATATTGTGTTATGTCTTTCTGTCTATCCGATTTTGTATGTCTCTTTTATACCTTTTCCGTGGGATTCATGAGATAAAAAGTAGCCTATGTCCTATTCAAGGTCTAGAACTACATTTTTGCAAAATTTCAACCCAATCAGTTTCGTAAGTATGACGTGAATGAGTGAGTTTTCTATCGTTGCCATCTCATGGGAACTGATTTATGTGGTAAAAGTAGCCTATGTCCTTTTCCAGGTCTAGAACTACATTTATGCAAAATTTCAACCCAATTGGTTCTGTAGATACGGCGTGAAATAGTAACAAATATCCATACATCAAAACTTTCGCATTAATTAAATAATAATAATTAATATTATATCTATCAGTGGGATACTTACTGATTGTTTTGTCCACAACTTCACTAACATTTATCACTCGAACACCTTCTGGTTTCCTTTTTTCCGGGAATGCTGTTATCATGGTCATCTATAAACCGAATTTCAAGGTTGAACAAGCATTGTGACATCGTAATTTATGAGTTGGGTGTTCCGATCAAATAGTAACCCTTAGTAAAGTTTTAGGCATCTGTTTGCATTATCTCTCTAGCCGTTAAGCTCAGTATTATATTAAGAGTATTTATCTGGAATATTCGATTAAATCACAAGTTTTTTTTGGGGGAATCATTTTGGCTTTTATTAGAGGACCGTATTATTTTACGGAATGTCCCGTTTTCAGCTTACTTGTCAGTGACTTGGAGAAACTAATACGGGACAGTATATTGTCTCGAATTTTTTTCATTCAATTGATGTTTTCTTCAATATATTGACTGCATAAAACTACTTCTGCCTTCACCATCAGTACGTGTACTGCCAGTTCCAGCCCTACAGGGCAAAGTTTTAAAGGCCAAAACAGAAAAAACCAAGCCAAAAATAAATATTACTTTTTTTTTTTAATATCCTGTAGTTTCTTTCATATTTTTTATGTAACTTAAAGTTAGTACGTTAGTTATAAATACATAACTTTTATTTGTTAACTTTATTGGGTTGAGTGAGCCTATATACCTATGTAGTTCTCACCGTACAAGAAAACTTTGTGAGGGGACTAGTGCCTGAAAATGTATTGTCATGTTTACTTGTGTGAATAAATTACTAAATAAATTACTATTACAATATAATAAATTATTAATAATAATTATCATCAATATAAATAATTACTTACAATATTCTTGAAACTATAAATATAATGTAATGTCCCTTAGCACAGTTAAATAAGGTCATTTGTAGCAAAATTGTGAAAATTTACAGAAAATTGTTCATTACAATTCTATTTGGTAATTTATTGTTAAAATATTATATAAAGTGCGCTAAAAATATCTGCCACGGTCGCAATGGAAGACAGTTTTGTGTATATAGATTACAATAGTAAATAAATGTTGTACCCCGGAATAGTTACATAAATTTGGAAAATAAAGTAAAAAAAATAAGCTGTGATAGAAATAAATTTCTATATATTTTTTTTCAAAACTTTGTGATTTATCAATGGCAAAGATATATCAAATAAAATTTATACATGCGGTATGGAAAATCAGAAAAGTAAATCTGGACGTGAGGAGCTCTGAACCGGATTCGAAAGAAATAAAGTAATTAAACATGAGTGGCGAAATTTGGGAAAGGCCTATGCCCAGCAGTGGATGAACACGGGCTAATGGATGGATGGAAGTAAATAAATAAATATTTACTTTATTCTGCATAACGTATGGTTCGCAAACTACGCGCAACGTGTCGTTTCGTCAAAGAAAATAATTTTTGTCCGTTTCCAACTGTTTTTTGTTACTACGGGACGGTTTTATAAAAATACATCAAGTCTAACTTATACGCACATTTATTGTATGAAAAAATGTATGACGTTAGATCAATAAAATATCGTTACTATACAATACACTCTCTCACCTGCAGCCGTGGCAGATATTTTAATAGCACCTTATATATTAATATGTTATGTAGAAGAAGCAAAAGAGGTGAAATCTGTAATCACTGCCTACCCCTCTGAGAGACAGGCGTGAGTGTATTACTTAGTTATTATAATAAAAAACTCTACTTAACTTATGCCCATCGCTCAAAAGATGTCTCATAAAAGCATTGCCTAACAAACTCATGCTTTTACCAGGTACAGGAAATACTAAAAGAATATTTAAGGATTCCGTTTTCGAAGCATTAAAAAATAAAATATAGGCTAGAATGACTAAGATATTTTTCAAGGTCGCCATTGTGTCGCACACTACACAACACTTCTAAAATCACTGAATTGTCATTCTCAAGATTGCCTTTTTACTTTTATACACAACAATGTTATCACTGGATTTTTATTATCGAGATAACTTTGGCTTGGATTTAACAGATTATTATTTAATCTATAATATAAATAAGGAAAAGTCCCCGTGGTATGTAAGTGTGATTTATTTCCGCAGTATTCAGAAAAACGGTCTCTTCTCTAGTAGGCTTACCATGAGTTTTGCTTACTATACACGTTACCATCTGCGTCACATATTTTGTATGAGAAAAGCTGGTTCCTGTAGTAAGCCACTAGGGGCGCTGCACAATTTCTCAAATAAATATTGTATTTATTTATTTATTTAATTGGTTTCAAGAACAAAAACAGCGGACACGGTAAATATAACAATAAAAGTATAAATAGTTGACTCAGCATAATAAAACAAAAACCGTTGAAAGAGCCAATACAAGCCCTTAACGTGTATAGTAAGCAAAACTCATGGTAGGCCTATAGGTACTTTAGGACAATGAAGCAAGGTCTAACTAAAAAGCAAATTAATTGGGCTTCAAATGTCCTTTGAATGTGTGTGTGATATATAACTTCTACACGAATTCATAAAGTGCTCAGTATTGGAGACGACTTCAGACGACACACGCTTCATACAAATTCGCACCTGTGTAAGTATGAGAATTCCTAATTAGGGTTTTTTTTTTAACTAGAGATTTTTGTATTGAAGCTAAAACTAAAGTCTATTTTTTAGGCGATAAAGGTTTTTTTGTATATTTTTATCTGATTAAATAGATAAAGCACCGTATTTAAATTACCTTGGCAACAAGTGCTAGATTTTTTCGACGTGTAAATTCCGAGGTGTAGCGTGGAAATAGATTTTTATAAAGGTTTTGAAATTGCTACTTTCAACTGAAAGGGTTGTGATAAGTTTTTTGCAGAATTTAGCGTGTAAAACTCTAAATGCACTCTTTGTCTATATCGAAAATATTTTTTCGAGGTACAGTTTTGTGAAGCAGTCACTGTTTATAGCATATCAAATGGAGCCAGTCCATTTTACTAGCCTTTCGCCCGCAGCTCCGCCCGCGATTATTCGCCCCCTGTTTTCGGCTTGGGCGTTATTTTAAGTACAGCCCTTATAGCCTACATGCATATTTAAGGTCTTACAATTCAAAGTGAAAAAAAATTAAGAGATGATAGAGTATCCCCAATATACAACATTCCAACGAAAAAAATTTTTTTTCGCGATCTTCTTTTTTTCGCATTTAGTCAACTGATTGTACCGGAAAGTGAAAAAATATGTGACCAAAAAATGTTTTTTCCTTCTAGAATGTGATCAGTTAACGATACATGATCGACCCTAGAATTATTTTCACTTATTATTGTAGAACCTTATAAATTGAACAGGGTAACTACGATGATAATAAAAAAGCGCATCCAAATTCATTGAGTGGTTCTCGAGTTAAAACAGAACATACATACAGACAGATAGACAGAAAGACACACAGACAAAACTTCAAAAAAATGTGATTTTGGCAGTACAATACCAATAACCAGAGATCAGGGTTAATAAACGGTAACGGTATGGAACATATTGTTGATACCAATAAGGGTATACCCCAAGATTCTTAATCTGATTGATTGATTATTTACATTAAACCTACTAACAACTATTTCTATACATTTTGACAGCTTTTTCACAGACGTATAATATAGTAGCTGACTTAACATTAATAATAAACGCATAGAGTCGACGCGTGGAAATTTAGCTCAGTGAACTTCGGGCTCTTTTTAATATAAATATTGCTTGTTTCCAAACAAAATATATACTAGAGATTAGTTTAGGAATTAACAAAAATATGTTCTAAGCATAAGCCAGCCAAAACAACCCATTTTTATACGGTTCTTCGTCTTGTCACGCTATTTAATCTTTATGTTTGTTCTGCTACAGCTTGTTATTTAAAAAAAAACCCACCCTTGAAAAACACATTTAACTTTAAGATAACCAGACTAGATATATAGGGTGAAATTAAATCAATCGAGCAAATTCATACTGGAGACTCGGTTAGTGATCAGGAACTAGGTTCAGTAATCCATTCGGCCAGATTCGAAAAATATATTTTTTTGCTCCCTTACTGGTTGGACTAGTTTAAGTACAATCCTAGTCTAGGCAATAAGGAAGCAAAAAAAAAAATAGAATTTCACCAAAAGGGTGATTGAATCTTGTTTCTGATCACTAACCGAGTCTTCAGTATGAATTTGGTCGGAAAATTTAATTTCAGCTTGTATATACCGGGTGTAAATAGATGAAACCACAGTCATCAACCCAAACGCGCCGACATACGGGCGAGTTTAGAGAGAGCGTCGTCCGTATTACGTCGCTCAGTAATACAATACGAATGTATAATGTAAGATAATGAAATATTATATTCGTAAATAACTAAAAACTATGATGGGTATTAAAAACGGATATAGGTAAATAATATTTATATTTACTAGCTTTTGCCCACGGCTCCGCCCGCGTGTGATTCTGTTTAACGACATGTTTTTTTCCGGGATAAAAAGTAGCCTATGTGTTAAGTTGGGGTATAAGCTATATCCATTCTAAATTTCATCCAAATCCGTCCAGCAGTTTCAGCGTGAAAGAGTATCAAACATACACACACACACACACACACACACACACACGCACAAACTTTCGCATTTATAATATTAGTGTGAAGTGTGATTAGCTATCTCAAACACACTCAGACAAATGAACTTACAGAAAATTGGTTTACAATTTTTGCTACTCTAACAAATTAAAAAGAAATAATAAATAACGACTCCCTTCGTATTGCTGTGGCCCTGAGGCTTGGTTGCCATGTTTGCGAGGAACGTGCCTGCATCTGCAACTCTACAGTCGACACATCAGGTCACCACGGCCTGTACAGGTAGATTAACGCGCTGTTTCATGACTCCCCACAAAAAATAATCTAAAGGCGTCATGTCGGGAGAACGAGCAGGCCAACCCACCGGCCCATGGTTGCCAATCCACCTGTTTCCATATGCTTCGTTTAAAAAATCTCTCACGATGATTGCGCTATGGGCGGGACATCCGTCCATTTGCACAAACATGTGCCTTCGAATATCAAGTGGCACGTCTTCTAGCAAAAGAGGTAAATCTTCACTCAATAAACTTAAAAAGGTTATGCTATTTAATGTAGCTGGCAGTATAACTCGGCCAATGAGCTTGTCACCAATAAGGGCTGCCTATACATTGATTGAAAATTGCACCTGAGAGTTGGTCGATATCTTCAGGTGTTGATTTTCATGTCTCCACTCGTGCAAATTCCTGCAGTTTGTGATCCCATCTCTCGTGAATCTAGCTTCATCCATCCATAGAATCTTTTTAGAAAATTCCGGATCGTTAAAATTTTTCTTTGAATCCAAATACTCATTACGCACCTGGCACGAAATTCGATGTCACCATGCAGACGCTGAACTCTCTGTTAGAGGTAAGGATGCAGTCCTTCCTTCTTTAAAATGCGCCACACTGATGTTTTAGAAATGCCATGACGCAAAGCCAAACGTCTAACACTGGTTGTTGACTCAGCAAATACATTGTTCAACACGGCTTCTTCAATAGCCACGTCAACTATGATGACTCGATCGCGTTGAGGAGGAGCCAATCCTAGTCGAATGTTAGCAAATCTTCTGTGAATTTCTTGGAAGTTTCTGGCCGATGGAACTGGAACTCTGTTTGGGTATGTAGCAATGTAAGCTGCACGGGCAGCACTTGCGACCCCATGTGACATGCCATAAAAGTAATGCATATTAGCAATTTGTCTTGAGGTGAAGTCGCGCAAACGTGGCATTTTTAACGCAATGACTGAGCAGAAAACACAATAATACGTCAGCAGCGACGAAAGTTTCGAAGCAACTACCTGACTTGGACCTTGCCGTTCGTTAGCTGGTATCAATCCCTTCCCTCTACCTCGCCGCCCCTGCACACTAACAATACCCAACAAAAAGATTTCTTGGAAAAAATGTGCCGTTACGACACAGAATACCGTTATGATTGACGTTGCGCTCGGAATGACTAGTTTTGTTCGCTCATAGCAAGAGTTTTTTTGAAGATAGAAGTCCACTTTTTTTTTTATTTTACGTGTAATTAAACGTAGAATCAAAATAAGCAATAATAAATTAGCTTAAAGGGGAAGTTTTTTCGAGAAATTTAGTAATAACTGAAAAATTCGAATCAAAAACTTGATGTTTATTTTACAAAAACCTGTTTTTTAATTAAACGTGTAAATGTATGGCTTTTTTAATTATTTGATCTTGTGTGTCTATTATTCTTAATTATTAATAATTTTGTTTTGGCGAGATACACTTGGTATTTCAAAAGATACGATTATTTTATCAAACAGGGTCTACCACAAGTACTTCGAAAGAATAAATTAGTATAAAAAAAAAACAAAAAATGACAGACCAATTTCTTCCATTTTTTTGTCGATAAAATTGGGTCTAATTTTACCCCCTTTCGGGTGTGCACTTTTACGGGGGACACACTGTATAGGTATACAGGGCTGACTTTTTGAACATCGTCCAAATTTATTTATTTTAATCTTTAGTGAAAATAATTAAATACGTGTTGTTTCTTTAAGTATCGCCCTGTACTGAAATATTAAGATACGGGTATGCAAAGTTATCCCAAAAAAAATTGCGTTTGTAGACACCATGCGCCGTGCGCACTACGCGGCTACGTTTGTAGACACCATGCGCCGCCGCACGCGCTATGCGGCTACGCGCCTTCCGTTCACGTTCGTTGACAACGCTGTACGAAAAATCTTGGGAAAAAAATACGTTGAGGTGAAAATTTTACCTATCTATAAGTAATTATAATATAAAATCCTTTTTTTTTTTCAAAATTGACCTCTACGAATAAAACCTAATGCTTAAAAAAAAATTGGACGATGTTCGAAAAGTCATCCGGTATATGTATATAATAGGAATAAAGGTACACAGCATGGAAGACTTTAAAAATACCTATTTTTATAAACGAATTCTTATTTTTTTTGTATTATTATGATACCGACTTTGAATTAAATATTTATATCACCTACGGTATCAGTATCAATCCTGTCAAAAACATTTCATGTAAACTAGATCACCAAGACTCAGAAGCTCATAACGCTTTCACGGTTAAAAGTTGTCAGATCTCATGTAGAGCCAAGTCCTTAACTCTACAAGACCTAACTCTACAAGCCCTAACTCTACAAACCCTACAGATTGGTCAAAAAGCATAGCTTGGTTGTTTCGCGGCCGTCAAACAGACACTCCCGTGGACTTATAATATTATGTCATGCAATAGTTCCATGAAACGGCCAAGCAATACTTTTTGATCAAGATGTAGGGTTTGTAGAGTTAGGGCTTGTGGTTGCCCTAACGATCTAATCAAAGTGCGTTGATTTATCAGTCACTCAGTGAGTCAGTCAGGACTTTGAGTCTTAGTACCTATATATGTATATGTACATCAGTGGCGTGCATAGGATTTTTAAGTGGGGTAGGCACAACACTGTCTGTATGTTCTTTGCACGTATTAAAGCGAGAATTACGATAAATAACGATATAACTCGCACAGGTGTCTTTCTCTTTTGTCCAAGCTCATTGGCAAAAAACCTCTTACCCCATTATCAACAATGAATCCTACGCACGAATCCACTATTTAAAAACGTGTGGCACCATCTAGTAGCAAGTAGTGCAAGTAATCATGACAACGTGGTTGCTTCGCACAGGCGTTGCATATTTTAATGAGAATGTGTGCATGCTTAGCACGAGCCGCTGACGTCATGAGAGTATAGTTACAGATGCACACATAGAAAATTGCCTTCGAATTTTAGTTATGCGTGTTGCCACGGTAGCGCGAGCGCTGCGGAGCAGGCAGGTAGGTATTTCAAAGAAAGGGTGTGGCTTACCTGATTATAATATTGAAATGGTTGTGTGTACCTTCCTATATAAAGGTAGTGGTCTAGTTAGCTAAGCCAAGCCCAGGGTAGGCATTGCGTATTTGCCTATAGGAGATGCACGCCACTGATGTACATACCGGTTGAAAATGAATCCTCTAGCTATAACAAAGGAAACTGTTCTTTATGCGAAGTAAAAAATACATATTGTACGAGCTAACGCACACTTGTACATTTTACTGAATCAGGTTTTACCTAATTTTACCTGTATTAAAATATATTTTGTCAGATTGCACTTTTGTATTTACCAATTTAGTGAAAGCAATGTGCGATCATCAATCACTCGTTGGGTTTGGTTCTTAGCTCTCTTTGGAGTCATCATCCCTTAGCAGCTACCCACAGACAGCATTAGCATCCCAGCTTTAATAGTGTATGAAACTCACCATATACATGTTTTGATACTATTGTCATGAATCATAATTTAAAAAAAAGATATCGACCGCCAAAGAAGCACTATTACTCCGGTGACAGAGACGACGCTCTACAAAACCTATGTGTACAGAGCTTATATGCATTATTTATCAGTGGTAATATGTACGGTATATTATCACTTACATGTCGCGTTGCGTAGGCTGCCCATTTTTTCAAAATATAAACAAAAAAAAAATACTTTTTTCTACGGTTTTCAACCTGTATACAACGTGAAATTTGAGTCATTTTGCTAATGAAAACTAGTACTCGTCCATATGAACAACTTTTACTATGAAGCCAACACTGAAATCGTGAAAAAAAAATCAGCATTTGGGTCGAGTAGGTATTTAACTTTTCTATGGAACAGCTGATATTTTTTTCACGATTTCAGGGTTGGCTCCATACTAAAAGTTGTTCATATGGACGAGTACTATCACCAGTTTTCGTTAACAAAATGACTTAAATTTCACATTGTATAGATAGAATATCAGTTACATATTCCAGATACACCTCTACATCATAAAAATCCTTCCTACTTACTAACAGGTAAATATTCCCGCGCCGTTGGCGCGCTCCCCCGTACGCCCTGTGCCACCCTACGGGTAATGCGCCCGTCTACCACGCCAGGCAGGAATTTCAAATCTCTATTAAGGAGAGTGGGCAAAAGAGTATGGAGCTTGGTCCAAAAAAAAATATGTCGGCTACTTCCAGACGTATTCTATATATAAAGGTAGTAATATGTACTAACATTTTTTGAAAACCATACTCCGATGTCATGATTAGTTTTTGAGTTATGGCTCATTAAACATTTTTGTTTTAGTTGTTAAAATTCTTATTTTTGGTATCCATTTGATCAAAGTGGCCAGAAAACGGTATCTTCTTTAAGTTATATGGTTTATCGTTTTGTTTTTGCTATGATTTCATATATTCAAACATGCTTCTAATACGAGTTAAGTAATCACAGTTGGTTAAACTCTGTATTAATTGCATAAAAAGGTATCAAAAAGATGTTCTAACAAATTATTTTAATGTGTTATTTTCGGGTTACTTAAATAATGATAAATAATTGATTCCACAGTTTTATAAAACATATTTTTGTTATTATTTAAAAAATAAGTACAACATATTTTAGTTTCTTACAAAGAACCAGTAAAAAATAGAACAATGTTAGTTACAATAGTGTCAATAATGTGTCGTCTGCGCGCTAGGGTGAGTTCGTGTATGTAAGTGTATGGATTTGTGACACATGTGATACATTATTTTAATATTCATCTATAATAATAGTATCTAAAAACTGTGCTGGCATACGTATGATATCTTGGTGGCGAGCCCACCCAAGATACCACACGACGCTCATGTCATGGGCACAGCAACCAAGTGTCCTTTAATAATCTCGTCCCTGGTAATATGATCCCAACCTATTTGTTGTAGCACAAAGTCACTTGTCAGGCACTCTCGAACAATAGCCATCTTTCTTTCTAAAGTTCGGCGACTTGTATTGAATAGCTGAGCTAAGCGCTCGTTCGGTTCACCAGTTCGCAATTTCATTAGATACATTTCCAAAAATGTATTTGCCTTTCCTCTGTTGTGAAGGGAAGTTGTTTCCAACATAAGCTGTGGCTTAAGTGATGATGGGTCAGTCCAACGTGAAAATGAAGAATGAAAATTGTTTCAAGATCGTAACAGATGGAAATATTTTGTCTCTGTCTACCAGTCTGGAAGTTAGGCGTGAGTTCATGTATGTATATGTATAAACTAGTAAAAAATTATACATACAACTGCATTTAAAAGCAAATAAAAATGACCATGTACAAACTAACTGTAAAAAAATGATTTTTTTATATCATCTACAACCTGTTGCTTGCGCCTAAAAATACTCTACTCTCCTAATATGTATACGAAAGTTTTATAGCTTTGTTTCCACTAGAAAAACGTTAAGAAATGGGAATTTATCAAAACATTAATTTATTGAGCAAGCTAGCTAGTCATAAGTATTCCCAGTGTATTACTTTTAAATAAACGTACTTCTAAACATACCACACTCAGGCATCTAAAAAAACAAAATGTATGGACTTACTTGTACTTATTCCTCCATTCCATTAATATATTGCGCAATAGCAGGGTTGGCTTCGAAGACTTCTCTTGTTATAAGGTAAAGTCTTCTTCGGCGACGTGTATTGCAAAGACTACAGTCTCGTGCCTCCATTACGAAGAATTTGTAAAAATCCAACACAAAAAGCAATCAGAGTCCGTTAAAAGTTGCACAAGTCGTCAATATTCAAGAGTTCACAAAACCGAATCAAAAAGCAAAATCAAGTCAAATAACAAGGTAATAGGTAGTAAATCAAGCGCACAGTACCCAACGAACAACCGAAAGACTGCAACGTGCGACGCATGATCCTTTGTTATCATTCTCCGTATCTGTAATTGTGCCTCCGCGTCAGTGTTGCCAATTGTACGGTAATTACGGTGCTTAAACAGAGAAGCATGCAGAGGCTGCTGCGAATGCGAGCGAAACAGCGATATCACTATTTGGCGGCACGTTGATTAAACGAGAACATTAAGTGTGACAAGGACAGTCACCATTCCTCTCCATTGCATACACAACCTACTAGCTTGCTAGGCAGGCAAGGCTACAACCTGAATCAAAACCCTGTGACCTCAGGCAGCCTCTCTTTTTCATATTTCAAAATAGGGTCCGTATATAATGTAGTACAGACCTCTAACATTTTGTACTTTATATTGAGTATCACTGCTTTCCCGTATTTTAAACGTTTTTGAATATTTCTATAAAATCTGTTATTAAAATATTTTTTTTTCGGCTTAAGAAATAAAACGCAGATTTTCTCCAAAACTAACCATACCTCTGAGTTATGCTCATAATAAAAAATAAAGCACATTTAGATAGCTTTAATTTAAAATTAGATCCAGAAGTGGCCGACCACTTTTTTTTTTAACATTTGGACCAAAGTGCCCACTCTCCTTTAATTAATGATTATGTGTACCAATTTTCGAGCAAATCGACCTAGATAATGAAAAGTTTTAGAGAAAATTCAACCCCTTATTTCATCTTCTTAGGGGTAGAATTTCAAAAAACCCTTTCTGAGTGGATAACTACACTTCACAAAGAACACACCCTCCAAATTCCATGTCTCTGGGACCAACGGTTTAGTCTGTGCTTTGATATATCAGTCAGTCAGTCAGGACTTTGAATTGAATATATAATATACCGGATGTAAATAGAGTGCGACCATTAAATGAAACCACATATTCTACCGACCCTCCTGAACCACTTTTCCTAAGAGTCATACTCGCGGAGAGCCTTAGTTTAGGAAATAATTTAGTTCCAAACAAAAACGCGTGAACCCTAACGCACCGACATACGGGTGAGATTAGAGAGAGCGTTGACCTCAAACAGCTGCAGGTTTCACGGACGACGCTCTTTCTAAACTCGCCCGTATGTCGGTGCGTTAGGGTTCACTCGTTTTTGTTTGGAACTCAATTATTTCCTAAATTAAGGGTGTCCGCGGGTATGATTCTTGGGAACAGTGGTTCAGTAGGGTCGGTAGATTATGTGGTTTCATTTAATGGTCGCACTCTATCTACACCCGGTATATTGTGTATAGAATATCAGTTACATATCACACCTACACCTTTACCTCAGAAAAATCCTACCTACTTACTAATAGGTAAATTATCCCGCGTCGCGCGCAGCAGGCGTGCTCTCCCGCACGCCTTGCGCCACCTTGTGGGCCATGCGCCCATCTCCCATACCGTGTAGGATTTTCGAAGCCTGAAGATTGTGCGTACCAATTTTCGAGTAAATCAACCCAGAGAATAAAAATTTTCACAGAAAATTCAACGCCCCATTTCACCACCTTAGGGGTGGAATTTCGAAAAACGCTTAGTGGATACCTATTCTTCTCAAAGAACACACCCTCCAAATTTCATGCCTCTAGGACCAGCAGTTTAGTCTGTGCGTTTATATAACAGTCAGTCAGTCAGAACTTTGAATCTTATATTGTAATAGAAGATATTGATCTAGAGGTGCGTAAGTATATTTTTGCTTTTATCTTGATTATGAACTTAATAATTGTGCATAATTTCAATTTTTTTACGAACTTATCTCTAATATGGAAAGCAATTGATAATTATAGTATAGTTTCCCTAAAGAGATAAGGCTATAATAGTATGTATTATTATATTTATTTAGACGGGTATTAACGCAATGTACTTTATTACCTTTTACCTGAAACTTCCCGTAGACTACGAGGCATGCAACTGTCTTAAACGTCGGGTGCCTATTCTCAAGCAAAAGGTTATAAAATACATCGCGTTATACCCGTCCAAATAAATAGTATGTACTCTATGAATTTTGTTCTTATGGAAGTCATTACCTAAAACACGAGTGTGAGTTTAAAAAACTGGTCAAGTGCGAGTAGGACTCGCACCCTGAGGGTTCCGTTCAAATATAAAAATTACAAACTTATCATTATCTAGAAACTGTTTAAAACAAAACTGAAAAATTAAGTTGGTCGAATATTTGGGTACGCAATCCTAAGCCTGTATTAAAAATCAGCGTTTTTAGTAATTGTTGTTTAAAAACAGTATATGTCACATAATATACAGAAAATTCCAAATTCCTACCTGTTATCGTTTTTGAGATAGACCCCGTAAAAAAAGGTCTAAAATTACCAACTTTTACTTCTTTAAACAGACAAACAAAATTGTAGTATAAACTACTCAATGAGTTCTAGACAATGACATCTCACATGCCGTAACAGGCTGGTTTATCAACAGTGAAAATTAATCAAAATACGCTCACTATTTTACAAGTAAATAGATAGAGAGATATAAAGACAGTGAAAATACAAACAAATGATTATGATATTTAAATACATTTCCGTGTTTCTGTGTTTCCTAGTTATAAGCAAACATACTTAACTAATAGACGTAGCATTTGTAGCGTTTTAGATGTCTGTCTGTACAATGTACATTTGCTTTATCAGTAGTATAGATTTTTTGTCATAGCTTTTAAAACTAGGGCATATTAGAGGAGGCTTGGAAAAAAAGCACTTTAATCTTCACTTTCAAGCTTGTGGAACCACGGATTTATTGAATGTAATTTACAATACGAGTAAATTAAAACATAAAATATAGATCTCGGTTTCGTTTCACCGGTGCCCCATTTATAAAACATTTGTGAGCATATTACCATTCGTTGTTGTCAAAATATTATGAAAATATTCAGATATAATATTTCACATCACTATCAAGTCTTTCTAATTGTATGGTGCTTAAAACAATACTGTCATATATATGTATGAGCTAAATCTTTGTTTGAGTTTAAAATTTATTGCTTTAGTACTATGCATAATAGACGAGGTAATATAATATTGGTTTTATTTTCTAATTAAAATTGTAATACACGCTAGTAATGTTACATTTGTATGATAAATAATATACAGATTTTGACAATTTCATCCGCTTACTTATTACATTTTCTTGCCATCGCTTTGTGGTTATGCAAGTACAGTTTATCTAAATATTACCTGTTTTTCGATTTCAGTTCTTCTTTTTGTTACCACCTCCTGTTCGATTCCTTGTCATAGAATACATTTTAAAAGAATTCTTAATAACGAAAATGATTACAATAAGTATGATCAGTGAAACAGTTACAAGATCTAAGAATGTTTTCTGGTACCAGGGTACCAAGAGTGCAGGAGAGCGCAGATGCGGTGCACCGCGCGTCGCTATCACGTGACGCACCCAGTGACGTAGCTCTGCTCCCGGACTCACTGGACGGTCGTGGTATATCGCTGACAGTTTCTTTACTTCGTCACTGAACCTAAAATGTTATAAGAAATATACATTACTAAAATTACAAATAAATTTTAATGCACATATAAAACTTTTTCGGTGCAAGAGGGCACCAAGTAAACTACGAGTGCTTCAGTATTTTTCCCCTTGTACGAAGAAAATCCTTCATAAAATTTTATTGTAAGAAATTTTTTTTGTGGTCTGTTAATCTTCAAATCTGCCTGAGTATTGGCAAAAAAATAACAAATATAAAATTGGATTGAATGACGTTATATACATACTATTAGTGTCCCACGAGCTAATACAACGCGTAAAATGAAATGGTCCAAAACGGACATTTGTATATAGTGAAAGAAATATTATTGATACCAGTATGAATCCTTATCCGCTACAAAATAGGTATAATAAACGACGATGGTTATCAATTGCAAGGAACAATGAGAACAAAACTTCATACTAAAAAGTTTACCCCCTTTTGCGTGAAAGTACTTGTAAAAATATTCAATTTATTTTCTTCATCTTTGCCAACCTTTTATCAGTTATCATCGTTTTAATTGCCGCTTTCAAATCTTGAGCTAAATCAAGTGATAGTTCAACTTTTATCGCATATCCTTTAGACACAGCTTTGTTTATGTTCAAGAATTGATCGAAGAATGCTGGAACTCCAATAATGGGCACTCCAAAGTGTATAGCCTCAGTTGAAGATAACAAACCTCCATGCGAAATGAATAGACGACAGTTTGGATGAGCTGGAAACAAACAAGGATGAAAATTAAAGCGTATTGTGGAGTAAAAGTACCTCCTATCCTACTTCCTACTTCCTACTAATATTATAAATGCGAAAGTTTGGGCGTGTGCGTGTGTGTGTGTGTATGTTTGTTACTCTTTCACGCTGAAACGGCTAAACGGATTTGGATGAAATTTAGAATGGATAAAGCTTATACTCTAACTTAACACATAGGCTACTTTTTATCCCGAAAAAATGCATGGTTCCTGTAGGATAGATCATTGAAAAATCAGGTGTCTAATTAGCGCGGTCTTTTATCGTTTGTGGAAAAATAAGACAAGGCTTTGTTATTTCATACATCAGGTGTCTAATTAACGCAGTTCTTTTCGTTTGTGGTGAAATAAGACAAGGCTATGTTATCTCATCACACTTCACACTAATATTATAAATGCGAAAGTTTGTGTGTGTGTATGTTTGTTACTCTTTCACGCTGAAACGGCTGGACGGATTTGGATGAAATTTAGAATGGATATACGAGCAAGCTCGTAGCTTATACCCCAACTTAACACATAGGTTACTTTTTATCCCGGAAAAAAGCTGGTCGTTAAACCGAATAACACGCGGGTGGAGCCGCGGGCAAAAGCTAGTCTTATATAATTATTGATGATATCATATTTTACTCAAAGGAAACATTCCTTTATAATTTCATTATTATAATTTTTGAAAAGTCGTTTTCCCGGAACTGAAACAGCATAGATGTGAAAATAATTAGCTTGTCGTTTTTGCTTTAATCGACATGGTCAATGATAAGAAACTAATATTTCTATGAAACTCTGTATTAAACTAAATAAAGAAGACTATAAAAGGGGATTGAAGATTTAGTATTGAGCCTTTTATTCGCAATGGTGGCCTCAAATAATATCGTTAAAAAAGAAGATAGTTGAGATAAATACAAACAATCATATTTTACTCAAAGGAAACAATCCTTTATAATTTCATTATCGATGATTTTTGAAAAGTCGTTTGCCTGGAACCGAAACAGCATAGTAAACTTTAAACTTTTGCGATTTTCACACATGATTAACTTTGTATTGGGGCCTTACCTGCGATAACTAACAACATACCTGTGCTTGACGTTTGAAACAGCATAGATGTAAAAATAATAAGAAACTAATGTTTATATGAAACTTTGTATTAAACTAAATAAAGGAAGACTATGAATGATGGCATTGGTGGCAAGCCTTTAGTGCAGAAGAGAGTCGAAATCAGAAAGAACACGTTTGCTATACAAAAAAAATAGGTTGCGGCGACGAGCGAAGCGAGGAGGAGCGGTTAGGTTGACATGTTAATACGTTTAGGAGCCGAGCGAGGCGACCCCCGAAGTTTTGTATGGCACTAACTAGTTATGGGCTTGTATTGGGTCTTTCAACGGTTTTTGTTTTAATATGCTGAGTCAACTACTTATCTGATCAATGTAAAACTTGGACACGTGCTTTTTCAGACCTTTGTCTTTCCGTTGTCAATTCGGTTACCTAATTGGACACATTTCGCTCGATAGATTTTATTTTTCAAAATTATGCCTTTTTAAGTTATTATTTCGTTTTATGTCTAAACGGCTAAAGTTTTATGTCTAAAATTACTCCTATAACAAGAAAACATGGATTATTTTTCGATGTCAGGTGGAAAAACTCCTACATCAAATACTTTTTCGTGAAATCCAGAAAAACCTCCAAATTTCTAATGAGCATTCTAATGTAGACTTTCTGATAACATATTGAAGTTCAAAATCGCCCAGTAAGATTATCGTGCACCCTTAAAACACGTTCTAACCTAACTGATTTCGGGTTTGAACTGTAACATGTATATAACTACATATTTAATTAGATTAGTTTAGTACGATACTCATATCACTAGATTGCAACTAGGGATACAATTATATCATGGAAATAACGATCTTACTGCGACTGATACAAATATTGAAATTAGCTAAATTTGAAATATTGTTCATAGCTAGGAATTAAAACAATACGATAAAAATATGCAAGAAAACATGACTTTCGTTTTTGGGGCTTAAAATATGTATCTGGAAATTTATTAATAAAATATGAACATAAAAAAACATTTATGGATCTTTACTGTGCCCTTTATCTTTTAAATCTTTCGGCAAAGTAACAAAATATCACAATCTTTTGTATCATCAAATACATAATATGATAAGCCAAGATCTTGAACGATAATAAAACCGGTTTTGTTATCAGGTTTGATTGATATCAAAAATATGGACATGACAGAGAAAGGAAATGTAAGGAATGCCTAGACGGCATTTTTGAAGGTCACCATTATTTTCCTATATTATCGACTAAAACCTATGCAGAAGTATCCCTCTATAACTCTTGACTCATAGAAAGTACCATCGAAAAGATTCCGTAGATTTGCACTTGCTCATTACAATTGCTACTACACGGCACGGAACCAAAAGACTGCGGTCGAAAAGCGGGCTTGCGATATATCTACCTATATCTTTACTAATGTAGTTAACCTCTTTGTAGTGCGGTATCCGAGGACCCTCATAATGGTCACGGCGATGGGCTTCATCTTGGTAGAGAAGAAGAAGAGGATGCCCGCACCAACCGGACCGGACAACTCGCTACCTTCGACGCTCTTGTACGTGTCCCAACTAGGGCTCCCAGATAATTCCGTTTTTGAATGTAATTATTAATCGCTAAACGAACAAACGTTGTCGGTGACGTTTCTCAAAATCGAATTAAACGAAACATACCGGACACACCAAATAATCAAAGTTACTAATCGAAATAGTCGTAAACGGACGACAACAAATTAGTATGATATTAAGTGACAAATATGTAATTGTCATCGGAATGTCATTTTAATTTTGCAAGCTTATACTACAATTGTGTATACGCCTAATCGTCGTGCATTCGTTTTCATGTTCGGGTTGTTTTATAAAAACGAATGTTTCGATTAAACGGATATTTGACAGGTCATCCGTTTGGACGATTTTGAGAAACGGATGTGTCAAGTACCATTTATTTCGAATAAACGTTTTAACGTTTAATAGGGAGCCCTAGTCCCAACTGCACTTGGCCACCCAAGTGGCATCATTGGATAGATTTAAGAGTCGAAATAATTATATCAATTATATAACATGTTATTTTTCTTGTTACATAATATATGAACAATATTATTTGAGACAGACTTAAGAGGGGGGGTTACCCCAATTTTGTCGTGAAAAATGTGATATAAAACAGCTGTCATATTAAAAACTTTTACCTCTAATTTCAATATATTTAATGAAAACACCTCAAAAACGCGAGTTTTCTGAGCAGCCCGCTTCCGCTAAGCATACATATGTAAAATGAAAGCGTTGAAGTAGGACATATTTCCCTCGATAACCTCGCCTTAAATATAGGTAGTGTCATCTTCATGGGTCAGCGCAACACTTGCAAAAAACTCGTCAGTTGTGTAACAAGCCATACCGACCGACAAGATCTTCAACTTCTGTATAAATACAGATTTACTTGGAGTAGTTTGAATATGAGTTGGAAGGGCGCTATACACCTTCGGCACACCAGTACACTGAGGGACTTGTTAGACTTGGCGAGTCTCATCGCGGGGACATATAGCTGGTGGCGCTGTCTAGTGTTAAGTATATGGTACTAATTAATACACATTATAACGATACTGCTGTATATTCAGTTACAGTATAGGTAACAACTGGTAACAACCAGGGGTGTAGCTAGAGTCGAATTTGAGGTAGGGCAGCATTGGTTACAGGTAGGAAATATATATATATGGAAATATACACAGGATAGTTATTGCAGCACAAAACTAACCTCTCAAAATTGAAGATTGTTGTTTTGTTAAGAAAATGTATCAGTGTTAAATCGTTTATTTCACAAAATATGTCTTTTTAAGGTAGGGCATTGCCCCACAATGCCCCTCCCTAGCTACGGCCATGGTAACAACTAGGCGGTGTCCTTGAAATCAATACCTACGGCCGCTCGGTGCCTAAACACGCGCTAGGGCTGCCAACTGACTGTTTACGTATTTGATAATGCTATGTTATTATTATAAAAGTTTTATTTAAGCAACCATACAATGCACAACATACTCTGTAATTTCATGCCATAATTTAGGAAAATGCGCGGGAACGTCACAGAGACAACGTGCGTACGTAACTGCGGTGCGACTATATATCTAAAGGTACTCTGTGGGTGCGACCGCGTTTGTCGTAAACCGAGTTGAACCATGTTTTGGCGGTGGTTCGTTTCGGCCCGCTTGTATGGAGATATAATACTATTTGTTACTTATACTATGGTTCAGTCTTGTATATTTCGTAATTTCAAGTTTGTATAGACACAAAAGTGTAAGTATTTTGTGAGTTATAAATAGGTTATACCTATACTCTAAATCTTTAGCATGTTGATCTCAGGCTACTCCAAAAATTATTATGTTAATTAATTATTAATAATTAATACCCTTTATAGCAAGTCGCGCAAACTGTTTGTCAATAGTTGGGTGATCTGATCACATGAAAATTATTCCATTTTATATGTAACATTTTGACTGAATTACATTACAACTGTAAACACGCTTTAAAGTTCGTTAACGTAAATTTTTTTTTGTGAATTTTTTATTGTAATAAACTATTTCCGCAAATTGCTTTAAAACGCCTTTATTTCGTACTTTTTATTGAAAAGTGAGGAAAATAATGCATTTGTTTTTTTTTATTTATTTTGATTTCCATTTTGTAACGAGGTAAAAAGTTATCTCCTTAATGGCCTATTGAGTTCATTTTTGTTAGATTTCACGGTCTTCCTCTTAATTAAGACACAATGTTTCTTAGAGTCTTTTTTTTATCACTGACCCTGAAAATTTATGCCAAAAAAAAACAGGATGATTATTCCTGGTTGAAACATGTGACATTTCAGAATCTTTTCATGCAGTTTATTTAGAAATGAACTTCCAAAATAACCTTCAATTAGTATTGAACTATTTACGAATTGTGACGTCATTTCAAATGCGAAAGTATCCTTAGATAAGCGGATATGTATGTTTTCGACGATAGGTACTCGGTTTGGCAACTGATTTTACGGGGCTGGTGACCTAAAAAACGCAATGTGTAACTTACAGCTTTTCTTATATTTTTTTTACCTAATATGCTTTGCTGGGGTGCCCACTTCAACGTATGAACATTTTTGGGTAAATTCGGTAGGTCTTCTTCATATTTCCAAAGTACAGTCTGCTTCAGCTCTCCGAACATTTTAAGCAGGTTGTCCTTCAAAGATTTTGGCATTGTATTGCTTTTCCATACAGATCCCATGCTAAAGTAGACCACTCCATATTTTGCGTTATCCATTATGCTTTTTAAGTCCTGAAGTAGTAAAAATAAACTGAATAAATTTTCGATTCACATGAATTAAATCTTCTTGAATGTGAAATGAAATAAACATAATTTTTATTTTATTTGCCAACTTTTGTTTATCGAATAAGCGTATTTGTGCTAAAATTATTTGTGTATTGACATATTTAGTTATGTTTGAAGTATGCCCTACGCTAGATGTTGTAGGTACCTCTTATTTTTGATATTTTTATTTGTGCATCGTGCCACCAGTAAGAAAATTTTTACACAATCTTAGAAAAAGTAAACACAGAACAAAGACACGTTTCTTTTACCACGTATAATAATAATAATAATAATAAAATCATTTATTTCGGACAGGATCCATTAAGTGTTAGTAATACAATATAACTTTTAAACTATTGTTAGTAAGAGATCAGGCGAGTAAAAGTTGTATTAAAATTAAATTGTCTTTTTGAGCTCTATCCACTTTTTAATATCAGATAATACCTTCAGGACACTATTGGGGCTGGCTCGAGTTCAACTGAGCAGCGACGCACAGCGCTTTCGCATGATTGCCGCGAAATCATCTGTGTGTGCTTCCGCGAACATGACAGAGGCGCTGCAATATCGCGGCAACCCCAACAGCATCCTGAACGCATTATTATACTAGACACGCAGGTCTCTGTATGCCCGTCGCGTGTAGTCCACCCACAGACTGCACGTGTAAAAGGACTGGCAATATGCTTTGAAGAGCGTCACCTTTACCTGATTCGTACACCATGCAAATCTGCGGGCAAGCATATTACATCGGACAGCCAGCGACCTGCGCTCCCTCTCTGTATCCATAGAATCACTGAGGTCCTCTCGAACCCAGTGCCCCAAATTTGAAGTGCTTGACCCTGGACAACGAGGTACCGCTGAGTTTGACTTCAGGCACAATAGGATAAGTTTTAGACCCTGCCTTAAATACTAAGAACTCGCTCTTTTTTGCGTTGTACTTAAGGCCATGCGCCTCAACATATGATTGACATATGGAAAGCCACGGTTTAATTTTTTTCACACTGTGCGCCATTAAGTTTAAATACCTAGTTTTAACACTTTAAAAGTATTTAAACTTAATGGCGCACCCGAAGTTCATCTGTGTTGCTGTCACTGACCATGTCTCTCTTTCAGCTACATCCGTCATCTATATTTCACTTTCTGTCTCGCCGGAGTTAACTTCATTTAGGTGCAAACTATACTTAGGGTTGAAACTTTGATAATTTTGATAAAAACAATCTTGAGTTTTATTTTTGGCATAATATTTTTTTGTAGTATATTTTCTATATTCCGGCTTCTAAAGCAATCACAACCTTGGTGTATAAATATAGGTTTTTAAGTTCAAAAAATACAATCTAATTGACAACTTTTTATGGCCGCTATGAATTCGGGATGGCTGCCGTTTCCCACAAAAAAGTAAATGAAATTATAGAAAACAGTAGTTTTAAAAAAAAATCGGTGCTTTTGTCTACTACTGTGTACATTTTCTTTCCAAATTTGTACTTAAGCTACATTGTGATATTTTATTACATAAACAAGAGGACGCCCGTGACATCGTCTGCGTTGGTTTGGGATATAAACAGCCCTTTGTGCGCGTTAGTGTAATTAGCAATAATATAATAACTCTATGGTTGGGAATTTACATTTCACCCCTCTATGGAGGAACTTTGAAAAATTCTTTCTTCGTGAACCTCTGTTCCAAATTTTACGTTATCTTCAGCGTCGTAGGCTGTGCGTTGACTCTCAGTCAGTCTGTCGATCGCGGAACAGTGTTTTATACCTACATATACGTGTTATATGTTTCATATATTGTCGTACTCATAGATAAAAGGTCTATAAATTTTTTGACACTTGGCAATTTTTGATTGCAAGAAGGGTGTGCTCCTTTATACATACCTTTGTACAAACTCGTATTTAAAGTCACAAGGGTACTTGTGCTGAGGTATAGAAAACTCAGTTGAGAAAACGGGAGTTTCTACTACTTTTTGTTCCGTTGTTCTAGGATCTACTCCTATGTAGTTCAGAGATTTAAGTTTTAAATATTTTTTTGCTTCTGTTACATGTTCATCAAAAAGCGTTTAATAAACTTACATCTGGCAACGGCGAAGTTGGTCCTGTAATGTGGTACCCTCCAATCAATTTATAGTTCTGGGGTATGGCCGGAATCCTTCCAGCGGCGTGGTGTGTGTTTGCAAATATTAGAGAAGCATTGTATATCAACTCTTCGTAAGGAGGTAATGTTCTACCCTGGGCTTCCAGAAGTGGACCGAAAATTTTCCTGTACACGTTTATTTCTTGTGGCCACATGACATGCCTGAAAAAGAAGTTTAAATATCCATTTATTTAGATGATATTATAATTTAGGGCCCTTTGGATTGATCTTAATTACTTCCATTTAATTTGGTTAAGTCTTGAAGGATTTGAAGTCAATCCTTTCTTAATTGGAGACTATTTGAAATATATTTTATTTATTTCACTAGTAAATTGTATTTTCCTGTTGTGATTTTGTTTTTTTATAATGTTATTTTAATGAAATATGACATAATGTCTCACTTTTTTATATTTTACGTTAATATCAATTATATCGCAATTTACACCGCAATTATGTAGTGTTAATTAGGTAATATAGCCGATTCTGAAGACTTCAATTTTAGTTTTAGTGCTGTCAAAACTTAATTTTCTTTATTCCGTAGTAGTTCTTAAGTGTTAACAACAGAAGTAATATAGACTTTGGAAATAAATAAGTTTTGAACAGCACTAAAACTAAAATTAAAGCCTTCAGAATCGACTTTATTACCAATTTAAATTAATGTATTTTTCGTAAGTGCATTCATAAAAGAGCCAAAAATGGAATACGGTTGTTTCAATGTAAGCTAATTTTACATTATGTTGTAGCTAAAAAAGGATTAAAGAGCATTATATTTCTTCCTTTTAATTTGTCCTTTCTTAGGTAGTTATTATATAGGTCTGTTTCTTATTATCTTATAAGTATTAATATGTATGTATTCGTAGATTAGGTTAATTAGTATTTAATTAATATTTTAATTTATTTTTATAAAGTTATTTATTATGTGCACAGTGTTTACCCCACAGAGCACACATACAGGGTTTACCCTATCTAATAATATATTCACTTTCAAGCTTGGTTTGCTGGAAGAAATCTCATTTTTGAGATAAACTCGCCGCTGTACAATACATTTAAAACAAATTAAGAATTAAGAACTATACAGAGAAAAATCGAGGTCTATTTCAAAGCAGTATAATACTTGCAAAGATTACTTTATAACATTTAATTTATTGGCCCTACCCCGCATTTATATTCATGATATTAGTATGTTTGTTTTCAAACACATTGACACGTTCAATTAAGGCATCTTCTAAGTTTCAAGCACTAAGTTACCATAAAATCTGTACACGCTTAGTCAGCAATAAATGTTTGATGTTTAATGATGTTTGATGAGTGACAAAACGAGATATATAAATTTCTTCACGACAAGAACCCCCGAAGGGGTGTCCGAGGTGTTCCCGAGTGTGAAGTATGATATGCAAGTCACTCCACACTCAGTACACCCACGTTTCAGCGCCAATTATTACTTCTAAACGTGATGGGTGGTGAGCCCAGTCGCCGTACTTTAGGCAGAATTACACGCTTTTTAGGGCATGCGGGATTCCTCACAGTGTTTTCCTTCACCGTTAAACAAAAAGCAAATATTAATTAAAATAAATAAAGGGGATAACAGTCCAAAAATTTATTCGGTTACCTTCGGATCCAAGTAGCTCGTATTTGAGTCCACAACTCCTGTGCTCTCTCAAAGAATGTCAAAGGTGATTCATTAAATGACATAAAGTCTGTTGTATAAGCAGGATTTGTCGGTTCATGAACTATTTGTAATACATTCCAATCCACTCCCATCGAATAAGACCATATCATGGGACAATCGTAATACATTGACAACCTAAAAACAAAATGATAATATTTTTATTTTGTTTGTTACGAGTGTTTAATAATATACTACGTGCGCATTGTATTTAAAAAAACACGAAAGTGGTTCAACCAATATCTGATAATCCATATGCAGAGGATAAAATAGTTATTCTAATGGTTTGTCAAATAAATATTGATAAACCAAAACTGAGAAAAGAGTTTGTTAAAATATTTAAATGTGAATTAGATGAATGCATTGCATGAATTATATGTGGTAGAGCTGATGCCAGGCTCGACTGTGGAGGTACCACTATCTTACTCTTACTCGCAAATCCTCTTGAAGTTATTCGGAGGAGAGTAAGAGAACAGCTCTCAGGCAAAACCAGGCGGCCCACCATTGCCTGGGACCGATGGATGGCGGTATATCCATCCCCAATTGCCGGGCCTTATGTAAAACAGACTGGTGACGGGCAGCGGCGTCACTGATGCAAGGGTTTCGGCACCGCGCTCACCAACCTGCCAGGAAGACCGGCAAGAGTGGCGAAATCCCGGAAAGGCCTATGCCCAGCAGTCGACGAAACAGGCTGATGGATGAATGGAATTCATGAATTTGAATTTGAATTTGCACTCCAGAAAAATTACGATATAATATTAAGGTACTTTTAAAAGCATACAATGTTTGGCCCTCCCGTTATCCCCCGCGATGACCTTACACAAGTTGACTTTTAACCTAACCCCAATCATTTAGTATTTTGTAGAAGAATATAAACTGGTCATATTAAAACCATTTAAAATCATATTCACAATTATTTTTTAAAGTTGTAGCCCTTTGAAGATTTTCATAAAATCCAAAGAAATCATGGTAACCCGAAGAGATAAGATAATTAGATCGCGCGAAGTTATTTTTATTATTGTTCCCACTATTTTAGATTGTTTTCAACTTTTTCCGCATGGGAATGGCTAGGATAACCACAAATTTTATTTCCAAGTAACATTTTTTAATAATATTTTGATTTTAATATAATTTGTTTTTACATTTCAAATGTGTTCTACTAACGTTTCTTAATAACCTCTAAAATTATTGGGGTTTGTTCGAAAGTCAACCTGTATACTGCGAGAGTGAATTCTGAATAAACATGGAGGAAAATACAAATATAATCCTGCAATTCCTGACTGATTATGACGTACACTGGTATACGTAGTTAAAATTAAATCTTGAACATCATCGAATTCACGAAAAGAAGCACTACTCTTCTATGACTTCCACCCACCTCAGTTGTTTTGACAATAGCATTCGACGCCCGGGAATAAGAAAAAGTTTACCGAAAACGAACTCTTATCATTGATATGGCTACATTGTAACTGTACGTACCTAATTTATTTAAGTGTATTACTAAAATATTTGAAATTATTTTAATTATTACCCAGAAAGCAGTTCAACCGTAAACAATTCAGCTATAACACCATCAAATTTTTGATTCTTATCGTTCAAGATTTTTTGGACATTTGGGTGTTCGAGCGTCTGCTTACTAACTTCAACACCAACTTGCATCATTTCTTCTTGGTCATTGATAATATCTTTGTTTTCGATCAAATAGGTGATGTTGAGCAAGGCATAATCACCTGAAAACAACGACATGAAAATAAATCGATGGAGAATGGTGTCACTTCTTTATAGAACACTAGCTTATGCCCGCGGCTCCACCCGCGTTTTATTCGGTTAAACGACATGTTTTTTTCCGGGATAAAAAGTATCCTATGAGTTAAACTAGGGTATAAGCTATATCCATTCTAAATTTCATCCAAATCCGTTCAGCCGTTTCAGCGTGAAAGAGTAACAAACATACACACACAGCACACACACAAACTTTCGCATTTATAATATTAGTATGATTTTAAAAGTACTAGAAAAGTATTAAAACTTCTTAAAGATACTTTGTTTCACTAATTTGTTAGGACGGTTACGCTACCGGTTTCATCGATTTAATAAACATCGTCATCAGGCATTATTACAAGAATTTTTAATAAAATTTTCAAAATCGTTTGTGTGATCGTTTGAATTGCACATGAGTTATTATGAGTCATAATTTTACTATCCAGCTTTTAATTATATATTTTTTAAAGAATACTTATCTATTAATGCATCCTGTGTTTGTTGTTGGACAGTATAAATAAACAAAACATCGCAGTATACCTAAAAAATTTTGGTTCTTTTCAAAGTCATTTTAAACTGTGTTAATTAATTTTAAAAAAATATCTGTACCTTCACTCTTTGATCTTAATATTTCAGCCGTTCGATAAACGATTAGGTAGTTGCATTTTCCTGCAGGCCTAAACTGTGATCTAAGTATCATTTAGTTTATGTAACTAAAGATAAACTAAAGTATACTAAGTAGTATAGGTTTTGATTCCTGATGGTTTTGGACGAAGAAACATACAAAAATAAACGTCGTAAAAAATGTTGTATAAAATGGCTGTCATATTAAAAACCCATCCATCAAACTCTAAAACGATGACCAAAAACACTTAAACCGCGTGTTTTCTGAGAGGAATGTTGAAGCAACACAGATTTTTGTGAATAACCTCGGCTTATATATACGCGGACATGTTTTATGAGCTTATAGAAACATACCCATTATCGCGTCTATCAAACTGCTTACTTCTATCTCATTGTAATTTTTTTCAGGTTTATGTTTCATTGGATGCGTTGTTATGTGAGTGATCTGTAAAAAAAAACTTTTCTCAAATTCATTTAGAATAGCTGAGGTTATTTGCGAAAAAGTAACCAGGAAAGTTTTATTTCGGAAGAGGGCCCAAAATACTGGCCTCGTTACCTCTCTGTATGGCAAGACTAATACGCTGGCCCAGATAAGAGCCAGCCCGCCGGTCGCCGCTGGTATCTATCAGCTTGACAGAGAGGTCCTTGATAAGTTGTCGCGCCTCTGGACCCCATGTTCCCATTGTCTCAACCCCAAAAGGGATAAACATGTAGCTTGAACCTATTGCCACATATTTACGCCTCTCGGAGAGCTCAGCAGCGGCCGCCGCCGAACCAACAGCCCTACTACTCATGGAACATGCTTATAAATTTTAAACAAGTAATAATAGACAATCGGTATCTGATTACTCGAAAAACATGAACACATATTTCCGCTTATTTTATTGTAAAAAAAATGGTGGGAAAAGAAAAAATATTTAATTTGAAATTCGTCAACTGGTCCCATTGGGACGAGTTCGCAATGGAACGAGTTGAGGAACGATTCGCAAAAACATTGCCGATCGCTAACTTTCCTTTTTAATTAAGATTTTATTTAACTCCACTTGTATGTTTGTTAGTTAGTATGTTTGAGGTCAAATCTTGCAACTGACCTTTAAACCAGCCCCCACAACCAATTGAGCTGAAATTTAGCAAACACAGTTTTCATGACGTCATTTTAAATCTAACATGGTGGACAACCTATGTGTTGACAAGGGTCACTACGATGACAATAAAAAAACTGCATACAAATCCGTTGTGTGGTTCGCAAGTTAAAACGGAACATGCATAACATGCAGACAGACAGACAGACAAAAATTCTACGAATGTAGTTTTTGCTTTAGTCAGATTGTAGGACATACTCCAAAATGAAACAAAAAATTATAAAAAGTTGCGTTCCGTACGCCACTCCAAATTTTTTGTCAGGCGCTACCACTTTTTGTGGATTTGATTTTTGTAGCCTTGATGTTGCTTTGGCATGTGTATTTACCATAATGTTTTTAGGGTTCCGCACTCGTGTTGCTGGGTTGTACGGAAACCTTTGTGCTCGAGTTCAACTCGGACTTGTCCAAATTATTCAACATCCTATATTATTTTAGGGCCTTGTTGTAATTAGGTCGCTGTTATAAACACAATTAGCGATTACTCAACAGCAGTTATTCATTCAATCTGTGAGTTCAGCGATGAAGTTTATCTTTTCAACCTACATAACGAGAAGTCAAGCAATACAATGTCGGGGGCTATCATTTATAATGTAACCATAGTGTAAATAAGTAATAGTATTCTATCTCCATACAAACGAACCGAAACAAATCTCCCAAGAACTCGGTTCAACTCGGTTTACTCGGTCGCACTGCAGTTACGTACGCACGTTGTCATTGTAACGCTCCCGCGCATTTTCGTAAATTATGGCACGAAATGACAGGGTATGTTGCGCATTGTATAGTTGCTTAAATACAACTTTTATAATAATAATATAACATTATCAAATACGTAAACAGTCAGTTGGCAGCCCTAGGGCGTGTTTAGGCGCCGAGCGGCCGTAAGTATTGATTTCAGAGACACCGCCAAGTTAAACTACTGTTGTTACCTATACTGTTATATGACGTAATAGCAAAGTGACGAACCGGTCGACCTTGCTCAACAATCAAGCTTTAATGTTGCTATGCGCTGTAATAGCTTGGTAGGATTTGTTTATTATTGCTTATTTACCATCGCATTTCCCGTCCGGTTTGGCAGTAGTGTTGTTATGTGGGAGGCATTAACTTAATTTGTATAACTTTGAGCTCAAGTTGGTCTTCCTTGATTTTCTAGTAATGATAAGTTTTTCATTTTTATTCAAATCACTTAATCATGTCCTCCAACAGCCCGGTTTTGTATTCTTCTTTTTTTCCTCATAAAGAACGACAGCAGGAGCAATGATTCCTCTAAGTTTCCATTTTGCTATCCGAAAGAGGGGAGAGACATGTATCAACTATTTATTAGGTATTGTTAATCCTTTTTTGTACAGTGTACGTACATTACAAAAACGGTTAATAAATTACTAAATTTTCGATTTTGCCATCTCCATTTGCCCTAGCAGAGCGTACGCGCATCATCAGCTGAGAAAGGGTAAACTAATATTAGATAATTAATTTAAACGGTACTTACTGTATGTCCATCATCGATCAAATTCCGTACAAAAGCTTCACCTAAATAGCTAAGACTTTTTACAGGCACCGAAAATACAAGGAGAAGATTGTATGCGTTACTGAAACTTATTGTTAAATACACGGATAAAGTAAAAAATAGTAACGCTTTCATAATTCTTTTTTTGTGTTTTGTGAGTTACATAAATAATACTGAGAACCGTCTTTGAGCTCGACTGGACCGCTTGTTTTGATCACATGGATTTAAGGGATGTGACACCCATCCCATCTATATATTAATTTATCGATAGTTGGAGAAAAACGTGGATAAATCCAATCCAGTACTATTTGTTTAAATATTGTTATTAGAGTGCTTGACAAACCAGAAAAGATAAATTAGAAAGAAATGTAAAATTGTCTTAACATTTGTTTCTAATTTATCTTTTCTGCGTTGTAATGGACTCTTATAATAATATTTAAATAAATAGTATATTAAATAGTACTGGATTGTATTGGATTTATCCACATAATATTTAGAGTATTCCAAAGCGATGGATTTCGCAATAAAAACATAATCTTACTATTTATTTGTCTATATGCATACATACGTATCTATATTTTTAATCTTTTTCTAGAGGATTTCGACAAATTTTACTGTATAGGGGTTTTTGGAGGCAGCCAGGTCTCATCACTGTGAGAAGTCGTTTTCTGCTAGTTTCACGAGCAAACCACCTATAATTGATAAGCACGTCAGTAGCTCAGTTGGTAGAGTTTCTGCCTGGCGCGCAAGACGAGGTCCCTGGTTCTTATCTAGGGTGGTTAGATGATGGATTGTTCAGTATATTTTGCTGTTCGGGGTCTCGGTTTTACGCAAAATTTTCCACTAAAAATAAATATAAAATATTGCCTAAAGCAAATGCTAAAAATATATGTGGCAAAACTAATTTTAAAATTAAATTTGGTAGATTAATTGGTATTTATTGGTATTAATTTGGTATCTCAATGTTTTCGTACCAATTTGAGATGTTAGCTTAGTAGATCATACCATTGAAAATGTTAATGTTTTTCTTTCTTAATACTAAAGGTATATTTTTTCATAAAGGAATCGTGGCTAAAATTCATAATTAATTATAAACTTAATTAATTATAAATTATATACTTGCGTCCTAAGCTCACTATTGTACGCTTCGAAAACTTATGACTACATATGCGAAAAAAGAACGTTATCTTAATGCTTTCCATATGCAATGCCTGAGGACTATACTTGGAAGGATAAAATGAGCAACGAGGTAGTCCTCTCAAAAACACGCTGCTGCAGCATAACCGCTATGCTTAAGCAAAGAAAACTCCGTTGGCTTGGTCATCTTCATCGCATGCCCCATGAGAGACTACCATGTCAAGTCATGTTAGGTCAAATAGTGGATGTGAAAAAACATGTTGGGCGTCCAATTTTAAGATTTAAAGATTCTTGCAAGCGGGACATGAATAGCTTCGGGATTCGGACCGACGGTTGGGAAAAATGCGCTGAAATGAGACCTGAATGGCATCATGACATAAAAGTTGAATTGTTGAAAACACGACGAACACTGGCTGGAAATTTTTCTGCTTATGATGGCGAGACGATATCGTCAAGGCTGTTGGTGAGCAATGGATGAGACTGGCGAGAGACCGACGAAAATGGCGTGGAGAAGAAGAGGCCTATGCCCAACAGTGGGTGGATGCGGGCTGATTGATTGATTGATTGAAAGTAAATATTTAAGGGGGGCTCCCATAAAACAGACATGATTTTTTTGACGTTTTTATAGATAATGGTACGGAACCCTTCGTGCGCGAGTCCGACTCGCACTTGGCCGGTTTTTACATTATTAACGCTTTTCACCCAACTGCTTTCGAATATTTAGTAATTTTATAGGGCTTTTAGGTCTTAAAAACGCAAACTATGTGCGATAAAGAAATCATGTTTTTTATGGAGTGATAAAGACTCACTTAAATTTTTATCACTCCATAAACCACAAGATTTGTAATTCTCTTATATTCTGTTCTCGTTATACCTGTTTGATCTATTTGGAGTAGTAGTGGAAGTTATTATAAATGTGACGTTAAATGTGGAATGTTTACATTTGCATATTCAAAATAAAGGCCTTGAAAATTTTTAAACACTGCTATACCCACTATAGGAGTACATTCATTTAATGTTTCCGTACTCTCTCAATTTATTCTCAAAATAAACGAAATTCTTCACTTAATAACTTATTCCTAATCTCTGCTGGGGAGCAAAGGGCCGAAGTGAAGTACCAACATTCGGAGATCTCCGACCATGTCACCTTTGGCTGGTCCAGAATGCACTTAGCGAGTTGCCATCGAATGAGTTTACTACCGCGTGAATCAAGTTAAGCTGGGTTTCCAGCGCGTGTTTTGTCCTACACACTACACTAAAACGTCTACACATACACGGTATATTGTTCCGCTACATATTTGTGTTTATAAGCCCCGTGTCTCCTGCGTGCTAATCAATAAAAATGTGTAGCGAAACAATGTTTTGTGTACACGTTTTTGTTTAGTGTATAGTACAAAACGCGCGCTGGAGACCCGGTTTAACTCGATTCACGCGGTAGTGAAGTCATTTGAAGGCAACTCACACTTAGCGTTCAGTTATCTCTTCACTGTGCGCCTGTGCCGTTCATAGAACTTTTTAATGGAAAAGCAATGAGAAGGTCAAGTTTGACGATAAAAATTGCATGAAAAAGGGCAGGCAGTGGCTATCGCCAGCGTCATACAAATAATGTATTTTTCATTTTTTTATTTGCTTCTCATTGCATTTCCAGCAAAAAGTTCAATCCACGCCACTGCTGTTTGCTGTCAGGTCTCACGTAGTCTGTCGAGTTTTCGTCTTCCGCCTTCGGGATGCCATGTCAGTGCTTCCTGTGGGACATCTTCACTACACCTGACACACATTTCACAATTATTTATTAAATGTAAAAAAATGCCAATATTGACATCGTCAATGGCTCATTCATTACCCTCGTTCTTAAAATCGTTATTGGTTACAAGCTTAGACCATATAACACGGGACTAGGCAAGCGTACTGATCCCCCTCTGCCGAAGTACATGAACAATTTGTTCATGTAAGTTTGCTTGTGTGCGCGTTTTGTGTTTGTGTTGCAGCTTCTAATTTAGTATTACATATACATTTTTCGCAGGAGTGTGCGTGAATGAGTAAATGTGTGATGTGCGTGTTTACCTCCCCTCCCGTGGAAAACGGCAGAATAATTTCATTACTAAGAGTTGTGATTTGCCAGGTCCCGTGTTAAATGGTCTAAGGTTACAAGAATCTTGAATACACCGATAAGTAAAAAAAAATGTTAAAACTTACCCACCACTACGTTCTCGATAAATAGCGTCACGTGTCTCCTACGTGACCTCTGCTTTTTTATTCTGTCAACTATCTGTTGGTTGCCTGCGACTTCGTACGCATGGATTTCGATCTAATATTTTTTTTTCAAAGATTGAAAGCATGGGTAACTGACAAAATATTATTATTTAATAATATATTTAAATAATAACTAAGGTACATGGTAGAGCTGATGTCGGACTTGACTGGGAGGTACCACTATCTTACTCGAAAATCTTCCCGAATTTATTCGGGGGAGAGTAAGAGAACAACTCTCAGGCAAAACCAGGCGGCCCACCATTGCCTGGGACCGATGGATAGCGGTATATCTGTCGCAGTCATCTGGTTGAATCTGCTATTTGATTGAATGACTAGCACGTCTATTGAATGACGACATTTAATTGAATGACTAAAGGACAACACGTCAAGTCGTTGAATGTAACGTTCAACATCTTGACTGAATGTCATTTAGCGAAGTCGTTGAATGGGATATAGCCGACTTTGTAATGTTTGGTTAGGGTGACCATGAGATCGCAACTTAAAAGTTGACCTTACGATATTACTGTCGATTGCCGTAAGTTTCATCATTGACCGCCAAAATTTTAGGTTGTCTATAGTGGGGTCCCATGTAGGGTGACCATAAAGATTAGGTTTGCTTATTAGGTAGGATGCTCATGAGAATTTTGGGAGAGTTAAAAAATTACCGATTTATAAACTGTTAAGCTTAAAATAATAAAAGATTGTAGCATGATTTCCAATGCTCTACTTAATCTCATATTTTTGCTTCGTATAAAAAATTGAAAAGCATAGAAAAATTGATCATATTATTTCAGAAGTAATTTATTAAAATATGCGAGTCTCTCGGACTCCAAAAAGTTGTTAAATTAAGTCTTTGTCACCTAGTGAAATGAGGGTTTAGATTAAAAAAAAATACTTAAAATCACAGGATCAGTTTCATTTACAAATAACTATAAAGTAAATTTAATCGAAAAATATATAAAATATATAAAAACATCTATGCGAGCTGTTTGACGCCATATTTGTTTTGGTGACTACTAGCGCCGCAGTGGAAAAAAAATGAACAAAATTTGAATCACCTGACTGATTTTACGTCCGCTCTGTTCATAGGGCTGTGTTACAATCCGCTAACTAGTTGGACGTTGAGTGACGCTTGTTCAATCAACGTTCGGCCTAGTCATTCAATTGAATTTCGTCATTCAAGGAACGCGCTAGTCATTCAATCGAATAGCAGATTCAACCAGATGACTGCGACATATCCATCCCCAATTGCCGGGCCTAATATAAAACAGACTGGTGACGGGCAGCGGCGTCACTGGTGCAAGGGTTTCGGCACCGCGCTCACCAACCCGCCTGCCCAGCGTGTGTGAGTATGGGCATTTCTTCCAGGAGGACCGCCAAGAGTGACGAAATCCTGGAAAGGCCTATGTCCAGCAGAGGACGAAACAGGCTGATGGATGGATGGATTAGGAAAATTGACATTGGATTTCTTTATTTTTGGACATAAAAAAATTAATTTGTCCTGTACTCAATTCGAGACAAAGATAAAAAAAACCGCTCCATTTTCGTCTATTGGACCTGCCCAGAAAATTAATTTCATTTAATTTTTAATTCAATATTCGGCTTTGGGTCAACATTTTACATAACATATCCAAACAGATCTGTAGCTTATTCCATCTACAAGCTAGAGACCCGTGATATACAGACGGACAAACAGACAGCAGAGCGACATTAATACTGCTCTGTGTTGCCCATCGGGTACAGAACCCTACAAATTATAAAAACAAAATCCAAGGGTACTCCCCATACAATAAACCTCGAAAAAAATTCCAACGTAATTTTTTTAGCTCTATCTTAAACACGGTGATAGCTTATGTTCGGTACTCTTGTAAAACAATAAATAATAAAAATTAGGGTTCCATACTCAGATAAGTTTCTTGCCCTTCTTCTTAGCAAGACTAATCGGATAGGCGGAGTTAGACATGTATATGTAACGTATTAGTATTTAGTATATTTTTATTATATAATAAATCATATCGTGCGATAAGTGTATTTATGTACCTTTATTGCAAAAATAAAGTAGGTATTCATAAATCATTTCATTTCAGAATGCCGAATCGTTTGTCGCTACATACCATTTTAGCGTCTTTTTTTATCGCCTATATGTTGTACCATGATGGTTTAGTTTTCCGTACCCATATTGTGGTATTGGAACCTATTAGTGCGTGAGTCTGACTCGCATTTAGCCAAATAATTTTTTGGGGAGTCAAGTAAAAATAGAGTTTTCACATTAATATTTCACCTTATAAGGTGATAGGATTGTTTGGGTCTGTTTCTTCGCGCGTCCTAATTCAGATCCTAGAGGATCCCGATAAATCGGATAGTGAATCACAGCTTCAGAAGACGAGTCTGTACATACAAATCTAGATGATCTGTGATTGGTATATCCTGGAAAGTCGGAGTCGTTTTTGCACTGAATCAGGCACGTATCCAGACTTTTGTTTCGGTGGGGGACATTCATTGAAACAACAACGTGGATTGTGGAATATAACCTATAGAATTATTGTGATTATTTGCATTTTCGCCAAATTTTTCCCGCCAATTTTGTTTTTGGCTATATCTCCGGAAGTAGTTGTCAAATTCTGATGCGGTTTTCTTTTTCTAAAACAAGATTAAATTTCCTACCTATATATAATAAAAAAGCGGGTGGGTGTAAAATTTGGGTCTCAAATTACAACCCACAACTTTTTTTAAGTATTATTATTTTTTTTTTTTTCTTGTTGCCCAACTTTATTTCCAACGATACCCATATTACTATATATATATATATTATGAGAACTACTCATCCTACTTCCTATCATAAATGCGAAAGTTTGTGCGTGTGTGTGTGTGTATGTTTGTTACTCTTTCACGCTTAAACGGCTGAACGGATTTAGATGAAATTTAGAATGAGTATAGCTTATACCTTAACTTAACACATAAGCTACTTTTTATCCCGGAAAAAGGCATGTCGTTAAACCGACTAACACGCGGGCGGAGCCGCGGGCAAAAGATAGTGAATAATATTAGTCAACACACTTTGCAGTAGTTATGAATAAACATTCGGGGGGGGGGGAATAAATCCCACCTATCCCTCCCCCTGGATACATGCTTGCACTGAATAGACACGCCTGTGTTTTGGTAGCATTAAAATCAACCGCATCGCTCCAGTCAGTTACTCTCCGAAGGTCATATTAATTTGCTGTAACATTGTCTCTTTATTTGATCGGATTCTGTTTGCGTTAGCCTGTGCATGTGTCGCAGGCAACTGGTTAAATTCAGCGACTTAACTAAATGACTAGGCTTTTAGCTTAAATGGTGGTCATAAAAAAATAACCACGAAAGTTAGGTATGGCCAGTCGCCAGTTCTAACCTAAGCTACCGCCTTTCCTCTATCCGATTTAATCAAATGCCCGCGACACATGTATTAGACAATTACACCATGCCCCGACACACCACATCAGAAGTTGAGTTAGCGCAACTTGAAGGATCACAGAAGAGAAGCAGATTTGCCGCCGATCATCTTAAATCGACGCGAAGAAATGTCACATCTCATCCCAGTCTGCTGACAAATATCACCACATACGGCTCGTACCTTTACGGCGGGGATCAGGAAACAGGTCAGGAACACAGATTGTACGACACAGAGTGGACATCCCCAATGGGAATGAAACTGATATCGTGTATATGTCAGTGCCAGAAGTCAGCAGAAGATTCAAGTTTTGCCTGGGGGACCATGGACATCTGGGTGAGATCAAGTGACAATGTAAATTTAAGGCGAGGCATTGATAAACTTTTAATTTTAAATCGGCGCCTTAGGGGAGTGGAGTGAGGGGGACTTACTCCATACAAATATGCGCTCCCGAACTAGCTTATGCCGTAAGGTCGTATGCGGCAAAACAGTATTTTTCATTTAAAATAACAACTATAAGTAATTTAATAAATCCAATCGGCCGTATTGAAGTGTATTTGTAGACTAATTTAAATAAAAAACTTAGAGGCTTCATTCGCTCCCGTTTGCCAGTAAAATAGAAATCTCTGTGTTAAAAGAGGTTTTATGAATATTTTTTTCTCTGCTATGACAATTAATCAATCAACTAAATCTTCGGGCAAAATGATGTCAATGAAATGCTTGAGCTAGTATATAAATTGGTAATTACATCTGTTTTTTTATTGCTGAGAAAAATGGAGATCCATTTCGCCAAAATTTCGTGGCGTCGCCTTAAGCGCTTCTCTCCCAGCACAGTAAATTTTTAGGGTTCCATACTAGGACAATCGCCATATCTAGAAAGCTGTAATTTGGCGTGAGTATACATATTATCACGCCAACAAAACTGTAAAATAAAATAATGAAAAAATTTTTTTTTAAGGATACCTTACGTAAATTTAAATTTTCGATCTAGGGATCAGTGCAAATTTTTGTTAGAGTGGAGTGTCCCCCCTACCTGCCGGCTAAACGGTTGTTTATTTATTGATATGTGAAAAAGTTCACAGAAGTAGTATACTACGTGAAATTTAAGTCATTTTGTTAACGAAAACTGGTGATAGTACTCGTCCATATAAACAACTTTTACTATGAAGCCAACCCTGAAATCGTGAAAAAAATCCGCTGTTTCATATATTTGGGTTGAGTAGGTATTTAACTTTTCTATGGAACAGCTGATATTTTTTTCACGATTTCAGGGTTTGTTCCATAGTAAAAGTTGTTCATATGGACGAGTACTATCACCAGTTTTCGTTAACACAATGACTTAAATTTCACGTAATTTAAAAGGAAAACTATCACAGCTAAGTAGGCTCTACAAGTTTACGAATACAGGTAGCGCCAAACTTTTAATCCCCTGTAAACACGACAATGTATGGGCCCGTGGGCCGTTCTTCTAAATGTATGGGACTAAGTTTGGCGCGATATATAACTTTTAAAATGTACCGGGCAGCTACGGAACCCTACACTGCCCGTGGCCCGACACGCACTTGGCCGGTTTTTTCGTATTAAAAAAGCTACTCTTTGATGTAACCATAGAAGTGTAAAAAAAAATGCCCCGAAGGATATCGTTGCTGTCTCGCTTAGATATTCAAACATTGATTTGTCTCCTCTCAATCTTACCCAGGTTCGATCCCCGGTCGTGCATGTACCAATGAGTTTTTCGAAATTTATGGGCATAGTATTTGTTCTTTCTTACCACTTGCTGAACGGTGAAGGAAAACATCGCGAGGAAACCTGCATGCCCTAAAAAAAAGCGTGTATTTGTGCCCGAACTACGGCGATAGGGCTCACCCCCATCACGAGTATGGATTATGACTTGCAATTCACAGTTCATACTCAGAACACCTCTGACACCCCCTCGGGGATTCATGTCATGATGATATATTTTTTTATTATATTTTGTTTTGTCTCCAAATCACTGCATTGAGACCAGTAAACACTAGATAATTGGTTTTTTCATACCAGTGTCAATCGGCACCCGTATTGTAGAAAAGTATAGATTCTTAAAGTTCAGGAGCTGCAAAAAGAAGATCATTACATACATGCACACATACCCCAGAATGTAGAATGTTCCGTGATTCCGTCTTCTTGTGTCCACTTGATCTAGGAAGATTGCTGTTCACTCTCTTAGCATCACTTTCATCGCCAAACGTGCAATGTTTTTAGTGTCCCGGTACTTACTTCAGAGAAAGAACAATTACATTATGGAACGACTGTGGTTCCCATTCATCCGTCTGTTACATGCTTTTTATTTCCAAACCATTAATCCTACAGGAAGTTAAAATTTGACATTGTAAGACAAATTCATGTAATTTTTACTTATTGTTTAATTAAAAAATATCTTATTGTATAATGGTTAAAATAATTAAAAATATACTTAGTTATTGTACAGATATCCAATTTCTCCTAATTTTTACACAATAAATGGGCTTTTTTTTTAAAACGAGTAAAAATAATCAATTAATAGGTTTATTTTTCAAAAAATCTAGTCATATGTCTAATTTTTCTTCAATTTCTTAGTGGATCTACAACACGAAAACAGTAATTTTACAATTTTAAATAAAATAACTACTATCATTGATACAAGGATAGCTAGATCCAAATAAATTTTCTGGTACCAGGGTACCAAGAGCGCTGGAGAGCGTAGATGCGGTGCACCGCGCGTCGCTATCACGTGACGCACCCAATGACGTAGCTCTGCTCCCGGACTTGCTGGACGGTCGTGGTACACGAAAGAAAGCTCCTTCACTTTGGCTTTCATTCTGAAACAACATGAATATTCTTTAGTATCTGTGGGTAAGTTATTTCTTTGAAATCGTTGCTTTGGATTATTATTAACAATATGCTTGCTTCAATGTATCAGCCAAGCAGATGGTACGATTTTTTTTTTGGTTCATATGAATATAAAGCAACCAGGTATATTGTATACGTATTGGAAACACTCCTGTAACAAAATTAATTCTGCCTTGCGAGTGAACTAGGAAGCAACTTGAAGTTCCGGAGTTTTTTAAACTAGCAAAAAACACCTTTGTCTCAAAAACTACAAAACTATCAAGACAAAGATATTCTTAATACGGCAGTATTTCTGACAGAATAACATGTGTCTGGATAGCTGGTATAGGTTACTGAATTAAATATTTCGTGCCAGCTGTAGAACTAAATACATTTTTATACATCCATGACAAATACTAAGAACTTACACAGCAAGAAGGAACTTTTTCTACGGTTTGTTGAACTTCGGCAGAATCCACAGACTTTTATTATCTGTATTCTTATCTCTTCGTTAGAATTTCGAAATCAGAAATTTGATGGATTTATATTTGTCAGCTTATAAATATCTGACAAATTAACAATCTATTGCAGCGAGGTAAATTATGATGTGACTAGGCTATATTATTTATACCTTAAAAAAACTAAGCTATTTCTGTAGGAACTTCATTACTTCACAAAGAATATACGCCAAGCTATGAAAAAACATAAGTACTCCAAAAATTACTAGCAAAACTTACTTTGGATCACTAAGCGACTCCTCAATAGCAATCTTCAAGTCCTTCGCTATATCGTAGGTTAAATCAACCTTCTTAGCGAATCCTCTGTTGACGGCTCTACCGACGTTGGTAAACTGGTCAGCAAAGGCTGGAATGCCAATAATAGGAACCCCAAAGTGGATTGTCTCCGTTGTTGAAAGAAGGCCTCCATGAGTTATAAACAGAACACAGTTGGGATGGGCTGGAACAAAATTGATAGCATTTATTATGGGAGCATTACGAATTGTTGTACGGTTTGGTATCTTGATGATTGATATAGTATTATATTTAAATTAAATTTTATTATTAAAAAAGTTTAACATGTGGCCTTAATTTATAATTTTAATCCATAAAACATTTACTGCTCACCGAAAAACATTCCTATAAGAAAAGCCTATTTATTGTATATTATTAACTCATTTGTTAATTTAGTTGAAAGCATCTTTAACTATGACAAATTTATTATTTTACTTAATGCTTTAAGTGACGGAATGTATATCATATTTTATGTCTAACCAATAGGCAGCTCATATCTTGACTACATATTACTACATATATTCGTACAACAATATTTTTAATATTAAGAAATTGTATTAATTAATTTATTTTATTCATTCTATTAATTTTATTATGGTGTATTATTGTAAATTTTGACTTTTATAAGTGCGCATTATTCCGCCTACGTAGAAAAAAATAATAATCTGAAACTGAATCATCTTAAATTTAGAAAAGCCTGTATTACTTAATTACATGTGGTGTGTGTAATGCTTTTAGGACAGGTCGTTTGACATAAACAAGTTTACTAAAAAGGTAGTGCGCGCCAACATGCAGGGGATGTTTTTTAGTCTCACAACTATGCTCTTTACATTCCAGGGGTGTTATAAATAAAATTGAAAAAATATGCAAGTGTGTATATGTGAACGGCGTCCGGGCGCCCATCACACCTTTATGTGTTTCTAGCATTCTTGCTGAACTGAATCACAAGTGTCCCAAGAAATCATAGAATAATTCAATCAACGAGTAGCATCCAATCGTAAAATTAATAGCCTATCAATTCATAAACTTTTTACAGGAAATAAAACATATGAACATAAATAGTTGAAATATTTGGGACAGTTTTCCACCAAACATGACAAAATATCACTTGATCTTTACAAGGCATCCCAAATGTAATTCTAACATTATTTTTTGCCTTTTCCTCCTGAATGAATTTATCTACCCTCAACCGCTTTTTTCAGCTCACTTCATTAAACAGCTGATGATCATCTCGTTTTAGTAACCTTGCAATTTACATACCTTCAAAATCTCAAGAAGACCCGTATATAGCAGTGAAAACTATCTTAAAATCCATTTCATTACAACTGAACATACCAACAGATAGCTGTTCCATTTTACTTGTATCCATCCATCCATCCATCCATCAGCCTGTCATAGTCCACTGCTGGACTATGGCCAATATTTTGCCAATTTTGGCGGTCCTCCTTGTATAGATAGTCAATATACAGAAGATGTAAATGTTACGTGTCTCCAACAGGTCAGGAAATATGATGATGCGACATCATCGTCCAAGTAAAGCTTTGCAAACTGTTATCAAACAATTATGTAACAACTGTGTGTCTATAATTTATGTACATCAAATTACCTAAAATGCCTGGTTGAGGTGCCCATTGCAGTATGTGTACGTTGCTGGGTAAATCAGGCATAACTTCTTCAAACTTCCAGAAGACAGTTTGTTTTAACGTTCCAAACATTTTCAGGAGGTCTTTCTTTATGACTTCCGGTAACTCTTTACTCTTCAAATTGGACCCCATACTGAAGTATATAACCCCATGTTTCGAATCGTCCATGATTTTTTTCAAGTTCTAAAAGCAAAAGTAAATAAAAATACATATTTCACATTTACCTACGCAATTGTTTTCATTTTATAGAAATAAATAAGTTTATTTTGCAATACAGGTACATTATATACAAAATTAAATTTATATCATTGCGGTATAGAAAATCAGAAAAGTAAATCTGGACGTGAGGAGCTCTGAAGTGATAGTTCAGTTCGCGTTCAATCACCCGGTAAGCGAGAGGTCCCGGGTTAGAATTCTAGTTATTCTAGTTTAGTTCTATTCTATTAGCCTTGCTGAGAGGAAGGGCAAGAAACTTAGCAAGTCATATAATGGGAGCAAAATAGATATTTTATTCCCAAGAGCGATAAATGAGTTTAGTCTCAGACGTTCGCTTCAGAAATGTTTATTTCATTTTTACCTCTGGTAGCGGTTCTGTGTGTGAGCTAATGTGATATCCTCCAATCGATTTATA
Organism: Ypsolopha scabrella; assembly: GCA_910592155.1. NCBI lineage: Eukaryota > Metazoa > Arthropoda > Insecta > Lepidoptera > Ypsolophidae > Ypsolopha > Ypsolopha scabrella. The sequence continues at coordinate 17,306,251 of OU342982.1, forward strand.
GATCTGAGGCAACCTGGTTGCGGCTCCCAATGACACGTGAGAATTCCCCAGCATCAGGGATGAGTTGTACTTTACTTCTTGGTACGGTGCAAGGACCCGTCCTTTCGCCTTTACTATTGGTCCTATAATTTGATCGTAGGCTTCCGCTTCTTTGGGATCAAAAAATCTGTAAATTTTTACAAGTCACGCATTAGTTATTTCCATGCATATAAATTGTAATAAGATCCAAATAATTAAGAAAACAGTGTATATGAAAATTAATGTCGATTCCCTTAAAATTATTTTAAGGGATATCACAGTATCATAATGAATATAAACATGGTCTGAACAGGTACCATCATCATCAGATTCCCGCATGTCCAGTTTCAAAACTATTAGACTCATATACATGACGGCACGTCGGTAATCGACATGATTTTTAGAGTTAGTAAGACAAGATATCGGAACGTACCATCTTACTCGCTCTGACGTAATGCAGAACACTGGTGCGATTCGGACCGAGACGACAACTGTCAGTGAGTGAGTGAAAATAAGGGAACGAGGCGGCCATTGTTTTATATCGGTTGGAATCGCGCTCGGGCACCACGTGTTCTGGAGAACGTCTGAAGTAATTAATAAAACAGTGTTCGTTGATCATAGTGTCGGGCTTATTGTTGTGATTGAACTATTACGAAAAGATATCGAGCAAATTGTGTGATTGTCATTTTGGTTGTTTTAACTCCTCGCCCGATTACCCACGCCTCCAATGGATGAAAAGGCAACACAAGATGGGCAAGGCACCCTGCCTGTGCTTTCATCAGAAGTGGGATCCAAAGGGCCTATTTCCGATGAGTTCAACGGGACCAGCACGCCGAGATCTGCCTCAAATCTTCTGCGGAATATGGAGACGTTACTGACTGAATTTCACCGACCACGCCTCAGCCTCAAGCGCCTCTGATGAGAGAAGTAGTGACACAGCTGATCAAATTCAACCCCGACAGTACTGAAGCAGCCGTAGAATTCGACGTGATGGGAATGAAATCCACAAATTTGAACCAAAAAGAGCACTCCTCGGCGAGCAACGTTTCATGGGAACTTGTTGCTGCTGTGGTATTGTGGGATACAGATTAGCTGATTTCTCCAAACGGCGTGATGAACTCGATAAGGGACCAAAGACTTCGGACAAGGCGGCGAGTTCAACCATCACCTGCTTCATATGCGGACGTCCAGGGCACATTGCATCTACTTGTTCAGAGCGCCAGGGCAGCGGCAGAGCACCAGCATTAGAAAAGGAGGTTCACGTCGGCGAGCGCAGGGCAGCCAAGGGGAGCCTAACTACATCACTGGGTGAGACCGTTTCATTTCTGTTTGATAGCGTATCCGCTCGTTCTTTGGTGAAAAGTAGTATATCTGAGAAGCTACCCCGCACAGCAATTTAGTTGGCATCACGGGTATAGGTGGTGATAGTATATAGTGTGTTTCTCAAACTCTCAGTTCCGTAGATATTGAGGGCAACAATGAGTGGTTGCCTGGTCTCCGATCTATGATCGTAGGGCCACCAATGAGTGGTCGCCCGGTATCCGATCTATGATCGTAGGGGCACCAATGAGTGGTCGCCCAGTGTCCGACCAGTGATCGAAGGTTCACCAATGAGTGGTCGCCTGGTCGATCTGTGGTCGTAGGGGCACCAATGAGTGGTCGCCCAGTGTCCGACTAGTGATCGAAGGTTCACCAATGAGTGGTCGCCTGGTCGATCTGTGGTCGTAGGGGCACCAATGAGTGGTCGCCCAGTGTCCGACCAGTGATCGAAGGTTCACCAATAAGTGGTCGCCTGGTCGATCTGTGGTCGTAGGGGTACCAATGAGTGGTCACCCGGTCTGATGTTCTTTGAATTGAGTAGTTGATCGTAGGGACAACCAATGAGTGGTTGATGTGAGCTGACCTCTACATAATTATTGCGTGTTAGTATTTGTGAGATGAATGTCAGTGATGGGCGAGCATGCATCATGTAATACCTTAAACCGTGATGTCCTTTACAGAGTAGTCAACAAGTGAGGTCGCACGAGGACGAGCGACGTGTCAGTCTGGCCGTGACGGCACGTCGGTAATCGACATGATTTTTAGAGTTAGTAAGACAAGGTATCGGAACGTACCATCTTACTCGCTCTGACGTAATGCAGAACACTGGTGCAATTCGGACCGAGACGACAACTGTCAGTGAGTGAGTGAAAATAAGGGAACGAGGCGGCCATTGTTTTATATCGGTTGGAATCGCGCTCGGGCACCACGTGTTCTGGAGAACGTCTGAAGTAATTAATAAAACAGTGTTCGTTGATCATAGTGTCGGGCTTATTGTTGTGATTGAACTATTACGAAAAGATATCGAGCAAATTGTGTGATTGTCATTTTGGTTGTTTTAACTCCTCGCCCGATTACCCACGCCTCCAATGGACGAAAAGACAACACAAGATGGGCAAGGCACCCTGCCTGTGCTTTCATACATAATATGCATACACTCATCAGTAATTAACCTTTTCAATGTCCGCCTACAAGCCATTCTCGGTAGGCCAGAATGTCCAGCTAGAAATCGAAGGAATTCTTCCTGCCGACCGGGTTTAGAAATCCATGTATTTTGTGTTAGGTTATATTTTAAGCATTGTGTTATATATCAGAAGACGCGCAATTAAATAACTAAAAAGAATATCTATACCAATTACCTCAAAAATAAAGATGAATAGACATTTTCGTTGATTGCACTTCACATTCACAAAAATTTTCACATTTTCACTACATCACCACACAATTTGATTCATATTCACTGATTCTCATATTTCACAAACAATGAAATATCACTAGAACACTCCCTAATATATTACGCGGTTACTACATGAATTATTTTTATGTAAATATCACTATTACCTTCAAAAACAACAAATAATTACACTGAACGAACACACTCTTCACTTCGCAGCAGAAACAAAAATGGCCGACCACCGCTGATTTTGTCGACAATTTCTTTAATTTCGACTTCACACCATAGATTTCAACCAATCACATTACACCAACTGATTGCCAACAGTATAACGAAACGTTTTGTTTTTGTAGTACAACTATGCGCTTAATTTCGTAGAACAAAACTTGGCTGTGAAAACCGGAACGTCATACGCGCGCAGTCTAAGCTTTGGACACTACCGGACTGCAAAATCAAAAGCGCAGACTGCGCGCGTTTGACGTTCCGGTTTTCACAAAGGATAAAATAAAAGGCGGAGCTAGCTGAGATGGCCACTTGTAAGCAACAAAGTTTTGAAACTGGATAGGTGGGAATCTTGCTGGTGGTATGTTGACCCAAATCGATTTTCGTTAGCTAAAACTGCTCATCTGTGGTGCTAGATCAAAGGATATTTTTGCTTTAAGTTTTATAAGAACTGATTCAGATAAAAGAAACCCATTATATCGTTAACAAGGCTAAGCTGAAAATCGGCAGCTGTCTGCATGCGTGTCAGCTAGCTTTATGCTGAGATTAGACCTTTTTTCTTTCCATTTTTGTAAGAATATTGTATTTGTAATTTTGTATGTTAGTTTACTCAGACAAATAAAGTATCTTTTATTTTATTTTATTTGCGATTGGTATAAGAAAATTCACAGAAAGAGACATCCATATTTTGCTCTTCTTTTAGTTTTAAAGAACAGGTAAAAAGAGCACTTTCTGTTATGTATTTAAATCAATTATGTCTTTCCTTTACATGTTAGTTTTAGTAAAGTTGTTTAATTCAGCTTTGTGTATACTAGCTTTGCTATATTTTGTTAATAATTGATGTGCAAAATTAAGTATTTTATTAATGTATTAAGACCTTAAATAACATTAAAAAACTTAACAAAAAATAATCTTAAATAAAAAACCTAACAAATACAACCTAAAAATAAAAAATGCTGGCCAGATCGCTACCGTCGTTGGGAAGGGTGCCCAAAAGGCTGGCAGCGTTACCACTTTGAGTGGCCAAACTTATTTTTTGGGCAAAGTAGCTTCCAGCCCTTCGGTCACCTGAAGTGTTGACTAAACGCGATGAAATCGGCTCAAGAGTTTCAACAGCAAAAGGCACAAATATGAAGCCCTCGCCAAGGGCTCCATACATGCGCCTTTTTACACCTTCTGCTTTTTCGGCTGCCAAGCCTGCCTTTGTTGCGGTCACTTGGACATGGGACTGTGCCAATGTGTCAACGCATGTTGCGTCCCATATCAGTGACCGCCCGTTTTGCCGTCGTCAATTAAGTTATTTAGTTGATTTCCAATAAATGTAAATAGTTCACGTTTCAGATACGTATTAATTCTATCATTATTGTACTTAGTGAGCATGTTTAAGGATTTTAGTACAGTGTTTACTTTTTCTACACCTCCTAATCTAAGAACTATGTTCCTCTTTCTGTTAGTACTTCTTATTCAATAAATAAATTAAATTAAAAAAGCTGGGTCTAGACTTTCATTTACAGTACTCCCAAACTTATAATGCGCATACGAATCTTCGCCACTGCTCGGCAAAGTTCGTATTTCCCTACACTTTCTATACAAGCAGTAAGGTCACGTGGTACGTTCGGTCGCACGGCTATAGATTTCTATGCGCATTATAACTTTGGGAGCACCGTAATTCTTGTTTTAAGTTTGTGTTAAATACTTACATCGCTTTAAATGTTTTTATGAACGTTAATCCAAATAATTCCATCACTCTTTGTTGAAAGCTGAAAGGTGCTATATTTTGTGACAATATACCAGCGTTGTACGATGGATTTGGTACCTCGTCTATTAATTCGAGTACCAATACATGTGGATCTACTGAGGAAAACCAGACGAAGGGACAGTTAAAAACTTCACCCAACCTGAAAATATATTATAACAATAAAATCTATACTAATCATAAAGTAGTAAACAAGTCGCCAGTGCATTGAATGTTTTTGCGAAATTTTAAATGAAATGGTTTATTGGAACAAACAATTTTTTTTTTTTATATTTGTCTGTCTGACCCTTTTTAACTCAATAACTACTCATAGTGACTCTGGTCAACATGCAGCCTGTAGAGTGTTGATAAACTAACTGCTAAGACCAGCCCCCTGATTCTGTATCGTAAAATCAGTTGCCAAACCAAGTACTTATCGTCGAAAACATTAATATCCGCTTATCTAAGGATACGTTCGCACTTGAAATGACGTCACAATTCGTAAATTAGTTCAATTAGTTCAATATTCATTAAAACTTATTTTGAAAGTTCATTTTTATCTGTTTTTGGTGAATAGCAACCATAGTTAGCAACCGACACTGAGTTACATATAGGCCCCCAGGAACTAGGAGATCTAGAGCTATATCGTTGGATATGACGAACACTAAAAGATACATTTACTGAAAGACACACGCGAGCGAAGAAGCGGGTGAGAACAAAAGCACGAAATAATATTAAATATCCAAACAAGGATTGCGTTAAATTTTCCAGGTTTGTAAATCTTCGTATGAAGCCAGAAATCCATTTCATCATTAAATCTGTGTATCTCATGCCTGTCTCCCAGAGGGGTAGACAGAGACTAAATATTTCCATCTGCTACGATCCTGACACCCTCTCTCGCCTCATCCACATCCATCAGTCTAGGTATACAAGGTCTACTATTCCGGATACTTTTGACATTTCCCTTCTTCAGTTTGTCGTCAATCTGGTCATTATACGTACCACTAGGACGACGCGGTCGAGCTTTATCTTCCATTTGCACATCATATAATTCTGTCGTCACTCTACTTTCATTCATCCTCTCTATACTGTCCATACGACTGAAGCATTCCTTCATAAATAAAAGATCATTTTTTTGAATCATAAATATTACCCGGACAAAAAAGTGTTGAACATCCACTCCACGATGACCAGATCAAATTCGTCAGTCAAGAGAATTTTCTTAAAGTCTGGGTTGCTTATGGTTTCTTTTGACATATTTAGTATGTTACTAAAAAATCCACTTATATCCATAGGGTCTGCAGTTTTGTCCAAGAGCAATTTTAGGTTTATTTGGTCAGCTGAAATAAAAAATATAATAACTATAGCAATCTTTGCTTTATGAGAATAAGAATAATTTAGTTATATAATATAAGAACAGAAAGTGCGCGAGTTGAATGCAGAACAGAAGAATGCGTTATATACCTATCCACACGCGCCGTTCTCTCTACGCACACACACAGCACTATACTGCAAGCGTGCGAGGGAGGAATGCGGACGGCGAGAGGAGGTGCTACCGCCCTTCAACTCAGTTCCCGACTGCATTCAACTCGCGCTCTAGCTGTAATATACATCTTGATTAAATTTAGTAGTTTCACTATTAATTTTAAATAGTTCTTTCCAATTGGTTTCTCTGACAACCCCTCGGGTATTCATGTCGTGTCGATGTATTACTCTATTTTAAAACAATAATAAACATGACGTTCCACAAAACTTATGTTACCGTGATATAATTACCGTGCTATCAAAATAAAAGCTAAGTAATGGATACTTCCCCAGAGATGTCAAGAAAAACTATATTTGTACCGAACACACAGAACCGCGTTCTGCGATCCGCGGTCACTGTAATCAATGCGCTGGCCTGGATCTTTACACACATAGACCGCAGCGGACAAAAAGAATACGCGTTCTAATTGTTTGAAACATAGAACGCGCTTGGTACGCCCGGCTCCTAAGCCTCCTTTGGTCCCAACGAGTCACACCGAAACCAGTCACAGTGTAACTCGTTGGGACAAAAAATTATAAAATGTCCAAACCAGTCACACTGTTACTCGATGGGACAACTTTGTTTTCGTCCCAACGAGTCACACCCTCAAAACAAGCGTGTAACTCGTTGGGATTAAAATCTGTTATACGTTGACATTTTTTTTCCTCCCAACGAGTAACACTGTTACCCAGAGTAAGTAATAATTAACGATCTAAGGCGGAGTAATATTTTCCGATCAAATTTACCGAAAACGTAGGCCTATTGTGTTGAGTGAGTCACAATAACAAATTAGCATAATTTGGTTTTTCAAATTGTTTATACGCTTGGAATAACCTACACAAAAGGGGCGAGGTGGCGCCGGAGACTTTTGGACATGGCGTGTTACGGACATCAGCATGAGTAGCTACCTTTTGCTAGTTCTTATTTCGGCTTTATAGCCGTCAAAAATATTTACAGATAGGGAGCCTAAACCGCAGGTGGGTCAACACTCGCATACTCTTTGTGTATGTGAATTGTATATGAGAAACGGTACCTAGATATTAAATAATTTACTGATTTATTTTCACGTAGTTCCCAAAATAGCGTGCGGATGTACTACACGCCAGTACACGCAAACTAACGTGCATTAGGAGTGAGCGTTACGAAACGTAACGTGTTATTGAAACGAGTTATTTGGAAAATAACGGTTAAAGTGTTTTGGCTGACAAACGGAAATCTGCTAATGTAAATGCCTAGAAATAGCAATTAATTGTTTAAATAGCATAGTTTTCATAGACAAAGTCCTCGATGAGCTAAAAGTTTAACTTTTGTGAAAATTATAGCTATAAAAAGATATACCTGTAAAAAGACGTTGTTATTGAAAACTTTGCTATGTAAGAATAGTTTATTGCTATAACTAGGTATTTTGATGAGCAGATTTTTAATAACTATTCCAGTATGAAATGTTTTTTTTTCTAAAATTTCAGCACTAACTTCATAAATACTTTTTTTTTGTTGATTATTAATAAATCTTTTTGATATATGCACATAAGCGTTTCTTTTAATAATCTTATACTGAAAAAAAAAATCCTGCTAAAGTTTTTGACCAGTTCATAATAGTGAACTATAAATAATAATTCGACGGTCGACGCTTTCGGTAAACTTTATAGGAAAATACCTACTTGCTTTAGGTAACAGTGTTACTCGTAGGAAAGAAAAAAGTTGTCAACGTGTAACAGATTTGAATCCCAACGAGTTATACTCTTGTTTTGGGGGTGTGACTCGGTGGGATGAATAATAAAAAGTTGTCCTATCGATTAACAGAGTGACTGGTTGGGACATTTTACATTTTTTTGTCCCAACGAGTTACACTGTGACTGGTTTCGGTGTGACTCGTTGGGAACAAAGGCTAAACCTTAGTAAATAAATAGTAATACTTAGTAACATACACTGAATAAATTTTTGGTTTTCGCTGATATGAATTTGACGAAGATTTGGCAGAGACTTATTGATCAGGAACGTTGTGACATAGGTAACCTGTAAAAAAATTACATAATATTAAGTGCTCTAAAAATATCTGCCACGGCTGCAGTGGGAGAGTGTATTGTGTATACAGATAACAATAGTAACGATATTTTGTTGATATAACATCATACTTTTTTTAATACAAAAAAATGTGCGTATGAGTTAGAATTGATTTACTTGTATGAAACCGTCCCATAGTAACACAAAACAGTTGGAAAGAGATATAAATTATTTTATGGACGAAACGACACATCGCGCGTTGTCTGTGAACCACGTTATGCCGAATAAAGTAAAAAAAATATTTATTTCCTTTATTTTCCCAAATGAATATAACTATTCCGGGATACAAAATTTCTTCATTATTGTTATCTACATACACAATACTATCTCCCATTGCAGCCGTGGCAGATATTTTAGAGCACTTTATATACTCGCGCCTGTCTCTCAGAGGGAAAGACAGATACTTCATAATTTTATACGAGAGGGTCCTGCACCTCTAGCATAGGGGATCATATCGAGCTCGATAAATGCTTGATACAATGCTCTGTCTCACTCTGTTGATCTACCTAAACAGGAACAGATTGGTACTCGTGTATATAAGGTCCTACAATTCAAAGTGAAATAAATTTAAGAGGTGATAGAGTATCCCTAATAGACCACCATCAACCGAAAAAAAATATTTTTTGCTCGAACTTTTATTTTCGTCCTTCCATAGAAATTTAGTCAGCTGGTTGAACCACTTTGTACTGCGAAGTGAACAAATTATTTGCCCAAACATTCTTTTTTTTTCTTTTTTCATCTGGTCAGTTAACGATACTTGATTTACCCTAGAGCTATTTTCACGTGTTATTGTAGGACCTTATATATCGAGTTGTCAAAGCTCGATATGGTCTACCTTGCTAGGTACCCTGATAAACTTATTATTTCTTCCACATTAGCACGGGGCTAAACATCGGCCGGTGGCATTGCATTACATAAATAAATAAATAACATACATACATACCGGGTGTAAATAGAATAAATATTTAATGGTCGCACTCTATTTACATTCTGTATATACAGGTTGACTTTTAACCTAACCCCGATAATTTAGTATTTTGGAGAAGAATACAAACTGGTTTTATTAAAACCATTCAAAATCATATTCATAATTATTTTTTGAAGTTGTAGCCTTTTGAAGATTTTCGTAAAATCCAAAGAAATCATGGTCACCCGAAGAGATGAGATAATTAGATTGCGCTAAGTTATTTTTATTATTGATTCCACTATTTTGGACTATTTACAACTTTTTCTGTATCGGAGCGGCTAGGATACCCATAAACTTTACTTTCAAGTAACATTTTTAATAATATTTTGACTTTTAATTTAATTTATTTTTACACCTAAAATGTGTTCTACTAACGTTTCTTGATAACCTCTAAAATTATCGGGGTTCGTTTGAAAGTCACTCTGTATAGCCTTGCCTCTTTCCCAGAGGGGTACGCAGGGACTACAGATTGAGAAATGTGAAAGAAGTGAAAGAGCAGAATCGTTCGCTTCTTCCACAACCATCAGTCTAAGGTCTTCTATTCCGGGTATTTTTGACTTGGTACTTCTTCAGTATGTTACTAATTTAGTAATTGCATTGTAGGCGTTAAACTATCCCTGTTTTTATTAATTTGCAACTACAAGAGTCGCCCTTTATGTAATCAATTTCATACAAATTGGCTCCCCCTGAAAAACTATAGGCACTTTTTTTTAAACTAAGAAACTATAATAAGAAAAAACAGAAAACCTCTTTTACAATATTTTCACTTAAGAGATTAATTTTTACAAGTTGACATTGCATGCACACATTACTTTTACAAAAATTTGACTTCTAATGACTTTATTATTATTTTATTTTATTATTATTATTTAGTTTGATTCAATTCCAATTTAACTACAATAATTTATATTTTATTTTATCACGGCATCACACAAAATTTCCCTGCTTATTAGGCAAAAAGTTTCAGGCTGGTATTACAGAGCAAATAAAGAGCGCGATTAACCTCATTACAAAAAATATTAGTATCATTGATGCTACTCATGCAAATGTTTTTATTTAGATTTATATAATTCCTTTGAAAATGCCAAAGGCGAAACCGGTCAGGAAGTTAATAATTTAATAAATTGTGGAATAGTACAATTGATTTCTTGTTCATTATTATAAACAGAAAACCACCTGAGTACATGGTCATTATATTCAGCAATTTAAGAAATAATTATGACCAAACTAATTATACTCTGTCTGCTTTTATGATATGAGTCAGTGGCGGAAAACCTTTGAATATGCAAGAAGTATTTATTTATCTTATCGATGTACCAGATGAAAAATCAGTTTTGGAAATGCGAACTGGTGGTAGTAATCGGCTATATCAATAACTAATTTCAATTCAATAACTACAGGTCAAACAAGTTTGTGTTTTATCTTTGGAGCCCTCAGGGCACGAGTCCTATTCAAACTTGACTAGACTCGGTATTCCTAAAGGATTCGGTCAATCGTTTATCTAGTTTATTCGTCCATCTCTGTCGCACGCATTAGAAGCGCGATAAATATCGATATGCGACCGAATGATAATAATCAATCGATATTTTTTGTTTCGTAGCAACCTCCAGTTTTATTTATAATACAGACAATTGATTAGGTCGCGGTCGCCAACTTTCATTGATAAGGAACGAGCGCGTGCGCAGCGCAGGCGTAGATGCCATTGATGCAAAACAAAATCAAAAAACCAACTAAGCGCGTGTCGGGCCACGCGCATTGTAGGGTTCCGTAGTTACCCAGTACATTTTATAAGTTGGTCTACTAATACAGACCGCGCCAAACTTTTAGTCCGCTCGGAGGTTGCTCTCCCGAAGAACGGCCCATACATTTTGTCATGTTTAGAGAGGACTAAAAGTTTGGCGCGACCTGTACTCGTAAACCTGTAAAGCCTACTTAGCTGTGATAGTTTTTCTTTTAACTTCATTATATATACGGTGAATTTTTTCACATATATTTATCAACGAACGTTTAGACGGTAGGGGGGACACTTGACTCTATCAAAAATTAGCACTTTAAAGCTTAATACTTCGCCAACGGATCCCTAAATCGAAAAATGGCTTTTATACACTCACATGTTTTTGAATGACCTATCCAACGATTTCGCACACTATGGCACAGACGAGAAAAAAATATCATCACCAATTTACATTCATGTAACCCTTGAATTCTTTTTCTCGATTTTATTTTACCAATCGGCTTGATTCATATGCATACTTTCGCCAAATTACAGCTTTCTAATAAGACATGAGACATTTATATTCATAATTAAGTTTACACGTCAAGAAATTGTTCAGCTACAAAACTAGTCTTAGAAAAATAATAAAATTAATGATAACAATAAAAAGTACTAATAGTCTCAGAGCTAAGCCGCGGACAGACGGACATGGCGAAACTATGAGGGTTCCTTGTTGCACTACAGAACCCTAACAATGATAAATTTATTGATATTAAAAAACGGGGCTCCAAAAATATGCAACCGCTTTACCGTCTGTGACTATATTCACACCAATAATATCATGATAGTAACTACCTAAGTCACAAAGTTATAAAGCATAAACAAAATCGTACCTCGTGTCCATCATCCAGCAGTTGTCTCACAATCCCTGCTCCGAGGATACCATGACTTCTACTTGGAAATGGAAACACCACTAAAACTCTTGACCCCTCCGTGAATTGGGCCACACAAAACACGAAAGTTAACAATAATATTTTCATTTTAAAAGTATTTCCTGTGGATAAAAACGACGACGTAACTTTAACAAAGCACAATGTTGTCTGTTTGACATCAACACTATGATTAGTATGTTGCGTTTTCCTCAACTTTTTATAGATAACCCAATCGTATTTACCTACTACTACGCCAGGTAAGGAAACGTGCTGCCACGTGGTTATCACGAACTAAACTATCGATACAAATCACTTGTTTTGTCACAACCAAAATTGGGAAGTTATTATAAAAGTGAGTCAGAGTTTACAATCGTACACGCATGTTTCACCGACGATTATCGCGCCGTGTTGTCATGTTCAGCCCTATCGCTGCATTTTGGGTACAAATATTGATTCTACAGCCAGACCGAACACAAAATGTGCGGGATTTGTATTCCAGTACTCGAGCAACTAGCTCTTCTGGTAAATGTGTTCTGTGAACTAGCTAGGCCAGAGGTGGTCAGAAAATGAATGCTAATAAAGAGTTTTAAATGAGCGATGACCGCTAGATGGTGAGTATGGCCATGGCCACGAGATGGTATACTTTGTGTCAGATAAAAAGAGTGCTTGGCGAGAGTAGGAGGGGATGTGTTTACGCATGAGTAATAGGCGCGTGAGAAAGAGACCGCCTGAGCCTCGCCAGCGCTCTTTTATCTGACGCGAATTATAACAATAACAATATCGCGCCACTACTGAAGTCCGATGGATTATGGCATTTTGGATCATATTTCAAATATAATAACGACTTCATCACAGGACTTTCAGTGGTGGTACGTACTCTAGTCCAGCAGCTTGGGATCCTCATTTCTGTTCTGTGTTCGTACTTGTTGTGATCGCCATGTTGTATACAGAGAAAATTATCTAGTTATTTGGGCACCAAGAATAGAAGTGAAAGAAAGAAAGAAAGAAAATGATATTTATTGCCAGAACACAAAATTTTACATAACTTCATTAAAAAAATAAATAAAAATAAAAACAAAACACGCGATACACAATAACATAAAAGTACCTATTTAAACTTATACCTATAATTAACAAAAAGGACATCATTATCGTGTTAAATTAGTATAACAAAAAATAAAATAAATAGTTAAAATGAAATCTTATGAATAAAGTTTTATATTGTATATGCTTTTCCTAAATTATTATTCTTTTTTATGAAGTTCTGGCAAATGGTGGCATGCTCAGCATTTGCCGTCAGATAAAAAGACACAATTTTCATCTGAACGGCGCTGTTTTTCAGCATGTTCCATATAAATATATACATCATATTTAAAGTAGTAGACATTACATAGTGACGCGTAGGAGTAGGAGTCTATTACTTTATCTGCTATGCAATACTATTTCCCTGAATAATAATTAAAATATGTACAATGCAATAATTGCTTATAATTTGTATATTTATCCGTTTTAATTTGGTGTTAATAAATATGTAATTAATGTATATCTATTACATACAAGTGTAATTAATTAGATATACCTATAAGATAAACCACATAAATTAACTAACTCTAAAATCTTATTTTAAAGGAGGATTTGGGTTAAATTAAAAACGCGGGTCTGAAAGAAAAAACACTGTTTCAATTTACTCTTTTTGACTTTTTTAAAGTATACATGTTATTTGCTGCAGTTATTTGTTTATCTATTAGGATTGTTTTAAGTTTATTTTTAAATGTTAAATCAGACATATGTACTTGTAGCGGTGGTGGTAAATCATTCCAGATTTTGGATGCTGCGAACTTGAAACTGCCTCTAAAATTTGCTGTTCGATGCTTTGGTATAGACATTTGGTATAGTGATTGTATGGGTTGTATGGCTAGATTGTTGGATGTGGAGCAAGTGAAAGAGGTGTGTCAGGATCGTAGCGGATAGAAATCTGTAGTCTCTGCCAACCCCTCTGGGAGACAGGAGCGAGTATATTATGAAGGTATGTGTTAAAATTAAGAAATAAAATATTTTTGACCTTATTATGAAAAAGTTGTTTTTATAGAATCAAGAAAATGGTGACAAACAAACCTGTAGACAATTTAACGATGAACATTTTAGCATTTTAAGGGTTCCGCATCCAAAAGGTAACCAACGGGACCCTATTACTAACACTCCGCTCTCCGTCTGTCTGTCTGTCTGTCCGTCTGTCGGTCTGTCACCAGGCAGTATTTCATGTCATGAACCGTGATAGTAAGACAGTTCAAATTTTCAGAGATGATGTATATCTGTTGCCGCTATAACAACAAATACTAAAACTGGCCAAGTACGAGTCGGACTCGCATTTGGCCGGTTTTTTTTTCAATACATCGTACCGTTTTTGCTAAAGCGATGGAGTAACGGTGGTCATCTTGAATGACGTCATACTGGAAAACGGTGTGGGATTTCCCTAGTTTATTTTTGCTTCCTCTACACCCAATAATCATATTTTTTTTGTACGCCCGTAAGCACACAGAAAGTGTTGTGAACCGCAGCCAGGGTGCCGCCGGCCTGGCCAACCTAAATGGGGATAGTACTATAATTCTACTGGGATGGGCTGTCATGGGCTCAACTAGCAAGCGCAGGACCAGGGCTTTATTGTCTAACTTCGACATCTGTCGCAATCGCCTTTGAACGCACCGTGATTGGCTAGAAATGACATCACACATTATGTTTAGCGATAGATATTGAAGTTAGACCATTAGAGGGAAAGGTGTATGGACTTGGGAAGCGGAAACCATTGCACAGCAGTGAGACATCAAACAGGCCAATATTAACTGTATCGCTAGGCTGTGTTATCCAAATTAACAATTTAAAAGAACATTAAAAATTAATAACATTATAAGCTTACTTTTTCTGCACACTTCGAACATATTATTAGTAAAGCTTATAAAAATTTGGGCTTTGTCATAAGGGTCTGTCAATCCTTTAACGACATATCCTGCATTTAAACATTATACTGTGCTTATGTGCGAAGTGTGCTGGAATATTGTAGTCCTATTTGGAATCACCAGTACATTGCATATGAGCAGGCTATCGAAAATATTCAAAGAAAATTTTTAAAATTCTTGAATTTCCGAACTAAAACTTTATGTAACGATTATAATAACATATGCAAGCGGCATAGTTTGATGTCTCTAAAAGATAGGCGTACCTTGCATGAAATGGTCTTGTTCCATGATGCTTGCTCTTGTGCTCTTGATTGTCCCCAAATTGTGTCCGAATTACTGCGCCTTAATGTACCAGACTACAGAACCCGACACACTATTAAGCTTCATACACCATTATTACGTACTAATTACGCAGCAAATTTCATCCCGTGTAGAATACCTTCGAAATATAACAAACTTTTCTCCCACATTGACACCCTTTTTGTTGCTCTAAAACAACATTCAAATTTAAATCTGTCTTTGTATAAATTTGTATATGTATTATCTTTTGTTTTCTTTGTTTCTTTTAAATTTGTATAAAACTATTATTTTAGTTATTATTCTCAATCCCAATGTAACCCTAGTCTTATTTGTTTTGTAATTTTCCTATATGTGATGTGAGGGTAATTAAACATAATTTCTCTCTTTTTTTAAAATACCCCCAGACAACTCAGCGAATTTAGTCCCCCCCTTTATTTTGTTAGGTTATGTTTTTGTGTATTTGTTTTGTTCATTTTACTGTTTAAGAACTTATATATGTATAATTTATTCAAAAATGAAATCTGTTATTGGCCTTAATATTAAGTAATTTGTTATTTGTTTTATATCTGCTATGTATCGCTGTTGATTTCTGTACATAATTAAATAAATAAAATAAATAAATAATCTTGAAATATACCGGGTGTAAGGAGAGTGCTACCATTAAATGAAACCACATATTCTCTTTCCCCAAAAAACATACCCGCGGTAACTATTTGTTTAGGAAATATTTGAGTTTCAAACGAAAATGCGTGAACCCCAACGTACCGAAATAAGGGATTTTTTTGAAACAGCGTCTTCTGTGAAACAGCTGCTTCGGTGCAGCGTTCTTCACTAGACCTTCTTCCTACGAAATAAAGTAAATTGCGTAGGTTAATGAAATAAAACATTCTTAAAATAGTTATTATTTTCGAAATATATTTCGGTCCACTTTGGTGCCGGCATCAATCGAATAAATGACAATTCGTATGACATAAAATAATATATTAAACCTTATGATATATTTTCATGTCATACCAGGACCCTCAGAAAGTATTGCGAAAAAAAGTTTTTATATATGGGAGACTGGCCAGTTATGTTTTTCGAAAATATGATTATTTATAAGTAAAAATAGGTATGTTCTAATTTCAAAATTTCCCTCCACATTTTTTGCGAGCTAATTCAAAGTTTTGTGTCTCGCTGAAATATGGATCCGCGCCGGGAACATTTAAGAGCTATGATTTTTTACGATTTCAAGTGTCGCCTGAAACCGGATGAATCGTACGATAGACTTCAAATGACATTCATAGATGAAGGTCCTTCCAAGGCAACCATGTATCGTTGGTATAACGAATTCAAGCGCGGTTGACCAACTTTGGGGGATGAAGAAAGAAGCGGTCGCCCTTTGACGGCTGTTACCAAAGAAAACGTGCTGGCAGTGAAAAGTTTAATCCAAGACAATAGGCGAATTACATATCAGGAGATTCAACACATATTGAAAATTGGATCAGGAAGCGTTCACGAGATTCTACACAGCCATCTTCGCGTGAGGAGGATAGTATCACGCTGGGTGCCGCACAACCTCACCAATGCTCAGAAGCAGGCCCGGGTGGAATGGTGCCGTGATATGCTAAACAAATTTGAAGCAGGCTGGTCTCGGCGTGTTTACGACATCGTTACAGGTGATGAGTCCTGGATTTATCAATACGACCCAGAAACCAAGCGCCAGTCGACTGTTTGGGTGTTTCATAATGAACCAACGCCTACCAAAGTGAAGCGATCTAGAAGCGGGGGAAGATTTTGATCGCTAGCTTTTTTAATTTGACTGGCCACTTGGTATCAATTCCCTTACGGGATCAAAGAAGCATCAAAGTCGAATGGTATACTACCTAATGTTTGCCAGAAGTTTTCTCTGTGGTTAGCAACAAGCGACCAAACACAGGGTTCCGCGGGCTACTGCTCCGTCACGACAATGCACCTGCGCACACCGCACTTTAAGCGAGGGACTTCCTGGACAGCACGCCAGTCAAACTCCTGGGTCACCCTCCTTACAGCCCTGATCTAGCACCGTGTGACTTATTTTTATTTCTAAAAAGAAAAGTTCGAGCAGGCTGTAAACGAGGTGTCTGCGGCGGACTGGAAAAAGTGTTTTGAAAACTGGTTTAGACGCATGAAACTTTGTATAGAGGCTTGTGGAGAGTACTTCGAAAATATTTAAAAAAAACCTAAAGAACATTTTTTTTTACTTTCGCAAAACTTTCTGACCCCGCGGTCCGATTTAATTGTAAGCTATCTTACAGTTCATTCAAATTCATGCCGTCCCTGTCACACTTATTAAAAAAATAGTGTGCTATCTCTCACTCACTCACAATTTGAGCGATGTAATTCTATTTCGGACCGTAAGGTGAGTGTCCCACGTACTTGGCATTCATTCAAACTCATTAGTCATAAGGTTGTATATATTTCATGTCAAATGAATTGCCATTCATTCGACTGATGCCGGCTCCAAAGTGGGCCGAAATATATTACGAAAATATTTACATATTTATAAAATTAAATGTTTTATTTATTAACTTAAATTACTTATTATACCATTATAATCGAAACACAGCATACAGCCAATACGAATTATTATACTGGTTAGGAATGATTTCCTCTCGTGTATCTAATGATTACGTGGCAACTTATTCATTCACTTGATAATTAGAACTCAGAAAGACAAAAATATTAATTGGGTCGTGACAGTTCTCGGATGAGCATGCACCACAGAGGATGTCATGCATTTTGATAAATAAACGTGAGTACCTAAATATTTATTTTACACTTATGTCAGGCTCACACTAGACTGGACATATGAGGTTTTCTATAACTCGTTAGGTTTGTCATTGATTTAGATTTGTATACTCTTTAGTTAATAGAAAACGTGTATGAAAGAAAATGATATGAGAAAGGGCTATCAAACGTTAAAACGTTTATTCGAAATAAACGGTATTTGACACATCCGTTTCTCAAAATCGTCCAAACGGATGACCTGTCAAATATCCGTTTAATCGAAACATTCGTTTTTATAAAACAACCCGAACATGAAAACGAATGGATGCACGATTGTAGTATAAGCTTGCAAAATTAAATTGACATTCAGATGATAAATTTATTTAGATTTACTACATAAATTTTAATCAAAAACTGATTGATCTGGGAGCCCTAGTATGAAACAACTAACAACACCTTTAAAATAAAAAGAGATGATTTTTCCACCTCAGATAAATTTATCTAAGCAAATTACCCAAGTATATTTTTACCCAGATTATGAAACTGCGAGTGCAGAGTTTAAAAAACGAGTTAAAACGGGTTATTCCAAGGCCTCCAAAATCTATTGTTTTCAAAAAATAAACCTTCATACACTGATTCTCTTTGCCTGTAAACAATTTCCTACCGCCTCCAAAAGCTAATGAGTACAATAAAGTAGAACTTAAGGGTAGTGTCATAAAGTCATAGCTCATAATCATATTTTGATGCACTAAAAAAACAGTTGTCGTCTCATTTGCAGGCTTATGCATGAAATCAAATAAAAAAGGACTTTATCAAAAAAAAAAAGCTATCCATCTGAAATTTTGGTTGATCTCTAAATAATACAACAAAATATTCAGAAATCTTATGCTTTAAGCTCCAAAATTTCCCATTTTCAAATAGCCTTGGTTTTTTCTTAAACCGTATCTTTTTAGGGTTCCGTACCCAAAGGGTAACCAACGGGACCCTATTAGTAAGACTCCGCTGTCCGTCTGTCTGTCTCTCCGTCTGTCCGTCTGTCAGTCTGCACAGGCTGTATCTCATGAACCGTGATAGTGAGACAATTGAAATTTTCACAGATGATGCATTTTTGTTGCAGCTATAACAACAAATACTAAAACCGGCCAAGTGCGAGTCGGACCTCCTGCGCACTCCCATACAACAGATATGATTTTTTTTCCGTTTTTAGGATTCCGTACCCAAAGGGTAACCAACGGGACCCTATTACTAAGACTCCGCTGTCCGTCTGTCACCAGGCTGTATCTTATGAACCGTGATAGTTAGACAGTTGAAATTTTCACAGATGATGTATTTCTGTTGCCACTATAACAATTAGTACTAAAACCGGCCAAGTGCAAGTCGAACCTGTGCACTCCCATACAACAGACATTATTTTATTGCCGTTTTTATAGATAATGGTACAGAACCCTTCGTGCGCGAGTCCGACTTACACTTGGCCGGTTTTATTATTTATTTAATATTACCAAATAATAAAAATATATCAATGATATTATTAATATATCTATACTATTCTGTACAACTACATGTTGTTAAAAACCAACAGGGTGCGAAAACTGCATAGCATTAAATCTTAAATGGGAAGAAACTGAGACCTAAAATACAGTTTGCTTGCAAACTAGCTTGGGTCTCAGGGCTGATATTTACAAAGCGTAACATTTGCAAACTAAAATATTCAAAGATCACTTTATCCCTGTACTGTATTATGTAAAACTAATGTTTGTATTCTCGTTGTGTGGCTAAATATTTCTGTAAGGAAAGTTATATTATAAAATCCAAATCTGCATGAGTGTTTCTAAAACGGAAGACGGATGGATACTTACAGACAGGAAAAAAAAATTCAAAAAATTTTGGTTTTGCCTCAGTGCCAATAATAATAACCTATTTCAAAAATATTCAATGTACAGACACGACTTTTTTACAAAAGTGTGTACAATATATAGGTATAGAGTATATAATTCGATTCTGAAGGCTTAAATTTTATTTTAGTTGTAGTATTGTCGAAATTTTAAATTTTCCATAGTAATAGAGCTTCTGTTGTTAACACTAAAGAACCATTTTGGAATGAAGAAAATTTAGTTATGACAGCACTAAAACTAAAATTAAAGCCTTCCAAATCGGTTTTAATACCTAAATCGGTATATTGCTCCGCATAATATTATTATAATGGTGAAATAAAAAATAACAGTTGTTTAAGCTATAAGTGCGGTAAGGAGGCAATAGCTTACGAGGACGATTCGAAGCACGAACGATAAGCAATTGTTAGTAACGAGTAAGTTATTTCCCTTACTCATGTGTATCATACAACGTTTTTCAATGCATAGTGTGAGTAAGATTTCTGGTTGCTTTCGTGTAAAAAGAACGGTTATGCAATTTCGATGGACTACAATAAAAAAACTTCTTTTTTCAAATTCATCTATTTCACAACCGGCTCAACATTAACTTTTCTTTAACTTTTTACCAGTTAACAAAGAAACCACTTTTTTTAAAACATATAAAAACACCAAAACAATAACAAATATTAGGGCAGCAAGGTCGAGAAAGAGTTTCTGGTACCAGGGTACCATGAGTGCAGGAGAGCGCAGATGCGGCGCACCGCGCGTCGCTACCACGTGACGCACCCAGTGACGCAACTCTGCACCCGGACTTGCTGGACGGTCGTGGTATACGAAGGAAAGCTCCTTCACGGTTTTGGTGTACCTGAAGTTAAAACAAGATTTTTAATGCTTTGTCATACTAGTAAGGGCTTTAGGGAGTCCGTCCGCTGGACAGGTAAATTAAGTATGGTAATAGAATTTCAAAAGCATTCATTTAAATTTTATTAAAAAGTTTAAAATAATGGTGTGGGGATGGGCTTAGTGGCCTGTTAAAATCGAGTTATATTTATTGAAAGCTGATAGTAGACAGTCTTAAAAAGAGGCCTTCATGTAAACAGTTTTTTTATCATCTTTCTGAATCCACAACAGACCCACCCAATCAATATGGAACATAAATACCTATATGTTTTATTTATACCTTTACCTTTCAAATGTATAAATCAGTTACCTAATTGGAAAACTTTCGCTCGATAGTTTTAGGTATTATGTGTCTGAATCAAAGAAGAAAAATTTGAATTAAAAATTTATATTTATAATTAAATTTATCGTCGTAATGCCTTACAACCCGGTCCCAGTATCTGTGCACCTCGCTGGAATGTGGCGCCTCTCCCGCTTCCCCTGTCACCTCTCCGCGCACTCCCCGGTGCGACAGTACGGTTAGCATCTTCGTTGCCGCTACACGTCCCGATAATTTTGATATTTTCGCTTTATTGTTGTTTTGTTTTTTAATGTTTATTGTTAAGTTTAGACTGTTAACTGTTAAGTTTGAACTGGTTTGGTTGTTATTAAAATTGTTGTAGCTGTTAAACTGAAGTCATGGGAAAAACAATACACAGCGAATCAAGAAATTTAATCTTGAAAGTGCTCAAGTTTTTTGAATCGGAGAAAGCAAACAAACAGTACACTATACCTGTAGACCAAGTGGTGAAACAGACCTGTGCTGCAACTGGGATATCAAATAGGACTCTAATGAAAATTAAAAATGAAGCCAAAGTACAACCACCTACTTCGCCGGGCGCTAGTCCGACTCCAAGTACTAGTAATAATTTAGAAACCCACCCAGAACCAAAATTATCGACACCGGGTAAGAAGCGTAAACAGTACAAAAAACGCATCGAAGTAGATGATTTTGAAATTTGCGCAATACGAAATATCATCAACAGTTTTTATGCTGTAAAAAAAGAAATCCCAACTTTGAAGAAAATTCTGGCAGCAGTTAAGAGAGACCTAAATTTTCAAGGTGGGAGAACATATTTAAGAAATATTTTAATTAACAAATTGGGCTACAAGTTCAAAAAGTGTAAAAATATCCGTTGTGTATTGACACAAAAGCCGGACATCGCCGCATGGAGGGCTCGCTACCTACACCGTATGAAAGAGAATAATGACCTTGGCGCTGATAAAAAACCGGTTACCTACCTGGACGAGACGTGGATCCATTCCCACTATACGGTCAGTAAATGCTGGCAAAATAATACCGACAGCAGTGTGAAGAAAAATTTAAATCCGGGTCAACGTTGGATTCTTGTACACGCTGGAGGAGAAAATGGATTTATTGAAGGTGCAGAATTACTTTATAAATGTAAAAGTAAAATCGGCGATTATCATAACGAGATGGACACAAACAATTTTTTAAAATGGCTCCGTGAAAAGCTTATACCAAATTTACCGCCGAACGGTATAGTTGTCATAGAAAATGCACCCTACCATTCGACGCAGTCGGTGAAAGCGCCCACTAGTGCTGCTCTTAAAGCAGACATGCAAAATTGGCTACGTGAACACAATATTCCATTTAATGACAAAATGACAAAGAGGGAATTGTATCCCATTATACTGAGAACAAAGCCGCCGAAAAAATATGTCGTCGACGATTTGATGCGAGAGCATGGCCAAGAAGTTGTACGTCTGCCACCTTACCATTGTGACCTAAACCCTATCGAATATATATGGAACTTGGTAAAGCAAAGGGTGGCAGATAAAAACATTGACCAATCGGAAAAGAACATAGAACAACTTACAAAAGATGCGATTAAGTCAATTACGCCAGCTGACTGGAAAAAAGAAGTGAATCACGTGGAGAGACTACAGCGAGAATACTGGGAAAAGGATCATCTAGAAGATGACAACATCACACAACTTTTAATATCACTAGGGGAAGACAGTTCGGCGAGTTCAGAAAGTGAGAGTGAGGAAGATACAATGTCAGGCATAGAGTCAATAATTTATAGTGACTGAGTTTAATAATAAATGTTTTTGTAATCAAAATTATTGTTTTTTAATAACAAACCCTTCATCAATAATAAATTGATTTGAAAAGGTTAGTAATTTTTTTTTACCTCCACATTTCTCGAAAAAACTTTTTTTCACACCGTACCCAGACCGCCGATATGACGTCACGAGGTCAGGTGCACAGATATTGTGACCGGGTTGTACGTGCTTAACGTGCGATAAGTGTATTTTGCACCTATACTGCAGAAAAAAAGTACTTATTCATTACATTTAATTTCTTCAAATACTTAAAATATTATATTTCCAAACAAACATATTTACAAACTTCCAAATTACATGTTCATGTTTCAGCCGGCGTACTATTACTTTTTTTTATAACTTTTGCAGCCTCCCACACCCAAACCCACCGCTACTTGAGCAGCTGACGGTCGATTCACATAATTAGTCAAGTGAGATATACGATCGATATCAAAATCAACCGGCCTACTATTACTTTTTGTTTTCCACTTTCGCATCTTCCCACACCCACCGCGGGTGCGTCAGCTGACGCTCGGTTCTGTTATTGGTCATTCCAGATCTACTAAAAAAGATGGAAATCTTATTTGTAATTCCAGATCTACTAAAAAGATGGAAATCTATCGATGTAAGAAAACTTCCTAAAATGCAAAAAAGTTCATCCGAGCAGCTGACGCATAATCCCCCTTCCACGATGCAGCTGACAATTTTTTTTCAGATCAGTATCAACTATCTGTGAGAAAAGTTTCAGCCGGCTTACTATTACTTTTTTTTTGACCACTTTCGCAATTTTTCACACCCAAACCCACCGCTATTTGAGCAGCTGACGGTCAATTCACATATTAGTCAAGTGAGATCTACGATCGATGTCAAAATCAGCCGGCTTACTATTACTTTTATTTTTTTACCACTTTCGCAACCTCCCACACCCACACCCACCGCGGGTACGTCAGCTGACGCTTGGTTCTGTTATTAGTCATTCAAGATCTATTGAAAAAGATGGCAATCTATCGGCGTAAAATCACAGCCTAAAATGAAACGCTACCGCCTGGGCTATAGTATTGGTAAAATAAAATAAAAACCGGAGGGCAAGTGCGAGTCGGACTCTCCACCGAGGGTTCCGTTAAAGACTAATTATTTATGATCCAATTAAAAATGCATAGTTTTCAGATTTTTCCCTATACTTGTAGTATAAGACGGTATTACCGTTTGGTAAATTTCATAGTTCTAGGTCAACGGAAAATACCCTATAAATTTTTATTCCCTTGAAAGTGTCGAAATATAAGTTTTTTGCGGCATAAACGGCCGTATATTTTTTTTACGTTTGCTTGGAAGTTTGATGTTTTTAGATCTACAAAGGACTGTAAACTTGAGTATATGGTTTTAATTTCAACTCGATACCTCGAGGCGTTCCCTAGATAATGGGTCTTGACAGACAGACGGACGGACGGACGGATACATGGACAACAAAGTGATCTGTTAATGATAAGGGCTCTGTTTTTTCCTCTTGAGCTACGGAACCCTAAAAAATATTTAAAAAAATCTCTACTTTTGGGCTGCCAAATAATTTTCATAATTGATTATTTAACCGTTCGAGTTAAGGGTGTATAATACCTCACTTCTCTTCTCATGATCCTGTTTTATACCAACAAATACTGCAACAATCACTCTGAAATTAATATATGATAAAGTTGAGGACTAATGCTATGTCCGTGCTGTTGTAAAAACATGATTCCATTAAATTT
This sequence comes from Ypsolopha scabrella, assembly GCA_910592155.1. Lineage (NCBI taxonomy): Eukaryota > Metazoa > Arthropoda > Insecta > Lepidoptera > Ypsolophidae > Ypsolopha > Ypsolopha scabrella. Next base: position 17,330,765 of record OU342982.1, read on the forward strand.
TCTCGATAGAAAAAAATTACAAAGTTACCTCCAAACCGTACAATAAACCGATAACATTCAATGAATGCTTGAAATTAGATCTGAAACTTTGCATAATATAACAGATATTAGTATTAAGCAGCTGTAGACTGTTCCATAAAAATGAAAAAAAAAACCATCAGTGTAGCCGCGATTTCAAAATAACTGAAGTTTTTGCGTGTGCGCCATCTGATTAGAGTAGGACAAACAGTTAAAAAGCAGAAGCGTTATAGCAGGACTGCGAATTGAGGTATTATGGGCCCTTAACTACCTAAACCGACAGAGTATAGTGATATCGTTATTAATATTATTATAACTAATAGTCCTTACCTAACAGTGAAAACTGCATTAAAATATGGTCAGTGAAGTTTTAAGAAAACAAACAGACGTAACATTATTTAGGAGGTCCCACAATTCAAAGTGAAAAAAATTCAAGAGATGATGAGTATCGCTAATAGACCACATTCCAAAGAAAAAAAACTTTTTGCGCGCATTTTTTTTCACCTTTCCATAGAAATTTAGTCAGCTGATGAACCACTTTGTACTGAGAAGTGAAAAAATTATTTGAGCGAAAAAATAGTTTTCTTTTGGAATATTATTAGATAACGTTACACAATTTATAGGTATATACCCTAGAATTATTTTCACATAATAATATTGTAGGACATTATATATGTAGAGAGATTGTACAATGTTGCAGTAACATACTGTTAACAACTGTCTCCCAGACTATAGATTTCGACCTGCTACGATCAAACCTCTTTTGCTTCTTCTACATCCATCAATCTAGTCATACAAGCTCGATCTTCTATTCCGGGTAATTTTTAATTTGTCCTTCTTCAGTTTATCGCCTATTTGGTCGGCATTCGTGCAAATTGCAGTAAGTAGAAATTAAATTAAATCAGAGCAGTTTTATTAGATAACCTATCTACTTAAAATTGATTAAGAACATAATTTCCAAGTGTACACAAATCTTTGCAACTCATGCATCGAGTACCGATATCTCAAAGACCGTAGACTAATAATGATAAGACAATTCATTGGATAAGATAAGACTTATTAATAGAGTATACATATTATACATATAATGTGACCTATTCTCGTGCAGCAATCTATTGCCATCTATTATTTTAAGTGACATATGTTTTTTATATTGTTGCTTTTGTTATTCTTGTAACAATGTAATTTAATTATTTTATTTTATTGTGTTGTTCATAAAGTTGACATTCCTCCTTACTACGAGTATTACGTGTTAATAGTATAATATTTAGTACGGCTACACAATATAGTGTAACCTCCTACTAATATGTATGATTTAATCTTATGAATGACCTGTAATGAATATTACTCATAAATATATGTCTATGTCTATGTCTACAATATATCAACATAAAATCTTACTTCGGATCACCGAGAATCTTCTCAATAGCTTCTTTAAGGTTATCAGCTAAATCATAAGATAGGGTGACTTCCTTCGCGAAACCTTTTCTGACTGCTCTGCCAACGTTGATGAACTGGTCTGCGAAGACTGGTATCCCAACAATAGGCACTCCGTAGTGGATGGCCTCAGTGGTGGAGAGAAGACCTCCATGTGTGATGAAGAGTGCGCAATTAGGATGAGCTGGAATTGAACGCAGAGTTGCATTTTATTTGCTGATGTTAGTAGTTCTTTGGTTAATCTCACCTTCCGATTTACCAGTCACTTATAGTTTATTGAAATTTGAAAGTAGCGTGCCTTTGAAGCACCTATGAATTTTTTTTTTATAGTATTTTTATTTTCATAAATCTTAACCTAGGTACATAATATGCACAATCAACAAAAACCCGTAGGGTTTATCAGTGATTGTGGAGGCCGGTACTTATATTTAATTATTATTATAGCCATAGGCAAGCATCTCACAACCATAACTGGGTGGTGATCGCGGTCGGTCCGCACACACAACACGCTTCCGCCTGCCCGTGTGTGAGGGCCGCCCGCGATCCACACACATACCAAAAAAGAGGCAATAATTGAGTGCTTCACTAATAAGACTTTACGCTAATTTTGTTTACATGATATAACAATTTACAATTAAAATGATATATGCCGTATCCATCCATCCATCAGCCGGTTTCGTCCACTGCTGGACATAGGCCTTTCCAGGATTTCGCCTGAGATGAGATGGAATGGTCTCGATGAGACTGGAAAAAGGACGCAAATAAAAAAAAACGTATTTTAACACAGTTTGTGTAAACAAAGACGATTCAAATGCATACTTTGAGGTGAGCCAGTGCCGAGGCGTTATAGTTTGACCACTTGTGTCAAAAGTACATGACCAGCCAAGACATACCGTAAATTTCCATCCATCCATTACTGTACGTGGTCTCCATTCTAACACATTTCAGCCCCACGGCCATCACGACGGCAACAGATATGGCCTGCCCACTGCCAATTCAACTTACTGATTCCGCGGGCTATATCGGTCACTTTCCATCTCTCGTTTTGGATTTCATCCATCAGAGATATCCTAAGCATAGCCCGCTCCATAGCTCCTTGACTTTAAACCGGTGGACCAAGCCCTTTGTAAGAGTCCACGTCTCAGCGCCGTACGTCATCACAGGAAAAACAAACACGCACTGGTTAAGTAGCTTCTTAGCCTTTAAGCACTGCGGTATGGACTCGTACATTTGAGTACTCACCTAAAATGCTAGGTTGAGGTGCCCATTTCAAAATGTGCACATTTTTGGGCATATTTTCCAGTTCTTCTTCAAATTTCCACAGCACGGTATATCTTAGACCACCAAACATTTTCAGAAGGCCCTTTTTAGTGGTGTCAGGAAGATCTTTACTCTTTAAATTCGATCCCATACTGAAGTATATTACACCATGTTTGGAGTTATCCATTATCTTCTTTAAGTGCTGTAAAAAGGAAATAAACACAGATATAGATCTAAATAGATGACGCAAGTGCATCAAACTCTATTAAAATCGAGCGTGTCACATTTTACAATGAAATTGGTTGACAGCGGTTTGTATCTTAGAAGGGATTGTAAGACTTAAGACAAAATACATAAGAGTTAAAGTTGGAGGAGTCAATATCTGTGAAGGAAGAGCATTGGTCTCCCTTTTGGCGCGCAATTGGGCACGCGAAGTACATACACTCGCGGCATCTATTTGGATCTATATCTGTGGAAATAAATGTTATTGTCATGCGACAATGCGACATGGATTCCGTTCGGTGATTTTAAAGAATTTAACAGTTTGGATGAAATTATTTTGTAAAGGTACTTCAGGAGCTAAAGTGCGTTTGAAGACGTTTTTGAATCGCTTTAAATATTCCATTTGAATATCACAAAGTTTTGATAAAATTCATGACATTTATTGACTTAAGTCCCGTAATTGAGTAATTGAGAAACCTTAAATCCTTATCCATCAATAAATAAATATCTTTTAAATAAAAATAAATCGTCATCATCTAAGAAAGAAGGTATTACTTTTCCTATTTGTGCACTATTCGGGAACGCAGCGATCATCGTAACAGCCGCTTTGCAATGTACGCTAATCTAAACGTTATTTCAATGTAATTTCTGTCGATATTTATACCGACGCATCGTTCTCTAATTAAGCTTACAGAGCCCCTTAATATTACAGAATATCATTTACAACTACTTTTATTACCTAAAAGAACAAATAGAAAAATTATTTGAAAAATGTAACAAAAATCGTAGCTTTGAATGTTCAGAGTTTTTTTCGTCCAGCTTGCGAAGAATGAATTGCCAAGTTTCGAATATATAAGGTCCTACAATTCAAAGTAATTTTTTTTTACAGATGAAAAGTATACCTAATAGCCATAGACATCTTAGAATATTATTCTAATACACTACACTGGCTTTCGGCTTGAAACGCCGTCAAAAATTCCGTACCCATTCGAATTTTATCAAAGACACTATATAGATGTAAAATTAAAAAGTAGAAGATTGACAAGTTGGCGTTAATTTGTACATGTTCCGTATAGGGATGTTCCGATACCCACAAGTTATCGATAGTTACCCATATAAGTAGTATTTTGTATAACAACAAAAACGCGTGCACCCTAACACACCGACATACGGGCGAGGTTAGAGAGAGCGTTGACCTCAATCAGCTGCAGGTTTCACGGACGACGCTCTCTCTAAACTCGCCCGTAAGTCGGTGCGTTAGGGTTCACGCATTTTTGTTTGAAACTCAAATATTTCCCAAACTAACCGCGGGTATGACTCTTGGGAAAAGTGGTTCAGTAGGGTCGGTAGAATATGTGGTTTCATTTAATGGTCGCTATCTATTTACATCCGGTATGTAATCGTAATGAAATGACATACTACTCGTATGTATTATAGTTGTAATGACAGACTTTACGTGCTGTGAATCGAGAACTATGCTCGTACGACAGTAAATTAGGGCTTACTTTGTAATAATATTAGTTCTATCAAAATAAAATAAATACATAGTTTCTGAAGGTGAATTTAAGGGATATTATTTTTAATAATGAATATTTTCTCGTAATTCTAATAGTTTCTGCAGAAAACCTTGGTCAGGGACACGTTTTATGATGGGGGGGGGGGCACAAAATAGGGAATGCAAAAATCTAAAATAGGAAAAATCTTATTTAACAGGGTCAAATTCGTCTAAAAAGGCCTGGTGCCAAAAAGTTTGCCGCTAGACGTGGTTCTGCCCAAATTTGCCACCAGCGTAGATAAGGTGACTTTAATTTATGCAGCCAAATTCTTGCTGAAGACTCGGTAAGTGCTCAGCAACAAGGTTGAGTGACCCTGTTATCGATCCGTGTTACTGATCACTTACCAGCCTCCAGTATGCGTTTGGCTGTATTAATAATACAGTATGCGTTTGGCTGTATTAATAAAAGTCACCTTATTACACGAGTTACTTCACGCGAGTCATGTGTACTGGATCGCACTGTATTTTTACCTCTGGCAACGGCTTCAGTTCTGAATCAATGTGGTATCCTCCAATTGGTTTGTAGTTCTGAGGCAGTCGTGAAGATTCGCCGAGAGAGACATGGGAGTTCCCCAGCATCAGGGACGCGTTGTATTTAACCTCTTCCAAGGGGGGCAGCGACCGACCCTTAGCTGCAACTGCTGGGCCGAAGTATTTCTCGTAAGTCTCCCTTTCTAGATTGGAGTAGTTCCTGAAGACAGATGTTGGTATTTTTGATATAAAATTTGTTATTTGTTATGAAAAAAGCAAACATAAAAAAAAATGTTCTTTAAAAATTGGGGGGGGGGGGGTTAAATATAGCTTTTTGTTTAAGTTTCGTTTTGACACATGACGGTATTAATAATATTTAATAATTTCTCTTGGGATCAGCTTAAATTCAGCGACTTCTTGAAGTCACATGCTGTACGGGATTCCTTTTCTGCCGGAAACAATGGTTGGATTTGCTTTTTCTAATTTTTTTATGGCAAAGTACAAAAAAACTTATGTGTTAGATTTAAATTTTATCTATTAAGTTCATTGTTAGATAACTTTGTGTTTATTCTAGAAATGTTTTTTGTAAAGTTGGTTTCGTTTTTTGGTGGAATAAAGTGTTATGTATTTGTGAAGTTGATGGCTTGTGATTGTTGGCACTTAGTGGAACTTTTGATACATTTTGATTATAATGCATTTGTACTTGTCCACTTGTTTATTTTATATATCTAACCGGTTTCGCTATTATAGCATTATCAAAGGATTTTTTGGGTGTTTTTTTGGGAAAACCAAAAACTTTTACCACAAAACTGCTAGGTACCACTTTTTTCATTTTCAACACAGTGCGTGTTGCATTAATTTACTTTTTTTAAATGTACATGGATAAAAAAAGACAATTTTTAAAGGTTTGGAATAGTTATCACGTTTTGAGTAAAACTATCATGTTAATACTTAGGAAAATGAGTTCAAGTGAAGAAAGTAGATTATGTGCTAACGTGGACATAGACAACTTGAAAATTTCTTTTGATTTACCTTATTAGTCAAAGTAAATAATTTTCTTATTTACTAAATATTTTTTTTGAGACATCTATTAGGTTTTTATTGATCAAATACGTCTAAATGTAGACTAAATTAAGTATTGCACTCGTATATGTATAAACTTTTTTTTTAAATGAATGTTTTCAATTCCAGTATAAATTAAGAAAATTTCTTTATATTTTATAGTATAGATTTTTCCTATTCTACTCTATCTTAACAAAATGTGTTCAACAATATATTTGTACTACTTGCTTACAACTACGATGACACAATGACTAGGAATAAAAATGACAGAAAAGCAAAAACTCACACAACAGTGAAAATCTTAACATAGACTTGTTTGAGCAATTCTTCGACTCTCTGAGTGAAGGTCAAAGGCGGTACATCAACAGACAGACTATCAATGTTGTACGATGGGTTAGGGATCTCATCAATGAGCTGCAGTACCATCCAGTGTGGCTCCATCGATGACGACCAGATGAAGGGACAGTTGAAAACTGCCGACAATCTAGAAGGACATAGAAATAGATTTATTTATGCTATAAAGTATGTCACAGTTAAAACCCAAAATCAGTTAGAACCCGTTTGCCATAAAAAAAATACACAATAGGTTGCTACGACGAGGGAAGCGAGGAGGAGCGGTTAGGTTGACATGTTAATACCATAATTAATCAATATATACGTTTAGGGGTTTAGGGGGTTTTTTAAAAAAAATAAACCACATACTCTACTGATCATACTGAAAATCTATTCGAAAAAAAAACCCGCGCAAATCTTCAAAGAAAAAGATATTCAACTATAACTCAAAGACTTTATCTCGTAGGAGGAAGGACTATTTTAGAAGGCTGCACCGGAACAGCTGTTTCACGGACGACGCTCTCTCGATACTCGCCCGTATATCGGTGCATTAGGGTTCACGAAATTATGAATAAAAACATTAACGTTAAATAAATAAATACATGCCTTATCCCGCAAATTAGTTTAGTATTGCTAAAAAGAAGAGCAAGAAACTTATTTTTAGGGTCCCGTACCCGAAGGGTGCCAAACGGGACTCAAAAAGTCAAAATTATTTACTAAGTGAATATTTTTTTCTCGATGCAATTTCAAGGTGAGACATGGTATTAGTGGCTGTTCGACAACACCACTGAACGCCGCGTCGTCGTCATATGAACGATAACTCACCTTGAAAATGCCGAAATTGTCTCGGTGAAACACTTCGCTTAAGAGGGATATCTCTGAAGTAGCCCCCACTGAAAATGGGTTAATTCCTAAGCGGTACCAGCCAAAAAGTCTCGAAAAAATATCTGTAGCTAAAAAACTAATACTTTTAAAATAAAAGCTTCATTTTGTTCTGGGTTTCATTTCAAAAATTATATGAATTTATTACGCAAAAGTACGCATAATCCGGACTAAAAATTGCGTTAACCTGGAAAACATTTTTTCTAAAGTTAAAGAAAAAGCTTAGTAAATAGAAGTAGAGGAGGCAAATGTTTTTCTGTCAATCGCGTCAGTGCTAAAAGTGTTATTTTCTCCTATTTTGTGCTATCCGGTAACGCAGCGATCGTCGTGATGCGTGGCGTACTGATATGAATGTTGTTTCAATGTTGTTTCCATCAATATTTGTACCGACGCACGTCAAGGTGCTAATTCAGGGTATACGTGGTCCAAACAGTGACGTTAAAGAATTTTTTATAGATTTCTCACCCGTAGGTGTTCCCGAAAATATACCGTATATGTTCCACGATTTTTGGTAGTTTTGAAGTTATGATTTTTTTGTGTATTTGCGAACTTTCTACAGCAGCAGCTTAAAAAAATTACAACTTTTTTTGTGGTAAGAATTTTGTACAAATTTTTTTGGTAGCATATTTGTCTTAAGTAATTCTTCCTTATGTAAAATAATAAGCCACAAAAACACCATACGAGTTACCAAAAAAAGTTGAAAGTAGATTTTTTTGGATAACTTCTAAACTAGGTACCAAAAATCGCGGAACATACATGGCATATTTTTAGATACACAAAGGTGTGACGAATATATGAAAAATTCTTTGAAGTCACTATTTCGACCATCCTGTATAATAATAATGATAATAAATTTATTTATTCCATACGAGGTCCATATTACATGAATTAAAAGTATGATTGCACCACCAAAATAACGAGCACTCACCCACTCATAACTTCACTAAACATCCACTCGATGATCACCACGTCGAAGCTGGTTTTCGGGTCTCGCATTAATTTCTGAACGTTCTCATTCGAAGCGGTCCCAACACTTAGGTTAAACATGCCGCCCCAAAAACTGCGGATATCTTTTAGGTCCAGTTCTTTGTCCAACAAAGCCTTGACGTTCAACATATCCACTGAAAGTACAAAAAATAATGTTAGATTCGAACCAGCCTTTCGCCCGCAGCTCCGCCCATGTTTATTCAATATATGCCCCGTTTTCGGCTTGGGCGTTATTTTATGAACACTTTGAACACTACCTATAGCCTATGTAAACATATACCGGGTGCAAATAGGGTACAACCATTAAATGAAACCACATATTCTACCGACCCTACTGAACCACTTTTCCCAAGAGTCATACCCGCGGACAGCCTTATTTTAGGAAATAATTGAGTTCCAAACAAAAATGCGTGAACCCTAACGCACCGACATACGTGCGAGTTTAGAGAGAGCGTCGTCCGTGAAACCTCCAGCTGTTTGAGGTCAACGCTCTCTCTAACCTCATCCGTATGTCGGTGCGTTAGGATTCACGCGTTATTGTTTGGAACTCAATTATTTCCTAAACTAAGGCTGTCCGCGGGTATGACTCTTGGGAAAAGTGGTTCAATAGGGTCAGTAGAATATGTGGTCTCATTTAATGGTAGCAGTCTATTTACACCCTGTATAAAACATGACTGTGTTAAACAACAGGGTCACCACGACGATAACAAAAAAACCACTCTTGAATCCGTTGAGTGGTTCTCGAGTTAAAACGAAACATACACACATGCATACAGACAATAGTAAAGAAATTGTGGTTTTGGCCTCCCTTATAATCTTAACACAATTCATTTAAAACTTCGCAAAAATATTCAATGTACAGACACGACATTTTTATTTATTATTTTAAAGTATAGAGATGATATATCATTTATTTAATTAGGTGTTACTTTGAGAAAGTCGATTCACCAAATTAAGGCGCCCTTTTAATGATAAATTTCAATTTCAAAATATCAAATATACTTTCATATAAACAATTTTTATTCCAAGAGTTATTTAATTAAAACCCAGACTTCCTGATCGCGAGTTTCTCGGTTATACTCGTAGATAAGTTTTATAACAGAGCAGACTATTTTAAAAATAAATGCCATATTGTTCAGTTCTGATTGAGGCAAAATAAGGTGCTCAATCTGTTTATTTGCTACTAAAATAAATATGCGATTACTTATAGACACGGTTCCAAATATTTAAAAACACACACTCTGGTAAAAAGCGTTACAGACAGAGAGGCGTTTTTTTGTTAATCTGGGGGCACGGCATTGCCCCCGCCAAGTCGAGCTAAAAAGCGGCACGGCCGTACCATCCTTTTTTCGAAACAGTTCAGGCCCTTTTCGACCCCACCATATCTTCGTTGTGGATATAACTAAAAGCCTGAATTTTTTGTCACCGAGCAGTCATTGTAGAAACACGGTATGTTTCAAATTTCATTCAATTTGAACCATTAGTTTAAGAATTATAACTAGTCAAAGTTTCTCAATTTTGTTACTCACTGACTGACTGACTCACCGATCATCAAAACTCTAAGGCACTTCTAGCAGACATAGAAGCTTCAAATTTGGAATACAATTAGTGTTTAGTGTATAAATCAAGGAAAAACTAAAATATTTTGCAATTTCAGTCCAGTTTTCTAGATACACCAACTGCATAAATAACTTTGTACTCCCATATAAATATATAGGATTATCGCTTCGCTCGCTTGTTCAAATATTATAAAATCTATTTGTGACCAATAATTTTAATTAGTTAATTTCAAAGATGTTAAAGTAATAGTGGAATGCAGTGGAACCACAGTTTAACAATTTTTAAACTATCGTGGAACAATGGTACCTAATCGTACATATATCACACACTACATTCAACATTTGTTATCGAATGTTATTTAATAGTACATTCAATTATTTTTGGTGATTCAATACAGAATTTATATATTTTTTTGATTCACAGAATATTTACAAACTTGTTAAGTAGGTACTTTCCATCTTACCATAACGATATTGGGTATAATTTTTCAATACCATGTGCTCGTTAAGACCTATTTTATATGCATCAAAACTGTTGGTACAGCATTTTTACACCACAGTGTTTCATTTTTATTTATTTTGTTATTTGTTGACAGCAAGTTGCCTAACATGGGTTGTGTTCCATTTTGAACGTCAAGTGCATCAGTTATGAAAGCGATTTTAGTGTTCCGTTTTGTTACTGCATCGATGCGTTTCATGCACAGAAATAAATCGGGACAATTTTGACGCGAATCGCAATCATTTTAGTTCTGTTTGCTTATGCCTTCAAGAGCATTCAAACTAAATGGGTTATTAGTATTGTACTGAAGCCGAAACTTTTTTTTTTGTCTGTCTATAGGTATGTTCCGTTAACTCGAGAACCAATCAACGCATTTGGATGCAATTTTATTTATTATCAGCGTAGTGACCCTAGTCAATATTACATAGGCTATATGGGTGTTGCTAAAACAACACATAGGCCGAAAATAGGGCAAGAATTGAAAAAACGCAGATGGAGCCGCGAGCAAAGACTAGTACCTACATATTATAATGTGTGACTTACTTGCAAAATAGTTTTTATTATCGCTGACATCCACGAGAGTGAAGTTGGGATTTGCAGTATTGTATTGGAACGGAGATATATAGGTTACCTAAAAACATAATTTTTATTTTTATTTAATTTCATACGTTTATCAAATTCACAGCAAAATGCAATGGACACAATATTTTAATTTTTGGATCCATCCATCCATCAGCCCGTTTCGTCCACTGCGGGACATAGGCCTTTCCAGGATTTCGCCACTCTTGGCGGTTCTCCTGGAAGAAATGCCCATGCTCACACACGCTGGGCAGGCGGGTTGGTGAGCGCGGTGCCGAAACCCTTGCACCAGTGACGCCGCTGCCCGTCACCAGTCTAATTTATATAAGGCCCGGCAATTGGGGATGGATATACCGCCATCCATCGGTCCCAGGCAATGGTGGGCCGCCTGGTTTTGCCTGAGAGCTGCTGTTCTCTTACTCTCCCCCTAATAACTTCGGGAGGGTTTGCGAGTAAGATGGTGGTACCTCCACAGTCGAGCCCGGCATCAGCTCTACCACCTAATTTTTTGGATACAAATTTAAATATGCCAATAACGAAGTGTAACAACTAAAGTTTTAACATAATTTAAATATTTACCTACATTAGGTTGACAAAGACTGAAAATAAATTTAGAAGAATAAAAAGGTATATGTAAATTTTTAAAATAAATATAAAAACTTAAAGATAATAAAGAAAAGAGAGACGAAAAATAAGAATAATAATGAAAAGAGGAATAATACATAACGTAAGGCAAAATTACCTAATTCATGTGAGAGTTGTATGAGTAAATATGAAATTATGTACTTGTGTTTATTTTGTAAGGATGTATTTATGTGAGGGAGGGTATGTGAGTGATTGAGCATGTGCGAGGGTGTGTGTGTGTAAGAAAAATTGAATTTGTGAACAATGTATATGTATATAGGAATAAACAATGGGCATAAATAGGCAAACTAATAATTTTTTCTTTTGGGGTCGGAATAACAACTTCAAGTTACTGAACTAAGTAGTAAACTTAGTAGTTAGAAGTAGAGGGATTTGTGAGAAAGTCTTATCTTTACTAATAATAAAGTAGTAAAATAGTTGTGTCTGTACACTGAACATTTTTGCAAAATTTAAAATGAAATGGGTTATTGGTGGGCCAAAACTACAATTTTATACATTTTTGTCCGTCTATATGTTCCGTCTTAAATAGAGAAGCAACGGATTTGGATGTAGTTTTCTTAACTATCATCGTATATATCTTATCCTAGTCAACATACAGGATATAAGGGGTGTTGATAAAATAACCGCTTAGCCAAAGGCTGTCGATACTACTTAAATAATGAAAGACATTGACACGCGAGTGAAGGCGCGGGCGAAATATAGTATTTTTTATTTTTGTCTGTGCTTTCAGCCGCTTTTACTTGGACTTGTTTCACTAAAATTAGTAACTTATACTCTTAAACCTTTCCAATGCGACCCTCTTGTTAAAATGCATTTTAAAACCTTAAAGAGATTCTTAGGGTATAAGCCAACATACATACAAACAAGCCTAAAATCAAATGGACACTTGGAGAATATCTTGGAGAAAAAATAAATACATATGTATATGTAAGTACTAGCCTTTGCCCAATTCAATCTCTGTCCCGTTTTCAGCTTGGGCGTTATTTTATGAACACTCTTCATAGCATTTATGTTGACCAGAGTCACTGAGATGATAATAAAAAACCACATCCAAATCCGTTGAGTGAATCTTGAGTTAAAACGGAACATACGGAACATACATACATACAGTCAGATAAAAATTCAAAAATTGTGTTTTTAGCCTCAGTACAATTAATATCAATAAACCATTTCATTCAAAATTTCGCGTAATTATTAAATATATGGACACAAGCTTTTTACTACTTTATTATTAATTTATTACTATATAAGGTGACTTTAATTTATGCAGTCAAACTCATACCTGGGGCTTGGTAAGTGATCAGCAACACGGATCGATAACACTATTTGCTGATTTCGCAAACTAAAATCTTGACCTCCCATAGTAATTGACTGGAGCCTGGGCTTGCGTTTGTAAGGAACACGAAAAGAATAATTTACAAATTTCACAAAAAGGGTCATTGGACCTTGTTACTGAGCACTTACAGAGGCTTCAGTAAGAATTTGGCTGCATAAATTAAAGTTACCTTATATAGATATATAGGTACAAGAAATAAACAATATAAAATAAAGTAACATCACCTCATGACCATCCTCCAAAAGGGTCCTAACGTATCCATTGCCGAGTATTCCGTGACTTTTTCCGGGAAATGGAAACACCACTAAAACCTTATATGCATTCGCAAAATGTAAAATAAAAATCGCTACAGTCCACACTAGTTTCCACATTATTAAAATAATTTCTAATGTTAAATTAAACTACTGATAATAATTTTATATAACAGTCATTTGAATAAGATAACACTATTTACGCCTGTCACTGATAGGAAATTGAAAAAAAAACAACGCACGAAATTATCACACGCACTCTAGAGTAAACATCAAAAACTTGAACATGTGCTGCTTAAACGAGATACAACTGTTATGAACTGCTTCCTACTAAAAGTTGATGGCCTTCGTTACTGTTTAATATTCAAACATTTGCAGTATCACAGTGACAAACTTATTTGTAAGTATGTAGATGGTTCCTAGGTTGGAACTTTGACACACCGAACGGGTATAATGATGACATGTTTATCTAGAATATCATTGCTGAAAGGCATATCGTCGTCAGCATATCGTAGAATCCGACATATTATGATCTGCCTAGGCATAATATAATTGTGTTTAAACTACAGGGGTCGCCTCGCTCCGCTCCGCTTCCTAAATTTACGAGTATTTATCTAATACGCTCTTTCTCACTTCGCTCGTGGTCGCACTTATTTTTTACTTGCTTATACTTTTCAGTCTGCCAAATTCTACGACATACCCAAGACACATTGTCAGATTAATACACAGACATATAACTGTGGATTATTGTCAGATTGAGCAACACATTTTACATCAATCAGAGGTGCAATTGGTCTTCAAATTGATTGTCATCGGCTAAGCAAATTTTTTAGCTAAAAATGTACGATTTCAATTAGTCAAACGGGCTAATTTGCTTAGCTGAATATCTTAATAGATATGACAATCAATTTGAAGATGATTGTCTTACACAATTGCACCTCCGATTTTGATTCGTTCTGAGACATAGCCGTGACGACAATCATACATTTTGAAAAATGCGGAAAACATGTATTTTGAGGTAACTTCGTATAGTTTTTTCTATCGAGTGAGCTTAAAGCTAATGCGTTTTTGTTAGATAAGCTTATCACAAGTAATAGTCTATTATCTATAACTAGCTTTTGCCCGCGGCTCCGCCCGCGTGTTATTCGGTTTTTCATGATTTTTCCGGGATAAAAAGTACCCTATGTGTTAAGTTAGGGTAAGTTATATCATTCTAAATTTCATCCAAATCGGTCTAGCCGTTTCAGCGTGAAAGTGTAACAAACATACACACAAACTTTCGCATTTATAATATTAGTGTGATATGCACTTTATGGTGCGAGGGCTTAGGCACCGCGCTCACCAACCCGCCTGCCAAGCGTGTGTGAGTATGGGCATTTCTTCCAGGAGGACCGCCAAGAGTTTCGAAATCCTGGAAAGGCCTATGTCCAGCAGTGGACGAAACAGGCTGATGGATGGATGGATGCACTTTATTTGTCTTAAGTCAAAATCTGCTTTTGCGCTGTGATTGATCCAATTTATTATAACCAACCAGCGAATAATATCTGTTATTTTGCTTTGAACTATGCAAAGGTTTCTTTGCCAAGCAGCCTCAGATGCTCCCAAAGTACACCTTCAATAAGTAAGTTACAGAAGTTACTGAACACAGATCCTTGCCTAAGTTTACAAGAACAAATGAAAAAAATCCCGCGGTTTGATTTTCTAATCTTCCATGAAATCGTTAGTTATAAAGATTTGTTAGAGTACATTTTGATTCTAGTATGAAATATCAACACTTTCGCACGTGTATCAAACGACCTTTTTTAATACACCTGCGAAAAATTACATGAAACCATAAAATAAAAGCAATTTTCTTGCAAATCAAACAAGTCGACAGAAAAAAACGCAGTGTCTGTTTGGTGCCAATCTATACTACAAAGACCAATGTCTCCTTCTAAAATAATTTTAGTAATAAGTTCTAATATAGATACAATAGAATATAAATTATGACGTCTCAAATCGTTTTGAATTTTAATTTACAATTTAACATATATAATATATTTAAAATATATTTTATATATATTTAAATTTTTTTATAAATTACATTGTGTATGTGCATTGTACATATTTTGTATTTCGTGTAAATTTCTTATGTATTGACAAACCTTTTATAACGGACATTGTTATATGGTGAATAAATATCTTATTCTTATTTTTATTCTTAATAATAATATAAATGTTTGAAAATAGTGATCCTAAACAGTTTTCAGTAAGACCGGTTACTTCCAGAAATACCAACAAAACGACAAGTGAAACAAGGTTTAATACTGGCTACTGAATTATGTCGCCGGTTGCCCCTAGATGGCGTAAGTAGTAAATACAAAAAACACTACTGCGAAATATGTAATTTTACGCACGCTAAACGGGCACGTAATCCATTATATTTTGAGCAGGTGTATTAAAACTATTGTTTTCGTTCAACTATACATTTCGCCATTTGGACAAGCGTGCAACCTATTACGAAAGTAATAAATGTCTCTATGGCTCTTACTATGTCATAGTTGCACAAAATTAGTATTATCGACAGAAAAGGTCATACATACGCCTGAGTATAATTTAACAAAATTGTTTTTTTTTTCTGATTGCTGACGAAACCATCCTACTTTGTCTGACAATATGTTTGATTGTTGGTAATTATCATTGTTCCTAAATAACGCTGCTGTCTGTTATTGATAAGTGACTTATCACGGCGGGATCACACTTTCCAACATGCTTGATGAGTTCCGTAAAAATAGCTGTAGCGTTTTTAATTTTTCACTGAAAACAAACTTAGTGTAACAGTAGTACCAGCATCATGTCGGTTTGTTTTTCTGGAAATATTTCACTTCAACCAATGACTTCAGATGTTGTTGGTCACCACCTTGCCGCACCTTGCCATGCCGCCAAGCGACTCGTTGTGTTCCGGCATGACATCATGAAAAGCCGTATCTAGGAGAGTAGTAACTCTATTTTTGGGTACTCTCTGGTGAAGTGCACTTCATCCTTGGTCTCATCGATGCTTTCCATCAGGCGTAGACAGGCTAAGCGTAAGAGACAAAAAATATCGCCCTCCGTAAACAAATTTAAAACGACGTAAAAGAGGATTTTTTGGTATGATAAGTAGATCATTTTAAATGTGTATATAGCCAGTGTGTAGCACGTAAACTAAAAAAAATTATTTACAAAATGGCACACTTTTGATTCCATTTAAAAAAAAGCATTATTAAGTTTTCTATTTAAAAAACAACATGAAAATTGTATTGACTTCTCGTCTTTATTTATTAGTTTATATATATATGGTGACTTTAATTTATACAGCCAAACTCATACTGGAGGCTTGGTAAGTGATCAGTAACACGGAAAGATAACACTTTTTTCAAATTATGCAAAATAAAATTTTGACGTCCCATAGTAATTGAGTCGGGGCTGGGCTTGCGTTTGTAAGGAAAACAAAAAGAATAATTTTCGAATTTCACAAAAAGGATCATCTAACCTTGTTATTGAGTACTTACCGAGTCTTCAGTAAGAATTTGGCTGCATAAATTAAAGTCACCTGGAAACACATAGTCAAGGGTAAGTTCCGTAAAATATATTTCGACCACTTGATGTGGTCGGCTTCATTTACATAGAATTACATAATATTTACAATAATACACTATAGAAATTAATGATTAGTTGTTATAAATATAATTTAATTCAGCCTTTGCGCAGATTTTTATTATATTTAATAAATTTGTATTATTTTTTTACAACTTCATGTGCTAAGAATAAAATAAGAATAAAAATGTATGCTCGAGTTTGACAGTCATGTCAGCACGTCAAGCATGTTCGATTGTATGAACAGTAAATTACTAGTTGTAACGAGAAACTTTAATCACTTGAACCTTGGTCTTGTTGGTACAGCATGGTCTGTGTCGCGCTGATGCGTGACACAAATCGCCAATTACATTTTGTTTCACATTTACATGTTACTTGTGTCTATGTATGCGTGATAAACTATTAATAGCGATGTAACGTACGTAGTATGGGCACAGTATAAATACGTGTCTGGGTAGAAAACAAGACAATGGTTGGAGGGAATAATTTATATAATGATGAAAGCAAATTTTACTGAAAGGAAACATTCCTTTATTTTTATTTATTTATTGTATTTTTTTTTTTCAATAAATTGTAATAAAAATTCTTATAATATTATAAAATGTTGCATAAATTTTAACTTTTGGAAACATTCCATCCATCCATCAGCCTCTTTCGTCCACTGCTGGACATTAAGCCTTTCCAGGATTTCGCCACTCTTGGCGGTCCTCCTGGAAGAAATGCCCATACTCACACTCGCTGGGCAGGCGGGTTGGTGAGCGCGGTGCCAAAACCCTTGCACCAGTGACGCCGCTGCCCGTCACCAGTCTATTTATAAGGCCCGGCAATTGGGGATGGATATGTCGCAGTAAAGTAGTTAAATCAGAGAGTTAATTGCATTACATTTAGAGTCTTTCTTTTGGCAAACGTTGTGCAACGTGGGTTTGTTGTGTGAGTGGTTTTTGTTTCAAATTGTGGTCTTTGGTGAAATTGTAAACATGTTGTCGACTCCGCCATGATTATTTCATTTGTTATTGTTATTTCGACATTTCGACCTATCCATTATGCGACTATTTAGTATCCTACTCGGGGACGCCTCGCTCCGCTCCGCTTCGCTTGGCTCTGAGTTGTTTCATAATGTTCAAACCTGACCTAACGTACTGTTTTTAAATACATTTTGACCTATCCATTATGCACCTATTTAGTATCCTACTCGGGGACGCCTCGCTCCGCTCCGCTTCGCTCGGCTCTGAGTTGTTTCATAATGTTCAAACCTAACCTAACCTAGTGTTTTTAAATACATTTCGACCTATCCATTATGCGACTATTTAGTATCCTACTCGGGGACGCCTCACAAAGGTCACCCTACCAAAGTTGAAATGCGCCTAGGAACGTTTAGGAAACTCGTTAAACGTTTCGTTCACTCACTTGTCTGACGGAACTTTAGCGACTTGATTGAATGTCGATCTTTAATTAACTGTCTAGAGATTCAACTAACTCTCTGATTTAACTACTTTACTGCGACAGATATACCGCCATTCATCGGTCCCAGGCAATGGTGGGCCGCCTGGTTTTGCCTGAGAGCTGTTCTCTTACTCTCCCCCGAATAACTTCGGGAGGATTTGAGAGTAAGATGGTGGTACCTCCGCAGTCGAGCCCGGCATCAGCTCTACCACCCATCTACGAGTACCACATTGGAAACATTATTTTAAGTAATTTATTAAAAATTATTATGTTTACGTTATGAAAATTATTCAAAAATAATTCGGCCAAGTACGAGTCGGGCTCAAAGGGTTCCGTACCACCGCATGTTACGGGTACTCTAAAAAACATTATGGTACAAGAAGGTTGACTAGCTACTCTTAGTGCCATCTATCGGCTCACCAATGTACTTCTGTACAAAAAGGTTAACGCTATCTATTGGCAAGCTGTCAAACAAGTCATCTCAGATGGCACTATAGTTAACACGACGTTTATTATCTTGGGACGCCAATTGGGTTTAATTTTTTGAATAATTTTTTGTTGTGATTGAGTAATAGGTATTTTGTGAAAATTTCAACTGGCCACGTATTACGGTTGAAGCTGTAGATCCTTGTGATAGATGGACGGACAGACAGACAATTTAGGCTTAGTAATAGGGTCCCGTTTGGCACTCTTCGGGTACGGAACTAGGCAGAAATGCATTAAAAGATTTTCGATAAAATAAACTTAGTGGTAGGTAGGTTTTAATAGTAAAATGGTATGTTGTATTTTTTTTTTGTTCTGGGATGATATCTTTAGATTCTTAATTTTAAGCTGGTACTAGAACCAGTGAATTTAAAAAATATATATTAAGTATTTTCTCTATTTGTATGAAACCGATCAAGATCGTCAATCTTGAGGATAGTTTTCTTTAAAATACCATAGTATCTTAAATTAAGGGAACACCGTTTGTGACCTAAAATAACTTTAATATTGTTTGTAGCACAATTTCTTCTTTGAAATTAAAACCATAATATATACTCAAGTCTAGAGTTTCTTGAAGCTGTGGAAGAATCAAACTTCTAAGTTAACGTTAAAAAAAGATACGGCCGTTTATGCCGTACAAAACATATATTTCGACATTTTCAAGGGAATCAAAATTTATAGGGTATTTCCGTGAACCTAGAACAATGAAATTTGGCAAGTAATACCGTCTTAAACTACAAGTATAGGAAAAAATCTTAAAACTTTAAGTTTGTAATTAAATCATTAAAAAATCGTCGAGATTAAGTAACGGTATGCGCGGTCATAATTGTACGGGTGACCAAATCTTTAGTACATTTTTTAAAACTTTTACTAATTTGTACGGAACCCTCAGCGGGCGAGTCAGACTCGCACTTGTCCGGTTTTTTATCATATGTATTGCTATAGATTCCTTAAACTAGGAAGAATTAATTACGATTTTACGGGCACTTCCTTCAAGTTTTCTTTTATAATTTCATTCTTTATTATTGTAAAAAAAATCATGTAACATTTTATTTTGCATGCTACAAAAACATTTTTAGAAAATATATTACATAAAATATTCATAATAACCGCTCCTCTGTCCATCCCTTGAGATGTTTTTTTTTAATTTCCTGAGATAGAGCCCAATCAGCATTTTTTTATTTCGTGGAAAACCATTTTAGGTCCTTTGAATTTCGGCTTTTGATTCGTTTTTGGATGTACAAAATTATTATACTTTTCTATTATTTTTTTTTATGCACAATGAGGTTTTTTATGAGACTAATTCAATTGATGGGACCTAGAATAAAGTGGACTTGCCCATACAGTGGAAGAGTAAAAGCAGACGCGGCGTTGAATGAGTCTGTCCAGAGAATTACAAAAAATCCACGTAAATTGATATCGGACGAATAGCTTCCCAAAACGTCTAACACATAAACAGCATGCTTTCGTCATGAGAGTGGTGACAAGCCGTAGCCGATCACTAAATAGTGAATACTTAGACTGATACATAGGTAACACTAAAAGTTTCCGGAACTGGCCACTTACATAAACAATATTTAAAAATTTATTGCAACATTTGAAAATAGAACTCTTTGGCTGTAGAATGCAGTTTGTTTCATCTGACTGTCTTTTGTTTTTACCTTGTGGCGCCATTTAAAAAATTGTGTGTCTGCATCAACATGGATTTAACTCGGGAAAATTTTCGTAGTATGATTTTCTACGATTTTAAGTGTAATTTGACAGCTCAACAGAGCATCGCTCGGCTTGAAACAGCTTTTGGCAATGAAGCACCATGCAAGACGACTGTTTATAGCTGGTTTGCAGAATTCAAGCGTGGTCGTATCAATCTCAGTGACGAATCTCGCGATGGTCGGCCGTCCACCGCTGTGACCAACAAAAACATCGATGCTGTGCGCCGTATCATTGAAACAGACAGGCATGTGACCTACCATGAAATTCTCGCATCCTTAGAAATAGGCATGAGTCAAATACAATCAATCCTACACAAACATTTGGGTGTGAGAAAGCTGTGCTCGCGGTGGATCCCACACAACTTGACCGTGGCTCAAAAAACGGACCACGTCACTTGGTGCAGTGCCATGCTTACCAGATTCAACGAAGGTGCGTCAAATTTGGTGTGGGACATAGTAACAGGTGACGAAACATGGATTTATTGCTACGATCCCAAAACAAAGCAGCAATCGAGCGTATGGGTCTTTCAAGATGAGCCGAAACCAACCAAAGTGGCGCGCGTGAAAAGTGCATCTAAGCGGATGATTGCTTCTTTTTTTAATAAAAATGGACACGTGGCTACTGTTGCTTTAGAGAATCGTCGTACCGTGAATAGTGACTGGTACACGACCATTTGTTTGCCGGAAGTTATTGACGAACTCCGTAAAAATAACCGTAAACGCCGTATCATCCTGCACCACGACAATGCTAGTTCTCACACGGCCAGACAGACAAACGACTTTTTGAAGACGAAAAATGTAGAACTCATGAGTCATCCTGCATACAGTCCCGACCTGGCACCTTGTGACTTTTTTCTGTTCCCAAAAATTAAGAACCAATTACGCGGTCAACGATTTTCATCACCAGAAGAGGCTGTCGAGGAGTATGAAAAACACGTTTCAGAGGTCACCACAGGGGAGTGGCACAAAAGTTTTCAAAACTGGTTTGATCGAATGAAAAAGTGCATAGACGCCAAGGGAGATTATTTTGAAAAACAATAAATTTAATTTTGTACCTTTAATAGTATTTTTTCATATTCATTCCGGAAACTTTTAGTGCGTCCCACGTATAACAAATATAATAAAACCAGAATAAAATAAAACCCAAAAAGCGGCGTTAGCTCGGGGGTAGAACGCTTTGAGATCCAGGTTCGATCCCCGTCCGGGCATGCACCAATGAGTTTTTTGGAATTTATGAGCAGTGTATTTAATAATTGCCACTTGCTGAACGGTGAAGGAAAACATCGTGGGGAAACCTGCATCCCCTAAAAAGTATGTATATGTGCCCGAAGAACGGCGATGGGGCACACCACCCATCACGTTGGGAGGTAAAAATCGTCGGTGAAGCGCGGGTGTGCCGAGTGTGGACTGTGTGGAAATACTAAAATTATTATTTTCCCTTTACTTACAAATGCAAGCCCAGCCCGAATATCTATGGGAGATCACTATTGTATTTTAAGAAATTAGCAAAAAGTGTTATCGATCCGTCATACTGATTGATCACTGACCAAGCCTACAGTATAAATTTGGCTGTATAAATTAATGTCACCTTAGACAAGTTGAAAATGAACCCCTAGCTATATCAAAGGAAACTATTCTAAATACATGTTTCGTTATTTTTGTCATGATTCATAATAAAAAAAGATATCGACCGTCAAAAGAAGCACTATTACTCCGGTGACAGAGAAGATGGTCTACGAAACCTATGACATAGGTAGTAAAAACAGACTAGTAAGCTATCTTCACAGAGATGTCGCCCGCACGGCTTATATGTGTGCGAGCCACTGCGAGCCTGCACGTACGAACCACAGCACGCACACAACGACAATATCTCAGACGGTTTCTGGTGGTGTGACTAGGGTCGGCTGCGCTCCGCATTCGCGCTTACGTAGGCCACGCTACAAAACAGACAGGTAATTTGTGCCCGCGCGCGCCGTTCGTCGCATCGCCGCAAAATAAATTGACAGCCCTGCAGGAGTAGGCATTTAAGCCTCGCACAGCGCGGGAGTTTTTCTACTATTCTGTTTTTACTATGCCTATGTGTGCTGTCTATTATCAGATTGATCAGTCACTTAGATGTCGCGTCGCGTAAGTTGGCTATTCATTCGAAATTTGGGAACTAGTTGGAAATAAGTTTTTTTTTTATTATTCTGTTAGTGATTCTGATTCATAGATTTCAATAAATATAGGGGGTTCATTTTCAACCTCTATTTAACCTCCTCAGTCCCAGTCTTATTTTTGGAAATATTGTTTAAGAGCGGAAGTAACTATACACATGTGCTATATTTTTAGAAAGGTTAGGCCCTATGCAACACAAAAAAATCCTGAACATGCTTTTCCAATATGTTCCTTATTGGGGACATTGGGTTTTAGTCCATCAAAAAGTGCAATACATTAAACTTCATATATTTAGCACGATCTTTTATTAGAAAAATTATAAAAATCATGAATTCGTTTTTACTTTTTTGATACCATTTATGTAGACCATAGTCGAACTTATTTTTCGTAGCACTCATTTTAACAGTTTCTTCCACTTGTCAAGCACAAGCTGGGCACTGATGTCAGTCAGTCTTACATCCTGGCAGTCAGCATCAGTTTTGGGGTACCAAGGACAAGCGACAAAAGATCCAATTTATAGTTCTGACAAATTCAGTTGGGTGATCGGTCATGGCCCGCTTGCTTTGCTTAACAATAGTCATAACACCTTCTTCTGGTGCTTCTATATTTTCTGCCTTGTATTTTAGCAAATAATCTGCTATTGCCTTTCGGAATCTGAAATAGTCTAGAATAGCACGACGAAGGGGACTAAACTTCTCTTGATCAAGGTTGTACTCAGTTTAAGCAGCAACATTTACTAAATCGAACAAAGGAAAAATCAAACTGATCGTCTATTTTTGGATTCTTGCAATTATTCTATATTACTAATAATTTGATCACAGAAATTTTCGCCACCCTTAAATTCATTACAGTTTTTTACTTTTTGTATTATGTTTGCAATGTGCTTTGTCGGATTCTTGTTTCATCGGCTCTATTCATCTGTTGGTTCTGCACCATTAACTGACAACATGGAATGTTATCAAACCACTTGGTAGCAGATATAAGTGTATTGTGCGATGTCAAATCTATTAGCACTTTGCTGGCTCCTCAAGAGAAGGTGCTGGTGGCAAGAGTTCCAACATGTTGGTATTTTTGCTAAAATCATGGTGTCGAAAATAGATACCAATCAGCGATGACTAGACTTGGTGATTATTGGGTCCTTCTTCCTTCTTATGAAGCTTCTCTACTACCTCCCATAGAATCCTCCGAATCTTCAGTGTCTGCAGCCTGAAGGATATACGGCAGATCGTCAGCAACATCCTCGTCTCCAACCTCGGAATCTAGGTCCGAATCATCGCCGTTGATGATGTTAATCTAGAACTTCTCCAAAGGCAGATTCTGAAAAATATTAAATTTAGAGTGTATATGTGCAAAATATTAATAAAAAAATCAAAAAGTTAAAAAATATACTGAAAAAAGGATCGAAAATGGTTTCATGAAAATATATGTAAAAAATGTAGTTTCGTTTAGTTAGAAACCCACAGTCCCCTTAAAAGGACAAACAAGTATTGTTCATTGGGCGTGGCAGGATTGAAACTGAACGTTTTTTTTTACCTCAAATACATAGCGATACTAACAAAACATACGATGTATATATCAATTTTGGTGTATAAAGAAAAATAACATACAAATCTTGAACTTATTGTGGGAAGGATCCCCAATGTCGAATGTTTTTCGAGAGCATAATTTCTCACAGCTACAAAAACTGATGGTGTTTTTGCAAGATAAAAATTTACAACGAGCACTACCAAATAACATATCTATCAAATAACACAAAAAATCATTAACACACTGCCGCTATTAAACTAGTTTATATATCAAAGCAGTTTCTCTAGAGGTCGTCACATGTCCCCATATGGGGACATTTGGAGCGAGGTGACTTTCGTTTATATGACCAAAATAGATAATACAGAATACAGCTTACTTCCTTTTTATTTACATGTTTATTTATAAAAGTTTAAGTATTATTACCTGCCATATTAATAATGTATATTTACATAGAGAATACAGAATAAATAACTGCATAATTATTTACTCTAAAATAGGACTTAGTAGTTGAAACTTGTTATTGGTAGAAATGTGTACAACTACGAGTATACTAGGACAAAAAAGTTTCAAGTTAAAATCAGCTGTAAGTTTCCATAAGAAATAAAACTTGCAACTTAAAACTGTGTAGGTACTTCTCTCTTTCTTTCTTTACATGAACATCATTACGTGGTGAGACAACAACGGTAAGAATGTATATCACCATCGGTTTCCCTTTAGCTACTTAGATGATATTGTCGCACAAATTCTACATCTATACGTGGATAAGAATTCTGAAGAACATTTTTGTCGAACCTGAGAGCGCTACAATCGGGCGGCGTCCTGCTGACTGAACTACTGCTTCCAAAATAAATGACAAGATCTCAGTATAGCTTTCGTTTTCTTAATTTATTTCTTCATCGTATTTTATTGGTGATTTTAAATATTCAATTTACAAAATAAACGATTTGTATTTAAATTTAAATAGTCTGAATGTAGAACACAATTCTTTTTTATTCCAAAAACACTGAAATTAAAGGCCAAACGCTTTATTTCAAATGTGGTATATCTCTTTTTGGTCTAGTTGGGACCAGTTGCCATCTGAAAAATCACTGCAGCGACGAATTTCCTGAAAGCTATGTCGATTTTGCCCTCTGAATTCGTGCCCATGGATAATGTCATTAGTTTATATAAAACAAAACAAGTAGACTTTAGAGCCCAAACCGAAGTACTACCTCTGATAAATTCTGCAAACCCATTTAAATTCAAGTAGTATTAATTCTAACAACCCAACCCGAGTCCTCTTCGCATCCTTCCTAATCTCAAACTATGAGCTAAACGCTACTTGTTAATTAATTCATGGAGTGTGGAGTGTAAATATAGGCTTTTAATCAAACAGCGATGTTCCTGTTAGTTTTGGGCTGAATCTCAAATGAGGTGATACTGCGGTCTCACTGTTGACAATAAAGCGAATAAACAAAAAAGTTTTTGCTCGAAGCTTCTGTTGCCGGTTTCAGTCATCCTTAAGAACCCGCTCCGTATGTATCGTCTCTTTGATGCGAAGCATTATTTTAATGTTTTTCTTGTCATTGCCGTTATGTTTTTGTAAAAATCAGGGACGTACACCAGTCCATATTGTCCATTTAAATGAAAGCCTAAAATTTATTTGATTCAATTGTTTCTCCTTTACACGTTATTTTGATACTAAGATATTATGAATAACGGTTCGGAGCGGGCTCGTAAGTAATAAAATAACTCGCAATAGAGAAACAATTCAATCAAATAAATTCTACGCTTCTATTTAGACGGCCAATATAAAGTGGTGTACGTCCCTAGTTTTTCCAAAAACATCGCGATAAAGGTCAGAAAAATATTTAACACATTGTTTTTCATCAAAGTTTTCGTCGTCGCGGACCGGGCTCTTAAGTTACTGCTCCATTATTCGGATAAAAAGTAATTCTATAAATGGGCTTCAAGCTTTCTTCTGAGAATGTTTCATCGCAGCCCCTTAACTGGCCCCAGAATTGTATTGTTTAAATTTCAGTTTTATTTTTTTTTGATCTCTGATTTTAACAAATGCAAGGTTTCCCGCAATTACTATTAATTTAATTTTGTATTTTGAAGTCGTAGAAAGTTTGCAATGTTAAAAAAGTAATAGACACTCCACCTAAAATATCCTTGGTATTGGTCTTGGATGAATTATTTCAAAAAATCTCATGTTGCAAGAAGATTACTGAGTTTATGTGGCTGACATAGCAGTACTTTTCATATTCTTTCTTCTTCTTTCATATCTAGCTGTACTCGAAAATCACTCGGTTTATTTGAACATTTAATTTATGGGAAATTACTTATACCCATACGTGTGCAATACCATAAAGACTTTTAAAAAATGTGTACAATTTCTGCTCTACTATCCACCCCGCTTCAGTTTTCACCTTATGTCTCTTTTCCAGCCCATTTTGCTTCGGTCGGACTCCAAAAGGTATCGAAATTAAATTATGGCACATCCTTTTGGCTTTGGAAAGGTGAATTTAGTAGTTTATTTACATACAATCACTGTAACTTCACCTATCTACTGAGTTTTAATTAATTTTGTTTCCATCGTTATAATCGCTATCTGTAAATGTTTTAAAAACGTTTATGACGTACTTTTTAAACTTGTTTTTATGAGTTTTTAACATACGCACTGTTACACTGACATTCCAACATGATGCATCATTTCTTTTTATCGTTGCAACAATCAAAAGTACATAGGTAACACTAAAAGTTTCCGGAACTGGCCACTTACATAAACAATATTTAAAAATTTATTGCAACATTTGAAAATAGAACTCTTTGGCTGTAGAATGCAGTTGCAGTTGTGGCGCCATTTAAAAAATTGTGTGTCTGCATCAACATGGATTTAACTCGGGAAAATTTTCGTAGTATGATTTTCTACGATTTTAAGTGTAATTTGACAGCTCAACAGAGCATCGCTCGGCTTGAAACAGCTTTTGGCAATGAAGCACCATGCAAGACGACTGTTTATAGCTGGTTTGCAGAATTCAAGCGTGGTCGTATCAATCTCAGTGACGAATCTCGCGATGGTCGGCCGTCCACCGCTGTGACCAACAAAAACATCGATGCTGTGCGCCGTATGATTGAAACAGACAGGCATGTGACCTACCATGAAATTTGCGCATCCTTAGAAATAGGCATGAGTCAAATACAATCAATCCTACACAAACATTTGGGTGTGAGAAAGCTGTGCTCGCGGTGGATCCCACACAACTTGACCGAGGCTCAAAAAACGGACCGCGTCACTTGGTGCAGTGCCATGCTTACCAGATTCAACGAAGGTGCGTCAAATTTGGTGTGGGACATAGTAACAGGTGATGAAACATGGATTTATTGCTACGATCCCAAAACAAAGCAGCAATCGAGCGTATGGGTCTTTCAAGATGAGCCGAAACCAACCAAAGTGGCGCGCGTGAAAAGTGCATCTAAGCGGATGATTGCTTCTTTTTTTAATAAAACTGGACACGTGGCTACTGTTGCTTTAGAGAATCGTCTTACCGTGAATAGTGACTGGTACACGACCATTTGTTTGCCGGAAGATATTGACGAACTCCGTAAAAATAACCGTAAACGCCGTATCATCCTGCACCACGACAATGCTAGTTCTCACACGGCCAAACAGACAAACGACTTTTTGAAGACGAAAAATGTAGAACTCATGAGTCATCCTGCATACAGTCCCGACCTGGCACCTTGTGACTTTTTTCTGTTCCCAAAAATTAAGAACCAATTACGCGGTCAACGATTTTCATCACCAGAAGAGGCTGTCGAGGAGTATGAAAAACACGTTTCAGAGGTCACCACAGGGGAGCGGCACAAAAGTTTTCAAAACTGGTTTGATCGAATGAAAAAGTGCATAGACGCCAAGGGAGATTATTTTGAAAAACAATAAATTAATTTTGTACCTTTAATAGTATTTTTTCATATTCATTCCGGAAACTTATAGTGCGTCCCACGTATGACGTGAGAATAGGTTGTTTGCTTGCTGATGCTTGCTTAATATTTGTAAGCAATTCTTTTTTTTACATACTTACTTAAAATCATTGTTTGTCCTGAAAAGCTTTGATGGTTATTGGCATTAATTATCTATGATTTTAAATTATTATTCAACACTTTCAATTTGAGTAATTAGTTCCACAGCTTGTTTTTTCGGACATGGCTAAACGACCGCCGCGCCGCCGCCGCCGCCGCCGCCGGCGCGGCGTTAGCGTTGTCTTTCCGCCGTTTTAATTTTTGCTTTGCTTTGCTTTGCTACAGGAGTTGCCTCACTCCGCTCCACTTTGCTCTGCTCCCAAATCTATGATCAGCAGCAACACGCGTCTCCTCGTTTCACTCGTCGCACCTATTTTGTGACCCCTAGATATGTTAAAAAAAATTTAGTAAATCCTATGAATAAAAACGCAAAAGTGAAAAAAAATAATATAAGCAACTGGAAAATCATGTAACTACACGTGACGAAAGATCTAATTTTCGTCCCAGTGAAGCCACAGATACGTACAAAAATAAATTATTCAGGATGAAAATAACGTAATATGATATTTTCCTTTTCAAAAGATAATTTATTGTCCAGAAAATCATACCTTATGACTTCGGGGCTGTAGGTAGATAAGTTTTCTTATGTTGGTTTCTTTTATTTACTTTCTGTTTGCCCTGTCAAAACATACCGAACTAAAGGACGCCCGCGACTTTGTCCGCGTGGATTTGGGATATAAACAGCCCGTTTTACAAACGCATAATTGCGACACAAAAGTTTTATGGGAAAAATCCTTTACATATCTTAATAAACATGATTTTGTGATTTTTTGATGTTTCAATGCATGGAGAGCTCCCTTTTTAGGGTTCCGTAGTCAGACAAGGAACCCTTTTAGTTTCGCCATGTCCGTCTGTCCGTCTGTCCGCGGCTTAGCGCAGAGACTATTATTACTATAAAGCTTTAATTTGGCATGGATATAAATATTAATCACGCCAACAAAATGGTAAATTAAAATCTCAAAAAAAAAAAATTTTAAGGGTCCCTTTCATGCTCGTAAACTGGGAATGATATTTTTTCTCGTCTATCCCGTAGTGTGGGATATCGTTGGATTTTAAACAATAATTATCCCGCCTGACTAACTAGAAAACTTTAATATAGAACCTGTTCTTGTCTATTGTTGACTATGAGGGAGATTGTGTCAAAGTTTTTAGGGCTTTGTAGCCCAGGCGTAGCCAAGATAAGAATTTTTCAAAGTTAAAAAAAGCATCCCCTTCCTTTCATATCCAGACGGAACACAATCGTACTTTATTTCTATTGTTTTTCAATTGTTATTCTAAGTCGACAACTGAACGGGTTAAAATTCAACAAAGGAAATAAAAGCAACGATAATAGAAAAAAAACAGCTTCATTCCCCAATATAAGCCCTTAAGTAGTAATGCCACAGTTAATTATTATATTACTTATAGCACGCATAACCAAAAACAAAAAGAAATTCTGGCAAGGTTTAAAATTTGGCTCTTGGTAAGGAATAACGGTAACAAAATTCGGTATCTTAATAAATCAGTCACGTCTTCTACAATACGTTGTCATTACATTAACTATCAATTCGGCCGTTGCAGTTTTAGAAACTCAGGTACTCACCATGAAATATCCTTGGTTTGGTACCATGCTCACACAGTTTAGTTAGGTCGTTATATTTGGTTTTAGTGTTAGTTAGTGATGAATTACATAGTAAGTTTATTGATTTGGGCTTTGCATGAACTGAAAGCATTTCATTGAGCAGGTGTCCGCTTTTAAAATGGTTTTCATTCAACTTTTGACTTTTGACTGCGTCTGAAACTGAAAAAATTCAAAATTACCAAACGTTCTTGTAAATATAGTAAATAAACATAGAATTCGAGTTTTTGCCCGCGGCTACTCTAGCGTGAAAGTGTCTTTTAGTTATCGACAGTTGGAGTTTGGCAGCTATTTTACCAACCCCTTAGCGTAGTAGGTGGTAGAGCTGATGCCGGACTCGACTGTGGAGGTACGATCTTACTCGCAAAGCCTCCCGAAGTTATTCGGGGGAGAGTAAGAGAAAAGCTCTCAGACAAAACCAGGCGGCCCACCATTGCCTGGGACCGATGGATAGCGGTATATCCATCCCAAATTGCCGGGCCTTATATAAAACAGACTGGTGACGGGCAGCGGCGTCACTGGTGCAAGGGTTTCGGCACCGCGCTCACCAACCCGCCTGCCCAGCGTGTGTGAGTATGGGCATTTCTTCCAAGAAGATCGCCAAGAGTGGCGAAATCCTGGAAAGGCCTATTTCCAGCAGTGGACGAAACAAGCTGATGGGTCGATTAGTTAGTGGTTAGTATATGTATGTATGTAAATATTTTCTTTTGAATATTATTTAATTAAAATATGATTGATGCTCAAGAATAAATACAAATACCGGCTAAAGACAAAACATTGCAATTCATCGTTATTCTGCTAAATTTTAACTTTATTAGTTGCTTTTTGCTATGTGATTTCTTATTTTTTTATCTTCTAATTTCCGTTCAAGTATAGGTATATAGGCATCGACATCTTGGCCGAGTTCCGAATGGCGCTGACAGCACTAAAAGTACCATCTTACAAGTCACGCCGTACGGCCATCAGTGATTTGGAATGACGATAGACGCAATGTAATGATTATGTCTTAAATCGGAACGCACTACTTGAAGGTGCTCAAAATTGGAAGTGGAAATTCGAGTGGGTTTCCTCTGCAGTGACCCCACCCCTGCGTCGTCTGATCCCCTAATTCTGAGCCTTAGTAAAATACGGAATGAAAGACAAGATGAACCTCTGCGCTTAAGTCCAGTGCTTAAGGTTCAAAGACGGTCTGCAAGTTCAACTGGCTGCGTTCCTCAATTTTATTAGCTGCATTCGAAATTCTTGAAGAATAATTAAATTGCTGAAATCGTCCAGTTTGCGTCACAGCTTGTCCTATTGTATACAGCAGAGTCGGAGCTTCACTAATTAAATTGCACTTCGTCATGACATCTGCTGGCATCAAGCTTAAACTATCACTCGTAGTCCGGGAGTCTGAAAAAGATTGCTTTGTTGGTGGTTCGTGTAGTGTGAAGGCCAAACTCTAAACTGGAAGGTATAGGGAAGTGACACAGCTGTCATAGCGTATTTGTGTGAGAAGTACAGTTTGTCAAAAAAGTCATGAAATAAAATGAGGGTACCACTGTCATGTACATAGCAACTCTGTATAGTGAGACCAAAACGATTTTGATACTTGTTTTTTTTTTGCTTTTATAATTAAGGTACAAAAGTTTTTATAAACATAGGATAATATTGAGTTATAGAAAAACTACCATGTGTTAATAACTCTGCAACAAGTATTTAGCAATGGATAAATAAAACGAGAAAAAAAAAAACAAAATACATACATAGGTACTATATTTATTCATGCACAAAAATGCACATTTAAAAGTATTTAATATCAATCACTATATTCACTATCTTCATCTGTTTCCAAATATTCTACATCCACAAAATTTTTATCATCATAAGATTCATCAACATGACTGTCATCACCTAGGCGAATAATGAAACTATCGATATCTTCATAGAGCGTCCTTCCTCGCTTATAATATTAATTTTCATTTTTAAAACCTTCGTCCACAATTCACCTGACTATACTTTCTGATTTTCCTGAAAATATAAAATAAATTAATGACTAATTTAAAATGCTACTTTTAACAGCTTAAAAGGTACAGTATCAATTCGTATTGGTCGTGCTGTAATGTGAACCACACAAACACATAATCCAACCTATGAATGTTCAATGTAGACATTGCATTTTTACACTCAAACTTGTACGTTCTGTACATTTATTAACTTGAAATTGCTTATTAAAAACAGTAACAAGGATAATACCCGTCATTTCTGCTGTTCGAACATAAACATCCTCTAAATTTGACAAAATGCGCCCAGCTTGGTATTCCAAGAAACATCGCTGAAATACTTTCAAAATCACTTCGCGAGTTCCACTTCGGTTTACTTTTCTCATAGTTGATATTATTGTTTGTCCCCGGATAGAAGAAAATGCCAATTTTAACGAAATAATCAAAAAATATAAAAAGCAACGCTTAACAACACAGGCGTAATGACAGCTCCGACTTGAATTGACTCTGTGTTTAGTGTTGCTAGCCACACAGACAATTTTTAGTTCTTCAAACATTCTTTTCATGAGTTTTTTGACAAACTGTATTTATATTTGGTATTTAATCTTATTCGTCTTTTTCCTGTAAAAAGATTAGAAAAACAGTTAAGTGTTGTGATTTAAAAAAAAAGTGTTCGTCGTATATACTGAATACAGTTACTGTTTAAATATATCAAAACAGTCACCTCTGTTATAATTTTCGCATTTTCCCATTAGTCACTTTCGTTTTCGTAACTACTACTACTTCTACGTGTAAGTATTCATGCATGTATTAATGTATATTTTTGTATTTATGACTAGGTATTAATAAATAATGTACTCGTACGTAACGTTATTTATTGACACTACACTTGAACTCTCCACGTTACCAAAGGTTGACTGGTAGAGAATGATAAAAAGCATTAAGTTTGCCTTACAGTAAAGTATTTACCTTTTTTTTTTAAATAATCGAAGTTTGTAACTTATTTTTGGTAAAAACAATAAAAAATCAAGAATAAATCAATAGAGCAGAACTTAAAAAAATAACTTAGCTAAAACGAAAGAAAATAAAAAAGTGATAATGTGAATTACATCTAAAATAATACGACATTCAAAAATAGCAAAACGGTGGAATAAATACGTACATTATATAAGGTGACTTTTATTTTTGCAGCCAAACCCACCCTGAAGGCTCGGTAAGTGATCAGTAACACACCAAATATAGTGTTGTACAGATTGCGTCCGTATGAAATGTTATATGGAAGACAAAAATCTTCAAATTTGAATTAAAAAAAATTGTCTCTACGAATTTTAGCGGCGAAGATTATTTTTTCACTTGCATGCGTTCTTTAGATAAGCGACGGTTGATAGATGACCTGATAAATACATAAGCTTTACGACAAGCGCTCCCATTTTTATAGAAACCTTAGTAAGCCCAATAATTCTTTATTTGACGTGCAGTTATGTTTTCCCTAGTCTCGTAGGCGTATCAGTTGCATTTTATTCTTTATCAAATAAATCCTAATTCACTCAACCCGTCAAGCGGCTATTTCGATAAAATTGACGCATTTTGAAGATGTTAACGTATATACTTTTAAGAAGAAATATCTAATTTGATTAATTATATAAATGGAAACTTTTTCTCGTTTCCTGTAGTACAGAAAGGCATAGCAAAAATTTCTCTCGATAGAAATAATTATGGAAAAGAAGTCTTTATTGACACTTTTTCTCATAGTTAAACTAATAGGAATTATATATGTGGTGACCAGATTATTTCATGAAATATTACATTGTTTGTTGACCATTTCATGATATGGATTGACCAAATCAATGAATAGAGATCGTTGACGATATAATCAACTAACACAAGACCATTTCATAATCTGGTCAAACATCGTACGATCATATCGTAAAAAAGTTACATTTATTCAACACAAGCGGCGCTGATGGCTTATTGTTATTGTTTTTCCGATGCGATTTATAGTTTTTCCGTAGCCAAAGTTGGTGCGGACGACAAGCGAAGCGAGGAGGAGCGTGTTAGCTTGCTTGTGAGTATAAATTCAGGAGTCAAGCGAAGCGGAGCGGAGCTAGGTGACGTCGAAAATTTCATGAAATAGTCAAACGTCGCTGACCAAATTGTTAAACGTTGAACATTTAATGATCTGGTCAGTGACAGTTGACTATTTCATTAAATGCGATCGTTTCATGAAATGGTCGACTATTTCATGAAATGTTCAATTCTATGATCTAGTCACGACATATACAAACCCTAACGATATTTTTAAAGATGGATTTAAAAAATATCAAAATTTTCGTAGATAGTTTAAAATTTCTAAAGCTATTTCTGTTGAATTTAGCTATATAGGTATAAATTTAAAACCAACTTCTTCAATAAAAACTTCTTTGTTTTCGCATTCCGTCCTTCTCGCACTGAGGGTCTTTCCGTATAGAGTAACAATGACTGATGCAAGCTTGACATAACCTCTTAAATGGATTTGAGCCACGATCTTGCCTGGTATCAGTTGTTCAACAATTGCTTTAGTGATTTTGTTCTATACAGAATATTATTATGTAAGTGGGGACAAAGCGAAGAATAAACTTTATCTTTGTAAACAATATCTCACATTGAAATATAATACTATCTGCCCAGAACCGTACTGAGGAAAACTTTAGAACAAGCTGCTGATACGTGCTGATACTGGAGTTCAAAGGTCTGCGCATGTATTGGTGGAGCCGTACTGTGTTTTGTACATTCGCTCCTGGTCCATGGACAGAGTGCTTGCTGTGTCCGTGCAACTTCGAGCCAAGTTTGAGGATATGCTCGTAACACGCCAAGACGTTTCTCACTTCGCATCTGCCGCCCCAAGTTTACGTTCACTTGATTTTGTAATAAATTGTTGTTTGAACTAGAAGAAATCAGATTTTCTTTCCTTTTCTAGTAAAGTTGCAGCTTTACAGCATGATTTTAATTTATACGTAGAATATTTATTTATTTACTTTGTTTTCTCAAACTTAAATAACTATTCTGGGGTGCAAAATTTCTTTACTATTGTTATCTATTTACACAATACTGTCCACCATTGAAGCCGTGGCAGATATTTTTAGAGCACCGTGTATACTAATAATAAAGTAGTAAAAAGGTCATGTCTGTACTTTGAATATTATCAAGAAATTTTAAATGAAATGGATTATTAGTATTGCTTTAAGGCGAAAACCACAATTTTTAGAATTTTTGTCTCTGTCTGTATGTTCCGTTTTAACTCGAGAACCACTAGACGGATTTGGATGCGGTTTTTTTTAATTATCATTTAAGTGACCCTAGTCAACACAAAGGCTATAAGGGGTGTTCATAAAATAACGCCCAAGCCGGAAACGGGGCAAAGATTGAATAACACTTTTATAACTCGAGAAGCACTTAACGGATGTCAATGCGGTTTTCTTTATTATCATTGTAGTTAGCTTGGTCAACACATAGACTATATGGGGTGTTCATAAAATAACGCTAAAGCCGATAACGGGGCAAAGATTGAATAAACGCTTTTATAACCCGATAACCACTCCACGGATTTGGATGCGGTTTTCTTTATTATTACCGTAGTTACCCTGGTCAATACATAGACTACAGAAGGTGTTCATAAAATAACGTCCAAACCGAAAACAGGGCAAATATTCACTGAACGCGCGTGAAGCTGAGGGCAAAGGCTAGTATTTATATACTTCAAAAAGATTTAAATAAATAAGACATAAGTTTTGTATTTAGTCATAGTGATAGACCTTTTAACTTACCTTGCGTTAGAATATAAATAATGTTAAATAAAAAGTTTTATCATCGTATATCTATACTACTAATAATAAAGTACTAAAAAAGTCGTGTCTGTACATTGAATATTTTCGCGAAATTTTAAATGGCATGGGTTATATTAGTATTGTTCTGAGGCCAAAACCACAATTTTTTAGAATTTTTGTCTGTCTGTCTGTCTCTATGTTCCGTTTTAACACGAGAACCACTCAACGGATTTAGATGCAGTTTTTTTTTATCATCGTAGTGATCTTGGTCAACACATAGGCTATAAGAGGTGTTCTTAAAATAACGCCCAAGCCGGAAACGAGGCAAAGATTGAATAAACGCTTTTATAACTCGAGAACCAACCAGCGGATTTGAATGCGGTTTTCTTTATTATCATTGTAGTTACCCTGGTCAACACAAAGACTATAAAAGATTTTCATAAAATAACGCTCAAGCCGAAAACGGAGCAAAGGTTCACTGCGGATGAAGCTGCGGGCAAAGGCTAGTCAATAATAAAAACAAGTGCACGTCAATCGTGTAAAATTTCCTTAAAAGAACTTTTCTTCCCCTTTAAGCCGTTACATTTATTTTTCTTTTTAAAGTGTCTGTCCCATAATGAATGGAACAGCGGCGACCTGTTTGAAATGTAGCGACCGTTGTACAAGCAACGGTGCAGCTTGCCGAAACCATGTTCTCATTTGAAATTCAAAGGCGTGCGTGGTTCTAGGTGAGGTTTGGAAATGCAAGATTGAATTCTGTTTACTTTGTAAGAGACTTGGCTACATGTAGGCAAAATAGTTAAAAAGAGGTAGGAATTCATTTACTAAAAGTTGTGATTATAATTATCATCCATCGATCCATCAGCCTGTTTCGTCCACTGCTGGACTCGCTATCCCACGATTTCGCCACTCTTGGTGGTCCTCCTGGAAGAAAAACAAAATTAAACTTCGTATATTAATAGAGTCGGGGTTTTTCTTGATCAAGTATAGAGGCACAAAAATTATTTTTTATATTTCACATACCGGATCATTGAACCTTGGTCCTGACCACTTACCGAGTCTCCAGTATGAAAGTCACCTTATATACATTCAGGTGTTAGAGGTGTTTCCGAGTATGAACTGTGTAATGCAAGTAAACAACGATCAAGTTTAAGGCTGTACCTGACCCTAGAATATGAAAAAAGACAGATTTTCGAGGGTTCTTTTGACGAAAATAGGACTATCTTAATATTGGAAAAAATATATTTGATTAATTGATCTTTTATCTAGGTGATCTACTTATAAACAATGTACAAAGTTTTATACTTTTGCCAAAAAAAAATGTTTACCACCCTCTTTTTTTTGGTTTTCAAACGTTCGTTTCAAGAACACGCTTAAGAGGTCAACTTGATTTTTTTAAATAAAATCCCACTAATATTATAAATGCTATAGTTTGTGTGTGTGTGTGTGTTTGTTACTCTTTCACGCTGAAACAGCTGGACGGATTTGGATGAAATGTGGAATGTATATACCTTAGCTTATAACCTAACTGAACACATAGGCTACTTTTTATCCCGGAAAAAAGCATGTCGACAAACCGAATAACACGCGGGCGGAGCCGCGGGCAAAAGCTAGTAGGTAATAAAAATAAAAAGGTGTTCTACTTAAATCCAGTATTTTTTTCCCTACAAGATATTTCAGTATTAGCTAAAAACCCTCCGATCTGCTGTTTCGCGCGTAATTATTAATATTACGTGTCCTAGACAAATAGGTCAAGTAGCTAACCAATAATCGCCTCTATCAAAAGCTAATTAAGTATTTGACATTGGCCTTTTTGTGTTGGACTGGTAATAACATTTTTTCCTAGGGTATGCCATACTCTTAACCGACGATCATTTCGTCCCAACGTGAGGGGTGGCGAGTGGCGATGCCTACCACAGCCCCAGCAGTAAGCTAAATTAGCAGCTCGGTGTGTGTCGTTACAAATATAGACCGAAACGGCATTGAAATAACGTTCATATGCACGCTTTGCAAAGTGGCTGTTATGACGATTAATCGCTGCGTCGCCCGATAGCGCAAAATAGAGAAAATAATACTTTTAATGAATGATAAATTAATCTACATCTACATCTACACTATCTACACTATTATATAAAAAGGAAAGATTTGTTTGTTTGTTTTTATGTTTGAGGTAAACTTTGGAACTACTGAACCGATTCTAAAAATTCTTTCTTTTGTAAAAAGCTACACAATTGTTGAGTAACATAGGCTATATTTTATTTAAATGAAAGTAAGTTTTCAGTTTGAAAATTCAGTATTTGTGAACCATGTCGGGAGAAAAAACGCTGCTTAGCTGCTTTATCGGCGTGCCCTGACCAAATGGTTAGTTATACGTGATAAAACCAGTTGTTTTTCCATAGGAGGAAACTGTATCAGTTTAATCTGACTAAAGATTTCCATCTACAACGATCCTGACACACCTCTTGCTAATATTAAGCTTGAAAAATTGACTACAGCCAGGTTTAAGCATAGATACATCAAATACTGTGGTTTTAGTAATGATTTCTTCCCATATGGCAAAACTAATCAGTTTAATCGACTACAGATTTCCATCTACAACGATCCTGACACACCTCTTGCTAATATTTAGCTTAAAAAGTGATTAAAGCCAGGTTTATGTATTGATTTTTTCCCATACGAGAAAACTGTATCAGTTTAATCTGACTACAGATTTCCATCTACAACGATCTTGACACACTTCTTGGCACTTTGCTAAAACATAGTAACCAGGGTCTGATGATTGGACTGGAAGATGGGTACGGGATCTCCTCAACGGACAACAGCAGACCCTTCGAGTTTGGGCTTACTGATTCGTATTTATTAGCACTTTGGTAAAACATGGCGATCAGAGTCTGATGATGGAACTGGAAGATGGGTACGGGATCTCCTCAACGGACAACAGCAGACCCTTCGAGTTTGGGCTTACTGATTCGTATTTATTAGCACTTTGGTCAAACATGGTGACCCGGGTCTGATGATGGAACTGGAAGATGGGTATGGGATCTCCTCAACGGACAAAAGCAGACCCTTCGAGTTTGGACTTATTTGATTAGTCTTTATTAGCTCCTTGGTTAAACATGGTGTCCGTTGCATATAGTTGTTCAAAAAATCATATCCTTTTGTTTTCCTTATTTTCACGAAAATCTCTACGACGCGGGTGGAGCCGCGGGCAAAAGCTAGTGAATGATAAATTGGATAATTATAAGTTTTAAATATCATTGTTTTTGATTCTTAAATTGCTCGTGTGTGTACTTATAAGTTTTCACATAGTCTCTTTTGAGTTTAAGAGGCCGGTCCGTATTTTTTGTCTGTTTGATGCGAAGCATTATTTTAATTATTTTTCTTGTCATTGCCGCGATGTTTTTGTAAAAATCAGGGATATATACCAGTCCATATAGGCCATCTTAATGAAGACCTAAAATTTATTTGATTTAATTGTTTCTCCTTTGCACGTTATTTTGATACTTAGATATTATTAATAACGATTCGGAGCGGGCTCGTAAGTAATAAAATAACTCGCAAAAGAGAAACAGTTCAATCAAATGAATTCTAGGCCTTTATTTAAACGGCTAATATGAAGTGGTGTATGTCCCTAGTTTTTCCAAAAACATCGCGATAAAGGCCAGAAAAATATTTAACATATTGTTTTTGATCGAAGTTGTCGTCGTCGCGGACCGGGCTCTTAAGCATTAAATTTCATCAGTTTTTAAACAATTTTAAAGCATTTGAAAAGTATTTATTTACTTTTAAGTTCTTCAAACATCAAAATTTCATAAAGTTATAAGTATAAGTAAGTAAATATCATCTATTTTTTTCGAAATCTTTGTAAGGTTTATACCTATAGAAAGTTTAAAGCAATTCAAAAACGCATTTAAACGCGGCTTAGCTTGTGAAACCCCTCTACGTGCCTTCCAAACTACGTAGAACGAACACTAAATGTGCCGCTGCGAGATTTGAACCCGTCACCTTCAGATTATTAGTCGAGTGCTCGAATCACTAGATTACAGAGGCGGTAATAATGAAATTTAGTAAAAAAAATCCTCTTTGGATATATGTAATTCGGGTCAAGTCCTTATTTATTTATGTTGTTTATTTATTTATTTTTATTTATTTTCTATATTTTTTTTATTCATTTTATTTATTTTATTCATTTTATTTATTTTATTCATTTTATTTATTTTATTTATTTTATTTATTTTATCAAATTTATTTTTTTTATTTATTCCTTATTTATATTCTTTGTTATTGCAATCGTAAGGGACCTTATAACAACTTTACTTGTTGAAAGTCTAAAATTGAACACACATTGTACGAGCATGCGTGTCACACACATGCGAGCGGAACATTATGCCTCACGAAGCCAGCCTTTGAATAATAAAAATATACAATTTGCTTATAAGGGCTCCTCCCTTAACGCAAAGAGAAATAAAATGACAGACTTTGGACAATTTTTCTATGCAATAACCACAAATATTTTTTTAATCTGTATATTAATTTGTGCCTTTTTGCCAGTAGTCGGTTAG
Source organism: Ypsolopha scabrella (assembly GCA_910592155.1). Classification (NCBI taxonomy): domain Eukaryota; kingdom Metazoa; phylum Arthropoda; class Insecta; order Lepidoptera; family Ypsolophidae; genus Ypsolopha; species Ypsolopha scabrella. The sequence goes on from OU342982.1 coordinate 17,370,828, forward strand.
TAAGTAAGCTTTGATCACTAGTTAGTAGGGTCCTGGTAAAAATGAAATTTCAGACTGCAAAAGGCAGTATACTCGGTGTTTTTATTATATTTTAGGCTGAGTCCGTTGACATTTGGTATCTAGATTCTAAATTAGATTCTAGAACTATGCCAAGTGTGAAAAAAATCACGAATATACAATGGATATTTTATAATATTATTAACTTTGTATTGGGGTCTTACTCGCGATAACTAACAACATACCTTAAGAGATATGTGCTTGACGTTTCGGGTTGGTTCCAACGTCCCCGGTACCGGGGAGGATGGTAAAAAAAATGCCATCGTCCCCGGTGAGAGCTGCAACGGGGACGTTGGCACCTACTATGTACAGTCGAAGTGCCATCATCCCCGGTGAGAGCTGTAACGGGGACGTTGGCACCTATCATGTACAGTCGAAGTGCCATCGTCCCCGGTAGTAGTTCTAACGGGAATGTTGGTATTTATTTATTAGTGCAAAAAATACGCTTATAAAAATATTTGTTTTGTGTGATCAGTTTTTTATTGGTATGAACATTATCAGCCTGCTAAAAAAATAATCAACATAGCGAAAATACATCTCTCTTAAAAATAATCTGTGCTACAAGCAGTCTTCTCAAAAACTCTCAACTCCTTAAAACTATAAAAAGTATAACAAACGATTTGAAACGTTGTAAAAATTTACTCTTTAATAATAATCCACATTAGAAAAGTAACTTCCTGCATTAAAAAAACTTCCAATATCCACAATTAAATCAAGAAATTGAATAATACGTAATCAATAAAATAAAATAGTTTTTCAGTTAACATTTCACCTGACTTACCAGGTTACCATCACCTTTATTATTCAGTTACCTACTAAAATCACAGTTTTTCGATTAACACCTCCAATATCTAAAATTAAATTAAGATAGCAAATACTTCGTCGCTTAAAAAATAATCAACATTGTAAAATTGTATTTCAATTAAAATATACCTGCCTAGACAATCACTTATATTATTCATAAATAATCAATTAATCACAGTTTTTTGGGGAAATGTCCCTAAATAACTGTGATTAATTGATTATTTCCTATAATAATTCCTAAGTAACTAAAATCACAGACATTTACATTAATTAAAATTCTCAAATAACAAACAATATTTGTTAGTAATGAAAAGGTCACACAGTTAACGACAGGTCGTATTTAAATTGATATTTTACTTGCCTAAAGAATCACTTACATGAATAATAAATAATAACAGTTCTTTGGGGACATTGATCACAGTAAAACATATTTATTTTCTATAATAATTTTTGGGTACCTACCTAAAATCACGGACATTTACATTAATTAAATTTTTTAAATGAGAAACAATATTTGTTAATAATGAAAAGATCACAGTTAACGTCAGATCAGATCACTTATAGGAAAACAATAATAAATAATTTGTACTGCTTTTCAGTTATCTACTAAAATCACAAGTATACATAAAATAATAGTCTAAAATAATCACATTATTAACTGAAGTTCATAATCAATAGCAGCGTAGTATTTAACTAAGCGCCGTCTCTATTCTATGTAGCGCCAAGGCGCAAGCTTCATACTGGTGACGTTGTCCTTGAGTATAGGGGCGTCTCAGTGTGGAGCTTGGAACCTACAAACCACTTGCGCCCACAAATTCTAAACATACATACACACTTTTATATTTATTTTTTAGATCTTAAACATCTTTACCCATAAAACGTAGGGCAAAAGAGGACAAAAATATACTTGACATCGCCATACATATTGTTCGAATTAAGACGCTATGGAAAATCAAATTTTGGTAAACAAAACTAACATTATATACGTAGGCTATTTCATTGAAACTGTTCAGCATTTTCAAAACATGACACCTAGGTCATATAAATAGTAATAAAAAATACTGTTCCATAAAATTAGAGCCTGAAGATAAACAGGTAAAAGTATACGTAGGTTATTTACTTACATGTCTTTCACAGAAGGATGTAAATCACCAAAAAGTAGAAACAAACCGAAAGTTTTTCTTTACTCCGCTCTCGGTGAAGATGTAGTAAACTGTGATTATCTTTTTGCGAAATATTGTATTTTAAAGAAAATATTTCTTTTAAAATATAAATACACTTTATGTGCGGTTTGTTTGAATTTAGCCCTTAATTAATTTTGTCAAAGACCATTTTACAAAAATTATATATCTATTAGCGCTATATTTGACAAACGCAGCTGTGGTAAAACAAAAGATGCGCACGTATCTCAGCAAATGTTGCGGCTCCGCTTATTTGTACCTTATAGGATTATTGCATTTGGCTCTGAAAGTGACAGTTTAAGGTTGAATTTACATTAAAATAGGTCAAAGGGCCACGCTGTCTAGCAAAAATACACTGGTCTAATAATAGTTAAAATTAGCAATTGTATCTGGAGTAACCATTGTCAAATTTTTGTATTTAATAGATTCTTAGAAAACAGATACGGTGCAGCTGCGACTTTGGTAATAAAATGGCCAAATTTCAGCTATATAAAAAACGAATCTGTTTTCTGAATTCTTGGTGGCTTCAAGTCAAGCGTATTCTTGTTTCAGTAATAACTAAATATAATCTCTGTCTTTCCCTTTGTTTTGCCAGAGACTTCCCAAATAACCACTATTACAGATACTTCAACTCATTAGTGCGCGCGGCGCTATGTGTGCCTGCACTTGTATTAGTTTGTTTTACTTGAGTCTATGACGCTATGTGTGTTTAAAGCTACATATTTACACTATATTTACAAGCGCACGCACACATAGCGCCGCGCACAAATGACATCTGTACCGGGGACGATGATTCTTCGACTGCACATGATAAGTACCAACATCCCCGTTAGAACTACCACCGGGGACGATGGCACTTCGACTGTACATGATAGGTGCCAACGTCCCCGTTACAGCTCTCACCGGGGACGATGGCACTTCGACTGTACATGATAGGTGCCAACGTCCCCGTTACAGCTCTCATCGGGGACGATGGAACTTTTTTTCCCATCCTCCCCGGTACCGGGGACGACGCACCGGGGACGATGGAACCAATCCGACGTTTCGACCAACGCCTCTGTAGGCTGTCGTGGTCACAAGCTAACTGACCACGACAGCCTACAGAGGCGTCGAAACGTCAAACACACTGACACCTATTCTCGTGTAGAAAATATAAGGTTTAGAGCTGCCATAACCTAAAACTTTTCATTGCAAAATAGGCTTTAACGCAGATGGGTAAAAGTTAAATATTAAGTTTTTCAACTCTAAATTTAAGGTTTGCTGCACGAGAATAGGGCACATTGTTAGTTATCGCGAGTAAGACCCTAATAGGTACAAAGTTAATAATGTGTGAAAATCGCGAAAGTTTAAACTTTACGATATTTTATAAGTTATAATGTCATCAATCTCTTGAAAAAGATAAATTTGACGGATTTTTATCAAAACTGTAGCCTGTGTTTATTGCTTAAGATGAAAAAAAATATATATATTCATTCGAAAATGTTACCTAGATTAATTTTAACCTATAATATGTCTGAGAGCCTTTGCAGTATTGCCAAAGTTTTGTTTCTCCTTTTTCAGTTTCGTGGCCTTGACAAAATTGGTGCAATTGTATTACCTTCGCAAGTTTCATCGAGCGTCCATGAAATAGCATTACATTTGGTCACACCCATAACTGGGTTGGTGCGCTCATTCATGTCTGTTGGTAAACCTCAGATCACTCAATTTAAAGATATTCTTCTACATCATGTTGCCAGAACATTATTCGTGTGCTAGAACTGAATAATGTGGGAAAATTGTTGGCGGAGGCAAATTCGCTGCAAAGACAACAGATTTTCCTTATATCTAGCACACTTATCTTCCAAAAATGGACAAAAGACCCTTCAGAAGCAGCTCATAAGTAATGTCGCTACATAGTTTAGTGTTTCTAGTATCTCTGCGCTAGACATTTTCTTAGCCTACGACGCAGCCTATCTTGGATTTACGAGTGGGGTCGAAGTGATTTATACAACTTTGTCTAGTGGGGTAGACTGTGAAGCACAAAAAGATTTCTTTTGTCAACACATTAGAATGATCTGTAGTCTTTAACTACCTTGCAAGGGGCCAGGCATGAGTATGAATGATTCTGATATACGGGTGTGAATGGTGTAAATAAATTATGAATAAATATATATTTTGCTTTTTTCAAGATTTTTTTATTTATAAGTTAAAAACTCTATATATTTTGGCCGACGGTATAGTTCTGTCATTGGTACAAATTATATTATTTTAAATTAATCGGGAATGTTTTTATTTGGAAGAATATAAAACTTAAATCACACGATTGCTCTAAGCTGATTAAACCAAATACTTTGTTAAATTTAAATAAATATTAATTAAAATAAATGAATGAAAAAAATGTTGGTAATAAAGAGACTTGCACCGTTTCTAGAATTAATTAAATTTTTAGAATTTACTGTCAAATGGTGTTTAAAATGGTGTTAAAGTAGGAAAGTAGAGTTTGTTAAGTGAACTTTGAACGTCGTGTATAATGGACAGTTTCCGTTAATGTGATTAGTTTAAAAATAGCTTGAACAAAGAATACCCTATAGATGATACTAGCCAAAAATCTCAAGTACCTTAATTTTAAATATCAGCTAAGTTACTTAAATAAAATATCACGGAAAAACAAACTGCAAGGACGGCGATTCTCGCAAAATTTTTCACACGCTTAACTTTTCATACGCCTCTGTTCATCATAAATGCTGTGTGATGATAATTCTATTAACTATAATTGCTCAAAAGACACGGAAAGAATGTGATGAATACGTACAACAGGTTTATATTTTAAAAGTTTCATGCGTTTCTTCATAAAGAGCTTATAAATATCACCCGCTTTCGACCTTCGCAAATTGTTGAGTGTGTGAGAATCACCGTCCTGGCATACAAAAAAAGATAGAAATCTACCCGAACTTGCAAATGATTTTGCACCAGTTGATGTTGCATGATTTTGTAACATTGTGTTTACGTTCTTCAGCTTTCTGGGAACGCAATCTTTGCTTAATAATTCAATAACTTTTCCATACATCATATTTAACGTTTCGAGCTCAGTGCAAAATGCATAACTTATGACTGTTTATCTCATTTTTAAATAAAATATATGAAGTAAAATAGTTTCATCTTATTTTGCGACTGTTGTTTAATAATTATCAGGAGTTTTTAGCGGAATCGCGTCATTTTATGGATTATAGTTAGCGTGGAAGTCCAATTGTCCATACAAACTTAAAAGTGTGTTTTAAGTTGGTGTGGACGTTCATTTACAACGTAATGCATAAAATTACAACATTTTGGTAAAAAAGCCTAATGGTCGCGAAATGCCATTAATGACATTAAATGTTATTATATTCATTGTATTTTGTACTTTTTATTCAATAATAAAACGCCTAAACTATGACGGTTATTTATTGGCTGTCACATTCGGGGCTAACAGTTTCTCTGCGGTGGGTACATCACAATTCGTATTATTTGAGCACTGTACAAATTAGAAAATCAATAAGCGAACAGATTTTATGCAGATGAATGGTCAGGTGGGATTCGTACCCACCTCCATTTGTCACGTGACGAGTAGATCGATTTACCATAAAATACCGTTTTCGTGCGATTTAGGTCATGGCTTGATGCAACAACCTCTAATGCACATAATCTACTCCAAGAGATTGTTGTTGTAGTACTCTCTTATGCACTACCTCCGTACTACCGACACTCACTGGCTCGATACCACACCAATGTCAAGCAGACGTCCGTTCCTCTGCACGGCTGTCACCTCACTGCCCACCTGCATCCGTGTGCTCGAGACAGCGCTATATATGTCACAGATAGACAAACACTACAGTTGTATACAAGCCGTTTCATTTATTCATAGAACCAAACTCATTCTAAAGACTTGGTAAGCGTTCGAACTGGTAAGTGGTGGATCAATGACCCTTGTTGGGAAATATGAACTTTTTGTTGCTGCTCCCTACAAACGCAAGCCCAGCCCCGAGTCAATTACTATGGAAGGACTACATTTTATTTTGCGAAATAAGCAATTATTATCAATCTGTCATCACTTACCAGGCCTCCAATATGAATTTGGCTGTAGAAAAAAATGTCACCTTATACAGGTTGGCTTTTAGACAACTCCAATAATTTTAGAGGTAAATAAACGTTAGGAGAAAACATTTTAAATGTAAAAACAATTAAAATTAGAAGACAAAATATTATAAAAAAAGTTTACTTGGAAATAAAATTTATGGTTACCTATCCTAGCCAATTCCATACGGAACAAGTTTAAAATAGTCCAGAAGAGCGGGATCAGTAATAAAAATAACTTTGCGCGATTGATTATTATTATCTTTTAAGGTGACCATGATGTATTTGGATTTTACGAAAATTTCCAAGAGGTTTTTTAACTTATAAGAAAGGTATGAATATAATTTTGAATGGTTTTTATATAATCAGTTTTTATTCTTCTACAATATATTACATTTTTGGGGTATGGTTAAAAGTCAGCCTGTATATGAGTTCGAACTACTGGACCATAACATTTTGGGAACGTTTGTTTTCTGATCAACTCAGTTTAGTCGACCGTACGTATCTTCCACTAAATATCTCTGGATCAAAGGATGTACAGTCACCGACAAAAGCCATTCATTTCAGCAGCGGGAAACATCTCATTCGCCGTTAGGAGGGTTCAGTCATAAAGAGTAAACGAAGCATTTTATTTAGGGCTCCGAAGATCCAATGTTTTGCGCCTCCCCACTCAGGCTTAGTCAATTCTTCACCGTACATTTGTTTCGACTATAGAAACAACACGGGTCCCGGCCAAAAGTAGAAGAGGCGATTGGGTTTTGATTGGTATTATGTAGGTATATTGTGTATTACATTATTCTTGTAACGGACAATGTATAGGAAACTGGCCAAGTGCGAGTCAGACTCGTGTCACCATACAATGCACCCGGAACCCTAAAAACATTATGGTAAACCAGCTTTTGCCCGCGGCTCCGCCCGTGTGTTATTCGGTTTAACGACTTGCTTTTTTCCGGGTAAAACGTAGCCTATGTGCTAAGTTAGGGTATAAGCTATATCCATTCTAAATTTCATCTAAATCCGTCGAGCCGTTTCGGCGTGAAAGAGTAACAAACATACAAACGCACACACACACAAATTTTGGCATTTATAATATTAGTGTGATGTGATAGTGTGATAACAACAATATAGATGCCATAGCAACATCGAGGCAACAAAAAACAAGGCGAAAAAATGCGACTTACAAACAATTCAGTACCTTCTCAGTACGGGGCCATAATCTTTATTATTTTGTTGAGTGACTTTTGAGCAGGGGTCTCCAAACTTTTATGGTTAAGGGATACATTGATTAATCCACTAAGTCCCAAGATACCGCAAAGCGAGAAATTGTTGTATCATATGTGTTCATATTTGCTATGAAACTAAAGCAAAAGAACTTTCTTTGTGTCCTTAAGAACAAAGATTTAATTTTTTTCATTTAATCCTTAGGAAATGGCAGCTATCTTTCGTGTTGCCAAAAAACATAGTTAATCGATTTGGAAAACTCAGGGGTTTTGTGGCAAGACGTGTCTACGTATGGTCTATCCCAAACGTGTAGCCGAATTTTCTTGGTCTTCGTTTAAAATCCAAAATGAAATAATTTTCCTTTTCAGAATTTTTTTCTCTCAATTTCTTTTTTGCTTATTAAATCACCTTGGACAAATCAAATAACATATATTTTTTTATTGATCTCTTTGATCTTTCATTTTTATAATCATTTTATTTTATATATATACAAAAAACACGCTATTTAATAGTCAGATATATTTCGACAATTATTATTGTCGGCATCAGTGAAATACACATAAAAATATTATAGTAATATGTACATGACGTAAAATGTTCTAATGGTGTAGATGATTGACAGACAGAAAAATTCAAAAAAAAAAAAAAAAAAATTTTTCGGGCTTTTTGTTGTGGAGATGCTAAAATAATTTATTTCTGTTTATTTAGACCTGGACCGTAATGGGCACCAAGCGACCATATATAGGACCCTTCCCATGTTTTGAGTTGAATGTCTGTGAGTGGTGGAGAGAATGATTTTATGATGCGTGCAGTGAAGCAGTTATTAAAAGTCAGGTTGTGAAGTCGTATGTGGGTAGGGATGGGTAGAGTGTTGGTTAAGTCTGATGTGAAGATTATTTTTGGTTTCGCCAATGTAAAATGCAGGACAGTGCTTGCATTCCAGAAGGTAGATGCAATTAGATGTTTTACAGGTGCTGTTGGGTTGGGCATGATAGGTATGTGATGTGTGGTGTGTCATAATGGTAGTATCTGTGTTGATGATGGCGCATGTTTTACAGCGTGGCCGTCGGCATGGTGTAGTGCCAGGTGATGTGATTGTGTTCTGAATGGCTGGTTGTTTCTTTGTCTTGGTGACAATGGATTTAATGTTGGGATTTTGTTTATAACTGATCTGGATGTTGTGAGGTAGAAGGTCTTTTATATCATCGTTTTGTGTCAGGATGGGTTGAAAGTCTTTTATGAGTTTTTTAAGTTTGTAGCTTCCATGAAAATATGTGGTGATAAGGCGTGGTTGTGTGTTAGTGTTTTGTGTGTTTCTGTCGTTATGGTAGCTGGGTCGATCGTAAATATGTTTGATGAGGAAGTTATTTGGATAGTTCCGATTTAGGAGGCCTGTGTGTATTTTATTTTAATATGTTTTGAGTGTGTTTTGAGTGTTGCAAATACGACGGCCTCGGAGGGATAGGGAGTATGGAACGGATGATTTTATGTGTTGTGGATGACAGCTATTGAAATGAAGGTACTGTAGTTTGTTGGTGGGTTTGAAGTGTACTGATGTCGTGATTTGATTGTTGTTGCCTAGTGTTATGTCTACGACTAAAAATGTGATATTAGTGCTAGAAATTTCATGAGTGAATTTTAATGGACTGAATTGGTTAAGTTTATTGAAGTATCTGTTGAAGGAGTCTATATCATGCGGCCAGATCACAAATATATCATCGATGAATCTTTTCCACACCAGGGGTTGAAGAGGTTCAGAAGCAAGAAAGCTGGTTTCAATGGAGGCCATGTACAGATTAGCGTAACTTGGTGCCATCCGAGTACCCATTGCTGTCCCTTTGATTTGGTGGTAGAACTGTCTTTCGAATGAAAAATAATTGTTTTCTAGAATGATTTTGGCCAGGTCTGTAATGAAATTTGTAGATGGTTGATGAGGTGTCGGTCTCATATCAAGATGATTGTGGAGAGCTGCTAGGCCGGCACTATGAGGTATGTTGGTATATAGTGAGGTGACATCGATAGTGGCAAGGAGTAATGGTGCATTAGGAGGAAGATTAAGTGATTGAATTGTTTCGATGAAATGTTGTGTGTCTTTAATGAAGGACGGTACGGTTTTTACTATTGCCTGGAGATGATAATCGATGAATGCAGATATTCATTCTGTTGGCGAGTCATATGATGCGACTATTAGTCTTCCGGGGTGATAGGGTTTATGAATTTTGGACAAATCAGGCACTTTGTCTTTTCAAGATAAAAAAAAATTCCTAATTTTTTTTTTGCTTAATATATCGCTTGCATAAAGTAGGCGCTTTGTGGCAAGATTTGTATTTGTCTATTCTATGCTACACGTGTAGTTAATTTTCTCGGTCTCTTTCCGATTTCTAAAACTTAAAAATTCGTTTTTTCCTTAAATTTATATTTGTACTAAATCATCTCGGACGAAGTTGAGAAATTGTGGTATGATATGTGTTCATATTTGCTATGAAACTAATGCAAAGAACTTTGTTGGTGTTCTTAGGAACAAAGACTTAATTTTTTTCATTTAAGCCTTAGAAAATGGCAGCCATCTTTCGTGTTGCCAAAAAACATATTAAATCGATTTGGACAATCAAGGGATTTTGTGGCAAGACGTGTCTTCGTATGGTCTATTACAAATTATAGCCGAGTTTTCTTGGTGTTCCTGTTTTCATTTTACCCTTAAAGAAACTTTTCTTATTTTTCTATAATTTAGAAACAAAGATTTAATTATTTTCATTTAAGGCTTAGAAAATGGCAGCTATCTTTCGTGTTGCCAAAAAACATCGTAAATCGATTTGGACAACCCGGGGGTTTTGTGGCAAGACGTGTCTGCGTATGGTCTATCCCAAACGTGTAGCCGAATTTTCTTGGTCTTCGTTTGAAATCCATAATTAAATAATTTTCCTTTCGAAAATACAACATTTTTCTTGAATATTTTTTTTGCGTATTGGATCGCCTTGGACAAAGTACGCGCTTTGTGGCAAGATGTGTCTTTATCTATTCTATGCAAAACGTGTAGCCAAATTTTCTTGGTCTCTTTCCGATCTCTGAAAATTATATTTTTTAAATTCAAATCTGCAATTTTTCCCTTAATAAATTAAATTTGTAGTAAATCATCTTGGACAATGTTGAGAAATTGTTGTATGATATGTGTTTATATTTGCTATGAAACCAAAGCAAAATAATTTTCTAGGTGTCCTTATTAACAAAGATTTAATTATTTTCATTTAAGCCTTAGAAAATGGCAGCTATCTTTCGTGTTGCCAAAAAACATAGTAAATCGATTTGGACAATCAAGGTATTTTGTGGTAAGACGTGTCTTCGTATGGTCTATTACAAAAGTATAGCTGAGTTTTCTTGGTGTTCCTGTTTTTCAGTTTACCCTTAAAAAAGCTTTCCTTGTTTTTCTATAATCTTGCATTATTAATTTTGGTATAGTATTCAATGGGGTGTCCGGAAAATATATGTAGTTTATGTTGAAACCGCGATTTTTTTGATTTACATCCCTTTTTATTTGTTGGTGTTATATCGGCAGCTAGCTTTTGGCAGCTAACTTCACAATGTTCATACCTTCTTAATTTGGTCGGTTTATTGGCAGCCAACTTTTGGCAGCCAAGTTCACACCGGTGATCTTCTTGGGCTACTCATGAGAAAAATAAAATAAAATGAAATATACAAGATACAGTCAGTGACACAAGAGCGTACGGGGTGAAAATAAAGAATGGTGGACCAGGGGAAAGGGGGGATGCTACTAATGTATACAGCGGAGCAACGACTCTGATGCACAGTGCATGGTCTCGGGAAAAATATGATTGTTGAGTTCTATCTAGGTTTTGCTATGTAAAAGTGAGACCTAGTCTCAAGCCTAACCTTAGGTCTCTGTGAATATGAGCGCAAAAACTCTTTACTGTTAACCTGTAAGTGCACCTTGTTGTAGCATTGGTTGTAGGTAGCAACATCCATATCAGTAAATTCTTACAGCATTAGAACGGCCACCCGCGACGGCGATAACGCTCTTATCGCTGAACTTAAATGGTATTTATATTAATTTCCTCTCATTCAATTAAATATGTTATCGGGCTTAATTAACCGATCTCATCCTGTCCGTGGGGTTTATTGAAATATTAATAGTTCGGAAAAATGAAACAATACACCATTGTTCGATAAGGTTTGACGTCATACCTACGGTAAGGCATACCTATGGTAAGGCATACCTACGGTAAGGTGTACAGGTACACCTGCCGAGGTAATTAAGTGTTCATCACCTAACGATGGTGTGCATGGACGATTCAACAAAAACCCAAGTCTCTCGGGTTCGCTTGGTAAACTGCTTTGCGGACATGAGTGCACGCTGCAACGCTGTAGTGGGATAGCTTGTCGGAGCCGAACATCCGAAGAACATACAACATAGTCGAGTAAGACTGCAGGTCACGTAGCAAGACTGCGTGCATACTCAGCATGCCGGGGTGCTTGCAGTTAGAGTTGAAACAATCGTTGGTTGCATTTGTACCGTAACGAGCACCTACTGAAGCTTACCTATACTTTTTTCCATACGGAGCATGATTGTGCTAGCTAACAGGAGTTAACACAGTGTATGATATCACTCCCGTAATAAAATGTAAAACTGTATGCATTATCCTTATCAATTTTTTCCTTTTCAGCTGAAAATAACTGGGTATTGCCGATATATGCATGTATTACCCGTTGACATCATCGATATTGCGCCATTTTACCACAAAATACGTTTCTCTACCTAATTTGCTTATCAATTCTGTCGTTACTGCGGTACAGCATGATGTCACGGTATTTGAATTATCCCTCATGAACGAGCTTATTCAAGTGGGAAAAAATTCGCGATAATTATGGAACAACGAGTCCTTATTAGGTAGGTTTCGGGTTAGTATAAATGGAGGAAAGTACATATACAATCAATCATTAGCACATATACACTCGCCATAATCACAAGGCTGTGTACAATCGATCAGTCTTAACAAAATCACCATGTCATCATTCACAAAATCATCATCCACCATGAGCGGAAACTCTGGAGAAGCCGTTCATCGAGACAACGGGGAAAAATCTCGGAAGGAGCAAGAGCGCGCGGAAGAAGAAGAAGAAAAGCGCAGACAAGACTTGGAGCGTGAGGAGAGAAAACGTCAGAAGGCAGAGCAGCGGCGACTGGACAGGCACTTGATGCAGTATGCACTAGCTTTGCGTGAGCAGGCATCGTGGCGTGGAACTTTCAACCGGCCGAAGTAGTGCTAATCATAGATATGATCATTTGTTTATATAATAAGTATTAGGTATTTGTGTACATCAGTATTGAGTATATTGTGCATGTGAGTGTTTGTTTTTGAAAATAAAAAAAAAAACTTGTTCCCGATACATAGTTATTTCATTTCAAAATGCATGCCGACTTACAAATGTCACGACATACCAGTTTCCTTCATGATACTAGATATTTAGGTAGTTAGTTTAATAATGATGATAATATATTGTACTAGTTCTATCCACTAAGATGTTGTACAATCTACATCCATGCATAGATAACCGTGGTCACTACACTTTGTAACACGATAGAGGGGCACCGCGACATGCTATGCAGCGATAGGTAGGTACGGTGCAGTGTTTAGGTAAGGTATCTGTCATACCATAGTCCTAACATTACAGGAATCATGAAAAGTATACATATTTAGAATTATAGTCTAACCAAACCTGTAACACCTATACAATGACAAATCTTAAGTATAAGTGAGGTGTTTACGTGTATGAAGCACACGTGTATGTCCCGGTAATCTTCTATGGTCACTCATCAGTTTTGATTTCGTTTTGAAATACACGCCGCCAGTCGGATACAGATCATAAAATGAATATAGCACGGGTTTTCCCGAATATTTCAAGACAGTGCCAACTAAACGTGGGTTGCCGTAATACGCTGGAGCTACTTACGTTCGGCCGGCAGCCTGTAATAATATTTCGATGAAGGTCCCGTCGTCTGATCATATTTACCTATCTTTTGAGTAGTGACACATAGTTTGTTCCATATTTAAACGATAGCGTGCCATGTGGTCATACGTATTATCGGTCCATAAGGAGTTACAGATGTAACGCCAATTGCCGCCGGTCTTTGTCATAATACTGTTTGCGGCTTACATGCAGTTATTCATAGATATAAAGTTAAGAAAAACCTTATTTAGACGTCTCATATTCCTGTATGGTCAGCTCCATACCTAAACGTCGCAGATACACGTAGTCAGAGGCGAATGCACACTCAGGCCTTGCTCAAGACATATGATAAGCATATGCCAAGCATAGTTTGTGATAACGGAGCTTTGCATCCCATGTGCACATAACGCTAATCATCACGCCTTGCAACTTATCTGCGTTAGTGATGTGACGTGCTATGCAGCGGCTAGTAGCACGTTACCTAGACGTTACATCTGGTGCAGTCCAAGCTTGACTTGATTGTATCTAACATAGAGTGGTCACGAGAGAAACTAAATTTCAACTTGAAGCAACGTCAGAGGGAATGATCTCAGTACCTTACCTGCACAACTCTCCATCATCCTACACTCATAGGGGTACAAGAAAAAAAAAGTAAACATATTATAAACACAAATATTTATTTTAATAAGCGAACGTCACATTGCAGCAGCATTGCTGCACTATTTAGCACTATTATCACTGATGTTGCGAGCCGAGTGCAGCAACATTTCTGTGTCCGTCCGGTCACCCGTCGAATAGTATTCGAGGATTTGCGGATCACCTTCATGCACTTTCTGGATGACCTCTCTAAAGATTTCTTGGGATTCTTTCAGCAGAATCGCCGGGACCATGTACTTGGTTATCCACGCAGAGACGTGCGCCGTGCAGAAATGATGAAAGTGCTGTGGGATCCTGCACTCACGTCCCGGTGGTACCACTACATTAGGCCTCTTGCCGCAGGAACAGGTGTCCCCGGCGACCGCCTTGCACTTCGAAAAGCGAATCTTCTTTTCAACAAACTCCAGTATAGTGGGCACCCTCACGAGATCCCTCTCACCTGGCGGCGGCCCCCAAAATAAGGGCATGAGCCAGTCCCAGTTCACCATCAGACGATCTTCTTCTGGCCTCGTCGGATCAAAGTTGTAGCGGACGGGGCATGGCTTCCCGTTAAGGAAAGTCAGGTCGTCCAGCTGTCGTTCCGCCTGAAGAAACTGTTTGTATGCTTTATTGAATTGCAGAATTTCGCCGGGGCTGAAAGGGGCCTCCTCGGGTATAGAAGGCCCGCGCCTCGTGAAGGTGTCCACCGGGAAACTGAGTATTCTGTCTTGGGACTGCATCTTGAGTTCTGGATGGATGTCACGGGACTCCTAAGTCTATACGATGTTCTTTCAGCAATGTTGACCGTGTAGTGTCTAGCCACTGACTGCCCGCATAGCAATTTATACCACTCCAGTTGTTTATCGTACCGAATAAAGAAAACAATATAGGGATAATATCAATTTGGAATTCCCACAACCTCGCGTGCGGGTTATCGTTCGGCGCGGTAATCGGATCATTCCTAAAATAAACGAGTGAATATTAAAATATTCTTGGACCACGTCAGTCAAACTTTCATCCTTATGAAAATAGACGATTTACAATTCATCCTGCGCTCCCATACTGGGGCCCCGGGAGTCACTTACGTGTTCACATAGTCACTATAGATCGTATCTCATACCTACGATAAAAATTACGCTACCAATTTCGGACATCGATAACAACGTTTAATTGCTGTACTCGATGCATTGTCTTAGCTCGCAACACCATAATATAAATGCCGGGCATTCACAGGGAAAACCAGTTCGAAAGTTTGTACCTTTAGTATACAGGTAAAACATACCTATTAAGCACATACGGCATTGTGTGCGCGATAAGAGCGTGTCTTAACAACGACAATGATGCAGATCGGATGCAGTTTTAGTAGGGTGAAACAACTAGTATGTGCTTCTTGACCGAATACTGATAACACAGAAGATATAAACAAAATAGACTGGGTTTCTCCAAAACGAGAAACTGTTAGGTTATCGGGCGACTTAGTGATAAGGTATTTAACTCGTGTAAAAGCAATGCTGAGACCACGTCAGCCGATATTTAGATACACGTCGCACTTAGGTATCATCCCACTTTAGTACTCCTGTTTGAAAAAGAACTACAATTATAGCACTAGTGGATCTTGTGAGTGCCCGCTATGAATGCTGCGCTGCAGTCCAGCGTCATGCTTACATTATGCAAAAGTGGCAAAGCGGTGCATGGCCTATGAGATGCGGGTGACCGCTGCATGGCAACAAAGCAGATAATTCTACAAGAAGTATGTTTATTCTAGGCGTTATAGGTATCGTTCCGTGAGAACGTGAGCTGTAGGTTTCTGGCAATTCGGCCCCAGCTTGGATGCTGATGCTGCGGCCCCAGCAATTCATGTTACCTGCTGCTTTGACCCATACTCATATCACTTTAGAGGCGGCACATACGAAAAAAGTCAAAATTTTCGGAAATGCATCTGACCCCTATGCACTATAGAATCTTCATCACTGAATACGAAAATAGTACCCTTGCGTTACCTAGATGTTTAATTTTGAAGTTATAGACCGTACGCTACCGTGTCATTGACTGTACATCTATCTTAGAACTAAAAAAGTCTAAAATTATTATTATTATAACATAGTCTAAAATCGTTATTATAAAAATTATCTCAATTTCTATCTACAAAAGCTATTAAATTTTACAATGTAAATTATCGTAGATAAGCTATAACTATAAAAAGGAATATCGGAAAATCAATAATTCTCAAGTTAAATGAATTTAGAAAAAAAGAAAGAAAGAAGAAAGAAAGAAAAGCAATTTATTTTAAATACCTCCAACAATACACAAAATAGACATGAAAAATCACACACAACTAGAATTAACAAAGAGTAAGAATGTATAACATAATAAATATAAGTTGCAGGATTTTAACATTTAGAAAAAGGTGGTAAATAAAAAGGGATTCAACTCAGCTTAGTGCTGCGGTAAGTGCCACAGCGCTGTTATTCTGTTGAACCCTGAAACTAAAATTAAAACTTAAACTTAAACTTAAATTTACAAAAGTTCCTCCTCAATGCTGACTGTGGGTGGTTGGTTGTACGTATTTGGGTTTAATTATTTACTCGTAGGTACTTTTGCAGGCTCTAGGTCTTGAGTTAGCTCTAAATCTTAAAGTCTTGAAGATTTTCAGTTTGTTTACGGATGATGATAAGTAATGAAGGAATACCAATCTGCTATTTGTTGTGATAACTTTTCACTTTTCGGAAAACTTCTATTTGTATGGTTGCTGCTTGAATTAATTGGTTGTTTTATGTAGAATTATGTAGATTTGGAAGCTTTAAAATACTGGATTACTAATTTTATTTTATTTTCGAGAAAATTTTGCACCTTTCATGTCAGCTGTCATTTTTCACATTTATTTTGTGAATAAATTATACACAAATTCTTGTACTTTTATTCCACATATATTTATTTTTATTCTAACTTAGGCTACCGGTTTCGTATTACACATCATCGGGCCAACAAATTATTAATTATTTAACATGACAGAAAGAAAACAAAAGAAAACATTTTTAACCAGCAAATATAAAACAAACAGAGGTGAATCACCACAGCTTGCGTTTCAAAATGGGTCTACGCCAAGGTTAAATCAATAAATAACGGCAATAAATATGTTGTGTTTCAATATCATTTTTCTATTATATGTCAGGATACACTTCTAAAAATTAAGTCAAATAAGTTAAAAAATATAAAATATAAACTACAATTAAACATAAAATTTTGATTGATTAATTAATAACATCATTTAAAATATGTCAGAAGTGGTGAGGAATTTAATTCTAATTGGTCATTTAAAATTCTGTCTGGATCGTTATTAATAATTTTATTTATTGTTAGGGCTTCCAAATAATTCAATTTTGCACTTTTATTAGCTTTGTGTACTATTTTCATGTTAGTTGTCGGGTCAAAGGAATGATTTGAAGAGTTGAGATGTTCCGCAAATGTTGAGTCATTTTTCTTATTTTTCCACGATCTGACATGTTCATGAAGCCTAGTTCTAAATTTTCTACCTGTTTGACCAATGTACACTTTTTTGCATGTATCACACTCTAATTGATAAACACCACTTTCATCCAGTTTTGGGACACGGTCTTTGTATTACATACTAGGTCCCTCATATTGTTTCTACAATAGAATGCTGCTTTCTTGTTATTTTTACGAAGTAATTTACTAAATTTTTCTGAGAATTTTCCGATATATCTTAATTTTACCCATTTAAAGCTTTCTGTGTCTTTTGATTCAGTGTGTGAATATAATAATTGTCTTGCTAATTTACTTTTTCTGCGTCTTAGTATATTGTTTACTATTTTTGTGTCATACCCATTATTACTCGCGATCGCTTTAATACTTCTCAGTTCACATTGAAAGTCCTCATCGCTTAATGGGATCTGAATTAATCTGTTAATTAAATAATGAAAAACTGCATGTTTATGTGAAACTGGATGTTGTGATTTTGCGTGGATAATGTTGTCACTGTAGGTTTCTTTTCTAAAAAATTTAAAAGTATGTTTATTGCTAGATATATCTATTGTCAAATCTAAAAAGTTTATTTTTTTATCTCCAATCTCAATAGTAAATTTTATTTTTTCATTTAAATTATTAATATAAACTAAAAACTCATCCAATTCCTCCCTTGTTCCCAACCATAGACAAATAACGTCATCTACATATCTAAACCAGTAACTTATGTGTTTTTTAAAATCTGACCTTAACATGCGTTTTTCTAAATCATCCATGAAAATATCTGCACATAGTGGTGATAAAGGACTGCCAATCGCTAGACCTTCATTTTGTTTATAAAATGTGTCCTTAAATTTGAAGTAGTTTTGATCCAAACAAGTTTTCAACAACGCTTCTATTTCCACAACTTGTGGAAATAGAAGCGTTGTTGAAAACTTGTTAAACACATTTCTTAAAGAAAGATCTTTCGAAATATTGAAAACAGACCCTACGGAGAGATATAATAGACAAATTAAACAACTTATCAGTTCCTGTGACAGCATTTTAAACAACAAAGACCAGGCAAAACTTAAACAAATGAATGCACTTCCACCACGTTTACATGGGTATTACAAACTTCATAAGAAAAATACACCAATTAGACCCGTAGTATCTCATAAAACTGCACCATGCTACAGATAAGCCGGTAAAGTAAATGAACTACTGAAGTCCATGCCAGAGTTCAAAACTAACCATACGATTAAAAACAGTATGGAGCTAGTGAATCAAATTCAACACATATCCGTGCCGAAAAGTGCAATATTAGTATCATTTGATGTAAAAAGTTTGTTTCCGAGTGTTCCAGTTAAAGATTGCACAAATATTATCGGGGAGAAATTGTGTATGTCCAGTTTGGAACCGCAACAAGTTGTGGAAATAGAAGCGTTGTTGAAAACTTGTTTGGATCAAAACTACTTCAAATTTAAGGACACATTTTATAAACAAAATGAAGGTCTAGCGATTGGCAGTCCTTTATCACCACTATGTGCAGATATTTTCATGGATGATTTAGAAAAACGCATCTTAAGGTCAGATTTTAAAAAACACATAAGTTACTGGTTTAGATATGTAGATGACGTTATTTGTCTATGGTTGGGAACAAGGGAGGAATTGGATGAGTTTTTAGTTTATATTAATAATTTAAATGAAAAAATAAAATTTACTATTGAGATTGGAGATAAAAAAATAAACTTTTTAGATTTGACAATAGATATATCTAGCAATAAACATACTTTTAAAATTTTTAGAAAAGAAACCTACAGTGACAACATTATCCACGCAAAATCACAACACCCAGTTTCACATAAACATGCAGTTTTTCATTATTTAATTAACAGAATAATTCAGATCCCATTAAGCGATGAGGACTTTCAATGTGAACTGAGAAGTATTAAAGCGATCGCGAGTAATAATGGGTATGACACAAAAATAGTAAACAATATACTAAGACGCAGAAAAAGTAAATTAGCAAGACAATTATTATATTCACACACTGAATCAAAAGACACAGAAAGCTTTAAATGGGTAAAATTAAGATATATCGGAAAATTCTCAGAAAAATTTAGTAAATTACTTCGTAAAAATAACAAGAAAGCAGCATTCTATTGTAGAAACAATATGAGGGACCTAGTATGTAATAACAAAGACCGTGTCCCAAAACTGGATGAAAGTGGTGTTTATCAATTAGAGTGTGATACATGCAAAAAAGTGTACATTGGTCAAACAGGTAGAAAATTTAGAACTAGGCTTCATGAACATGTCAGATCGTGGAAAAATAAGAAAAATGACTCAACATTTGCGGAACATCTCAACTCTTCAAATCATTCCTTTGACCCGACAACTAACATGAAAATAGTACACAAAGCTAATAAAAGTGCAAAATTGAATTATTTGGAAGCCCTAACAATAAATAAAATTATTAATAACGATCCAGACAGAATTTTAAATGACCAATTAGAATTAAATTCCTCACCACTTCTGACATATTTTAAATGGTGTTATTAATTAATCAATCAAAATTTTATGTTTAATTGTAGTTTATATTTTATATTTTTTAACTTATTTGACTTAATTTTTAGAAGTGTATCCTGACATATAATAGAAAAATGATATTGAAACACAACATATTTATTGCCGTTATTTATTGATTTAACCTTGGCGTAGACCCATTTTGAAACGCAAGCTGTGGTGATTCACCTCTGTTTGTTTTATATTTGCTGGTTAAAAATGTTTTCTTTTGTTTTCTTTCTGTCATGTTAAATAATTAATAATTTGTTGGCCCGATGATGTGTAATACGAAACCGGTAGCCTAAGTTAGAATAAAAATAAATATATGTGGAATAAAAGTACAAGAATTTGTGTATAATTTATTCAAGATGATATTCCACCAAGAACCATCAATCGAATCCATCCAATATTTATTTTGTGATCTAGCTGTCAAAATAACCCAAACCACAAAAGACCCAAAAGGCGTCTGCGTAATTCGGAAGATTTGTGCCCGAAACACGGCGATAGGGCTCAGGGTGTTGAGCACGTGTTGACGTAATTAATAATCTATACATGGAAACACATCTGTCACCTCCTGTCGTGGGACGAAGTATTTAGGTACAATTATTTTGTATTTTTTTTTTCAATCAAAAAGTAATCCATTTCAAAGTCCATTCATCAGCCTTCAAAAGCCACAGTCCAAATTATTTACCAGGCTTTTCAGCACAGTGAAGCTATGAATAAAACAGAAATGGAAAAAATAACGCTCGGAAATATAATATTTTCAGACGTTAGAAAAACGTCAAGATGAATACAAAGTGGCCGACTTACGACGATTGTGGGTGATATTTATGTTCCTGTTGGAAATTTTAGATACGTTACGAAGTCACCGAAAAGTGTGTCCCCACGATTCTCGATTGTCAACTTGAAAATCATATTTCATAAAACGAGTTTTTAATAATGTAGTCAGTTATTGAATGAAATCTTCTATTATGAAAATATTCAAATTCTTTATTGCGTATAAAATATATTTAAGTATATTATAATACAAATAAATCTTTCTCAAACACATTTCAATCTTTAAATTATTTACTGTTATCAATCAGATCAACATCATTCATTACATTTATTTTCAAAAATAACCTATAATATAAAAGGTTGATAAACTGTTGTCAAAGTCAAAAAAGTTACCACCTGCATGCCACTTATAAATTAACCATAGATTAAATTATATGCCAGCAAACCAATAATAAACTAGACATATACAACCTATTTTTAACCTATTAATGAATATCTGTACCTATCGATGAAAGAGATACTAAATAAAATAAAAAACGACGCCAAAAAGCTTGCCCAATACTTGAATCATCTTTATTTCCTCAAAAAATGTTTAGATATTGGTGTGGCACCAAAGGGACTTATCCCCAAAATTGGATTGTACGCAATACCAGAAATTTTAAGACCAAATATAATATTAGCAAACCATATAAACGCCCTTCATACCACACATGTTTTATACAATCAATACATCTATCTATGCACGCATCACAAAAATAATCTGGACAACCTGTTAACAATTAGCCTGATTGCCTACCCACATATCTTTGTCAAAGTTCAAAATATCTTGTCAAACACCAGAACCAAATTTCTACTTGAAAATAACAGATCATTACTAAAACTAGAAAACCTTCAAAAATACTATAAAGAAATTAATATTAACATACCCATACAAAATCATCAAACGACTGCACCAATAGGCCTGAATATAACCCCAACTGACCTATCCAACCCATTTATGATACCTCCCCCACCACAGATAGACCAATATAGAAGTAATAACTCAGACACAATCATCAACTTATCATCTCTAGAATTAACTCCCACTGACAAATCAGTATTAAATAAAGGACTCTCATTCTGTCCAACACAAAAAATTGATCGCATAAAACTTGTTAATGATTTTGTTCGATTTGGCCGAAATTTAAAATGGAAACATTATTGGGAAACCCACCAACAGCAAAATATTCAAAATACCCACCCGGCTCTCCTCAAATTCAAGCCCAACTCATCAAACGAACCCCCACCACTCCCTCCAAATCATCCATTAGAAATATTTTTGACCACAATTCTCGCAAAATTATCCGACGATCAATATATAAACAACTTACAAAATCCAAGCCAAAATATGACACAAACAGAAAGATACTCCATTAACAAACTAAAAAACAACCAAAATATTATAATTTTACCTGCTGACAAAGGATCTGCCTCAGTAATCATGGATAAAACAAACTACATCAACGAAGGACTTAGACAGCTGACGGACCCGACATTTTACTCTCCAGCACCAAGTGATCCGTGCGACCAGATCGTGGAACTTATCGAGACTACCCTTCACACAAGTGGTGTAGCAGAAGGTCTCTCCGAGACTGATATGAAACTTATGTTACCAAATCATCCCAAGACACCCCATTTTTACATGCTGCCCAAAATTCACAAACAAAATAACCCAGGACGACCCATCGTAGCATCATATAACTCACCGACAGAACATATATCAGCATTTGTCGATTTTCACCTTCAGCCAATAGTTAAAAGCACACCATCTTACATCAAAGACACCAATCACTTCCTAGAAATCATCCACTCTTTACAACTGCCTGCCAACGCAAATCTAATGTTAGTGACCATAGACGTCGTCTCCCTCTATACCAATATCCCACACGACGCTGGCCTTTCCTCTCTTCGTACCTTTCTAAATAACCGCCCATTACCCCATCAACCATCCACAAATTTCATAATCACACTTTCGGAAATAATACTAAACAACAACTATTTTAGCTTTGAAAATAAATTATATCATCAGATAAAAGGCACAGCCATGGGGACTCGAATGGCACCAAGTTACGCCAACATTTTCATGGCGTCCATTGAAAACGACTTCTTAGCCTCGGAGCCTCTGAAGCCACTTGTGTGGAGGAGATTTATCGACGACATTTTCTTGATCTGGCCGCACAGCCGAGACTCACTTACAACATTTCTAAACCGACTAAACAGCCATAGCTCATTGAAATTCACTCACAACATCTCCATTGACAAAATCACATTTCTTGACGTAGATTTATTCATTGATCGCAACAACCACATTCACACCTCCGTACATTTCAAACCGACAAACAAACTTCAATACCTGCACTTTCACAGCTGTCATCCGGCACATATCAAAAAATCCATACCGTACTCACTCTCATTACGTGGCCGCCGTATTTGCAGCAACCAACACACACTTGACAATTACCACGCCAAAATTCACAACGCACTCTCCAAAAGAAACTATCCAACTAACTTCCTTCAAAAACACTTGCACCACAGACCAAATTTTCACAGACATAACAGGAACACAAACAAACCCCACCAAACACGTCTAATAACCACTTACTTTCACGGCAGCCACAAACTAAAGAACCTTATCAAACAATCCCTACCCATTCTCCGACAAAATAACGAAACGAAAGACTTACTCCCTCCAAACCCACAAATATGCTACCGACAAAACCGAAATCTGAGACACACGCTTAGCAAAACAAAAACGACACAACATACCGACCATACCAACTTCTCACCCAGTACATCTCCCTGTCGACGGCGTCGATGTAAAACCTGCCCCATCATCAATACAGCTACAGACATCAACACTCATCACACGACAAACATATACAAAACACACCCTAACACATCATGCAAAACGAGCAACTGCATTTACCTACTAGAATGCCGTCATTGCCCGGCATTTTATATAGGTGAAACCAAGAATCCAGTACACATCCGAATAAATCAACATCGACACACATCAGATCGCATGCCAAACAACATTCTTCCTATCCCTACACACACCCGCCTCCACAATTCAACTTTCAACGACTGTTTCACCTTACGCATCATCAAAGCATTCACCCCTCCACTGACCGATATTGAATTAAGGACCTGGGAAACATCATACATATGGTCACTTGGTGCTCACTATGGACCAGGACTTAACAGACAGCACTAACTGACAGACATGACGTCACTCACCATTAAATACTGACTACTAAATATAAATATTGTCATCACCACCATCATCATCACCATCATCATCATCATAATCATCATCATAATCATCATCATCATCATCATCATCATCATCACCATCATCATCATCATCATAATCATCATCATCATCATCATAATCATCATCATCATCATCATCATCATTATTATCATCATCATCCTCATCCTCATCCTCATCATCCTCATCCTCATCATCATCTACATGTAGTATCTCCAAAAAGTTTCTGTTTTCCTCTTTCAACTTGTACAGACTTCACCTTTCAACTCTTCTATACTCTTATGTCATTTATTTAATTTTATTTTATTCGACTGATGACGACTCCACTGAAGGAGTCGAAATATTTCGTTAATTTTTGTATTTTTGTAGTAACTGTGTTTTAAATATAATAAAATTACAATAATTTAAGGCCAATACTGGTAAAGTAAAAAATATATTTATTTACATAATACAAATAGGCGAGCTTACTAAGACTCTTATATATCGTAATACCTCTTACCTCTTAAAGAAATTTCTACCAGCCAGCCCTTGGTGATAGGAGCAAATAACAACTATTGTACCTAATAAGTATAACAAATGTGTGAACGCAAAACAAATTTAAAGATAACATGAGTTAAAAAAGGAAATATTGCAAAAGATAAGTATCGAATTATTCCCTTTCAAGTGGAGATACGTGAAGAAAATTAAGTATACTAAGAACTACGTCAAAGTCAACACCGTGTAGTGCTGTGCTAAGGTCTTGAAGCGAAATGACCTTAGTGTTAAGAATACAAATTCATCTGCAGACTCACTCGTTTGGGAGAATCGCTAAGGCTGTGCAGCATTTCTTCCAGTTCCTGCAACAATTTTGCCATTATCACGATGTCATCGGCAAAGCGAAGATGTGAAATGTACTCTCCGTTCACGTTTATGCCTCATCCGTTCTAGTCTCTTTCAGCGCGGTCGTAAACTGTTTTGGGGAAATAACGTTTCCTTGTCTTACGCCACGCTTTAGTAGAAATTGACAATATGTTTTTTAACGTCACATCTTGTTACACATTTGAATATAAAATGATCACATTCACGCTTGGATTTAATTATTTACGAAATGGAGGATGGAATTTTTTCATTTTGTCTTTAAAATGGCTGGTGGTTTACTTGTAGAAAAATGGAGTTTTGTCCACTTTAAACTACAGATAAATACCTAGTGGATGCAATTGTAGGCTTAAGCAGAGATTCGGACACAATAACAGCATCCACGCGAAGGTTTCTAAAATGATGGATTGTGACATCATCAAAAATATTTTGTACTGACTTTTGCCCGTGGCTCCGCCTACGTGTTATTCGGTTAAACGACATGCTTTTTTCCGGGATAAAAAGTAGCTTTTGTGTTAAGTTAGGGTATAAGCTATATTAATTCTAAATTTCATCCAAATCCGCCCAGCCGTTTCAGCGTGAAAGAGTGTAACAAACATACACACACACACACAAATTTTCGCATTTATAATATTTGTGTGATAGTGTGATATTTGTGGTCCTAGCTGCCTCTTGATGAGACGTTTCTTAAGGCAAACATGTCCGTGTCCCTTCTTACGAGTGATTCGCTATTCAGTCCGACTTGGTGGAACATCGCTGGAACATTTCACGTGTTGGTGATTCTTTATCCTTTATCCGAGCCTTTTTACGAACCGTGTAACAACAGGCCGCGTTCACAATTTACTTTTTGTTTAGAATTTGTTTTTGGAATATTATTTTGTTATATAATACGAGGAGCTTCAGTAATGGCTGGAGGTAATGTTGTTTATTACATGAGGTGTGTGAGAATGTGGTTTCATTTTGATTATTACTTACCTGTCTATTTATACCCGTTTGAAAGGAAAATTTTATTGTGTATCACATTATTTTGAATAGCAAGCAAATAAAATCTCACGATAAACAAAAGGGAAGTGCGAAACCCTTCTCCAAAATCTCGAAAATACACACGAAAAAAAATATACCCCGCCGCCGATAAAATACAGAAACAACAAAATTATACAGTAAAAACAAACCAACTGCGTGCTACAACAGTGCAAAAACAGCGTGCAAACAGTAGGGTTTCAAAGTTAGGTTGTTAAACAACTTTACTCCAAACCCCGATTTGAAAATTTTGTTATCTGCTCTGGCTGTTGTTAATACCATGCTGAAGCTCAGTACTTTTGTAGAGCCCGTGCCACCTAAGAAATCCCGTGAATTATGTAATTTTGATTCATATTCCACCACGAATAAGAACCTTGCTGCAATGCTCTATGATTGCGTACATTTTACTTTACAACAACATTAAAAAACACTTGATCAATGAGTCAACATACAAAATTATGAACTCGGAAGTTTAAACTACTCTCGCCTTGCGTTTTGGCGCTAATGATTCCTAAAACCTTTAACACACGCACGACTCATAAACTACCCCAAAAGCAATATAGCGGCTAAAAATAGCTTAATAAAAACTAGCAGATACTGCCACAAGAAATTAAGAGAAAACCACGATTTATTTGAACTAACCGTGCATAGGTGATGAATTGACAAATTATCCGATTTTAGTCTATGCAGTTCCAATGATCGTTGTCTATGGTAAATTCATAAGTCTGGTTAAAAAAACAAAAACTCACAGATTTTTAAAATTGGAAATCCAAAATGGTTTATATATATATACTAACATAGAATGTTAAGATATTTGTGACTAATATGTATTCATGAATTCATACGTCGCAGAATATTCAGAAAAAACGGATTGACATGGAAATTGTAGGATTTTTGTAAAATGGTCCCAGTAATTGGAAACTTTCTGTAATTTCGCTTCACTCGATTCCCTTTACATGTAAACCCAACACGCCTCTTTTCGCTCCGCTTCGTTTGCCGTCGCACTTATATTGACTTTTTTTTTTTTCATTTATCCAGACCCTCGTAATAATGGTATCGCGTTGATCCGCTTTTTTCCGATTATCCTGCAACATACATAGCATGCACATAGCCGTAAATAAAAAACCGGCCTTGTGCGTGTCGGGCCACGCGCAATGTAGGGTTCCGTAGTTGCCCGGTACATATAAGTTGGTCTACTAATACAGACCGCGCCAAACTTCTGGTCCCATACATTATAGGGGGCCAAAAGTTTGGCGCGACCTGTACTCGTAAACCTGTTAAGCCTACTTAGCTATGATAGTTTTCCTTTTAAATTCATTATATATACTACTTCTGTGAATTTTTTCACATTTCTACAAACAACCGTTTAGCCAGCAGGGGGGCGGGACGCCCCACTCTAACTAAATATTTTCACTTTAAATCTTAATATTTGACCAACGGATCCCTAAATCGAAAAATGGTTTTCACACACCCACAATGTTTTTAAACGGCCTATCCAATGATATCCCACACTATGGGATAGACGAGAAAAAAAATTCATCCCCAGTTTACTTGTACGACAGGTACCATAAAAATTTTTTTTTCAAGATTTTATGTAGCATTTTGTTGGCGTGATTAATATTTATATCCGTGCTAAATTACAGCTTTCAAGTACTAATAGTCTCTGCGCTAAGCCGCGGACAGACGGACATGACGAAACTATAAGGGTTCCTTGTCGGACTACGGAACCCTAAAAATGTGTTTATTTACATCCATATAAACTGGGACTTATGAATTTAATGAAAATGAAATTTTTCACCCCTTTTTTATTGTCTTTTACAATCACTTAACTCAATGTAAATTTCTGAAGCTAAGTAAATAAACTCAAGTTATCCGATTCTGATTAAAAAATCATTTTATTAATAAAGTTATGCCGTAACTTTGTTCTTACTTTGCTTCTTTCTTAACTTCTTGGCTTCTCAGCTCGTTCTAAATTACTGTCTCAAAGAAATATGGAAAGATTTTTTCATGAATTTTAAAATCCTGAAACTTTTCACTCAGTGAGCTTAGAATAGCAAAGTTTTCACAGAAAGGTTGCTCGTTGTTTGCATTGAAATAATAATACTGGTAAACAGAAAGAATCTGCTTTAGTCACAAAAATATAACATGCAAACTGTAATATAACTATTCTCACAAACCTCCTTTTGCACTCAACTGTACTTAAAATATACATATATCGCTGCAGTAAGCTTTTCATTTATATAAATTGTTAAAGTTAATACTTGCGATTGTTGGCACTCGGTGAAACATCATCATGGTTGAAGAAAACACTTGTACAGTTTCACAAAATTATTATATTTATATTTCCGACTAGTTTCGCCTTAAAGGCATTTTCCAGGTGCTATAAATTTTTATTGTCATCCCGTTTTCACATACTTGAACAGCTTTTGTGACAAACTCGTACATTTATAAAACCTGGAAAATGCGTTTAAGGCGAAACTAGTCGGAAATATAAATATAATAATTTTGTGAAACAGTACAAGTGTTTTCTTCAACCATAAATTGTTAAAGTAAATAAAATAAAACATTTATAAAAGATTTAGGTTTTCGAAATATATTTCGGCCCACTTTGGGGCCGGCATCAGTCGAATGAATGACAATTATAAGTATGACATAAATTATATAGATCCTTATACTACTATCAACTGTACTTAGGGTTTCTGGCGATATAATACGTAATTTATAGTAAACTAACCACGGTGGCCAGTAATGATTAAAAACGTTTTCTTTTAGTTTCAGGTTTAGTTTATTTATTTGTAAGTATAGTTTATACGTCAAACATTTTAAAGATATATCAAGATTATTCTTGATTGATTAGATTATATTAAATACTGACATCCATTGATTAAATATTTGATACATTACTAATTTTAACAAAAGTTTCACAGAATACAATAAAGTAGGTCGTGTCTGTAAAGATACATGGAATATTTTTCAAAATTTTAAAAGAGGTGGGTTCTGTTACTTTTGTCTGTCTGTCTGTCTGTCTGTCTGTACGTATGTTCCGTTTTAACTCGAAGACCGCGGAATGGATTTGGATGAGGCTTTTTTATTATCATCGTAGTAACCCAACACAAAGGGGGTGTTAAAAATTACGTCTGAGCCGAAAACGGAGAAAAAATAATAAACGCGGGTGGAACACATATATTCATATAGTCTAACTGTATATACAGCGAGAATTGATGGTCACTCAATGTGTTTTTTAACTAAATGTAGTATGCCTTTTCGACAAGTTGCTTCTTTATTGTTGAAACGAACGCTGCTTCACTGGAAGCGGCTATAATTGCTTGGTGCAAGTGATTATACACAAGAAGCTTGCGTAAAGTCCAAAAATTCGAATTCTAGATATAAATAATTATAACTTTACAATATTCACCTATTTTTTAGCAATACCTGTAACATACACCGAATGCTACTATTGTGAGTTTTTTATATATCCAAAAACTACTGTTTAGCTAGCAAGGGGCGACACTTAAAAGAAAGTGGGCGTTGTAAAATGCAACTTTATACACGTTTTTCAGAACACGAGATGTAAATACAGAACTGAAAAAATACACATAGTTTTCGAAGATATGAGAAATCTTTTGACTATCTCAAAATCATGATTTTAATCTTTCAAATAATGGAAACAAAGTCCTAACTAGGCCTCTGAAAATTTGTGTGTACTTGTGTCCATCTTAAGACTACAAGATTTTTAAAAATAAATCCTCAAATTTTCTTTTATATTAATATTCATTCAGGTGATTGCTTACGTTAAATTTGTATACCATGTCTAACTTGCTCACTCATGCTCGACTGTAGATAAGTTCGTCCTGTACTCTAACAATATATTTTTCCAATGCCCACTTCACCTTAACTCTAACACAAATTAGCACAATAAAACTTAATATATCGCAAACGAATCCCTGAATCAAAAATGGTTTTCTCATACCCAGAATATTTTTGAACGATCTACGTGTGACGACGTGTAGGGAAGGTAATCTTAAATTTTTTTTTACAGCTTTCTAGTACAAAGATTCTCTGAGATAAGCCGCGCACAGACAGTAAGACAGAAAGATTCTGATCATGGCAAAACTATAAGGGTTCCTTTTTGACTACAAAGCCCTTAAAAGTCATGTCTGTACATTTGAATATTTTTCTAAAGTCTTAAAGTAATAATAATCCATGTTATTAGTATTGTACTAAAGCCAAAACTACTTTTTTTATATTTTTTGTCTGTCTGTATGTTTGTTCCGTTTTAACTCAAGAACCACTCAATGGATTTGGATGCGGATTCTTTATTATCATCGTAGTGACCCTGGTCAATATAATATGTTATAAGCAATGTTCATAATGTAACGCCCAAGCCGAAAACGGGACAGAGATTGAATAAACACTGGCGGAGCCGGCGCGAAAAGCTAGTTATACATATTGTTAATTGAGAAGTATTTTAGGAATTGTATTTAATATTGAAAGCCTAAAATACAATTTAATTTATCAGTTGACTTTATTTTAAAATGGTTATATTGAAGATGATCATGTTCAAAAAAACATTAAACTGAAGCTCGAAAGGTTTTTAAAGAGCTTCTAATAATGGTACTCTGATAAATTCCTAATTTTTTTAATAAATGAATGTATTTATAAATTTGGTCAGTATTCTCTCTTCTTAATCCATACCAACTATGGAATTATAGCAACAAACAAGAGGTCTCTTCTATTTTTTACATTTTTTTTAAATAAAACCTTTTCTGCAATAGCGATCAAAATAAACGTTCCTATTCTTTATTAAATGATTAAAAGTAATGTCTTTCATTTGACCTTCAGTGGCGTCTTCATCACACATTTCCATGCGATTATTATTTTTCTTGAACGCATCCAGTTTGAACAATGATCCGACCATTCAACCTAATATGATGACGTCGCTTCCTTTAAACACTCAAACACTTATAAAATTTATATCACTGCGGTATAAAATCAGAAAAGTAAATCTGGACGTGAGGAGCTCTGAACCGGATTCGAACCCGGGACCTCTCGCTTACCGGGCGATTGTTCTACTAACAGGATGGTCTTCAACTGAATCATCCATAATTGAGGTAATTTTTATTGAGGCTAGGTACTCTCTGTCCCTTTTTGAGACAAAGGACAAGGCCAACAGTAAAAAAAAAACTGATTATGTTTTTTATAATAGCGGATAACTATGATATTAAAAGTTCTTATACTAAGCTACGTAAGTTTCGGTAATAATCTTTGTGTTTTTTATTTTCTAATTAATTATCATTGGAAACAATTCATTTTTCTTTTCCTTTTGCAAAGCATTGAACCTCTTAGATACTGCTAAACATAAATGTATTGAGTCAGTTTTCCTTTTTTACTCTCTTCCAAACCAGTTTTAAAATGTTCCGCATCTGAAAACATAAGACCTATTCGTTTGAGTCCATTCTTAGCCACACCGCCTTCTTGGTGTTAATAATAAATTATTATCAACAGCTAGGTATTTCAACACATAGCCAAAGAAAGTTATTGCTTTCCATCTTTGAAAAATGAAGGTATCACTTTGGCTGCTATTACTTTGGTTTTAAAGCACGAAAATATTAAACTTTTGAAATTAAATTCCTAAATTGAGCTTTTATTCCAAAAGCAGACTAAATCAGCACGTTAAAATTTAAAAACCAACCGAATTGGCCAACTGCGTGTCTTACTTTCATGCATGTGTTTTAGGGATTCGCAAAAACAATTAAAAAACAGTAGGTATGTAATCATTTTAATTTTAAAAATAACACTCTTTTTTAACAGCCAAATCTATACTGCTGTAAAAGCTCTCAATTAGTTTTGTTTTATAGATGTTTTAATTGTGTACATATTTATAATTGCACTTTACGTTATAATCTTTAAAACAAGACTAATTATTTATAATAAGTTATCCATTTAAATGTTACCTGGTTTATCCAGTGATTGTGTGAATTTATTATGTACACCATTTTGATATGTTCAGCACGCACGACTAGATAATCAAATACCCAGCACAAACTCTGCAAGTGACGTGTCAGCCACCACAGAATTATCTGACAACCGTGCCATAATGGTTGGAGCTATAACCAAATTATGCTGCGATCAGCTAAGTGGAGTGTCATTGTGCTGCAGCCATACAAATTATAAAGGGACGGTTCAACAATTTTGTATCATTAGTGGTTTTGTGTATAGACAGATGTTAAATAAGGTCCCCAGGATGAAGAAAAACGAAATATTTCGGTGATTCAGTAGCCTTTTACTAATAAATTTAGATATGATTTTCGGCACAACATTTGTACAGGAAAAGAAATGGTAAAGTGAGAAGGATGAAGTAGCAGAGACAGCTGTCAGATGACAGCTGCGTTCCGATATTAAACTTACGTTCAACATGCTCCCAGCACAAAAATATGCAATGTAATGCAAAAATTACAACAGAGAAATATTAGATTTATACAAAACAAAATTTTGAGAATTTTAAGTCAATGCAAAGATCTGATTTGATGGGAATTTAAAGTTTAAAAATCCTATTTGAAGTTATGTAATAAATTAAATGGGGCATGTGATTACAAAATATAATATGCTACATACATAATCAAGTTGCAAAACAAACAGAGTATAAGTTACATTTTAGTTGAGTGATATTAAGTTACTCGATTTAGTAACAAAAAACAAGAAAAATAATTAAATGTTTTCTTGACAGACTAATTTGAAAACTATTAAACCAAAAATAGAGACAAGTTTTCTTGACAGACTTGTTTGAAAATATTAAACCAAAAAATAAAAACAAGTTTTATTAAGACTAATTTGAAGATTGACTTTCGATTGGTAATCGGATGATCCTACTAAAAGATCTTCGTACGGTCCCCGATGAAGTCTGGATGTCTGCGACGCGAACAATCTTGTCCTTGCCCGGATGAATAGAAGCAACGCGTCCAGTCTTCCACAGCATAACCGGTGCGCCAGGATCACGCAGAAGCACAAGATCGCCCACTGCGATGGACTGCCCCTTGGATGCTCGCCACTTGCCCCGCTGCTGCAATTGGTTCATGTAGTCCCTTGACCAGCTTCTCCAAAAATCTTGCCGCAACTGTTGCAGAAGTTGAAAATACTTTAATTTGTATTCAGGGACATGGGAATAGTCCCAATCTGGCAGTCCTACGAGAGGGCGCCCTATAAGAAAATGAGCCGGGGTTAGGGCGGAAATGTCATTGGGATTGTCACTAAGGGGAAAGAGAGGGCGGGAATTAAGTATAGCTTCAATCTGACACAAAATAGTGCTAAATTCCTCAAATGTTAGAAGAGCATTAGAAAGAATACGCTTCAAATGATGCTTACAGCTGCGAACAGCTGATTCCCACAGACCACCCATGCTCGGTGAAAAAACGGGCTGGAAGTGCCACTTAATACCATCGTTTGCCAGCTGAGAAGCGATGTTATCATTCTGATCTATAAGAAATTTAAATAATTCGCTTAACTCACGTGCTGCTCCTTGGAAATTTGTTCCATTGTCTGAAAATATCGAGTTCATTTTACCTCTCCTTGCTACAAGCCTACGTAAAGCTGCCATAAACGCATCCGTAGAGAGATCTGTAACCAATTCTATGTGAACTGCCTTCGTACACATACAAACAAAAATACAGACATAGCATTTAGAAGTCTTGCAGCCGCGGCCCCTTCTGTCACGGACATAATAATGGCCAGTGTAATCTACACCGACTGAAATAAAAGGAGGTGCAGGCATAACGCGAGGTTTAGGTAAATCCCCCATAATAGGATGTGCTGCAGGAGGATTATGTTTATAGCACGTTAGACATTTGTGCAAGATCTTACTTGCCAGAGCCTTTCCATGTATGGGCCAGAATTTCTGCCTTACAAGAGATAATAACAGCTGTGGTCCAGCATGAAGGTATTTTAAGTGATAATAACTCATCATTAATTCGGTGAAAATATGCTTAGCGGGTAGCAAAATAGGATGCTTCTTATCATAATTAAAATCAGATAAAGATAATCTACCTCCTACCCTAAGAATATTATTTTTATCCAGAAACGGGTTAAGTGGGGTAAGATTACTACTAGGTGAAATTGGTTTGTTGACCTGTAATTTGGAATATTCTTCCGGGAAGCATGCTTTTTGTACTAATTTGACCAAACAGTGCAAAGCGCTTTCTAATTCAGTAGATTGGAGACAAGTCTTGATAGCGTTTTGTGGATTCTTACAGTTACGTTGAAACCGAAGCAGCCACGCAGTCACTCTCAACAAAGTGTTGTAATTTGAATAAAGTTCAAAGAATATGTTGCCACATTCGTTATTATTCTGCAAGGAAATATTGCATAATAATTTATTAGTATTACGTTCAGGGGAAATTGCATTAGATGGCGCCACAATTTGAGATTTTTCATATATTATTGGTTCATAAGGCTGAAATTTGGTTTCAGGCTCTGTACTAACAGATGGCGCTGTAAGCGAAGGCCATAGTTCACAAGGGTTTTTCAGGAAGGTCGGGCCAAACCACCAAATGTTGCACTTTGATAGTTTTGCTGGCTCCACACCTCTAGATAAAACATCAGCTGGATTGTCAGCAGAAGGAAGCCAACGCCAAGTATCTGGCTTGGTTAAAAGTTGAATTTTCTTTACACGGTTAGACACAAATGTTTGGAGTTTAGAAGGACAAATTTTTATCCAGCAAAGTACAACATTGGAGTCCGTCCATAGATAAGTTCGGCAATCATGCCATTTAATGGAGCCTCTAACTTTATCCATCAAAATGGCTAACAACAAAGCTGCACAGAGCTCAAGTTTGGGAATCGTTTGCGACTTTATGGGAGAAATTCTACTCTTTGAACATAGAAGTCTAGTTGAGATATAACCTTTGGCATCGATGGTACGGATATAAATACATGCCCCGTACCCTTTCAAAGATGAATCCGAGAATCCATGAAGTTCTACTTCGACATGACTATCTAACTTGACATGTCTTTCTATTTCAAGCTCATTAAAATGATGCAATTGTGTGGTGAAGTTAACCCATAAATCGGAGACTTCCTTCGAAGGAACTTGATCCCATGGGATCTGGTCTTTCCACATTTGCTGGATGAGTAATTTAGGTATCAATATACAAGGTCCTAGCAATCCTAGAGGATCAAAAATACTAGAGATTATTGATAAGATTTCTCTCTTTGTAACTTTCGGTTTTAGTTTATCTAGATTAATTTGAAATTTCAATTTATCATCAGCTGATGACCATACTAAGCCAAGTGTCTTACTCTGATCATTATCGAATAGATGAGGTATAGATTCAGACTGATGATCCTTAACACTATCAAGAATCTCAGTACCATTTGACTTCCATTTTCTTAGATGAAATGAGGCTGTACTTAATATCTTGTTGACTTCAGTGACAGTTTGACTTAAATCAGCCTTATTATCGCTAGACGTATTTAAATCGTCAATATAAAAATCTCGGTTAATAACAGAAGCCGCCTTTGGGTATTTTTCTTCAAAATCGATTGCCAACTGTTTTAGACAACGAGTGGCCAAAAAGGAACCTGATGTGGTACCATAGGTTATTGTATTTAAAGCATATACTGAAATTGGTTCAGATGGGCTTTCTCGCCAAAAGATGCATTGAAGGTATCGTTGGTCTGGGGAAATCCACACACAGCGGTAACATTTTTCGATATCAGCGCACACGACATATTTGTGTACTCTGAATCGCAATAAAATTGATATTAGTTCATCCTGAACAATGGGACCTGAATACTGCAGGGAATTTACGGAATAACCGGAATCAGAGTTGCAAGACCCATTGAATACTACTCGGAGCTTAGTGGTAGATTTATTTACATTTAACACTCCATGGTGTGGGAAAAAATATTGTACGAGCCCTAAGTCATCAGATGATAGTCTCGTCATGTGACCTAAGGCCTCATAATAAAATTGATATTAGTTCATCCTGAACAATGGGACCTGAATACTGCAGGGAATTTACGGAATAACCGGAATCAGAGTTGCAAGACCCATTGAATACTACTCGGAGCTTAGTGGTAGATTTATTTACATTTAACACTCCATGGTGTGGGAAAAAATATTGTACGAGCCCTAAGTCATCAGATGATAGTCTCGTCATGTGACCTAAGGCCTCATACTCCTTCATGAATTCTAAGTACATTGATTTTAAAGCAGGATTTTTGTTGAGTTTAGTCTCTAAATGTTTGAATCTTTGCAATGCCACCCTACGTGAATCACCGAGATATGAAGTAGGTAATTTGAAGGGGATACTAACAACGAATTTGCCATCAGAAGCACGAGTTGTGGTGGAAGCAAATATTTCTTCACATTTTTGATCATCATCTGACAAATCCATGCTTTTATTAGTACACTCCTCCAGTTCCCAGAATTTATTTAGTTGAGAGTTTAAAGTAAGGTTGCATCTTACCTTGACTTTAGAATTTTGGTGGTCTGTGTTAAATGGTCCTGAAATGACCCATCCTAGTTTGGTTTTTTGTAGAATTGGTAGGCCCTCACCAAGGCGATACTGCCCAATGCAAAGTAGGTCGTAGAAGAGTTGAGCTCCAATAATTATATCAATATCAGATGCAGTATTATAGTTTTCATCAGCCAGCTTGATGTGCTGTGGAAATTTAAATAGATTTCGGTTACTATCGGTTAGAGTCAAAGAGGATAATTCGCATATTTTGGGAACTATCAGACAATTTAGGTTGGTTTTAAAAGAAGTTGTTTTTGATATTAGTGACAAGTTACACTGTTTGGTTATATTCGATGATTTGTCGTTAATTCCCAAGACCAAAATATTGGTAGATTGAGTGGACAAGTCCAACCCGAGTCGGCTTAGAGCGGCCTGGGAGACAAAATTAGATTGAGATGCCGAGTCAAGCAAAATTTTGCATACTTGTGGCTGTCCCTTACTGTCAAGAATATTAACTTGAGCTGTAGATAAAAAGACATGAGAGTCATTGGTAATGGACTTGGTTGAATTCAACTTTGATACCATTGAAATGGTATTCTCCGAAGAGATTGGTAGATTTTTGCTGTCACTTACTGTCGCTGGATAAGTAGTGGCCGCATTATTGGTGATAGGTTGCTTGCTAAGATGCAAGAGAGTATGATGACGACTTTTGCATACTCGGCATGGGCTGGCTCGGCAAGTCGGCAACAAATGATTGGATCTGAGACAATTAATACATAGTTTCATACGCTTAACCTCGCGTATGCGTGCACTTACTTGTAGGGCCAAGAATTTTTCACATTGATTGATGAAGTGACCAGCGTTGCAATATGGACACGTAACCCGTGGTTCTCCGTCTGCTTTTCTAAGACCCGCGGCTACAAATGTCTTCTTAACGCTTTTCTGCTGCATGCCGGATGTTGCAAAATCTTTCGAGTCGAGGGTCTCGAGTAGATCGGCTTGCCTCTTGATAAAATTCCTGAAATGCTGTAACGAAGGCAGTTCATTAGAATGGTCACCAGTTTCCTCCCACTTTTTTTGCATTCTTTTATCTAATTTGTTTAGCAGAAGAAAAATTAAAATAGTATCCCAGTCAGCTGTTGGGACATTAAGTTTAGAAAGTGCACGCAAGTGTTTCGAAATTGAATCACAGAAATTTCTTAGGGACTGACTTGTATTAGTCACATTCATGTCTACCAATAGCGCCTTTAAGTGATTGTGCACCAAAAGATTTTTGTTATTAAAGCGTTCACATAAAATTTTCCATGCTATGCTATAGTTTTCCTCGGTTTTGTCAATATCGCTTATCACTTCAAGGGCAGTGTCCTCAAGCTGACCGATGAGGTAGTGGAACCTTTCAATGCCCCTCAAAGACATATTTTTGTTAATCAAGCTATCAAACGTGTCCCTAAATTCCAGCCAAGTATTGGCATCGCCATTAAAAATTGGTAGGGATATATCGGGGAGCTTTACCCGGCTGACAGATTCAGAAGAAGCACTTGCCTGAGGCATGGTTTGAGGTTCCGTCACATATTTGGACAATAAATATTTAAACTTTGACAATACCTCGAAATACGCGTCCTCAAATTGACTTCTTTCCTGTACCTGTTCCTCGATATTCTCAGACAAGAGCTCAATTTTGTGTTGCACTGCCTCAAATGAGCTATACATAGATTTTAGCTTAACTGTTCTGTCCCCCAGTTCCAGCACCTGCTCTGCAGACAAAGGTTCTGTTAGATTTACAATATATTTTCGCGATAATGTTACTCTGCCTTTGAAATAACTACGACTGCGAGTTAAGGCCGCCACGTCAGCTGGAATCGCCATGCTTTTTGGCGGTGCAGTCATTTTTAATTGGGGATTTAAATAGAATTTTTAGGTTAACTTTGCATGTAATCAAAGGTCAAATTATTAGATTTAACTGTGGCTAAGGATGGGGATGAAAGGGAATAGAAGGATACCAGCTCAAAATCAAATAGTATACGTATCCTCTCGTAGCCGCAGTATGGTTCTTCTGCACTCCGGAGCCCAGGCCTGCGAGGATCCTCTGCAGGCAGCGTGTTCAGGTTGATAATCGACTTCTACTCGACGATTTCACGACGTCGACGTGCTGAGATGACGCTCGGAACCAAACCTTTTGTTCGATTCTGATGATCACGATGACGACGTACCAAATCCGCAATTTATTCTCCGATCGTCGATTATTTCCAAAAAACTAGGGGTCACCATGTTAAATAAGGTCCCCAGGATGAAGAAAAACGAAATATTTCGGTGATTCAGTAGCCTTTTACTAATAAATTTAGATATGATTTTCGGCACAACATTTGTACAGGAAAAGAAATGGTAAAGTGAGAAGGATGAAGTAGCAGAGACAGCTGTCAGATGACAGCTGCGTTCCGATATTAAACTTACGTTCAACAACAGATTATCACTGAAAGTAGAGCTCGAATTAGTTTAGGAAATACGAATATAAGACGACTTTACTTTATGCAGCCAAATTCTTACTGAATACTCGGTAAGTGCTCAGTAACAAGGTTCGATGAACCTTTTTGTGAAATTCTTTTGACGTCAAGATTTTATTTTGCGAAATTCAAACGAGCTTATTTTCTCAGCTGAATAGCCATATGACAATCGGTTTGAATACGATTGGCTTACACAATTGCACGGCAGATCGAAGATACTATTATGTGGAATTTTAATTCGAAAAGCTTTTCTTTTTTTATTAGATTACGTTGAGTTTTGATCTTCAGTTGTTTTTTCGGAAACAATCCGAAAATAGAACGAAATTTACTCAATATTGACGTATTTTTCCAGGTTACATATTTTTATCGAGAAGTTATTAAGTCAACAGATAAAAACCGAAGCTAACAACCAAACGACAAATAACCGAGAAATCCTTGCTTCTAACGAGCCGATTGTGTCTGATGATAAAACGATTGTCAGCCTCTCAATTTTGACGAGGGATGACACATGAGAAATACAGCGCGATTGTAGAATTTTTCCGTCTGTCTTTGAAGGCTGCTTGAATCGGGCTGAACAGGATATTTACCCGAATAACAGGTACTAACTGAGTCAAAAAGATGAAACATACAAGGTAAGTAGCTGCTTATGTATGTTCATTGGGTAGGAAACAAAGCGGTTTGTTGTGTAAAGACCCACAAACCCTTATTTTAGGTAGTCGTATACACACCTAAAACAAAATATGAAGAAAGAAATGCCCACATCCCAGCAATTGCAACATAAGACCTGTTAGTCATGTCTAGATATGCTACGATCCTTACACATCTATCTTGTCTCTTCTACGTATACATCCATCAATCTAGTCATAAGAAAGAATTTTTCTCTGCTATTCCGAGTACTTTTGACAGCACGTAATCAAATAAGCTGTTAAATAACCCATTCGCCAAAAAACTTGGACCAGAATCAGATACTTTGGCAAAAAAAATCATTCGTCGTACGATGCGCGATTCATTTGTAATTATAATCTTTGGTTCACTTTATAACATGCGTAGAAAAGGATTAATCAAATCAAAATAATTTATTTCAGATAAAAATCCATATTTTGTAACATCAAAATTAGATTTAAATTATTAAGACACATTCAATATAAAAATTTATTACGTATATTAACCAGACAAGTCAACGCATTAGCCCGTATATAGAACTGGGATGTTTAAAACGCTGAACCCAGTGCTCCATAATATGACCCTCCGTTTTTTCAGCAATGACCCTAATGCCTTGATTACACTAGTAGAGTGGCAAGACAGTACTCGGCCCGAGTGCTCGGTTCGTATGAACACTTTGACGAGTGCTCGGCTGACCGCGCGGCCGAGTATAGTGGCAAGAGAGTCACTTAGACCTTGATTTGTTTACTAGGCCGAGTGCCCACCTCCCCGCTTCATTCCTCAACCCCCGCAGTGACTCGCTATCCCGCTCGGCACGTATGAACAACACGGACTCGGCAAACACTTGCCAAACGGTCAAACGTGCGGGCGACGTTTTGAAATTTTGGATAATTTTTCATTTTAGCAAGTACAATACGATAAAAATGGCTAATAAAAACTGATCATTCTGACCATTTTACAAAATTTACTTGATTTATGTACCAATATCCAAAGATGGTGAGCAATTCTGGTGGTAAATTTGTCTCCTTCAATTTTTGTCATAAGATGTCATAGGACACCATATCAAAAGCCTTGGAGCATGTGTGTATATACGAGAGTTTTTCGATCAGTATAATATTTGACTGTACTGACTGTGTACTTAATATGGCACCCTCTGTCGATAGACCGGGTCTGAATTCAAACTGTGCATCATGCATCTTTAGGACGGCACCCAACCTAGTATCCAATAATATATCTAAGACAAGACTTTCGCCATGATCGTGGCTAACGAGATTGGCCGATAACTATTTTCATCAGAAATATCGTCGTTTCTATTTTTGATTATTGGCACCACAATCGTCTTTATCATATTTGCAGCTAGGTAAGAGTACACAAGAAATAATATAAAAATAGTACTCGAGGCAATTAATGTTAATAATTTTAGTGTTCTTAGCTGCTACAACAGATTAAAGGTGGCTCCATGATTCTTGTTAAAAATAATGTAATGGCAAAGGAAAGAAAAGACATTGTAAAACTTTCTGTAGAACATCAGGTAGAATTAGCCTGCATAGAAATGAGTAAATATATAATTCTTTGTGTCTACCGACCCTTGGGACAAAATTACAATATTTTTGAAAAAACAATGGAATAAGTACTAAAATTATTATTTGATACGAAGAAAAAAATTATCGTCAGTGGAGATTTTAACGTAGATAAACTAGAAAAGTCGGTTATCTCCACGAAATAAATACAGTTATTCAAATTATTTAATTTGTCTAATGTGTTCTTTGAACCAACTAGAATTACCCAAAATACAGCAACTCGCCTTGACAACATATTCTGTGATTGTGACTACTCAGACAATAAAGTTATTAACCGCTTGCAGTCTGATCAAAGTGGCCAAACTGTAACTTTCATACAAAGTGTGAAACAGTTGCCCAAAAACGCCTTTTACAGGCCTGTTACAACTCACAGACTAGAATGTTTTCAAGCAAACTTAGAACTTAAATTACCACATTTTAATCTTCTCCAAGATGATCCAAATGCTCTCTTTGCAGACCTGTTTAACATAGTTTCCAAAAAATTTGAAAATACGTTTACATTGCGGAAAGTTTCTAACAGTAATAAAATCACTTTTAGTGACTGGGCAACGCCAGGTATTTACAAAAGCAGAAATCATTTATACGAATTGTACGACATAAAAAATCCTACAATAATAATACTGAATTTATTGAACATTTGAAAATATACTTTCAAATGAGTGTGTTTAAAAGCAAAAAGTATATTTCTGAATAAAAAACTTAAAATGGCCGATAACAAAGTAAAAGCAGTATTGAAAATCATAAATACTGAAACTGGGAACTTTTGGGAAGAGTAAAAAATGGAATAAAGAACTAAAATTGAATATTAACAATGAAGTTTTTACAGGAGATAAAGAAGTTGCGAAGTCCTTTGAACAATTCTTTACTGACATTCCTTCCTTGACAACTAAAGTCCAAGACTTGCACAGGATCTTTTGAGTGATCACGTGCCTCAGTGCCATTCTGTATTTGCTTTTAAGCATATTAATTCACAAACTGTCATTGAAGCATTTAAATCACTTAACTATAAAAAAACCGAGGACTTATGGGGCCTATCTGTTAAAGTCGTAAGCTGTATGTGGACCACTCTGTTGAAACCAAAAACAAACATAAACTAGCTTTTCCGAAATTTAGAGTTGCCAAGGTATGTATCTCTTTTGTAGGACATGGTATAAGATTTTACAATAAACTTCCAAAGGAGGTCCATAGTTTGCCTGAAAATAAGTTTAAACTATACATTAAGCAGGGACTACTTAAAAAAGCTTATTATAAAATCAATGATTATCTGGACGATAATGAAGCATGGTGTAATAAATAATAATAATCTTTATCAAAATTGTAAAATGTTTGATTTCTCTAAAGGCTAATCTTAAGCCGTTTATAGTTAATTAATATGTAAACTGACTTTGCTGTAAAAGTTTATAGACAATGTTAGACGGATTGACTAAGATCAATATTATTATTTTTTCTCTTGGACATAATTCCTATGGTTTTATATTTAAGTAGGTATAAGAAAATTGTATAGATTAAGTTTATGTTACAAATGAAAAAAAATCATGTTTGCTAAGTTTCTTGCCCTTCTTCTTAGCAATACTAATCGAATGGTGCGGATGGTTAGGCGTTATGTATATATAATATTTTTATTCCTATATTTCTTTATTTTATGCAGGTTTATAACCTTATTACATTTTAGTAGCCCAACCTTAATATTTTTTGGATGTATTTCCCTTATTAGTGTAAACATATTATTTTTTTAAATTTTTTTATTCTAAAGATATTTATTGTAAAGATTAACTTTGACTTGTAGAAAGTATACTTTATGTATCTATTTTACAAAAGCAAATATTTTGATTTGATTTGATTTGGCCAGTGGACACCTGCAAACTTCAGATGTTCAATGCTTAATCCGTCGTGGCCTGGGGACTTACCCCTTACCATTTTTTGAGTAACAGACTTTAGTTCCTTTGTGGAGAAACGAATGAGTTCCCGCTGCTCACAGATGTCCACTTTAGTCCTAGAATAATTATTAACATTTGAGCTGCTTGGTCCTAATGGAGATTCAACCCTAAAGTGATCATCAACCAGTCTGCTATATTTTATGCTCACTAGCACCCGCGACACTCACAGGAAGTCCCGGTTTAATGTTAAGCTTATTTGTCTACTTCCAGAACTTTTTTAAATCATTATTGGCCCTATGTGCTGTAATAATGTCCATTTTAATCTGTTCTTCGTTATTTTGATACGCTTATCCTTAAACACTTTTCGACTGTCATACGTTGCTTGATGTATTGGCCCAGCACTATTG
Source organism: Ypsolopha scabrella (assembly GCA_910592155.1). Taxonomy (NCBI): domain Eukaryota; kingdom Metazoa; phylum Arthropoda; class Insecta; order Lepidoptera; family Ypsolophidae; genus Ypsolopha; species Ypsolopha scabrella. The sequence continues at coordinate 17,414,254 of OU342982.1, forward strand.
GTTTTCGGTACAGTACCCAAAGATAAAAGTTATATCTGGCCTCCCTGTCAGCCTCACTTCTTATTCCAGCCGGTCACATGTCTAAATTTCCTTATAGTTTTCGCAATGTTACTAATCACCGCAGCTTTTGTTAGTATTCCCACTACATTTTCATATATTTTATCAGTAATGCTGTGGTGAGAAAGATTGCTACATGGATTATCACAACAAGATCTAAACTCATCCAGAAGGTTAACTTTTCGAACTTAACTTCTCTCGCCTCAAAAAGCCCTATTACGCTTAATCTCACTACATATTACCTTTGCTCTATTTACTTTCAAATCATATTGTATTATAAGTGGGAAATGGTCTGACCAGAACACGTCATAGTGTATTGTTACTTTTGTCACTGTCTCCCACGCAGATTTGCTGACCAAACAATGATATAGCCAACTTGTACTATTCACATGAGATTCACTCCTAAATGATAATTATAATCAGAGTACATACCCAATTTTTCAAAATCTGCGCATATCTATTCTTGCTCGGAACAAAAGCTTTGTAAGCTCATCACAATTTTTTCTTCCGGGATGAGCATTAAAATCTCCAAGTACGTACACTGCATCCAGATCACTATTTTCGACCGCACCACTAATTTTACCCATACACGTAGTAAACTCAGGCAGGTTGCTGTAATCATTCTTATCCGTAGGCATATAAACATTAAGGATCAGAATAGAACGACCACTTACTACAGCTTCAATACTTAATTTTGATTTAATAATACCCAAGTGATGGTGCTCATGGATGTTATGGTGATCGTTTCGTTGTTTTGAAAACCCAAAACTTGTGTTAATACGTATTGAACATTTTTATGTACGAATAGATACACAGTTAAAAATTCGCATTTTGAAATGTCTAAAGGCTGTTTTTTCCCCTAAATGTGAGTTTCAAAATTCCTTCAAACGGGAGAATAATTATTAAAGTTGTAAGAAGTTACTCTTATCCTATGTTTATAAATTCAAAAATTAAGAACTTATTCTTCAAGTTGACAAAGAATTTAAAATTCCATAAAAGTTTTTGAATTTGTAAATCTAAGTAACGGACTTCTGTAAATTACTTTTATGTTAAGGAGTGCGCACAATATTTTGTTTGTGTAAAGCCAAGAAAAAATTCTTTAGTCTTATGTAAAGTTGCTCAAATATCTTACTTTAAAATTAGTTTCTTCATATATAAATAAATAGATAATTATAAAGAAATTTATCATTGGGACATGAATCCCGAAGGGGTGTCAGAGGTGTTCCCGGGTGTGAACTGTGAATTACGAATAAATCCATACTCGTTATACCCGCGTTTCACCGACCATTATAACGCCCCAACGTGATGGGTTGTAAGCCCTATTACCGTAGTTCGGGTAAAATACACGGTTTTTTGGGTTTTTGGAGCATGCAGGTTTCCTCAGGATGTTTCCCCTCACCGTTCAGCAAGTGGTAAGTTTTAGATAAAAACACAAATACTTTGCACATAAATTCCGGAAAATCCATTGGTGGATGCCCGTCCGGGGATCGGACCTCGGTCTCAAGATTGAGAGGGCGTTCTACCATCTGAGAAACCGCCACTTTTAGAGATAGAAGAGGTCTTAATCACAATTTTGAAAATATTTCTCCATGTATTTTCTGATCAATTTATGGTTTTCACGGTATTTCCATCAACTGCCCAAGTAAACAATGCGATTTAGATGAGTGGTCTTGTCATAAAAATAAGTTAATCCCTTGGAGTTTTAGATTTTGTAGTTTTTTTGTGGATTAGGCGTATTTTTTTAATTTCAAGATGGCGGATAAATGTGATTTTGGTTTAAAATATTTTTTTAGGGTTCTAAGAGATCTTTGAGTATGATTCTGAATGTAAGTTTTCAGTCAAGGCTTCAAATATAATACACGGTTATTGTAAAAAACAGATATCTTGAAATGTTTTTGTAGAGTTGGTAATTGGACAATCCTAACACGCTTTGTTCGTTTGTGTGCCAGAGTATAATTTAGTGACTTCAAATTGGTTCAGTAATTTTTTTTGAGAAGGTGCATTCTGCAAAGCCTAGTGTAGGCCGACCTCGTGCCCGCTGGACCAACGACCTGAAAGACGTTGTGATTGGCGGCTGGATGAGGAGGACGTAGGACCGAAATTTTGGGAAAGGCCTATGTCCAGTAGTGGACGAATACGGGCTGATGGATGGATGGATGGAACTTAATCTTGATATCGTGCAACTGGGTTTCAATATAATAGTACTTACAAATGTTTATTTATGAAGATAAAGAGTCAAACAATTTTTTCTATCTCTAGTGCCAAAACACAATAGTCGCAAGTCTTTAAAAAAGCAAAATATAGTTCGGGGGTCGTTGCACTATTATCTTATCTACTACACCTGAAAGGCAATATCTAACATTCTTGTCTCTTAAATATTTCATCAGTATGAAATCGTCATTATTGCTGTATTATCTAATTTACCAATTATGACATTATCAACTTGATAATAATTACTACAGTGATCTTTGGCTAAGTAACTACCCATAGATTATTACAAGCCCGAAAAAATGAAATATTTGATATTTAAAATTTATATTAAATCCCTCTTTTTGTTATATCTGAGTCATGCTTAACTTCAAAAGCCCTCTTACTTCACTAACTTGTTAAGTGAAGACAAGTTAAGGCTTTCACTTAATGGCGGCGCCTTAATTAAAATAATTTTCGCTAATAAACAAGCGGGAGACAGAAATACTTGAAAAAGTGGGCTCTGGTAATGAAATATTTATCTTTGTGTAAAGTTGCCTCATGGCGGTGACTTGAAAACTTCAGGAGGACTTCGTAGTTCGAAGTCACTTCGCTTTGAGTCGATTCTACATATTTGTCACGAAATCGTCAGAAAATAAGGATACTCTGAACATACATACATACATACATACATATACTCACGCCTTTCTCCGAGAGGGGTAGGCAGAGACTACAGATTTTCATCTGCTACGATCCTGACACACCTCTTTTGCTTCTTCTACATCCATCAACCTAGTCACACAGGCTCTTCTATTCCGGGTACTTTTCACTTTGCCCTTGTTCAGTATGTCGCTTATTTGGTCGGCATACGTCCTTCTAGGGCGGCCCGGTCGAGCTTTACCTTCCACTTGTGCAGCATAAATTCCTTTCGTCACTCTTCTTTCATTCATCCTCTCTATATGCCCAAACCACCGAAGCATTCCTTTTTCTATTCTAGTCACTATATCTTCTTTCAAGCCACAACGATCCCTTATGTCGATATTTTTCACTCTATCATTCAATGTCAAACCACACGTACTCCGTAAGAATGGACAATCTGAAGTTAAAAAAATCTATGGATTATCGTTTGGTCGTGTATCCATCTCTATCACACTCTTAAAAGGCTCCATACGGTAAACGTTTTTGAATTGCTTTAAACTGTTTTTATGAATAAAAAAAAGGAATATAACAACACTTTGAAATAAACATGTGGCGTTTATAGATGTAAGACCTCTAATTTTTAAAACTAAAAACCTAAGACTTTAACCGACAAAAAGTAAATTAATGTCGTAAGAAGTATTTCAAATACTTTAAAAAACTAATAAAAAGGCTTAAACTTTCTTAATTCAGAAAGAACTACGTTAAAATGTATACATACATATACAGCGTAATAGAAAATGGAACATATTGAAAACCTATAAGTATCTATCTGATTAGAAAAGTACGATAGACCATGAGGGCATGGTCGGCAACCCTAACTCATCGAGTACCAGTATGACAGTCACAGTTGGAAGCAGGACAAAAAGTAAATTAAAAAAGTTAGCCGACCTTGGCGAAACTTCGCAGGTTGTGTATTGTACAGTAATAAAAAAGTGAGCCTTTATTCATATCAAAATATCGAATGAAAGTACCAGCATTGAACCACAGTGTACGAACATATTTTTAAACTCGATAACACTCGACTAGTAAAGTTGGAAAAACATTTTCAGACGATAGTCGGTTTGGCAGTTTATAAGTATTGTATCTTACAAAGTCCGTTTGGCTTTGGCTATGGTTGTGGTAGTGATGTGTACAAATAGGCGAGTTTTCTGTGTGAGGCGCATTTCGTAGCGACCCGACATAACGCACACTAGAAAAAGCGTGTGTACACACATTACTACGACCATAGGACTTCGGAGGTAGAATATCTGTATGGTACCTCCTCTATGGTGATACCCAATGTGAACGAACAAAAAGGACAAGTATAGTGTGAAAAAGTTCAACGATCCAGAAGAAAACCTCGGTGGCCCAGTTGGGAGAGCACTTGCCTTGTAAGCAAGACATCGCAGGTAAAAATGCTGCTTCAAAAATTGTTTTACAGCATATTTTCTTTTCTACTTTAAGTTGTATCTGTAACTTAAAGTTGCGTTTGATAATAATAAAATAAATTCTTAAAGACAAATAAAGGGCTGGGCGAGCAACACATCAGTTGCTGCGGAGAAGCCGAGCTAGCAACACATCCCGAGGATGCCTCGTTCAGAGGCGAAACATGTGTCGATAAGTTTTCTTGCTTGTTATTTAAGATGGCTTTGCTTGTATTGCTTGCTTGTTGCATGTTTTTATGCGGGTGGGCGGGCGGTGCACGAGTCTGCATTTTGAATAGCACGACAAGAATTGCTTAGCGGAATATTGCAAATTATATTCATATATCCTTTACTTACAAATAAAGAGTTCTTTTTTAGGGTTCCGTACCCAAAGAGTGCCAAACGGGACCCTATTAATAAGCCCGCCGTATGTCTGTCTGTCTGTCTGACAGTCACAGGGGTCTACAACTTCAGCCGTAATAGATCGACAGTTGAAATTTTCACAGGATACGTGTTATTATGGCCACTGATACGACAAATTACAAAAATGAAAAAAAAAAAAGAAACCGAAGGTTGGTCTCAAATTGGTCTTCAAATTTGGTCACATTGTTATACATAGTCTAAAGTAAAACAACAAATAATAAAATTAGGGTTCCGTAGAGGGTTCTGAATTATTCGAACAGCGCTACAATTTTAGTGCTTTGTTTTTTGTCGCCTTAATGTGCTATAGAAACTACATATATATTGTTGTTTGTATGTTTTTAGGGTACCGTACAATTATGTGGTGTTACGGAACCCTTAGTGCGCGTGTCCGACTGGCATTTGGCCAAATTATTTTATTTTAATATAGAGTACCCTAAAAACGAATTTAAAAGTAAAATTCGATTTAATTTATTACTTTAAATCTCACGGCGCAGTGTCATTGGACCGTTGCCAGTGTCGCATCCCGCTAGTGCAGTTTATTTCGCTACAGTACATATTACTTTAACTCAAATTTATTCATTTTCACACTCGATATTTACGGTAGATTTATCTTTTTGTTTGTTACAAATTGATTGGTTTTTATTGGGGCGAATATTGCGTTTTTATGCATGAGTTCGACTCGATTTATTCGTGTTTTTTAATAAATTGAGTTAACATGTAAACTTATTTAATATGAATCTTTTTAGTGTTATGTTTTATTTATGTCTTGCCTTGAAATAGCTTGATTTAATAAAAAAGAGTTCTAAGGCACACCGGTAAAAATGTGCTACGAGCTACGAAAAAACAAAAATGTTTTTTTACCTACGACCGCCTACTGGCTGCCGGCTGGCTTCGCTACTACGCAGGTTTTAACATAAAATAATAAACAAATCCATCCATCCATCAGCCTGTTTCGTCCACTGCTGGACATAGGCCTTTCCAGGATTTCACCACTCTTGGCGGTCCTCCTGGAAGAAATGCCCATACCCACACACGCTGGGCAGGCGGGTTGGTAAGCGTGGTGCCGAAACCCTTGCACCAGTGACGCCGCTGCCCGTCACCAGTCTGTTTTATATAAGGCCCAGCAATTGGGGATGGATATACCGCCATCCATCGGTCCCAAGCAATGGTGGGCCGCCTGGTTTTGCCTGAGAGCTGTCCTCTTACTCTCCCCCGAATAACTTCGGGAGGATTTGCGAGTAAGATGGTGGTGCCTCCACAGTCGAGCCCGGCATCAGCTCTACCACCTATGAAAACAAATAACTTAAAATAAATTATTAAACTACCTTTTGCCCGCGACTTAGTTCGTCCTGAACACCGATTTAAGCTTCAAGAAATAATGGAGGAAAAAAATAACTCAAAGAAAAAAATAGGAAAGATCTTGCTTAGTTTCTTGCCATTTTTCTTAGCAAGATTAAGAGTTATGCATGTATTTATTTATTTATGTATGTTTCCTCGGCAGATCCTAGAATTGGGCATATCATGATCTACTCATTCTATATCGTATTTCTATTAAAACCATCAAATTTATGCTCACAAGCAACCTAACACGTTCAGTACTTTTTTTAATTACCGCTAGGCCTATTAGATGTGTACATCTCCTCGTCCCTGATTAGATGTTATCTGATTCTGATATCTTGGTTGATGGAATACGGAAAAAGGCGTACCTGCGATTTATTATATATACAATTACAGAAGCGATGTTTTTTTTTCTTTGGGAAACACGTCGCTTACAGGCACATATGTCGTACAGTTCAAGTTTCTTTTGAAGTATAAGAGGAAATAGTTTGTTTTCCAACTTGCCGGCTATTATGTTGTAAACACTTCCAAGTATCTGTCAAAAGTTCGAGTCTAATCTCACTACAAATGTACTCGAGAGGAGAGTGATGAGTTTTGCTTTTGCGAAGCTTGTAGCTACTTTTTGTCTTGCAAACAATTAAGAACCCTGATGCTTATAAAATTATAAATATAAATAAAAAAGATTCGAAAGAATTTTTAGGAACAAATCTTATGACCTCTGAGTTGGAGTTCAATCAGCTTTTTGTAATACTTGTTTAATTCTAAAATTTGAATAGAATATATTTAACATTTGTTTCTTCATCTGCTATATATATACGAGTAAAACATAATTACATTGAGAAAAAAAAAGTAACAAAAGCAAATAAAATTAATTAAAACAAAATATGAAAAAAATGTAACTTAAACTCGAAAAAGTCATGTGTCGTAGCAGACAAAACGGCCAGCCTCAGTATATGCTGCAGTGTTACAAAGTAAGACCAGCAGCGCTGATATTCAGTCCATTACCCTTTAAGGCCTTACCCCTGGTACACGATAATCTTACTGAGCGATTTTGAACTTTAGTATGTTGTCAGAAAGTCTACATTAGAATGCTCGCTTCGCGCGCTGGCGGCACGCAAAATCAGTGAATTTTAGAGGTTTTTCTGGATTTTACGAAAAAGTATTTGATGTAGGAGTTTTTTCACCTGACATCGGAAAATAAACAATGTTTCTTTCTTATAGCAGTAATTTCAGACATAAAACTCAAGCCGTTTGGACATAAAACGAAATAATAACTTAAAAAGGCATAATTTTCAAAAATAAAATCTATCGAGCGAAATGTGTCCAATTAGGTAACCGACTTGACAACGGAAAGACAAAGGTCTGAAAAAACACGTGCCTAAGTTTTACATTGATTAGATAAATAGTTGACTCAGCATATTAAAACAAAAACCGCTGAAAGACCCAATGCAAGCCCTTAAGCAGTTGTAATTTCTTTTGTGACTTATGTAAATACTGGCCAATGGACGCTTCAATTATCTTGCCCGAGCATGGCTTGAAACCGACATTAAGGCGCAATACGTATGTCCATCGCACAACGAAAGAGATAAACATATGAAAAAGTGCGCGACCGAGTAGTGTGGTGAATCAAGAAAAGTTTGGATACTTTTCAATGCTTAGTGCTCAGTGGTTGGATATTACCATCTCGAGAGAAAAAACGGAGCCCTTATAGGATCACTTTGTTGTCCGTCTCCCTAGAAGCTGTGAAAAATCAAACTTCTAACTTAACGTAAAAAAAGATACGGCAGTTTATGCCGCAAAACATGTATACAGAGTGTAAATGCAAAGTCAAGAATCCCTTTAGGGTATGAAAGTATATACGATTCTAATGTCATTACGAGAAAAAAATATATACCTTGAATTTTTACCAAAAATTCCATCATTTTTCTAAGATATGGCTACGCAGCTCACCGGCCTCCCCACACACCTAATTGCACCCCGCAACCCGCACTCCTCATCCGAGTGGCCAGCGACCAGTGAGAGTCTCCACACGATTAGTGTATTTTGGGTAAAGAAAATCGTCTAATTATGAGGTACTGGTAATTTGTTTAGAGATCCCAGTATTTAAAATAACATCTTTACCGATCATACTGACACAACCTTAAAGGATTCTTGAATTTGCTTTTACATCCGGTATTTCGACACTCTCAAGGGAATCAAAATTTATAGGGTATTTATATCCTATATTTTTATAGGAACTATGAAATTTGACGAGTAATACCGTCTTGTACTACAAGTATAGGGAAAACACACATAACACTATATATTTGTAATTAAATTATAAAAAATATTATAGTCTTTAATGGAACTCTCATCGGTGGGCGAGTCTGACTCGTACTTGTCCGGTTTTTTATTTAGTGAACGACATTTAAAGGGGATGGTCCAAAGCCGCTGTCCATACAAACTTGCCGAAACCAACAACCACGACAAAAGCATTATAATTTCGTTGTGTTAATTTTTTACATGAATTCTAAGCCCGCAAATAATCGGTTTTTAGAAAAAAAAACATTTTTTGCTATCAAATTTTGCTGTTTACGATATGTATGAAAGTATTAAAAAGCAAAATTAATGATGAAACCTAAAGCTGTCTCACGGAGTTTAGGTTTCACGGACGAAGCTCTCTCCAAACTTAAAAAAAAAGAAAAAAAAAAGTTTTATTTATCAAGATAACATACATAAAACAATATTAACGTCGGGGCCCCGTGTTAATTACGAGAACTGAAGTACAGGAAACCTGCACTTCCCGTACAGGAAACTCGCCCGTATGTCGGTGCGTTAGAGTTCACGCATTTTTGTTTGGAACTCAATTTTATTATTTCCTAAACTAAGGGTGTCCACGGGTATGATTCTTGGGAAAAGTGGTTCAGTAGTGTCGGTAGAATATGTGGTTTCATTTAATAATAGCAGTCTATTTACACCCGGTGTAAACATGTGAGTTGTATTATTATAAAATCTCATTTTTTACTACCTATGTTGTCTTAATGAGGTCTGAATTTTCAACGGTCACCCTCATCCCAAGCAACAAACGGCGCTGTGCGAGAGGGGCGGACTCAGGGCGAAAGAGTAAAATGTGGTTTTTTTCATTTATATTGAATAAATATAGCCAGGAAAATTTTCTACTTCCAAAATCTAGACATTGCTAAAACATGTACATGATTCCTATTCGTGAAACGAGAAGGAAAGTTGTGGTTAAAGACTTCATTTAAATCATCATATCTACTGAGCGAATCTTAAATAATTTGGCCAAGTGCGAGTTGGACATGCGCTCAAAGGGTTCCGTACTACTACATATTACTAATACGGAACCCAAAAACATTTAGGTAAATAACAACAATATAGGTGCCATACAACATCAAGGTGACATAATATAAGCCGCTAAATGATAGTGCATGACAAAAATCCGGCAACCTTTGAGTACGGAATCCAAATTTTCATTATTTGTTGTTAAACTTTGTGTACTTATGTACTACAATCTAGCCAAACTTGAAACCAAACATGACAAACCAACTACCTTAAATTAAGGTCGTTGTGACAAACGAAACAAAATGGATTACCCCCTTTTGATAGACCTAAAACAAATAACGTTAAAAATGCATCCGTCCATCTTGTTTTTTTATGTTATTTGCCGTGATAGTAGCTATAATAACACGTACCTATTGTTAAAATTTCAACTAGTAACTTATCACGACTGTAGCTGTAGATCCCTAAAAAACCCTTAAAAGGTTCCAAAAATGTTATATCAATTTATTAAACTAATAGCTTTTTAAAGGTAGTTAAATGACTACATGACTCCATCCATCCATCCATCAGCCTGGTTCGTCCATTTACACCTCGCTCACCAACCCGCGCCCAGCGTGTGTGAGTATGCGCATTTCTTCCAGGAGGGCCGCCAAGAGTGGCGTAATCTTGTGTGCAGATATATTCTTCTTGTATAGAAACCGATATATTTCGTACGTGATTGATAGCCTACACGACGACGACGATTAAACATTTTTAACTTTTCCATACCTCTCTTCACACAAATACATAAACATATACACATACACACACCCTCACACAACAAAAAAATCTCACGGGTTTAACTAAATTTTTCTTATTGTGTTCTTTTTTATTTATTTCTTATGAATTTAATGTTGTTCATTTACATAAACTTTATAACATGTAATTTTTATCCTAAATAGAATATTTTTCTTTAAAACTTAACTTGTAGCAAAAAAAGGAATACCTCATATTTTTATTTTGTTTAGTTTCGTTATTGGCATAGGCAAATTTTTATAAAAGACTGTATACCTATATGTACCTATATCTAAATGTAATTTGCTGTGGAACTAATAAACTTATTAAATCCATCCATCCATCAGCCTGTTTCGTCCACTGCTGGACATAGGCCTTTCCAGGATTTCGCCACTCTTGGCGGTCCCCCTGGAAGAAATGCCCATACTCACACACGCTGGGCAGGCGGGTTGGTGAGCGCGGTGCCGAAACCCATGCACCAGTGACGCCGCTACCCTTCACTAGTCTGTTTCAAGGCCTGGCAATTAGGGATGGATATACCGCCATCCATCGGTCCCAGGCATTGGTGGGCCGCCTGGTTTTGCCTGAGAGCTGTTCTCTTACTCTCCCCCAAATAACTTCGGGAGGATTTACGAGTAAGATGGTGGTACCTCCACAGTCGAGCTCGGCATCAGCTCTACCACCTACTTATGAAATAAATAAATAAATCTTGGAAAGGTCTATGTCCAGGAGTGGAAGAAGACATGCTAATGGATTAATGAAAAGATGGATTATTTTGACCTACTTGTTAAAATAATTTGATTATTTGCTAACTTACCCAACACGAGTAAGATAGATAGCAAACATTATCAAAGTTTATTCCCAAATCGGCAGCAAAAACTCCATGCTATTTCTGCCTAGGTAAAGTGACTGATACGTAATATTAAGTTAGGCCCGCTTTGTGACATTTTTTTCGTTACCGGATCATAGGTCAAATAAACCATTAATCGGTAGTGCGTTAACGATTTGCCTGCAATTTTAATGTTTTGGACTCAATTGTATAGTTGCTGAACAACCTCAAAGCCTTAAAAATATTTCAGAGAATACAAATTTATTAATAAACCGAACAGCAATAGAAGAGGCTTTTTAGTATCAGTAAAAATAAGTTCCAAATGTAAACCCTTTAAACGCTTTCGTTGTCGAGATCTCAAAATTAATGATGACAGTCTTAATGATTCCACGCATGATGGAGAGCTGGTTCCTTGCGGCTATAGCTTGCTGAGATGCGACAGGATGGACGGCCGTAAGCACGGCGGTGCCATGCTGGTGGCAGCCCCGGGCTTCGAGCTGAGGCGAATAACTCTTCCCGAGGATGGTGATTTGTCGAAGGCGGCGTTTGAAATAATATGCGCTACAGTTCACCATCGGAATAAATGTTTATTTATGTGCAGCGTCGTGTATATTCCCCCTAAAAGTACAGATAAGGAATACTTACATATGTTTCACATAATAGAACAACTTAGTATTTCATATGAACATGTTCTGATATTAGGTGATTTTAACATGAGTTCAACATCGGTTATAATACAAAATTATTATGAGTATTTTGTTACTTTTTGTGGATTCAGTCAGCGTAACTTTATCCCGAACTGTAATAATCGGCAATTAGATCTGGTGTTTACAACTTTCGCGGAAAGCAAAGTGAGTGTCGAACTCGAGTCGGAGGCGCTCGTGAGTGTGGACGCACAACACCCGCCGCTAAGCGTGAGTGTACGATGTGAGAGAGGACTCACGCGCTGCCCGCCCCCCCTCTCCGCGCAAACGTCTCTCATAGACAGTGATACTCGGCCGCTGTGGAATTTTAACAAGGCGGACTTTAAATATTTGTATGCCACTTTGGCTACAGTAAATTGGGATCCATTGTATGGACTTAATAATGCTGAGGACGCTTTAAATCTATTTTATAATATTGTCAATTCTGTTATCGATAATTGCACTCCCAGAAAAAAACGTAGGGCCGTGGATCCTCGATACTGTTATCCAGAATGGTACACGGCTGACTTGATACGTGACATTAAGGAAAAAGCTATTTTACATAAAACCTATAAAAAAAGTAAATCTAGATGGGATTATGAACTGTTCTCTCGTTGCAGGGCGCTAGTTAAATCTAAGATAACCGCAACTTACGATGAGTATCAAAATAGGGTTCAATCGAGACTCGCGGATGATCCGAGTTCATTTTGGAACTTTATAAAGTCAAAACGCGAGAAACGTAGTAACTACAGTCGTATTAAAAAAAATGGCAATATGTTAGCGGACGATGAATGTGCACAGGAGTTTGCATCCTACTTCCATTCGGTGTATAGTTCCACCCCGCCTCAATTGGACGCGCGCGCGGCGGCGCGGGTGGCGGATGGTGGAGGAGGAGGCGCGCGCGTGCATGTGCCGCAGCTCACGCTGGAAGATGTGCGCCACGCGCTCACTCGCCTCAAGCCCAAGCGCTCTGCCGGACCTGATGGGGTACCACCCTACCTGGTAAAGGATGCTCGCAGGGTACTAGATGAGCCGTTACTGCATATTTTTAATTTATGTCTTTCAGAATGCGCTTATCCCGATGCATGGAAGGTCACAAAAGTCATACCAGTGCCAAAAGGTGGCTCGGGGTCAGACGTGGGTGATTTCAGGCCGGTGGCGATACTGTCAACGTTCGCGAAGGTCTTTGAGTCTAGTCTGCAGAGGTCAATTTACTTACAGATGCGCTCTCAACTCTCGGACGCGCAACATGGGTTTAGACCGGGCCGCAGCACCACCACTAACTTACTGTGCTTCATGTCGCACGTGGTGCCGTCGCTGGACGCAAGGGGGCAGGTCGACGTTGCTTACTTTGATTTCAGGAAGGCGTTCGATACTGTCGATAATGACGTGCTTCTTGAGAAATTTGCTGGCGTCGGCTTCACTCCGCGCCTTCTTGAGTTCTTTAGTAGCTACTTGAGAAACAGGCGCCAGTACGTGCAGTATGCTGGACATGCTTCAAACACGTATTGCACATATTCGGGTGTTAGCCAAGGAAGTAACCTCGGACCTCTGGAATTTAGTATAATGATAAACGACCTTCCGAACGTGGTCAAGGATGCCGTCTGCTTGTTATTCGCGGATGACCTCAAGTTGCTTTGCACCGTTAAGGATGACGCAGATTGCGCGGCATTGCAGCGTGACATAGATCGTGTCGTGGAATGGAGTCGCAGGAATAAGCTGTACTTCAACGTATCGAAGTGTGCGACAATGACGTATACCCGCTTGCATGCACCACGTTACTATTGTTACGAAGTAGACGGGACAGCAATGCCTCGCGTATCGGAGTACGCGATCTTGGGGTACGCATGACGCATGATTTAAACTTTCGTAATCACATCGAAGACTTGTGTAAGAAAGCTTTTAAAAAGTTAGGATTCATTTTGCGGCAGGCTCAGTGTTTTAAAAATATCGAGGCTGTAAAAGCCCTTTTTAATGCTCTTGTTCGGAGCCGAATCGAAACGAGTGCAATTATTTGGAATCCACATGAAGCTAAATATAACTACATGCTGGAGAAAATTTTAAATAAATTTATAAGGTTTGTGTATTTTAAATTATATGGAGTTTACCCTTTCTTTCCACTTATGTATCCAACCCTATTTATTTTGGGTATGGTTGGATACAGTAAGCTTGAAGTGAGAAGAAACCTGGCGCTAGTAGTCTATTTCTTCAAACTTATTCGTGGAAAACAAGATAATCCACAGGTGTTACTGTCGATAGGGCTGTTTGTGCCGAATAATTACCAAAGAGCAAGAACCCACAAGCTGTTCTATGAGCCTATCGTGCGGACAAATATGCTGAAGGAGGCACCAGTTACGACAGCTATCCGATTTTTGAATAAAATTGATCAGGAGACAGATATTGACGTTTTTTACTGTTCGCTGACTGACTTTACAAGAGTAGCACTGTGTTTGTTATGTAAATAGGTTAAGTAGATGATATGTAATAAGTGATTTAGTTAATATTTTTTATGTGGCTTATATTTTCATGTCTGTTAAGATCATAGGTTTTCAGACTCTTCTTTTTTAATTTTTAACAATATTGCTTTAGGTTAACCTGTCATAATATTGTTTAGTTATTAGTAAATAAAAAAAAAAAAAAAAAAAAAAAAGAATTTCGAGCAACGAACACCATTTACATTTTGGAAAACAAATATTGACTGAAGCTGTACTATCAAACTAAAATCAAAAGCGAGCACTCTTTTTAAATAAGCCTTTTTTGATAAAAGTACAAATTTGGTGAAAATCACGTTGAATGTAATTATTGTAGTTAAAACTGGTTTTAGTTCTCATCGTCGATATTCGTGTGTGCACTTACACGTCATCTTAAATATGAAAGTATTTTCAACTTAATTAGGTATTCTAATAATTTTATATTAAATCACACCAACAGGGCACCCTATTCACCCTACCTAACTCCCATACTAGCGCAGTTCACTGATAAAATCCTTATTTATAGGTACTTGCTTATTATTTTTTCTTTTTTAACATATATCATACAATATCCATGACTTGAACCTAAAACATTTATCAAAATCAAATACATACAAAAGTTACAAGTGTTTATAAGTCCTGGATTTTATACATATTTTGAAGAATGTTTGTGTCCTAGAAGCGATACAACAAATCAAATAATTTTAGATTCACAGGATGGTATCTTTTATACTTTTCAAAAAAATTTATCTTCATTTCGATTTTTGGGATATTTCTCCTGAAATCATAGGAAGAACCAAAACCATTCTCGAGTTTTTTCAAAACATGAATGTTGGCTTGCCTCTCACATCGTGTTCGGTTAGTTCCGTACAAGCTCGGGAAATGACCGTTCGGGCCAACCAATAACAGTCAATCAGTGCTCTATAATCCGAAGTTGAATGTAGAATAAAATAGCAAGCATAGCGACCCCATGCGCGACTGACTTCAAGCCACCGACTAGAGAAGTTAAGTCAACTTGTGATGGGTATTTACTGTAATTTCGTTTCCCTCTCTACCTTTAAGTTATCCAAAACTAAATACAAAATTTATTTATTTATACACAAGTAATTTATAAGTACTTTGGACCCTCCTTTTAAGCTAACAAAACCTGTATTATTAGAAGGGACCGTTCTTCCTTAGTTGTTACATTATTCTTGTGCTGTTTGTAGATAGTACAACTACAGATTATATAAATTAATAAATTAACAGAAACCTTTATTTTGAAGAAAAAAAGGTGAGAGTTTTATCCAAGTAGTAATGGTCTTTTTACAATCTGTGTATTTTAGTAAATAAATGTTTAGTAATCTGTTTATCTTATTGTACAAATAGGTTGATCTAGCTGAAAATTGATTGAAACAAATCTTGAGCGGCATGGAAATGCTATCTATGAGTAGTCTAATCCCTCAGAGTCAAATTAGAACAGAAAAATACTCTAAACTTATTCATGTTTTTTACCCATGGGCCCAAACTAGAGTGGCCTAAGTCGTTTCTTTACCCGTTTTCCCGCTACGGGCTGTTGTCTTTATGAGATGGAGTTCAGTTCATGAATAATGAATAAGGAACAGCCCGTCTGGACGCCTGATCATTTTGCTTAGTGATTAGAAAATTGATGTTCTACAAATGATGTCAATGTTTCAATAACCCTTTACAAATGTTCTGTTGAACTTTATTACGTCATAATATTTTGGCATAGAGATGAATTTTCATTTTGTATGGTTTGGTTTTGTATGATATTTTGATTTTGTGACTTTTTCTCCATCTCAATCTGTTTGAATCCCGGTCAGAGCTCTTCAAATCCAGATGTATTTTTTATACCACAATGGTATTTAGTGCATACCATAATCTCATTTAAGAACTAATAATCAAATAAATAGATGATTTTAAGTGATCACATCAGTGGTTAAAAAAAAGCTATTGTATTCATATTTTTTAAGTAGATCATTTTATCTAGATTAGAAGTTTTAAAAAAGCAGCATTTGTATTTATTCACATTCTTTCAGTAGGTACCTAAAACTAATATGTAATATAAAAGAGGTTAACTTAATATAAAAGGGGTTTTCTTGGAAGAATCACTCTGTTATTTCCGAAAAACAAAAAGAAAATTAAGAAAGTATAACGAGAAAGTAATTACTGGATTAAACTGGATAACCTGATAGAGATTAATTGAAATTTCCGGAGCTTTCTGAATAATTTATTGACATAATCCACTTTGTAGACGTTATTTACTATTTATAGGGTTTCGTTGTTAAAAACCGGACAAGTGCAAGTCGGACTCACCCACCGAGGGGTCCGTACAAATTAGTAAAAGTACTAAAAATCTACAAAAAGATTTGGTCACCAGTACAATTATATACCGTTGCTTAACCTCGATGATATTTTTATGATTTAATTACAAATTAGTTTTAAGATTTTTTCCTATACTAGTAGTATTAGACGGTATTACTTGCCAAATTTCATAGTTGCAGGTTAACGGAAAAATACCTTATTTAAATTTTTTTTCCGGTGAGAGTGTCGAGATGTACGTTATTTGCGGCATAAATGGCCGTAGCTTTTTTTAAGTTACCTTAGAAGTTTTGATTTTTTCACAGCTTCAAGCAGCTGTAGACTTGATTATAAGCCATATACCATCGAGTTTAAATTAAAACCATATAGTATACGTGTTCCCAAGATAAAGGGTCTTGACAGACAGACAGACGGACCACAAAGTGATCCTAAAGGGGATCCGTTTTTTCCTTTTTTGAAACTCGATATTTGTTTGTCCGTTCGTCTATCAGTGGTGTAATTAAAAAAAGGCTGGACCGAATAAGGAAATATGGCATGTAAAAATGAAACTTAGTGGATAGCAAAATTAAATTTAAAGTAGAAAGCAAATATTTTGTAAAAAAATTCATAAATTGATACGATACCAATCGTTGGGTTAGACTCAACGGTCCACCTTGGTAGCTCAGTTGGAGGAGCACTTGCCTTAAAACAGGGGGTCCCAGGTTTAAACCCTATCACCGAGAAATTAAAAAAATATATTTGTCTGTCTAAATATATAACACGTCGTCCCGAAATGAATTCACAATTAACTTATATATCATCGCTGCAAACACTTAACGATGTTCTGAAAAGGAGTGTTTTTTTTTATCACAACAATGAAAAGGAATTGTTTATCTAGCCCTACTGATTTTGATTCGGATTTTATTCTTAACATGGTTCTTTTCGATATGCCAGTGTCTGATTGACAGGATATTTATATTATAACAATTATTTTAATGTACAAGGGACTGACTAGGGCAGCTAAGGCTTCTTGGGGCTTAAACTTTGAGATAATCTGACAGTAGGGGCAGTAAATCTTACTATTCGTGAGTGCATTATCTATTGGGAAAAGCCACGTATACCGACAAAATCTTTACCTAACTGTGTGAAGAAACTAGTTACTTTATACCAAGCTTGGAGAGATTTGCAAATAAATGCAAAAAAACACAAGTAGTGTTTGAGCAGCGTCGTCAAGAGTTTTTTGCAAACTTAGACAATTTGTTTGATATTGCACATGCCGATGCGCTTCAGTTAATAAAGACAAACGAAGACAGGATATTTCTACAGCGACAGAGAGAGCCAGGTTGCCCGGTCACTTAGCTGGTGTAGACAAAAAACTGACCGAAAAAGAGGAAAACGCGCGACTTAGAAGCACTGAAGAGCAAAAGCGGCGTGCTAAACATTTTTCATCTCTGACGCCTTCGACATCATCTTATGAACCCGCACAAGAAGATTTGTCATCTGATTCTGAACAAATGGAGTTACAAGAAAATTTGCACACCCTAACTGAGAGCACACGGCCTGATTCTAATAAAACTTCTATGAGAAAAAGTTTTATTACTCCAAAATTAGTAGCAACGCTAGATCGATGTCAGATAAGTATGAGAAATTCCGTGTTTATTATTGAAGCAACTATTGAGGCACTGGGACATAACACTGGCAAATTTCCCATCAGCAAGTCCTCCATTCAAAGAATTCGCACGGAAAAGCGAACTGAGCGCGTCCAAGCAATAAAAGTTGACTTCCAAAACGAGGTTCCGGATACTGTTACTGTCCACTGGGATGGAAAACTGTTGCCTGCTTTAGATGCACACAAATCTAAAGAAGAACGACTACCGATACTAATTTCTTACTATAATAAAGAACAACTTCTTGCTATGCCAAAATTGGACAACTCTTCAGGACGCGAGCAAGCCGAGGCAGTTTGGAACGCTATTGTTGACTGGAATCTTGAATATAAAGCGCAGATTCTCTGTTGTGACACTACTGCTTCAAATACAGGTCGTATTAATGGCACCTGTGTGCTTCTTGAACAGAAACTGAACAGAGAAATGCTTATTTTTGCATGTCGCCATCATGTTTACGAGTTGGTGTTAAAAGGCGTATTTGAAGCAAAAATCAGCCAAGTCACTACAAGCCCTGACATTCCATTGTTCAAAAAGTTTCGGGAAAACTGGAACAACATCGAGCCGGAGAGAATACAGAGCTATGCAGAAAGGCTTTAATGCCCGAGTGTTTCAAAAATTCACAAACTGCTATAATTTTACCGTTCTGAATTAACTAAAGACATTGCTAGAGACGACTATCGAGAATTAATAGAACTTTCAAAAATATTTCTTGGCGGAGATATAGAGAAGAAATTTAAGATTTGGCCTCCAGGCGCTATGCACCAAGCTCGATGGATGGCGAGAGCAATTTATTCACTAAAAATATCACTTCTTAGTTCCCAGTTCAGAATTTCAAAGAAAGAAAAGGAAGCTCTGTTAGACGTTTGCCTATTCATCGTGACATCCTATGTCAAGCCCTGGCTGCAATGCGTTTTAGCAGTAAAAGCACCTTACCAAGACCTGTGCTTTCTGAAAGCCATGGAGAACTACGAAACAATAGACAAAAGTATCTCAAAAGCGGCTTTACAGAAGTTCTGCCAACATTTATGGTACTTGATAGATGAAGTGTCTATCTTGTCTCTATTTGATGATGATGTAGATCAGAAGACCAAATCAAAAATGGTTGCTAACTTAGCCAATGAAAATCAATCAGCTCATAATAAGCGCTACATCCCATCAAAAGAAGAACTTTGTGGCCCCCTTTACGAGAAAAGCCTAGATAACTTTGTGTCAATCAAAAGCAAGTCTCTGTTTTATCGCTTTAAAGTTGATGATAGTTTTCTCCAAGAGTCACCTTCATCATGGCCCAATAATGCCGCATTTCAGCACGCTAAAAAAAAAGCTGCTCACACTCAGAGCAGTAAACGATGCCGCTGAAAGAGCAGTGACGTTAATGCAAGACTTTCATGGCTTAATCACTGTTCAAGAGGAACAAAAGCAATTTTTATTACGCTGCGTGCAAGAGCACAGGCAAGTTTAGTGTACCCTGACTGCAAAAAGCAAACTTTGAAAAGAAAGTTTGCTAAATAAAGCTTTTTTAATGAGTACCTAATAAATATAACATAATAGTTACCATTATTGTTTTATTTACCGCATAAATCATCCACATGATAAGATCTTGATTGTTGGGGATTTTAACCTAAGTAACATCGTTTGGTCTTCATGTGCTGGGTATACCTATCAGGCTCCTTCAAACATTTTCTCTGATGACGAAACAGAATTAATTGACCAAATGAGCTCTTTTGATCTTAACCAGTATAACTCCATTCCTAACGAGCTTGGTCGATTCCTGGACCTCGTCTTCTGTAATGATAACGTATCAGTATCTGAAGTATTGGATCCTCTTGTAGATTACACTGAAGGTCATCATAAGGCGGTCTCGATTGACATTGACTTTATTCACTATGATTATCTGGTAGAGGCTCCTCGATTAAAATTTAGTTATCATAAGGCAGACTACTCCATCTTAAACCTGAAATTGACTGAGATCGACTGGGTAGCTGAAATATCAGGTAGGTCTTTCGACGATGCAGTTCGTTACTTCTATGACGTTTTATACTTACTTCGGGACAAATATGTACCTCAAAAACTTATAAAACATTCCTCCTATCCTCCATGGTTTACGCCGGCTTTGACTAAAATGTTGAAAGATAAAGCAAAGTATTTCCGCAAATACAAAACCTATGGTAATAAATGTGACGGTCAATCATTTCGCCTATTGCGTAATAGAGCTAAATTATTAGAAGCTCAATGCTATGACAATTATATTTCAGCTGTTGAGGATTCTATCGAGCGCAATCCCAAACATTTCTGGTCATTCGTTAAGAGTAGGCGCAATACTAATGCTTTGCCAAATGTTATGACATTTAATGGAGCTTCAGCAAACACACGCGTAGGTATATGTAATTTTTTCTCCAAATACTTCTACTCTAATTTTTCAGAGCCAGATCCTGGGCCTTGCTCTATTAACGGTATGCAAACCAGTGACTAGATTACTGATGCTGACTTATCTACAATAGAGTTTTGTTTGAAAGACATTGAAAATAAACTTAAAAAATTAGATCTCTGTAAATCTGCCGGCCCTGACCAGATCCCTCCTATACTATTGTCAAAATGTGCTGAGTCAATATCATTACCCCTGTTTTTACTCTTTCAAATGTCACTTCGTAAAGGAGTGGTTCCATTGATTTGGAAGTCGGCGTTTATCACTCTAGTTCATAAGAAGGGGTCTAGGACAGATGTCACCCATTACAGGCCAATTTCTAAATTATGCACTATTGCCAAGATCCTTGAGAAAATTATTCAAGAACAGACTGTTAATTCCTTAAAACACTTTTTCAACCCTTCTCAGCACGGGTTTTTGAGGGGTAGATCTACTGTATCGAATCTTATCATGTTCAATGACTTAATAACTGAGTTCATGGACAATGGTGGTCAAGCTGACGTTATTTACACAGACTATAGTAAAGCGTTTGATAGGATCGATCACGTTTTACTATTAAAGAAGCTGCTAAGAGCAGGAATCCGTGGAAATCTCTACCGCTGGTTCTCTGCTTACATTATTAATAGAACACAGGCTGTTGTGACCCACAACTATACATCTGATTGGGTCTCTGTACCAAGTGGTGTCCCTCAGGGATCTTTGCTGGGGCCGCTACTTTTCCTTATTTTTATATCAGATATTGACTCGTGTTTTATAAATTCAAGCGTTCTTATTTTTGCAGATGACATGAAGATCTTTCGATCAGTAGCAAATGTTAGTGATGCACGTGCCTTACAAGATGATCTTTTACGTCTTGATAACTATTGTTTACTCAACAAGCTGGATCTTAATCCATTAAAATGTTCCTGTATCTCTTTTACGCGAAAAGTTAAGCCCAACATTTTTAACTACACCTTAAAAAGTCATGCTCTGCAACGGATGTCTGAGGTGCGTGACCTAGGGATTATTCAGGATTCCAAACTTATATTTGATTCACACATTAACACTTTAGTTAAAAAAGCAACCAAAGCTTTGGGTTTTATAATGCGAATTTCGAAAGACTTTAAAAACATGAAAACATTAAAAATTCTATATTGCACCTATGTACGTAGCAGCCTTGAATATGCTTCGCAAGTATGGAACCCATCATACAATGTTTACATTAATAGGTTAGAGCGCGTTCAAAAAAGATTTTTCCGTTACATGAATTTTCGTAACAAAATATATTTATCAAACTATCTTGAAACATGTCGTAAATATCACATTCTTCCCTTACAAGAGCGACGTTCAATAGCGGATATTCTCTTTTTAATTGGACTTGTTTTAGGCCAAATTGACAGCCCGCAATTACTATCTAAATTAAATTTCTATGTCCCCAACTGGATGCGTCGTCAAATTCCGGTCTTTTCTCTTCCCTCTGTAGGTACTAATTATAGGCAGAATAGTTACCTGTGGCGAGTCTGTCATAACGTCAACAAATTGCAAGACATTGATATATTTTCCATGTCTGAGGCTCGAGCAAGAATGGTGCTCAGTTCTAAATTCTTTTATAATATTTAATTAATTAATTAATATATTTCGCATAGTGGTGAGCTTGATTGTATGGTTTGTGTAAATTAGGTTTAATTCATATAATTAGTTGTTGTTTTTTTCTTTTATAATACTGGTATTAGTTTTTTCTCCTGTGTGTTATATTTTACTTGTATCACCTGCTTATCTCTCGTCAATATTGTGTTGCTCAAATTAACTTATTTAAAACTTTCTTTGTTCGATAACATTTGACTATTATGTTACTATTAGTGAAAACTTTTAATTGGCCGTATTATAGTTATTCTGTTTATATCTTAAGTCATCTTGTGCTGTAAGTTTTCCTTGATATATAAATAAATAAATAAATAAATAAAAATTAAGTTCTAAAATCTCAATATGGCTTCCCCATACTAATCTTAATGTTCAGTATTCAGTATTCCTTTACTGCACTCATGTTGTAAATTGTAAAATACAGTACAGGTCTTAAGTAACATTTTTTGTAATAAACATGAACTCTGACAGGGCATAGCAATTTCTTAAATATAAATTATTACAATAATAAAGTATGCCTTAGCCTAGGAGATACATTATTAAATCTTTATATAGGTAACAGATAGCAATTTCCTTAATTTAAATAGTCTAGGAGATAGATTTGATTCAATATTTATATTTATTTCTTAACGATTCAAAATTGTTCATCTTTATAACAGAATAATTGAATTTTGGTATTTCAATTCTAAAGTAATTATAATTAATATTAATAAATTCAGTCTTGCAAAAATTCATAGATGGAATAATAACATTTTTTCAGGAGGAAGAGTTTTAGCTGTTGTATTTTTGATTCATCTTTGGTTGCTGTTACAATTTGTTTTTTATAATTTTGTTATGGATTTTTACACACATTGCAAAGGGTCTTGAATGTATCATTTGTAGAGTAGATATGGGGTTAGCTAGCCTGTTTTTTGGTCGTAAATTTTGTGGGCGTGTGTAAATTGGGAATAGTTCTTTGTATGTTGTGGTGAATTTAAAAACTTCTAAAATGTTAAGGTAAGTATTTAGTATTTTATAAAATAGGTTCTACAAGTCTGCATTTGGTCTATGTTTGCGAGTATGCGTATACATTTTTTTTGTAGTATAAGAAGTTTGTCAAAGTCTGTGCTATTACCCCAAAGGACTATTCCATATTGGAGTCTGCTGTATGCGTAGGCGTAGTACACACTTATAGATGCTTTTAAATCTGTCGATCTTTTTAATTCAAGAAGAGCATATGTGAAGCTGGAGAGTTTGGAGGCTGTGGTGTTAATATGGCTTTTCCAGTTTAAGTTGGTGTCTATGTTAATGCCTAAGAGTTTGAATGTATCGACGGTTTTAATGGGTGTGTTTTTGTAACAGTAACTGATGTTAAGGGGCGACTTTTGGTAGGGTCGGAATTGCATTAACTTAGTCTTTTCCAGGTTTATATCTAGGTTATGGTCCGATAGCCAATTAGAAATTTGGTCGAAAGTTTTGTCGAGATCGTTGTTAAGCTGAGAAGGTTCTTTACATGGAATTGTGACGGATGTGTCGTCAGCAAAAAGGGAGTATGGATTGCTTATTTCTTGTGGGAGATCATTGATATAGATTAAAAACAATAAGCAACTTAGGTTACTACCTTGTGGGATAGATCTGGTTAGAGCGGTTGTTTTTGATTTTATTGTTTTTATTGTTTTTATTTTACCATTTTCGTGATCATGGTTTTCAATTTCAACATATTGGGATCTGTTCTTTAGGAAGGAATGAAACCATGTTAATGGGATACCTCTTACTCCTATATCTTCTAGCTTTTTTAATAGGATGTCATGTAGGATTCTATCGTATGCTTTACTCATGTCTATGAGGATGCCTATAGCGTATTGTCTCTGATTAATTATAGATAATATTTCTTGTATATATTTAAATACTGCTAATGTCGTAGAGTATTTTTTCCTAAATCCATTTTGATCTTTATTGAATAATTTAAACGTTTCACAGAAGGTGTATAGGCGGTTGTTCATTGCTGTTTCGAAGATCTTTGAGAATGATCATAGATTAACTATAGGTCTGTAGTTGTTGCAATTTGTTTGGTCATGTTTCTTATGTACTGGTTTGGTCACCGCTAGTTTCAATGAATCTGGGAAGCTACCTTCAGAGAAGGATTGATTGATCAAGAATGTCAAAGGGTATATTAGTACGTTTTTACATGCTTTAATCAAAAGAGGTGGTACTTCGTCATGTCCACAGCTTAATTTATTTTTTAGTTTGTTGATTATATTGTTTACTTCGTTGGGACTTACATGAGTCAGGTAGAATGAATTTTGAACTGAGTATTTCACTGGTCTGCCTGTAGGTAGAGGACCGCTATTAGAGCCGATTGATATAAAGTGATTATTAAAAGTGTCAGCAACTAGGTATGGGTCTTGAATTAGTTGATTGTTGTTGTTTACTATTAAATTTCGAGTTCTTTTTTTTGTTGTTTTGTTTGTTCGTCTCTTTATTATTGACTACATTGTTTGTGTTATGTTATTTGATTTTTCAATTTGTTTTGTGTATGTTAACCTTTTTGATTTTTTTATGGATCGTTTGAGAAGTTTTTCATACTCTTTGTAGTTATCGTGTAGGATATTATTATTAGTTTTTTCTATAAATAGCTTTAGTAATCTTTTTCTTTTACAAGAGGTCTTTATGCCTTTTGTCAGCCAGTCTTTTTTTGGTTTTGTGTTTATAATGATAGTATTTTTAGGTATATGTTTATCTAGTAACTCTCGGATAACTTGGAGAAAACTGTTGTAGTTAGTGTTGGTATCTGCATTTGTGTTGAGGGTGTTGTTCCAATCTATATTTGTTAGGTCATTTTTGAAAGTTTGCATGTTGTGTTCGCTGAATATTCTTCTTTGAATTATCCATTTATCTCTGGTTTTAGTTCTGGTATCAAGTAGGGTTACAATAGTTCCCTTGTGGTCACTAAAGCCAAATTCCTTAACAGATATTGTGAGATCATTGTTGGTAAAGTTCGTAAATACTAGGTCGATACATTTTGATGAGGTGGCAGTTATTCTCGTAGGTTCTTTAACATGTTGGTGAAAATTATAACTAAGGAATTGTTTAATCAACATTATGCTGTGAGGGGATTGTTCTAAATAATTAACATTAAAATCCCCACCTATTATAATATTTTTATTTTTATATTTTATATTTAAGATGTTCAGGAGTTTGTCTAGGTTTTGAAAATTGATTTTTTTTTTTGTTTTTTTTTTATTGGCTGTGAAGTTACATTCGTTTGGACAATAGATTAATCTATAATCAGATCAAGATTATGTATTTCCATTGCACATACTCAAATATTGCTTCTATAGATAAATCTTTGACAATTTTTAGTTCTTTGTATTCAAAGTTTTCTTTAAGAAAAATTGCTACACCTCCGTGAGTGTAAGTTGAACGGTTAAATGAGGAAATTAGGTTAAACCCGTTGATGAAAAGCAAATCTGAATGTTTTTCTTGTATCCATGAATGTTATTATCTGTCTGTGTCTGACTCTATCAAATCTCGTTTGCTATTTAGACTTCTTATGTTCTGAAATAGAATTTTAGCGACGAAAATTATAATTGTGGATTTTTCGAGGTTTAGTAGTGTTTGATGCTGATGGTGGTTCTGGGTTTGTTGCGTTCTTCTGGGAGTTCGTGTCTTGATGGCTAACGAACGGGCTATTAGGGATCGCTTTGTAAGTGGCAGGTTGTCGTGTTGACGGTCCTTTGGGTGTATCTTCGTTATTTTTAATGGATTGTATTGCGTATCATCTTGTTGTGTTTGATTTTCATGTATTTTTCCGTTTATGTATAGATTGTTATTGATGATAGTTGCTCTTTGTCCTTCCTGACGTGCTTTAATCAGGATCTGGATCATTTCGTTTCTATGTTGGCGAGATGTTTCGTCTAGGAACTTTGAGACCGATAGTCTTGTATTCTTAAAGTATTGTTCGTTTTGGAGTATCCGACGTGTCATGCTTTTGCTTAGAAGTTCTATCATGATGGGTCCGTTACGACCGATTCTTTTTATGTCTTCGATGTATCCGTTTAGGTTGATGCGCTGTATGTCCATAAAAACTTGTACTATTATGTTGTAAATGTCATCTTCCCTTTCCCATTGATTTTTTTTAACTCCATATAAGACTATCATTTTCCCTTCGTTATTGGTTACCGTTGTTTGCCTTTCTTCTATGTTTGTTTTTGTTTTGTTTCTGTTTGCTTTACCTTGAGTTTCGTTTATTTTTTGCTGTAGTTGCTCATTTCTTATTTGAAGTTCTTCAACTTTTGTATTTAATAGTAAGATTTCGTCTCATAGTGATTTTTGTTTTGATTCTAGTGAGTTAATTTTCAGAGTGAATTCTTCATTGATTTGAGAGGTCACGTTTTTGTATTGTTGGGTCATGTTAATGTAAAGTTCTGCTAACATGTCTATTTTCAAGTTTTCAAGTTTTATGTCTAATAGTTGCTCCATCTGCTTCATTATTATCAAAACAGACGCAGGGATTTCTGGTTGTTTGTCTTGTTTAGTTGGTGGGATATCAGCTATTTGTGTATCTCCTAGAGAGCTGATATCCGATGGAGAGTCAAACGTGTCTGTCCTTAAAGTTACTTTGTTTTTATTTTCTTCTAGGTTTAACTTCAAATTCTGTTTAGATGGTGGAGTCGTTTTTTGTTGGCGTAATGGAGTGTTTATATTATTCTTTTTTGTTTTTTTATTACGGCAGGTATCGCAGATCCATGTTTTTTTATGTTCGATCGTCATAGTGTTGCGGAAACGTTGGCTAGAGACGTTAGCACAATCTAGGTCATATTTGTCAGTACAGGTAGAACAATTTAGGAACGTTCTACCTGGTATTGTTTGCAAGCATCGTGTACAATTATTCATCGTATTCATTTTTGATACAAGTAGTGCCCTCTATGCGTCAGGATCCATGTGCTATTTATTATTTCGCCATCGGGAATCGTAGCTCGGGTGGTAGTTGAGTTAAAATTATACTTTGTGGTAGTGTTGATGATATCCTGTAGATGGCGTTATGGCGTTGCAGTAGGTATTGAATAGAATTTATTATCAGATTTCCTGTTTTATGGTTTAGTTAAAGAAAATCTATTCAAACTAGTTTAATTTACACTTTTATAGGCAATTTAGTTAATGTCTCGGTGAAAGTAATACTAGAAAGTTAAAGTTACGCACAGCAAATGTCATGTGATTATATTATATTTATTATATTTTATTATTATTATATTCCGTTATTATAGACACAATAACTCACTGATTCATTAAATAACACTTGTACGTGATATTTGCACTTATTATTATAATGAAACTTTGGTTGGATACTTCTTAATACTGCAGATTTGCAATTTTTATTTAGCAGCTCAATGTGAATGTGACGCCATACGAAATGTGTTCAAAGTTTGACATCAAGTCGGCACGGGTTATCGTTATCCGATCGCAACAATGTTTGATATTCCAGTTATTAGGGTCAAATGGAAAAAAAACAAAGGGTATGCGTTTCAAAATACGAAAAAAAAATCGTCCTTCTAGCCTGGGACAAGACAGACATACAGATAGACATAAAGACATAAACATAACATAACATAAACATAAAAACATTTATTGATGAAATACATGCAAACATAAAAACATCTTTATAAGATTACACAATAACTTATTTACAGTTGATTCAATCAGACAAGATGTACAAAGCTTATTAGTACCCTATACTAGACTTTTTAGGTCCGTACCATAGGGCACCATCAACCTTGGAGCAAATAGTTGTGTGTGTCAAGGCTGCGTGAGTGTAGTGTTGGTGGGCGTAATTTGTGAGTAAATGATTATTTTGAAGTGCATTAAAAAAGTATTCTTATTTATCGAGTGATATTAGTGGTGAGTGTAATGCAGTTTTAGGACTAAGTTGACGTGTTTAACATGGTTAAATGAAGTTATTATTGTCGTTTACTATAAATATGACTAAAATGTGATATAGTAATAAAAGACAAGGACATAGTTTGTTAGTGGTTCAAAAAATAATAATAATAAAGAAGGTTATAGTAAATGAATAAAACGAGAATAAACCAAATTTTAGGGATTAACTTTTAAGACAAAAAAAAACTATCTACTTTATAATTTGGAGGAGGTTTTCGCAAGAGTTATAGTCAAGGGTAAGCAGGTGTTGTAAAAGGGTCTTTTTCAGGGTTGTTCCTTTAAGTTTTGTGAGACGAAGAGTTTTATTTAATTTGTTGTGTATGTATGGGGCCAAGAAAACTTTATGTCGTTGGCCAAAAGATGTCTTCATGAGGGGAACTTCCCACTCGCCAGCTCTTCTGTTTGACCTTTCATTATTGTGTTTTAGAACTGAGATATTACTTGGCTTAGTGATTATCTCCATGATAAAAAGTTTTCTGACGGTCAAGAGTTTGGTTTCCTGGAATAATTGAGTAGTGTCATGAGTAAACGGTTTCTGAAGCATCACTTTCAATACCATTCTTTGAGCTCGTTCTAAAGCGATGAAATGGCTTTTAGCTGCTCCACCCCAGGATGTTATGCAGTAGTTTAATAAGCTCTGGCACAGGGCAAAGTACAATACTCTTAATAGATTCCTCCCCATCAGATTCCTGGCTTTTTTGAAGAAGTACATTAACTTTCTCACTCTACCTGAAAGTTGGGCAATGTGAGGTGCCCAATTTAAATGTTCGTCGATGTTAACTCCAAGATAGCGCATGTAGTTAACTCTTTGGAGTTCTTGACAGGGACAGGTAATTTGGTAACATGTCGATTGACATTCATGGGCTTTAATGACAAGATTCTTTGGAGGCTCTGAGTGACGCGTTATTATGAAGCTGATATATTTAGTCTTCTGAGTATTCAAGGTAAGCAAGTTGTGGTTTAACCATTCCTTTACTAAAGAAAGCCCTTTATTTGCCTTTGAATAAGTGCTCTCCCAGGAATCGTCCGCAAACAGGAGTACAGTGTCATCTGCAAAACAAATGGTTTTACCGTTCGTTTCAAGCTGTGCTAAGGGATCAATGTACACGAGAAACAGGGTCGGCCCGAGAACGCTGCCCTGGGGAACACCAAACTCAATGTTTGATTCTGTGCTTGTATTACCAGAGATTTTTACAACTTGTTTCCTGCCCAGCAGATAACTTTCGAACCATTTTAGAGTCAGTCCTCTGATGCCAATTCCTTCTAGTTTTTTTAAAAGTATTGGTAGAGACACTGTGTCGAACGCTTTAGCGAGATCTAGAAACACCCCAACACAGTGTCTACCCTGATCAAGGTGATTATTAACAAATTCTGTTAAACTGTCAACGGCATGACCTGTAGATTTTTTTGTTTGGAATCCATATTGATTATTGGATATTAGTGAGTAAGACAGACAAACAGACAATTATTCTAAAAATGGTTGTTTTGGCTTCAGTACAATAATAATAACCCGTTTTAGTAAAAAAAAAAACAAATTACTTATACTTTTTATTTATACTCTTTTACTACTTTATAATTATTTATTTCCATCCATCCATCAACCTATTTCATCCAATGCTGGATATAGGCCTTTCCAGGATTTCGCCACTCTTGGTGGTCCACCTGAAAGAAATGCCAATACTCACACTTGCTGGGCAGGCGGGTTGGTGAGCGCGGTGCCGAAACCCTTGCACCAGTGACACCGCTGCCCGTCACCAGTCTGTTTTATATAAGGCCCGGCAATTGGGGATGGATATACCGCCATCCATCGGTCCCAGGCAATGGTGGGCCGCCTGGTTTTGCCTGAGAGCTGTTCTTGTACTCTCCCCCGAATAACTTCGGGAGGATTATTTATTCAATTATTTATTTAATAACAATTTAGTTGTAACAATTTTAATTTATTGGGAGGTAAAAAAGAAAACACATGATATTTGTTCGGGTCTTGCGCTCCAAAATCCAGGGTTTTCTAGCTCCTTTTCCTAGTTTATAGAGTTTTCAGATGGCAAAGCTCAGACAGCTAATCTTGAACATTTAGATGTAAATCTTTGTAAATAAAACTTTACAGAAACAGTAAATTAAATACCCATTTGTTTACAGTATAATTATTATCATAGGTATGGTCAACAAAAGAGATACATTAAACGTTTATCAATGCCTCGCCTTGACCAAGTATGTCACATCTCATTTATTACTCATCTTTGGATCTAAGGATCAAAGTATTTGCCTTGAGCCTGGTTACCTCTTGCTGTACGTACATACGGTTTCATATGAATGAGCTCTGATTGAGAGCTCCCTATCTTCAAATTCATTGTCATTACTTCTTGCAATGTAAAAAAAAGTCTGCTTGAAAACGTGTTTAGGTAGGCATCTGAAATTTGGATACGATATGTAGAATTGTAACCCAAAACCGAATAATGGGTTAAAAACAAAATAAATTTAATTTTCATTTCATTTTTTTTATTACCTCGTCATGTGGGGTCTCGTTGTCTAGAATTGATTAGAGAGAAGTAGAGTACAAATATATATATATTTTTTAATCCCCTAAATAATAAAATTGTAGTGCCATCAAAGTCGTCAATTTGAGAAAATTTTATGGGGTCTATTTCAAAAACTAAACTAGTTAGGAATTTGTAATTTTCTGTATATTATTATGTTACATATTTTAACAACAAACATTGAAAACGCTGATTGTAATATAGGTTTAGGTTTACGTACCCGAAATGAAATGAGTGCTTTATTTCTGCAATATAGGTACATAAATGCATTTATCGCACGTTAGGTTTTATTAAATAGGTAATAAAAATAATTAAGGACTTGGGAATATTCCTATATTTGGTCACTATAGGCCGGGACTAAACAAGCAACATTAGATTCAGGTAAGAAATTTATCCCTCACCAGACCAGTTATCAGTAAGACCAGAGGGTGCCATAAACAGCGGTGCCATCTTGCGGATTTTAGGTGCATATCCCTGATTAATCGGGGCAGCGCACTTAGCATCCGCAAGATGGCTTGTATCAATAACAAAAATGTTTTTATTTTATTTTTATTGTAATCGTTTTGTATTTAAAGTAGGTTAAACTCATGATGTTAGGTTGTATATATTTTCATATCATACTTGTCATTAACTAAAACTCATTACAATAGTCATAAGGTTGTATATCATTTATGTCATACTTATAATTGTCATTCATTCGACTGATGCCGGCCCCAAAGTGGGCCGAAATATATTTCGAAAACCTAAATCTTTTTTAAATGTTTTATTTTATTTACCTTAACAATATATATAAAAGAAAAGCTCACTGCCGCGATATATGTCGAGTTTATTAATAAAAATAATTAAATTTAAAAGAGGAAATACAATATATTAAAGTAGGTTTTGGGTTTGCTTATATTTAATAAGTAAATACATGTACATGAACTAAAATAAAGGTACATTTAATGTATACAATTAAGTATATACGATATGATAATAAAATAGCTACCCATATAGTAAATACCAATAAGTTACATATATAAATACATGCCTAACTCCAACCATTCGATTAGCCTTGCTAAGAAGAATGGGCAAGAAACTTAGCAAGATCATGTCTTTTTTTTTCAATCATCAATATTTACATTAAATAGGTACAACAAAGTTTTTAAGTAAAGAGATAGAAGGTACAGGACAAGAGAAAGAGAATACGCAACCAACTTAACTTTGCAGTTTAGTTTCATACAGTTTCTAGGTAATGGTTAGTTCGCAATTTTTATTTAAATCATTTAAGTCTATTAACTCATCAAAATGGTGCAGAACCCTCAGGGCGAAAGTCGTACTCGCACTTGACCGGTTTTTACCGGATAAGTTTGAAAAAGCTCTTCCAATTTGTAATATATGTCAAAAGAGTAACTGAAGTGCGAGATCTTGGGGTGAGATTTACTACAAATTTATCCTTTAGGGAGCATATTATTAAAATCTGTAAAAAAGCTTTTAGAAATTTAGGGTTTATATTACGCAGAGTGCATGGTTTTACGAATATTAGGGCCATAATTGCTTTATACAATGCATTGGTTAGGAGTCAGCTAGAAAGCAACGCAGTCATCTGGGCTCCCCATGAGATTAAATATAGTCTCATGATGGAGAAAATACAAAACAAATTTATTAGATATTTATACTTTAGAAAATATGGGGTATATCCATTTTACCCACTCATGTACCCGACTCTATTTATACTAGGTATGGTGGGATACGTTGAGCTACGAGTTCGTAGGATATTAGCATTAGTAAGCTATTTGTTGAAATTGATTAACGGGAAGACACATAATCCGGAGTTGCTTAGAAGAGTAGATCTGTGCGTGCCTGACGGGTTCGTGGGTCGGCGGCGGCGGCCGCGGTTGCTGGTGGTGCCGAAAGCTCGCACCAACCTACTGAGCAAGACGCCCTTAACGCGTGCACTGCACACTCTCAACATGGTCGCGGAGGAAATCGATTTGTTTTCTTGTACGCTAAGCGAATTCACAAAGGTTACACTTGGTATCCTTTGTTATGGAAATACACTGTCGCATTAGGTTAAGAACCTGTAATGATAGATGTAAGAGAGAAATAAATAAAATAAATAAAATAAATGATTGGACTTTGTCAATTTGTTGACATGCTCTATTCAAACTTTGAATAATATTCTATTCTATTCAAATTCTTTATTGCACACACAAAATTAATAATAACAATTATTCTTACAGTCTTTGCAAATAGGCAAGCTTATCCTACCAGAAAACCCTTGGTGATAAAAACAATTAACGTATAATGGTATGAGAATCACAAATCTGCACACAAAAAAAAGTAACAACAAAATTATACGAACCAAAAAGAAAAGAAACGGAAGTAAAATATGTAATACTACTTGGTAATATATACAAGACCTTAAAGAAAAATATTAAGAATGTAGTCAGTAACACAATTTCCTGTGTTCGGCGCAAACAAGTTAGCTTTTATTGCCAGAGCCTGCGATATTCATAGGAAACATCCGATGGAGTCAAATCTTGTTACAAACAAAATTTTATACCAACTTTGTCACATATTTCAAGTTGGAAAATCTTAACTTCAAGGAAACATAAATCACAATATAAAATCTCAACAAAACCACACACGTTTGACAGCTAATATATTGCCGTGAGGCTCCTAACTTTGATGTTTAGATAGTGCTGTGAGCAGGAAAGAGTTAGATATCGATGTTTTGTAATATTCATTTTACACACGGTACATTTTTAGTGGTTTTACACATGAAAACTGGTGATAGTATTCGCCTTATCTAAACAGACATGATAGCGAACTAAAACCGCGAACAAAAATGTTGTTTTTACAAACAAATAGCAATACCTACTTAACCAAAATAAATGGAACAATCAGGTTTTAAGATTGGTTTCAGAATAAAAATTATATTATAATTAATATAATGGGGAGGGCACTTATCACATTAAAGCTTCATATTTCGCAAACGGTGATCCCTGAATTGAAAAATGGTTTCCAAACCCACAATATTTTCTACGACATATCCAAAGACCCATGAGAAAAAAAAATCATACCCGCTTTACGTGTAGGGGAATTTACCTCAAATATCTTTTTTTGGATTGTATTTTATCACTTTGTTGTTAAAAGCTTTCTAACAGCGGACATACAGACAGATGGACGGATATGGTGAAACTTTATGGGTTCCTTGTTGACTAAGGAACTTCAAAAACCAACTTGAAAGTTTTCACATAAAACACAAATTGAGCAAATTGTTCATGATTTTGATTCTTTTCGTTGAGAAAAAGATGAAACAGGTCATATTCTTGTTAGTATAATTATTTTTATTCAAAATTTTGTGTTTTTCTCTAATAAAGCGTAAATAATCTTAAATATATTTATTGGTACATTCATTGCGTTGCTAGTGGAAATATTTAATTTCCAAAATTCAATAAAAATTATTATACAACACTATTTCATGTGTACCAAGAACTTTTTTTTTTCATGTTTGTTAATCTTCTGCACGGCTGCATTCAACTGATTTACTTTCAAAACTTATCGATAAGATAAGGCTGTTAGAAAAGCAACTCTAATTCGGTGCTAAAAGTTCGTGTGCGGCTCAGAGGAGAAGTTATATGACAGTTTTCTGAACTTTTGTTGCGATCTGAACTGACCCGTTGAGGGAATCATTCACTGAACTAGAGCACTTTGTTGAAACAATTCTTTTTTGTCCGTACATTGTTACATTTATTGGCAGGATGCTTTTTGTTTGGGGAAAGCGAAGTAGATCAGGCAAATTTCAGAAAGTTAAAGAGATTTGTGTAATCAAAATCATACTGGAAATATGTAGTTTTTAAAATTCGGGAAATCACCCAACCTGAGTCAACTAGAAGAAAACAAAATATTAATTCTATTATTGTGCGAAGAAGTCTAAAATAAAATCAATCCATTTTAATTTTAACGTTTTCTTTTTTTTGTAAATACAAATTTTTGGTGTAATGTGTTCCGTGTTTTTCTCTACAAAAGCATTATTTTTTTCAAAATAATGACGTTAACAAACTAACAACTATGCTAAGCCCTGATTTTATCTTCGTAACCAACAAAACTAATTTCCTTTCGGTAATGAATGCTCGTAATTTGGGCTATTCAACTTCATGATGACAAGCAAGTTTTCTAAAATTAACTGTTCACACACATCTGCGGTAGCGGCGGCGATTAGTACAAAACGTGTAACCCGTACACAATTTATTTGTTATACCGTTTTGTAATAAAACCAAAATTCCATCCATCAGCCTGTTTCGTCCACTGCTGGACATAGGCCTTTCCAGGATTTCGCCACGCTTATTGGTGAGCGCGTTGCCGAAACCCTTGCACCAGTGACTCCACTGCCCGTCACCAGTCTGTTTTATATAAGGCCCGACAATTGGGATGGATATACCGCCATCCATCGGTCCCAGGCAATAGTGAGCCGCCTGGTTTTGCCTGAGAGCTGTTCTCTTACTCTCCCCCGAATAACTTCGGGCGGATTTGCGAGTAAGATGGTGGTACCTCCACAGTCGAGCCCGGCATCAGCTCTACCACCTAGTGTAAACCAAAATTATTAATAATGATTTTATAGATAGTAATTGTTTTATTAATTATAAAAATTTATCGATTCATTCTGTCCGCGACATTGATGTATTGTTGGTAGGCAATTTAGAAAGGGATTTGGGAGGGATTGCTTTACCAACAGTTTCAATTACAGGCTCCAAAGGTGGCGTCAACAGGTTCTGGTTCTTTTCTTCTTCACTCCTCGCACTGTTTGTCCTGGAGGGTCCAGTCATGGTCTGGACTACAAGATTCACACAATAAGACTACACTATAACGCGAATAATAGTTGTTTTCAAGGAGGCTCAAAAGTTTCATAGCTCTTACTCCATTTTGACAATCAAAATCAAAGTACAAAAAAGTTTTGTGAAAACGGGGCAGAGATTGAAAACACGCGCGTGGAGGCGCAGTTAGGGTTACCAGATAACGTAATTTTCCTGACATGTCAAGATTTTTGGCACTCTGTCAGGAAATCAGGAAAAAATAGGATTTGTCCGGAATTTCCAGAGACAGGTTAATTAATAAATGCTTTTATATTTATTGAGTTACATAACATTGTGTTTATAACAAAAACTATTGAAAATCGTTTAGCTTTCGCATTAGTACACAACTAACGAAAATATCAGGAAATTTATGAAAATATCAG
Source organism: Ypsolopha scabrella (assembly GCA_910592155.1). Classification (NCBI taxonomy): domain Eukaryota; kingdom Metazoa; phylum Arthropoda; class Insecta; order Lepidoptera; family Ypsolophidae; genus Ypsolopha; species Ypsolopha scabrella. The sequence goes on from OU342982.1 coordinate 17,450,078, forward strand.
GATTTTTCAGGAACTCCCGTTACTGGATCTGGTAATTCCAGCCGCGGGCGAAAGTATAGTCAGATTCAAAATGGTCCAGAATATTTAATGAACAGTATTAGTAGATTTTTTAGATAGAATGAGACAATTAAAGCCTTTGATATACAGACCGCTACCGCTACTGCAAACGCCAAGCGCCACTAATACGAATAGTGTTAGCTAATAGCGTTGGCAATTACGTGCTCTTTCATATTCATGCCTGTATTTAAGCGGCCTTTTACCCACGAGGAATAACCTGCTGTGTGGGTTTGAAGGGCTAATTTCTTGGTAGAACATCTTTTTTTTAAAGCTTCGTTCGACTCACCATATAATTTTTAGGGTTCCGTACCCGAAGGGTGCCAAACGGGACCCAGTTACCACAAAATAGATAGGTACAGAAGGCCAGCTACGGCTGACCTTGATTTTAAATACCTATTCATCACATGTATCGCAAAGCGCATGCACTCGTGACTGGCATTCTACCAAATCCTACCGTTTTACTATGCTACCGAGATCGTCGTACGTACACGTATATGTGTGCTTGCCCCCGAAATCGCTGGTTGTAGGGAGCAGGCCTTTGTGCTATTACTAAGCCTCTTCTGTCTGCCTGTACAGCTTTAACCGTAATAGGTAGACAGTTGAAATTTTCACAAAATACGTGTTACTATACTATGTCTTCTGGCGCGACATATTATAACAAAATATTCAAGTTTATATCCATGGGGATCCCTATAAAAGAAACCTCGACAACTTTTTTTTCCTTTAATTCTTAGGCTTTTATTTATCCATCCCTTTTGTCCACTGCTGGACACAGGCCTTTTCAAGATCTTGCAACTCTTGGTAGTCTTCCTGGAAGAAATGCCCATACTCACACGTACTGAGCCTGCCTGGTTGGTGAGCGCGGTGCTGAAACTGTCGCAGCAGTGACACCATTGCCCGTCACCACATAAGGTCTGGAAATCGGGGATGGATATATATGGCCATCAATCGGCTCCAGACAATGGTGGACCACCTGGTTGTGCCTGTTTGAGAGCTGTCTCTTCTCCCCCGAATAACTTCGGGGGGTTAGAGAATAAGATGGTGGTACCTTCACAGTCGAGCCCGGCATCAGCTCTACCACCTCGAAGTTCCAAAAGGTTAAACATAAAAGTTTCAAAATTAATCAGAAACATACTCTAAAATAATACAACAAATAATAAAAACCGGCCAAGTGCGAGTCGGACTCGCGCAAGAAGGGTTCCCTACCATTATCTATAAAAACGACAAAAATCATGTCTGTTGCATAGGAGTATGCAGGTCCGACTCACACTTGTCCAGTTTTAGTATTTGTTGTTATAGCGGCAACAGAAATACATCATCTGTGAAAATTTCAACTGTATAACTATCACGGTTCATGAGATACAGCCTGGTGACATACGGACAGACAGACAGAGAGACGGACAGCGGAGCCTTAGTAACCTTTGGGTACGGAACCCTAAAAATTTGGGTTTCGTACGCAGAGGTTGCAAAATTTTTGTCAGGCGCTACCATTTTAGTGGCTTATTTTTTGTATCCTTGCTGTTGCTATTGTGTCTAAATTGTTGTTATTTACCATAACGTTTTTAAGGTTCCGTGCTGGTATTGTATGGTGGTACGGAACACTCTGTGTGCCAGTCCGAATCTCACTTGGCGAAATTATTAGGAGGTATTTTCAACGCGTGGTGTCATTGAAAATTTTCCGCATTTCTAATTTGATACCAAATTTAGCTCCGGCTTATCCGTTCTTGAGTTATACCACGACAGATGTAAAATAAATACTTCCATCCATCCATCAGCCTATTTTGTCCACTGCTGGACAAAGGCCTTTCCAGGATTTCGCCACTCTTGGCGGTCCTCCTGCAGGATGCCCATACTCACACACGCTGGGCAGGCGGGTTGGTGAGCGCGATGCCAAAACCCTTGTACCAGTGACACCGCTGCTCGTCACCAGTCTGTTTTATATAAGGCCCGGAAATTGGGGATGGATATACCGCCATCCATCGGGCCCAGACAATGGTGGGCCGCCTGGTTTTGTCTGAGAGCTGTTCTCTTACTCTCCCCCGAATAACTTCGGGAAGATTTGCGAGTAAGATGGTGGTACCTCGACAGTCGAGCCCGGCATCAGTTCTGCCACCTAAATAACTTACATGAAACAATTTAAATAACGTTGAATGAATGAATGAAAAATACTTTATTGCACACTTACACATTTATGTGCAGAGTCGAGCTTAATGCTATTTAGTATTTTCTTCCAGTTAACCCCGGGCGTTGCAGAAAAAGTGTAGGGTAGTGCCTAACCTAACGTTCATAGGTATATTTTTGTATTTTAATCATTAAAGAATTACAACAGTTTCTTTCTATTGATATTGAAACGGCTACTCACAATTTATTAGTCATATTTCGCTCGACTAGTTTCACTGTATTCGTACGGTGTCAAACGGGGAACCGCCGCGTATAACCATGTTTATGTTTGCCTTCGAAGAAACTGTAGAAATACAGTGAAACTAGTCATCGAAATCTGACTAATAAATGGTGAATAGCCGTTTCAATATCAACATGAATCTACGTAAACCACGAATCTTTTAGTAGTTAAGTTTCTTTCTATACACAACCTACATTGACAAACAAAATTGTCTCCGTGCTTTAATTTCAGAGGTGCTTTTCTTTTCTAAGGTAGCGTTCCAAATCACTTTTCAAGATTAAAATATTGCTCGCTGTCAGACAAAAGTAGCTCGATGCTGTTTCCAAAACATCTACTTTTAGGTTTTGGAACCGGCATCGAGCTACTTTTCTCCGACAGCGAGCAATATTTTAATCATGAAAAAGTGATTTGGAACGCTACCTGAAATAGCTTAACATGTGCCCTTGTTGGTATTACAGTAAAACCTGGCACTTGTTTCCAAAACCAGCTTTAAGACTCGTTCTGTTTTAACCAATCTCTTGTAACCATACACTACGTCATCGTCGCCATAGTTGAACTACAGTTTAAAAATTAATACAGTTGGGCAACGAAATCTCTCAGTGTGCGGAGCCTGCGGCTCAAGACGCGGGAGGTAAGCCTACAATTTTAGAACAAACAGTTCGGAATCCCGCCCCGCAAGCCCCGCACAACCGGCTACATCCGATCGTCTTCGTTGGACAACTGTATGGATTTTTAAACTGTGGTTGAACAATGATAGGACCGAACTCTCTACCCGAATGAATAATTCCGATACGCCAGATGTTATACAATGCCTCAAGACCATAAAAAGCTTCTACTGAATTTACGGTACTACGCAACACAACAAAAACAAGAAGAAAAAGACTGGCGTAGCTTTACGCAATTTTTAGGGTTCTGTAGTCCGACAAGGAACCCTTATAGTTACGCCATGTCCGTTTGTCCGTCTGTCCGCGGCCTAGCTCAGAGACTATTTGTATTAGAAAGCTGTAATTTGCGATGGATATAAAAATTAATCACGTCAACAAAATGGTAAAACAAAATCTTGAAAAAAAAATTTTTAAAGGTACCTCTCATACACGTAAACTGGTGATGATTTTTTTTTCTCGTCTCTCCCATAGTGTGGGGTGTCGTTGGATAGGTCGTTTAAAAACATTGTGGGTGTACTAAAACCATTTTTCGATTTAGGGATCCATTAGTGAAATATTAAGCTTTAAAGTGAACATTTTAGTTAGAGTGGAGCGTCACCGCCCCGCCCCCCCCCCCCCCTGCTGGCTAAACGGTTGTTTATAGAAATGTAAAAAAAATCACAGAAGTAGTATATATAATGAATTTAAAAGGAAAACTATTACAGCTAAGTAGGCTTTACAGGTTTACGAGTACGGGTCGCGCCAAACTTTTGGTCCCCTCCAATGTATGGGACTAGAAGTTTGTCACGGTCTGTATTAGTAGACCAACTTATATGTACCGGGCAACTATGGAACCCTAGATTGCGCGTGGCCCGACACACACTTTGCCGGTTTTTTATTTCGACGAAACACTAGACTCTAACAGTGCGTATCCCAGCTGCAGGAATTGAACATGGATCTCCAATTGAGAGCGAAAATTCCGCTACTCCAGAAGCAATTTTTTTTATATCTGTGCCATTTTTTGGTTTTGGAACCCATAAGGTACGTTCTTATACAATAACACCACGAAAAAATATAATTTTTATTTATTTTAGTAAAAGTTTAAAATTTGGTCAAATTGTTGTATGTACCTATAATAAAGTGTAAAGTATAACAACATTAATAAAATTAGTTTTGAATTGTTTGACAGGCGCTACCATTTTAGCACCTTATTTTTGTCGCCTTATTGTTGCTATTGCATCATCTTTTCTGTTGATAAGGTAAGTTTTTAGGGTTCCTTACCAGTGCGAAACCCTTTGTGCACGAGTCTGACTCGCATTTGCCCAAGTTATTCCTAAAAAACATGAAAACGAATATTTTTTATCTCAACAGAACAGAAATAGGTATAAGTTATTCAAGAATCACGGAAACCTACGCACGTATTCAGTACACCCTTGACACTTTTTTAGTCAATGTGACCCTCAATAAAAGTGTCTGAATTTGATGTCTCCTCATCTTGAGAAAATGTTTCTATCAGCCACAGGACTTCCATTTCACTTACCGTCTTGGGTTGTGTGTCTCTATGTGACATAGTGGTATAGTTTTCCATGAGTGTAATTTAACTTGGGTAGTGTAATTTTTTGACAGTTATTATAAAGAAGCATTGGCATCTATTTGCGGCATAATTCAAGAAAGTTTAGGCCGATTGAGGTGTATTTTTTTATGAATATAATATATAATATCTGTGGTAATCTGTAATTATGATAATCGTGATTCAAGGAAAAATACAGAAAATCATTAAAACGATACGTTTTTAAAATACTTTGGAAATTCGTGTGAAGCGTGTTTTGTGTATGTGTCTAAATATACATTTTTATGGGTCTAAATTACCAGACCGCAATCAAAATAGGAATGGAAAGTACCGTTAACACAGTAGATACTTAGTACTGAATAATTAATTACCTAGGTATTTTTAACCATCGTGTACAGTAATGTAATCTTTGCGTTTTAAGTATATATATCTACTTATATAATTTACTAATAGTAATTATTCTGTGATTGCTGACTCGTATCTGAACATTGGCTAAATATAATTTTGAACTTTTATATAAAAAAGAAATCTTACAATTTTATTTGAAAAATCTGTCACTATTTGGTATTTGATTTTGTACATTATTGAATCTATAGCGTTTTTGATAACAATACCGGGTGTAAATAGAGTACGACCATTTAATGAAACCACATATTCTACCGACCCTACTGAACCACTTTTCCTAAGAGTCATACCCGCGGACAGCCTTAGTTTAGGAAATAATTGAGTTCCAAACAAAAATGCGTGAACCCTAACGCACCGACATACGGGCGAGTTTAGAGAGAGCGTCGTCCGTTACTTTCCGTTACGTTTGTGACTTGCATTTCACAGTTCTCTCTAACACCCCCTCGGGGATTCATGTCGTGACGATATATTTATGTTTATTTATATTGTCATATTAAATAGGAGTAATTGCGGTACAGTATACGAGAATTACGGCTGGTGTCAAGAAATTGTTTTCAATTATATCTTTGTCTCACATTGTAATGTCGGAATACTGAAAAATTCTTTTAAGTTTTTTTTGCATTATCCTATCGTTGGTAACTTTAATTTCATACGCAAGCGTAAAGTTGAGGTTCACGATGCAATCTTGTAGTACGAGTATAAACTTGCTATCGACTCGACATCGATTAACAAAAATGCAATTCTTTTTTTTTTGCAATAGGAGTTATCGATTTTATCTGTCAAATTAATCGATACTAACGTACTTGTACTAGGTCTGATCGCGGAACAGTGGTACCCAAAAATCAAAACGGAGCCGCTGTCTGTCTATCTGTCTGTTTATCACGGGTCTCTAGCTCGTAGACGGAATGAGCTAAAGACCTAAACTATGGATATTTTGTGAAATTTTTTGACCTTAAGAGCCCGGTCCGCGACGACGACAATTTTGATAAAAAGCAATATGTTTTATATTTTTCTGCGGCCTTTATCGCGATGTTTTCGGAAAAACTAGGGACATACACCACTTAATACTGACTGTGTTAATGAAGACCTAGAATTTATTCGATTGAATTGTTTCTCTTTTGCGAGTTATTTTGATACTTTCGAGCCTGCTCCGAATCGTTATTCATAATATCTAACTATCAAAATAACGCGCAAAGGAGAAACAATTAAATCAAATAAATTTCAGGTCTTCATTAAGATGGCCAATGGACTGGTGTATATCCCTGATTGTTTCAAAAACATCGCGGCAATGACAAGAAAAATATGGAGTGGGTTTGTAAACCGAATATTGAAATATAAATTCAATGAAATTATTTTTTTCTTACTTCGTCGGGTTTCATTATTTAGAACTCATTGAGTTGATTACAGATATAATAACTATATATTTTTTCTACAAACAAGACATCGGGCCGTCAAAGTTGTAGTTTTAAACTATTTATATTACAGAGTCCAGGTCCATTTCAAAAAACTTAACAAGTAAGCAATTTCGAATTTCTGTGCATTATGTACCTATAGATACCTTGTATTTAAAAAAACAAATACCGGAAAGTTTTAAAAGGGACCAAAAGAAACAATTTTTCAAAGAGTCGCATTTGACCGGGTTTAAATCTGTGCAATACATGTTTAAAACATCCTTGTTATCTAATTAGACATGTTACTCATGAACACGATCCGAAATTACGAAATGGCAACTGACACCTTCAACGTTTTACCTTTTGGAACAGAACCCAAAACTTCTTGCCCAGTGGAACCCTAAAAAGGGAAATGTAAATGTGATCGATCGACTCAGTTTAATAAAGTTCTCCACATAATCAGGGTCGATCGGACCCAGTCGCATATAGGCAAAGTCTGTTCTATTACTGGTGCTCCACTTCGGCGAAAATTCGTCTGTCGGGAGATCAGTGAGTTTGACAGTTCTAAATTTAAAATCATTCGGTGGTTGGTTAGCCGGTTGATGAATCTTTGCTCAAATAAAGCTGCACCGTAAAGTTTTGAACGCGCTCTCAGAAGTGCACCAAGGTTGCGACACTGAGTTTTGAACGGGTTTAGCCGAGTTGCTACACTCCAAACGTCATTTCACATATCTCCAATAGATTTCGTATTCATTTACAACTGTCATTTTGACGTCTCTATACGAACCTTGCGAACCCTGCTCAGAGTTGGTGTTGAACAATTCGACACCGGTGTAGCGACACTGCTATTTTTGAACGGTCGGTGTCGCGGCCCGTGTTGATTTCTGAACGGTTTAGTGTTGGAACCCGGGGTACGAACCCAAGCCGGCGTGAGGTTTTGAACACATGCCGGCCTAATTCAGATGTTATTTAAATACAAAATATAAAAAAAAATACATAATATACTGCAGAATATCTAGAATGATGTACCTTGATTAGAATTTTGAATTATTATCAAAAACTTTAACTAAATAAATACCAAAATAAAGTCCAAATTAACACCAAGATCCGATTTAATAAACTACGTAACGTATGCAAAGAAATAACTTCAAAATAAGTCAAATTAAAGTTACACAAAAACTTAGTTCTCGTGATTATTTTTGAAGAAGTTTTCTTATGATAATTGTAATAAGGTATATTTTAGCGCGTTTGCAACTTGATTCCCCGTCGAGCGACGGAGATATCAATACGGGACGAGTCGTGCGAGTGAGTGAAATGCACGCACACGGTATCACCAGCAGTAACTGTCGCCTTAAATCTCAGCCTGCAGTACAAGACATGTAATTAAACCAAAAAGACATATTATGTATTATTTTGCAAAATAAAGCGAGCGGGAGAGATGTCTCAACACAGTAAACAATTTCTAAATATATATTTTTTTCATTTATCATACTTGTAAAGATTATATTCACAAACAAATATAAATACATAATTAGAGATCCTTGCCCAAAGTTTTCCTATAAATTGCCCACAAAGCAAAATGATGCCCAATCAGTGAGCGGGCCTAATACGTATCTTTGAATCGGTTGCCAACTATGGTTGCTATTCACCAAAAACAGAACCTTCAATGAGTATTGAACTATTTACGAATTGTGACGTCATTTCAAGTGCGAACGTATCCTTACATAAGCGGATATGTATGTTTTCGACGATAGACACTCGGTTGGCAACTGACTGATACAGAATCAGAGGGCTGCACAGCAGTTTGCGTGTACGCGACCCGGTATAAGTTAACCAGCTCAGTTACTGATAAATTTTAATGAATTTCCCTGCCGATATTAAGCGAAAAATAATAAAATGGCTCGGAAAATTCTGTGTACATTTTGCCCTTTTTAATTTACGTATCGGATATTGGGGAGCAAGAAAAGGGAAATAAAAACGTTTGAAAAAAAAAACACTGCCACCATGACCTCAAAGCAGGCCTAAAGAAAGAAATTTCGTATCAGCTGACTTCTTTCTTGAGAATTTATACATAAAAATATATCGTGGCGACATGAATTCCCGAGGGGGTGTCAGAGGTGTTCCGAGTGTGAACTGTGAAATGCAAGTCACAGTCCACACCCGGTACACTCGCGTTTCCCCGACAATTATTACGTCCCAACGTGATGGGTGGTGAGCTCTATCGCCGTACTTCGGGCACAATTACACGCTTTTAGGGTATTAGGACATGCATGCAGGTTTCCTAACGATGTTTTCCTTCACCGTTCAGCAAGTGGTAAGTATTAGCATGGATAAAGAACACAAATACTATGTACATAAATAACGAAAAACTCATTGGTGCATGCCCGGCCGGGGATCGAACCTAGGTCTCAAGATTGAGAGGCCAGCGTTCTACCACCTGAGCTACCGCCGCTTATTAAGGATTTGTAGCGTAAATATAGTTATAAAATTATTTTTTTGAATAAACATTGTTTTTCTATTCACATACATAGCTGGTATCGATACAATTCGACCACACAACCGATTTAGATGCGGTTTTCTTTATTATCATCATAGTGAGCCTGGTCAACACAATAAGTTATAAGGGGTGTTGGTAAATAAACAACCAACCGAAAACTGTCGATACTACTCCAAGATTGAACGATTGCGAAGCCGCAACCAAAAGCTAGTATATAATATAGGAGTGCCCTGACATAACGAGAGGCGAGAGAGAGAGAGGGTACTCAACCCTAGTTCATTGTTGGTAGCTAGTAGAAAATACTAAATAGTATTAAGCTCGCCTGTGTACGAAAGTTTTATCACAGATTCAAAAGATTCAAAGATTCAAATTGTTTATTTGTAAAATAGATACATAAAGTATACGTTTTACATGTCAAATCTAATCTGTATAAAAATAATATTTTATGATGAAATAAATATGATACGGGAAATATATAAAAAAACTATATTTAAGTTGGGCTACTAAAGTTATACACATGCATAAAATAAAGACTTATTGGAACAAGAATATTATTATACCTACACAATGCAATTAATAAATAAGTTGATAAATAAACTGAATAGACCGTAAATAAATATAATGCCTAGCCAAATATATACTAACATAAGTAATACATTAAAATATTGTACATAGTTACATACCTACAAATTTCAATGAATTAATAAGTTAATATATAAATAAACTATAAATAGATATAATGCCTAAATCTGCCCATTCGATTAATCTTGCTAAGAAGAAGGGCAAGAAACTTAGCAAGATCATGTCTTTTTTATCGGTATTTTTTTTCTGAATATGGCTTAATACTATTAAAGTTTTTTTTTACTTATATAAAATAAAACTAAACAATTTACTAAAAAAGGATAAAAAATATAAAAGACAGAAGGAAATTATGTCATGAGGAAAAAAAAATATATATCTTAGTCTACCTGTCTAATGAGGTATCTTGTGCACTATAAAATCTTAATTCTCACTATCACTGAAACAATAGTAAATGAAAACCGGTATCTCGAGGGTTTCGTACGGACCGTTTAAAACAAAAACTTATTCCACGTGCAGGTATGCGTAACCAACATAACTTGACACTGACGATTCAATAAACTTAATGTATCTAAAGAGCCTAATTAAGTTGGCCTTTTATAAGTTTTTAAATAATTAAAATAATGTATATTTCAGTTTTTTTTTTTTCTGTACGTGTGCTATAAGAACTGATTCCAAACGAAATTCCACGTATCGAAGTCAACTGGAAGGGCCATATAGGATTTAACGGAGAGCCAATTTGTACGAAATTGATTATGTCACGCGCAACCAGGCACGTATCCAGACTTTTGTTTCGGGGGGGACATTTATTGAACCAACAACGTGAATTGTGAAAGAAACCTCTGTAATCCCTGTACCATAATATTATTAAGTATCTTAAGTATCTTACTATTTTATTTTATTGTACTCTAACGTACTTTACTGTGGTTATGAATAAACATTCCCGGTTCCATGTAAGTCATGCCAAATTTCGGCGGGGGATAAATCCCACCTATCGCCCCCCTCTGGATATGTGCTTGCGCGCAACAACATTTTTGCGTTAAGTTAGAATCCTTATTTTGTAAAAGCACCACGAAACCGTCGACGGTAGACTGAAAATATCAGTTTTAACTTGATATCTCTCACGGGGCCCGAGGATAAGTGTGTTGACAGACAAAAAGATGGACAACAAATATCTTAAAAGGTTCCGTTTTTTTTTCATTTTAAGGTACAGAACCCTAAGAGTCAGATCCATTGTATAGATTAAATAAAAATACACAAAGCCATACTCACAATTTATTGTGAAGTGAAACAAACGACTGAAACGACATAATGTAAACCTGCCTCTGGATTTCCGTATAAACTGCACGTGATAGTACAAACATATTGAAACAAGTACCCCTTATGCAAATTTTCTGACAACATAGAGGTTTGACAAAATACACAAGTGACGAACGCCAGTGGTCAGCGCGGTGGACAGGCCAGCAGAGAGGATGTAAAGCACTCAAGCTCAAATTTCACAGGCGCTCCGATTTCCAATTTTCTGGACGTCTATTATTATGGAAGCTGGTCCACCTAAATTGTTTTAGAGTGGATACAGGAGGAACACTTAGTGCTTTCATAACATCATATAAGGAGATTACTCCAATGTACTCTGCGATGTCAATGCTTTCAGAAACATGAAGAGCTGCGAAAGTGCTGTCACTTTAGAAAACGAATCATTTATTACCGACACGAATAATTATGTAAAGTCAATTGTGGTCAAGTCAATTGCCTAGAAATAGTTACTATTTCTTAATATCAAAGCTTTCATAAAGTCATTTTGTAGCTAATTTAACTTTTCCTAGGAGTGGCCATTTTTACCAAAAGATTCAATTTATTTATGAAAGCTAAGCTGTTTAAAACGGTTCATTGTTATTTCTTATGTATACGATAAGTGATGATTATTTTTTTCGAAAATGGCAGCACTTTCCACTAAGAGGATATTTATTCGGCTGCAACCAAATAACAACAATGGCGTCTAAAGCGCAGAATTGAGTTTAATTTTATGGGACAAAAACAATCCTGTTACCCACAGACGTATAAATAGTAGCAGACCTAACATCACACTTCACACTAATATTATAAATGCGAAAGTTTGCGTGTGTGTGTGTGTTTGTTACTCTTTCACGCTGAAACAGCAGGATGGATTTGGATAAAATTTAGAATGGATATAGCTTATACCCCAACTTAACATATAGGCTGCTTTTTATCCCAGAAAAAAGCATGTCATTAAACCGAATAACACTTGGGCGGAGCCGCGGTCAAAAGCTAGTTAATAATAAACTCATAGAGTCGACGCGTGGCAATTTCAGCTCAGTGAACTTCGGGCTCTTTTAAATATAAATATTGCTTGTTTCCAAACGAAATATACTAGACATTTGTTTAGGAACTAACAAATATGTTCCAAGCATAAGCCAGCCAAAACAATCCATTTTTATACGTTTCTTCGTACCATGAAGCCTAACTGTAGCTTATTTTTTATGGAAACTTGCCAAAGAAAACATTTTCGGAATCGGGTAACTTTTCCAAGCTTAATATTAGCAAGAGGTGTGTCAGGATCCTTGTATTAAAATAAAATATGGCCTATGTTACTCAAAAATAGTATAGATTTTTACAAAAGAAAGAATTTTTAGAATCGGTTCAGTAGTTCCAAAGATTACCTCAAACATACAAACAAACAAACAAACAAATCTTTCCTCTTTATATAATGGTGTAGATGTAGATAACAGAGATACAAACATGTTTCTTTGCCTCAAGCAGGTTTGATGGCACAGTTTGAATTGCTAAGGTTGATTTGGCCGGATGATTATTTTCCATTTATTCCTATTCATAAATCTTATTTTCGCATTTTTGTTTTGGCTGAAATAATTTAAGAGGGACGCTTTGCTATATAACCCAAGGAATGGTTTTGATAAAATTGAAAGTCGCTTGCCAGAAAGCGCGTGAAATATTCCAAAATGAGTTAATTTTAAGATTTAAATTGATACATTTTTTTATATTTAAAAGCGATAATAAACAAAGCCGGATAAGCTGATGCCGGGCTCGACTGCGGAGGTACCACCATCTTACTCGCAAATCCTCCCGAAGTTATTCGGGGGAGAGTAAGAGAACAGCTCTCAGGCAAAACCAGGCGGCCCACCATTGCCTGGGACCGATGGATGGCGGTATATCCATCCAAATTGTCGGGCCTTATATAAAACAGACTGGTGACGGCCAGCGGAGTCACTGGTGCAAGGGTTTCGGCACCGCGCTCACCAACCCGCCTGCCCAGCGTGTGTGAGTATGGGCATTTCTTCCAGGAGGACCGCCAAGAGTGGCGAAATCCTGGAAAGGCCTATGTCCAGCCGTGGACGAAACGGGCTGATGGATGGATGGATGGATAAACAAGATTTTTGTATTCATTGTAAATTATAAGACAAAGATCAAGGGAATTTAACGCAAATTTAAAACAAGCACTCAAAAGAGACTTTCAGCTACTATGAATTGAGTTGCTTCTTTTGCCGGTCCGACGAAGAAAGCTCGACTTTTGGGCTTATAAAAAAGTCCTGCCATCACTGGAGGCAAGTTGCTGAATGGCAAACACTATGCACTAAAAGGTAGGACTTTTTCATTTGAGCCTCAGTAGTGTTGCTTGCTGATGAAATATAAATATCGGGTGTAAATGTTCATCTTAGGGCCCATTACCTTAATTCGCAGTCCTGCTCTAACGCTTCTGCTTTTTAACTGTCTATCCTACTCTATTCAGATGCCGCGCACGCAAAAACATCAGTTATTTTGAAATCGCGGCTATACTGATGGTTTTTTTCATTTTTATGGAACAATTTGCAGCTGCTTTATACTAATATAAGTTATATTATGCAAAGTTTCAGATCTAATTTCAAGTATTCATTGAATTCTATCGGTTTATTGTACGGTTTGGAGGTAACTTTGTAATTTTTTTCTATCGAGAAAATTTAATGGAATCACGTTTTCACAACAGCATTGACATAGCATTAGTCCTCAACTTTATCATGTATTAATTTCAGAGTGATTCTTGCAGTATTTATTGGTATAAAACAGGATTATGGGAAGCTAAGTGAGGTATAATACACCCTTAATATGATAATTAATGCACATGAACAATGAATGCACATTTCACAGTAGGCTTGTAAAATTTACCTCAAAATTACCCTCTTAGACAGTATTATTTACAAATATTTAAAACATTAGTAAATTTTAAAAGTTATTGAATTATTTTATATATTATTCCTTGATAATGCCTTAAGGCGAAACCAGTTGAAGTTATTAAAGTATACAGGTTGTTAAGATAATATTGCGGAAATCTAAAACTGGTGATAGTACTCGTCCAAATTTCTGTGAAAAACAATCGAGAAATCATAAAAAATTATCAGTTGTCATAAATTTTAGTCAAGCAGGTAAAGGATATTTCTATGGAACAAAATATTTTTTTTGCGCTCTTTGTGATTGTTTTCAAAGTAAAAGTTGTTCTTATGAACGGGTACTACAGCCAGTTTCCGGATTCCGCAACAATGTTACAACGTTACTAGCAGCCAGTAGGTATATAAGTGAAACAGTACAAGGGGTTTCTCAAAAATACATTGTAATATTACCATTACATACTGTAAAGACCTTTTAGAAAATACTTCATCCTAGCGAGCTATTTAAAAGTGTCCAGGAAATCTGAAGTACAAAACGTAAAAATACTTAAAAGTGTCGAATAAGGTCCTTAACCTTTGCGATGCTTTAACGTAGATCCACGCTACAGCCACAATACTTTTTACCGCAGACCATAGACGAATTTCCTTTGAGCCACGTGCTGCAGACAGGTTAACCTACCTATAGTTAAAGGTTTCCATTTTTGACGGAACCTTAAAAATGGAAGTTAATTCCTGAAACTGACACACGCCGTCCCACCGCGTGTCAGTGACTGGGAACGGAACGGAACAGAACGGAACAATGGCTTCCTGACAGTTTTAAAGTGAAGTGGGCTGTTAAAATGAATGTGATTCTGCGAAAAGTTACACAAAAGAAAAACGTTTAAAGTGTTGAGCGGTACTGAAAAGACCAGCTGGGCTTTTTCAGAAAATTGTACTCTTTTTATTACGATTTGAGGACTTGATTTATACATTGTTACGTCATGAATCCTCGAGAGGGTGTCGGGGTGTTTCCGTGTGAAATGCAAGTCACAGTCCACGTCCCCACGTTTCACCGACGATTCTTACGTAAAATAATATAAAAATAAATGAATTATATCTTGAATAGATTTTTTCTGTGTTTTATATATATATATATCTATTTACATCTACAATAAATAAAAAACAATAAATAAAATATGTTTTATTTCGTTTAAATAGGTTAAACTAACATAAATAGTGGCTGGTGTCTCCTTGTAAGCTTGAAAGACTTGAGTCGGGAGGCACCGCTCCTCCTTAGAAAACTAATTATACCTAAAAATAACATTTTGCTTAAAACTACACACAGGAAATACATTAAGTTTTAATTCAATTTCAGCATTAAGTTTAATTTAGCCCTGTACGTGTACGTTTTGTGGCAGCGTATGGTGAGGCCTCTTATTGTGTACAAGAGTTTTTCATCAAAATGCTCTTATTTGCATTAAACTGTCCACATTTAAAATAACTCTACACCCGAGGGATTCAAGTCAGTCAAATATGAAACGAAAATAGCTACAATTCAGATTGATTAGTATGCCTTAAGTTCAATTGCACCGCTTTTCTTGCTCTTTTAACACCATTTGCAGCATTTTACGGAAAATCGGTGTGAACCGCTAGAGAACTATTAACTCAGCATTCTTCACTCCATTATATGTACAGTACATGCAAAAGTTCGGCCTCACCAAAAGTACTTCAGCAGAGAATGAATTCTGACAACCAGAAGTAGTTTCGTTCGGAAACAAAAATTATTTATTAAATCAGTTCCAAAACGTAGCTTGGGGATCAAATCAAATCCTACTCAGCCTTCCTTACTCCATAAAATGCATAAAACATGTAAAAATTCGGCCACGCCAAAAACATTTTAGCAGAGGGTGAATAACAGAGGATGAATTCAGAAAACCAGTAATAATTTCGTTTGGAATCATCCTGTCAAATCTCAAATCACTCGGAAATAAAATAAGAGATCAAGAAATAATTTAGTTTTGAAACTAGATATTTTAACGGGGGTTCAATTCAAAGAAAAACTAAATCAACGCGGGTGAAGCCGCAGGCTAAAGCTAATAGAATATGATGTTAAATGGCAAACCTTTATTCTTCTTATCTTATTTGAATCTCCTTTCTACTCTCATTCTATTACTAGTTAATTAATGTCTTATGGGGGCTATAATTGCTGGTGAACTTCAAAGCCACAATCAACTAGATATACTAGTTACTAGAATTTAAAAAACCCGGACAAATGCGAGGTTTCGTACAAATTAGTAAAAGTTTTAAGAAATCTACAAAAAATTTGGTTAACCGAACAATTATGTCCGCACATACCGTTGCTAAGCCTCGATGATTATTTAATGATATAATTACAAATATATATATTTATACGAGTATATATAATGTATAGTTGTAAGATTTTTCCCTGCACTTGTAGTATTAGACGGTATTACTTGCCAAATGTCATAGTTCTAGGTCAACGGAAAATACCCTATACATTTTGATTCCCTTGAGAGTGTCGAAACATACGTGTTTTGCGGCATAAACGGCCGTACCTTTTTTTAAAGTTAACTTAGAAGTTTGATTTTTTCACAGCTTCGAGGGACTGTAGACTTGAGTATATGATTTTAACTTCAACTCTATATCTACACGTGTTCCCGAGATAAAGGGTCTTAACAGACAAACGAACAGATGGACGGATAGACGGACAACAAAGTGATCCTATAAGAACTCATGATCCTATAAGGGTTCCGCTTTTTTCCTTTTGAGGTACGGAACCCAAAAAATATAAAAAATACATTTTAATCTACAGAATATCTAAAATAATGTACCTTGATTATAATTTTGAATTTTAATCGGAACTTCCTAATTAAGTATGCAAAGAAACACTTCAAACTTAGTTAAATTAAAGATCTCCCAACAAATGAATTCCTTTGATTATGACAATTGTAATTAATTATTTAGGCATATTTTAGCGAATTCGCAACTTGATTCTCCGTCAAGCGAAGGAGATATCAATACGGGACGAGTCGTGCGAGCGAGTGAGATGCACGTACCCGGGGTCACCAGCAGTAATAAGATAGACATGCTTATTTAGAAGGAGAGGTCGGTATAAGAAGTAAATTTGGCCATCTACGCCCGCTTTAAAAACTAATACTGTATAGGATGAAAGGAATAAAAACTAGAAGTTCATCGAAACAGATATTTATAATATATCTTTGCATGTAAAATTTACTTTAAATTATTATTTGTAGATTCGACAGTTTTACTCGACAAAATCAAATCATAAAAATTTTCAACAATTTTCTTACTCAGAGCCATAAATTCAAATCAGCGTTGAAACAGCTGACACGAACTAAAATGGCGGCTTTTTAGCCAACTTTTACGGTCTATTAAAGTGACATTAGCATGAAGTAGTACTTAATTGCATCAAATATTTAAATGAAGACATTTTCCCGGTATTTCGCAACATAAATTAGGTTCTCCGGTGGCCA
This sequence comes from Ypsolopha scabrella, assembly GCA_910592155.1. Lineage (NCBI taxonomy): Eukaryota > Metazoa > Arthropoda > Insecta > Lepidoptera > Ypsolophidae > Ypsolopha > Ypsolopha scabrella. The sequence goes on from OU342982.1 coordinate 17,467,294, forward strand.
ACGGTTGCACGTTATTGGAACTGCGCCAAAAATAAAATGGTTTAGTTACGTTCTTTGCAACTCAATTATAACTTTACTCCACGAGGCATCAGGAACCAATTACCTACCAAATTTATAGTCGTGAACTCGTGACACAATGATTTGCACTAAGATCTAGGGTCTCCTAACTGAAATTAATACAGTCTATTTTTGAATCCTTAAGAGGATAGGTTCCGAAAAACTATAATTTATTTTTCCTTGTTTGAAGAATCTAGCAATACTAGATATTTGAAAAAAAATTGGGCTTTTGTCAAGAGTATACTGCACACTCTTATCGAAACAGAATCTTCAGACGTCATTCCAACATTGAATTAGAAAAAATCAAAAATGACTCCAAAAAAAGTTTTCATGTCGAGTATTAACATAATTTGAGCAAAATCATATTATATTAATTATTAATTAAAATCTGTATAGACTTAATTAAACTTTTATCCGAACAGATATTTGATACAAACTTTAGTTTTTTTTTTTAATAATAAAATTCGTGATAAATGTCGTCATTTTGATGATTTTCCAGAATTCGTCCCTCTCGCACTGCAGGTTTTTCCGCATGGAGTAACAGCGATCAATGCAATCGGAACCTATTCTCTTAGGAAATAAATATAAAGATTGAATCAAATATATCTCCTGGACTATTTAAATTAAGGAAATTGCTATTTGTTACCTATATAAAGATTTAATAATGTATCTCCTAGGCTAAGGCATACTTTATTATTGTAATAATTTATATTTAAGAAATTGCTATGCCCTGTCAGGGTTCATGTTTATTACAAAAAATGTTATTTAAGACCTGTACTGTATTGTACAATTTACAACATGAGTGCAATAAAGGAATACTGAATACTGAAAGACTGTGGCTCTACCAACTGAGCTATCGCCCGGCTAGGTCCGAATCCCGTTTCAGAGCTCCTCACATCCAGTTTTACTTTTCTGATTTTCTCTACCGCAATGATATAATATTAAATTGTTATCTCCTTGCGATGGATAAATCTCCAAGTGTTTAAAACATAAACATTTATTTCTCATCATAGTTGCATTTCTATAATATATATTTATAACCTCGGTAAATTTTTCCTGATTAAACTGTCTGCTCTCATTCCGTTTGCATTTTTTTTAAATATACAATGACTTGTGTTAATATAAAGATTATAAAGTAATCTTCATAATACACTTCATTGAATCACATGCCCATCTGTTATTTAAAATGACGACGCTATGGTGGCAAAGAAAATTACTTTTTTATCTACAATGGGCTTACGGCTGGCCATTACCTCGCCTAATGGAAAGCGTCGAAAAGAAACTAGGATGAAGGGTGCTCGCCCAGCAACTGGGTGAGTGACAGTCTTTCCAGGGACTTCCACATAAAATCTACAGAAGTCGGTAGCGGAGGAATGACTGAAGTACACAACTGCCTGGAACCATTGCACTCTAACTACAAATACTAAGGATAAGTGATGTTTCTCTTGTTTGAGCACCTATAAATGTTCTTTGTACCTAGGAAGTAGTTCTTAACCTTTTATGCCAGATTTGACGATCTTGATACGAGTATTTTAAAATCGTTCGTTCGGGGCTTCGTCCATAGAAACAAATGTTTCTTGAAATCCTTTTTACACTTCCAAAAATAGGTAGGTACGTCGGTAATGTCACAAATAAATCACGAAGGTAATATTTAAAAACAAGCTTTATATAGGTTGAAAATAAATCAACCGACCAAATTCATACTGGAGACTCGGTTAGTGATCAAGAACTAGGTTCAGTAATTCTTTCGGCCAATTTCATAAAATAATTTTTTTTGCTGCCTAACTGGTTGCACTAGTTTAAGTACAATTCCTAGTGCAGGAACTATGGGGATTTTTTTTTTCAATATTCACCTGGAGTGTTATTAGACCTGATGACTAGCCGAGTCTCCAGTATGAATTTGGTCGGTTGATTTAATTTCACATAGTAGATTGACGTGTTTTGTCGATACACCTAGTTTTGATATTTTTTTATTGCCATTTGCTTTTTCGAGCGGCTTTCAATATATACACGAAAATTTGCTTTCTTTTGAACATTGTGCTTTATAAACAATATTTTTTTAGTATTTCCAACACAGCGGGCACAGTTTGTTGTTAATGGGGCTCAAAATATTTTATATTTCTGCCGGAATAGTCAGTTCTTCTGGTGATATATTCGAAAAACTTGGCTGAATAAAAATAAATCTGGCCAGAAAAAGTGATCTCTCCACTGAGTAAATTGAATAGCAGTGGTTGAACGTCACTGTCAAAAAAGCTCTGACTGAAAGCTCATCACCCATTGTACATATAAGATTTAATTGCCCAAGGCTACATTCAATTGAAAATACGGTTACTTCGGATTTCTCCTGCTCCTATTAAGTAACCAACAGTTATTTAAACCAGAGGTGCAATTGTGTGAGCCAATGGTATTCCAATTCGATTGTCATATGGCTATACGGCTAAGCAAATAAGCCGAACTTTGTATGTAAATCTGTCAAGCTAAATATCTTTAAAACAAAATTAATATTCAAAATTTTGGCAAAATGGTGACTTTTAAAATACCAGCACCAGATGATGGAGGTCATATAGTTTGGTCTATTACGAAAAACAACAGAGAAACGGATTATTAAACTTTGTACTAAAACGGTGGCGTGCCTAGGCGCCTTAAGGGTGTGTTAGTATGATCGGTACAGATATTATTTTAAATACTGGGATGTCTGAATAAAGTACCAGTACCTCATAACAAGACGATTTTCTTTACTCAAAATATACTAATCGCGTGGACACCCTCACGGTCGCTGGCCACTCGGATGAGGGGTGCGGGTTGCGGGGTGCAATTAGGTGTGTGGGGAGGCCGGTGAGCTGCGTAGCCATAGCTTAGAAAACTGATGGAATTTTTGGTGAAAATTCAAGGTATATATTTTTTTCTCGTAATGACATCAGAATCGTGTATACTTTCACACCCTAAAGGGATTCTTGACTTTGCATTTAAACCCTGTAGTAGGTACTTGTCAAGTCAATTTGCATTCTTGTTTCGTCTCATTTGGTCTGACTGAACTAAAACAAAATTGTTCAGAGCAATTTAACTTGTAAAATATTGGCATAAGATACATAATTGTGTCATCTTTTTCAATTCCCTCTCAGTCTTTTTAGGGTTCCGTACCTCAAGAGGAAAAAAACGGAGCTCTTACAGGATCACTTCGTTGTCCATCTGTCTGTCTGTCCGTCTGTCTGTCTGTCCGGCCGTCCGTCCGTCTGTCTGTCAAGACCCTTTATCTCGAGAACGCGTAGAGGTATCGAGTTGAAATTAAAACCATATACTGAAGCCTACAGTTTCTAGAAGCTGTGAAAAAATCAAACTTCTATGTTAGATTAGACATCTTTGTTAAATAAGATACTTGTTTGTCCAATGAATTATAATTAAACTTGAATACACCCGACCGGTTTCGCTTATAAGCATTATCTAGGTCTATAAAAAATAATAACATTTCCGTGTTTAATACGTGTGATTTCTTTTTTATAAAAAATAAATAAAATAAATAAATATTATTTAAGTTATTTTTATGTTATAAAGCCCTAGATAATGCTTATAAGCGAAACCGGTCGGGTGTATTGAAGTTCAATTATAATTCTGTGGACAAGTACTAGTGTCTTATTTAACAAAGATGTATAATAAGTTCTACCAAGTGCCGACAATCACAGCCATCAACATTCTAAGTTAGACCTAGAACTATGAAATTTGGCAAGTAATGCAGTCTTATACAACAAGTATAGGGAAAAATCTGAAAACTATACAGTTGTAATTAAATCAAATGGGCGACTCCAACTCGCACTTGTCCGGTCTCTGCACGTATGAAATGTACTAAAAGACCGATTAAGAAGATCCGATTATAATAGTTCTCTTCGATTATGTAGCCAAATTAATACTGGAGACTCAGCAAGTGGTCAGGACCAAAGTTCTATTATCCTTTCTGTGAACTACGCAAAATAAAATGTAGGCTTCCTACACTAATTAAGCTGAGGTTGTTTTTGAAGACGTATAGGGGCACAAAACAATATTTTTCGTATTTCTCAAACAGGGTCTTGAAACTTGGTCCTGCGTCAGGACTCCTGACCACTTAACCGTATGAAATGCTGTAAGGTATTTTATGTGGAATTGCAGATGCTAAAGAGGGAAATGAAGAATTTTAATGAAGGGGTCCGCAAGACAACCGAGGGTAGGTTTAATAAATGGTCAAACCTGTTTGAAGACGAATTGTAATTAATGAACATAGTAAAATTGAATTGAATGATTGATTGATTTGTCCCCCCAACATTTGTTTCCCTAGGTTTTGTTCCCAAACGCATAACATATTTTTAAATAAAAAGAGTTAATTAAAAGAACATTACTGCTAAGACCAGGAAGTAAGCAATCCTGGACGAGTAAGTTAAAAGTCTGAGCCCGTAGGGCGAGCACTTTTCTAAACATGGCCAGGATTGCTAATTAATGGTCGAAGCAAGTATAGTGCTTTTCTCAAAAATAAAATCAGACACTTTCATGTTTTTCAAGTTAATGAGTTATATCAAATAAAAGAAACTAACTAGGTAATATTACAAGTTAGTTGGGAAATCAGTCATGTTTATTGTTATTGATTTCTTCAGCAAAGAATTTAGTAATTTATTTGCCAGTTTAAAAGCAGGAGCTTTAGAGCAGGACTGCGAATTGAGGTATTATGGGCCCTTATGCCATTATTCTTTACGTGGGTAACTTGGACATTCTTTTTATTCCTACGAGATCTCAGGTACTTATCAAAATTGAGCTTCCTCTTCTTACTTCGCCCGAGCACCGATAATGATGATAGCACGAATAATTCGCAGTCCTGCTCTAACGCTTCTGCTTTGTAACTGTCTATCCTAGTCTAATCAGATGCCGCGCACGCAAAACATCAGTTATTTTGAAATCGTGGCTACACTGATGGTTTTTTCATTTTTATGTTACAGTCTGCAGCTGCTTTATACTAAGATCAGTTATATTATGCAAAGATTCAGATCTAATTTCAAGTATTCATTGAATGCTATCGGTTTATTGTATGGTTTGGAGATAACTTTGTAATTTTTTTCTATCGAAAAAATTTAATGGGGTCAAGTTTTTAACATTGCGTTGACATAGCATTAGTCCTCAACTTTACCATATTATCTAAATTCGTTGCGGGGACGATGAATCCTGCACTGACTCTCCGTGATTGTGAGTATTGCGCACTTCCCCCCGGTCGGCTAGCCCAGCCAGGACAACTCCTTGAAATAGAGCCGAACGGCTTTAGTCTGCCGACACAAAATCTGGTCCAGAGAAAGGGAGATGGAGCTCATTGCGATCCCTGCTTTACGTCTCATGTCATCAGTGGCGGGGCAGTGAAGCAGCACATGCTCCACCGTATCATCTGCGTCTAAACACCCTCGACATAGGGGGCTGTCAGTAACACCTGTAGTGAAAAGGTGTTTGTTCAGGTCGCAATGTCCGGTAATGATACCTACCATATTTCGGAGGTCAGGCCGTTTAAGTTTCATAAGGTTTACTGTTTTTTAGCGGTACCATTAATCTTGACAGTCGGCAGTCAGTCCGTGCTGCCCACCTCCTGTTCTACTCGGTGAGAGTGTATCTCCTAAGCTCTCCCCTGATAGCTTCTGCTGATGGTCGACACAGACTGTTTTCCTGCTTCGATACCTTCATGCTAGTTGCTAGTTTAGCAAGGGAGTCTGCTTGTTCGTTGCCTTCGTCATTGCTATGTGCTCTGGTCCATGATAACTTTACCTTGCACATTGCTGATAGGTTCTGCAGTTCTGCATGGCAATCTGCTACAATTTTAGATCTACTTACAGGTTTGCTTAGCGATGAGAGCGAAGCTGCACTGTCTGTTATTATCATAATCTCTAGTATGTCGCAAGGTCTACTTATGCAAATATCATTAGCTGCCTTAGCCGCTAGGAAAAACCGTTGTTATGTTGTTAAGAGGCATTGATTTACTGAGTCCTAACTCTGGAGAAATGTAACTGCAGCCGCTACCATCTTTGTTTTTTGATCCGTCTGTATAAAAAGTTACTGACTTTTGGTTATAGGTTGTATTTTTTTTCGAAAGATATGTCATACCTCCTATCTAATAAATAGGTTTTCGGTGTTCTACCTGTCCCATTGGCCGCCTCCGGTACGACTTCGAGAGCTCGATCAAGGATGCGGCAGTGGTTGGTTTTTAGAACGTTACTTTTCCATTGGCCTGTAGATTTTACCCGAAGGGCCGCGACCATCGCCTCTTGTTGTATGTGCAAGTGTGGCGAAGTAAGCCCGAGCAGTATGTCCAGCGCCGCAGAGGGTGTTCATCTCATGCATCGACTGATCAGAGTGCACGCTAGTCTTTGGATTTGTTGAAGTTTAATTTCTACCGTGGTCAGCTCCGTCCTTGGCCACCATACCAAGGCACCATACGTTGGCACCGGTCTTACCACCACAGTGTAGAGCCATTTGCCATTACCATATCAATTTCAAAGTGATTGTTGCAGTATTTGTTGGTATAAACCAGGATCAAGCGAAGCAAAGTGAGGTATTATACACGCTTAGTAGGCTCATCATCATATCACAGATCATTTTTTTCTTGCTTATTCTAGAATGATTTTGGTTCTTTCAAATACTAAGGGCATTAATTACTTTAGATTATAAATAGAACAGATTCTATCGTCATCATATTGTGTCAGTCGAAAGCAAAATATCGCAAAGTAAGCTTTAAAACCCACCTTTCACATTTTGGTATGATGTAAGAAATTTTGCACAGATTTTCTGTACACAATTTTTTTGTGTTAAAAATTATGTAAGTGGTGCAAAATTTAATACATGCACATCCAAAATAAATCAGTTATAGTAATTATCAACGATATAAGATCATCATAACCAACAAACTCAGTATCCGATGTAATTTTGATTCACAGTACTACCAAAATAAACACTTTCTTTAAAACATCTCACAAACACACATACATTTTATCCCATTAGTAGGGGCTCCTTGAATAAGATTATTCGTGAGGATTTGCGGTAATCCTGCGCATTTGAAGCTCTATTTGCCATTACGAATTTGTTGTGATTCTTTCGTTATTTATCTCTGCAAGCCCATGATACATCTGCTTAAGGCCTTGCCTCACCTCTTCATATCGTCTGCGTATGTACCCAATATAATGTTATCCCTCATGCAGCATTGTCACCCACTTGGTGACAAACTTGGTCCAAATACACGGGTGCATATGACTAACGTGACCAACCCAATTCCATTTTAGCTTTGCAGTCTGCGCCGGCAACATAAGCAATTTGCGTTTTGGAGCGCAATAAGGTACGTGATTTGAGTGCTATCATTTCGTTTCACAGAGAGACTATTGCGCTCCATCACTTCTCTCACGAACAATTTGCATGTTAATAAATAAATCGAATTTCTTTTCTCTTAAATGTTTATTAATATAGGTAATATGTAAACGCATTCTGTCGTAAAATTTAAAGGTAACAAAATCGTATTACGTCTTTCAGTCAGTAGAGTGTAGAGCGCATCAATCGACATCATTTCATTTCAGGTAACCATTTGTTTTCAATATTTATTGAACGTCTGCGTAAAAATAAAGCTTACGTATTTTTCATTTTGTTTTATTGTGTGTTTTTAATGCTTATTTTATATTTTTCCTAATTCACTCATTCTAAAACTACGTAAGTCGCAACTAAGGATTTCAAACTCGATGTCCATTGCCGAGGGATTATTTAAAAAAAAACTTGGCAATTTTATTTTCGCTGTCAATGTCAACAGTCACAATGACATGACAGTTGATTATTTTAAATACGGAGTGAACTTGAAAGCAAAGGTAATTGTTTTTGAAATTCTGTGTTTATCAACCTTTGCATTTTTTTTAAATATCTTTATTTGATAATGATTTAATTCTGAAAAAAGTATATGATGCTCAGAAGGCCAATATCTTGAAACGGTTTTTAGCTTTGTACCATTTATTAATTTGTAATGTTGTCGATTATCATGATATCAAATATAATTAATTACTTCATGAATAAACGCATCTGATCATATCTTAATCTCATTTCATCTTATCTTATCTTATCTTATCTGGTAACCTATTTAATTGGGTGAACTAATTGGGTGAGCTATCAGCTGCGATATCCACCACAAACATCTCGCATTCCTGTTTCACGGCATTTTTGGGCCAGCCAATATAGTTATTGTGAAACTTTTTGTTATTCGGCCTTGACCTTAAATTAAATGTTTCAAAATAATCTGGCCAAGTGCAAGTCGGACTCGCACACAACGAGCTCCGTACCACTACACAATATGGGTACGGAACAACAATAACAACAATATAGATGCCACAACAACATAAAGGCTACAAAAAACAACAAAAAAGCGCTGAAAAAAAAGTTTGTCAACCTCTGCGTATAGAATTCAAATTTTTATAATTTGCTGTTTTACTTTTGAGTGTGTACTACAATCTGACTAAATGTATTACCGTCTTTAAGAACCAAAACAAATGAAGTTAAAACAATGCACCTTTTTCGCGGTTTCCTGACTGGGAAACTCCCTTAAATTTCAATATCTTAAATATTCTACTATTGGTCGTGATAGCAGCATAGTAACACGTATTCTGTAAAAATGTCAGCTGTCTACCTATTACGGTTAAAGCTGTAGACCCCTATGACAGACGGACAGACAGGCAGACAGTGAAGACTTAGTAATATGGTCCTGTACCCTCGGTTACAGAACCCTAAAGATACTTTAAAAATAATTGAAGCATACCAAATTGATAAAATCTACCTAAACTAATTTCCTGAACTTTAAAACAGTAAAATCTCTCTATCTTGTGTTTTGTTAGTACTGAAATAAGAGGAAAAGAAATATCTGATAACATCGTTAGAAATAATATCTTGTTAGTAAGTGATACACAAATAAACTTCCTCATTAATATCATTATTCTTTATGGAATCGTGAATATTAAAATTAAATTTTCTGGATTCTTGCGGTTGGAACAATAGGCATGTATAAAATTTAATATTCTAATAAAATTCCGCCAAGTAATTCTCCGCGCAGATATTGAAATGAGTCATTCATACATATAATTCCCTCAAGGAATGAATGATTTGAATTTCAGATTAGTTCACCGGAGGAGGGGTCTTTTAGACCCCGCAGTGGAGCCTTAAATCAATAAACCTGGTTTTTGGGTGTTTGAAACGCTAATTATTACGGGTCACGCGTAACCGTTTTACGTTCTTGAATTTGCTTAAAATAATTTGTATCGATTAGAATCAACAATAATTACTTGTATATTAGAAAATAAATTAAGTACATTTTGTTTTTCTTCTTCTTGAAGTACCCCTCCTATTGCTCGGCTGTGATTGCAGCTGTATTTGTTTTTATAAGAGATATTTTGCCGAAGTGAAAAAATAAATCTGAAATGATTATTTTCTAATATTATTCCATCCATCCATCAGCCTGTTTCGTCTACTGCTGGACATAGGCCTCTCCAGGATTTTGCCACTTTTGGCGGTCCTCCTGGAAGAAATACCCATACTCACACACGCTGGGCAGGCGGGTTGGTGAGCGCGGTGCCGAAACCCTTGATCCAGTGACCTTGCTGCCCGTCACCAGTCTATTTTTTATAAGGCCTAGCAATTGGGGATGGATAAACCGCCATCCATCGGTCCCAGGCAATGGTGTGCCGCCTGGTTTTGCCTGAGAGCTGTTCTCTTACTCTCCCCCGAATAACTTCGGGGCCGTTCAAGTATTACGTAAGCACCATTTCTTTGTTTTGCTTATTTTCGATGACATGGGGGGTAGGGGAGTCTAGATGATGATTACGTCATCGGTATATTTTTGCCCCTTACTCTATGTTGAATACTGTATCAGTAAAATCTAATCTCTATCCTAAATCTATTTTCTTATTTTTAAAATTATAATTATTACATTATAATATAAAAAAATATATATTTATAATTGAAAAATGTTTACGTAAGCATGGGGGGAGGGGGTAAGAGCTTTGCTTACTTTTGCTGACAAGGGGGATGGGGGGGTAAATAATTGTAATAAATCTGCTTACGTAATACTTGAACGGCCCCTTCGGGAGGATTTGCGAGTAAGATGGTGGTACCTCCACAGTCGAGCCCGGCATCAGCTCTACCACCTACAAATCTAATATTATTATTAATATGTAAAACGGACTCGAGCCACAATCTTATCTACTATGTGTTGTTTTAGCAATAATGAGAACATAACAGATACATTTACTGCTTTTTTCACCGCCTGGAAGTGCGTGCAGGGCTGCCCTCTTTGCAAACGACTACTATAGTAAAATTATCCACGAACAACGGTATAACGTGCTTTCCGAAGCACGTAGATCGATTACAAATTATGCCCCAACGGTATTGAAACGCGACCTCCCAATCGGAGAGCCGCAATTTGATCCCTTTTCCCCAGAGGCAGTCTTGTTCTTGGACACGGATTACGGAACCGGATATCCATACCAGGAAGTTGGATATGACCTACTTTGAACGGACCTCTGTGCTATCCAACAAAATAGACACTTGGCTAGAGCCCCTTTTCAAAGAAGAATAATTACCACTATAATTCAGTCGCCATGTCCCTAGCACCTTACAAAAAATCCGAATTTAACGTAACTTTGTGATGTTGTTTGTAGGTGCTACACCTAATTATTCGGACAAAAAATACCCTATGCGAACTTTGAGGGGGACCAAAAACCACAAAATTTTTGCACATTTTTCAGTTTTTGTTTAATTAACCGAAAACGGTTGATTTGAGCGGAAAACTATAAACGGGAAACTTATAGTAGATTAAATTTCCTACAATTACCATAAATAACATTACTTTTAGGTCGCTTAGGAACCGAGATAGGGCTTCGAAAAAGTGCAAAAATTCGTAAAATCCTAAAAAAAACTGCTAGAAAGACTCGTTTTCGCTATGTTTGTTTTTGTCAATTTTGCACTATACTTAATTGAGTAATGGTATCTTCAACCCCTCTCCCCATATACCATATACATATACCTCCTCTTCTGTGGGATATTCATACTACACAGTGCAAATTTAAGGTTTTAAAAAGGATAAAATAACCCAGTACATCTTTCCAGGATTTTTATATCTAGTTTATTGTAACGGATCTTGTGTTTAGTGTACAGTGAATTTTTATAATAAAATATCAAGAATACAAATAAATAAAATTTTATATTTAAAAGGTTTGGCACAGACTTATTTTTAGTAATTTGCATCTTTTGCTACATAGGCCTTCATAAAAATTAAAATGCTTTCAATAAAACCTGATTGTGAAGATGGCTCTCCTGGGAGATATAATTTTTATTGACGATGAATATTAAAGAGATGTCGAATGTAAAAAAGAAAAGGCTTTGTATTTCGAGTGTTTTTTTTTAAATACTAAAAGCGTTTAATGTGTCTGTCAATTTATGAAAAGATTATACGTGCTAATGCTTTATTTGTTTTAGAATCAGAAAATGGAAATTTAAGATATGTTTATGAAAGACGACTGCTTATTTACTGAATATTTACATTTCATGCAATAAACTAACGTGTAGGCAATTATTTAACATTTTTTTATTTTTCTGAGAACTGTAGTGTGATTATCCCTCCAAGTGTCGTATGTGTACACTGTCCGCATAACTTTTTGCATACCCGAAATGTCGTATGCGTACACTGTCCGCATAAGGACGTTCCGATTTTCAACTTGAACTTTTGTTCTATAAAATTCTGCGTATCGAAACGCAACAAAAACGAAAAGTTTGTTTAGAGTGTTGGCTATACCGGAAGTGTACTTTGATTGGTCGAAGTCGATGGTATGATATCAAAATGAATAAATTTCTCCAGCAAGTCTGCGGCCCGCCGCCATTTTTCTTTCTGACGTAAAGAGTGAGAGTGAAGTGAAGAAATTACATTGAAATAAAAATGCCAAGGAATAGTGATATTTACATAAAAATAATTTATGTAGTAACCGCGTAATATATTAGGGAGTGTTCTAGTGATATTTTATTGTTTGTGAAATATGTGAATCGGTCAATATGGGTCAAATTGTGTGGTGATCTAGTGAAAATTTTTGTGGAAGTGAAATGCAATCGACGAAAATGTCTACTCATCTTTATTTTCGAGGTAAGTGGTATACATAATCTCATTCCTTATTTCATTGTGCTTATTCTCATATATAACACTATGCCTAAAATATAACCTAACATAACGAAATACATGGATTTCTAAATCCGGTCGGCAGGAATTTTTTCCTGGTTTTCTACCTCGACATTCTAGCCCGGCGGGAATAGCTTTTAGGGACACATTCAATAGGTTATGATTGACAGATTTATCTATCGCAAGGATATATAAATTAGCATTATTCATTGTTCTATTTAACGTGTACGTTACTAAAAAACAAATTTAGTAAAATTCAAAACCAAGAAACCTCTTATAAAATAGAAAACACCAGACGTTTTCTCTCGTACTGTAATGAAATTGGAAATCCTGCCAATGCTTATAGTGAAAACCTGCCAAATAGTGCCACACACTTCGAAGAAAATGCTGAAAAAATTACAACTTCTTAAAGGTAGATTAATTGTATTTTGTATTATGTATGTCTATTTTACGTTACTATGGCAATAAAACTTTAACAAAATTTTAGTCAATGTATTATATACAAAATTTTAGTCAATGTAGTATATAATGTATATGATTTTTGTGAATCGATCTTTTCTGTACCGATTTTTTGGATCGAACTTTTCGAAATCGATCTCAAAATCGATATTTTATAGAAAGAATCGACATCCCTAAATTGTGCACTGTTTTTATAATAACAATCACAATGAAGAAGATTATTATGAAGATTATGTTAATAATATTACGGTTCATAATTGGTTGAATTATAAACACAACATGAGTAACTACGGGGAGTCCCAGACCATAGAAAAAGTAAAGTGAATTATCTAATGGTCAAGGTTGCCATTTGAAAATTGGGTAAAATTTCCCCTGATGTGGGAAACCTATTTTAATTTCGTGAAATGCAGCCAAAAACTGCCAGTTTCATAAAACGTCAACATAATCTGCCAGAGATTAAATTACTGGACTAATACTGCCAAAAAGGCAGGAGCCTGCCACATATGGTAACACTGACTGTAAACCAAAGAGTGTTTCGGAACGTACTTTTTAATATTACCAAGTCCGTAATATGATAAAAAATAAAGACGACCGCATCAAAATCCGTTAAGAGCTTAATTTTAGATAAAACTGAACAAAGAGAAAAACAAAAAAAATAGTTAAGGTCTCAGTACAATTCTAATAATCGTATATTAAATTAATTACCCATTTAATTCAAATTTTATCAAAAATATTCATTGTACAGGGACGACTTTTTTACTGCTATACATATTATTATTACTATAGATGATTATCAAAATGTAAAAGAGTATGTATGAACCTAAATCCCAGTACAGTATGCATGTAGATTACGGAACCGCTATTCGATAACAAGTATTATCTAATTTCAGTCGCTTATCGTTAACGACATCGCTGTCGTATCGAATAATGTGTTTTGTGCTCAAGTTTTCTTCGATACTCACATCTCACTGAATACAAGTAGTAAAAAAAAGAATTTTTGCTTTCGATTGTACATAAGCGAAACATTAAAAATCAATTTTTTATTCATTCACACAAATTTTCGTTTTCTTCTTTACATAGCTAACAATAGGTATTGTTATTAAATATATTAAAAGCAAATCGTGTCATCATAAAATATAAAAGTATGATATGTAATTATAGCAAGTATCTCAATGGTACAGGGATAAGAAAGTAGCTTTTGTTTAGTTTGTTTTTACGTTTTATTTGTCACAAATTTAAGCCCGCGGCCTCACCCGCAAGGAAGTGTCTTTCAGCTATCGACACTTTTCAGCTTGTTGGTTATTTTATCAACACCCCTTATAGCTATTATGTTGACCAGGGTCTTTACGATGATAATAAAGTAAACCATATACAAATCCGTTGAGTGGTTCTCGCTTTAAAATGGAACATGCAGACAAACAAAACACCATGTATGTATTCTAAGCTTATGCGTGGGCTACGGGCAACGACGATGATCCAAGCGAATTCGCTCTGCGCTGCAAGCATCGGCATCAAACTCATCAAATATACAGTACAAAATTGTATGAGCTTGACGCCGATGCTTGCAGCGCAGAGCGAATTCGCTTGGAGCGTCGTTGCCCGAGGCCCTCAGGTTAGACAGTGGCACATTTGCTTTTATACTCCACAATCATTATTTCAAAATACTAACCCGCTAAATTAATTCGCTATTTAAGAAGTAGGTAAAAAGCTAAGGGACTTGTATATATCCCTTTTCAAAAATTTTGAATTTTACATATTTAAATTATATTTTTAAACTTTGACTTTTCAACAAAAGCCTTGTAGGCAACAATGCCAGTAACTACTTTAATTGTTTTAGAATATAAATAATAAACCGGCCAAGTGCGAGTCGCCCTCGTGCACGAAGGGTTCCGTACTATTATCTATAAAAACGGCAAAAAAATCATGTCTGTTGTATGGGAGCCCCCTTTAATATTTATTTTATTCTGTTTTTTAGCATTTGTTGTTATAGCAGCAACAAAAATACATCATCTGTGAAAATTTCAACTGTCTAACTATCGCGGGTCATGAGATATAGCCTGGTGACAGACAGAGGAATCTTAGTAATATGGTCCCGTTGGTTACCCTTTGGGTACGAAAATTTTGCATTCCAAATATGGGGAAGGTAGCACCAAAATAATGTGCTTGTTTGAATTTAATTTGAAATTGACATTGTAATTCTAATTCTAATTGTAATTTTAATTCAATTTTTATATGTCCTTACATGTATTTGTGCTGTCGTAATTGTTTTGTAATGCTCTATGTCAGTTTGTGTGTTTATTGTAATAATACTAATTGTATATAAATCTTTATGGGTCATTGGCCTGAAATAAATAAATTCATTCATTCATTCATTCATTCATTGCCTGGGACCGATTGATGGCAGTATATCCATCCCTGATTGCCGGGCCTTATAGAAAACGGACAGGTAACGGGCAGCAGCGTTACTAGTGCGAGAGCTTCGGCACCGCGCTCACCAACCCACTTACCCAGCCAGCGTATTTGAGTATTTATTTAAAATTGTATCTATACTATTCTGACATCATGGCACTACCCCCAACAACTTCCCCATTGCCAAAGGTTAGCTGGTAGAAAATACTAAATAGTATTAAGCTCGCCTGTGTACAAAAATTTTATAGTGTGCAATAAAGAATTTTATTATTATTATTATTATGAGCATTTATTCCAGGTGGACTGCCAAGAGCGGCGAAATCTTGGAAAGGCCAGCAGGGGACAAAACAGGCTGATGGATGGATGGATGAACCTCGGTCGCTGCCGTAGGGGACGGTCCCTAGCGGGCTGGTGACGTTACCTCATTGGTTTGCAAAGCTCATCCGCTATCCGAAGTAGGCCTCAGAGCAATCATCAGAAGCGTAGATTCAGGTCGCCATGGCCCAAGAATTTCTACTCTAAAAGGCACAAAATGCAGACATCTTTCAAGGCATTAAACTTGGCCCTGTGTCACTGACCTCTCATAAACAACTAGACTCACAATTTCGCTCAAAAAGTATCCGCGATGCATTTTGTCACCGCTATGGAGTGACAAAATCGAATGATGATTTCGTACAACTGACATTGCATCTCATGTTAACGACATAACGTCTTAATTTGGTTGAAGATTTTAAGCACGTCGCACATTCAGACACATTCTGACGAACTTTTCTTAGAGACTTGTTCGTCTGTCTTGTTGTTTATGAAATATCAATGCCCTACTATGTTATTATTGTACAAAAAACTTTATCCCACGATAAAATAAACTTATCAAAGTAAATGATACGCTTATAACCATAATGTATTCATGTACACTATATGTTTATGTACTACTAGCTTTTGCCTGCGGCACCGCCCGCGTGATATTCGGTTTATTGTTATGCTTTGTAATGTGCTAGAAAAGGGAGTAAAAATAATGTCACGTCTATTTGATAATAGGTGGCCCAGAGTATATGAAGAGCCGAAATCTACTGCAATACGTTCTGAGACTTGTTGTTCTCTGCGTAGGTATATGTACAGATTTATTTTTCACAGCTCGGACAGACGCAACATGAATGCATTAATTGACATTTGCATGATTTTACCATCCCACGGGAACAGTAATTTTTCGGGGTGAAAAGTAGCCTGTGTTAATTGAGGGTATGAGCTGTCTCCATTTCAAATTTCATTCAAATCCATCCAGCTGTTGCAGCGTGAAGGAGTATCAAACATACTAACACACAAACTTTCACATTTGTAATATTAGTATAATGTATTACATGTTCTCTATTCCAAAGTCCCATTAACTTAGAAACGTGTTTCTACTAAATAATTCACTTTCTCACTGTCCAAGCCTCTTGACATCTTCAAACCCCCCCAGAAATGAGCAAAGGAATAAAATTAACTCGAAATAACGACTCTGCGAAGGAAAAACGACCGAAGACGACTTTCTTAATGAAATGTTGAAATAATTCTAGCGATTATTTTTCAAGACTCGTATTTCTATCTGAACAGAATTAAATTTTTATGCCGACTGCCTGAAGGATTTGCTTGTTTAGTTATCTCTTTTCATTTTATTTTATGTAAATGGACATTTAAAATTTTGTTTAACAAACCTTTTAACATTAATTGTTTTATTACATTTTCCGAATAAGATTACTTTCCTTTTTTGCTCTTCTTTTATTATTTAGTGCAGTGAGTAACGTTCAAAAAGAGACGAATTTGTGTTGTCAACATTTTTATGTAAATGTTTTTGATATTACAAATAAAAGCATTTATTTTATAAACGTTTTTCTACAAGATATCATAGGATTTTAGAGGAAATATTCGTTACTCATACTCGTATATAAGCAGAATTGTGTTAATGCCTCCTAGATTGAAACGCCTTTTTGTGAAAAAAAAAGTTTCCGTGATCCTTAGCATAGCACGCTCCATAGCTCGTTGAGCAACCTAAAATCCGTGAATACGTCATCACAAAAAGGACAAGAAAGATGCACTTGTTGAACATCTATCATCTATCAGCATTACGGTATTGAAGACGTAAATATCTGACGCAACTTCTCGAATGCTGCCCAAAGTCGAAGTTGTTTTTACCGAGCGGTATAATACTGTATTGACTCAGATAAACGTATTTGCGATGCTGATTTTACTGTCAGCTTACTGGCCTTTGGATGGCGTGGCAGTTGGACATGACCTAAGTCTTATCCAAATTCGTCCGCAGGTCCACTCATCTTAGGTACCGCAACATTTCCGCCAGTTCAGAACAGACCAAGTTTCGATGGTCAAAGGCTTTACCGAAGTCCACAAACGCTATATATAAGGACTGATTATACTACTGAGTTTTCTATATCATCTGCGTCTACGGTAATACCACGTACAACAAAGGGTAGTGTAGGCCGACCTCGTCCCCGCTGGACCGACGGTCTAAAGGACGCTGCAAGTGGCGGCCGAATGAGGAAGACGGAACACCGCAAAGAGTGGCGAAATAAGGAAAGCCTATATTCAACAATAGATGGACACAAGCTGATGTATGGATGATTGGACGAAGTCTTCTCGTGGATGTCATAAAAGGCGACAATTGGATTATAGAAAGGTATATGCCAACAATTTATGTCTCTGTAGTATTAAGAGTCATGAAGTCACTAGATAGAAGACGTATACATGTACCACTTTAGAGATAGTTGGCTTTGGCCGTAGCTTTTCATCACTCTCATGACGAAACCAGTTGTTCTCTTCTGCAGCCCCTTCAGGGGGTTGCGTCTGGTTACCAATCACCCTGTATATATATTTTTTATTTTAAATATATGTATTGTAAAGGTTAACTTTGACTTGTAGAAAGTATACTCTATGTATCTATTTTACAAAATAAATATTTTGATTTGATTGACCATGCCGCCAAGTGACTTGTCGTGTGACGTCATGAGTAGCCGTACCAGGCTAGATTGCGTGGGTATCTTACGTAGATTTTTGCGGAGTTTCCTGGAAAGACTCCTCGTCTACTTTCACTCTCTCAATTCCTAGGCGAGCACGCTTTAGGGTCTATTCTCCAGATTTGTAACATTTTGTAAAAAAAAATACAAGAAATAATGGTAACGCCCAAAACCCAACTTTTAGCAACGAAAAATGTTTACAAGTGGTTTAATATACGCATCAACGTATATTTTGAGATTTTTCGTATTTGTAATCACGACTATGGAAAATCCTATTACTCTTAAGCTACCATAATATCACTAAAAATAAGTTGATGCGTATATTAAACTACTTGTAAACATTTTTCGTTGCTAAAAGTTGGGTTTTGGGCGTTACCATTATTTCTTATGATTTGGTTACAAAATATTACAAATCTGGAGAATAGACCCTTAATCTTACGTCTTATCGAGGCTTTCTCTCTGGCACGATAATGGACAGGAATAAGCCCATAGAACATTTAGAAAAATGTGGTTCTTGTAACGGTATTATTTATTTTGTAAGTTTGCCAATGTTGCAGTATTGAGGTAGGTATAAATTTGAGTATTTAGTTTAGTCTAGGTAACGAAAATTTAGGCATATAACAAGGCTCACATTACGTAAATGTTTCTTTTTATTATATATCAACATTGTGGTAAAAGTTCGCCTTGAAAGAAAAGGAATTTCTAATAAAAATATTAAATTTTTGTAAGTTTTATTTTAAAAATCTTATTTTTATCACAATCTTAATAACACATGAATTTACAATAATATTTTTTAATATACCATCATATTATCAACATTTAAACCATTAGTCAACTTAAGCACCGATATGTAATTAAATTTATTATGTTTTGATATTCTTTTAAAAGGTTTACATACACACAAAATGAGTTTAAAAATATATCATTACTCTAAAGTAACAGTACTTAAATATTTCAAAAAAGAAGAAAATAAAATCTACGTAATTAGGTACATTTTATGTTGTAATAAATTAATAAATATATTGCATTAATTTATTCATTATTTATTCATTACAATAACAATAAATTATTGGTTCGTGCTTTCAAGAAAGAAAGTATCACAAAACATAGAATTATTTACAGGCTGTGCATTAGTATATAGTTTAAGTATAGTAAGTATAATATAATGAGTAGACATCTAGGTATAATTCAAACTTTTTTTTCTCTTTCAAAACACAACGAATATTACTATGATATGGATATTTGTTAATTCATGAATATGCTGTTGTGATATGTTTTTTTTTTCTTCTAGTGGTTAAAACAGTTAACCAAGAATAGGGTTTTTAGCATGCGCCGGCGATACAGTGTCTATCCATCATACTTCGAACATTAAAAAACTTGGCATGAGTGAAAGCGCAAGTATCTTAGATAGAATTATGTTTTTATTGCGAAATCTATCGCTTTGGAATACTCTAAATATTATTATTAGATTGCATAACAAAAAATATTTTAGAAATATGCGATGGATTTCGCAGCAAAAACATAATTTTATATTGAGAACTATTACTTAACTGTCTGAAGCAACACATATTGTAGCGACGACAGCGTCATCCGTTTCTTATGAACAAGGCGTGAAATCACATAACGCCCTCATGAGCGTTCAGTATGTGCCTTACAAGCTGGTTAGATCAAATAGTTACAAAATATTCGGTGGAAAAGTATGGTGGAAAAAATTCAACGGTCTAGGCAATTACCTCGGTGGCGCAATTGGTAGCGCACTTGTCTTGATAACAAGATCACTGGTCCTAAACCTACTCGAGGATTTTTTTCAAATTCTTGTCTTGTTTTGTTTCTAATTATCCTTTCTAGTTTGTAATGCACTCTAATAATAATATTAAGATAGATAGACGCTGTACCTCTGGTGCGCGCTAGTCGCACATATTGAATTGTATGTCATACAACTAAATTTATGTTTAATGAAATTAGTTCTTTTGAGACTATCATGGATAAAGACATACACAGATTAAAACATACACAAAATATTAAAAAAAATTGCTTTAAGGGTTTGTAGTTTAAAGCATCCTATATAAAAGTTTGTTTTAGACTCAATACGATTCAATTATAACTTTTATCTCTTAAATTTATTAATTTTACAATTTAAGTAACTCAGAGTTACTTTTTTAATAAATATTTACTCGCTAAAGGTCCTTAGAATAAATCCAAAAGATATAGTGGACGGCACATTAACAAAATATTTCAGGGCATTATTCAATTTCAATAAAATATTTGCAACAAATTGTTTCAATTCCCAATAAATTTTAAAATTATATAATTCTCAATAATACAGAGAATGTCAGTGTGATAATGTACTCCTTCTATCTTAGGAAAACATTTATGTATCGCCGGCATATCGTAGAATTAGGCATGCCATGATCTGCCCTAAGCATATCATTATTCTGTTAAAACTACAGAAATCAACCTTCTACGCTCCTCTTCACTCGGCTCTCCTTTATTTACATGTCGCTCGGCGCTCCGCTCATCGTCACACCTATTTTTTCATACTTCATGATTATTATCCATTCTATGATATGCCCAAACATATACACCACATTATTAAAACAAATATAGAGCAAACTTGTTTGTCCTGTTGTCACTTTTGTCGAAAAATCAAGTGCTTTTTCGTTTTTCCTTACATTTTCATAAAATTTGCTCCTGAAAAGAAACCACGAAAACCTTACGACGTTATTTTTCTTGGTTTTACGACATACCTACGTGTCGATAAAAAAAAAGCCCTATAAGAAGGAGGAGGTATCATTATTTAGTTGACATTCTGTTTTTTTACAAAAAGTTTCAATTATTTGATATATTTTCCAATTATCTTGAACTATGTACACAATTTATGTTCGTAAATAGGTCATCTTGTTATTGGCTCCCACCCATATGCCAAAGATTGGACCATTATCAATATAATTGATAATATTATTAGACTAATATTTATTGACGTCGATAAGACGCCACTCTGAAGTTCTGCCAAACTAGATCCTGTAACAATATCAATTTTAATGTTAATACCAAAAAATCTTTTAGGGTTTAACATTATTATTGGATAAAAATGTACATAATTTGTGCCCGAATTATGGTGATGCTCACTCACCACAAATCACCCAAGGACAGTAATAAGTGACAGTGAAATGTGGATTTATGAGTGTAGACTGTGACTTGCATTGCTTTTAACTAGTCACAAAGCTAAAGAAGTAAATTCTTAATGTGC
Source organism: Ypsolopha scabrella (assembly GCA_910592155.1). Taxonomy (NCBI): domain Eukaryota; kingdom Metazoa; phylum Arthropoda; class Insecta; order Lepidoptera; family Ypsolophidae; genus Ypsolopha; species Ypsolopha scabrella. Next base: position 17,488,661 of record OU342982.1, read on the forward strand.
TTCGCTGACTGCTGTTAGAGTCAACTAAGTGTTTTTTTAAGGAATTTTCCTTTGTATACTAAACATTTTCCTACTAACTACAAAGTGCTGACAAGGGAAACTATTTTTAGTCATAATTGTTTAGTTAAGCTAAGGAATAAAACAATTAATTATAAAAAATTTGTGCCAAAAAAATATCGCATTTTTCTTTTATTTTTAAATCGAAAATAGTATTTTATTTATTTATTTACTAGTATTTTATTTACGCACGATATTTTACAGGTACGAAGACTAATAAGATAATCTTTCTTTCTTTGATAAAAACTAAGAAAACCTAAACAATCTTCATTTTCAGGATATTTCGGGATAGTAACTCCCATCCGAGAAATTAACAAAAATAGGCCTGAAGATAATAAATTTAAGTATTTAAAGAACAGCAAAAATAATATTTAAAACTGAAACTACGATAAATTCACACAAGTGTGAGACAAAAGTACGAAGACTAAAAGCATAAACATGTTTCCATCAAGCCTTACCTTGCAGAACATGGACCCTCGTGGTTGCCCTCATCTCTATGGGGACCTGCAGTACGCAGGTGTAGTTGCCAGCATCTTCCATTTTGAGGCGAGCTACCTGCAAAAGGAATATACGTATATTTGGTTTGGGATTTCAGAACAACTATAAAACATCAATGTTTGAGAACAAACTGTTGTCTGTTTCTTTTTACGGTATAATACAATATTTTAGTCAATAAGCCGGAAAATGTGTAAAAGTAGTGAAACAGCACCGATTTGAAAAGTACCTGTGTCGATGTGTTCCCTACTTCTTCTTATCGTGTGGGCTGCAAGACCTTTCGGCCCGACAAGCCCTGGGTGTCAGAGTTTTTAAACCGCCTTACGGCCTCTTACGTGGTTTATGTAACGACCACTCTACTAGAAAGTGGCCGGGACCAACGGCTTAACGTGCCTTCCGAAGCACGGAATCATCTTACTTTTCGAACAATCAAGTGATTCAAGCCTGCAATGTCCTAACCAAACTGAGAACAATTTACAAAGTGACATTCCACTATGTGTGTTCCCCGCGGGAATTGAACCTACGACCTCCGGGTTGAGAACCTAAGGTCACCACTAGACCACGGAGGTAGTTTCCCTACTAGACCCCCAGGAGTATTTATCAGCTTTTGTATGAACTGTTAAAATGAGAAAGTTACTTAAGTACCCCAAAAAGCAGCTTTCATTAAAACATATACGATATGAAAAATTTCTTTCACGTGTTCCTTGAAAATGAGAAAATAAAAAAGTTACTATCAAAAAAACATAAGCTTCTGAAATGGGCTCTAGGCATTTTCTGGGTCGCTGATCACGAATTTGAGGTCCAAATTAAGGAATTCCATATACTCGTAAATATGAAAATGGAATTCGTGCTGTTTTGGGATGAAAATTCAACTTTTTCGGGTGAAAATTTAAATATGAATATTTTGCTCCAAAGGGTTTTTTAGGTCGCATAACAAATCAGTGCTGTTCCACCATTTTTAGACATTTTACTCATTTTTCCGGCTCATTTACTAGACTATATAATTGATACATTTTTGATTGAAAAACACTTGTATTTGTCCACTGATTTATATTATTTCCCTTACCGGTTTCGCTGTTAAAGCATTATCAAAGGTTTTTTGGTTATACGTAAACAACCAAAAAACCATTGATAATGCTTTAACAGCGAAACCGGTAAGGGAAATAATATAAATAAGTGGACAAGTACAAGTGTTTTTCAATCAAAAATGTGTCAAAAGTTCCACCAAGTGCCAAAAATCACGAGTATCAACTCTATATAATTGATCGTCACTACATGAATACCCAGTGTCAAATTATTGTATTTTTGATTATGGACTCTGAAATGCAAGTCACCGATGATAAACGTTTCAGCGTGATGGGTCATGAGCCCTATCGCCATACTGAGCACAAATAATTATGGACTCACAGCTTAAGAGGCCGCTCCGTATTTTTCGTCTGTTTGATGCGAAGCATTATTTTAATTATTTTTGCGATGTTTTTGTAAAAATCAGGGACATACACCAGTCCATATTGGCCATCTAAATGAAGACTTAGAGTTTATTTGGTTCAATTTTATTCATTTGCGCGTTATTTTTATACTTAGATATTATGAATAAAGATTCGGAAAGGGCTCGCTGCGTAACTTGCAAAGGAGAAACAATTCAATCAAATAAATTCTAGGCCTTGGCCTTGGCCATTCTAGGAAGTGGTGTATGTCCCCAGTTTTTCCAAAAACATCGCGGTAAAGGCCAGAAATATATTTAACATATTGTTTTTGATCAAAGTTGTCGTCGTTGCGGATCGGGCTCTTAAGACGCAATATGTCCATCGCACAACGAAAGAGATGAACATATCTGAAAAAGTGTGTTTCCGGTTATTGCGGTGAATCAAGAATAAGTTGGATAGTGCTGTTTTTAGTGAATAAAATTTAATATAAATTCAGAAGAGAGAATTAAAAATAAATCTATATTTTACATAATAGGTTCATATGTTTACAACATTAATATTTTTTATTTTTACATTATTAGTTTGTACGGACTACGGTTTTGAACTCAAAAAACAGACTTCACGTTGAAACTTTTTATGCTGCACCAAATTTTTCTTTATCACGGTTTTGACAATGGTATATCGTCTAGGAAAAGGCTTCCTTTATAACATTTTTTTTTTTAAAGCTATGTTGTATTAAGGGGAGATCCACTGTTTTAAAATATCATTTTTTACAACCTTTGTCGCCCTAATGTGCCTTTGAAAGCACGCAGGCTGAACAGAAATGGGGCAGTTATGCAATGTAAACTAGTAGTTCAGAACAGTGGTCGGACCGTTCATACCTATACCACAGCGGCGGTACCGTAATCTTACGGTATTCTTGAGTTTACTTAAAAAGATAATCTTGTCACCGCTATGGGGTGAAAAATTCGAATGACGATTTCGAACAACTGACATTGCATCTTATGTAAACGACATAACGTCTTAATTTGGTTGAAGCATTTTGCTACTATGCACGTTACAGGTTCGGACACTTTCTGACGAACTTTTCATAGAGACTGTGTGTGTTTATGAGAGGTCAATGATATATTTAGAGAAAAGCCAAAACTGGTCAACAGGCTCCAAAACGTAAAAGCCATATCATTATATTATTCAGAAAGTGATTTAAATGTAAAAGTTTTAGTCGAGTTTAATGTCTCCAATATTTTACATAAAAATACGGTCAAGTGCAACTAGGACTCGCGCCCTGAGGGTTCTACCTATATACTACTGAACAAAAATTACAAACTTATCATCATGTACAAAATTCATGATACAAAACTGTACAATTTAATTGGTCTAGCGTTCGGTATTCGTTGTTTAAATACGGTATATGGCAAATAATATACGGAATTTATATTTTTAAATTTGAACCTTAAAATAATAATATTCTTCCTTTAGTTATCTTGTTTGTAGTCTCTAACAGGTCAGGTTATGCTAAATTACCAAGACAGTTCGTATTACATCCCAGTAAAAGTTATAATCCTACAAAACGGCACAACTTTGTTCGTGATCGTTGAAATCTTTTGCTTTTTGCAATATTTCTCGTGTAATAGTACATTACTGCTAAGACCAGGATTGCTATTATTGGTCGAAGCAAGTATAGTGCTTTTCTCAAAAATTAAATGAGGTTTTCATGTTTTTCATGATAATGAGTAAAATCAATTAAAATAAACTTACTAGGCAATATTAAATTCAAATTCAAATTACGTTTATTAAACTCAGAGCAGAGAATAAATATACAAATTACACAGTTTTGAAGCTAAATATGCCAATAACGAGTTTAAATATATTTAAAAAATTGGGATACAATTATAAATGACTTGCTCATATTTGGGCAATTAGTCATGTTTATTGTTATCGATTTCAGCAAAGCATTAGTGAAGTACAATCTATAGCAGAGCCCTCTTCTGAACTAATTTTGTAATTTATTTGCACAAAACACTTTCAACTAAAATATAAAGCAACATAAATTCCCGCTTTTACGCAACTTCTTTGATTATTGACAGCTGGGCAAAGGTATTTCGACATGCAGCCTTCTTCATGGACAGCGCCATGTAGAGGAACACTAAGAACTAAAAAAAAACAACGATTATTGAGGTTAAATTTTAAGTATTCAATGGTTTGAATGTAACTATAAAATCAATATAAATTTTATATTTTTGTTATTATCATTGCAATTATAAATATAGCAAACATTTCTACATGAAACATGAAACAGGAATTTTTTCTTTGTAATTGGCCGCTTAAAACCTTATGATCACCAAACTCCTTGGTCTCTTAAAAACATAGACACGGATAGTTTTAAAAAGAAAACATATGAAATGTACTCTGTGAACATATGGTATGTAATGGATTTTCATACGAATTTCCTGGACACTTTTAAATTGCTCGCCAGAATGAAGTATTTTCTGACAGGTCATCACAGTATGTAATAGTAAAATTACAATGTATTTTTGAGAAAAGGTTTGTTTATGTAATAAAAAATCTACAAACTTGCATTTTAAACCATTCGTCGAAATAACAATTTTATGATTTGTTTATGATTATCCGTTTCGATGCTATTAGGATAGGAGTTTCTCATACCTGATCAGTTGATCACTCACGCACTTCCATCAACGTTGCTAACGCACACAGACATCAGGTATGACAAGGTCCTATCCTAATAGCTTTTGAAACGGATTTGTGTTGAATTTTTATAAACTAAATTAATAAATATATTGGTACGATTGGCGATCATTCAATTCAGACTTTAGCTTGTTATGGATTTCACCAAAGAAATCTAATTATTTTGATTTCAATGGTTTTCACAATAATAAAGTGCCCAAAAAACGAAAGAAGCAGAACATTTTCTGAAGATTAACCGGTCCGATTTAAACACCTGCAATTTATAAACGAAATCCGAGATTTTCGAAACTGAATTTTGCAAACTTTCATATAAATTCATAGCGCAACGAGATGTTAAATGTTGTCGCCGTTTGAAATTAGAGATTAACTTTTGGAACTTCTGCTTTTAATCAAATTGAAATCATACCTGTAGTTGGAAATTCTATAACATAAATACTTTAAACTAAATTATTATTATAACTTTAAACTATATAAGGTCCTACAATTCAAAGTGAAAAAAATTTAACAGATGATAGAGTATCCCTAATAGACCATATTCCACAAAAAAAAACTTTTTTGCGCGTACTTTTTTTTACCTTTCCATAGAAATTTAGTCAGCTGATTGGAACCACTTTGTACTGGGAAGTGAAAAAATTATTTGATCAAAAATTTTTTTCTTCTGGAATTTGTTCAGTGAACGATACATGATCTACCCTAGAATTATTTTCACTTATTATTGTAGGACCTTATATAATAATTAAAATCACACTCGCGTTTGAATAACCTCTTATGCACAAGTTTCATAAACTACTATTAAGAATACTATTCTGCCTGTTCATTGTCTTTTCAACAGAAGAGGCTTGCATCTGGGTAACGTAATTTATATTGCATAAGTCAATTTAAATTAGAACTCTAGTTGACCCCTAACTCACCCCTTCAAACTTAAGCCCAATTTTAACTACCATACAATAAAGGTTGTGAAACTCGAGGAATACTTGTTAATATCTGATGAATTACTTCAAATGCATTTTAAAGAAACAAGAATCGCCAGCCAGATCAGTATGATTACTTTGGGTGGAATGTCGATCGATGGATATGTGACAATTAGTGTCCACTGATGCCAAATGTGATGTACATAGTTACCCCAAGTGACCCAGCTACTGGGGTTATTTACACAAGCTTGATTAATTAATATTATTCCACTGAATTAATATTTGGCAATTTTGTTAAAGACAATAATGACTATAACAGTGAAGACAACAAGACGATGGCCCTGAGCTGTCCTAAATCATGAAATTAGTAAGGCTGGAAAAGGTGCTGCTGATTATTGAGCTACGGCTCATGCGGAAAATGAATCTTTGTGAAAGAATTATGTGACATTCCTATGCTGTATTTCAACAACAAATACAGAAGACGCCGATTTATTATATAATTTTAGATTTACGTACCCGATTACTCGATGAACTTAGTTTTGCAATTTGTTCCATAAATTTTGTAGTAAAGTTTGTGTATTAATAATGATATGTTTGTATTTTATACACATTTTAAATTCTTGTGAATGGTACGGAACCTGAGGGCGCGAGCTCTACTCACACTAACGCAGCAGGTAGTGTCGGAGATTTTATTTTATTTAGTTTATTTATTTAACATTTACTTAATTAACATTTTGCTAATTTTGTAGTTAAGTTTGTGTATTAAGTGTTAAGTGTGTATAAAGATATGTTTGTATTTTTATACACATTTTAAATTCTTATGAATGGTACGAACCTGAGGGCGCGAGCTCCACTCACACTAACGCAGCAGGTAGTGTCGGAGATTTTATTTTATTTAGTTTATTTATTTTACATTTACTTAATTAACATTTTGCTAATTTTGTAGTTAAGTTTGTGTATTAAGTGTTAAGTGTGTATAAAGATATGTTTGTATTTTTATACACATTTTAAATTCTTATGAATGGTACGAACCTGAGGGCGCGAGCTCTACTCACACAAACGTAGCAGGTAGTGTCAGAGATTTTATTTTTTTTAGTTTATTTATTTTACATTTACTTAATTAACATTTTGCTAATTTTGTACTTAAGTTTGTGTATTAAGTGTTAAGTGTGTATAAAGATATGTTTGTATTTTTATACACATTTTAAATTCTTATGAATGGTACGAACCTGAGGGCGCGAGCTCTACTCACACAAACGTAGCAGGTAGTGTCAGAGATTTTATTTTTTTTAGTTTATTTATTTTACATTTACTTAATTAACATGTTGTGCTATATACATAATAATCGGTTTATCTGACAGCGGCGATCGTTCTTACATTATTTTATTTTGTTATATCTAATGGAGGTAAGTGACACGATTATGCTCACTGAGCGTGCGCAGGTCCGGTCCGACGACCACGTGATCACCACTAACAATCGCGATCACCTCGAGGCGCTCAGCGAGCACAACCGAACTGCACCTATTTACATTTTTATAAGTATATAAATGTAAATTATTTAAGTGGATACTTTTATGCCGCCTCTTTCCTCAATCACAATATCATATTAATATGTCGGTGATGGCGGAACATTCGCTTACGAGTTCATTTCAATATTTTCATCATTCCGGTCTTATTCGGATACCACCCCGAAGTTATTCGAAGAAGAGTATAAGATGAAAGTTCTCAGACAGGCACAACTTGGAGGCCCACCATGCCTGGGACCGATGGATGGCGGTATATCCATCCCCAATTACCGGGCCTTATTTAAAACAGACTGGTGACGGGCAGCGGCGTCACTATGCGAGGGTTTCGTGTGCTCACCAACCCGCCTGCCCAGCGTGTGTGAGTATCGGCATCGGTATTTCTTCCAAAAGGATCGCTAAGTGTGGTGAAATCTTGGAAAGGCCTATGTCTGGCAGTAGATGCAACAGATTTATGGATGGACGGATGGAACTTAAAGGGAAAAAAAGAAGAATCACTTTTGCAAAATCATATATAAAGACGGTACTAAAGTATGATGTATAATTTTATCCATCCATCCATCCATCCATCAGCCTGTTTCGTCCACTGCTGGACATAGGCATTTCCAGGATTTCACCACTCTTGGCAGTCCCCCTGGAAGAAATGCCCATACTCACACACGCTGGGCAGGCGGGTTGGTGAGCGCGGTGCCGAAACCCTTGCACCAGTGACGCCGCTGCCCGTCACTAGTCTGTTTTAAGGCCTGGGAATTAGGGATGGATATACCGCCATCCATCGGTCCCAGGCAATGGTGGGCCACCTGGTTTTGCCTGAGAGCTGTTCTCTTACTCTCCCCCGAATAACTTCGGGAGGATTTGCGAGTAAGATGGTGGTACCTCCACAGTCGAGCTCGGCATCAGCTCTACCACCTAATATTATATAATTTTATAACAATTTAAAAAATAAACATAAAAACTTCGTATTTTAATATAACTTATTAACATTGTTGAAATTCTTATAAAATTTTTAATTCTTCACTTTTCTTATAAAATTATGAAGCATACTTTACCGTATTTAACAAATACACGTTTGCAAAAGGGATTCGACTTTTTTTTCCTTTGAGTCATTCACACCGTTTACAAAATGCTTAGCTCTCGACAAAGACCTATTAAAAAATATAAAAGTCCTTTTCAACATGGTGAACTGTGTCTATTTAAACCGTTAAAACCGGCCATGTGCGTGTCGGGCCACGCGCAATGTAGGGTTCCGTAGTTGCCCGGTACATATAAGTTGGTTTACTAATACAGACCGCGCCAAACTTCTGGTCCCATACATTATAGGGGGCCAAAAGTTTGGCGCGACCTGTACTCGTAAACCTGTAAAGCCTACTCAGCTGTGATAGTTTTTCTTTTAAATTCATTATATATACTACTTCTGTGAATTTTTTCACATTTCTATAAACAACCATTTAGCCGGCAGGGGGACTCGCCAACGGATCTCTAAATCGAAAGATGGTTTTGACACACCCACAATGTTTTTGAACGGCCTATCCAACGATATCCTACACTATGGGATAGACGAGAAAAAAAAATCCATCCCCAGTTTACGTGTATGAGAGGTACCCTAATTATACCCTAATAATTTTAAACCCTAATATTTTTTTTTCAAGATTTTATTTTGCCATTTTGTCGGCGTAATTAATCCATACCAAATTACAGCTTTCTAATACTAATAATCTCTGCGCTAAGCCGCGGACAGACGGACAGGCGGACATGGCGAAACTATAAGGGTTCCTTGTCGGACTACGGAACCCTAAAAAGCGACTCACGAATTAAATGTTATTGCAAACCCATTTCTGTCGGACTATAAAAGGTTTTTACATAGAAATAAAAGGCGCTGATTTGGCCCCGAGCGTTGGCCCCGAAGTAACAAGAAGGGTCTGCTATTTGAAGGAGGGAAAGGGGTCCAATGAAAAACATTATCTTACAGAGGTAAGGTTATACTTGCGGCGTAGATGGTAATATACTTACCTTGGGACAAGTGGGTACTCAAGTGACCTTCAAGTAGATGTTAAGATTAGATTACGGGTTGGGTTTGGGTTAAGATGGAATTAATTCCTAGATTACGACTTTACCTTTCGTGAAGTGGTACGTACGGGTAATGTACCATCAGCCACATCCGAAGTTTTTGATTAATCATGAACTTTATGGCGCGGGTTTATAATGATATTTTCTCAAAAACAACAGTCAGTTACGGCTTTTATATTTAGTTAAGTCTGAATAGAAAAAAAAAAAATCTTGGAAAGGCCTATGTCTAGCAGTGGACGAAACCGGCTGATGGATGGATAAATGGATGGATACTGTTCGAAGTGCTATATTTCGATCCCCAGTAAAATAAATCAATATTAAATTAAAGTAGTAAAATAGTCGTGTCCGTACATTAAATATTTTTTCAAAATTTTATATGAAATGGGTTTATTGGTATTGTACTGAAGAAAAAACTACAATTTTTGGAATTTTTGTCTGTATGTCTGTCTGTATGTATGTATGTTCCATTTTAACTCAAAGACCACTTTACGTGATTCGTTTTTTTATTATCATAGGTAGTGACCCTGGTCAACATATAGGGATGTTAATAAAATAAAGCCCAAGCTGAAAATGGGGCAAAATTTGAAATTACGCAGGCGGAGCTTAGAGTAAAGAACAATAATATAACTCAACAAACACTGACATCTATTGACATAATTATTATTACTCAGTATGCTCTGATCGTAAAACTTTTTATCTAACCTCATATCGTAAAATCCTTATTACGAACTCAAAACTACTGGTATAATGAAAAATATTTTTCATGAACGTCTCTAAAAAAATGAAACATTAAATTATAGTATAGGTCTCCGAACAACATAATGCTATGAAAAAAAACTGAGATTACAGTACATGTGATACTTACTAGGAAGGCAAAGGGAACTTAGCCCAAACAGCCATGTCTGAGATTTAATATCAAATACCAATGAGGTTATCATATAATATTCTCTAAATAATATTGCGGTGGCGTGACAAAGGAGGTCACAATTAAATTTTATTTTCGGCCTGCATTGTCTATGCTCCCGGCGCGTGCAATGCGTACACATGCGTGGTGGACTGTTGGATTTTGGCGCCATAGCTTACGTGGAAATTATTATTTACTGTGTTTTTATGGGTCAAACCACAAGTATTATTTTGTCCTAAAATTACTAACAGCAGTGATGGTGATGATAATTTGTCTCCACCTGGCATTCTGGAAATAACGACGGAAATTACAATTTTAGAACGAGCTTTTACAAGAAAAATCAAAAATGGCTAAAGACAAATGTTATCAAGATTATTATGAAAACAGGCTGTTAGGCATGAGTTTAGATAAAGTAGTGTATGAAACTATACATAACTAGGTATTAAAACACATAACCTTTTTATGTACCAGTTTCATAAACTACTATTATATAAGCAACTGTAAATTCAGATTTGATGTAGGTTTGTACAAGTAGTCGTGTCAGGTCAGGTTGTGTCTGTCAGTTAGTGTTGTTTGTTTATTACAGGCCCATAATGAGCTATAGTGACAATTAAATATTTATGATGATTATTCGATAGTGTCCGATATTGGGATCCCGTCAACTTCTAGTCGGTACGGTGCAAAACAAAATTAAATACGAAAGTTTTGATATACGGTGACGTGTTAGAAACTGCAGGGTTACTATAGGCTGTCCGAGATAACATGATATGGGTGGCAGTTCAAAGTTGACAGTTACAGTGATGTACCCTAACGAAATTTAATCTATTTTTTTTTAGTATCGAGAAAGTTAGCAACGGCTATCAAATCGTTTTTTTTTTATTGATCTTTGATTTTCCAAATTATTTTTTGTTAATTACTAAATTAGTTAAAATAAACGAACCAATAACTCCGTAGCTTGAGATTTCAAAGATTTTTTTTTTGTTTTTCTCGGAATTTCACTAATAACAAAACAAAAAATCTACAAAAACTGTAAAAAACGTCAAAACAAATAGCACGTAAAGCAACCGCAAAAGCAAGGCCAGATCCTGGTAAATAAAAAACTATTACAAAAATATTTCATTTTCCAACATATTAAGTTACACTGAAACAGTAATAAACCGACGAGTATATCATAACCATAATCAGTTTCACAAGGCAAATAGAATATGCAAGACAAAATTCATATCAACTCTGAAAGTTAGACCCAAGTAAAACTTCACTCAGTGAAAACTTTCTATTTCTTGGAGACAAAAAATTAAGAAAGACAAATATTTTAAAAACTTCCTCGGTCCAGGATTTGACCCGTTACCTACACTACACGGCAAGTGCGACGTGGCACACTCTAAAAGTATTCAGAGCGATAGATTTAAAGAAATTATCATAAATTACGGCCTTTACGTTTACTACAAACTTAATTACAGAAATAATTATCTTTATTGATATGATTTATAGCAAAAGCCATCGCTTGGGATACCTATTCTTAATATTGCATCGCAAAATGAAAAATCAGGCAGAAACAAATTTACTAGGTGGTTATTTTTCAAGTAGTTTCAAAATTGAGAAGAGTTTAGTTTATCTTGGTGGATAAACTGCATCAGTCATTGCACGCGATATGTAGGAAAAACGAAAATACGGGGTCGAGTCCCTTTTGAGGTTTATTTATCTCGGATACCTTTCTGCTTGATTATTATATCTTGAAATGCACGCTCATAAAATAATATTATGTAACTGGAAAATAAGGTTTCTTTTCAGGTGTACATATGGTTACAAATAGTGTCCCAGTAGTTAGTTACAATAGCGTCTTAAGGGCTTGCCTTTGGTCTTTCAACGGTTTTTGTTTTAATTTGCTGAGTCAACTACTTATCTGATCAATGTAAAACTTGGAAACGTGTTTTTTTAGATCTTTGTCTTTCCCTTGTCAGGTCGGTTACATAAATGGACACATTTCACTCGATAGATTTTATTTTTGAGAATGATGCCTTTATAAGTAACTAATTCATTTTATGTCTAAGCGGCTTGAATTTTATGTCTGAAATTACTGCTATAACACTAAAATATGGTTTATTTCCCGACGTCAGGTGAAAAACCTTCTACATCAAATACTTTTCCGTGAAATCTAGAAAAAACTCGAAAATTCACTGATTTTGCGTGCCGGCAGCGCGCAAAGCGAGCGTTCTAATGTAGAATTTCTGAAGTTCAAAATCGCTTAGTAAGATTATCGTGCACCAGGGGTAAGGCCTTAAATGTTGAGACTTATAAAAACCCTCACCTGCAGATGACTGGTCATTGTCAGGTGATCAGTCTCGACCAGCACTCCTCCCCGCAGCTCATCTAGGGGCACCGTCGCGTTCCCCCTGAACCAAAGCATCAATGGCGCTGACTCTCCAGGGTGAAGATGGAGTATGGCACATTTGAGGGACAGCGTCTCACCAGTCTCCAGAAATGCTTCTTTACTCGTCTTCATTTCGGGCGCTGGAGGGACAAAAAGAGGGTAAAAAAGAGAAGAATTAACCAAGTATATGAACAGGACAGGTTACTTCAATGCATTAAGAAAACTTAAAGTTACGTCAATTAAGCTGAAATTTATCATTTAAGAAATCCTGGGAAAATATTTGTAAAATATTACATGACATTAAATTTTTAAAGATCATATTTTAGAGGTAGGATGTCTAATGAGCCGTATTTTCAAGCTGATGTCATTTGCTTTCTAGGAAACCTTAATGGTGTATCAAGTACCGTTCGTCTTGATAAAAGTTTTTCTCATGATAACATTATTATAGAAATACCTATATATTGCTTAAAAACAAGTTTACACGACATATTAAATTTCAAGCCGCAGAAGACACTCTTTAATTAAAAAGAAATACAATGCGTTTATCTACTAAAAAAATTGGTCTTGATATTAAATTAATTTGTTTGTTTTCTTATGAATTGCAAGTGCCAACAAAACATCATTTCATCTGAGAGAAAAGTTAAGTAACTTAGCCTGAAGACCTCGTATAATATTAAATGACACATTGAAAAGATGACATTTCTAAGAAAAGTTTTACTTATTTTCATTGGTCCCGAACGCCTTTGGACTTCAGGCTTACACCCCTTTAAAAATATCTATTAACTGTATTATTTACGTAAAGTATCCTATGTTGCATGGACGACAACTAGTGGCATAAAAAATCGAATAATAAACAATTCAAGCAGTAAAGATTTAAAACAGAACATCGAGTTTGAAGTTTGGTAGTAAATGGTAGTAAAATAGCTTTCAAATTTTTGATACGGTATGACGGTATGGTACACTCAAATCACTAAGGAATACAGTATCCATACTTTCAAAATAGAATTTCATTGAACCTGACGTATGGTTTAACTTTAACAGAACAACTCAAATCTGGGAAATAAATCTGTTTCAATTCCACATTTTCAGACGAATGCCCTAACCAAAACACATAGATTTAAAACAGGATATTTATTATAATATTATTAAAACTCACGTGAGCTGACATTCTAAATTATCATTGAATACCGGCTTCAACACTCACGTATTATTAATGTTAACTATATGCCAACAGTTTCACCGAGACAATTTCGGCATTCTCAAGGCGAGTGTCGTTCTTAGGACGATGACGCTGGGTTCACCGACGTTGTCACACGGCCACTGGCACTAGCCGCCGATCGAGATAAGTCGTCATCTCAACTTCAACAGAGATCATGGATCATATAATATTGTTATCATTCACAAATCAATACTTTCTCTCTTCTAGAATCAAATCACTTTGATATTTCTCTATATCACTAAATTGGTTGAATTGCGTTCGTACAGCGCCGTAGAGCACGACAAATTTCGTGTGTCAAATTTCTTTAATTTATTTTTTCTAAAGCATAAATTGTAGAGAAATAACCTTATTATTTTTCTTTTTTAATGTCTGATGTCAAAGAGGTGTAAGTGTTTCGTCAATTTGCAATTTAAATTGTTCTATTTCTGACAATATTAATTTGAGAAAGTTATAAAAATACATCAATTGAATTAAGGTATATTTAATTACTTATATATTATAGTAGCCTTTTGCTCGTTTTCGACTTCGGCGTTATTTTATAAACACCCCTTAAAGCTCATTATGTTGAATTGGATACTACGATGATAATATTATAAAATCCGTTTAATTGTACTCGAGTTAAAACTGAACACATACAGACTGATAGACAAAAATTGGAAAAGGGGTTTCGACAACACTGGTAACACATTTGATTTAAAATTTTCTTTTTTTTTATCTATTACGACTTTTTTACTTCTTTATTAATACATTTATTACAGATATTAAGAGGTTTCAAAAGGTCGGTCGTTACGAGTTCTATCTCTTTTCATCTCGGAGCTATTAGCAAAAGGAGCGGGTGGGAAAGTTATTAGTCGCCTGTCACTTACAGGAAATATCAAGTCACCAAGTTACTTCTATCTGTTTGAACTTAAGTTCTGAAAAACTTCATATTATATTGTTTTATTGAAAAAGAACTTTTTCGTCCTCAGATTTTCCTTTAAATTCCTTTGAAGTATTTTTTAAGCCTTACCAAAAACCTCGCTTTGTTGCGGAAAACCAATAGAAATAATTTCTGCTACTAGCAACATTAACTTTAAAACGTCATTATGTCAAATGAGTGTGGTGTTGTTTTTTTGTATGTCTGAATATGAGGCTTTATAAATGAATATCTGTACATACTTAACCTTTAATTACTCGCATGAACAAAATCACATAACTGCTCGCACGGGGTCTCAGGCGACCCCAAATTGTAGATTATTTTTGAAATTTTTATATAAATATATAAATTAATTAATTTTATTCTGCAAGTGCTTTCTTGGTACTATTAAATTTTTGAGAAACAATGTGTATTAATATCTGCTTAGACATGGCTTAGACAGAAAAAGAAATTAAAACAAATAGCAAAAATAAATATTATGTACACGTGGCGAGATCAAAAGTAAAAACTAATAATATTTTGGGAACTCTCAGAACCACTGTTAAGAGTTATGAAACTTTTAAAAATATGTCTCAGAGTGATTGCTGCATACAGATTTTGCGCAATTTTTGCATTTTTTCCCACCTTTCAGATGCAGATAAGTATCATCGTTATTTGACGCTTCAATTGAATGTTTAGAAGATTCATTTATTTCACTGTCACTATTGTGATCACTTTGGATTATTTCATCTGCCTCTGTCTCCAACTTATTGTTCTTCGTGAGAAGCTTCGCCAACAATATAAAATACAAATCTCTTGATAACACACAATTTTTGATGAATTTGTTTTATAAAACTGTAAAAAAATTAATTAAATCTTTAATATACAAACAGGTCTAACAATTGACGTAATAATATTAAAAAAATGAATCTTTTGAGCCGTGACCCCGTGCGAGTAATTAAGGGTTAATATATACCGTAAAATTCAAGTGATTTTGAAAACGAAAACTGATGGTTACAGTACTCGTCCATACGAACTAATTTTACTATTGAAACGGCTACTCACGATTTTATATAGTCAGATTTCGCCCGCCTAGTCTCACTGTATTAGTACAGTTTCTTCGGAGGCAAGAAACTGTAGGGTGATTGTAAATAATTGTAAGGAATATTAATTATATTATAATATATAATATTATTTGTTCTAGAATATGTGTATAATATATATTCTAGAACAAATAATTAAAATTTCCATAAGTTTATCAAAACAATGTCACACAAAAATCAAAAATCAAAAAAGTTACAACAAAGGAATTTGCACATATACAGTCTAATTGAAAAAAATAAATACAAAATGGAATAAAACAATTCAAACAGCAGCCTAGTAATAATTAAGAACTATTATAATAATACTAATAATTAACCAGTCAACATAATAGGTTGGGGAAAAACTCTTTTCGCAAAATCAAATCTCCACAATAAATCACCACAATATAACAAAATCTCTTTGGCTATACCATTTGTATCTGGCTGGTTTTGGTATTATTAAAAAGTTTAAATTTAAAACAAGATAATTCCAGGTTCAAATTAGGTAAAATGTGTGATTTTCATTTGTTTTTCTTACTGTTAAGATGAGTGAATCTGATGAAGAAATTCGATACATTTTAAAATTTTACAACAAAAAAGGTAAAAATGAAACGCAAGCCGCAAAAAATATGTGATGTTTATGGACCTAGTGCAGTGTCTGTGAGAGTAGCACAAATTTGGATTAAGCGTTTTCAATCCGGAAATTTTTATGTCAAAGACGCACCTCGCTCTGGACGCCCTGTTACGGATAAAATGGACGCCATTTTTGAAAAAGTGGAGCAAGATCGGCATATCAGTAGTTACGATGTAGCTGAAGAACTGGGGATTGACCACAAAACAGTTTTGGCGCATTTGAAAAAAGCTGGGTACAGAAAAAAGCTCGATATTTGGGTGCCTCATGAGCTCACTGAAAGAAACTTAATGAACCGTGTACTCATTTGTGATTCTTTATTACGACGTAATGAAACCGAACCATATTTGAAAAACCTGATAACTGGTGATGAAAAGTGGATCACGTACGACAAGAACGTGCGAAAAAGGTCGTGGTCAAAGGCTGGTCAGGCTTCACAGACTCTGGCGAAACCCGAGTAATCTCGCAACAAGGTAATGATGTGTGTATGGTCGGATTGGAAGGGCATTATTCATTATGAGCTGTTACCGCCAGGCAGGACCATCGATTCTGAACTCTACTGCGAACAACTGATGAGATTAAAAAGCAAGAAATTGAAAGAAAGTGGCCGGAATTAGTCAACAGAAGGGGTGTGGTTTTTCATCATGATAACACTAGACTTCACATATCTTTAGCCACTCAGGAAAAATTAAGAGGTTTAGTCCTGACCTTGCACTTTCAGATTTCCACTTGTTTCGGTCTCTTCAGAATTCTTTAGGCAGTGTCAGGTTAACATCACGAGATTGCTTGTTGAGAATGCTATGCTAAGTCTGAGGTGTTTTTTTAAAGTATCAGAACGCATGAATTTACACAAAGGCGGTGGAATATTAATTAATAAATGGTATTAATTGACTCGGCGCTGGGCTTACGTTTGTAAGGAACACGAAAGGAATAATTTACGAATTCCAAAAAAGGGTCATCGAACGGTGTTACTGCTGAGTGTTCAGTAAGAATTTGGCTGCATAAATTAAAGTCCCTTTATATATTTTTAGCTGTTTTAGATTAAATATATTACAAAAATTCCTTTTTTTGCGGCTTAATAGGCATCCTTACAAGGTATATTTCGTAATTTAAGCTGCCATATGAAAACGTTGGAGGGAAAAAATTCGGATCTAATATAAATAAAAAAACAAATAGATAAACAGGCTGTTTACAAGAGATAGGGTAGTACCTATACGCAGAAAGTCTAAACTACTAAAAAATAGAGAAATTTTATCGACGACTCTCGGTCTTACTATAGAAAATTTTAGTAATTATATATATTTTTGTCTAATAAAGAAACAGCAAATTGTAAAAAAGTGTTTATTCATTACGATAACTCGTTATTTAAACATCTGTATTATTGCGTCAATATATAATCGTATGGTAATCGTTAGGATCAAGTATTGATAAGAAATACGTGTCAATTCAAAGAATAACTAAGATTAAAAATTTAAATAATAATATGACGCGATTTCTTTCTGTGTTCTAAAACATACCATGGATTGGACTTCAGTTTTTGTTATTAGAAAACATTTTTTTATTTTTTTTATGCAAAATATTCATTTTTTCGACTAGAAAATGGATCAGCCCATCTTCTTGAATTATGCCACGAACGGACAGCAAGACTAGCATATAAACCAAACACTCACAATGTACAGTAAGCTTCACGCGTCGCAGCATGGGGGGGTGAGTAGACACGTGACAACAATAAATACCCGAGTCATGAACTTTCGCGTCTGCTAGTTCCAGCCTCCAGTTGTCCCCAGCCAAGTCTATTCTATACCTGTGAATAGAAAATATTTGGTTACAAACAGAGAATACAATAAAAACTGGTAAATTTAGTAAAAAATTGTTTATTCACTTTGTTTCGATACTTCTTGGAACTAGTGTATTTTTTGCCGTGCCGTTTTTGAATTTAAACAAAGTTAAGGCTTTAAGATCTGTGAACCGATTAGAACAAAAATAAGTATTTGTTGCCTATCAGAAAGTCTGCTCAATCAAATGCCTATAAATAGAAATTAACTACTTTTTAATAGCAGAGTTTTTATAAACTACGTCTATTTATCGAAAAATTTTAAACTTATGCTTAGTGGCCGTTAGCTAAAGTTAAAATTTAACACTTTTCGAAGACTTTCTCTATGAAAAATATGCTATTTTAAAACAATTAAATTGCTATTTCGGGACATTTAATTGAGCAGGCTTTGAATAATTACTCCGGTCGGTAAGTAATTTTTTTATTTAATTTAAGTGGCAGCTCTTTCGCAGCTTTAAGGCCTTAAATAAAAACTGCCCTTTTCAATACCACTTTAAAATACGGAAAAAGATGAATATCATTATAATGGAATTAATATGGTATATAATTTTTCAAAACGAAATCGACCTATTTTCTCTGTTTCGATGTTCATAGAAATATTAGTAAATTTTTGAGAAAAGCTTACGATATGTAATTGTTTGCACTACCTATACATTTAATGTTAATCCCGCAGAATATAGAAGTGTGCTTAAAAAATTTATATAAATGAAGCGGTCAGGTTAGCGCTAAAGTGGCCTGTGTTTTCCAGACACAATTCAAAAGCAATTGTGTCTGGAAAAGATATATAACCTTAGCGCTGAATACCTCATGTAAAAATGACGTACCTAGAATCTGCTGTATATGTCTCTAAGTCTAATGTTAATAGTTCCAGATTATCATTATCTGAAACTCGCAACCACGAAACCTGAAACAAAAAAAAATATTAGCAGGCCTTTTTTCCGGGCCTAACGTAAAAATAAAAGATGGACCATGTGGTGGTCAAGAAAGGGACAATGGTCACCAGGCAGAGACTAGGCAAGTGTCTGTGAAAATTGAATCGGATGCTCAAAGCCGAAACGCCAGCCGTCATAAAAATCATCCCTATATCCAGTGGTTGGCTTGAATGTTTGACAGCAGATAAAAGCCGAAATCATGAATTTAGAGACTCCAGAATAAATTAAACAAGTTGTGTTATCTCTTCAACACCGCGGCAAAAAAGGGTGGCCACTAACATTTACAGAGAAACTACGAGCATAATTAAAGTTTTATAGAAATTTCGCAAGGAGCTCAAGAAGTTTTTTGCAGTTTACATTCTAAATTTGGTGTGGTCAATACCTACCATTTTGTCTCTTAGAGAAGACACTCTACAATCAAAGAAGACTGTTTCCCCAGTATCTGCGTCCAGGACTGTATCATCAGAATTGAGACCACCTTCAAAAGATGGTGCACGGAATCTGTAAAAAATGATGCTGTTTACCATCAAGAATATCTATAAGAATGAACTCCACATTATACATTATAATTAAATCAAATCTATATATTGTGAATTTGAGGAAACAAATTAACATAGCGATTGCGTCATAAAATAAATCATAAATCTTTATTGGTGAATATCAGTATCAATGGTGTTAATAAATAGTGGACAGGCGCATACCTATTCGACTTTTTTCGGTATTGCAAAATGTGGGACATGCATGAAATTATTAACTATGTATTGACCAGGGTCACTACGATGATAATTATTAAAACCACTTCCAAATCCGTTCAGTGGTTCTTGAGTTAAAATAATAGAAAAATATTTCATTTCATTTCATTTATTTATTCATAAACAATTTTTACATTGTATTTGAAATTACAAAAAAATTATAAAATGTTAGACTTAAAAACTAAAAACACAAAGAAAATGTTCAGATAATCAAAGGATATTAGCAAATAAATAAACATGTCACATATAAAAAAAAGAGAAATTCAACCGTAATATAAAGAAAGTCACTTATTTAAATATTCATCCATTGAGTAGAAGCAGTTTGTCAGCAGATACTGTTCCAATTTACATTTAAAAAGATTAAAATTCTCAATATTTTTCATATCAGTGGGCAATTTGTTGAACAGTTTTACGGCTTGATAGCGGCTGCAGTGACTAACTACTCTGAGCCGTGGCTTTGGTGTTTCTATATAAACGTCTTGCCTTCTTGACAGTAAGCGTTTTTTATTAGTGTCATTGCTCTCAAATTTATGTAAATTTTTCACTAAGTCGCAAAGCAAAACAAAAATATAAAGACAGGGAGCAGTCAATATTTTAAGATTCTTAAAGAATTCTCGACATGATGTCCAAGGTGGTGTGCGAACCATGGTTCTAATGCTCCGCTTCTGTGCTATGAAAGCCCTATTCATGTTGTAGGCAAAACTATTTCCCCAGAATTTAATACTGTAGCGCAGTTTCGATTCAACTAACGCAAAATATACGATTTTCAGTTGTTGCAGACTTATTTCATCCCTAAGACTACGCAAAGCGTAACATGCTGAACTAATTGACTTTTCTACAGCACTCAATTCCTCTTTCCAGTTTAAGCAGCTGTCAATATTAATACCTAGAAACCTAACAACCTCAACCAGTTGTATGCCGTTGCCATTTAAAGACATGTTAATATTAAGCGCATCCTTATTTTGTGAGGTGGATTTAAACAAAATAGCGTTTGTTTTATTTGTGTTAACTTCCAAATTGTTGACTCTAAACCAATCCCAGAAAGCTGAAAGGGCCAAGTTACATTTATCGTTCAGATCTCTTATATTTTTTGCCGATATAATTGCATTCGTGTCGTCTGCATATACAACAAGATTAATGTCAGAAATTGATTTTTTAAAGTAATTTATAAGGTCATTTGTGAAGACAATAAAAAGTATTGGTCCCAGTATGGATCCTTGTGGAACACCTCTTGTTACTTTTACAATGCTGGATTTGTAAGATCTAGCTTGTCTGTTTTGGACGGACTCAATTTCTACGAATTGATACCTATTTTGGAAATAGTTTTGAATAAGTTTCAAAATTACTTGTACGTTGTTCCACTAGTAATTAATTAAGGATGATCACGCTACCGGTTTCATCGATTTATCGACATCTTCAGGTGAAAACAATAAGGAAAAACATTAAATACACTTAAATACGTTAATTATAAAATTACATGTTCGATGACTAAAACCAGAAAAAATTATAAGAAAAAAAGAAGGTAGGTAGAATGTCTAGATACCGTATCGTCTTTGCAAGCAAATTGTAAAAAAAATTGTATAAATTACTATGATGTCACTAATCAAATAAAATTATTCATAAATAATCATGAAATAAAATAACAATTAAAAATTAGAAGAAATAACAAAATGTCAGATGAGAAGATGTAAAGTCAAATGTTATAACATTAATAATTATTTACGTCGCAGAATAATTCAATAATTTTTGTTTGATTTCAAGAAAATCAGTTACTTAAAAAACAAATTCAGTAGTGGAGAGGAGGACAATGAAGCCTGGTCAATCAAGAGTAAATCTGGGTTCTGAAGTCGACACCTGTTAATTTCCAGGGCTTCGGGGGAGTGTAACTTGCGTCCTTTTTTAAACTTTTGCAAAATCTTAATTCCTCTATCGGGGTCGAATGTGTGGTCTTCTGTGTTAAGATGTCTTATTATTGTGAAAATGTTCCATCAAGAAGTGACAACATCCAGCATCAATCGCTTGAGTTAAAACGCATACATACAGACCGACACAGACAGACACAAATTCTAAAAACTGTGGTTTTGGCCTAAGAACAATACTAATAACCCAATTCATTTGAAATTTCGCACGACTTTTTTACTACTTCATTATTAGTACTAGACAGATGTGACACATTATTTAAGTAGAGTGTTTGGCGCTTTTGTTTTCGTAACTAAATTATATTATTGTTACACGATTGGATTGGGATTAAAAAGTACCGTTTGCATAATAGTACTGAGTTGATTACTTAGGTAGATAAGCCCATCGAGTACGATAATAATAAAGATGTTGCGGCTTGTTTACTTACTGATGTATACAAAAGTTTATTGATCAATAATATTACTTCTCCAAAATTCATTTTATTTTTATTTATTTTTCAATCCAATATCATCAAAATATGAAATAATCGCTGATTTAGTTGTCTGATTTGTTTGTTGAATCTATTTTCATGTTTTATAAATGAAATTTTGAAATTTTATTTTTGATAAATCTGTCACTATTTGGTATTGATGATGAAGTTGATGAACCCATGAGTGAGATCACTCACTTATTATTTACTTATTATTATCACTCATTATGCAAATGGCGAGCTTACAATTTTTTTTAATAATATCATTTTATTGAAATATTATTTTGGTTCGATGTTCAATTTTCTCCACATCATAATTTCGCGGTACCGAAAAAGTTTTTACGTAGTTTTGCACATCCTACCTTTGATAACTGTCATTTCATACATTCGCGTAAAGTTGACGTTAGCACCTCATTCCCACTCCAATCGTGGAACAATAATACCTTTTGTATTTTTCTAACACTAAATAGTTCAATCCGAGACTCGTGAGTATTGGTTTGCATACGCGAAAAGGGGTTTTGTGTTCAGATTTGGGTGGATTTAGTTGCGCGAGCACGCTTGCTGGTACGGCTTTCTTTCTTCCAGAACTTGGAACCAAACCAAACCGTATCGTGGGAAGAATATAATGAGGTCATTTAAATGACACTGGTTTATTTCAGACTGTTCTTTTATTTTATTACTAGTTTTGTCTGTTGCAAGAGCTCATTCGTGTTGACTTGTGGTTGTCATTCAAAGTCTTGGGAAGGAACGGCAATATTCGACTTAAAATCTTTGGATACGATAGAGTGCGCGTTTGACTATGTCTTACAATTTCAAATTTGTCCATGAATTGCATAGACAAATATTGTGTATAGTGAATATTGAACCTTCATCAATGATAGTGAATTAATAAGTTGACAATTGATTGAGGGACTCCTTGTTAAGACGTCCAGGACATTTATAAGCGCTATAAGGGATTGTAATCGGAATTTTCTGTTTCAACAAAACAAATTATTGGTATTAGTTATTGATCTATAATAGGTCAATGGTATTATTCTTGAAAAACTTCAGCACATGCGTCAAATGAGACAAACGAAAATTAGTTGCATACTTCGATTAATACAAATGGGAAGATTCGCCAATGTCATACAATACACAGCTCATAAACGTCGTTAAGCGGGGCACTGTGGTTGGTGTATACCGGTCAATCTATCCTACATATCCATTGACCTCTCATAAGTTGTTTATTGCGTAGACCGCTACCCCGCCACATTCTATAGGTAGTGCTGAACCAATAGTCAACCGCTGGAATATCAGTCTAATTCAGACCATAAATGTTTGTTTTATGAAATGGCCGCTCTTGCCTCTTTCTTTAAATATTCACCTTATACCTGTAATTAACTTAAAACTTCTTGAGATACTTACGTATTATTATGTGACTTTGCCATGTTTATTAAACTTCCTAGAGTGGTTTTTACACTTATCAAAAGCGCATCTAGGCAAACAATTATTAATACTACTCGTATTTACTGAGTAGGAAGCACAGCTAAACTACAAGGCGTTCCGCGAGCAATTAGAGCATACCAAGTACACTAATCCTAGTTTTGCTCTGCCACTTTCCGAGTCTCAGTGCCGTATCTTCCCATTTGTATAAATCAAAGGTTGTGTCATTCAAAAATTTTAATAACAACCCGCCTCCTATGTATTTTTGACGGGTAACCCTAAGAAACTTTGTGCTTTCCCCGGATTTTAAGCACTTAGATTTTGTAGTACTTCTTCGTAATTACCTCACTGCTTAGGATTGTGACCATTTAGTAAAGCGATTAAACTGATTGATTGCAAATTAAAATTATTGATTTAAATTATATATAATACTCGTAGATAGTAAGAAAAAAACAATCTACTTCAATCATGTTTCCATTTTATTAGATACTAGCTTTTGCCCGCGTGTTATTCGGTTTAACGACATGCTTTTTTCCGGGATAAAAAGGAGCCTATGTGTTAAGTTAGGGTATATGCTATATCCATTCTAAATGTCATCCGAATCCGTCCAGCCGTTTCAGCGTGAAAGAGTAACAAACATACACACACAAACTTTCGCATTTATAATATTGGTGTGATAAGTGTGATATAACACAACTCCTTGTGCTTGCATTGGCCTCTTGTTAAACACTCAATTTTTATGGACAACAACGCTCGCGCCCACTGGTCTGGCGATGTAAAAGCGTATAATGCTAGATCACAGATTATTATAAAGTTACTTAAAGGACGTAATTGGTCGTTTGGATTGGGCAGCTGGAAGTCCCGACCCAAATCCCATAGAGCATGTCTGGGACGTTCGAGATCAGTGCAGCCGGCTCCGCAGACCACCAGAGAGCTAAAGAATGTGATTACCGCGGAGCGGGAACGTACGTACCTATGCCGCAAGAAACCATTAGAAATACATTTGCTAGCTTGTCTAGACGAATACAAGCTGTGATTTAAGCAAGAGGGGGTTGCACACCATGCTAAACTTTTATCTGCTTTTACTTTATTTAAGAAAAACAAATAAAAATACATGTTTCATTTTGTGTTCGTCAGAATGGCGGGTGTAATGTGTCGAAATGGGATTCATTATAAATTAATATTTAATAGTTTTGATACCTTTTAGTACCTACACTAAAATAACTCTTACAGTACGATTAAAATCAGTTAACGATTCGGCCAACCTCGGTAATTGTCGAGAACTCATCTCTCACATAGAGTTATCAATTTACAGATATGACCTTTAATTATATTACTCGTTGTCTTATTGAATACAATACAAGAACGATAATTATGAGCAACAAAACCTCCTTTGTAGCTCAAACCTAACACAACCTTTATATTGAAAAAAGAAAAATAATTGACTTTTTTGACAGTATGACTTCTTAGTGTCAATAAAAACAGTTTATGAACGCTAATTTCAGTCGTGAAAATATTCGATACTATCAAATTTTATCAAAATTAACTTACAATGTATCATGGCTTCAACAAATTTAAAGCTTGGTAAAAAAAATGTTGCTCAATCTCGTGAAATTGTAAATAATGTATATAACTATTTTAGAAAAGAAGCAAATTTATAAAAAAAAAGTAAATATCATAAAAATATATATATATATATATTGTATACGAGTATAGCTTTAGTAAATAATGTATGTTCAAATTCATGTCGCTTCTGCATAATAAATTTCTTAGGTCTACCGGTTAGTAATGTCATCTTGGCAGGTGCTATAAATTGCGTTTATGATACTTCAAATTGAATGCTACCTAAAAGAAATCGCGGTAATGTATTTCGTGTCATTTTCGTCTCGGGATTTAGGCGATGATATCCGAGAAAAGCCGAATCGTTAACTGATTTTAATCGTATTGTACCTCGTTAATTACAAAATTACGCGACAAATGAAGTAAGCCGCCATTCTGACGTCAGGACGGCGGGTAAAATAATAACTACATAAGCTTAAAAGTGCTTATTCCAAATTTTAATACCTATTTTAAACCTCTGCAAACTTGTGTAAATACTAATCAAAGTGTTAATTAAAATAGATTGTTCTAAACAATGGCTTAAAGGTGCTTATACCAAATTTTAATTGCTATTTTCTACCTCTCAAAACTTTAAAAGAATAAATTTTTCTCAGAAGTTATTTTAATCACAAATATTTTTATATAAGACTATTTGTTACGTAAAGAGATTACAGGGAAAGTACTCATAAGTTGTTTTAGTCAGGTAATTTTAGACAGACAGGAATGCATATAAATGATCGCCGATCACCGAGATGGAGAATACGTCGAGAAGATATTTATGAGTTATGATTATGAATCATTATAGTAATCGATTGAGCTTTTGACCATATTAAGTTTTAATACACTTTGAACTTTTTGTTTTTCGAAATTTTAAGTCGTCTTAGCATGTTAATTTTGATCCTCTATATCAAGGGGCTTTATAATGCCCATTGCTGATAAAGTTTTGGTCAGAATTGGCTGCTGGTACATATTCAATCACTGCTATCATTTCATATTGTTCAAAAGCTATGTAGATTGTAAGTAAAAGTTCTTGAGCTTTCACAAATGCTACGGTGACATTTTACATTCCTCTGAGAACATAATTTCGGCAGATTTTTGCAGTGTTTTTTGTCTTAAATCAAGAGGAATAAATACCTTTTTTCTTTGGACTCAATTATACCACAATTTGCATCAATACAATTTTCAGTAAAAGCAGCGCTATATATTGCATCAATCAAAATAATTATGTTCCAAAACATGAGAGACATTGCACTCACAGTGTATATACACATATTCTTATTTAAGTTTTTTTTAGAAATATTAATGTAATAGTACTGCACGATGCTAGTACAGATCTATTTTATTTCTCTGACTATAAATCATCGCTGTCAGTGCTATTTCAATTGTACTTTTAATGAAAAATCCATCTGCATAAGCAGCTGCATAAATTTGAGCTAATGCATCAAAGGCACACGTGTTTGCAGCAAAAGTATTTTGTAATTCTAGTTGCCACATTTAGTAGCAATGGAGAAAACTCAGTTTTTGTCTCCCATTCTTTTCTTTTACCGCCCCAGTTCTCAATAAGTCATTGTTTATCTAAAAAAATGAGTCTTCTGTAAGATCTGTGTTTGTTTTTGGTGTTTTATTTATAAGTTATTTTACATTTATTTGCTTTATTTTCTGTTTTAATTTTCTTATTGAACATTTTTTTTTCGTTATTGCTGATAGGAAGTTATGGTGTAGTAGCAACGAGGTATCACCCTCTAGTCCCTGTATAGTAGCGTATAAATTTATGGTAAGTGAGTACGGTACCGCTAGCGGTCCTTGGTTTTTCAAAATTATTGAACCGTAAGTTCATTTAACTTTTATCCATCTGCGTTAAAGCCTATTTTGCAATGAAAACTTTTAGGTTATAGCATCTCTAAATCTAACATTTGCTACACGAGAATAGGTGTCAAAGGGCATAGACGAAATAATAAGGGTAAACAACGGGACCCTATTACCATATACTAAATAGTACAAGTACTATTTCGTCTATGCTATTACTAAGACTCCGATGTCCGTCCGTCCGTCTTTCATCAGGCTGTATCTCATGAAAAGTGATAGTTTGACAGTTGAAATTTTCACAGATGATGTATTTCTATTGCCGCTATAATAAAAAATACTAAAATCGGCCAAGTGCGAGTCGGACCTGCGCACTCCCATACAACAGACATGATTTTTTGCCGTTTTTATAGATAATGGTACGGAACCCATCGTGCGCGAGTCCGACTCGCACTTGGCCAGTTTTTTTATTTATTTGAACACAGTCTCATTTTATTAAGCGAGCAGGTACAAGGTACAATACCTTTAAATATACTTTTAAAAAATAAGTTATTGTAGATAGCCTTTCGGACATAATAAAGACCTAAGGATTTTATTCCAGGTAGATACCCGATTAAACCTACTGACGGGCCTAGAAAACGTGCCACGAAAACGAAATGCTGTATTTCGACCCAAATGAAACTTCATACGTGATAAATAACTGACTGATAGAAAATTGAGTTGCACGAAGAACATGACAGTTCATTTTAAAGAAAATGTGATGGACGAGATAGGACAGGAGACTAAAGAGATTACATTTATATGACAGGCACGAGTAAAACCCGAAGTCGGGTAAAGCCCAAAAAAAGTCAAAAATAGGTGCGACGACGAGTGGAGCGACGAGGAGCGTGTTAGGTTGATATGTTAATAAACATTGGGCGCCAAGCGAAGCGGAGTGGAGCGAGGCGACCTTCGAAGTTCTGTATAGGATTATATACCCGGGTAAACCTAGGTGTATCCCATTTTCTAGTATTACCCGTAACATATAGATTTCCAATGCAAGTGCTCGTAAATGCCTATTTTATATGCTTCAAAACTCTTGTCAAAGTTAACTTTTTTATTTGTTGAAAAAAGTTGTCAGTCTTTTCTTGTATACCATAGATAGATTTGACAGAAATTTGCTACGAACGCATCTAACCGAAAGCACCTTATTTCCGTCAAGTGCAAAGAAAAAGAATGCCCGCCTAAAGTTTATTCAGATAAATAACTGTTCGTTTGTTTCTTTAATTACGTGTCATCTATTCAGTCACACTATGCATTGAAAAACGTAGTATGATACACATAAGTAAGGGCAATACTTAACTTACATACTTGTAACGTTGAAAACACTCGCTTATCGCTCGTGTTTTGTCCTTGTAAGCTATTGCTTCTTTAACACACTTAAAGCATATACTACTATTTCATTTCTTAAGATCACTCATTCACCTGAACTCCCATACTGGCGCTGTTTGCTTATTTATAGGTACCTGCTTATTATTTTTTCTTTTTCAACACATCCCATAAAATATCCATGACGTGAAACTAAAAAAAAATATCAAAATCAACTACATACATACAAAAGTTACAAGCGTATAAAAGTCCTGGATTTTACACATATTTTGATAAATGTTTATGTACCGTCCTAGAAGCGATACAACAAATCAAATAATTTTAGTTTCACAGCATAGTATATTTTATACTGTTCAAAAATATTTTTGATTTTTGGGATAGTTCTCTTGAAATCATAGGAACCACCAAAACCATTCTCGAGTTTTTTCAAAACATCAATATTGTCTTCCGTTAGCTTGTCTCTCACACCGTGTTCAGTTAGTTCCGTACGAGCTCGGGAAATGAACGTTCGGGCCAACCAATAACAGTCAGTCAGTGCTCTATAATCCGAAGTTGAATGTAGAATGAAATAGCAAGCTAGCGACCCCGTGTGCGACTGACTCCAAGCCGTCGACTACAGGCCTCTTAATACTTTCTTAATAAACGTTTGACCTTGATTAACCTTATTCGTTACTGTCATGATCATAATAAAATTCAAATATACCGCGGGTTTTCTTAATAATATAACTGTAATTTATCTAATTATATGCATACCTATACAGGTTGACCCAAAAGGCAACGTCATCCCTTAAAGGGCTGATAGGCCAGCTCATGATTGTTCAGAATATCAAAATATGACTTCAGTAAAAAGTCAATAGTTTTCGGGTTATCGATACTTTATCGGAACTACTCTCAAAGTGAGTAGATTTATAGTTTGAAGTTATTTCAAAATAAAGTCTGGAATTTAAGGTTTGGTTAAGGTATTATTTGTGGCTAGGGTATTTTTGTCCCTTAAAGCGTTAGGGATTCGTACCCGAAGGGTGCCAAATGAGACCCTGTTACATAAGGCTCCGCAATTTTTCAATCCATCCGTCTGTTAAAGAGGCATACAGCTTCAACTGTAATGTAGCCAGTTGAAATAGCGGCCATATAGACAGACATACTGACAGATATACCTTATTATCACCCTCACTAATCATAATCAACCTCATAAACTTCACCAAATAAATCTTTTAACGATACTGACGACAAGTGCGTTGATCTAAATCAGCGCACTAAAGGATCCTACGGGCGTACTTAAAAAAGAAATCAGAACCCATGGCGGTGAAGGCCCTCAGAAATTTGGGCACAAAAACTTGACATTCTAGTCAAGTCAAATATCAGCTTTCAAAGCAACAGTTCATTGAGAAAATTACACTTTGTGATTCGAACAATAAAGTAAATAATCTGAAAGCAGAAAATGACCAACGATGTAAAATAGACTTTGAAGTTTATGAATTTAAGACCAAAATTACGAACGCAAAGGTCCCTCGTGAAAATAATAACGAGAGTGCATCTTCCGTGGAGAGAAACGATTCATAAAATGTTTCATCTAAAAGCGTCGTGAAATAATACGTATACAGGGTTTATGACGGACTACATTAAATTATTTGTAGTCTTTTGTTCAAAGAAGAAGATTCATGAAACAGAAATGACGGAAATAAAAGGGTATTAAAAATCAAAGTAAGCATTTAATTTTATTTAAGTTTATGTGAGATTAATTTAAAATAAAATTCTAAATAATCCAAGCACATCTTTATCTTTTAAATAAAATATTTATTGTAATAAGAATAAATGATAAAAGTTATCATCAAAAAAAAGCTCTAAAAAAAGATACAAATAATAATATTAAATAATTTGGCCAAGTCTGAGAGTTATACCCTTGGGTAATTTTTTTTATTTGTCGTAGTGGAATCCATAGTAACACGCATTCTTTTAAATTTTCATCTGTCACCCTTCACCCCTTTAAATGAACTTTAATATAAAATAATTTTATTTGTTAGGGCAACCAAAATATTTAAAGTCCAATGTCTCACTTTAGACAAGGTAATTCTTTATATTCTCTGCCTTAGTAGAAAATAATTCGTTCGCTTTGCAAAAATACTTGAGCGAAGGGATTCAATGGCCATTACTTACTTGTCATGAAAATGCTTATTACTGGTTGCGTAAGAATCGAAGATGTAGTTCAACATTGGTGAGTCGACCTTTCCCTGTTTCATCTGCCTTCTCCTCGGCTTGGAAGTGGCCACTCTAATCTGACCCCTGTAGACAGGGGAGGCTGGTACCGTCATGGTGCTAGCTGAACTGGTGCAGCAGGTTACTCTTGGTTCCGGAGTGCTTGGTGAATCTGCGAATGAAATACTAATATTAAAAATAAAAACCGGCCAAGTGCGATTCCGACTCATGCACGAAGGGTTCTGTACCGCCACACAATATGGATGCGGAACCTTGAAAACATTAAGGTAAAAAGGAATAGTATAGATGCCATCGCAACATTAAAGTTAAAAAAACAAGACACTAAAGCGGTAGTCCCTGACCTGACAATAAACTCGGCACCCTCTGTGTATGGAACCCTTATTTTTATTATTTGTTGTATTGACTTAAAAGTATGTCTGACAATTTTTTTTTTTTCAATTTTCATTTACTTTTTTTACAATAGAGCTGAAAAAAATAATGTTGAAAATAAATGCTACTTTTTCGAGATTTCATGTATGAGGACAATATTATTATCTACAATATATTTAACACTTTCTGTGAAAATTTATATTATAAGACTTTTGTCTGACAACCCTCAGGGATTTTGATCCTTATTATTTGAAACAAGCGTGACCATACGATGTACAAAAAATACGTTTATTACCTAATTATATATTCTCGTAGGCAATGGTAAAAAGTAGAGTATACAGGTTCAAAATGAACTCCCTAGCTATAACAAAGGAAACTGCTCTATGTTCGAAATAAAAAATACATGTGTTGTTACTTTTGTCATGATTCATAATAAAAACCGGCCAAGTGTGTGTCGAGCAACGCGTAGTGTAGGGTTCCGTAGTTGCCCGGTACATTTTATAAATTGGTCTACTAATACAAATCGCTCTAAACTTCTAGGCCCACACATTTAAAAGAACGGCCCATACATTGTCGTGTTTAGAGAGGACTAAAAGTTTGGCGCAACCTATACTCGTAAACCTGTAAAGCCTTCTTAGCTGTGATAGTTTTCCTTTGAACTTCATTATATAAGGTGACTTTAATTTATACAGCCAAACTCATACTGGAGGCTTGATAAGTGTTAAGTAGAAATGTTCAATGCCCCTTTTTGCGAAATTCGTAAATTATTCTTTTCGTGTTCCTTACAAACAAGCCCAGCCCCGAGTCAATTACTATGGGACGTCAAGATTTTATTTTGCGAAATTGACAAAAAGTGTTATCGATCCGGGTTACTGATCACTTATCGAGTCTCCAGTATGAGTTTGGCTGCATAAATTAAAGTCACCTTATATACTACTTCTGTGAATTTTCTCACATCTCCATAAACAACCATTTAGCCAGCAGGGGGGGGGGGGACACTTGACTCTGACAAAAATTAACACTTTAAAGCTTAATATTTCACCAACGGTTCCCTAAATCGAAAAATGGTTTTCACACACCCACAATCTATCTAACAATACCCCACACTATGGGATAGATGAGAAGAAAAAAATCATGTCCATGATTTTATTTCACTGTTTTGTCGGCGTGATTAATATTGTATTACTCATGAAAAATTACAGCTTTCCAGTACTAATAGTCTCTGAGCTAAGTCGCGGACAGATGGACGGACGGACGGACAGTCGGACAGACGGACAGACGGACAGACGGACAGACGGACGGACGGACAGTCAGATGGACAGACACAGACGGACAGACTGACAGACGGACGGACAGACAGACATGGCGAAACTATAAGGGTTCCTTGTCGGACTACGGAACCCTAAAAAAGATATCGACCGTCAAAAGAAGCACTAATACTCCGGTGACAGAGACGACGCTCTACGAAACCTATGTGTACATAGCCTATGTGCATTATTTGCCGCCGGGAATATGTACGTCGATTTTCAGTCACATGTCCCGTCTCGTAGGCTGGCCATCCTATCAAAACTTGGAAAAAAAAAGCCTTTTTTACGGTTTTGTGTTTTATTAATTATTCTGATTCATAGATTTCAATAAAGCTAGGGGTTCATTTTCAACCTCTACCGGTTGAGTCCATTGACATTATAGTTCTATGTCCGATTAGAACTAAAAATCAGGAAATTTGAAAAACCCTAATTTTTTATTATTATTTATTGTTTTACTTAAAACAATCTGGCCAATTTTGAAACTTGTATGTTTTACCGTCTCTACGATAGATTTGAAACAAAAAACGTTAAAAAATGCTACTTTTTCGAGGTTTTTTGAATTGGGTTAATTTTTATTATTTGTCGTGATAGAGGCAACACGTATTCTGTAAAAAAAAAACTGATTAACCTATTACGGCTGAAGCTGTAAACCCTTGTGACAGACAGCGGAGGCTCGGTAAAAGGGTCTCGTTGGGTACCTTTCGGGTACGGAACCCTAAAAAGGACACGTGACGAACAATTCTGTCTGAGAATTATAAATATAATAAATAAAAGGGTGGGATAAATGAAATTGTTTTGTGACCTAATAAGATTAAACTCTGCGAAAACGTTACACCTCGTTTTTTCATTAATGATTTTATTATTCCATAAAACTAACAGAAACGAAAATTATTATTCCTTCTGAATTTTAATAAAGAAAAGTCGGTCAGTTTAAATAAAAAGTATGCAATAATTGTGTTTTAAAGCAACTTGCGGAAATAGTTTAATAATAATAAAGTCTTCACAAAAAATTACCTACTTTAATGTATTACATTTTGTTTGCATTACATTAACAAACGTAAAAGCGTGTTTACAGTTGGAATGTAATGCAGCTAAAATGTAACGCATAAAATTGAATAATTTTCATGTGGTTACCGAACTATTAACAAGCAGTTTGCGCAAATTGCTATAAAACGCATTTATGGCATTAACATGGGAAACACGTGACCCGGAAGTAGTAGTGAAAACTTTATCAAATGTCCGGTCGAGTCTGGCTTCGATACCGGAAACCTCCGAACGCAGCCGAAGAGCGGAAAGACGAGCGGTGACGAGAGAGGGGAGGAAGCTTAGTACTCGACTGACCGCCGTGGGCAAAAGTATTCCCGAAGAGTCCTGATGATGATGAGTCATAATCTCATCGAAAGCTCGACCTGTGCCTCCTTGCACAGATAAAAAGTGAGTCCAATCCGTTTTTTAAATATTTATGGCATTTTATTCAAAAGTAAGGTTAACAGTATTATGATGTGCATTTTGCACCGAAATCCTCCGTTACCACCTTAAGCTCTGGCTTTTCTTACAGTGTAGTGCCGTAAATGATCTTTCTTTATAAGATAGAAGTAAGTATACAAGACGCCGCTATATATTATAACGGCACCGCTTTCTTAGGAAACCAGAACTTGGGACCCTAGGAGACAGATTGAGCACCATAATTTGCATCAATCAGAACTGAACTCTATTACTCTGTTACTTTTGTGTTTAAAATAGCATGCTCTGAGCAGTGGCAGTTTGTAGGTGGTAGAGCTGATGCCGGGCTCGACTGTGGAGGTACCACCATCTTACTCGCAAACCCTCCCGAAGTTATTCGGGGAGAGTAAGAGAACAGCAGCTCTCAGGCAAAACCAGGCGGCCCACCATTGCCTGGGACCGATGGATGGCGGTATATCCATACCTAATTGCCGGGCCTTATATAAAACGGACTGGTGACGGGCAGCGGCGTCATTGGTGCAAGGGTTTTGGCACCGCGCTCACCAACCCGCCTGCCCAGCGTGTGTGAGTATGGGCATTTCTTCCAGGAGGACCGCTAATAGTGGCGAAATCCTGGAAAGGCCTATGTCCAGCAGTGGACGAAACAGGCTGATGAATGGATGGATGGATATTATTTACCAAACTTTTGGCTTGTAGTTCGCACCATACATACCAATTTTAGTAAAAACTAAGTCATTACTAGAGGTAACTTTTTGCTTGTTTTTTTTTATCCAGGCACTTTTATTATTTTACGTTTTGGACCATTCTGGGCCCTTGGAATTATATCCATATCTTTTACAATTGTGAACTTCATTTAGTATTGAAATTTAGAATTATAGTTTGTCTAAGAGCAGACATAATGACGCGACCAATTCAGTTGTGAGTAGGGTTGCCATACGTCAAGATTTTTCCTGACATGTCAGGTGTTTTTTGTTTCTGTCAGGATTCCAGCCGGACTTGGAAAATGTCAGGATTTTGAGATTTTAGAGTAAAACAAATCGTAGAAATATAGTTTTATATATTGTTCTTTTCTTTGGTAACAATCAACTAGGTACATTGGCAGTGAATAATAATCAACAATACTAAAACTAAAAACTACAACTTTCTTTTTGTACTTGTTATTTTACGCATCAGTATAAACACAAACAAAAATAATTATTTAATATACTTATCAGGACTTTTTAATAGAAATAAGGCTTTTTATCAGGATAATACGTCAAATATATCGTCACGACATGAATCCCGAGGTGTTCCGACTGTGAACTGTGAACTGTGAAGTCACAGTCCATACTCGGTACATCCGCTTTTTCACCAACGATTATAACGTCCCAACGTGATGGGTGGTGAGCCTTATCGCCGTTCTTCGGGCACAAATACACGCTTTTAGGGCATGCAGGTTTCCTCACGATGTTTTCCTTCACCGTTCCGCAAGTGGCAAGTAAAAACAAATACTATGCAGGTAAATTCTGAAAAACTCATTGGTGCATGCTCGACCGGGAATCAAACCTGGGTCTCAAGATTGAGGCCAGCGTTCTTCCCTTATGCTACCGCATTTGGTTAAAAACCGTAAAATTTAAGATTTTTGTTTTTTTTTTGTTAAAGTGTGTTTAAAATTTCCCGAGTTTTAGTTTAAACTGGACATAGATGTAGATAGTGTCAATGGACTCAGCCTAAAATATTATAAAAATATTCCATAGACATCTCACAATTTTGTGTTTGTGATTGTATGGAGGTTTGCGCGTGATGGCTGTCCTTAAGATGAAAAAGCATTGGGTGAAAAAGTTAATTAATATTTTATGAAATATTTACTTTTTGACACAGATTATACGGGATGCCTTGCCATGCCGTTCTTAATGGTTACAGCATTGTCAAACTGAATTAAATAAAGGTAGGCAATTTCTTTGGGCTAATTTCTACCTAATTCAGAAGAAATATTTTATAATCTCTTTGTTAAGCTTGTGCCGGTTTAAATCTGTATCATTTATTCAAACACTAACAACTCGAAGTCATATCAGAGAAAAGAAACTCAGATCTAGTGCGACCATTTGCTATTTGCGCTGGGCATAAACAATAATTTCTATAAGGCGACTTTAATTTATACACCCAAACTCATGCTGGAGGCTTGGTAAGTGATCAGTAACAAGGATCGATAACACTTTTTGCTGATTTCACAAAATAAAATCTTGACGTCCCATAGTAATTGACTCGGGCCTGGGCTTGCGTTTGTAAGGAACATGACAAGAATAATTTACGAATTTCACAAAAGGGGTCATCGAACCTTGTTACTGAGCACTTACTGAGTCTTCAGTAAGAATTTGGCTGCATGAGTTCAAAATCGGTTGCTTGAGTCCATTTGAAGTGCCAACAGATCGTGGTTTCACTATAACAAAGGCAATCTTATTTCTGTTTCAATAAGCAGTTGACATACATGTCTCACAACAACCCTTGATATTCATTGAATAGATAAGGATCTTCGTTATCCTTTCAACTAATAGAGTCACTGTATGAGAAGCGTAGAACTCTCTTTCAAGTATGACTCTTTACGCTTCGGTAAATCTGAAAACAATCCATAGAAACAAACATACTTAATACATCGAAGAAATATTACTTTTATATATTATATTACAGTTTCAAATAACATGGCTCTACCCTTGAGTTGTACGATCGTGGAATAAATTTAAGGGCCACATAACATTGAAGCTGTCATTTTCAATTTCCAAAGAAGGATAATAAAGCATTAATCTAATCTTGAGTTCAATTAATTGACAATCGTACAACAGGCCATATTTATCTGGCGTAACTCATTAGTTAGAAGAGCCTTGACAATCCAACATTTTAATTAGTTTTAAAACCAAGTCTGTTGCTTCTTTTTGTTTTACATCTTAAACTTTAAGGCTTTTCGTCTTATACTTTTAAATATACATCCATCCATCCATCCATCCATCAGCCTGTTTCGTCCACTGCTGGATATAGGCCTTTCCAGGATTTCGCCACTCTTGGCGGTCCTCCTGGAAGAAATGCCCATACTCATACACGCTGGGCAGGCGGGTTGGTGAGCGCGGTGCCGAAACCCTTGCACCAGTGACGCCGCTGCCCGTCACCAGTCTAATTTATATAAGGCCCGGCAATTGGGGATGGATATACCGCCATCCATCGGTCCCAGGAAATGGTGGGCCGCCTGGTTTTTTGCCTGAGAGCTGTCCTCTTACTCTCCCCCGAATAACTTCGGGAGGATTTGCGAGTAAGATGGTGGTATCTCCACAGTCGAGCCCGGCATTAGCTCTACCACCTAATATACATAAAATAACCTAATGTTATATTTAGCTTTATTAAGTTTGCTAAATGTATAGTTCAATGAATGGCACGACTCTTATAAAATTGTTAAATCTATCTAGTGGAGATTTTTTATCGGCATTTTCTAGTTTGATTACCGTCCATGAAATGGAACCAAGCAAGTAATACAGTTTATCGAGTCATGCGTCCTGGCGGTGTTGAGTGACAAAGCGATCATACAGCGCTGCGATTGTCTGATTCGAAATTTCTTTATTCATAAACTGACCATTAACCTCGTCTACGACTACAAAATGTAAGGATTATCCATCATAGGTTTTAAAGTGAAAATAGTCGATGCATATTCTTAATAGCAAAACCCCTTTAAAACTACCCGAAACCACTGCGCAATTTTACCGCACATGTCGGATTAACCGCCCTGTGGTGAGAAAAACAGGAAATAAGTATATTAATGGTATTATATAGAGATAATAGTGAGTACTGATAAATTATTATTTCTCCTTTATGAATAAATATACACATATTATATTAAACTCTTCTTGAGCCTTCTTACTTTTACTTCGTAGCAATTAATAATGAATGAAAACATAAAATATATTTGATATACCTTCTCGATATATTTCGGTCATCAAATAGAACATAGTAAATAAATAAAAAGATAAAAAAGTAAATAATATTTTCTAAGTTCTGTTTCTCCTTTAGGTATATTTTTGTATATTAGACATAAGACATAAGACATAAGATCATTTATTTGCAGTAAAGCCATACAAAAATAATGTACTAAGGCATGCAAAAAACATTGGTACAATAAAAATAAAAATAAAAAACTAAATGACTAAGAAAAAAATACTATGAGATTATTTGAAAATAATTCAAGAGAAAAAAAAAAGACATTTACATTAAACTTAATGAGATCAAAATAAAGTGACAAAAGTATTCCTACATTATTTACTTAAATAATTTCCTATTTCTTACATTTAAAATATTCAGAGATATTATAAAATGGTTTATCCATTAAATACATTTTAAGTTTTTTTGAAAATTCATTGACATTATTACACTGTTTTATATTATTATCAAGTTTATTGAAAATTTTCAGACCCGAGTAATTAATATTTTGTTGAAATACGCCATAATTTGGATAAGGTAAAGCTAAATTATTACAATTTCTTAATACATGTGTTTGAGTGTCACAAACTCTTTTGTATTCATTTAAAGATTTAAAAATTTTAATTGCTACTAGATATATATACAGATTTATAACTGTTAGTATTTTATGTTTTTTAAATAAAGGTTTACAATGTTCTCGGAATTTAGCACTATCTATAATACGCACAGCTTTTTTTTGCAAGATTAAAATATCTTTAATTTGTTTTGAGTTTCCCCATACTACTAGTCCATATCTAATAATACTCTCAAAATAGGAGAAATACATTATTTTAAGAGTATCTGAGCCCACAATTTTACTCATACTCTTTAAGGAAAAACAAGCGCTAGCTAATTTCTTTTTAACATTGGCAATTTGCTGTCCCCATCTCAATTGATCATCAAGCTCAATACCTAAGAAACGTACACAATTGATCTTGTCAATGGGTAAATTTATAGTGTAGTCTGCGCTGTTCGTGTGACGCTTAAAAACAATATAATTGCTTTTACTGCAGTTCATTGAGAGACCGTTAGCCTTAAACCATCTACACAAATCATTCCATGCTGCTAAAGCTGTCGTTGTAAGCTTGTTGATATTGTTTTCACTGATTATTAAACTGGTGTCATCAGCATATAAATAAGTTGTTGCACCAGCTATATTACAGGCCAGGTCATTTATAAAAATGTTGAATAATAATGGTCCTAGCACCGATCCTTGTGGAACACCGTATTTAATTACTTTTTTATCTGAACTTATTTTACTCGTTTCATCATGATCGTCATTTAAAGTAAGTTGAACAAATTGTGTACGATTTGTCATATATGATAAAATAAAATTATGAGCGGAACCTCTTATGCCGTAGTATTCTAATTTGTCGGACAGAATTTCATGACTGACACAATCAAAAGCCTTACTTAAATCACAAAATATTCCAATACATTTGTCCTTACCATTTAATATATCTGATATTTTTTCAACTAAATCACTTATTGCCGCTATCGTGTTTGAAGCTTTCCTAAATCCATATTGCTGCGTACTAAGATATCCGTTGTTTTCAAAGAATTTTTCAATTCTAGCTGCTATAATTTTTTCAAGTAACTTGGCCAAGACTGATAGTAGGGATATTGGTCGGTATTTGGAGACGTCTTTTGTATCTCCTTTCTTATGAATAGGGATAACTTTAGCTTGCTTAAGTTTGTTAGGAAAAGTTTCTTGTTCAATGCAGTTATTAAAAATGTGGCAGATGGGTATGGCAAGTAAGTCAATATTTGATTTAATAATTTTAGTGCTAAGTTCATCGGGTCCACAGGAGTTGCTGTTTTTTAATGTATTTGTTAGTTTTATAATTTCTATTTCATCAGTTGGTTTAAGGAACATGGATTTAGAGTTATTAACATTAATGTTTTTGAGATAAGTTTTATAATTTTTATTATTATTTATGTCTGTTTTAACTACGTCTATAAAAAAATTATTAAATAAATTACTTATTTCCTTTGCATTAGTGACAGTTTGGCCCTGATTATTATTTATTTCCCAATCTTTATTATTAGCTTTCCGTTTATTTTTAGAGTTACCTGTTTGCTGATTTACAATATTCCAAATGGTTTTTATTTTACTTTTAGAGTTTATAATCATGTTTTTAATATGTATTTGTTTTGCGGACGTGATTGCATTATTAAGAATTTTTTTGTAACTTTGACTATATATTTTAAGCTGTGGTGTGCAATGTCGACGCATTTGTAAAAGTAAGGTTCTTTTGCGTCTACATGAAATTCGTAGTCCTTTAGATAGCCAATTGTTACTTTTTTGGGATACTTTCATTTTTCTTACAGGGAAGTGTTGATTTATAAGTGAGTTCAAGGTTTTATAAAAAATATCTAATTTCGCTTCACAATTATTTTCTTTAAAAAGGTCATCCCAGTTTATTTTAGATAAACTATCTCTAAATTTAAGGTTAGCTTTATAGGAAAAATTTCTTCTGAAGGTATACTTGGTAGAGTTTTTTTGATGTTTTAGAAATTCATTAAGGATTATCTCTTGAGCATCGTGATCAGAAAAATAGCATGGAATGACTCGACTAGGCAGCTTTAAATTCTTTTATCTAACGTCATATCGTAAAATTCTCAACTCAAAACTACTGGCATAATGAAGATATTTTTCATGAACGTCTCTAAAAAATAAAAAAACAAATTATAGTACCTATAGGTCTCCGAACAACATAATGCTATAAAAAAACTTTTTCTGAGATTACAGTACATGTGATACTAACTAGGAAGGCAAAGGGAACTTAGCCCAAATTGAGAAATACCAATGAGGTTATCATATAATATTCTCTAACACGTACTAAATAATATTGTGGCGTGACGTGACAAAGGACGTCAAAATTTAATTTTATTTTCGGCCTGCGTTGTCTATGGCTGCCAGCGCGCGATACATGCGTGGTGGAGTTGGATTTTGGCGCCATAGCTTACCTGGAAATTATTATTTTCTGTGGTTTTATGGGTCAAACCAAAAGTATTATTTCACCCTAAAATTACTAAAAGCAGTGATGGTGATGATAATTTGACTCCACCTGACATTCTGGAAATAACGACGGAAATTACGAACACTTTTAGAACGAGTTTTTACAAGAAAAATCAAAAATGGACGACAAATTTTATCAAGATTTTATTATGAAAATAGGTAATGAAACTTTTTTTAGACACTATTTTGTTTAAAGTCTTCACGATAATATTTTGTGCTGAAGTTGTTTTTAAGCGTCTAATATTTGATGACTAGGCATCGTTAGACGATAACTTCAACACTTAAGCAATACGCCGTTATTAAAGGCTATCGATCATCTTTTTCAGCTAAATTTTCTAGAACGATCGCTTTAAGAGTAGCGTGTTTGAGGACCATTAGGGCTGAATTTAATTTTAATCTCCAGTCACGTCGACGATCTACAATACAACTGATCATACTGAATATTGTTTGTTTACATAATTTCGAAAATATGCGAAATAATATTAATTTCTTCGTTTCATTTTGTTTATTCTTGAGAAAAACAAAAAGGTAGTAATTTATGAGTAGTAAGCATTTTACAAATAAAGTTTCTACTATAATGTATATACAGCCGTCAAGTTGGACGTATTTACGGACTGGATAACAACCCCATTCCAAACATAATACCAACGTTTTTTCAGCGAATCACTCGTAGACGAAATCGCAAAAGATCTCTGTAATTGGCCTATAGCCTATACTAATTGAGTCGAGATTGTTCTTGGACAAGTATAGAGGCGCAAAAAATATATTTTTTGGGTTTCGCAAACACGATCATTGAACCTTGGTCCTGACACTTACCGATTCTTCGGTATGAATTTGACTATATAAACGAAAGTAGTAAGCAAGTAAGTAATTTATTTATGTATGTATATACATATGTATGAGCACATATTGATTATTTATTTTCTACGTATAATTATATAGAATATTGTACCTCGAATGTTATATTAACAACAGCATGTACTAGTTGTATTTATGTAAGTATTTACTTTTAATGTCAGAAGTATGCGCGACAAACCAATGGTTCTGGTAACAGCGTTGTAGTCTACTGGCTGCAACACATGCTGAGTCAGGGCCTTTTTACCCAGCACTGCAAGTCTTTTACGTAAAATGTTTTTGTATTATACCTACTGTTGATTGTGCTGAGTGAATAAAGACTATATCTATCTATTTATTTGCATAAGAATTTGGCTACAAACATGACATAAAAAACATTTCCAGCAAATTCAATCATAACATGGTGTGCAAATATTCAATGTAGCATTTATATAGTCACAAAACAAAAAAACAGCGTGCGCAATTAAAAATAGCTCAAATACATAAAAATAAAATATTACAATGCAATATCACAACGAAAAACGTTATCATTGTAAAACTTATTTTAATCATTATAACTGTAACTGTACGTTCTGTTTCATCTTCAAAAGAGTAAGGGCTGATAATTCCTCGCGCTGACATCGCAGCCCATACGGTAACTTTAGGCGAATGTAGGGGGTTTTGATGCTTGTGTTTTGGATTCGTTGCACTCCAGTAGCGACAGTTCTGCGTATTTACATGCCCATTGAGATGAAAATGAGCTTCATCCGAAAACAAGATATTAGTAAACGTTGAAAAGCGCTCAATTACCTGGTTATTTTAGTGTTCGAATAAATGAGTGCCGTGACCGCGAGGGTTTACATTTAGAAGATGTTATTTTTAAGAAATAAATTCCTAAATTGTGTTCTTTAATAAACAATAAACACATTTTCTATAAAAGGCTTACTTTTTTTTTATTGGTTCTCCAAATAGAAACTTTCTTTTGGGACACCTTGTATTATGTCAAAATTAACCTATGCTAACCAAATTTATATGTCAAGATATGCCTGTATATACAGAGTAGAAACAATTGTGTATACAAATATTCTTTCCTTTTTTTTTCTTAAAATAAGTTGAAGGGTTATTTTTTGATTTCGTCTCTTAACTTATTATAAAGTCACCTTATATACTTAAATAAGTAAAAAACTGGTAAATTGCGAATAGGACTCTTGCCATGAGGTTTCCGACTTACCGATTAAAACACAAACGTATTCCGTTATAAACAAACAAACTAACTGACACTGTAGATTGACACACCACACGATGGGTTACAGAAAAAAAAAACTTTAAATGGTATAGGGAGTTTATAACCCAATTTACTGTTTTCAAGAACTACAGGCTAAATTGATGGTTAGTACCTCAAGGAAATGTGTACCAAACGGCTTACTTGTATACTTATTTGCGGTTTTTTTATCCGTACACCACACATAACTAGCAAGTGATATCAAAAATCTTTGAGCACAGTTTTGGAAAATAACGGAATCCTTCCTTTCAATAAAATTTGTTATAATCAATATTCAGCGTACGTTTCCTCCAAACACGATCTTTTTTCCACACTGTACATTGTGTTCCAGGGTGTGCTTAAAAAGGTTTTAATTTAATTAATTATGGAATTTAACTGCCGATTTGTTTCGTACATATTTCTTTTGAAATTGCTTCAATTCAAACTTGAATGTGGGTGGAAAATCGTCTAACAAATTGGCATTTCAATTTCAATGTTAATTGGTTCACATTCCAATACAGAATACAGACTTCTTTTGAAAGCCGTCGTGTCGAAAACCGGATGAAATTAAACATTCAATTGAATTTTCAATCAAATACGAGAAAGACGTTTTAAGTTCACTGACTGAGATATACAACAAGGTGTTGTTTACACACAAAAAATGATTTAAAAAAATTGCTTGTATAAAGAAGAATGAAATAAATATCGGATTGCAAATGCATTGATTTTATTCGAGACTATACTTAGTTATATTCTCGGAAAAAGAGCTACAATATTTTGAGCACATGATAGGCATGATGACAAAAAAATAATTATTAGTCCGTCAGTTAGATTATCAGACAATATTGGACACGTATTTTTTCTTTTTTCAATTAAACAAAAAATGATGAAGATATAGCCCGCTGAAGTTTCGCGTGACGTCACATCTAGGTACAATT
Organism: Ypsolopha scabrella; assembly: GCA_910592155.1. NCBI lineage: Eukaryota > Metazoa > Arthropoda > Insecta > Lepidoptera > Ypsolophidae > Ypsolopha > Ypsolopha scabrella. The sequence goes on from OU342982.1 coordinate 17,532,435, forward strand.
TCACTTAGAAGTGACGTCATTTTCCCCCACTCCCAAACTTGGCGCACTTTATCTCTGTCATTTTTTGTTTGATTGACAAAAGAAAAAATACATGTCCAATATTTTTTGATAATCTAAATGACGGACTAAATAGAATAATATTTTGTTTACCCTGTCTACAAGCCTATTGAAGACAGGGGGTTAAGTCAGAGAGCAAAAAACAGTTCAAGGTATCAAATGTATGCCAATTTAAACATTCTCTTACTTAAATGGCTACGACGGCAAACCCGTAATTTTTTTTAAATAGCTCTATTAAAAAGAACTTGTATCGTCGTCTTTACTAATCTTTCAACTCAATTTTATGTAATTGGTTGAGACATCATTAATCAGCACAGAAGCAAGCATAGCCGTCAAAGTGAGGTGGTATATGCGTCATGAGAATAAGGTACGTAGTTGAGGTGGCCAAGTTAGTACATTGGCACTCCAAGAGACGACGTCATATCGTAAACCATTATTACCACATAAACACGACGCCGAAGCTATGGTGCAGTTAGTATCTACTACTTGCGGTTTAGACCTGTAGACCAGGTAGTGCACTTGGCTTTTACAGGGTCTTATTTTATGTAAGGTATGACGTGAAAGAACACTTTAGTACATAATCTACTGATTAAATTAAAAAGGTTTGAAGGACACTAGCAGATGGAAAACTGTACTTTCTTAATACGACCCCTCTTGGAGACAACCAAAATCTTAAGGCATCGAAACACGGGCGTGTTTTGAAACAAGCGTCTTCCGTGAGACAGCGGTTTACGCGGAGCAATCTAAAATAGACCTTCCTTCTGAGAAATGAAGTCCTTAAGTAAAAGTTGAATATTTTTTTCACCAAATAATTGCGCGGTTATGCTTCTTAAGGCGACTCTATTCGCCTGAACTCCCATACTAGCGCAGTTCGCTGATCATATCCTCATTTATAGATACTTGCTTATTATTTTTTTCTTTTTCAACATATCTCATGCATTATCCATGACGTGAAACTAAAACATTTATCAAAATCAAATACATAGAAAGTTTTAGTTTCACAGCATAGTATATTTTATATTATTCAAAAATATTTCTGTTACATTTCCATTTTTGGGATATTTTTCCTGAAATCATAGGAACCACCAAAATCATTCTTGAGTTTTTTCAAAACATGAATGTTGTCTCGCGTTAGCTTGACTCTCACACCGTGTTCGGTTAGTTCCGTACGAGCTCGAGAAATGAACGTTTGGGCCAACCAATAACAGTCAGTCAGTGCTCTATACACCGAAGTTCCATGTAGAATGAAATAGCAAACATAGCGACCCCGTGCGCCACTGACTTCAAGCCGCCGACTGCAGGCTTCTTAAGAAAAGTTGTTTCGTACGATAAGTTGAGTAGTGGTTACATTGAAAGAATGCTGTCCATTTACACCTGCCTGGTATATCTGGGTCTATTGTGAAGTGTCGTTTCGCTGCGTATTTCAGAAATAATGTTACTGGACAAAAGTAGATAATTTTATTTAGTAGAGATTGTAGTTTTACTAATGTACAATCAAGGAAACCAAAAAAAAACATAACTATAATTTCAATACGGGTGATAAGTGGGCCTGCGAATTTCCCTCGATAGTATGTGTCACCTACTAACACATACGTTGCCAAGTATACACTTAGAATAAAAACCGGCCAAGTGCGTGTCTCTGTAGGTTGCCCAGTACATTTTAAATGTTGGTTTACTAATACAGATCGCGCCAAACTTCTAATCCCATACGTTTAGAAGAACGGCCCTTAAAATGTCGTGTTTGGAGGGGGCGAAAAGTTAGCTGTGATAGTTTTCATTTAACTTCATTATATATATTATTGCTGGGAATTTTTTTCACATAATCTATAAACAACCGTTTAGCCGCCAGGGGGGACGCTTGACTCTAACAAAAATTAGCACTTTAAAGTTAATATTTCACCAACGAAACCCTAAATCGAAAAATGTATTTGAGACACCCACATTTTTTTAAAGGACCTATCCAACGATACCCCGCACTATGGGATAGACGAGAAAAAAAAACATCCCCAATTTACGTGTATGGGAATTTTTTTTCCAGATTTTATTTTACCATTTTGTCGGCGTGATTGATATGCACACCCATGCCAAATTACAGTTTTGTAGTACTCATATTCTCTGAGCTAAGCCGCGGACAGACGGATATACGGACATGGCGAAACTATAACTAACGGAACCCTAAAAATTGTAAGTGACATTTGACGATTATTAAGTCTCAGAGCCATGGGTGGTGAGAATGCTGGCGCAAATATGCTTAGACCGAACACAAATATGACCTACTCAATTTGAACCCATCCATCTATCAGTCTGTTTCGTCCAGTGCTGGACATAAAAAATCTTTTCAAGATTTCGCTATCCTTGGCGGTCCTCCTGAAATAAATGCCCATACTCACACAAACTGGGCAGGCGGGTGGGCCAGCGCGGTGCCGAAACTCTCGCACCAGTTACCCTGCTGCCCGTCACCAGTCTGTTTTTATGAGGCCCGGCAATTTGGGATGGCTATGCTCCATCCATCGGTCCCAGGCCATGGTGGGCCACCTGTTTGAGAACTGTCTACTTACTCTCCCCCGAATAACTTTGCGGAGTTCACTAGAGATGGTGGTACCTCCGCAGTCGAGCCCGGTATCAGCTCTACAACCTGCCATGATTTTAACCTGCAACCTCTGGATTGGGAGTCGACACATTCAAACTCCTGGACGATGAGGCTGAATTTTCAGGCAAATCTAAAAATCAAGGTTTTTTTTGTCTCTAACTGTGTTCAGCTTTATGTTAACTGCAGTTTTGAACGTCTGTGATTTAAACGAAAAAATTAGGTCACTCTTTTTTGTTGACGGCTGTCACATACACGTTTACCAAATTTCAAACGATTCCATTTATATTTCCTTCGCAATCCTCTCCTTATGTTATGACCAAAATACAAACAACAAACTTTTCAACAGAAGTGGAAATAGTAGAAAAGTAGGTAGTTAGTTGCTAAATGTTTCACTATTTTACAGAGTACGCCCCCGCGCGGTAATGTAAAAGCTACATTTTACATGGAAGACGGACAGTTCTTAGAGACTTTACCACCGAAGTTGTAAGCAAAAAGAAAAACAATTCACATTTATCGCAAACAAGGTTGTTTTGCGATATTTTCCTGAGTGACGGATTCAATCAAAGTGTTTGAGCCGATCGATACTTTGCCTTATTCTTAGATTTTACACGTGTGTTGCTGCGCGTTATTGACAGGTTAATTTATGTGATGGCTTTAATTAAAAATAGGTTTCTACCACGTGCATTTTTATTTTGTGCTCTTATTGCTAAACAAAGGTAACTAGCCCTTTGAGTTGCAATTATTGTTCCCATTAAATTTATTCTGTACTGTCTTTCATCTAACGATCTACTGATAAATCTCCCAAACCAACGATTTTTTTGAGTTAAAATAAAAAATTGTCAATTACATTTTTTGGCCATAAAAGCATCTAACCATTTTGTTAGAATGGTGATTGAAAAGGTACGTCAGAAAATCCAAGCTTTAGAAAAACCAGCAATATTCAAACTAAAACCGGGCAAGTGCGAGGACTCACAATCTGAGGGTTTTGTTCCATTCAAATAAGATAATAAACTTAATTATAACAAAAATTACAAACTTGTAAAAATAAAAAATTAACTGCAAAATCAAGTTGGTCAATTATTTGGGTACGGAACCCTAAAACAGCGTTGTAATTCGGTGTTTTTTTTTAAATACAGATTATAGTATGTAAATATATACAAAAACCGGCCAAGTGCGAGTCGGACTCGCGCACGAGGTTCCGTACCATTAACTATAAAAACAGCAAAACATGATGTCTGTATGGGAGTGCGCAGGTCTGACTCGCACTTGGCCGGTTTTAGTATTTGTTGTTATAGCGACAACAGAAATACGTCATCTGTGAAAATTTCAACTGTCTAACCGTCACGGTTCACGCATTATCTATAAAAACGGCAAAAAAATCATGTCTGTTGTTTATGAGTGCGCAGGTCCGACTAGCACCTTGGCCAGTTTTAGTATTTGTTGTTATAGCGGCAACAGAAATACATCATCTGTGAAAATTTCAACTGTAACTATCACGGTTCTCGAGATTCAGCCTGGTGACAGACGGACAGTCCGCTGAAATTTTGAATTTAAGCTTTTTTTTTAAGGTAAACTTTAAACAAATATATTAAAAAAACTAACCAATATTTTAGATTTTTTTATTTGTTTTGCTTTGGTAATATCCCAGCCAATAAAAATAACCCTAAAATGCGCATTATTCACGTAAACCTTGACACTGTGCTCCAAAACAATTGAAAACTCTTGAAAATCGCAAAAGATTTACACAAAAAAGCTAAGTTAAAACAAAAAGTCTCTACGCAATTTTCTGTGCGTATTAGCTTGAAAACATCTGCATTTTACTAGCTTTCGAATGAGGTACAAAAATATTAAATTTTTAAAATCTTATTTTTTTTTTATATATGTTTTGCTTTGATAACATCCCAGCAAATAAAAAATCTAAAATGCACATTATTGACGTAAACATTGACACTGTGCTCCAAAACAATTGAAAACTCTTGAAAATCGCAAAAGATTCACACAAAAAAGCTAGGTTAAAACAAAAAGTCTCTATGCAATTTTCTGTGCGTATTAGCTTGAAAACTGTATTTTAAAATCTGTATTTTACTAAATTTTTCATGAAGTACAAAAATCTCAAATTGACAAAAGAATAATAAAAATATGGCCAAAAGAGTAGGAGCAGGTAGAAATGCAGATGTTTTCAAGCTAATACGCACAGAAAATTGCATAGAGACTTTTTGTTTTAACCTAGCTTTTTTGTGTAAATCTTTTGCGATTCTCAAGAGTTTTCAATTGTTTTGGAGCACAGTGTCAAGGTTTACGTCAATAATGTGCATTTTAGATTTTTTATTTGCTGGGATGTTATCAAAGCGAAACATAAAAAAAAATAAGATTTTAAAAATTTAATATTTTTGTACCTCATTCGAAAGCTAGTAAAATGCAGATGTTTTCAAGCTAATACGCACAGAAAATTGCGTAGAGACTTTTTGTTTTAACTTAGCTTTTTTGTGTAAATCTTTTGCGATTTTCAAGAGTTTTCAATTGTTTTGGAGCACAGTGTCAAGGTTTACGTGAATAATGTGCATTTTAGGGTTATTTTTATTGGCTGGGATATTACCAAAGCCAAACAAATAAAAAAAAACTAAAATATTGGTTGGTTTTTTTAATATATTTGTTTAAAGTTTACTTTAGAAAAAAAGCTTAAATTCAAAATATCTCAGAAATGATTCACTTTTGCATAAGGCATTTTATTGTCAAATCGACTGCAATTGTTATCTTCTATAACCCCTTCAAAGGATTGCATCTAATTACCAATTACCCTGTATATACAGGGTGTAATCGTTAAGTGTGACCAGGCAATTATTCCGTAACTATAACAGATATGAAAAAATTCTCAACTGATATCAAAAGTACGTTACCTAATCAGTAAAATGACAGCAATAACTTTTTGAAAATCAAACGAGAAGTATCCAAAATTTTGACATTAAACACTCCCATACATTTAGTATGAGAATAGTAGAAAGATTTTAGTTTCCGTATTATAAAAGGTTATTATAACTTAGTACTGATATTTAAGGAAACTGTTTATTAAACTCACAAAGTAATAAAACTATCTTTTAATTGAATAATATTTATTTCTTACTAAGTGCGAATTTTTTTTATTCAAGCAGATGTTTCAGGTGACGTCCTTGTTAATCTAATAGTAAATGTATGGGAGTGTTTAAAGTCAAAATTTTGAATTAATTTAGCTTATTAAAACATTAATAAACACACATAATGTTAAAATATAGAATATAAATAAAACTCACCTAAATTAAAAAGGGTAAAACTAACCTAAAATCCTTGTTAAACCTACAAAATTAACTAAACTAAATAGGAAATCCTATCTAAATCGCTACCGTCATGTGGCAGGGTACTTAGAAGGCTGGCAGCGTTTCCTCTTTGAATGGCCAGGCTAATTCTCTGGCCAAGATACGCACCAGCCTTCGGGTCCCCACAAACATCGATCAGCCGTATGGATAGTTCTTTAAAAAGGAGTTTAGCATCGGGACCCCACGGCCCGAGGGTCTCGACCCCGAAAGGCACGAATATGCAGTCCGAGCTAAGGGCTGCATACTTGTGCCTCTTATTTCTCTCGGCCGCTGCCGCAGCCGCACCAGCCCTAACGGCAGTAACACCGGTGTGGGACGGTGCTAGTGTGTCAACACTTGTTGCATCCCACACCATGGCTCTGCCGCAGCCGCACCAGCCCTAACGGCAGTAACACCGGTCTGGGACGGTGCTAGTGTGTCAACACTTGTTGCATCCCACACCATGGCTCTGCCGCAGCCGCACCAGCCCTAACGGCAGTAACACCGGTCTGGGACGGTGCTAGTGTGTCAACACTTGTTGCATCCCACACCATGGCTCTGCCGCAGCCGCACCAGCCCTAACGGCAGTAACACCGGTCTGGGACGGTGCTAGTGTGTCAACACTTGTTGCATCCCACACCATGGCTCTGCCGTTCTTCCATGGGATTAATGTTATCCCATCGGGCCTCTTGCCATCGTCACGCGTTATGCCCTTCGGCTCTAGAATAGCCGGCACGTTGACGGTGGCAAGAGCCCGCCGGATGACATCATTTATACTGGCGTGGCGCGGCAGGCGGCCAGCACTACGCTGACAAGAAAGGCCGTGGTGTCCGAGCTGATCGACGTTTGTGCCACACCGGCAGCGATGTGGCTCGTTCGTCTTCGCGCCGAGTCTGAGGCTGACGGCTAGGGAGAAAGATACCCTGTCCAGCTGCGTGCCGATGTTAATAGACGGTACAGCGTGCAGCCAGAACCCCGACTCCCTTTCACCGGACGCCAGGAGGCGGGCTCGATCTGCAGGATTGGTCGCAGTGTCAAGTAAGGAACTTTGAACTTGTCTGCAGATCGGCTCGTCCCACTGTTTTTGTTTTGTCAAGTCAGTGGGTAGATTCTCACCAGGACAGGCTTGCACCCATGCATCCCTGGCATCCGTCAAGCACGATGCCTCAATGTCACCGAGTGACGGGAAAATTATAGTACCGTAGAGGACATGCGTGCTATGGACGGATGACAGAAAGGCTGGGAGTGCTACACTGGAAATTTTGCGGATTCCCAGGCCACCGAACCGGACTAGAAGGGTGGCTTGCACCCAGCACCGGTCGGTAAGTGAACAATTTATGATGGTTACAATTGATTGCTGAAGATTATTATCAATAATTTTTAGGAGTGTATCAAATTTCCAAATTGGGCAGCATCGTAAAACGTAGGTTAATTTGGGTACAAAAAGGCAGAAACGAATAATAAAAAGTGCAATGTGTAGGTTAATTTTTGTTAAAAGGTCTGAAGCATGGAGAAATCTAGAGATCTGGTCGTTCATATACCTGGGAATCGATTCGTTTAAGACAGGGGCACCAAGGAGACGTAAAGACTCATTATCTAAAATTTTGATGTTAGCAGCTACATTATTAAATTTTTCTTTTATATTATTTCTTTCGAAACTCGAAATCGATTTGGATAAATACAATTCACATTTTGAGTTATTTAGTTCTAAGCCAATTTGGCCAAACTTTTGCACAATGTTTTCTAAGTCATTTAATACAGAAGTTGAATCGCCTCCAATGGTGCCATCGTCTAAGTACCAAATATTAAATTTTGAATTTAGATCTATGACGATTGGATTGATGGCCAAACTAAATATTGCTGGTCCTAGGGGGTCACCTTGCTGACAGCCGACTGCGGTTTCCAGTAAGTGGTCTCTGTAGATTAATTTTGATGGTCTGCTATAACATTGAAAAACGTAATTATAGATAGGGGCACAGTTATTTTTGACTTCTGTCAGCAGAGTACCTCTGTCCACCGAGTTGAATGCGTTTTTCACATCCACCTTCAACAGGACCTCACCAGTATCGTGTTCAAGGAAGGTACGGGCTGCATGTACTTGTGGACGAGGGAATGACTCCTACCAATTTTGAATACTTCTCGTTTGATTTTCAAAAAGTTATTGATGTCATTTTACTGATTAGGTAACGTACTTTCGATATTAGTTTAATTTTTTTTTTATATCTGTTATAGTAGTTACGGAATCATCGGCTGGTCACACTTAACGATCACACCCGGTATAGTATACATATATTCATATATATAACCAAAACTTTCTCTAGGAGAAAGTTCCCCCCCACTTTTATCGAAGAAAAAAACATTTCTTTTTGTTTTGTGTAGAAAATTTAATTTAGTTTAAGAAAAAGAAAATCGCATTAAAATTTGACAACTACTCCGGAGATATAGCCAAAAATAAAATTGGCGGGAAAAATTGCCGAAAATGCAGTTTAATACTGCTAATTATGATATCAAATATTTATTCCTTTTACCCGAGGAGAACTATTCAATTATTAATTAGTGTCTCTCTCCTTTAACCCAAATTCAATTTAGTTTCTAATTTCGGTTTGTTTTCAATCAAAGTATTTACAACCGGTATTTTCACAAGTTTACAAAAGTTCTTTATCAGTTTTTAGATTAAATTAATCTGGATAAGATAATTTTTCGCGTGGCTGATTTTATAAAAAGCTTCTCATTAAGGGCTGAAATATCATTTAGGTCCAATTTAGCGCCTGTCAGTAACAGTGTCAACTGACAACTTTTTCAAAGCTTTTGCAAAACCAGTGAGCATAATTAATTTTAATACTGAATCGTTCTTCTTGTCTTACATAAACGTCTATTACTATAGTGAAAAAATATGTAAGTTTCATTGAATTTTTTATTTTTATTTGTGATTACAAGGCCCTAGCAAGGAACGTCAAGCAAGCAAGCAAAAGCAAGCTGGATCAGAGCCACACGCTTTACTATTTAGTTTAGGTTATAGTAGACCGCCAATACCAACTCAAGGTTATTGAAAGGAGGTCCCCTATAACTTAAACTCAATCTCAAATTTGAAATAACGTAATCTCAAGAAAGGATATCCCGAACAAAGAACCGAAAGAACCAATCGCTGCTCCTCCGCTGTCAAACAATATATGACATGATTGACTCAACTATTGTGTTGTTGGACCCGCCAGGGAAGCTGGCACCCTCATTATACAAGAAGGTACGCCTGTTCCCCGCGCGAAATGCAAATTCACGGATACATAATCACGCCAAGCCCTTGTTCCAGTCGCTATCTAGACCTTGCGGCTTTTGATAACTCCTACGAGGACGGTTGACCTGGACGACACCTCTAGCGTCGGGTCGTCGTGTGGACGGGGGAATGACTCTTACCAGTGGTGCTGACATTAGGGGCTGCGGCCCTGGTGAGCAACGCCATCAGTAGCACGATGCGGTGCATGCCACCGCATCCTACCCAGCAAGCAGGGGCCCTGTGGACGAGGGATTGACTCTTACCAGCGGTGCTGACATTAGGGGCTGCGGCCCTGGTAAGCAACGACTTCAGTAGCACGATGCGGTGCATGCCACCGCATCCTACCCAGCGAGCAGGGGCCCTGTGGACGAGGGAACGACTCTTACCAGTGGTGCTGACATTAGGGACTGCGGCCCTGGTGAGCAACGCCATCAGTAGCACGATGCAGTGCATGCCGCCGCATCCTACCCAGCGAGCAGGGGCCCTGTGGACGAGGGAACGACTCTTACCAGTGGTGCTGACATTAGGGGCTGCGGCCCTGGTGAGCAACGCCATCAGTAGCACGATGCGGTGCATGCCGCCGCATCCTACCCAGCGAGCAGGGGCCCTGTGGACGAGGGAATGACTCTTACCAGTGGTGCTGACATTAGGGGCTGCGGCCCTGGTGAGCAACGCCATCAGTAGCACGATGCGGTGCATGCCGCCGCATCCTACCCAGCTAGCAGGGGCCCTGTGGACAACGGAGAGTAAATATTTATTAAATACCTTTCTATTCCCGTAATTTTTTTTATCATAAAATAGTTTATTTAGATGAATTAAATAAAAGCTAAGGTTTTCGACATTTTAAAATAGTTTATTTAAAGGAATTAAATAAAGGCTAAGGTTGTCTACATTTTATGTAAATATTGATTTTGAAGATTTTTAGAATGCAATACCACACTTACCTACCAATCACTTATTATTTCAATAATTAAAGATTGGCTATAGTACTTCTGGTTAAGGCTGTACTAAAAGCGTAATAAATGATACTCAGAAAAAGGCGGCTAATAAACTAGTCTACTCAGACGTATAAGTTCATCTTCTTCTCTTCTTCTTCTCTTATTCTCTTCTCTATACATATAAAATACAACGTCTGTCTGTCTGTCTATCTGTCTGTCTGTTCGTTCGCTTATAACATGAGAACCAATCAAAGGATTTTGATGCAGTTTTCACTGAAAGATAAAGCATTTCTTCGGGAAAGTTGAAAGCTATGTATCATCACGCTAAGACAAAAGGGAACAGCGAAATGAGAATTTTAGTGAGACATATGGAAGGTTCGCCGCCGTAGCATAGTCGATCGTCGCGGGTTCAAACCCCGACTGGTAAAATTTGTTTTCACTTTTTATTTTTTATTCTTTTATTTTATTTTCAGAAAAAATATTTACTTTTGTAAAATAATATTAAAGCTTGACTGAGCAAATACCAATAACTAAAATATTTTTATTTTCAAGTACTTAGAAAGCGCCATCTCTGGGAAGCAATCCTGGATAACGGCACAGTAAGCTGGCGTTGAAATTGTTTGTAAGCTGGCGTTGAAACTGTTTTTATTTTAATACACTAGATGGCACTGCATGTTTCAAAATATCAAATTAGACGCAGTCTGGTTCAAATCAACCCACGTTAAAGCTTGTCTTCACTATTATAAAAAGAAGAAAGATTTGTTTGTTTGTTCGTTTGCATATAATTGGTAATATCTAGAACTACCTGAACTGACTATAAAAATTCTTTAAGCACTCAATAAGATTTTTAGTTAATCATGTGGTATGTACGCCTTGCGTAGTCGTACGTATGTAGTCTCATCGTCAGGGTTTCAATCATCCACTGGTAAATGTTTTTTTTACTCTCAAGTTTAAGTTTATTTGATCGGTATTGATGAGTATTTTTGTAGAACATGATGACCAGGATCTAATGACGGGACTGGAAGGTGGGTACGGGATCTCCTCAACGGATAACAGCAGACCCTTCGAGTTTAGGCTTATATAGTTGGTATTTATTAGCACTTTGGTAAAACATGTTGACCAGGGTCTGCTGATGGTACTGGAAGGTGGTTATGGGATCTCCTCAACGGATAACAGCAGACCCTTCCATTTTAGGCTTATTATGTTGGTATTTATTATCACTTTGGTAAAACATGGTGACCAAGGTCTGTTGATGGGACTGGAAGGTGGGTATGGGTTCTCCTCAACGGACAACAGCAGACCCTTCAAGTTTGGGCTTATTTGATTGGTCTTTATTAGGTTTTTGGTAAAACATGGTGACCAGGGTCTGCTGATGGGACTGGAAGGTGGGTACGGGATCTCCTCAACGGACAACAGCAGACCCTTCGTGTTTGGGCTTATTTTATTGGTCTTTATTAGCACTTTGGTAAAACATGGTGACCAGGGTCTGATGATGGGACTGGAAGGTGGGTACGGGATCTCCTCAACGAACAATAGCAGACCCTTTGAGTTTAGGCTTATATAGTTGGTATTTATTAGCACTTTGGTAAAACATGTTGACCAGGGTCTGCTGATGGTACTGGAAGGTGGTTATGGGATCTCCTCAACGGATAACAGCAGACTCTTCGAGTTTGGGCTTATTCGATTGGTCATCATTAGCAGTTTGGTAAAACATGTTGACCATGGTCTGATGATGGGACTGGAAGGTGGGTACGAGATCTCCTCAACGGACAACAGCAGACCCTTCCATTTTAGGCTTATTATGTTGGTATTTATTATCACTTTGGTAAAACATGGTGACCAAGGTCTGTTGATGGGACTGGAAGGTGGGTATGGGTTCTCCTCAACGGACAACAGCAGACCCTTCAAGTTTGGGCTTATTTGATTGGTCTTTATTAGGTTTTTGGTAAAACATGGTGACCAGGGTCTGCTGATGGGACTGGAAGGTGGGTACGGGATCTCTTCAACGGACAACAGCAGACCCTTCGTGTTTGGGCTTATTTTATTGGTCTTTATTAGCACTTTGGTAAAACATGGTGACCAGGGTCTGATGATGGGACTGGAAGGTGGGTACGGGATCTCCTCAACGAACAATAGCAGACCCTTCGAATTTAGGCTTATATAGTTGGTATTTATTAGCACTTTGGTAAAACATGTTGACCAGGGTCTGCTGATGGTACTGGAAGGTGGTTATGGGATCTCCTCAACGGATAACAGCAGACCCTTCGAGTTTGGGCTTATTCGATTGGTCATCATTAGCAGTTTGGTAAAACATGTTGACCATGGTCTGATGATGGGACTGGAAGGTGGGTACGAGATCTCCTCAACGGACAACAGCAGACCCTTCCATTTTAGGCTTATTATGTTGGTATTTATTATCACTTTGGTAAAACATTGTGACCAAGTTCTGTTGATGGGACTGGAAGGTGGGTATGGGTTCTCCTCAACGGACAACAGCAGACCCTTCAAGTTTGGGCTTATTTGATTGGTCTTTATTAGGTTTTTGGTAAAACATGGTGACCAGGGTCTGCTGATGGGACTGGAAGGTGGGTACGGGATTTCCTCAACGGACAACAGCGGACCCTTTAAGTTTGGGCTTATTTGATTGGTATTTATTAGCACTTTGGTAAAATATGGTGATCGTTGCATATTGTCGTTAAAAAATCATATTCTTTTGTTTTCCTTATTTCCACGAAAATCTTTTCGACGTGGGCGGAGCTAGTGAAAAGCTAGTGATCACATAAAAAGGTTTCGTTGGCAGTATTTTTACAATAATAACACTTTTTAAATTATTCAATGACGTTGCAATATTGACAATAAATCAAAAAATTAATCAAAATAGAAAGTTAAAGGCTAAAAAGATAGCCAAGAACAAAATTGTTGCTCTAGCTCAAAGACTTAACAAAATAAAGTGTTACAAGATAAATTCTGACACCACCACACCGTTCAGTAATAAATTATTATGTATTCGAACAAAAATATTCGATTAATTCGAAATGAGATCCATGTTCATAAAATAATTAATAAATTCAAATAAATAATCTTAAATTAAATAATGTATGTATATACAACGTGCAAAACAATATATGAAAGATCAATTATCTACGATACACCTAAAAACAATCAATTTATGCCTTTGGAAACATGAAATACTAGTCAATCAGAAAACGACATTAACACCTTTGCATTACCAAATGCAAATACTTTACAACCAAGTTGAAAATCAATATGTGTAATTCAAAATCACATCTGAGGCCAACGAATAAAATTCTAGCGTGAAGTCTACTTGACTTGGTCGTATAATTCGCTTCGGCCACGTGCAATAGAACGTTAAGGTAAGCCCTAGGGCTTACATGAAACGATTTATTCGTCTGATCTGGATTTCAGCTGCAGGCGATTGCAGAAACAAACTTGAAACAAAATGATTGTGACAAAGTTCATAGTTCATTCAGAAATGTTTGGTATAAAGGAATATTATAATACATTTTTCTTTTTCGACAATTTAATATGAAAAGAGGAAAGCAACAAAAATGAAATTAAATTTTGGGCTCCCTTATTTCTTACAAGCTTTTGTTCACGGCTTTGCTCGCGTGAAACCAAACAACAAGAACACCAGTGCGGTATTGTAAAATAAAAAGCACCTGTGTTTTATATACTGCACTATGGCCCTAAAAACGCTACAATAAAGGGCCACAATATAAGCAAATGTGTAAAAAAAATATTTATTTACTATTAGATTATTTTAGACAAAAAATGCATATATTTAAAATGGTGGCTACCTGGCTACGTATGATGTAACTGCTATTAAGCTTTTGCCCACTTTTACTATTTTTTTTTTTACGTGAATGATAATAAACATACGGTGCTAAGTACCTACAGATACCCCGCACTTCCTCTGTACTGTACATCTATACCTATATACCTATTTATACTTATAATAGAATAGAAAAGAATTAGTGGCTGCAAATAGAAAATTTTTTCAATAATTTAAATGGTTTTTCGTATTACCAAAGCTACCATTTTTAGGGTTCCGCGCCCAAAGGGCAGGACGAAGCCCTATTAGCTATAGTTTATAAAGCTATAAGCTTTTAGGGGTCAATAAAAAAATGTACACTTGTAGGTCTCGATTTTATATTTCGAAAACACTTGCAAGTAGGTGATCCCCAAGGCACATATTTGGTTTTCACTCGTATTACAAAAAGTGAATCAGCGGCAATTTATTCGATGATAGAGTTGATGCTCGTGATTGTTGGCACTTGGTGGAACTTTTGAAAAATTTTTTGTTTGATAAACACTTGTACTTGTCCACTTATTTATATTAATTTCCCTTACGGTAAGGGAAATTAATATAAATGAGTGGACAAGTACAAGTGTTTATCAAACAAATAATATTCGATGATACCTTTCACGTTTGACCTAAAACTTCGCTGCAAGCGGTTGTTTCAAACTGAAATTACCGCTTGGACAGTATCGATTTTCTAATTTTGAATAGGAAATATTTGTGGATCCGTTTTCATCAGTTCCGTCTTTAACAATTTTAGATTAATAAATTACTGTGAAATCTCTAAAATAAAATTATTTGCGCAGATATAAGTTGTTCGAAACGATCTGTACAATAAGTATAGTTTAATTTAATGTCGCTTGTACTTTATTTATACCTGAAATTTATAACATAAGGTGACATTAATTTATGCAGCCAAATTCAAACTGGAGCCTTGGTAAGTAATCGGTATCACGTATAGGGGCTCGTGCAGAAAATTCCTTGCCACATATTTGTCAACCTACATACAATTTTTAAAAAATTTTATTTACCCGTTATTTCACATATTTAATAAGAAAAATTTTAAACAAATTTTAGAAAATAAAAGCTACTCGGTATAAGCCCTAATGTTGAACGGAATTTGAAATCTCTAAGTCAACTGGAAAGTACTACAGTACTCCCAAACTTATAATGCGCGTACAAATCTTCGCCACTGCTCGGCAAAGTTCGTATTTCCTTACACTTTCTATACAAGCAGTAAGGTCACGTGGTACGTCTGGTCGCTCGGCTATAGATTTCTATGCGCATTATAACTTTGGGCGCACTGAACTCTTAAGGTTTTCATGGTCAGCCTATTTGTACAAAATTGATTACGTAAAGGGCAATCACTTTTTTTCACGTTGTGTTAGAAGCTTCGGGCCGTAGACTTTTGTAGGAGGTATTCGTTTTAACGAAGGCACAAAAGAAAGGGTCTTATCAGAGGGATAGACAGACGGACAACAAAGTGATAAGGGTTCCGTTTTTTATTTTGAGGTACAGAACCCTAAAAGGACAATAATATGTTGGCGAATGAATGACTCCCGCCGGTATGAATGAATGAAGTAGAGCAGGGGTCCCCAAACTACGGACCGCGAACCAACACAGGTTCACGAGTATAGATGGAAATTACCTCGAAGTTTACCTTTTCTGAGGTAAACTTCCCGAAAACTTCATAAATTGCGGTAATTTTGGAAGTTTTCAATCAAATTAATATTTTCTTACTTTTTAAGTGATAAAAAAAATACTTAACTTCTTGCTATTTTTAAGTTGTTTAATATACAAAACGTGGCAAAATTTGCCAAACATACTTGGAACAGAACAATTTCTTTCAATTTATCTAGTAAAAAAAAAAAGTAGGTAACTAGATATTATAAGCATTCTATAAAATTAGTTATTTTAACACATTTTGATAGGTACCTACATACACAATATAATTTTTCTGCTTTCCGTATACATTAAAAGTGAGTAAAAGTTAATACCAACCTACGTTCTCTTCATTCTCCGCCATTGGAATTATTCTGTGTAGAACTAGAACTTATCGAAGTGCTTCGTTTACGCTAGAAATTTAAGTAAGTAGGTAACTACGATGCGGCTGTTGTGCACTCGTACGCAATTATTTCACCTTTGATAATACCGCCAACCGACGCCGAGTCAAAAGCCAAATATACCGCGTCCCGCACACCCCTCCAGAGAGGGCTGTGCGTGGCGTGTCTCACGATCTGGCAACGTCGCACGACTTGGATGTTGGGGCGGCGGCGGCGGCGCAGCGGCGGGGCGGTTGCGAACCGACATCATGAAAAATTGGTACATAAATTAGCAATGTTGGTTTTATAGTTAAAGGTCGCAGGCTCAATTCCTAGCCGAGACAACGGCTTTGTATAGTTCGGACACTGCAGGCTCATTGACAGATTGTTGACTATAACCTACCTATACGCGAAATAAAGAAGCCAAAAGATCTTGGGGGAAAAAGTAAGTAATAATCTTGATTGCTTATTGATTTGAGACAATATACCATACTGCTAGGATTTTAAGTAAGAAAGCAAGACAAAAAAGCGTCTAACATTAGCTGCGCTTGCATTTTTCTAAGTTAAGAAAGAATTTTTGAAAACTTCCAAAGTTACCTTCAAAAAGGAAACTTTCGCGTAAATTACCTGAAAGTTACCCGAAAACTTCCAAAGTTACCGAAACATTCAGTAATTTTCATCTCTATCCACGAGCACCACTGAACCGGCCCGCGGCCGCTGGCTGGACATGGCCGGTTTTTGGCCCGCCATAGTTCATTTAAAATTCACTTATTGCAAAATTCACAATGTATAAAGATAAAGTTATGCTATGCTATGATGTATCAAACAGGGCACTACCAATATAAATGGCGAAAAGAAAACGTTATTATGCGTATTTGTCTAAAATTAACGTTATAGTGCTATTTGAAGGTCTGCGCATTGTACGCATTTCGGTTATCGCAATGAAATGTTCTTCATTTGCCCGTAAGAACTAACAGAAATTGCAAACGGAGTCCACCTCTGCGCCCTGCGTCAAAGACATCTCAGTCACTGGTTCATCTCACCCGATACGAAAGAGATATCTAGGTCTTGGCCCTTGGGACTCAGTTGAGGAGTTAGTGGTGTGGCCCCGAAGCTACAAAGTTTGCAGCAGCCCCTGAAGTAGAGTACCTACCTGAAATATGCAGGAAACTTTAAAATAAACTGTAAATTTTTTAAAGAAAACGCCCGAAAGTACACCCTTAGAAGTATTTATTTATTCAATCATCGTGGCGGTCTTTTCCTCGATATTTCGCAAGCAAATCGAATATGATCTCTGACCGAGACCAAACGTTATCCAATTTTCCCAGAATAACTTTTCACCCTAAACTCCGTTAAAGACCTATCCGATGCGATTTTATAGCGAAACTTCGGTTGTTGGTCTCCTAAAACCATTTTAGGTCAAAATTAAAGTTTTCATGGAATAGTTCACCCACCTAAGGTCATTTGGGACGAATTTCGACACTAGTTTGCTACTTATTAGGGTTACAAGAGGTTGTTTAATATTTTGAGTCAATTTAAGTTTTGCAAGGTCGTCAACCTCCTTCAGTGACTGACATTTTAATAATATTTGTGATTTGCATAGGAAAATGCTTTAACATGAATATTTAATTTTGAAAAGTCTGTTAAGGGCACATTTCATAGTACAAAACATGCGAGTTACTTATGTAAATGAGAATGCAAGCTGCTTTTGAACATTTATCTCAAACGCATATGCTCGTATATAACAGTTGTAAATAGACAGATATCTTTAAATCCAACTACCTTTCCTGCTCGTATACAAAATGTACAATAGGTTTTCAAAATTAGTACGGAAACGTGAAAATATTTTTTCTGTTGCTTGGTTATCATTAATGAATGAACTAGCTTTTGCCCGCGGTTTCACCTGCGTTGAATTAGTTTTTATGTACTCGTATAAAATCAGTAAATATTATTCGGACTGTTACCTACAGTAAACACAGCTGGTGAAATGTGTGTGTTGTGCGCCTCTGTTTCCCATTTTGTGTGTCTCTTTTATAGTTTTTCCATGGGAACAAAGGGAAAAAGTAGTTTTATCCTATTCAAAGTCTAGAACTACATTTATGCAAAATTTCAGCCTAATCGGTTTCGTAAGCATGGCGTAAAAGGGTGACACATCACTTTTCTATAGAAATTTGAAAGCTCATTTTCATCCCATGGGAACTGATTTATGGGATAAAAAGTAGCCTATGTCCTATTCCAGGTCTAGAAATACATTCATGTAAAATTTCAGCCCAATCGGTTTAGTAGTTACGGCGTAAAGAGTAACAAACATCCATCCACCCATCCATCCATACATCCAAACTTTTTAGTGGGATAGTGGGAAGTGGGATGGGATAGTGGGATTGATGAATGAGTTTCCGTTGTTGTCCAGTATGATCAGCAGATTTGGTGAACATACCTCTCCATTTACACCCGATACAGCTTCGTTCCATCGGGGGTAACTTAACGGGGCCCCACTTTATTTATTTCAAAACACGATTTTCCATATTATGTGTAAAACAAAGACAAACACAGAATAATAAAAACAGAATAACACGTAATATACATATACCTATATATCGTCACAACATGAATCCCCGGGGTGTTTATGGGGTGCTACGAAGGAAATGTAAATCGTAGCCCACTCTCGTACACCCTCATTTCACCAACGACTTCATCGTCCTAACTTACTGAGTGGTAAGCGTGAGCCCCATCGCCGTACTTTGGGCTCAAATATGGACCCACAGCTTAGGGCCTTACCCCTGGTGCACGATAATCTTACGGAGCGATTTTAAACTTGTTGTTAGAATGCTCGCTTCGCGCGCTGCCATCACGCAAAAGCAGTGAATTTTCGAAGTCTGGATTTTACGAAAAAGTATTTGATTTAGGAGTTTTTTCACCCGACATCGGAAAATAAACCATGTTTTCTTGTTATAGCAGTAATTTCAGACATAAGACTCAATCTTTTTGGACATAAAACGAATTGAATAATTAAAAAGGCATCATCTTCAAAAAAAAACTGTCGAGCGAATGTGTCCAATTAGGTAACCGACCTGACAACGGAAAGACAAAGGTCTGAAAAAGCACGTGTCCAAGTTTTACATTGATCATATAAGTATATTAAAACAAAAACAGTTGTAAGACTCAGCATATTAAAATAAAAACAGTTGAAAGACCAAAGGCAAGCCCTTAACGTGTCATTCGAAGCATGCAGACTGAACACGAAATGTGCCCCTCCGGGATTCGAACCCGTGATCTCAGCATTAGTGGTCGAGTACATTAACCATTTGTCCATAGAGGCGGTCTAGGAGTTCTTTGCTATAAAAGTTCAATTTTTTTGACGTATCCCTTAAAATACACTAAGTTTAAATGCAGTTGCTTGCTTCTATTTTGCATTTGAGGTTAATTACATTTGTCAAGAAACGTAATAAATTTCTTTTTTATAAAATAATAAAACTCGTTAGCATTCTAAAATATTCTTGACAGCGAAATTTGAAATTCACAGGGTGTTGACTCGTATATTTTTCAAGACTTTTTTTGGGGTTCCCTACCCTATTACTAGTATTACTAAGGTTCCGCTGTCCGTCTGTTTGTCTGTCTATCCATCTGTCACCAGGGTGCATCTCATGTCACGAACCGTGATAGTTAGACAGTTGAAATTTTCACAGATGATATATTTCTGTTGCCGCTATGACAACACATACTAAAACGGGCCAAGTGCGAGTCGGACCCGCGCACTTCCATACAACAGACATGATTTTTTGCCGTTTTTATAGATAACGGTACGGAACTATTACGGGGTGGGTCACAGGTAGCTTTTTAAAAAAAAACGATTTACTACCCCAAAAGAAAGTTTATTCCCGAAACTCAATTACAAAAATAAAACACAAGTGTCCGCTAGGAAGATCAAAACCGGTCTGACGACAAAGCCCAGATAAAAGTGTGAGAAACAGCAATGTAACCTGATGACCGAACAGGTCATCAGTTTTATTTTATATAGTCAGCTGGGAAAATTGTATCATAACAGAACCCTTCGGGCGTGAGTCCGACTCGCACTTGGCCGGTTTTTTTATTGCCTAAGTAAATGGAATTATTAATGACTAAGGTTTTAAATTCTCATCTTCCATTAAAATTCAAGGACGTAGCTTTGATCTGTTCGGAGAATTTTTGGCGACCCCAAAGCAATTATAAAATATAGAGGTATGTCTCTAAGAAATTAAGGGTTTTGAAAGAAATATTCGTTTAATTACGTTTGAAATAAAAACTTCAGATGTCTCCCGAAATCGATGCTTTTCAAATTTCAAGTTAAATTGGCTTGTATTTCCAATACATCATACATGTACAGACTTTTCTTGTGGGAAACATTATAGCCAAAAACAACGACTACTTTCGCTTCAACTATTTTCCGAAAATTTTTCTGTTTTGATTATTTTTATCTTCTTTCATTATATGAACTTTGTAAAAAAGTGCTTCACTTATTCGTAAATTGATTAAGTAAAGCATTGACATACCGAACCATGGACCTCGGGTCTAGCATAAAACTGTGTCCTTAGTGAAGTGTCAAAATATTAAGAAACAAAACATTTTAATTTGAATTGGTTTTGATTCTCCTTTGGTTCGGACACTTTTGAGCACAGACCCGTTGTCCAGTTGGTAGTACTTCAATGAAGTAAAGGGCAATATATTTTTCGCGTTGAGTTAGAAGCCTGTTTTTTTGGCAGCACCATTTGGCCGCAGATTTCTGTAGGAGGTACTAGTTTCAACTTGATATCTCTCACAAGACCCGAGAGAAAGGGTTTTGACCGACGGACAGACAGTTGGAGAACAAACTTCGTATAAAAGTCCCGTTTCTTAATTTTGAGGTACGGAACCCTAAAAGAAAAGCGGAAAAAATCTGAGTTTACATTATAAATGTTGTGATTACGGATAGTAATAATAGTACTATAGGATATATGTATTTCCGAAGAGTTTTGGTGATGATCCCATCCCACTATCCCACTATCCCACTTCCCACTAATATTATAAATGCGAAAGTTTGGATGTATGGATGGATGGATGTTTGTTACTCTTTCACGCCGTAACTACTGAACCGGTTGGGCTGAAATTTTGCGTGAATGTAGTTCTAGACCTGGAATAGGATATATGCTACTTTTTATCCCATAAATCAGTTCCCATGGGATGAAAATGAGGTTTCAAGTTTGTATAGAAAAGTGATGTGTCATCCTTTGACGCCGTGCCGATTGAACCGATTGGGCTGAAACTTTGCACAAATAATGTGTAGATCTAGAATTGGACCGAAACTACTTTTTCTCTTTGTTCTCATGGAAAAGCTATAAAAGAGATACACAAAATGGGAAACAGAAGCGCATAACACACACATTTCACCAGCTGTGTTTACTGTAGTTAACAGTCCAAAAATATTGACCGATTTTATAGGAGTACACAAAAACTAATTGAACGCGGGTGAAACCGCGGGCAACAGCTAGTAAGTCATAATCCCATCGAAAGCTTGAGTTCCATAAAATAAGAAGTTATTGTTCTGAGTTGGGTCCTATCCTCGATTTAAAACCGCTTTAGTTGTCAAAATCAACCACTACACCAAAGAGGGGGTTGAAAATTCATTCTGACGTATCTATATTTTTAAACTGAAGTATATTTTTTCCTACAACCTTAGAAACTGAGAGACCTTGTGTTATACAATTACAATATCGTTCGTTATACATTTTTAACATCTGAAATTGAATTTAAATATTCCGAAAATTTTAAACACAATTTGAATAAAAACAAATAAATTTTCGGAACAATAGTGACGTAAATATTAACCTCAATAAATTGAAACTCGTATAAAAACCTTTTGTGTTACGGTCAGTTGGGTATTCACAAGATAAAAGGGTTAATTGGCTGAGGATAATATTTTGTATATACTGGTTAAAGGTATTTATCATGTTCTTTATTAATCCATATTAGGTCGGATATAGCTGCGGTTTTTTAAAGCTTTTTGTCACATTTTTAAGGTGTTTGTTTTCATAATAGGTTCTCTTAATTATATATTTTTGAGAAATAACTATATACATCTAAAGAATAAAATTAAATCGAAGATTTATATTGAAAACCCAATGCGCCTCAAATTCTCGAAAAGTTTGACTCAAAATCGTATGGATAAAGTCAACAACCGAGTGAGTAACTTTACAAAAAGAAAGGTATTCAAAGACGTACAGAAAGGTATTCCAAGACATAGATTATGTAAATTTTTTGACTACTTCCAGTACCTTTTTAACCTCTTTTTAAACCGTCGTTCTAGCTCTTAAAGTTTTTTTAATACGAAGTATACGTGTACTTTAAATAAGTGTTTTCACTTCTCGATTTTAGAAATAACCAATTCGTCTGAATCCAACCATGCTCGTAAATTACTTTCATGGTTGCAGAAAGTCAGAATGCGTTATCTATTCGAGTTGATGCTCGTGATTGTTGGCACTTGGTGGAACTTTTGATACATTTTTGATTGAAAAACACTTGTACTTGTCAACTTATTTATATTATTTCCCTTACCGGTTTCGCTGTTACAGCATTATCAAAGGTTTTTTTTTTTTAAATCCTTTGATAATGCTATAACAGCGAAACCGGTAAGGGAAATAATATAAATAGGTGGACAAGTACAAGTGTTTTTCAATCAAAAACGTTATCTATTCTTTATCACCGCACCGCGTAATTTTCAGACATTGTGAGAACCACGACGCTGCTTAGTGGCCTTTTAGAGTTAGACACAACGCATTGTGGCTGTTTTAACGAGCTTCACAATACGAATAACAACTCTTGGCTGATGTAAAGTTACCATAATGCGTCGTTGATGGTTTTTTCACTCCATAAGCGATTTCGTTCTTACTAAGTTCAAGTAACCCTGCCTTTGTTGTTCTAAAACCGTTGCTTAAAGCAACATTTGTCACCTAAAAGTAACTAAGTACACATTACAAGAGCTAAGTTTCGAAGTAGTACCGACGCCTTGAGCGTTCTGGTAGCAAATTGCATAGTCGTAACTATCTAAGCTAACCGTGTTATCTCTAGACGTCAACTAGTGAACAGGCAGGAGTTTAATACAAATTGCTAAGCTTCTTCCTTAGAACTAGTTGTGGGTTCCTTTATTTGCATCAGCACTTTCATCCATTGTTTTGCAGATCTACGCGGACCATTCAGGTTGGCAAGCTATTTTGGAGAGGCAATGGTTTGCGTTTTATAGCGTCTATATAGGCACACCGTGATCTTTCGCTGTTAAATTTTTGTTATACAGAAAACTATCAACGCTCAGAAAACCCAGTAACTATGATGTTTTAAATAACCTTCCGCAGTTACAATTTTTAAAGGTTGTTTTTAACTATTATGAAAAAACAATCGTTCCAATTGACTTGCTCGAACTTTTAAATATCTAGGAGAAAGTGCCAGTGACATCATAATATATTATATAGCCCGATAAAGATTAACCGAATATGAATTTCTTATATTTTCTGTCAATTATAAGCAACAAACCCCCGATTTAACATTTGAGAATTTACAATGGAGCATTGATGTTTGGCACAAATAATTCAAAATACAGACATTTCATATTACGCTCCCTAAAATGTTAGTGGCGTAAATATCATGCTCCCTTCACACGCAAAAATTTGACACCATTACTTTACATCAACAGTTTCACGAAAAAAAACATGACTATTATCACGAAACCCACTTTAAACTTTGGTCGACTGTAACACACTTAAGTCTTCGCGAACAGCTCAAGTTACCCAATCTCTGGAAAGATATGAGCAACTTTGGTTACATCGCGGTGTAAATTGTGTAAATTATGTAAATCGATGCCTTCAAGTTTCAGAGATGTAGCACCTATTTCGATGAGGGTAATTTTCGTAATAGTTGACTTTCTCTGCTTGAAAATCGGTAAGAACGTTGCTTCAGTAGCAAAGTTTGAAGAGTATTTGAATTTTTTATCGTCAAACAAGCAAATTTTAAACTTTAAGTATTAACAACCTGTCGGCATGGAGTCAGGATCCGTACCGAGAAAGTGTTATCCACTACCGACACCCATAGGTTTAAGGGAATGCCCTGGACAGACCGATTAATGCATCGCCTAAATTTTACTCTCCCACTTAAACATAAATACTCTTCATTGTTCACCGAAATAAAAACAAGTAGGTAATACAAATATGTAAGAAGAAACGGTGCAATGCGCGGTCTTATTGCTGAGAGCGATTTCTTCCGGACAACATTTTCACAAACGCACTGCTTCAACTGTAAACGATTTGCCATAAAAAGTGGACACTTTCTGGGCGAACGCCTTCTTCATAGGTCCCATTGAAGCTTTTCATCAAGTGCGGAAGACGCCAAGCGTCAGTCCTCTATGTGTACAAGAAAAATATTTATTAAGATCAACTGAGTATTTAAAACTATCACAATGATGTTATGTTGTGCATAAGTTAAGTTCAAGCTTTCAAAAACAATAAATGATTTTGTACATTGTATTAACTTTAACCTGTCTTGATAAAAACACACTTGTACGTACACTGTTTCATAATTTCAATGGCCCCCGCGAATAAATGTGTAATCACGAAAGTACGAATTTAAAGGAGAAATATAACTAATTTAATATTAATTTAAGCGGATATAAAAGAAAAAACGCGGATAAAGGCATAGTAAGTTAAGGACTTTTTCAATTGACTAAATAAAAGTGTTTTTATTCTTATAAGTAAAACAATTTTTCTGAAAAACGCGTAATCCCATTTAATATTACATAATAATCGTCGAGAAATTCTATTCTACGTGATGCGTCACGTATCAAGCTAATAGAATATTATTATTGGTCTGAAATACAAATACAAAATACAAACTACAAACAAAATACAAATGAAAATAAACTACAGATTATATTCCAGTAAAAAGCGCAACACGGCGGATTTTCCCAGGAACTCTTACACATTTATTCGCGCTAGTTGTTATGTGTTAGATTTTAAAGATAAATATTAAAAATTGTTTCGCATTGTTACTCTGCAATGTTGCTTGAGTAATGAGAAACTGTGTAGTAAATAGATGATTCTTATCATCATTGTGAGTAGTAAATTATGGCCTATTAAAGTCTCTTTTGAAAGTAGTCCTCGCAGAAAGCATTCTTACTAATGTAACATTCATACGGAGCTTAGAACCTTAAAGCTACGCTAGTTAAGGCCAGGGTATCCAACCAAATCTGTACTGCTCCAACGGTTTCGTTTTACACATGGTCATCCTGCTCAGCGGAAGCGCGCCGCTTAGAAAATTCGCGGTTTCGAAGTGTTTTTATTTATTATTTTGGAATTAGAGTGATGGGTTTTCCATTTGACGGCCGTTTTATATAACATTTCTTAAGATGTTTATTTTAGTATAAGTTTTACTGTTCAAAACTTAACATAGCCCAAGTGAAATGATATTTAGATCATAGTTCAGACCCATCTTTTGAAAATGTAAGTAATCGTGTATCGAACGACCGAAATATTAAGATCAAAGAGTGAAATATAACATATATTTTTTACAAAATTTTATCTTCGCTATTTATTGGCTTAAAATTAATTTGAAAAGAGACAAAATCGGGATAAACTCCCCTTAAGCAGGTATGTTGTCGGAGAAAGATTTATTTATTTATTTATGAAGGTACATAAAATTAAACAAATATATTTCACATAAACGAAAAGCAATAAAATATATAAATAAACCGTCATATGTTCAACACAATTTAAACACCAAAATATCACTTGTACTATTCCACAATTAAATTGTGGAATAGTACAAGCTTAGACCATATATCATGGTCTAAGAGTACAAGTGATTTTTTGTTCATTATGTTTTCCCAGTTCCACCAAGTGCCAACAATCAATAGTATCAACATTACTACATCATACGTGTTTGCATCGTATCAAGTCAAGGGATAATCTCGAAGGTGACGAGACATTTTCATTATTTAAATTACAAACAGTAACTAAACTTCTCTTCAATACATGATTCTCTAATATGTAGATATCACCAAAAATTATTTCAGTTGTTGACGCCATAACTATATAAGGTGACTTTAATTTACGCAACCAAATTCTTACTGAAGACTCAGTAAGTGCTTAGTAACAAGGTTCGAAGACCCTTTTTGTGAAACTTATAAATTATTCTTTTCATGTTCCTTACAAACGCAAGCCCAGCCCCGAGTCAAAAACTATGGACGTCAAGTTTTTATTTTGCGAAATTAGCAAAAAGTGATATCGATCCATCATACTGATCACTTACCAAGCGTCCAGTATGAGTTTGGCTACATAAATTAAAGTAACATAAACTTACTACTAATAATAAAGTACGAAAAAAGTCGTACATTTAATATTTTCGCGAAATTTTAAATGAAATGGGTTATCATTACTGAAGCCGAAACCACAATTTCACTCAACATATTTGGATAGGTCGTAGTAACCATGGCCAACACATATGTTATAAGGAGTGTCCATAAAATGACGCCCAAGCCGAAAACGGGGCAAAGATTGAATAAACGCTTTAAACTCAAGAATCTTCAACGGCTTTAGATGCGTTTTTTTATTATCATCGTAGTGACCCTGATCAACACATACGCTTTATGGGGTATTCATAAAATAACGCCCAACCTGAAAACGGGGCAAGGATGGAATAAGCGCGGGCAAAGTCTAGTTTGTTTTAAGACTATTATTATAATAATATTATTGAATATTATTGTGTTTCGTATTATAAGAATATTATTGTGTTTCGTACATGGGGCGGAAAAAAATAGTTAAATGATGCGTTTGCTTTGCTTGGTAAGAGCCGTTTTCAATGGGCTAGCTTTTTTAGCTTTCCAGTGACAGATGCACACACGCCCGTGTCTTAAACACACAGGCAGACGCAGACGTTAGAAACCCCTATCTATTGTATCCGATTTTGACACACGATTTATTCAATAATTAAAATTAGAGTGAGTTGACATAATCATATTCCACTATATTCAATCGAGTCATACAAGTTCTTTTGTTTCGAATGCTTTTGACGCTTTTGACTTTGATATAACCGAGTCATGAATAGAAAATTATTTGTTAAAATGAACAAAGTATGAATACCATTTAATACAGAATTTTAAATTATATCCTTGAATTATTCCCGTCACGACTTCTTTATTATGAATAAGAAAAAGTTGTTACATAAGCATGACTCACTTTAACTGTATTAAGGAGAAGGTATTTCTCAAAGTAACTGGGCAAAAGTAAAAGCCTTTTATTAAATGTGCTCGTTTCATATTACGTTAGCTGTTTTTTTAACGTCTTTGTTTAACTTTTTAGGGCTTCGTGTTTTGTTAAAATAATGTATTGTTTATGTGCATTAGTCTTATATATTTGTTTTATCTAACCTCATATCGTAAAATCCTCATTACAAACTCAAAACTACTGGCATAATGAAAAATATTTTTCATGAACATCTCTAAAACACGAAAAAAATAATTAATTATATTATAGGTCTCCGAAAAGCATAATGCTATAAAATAACTTTTTCTGAGATTACAGTACATGTGATACTAACTAGGAAGGCAAAGGGAACTTAGTCCATACAGCCATGTCTGAGGTTTAATATCAAATACCAATGAGGTTTTTGTATAATGTTCCCAAATACATTACAAAGCAGTAACGAGGTTATATTATACTTTATTTTCGGCCAGGTATTGTCTATGGCTTACGGCGCGTTAGACTCGGTGTGTCAATGGATGAACTGTTTGTTGTGCTATAGTTTTCGAGGAAATTTATTGATTACTTATTGTAGTTTTAAGGGTCAAAAGAATTATTTTGCCCTAAAATTACTAACAGCAGGGTTGGTGCTGATATTTGATTCCACCTAACATTTTGAAAATAACGACGGAAATTACTTACACTTTTAGAACAAGCTTTTTCAAGAAAAATCAAAAATGGCAAACGAAAAATTTTATCGAGATTATGAAAACAGGCTATTCATTAGTCATTAGTTTAGATAAAGTAGTGTATGAAACTATACATAACTAGGTACCTACTAAAACACTCGTGTTTTAAGAATCTTTTTATGTACCAGATTCATAAACTACTATTATGATTCGTCAACTGAAGAAACTTTTTATAAACCTCGAATATTTTCATAAATATTGGAATAAATCTTTTACTTGAAATATTACAATATTTATTAGTTTATACTTAAGTTCCTTAAACACAACAAGAATTGGGGAAGCATCTTAAGAGTAGTATTAAATGACAAAGCGTTTTTAGGGTTAAGTACCCAAAGGGAGCCAAACGGGACCCTTATTACTAAGCCACCACTGTCTGTCTGTCCGTCCGTCTGTCACAGGGGTCTACAGCTTTAGCCGTAATAGGTAGAAAGTTGAAATTTTCGCAAAATACGTGTTAACATGGCCTCTACCACGAAAAAAATAAAACTGAAATAAAATTATTTCCGGCCTCCGTACAATAAACATTGAAAAAAATAGGTTTTTTTTAACGTTATTTGTTTCAAATCTATCTGGAGGGGGTAACTGTTTACCTCGGTACAAAATGCACATTAAAATATTGTTTTCTTTGAATAAAAAGTAGGCAATAAATGTGTTCTAAAGCAACTTGCGGAACTAGTTCATTAATAATAAAGATTTCCCCAAAAATTACGTACTTTTATGGATTACATTTTGTTTGCATTACATTAACAAACTTAAAAGCATGTTTACAGTTATAATGTAATGCAAATAAATTGTAACGCATGAAATTGAATAATTTTCATGTCATCACCTAACTATTAACAAGCATTTTCGCGGATTGCTATAAAACGCATTTATTGCATACTATTTTTGTTTGAAAGTATGGAAAACAATATTATGATGTGCATTTTGCACCGAGATCCTCCGTTACCACCTTAAAGACGGTACGAACCATTAGGCCTCTACTGACCGACTAGCTGAGCTAGACCAAGTGTCGCAAAGTAAAAGAAAAAAAAAATAGGGTCCCATACTCAAAAGATGCCGAATTATTTTACAGGCGCTATCATTTTAGCATAAAACTTGATGTTGCCATAGCATTTATGTTGTTATTATTTATTATGTTTTTAAGTTTCCTTATCCGTGTCGTGTGGTGGTATGGAACCCTCTGTGCGCAAGTTCGCCTCGCACTTGGCCAAGTTATTTCTTTTCACAAATAAGTGGCTAGTATTTTGTACGCTTCTCGATTATTGCTAACCGTCGAGGGTAAGCACTGTGAGCTACACGGCGAGGGTAAGCACTGTGAGCTACACGGCGAGGGTAAATACTGTGAGCTACACGGCGAGGGTAAATACTGTGAGCTACACGGCGAGGGTAAACACTGCGAGCTACACAGCGAGGGTAAATACTGTGAGCTACACGGCGAGGGTAAACACTGCGAGCTACACAGCGAGGGTAAATACTGTGAGCTACACGGCGAGGGTAAATACTGTGAGCTACACGGCGAGGGTAAACACTGCGAGCTACACAGCGAGAGTAAATACTGTGAGCTACACGGCGAGGGTAAGCACTGTGAGCTACACGGCAAGGGTAAATACTGTGAGCTACACGGCGAGGGTAAATACTATGAGCTACACGGCGAGGGTAAACACTGCGAGCTACACAGCGAGGGTAAATACTGTGAGCTACACGGCGAGGGTAAGCACTGCGAGCTACACAGCGAGGGTAAATACTGTGAGCTACACGGCGAGGGTAAACACTGCGAGCTACACAGCGAGGGTAAATACTGTGAGCTACATGGCGAGTGTAAGCACTGTGAGCTACACGGCAAGGTTATAGGTGGTAGAGCTGATGCCGGGCTCGACTGTGGAGGTACCACCATCTTACTCGCAAATCCTCCCGAAGTTATTCGGGGGAGAGTAAGAAAACAGCTCTCAGGCAAAACCAGGCGGCCCACCATTGCCAGGGCCCGACGGATGGTGGTATAACCATTCCCAATAGCCGGGCCTTATATAAAGCAGACTGGTGACGGGCAGCGGCGTCCCTGGTGCAAGGGTTTCGGCACCGCGCTCAGCCTGTGTGAGTATGGGCATTTCTTCCAGGAGGACCGCTTAGAATGGCAAAATCCTGGAAAGGCCTATGTCCAGCAGTGGAAGAAACAGGCTGATAGATGGATGGATGACACGGCAAGAGTAAACACTGTGAGCTACACGGTGAGGGTAAATACTGTGAGCTACACAGTGAGAGAAAACACTGGGAGGTAAACCTAAATTATCCACGTTTAAGGACAGCCATCACGCGCAAACCTTCATACAAACGCAAACACAAAATTGTGAGGTGTCTATGGAATGTTTTCATAGTATTTTAGGCTAATTCCATTGACATTATCTAGATCTTTGCCAAAATAGAAATAAAATTAAGAATTTCTAATCATCCTAACAACGAACCCCTATAAAAACGATCCTTGGACGGTCGTCATGAGCACAGCAACTCAGTTGTGGGCGTGACCAAATGTTATGCTATTCCATTTCGCTATTACGTTTTCGCTCGATTAAATCGCACCGATAACGTATGTCATGACAGAATTTTTCAATATTGTTAAGGCTTATAAACATATTATTAGTTAAAATTATTTTAGAATACATTTTCGATGGAAAATTAGTTTTAACTGAAAAAAACACATTCGGCTACATTTTTGGTAATAAAATGAAATTTTTTTTTTTGTTTAGTTATGAATAAATTTCCCGACTCTTAGGGGTCCGTACCTCAAAAGGAAAAGACGGAACCCTTATAGGATCACTTTGTTGTCCGTCTATCTGTCCGTCTATCCGTCCGTCCGTCTGTCCGTCGTCGTCCTATCTGATCTCGGGAACGCGTTTAGGTATCGAGTTGAAATTAAAACCATGTAAGTACTCAAGTCTACGCAGTCCTTTGAAGCCGTGAAAAAATCAAACTTCTAAAAAAAGGTTTATTTCGACACTCTCAAGGGAATAAAAATTTACAGGGTATTTCCTGTTGACCTAGAACGGTGAAATTTGGTAAATAAAACCCTCTTAAACCAAAAATAAAGGGAAAAATCTGAAAATTGTTATTAAATCTTGAAAAAAATAATTAATCAAATTTCATAAAATATTTATAATTTGTATCAACAAATTTCTACGGAACTCTCGGTGGGCGAGTCCATCTCGCACTTGTCCGTTTTTTTAGTTATAATTTGGCATAGATCCCGAAAAATTCTATAAAGTCGTTCTTTTATACTAACTTCTTCCTTCTTTTATCCGAACATAACATAATATTTAGCCTCTCGGTTAAATTTGTATCAGTAGGTGCTTCTAACTGTAAGAAATATATTCTAGTTTCAACTTCATCCACTGGAATAGATAAAATGGTGGAACTATAAGTAGATAGCATAGACGTGTGTAAGTCGTACAAGGTTGACATACTAACGGCCAGATGTGGGGCAAGAAAACAATGGGCGACAATGAAAAGGGGCCGGGAAGGACATCCAAAAGAAAAAGCCTGGGCGAGGTTCGAATGACCCAGCGAACTGATGGTTTCAACCTTTCGCAGATTTTCCTTATAGAATTTATTGAAGCAAATCGACTGGTACTAAAAAAATAAAAGGTGTCTGTGATCGAAGCGTCGAAATCATGTCGAATACTAAGTAGCTATAAAGAAAATTATATTCTATGTATTGACTAGTTTTGCGCTCTTGGAAGTATCTTTTAACCTCTGAGCAGTATTGACAGTTTTTGGCGGAGTCGTTTTCTTTTAACAGCCTATACCGGGTGTAAATATACTGCTACCATTAAATGCAACCACATATTCTACTGACCCTACTGAACCACTTTTCCCGAGAGTCATACCCGCGGACACCCTTAGTTTAGGAAAAAATTGAGTTCCAAACAAAAATGCGTAAACAGCTTCAGGTTTCACGGAAGACGCTCTCCCTAAACTCGCCCGTATGTCGGTGCGTTAGGGTTCACGCATTTTTGTTTGGAACTCAATTTTTTCCTAAACTAAGGGTGCCCACGGGTATGATTCTTGGGAAAAGTGGTTCAGTAGTGTCGGTAGAATACAGTCAGTCTATTGAGTACACCCGGTATAAGTATGTTGAACAGAATCACCGATGAAATAAAAAAACCGCATCCAAATCCGTTGAGTTTTTAGTTCTATTCTCGATACTAGTGGGGGATGGTTTGTAAGAATTTACACCTCTAGCTCGATCTGGTGTTAAAATTGATTTTTAGATTTTAGATTCTTAACAATGTGTTTGGTTGACAAAACTGCCCTGGTGCCATTTTTTATCACCTCTTCTTACCTCCTAAATCAAACGGGGGGTATTACCTTAAAACACAACGAAAGTGCGTCCATAGAATAGTAATATTACAACTATAGCTGCCAAAATGTGTGTTTTATACATAGTATACCTATGTTTACATTGCAGAATATAATTATGACTAATTATTATTAGTGACTAGCCTTTGCTCGCGGCTTCACCCGCGTTCATTAAATTTTTGCCCTGTTTTCAGCTTGGGCGTCATTTTATGAACACTCCTTATAGCTATGTCTTTAACAGGGTCACTGCAATGATAATCAAACAAAAAATCACATCTGAATCCGTTGAATGGTTCCAGAGTTTAAATTAAGCGTTTATTCAATCTTTGCCCTGTTTTTGGCTTGAGCGTTATTTTATCCCCGCCTGCCTAGCGTGTGTGAGTATGGGCATTCCTTCCAGGAAGACCGCCAAGAGTGGCGAAATCCTGGAAAGGCCTATGTCCAGCAGTGGACGAAACAGGCTGAACGACCCTTATAGCCTATATGTTGATCAGGGTCACTACAATGATAATAAAAAAACCGCATTCAAATTCGTTAAGTAGTTCTTGAGTTAAAACGGAACATACACACAGACAGACATAAAAATTGTGGTTTTGGCCTCAGTACAGTACCTACTAACCCGTATCATTTAAAATTTCACGAAAATATTCAATGTGTGTACAGACACGACTTTTTTACAACTTTATTATAACTACTAGAAGATTTGTAATCGGGTTTTAGAAAACGGCTCTAAGATAAAGATACAATTTTAATTTATTGTTCCTATAACATGCAGATTATCCTTATAAAAAAATACAATACAAAAACAAAGCATAATATAAAAAAATTACTTTTATAATAAGAATCGCCGTTAGCATCTTGGAGTACTGTACAATAGTGTATACTTTATTGGTGTACTATTAGTGTACGTTATGTATATTAGTGTACAATATAAGATTTCGATAAGATTTACAGAGGCGAAAAATCGATCTAGCTAGGTCTCAACACACTGTGAATGTTCGTTTTTTGCGAGTTTTCACAACTATCTTGTCTTGCCGTCGTCGTCTAAAATGTTTACGTCTTTTTTGTTATGTGCGTATTTGCCCCAATGTACGTACATTTTGATCCTACGTCAAGTTGCCCAACTACTAAAGTACTAAAAGCTCTGAAGCTGTAAGTACTATAATCTCAACGTAGCTATAATATATACTTGGGACCGGCTTACATTATCATGCGAGTAATCTTACAAATTCAACATTGATAAAAACACCTCTCGCCTGAGACGTTTTAATGATAATAAAAAAACCGCATCCGAATCCATTGAGTGGTTCTTGAGTTAAAACGGAACACACAGACAAAAGACAGACAAAATTATAAAAATTGTAGTTTAGGCTTCAGTACAATCCATCCATCAGCTTGTTTCGTCAACTGCTGGACATAGGCCATTCCAGGATTTCGCCACTCTTGGAAGTCCTCCTGGAAGAAATGCCCATACTCACACATGCCTGGCAGGCGGGTTGGTGAGCGCGGTGCTGAAACCCTTGCACCAGTGACGCCGCTGCCCGTCATTAGTCTGTTTTATACAAGGCCCGGCAATTGGGGATGGATAAACCGCCATCCATCGGTCCCAGGCAATGGTAGGCCGCCTGGTTTTGCCTGAGAGCTGTCCTCTTACTCTCCCCCGAATAACTTCGGGGGGATTTGCGAGTAAGATGGTGGTACCTCCACAGTCGAGCCCGGCATCAGCTCTACCACCTATGACTATGTATCAGTACAATACTAATAAACCTTTTCATTCAAAATTTTGCAAAAATATTCAATGTATATTATATAAAATATCCAATGGTTCGCCATCCCTGCTCTAGGTGCTTCAGAAACCACGGAAATCGATAACGGAAACTTTATTCCATACATTTTAAAAATACTCGTACTAGCAAATTTCTAAACGTAGATTAAAATTTTATTTGGCAAAATAAAAAAAAAACATTGTGTAGTGTGCGCCGTAAAACGTGTGGCTTAAGTTTTAAAGCACGTCACTGATACACTTTATATTAACTCCAACCCCCTGTTACTGTATCGTAAATTCAGTTGCCAAACCAAGTGCCTACCGGCGAAACTTATACATCCGCTTGACTAAGGATACGTTCGCACTTGAAATGACGTCACAAGTCGTAAATAGTTCAATACCTATTGAAGTTTGTTTTGGAAGTTAATTTTTATCTTTTTTGGTGAATAGCAATCATAGATGGCAACCGACAGAGAGTTACATAATATACCCGCAGATCACAAACACCATCCTCTTGCCAACAAATATGCGTAGACATACAACATGAAATACACTAACGAAGCAAAAGACAACATCAATTAAAAAATAATTTTGAAAAGGTAAAAACATGACACGAAAGGAATTAGGGGTAATTCTAATTGTAACCTTTGCTAATTAAGCCACAAACAAATATATGTTTCATTTTAGTAATTACATCAGGGATTGGCCACACCTCAGTTTAGTATGAGTACATTCGTGCGTGTCTTGAACACGTTGCTTTTTGTGTCTGTGACATGGTTAATTAATTTTGTTTCGGTACCAAATGACCATAGAGATAGTATTAGTACTAGAGTTACATAACCACACCAACACCTAAGTTTCAACCAAATTCCGGTTCAGGTTATTTTTAGGTGTGTAGCATTAACATGAATCTCAAAATAAGGAAAAATCGTATTCAAACCGTTTTAACATTCAAAGCAAAAATATGACATTATATACGATATCATGACTTTAGTTTGTGTTGTCGGGTTCATGCTGGGGACTCGGTGAGTAGTCGGGGCCGTGGTTCAGTGATCCTGTTTGCGAAGTGCGAGAAATATTCTTTTGTGTCTATATACTTGTTTAAGAACAACCTCTGCTCAATTAGTATAGGAGGTATGAAATTTATTTTGCATTATGTCACTCCTGGAAACTTACCGAGGCTCCGGTACGTGTTTGGCTTCAGAGACGAGAGTTACCTTATATTTTTTTTACATATTGTATTGTTTTTTAAAATATTAATTTTGACGTGTAAAACGTGTACTTTATGTACCTATTTTGCTGAATTAATTATTTGAATTTCAACATTTGACATTTCGATATCCGTACATTTAAGGATTCTTTCATCCTTCAGGTACCTACTTCTACAGGTGACTTTTAAACAAACCCCAATCATTTTATAGATAGTTAGTAGAACAAATTTTAAATGTAAACACAATTAAAATTAGAAGTCAAAATATTACTTGAAAATTTCACTTGGAAATAAAATGTATGGTTATCCTAGCCATTCCCATACGGAACAAGTTTAAAATAGTGGAATTAATAATAAAAATAACTGTGCGCGATCTAATTATCTTATATCTTCAGGTGACCATGATTTATTTGGATTTTACTAAAATTATCAAAAGACTAACTTAAAAAAATACGAGTAGATATATTTCTTTATATACTTTATATGCTACATTTATTCAAATAACTTAAGATAATATGTTTTTTTTTGAGAAAAGACGTGTTCAGGTTTGCGGTCGGATAATATTTGGCAGTGTAATATCAAACTTCAAAGGTTTTGTATTCGAATTTTGCCTTACTATTTTGGAGCACAAGGTAGAGGATCAATTTGTGTCCAGTCTACGTACAAGATTTCCGAAAAGATATCAAGTTCTTTGACGACTATGCCGAACAAAGGTTTACGATAGCAGCTATTGATTGCATTCGTATGAAATTATTTTAATTCCTTGCGGGTTTCTCTGGAGGTGAAAAATTTCAACTTTCTCATCTGTTTGACGCGGTGAGAGGT
Source organism: Ypsolopha scabrella (assembly GCA_910592155.1). Lineage (NCBI taxonomy): Eukaryota > Metazoa > Arthropoda > Insecta > Lepidoptera > Ypsolophidae > Ypsolopha > Ypsolopha scabrella. The sequence continues at coordinate 17,568,618 of OU342982.1, forward strand.
GGATCTAAGTATAAAACTTAGATTAAGATAGATGACCATACGTATCTACATTTTCAGGTGAACGATAGCCTTCATTAGTTTTATCAGGAACAATCAACTCTATGATTTATGATTAACTGTATAGTAAACATAGGACCATGGGAAAAGTGTAAGTAAATATCTGGAAACGGCTTTTATTTTTACTTTTATCGAACCCTTTATATTGACTTGTCAGTTTTTTCTAGTTTCCCTTTTTTATGATATCGGAAAGACCTAGATTGGAATCAAGTCCTGTGTAAAGGACGGATATCCTTATTTGGTCAAAGGAAATTTCTTGGTATTCGGTACATATCATTGACGAAGTCTTTTACACTTATGATTCTTCAGCCAATCCTTGTACTTACAAAAACGATGCGGAAACCCGTAAATCCACGAGAGCTGCAACAAACATCCACAACAGATGCTGTGGTTAATGACGATGATAATGATGTATCTCTAGACTGTACGTCTTTTTATATTGGGATCAAAGACTATCTCCATGTACTGTACACGTATTTTTATATTGGGATCAAAGACTTTATTAACTGGTTTTATATCCAGACACTCTGCTTTTTAAGGGACACTTTCTTTATTGAAAAGAATCTTCAATAAAATTAAATAATATTTCTTCACCTGGAGAGAGGGCCGGTATTCATCCAAATATGCGCCAAAATTCACATATTTAAATTTATTCATGTATATACTTAAATTATAAGCAATCCCAAAACTTCATTTGTTATGTTGTATATTCCATCTATCCATCTATCCGCTGGACATAGGCCTTTCCAAGATTTTACCAATCTTGGCGGTCCTCCTGGAAGAAATGCCCATACTCACACACGCTGGGCAGGCGGATTGGTGAGCGCGGTGCCGAAACTTTTACACCGGTGACGCCGCTGCCCGTCACCAGCCTGTTTTATTTAAGGCCCGGCAATTGGGGATGGTTATACCGCCATCCATCGGTCCCAGGCAATGGTGTGCCGCCTGGTTTTGCCTGAGAGCTGTCCTCTTACTCTCCCCCGAATAACTTCGGGAGGATTTGCGAGTAAGATGGTGGTACCTCCACAGTCGAGCCCGGCATCAGCTCTACCACCTTACTACCTTACTCACTAAGCCAGACACAAAAAAAAAATGTTTTGGCCCCAACACAATGCTTATACTAATAACTCATTTCCATTTAAATTTTGCAAAAATATTCAATGAATAGACACCACTTTTTAATAAAACAAATTAGTGTAGGTAGGAAAGAAAAAGGCAATTCATATTTTATTTTTATTAATAGGTACGACATGAATCGCCAAAGGGTGTGTCATCTATCACAGTCACAGTCCACGCTCGTTTATCCACGTTTTGCCGACGATTTCTACATTACTTATTACATACCAGCACCATACCAGCATCAGCTATTGCCTAAGCTAGGACACAAAGTATAATGACGACGCACAATTTTCTCGTTTCAACGGCATGTTCAAGAAACAAAATTCTTATTTTGATTAAATAGTATTAAATAAATGTGGTTTTATTTTGGCACTACGCGACAATTGTTAAATATCAATTTGGCTTTTCTTGAAAAGTTATGTTATTTTGCGTATTACTTTTACACAACAACTTTCTTATAATATAGCTTCTTTGAAATGAAAATTGAACAACAATGCGTCGCTGTCATTTCGAAAAGTCGTATTTAAAAATAACAAGTTTTCAGGAGACATAAAAAACGCATTTTTTATAAAATTTTATTTTATTTGCTACATATTCCAATATAATAGTTTTATATAGGTATACAATATATAGGTACATTCATAGACACAAGAAGAAGAATCATGCTCAAAAATAGGCATAGCGAAATTATCGAAAAAAAAAACCTACAGGAGACCCTCATACGTGTGGGTCGGGGATTTCAATGGTTTTTGGTGGAATGGTAGAAAGTTCTAAGGGAAAAACAACGAACAAATATTAGGGTCAAGTGGGCCCTCGTTAAAAAAGATATTAAGGACCAAGTTTGGATAGGTAATTCATATAATAGAAAAATTCCCATTCAAATTTCCTCCGATACGCAAAAAAAACTACTCAAAGGATCTTCGTACTTTGTAGTATATAAATTATATTATATATTACACTATTTACATATTATTCTAGTATATAATTATTATTATAGTAACTATTTAACTTACCTATCCAACTTTGGTCCTTTCTTTCTTTCTTTCTAAATACTTTATTGCACAAAACAAAAGTTACCTATACATGTACAACATGTGGACTTAATGCTAAAAGCATTTTCTCCCAGTTAACCCGACAGAAAGTACAAGAAATGAACAGAGGCAGGCGTGCAGAAAAGTTTTAAGATATAAAAAAAATAAGTGAGAAAAAAAAACATTAATGTACTAATAAATAAAATAGATAAGTAGATTTGTAGGTAAATACTAAATACATCGATTAATGAAAATTACAGAATTAAGTATTAAGGTGTGTTCATAAAAGACAAAAGTAGTTAGGGTTGATTTAATTTAAGTAAAAACTATTAAAGCTGCTACGTTTTCGCAGACAAACTGCAAAGTTTTGCGAAATTTATGTACCTAGTATAAGTAAATTACCTGTGTGTTAAATAAATAAAAAAAATAATAATAATATTTTAAACAAATAAAAATAATTACTACATAAATACGATTATATAATAACCAGAAGAATTTCATGGTTATAAAATTTGAATAGACATATATAGTATATATTTATATATTCATATATATATAACCAAAACTTTCTATAGGAGAAAGTCCCCCCTCTATTTCCAAGAAAAAAAAAGTTTTTTCTTTGTATCGTTTAGGAAATTTAATCTAGTTTTATAAAAAGAAAACCGCATTCGAATTTGACAGCAACATCCAGAGTTATAGCCAAAAATAAAATTGGCGGGAAAAATTAGCGAAAAAGCAAAAATCGTAATAATTTTACTGGTTAATATATTTTTAATGAAGGCCCAGTTGACCCTAATATTTGGTGGTTGTTATACCCTTGGGCTCCTCTGTCACCCCACCAAAAACCATTGAAATCCCCGACCCACACGTCTGATGGTCTCCTTGTTAGAATAAATCTGCTAACATAATAATAACAAATCCAATTCCACTGTAAAAGGGGCAACCAATTTGTGAATAAGCCCAGCAATTTGTTAGCACCAAGTCTTCAACGGTGCGATATAACAATTTGAGAAAAAGGTTTCAGTGAAACGGTATAATTATCCAATTTGTACTTTTCAGGTCCAACTTTGTAAGGGTTGTAAAACAAAATATTTATACAATTTTCCATTACAATGTTCGGGTTGAATCAACTTCGTTTTAACTTGCTTCAAAATATGCGTTTTAGACCAATCGGCTTAACCGGGGTTCAACATTTATTGAACAAAATTTATATGAAGTATTGAAAAGATAAGTAATCTCAGTAGATGATCAAGTTGCCTTTTGGGTACGGAACCCTAAAAAGGGGACCAAATATAACGACCACTAAAATAAACTTTGAGAGAAAAATACATTCTTAGCAAAAAATTGTAAGACCAAAATAAATCAATGATCATCAAATCGAGCCTTGAAAAATATTACCATAGTTTAAAAATCCATATTTTACACTGTGATAGCCCGGATACGAACAGGCTAGCAAAAAAAAATATTTTTAGGATTCCGTAACCAAAGGGTGCAAACGGGACCATTACTAAGCCCCTGTCTGTCTGTCCGTCCGTCTGTCACAGGGGTCTACAGCTTCAACCATAATAGGTAGAAAGTGAATTTTTTACACAATACGTGCTACTATGGCTTGTATCACGAGAAATAATAAAACAATAAAAAAAACGGTCAAGTGCGAGTCAGACTCGCACCTAGGGTTCCAGTTTTAAAAATAGTGATAACTAAAACAAGAATTGATTGTACCACAAAAGAGAGACTCAAATATTTTTATACCTTACTCGAAATAAAACTCTTGGATAAAAAAAAATTGACATTGTGTTATGGTGAATTTCTCACTTGCTATATTTTTACTATAATCTTTACGTAATAACGAAACACCATGTTTTTTTTATATTTTTCGGTTCATTCGTTTCGGAAATAAGGGGGAGGGGACATGCATTTTTTCGTGGTTTTTCAAAGATTTCTCGAAATTGGTGCCAGTAAATATAATAAAAGCATATCATTTTATAATCAGCTCCCTAATATCTACAATTCGATACCCATATTGTATTTTTAGGATAGTTTTTTTATTTTTATTTCTTTTGTATTGGAAATATTTTGAACTATTTCGAATCATTCAAATTTTTTTTTACACCGTGTTATGTAGGCAAGTGAATGCAATTTTTGTGGCAACTTTCAAGTCCTTAACGGTGCAAAAGTTATGAGGCTGTGACATATGGACGGACGGACTACGGATTCTTACCATAAAGGTTTCTTTTACCTTTTAGGTACTACGGAAGGGAAACCTAAAAATACGAACAAGTAACCTCGAAAAATTTTTATTATTTAAACTTTATTTTTTTAGTCTTAGCTCATACTTAAAGACGGGAATACATACAAGTTTTAAATTTATTCAGATTGTAGGTAGTCTTAGAATACATAGGTTTTATTTATTTATATATTTATTAGCCTTATGTAGATGACAATAAAAATATATATATATTATAATTTTCAAAAAAAAAAGATAATTTTCTACAATAAATCCCATTGCTGAGCAAAGGCCTCCCCCATCCTGCTCCATTCATGTCTGTCGAACGTTAATCTGGTCCACAGTTCTCCGCCATATTTCTCCAGTTCATCACGCCATCTTGTTTTTGGTCTCCCTTTACTTCGTTTATGGTCTCTGGGGCACCATTCAGTTACTTCTCTGGTCCATCTGTTGTCTCTCTGCCTTATCACATGCCCTGCCCATTCCCATTTTAACTTTCTGGCTTGGCGTATAACGTCCATTAATCCAGTCATCTTTCTAAGTTCTACGTTAGATATTTTATCCAGCAGTCTTTTTCCGAGCATGCTTCTCTCCATTTTTCTCTGGGTTATTTTAAGTTGGTATATTTGCTGTTTGTTTAAGAATACATAGGTAGTCTTCAATAAAACTAAAAATTATAAAATGTAGGGTTCCGTACGCATCGTCTCTTTTTTTGTCGCCTATTTGTTGATATGTATGTTTTTTAGGGTTCCGTACGCGTATTGTGTGGTGGTACGGAACCTTTTGTGGGCGAGTCCGACTCACACTTCCCTAAATTACCTATAAAAATGTGCCTCCATCTCCCCGTGTTATATTTTGAAAATAGTCAATTTTGTTATTCATTGACTATTTTCAGGTAACATTGAACATTGCTTTAGTTGGAGTTATTTACTTTAATAGGATAGAGATAATGTTAATTAATGTTAATGTTAATTATAATATATTGTTTAATATTTTGTTATCATTTTAAATTAAATTTTGGTGATTGATTTACTATATTTGGCAATAACAGTATAAATCTTTGTACGCAATATTTTTTAACATCTGGTGGGCAGTTAAATATATGCCAAAAATAAATAATTATGTGTAAGCAAATTTTTACCGGATATCAAAAATAAAAGCGGCGGTTGCTCAGGCGGTAGAACGCTGGTCTCTCAAATCCTAGACCCAGGTTCGATTCCCGGTCGGGCATGCAATGAGTTTTTCCGAATTTATGTGCATAGTATTTGTGTTCTTACCTAATACTTACCACTTGCTGAACGGTGAAGGCAAACATCGTGAGGAAACCTGAATACCCTAAAAAGCGTGTAATTGGCCTATTCTCGTTTTGACCAATATTTATGATTCGAAAACCATTTCGAGGAAATAGCTTTCCTGAACTGTTTTTAGTAGAAGGATTTTAAAATAAGCGTTCATAACATTTATTTAATGAAAAAAAAAGTGATAACATTAACTTGATATTCAGTGACGTCATCATCACATTTCCATTTTCATTGAACGCATCCTAAGACGTATTTTTGTAAACGTAAATGTTGCCAACTTTATCAAAAAAAACCCGTTTTAATAGGTATTTTACCAATAATTATCAGAATTCGAGAGCTAACAACAAATAATAATAATAATCACTATCAAAAAATAATAAGAGTTTAGGGTCAACTTTGAAACCTATTTATATAAGAATTCCTCATTAAATTATTATTAATTACTAATAATTATTTATATTAGACAGACGTCATTGCACGAATAGGCATTTAGAGCTAGTTTATTTTAACAGAAATGTATTGGCTATCGGATCGTGAACCTGATTTAGGTGTTAAATGTAGATTTATGATTTTTGTTCGAACTCACCCTAGCTGGGTAGGTATCTATATTCTCTAGTTCTATCAGACAGAATCGAAGTTTTGAAAAAAGAAATACCGAGGTCGAAATTTTAAAATAATGTTGCTGTTGGGAACACTGATACTGATGTGTCTGTCACTTTGACTGATTGGGTTCCGTTTCAAAACGAGTGGGTTTCTATCGGAGTGATGCGATGACGCAATTTCCCGTGAATACTAAAATACTTATAAAATCGGTTTTAAAGCACAAAAATATATATTATTCAAATTAAATTCCTAAAGTGGTCTATTTATTCCAAAAAGCAGACAAAAATAGCACATTGATATTCAAAAAATAGGCGAATTGTGCCCGAAGTACGGCGATAGAGCTCACCCACCACCCATCACGTTGGGACGTAATAATCGTCGGTGAAACGCAGGTGTACCGGGTGTGGACTGTGACTTGCAATTCATAGTTCACGCTTGGGAACACCTCTGACACCCCCTCGGAGATTCACGTCGTGACGATATGCTATCAAAAATAGATTTCAAAAATATCCGATCTTACTGCGTAATTTTGAAACCTCCTGATTCAAATTTCAATATAAGTCGCAATTTTTCAAACCAAATCCCCAATGAAGAGTCAATCCTCCGAATAATTCCTCAATCAGGAGGCTGACATTGCGTTTCTTATGCCATTTAGGCTGATTGACGCAATGCCGCTTAATACTGTGAAAGGTAAATTTGGTAGAATTATACGTCGTTTGTACCGAACCTTTCTTTTTGTGGATTCCAATCGATTTTTAGATCCCAAATACTTTGGTTTTGGTTACGTAAAAGCTACTTCTTTTCGGTTTATGACAAAAAAAGTATACGAATTCCAAAATACCAATTACTGACTTATTTATAGCGTAATCATTGGTACTAAAGAATCAAACTTGAAAGGCAACCAAATTCAAAATTCAAATTCATAAAATTTATACAATTATAAAAAAACCTCCCTGAAAATAATACTTTTTAAAATTTTTACATTCTGTCTACCTGTGCATCTGTCATCGTCAAAATCAAATATTATTCTAATAATTACTAATCATTAATTTTTCTATTATTTTTTGTAAATATTATATTGTTTATGTAACTCCGACAACACCGAGTGGTCGAAATATACCTTACAAAATTTAGAATTGAATTATGTGTTTTCTTATATAAGGTCCTACAATAATAAGTGAAAATAATTCTAGGGTAGATCAAATATCTTTAACAGACTACATCAAAAAGTAAAATCGAATTTTTGGCTAAATAATTTTTTCACTTTCCAGTACAAAATGGTTCAACCAGCTGACTAAATTTCTATGGAAGGGTGAAAAAAAAAGTTGGTGCAAAAAATGTTCTTTTCGATGGAAGGTGATCTATTAGGGATACTCTATCACCTCTTGAATTTTTTTCACCTTGAATTGTAGGACCTTATATACCTGGTGTAAACAGAGTGCGACCATTAAATTAACCCACATATTCTACCTACCCTACTGAACCACTTTTCCCAAGAATCATACCCGCGGACAACGTTTGTTTAGGAAATAATTGAGTTCCAAACAAAAACGCCATACGGTACACCTGGTATATATTCATAGAATTATAAATTATAGAACAATAATTTCCCATAAAAAGAGCGGGTCTCTTCTATTAGATTATTATATGAAAAGTAACTTAGTTACCTAAGTAAAAATAAAAAATAAATATATAAGTATAAGGTGATGACTCTCTACACAGCCAAACCCATCCCGGAGATTTTGTAATACAAGTTTTAAGTGCGGCTCCACTGGGAAAAAGGCTAGTAGTTGTACATAAAACCTAAATGTGGTATATTGGTTTAATAGTGATGTGCTATAACGTCAAACATTTGCTCTACTGATAATGAGAAACTTTTGTTTAACGAAGTTTTCCGATGTCCGCCTCTTTGATCTCCGCTACTAATTCGGAAGTCACGGGTTTAAAACCAATGGGAGCACATTTGTGTTCGGTCAGGCTTTGGAAGGTTATGCAATGCACCCATCACGCTCCGGGACGTATAAATTGTCATATTAAAAATATATGACACCCTATCGAGGTTTTCATGGTGAGAAAATTTGTATGAAATTGATTATGTAAACTTTTTTCCGGGTTAAGTTAGAAACCTGTATTTTTTACAGCCTACGGGTTCATGGACTTCTCCAGGAAGTATTAGCTCAACTTGATACCTATATGGGGGACGAGAAAAAGGGTCTACATAGAAGGATAGCCAGACAACATATTAATCACAAAAGGGTTCTCTTTTTTTCTTTTTGAGGCTTACGGAACCTTAAAAACCATTTGAAATTAGTGTGAAATATTATGCCACATACAGATAAAAGCATCATATATATAAAATAATTCTCTTTCGCTTAAGAAGTTTAAAATAATTATTGATGTATCATATAGTTACATGTTCGCATATATCGATTAACTTAAATATCATCTAAGCACAACACTAGGAAAGCGAGACTAAGATGGTATTGGAGAAAAGCAGTAAGTGGCAGTGCATATTATGTCGTCGGCAGATCATAAAGTATGAAACTGAAAATCTTTCGCCAAAAGCATAGTATAAATAAGTAATAGAAGAATTCTATCTCTCCTTACAAACGGGCCGAAACGAACCCTCCCCCCAAATCCTCTTTTGTTAGATGTAACCAAACTAAAGATAAGCACCCTGAAGCCAAAACTTAAAAGTATATTGTTAAAATCAAAAGAATAAAATATGCGTTAGATATAAAATTAGATTGTTAAGATTTTGCTGTGTTAGATAAAATTTTAAAAAATTCTTTATAAGCGCCACGCCTACAAACTGCTTTGCAGTTTGGCGAACTGTGTTGAACATTTTAATTGTTAAATTATATAAATAAAAAAAAACTAAAAAAAAACTCAGTTCAACTCGGTTTACGACAGTCGCGGTCGCACTGTGACGCTTCCGCGCATTTTCATTAATTATGACACGAACTTACAGAGTATGTTGTGCATTGTATGGTTGCTTAAACAACTTTTATAATAATAATATGGCATTATCAAATACGTAAACAGTCAGTTGGCAGCCCTAGCGCGTGTTTAGGCACCGAGCGGCCGTAGCTATTGATTTCAAGGGCACCGCCTAGTTAAACTACTGTTGTTACCTATACTGTGCCAAAAGTGAAAAATAGGTGCGACGACGAGCGGAGTGAAACGGAGCAAAGCGGAGCGAAGTGGAGCGAGAAGGAACGTGTTAAGTTGCTTATGATCATAATTTAAATAGTTAAATTAATTAATATTAAACAGAAATAAGATATGCCCAACTCTACGATCTGCCGACGCCACATACATACAAGACTTTCAGGCTGTTCAGTATAACTTCGGCAGGTAAAGAAATAACTGATATAATTTCTTTGATAATTTTACTAACCGATGAAACACGTGGTCTGTGCGATGAAAGATAGTTTGTAATTAGAGCTTACGCTATTTTTCTCACACCGTTTGATACAGCTGTAGCTTATTTTAATTGCATTGAATGAAGAGTACATAACATTTTGGCATTTCTATATACGTATTTTTCATACGCGTAAAATTTTGTCATTTTTCATACACTCATCTACAGTCACACATTCACATACCTCTTACACTCACACTTTCTAATACCCCCGTACATAACTAGTTACCCGTAACACACACCCTCACAAATTTAGAACATAGGTATGCGTGCGTTTAAAATAATTATTACTATTTTTGTATACATCCTTCCATCCATCCATCAGCCTGTTTCGTCCACTGCTGGACATCAGCCTTTCCAGGATTTTCCCACTCTTGGCGATTCTCCTGTAAGAAATGCCTATACTCACACACGCTGGCCAGGCGGGTTGGTGAGCGCGGTGCCGAACCACTTGCACCAGTGACCCCGATGCCCGTCACCAGTCTGTTTTATATAAGGCCCGGCAATTGGGGACGGATATACCGCCATCTATCGGGCCCAGGCAATGGTGGGCCGCCTGGTTTTGCCTGAGAGCTGTTCTCTTACTCTCCCCCAAATAACTTCGGGAGTATTTGCGAGTAATATGGTGGTTGCTCCATAGTCGAGCCCGGCTTCACCTCTACCTCCTACCATCCACATCCTACTAATTATTATTTTTTGCTACTGTCATGCTGCAGGGCGGCTATGTAGCCAGCGCAGATGCCAAGGTCGTATTGTTTTTTTATTGCAATACAATTATTTTTATATTTTGCTTAAGATATGCTGTCTCCGAATATATGTATGCTATTTCTATTAAGTCCAATAAACCATTTGTATTTGTATGCACCACAGACATTTTATACAGGAAGGTGGTACGTACACTGTCTTAGGGCGGACATGCTCTGATATCAAGTGTATGCGAAATCACAGACTTGTTGCGGAATCGAACTGACCTTCATTTCATCTCTGTTGGTCATTTTCTTCATTTTGGCTCCGCCGAACATCCTCTTGGTTTGGACAGTTTATTATATTAATCAAAATATGTTTACAAATAAAAGTGTAATTAGTTAATAATTCGAACTACAATGTGTAAATTGTTGAGATTTTACACGTGTATCACAATCACCGAGAAAAAATCTGAAACATCACTTAAATATCGAAAAACGTAATTTGGCGATGAAAATGGGAAAACAATTGGAAAGGCTACTGTTCGGGCCAATTCTTGTCACCGAACACCATTGACGTCACAGCGGCATGTGCCGCGTGGCTGAGTCCTTCAGTGTGCTATCGGATAGCAGTCGAGTACATTCGTATCAATTAAATCAGTGAAAAGAGTACATTCGTATCAATTAAATCAGTGAAAACAAATTAACAATTTATCATTTACTCTCTCCGCACAACGATCGCCGAACATTTTGGTCCTTCGAAAGTTACAGACTCTTGCACATCGAAAGGATATTTTTTTTTTTTTCGTTGTGTGAGAGGAACCGGTGCAGTGTTTTTTATCAGTGTGGTGTTGGAAATCGGGTGTGGGGAGTGTATATTTTATCATTGGCTGGCTGAGCTAGACTCGCTAGCAAACAAAGCAGTAAACAGAGGACAAGCGGCAGGAAACTTTAGCAAAACATTGCTAAAAGGTATCAGAACAGACAGCAACAGCAGAGAGACACCAATACAAGTAAGATCTTTCCATATTTTGCTCAAAAATGTCATCATTGGAGGATCTTTATGTCGGTCAACGCGAAATCTTCGACGCCTTGAAAACGCTCTTTTCCAACTTCAAAAAAGATGGGCAAGAATGTAAGACGGTCGATTATTTTAAAAGACGGTTGAATACTCTTGAAGGATATTGGGGCGAGTATCAATCAAATCACCTCAAAATATGCGAGTATAAGGACGAACGACACCCTTATTTTGCGGCTCGTGAATTTGAAAAAGTCAAGGACTATTATGAAACAATTAAGTCTACTTTTCAAGAACAATTACGTGAAAAACAGATGAGAGAGCAGAGTGAAAATACCAACCCGAGTGTTTCACAACAGACAGAAAAGTTAACAGGTAGTAAACTATCAGATGAGTTGAAACGAGATCAGCAAGTAATAGTCATAGATGAGTCTAAAAATACCGAGTCTCGTGCTTCTTTGAGCAAATCAGATGAGATGCTGAAAAAGCAGGCGATAAATTTTAAAGCTTTTATCAGAACAGTAGAAAGTATGGATGTTGATCAGATAACAGACAAGTGGGAGTTCGAAGATGCACTTCGATGCTTACAAAATCGATGGACGGTTATTGATTCTCTGCACTGGGAGATCGATAACGAATTGAACGGAGATAATATGGATTATGAGATAACATTTACTAAACATGAAAGGACATACAATAAACTGAAAAAGGATATCAACTCCAAAATGTTTTCCGTGGTGCATCGTGAAAAAGCAACCCCTCAGATGGAGATACCAGTTTTTCACGGCAATTATCTCCAATGGGTCTCTTTCAGAGATCTCTTTAACGAGGCAATTCACAAGAATTCCTCATTATCAAACGCTCAAAAAATGCAGTTCTTAAAAAGCAAAGTTAAGGGCGAAGCAGAGCGTTTGATTCAACATCTTCCGATTAGCTCTGAAAATTATGAAAAATGTTGGGAAATATTAAAGAATCGTTTTGGAAACAAAAAGCTCATTTTCACTACGAATGCCAACATACTTTTGGGGCTACCTAACATGCAACAGCAGGCATGGGGTCAGATAAAGAAAATTCATGACACTACATTAGAATGTCTTCACGCTATCAACAACCTTGGCGTCGATACCAGTACTTGGGACCCCATCTTAGTGCACATTTTGTCCCAAAAATTGGACAGAGAGACGTACGAAGATTATATAGAGTCACTCAAAAATAAAAAGGAGCTGCCCGTGTTGAAGGAATTTATTGAATATTTGGAAAGTAAATTCACAATGCTTGAAACATCGCGAAGCAAACAAGAAAATCCTTCAACAAGCAAATCAAATAACCATCAAAATCAATCATTTACCAAGAAAAGTTATCAGTATGAAAATAACTTTACGCCAAAACCATATGGAAAATCATTTCACGTGTCGGCAAACGCCTGTCCATTTTGCAATCAACGTCATGGCCTATTTTTTTGCAATAAATTCTTGCAATTATCAGACGAGGTGAAATTGAAAACCATACATAAATTGAATGTGTGTGTAAATTGCTTGTACAGTCATCAAGGAAAAACATGCATATCAAGCAAGACATGTCGCAAATGCTTCGGAAATCACAATAGTTTATTGCATCACGCCATTGTGAAGACGACACCATCCGGTTTCGGCGCAAATGTTTCGAAACCATCATTTACATCGAAAAATCAAGAAAAAGGGAATATCACTTCCCACGTGGCACAAGAAAACTTAGCAGAGATTCTCTTATCAACAGCATTAGTGAAAGTAACAGCATCAGATGGAAGTCAGCATGTGATGAGGGCCCTAATCGATGGGGGTTCCCAAATATCTCTCATAAAAGAAAGTGCCGCACAGCAACTTGGCTTGAAGAGAAAACAGTGTAGGGGTGTTATTTTTGGCGTGGGAGAACAGCAGAATAACTGCAAAGGCATGATGAACATAACTTGTACCTCTATGCATAACGATTTCACGTTTAATTCAGATGTACTAATCATGAACAACCTTATAAAAAATTTACCGAGTAAATCATTCCTGAAACCTTCATGGAAATACATAGAGAGCGTAAAGCTAGCTGACCCTGAGTTCTTCATAAGTCGACCAGTAGACTTACTCCTGGGAGCTGATATTTACTCTACTATAATGTTAGGCGGTATCTTAAAGGGTGAGGACGCAACACAACCCTTAGCACAACAGACGCATCTGGGGTGGCTTCTGTGTGGCAGTATAAACACTACTTTCCAATGCAACGTTATTTTGAATCATGTTGAGAACATTCACAAGTTTTGGGAAATTGAAGACATCACCAAGGAGCCCAACGTGTCATCAGATGAACAGAAGTGTATTGATTATTACAACTCTACCACGATACGGAGGCAGGACGGACGGTATGAGGTTCGCATACCTTTTCAAGATGACTTTGAAAAGAAGTTAGGGCCTTCTAAGCAAATGGCCATTGCCCAATTTAAGAATATGGAGAATAAGTTCATGAGACAACCAAAATTAGCAGAAGATTACAGAGCATTTATGAACGAATATCAGACGTTACAGCACATGAAGCCTTCCGTCAAGGACTCCACATCAGATTGTTACCTGCCTCATCACGCAGTGCAAAGACCAGAGTCCATTACGACCAAAACTCGTGTCGTGTTCAATGGTAGTTTTAAGACATCGTCCGGATACAGCCAAAATGATCTAATGCATAAAGGTCCCAATTTACAGCAAGACCTACAGTCTCTATTACTAAAGTGGAGAAAGTATCAGTATGGATATACAGCAGACGTTGAAAAGATGTTTAGGATGGTATTTATCAGTGATGTGGATCAGAAATACCAGAAAATCATCTGGAGAAAATTTCCAGATCAACCATTACAGTCGTATCAATTGACAACAATAACGTATGGGACAAAGGCAGCACCCTTCCTGGCTATGATGACGTTAAAGAGACTAGCAGCAGATGAACGTCAGAGGTACCCAGCAGCTGCGGGAGTAGTAGAAGAGTCCTTCTATTGTGACGATCTTGTTCATGGTAGTCATTCGATTGAGGACGGAAAACAGATCATAAAGGACATAGATGTTCTACTTAAATCAGGAGGTTTTAAACTGAGAAAGTGGGCCTCAAACGCACCTGAGTTATTGGACAACATACAAAACAACGCATCAGATGAAAAAATCATTTTTCATTTTAAATCAGAGGATACATCTAAGACATTAGGCTTACAGTGGCGTCCAACAGATGATATGTTTACTTTTGAGTGTACGATGTCAAAATAAACCCCTAGCGGACTCACTAAGAGAAAACTACTAGCCGAAATTTCAAAAGTTTTCGACCCGCTAGGGTGGCTGGCACCGATTACGACCAAACTAAAATTATTATTTCAAAATGTATGGCTGTCGAAAATAACATGGGACGACACCGTATCAGACGAGGTATACAATGAGTGGGTGAAAATCAGAAGTGAGATGGATTGCATAAATCAGATGAATATACCGAGGTGGATGGGCAGCCGAGAAAACGGCACCATTGAAATACATGGGTTTTCAGATTCGTCAGAAAAATGCTACGCTTGTGTGGTTTACGCACTCACAAGGTATCAAGATCAAACTTCAATCACGCTACTCGCCGCGAAAACAAGACTTGTGCCGAATAAAAAGGCAGTATCGTTACCTAGGTTGGAGCTAAGTGGAGCACAGCTGTTGTCAAAATTAATTGCAAAAATCAAAGATTGTTTACAAGCTCAAAATATACAATTATACTGTTGGAGCGACTTAATGGTAGTCCTGGGTTGGATAAAGGGAGACCCAGGCCGTTGGAAACCATTCGTTGCCAATAGAGTTAAAAGCATATGTGCAGTAACGTCATCCGATAATTGGCGTTACGTAAACACGAGTGAGAATCCAGCAGACGCAGCGAGCAGAGGACTTTTGGCGTCTCAATTACAAAAACACGCATTGTGGTGGCAAGGACCTCAATGGCTCAAATCATTTAGTCAGAATAATAATCTGAAAAACATTCAGTACAACACCGAAGAGGAGCTTAAAACCAGACAAACTCTTGTGCTTCAAAATAACGATTCTCAACCAAGCATTATCAGTGAGTTATTATTAAAACATAATTCATTAAGAAAAATAGTACGAGTACTGGCGTGGATATTAAGGGCATGTGCACCGAGAAGTAAACAAAAGCCGAGCTATATCACGTTGCAAGAACTGAACAAAGCAAAATCAGTCTTAATCAAACATGCACAGAGGAGTTTATTTGCACAAGATATTGAATACCTACAAAAACACAAAACAATGACAGCGAAAAGTGACTTATTAAAGTTGAATGCGTTTCTTGATGAGCAAGGTATTTTACGTGCGAGAGGCAGATTAGCTAATGCAGATATTAGCTTCGAGAAAAAATGTCGTATAATAATTCCACATGAAAGTCAACTTACAGGATTATTAATAAATGATGCTCATCACTTAACCTATCATGGAGGAGTCAGGCTAACCCTTGCCAACCTCATACGTTGCTTAAACTCACGACCACTTTGTGCTTTATCAGAAGACGTGGATGATATCGATTTCTTATCACCATCCCACTTTCTACAAGGTCGAGCAGGAACAACAATCATAGAAACAGGGGAAGATGCCAGAACAAGATGGCACCTAATAAATAGATTATTCCAAGACATTTGGAAAAGATGGAAAGGGGAATATTTACTACAACTATCATCAAGAAGTAAATGGCTCAAAACACGGAAAAATATGATTGTGGGAGATATCGTCATCATACACGAAGAGAATTTGCCAGCAGGTAAATGGGCAATGGGAAGAGTGACCGAAGTACATCCTGGAGCAGATGGTATCGTCAGGGTTGTGACTTTAAAGACGAAAAATGGTTACTTTAAAAGACCCGTGTCAAAGTTATCATTGTTGCCACTTGAAAATACACACACATCAGCTGTTAGCCAGAGCCCAAAAGAATTAAATAAAAAAGCCAAATCATCAAGTGTCAAGCAGAAAGTAACAAACTTCGTATCAATGGCTATCTCGTTAATATTTTTCATGACCATAATTTCATCGTCGGAAGGACAGCAGTTTAGCTTAACGCAACTTCCGATTAACCAAGGTCTATATTTTGACCCAATATCAAAGATACAGATCATTCGAGACAAATGGACATTAGTTGTTTATTATGATATGTCTCCATATTGGACCGGCGTCGAAGCTTACTCTAAATTATCAGTATATCTCAACAGCACTTGTTCAAAAATCGAGCAACAAATTAATTGCAATATAATCTTACTGCAATTACATCAAACGTATCAAGAATTACAATACTACAATGAGCGCTTGCTACGTCAGCATTTCAACGAGAACGCCAGACAGCGTCGGCGCCGAGGTCTTATCAACGCAGTCGGGAACCTAGCAAACACCTTGTTCGGAGTACTGGACAACCAATTCGCAGAAAAATACACTCAAGACATCAAGTCGGTACGAGACAATGAACGCTATCTAGTTAAATTGTGGCAAAATCAAACTTCTGTCGTTGAAGCAGAGTTCAATTTACTAAAACGCATGGAGAACTCTATTGAAAAGCAACACAAATTAATACACAAACAACTTTACTCCTTAGAAGCCACCACTAATATATTACAGACCGAAATTCGAAACCTTAGCAACATTCAAGATTTTACATTAACGGCTCTTGCTGGAAGCAATCTGTTGCAAACATTAAAGCAACTGCAAGAAGTTTTATTGGATACTATCACGGATATTTACAATGGACGAATAAGCCCACATATCCTAACGCCCACGCAACTAAAAGCAGAACTTCAAATTATCAGCATGCAAGCACCTAAGGAGCTCACATTACCTATTAGCAACTTACAATCCAATATACAACAACTATACAAATTGTTAAGACTCAAGACTAGAGTAACTAATGAATACGTCATCTTCGAAATAACATTTCCGCTCGTATCTCGTGATACCTATCAGCTGTATCAAGCAATTGCAGTTCCTAGTCAGTATCAGGCCAACATGCTGACTATTACTCCTATATCACAATACGTAGCTATCAACTTACATCGAGACTCCTATATTATTATGAACATAAATGAACTGCAAGCATGTTTATTACAAGAAGATACTTACGTTTGTCAACTGCAAAAGCCTGTTAACTATCTACAACATGACAAAGATCTATGTGTAAACAAGAATACAGAAATATGCAAAGTAAATCAGAATATTTGTAAAAATCAATGGAAAGAGCTAAACACACCGTCTCAATATTTATATTTTTGTTGTGACACCTACACAGTGAAGATAGTGTGTGGTGATCATATTACAGTGAAGCAGCTGACCGGAGCGGGTATCATTACATTGAATCAGAACTGTATTGTAAAAGGGAAAGAGTTCACTTTACATTCACAACAACTTCAATCAAATAAGGTCTACATTTCACCAAACATTGAGACTCCAAAAATCGATCAAATTAATCATATCATTAACATAACTATATCACGAAGTGAAGCTCAAGATGATAAAGGCATTATCAATCAAACTTTAGCACAGATTGGAGAAAGCATAGAAGGTCTGAAATCAGAGACAAGTGAAGTAGACATGGACCAGTTATCATCTCATGACATACATCAGTATACGATTGGCTACGGGGCAATGGGCATAGCAGTCAGCATTATACTGGTGTGGCTATACAGGCGTCGTCATCGTGTAGGAGGCTGGAGCTGCACGCGTCGCCCCGCCGCCGCCGCAGCCACTTCGGTTTCCAGCAACAATGTGTGTGACGTGTTAGACAATGAGCATAGAGTCAGTGAAAACATTGAGAGTGTTAGTGCGCGTGTGTTTAATCAGTTATCGGATATTCGGCTTAGTAAGCGTAAAATAGACAAATCAACTTCCCCAAAGGAAAACAAGAGACATTTATTCCAAGAAGAATCGGGAGTTTAATAATGATTAAATATGTGATATTTATAAGTTGGACATTTTAAATTTTAATCATTTTCTATTAACAATAACATTAAGATTTTTGGATCACCTTGTATCATTCTAACTAACAAAATCATCTGTATCTTTTCTGGCCCCGGAGCATGTTTGGGCCAATTCTTGTCACCGAACACCATTGACGTCACAGCGGCATGTGCCGCGTGGCTGAGTCCTTCAGTGTGCTATCGGACAGCAGTCGAGTACATTCGTATCAATTAAATCAGTGAAAACAAATTAACAATTTATCATTTACTCTCTCCGCACAACGATCGCCGAACAGCTACTTTGATTTATATTTTGTAGTCAGATCAGGTCCCTTAAAAAGGCCACTTTGGATGAATCATATTATGATTCTGTTCTATTGCCGTCTCTTTTGCATGGTTGAATAAATTCTATCTCTGTCCTACTTTCAAATCATTTTATGATTCACCCAAGTCGGCCTTTTTAGATGTCCAGTAGACAGAGTACAACTATCCAAACGCCAAATAACGTTTATCGTGATTTTAACGATTTTCAGATACTTTTTTGGACTATTGTGATACTTTTGTTAAATCTAAAATATGCATAATATAGTTTAACTTCTTAAATAATTACACAAATTTTATTCGCATGTTTGTCGGAACCTCTTCTTAAGAGGCTATAGGCCAGTTTCTGAATTAAGAAAGTCTCGCTAAGTGGATACATAAGTGACGAATTGGCCAATCACAGCGCTGCATTTGAAAGTTAAGCACTACTTAACTAGAAATTCTCAATTGTGAAATCGGGGGTATGTAAATTTTATTTTTGTCACTCTCACTCCAAGCGAAAAACGCGCAGTGCGAGAGGGGTGGAAGCGGGGAGAAAAAAGTAAGTTTTTGAATTTCATAAAAAAACTACAATACCTAGCAAAATTTCCAAAATCAAATATCTAGATATTACTGAAACCCATCTAATAAAATATGTTTGAGTTCTATACGTGATCCCTATACGTCAAACGAGGAGAAAAAGTGTGTTTGAAGACCTCATTTCAATAATTATTTCTATCAAGGAAAATTTATCCAAACGTGTTTTCCCAAATCAAATTTCTAGATTATATAGTCAAAATGCATATACCAAAAATTAATCACAATTCACAAAACAACACAGAAACAAAGCATCCGTATATTTTGTACATAGCGCCTTTAACTACCAGCTACAATTTAAAGATTTTAACAGCACAACCAGAGTAGTTTAATTATGACAAGGTTAGCGAAACAGTGTTGAGTTGAATGATACGCACCCTGTTTAATTATACGTACATGCCACGCCTGCCATTAGCTAATTAGGTAACTAAAGCCGTGACGTTATTTTAAATACCTCAATCGTAGGAATCAGAGTTGATTGTGATGTTGCTGGTTAAAACATTTGCAACACCATCACCGAAGATGGCTAGGCATTATATTTATTTAGGGTCTATTCAGTTTATTTATCAACTTATTTATTAATTGCATTGTGTAGTTAGTTATGCATATGTATAACTTTAGTAGCCCAACTTAAATATAGTTTTTTTATATATTTCCCGTATCATATTTGTCTCATGATAAAATATTATTTTTATACAGATTAGATTTGACATGTAAAACGTATACTTTATGTATCTGTTTTACAAATAAACAATTTGAATCTTTGAAGAAATGCAAACCGATTTCCCTTTTAATAGAAAATAGGACAGAATCAAGTAACAATAATTTAGGAGTAACTACAATACAATACAATACAATATTCTTTATTGCACACCAAAAGAGAAATAAAAAAACAATAAATTTTAAAATATAAGTTAACAGGGTACAATTGGCGGTCTTATCACTAAAAGCGATCTCTTCCAGACAACCTTTGGATGGAAGAACTCTTAAAAATGAAAAGGTGTATAGGCGGTGCACAGAATAACAGTTTTTAAAATAAAATAAAGCATTTTGATTAAAATGTAAATATATAATATACATAAACAATAAATAATTTTATATATATTTATAAATAAATTATATATTATATATATATAAATATGTATTAATATAGGGACAAATAGAAACAATGAACTTTAAGATCAAAGTGAAAGATAATGCTGTTTGACTAGGGTTTTGAATGACTGTAATGATGGAGCTTGTTGTATTGTGAGAGGAAGAGCATTCCACAGATGTACAGCTTCAACAGTAAATGAGTTACTGTAAAAGCGCGTAGTATGAGTTGGCACTGATAGGCGAAGATTTCCAGATGACCTCAGATTTGGGTCGTTCTTTTTAAGACGAAACACAAAGCGATCTTTTAAATAAGAAGGATATACAGGATTAAATAAAACAGAATAGAGAAGGAAAAGAATATGAGACTTGCGACGAAGACGGATTGGGAGCCACTCAAGCTGAGAACGAAATTGGGAGATATGGTCATATTTGCGTAATCCAAATATGAACCTAATAGAAAAATTTTGAAGACGCTCGAGTTTATTAAGTTGCTCCTCGGTAAGATTTAGGTAACAACAGTCTGCATAATCTAGAATTGGAAGTAGGAGGGATTGTGCAAGCGCAACTTTGGTAGCAGTTGGCAGGAAGTTTCGGAGTCTTTTTAGAGAGAAGGCAGAGGCAAACATTTTACGGCTAACCTCATCAAGTTGTGGACCCCAGGAAAGATTATTATCCATAAATATTCCAAGATTTTTCACTTTACTGCTATAGGGAACATGGGTACCATCAAAACTTATCTGCGGCAGTAAATGCCAATCAATCCTAGAAATGAAGTAAGGGCTACCAACTACGATAGCTTGTGTCTTACTTGGATTAACTTGAAGTCCATGTTGTTTACTCCAGGTAGATATTTGTGTTAAATCTTTATTTGTCATTGCGATAGCATACTGGAGTTCATCAAGTTTGGCCTGACTATAGATTTGAAGATCATCAGCGTCATGATCAATCATCATTACTACCTGTAATTGTGTCACTAGTTTTTTCAGCGCTCTAATTAGCTGAATCTCTTTAACATTATTATAACCTAGCTTTTGCCCACGGTTTTACCTCGTTGAATTAGTTTTGGTGTACTCCTACAAAATCTGTCAATATTTTTCGGACTGTTACCTACAGCAAACAAACATAGCTGGTAAAATGTGTGTGTTATGCACCTCTGTGTTTCCCATTTTGTATATCTCTTATATAACTTTTCCATGGGAACTGATTTATGGGATAAAAAGTAGCATATATCCTATTCCAAGTACAGAGCTACATTCATGCAAAATTTCAGTCCAATCGGTTCAGTAGTTACGGCGTGAAAGGGTAACAAACATCCATCCATCCATACATCCAAACTTTCGCATTTATAATATCAGTGCGATAGTGGGATGGGAGGATGGGATAGTGGAAAGTTTATTAGAGAGTACGCCGGGGGGGGTTCAGTGAATAAAAAACAACAAATGATGAAAGCATCGCAATAGCTTCGCCTATTTATGAGTTGGTCAAATAGTTTTCTTTGAAAGTTCGGAACTTGGGATAAATGAGACGTTTTGAAAGAAAAATCGGTTAAAATATAAATCAATATGACCAGTCGGCAGCTTTATGATGATAATAAAAAACCGCATCCAAATTCTTTGAGTGGTTCTCGAGTTAAAAGCGGTTTATTCAATCTTTGCCCCGTTTCCAGCTTGGGCCTTATTTAATGAACATCCTTCACAGCTTATGTGTTTCCCGGGTAACTACGGTGATAATAAAAAAAAATATCCAAATCAGATGAGTGGTTTTCAAGTTAGAAATGTTCATTCAATCTTTGCCCCGTTTTCAGTTTGGGCGTAATTTTATAAACACTCCTTATAATCTATGTGTTGACCGCGTCACTACGGTAATAATTAAAACAACCGCGTCCAAATCAGTTGAGTGGTTTTCGAGTTAAAAGGTAACATATGTATAACCTACAAAAGGTACGGACCCATAAAAGGGTTATTTAATACATATTAAGAGATTGTTAGTTTAGGTCACGAGATGAAGACGAGTTTGCTTAGTTGGAATAACTAAGAGAAGAAATATCACAAATACTGATAAAAAAGACATGATCTTGCTAAGTTTCTTGTCCTTCTTCTTAGCAAGATTAATCGAATGGGCGGATTTAGGCATTAAATCTATTTATAGTTTATTTAAAAGTTTATTTAAGGTCATTCAGTGAGCTATGGAGCGGGCTATGCTTGGGGTATCTCTGATGGATAGAATCCGAAACGAGGAGATCCGTCGGAGATCTAAAGTAACCGACATAGCCTGCAGAATCAGTAAGTTGAAGTGGCAGTGGGCAGGCCATATTTGTCGCCAACATGATGGCCGTTGGGGCCGAAAGGCTCTGGAATGGAGACCACGTACAGCAAAGCGTAGTGTAGGCCGACCTCATGCCCGCTGGACCGACGGCCTAAAGGGCGTTGCGGGGGGCGGCTGGATGAGGAGGACGGAGGACCGACATGAGTGGCAAAATTTGGGAAAGGCCTATGTCCAGCAGTGGACGAACACGGGCTGATGGATGGATGGATGGATAGTTTATTTATCTATTAACTTATTTATTCATTGCATTATGTAGGTAAAATAAAAAAAATATATATATACAATATTTTAATTTTTTACTTAAGTTAGTATATATTTGGTTAGGCATTATATTTATTTATGGTCTATTCAGTTTATTTATCAACTTATTTATTAATTGCATTATGTATAATAATATTATTATTCCAATAAGTCTTTATTTTATGCATGTGTTTAACTTTTGTGGCCCAACTTAAATATAGTTTTTTTTATATATTATTATATTTCCCGTAAGTATCATATTTGTTTCATTATAAAATATTATTTTTATACAGATTAGATTTGACATGTAAAACGTATACTTTATGTATCTATTTTACAAATAAACATTTTGAATCTTTGAATCTATCACGTTATCATTGCGCTGACAAAAACCTCAAATCTGCTTGAAAATACATTTCGTTTCAACTCCATGTAATTTCCGAAATATGATTTCATCAAAGATTTTCAGAAGTTTTCTTGGTAGAAGTTTTGCAACGTACAAACGAATTTGTAGCAAATAAACAAATAACCTAGGCTTAAGCTACAAGAATTTCTATTCCTTGATGAAACCCTAAAAATATAAAGACCCAAATAGATTTTCTTCATTTTTAGGACTGCTCAATCGCTCAGAAATTAGAAGCGCTATTTATGAGAAAATTGTTTTTTTTTTCAATATGTTATCATTAAATTTCATCTATGTGACTTTCGTTTATACAACCAAAGCAATACTGGAGACTCGGTAAGTGTCCAGGACCGAGCCTGACCCTGTTTGCGAAATACGAAAAATATTTCTTGTGCCTCTACTTGTTCAAGAACAACCTCTTAGTCTTAATTTGATTCGTTGTATTTCACAGAAAGGGCAATAGAACCTTGGTTCTGACCACTTACCGAATCTCCAGTATGAATTTGGCTACACAAACGAAAGTCACCTTATATGTTCAAGTGTTGTACTAAGTTAATTGGAAACCCTTTTTATGAGAAAATGAGTTTTCTTTTACATTTTATCATTAAACTTCATCTTTAGCCCCGTGTAATCTATTGATAGTTATACACGTAGTAATGTACTAAATTAATTGGAAGCGCTTTTTATGAGAAAATGAGATTTCAACAAACTTTCATTTTATTTTTAAACTAGCTTTTGCCCGCGACTTCGTTCGCGTGGGTTTCGGATTTAAGTTCGAATCAGACTTCCCATAGTTTTATATAATAGCCTTTGCCGTTTGCGTCTATTCAATCTTTGCCCCGTTTTCGGTTTGGGCATTATTTTATGAACAACCTTTGTAGTCTATATGTTGACCAGGGTAACTACGATGATAATAAACAAAACCGTATGCAAATTCTTGGAGTGGTTCTCGAGTTATAAAATCGTTTATTCAATCTTTGACCCGTTTACAGCTTGGGCATTATTTTATTAACACCCCTTATAGTTTATATGTTGACCAGGGTAACCACAATGATAATAAAGAACTGCATTTAAATCTAATGATTGGTTCTCGAGTTATAAAAGCATTTATTCAATCTTTGCCCCGTTTCCAGCTTGGGGGTTATTTTATGAACGCACCTTATAGCCGATGTGTTTACAAAGGTGGCTACAATGATAATAAAGAAAACCACATTCAAATCCGTTGATGGGTTCTCGAGTAATAAAGCCGTTTATTCAATCTTTGCTCCGTTTTCAGCTTGGGCGTTATTTATGAACACCCCTTACCCCTGTTGACCAGGGTCACTACGATGATAATAAAAAACCCGCATCCATATCCGTTTAGTTGTTCTCGAGTTAAAACGGAACAAACAGACTGACAAAAATTCAAAGAATTGTTGTTTCAGCCTCAGTACAGTACCAATATACCCATTTCATTTAAAATTTCGCGAAAATATTCAATGTACAGACACGAATTTTTTACAACTTTATTATTAGTATATAGATTTATTTTTGTTTATTATATAAATAAATTACTGTAACTGATATTTTGACCCCGCACACAGAGATTCGTTATCGTGGCAAATACCACATTTTGTGCTAGGGTTCGCGTTTATAATTTTTTAATAAACTTATTATGGAGCGAACTATGCTTAATATCTCTGATGGACAGAAACCAAAACGAGGACAATCCATCGAAGATCGAAAGTGATCGACATAGCCTGCAGAATCATTAAGTTTAAGTGGCAGTGGTTAGGCCATATTTATCACCGACATGATGGCCGTTTATACCGAAAGGCATTAGAATGGATGTCTCGCAATACCAGCCCATACAACATTTTCAGTATATTATTTTTAGAGTTCCGTAGTCCGACAAGGAACCGTTATAGTTTCGCTATGTCCGTCCGTACGTCCGTCTGTCCGCGCCTTAGCTCAGAGACTATGAGTATGAGAAAGCTGTAATTTGGCATGAGTACATATATATACATATTAATCACGCCGACAAAAGGGTAAAATAAAACATGAAAAAAAATTTTTTTAAACCTATCTCCCATACACGTAAATTAGGGAGAATTTTTTTTTCTCATATATCCCATAGAGTGGGATATCATTAGATAGATCGTTCAAAAACATTGTAGGTATGTGACAACCATTTTTCGATTTAGGGATCCGTTAGTGAAATATTAAGCTTTAAATTGCTAATTTTTATTAGAGTCAAGTGTTCCCCACCTGCCGGCTAAACGGTTGTTTGTGGGTATGTGAAAATATGTGCAGAAGCAGTAATAATTAAATTTAAAAGGAAAACTATCACAGCTAAGTAGGCTTTACAGGTTTACGAGTACAGGTCGTAAGCACGGGGCGATTCGTATCGGCAGGAGCAAAATGTATGGGCTGTCCTTTGGAAGAGTGACTTCCGAGGGAGTAGAAGTTTGGCGCGATCTGTATTAGTAGACGAATCCGCATATTGTGTAGGGTAACTACGGAACCCTACACTGTGCGTTGTCCGACACGCACTTGGCCGGTTTTATGGCGAGGGGAACATTATTTCTCACTTCCGCGCGTATGTTTCCTTGAAAAAAATGTTCAGTGTGACCAGAACAAATATGGTTTTATTTAAAGAAAGCAGTGAGCTGTGGACAGTCCAGCAGTGGACGAAACATGCTGATGGATGGATGGATGGATGGAATCTATTTACATCCGGTACGTATATGCCTTTTAACTTGCCCTTTTATTTTGTACACTGACCTGGCACAAAACCTAACAGGTAAAACTAGCCTAGAACCTGGATAATAGTTAAAGTTTGTATCTACTTTGACCATTTATAATTCTGACAGACAGCTTTACCCTATTAAAGTCAAACTCGAAGTCGGGACTGAACATTGAGAATGATCTACATCAATGTCAAATTTCGACAGGGGTGGTTTTGTTTAATTAATATGTTGTGCATAACACCCAATAAATATTAATTATTGGGTAATAATTTTGAACTGTAGATGAATAAATAATACGTTTGATTGACCTAACGTTTGATACGTTTAAGCCATGTTCAGGTCAGTCGATATGTTCATTAATTTTTTGCAGTAAATTGTTTTGTCACAGCTTGTCCTTGTCCAAAATCAAGTTGCGTGTCATATGTAAATTCAGATCACAGATCTACATTAGAATAATACCAGGTAAAATTAAATCAACCGACCAAATTCATACTGGAGACTCGGTTAGTCATCAGGAACAAGGTTTATTGACCCTCCAGGTGAAATGCGAAGATATTTTTTTTTAGCCCCATAGTGCCTGCACTAGGATTTGTACTATACTGTCCAACCAGTAGGGGAGCAAAAAAAAATTATTTTTCAAAATTGCCCATTAGGATTACTGGACCTAGTTCTTCATCAATAACCGAGTCTCCAGTATGAATTTGGTCGGTTGACGTCCTATATTTAAGATGTCTATGATTTAGATAACTCGGAATCTTCAATCAAATGTTTATTGATCTTATCTTTAATAAAAGAGATCCTATGTCCAGCAGTGGCCGAGGTATATAAACATAAGGTGAATACAGCCAAACTTATACTGGAGGCTTGGTAAGTGATCAGTAACACGGATCGATAACACTTTGTGCTTATTTCGCAAAATAAAATGTTGACTCCACTTAGTAATTGACTCGGGGCTGGGCTTGCGTTTGTAAGGAACACGAAAAGAATAATTTACGAATTTCACAAAAAGTGTCATCGAACCTTGTTACTGAGCACTTACCGAGTCTTCAGTAACAGTTTGACTTAAAGTCACCTTATATACCCAGCAACATAGAGATAAAAAAATTGATTTTGAAGCAGTAGAACTTCCATACTACAATAGAACTGGTTAATTCGCTGCTTCGAAAAAAAAAGCTACATAAAGGCTATTTTTTCAGTTCAAAGTAATAAAGTAAAAATAACAATTATGACTGTTGTTAACATGTAAACCTAAAACATAAAACCGTGTTTTTTTAAATGGAAATATTATAATTTATAGGAAAATATCTATAGGAAAAAAAAAGGAAATTACCTCAAGATATATTTCGGGTCCTACTGGGCTCGGCTTCAGTTGAGAATGACAATTATTTTACATTATTTTTATAACGTTCAATAAGGTTAAAAATCAAGTGGTTCAAAGATACATTAGTGTCACCTACACCCACCATAATTTATCAAAGATTTATCAAAATACATTACATTATTTTTATTTAAAATAATTGTCATTCTCAACTGAAGCCTTATGTCTTAAGCTAATTTCCTTTTGTTTTCTATTTATTATTTATCTCTTTTTACAAAATACTAAATCAAAGCTTTTAAAAAAGCATAAATATTATTTATTTATTTAAAAATTTCAAATCAAATGTTATTCACTAAAAAAAACAGCAATATCCAACCTTTTCTTGATTCCCCGCACTACGCGGACGAGCACATTTTCAGTCATGTTTAACTCTTTCATTGTGCGATGGACACATTGCGCCTTAAAACTCTCCTTTATCTTTTGAGGCATAATAAAATCTGCACGAGTATCGTAAATTACATACAAAAAGTCCAACAAACATGAACATACTCTAGAACTTGGCAAATTACGTTACGAACAACAAACTTGGTTACATCTATCGAAGACAAATCGTAACGAAACTTTCCTGTGATAAATTATGGTGGGTGTAGGTGACACCAATGTATCTTTGAACCACTTGATTTTTAACCTTATTGTAGGTGAATAAGAAACAAAACTGAATTCACTTAAAGGTGTCACGGACTCATCGTGAGATTGAAATTCTAACGAGTTCCAAAAGGAAAAAGGAATTTAAATTACTTGGCACCGGATTGTAATTGACTTTGGAAAATTGGGAACAAGTTCATAGCACAAGTAGTATGGCAAACCAATGTATCGCTATAACGGTAATAGTTGATTTGTTATACAAGGGAGGTAAGTTGATTCGATTGCTCCCGAGATATTTAGGCGCGCGAGCGAGCGAAGCGAGCGAGGGTGCTTGTAGCTCGAGGGTGCAATTGATCACTCACACCTGTGTGTAACACTCTATTTTTCATCACTAATACAAGGAAATAAAAAAACTTAATAAATTATAACATGATGATTAACTGCACACTGGCCAGTGTGATTGTTTTAAAAATAAAACTAATTTAGTTGCTCTGTTCACTCTTAAACGTCTTTTTAACATTTTATTTAGCATATTTACATTTATACGCAAGTCATATTTTTCCATAATAATTTAAATAGGCAGAACAGATATTTTCCATTGTCATTTGGCGAGACGAGTGATTTGACTAATAGTTAGTGGCTGTAAGGGACATTCGTTAGATTTTCAAATTTACTCACCTCCCAATCGAATTTACCTCCCGCATTTCGAGTTATATATGACTTACTTTCAGAGCATTCCATCCATCCATCAGACCGTGTTCGTCCACTGCTGGAAATAGGCCTTTCCCAAATTTCGCCACTCATGTCGGTCCTCCGTCCTCCTCATCCAGCCGCCCCCCGCAACGTCCTTCAGGTCGTCGGTCCAGCGGGCACGAGGTCGTCCTACACTACGCTTTGCTGTACGTGGTCTCCATTCTAAAGCCTTTCGGCCACAACGGCCATCATGTCGGCGACAAATATGGCCTGCCCACTGCCACTTCAACTTACTGATTCTGCAGGCTATGTCGGTTACTTTAGATCTCCGACGGATCTCCTCATTTCGGATTCTATCCATCAGAGATACCCCGAGCATAGCCCGCTCCATAGCTCGCTGAGCGACCTTAAACTGGTGGATCAGACCCTTTGTAAGAGACCACGTCTCAGCGCCATACGTCATCACAGGAAGGACGCACTGGTTGAACACCTTAGCCTTTAAGCACTGCGGTATTGACGACGTAAATATGTGACGCAACTTTCCGAATGCTGGCCAACCCAAGTATATTCTTCTGTCAGCCTCGGCGTCGAAGTTGTTTTTATCCAGCTGTATGACTTGACCCAGATAAACATATTTTTGAACAACTTCGATGCTGACATTGTCGACGGTTATTGGCCCTTGGATGACGTGACAGTTGGACATGACCTTAGTCTTATCCAAATTCATCCGCAGGCCCACTCGTCTCGAAGAATCGCCAAGGCCGCGCATCGTTTCCTCTAGTTCCTGCAGTGATTCCGCCATTATGACGATGTCATCGGCAAAGCGAAGATGTGAAATGTACTCTCCGTTTACGTTTATGCCTCGTCCATTCCAGTCTAGTGTTTTAAAGACGTCTTCCAGAGCGGCGGTAAACAGTTTTGGAGAAATAACATCTCCCTGTCTCACACCGCGCTGAAGATGTATCGGTCTTGTTTGTACACCCTGAACTTGGACGGATATCGTAGCGGAGTCATACAGACATTTCAACAACTCCACGTAACGCCAGTCAACTTGGCAACGCTGCAAGGACTGCAGAACAGACCAAGTTTCGATGGAGTCGAAGGCTTTCTCGTAGTCCACAAACGCTAGACATAAGGGCTGATTATACTCTTGAGTTTTCTGTATAACCTGCCTTAGCGTGTGAATGTGGTCCACGGTGCTGGAGCCTTTTCAAAACCCGGCCTGCTCTGGAGGTTGGAAGTCGTCGAATCGTTGGGCGAGACGATTCGTGATAACTCTTGAGAACAGCTTGTAGGTGTGGCTCAGAAGCGCAATTGGTCTATAGTTCTTAAGTAGGGTTTTGTCCCCTTTTTTTAAGAACAAAATGACCAGACCCCTGCTCCACTTCTTTGGCGTAGTACCTGTGCTAATGACGGCATTAAAGAGGTCCTGTAGCTGTCCGAGTATAGGGTAACCCCCAGCTTTCAGGAGTTCAGTTGTGATGCCGTCCTCGCCCGGCGCCTTGTTGTTTTTCAACTGTTCAAGAGCTATGCTAATCTCATCCATTTCGACATCCGGGAGTTCATCGGTGTAGTAGCGGACCAGAGGTGCACGTTTGTCGTCTTCATCGCGAGCAGTTGGCTTGGGAGTGTGTGAAGAATATAGGAGCCCATAAAATTTCTCGATTTCGGCGAGGATTTCTGGCCTAGAGGTAACAGTTCTATTGTCAGATGTCTTTAGCTTCGTCAGATTGGTCCTTCCTAACTGCTGGGCAAAAACTTTTGAGCCTTTATTTCGCTGGGTCGCGTCTTCAATGACGCGAGTGTTATGTTGGCGCAGGTCAAAACGAATTTGCCTTTTAACACGCTTGTTAAGAAGGGAAAAATCTGCAGAATCTGAAGACATTTCCCGTCTTTGGACTCCTTAGTCCTTCGCTCCGGCTTAAAATAAGCCCTCCCTATCTCGCGTACGACATTCGTGAGATTGTTAGCAAGCTGGTCAACATCCTCAGTGGTTTCCAACAGGGCAAATCGGTTCTGAAGTTCCATTTGGAACTTTTCGGATTCCGCAGTGGTTTGGCGCAGAGAAGGGCGGAGCGTAGGCTTCATCAGACGATTTCTCTCAAGCTGTAAGTCGATATTCAAGATGCATCGCACAAGTCAGTGATCGCTACCGGTACAAAACCTGTTGATCACAGATACATCTTGGATTATATGCTTTTGATCCGTCATGATGAAGTCTATCTCATTTTTAGTCTTACCATCAGGGCTTCGCCAGGTCCACTTCCTTTGAGGCTTCTTTTCGAAGAATGAGTTCATCCAATAGAGACCCTGGCTCTCAAGGAAGCTAACCAGCATCTGGCCCCGAGGATTTCTGCAGCCATAACCTTGTGGTCCGATTACCGATTCACCACACTCTTGTACTCCCACTTTGGCGTTGAAGTCCCCCATAACAACGGTAAAATGTGTCTTGGTGGTGTTATGTCTGGCCTTTAATATGTCATCATAGACGGCCTCGACTACATCATCAGAGTCGCTCGACGTGGGGGCATACACTTGTATGACTTTAAGTGAATACCTCTTGTTGAGTCTAATAACAAGATATGCCACCCAAGTAGAGACACTACCGATTTCTAACACGTTGCTAGTGAGGTCTTTGTTGACCAGCATGCCAACTCCACCGACAGACAATTGATCGCCCTCTCGATAGTAGAGCAGGTGTCCTGACTCTAGGGTTATCGTATCCTCACCTGCTCGTCGGACTTCCGATAGCCCCAGAATATGCCAGTTGATTCTACCTAACTCTGACTCGAGCTCAGCGAGGTGTCTGTCTTCCCGTAACGTCCGTGTATTATACGTCGCCAAAAAGAGTCGTCGGTGTTGGTGGCCATTCGACCGGAGATTCTTAGCACCCCCTGCCCCACCGTTACCGCGACCGCCACCGTAGTCGGGAATAGTGGGGCTGCCGGGGACTGGGGGTCGTTTATTTTTGGTGTACATCATGTATTGGGATGAGATGCCCATACTAACACGGCGAGCGCGGTGCCAGAACCTCTCGCACTAGTGACGCCGCTGCCCGTCACTAGTCTGTTTATTTCAGAGCATTAGTGATGAAAAAATATTTATCATATTGATTTACAAACTAAATCTTTCTACACAACTGAAAATGAAAAGTATGCGGTATACCACCGGGGTAAGGAGGTGCGGGGAGAGAGCAAAGGTGATGGTCGATATCGATGTCAATGTATCAACTTGTTGATCGACTAGTCGACAAACATAAATTTAAATGCATTCCGTTAAATAACTTCCGCTATACTTACTCTATGGATGAACGCATGACACGTGTGACCTTCTCCATTCTCAAACTAATTATGACAAGTTAAATGACAAATCAAACGAAAACGACCTTTCGTCTTTGGTACTGTCGTTACTCTGAGTAACTTGCTTTTGTATTGTTTTGTACTGAAAATAATACAAAAACATTTCACTCGGACTTTTTTGATTAAATTAATATTTTTAATGATTAGTTTCGGGTTCAAATTGGAAAGGAAATGATATTGAATGCAATTTATAGATGTTCATTGATATTTAACGTTGAAAAAAGAAGTCAATTAGCATTTTTCTAGCCAATAATAATGTACTCAACTCTTACTGGTACAATATACACTTTTTGCTCATCTGTACTCCTTCCAACCGCAAACCGTCTTCATCCCGACTGTCAAGGAAGTTGTATTCCTATAGTACACAATGTACCTATAAAGTCAAAAAATTAAGGCATTCGAGAATTCATATTTAGGTTTGGGCACAAATGAAAAAATAGTATAGCTACAATAAGCAATGTACTTGAAATTCGATATCACGGATTGAATTGAAATATCGATCGCGTTCCGTTCCATACAATGTTTAGTTGTAGCCCTAGTGGTAGCGTTGCATTTTTGGTAGTGATTTTAAGCCGATTGATTTCCATCTTTTTCAATAAATCTGGAATGGCTTATAACAGAACCAAGCGTCAGCTGGCGCACCCGCGGTGGATGCGGGTGTGGGAGGCAGAGGAAGTAGTAAAAAAAAAGGTATTAGTACGCCGGCTGAAACTTTTCTCACAGATAGCTGAGGCCATAATAAGCTAAAAAAAAATCGTCAGCTGCATAGTGGAGGGGGGAAGATGCGTCAGCTGCTCGCATGA
The DNA here is from genome assembly GCA_910592155.1 of Ypsolopha scabrella. Lineage (NCBI taxonomy): Eukaryota > Metazoa > Arthropoda > Insecta > Lepidoptera > Ypsolophidae > Ypsolopha > Ypsolopha scabrella. The sequence goes on from OU342982.1 coordinate 17,601,564, forward strand.
ACTTGTTTGCATTTTAGGAAGTGATTTTACGCCGATTGATTTCCATCTTTTTCAATAGATCTGGAATGGCTAATAACAGAACCAAGCTGAAACTTTTCTCACAGATAGTTGACATCATACTGAGCTGGAAAAAAATCGTCAGCTGACGCACCCGCGGTGGGTCTGGATGTGAGAGGTTGTGAAAGTGGTAAAAAAAAAGTAATAGTACGCCGGCTGAAACATTTTTCACAGATAGTTGACATCATACTGTCTTCTGCTGCATCGTGGATTCGTTCGTTTTTTTTTACCACTTTCGCAACCTCTCACATCCAGACCCACCGCGAGTGCGTCAGCTGACGATTTTTTTTAGCTTAGTATGATGTCAACTTCCTGTGAGAAAAGTTTCAGCCGGTGCACTATCACTTTTTTTTCCACTTTCGCAACCTCTAACTCCCAAACCCACCGCTACTTGAGCAGCTGACGGTCGATTCAGATATCAGTCATGTGAGATCTACGATCGATGTCAATATAAGCCGGCTTACTATGACTTTTGTATTTGCAACGGTACCTCCCGGACTATTGGGCTTATAAAATATAAATACGAGTAAGTACGATGATGTTCCTTTAAGAGGCCTGTAGTCGGCGGCTTGAAGTCAGTCGCGCACGGGGTCGCTATGCTTGCTATTTCATTCTACATTCAACGTATTATAGAGCAATGACTGACTATTATTGGTTGGCCCGAACGTTCATTTCCCGAGCTCGTACGGAACTAACCGAACACGGTGTGAGAGGCAAGCTAACGCGAAACAACATTCATGTTTTGAAAAAACTCGAGAATGGTTTTGGTGGTTCCTTTGATTTCAGGAGAAATATTCCAAAATTCGAAATTAAATATATTTTAATTAATTAATTTTTAAATAGTATAAAATATACTATGCTGTGAAACTAAAATCATTTGATTTGTTATATTGCTTCTAGGACATTAAGGTGCATAAACATTCATCAAAATATGTGTAAAATCCAGGAAGTTTTATACGCTTGTAACTTTTGTATGAATTTGATTTTGATAAATGTTTTAGGTTCAAGTCATGGATATTGTATATGGCATATGTTGGAAAAGAAAAAATAATAAGCAAGTACCTATAAATAAGGATATGATCAGCGAACTGCGCTAGTATGGGAGTTCGGGTGAATAGAGCCGTCTTAAAAGAGCCTCCCAATAGAGCCATTAAAATACCACAAAGATCAAAGAGATACGTGAATGAAGGCTTTTGAAGTATTCTTGGGAAAATTCCCGATGTTCTCTCACACATGCTGTAATCGGATAGTCTCTCTATTTTACAAAATAATATTTTTAGGGTTCCGTACCCGAAGGGTGCCGAACGGGACCCTATTACTAAGCATCCGCTGCCTGTCTGTCCGTCTCGTCTGTCACAGGGGTCTACAGCTTCAACCGTAATAAGAAGCCAGTTGAAATTTTCACAAAATACGTATTTCTATAGCCTATCGACAAGAACAAATAATAAAAAAATTAACCAAAGGGCGTCCCCAAAACAATAAACATCGTGTTAACCTTAGCGCCATCTGAGATGACTTGTTTGACGGCTTGCCAATAGATGGCGCTGATAGTAGCTTGACAACCTTTCTGTACAGAGGTTCATTGGTGAGCTAATAGATGGCGCTAAGAGTATTTTGTCAACCTTTTTGTACCATAATATTTTTAGGGTTCTGTACCCGTAACATTTTTAACTACTCCATCAGTTGAAGTGAAAGGATTTGTCAGTTAGTTAGGTCTCTAACTGCCTATTGTGCGGCGGGTTTGCTTTTCTTAAGTACGAGGCTTATAATTGGCTCTTACCACGCCTAATGGAAAGCGTCAATATGATCTGGGATGAAGGGCGCTTGCCCAGAATCTTGGAGACAGCAGCCGAAGCTTAAATCATAATATCTTTGGACTACCACTAAAATTAAAAGAAGTAACGGTAAGTAACGGCAATGGACGAATGACTGCGCAACTACCTGTAACCAGTCTCTGATACGGCTCATGACGTCATGTCGAAGCACGACAGGTCGCTTGGCGGCATAGTTTCGATATGAGGGTGGTCACAAGCCACGGCCAAAGCCGTAAAAGGGTACACATACGTCGCAGACGGGGCCAAGATCCGAGGACCGTATGGCCCTCAATCTACAGAGACAGATAGATTATTAAGATTGATTTAAATTGGCCTTAGCCGCCGTTTACGACATCCACGAGAAGACATCATCCATCCATCTATCCATCAGCTTGCTTCGTCCACTGCTGGACATTGGTCTTTCCAAGATTTCGCAACTCTCGGTGGTCCTCCTGGAAGAAATGCGCGTAATCACACTCGCTGGGTTGCTGAGCGCGGAGCCGCTGCCCATCACTAGTTTAAAGCCCGGCAATTTGGGATGGATATGCACCGCCATCAATCGGTCCTACGCAATGGTGAGCCATGTTGTGCCTGTCTGCGAGCTGTCCTCTTACTCTCTCCCAAATAACATCGGGAGGATTTTCAAATAAGATGGTGGTACCTCCACAGCCCAGCACCAGCTCAACCACCTGGTAAAACATGGAGTAACCATATTCATTTAAGATGACGTTGCTACACGCCGTTAAGGTTAGAGTAAACCAGTATTTGGAGTACCTATCATTACTTGTTTCTCAGTTTAAGCAACATTTACTTTCATTTTCATACAACCTGAAGAAAAACAAACATGCTTAATTTTTATTCGAATGTCTTTTTTACATGCCGCTCCGTATTTTTCGTCTGTTTGATGCGAAGAATTATTTTAATTGTTTTTTTTTTCATTTCCAATCGATGTTTTTGTAAAAATCAGGGACATAAACCAGTTCATATTAGCCAAAAATGTCAAAAAATGTAAAATGTCAGATTTTATTGGGACTCGATAATAGTCGACTACAACCCCCCTGCATCACTTTACTGTCAAACCCCCCCTTCCACCCAAACAACCATGTCAATCAGTGAGTCAGTCACCGTATTGTAGCTATAATGTATACCGGGTGTAAATAGACTGCCACCATTCAATGAAACGACATATTCTACCGACCCTACAGAACCACTTTTCCCGACAATCATACCAGCGGACACCCTTAGTTTGGGAAATAATTGAGTTCCAAACAAAAATGCGTGAACCCTAATGCACCGACATACGGGCGAGTTTAGAGAGCGTCGCATGTGAAACCTGAAGCTGTTCAAGTTGGTGTCCGCGGGTATGATTTTCGGGAAAAGTGGTTCAGTGGGGTCGGTAGAATATGTGGTTTCATTTAATGGTAGCAGTCTACTTACACCCGGTATATCGTGTCAATTTCATAGAATCTTATACACTAATTACACGTCACACAAATAAACTTTTTGATTGATTGAATATTGTTTAAAACAAACTTATTAAATATATGGCGTTTTATTTAAGCTAATTTAACCCAAACAATAAATTTAATAAATTCATGTGCAAAAATCATCCAGTTATACACATGCACGGAAAACACGACCCGGATGTTTATTTATTCACTACATCCGGTAGCAATCCGGACGGAGTATTTGAAATATGGGCTGCGAAAATAGTGAAATTGGACATAAATTTTGGAACTGGCGGGACGAAGGTAATTTTGTTTATAGACGCCGCCGGGTGAGTGTCAAAATGTCATGCTGCACTGAAGTATCGCGTGATTGGAAGCAGAGAAAATGGCAACCCTTTTAGTATTAAACCAACGGTGCTGGGACCCAGCTTTAAATTTCACACGATTCACTATACAGGATGACCTTTAAACAAACCCCAATAATTTTAGAGGTTATTAAAAAATGTGAGCAGAACACATTTTAAATGTAAAAACAATTAAAATCAGAAGTCAAATTATTATTAAAAACTGTTGCTTGGGAATAAAATGTACGGTTATCCTAGCCATTCCCAAGTTTAAATCAGTCCAAATTAGTGGGGTCAATAGTAAAAATAACTTCACGCAATCTAATTATCTTATTTCTTCACATGACCATGATTCCATCGAAGGTTACAATGCTCAAAAAAAAATGAATAAAAATGGTTTTCTTATAACTAGTTTTAATTCTTCTGCAAAATATTAAATTATAGGGGTTAGGTTTAAAATTATTCCTGTATAAGGTGACTTTCGTTTATATAGCCAAAAATCGTAAAAATGTATGCTTAAAACTACAATCCCATCTACATCACGCTAGCTGTAATAATACGTCAATGTATAAGGAGACTTCTAATTACATAGCCAAATTCACACTGGAGACTCGGTAATTGGTCAGGATGAGGTTCAATAACTCTTTCTGTGAAATACGCAAAATAAAATGTAGGCTTATTATAGATAAGTACTAATTGATTCGGAGTTGTTCGTAAATTAGTATAGGGGCACAAATTTTATTTTGCGTTTTTCAAAAAAAGGGTAATTGAACCTTGGTCCTGACCACTCACCCAGTCTCCAGTATAAAATTGTCTATAAAATTAGAAGTCACCTTATAAGTATTTTTGGCGCGAGTATTCCATTTTTTAAAAATCGGTTTTTAAAGATCACGGTAAATGTGTTTCGTGTTATAATTGAGTATGCTACACGTTATGAATGATACATCTTGAACAATCTACTTAGCGTTTTTATTTTTTTAGGGTCCCGTACCAAAGGGCAAAACGGAACCCTTTTAATGTCACTCACTCCGCTTTCTGTCTGTCCGACCGTAAATCACTGGTCCCTAGCTCGTAGGCGAAATTAGTTACAGACCTGAAATTTGAATAAGTTTATAGGGTACCATGTTGACCTAAAACTGGATATTAAATAAGAAATTCAATTCAACTATTTTTCAATTGGAGTTCAATACATGAAACAGAAGCTATGTTTTTTTATACCGGGGCATTTTTCTCTATCTTCAAGATTTCAAAGTTCTAGACAGACCATTTTTGTTACGGGGTCTATCTCAATATCTAAACTAGTAAGGAATTCGGAATTTTCGTATACTATGTATTATTTACAGTATTTAAACAACAAAACTGTAATCACCGATCTCTAATGTAGTATGTAAGCTGTGACCAAAACAATCATTTTTCTTTCAAGAGTTGTTGCGATGTTACGGGACCCACACGGAGCGAGGCCCGACTCGCACTTGGCTGGTTTTTTATGGACTGGTATCTTAAAATTAAACCGTACGAGTATAATTTACGTTTCTAAAGAAACATAACCAGCCCACGCAAACGAAAAATACTTAAATTAGACTTGTCTATACAACATTCACAGTATAGTTTTCAAAAGAGTTCGATAAGACCCATTTTAAATGCATTAAAACTGTTTTCGAAGTATTTTTTTACAAATTAGTGCTTTATTTATTTAATTTATTGAGAGTAAGTTGGCGGTCTCTTCTTGTGTACCATAGATAGATTTGACGGAAATGAACTGCTTTTAGTTTGATGGGTTCGTTGGCTGTATTCAGTTTAAACTTCGGACGACATCCTACCACTGACAGCAGGACTGTGTCAAGGCATGTGAGGTGACTGAAAGCATCCTTCGAACGCATCAAACTGAAAGCAGTATATTTCCGTCAAGTTGGCACCTCGCGTGCAAAGAAAAAGAAAAATAATGACCGCCTAAAGATTGGAGTATTTATTTATTTATGTTTCATTTATTTACTCACACCATACATTGAAAAACATAGTATGATACACGTGGGTAAGGGCAATAACTAACTCGTAACGTTTGTCGTCCTCGTAAGCTGTTGCCTCATTACCGCACTTGTAGTATAAACTACTATTTTCTTTCGGTTGGTAGGTAATATGTTGTTCCGGAAAAGTTTTTCAGTATGATCAGTAGATTACGTGGTTTCATTTAAAGATTCCTGTCCCCTTCACCCCTTATTGGAGCACTATCAATCAGATTATCATTGATAATTAAGGAAAATACATGTTTTTGTATTTCTTTATATAGTTGTTAGCTTTATGTTTCTCATGCAACAAATTTTAGTTGCTATCAAGACGTACATACATAACTAATTCCACTAGTAAATCTTTTTATTGATGTTATGTATTAAATAGCTCAAGCCCACTTATGTTGTTATGTTTTTTCGTAGGTGTTACAATGTGATAAAACTTTCAAGTGTTATTATATAACCATTAACTAATTTTGTTATTATTTTAGTTAACAACTTTTGTATTTACAGATAGAATTGGCAAAAACCTAGGGCCTTTGTTAGGTAATAAACTAATGAAAAATTTCATCAACATTGCATGCCAGGTACATCATTTATACAAATAATGGAACATATGCTAAAAATGGAATGTAATAGTAATTTAAATAATACAATTGTTTTTTTGGTGGGAGATAGTATGGATATCACACACAGTGACCTACTAAAATACCTGGAATTGATGTTAAAACTTAGCGTTAATAAAATTATACTTTGTGAATTCCCTTACTCTGAATTACTAACAGGGTCACAAAAAAGTAATATAAATAATTTAAATACTTGCATGCATATCTTTTCAATTGGTCACAGTGACAAAATTGAAATTGAATACTTGGACACGAATTCTTACATTCGTGATTTTGTTTTGACGAAAGGTAAATAATACCTGCCACATTATTTTAAGAAACAATTAGCTACTAAGTTAGCTTGCATTTTACCTTGTAATGAATCTGTTACAATAAGTGTAACAAGAAACTTTTCAATACCAGTCATAATTGATGGTATATTATGTAATCATAATAGTTCCTATAATTTTGTCCCTATTGGTACCAGTACTAACAAAATTGTAACGAATTCTTTTTAGAATTAAAGACAACGAGAAATCAAAACATACAGGGCGGCTTCCTCGGCAAAATACTTTCAACTGAGTTGTTCCTAGAGGAATCAAAAACGAATATTTTGTGCTTAACTGAACATCACTTACCATAACATAACATGCAGTTTAATGTTAATAATTTTAATGTTCTTAGCTGTTACAACCGGTTAACTTTACAAAAAGGTGGCTCTATGATTCTCGTCAAAAATAATATTAAAGCAAAAGAAAGACAACTGGTTAACTTTACAAAAAGGTGGCTCTATGATTCTCGTCAAAAATAATATTAAAGCAAAAGAAAGAAAAGACATTGTTAAACTTTCTGTAGAACACCAAGTAGAGTTAGCTTGCATAGAAATGAGTAAATACATAATTCTTTGTGTCTACCGACCCTCGGGACAAGATTATAATATTTTTGAAAAAACAATGGAGGAAGTGCTAAAATTATTATTTGATTCGAAGAAAAAAGTTATAGTAAGTGGAGATTTTAACGTAGATCTCCTAGAAAAGTCGGTTATGAACTCGAAATTAATTCATTTATTCAAATCGTTTAATTTGTTTAATGTTTTCTTAGAACCAACTAGAATTAGGTACTCAGGATACAGCAACATGCCTCGACAATATATTCTGTGATTGCAAGTATTCAGACAATAAGGTCATCAACCGTTTGCAGTCCGATCACAGTGGCCAAACTATATCATTCATTCAAAGTGTGAACCAATCGCCAAAAAAAGCTTTTTGCAGGCCGATTACATCTCACAAAGTAAAATGTTTTAAAACAAACTTAGAAGCCAAATTACCACAATTTAATCCTTTCCAAACTGATCCAAATAATCTATTTTCAGACTTATTTAACATCGTTTCCAAAGAGTTTGAAAATACTTTTAAATTGAAAAAAGTTTCAAACACTAATAAAATCTCTTTCAGTGACTGGGCGACACCAGGTCTTTATAAAAGCAGAAAACAGTTATATGAATTGTACGACATAAAATCTTATAATAATAATAATGATGAATTTTTGGAATTTTTCAAAAAATACTCGCTTATTTTAAATTGGTCTGTTTAAAAGCAAAAAGCATATTTCTGAATAAAAAACTTAAAATGACCGATAATAAAATAAAAGCAGTATGGAATATCATTAATACAGAAACTGGTAAAAGTAAAAGACGAAATAATGAACTTAAGTTGAATATTAACAATGAAACTGTTACAGGAGACAATTAAGTTGCAAATGCCTTTGAGCAATTCTTTACTGACATCCCCTCCTTGACAACTAAAGATTTGAATTCAAGTCCATTACTTGCCCAGGATCTGTTGAGTGAACACGTGCCACAGTGCGATTCTGTATTTGCTTTTAAGTATATTAACTCATTCACTGTTATAAAGGCATTCAAATCTCTTAATTTAAAAAAATCGAGGACTTATGGGGGCCTATCTGTTAAAGTTATAAGTTCCGTCATTGATTTAATAGCTCCTTATTTGGCTTTGATTTTTAATAAATGTATAGATGATGGTATCTTCCCTGATTTAATGAAGTTGAGTAAATTTATCCCCATTTTTAAATCAGGTGACCATGAAGACCCGTCTAATTATAGACCAGTATCAGTTTTACCAGTTCTGAGTAAAGTTTTCGAAAAAATATTTTAAATCACTTATTATCTCATTTTAACTTAAATAAGTTGCTCCATTGTGAACAATATGGACTTACTAGAGGGAGGTCAACTACAAATGCAAGAGTTGCTTTAGTCAAGCACATATTTGACGCTTGGGAAGAAAAACAGGATGCATTCGGTGTTTTTTGTGACCTCTCTAAAGATTTTGACTGCGTTAATCATGAAAACCTTTTATGCAAATTGGCTCACTATGGGGTTAGGGGCAAATCTTTGGCGTTATTAAAGTCATACCTTAGTGATCGAATTCAAAAGGTAGATATTAACAGAGTTAAGTTAGCTGGAGCATTAGTTAAAATGGGTGTCCCGCAGGGCTCCATATTGGGGCCTTTATTGTTCTTAATATACATAAATGACCTTCCTTATTTGGTTAAAGACTTATCTGAGATAGTGCTATTCGCTGACGACACGTCACTTATTTTTAAAGTTAATAGACATAAAGATATCCTTGATGATGAGAATGTAACTCTATGTTTGATTCTTGATTGGTTTACTGCGAATAATTTAGTTTTAAATGGGCAAAAGACAAAATGTATGAAATTCACATTACCAAATGTAATTCAAGTAGATGCTGATCTACTTTTTCAGGGGTCCAAGCTAGAGTAAGTCAACAAAACGAAGTTTTTAGGCATTACTATAGACTCTGGTCTTCAGTGGGGTCCCCACATAGAAGGCCTTTGTGGTAGACTAAGTTCAGCCGCATACGCTGTTAGACGGATAAGACTAATTTCTGATGAGGATACTGCTAGATTGGTGTACTTTAGTTATTTTCACAGCATTATGTCACATGGTATGTTGCTGTGGGGTAGAGCTGCGGATATGAACGCAGTCTTTGTTTCGCAAAAGAGAGCAATTCGTGCTATTTACAATATGAAGCATCGGGATTCATTGAGAGAAAAATTTAAAGAAATTAATATTTTAAAAATTTCTTGTGAATTTATTTACCAAGTTATTAAATATATCAGAAAAAATATCGATAATTTCCCTAGGCTCGGTGAGCATCACTCTATAGACACTAGGAAGAAACATAAACTGGCTTTTCCAAAAATTAGACTTGCAAAAGTAGGCACCTCTTTTGTAGGACATGGTATAAGATTTTACAATAAACTTCCAAAGGAGGTCCTTAGTTTCTCAGAAAATAAGTTTAAATTATATATTAAGCAGGGCGAAGCTCTTGAGAAAAGCATATTATAAAATTAATGACTATTTGGATGATAGTGACGCTTGGTGTCATGAGAATATTGATTGATACTACTGTTCGTTTATTTTCTAACTGATTTGTGTTTCAAATCGTCTGTTTTTATGTAGACTAATATTTTTATATAGTTTTTTTATTATTATTTTGACATTTCCTTTTACATATTGACATGAACATTGTATAACTTAAACTTATCATTTATTACTTAGCTGATAATCTGACTATCAAAAAAGTGATAAAACTATATGAGACAGGTGGATGATGTTTTGCTTAGTATTTTAACTTACTACCTCATTAGACAGGTAGACTAAGATATATATATTTTTTTTCCTCATGACACAATTTTCTTCTGTCTTTTATATTTTTATCCTTTTTTAATAAATACATTGTTTAGTATTATTTTGTATAAGTTAAAAAAAATAGTATTAAGCCATATTCATCCATATTCAGAAAAAAAATACTGATAAAAAAGACATGATCTTGCCAAGTTTCTTGCCCTTCTTCTTAGCGAGATTAATCGAATGGGCGGATTTAGGCATTATATCTATTTATAGTTTATTTATCTATTAACTTATTTATTCATTTAATTATGTGGGTATGTATATACGATATTTTAATTTCTTACTTATGTTAGTATATATTTGGCTAGGCATTATATTTATTTAGGGTCTATTCAGTTTATTTATCAACTTATATATTAATTGAATTGTGTACTTATAATAATATTCGTATTCCAATAAGTCTTTATTTTATGCATTTAACTTTTGTAGCCCAACTTAAATATAGTTTTTATATATATTTCCCGTATCATATTTGTTGATTATAAAATATTATTTTTAAACAGTTTAGATTTGACACGTAAAACGTATACTTTATGTATCTATTTTACAAATAAACAATTTGAATTGAATTGAATTGAATAACAATGTAAAAAAGATAAGTATTATGTCAATAAAGAATTCAGAAAACCAAAAATCAATCAGATATTGTCTTGATACAACGTATGCTCAGTTTTCTAGATTGGTTTAATTAGTCCGAATGGGTCACACACACCAGATGACACCAATATTCCTTAAAGCTGCAAATGGTGTTCAAAGAATCTTCAAACTGGTATAGTTGATTTTAAGGCTACATTAAATCGACTCTATTCGCCTTAACTCTCATACTAGCGCTGTTCGCTGATAATATCCTTATTGATAGGTACTTGCTTATTATTTTTTCTTTTTCAGCATATCCCATACAATTTCCATAACTTGAACCTAAAACATTTATCAAAATCAAATACATACAAAAGTTACAAGCGTGTAAATTCCTGGATTTTACACATATTTTCATTAATTTGTATGTACTATAATGTCCTAGAAGCGATACAACAAATCAAGTAATTTTAAGTTCACAGCATAGTATATTTTATACTATTCAAAAATATTTTTGTTTTATTTCGATTTTTGGGATATTTCTCCTGAAATCATAGGAAGACCCAAAACTATTCTCGAGTTTTTTGAAGACATGAATGTTGTCTCGCGTTAGCTTAGTGTTCGGTTAGTTCCGTACGAGCTCGGGAAATGAACGTTCGGGCCAACCAATAACAGTCAGTCAGTGCTCTATAATCCAGAGTTGAATGTAGAATGGAATAGCAAGCATAGGGACCCCGTGCGCGACTGACTTCAAGCCGCCGGCTACAGGCCTCTTTGAACCGTATCTAGTAAGTAATCACTTTATCTATCAATTCTATAGTGATGATAATAAAACAGTAAAAACAGTGTCTGTCAATATTTTCGCGAAATTATAAATGAAAAGGGTTATTACTGTACTGAGGCCAAAACAACATTTTTTATGTCTGTCTGCATATTCCGTTTTAACTCAAAAACCACTAAATAAATTTGGATGCGTTTTTTTATTAGCACCGTTAAGACCCTGGTCAATACTTAGGCTATATGGTGAGTTCATAAAATAACGTCCAAGGCGAAAACGGGGCAAAGATTGAACAAAAGCGGACGGAGCCGCGGGCAAAAACTAGTAAATACATATAATAAAAAAAAAACGAAAAGAAAACTGAAATGTAAGTGTTTGTTTTATTACAGATCAATATTATTATGTAGCAGTCGTTTGACATAGCCATATGTCTACTGAACTGCTTGTTCGAAAATTGAGGCGTTTTTTACAGAAACAACCAATGTCCCAAGGGTAAATTTTACAGAAGAGTGACAAAACTGAATAATTTGTAAACATTTATTTTCTATTGCTTTTTCTATCTCTGAAATACAGTGTAAAATGAAAGCTTTGGGGAAAAACAGATTTATCTAATACCCTTACCTTAAGTGAAGATATAAATAAATTAGAAAGAACATAAACAAATTAGTCGATGATAAGGAATAATAAATTTCAAATGACTAATAAATTTTTTACTAAGATTAATCACTAGGAACTTTGCCCATAGCTCATTTACTCTGTATAACGTTAACAAACCATTCCGAATGAGGATTGAATCTCTAAAAAGGTGATTCAAACCATTCCATTATTTTTTTTGCACTAATTGGAATTTCTTTGTGAACTCTGCTCTCAGTGCCGAGTCGGAACCAAATTGAATTTTCACTCTTGTACTGGTACAAAACTTGGCTTGAAAAACAGAAAAAAAACACGCAGAGCTTTAGTAAAAAGTAGAGGTCGCCCCAACTTTAGAAAAGCTCAGTATATAGGTATTCTATATCATAGTTCATGTTTGTGGTTATACATAATGACTTTTTGAACATCGTCCAAATTTATTTATTTTAATCTTTGGTGAAAATAATGAAATACGTGTTTTTTCTTTAAGTATCACCCAGTACTAAAATATTAAGATACGGCTATGCAAAGTTCTCCCAAAAACAATTGCGTTTGTAGTCACCATGCGCCATGTGCACTACGCGGCTACGTTTGTAGACACCATGCGCCGCACGCGCTACGCGGCTACGTTTGTAGACACCATGCGCCGCACGCGCTACGCGGCTACGCGCCTTCCGTTCGCCGTTCGTAGCTTAGTGTAATGACAACGCTGTACGAAAAACCTTGGGAAAAATATATGTTGAGGAGAAAATTTTACCTACCTATTTTTTTTCAAAAATGGCCCCTTTGAATAACACCTAATGCAAAAAAAAAAACTGGACGATGTTCGAAAAGTCACCCGGTATAAAAAGCCCTGAGGTATAGTACACCGAATTGTCTATATACGCGTTTATCATTACATTTTATAAACCTCGCATGACTTATACTGATGCCAAAAAAGAATAAAGTGCGATTTTTTAATGAAAAAATTGACATTACAAGGGTATTTGAACAGTTTAAATGTAATAGTTTTCAAATATTTTTATTTAGCGGTGTATTGCATGAAATGCCGAATGTTTTATATCAAAACAAACAATATAACAAGATTTAATAGTGAAGTTGTTTTGTTCTCAATGTCATTCTTAGAATTTGAAAACTTCATACTAAATAACGATTCTTTGAATTTCAATGGTGTTAAAGTATAAATAATATTCGGATACCAATCTTTTATTGAAAAATTTAAAGTACAGCTTGACAGATACTTAAATCTGATACGCAATACCTGCTAAAATCATTTACACTTTATATGTTCAGCAGTTTTAATAGCAAAGCGTGAAATTATAAAACGCGCAAAATGTAGTTTTTAAAAACGACAACATTCATATTTTTAAGAGTTTTTAAAAATGCTATTTATACGTACTACATGTCTCAAATAGGCGCCAGCTAAAATATTGTTGAACAAGCATATGACACTGTTTTTACTGAAGTTAGATCCGGTGAGACGGAAAGAGATAAATATATGAAAGAGAGAGACAAAGTAGCTGATGTTGAAGCCTTTAATTAGTTTTAGTCCCATCGAAACTAAAATTCTTGCAAGGTAATTTAGCTTTTAATATGCCATATAAGTTCTAATATTGCAATAATTAAAAAAAAAATTTAACAGCATGAAACTTCACACTAAAGCCTTTAAAACAGCAACATAGACTAACTTCATTTAACTTAATTACATTTTAGTAGCCCAATCTAAATATTTTTTGTATGTATTTCCCGTATTATTACATGTTTTTTCATATTCTAAAGATATATATTGTAAAGATTAACTTTGACTTGTAGAAAGTATACTTCATGTATCTATTTTACAAAATAAATGTTTTGATTTTGATTTTATTTGATTGACTTCAAGGCGCTATTAAGTTTGGCATTCGTTGTACTAATTTAAAGTAACGAATTCTGCAGACTGAACTGTGCCGGATGTTTTGTTTAAAAGAAAAAGAGTGATTATTTTAACCGAGATATTGTTAAAATTGTAGAAACTATTACAGAAATCACTTTAATAAGTAATTATTAAAAAAAATATATATAATTGGCCAAGTGATCACGTATGAATTAAGGTTTCATAGCATCTATGCAAGAAATAAGTGACCGTTTTCACTAATCTATAACAATCAATCAACTCATTTTTCTTATCCTGATACTTTTGACTTGACCTCATAACTATAAAATTATTATTATTTTTAATTATTAAGATATCGAAAATATTTTACGTCCTGTTTATCCCAAAACAGTTTTACCGTATTTTTTTTAGATTTTCAGGATATATAAAAACGGATGGGTGTCACTTTTTTCAAAACTTTACTAATTGATTAAGTTCAATTGGTGCATAAAATCGAAAAACATTTTGAGGAACTTGAGTGTTTTTGAAAGATCCTTTTTACGATCATAAACATGGCCGGTTTTAAAAACTTTTCTTAATAATGAAATTTTTAGGGCTTCTTAGCCTGACTGTGCCTGGGCTACGAAAACCTTAAAGTTAAATAATTTTAAAAACTGAAATAGCTTTTTAATAAACACGATTGTTTATAGTTTTCGCATTTGAAAGCAATAATTTTACCAAATACTATAAAAATAGCGTACTTTTGATAGCCTGTGTTTTCTAAAGGGAATTAGATATATGAATATCACTATTTATCAGTGCCGAAGGGTGAAAATATTAAAAAGGGAAGCCGCACATAACAAAATCAAGCAACCAAGGAAAACATAAAAATTGATAAAATTTGCATCTCCCTGTCAGCTAAGTGTATTTGTCGTATTGAGATTTATGGAAATGTTTGACATAGCGTAAAGCACGGAATAAAGAAATTTAGCCTAGATGCCATTACCTAAACAAGCCAGTGGAAATCGTGTTATATGGACCTTTCGGCACTGATATTTATTTTTTTGACTCTATATCCATAATATATATTCAAGTTCACTCTAGATATGACGTAAGCAATATCTTCTGGGCGGTAACATAACTCAACAATGGACTAATGAAAACTGTTGTAATTTCCAAGCAAGATTTTATTCCCCTAGAAAAAATAATATTAAAGAAACTTCTGCCTTTTAAACTTACTTGTTTTTTCATTACTGTCGTGGAAGTTTATCTAGTCGACGTGAAAATAGCTACGCAAAACGTGTCTTATTATTCTAACTCATGAATTAAAACTAACTACAGCGGGGTGTAAATAGACCGTTATCTTTTGATGAAACCGCATATAATAATCATTATAATGGTTTGACTTACTTAAAGCAGCATAAACTGCGCAAATAAAGAAAAACAAAACCAGCCAAGTGCGTGTCGGGCCACGCGCAGTGTAGGGTTCCGTAGTGGCTCTAGTCCGCTCGGAAGTCGCTCTTCCGAAGAACGTCCCATACGAGTTTGACGCGACCTGTACTCGTAAACCTGTAGAGCCTACTTAGGCCGACTTGCACCAAGCAAACTTAACTCGGGTTAACTAACTTTTTATGATTTGTCCTTATCTGTATGGTTTGATGTGAAAGGGACAAAACATAAAAAGTTAGTTAACCCGAGTTAAGTTTGCTTGGTGCAAGTCGGCCTTAGCCGTGATAGATTTAATTTTAACTTCATTATATATCTACTACCTACTTATTTTAATTTTTTCACATAGATTTAAACAACCGTTTAGCCGGAAGGAAGGGGGACACTTGACTCTAACAAAAATTTGCACTTTAAAGCTTAATATTTCGCCAACGGATCCCTAAACCGAAAAAGGGTTTTTGAACGATCTATCCATCGATACTCCACACTATGGGATAGACGAGAAAAAAAAATCATCCCCAATTTACGTGTAGGGAAGGAGGAACACCTAAAAACCTTTTTCGTGTTTTTAGTTTATATTGGATGGATTCGATTGATGGTTATTGGTGGAATATCATCTTGAATAAATTATACACAGATTCTTGTACTTTTATTCCACATATATTTATTTTTATTCTAACTTAGGCTACCGGTTTCGTATTACACATCATCGGGCCAACAAATTATTAATTATTTAACATGACAGAAAAAAAACAAAAGAAAACATTTTTAACAAGCAAATATAAAATAAACTGAGGTGAATCACCACAGCTTGCGTTTCAAAATATATAGATTTAACCTTGATGTAGACCCATTTTGAAACGCAAGCTGTGGTGATTCAACTCTGTTTATTTTATATTTGCTTGTTAAAAATGTTTTCTTTTGTTTTCTTTCTGTCATGTTAAATAATTAATAATTTGTTGACCCGATGATGTGTAATACGAAACCGGTAGCCTAAGTAAGAATAAAAATAAATATATGTGGAATAAAAGTACAAGAATTTGTGTATAATTTATTTTTAGTTTATCATTTTATCGGCGTGATAGATATGTATACTCGTGCCAAATTACAGCTTTCTAGCACTAATAGTCTCTAGATATAAACTACGGAACCCTAAAAAACGTTCAAGTAGCACCCTGGAATTCAGTAGATGGGACATAATATAAAGGAAATTCCAAATTCCCAACTAGTTTGGTTTCAAAGATAGACCTCGTTACAACTTTGTCATCTGTTTTATTCATTTTTAAGGAAAAAAATATGTACTTATTGTTTTCATTGAGCTCTAGACAACACATATGACAACAAGGTTAAAAAAAATGTGGTCGAGTATCTGAATCACTAATAGGCTACAGAACACAGGTGGTCAAAATTCACCTACAATTTCGGAAAAAACAATATCTTAATACTAAGAGCCATTTGGCGATTCGTCATTCTTATTTCAAAGCGGTGACATGTTTTTCTTAAGCATAAAAAACGTATCCATCACTGACTCAAAGAGCAAACTTAATTCTGTTTGTGACCTTTTCGAATGCTCTTACGCCGGATAGGCCTTTGCTGGTCCTCTTTGTAGATAAGAAAAATATTGTGGGACTATTTTTTGTCGGCAGGGCAACCCAGCGTCTCTGGAATTCGATTACTCTCTTTGGTGTAAGTATTTGTGGTTTCTGTTGAGGAATCTGTATTAAGACATATTAGAGGGTCTTGGGGTTAAACCAGTATCTGTTTTTAGGCCTGCATTTTTTATATTTTGTTAGATTTCAGATGTTTTTTTTTGTGTTACGTGATTGTTAGGTTGACGTCTTTTTCCACAAACTATGAGATGTAAAATTTTACCTGTGTTCTCAGTACAAAGTAAAATAAAGATACTAAGTTAACCAGTTCTTATGGGCGGTCACCAAAGCTAACATGGCTGGAAATTATGGTAAACATGCAATGTTTAACAGAACAAACACGATTACAGTTTTCGCATTCTCATTAGTTTTCTCATTTTCGATGCGGAACTAAAAATCATAAATTATGAACTATAGTGTCAAGAAGGGAATCGGAAATCTGTTTGCTTCCGAGGAAGCTTTATTACGAGTATTATCTCCTATGTAAACTAGTCAGGCGATATCTGATTATTATCATGAAAATCATTTTACATCTAACTATGAAAATCCTATAACTTATGAAATAATTAAACCCCATTTAAACCGTTTTAAAATTACAAGAAATTAAAAAAAACAAGAAGAAAACAGACATTTTATAAATCTAACATACATTGTATAAAATTATCTAAAATAAACTCATTATGAAGTGATTCAGTCTTATCGTCATTCAATGTAGATAACCTTAGGCAACCTTAGCCTTTGCTTCTAGTATTTTTACACTATACAAGTTTGTAGATTTTGGTGTATTTACATACATTTATCGATTTTTTACTTAATTTATAAACTTTAATATCACGAGCTGACTGTAAGAAATCGCTTCAAGTGATAAGTCCACCTTTGAACAAAATTATGTTTTCAAGACTCTGTTTTGAATTTTTATAGGTCTTTTGTATTCAAGAAGTCATTCATTCATTCATTCATTCATTCATTAATAAATCAATTCTCGTTCTAGTACGTCGTTATATATTTTTCTGCTGGTATGTGTAACGACTGAACCTTGGTCCTGATCACTTATCGAGTCTCCAGAATGAATTTAGCTGAATGAAATAAAGTCACCGTATGTAGTTTACCTACAGAACGTTACGGCTTCTATTCACACTTGTCTGGATATTTTTTGTGGGTTTCTATCTTCCACGTTTTAAGCTTTAACCACAGTACTCAATCTTATTTTGTTATTTCCAGTGCAGCTGTAATCTATCCTCGCTGCGCTTTAAGCCCTAGCTTTTCTTGGGTGGCTATTAAACGCCTTTATTAGCTTTTATTAAAGAAATTTCCTGAAAATACTCTTTAATTAAAACTTTGTGGTAAATGAATTCCTGGTATCTTTCGACTACGTAATAAAACATCATTGGAATTATTCAAAAGCCTCATTGTAATACGTTATCTAAAGGTATTATTTGTTTAACTTCCTTTGAGTCTTTGACACGCTTATTTCCAAATAAAATTACAATTGAATTTAGAAGTAAAATTACAGTTGGTCGTAAATAAGTAATTAATATATGTATAGTATGTATATTATATAATAATGCCGCTATTTTCGATGTAAGTCTATTTCTATTGCGTGGCTGCCTATCGTGTATCTGAGAAACCTTCTGAAATAGTTCAGGGTTTGTTTTCACAAATAATATTTCACATCATCCATCATTCTCTCTCCTGCCTTTGCTTTAAGGTGGTTACTGAATTTGATCCTTGATCTGCCTCTTTTTCTTTCCCCTTCTATTTTTACAGTTTATTAAATACTAGCTTTTGCCCGCGACTTCGTTCGCGTGAGTTTCGGATATAAATTCGAATTAGACTTCCCATAGTTTTGTATTGCCTTTGCCGTTTACGTCCATTCAATCTTTGTCCCGTTTTCGGCTTGGGCGTTATTTTATGAACACAAGGGGTGTAATCTATGTGTTGACCGGAGTAACTATGATGATAATAAAAAAAACCGCATGCAAATCCGTGGAGTGGTTGTCGAGTTATAAAATCGTTCTTTCAGCCCCGTTTTCAGCTTAGGCGTTATTTTATGAACACAGCCTATAGTCGATGTGTTAAGAAAAGTGACTACAATGATAATAAAGAAAACCGCATTCAAATCCGTTGATGGGTTCTCGAGTTATAAAAGCGTTTATTCAATATTTGCGCCGTTTCCGGCTTGGGCGTTATTTTATGAACGCCCCTTACAGCCTATGTGTTGACCAGCGTCACTGCGATGATAATAAAAAAAACCGCATCTAAATCCGTTAAGTGGTTCTCGAGTTAAAATGGAACATACAGACAGACAAACAAATATTCTAAAAATTGTTGTTTCGGCCTCAGTGCAATACCAATAACCCGTTTGGATTTTCGTGTCGTCCTACTGTCTGTTCTCACAGTACTTGCATATGTCGTGGGTAGACCGTAGAATTGGGCATATCGTAAAGTATGAAATCGAAAACCTTTTACCAAATGTTTAAAACAGGTGCGACGGCGGGTAAAGCGAAGCGGAGCATTAGGTTTACATGTAAATAAAGGGAAGTTGAGCGATGCGTAGTAAAGCGAATCTTAGTGGAGCGAAGCGACCCCCTTCGTTTTATCAGAAATACGATCTGTCTAGACAAATAACGATGTACGTTTATTTACGTTTATTAGTTGCACTTGGAACACAAAAATTTATAATTAGTAAAACACTCATACTGATCTTATCCTACTAATATTATAAATGCGAAAGTTTGTGCGTGTGTGTGTGTGTGTGTATGTGTATGTTTGTTACTCTTTCACGCTAAAACGGCTAAACGGATTTGGATGAAATTTAGAATGGATATAGCTTATACCCTAACTTAACACATAGGCTACTTTTTATCCCGGAAAAATGCATGGTTCCTGTAGGATAGATCAATATCATTGAAAAATCAGGTGTCTAGCGCGAGCTAATCGTTTGTGGCAAAATAAGACAAGGCTTTGTTATTTCATGCATCAGGTGTCTAATTAGCGCGAACTTTAATCGTTAGTGGCGAAATAAGACAAGGCTTTGCTATCTCATCACACTTCACACTAATATTATAAATGCGAAAGCTTGTGTGTGTGTATGTTTGTTACTCTTTCACGCTGAAACGGCTGGACGGATTTGGATGAAATTTAGAATGGATATAGCTTATACCCCAACTTAACACATAGGTTACTTTTTATCCCGGAAAAAAGCATGTCGTTAAACCGAAAAACACGCGGGCGGAGCCGCGGGCAAAAGCTAGTAGTTTAATAACTAAATCAGACTTCATCAGTCTTATGACATTAGGAACTCTAATAAATTATATTTTGAGTTATTAAGCTGAATATAAAATAAATTAATAAAATACCGAATTCTGCGATATACCGACGACACGTATGTATATGAAACAATAGATTTAAGTTCAAATCGTAGCTCTAACTCATAACCATCTAACAGAAAAAACAAATATTTTAATATTTGATCTAAATAAAATTTAAAAGCAAAGTAATGCTGACAGAGACCCTCACGAATATTTAAACAACTAGAAGCGGGACCTTTATAGATTCCCCAAAGTCTTGGCTCTTTACATTTTTAAACTAAATTAACTCCAAGAACTGAATAAACGTAATCCTAAGTAGCAAATTTGCTTTTTTAACTACGACAAAGTTAAATTTTTATTTAATTTGCTTTGAAAGTCTACAATAAGAATGTTATTAAGTGTCTGAAGGCAGTGTCACGTCTTTACAATATTAACGAAAATAGGATTTGCTTAATTTACAAATTTGAGCACATAGAAAAAATTCAATAAAATGAAGTGATGAACTTCATTTTGCAGAAGTTAGAAAAACACGTTAGTACCTATTTCGATATCTGAGGTCAAAAAATTTCACTAAGTCTGTTTATTAATGTCAAAGTTTTTTTTTTGTTACAAACTACATTTATGGATATCTTGTGGTCTGAAATAAAACATATATTATTATTATTATTTCGTCCGATAAGATTCTGCCCGCGCGCAAACAACCAGATATCCACATTGTTCAATTTAGAGGATAACGCCATGAAAACCAGCCGGCCAGAGCGTTCCGTAAAAGGATCCTTGACAGAATAAAGTGATATTCACTTTATTATGAAAAACTAACTTAGTAAAATATTTGTTTAGAGGGAACAAAATATGTAAAATTTTATACATAAGGAAACTTAAAAAAACGCTCGCACAAATACGGTTCGTCCCAATACAGTCAATAAACCAAAAGACATGCTATTTTATACATTTTTTTTTCATCGAGTATATTATAATAATTCAGTCACGACTTTTTGACTATTATATTATTAGTATAGAAGATATACAGGGATAATTTTGTATTTTGTAGAAGAAAACAAACAGTTTTTATTAAAACCATTCAAATTCATATTCATAATTATTTTTTCAAGGTGGAGCCCTTTGATGATTTTCGGAAAATCGAAAGAAATCATAGTCACCCGCAGAGATAAGATAATTAGATCACGCTAAGTTATTTTTATTATTGATCCCACTATTTTGGACTATTTTCAACTTTTTCCGTATGGGAATGGCTAGGATAACCTTACATTTTATTTCCAAGTAACATTTTTTATAGTATTTTGACTGTTAATTTTAATTACTTTTACATTTAAAATGTGTTTTACTAACGTTTCTTAATAACCTCTAAAATTATAGGGGTTAGTATAGGGGAACGTCATCCTGTGTAGATATATAAAAATGTTGGCCTTTTATCGGTAGTTATTCCGCAGCTAGCAACTATAACATTAAATATATGTTTTCCTGAAATTTTATTAACCGTAAAGCGATTGAACTGAACAATTTGGTGGTTATTTTCCACAAAAGTGGTTTATAACTTAATTGTACGGGGCTCCGACGTTTTCGAGCACATCGTCTTCGGTGATTCTGAGCTGTGACAAAAAACAAATCAATTTATTTGTCTTTGGATTCGTACAAATATCAGCTTACTTAACATGTTTCCATTTATTATTCTGAATTACAGAATGAGATTTCTGACCCACTATGGAAACTCATCAAAGAAATAAATAATTAAACACACCCAATATCTGACGTATTATTTCAAGATAATGGGTATTGCCTGTTGCCTGCACAGCGTGTGTGAGTATGGGCATTTCTTTCAGGAGAACCTTCAATGTGGCGAAATCTTGGAAAGGCCTTTGTCCAGCGGTGGACGAACCAAGCTTATTGATGGATGGATAAATGGGGACTAACAAAAATGCAATAAAAAAAAGTATAATACATTTTTTTTTAATTCAAATTCTAAAACACAAAAATTAAATTTAATTAAATTTAAACAGTGCCCTGCAAAACTGTGTAAACAGTTTGTCTGCAAGAATGAGTCTCGAGGGTAACATTTTTCTTTATAAAGAAGATATACCTAGTTATATGCACTCACATAAAAAATCTCATAGGTAATTTATTAATTATGGAGTGTCTCTAAGAGATATTTATTTGGCTCTTATGGCCGCTATATAGGCGTCTTACGACCTTAGAAGGAAAATCTTCCCAAATATGATGTGTTCAAAACGTTCTAGGCCCCGTACCGCACTTGTATTGCCCTTGAAGCAGCTTGGTTGTAAATAAAATATGCATAAGTGAGGTGTAATTGGTATTGTTAGAGCTTAATTTGTAGAAAACTTTTGTTTTATGGTCACCACGTTTACCTTGCAGTGGCAGCTTTTAGGGTTCCGTACCCAAAGGCTGCCAAACGGGACCCTATTACTAAGCCTGCCCTGTCTATCTGTCTGTCTGTCACAAGGGGCTACAGCTTCAGCCCAGTGGTGTTTATAGAACTTATTGCTTGAAAACAAATGAGAAGGTCAAGTTTGACAATAAAACTAACAAGAAAAAAATTAAAAATCAATTTGAAAAAATAAAAAGTTGAAATCATGTAGGTAGGCAGTGCCGACCCTGGCGTCATACAAATAATGATTTTATTAAGTGAAAATTTTTCTTTCATTGTTAAACTTGACCTTCTCATTGCATTTCCAGCAAAAAGTTATATGCACGCCACTGCTTCAGCCGAATTAGGTAAACAGTTGAAATTTTCACAGGATACGTGTAACTATCATTATCCAACATGACAAATAATAAAAATGAGAAAAAAATTAAACCCAATGTCCCCATGCTATAAACGTGAACGTGTATTTTTTATCCTTATTTGTTTCAGCTCTATCATAAAGACGGTAATACATGAAAGTTTCATATTTGGTCACATTATTGTACATACTCTAAAGTAAAACAGCAAATAATAAAATTAAGGTTCCGTACTCAGAGGGTTCTGAACTGTTTGTCAGGCGCAACCATTTCAGCGCAATGTATTTTATCTTTAATGTAGCTATAGTATTTATTTTGTTGACATGTACGTTTTTAGGGTTCCGTACCCGTATCGTGTAGTTGTATGGAATCTTTTGTGTGCGAGTCTGACTCGCACTTGGCCAAATTATTATTTTGTCATAAGGGTTAAAATTGCATATACCATCAGTGCCCCTCGATGACGTTTGGAGGCGTATCGCATTGGTCATAGATTCATGTCTTGGGCACCTATCACACTAATATTTTAAAATGCGAAAGTTTGTGTGTGTGTGTGTGTATGTTTGTTACTCTTTCACGCTGAAACGGCTGGACGGATTTGGATGAAATTTAGAATGGATATCCATCCATCCATCCATCAGCCTGTTTCGTCCACTGCTGGACATAGGCCTTTCCAGGATTTCGCCACTCTTGGCGGTCCTCCTGGAAGAAATGCCCATACTCACACACACTGGGCAGGTGGGGTGGTGAGCGCGGTGCCGAAACCCTTGCACCAGTGACGCCGCTGCCCGTCACCAGTCTGTTTTATATAAGGCTCGGCAATTGGGGATGGATATACCGCCATCCATCGGTCCCAGGCAATGGTGGGCCGCCTGGTTTTGCCTGAGAGCTGTTCTCTTACTCTCCCCCAAATAACTTCGGGAGGATTTGCGAGTAAGATAGTGGTACCGTACCTCCACAGTCGAGCCTGGCATTAGCTCTACCACCTGTTGGATATAGCTCATACCAACACTTAAAACATAGGCTACTTTTTATCCCGGAAAAAATCATGTCGTTAAACCGAATAACACGCGGGTGGAGCCACGGGCAAAAGTTAGTTGTAAATAAGCCTGAACTCATAAGCTACAGATACAAATCTTTATTAATAACAATTAGTTACAGGTCTATGATATGAGGTATTATGCAATAAAAAAATAATAAAAATAAAACCGAACTTAAAGAAAAAGATGTCTATACTTATATTCTAATTGTCCATCCATCCATCCATCAGCCCGTGTTCGTCCATTGCTGGACATAGGCCTTTCCCAAATTTCGCCATTCATGTCGGTCCTCCGTCCTCCTCATCCAGCCGCCACCCACAACGTCCTTCAGTCGAATTTAACATGTCAAAAATAATATGTCATAAAAATAATTAAAAGTCAATAATTAATCATTCATTGGAAATTAAATATACAATTTTATAATTTCAATCAAATAATATCTAACTGTTATTTTAAATTCAAAAACTCCTACAGCGTAGAAGGCCTGCTGGACCAAGGGACTTTGACCCCTAAGATCTGAATCTTAGAATAAAAGTTAGAATAGTTAATTACAAAAGTTTAGTGTTTACTCAAATTAACGGGGTCGCGATGTTTGTTTCCACGTCCAATCCTCTGCGGCCAAAATAATAGACTGGAATACAATCTCTATGAAAATCCATCATGTGAGACCTATGCGTGTGTGTATCCGTGCATACATACGGGAGTGTCAGAAGTGTTCCCAATTTGGAACTGCGACACGCAAAACACAATCTACACTTGGTACACCCGCTTTTAACCGACGATTATTACGTCCCAAATGTAATGGGCGATGATGGTGAGTCCTATCGCCTTATTTCGGGGACAAATGGACAAACACCTTAACGTGGCTTTCGTCGTTTTTGTTACAGGGTCAAAAAGTAAACTAGTTAGGGAATTTGGAATTTTCTGTTTATTAGGTATGTACCATATACTGTACTTAAACAACAAGTACTGAAAACACCGATTTTCCATACCTCAAGAGGAAAAAACGGAGCCCTTATACTTTGTTTGTTGTCCGTCCGTCCGTCCATCCGTCTGTCTGTCAACCGTATTTTGTTAACCGTGTTTTTATGATGCTAACTAATATGAAGTGCAGTCAAAGAATGCAAGTTTATACAAATATTTTCTTACCACGCGTATCACAGCAGACATCCATTATATAAGTTCTCACGTTATAATCTAAATGTTGTCTTTAATATTAATTTTCTATGTTATTCTCTTTTTAATAGTTATATTGTACTCTTTTGTCTGTTGCCGGCAGGTACAGATACAGATATAGATTTAATCTTAGCAAACATTTGTTAATTTGTAGGTTTAGTATTATTCATTTTTATATTTATTATTATTTTATTTTTATTTTTAGTATTTATGTATTATGTCTATAAATAGTGATAGTGATTCTCTTTTGACTGCAGAATCTAATTCAATAGATTGCTCGTTCGAGAGCACTGAAAGCAATATTGTTACTTTGGGTAACATCTTGCATAATCAATTTTCTCAATTTCATAAAAATTTCAACGTGTGTCATATCAATGCTGAGAGTATTAACGCTCATTATTCTGATCTCTTAGATACCTTTTCTTCGACAAACATTCATGCTGTTCTTGTCTCTGAAACTTTGCTCAAGCCTACACTTCCATCCACAGCTTACTCTTTACCTGGCTTTGTGTTGGTGCGCAATGACCGTATTGGCAGGGGTTGGGGTGGCGTCGCTATTTATCTCAGAAGTAACATTCCCTTTAAGATTGTTGACAAATCTCCTGCAGCGCCTGATTCTCCTGCTGAACATTTATTCTTAGAGGTAGATTTCGGGATGAAACTGCTTCTTGGAGTGGTGTATTGCCCACCCTCTAAGGACTATTTTTCGTTGCTTGAGGGAGTTTTCGAAAATCTAGTTTCTAACTATTCCCATCACCTGATAATGGGTGATTTTAATACCAACCTTTTAAGTGTCGATTCTCGGTCCCGAAAATTGAATGCTCTTGTTCACTCAGTTAATTTAAAGATCCTTCCTTTATCGGCCACTCACCATAATAATGATACTGACGATACATTGCTGGATCTTATCTTAACATCTGATGACAGCTTTATCGCGGATCACGGTCAATATCTTGCTCCTGCGTTCTCACACCATGATTTAATTTTTTGTTCTTACCGACTACGTAGGCCCAGGGTCAAACCGGTAACACGACTTCAGCGGAATTTTGCAAGGATGGATTCGGATAAACTGCGATCTGATGCGGCGGCTATACCGTGGAGTGATATGCAAGATTTTGATAATGTAGACGATAAGGTTTCTTTTCTCTGCAATAATATTTTGTTATTGTTCAATAAACACGCTCCCCTCCGCCCTGTCACAATGAAACATCGCCCTACACCTTGGATCAATGATCGTATTCGCAAAGCCATGGCATTGAGAGATCGTGCTTTTCGAAAATACAAGAAGGATCGGTCAGATGCAAATTGGTCTGCTTATAAAGTTGCGAGAAATCGTTGTAACCAATTCTGTAAAACCTCCAGACGCCGATATATCGCAGAACAGTTGGAATTATCCTCGCCAGCAGGTATCTGGAAGTTTCTAAAGTCTCTCGGTGTGGGGAAATGTACAAATCATAAAGAGATTTCTTTGGACTTAAATACCCTTAATCAATTTTTTGCCACTGTTTCTCCCCTTTCTTCAACTACCAAAATAGAAACTTTGCGTTTTTTACATAGTTTACCTTCCCCAAATACTGAACTTTTTAATTTCTCACCAGTTTGCAGGGAAGACGTCAAAAAAATAATACTATCCCTAAAATCAAAAGCCGTTGGCTGCGATGACATAGGTCGCATTATGATTACTCATTTGCTTGATGTCCTTCTTCCTCCAATCACTCACATTGTCAATTTCTCCCTTACTTCTGGTATATTTCCCGACATGTGGCGCATGGCGCATGTAATTCCTCTTCCAAAAGTTCATGACCCCCAACTTCCAACTCAGTACCGTCCGATTTCTGTCCTTCCATTTCTGTCCAAAGTCATCGAATCCCTTGTTCATCGTCAGCTCACATATTACCTATCGACGAGTAATCTTTTAAACCCTTATCAGTCTGGCTTTAGAACTGGTCATAGCACAACCACAGCGCTCCTTAAAGTGACTGAGGACATAAGATTAGGAATGGAGAAGGGAATGGTAACTGCGCTGGTTCTAGTAGATTTTAGTAATGCTTTCAACGCTGTCGATCACGACCTCCTACTTGCTTCCCTTGACCGTTTGAATATATCTCTCCCTGCTTTAAACTGGTTCACTTCCTATCTTCGAGGACGCCGGCAGGCCATTCGCTGTGATCAGACCTTGTCCAATTGGTGTGATTTAGATGCTGGTGTTCCTCAAGGTAGCATTCTCTCGCCTCTGTTATTTTCAATATTTATTAATTTAGCTACACCCTACCTTAAGTGTTCTTACCATCTTTATGCTGACGACCTCCAGCTTTATGGGCAGGCTAAGGTTGATGACCTTCACGATTGTATTGACCGTCTTAACGTTAACCTACGTAGCATACAATTCTGGTCAGAGCGGTTCGGTATAGCGGTAAACCCAAACAAGTGTCAGGCTATCATTGTCGGAAGTTCACAACAAATTACAAAAATTGACTTTGACACGCTGCCACAGTTGAAATATAACGATTGTGGTATCAGCTTCTCTTCTACCGTTAATGATTTAGGTTTAGTTATCGATCAGGATTTTAATTGGGATGCTCAAATCGAAAAAGTTTCTCGAAAATTTTATGCCTCTCTCCATTCTCTTTTAAGTCTGAAAAACGTATTACCTATTTCAACGAAAATCTCTATCACCAATTCCCTTCTCATCCCTATTATTAACTACGCTGATACCTGTTATTTGGATGCCAAAGAAGAGCATCTCAATAAACTGGAACGCTTGCTTAACACCTGCATCCGTTTCATATTTGGCTTGAGGAAATATGACCACGTTTCAGAGTTTCGTGCAAAACTCAACTGGCTTCCTATTCGCGACCGTAGAAACCTAAGAATTGTTTGCCTTCTTTATAGTATAATTACCGATCCAAATACCCCCTCATACCTCAAGTCAATGATACATCTCTTGTCTGACAATCACGATAGAATGCTCAGATCCTCAAATAACCTTCTTCTCTCGATTCCTTTGCATCATTCTGGATTTGTATCCAATTCTTTTAGTGTGGTTGCTGTTCGTCTCTGGAACGAACTTCCCGACGATGTCAGAAAAGCCCCCTCCCGTAACTCCTTTAAGTATTCTGTGCACAGACACTACCTCTCCAAAAACACACAAATATGAACTTCTTTAATTCTTATTATTTTTTGCAGTCATGGTATGTATTTATTTATGTATTTATTTACAATATACTTATTAAAACTTGTATTTATTTATGTATTAACATATATTCTTTTTAGGTATTGTTACCTATAGTTATTAATTTAGAGTAGTATCTTCATTTAATTTGTAATTTTCAAGTTTTTACTCTTCTTGCACGCCCACCTACCTATTTATCTTGTACCATCTGTGGGTTGACTGGAAAGGAAAGGAAATCAAAATTTATACGGTATTTTCCGTTGACCTAAAGCTATGAAATTTGGCAAGTAATACCGTCTTATACTACAAGTATAGGGAAAAATCTGAAAACTATACATTCGCAATCAAATTAAAAAAAATATAGTCTTTAACGGAACCCTCGGTGGGCGAGTATGACTCGCAACTTTTTGATATTATTTTTGGATTATTGGCACGTAGCCCGAATACGCGACCAACTTAATTTTGCAGTTTTGTTTCATACATTTTCTAGGCACTAATAGGTTTCTAAATGTTTATTTAAATCTATTATTATTCAAATCTATTATCTAAATGAAATGTTACGGAACCCTCAGAGCACTACTCGAGACCATTTTTTTTTATTCTTACACTCAGTGTCGGTTGCCTTCTATGGTTACTATTCACTAAAAACAGATAAAAAATGAACTTCCAAAATAACCTCCAATGGGTATTGAACTATTTACGAATTGTGACGTCATTTCAAGTGTGAACGTATCCTTAGATACGCGGATATGTATGTATTCGACGATAGCCTTTCGGCCGCCTAGGCTCTCGGCTTAGCAACTGATTTTATGATACAGAATCTGGAAGCAGCTGTAATTTTCGCTGCATCAAATAATAGTAGATTTTTTATTTCTTTGAGCGTTAAAATCCCAGGAAACAATGGATTTTAATACAATTTTATGAAGGGTGGAAAATTGTTTCATTTACGCTATTAAGATTATTTATTATAAATTATAATTATTTACAGTGGAAAATGAATTAACGTTTTATATACGCTATTTAGATTATTAATTATTATAATAACGTGATATTTGTAATGAAAAATAAATAAAATCACCTGTAAGCTAAGTTTAAAATTTAAGATGACTGACAGATGTGGCCAATATTATTCTAGAAACCTGGCAAGTGATCAAAAAACAAGGTTTAATTACACTTTAGGTGAAAATGAAAATATATTTGTGTTTATCATATTAATCAACTCGGGGTTAGCCTTGAACAGCAAAAAAGGCACACAAAAATATTTTGGATTTTTCAGTTCAGTAAAACCGTAGTTGTGTTCTGATCACATAAGTCTCGTGTATACTATAGTCTAAGTTACTAACAAAAAGTCATTTTATTATCATATCACACTACATACCTATGTATATCAGGAAACACTTTTTCGGAGTTTCCAGTGTTGCTGATGATGATGAATACGGAACCCTAAAAACGCTTTCAAATAATCACTTTGCTATTAACATTTTTATCACTTTTTCACGACACCACTCTGTAACATTGTGACAAAAAGTCATGGAAACGATTGAAAACTAAATAATTTCTACACGTAATCGGAGATCGAAAGTTTGAGGAAAAAAATTAAAAAGCTCCCCCATACACGTCCGCTCCGTTCAAATGTCGAAGCGTTACTGAAAATCTCTCCTTGTCTCTATACAATTTTCCACTCTTGAGAAAACTCCTTGATATTTTCCGCTTACACAGGGTTCATTGAGGATTAACAAGGCCTTTTGGACAGTATAACAAGGAGGTAGTCCGTAATGTATTAGGTTGTTTTGTGATATTTCCGACAAAATGAGGAGGGAAATAAAGAAATTAGACCGCTTCTCTCTGACATCTTGTTATGACACTCGTTTTCAATGGAAGTGTGCAAAACGAGAGCTTTTTATGTAGCTTTTCATTTGAGCTTCTAAAATATTATTAGAGACTGAATATTTAAGATTTCTGTAAGTTTAATATTATAATATAAAATGATTTGATATAACAAATGTAAAATGAACTGATATGACCTATTATAGATTGCAATTCTTGTGTTTTCTTAAGTCTACAGAAATAACTACGACGCACGAGACGGGCCCATTGAAATCAGTAATAATAACTGAACGCCCGAACCGCACTCAACGGTGAAGGCTTTTTTTTCTACATTATTGAAAACGCACGAAACGCACCCAACTAGCTTGTTTACGAAAAATGACGACGCATGAACCGACCCCAGATCAAAGAGTTTCACTGATCAGAAAGTCTCCAATATGAATTTGGTATTTTATAAAAAGAGGTAAATAATAAATTGGAAAAAAAGAGAAATTAGCTCCAGATATATTCTCAACTGAAGCCGGGCCCAGTAGGGCCCGAAATATATCTTGAGCTAATTTCTCTTTTTTTCCTATTTAATATTTACCTCTTCTATAAAATACTAAATAAAAGCTTTTCAAAAGTACATCATATATTGTCTATTTATTAAAAAGTTTAATCTCAACATGAATTTGGCTACACCAACCAAAGTCACCTTGTATAAGTATTTAAATAGGTGTTTTTTTAATTATTTAAATCATTTGCCACATATTTATGTTAAAGAAAACGTTTAACCCTCTGTTAAGTCAAAGATCGAAACATTGTAATATTTTTTTATGAAAGCAGACCGTGGGTTAAACACAATTTCCTATGAAACAAAGGTAAAACAAAGCGACAGATTGAAGACAAATGCCCCTAATCTTTCGCGAACATAAACGTAAATCATTGAAAGATAAGGAGATATCATTATTATGAGAATTTATTGCTCCTACCATTTCGATTGTATGAGAGTTTTGGAACGTTCACACGGTACTGGTTCAAAATCTTACTCGCATGGATTATGTGTGACAAAGTTGGAATTCAAAAGCTTACCGCCATTTTGAAGACGTTTTTGAATGTGATTATAATATTTACAGCGGAATCCATCGCTTTGGGTACTATGAATTAAATGACATTCAAATCCAAAATCATTTATTTTATTTATTTATTTATTACACTTAATGTAAATACAAAAGATACATAAAAACAAGACATAAAAAAGGACATATTGTACAAAGGCGGCACTTATTGCTAATTATAATATCTACCAAGCAACCTTTGGGTGAGACAAGATGAGAAGGAAAAAGTATAGAAGGAAGCATTTAAATGTAAAATAAAGTTAACTACAAATTAAAGAGTTAATAATCATTCCTAAAGCTACAATAAACGAATACATGAACTTACACAAAAATATAATATTTATAAAAAAAAAGATATACATAATTAAGTACATACACTTACACATATCTACATCTACATCTACACTTCTACATCTACTCCACACTATTATATAAAGAGGAAAGATTTGTTTGTTTGTTTGTATGTTTGAGGTAAACTTTGGAACTACGGAACCGATTCTAAAAATTATTTCTTTTGTAAAAAGCTACACAATTGTTTAGAAACATAGGCAATATTTTATTTAAGTGAAAGTAAGTTTTCAGTTTGAAAATTCGGTATTTGTGTACCATGTCGGGAGAAAAAACGCTGCTTAGCTGCTTTATCGGCGTGCCCTGACCAAATGGTTAGTTATACACATAACTTGTTGTTTTTCCGTACGAGGAAACTGTATCAGTTTAATCTGACTAAATATTTCCATCTACAACGATCCTGACACACCTCTTGCTAATATTAAGCTTAAGAAAGTGACTACAGCCAGGTTTAAGCACAGATACATTAAATACTATGATTTAAGTAATGATTTTTTTCCCATACGGGAAAACTATATCAGTTTATTATTACCTGCATGATAGATAATGTTATAGCATGCGATATTAAATACGGTCCTTCTATATAATAATTTGGCCAAGTGCGAGTCGGACTCGCGCACTAAGGGTTCCGTACCACATCACAATAGGGATGCGGAACCCTAAAAACATTATGGTAAATAACAACAATATACCAATGCAACATCAAGGCTACAAAAAACAAGACGCCAAAATGGTAACGTTGACAAAAAATTTGGCGCCGTCTGCGTACGAAACCTTCCTTTTTATTATTTTTTGTTTTTTTAGGGTATGTCCAACAATTTGACAAAATTTAAAACTCGTTTGTATTACCGTCCTTAAGTTAGTGGGTGTGATAGAGGCTATAGTCACACGTATTCTATGAAAATTTCAGCTTTCTACCTATTACGATTGAAGCTGTAGACCCCTGTGATGGACAGACAGACAGACTGACAGACAGCCCCCTTTGGGTACGGTATCCTAAAAAATGGCTTCTCCGTTTTAGGTACGCTTAAGTAAGATAGGCTATTTATTTGAAGCTAGTGTTCTCTGCATGAGAATAGACTATCGCACAATGTAATGGTATTGTGTGTTTATAGGTCCGTTTCTCCACACGATAATATATGTATATGAATAAATATAGTATAGTTTTGTACAAATAATTTGGTTGTTGTATGACTACCATTATATGTCTTATATTTATAAAAGGGAATTATATTTTCTGTCTGCAAAGTTTATATTTGTTAATAACTTGTATGATATTATTAATACACTTACTCGTACCTCCGAAACGTTTTCATTCTCAGACAAAGAATCATCTCCATTTATGAATTTAATATCTTTATATCAAATCAAAATATTTATTTTGTAAAATAGATACATAAAGTATACATTTTACAGGATCAATTTAATCTTTACATAAACAATAGAATATGAAAAAATAATAATACGGGAAATAGATATACGTACAAAAAATATTTAAGTTGGGCTACTAAAATGTAATAAAATTATAAACCTGCATAGTAAAAAAAAGAAATATAGGAATAAAAATATAGTATATAAGGTGACTTTTATTTATGCAGCCAGGCTCATACTGGAGGCTTGGTAAGTGATCAGTAACACGGATCGATAACACTTTTTGCTGATTTCGCAAAATAAAATCTTGACGTCCCTTAGTAATTGACTCGGGGCTGGGCTTGCGTTTGTAAGGAATACGAAAGGGATAATTTACGAATTTCACAAAAAGGGTCATTCAATCATGTTACTGAGCACTTACCGAGTCCTCAGTAAGAATTTGGCTGCATAAATTAAAGTCATAAATAAACTAAATTGACCATAAATAAAAATAATGCCTAACCATCCGCCCATTCGGTTACTTAGTCTTGCTAAGAAGAAGGGCAAGAAATTTAGCAATGTCTTTTTTAAATTTTCCTTTTTTTTTCCTTTTATACAGGCTGTAATTCATTATTTTTTCTATCAAGCAAAATCTCATGCTTGATTGGCTCAAATTTTTTCAGTGTTTACATGATTTTCTAAAACACATTTGTGCTTGCTCGACCGGCAAGATTCGAACACTGGACCCCAAGATTGAGAGTTCAGCGTCCTACGACTAAGCTTTCCCGAGCTTAGAGTACTGGGTATAAAAACGCCTGAAGCATAAAAAGTTTTTCGATTCGAGTCCCAGGTTTGATTGCCGACCTTGTATGTCGTGTAGTACACGATCAGGGAAAATTGTGTGTATACCCAATTCCCGCCTTTGTTGTAATAGTTATAAGAACAGAATGTGGGTTGGTGGCTCTTAGCGCGATGGTACATATGTAGTAGTTACCTGCGCCCTTCTGGTTCTCGTCTGGAAATTTAGGGTACCGTAAAACATTTACCCATTAATCCCCCTGAGAGAGGCATACGGATGTATAAATATTATTTATATATAAATATTTTTATTAATTAAAATTTTTGACAATATTTGTAAGTAACCAAAAATTAGATATAGTTCAAATTTGTTATAAATTTTCATAACCTCAGTTTCTGATTTGAGGGAATCTCTATAAGAAATATTTAAGCCACAATTAGGGCAATCGCAGCGCTGCCTTTCTTACTCAAGTGGTATTTGAAATCTTCAAACGTGAAATCGGATGTTAGCATGCAATTGAAGGTAAGCTCAGTGCGCATGTCTTGGTAAATAAACTTGAACACAAAGATATCGTCACGATATGAACAAACAAACTTGAATTGTAAAATACAATTCACATTCAACACTTTTCACCCATGGTTCCTTATCCTATGGCACAACTATGGCAAATACTCGCTTGAAATACGAGTACGTAGTTAAGTTGCGTAACGTATTTGAACTACTATGAGGACGTACTATTTCGAATTGAGGCTACTCTCTGTCCTCTTCACTATTAAGGTAAAGCCGTAAAGGCCAAAATACCAACGGTAATAAAAGGCGATCCTAAAAAAAAAAGTTCAAATACGTTACGCAACATTGTGTTTAATTATTAACCGAAATTTTTATTTAATTAATCGCTTATCTATTCATTGGTTATGAGACTTAAGTTAGCAGCTCGAGTAAATATCGACGGAAACGACATTGAAATAAAGTTTATATTAGCGCGCATTGCAAGTGGTTCTTACGACCGACGACGTAGCTACGTCCCGGGAAAGCGCAAAATAGGAGAAAATAATAGATACTTTTCATGTTTCATATATCAAAATTATAGTTTTAAATTTAACAAATTTGTATTTTTATTGCTCGTATGTGTGTAAGTTTTAACGTACCATCGAAGAAATGACCGCAGATCTACTTTTCGCCCGTATTGTAATGGCAAAAAGTAGATTTGCGGCAATTTTTTCGATTGTACCTAGTCCCTCTTGAATTAAAAAAATCAAGCATTGTGATGGTTTTTAAAGACATTTATTTACTTACTAGCTTTTGCCCGCGCTTGGCTTGCTTGGAAGTATCTTTCAATCTTTGAGTAGTATCGACAGTTATCGCCTTGGCCATTATTTTATCAACACCCCTTATAGCCTAAATAATATGCCATAGCTAATATGTTGACCGGGGTCACTACGGTGATAATAAAGAAAACCGCATCCAAATCCGTTGAGTAGTTCAACGGAACAGACAGACAAACAAAAAGACGGACAGACAGACGACAAATTAAAAAAAAATGTAGTTTTGGCTTCAGTACAATATAAATGTACAATTTCAGACACAAATTTCCCTCTATTTTATTATTAATTAGTATAATTATTGATTAAAGCTTTATAGGTTTTTAAATTAAACTTGACAATGACGGGACTTAATTCAATCAATGTGATTACATTTACTTAAAAATGTTGTAAGCGGTACTTAATAGAAAGTAATTAAAGCCAAGTCTTAATTTATTACTTTAAAATCAACAGGGAAAACTATTTGCTGAATTAGTAAGTAGTGTAACAAAATATGTAAAATATCAAAATATACGATGGACGATGGAACCCAAAACCAGCTTAAGCCATTGTGCACTTTACACACTTTTTTACACTCAACTTCTGATACCTGAATTTTACGTTCCGTAATCTTATTTTATTCCTGATTTAGGAATCATGTAGTAAATACACACCTATTCGTTTCGGCTCCTTTTTACTGCATTCACAAAATTTATTTCACTCCAGAATCCCGAAAACTGGATTAATTCAATTTCAACGCCTAAAACTGAAACAACATTTCATTTTATTTTTACTTTACTTACTGTACATAGCTAGCAAGAAGCCAAGAACACTTAAGGCCCCATACAAAGCTGAATGGACATTAAATATTAGAATCTGCCTATTTGTTCAAAAATTGACATTTGTACATTTGTTTGCAACAAAATTTAGGCAAAATATTACGTGTTTTAGTTGTTAGTATATATAACGATTTCGTTGTATTAATATTGTGAACTGGGGTGTGTTGTGTAAAATAATTTTAAATTAATTTAATAATAAATGTTAATTTCAGTGTAACTAATAATGAATTTTTTTAATGTTTCACCATTTTTGTAGCAATTGTTTATATTTTTATATTTTAGTTTAAGTATTTAATTTTAAGTTTTAAGTGTTTAAGTATTGGTAATATGAAAATTTAATTTAGTGCATGACAAGGGACAGACTGTAAACCAGCGTTGTGTTGTTGTTCGACAACTCACAACAGATGCTGAGTCTGTCCCTTTTTATCACATTCTTATTACCCAATTCAATATTACGTTATATTCAATTGTATTTTAAAATTTTGTTTTGTGTTTTTTTTTATGTAGAATATTATAAAATGTATACTGTGTGTGAGTAATTATTATTGTGATAAATAAATATATTTTCAATTAAATATTCCCTTTGGTCCGAGTCACTCTCGAACGAAAGGGAATATTTACTTGGTTCAGCTGCCGATTTTCCCGCCAATTTGACTGGGCTAGTCACCTTAAGAGGCCTTATCACGCAAAAATCTCCATACAACAGGTAAAACTATTTATGAAGTAAACAGCTTACTTTCTTTATATATTTTTCAATAAGTTTTATCTACCGACATATAACTACGTACGTATGAAGCCCTAAAAGCTAAAATCTGATGATATACCATCATAATAGCTTATCGTTAATATTTCTTCGTTTTTACGCAAAGTTTAAATTTGTACAATTTGTAGCTATAACAGAATTTAAAAAAACGCTTCAGTCCGCGGTCGTTCATTTATAGATAAAAAATACGAACAGTTTCATGGTAAACAGTTTTCCCCTGAAACCATTTTACTAATTCTAATATTGGGTGAATACCTCGCCATCATGCACTACTCGATGAGAGATAGGTCAGAGTGCTGCGTCATAAATAGGAAGACCTATCTGAAGACGTGTGCAAAGTTTCATTAAGATCAGACCTACCAGGGCGTCACAAACACCAAAAGCATTATTATGGCAGCTGAGTGTGAAGGGCCCACTTAACAAAGAACTTTATATCGTTGTGGCATAAAAACTCAGACAATAAAGCCGATTTTGAAGGTTTTAATTTTAAGCTAAGAAACTTACTAAAAAACGTATTTTTAAGTGACAGCACTATATTTTGCTTATCTGAAGGGCACGCCAACTAAAATTACCAACTCTTTTAAATGCTCTTAAGCCAAACTAAATTTTTTAAATTCAATCATATGACGGGTCTTAAATGTGCCTTGAAATTACCAAAACAAGTGAAAATCACTAAGTTGAGTAAATTAAACTAAAATTTTAGTTTGACGTTTATAAAATGGTGACTTGAAAATGGCTCCTCGTTTTAACCATACTTAAGTTTAATTTTATGTATGTCAAACTAAAACTAAAGCCTTCAAAATCGGCTTTACTAAGTAGATCTGTACGGCAGATTCTCGCACATGCGACAATTGGCGAAGGCCAAAAGCGGGTGATTTTTACAAGCTCTTTATGAAGAAACATATCAAACTGTTAAACTATAAACCTGTCGTACGTATTCATAACATTCTTCAAGTGTTTTTTAAGGACTGATCTATTAATAGAATTATCGTCATATCATATATGACGCGACAAACAGAGGCGTATAAAAAGCAAAGCGTGTGAAAAATCTTGCGAGAATCGCCGTCTTGAGATGCAATTTTGTAAGCCAATCGTATTTGAATTGATTGTCAGGCTATTCGACTAAGCAAATAAGCTCGTTTGACAATTGGAATCGTACATTTTTGGTTGTCAAATGAAAACAATTTTTTGTTTTGTTGTTGACAACTAAAAACGTACGATTTCAATTGTCAAACGGGCTTATTTGCTTACCCGAATAGCCATATGACATTCGAATTTGAATACGATTGGCTTACACGATTGCACTTCTGATGGGAAAAGCTCTTGATCGCCAAGAGTCAAAAATGTAGAATTTTATTTCTTTGATATTTTCACTGTAAAGTTCTAATGAGAGAAGGAAATAAACATCCACATTGAAAATCTGATCCCGAATGCAGCGGCTGTTTGGTTATTCGTGCTACAATAAAGGATACAGGGTGAAATACACGGGCTGGTGCTTTTGTGAGATCGGTCTAAGCAACTTTCGTATTGGGAAATCAAATCTTATATAATCGGAATTAGATTTCCGTCAGAAATGACAGCCCATAAAGAAAATTTTATTGTCTATCAGTCAGTCTGCTTGGTTCCGTCAGTATGAAGTTTATATGGTTTCCCTACCTCACAATGTAATTGAAGCCATCCACTTTATAGGGGCGGCCGACCTTATGTAGCTTCAAAAACACCAGGTCGGCCGCGGCGCAACTTGGCATGTTTTGCATGATAAAATTCAAACTTTTCTATACTGACGCGGCTGACCAGTGTTTTTGATACTACGACAGGTCAACCGAGCCTACAAAGTGGATTGGTTTAAATATATTATAATATTAGGTAAAGGTCCTTACAACTGTCGCCCGAACTATATGTTTCTTAAATATTTGCCATGACAGCCTTGAACATTGCGAGATTTTCACGAAAACCAGTGTTTTTGAAGCTTCAAAGGGTCACCCGTGCCTACAGAGTGAATAGGTTCAAATATAATATGAAGTAGGGGTCCTTACAACTGTCGCCCGAACTATATGTTTCCTTAACATCTGCCATAAGACGACAGCGTTGAAAATTGCGGGATTTTCACGTCACCATAAATTTCGAGTTATCCGTACAAAATGGTTTTTCTGTGTGATATTCTGCTTGAAAATAAGATTCATCTGACAATTATTGGGAGTATTTAAATTATTTGGAAATATGACGTCATCTAATAATGTTCAGTGTCCTACAGTACTTTTCTATCTAGATTTAAGTTTCAGCTTAACAGCCCAGCCGTTTTTGGCAGCTAAGGATAGGCATTACATATAGGCTTTCCCTCTTTTGAGATCTGGGTCCACTGAGTACATTAGGATTGGTCATATCATAATTTGGTTGCCATATCAAGGGTTCTGTTAAAACTAGAGCGGTCACCACCCTCCGCTCCGGATCGCTCAGCTCCCGAATTTGTGATCAGCAGCAACCACAGACTAAGCCCAATTGTCGATGGCAGCAACCCAACACGCTTTTCCGCGCTTCGACCGTCGTCACACCTATTATTGACTTTTTGTTGAAAGAATTTCGTAAACATGATTCGATTCATGATATAGACAAATTAACGACATGCCTACGATGATGAGGATGTTGAGTTGGGACGCCTGCTGGGTTCAAGTGGATGGTCGGCTCTCCACATCCAATTCCCATTGTTTGGAGCTATGGTATCCTGATGTCCCAGGTCATTAATTTCCTCCCCAAATCTCCCGCTTCTTTTCATGAACCTAAGTATATCTGAGTACATAAGATGCTTAAAATCTTCTTCCTTGATGTAGTCATCACCAAGTATCTCCCATGTAAATGTAAATGTAAACGAACCGCAGATAGCTGAATGTGATTGTTTAGCTTTAACAATAAATAATAGTTACACTGTGGTATCAATTTATCGTCCACATGAGTTTGACAATCCAACAAATTTTATTCACTCCTTAGATGATTGGCTACCATCAATTTCAAACTGCCCGAATGTAGTCTTAATTGGAGACATTAATATAAATATATTACCATCTAAGATAACAAATCCATCCTTAAAGTATCTAAATATGATTGCTGCTCATGGATTGATCCCATTACATTACCTCCCCACTAGAGATGAAAATTGCCTCGATCACGTTCTTGCAAAAACTAATCATGCAACATCAACGGCTGTCATTCAAACACATATCACTGACCACATGGCCGTTATACTAAGTTTATTAAAATTTCCTTTACATTCAACGAAACCTACACGTTATTAAAAAAATTAATTATGAAGCTGTAAAGGATGATCTAAAAAACACAGATATGTCTGTTATTCTTAATAACACCGACGCTGAAGATGCAACTAATTGTCTTATAAAAATGTTGCAAAATAGCGTTGACAAAAACTCGGTTACAATAAAACTGCCTAGGTCAAAAAACAATTTGAAAAGTTGGATAACACCCGGTCTAATAAAATGCATTAAAAAACGTGATCGATTGCACACTAAAGCCAGAAAAAATCCACTTAACATGGATACATGTAAGTTATATAAAGACTATCGAAACGTTTGCAATAATTTGCTGAAAAAGATAAAAAGGTTACATGAAAAGGAAGAAGTAATGAAACATCGAAATAATCCAAAAAAACTATGGGATACTCTGAAGGACATATGTCATATGAAAAAATGTGTCGCAGAACCCTTGGAACTTTTAAATACTAAAAACACCAAAACAGACTCTGTAAACCATGTTAACGAATATTTTATTGGTGTAGGCAAAAACCTGGCTGAAAATATTCTGGCTAATCACTCCAAGACTGAGACAGAGTTGGCTCTCTCAAACGTATCCAATCTCCAAAGTCATTCATTTATGTTAATCCCTACAGACGAAAACGAAGTACTTGGTGTTGTTAAAAGTCTCAGAAATAATTGTGCGATTGGTTGGGATGGAATATCCACCAGACTAATAAAAAGTGTTAGTGACTTCATAATATCCCCCTTAACTCACATTAAACTTGTGTCTGGAAAATGGTTCTGTGCCTTTGGCTTTTAAACGATCTGTAGTTCGACCTATTCATAAGGGTGGGGATAGAAGCAGTGTCGAGAACTATAGGCCCATTTCAATTCTTACTACACTCTCTAAAGTATTTGAAAAAATAATTAATAAATGACTAGTTAATTATTTAGAATCTAACAAAATACTATCCAGTAACCAATTTGGCTTCAGGGCTGGCCATTCAACAGAAGATGCAGTTACCTCATTAACAGAATTTATTATAAATGCTAATGACCAAAAAAATAAATGTACTGGTGTTTTCCTGGACTTGGCAAAGGCTTTCGACACCGTTTCTATCTCTATCCTGTTGAAAAAGCTCGAATGTATTGGAATACGAGGAACACCTCTTAACTTACTAGCTAACTATCTATCAAATAGGGTTCAAAAAGTCAAAATTGAAGACCACATCAGTGGAGACCTACCGGTGACTTGTGGAGTCCCACAAGGGAGTGTGCTGGGACCAACCCTTTTTCTAACGTACATAAATGACTTATGTAACCTTAATCTGCCGAAAGCTAAAATCATAACATTTGCTGATGACACAGTTATTTTATTTTCTGCAAAAACATGGGCAGAAACTCAATACTTGTCAAACGTAGGCATGGAGAAATTGTATGACTGGCTCAACTCAAACTTACTAACCCTAAATTTAAATAAAACAAAATATGTAAATTTTTGCATTAACAACTCCACACATCCACTTCCCGGTTCATTTGATCTAACAATACACTCCTGCAAAAATCGTGATAGCTGTGGTTGTCTACCATTAACGGAAGTTCTATTAAGTACTTAGGAATAGTCATTGATCATAGACTTATGGGACTTGAGCATATAAATCTACTTACTTCACGTATAAGACGATTTATTTACATTTTTAAGACTCTCCGCCATGTGGCAGAAGTGGAGGTTTTACGCCAAGTCTACTACGCACTATGCGAGTCCATATTGCGTTACTGTATATCTTTTTGGGGGAGTGCAGCGCAAACTCATTTAATTAAAATAGAACGTGCTCAAAGAGCAGTATTAAAAGTGATGATGTTTAAACGTTTAAGATTCTCTACTACAGAAATATATGAATTAACTGGCATACTTTCGGTAAGAAAACTCTACATAAAAACCGTTTTAATTCGTCAACATAGTAAATTATCTTACTGCCCGGAAAAAATTTAAAATATAAGACGCAAACACGCAGTATGTAAAACACCGAAAGTTAGAACAAAATATGCTCGGTGCAGTTTTATATTTCATGGTCCGTATGTCTACACACTTGTAAACAAACTACTAAATATTTATTCATTGTCAATGTATCGACACTTAAAATTGCTGTCTCGCATTGGCTATTGCCAATGACGTACAAACAGAGCGAAGAAATCCTTAAAATAAAAGAATAATAACAATGACACTAATCTAATAATAATATTAATCTAATAAAATAAATATCGTAATAATAATCATAGTATTTTGGATAAAACAATTATTGATAAATGTTTTGCTGTGTCTATAATATCTATACTCAGTGGCAATGACGTGCCCAGGGCTTGGGGTCGTAAAAAAGTAGCAATATGACCCGTCAGCCTCAGTGATAAGATCCTTTCCAGATGAATATCAATCTTTGTTAACAGAACCGTTGTTTGGCTTTGTCAATAACTATACACAATTACCCTCAATAAAAATAAATAAAAATAGAATCAAATTATCCTTCTTTGTTTTAAATTAAACAAATGGATAATAACTGTATTCATATGT
Source organism: Ypsolopha scabrella (assembly GCA_910592155.1). Taxonomy (NCBI): domain Eukaryota; kingdom Metazoa; phylum Arthropoda; class Insecta; order Lepidoptera; family Ypsolophidae; genus Ypsolopha; species Ypsolopha scabrella. The sequence goes on from OU342982.1 coordinate 17,644,096, forward strand.
GTGTATACTACATACATATAGTACATGTATAGTACGTATAAAAGATTTATGTAATAGCTTCTACTATTTATCAATATGTAATTATAGATTTGTTAGATATTTATCTATATTTGATGTAAACTGTAGTTATTTAGTATATATAGGTATGTATATATTTATATGATATGTAGTTATGTTTATGTAAATATATTTGTTTATTGCTTAATAGTTATTTTACCCTAGGTCGTGTTAGTTTTAGGTACCTACTAATGGATAAGCTTTCTAAAAAAATACTCTAGTTGTTCTTATTGGTTACTTTATGTTACGCCTAAGTAGATCGATCGGTAGAAGCACTGGCTGTCATGCGGACAAGGCAACTTAGTTTGGCAGACAGGGTTACAACCTTATGGGTACCCACACATAACGATGAGGATGAATCGTTCCGTTCCCTTTCTCTTATGCATTAATAATAATAATTTTACGGTTTTGGTTTGTCTGAAAATGTATATTTTCTTAATTTGTGTGTACAAAACTTTTGGTGTAAATAAAATTATGTCTTATGTCTTATGTCTTATCTCAAGCTAGAATATATAAAGCATTCACCTAAGTAGTGCTTGCTAGTTTCTTTCTCACCACAGTGTGGGCAGGAGGGATCTTCTTGTACCTTCATTATTGACAGATGTTTATTTAGCCTAGAATGGCCAGTAAGAATACCTACCATCATACCTAGGTTGACTCTGCTTAGGTTAAAGATAAACGTTACTTTTTTGTAGACAATAGCTGAAAGAAACATCTTCGATTGTCGACAGCCCTCGATGTTCCTCCGTTCATCTGCTGGTTCTTCTGAAGCCAGGCGGCTTATTACCTTGTTAGTGAAGTTTGCGGGAATTGGTATCCTAGGTTCTGTACGTCTACCATGGGTTTACGCTTACTATACACGCTTACGACTATGGTAAGATATTTGTATGAATCTATGAACAGCGCCCCTAGCGTGTAGTAAAGGAACTAAAAATGATATCATGAGTTGTCATAGTTGAGTACTCTGTAGTTAACGTATAGTAAACTATTCGATAGTAACAATAGTAACCATACAAATTTCGTACCATGAGTCATGAATTTGACAGATGCTGTAGTAAATTAACGTAACTGCAGTAGTAACGGCACTCACCGTCTATTTTTGTTCCGAGGAGAAATATTCGACTTATGAAATTCGTGTTTTATTTGGAATAAACTGTTTTGTGATGGCTTTGAGGGTGTATTTTGCCTGGCGTATGGTAGTGGCAGCCGAAGCGGAAGGGAGTATTCCAGGTCAGAATGCGAGTGCTATTGGGACATCCCTCTGAAAGGATTTCATGCAATAAATTAGTTAAATTTTTGGGAAGAGCAGCTCTAGCGAGACCAACTAGCCAGAAGATTAGCTCAATAACTTAGCTTATAAAACAATAATTAGTGATCAAACTAAAACAAATAATCTTTAACAAATATTTTCTTATATTATACATATTTAAATAATAACATGTCATAAAAGCCTTCACTTAACTTCACCAACAAGAGCACAGCTCTTACATTGTGAATGAATGAATGTCATAAAATAAAAGAGTAGGTATCCTAACTGATTGACTGATCTATCAATGCCTAGACCTAACCGCTGGACATAGGAACAAGAATGTTTAGTTTATATCCCACTCCCACTAATAAGGGAGTTATAAATGCGAATGTTTGGATGTATGTATGGATAGATGGATGTTTGTTACTCTTTGACACAGTAGCGACTGAACCGATTGGGCTGAGATTTTGCATAAATGTAGTTCTAAACCTGGAATTGGATATATGCTACTTTTTATCCCATAAATCAGTTCCTGTGGGAAAGCTACATATGAGACATACAAAATGGGAAACACAGAGGCGTATAAATATTGTCCGAAAAATATTGACAGATTTTATAGGAGTACACAAAAACTAATTCAACACGGGTGAAGCCGCAGTCAAATGCTAGTATTTAATAAACTAAATTATAGTTTATTAACTATATTTTAGTTTATTAAATCAATTTTTAAAAGACTCAGCCACCGTCTCCATAATAGAGAGCAAATGCCTTAACAGGTCTTGCCACTGGGCCGGTTGCTGCAGCTCAATTCCTTGCAGTCGTAGACGTTCCCTCTCTGCCTCTACTTCAAAAGAATGCCACCCACGCAACATCTCTCTGGCCAATTCACACTGTGTGTGAGGGCGACCTCTTCATTGTATGAGTTCCCTTCATTAGAGGGGAACACGTCGGCGCCGCCTTGGGGTCATAGGTGCAGAAGTGACAGCAGGTTGGACAACAGGTGGGACAGCAGGGGTGGTGTCTACACTACAGCCTATATGGGTGGCAAGTATTCTGCCTGGGAACTGCTCGATGGCTGATTCTATGCTTCTACAGGAGCTTCATTCGTTACTTCTTCATAAACTCCCGGTTGAGTCAATAGAATTGGTGTTACCATTTGTGGTGGTGGGTTTATTGCCACATCAATTTCCTTACTCCACTTATCTGGCGTTCTTACAACGCCACATCAGCATTGAACAAGTTTCTCAGCTCATTCCACCTTTGGTAAGCGGTCAGTCTACAATTTGGTTCACCGGACGGCTTACTGAGGTCACCACATCTGAAAACAGAAGGTGTGCGTGATTTTGTGAAGTCCTGGATCGTACCCAGTATTTAATGGACTATAAATATACATAAACTCTGAATTTAAGTAAACAATAAACATTTTTTAAAGATGTGTTGATAATGCTGTATTATTACAATTAGTAAAGAGTGACACACATTAAGCAGATATAGATTTACTTACTTATCCATGAAATCCACCATTAACTCAAATTGAGTTGTACTCGTTTGTTTCATGATTTGGTCAGAGTGTCGATAAGGGGGCAATGATTTAAGTCTTAAGTGCCAAATGAAAATTTAAAATTTCACGGAAATCAAATCACCATAGTGATAGATAGGTTATGTTATGACTTTTGTTTTGACCATTCACAGCGGCTTTTACTTCGAGTATTATACTATTTATTTCAAAAGATCAAATAGATTATTTTTCTCCAAACGAAAATGACACTTTTCATTTTTGTCGGATATATATCACTTTGTCCTTGTCTTAGTTCACTGATAAGAAAGAGATACAATGATAAGTATGAGCATAGACACGGTAAGCTATGGTACAAAACTGTACCTACTATCGAGTAAACGTTAACGACAGTAGTAATCGAGTCCGAAACTCATGGTGCCTTTGTTTTTCTTAACTATTCGAATGGCGTCTTCACGTTAACTACTGTAGTAACGTCTAATGATTTTACTATGCAAACTCATGGTAGAGGTACTGGTCCAATGAACCTGTCTTCTGCCCCTTCTATGGCTACAATACACAGGAACCCCGTGAAAGTATGAAATATTTTTGATGACGACATATTTTGTAATTATGTAAGAAAAATCTATGTGTAACGGTTTATGCAATGTATGGTTTTCTTGAATGCGTAAATTACCAGGTATTTTCTTTCTATTCACTTCTAGTACAAATTTCAAAATAGCCTACATTTTCAGCTTTGCTAACTAGCAGACAGTCGAGACGGAACACGAAAAGCCGCAGTAAAAACATTTTTAAAGTAAAATACAAAAAAGCAGTATCACTGTAATTGATTACAGCGATTGCACTCTGAGTGCGGCTCTTAATTATGCAAGATTCCGCTTTGCCGGGTCACCCGAAACACAGTACACTGTGTTATAGAAGTATTATGTCTTAAAACGCTATAATAAAGTATTCAAATCAAATTCAATAGTTTATGTTGTAAAATGGGATACATAAAGTATAGGTTTTACAGGTCAAATCAAATCTTTATAAAATAATACAATATGATGAAACAAATATAATTCAGGAAATATAATATACAAAATATCAATATTTTAGTTCGGCTAATAAAATAAAAATAAATTATGTACATCAGCATAAAATAAAGAAATATAGGAAAAAGAATAGTATATGGTCTTACAATTTAAAGTGAAAAAAATTCAAGAGATGATAGATAGAGTTAAATCATACTCGTAATATCCTTAATAGACCACTTTCCAATGAAAAAATATATTTATATAACTTTTTTATACTTTTCCATATAAATATAGTTAGCTGATTGAACCACATTGTACTAGGAACTGAAAAAATTATTAGACAAAATAAATTTTTTTTCTTGAATGTGTTCAGTTAACGATACATGATCTACCCTAGAATTATTTTCACTTATTATTGTAGGACCTTAAATATATATACATGAATAAATAAGTTGATAAATAAACTAAATAAACCATAAAAAAATATAATAGCTAACCAATAATTACATATACCGGGTGTAAAAGCAAAGGCAAGAATCCTATAAGGGTGTGTAAGTATGATCTATAAAGATATTATTTTAAATACTGGGATCTCTAAATAAAGTACCGGTACCTCACAATAAGACGATTTTCTTTACTCAAAATACACTAATCGCGTGGACACCCTCACTGGTCGTTGGCCACTCGGATGAGGGGTGCGGGTTGCGGGGCGCAATTAGGTGTGCGGAGAGGCCGGTGAGCTGCGTAGCCATAGCTAAGAAAAATGATGGAATTTTTGGTGAAAATTCAAGGTATATTTTTTTTCTCGTAATGACATCACAATTGTGTATACTTTTATACCCTAAAGGGATTCTTGGCTTTGCATTTACACCCTGTACATAAGGTCGATTTCTTTTCGGGATGAAAATTTTTGTTATACAATCTGCAGTTTCTTCGCTTCGTGGCTGTTCCACAGTTTCATGTGAGTACTCCAAAATCCCAAGCACCTAATAATTTTAGGAAATACTTTTATAACTTTATACTGTTAAAAATATGACAATTTTTCGTATTGATAGTTAATGTATCAAATGTACAAATACTACTTTTTTTGTAGTGCTCAATTTCCCACTTAAAATTTCCTAAAAATAATCACATTGTCAACTTCATATAGCTACTAAATGTTTCATTGAAATTCATTAATTTTGCTGAAAGAAATGGCTAAGACATATACATATTTTCCACCATACTTGTCCATTAAATATTTCTGTAAGTACTTGATCTAACCAGCTTGTAAGGCACATACTGAACGCTGACGAGGGCGTTATTTATCTTAGAGTATTCCAAAGAGATGCATTTTACAATAAAAACATAATCTTAGTTAAGGAGAACTGTGAATTTCATTTTCATAATTGTCTGAAGCAACACATATGGTAGAGACGACAGCGCCATCTGTTTCTTAAGAACAAGGCGATAAATCACATAATGCTCTCGTTCAGTATGTGTTTTACAAGCTGGTTAAATATAGTTACAAAAATATTCGGTGGACAAGTATGGTGGAAAATGTCGACGGTCTAGGTAAGTACCTCGGTGGCGCAGTTGGCAGCGGGCTTGTCTTGATAACAAGATGTTGCAGGTTCAAAAACTGGCCCGAGGATTTTTTCAAATTCTTTTCCGTACATATTTTATTTCTAATTACCTTTTCTAGTTTGAATCTAAGAATCAAAAGCACAAAGCACCTCATCGGGTGACATAAGCTTATTATTGTTATCTTTCATTGAAGTCACCTATGGTTTTATTTCACTTTGTCACTATGCCCCTCAATGCGATAATCCAATGACGAAGTAAAAGATAACTCGGTTCCACTTGCAGTTTCTCGCAGCTGCTTGACTTAGCTCGTTTTGTTTCTTTCAGCAGCAGTTTCAAAGGAAGAAGATGGACGGTCTGCTCTGCTTCCTACAAAAAAGTTCCCAATAAAATTTTGGTCGCTTCATCATCATCATCATTTAAGAACTGTGCTCTTTTCTTGTCTTTGGTCGCTTATATTTTCGAAATGTGACACATAATGAGCTATTGTCATACCATTTTTTTTTTGTTTTTTTTTATGTCTACAATCTATTTTTAATATGCTTAAGTGTACAACTAATATGCTTAAGTGTACAATTTTTATTGTTCTTTTCAATGTATTGTACATTTGTATTCTGTACTGAAGAATTATTAATAAAGAATTTTGAAAAGTTAAAGTTAATCTATTTTTATAAATATAAACGAGGCCGCAATACTGAAAAATAAAAATGTCGGACTTTAGGAAGGCCAAGCTCCGTATTAAAACAGTCAAAGCGCTTCTAAAATACAAGTTTTCCTGGTACAAGGCCAAAGCCTTAAAACTTTATTTTTTTATTTTCACGCAAAATATTGTTAGTGATCACTTAGCTTCCAGTATGAATTTGCCTGCATTAATCAAAGTCACCATGACTTTATTTCCCACTTTATTTTATATATGTATTATGTAATTTTGTTCCATTCCGAAGGGAATCACAAGAACAAAATAGTCAACAGCGAACGCTTGATTAAATTTTCTTTTTTTCTTTTTTCACTGCGCGCTATTTCCATTTGAATATTATTTCCCTATTCTTCTAATAAATAAGCGCGGCTCTCATTCTGTTGTGAAATTTAAATATCTTATTTTATGCGGGTCTTGTAGGTTACAAGGTTTTGCTCATTTGGTACCAAAACAAATTCTTTTATCCAACTAGATGCTCAAGTTTTGGGGTTATCCTTCTTTTGTATCTCCGTTTTAATTTTACTTATTGAATAAGTACTTAGAAAACTATGCTTAAATTGAAAATTTAAACAGATGTTTGATTCAGAAATTGAGGTCCCATATTTTTGTCTAACTTTTGAAAGAGAACACGTAAAAATATATATTGAAAATTATACTGTAACATTTTATGTCGGCATTATGTTATGATTTAAATATTTAAATTTGTCTCTTGAAAGAATTGAAGTAAAAATTTTTCGGTGCAAAAAAAATACCTTTAAGGTATAATTTAATATTATTTGGGAAGAAATACTTGGGAAGAAAAGCAGGATGCATTCGGTGTTTTTTGTGATCTCTGTTAAGCTTTTGATTGCGTTAATCGTGAAACCTTTTTATGCAAATTGGGTTGTCACTATGGGGTTAGGGGCAAACCTTTGACGTTATTAAAGTCATACCTTAGTGATCGAATTCAAAAGGTAGATATTAACAGAGTAAAGTCAGCTGGAGCATTAGTTAAAATGGGTATCCCGCAGGGCTCCATATTGGGGCCTTTATTGTTCTTAGTATACCTACATAAATGACCTTCCTTATTTAGTTAAAGTCTTATCTGAGATAGTGCTATTCGCTGACGACACGTCATTTATTTTAAAAGTTAATAGACATAAAGATATCCTTCATGATACAAATGTAACTCTATGTATGATTCTTGATTGGTTTACTGCGAATAATTTAGTTTTAAATGAGAAAAAGACAAAATGTATAAAATTCACATTACCAAATGTAATTCAAGTAGATGCTGATCTACTTTTGCAGGGGTCCAAGCTAGAGTTAGTCAACAAAACGAAGTTTTTAGGCATTATTATAGACTTTCGTCTTCAGTGGGGTCTCCAAATAGAAGGCCCTTGTGGTAAACTAAGTTCAGCCGCATATGCTGTTAGACGGATGAGCAAAATTATTGATGAGGAAACTGCTAGATGGTGTACTTTAGTTATTTTCACAGCATTCAAAAGGTAGATATTAACAGAGTAAAGTCAGCTGGAGCATTAGTTAAAATGGGTATCCCGCAGGGCTCCATATTGGGGCCTTTATTGTTCTTAGTATACCTACATAAATGACCTTCCTTATTTAGTTAAAGTCTTATCTGAGATAGTGCTATTCGCTGACGACACGTCATTTATTTTAAAAGTTAATAGACATAAAGATATCCTTCATGATACAAATGTAACTCTATGTATGATTCTTGATTGGTTTACTGCGAATAATTTAGTTTTAAATGAGAAAAAGACAAAATGTATAAAATTCACATTACCAAATGTAATTCAAGTAGATGCTGATCTACTTTTGCAGGGGTCCAAGCTAGAGTTAGTCAACAAAACGAAGTTTTTAGGCATTATTATAGACTTTCGTCTTCAGTGGGGTCTCCAAATAGAAGGCCCTTGTGGTAAACTAAGTTCAGCCGCATATGCTGTTAGACGGATGAGCAAAATTATTGATGAGGAAACTGCTAGATGGTGTACTTTAGTTATTTTCACAGCATTATGCCATATGGTTTGTTGCTGTGGGGTAGAGCTGCTGATATCAACGCAGTCTTCGTTTTGCAGAAGAGAGCAATTCGAGCTACTAACAATATGAAACATCGGGATCCTTTAGGAGAAAAATTCAAAGAAATTAATATTTTAACAGTTCCTTGTGAATTTATTTACCAAGTTGTTAAATATATCAGAATAAAACATCGATACTTTTCCGAGGCTCGGTAAGAATCACTCTATAGACACTAGGAAGAAACATAAACCGGCTTTTCTAAAAATTTGACTTGCAAAAGTAGGCACCACTTTTGGATGACATGGTTTAAGATTTTACAATACTTCCAAAGGAGGTCCTTAGTGTCCAAGTGACGCTTGGTGTCATGCATGAGAATATTGATCTTAGCCATAATACTACTGTTCGTTTATTTTCTAACTGATGTGTTTTTCAAATCGTTTGTTTTTATGTAGACTAATATTTTTATATTGTTTTTTATTATTATTTTGACATTTCTTTTTACATATTGACATGGACATTTTATATCTGAAACTTAGTATTTATTAAATGATTATTTGAATGTAAAAAAGTGATAAACTATATGAGACAGGTGGATGATGTTTTGCTTAGTATTTTAACTCACTACCTCATTAGACAGGTAGACTAAGAGGTATTTTTTTTCCTCATGACACAATTTCCTTATTTTTTATCCTTTAATTATTAAAGTTTAATACCTTGATTAGTATAAGAATTTTATATATGTTAAAAAGACTGTAATAGTATTAAACCATATTAAGAAAAAAATACTGATTAAAAAAAAGACATGATCTTGCTAAGTTTTTTGCCCTTCTTCTAAGCAAGATTAATCGAATGACTGGATTTAGGCATTATATCTATTTACAGTTTATTTATCTATTAACTTATTTATTCATTGCGTTATGTAGGTATATACAATATTTTAATTTTTACTTATGTTAGGATAATTATATTTGGTAAGCCATTATATTTATTTATGGTCTATTCAGTTTATTTATCAACTTATTTATTAATCGCATTATGTATAATAATCTTCTTATTCCAATAAGTCCTTTATTTTATGCATGTGTATAACTTTATTAGCCCAATCAAATATAGTTTTTTATATGTATATTTCTCGTATCATATTTGTTTCATCATAAAATATAATTTTTATACAGATTAGATTTGACATGTAAAACGTAGATATACTTTATGTATTTATTTTACAAACAAACATTTCGAATCGTTTATTAAGGTGAATTTTAAAATGTATGACCCAATTTTTCATATTATTCTTGCTCGACGGTTACGTAAAATAACATAGAAGAATTGTAAAAATGTTGCCATAATTGAGCAAAATTGAATTCCAAAACAAAAATCTCAGTAAATTGAACCTATTATAAAATAAAATCAATTATATAGGGACTGATTATTAAGGCACACTTATATTTTCATAGATTAGAAAGCGTTGTGAAGAATGGAAACATTGTTAAACGACTAACTTTCTTCATAAAAAAACATATTTCTTGTCCAACATGAAAGACCACATATTGCAATATTCATCCATCCATCAGCCCGTGTTTGTCCACTGCTGGACATAGGCCTTTCCCAAATTTCACCACTCATGTCGGTCCGCCAATAAAAATATAAAAAATCTATCTTCATTTTAAACTTCAACACGACTTGTGAAATTAAGTGGTAAACAAAAACAAGTAAACAAAATATTAAAATCCCGAGTTATCAAATATGTACACAAAACCTTGTAATTTGAAGTATAAAATTGGAGCCTTTTTCGGTAAGAACAAAGACTTGATGAATAACCCCCCTAGCAAATTTTATGGAACGTTACATAAAAACTTCCTCCATGCTTAAAAACGTTACATTAATGTATCACAAAAGAGGCAAAATCGATGTGGACATAACTTCCATACACCCAACAGATGTCGGACATTGAGTAGTTTGATAACAGTTTTAAAGGGTTTTGCATACGTCATGAAAATTCTGTTGCAAAATAAAATCACAAATTGGGACATTTTGGGTCGCGTTGTACCGAAATTACCAGTCACTAGGACCTATTGTCTCAACAACAATGTATAGGTATCGTATGTCTTTAGCACTGGTTTGGCTTAGGTATCTGACACACATAATTAAACTCTTAACAGTCTAGCAATAGAGGTGATTTTGAAGAGCCTTTGTATCTTGAGCCTGGTTTTGGTGGTTCAATGTAAAAACACGTTCTATACATTTTCTTTTTTTCTGACGACAAACAAAATGGTTGCCTCGCGATGAGTGGTTCACGTGACACTACTGTTGTTTTCTTTATCAAATATTTATTTGTTTGTCCCACCTGTACATTTTATTAATAATTATTTATTCACCGCCCAAAGGTTGTCTGGAAAAAAATAACTTCTAGTAATAAGCCCGCCTTTGTACAATACTTTCTTTTTTATTCCTTATTTTTATTTTGTGTGTGTACAATAAAGTGTATATTCATTCATTCATTCATATCAGCGCGCTTGCGCAGAGAGTGAGAGAGAGAAGACTATGCCATGACATCGAAGTTTACGGAAGTCGGTAAGGGACGAATGTCTGAGACTACGCAACTCTTGTTACCATAATCTGACTGAACACTATTTTCATTCGCACGTGGCTTCTCCTGCGTTTAACAAATTTATGTCCCATTTTCAGCTTTTGCGTTATTTTATCAACACCCCTTATTGGCTATACGTGGTCAACAAAGAAAACAAAAACAGATATTCATCAGGACAGTAAAGAAAAAGAAAATAAACATAATAAGAGCCACATTAGTAACGAGAAAAGGGGAAAGGAAAGGGAAAAGCAAAGAGAAATAATAGAGATAATCAAGGTTGCAACATTCGAAGTAACCGTCACAAAGATATGCGTTTTTCCTATTTTGTGCAGGACAATACCACCCATAGAAGACTGGTTACAATGTCCGCTCAGCACATGAGCTGTGTTCTGATACAGAAATTGGTTATTTCTTATGTATCACATCGTAGAATGTAAAAATATTATGTACATGTACATTCCATTTTGCACGTTTAAGGAGAACATAACAGGGTTTTACGTCATTACTGATTTTAATCTAAACATTAATTATAATCACAGAATTATATTAGTGTTTACGTTATCCCTCAAGACTGGTTAAAATAAAAACTTATGGTATGTTGTTATCTTTTACAACACGAAGTTAGAACCTTTCATCTTGCCCTCCCCTCTCCTAAAGTAAATAAAGAGTAAAAACAATCCCTGTTACCAAGTTTCTTGTTACCAACCAAACAAATTGAAGACAATAAATTTGAACTCACCGCGACGGCGACCGCTCCATATCCGTGTATTTCTTTTTCATTCGGGTGAAAATTCAAGGCGAGGTTATCCAGAGAAATCTATCCTGCTTCAACGCTTTCATTTTACACATCATCCTACAGTGGAAGCAGGCCGCTCAAAAAACTCGCGGTTTCGATGTGTTTTTATTTATTATTTTGGAATTAGACGGATGGGCTTTTAGTATGACGGCCGTTTTATATCACATCTTTTACGAGGTTTATTTTTGTATGTATACCCAAAACCTAATACAAGTCAAATGAAATGATATTTAGACCATAGTTTATATCTATGTTTGCGATTTTATTGGATCGAGGAAAATGCGTGTAATCGTGTATCGAACGGCCGAAATATTAAGATCAACGAGTGAAATGTGATATATAAGGTCCTACAATAATAAGTGAAAATAATTCTAGGTAGATCATATATCGTTCACTGAGGAAAAAAAAATTTTTTGCACTTCCCAGTACAAAGTGATTCAGTCAGCTGACTAAATTTTTATGGAGGGCAAAAAAACAGTTCGCGCAAAAAAATATATATTTTTCGGTGGGATGTGGTCCATTGGGGTTAATCTATCATCGGTTAATTTTTTTTCACTTTGAATTGTAGGATCTTATATATATTTTTAACAAAATCTAATCATCGCTATTGATTGGTTTTAAATTAAAATTAAATTTCCAAGAGGTTTGTCAGAGTCAAAGGTGATTTAGAGCTTCAACTGCCACTAAAGTCAGCAACAACTCGTAACACCCACAGACGTATAATAACTAGCAGCAGACCTAACATTAATAATAAACGCATAATCGATGCGTGGCACTTTTATGTCAGTGAGCTACATTTTAAATATAATATTGCTTGTTTCTAAACTAAGATTTAAGTCATTTTGTAAACGAAAACTGGTGATAGTACTCGTCCATATGAACAACTTTTACTATGGAGCCAACCCTGAAATCGTGAAAAAAAATCAGCTGTTTCACACATTTGGGTCGAGTAGGCATTTTACTTTTCTATGGAACAGCGGATATTTTTTTTACGATTTCAGGGTTGGCTCCATAGTAAAAGTTGTTCATATGGACGAGCTATCACCAGTTTTCGTTAACAAAATGTCGTAAATTTCATACTGTATGTGGGAATTCATTGCCTAGAACTTATTTCCATCCATCCATCCATCAGCCCGTGTTCGTTCACTGCTGGACATAGGCCTTTCTCAAGTTTCGCCACTCATGTCGGTCCTCCGTCCTCCTCGTCCAGCCGCCCCGCAACGTCCTTCAGATCAGAACTTATTTGGTAGAGTACAAATACTTTTTTTTAAATCTAATAATAGAGAAATTGTCAACTAAACTAGTTAGGCATTTGGAATTTTCTGTAAGGATGCTGTATTTTAACAACTAATACTAAAAACGCCGATTTTAACTTAATTCTGCGGTTTTGTTTTATATGGTGGTACTCTGATAAGTTTGTCATTTTTATTCAAATCATTTAAGTCTATTAACTTATTTAAATGGTGAAGAACCCGTTGTGCATGACTTGTTTGACTACATGACTACATAAAATACTACTTTGTTTTTTCTTCTATTACTAATTGTCACAACGAACATAAAATTATAGCATTTAATTTGTCGTACAATGTATTTTATTCGACTGATATACCGTGAGTCGAAATACAAATATATATACTTTTTGATATTAATTGCTGTCCAAAATAAATAATAAGGCTCAAAAATGTAATAATATAGATAAAATATACATAATAAAACACAATTTATTTTTGAAATTTATGTTAATTGAAAGAAATCTTCAAATAGTTTTAATTTGACCAAACTGTTTTCACTATAGGTAGATTATTGGAAGATGTCCTGAAGTGTTGCTTACGTGGATAGCTTTTCTCTCGATCCCTTCGGAAAGTTGGTCACTAAAAACGAGACAAGAAGAAAAATTATAATAAAAAAGCCCATCGAAATCCGTTGAGTAGGTGCATACAGACAGAAACAATTCTAAAAATTGAATTTTTGGCCTAAGTACAACCAGTAATAATGTAATGAAATGACCCATTTTCAATTAAAATTACGCAAAATTAATCAATGTGCAGACTTTTTTGCTGTTTTATTATTATTGTAAACTAGTTTTTGCCCGCGGCTCCACCTGCGTGTTATTCGGTTTAACGACATGCTTTTTTCTGGGATAAAAAGCAGCCTATGTGTTAATTTAGGGTATAAGCTATATCCATTCTAAATTTCATCCAAATCTGTTCAGCCGTTTCAGCGTGAAAGAGTCACAAACATACACACTGTTTGATAAACCCCCTTCTAGACAGGTACACCTTAGTTCTTATTTTGTGCTGGGCCCATCGATATTAATCAGAAACTAACCCTACTAGAAAGGGGTCTCCAAAACAAGGAAACTTATATACTAAATCCAGTTATATGGGTAAACGATTCAAAAACTCACATTTCTGTAGGAATGTTCACCTTCCTGTCTTTGACGGGACCTCGGCGCTCCATCAAGGTTGCGACTCAACCTTGGTTCAGAGGAAAACACAGATCCCCTGGACGTGCTCGTCTTTTCCTTTGCAGTTGCCGTCGTCGCTCTCAGCGCGGAGGTTTCCGACAAACTACCAGCCCAGCCAGCAGATTGCAGATGTAGATTCATATCCTAGACGCAAATACCTAACCCCAAGGCTAGCCGTCCCAAAGAAACTCAAGTTTATAATTTCACTGCGCTATTTCAGTACAACGTGCTGATGAAAATCTTTTAACATCACTTTTCACAATTATTGAATTCACGAATCCTTTCGCGTATGGGTTTCGGACCACAGTTAACACTAATTAACTGGTTTATTTCACACTTTTACTAAAGGATTTCCTAGAAATCTAAATTATATAACCTCTCGCAACTCTAGTTGTCTTCAAAGCTAAAAAACGGAAGGACGTCTACGCCACAATTGACAGCTCGACAACGCGTGTTGCCATATCAAATAAAATAAACACCTTAACCGCGTTCCGATACGTTTTAAGCCGAACACACACACACAAACTTTCGCATTTATAATATTAGTGTAATAGGAATCTTTTAGCAGTAAAATAAGAAGACCATACAACAAATGATTCTTTGAGCTCATTTCTTTCAGCCAAAATACGCCTAATTTTGAATTTTGTAGACAAAAAGTTGACAAAAGTTGTCTGAGAGTTGCTTAGAATCATGTTACTGATTTAGCTAAAACCTTACTAAAAAAAATAAAGCAAACATTAAAATACCAACAACAGGTATACACAAATTTTTGAAAAGTCTTAATAGCGACTGAATAACAGGTAAATACGAGTATGTAAATGTTTTAAATAGCATTACGAATTTCGTACTGGTAATTTTAAGAGGCAAAGGCTTTCAAAGTCTTAAAGAATTTTAAAACTGAGCCGAAAATTTGACTGAGCAAAACGTAGGCTTTCTCAACGGTAATGGGAACTCATTAGCGGCTGCACAAGGGGGTTTCTGTTTTTGCCAAAACAAGGATAAACAAGCAAGTTTTTAAACACGATTATCAAAAGTGTAGAAAGTTCAAATATGTAGTAGCTTGTATCCACGTGTATATACCTAGGTATAGTAGACTTGTAGGTTTTGATAAGGTGAATACTTTATAAAGTTTCTATTCAAACTCTTGGGCAATTAAGAAAGTTATATAAATTAATGTAATGGGAACTTTCTTTTGCCCGCGGCTTTGTCCATGTCGATATTGGCTTTATGACTGACTTTATATTTTTAAGTGACAGTTCTGACAAAAGTGACAGGCGTGTTTGACGAATGTCAAATATAATAGATTTCAAAAAAATATATATTTTTAGGAATGGTTTTTTTTTAGGCCAAAGTGTACCCAATATTATTTTTCACTCTTTGCTTTAGCTCCTTGCTAGACAGTATTTCACGGTTCAGTAGATTAGCCCAATCAAAATAAGAAAATAAACATTTCTTTTTCTATAAATTAGTAATACACTGGACCGCAAAGAAAGCGGGTCGGTTATAAAAATATCAATAACTTCTAAAATACTGGAACTAGCTTTATGAAATAAATACTTAATTAAAGTTTCTTCTATTACAAATATAGGAAGAAGTAAAACTTTTTATTTCTTTTTGGTGATTGTATTAAAAACCATAAATAACAAATAAAGACGATTTTTTAAATTTGAACATCAATTTTGAAACCATTTGGTTTACTTTTGTTTCTATTCTGTCATTTATATATAGTATTTCTTGTGCAGAAATGGAATATTCAGTTAAAAACGTTTAAATTCAGTTAAAAACATGCTTCTAGCCCCTGAAGAGTCTATCAGAATTCTATTAATGCTTGAAGTCGGGCGCAGTCAGCGTTATACAGCGAGAACTGTAGGTGTGTCGCTAGCAATCGTTCAAAGAGTGCTCTAGCGACTTGAAAAGACTGGATCAATAATTGGTAGACCAGGAACAGGCCAAACAAGGTGCACAACAGCGCGGGAGGATCGCTTTATTGTGTCAAAAATGTTGAGGAATCGATTTTAAACGGCTGCTGAAGTCAAAAATTACCTTCTACGTGCTGGAAAAAGCAATCCTATCACGTGTACAGTGCGTCTTGCTGGTCCAAAACTCGAAAGGCAGCTTTGACATTCAAGGCTGAGTTACGCAAGAGAATACATGAACTGGACTCTAGATGACTGGTCAAGAGTAATGTTTTCGGACGAGTCTAGGTTCATGCTTTACACGCACGATGGGAGGCAAAGAGTCTACAGAAGACCAGGAGAGGGCTGTAAACAAGCTTTCATTCAAGAGAAAGTGCCATACGGCGGAGGCTCCATACACGTGTGGGCTGGAATTTCTTCCGAAAGCCGCACCGAGCCAGTGGTGATAGAAAATGGAACTTTAACTGCAGAAAGATACGTGAATAAAATCTTAAATGAGAACGTTGGCCCATATTTAGTAAAAATGGGCGACGACGCCATCTTTATGCAAGATAACGCTCGTCCCCATACAGCTCGGATAGTATTTGACTACCTTGAAGATGTCGCTATTACACGCTTGGAGTGGCCAGCACGCAGCCCAGACTTGAAACCTATCGAGCATGCCTGGGACAAGCTGAGACGACGCGTAAGCCAGCGAAATTTCGCTCCAATCACACTTCGTGAACTAAAAGAAGCACTGAGAGAGGAATGGGAGAACATTCCTCAGCATCGGCTCGGAAATCTAGTGGAAAGCATGCCAAACCATATCACAGCTGTATTAACAGCTCGAGGTGGCAATATGAAATACTAAAATGTGTGAGAATTGCATACCATAGCACATTTTTAGAAAAAAAAATATTTTTTATTGAAAATAAACTTCAAAACTTGAACTTCTTTGACTTTTATCTAAGCATCATAAAATTGTTTATAAAACAGTCTTTATTTTATAAAGCTAATTCCAATACTTTAGAAGTTATTGTATTTGTTACCGACCCGCTTTCTTTGCGGCCCAGTGTAGTTCCTAATTCAAGAAAATATTCGTTTTTGAGTCAACATTCTTCACAAAATATTAAAATTTCGGTTCTGTAAATCATTTATTTTCTGAGCTAGAGACCCGTCGTGACAAACGGATGGACGGACAGCAGAGTGTCATCAATAAGGCACCGTTTTGCCCCTTGGGTAAGGAATCTTAAAAGTCCGTGGTTTTGCTTTTAGTGCATGAAATTCTGTTAGTATATATGTAGTGACCAGATCAAAGAATTGAACATTTCATGAAATGGTCGACTATTTCATGAAATGTTCAATTCTATGATCTGGTCGCGACATATGTACCGGTGACAGACAGTCGGAACGATTTTTTTAATGCTGAGCGTTTCTTCGTTAGAGAAATACCACGAATTCTGATAAAGGAAATGAAGAGCTCGTACTACAATCACACTGGTTCAAATTAAATAAGTTTAATTGCCAAAGCAGTATCACCTTTATTTCAAGGCGATAAAATTGATTATTTCTACAGATTGATGACCTCAGACGAGAATACATAATGTAATTGCAAATTTAATATTTCATGATACTCATTTTTGATGTCAAACAAAGGATGAACGGCATACATTGTACAGAGGGTAATTGAAAATTGTTTCGCATACAGGAAGATAATGACGGTGGAAAAGCAGAAAGTCTAAAGCGTCAATCTGGGTGATAGAAGTAGGATTAGATAGCCCTTCGGGACAAAACACCTCACAACGGAATCCATACCATTGAGTGTTTATATGGACTATTTGTTTGTAAAAATCACAGTATCACAAAAATATAGTAATTTTTAAACACCTATGTTCGTTTTTATGTATGTTTGTTTTTTTTTTTTGCAAAATGATTTTAGATATCCTGGCCAAGGTACTTTATTTTTCAAAAAGCCTTTAATGTAATGTTTAATGTTTCTTCAAAATCGATGAAGACAGTCCTTTGAGCAAATCTTTTGTGTACAACCATTAATCTATACAGTCAAAAAGTCGTGTCTGTACATAAAATATTTTCAAAATTTTAATGGATTTATTTTATTAGTTTTGAAGCTGAAACTACTATTTTAAAATTTGTCTGTCTTTCTGTTTGTCTGTCTGTTTTTATATTTGTTCCGTTTAAGCTTGAGAACCGGATTTAGATGCGGTTTTCATTATTATTAACGTAGTGACCCTGTTATTTAGGCTAAAAGGGTTGTTGATAAAATAACGCATAAGCTGAAAACGGGGCGAAGATTAAATAAACGCGGGTGGAGCCGCAGGCAAAGGCTAGTATTTCGTTAGAAAAAGAGAAGATAAATAAAGTAGAGTAACGAGAGAAATTTATGCTGCACAAATGGAAGGTAAAGCTCGACCGGCAGTCTTATTATCTAAAATTTTGCATTCAGCAACTATCGCGCAGTCATCGCACAATCGGTTGCAATGTGTCAAACAAAATTCGTATTAGCTACAGCGATCGCTCGCTAATCGTTTGCTTTCTGCTATTGCAACATGAATGCACTTTTTATTTTTTTCGTTCGTTCAATCATTCACTTTTAGGCGAGGAAAGTGGTGCCACCTAGCAATTCCGAAGCAATCGAGAACTATTAGTTTGTTTGTTTATTTAAATTGGTTTTGAGGTTAATAAAATGACGCCGTATCGCGTGTGCGTTTTTCATTAAGTCAGTTTTGGTTTTAGTTTTCCTTCTAGTAAACAAAACGAGTGTGTGTGTGTGCACCAATTTGAAAATGTGAGTATGTTTTTCGAGAAATATTTTTTATGATTTTAATATGCACATACCTATCAATTGAATGAATTTTTAATATAAATCTTTGTAGGTCCAACCGCGTTTCCCAGGACCAAATGAACCACCTGCTAGACTACCTCATGCTGCATCCCAATCTGGCCAAGGGTGTGGGCTTAGGGGCGAGATCAAAGGAAACAGTCGAACGACAGTGGGATAGCCTCGCCTCTACGCTCAATGCCTTGGGTTCAGGCTCCAGTAAAAATGGAGATCGGTGGAAAAGGGTAAGAAGTTATATTTGTTTTATTTTTGCGTCTAGTATGCTCGCTTGCAAGGCATAATGGTTGAAATACTTTCGCCTGTTACAGGTTTTAAATTCTGTTTCTCCTTTCAGGGACTGCAGTGGTCAATCTACATCCCCCATCCACAAGTGGCCAAATTACAACTAGGGCTGGTAAGTCACGAGATGCCCTTCTATGTCTCAACAAAGTTTTGTTATTGTTGTTACTTTAAATTTTTACACATCTGGAGTGGGTAGAGGGTCGGGCGTGTGCCACACCGTGCGTACGCCCATTATGTTAATGGCGTAATATGTTCTTTACAGATAGTGCTGTATCTTACCCTCGCCGCAGCAGAACTAGAAACTTGAAAACTAGTGGTATGTTTCTTCTTTATTACCAGGCTACAAAAAAAGCAAAATTGGTAAAAACTAATTTACTTTTCTATCCAATACAGGAAACTAAGTGAAGGCTGACTCAGCTTGGGTGATTGAGCTTGAGCGGAAGAGAGTGGAAGCCGAAGAGAAGCTAGCCAATGCCGCTCTTATTATGGCTGAGGCTTCGCGTGTTCAGGCTGAGGCCTCGCGTGTCCAGGCGGAAACTGCACGCTCGCAGGTGGAAGTGGCTCGAATGCTAGCGGAATCAGTGGCCACATTTTTTAAATATATAGAAAATAAAAAATGAAACAAATGTTTTATTTATGTTTTAATTTTCTCCTCGAACCCTCCACAGCCTCTGTACAATTATGTCTCGTTGACGTCGTCCCAACTCTAACTCATGGGCTTCATTCTGTGGTTCCACCACCTGGTCCTTGTTGAGCTCATGACGGGCTTGATCTTCTTGCACATCAGCAGCTGGCAAATCTGGCACAGGAATTCTATGTCGATTTGCAATGAAAGAACACAGATTTGGTAAGTCTGTAGTGTGCTTGAAATTCTGTGTCAGATAGATTTTCTATTGCAGAACTATCGCGAAGATTTCGTCGAAGTTGCGTAAAAACTGCTGTACGATGCCTTCTCTCTTCATCTTCTAGGGCATGTAAAATCAACGGAGCGCGAGCCACTGGTTGTAAAATTAATTAATATTTGGTTTCTATGATCTAAAATAACTCAATATTCAAAACAAAACTAAAGCGATTCCTAAGCGATCAGTGTTTGGGCTGTTCCATTTTGACGTTTCTGATTGCGTTCACACAGCTGTCGCTTGCTGTCAAATATGGCATAAGTAATACGAAACTTTGGTCCCTGCAAAGGACAGAATGCATTTTTTAGTTTTATGATTGCTCGCTAGTGGCAGCACCGTTTCATTTCATTTCATTTTATTTCATTTTCTTTATTGGGAAACAAACAGTTATCATTTCTTACATACGTAGTGATAATATTATAGCTTACAATTTAACCAAAAACAGTTTCCACTTAACTTTCGTTGACTCTTTGCTATCGCTCCGCTATTGCTCCTTCCGTAATATGAAAGTGACTTTTGACAGCAGAAATTGCGCAATTATTGTCGATTGCTTTCTGTTTGCAAGATACGCTTATTAGCTTGCGGGCCGCCCTAGAAGGACGTATGTCGACCAAATAGACAACATAATAATAATAATAAATAAACACTTTATTGCACAAAATGAACACAGATGAATACAATTTAAATTCAGAAAATAGAAGGCAAAGGTGGACTTACTTCTAAAAGGAATTTCTTCCAGTCAACCATAAAATACAGACATGAAATGAAAAAAAAAATACATTGACTTAATTGATTTTCAGTGCAAAAAGATAGATATATACCTATAATATTATATATAGCCTACATAAACTTAACCTAACAATATACCTACACCCCAAAAACTAAACTTATAGTACTAAAATATGTACATATAAGTACATTTAAATATGACACTACATGAATACTTACAATAAATACATATTAGTAGCTAGGACTGCTGAGAAGATAAAAAGTGCTTCTTCAAGTTGAATTTGAAAGAAGCAAATGAGGAAGACTTCTAAGAGGGTGTGGAAGATCATTCCAAAGTCGGACAGCGTCAACTGTGAAAGACCGAGAGTAACGTTTAGTGTAATGAGTTGGGATTGATAACTTGAGATCATGACATACTGAATAAGGGCGAAGTAAAAAGTACCCGAAACAGAATAGCATTCTGGCACTCGGCTACAGAAGCGGTCAAATATAAAATAATTTTAAAATCATACTATAAAATTATTGGTCCGAAACATATAAACAGTATTTGTGCCCCTATACTCGTTTAAGAACAACCCCGAGTCAGTGAATATTAAGAAGTCAAAATTTTATGTTGTGTTTTTTTACAGGAACGGTCATTGAACCTTGATCAATTACCGAGTCTCTAGTACAGATTTGGCTATATCATGAGAAGTCATATTGAATTTTTTGTCATTGGACATTTCAAATCCTCCATAATCCTTGATGTTCAAGTTTAATCCAAAGCTTAATACTATGTTGCGACGAGTTAATACTTGCAATTAATAATAGCTTTTGATGTTGACTTTCGTAATTTTTCTCGGGATTTGAACACAACCCTTAAAAAAACAGTGCTCAATTCAAGCTCTCAAAATGTCGCTTTTATATGACAGTATTGGTGACAAATTAAATTTATTCTGAAATTTTGGTAAATTTGTTTTATAAAAATTTTTTATATAGGTATCTTTAACTATACATATAACAAAGTTTGTATTAAAAAGGTTTTGTCTGTACATTTAATATTTTGACGAAATTTTAAATGAAATAGGTTATTAATTAGTGTGGGGCCGAAACAACAATTTTTATAATTTTTGTATGTCTGTCTGTCTGTATGTATAGGTATGTACGTTCAGTTTTAACTCGAGAAACACGGAACGGATTTAAATGCAATTTTCTTATTAACGTCGGCGTCGTAGTGAGTCTAGTCAATATAATTATTATGCTGTAAGGGGCATAAAATAACGCCTAAGCCAAAAACGGTTAGGTATACTAGGTGAAATTCAATCAACCGACCAAATTTATACTGGGGACTCGGTTAGTGATCAGAAACAAGGTTTAATTACCCTTTGGTGAAATTCGATAAATATATTATTTTGCTTCATTACTGACTGGGCTAGGAATTGAACTTAAACTTGTCCGACCAATACGGGAGCAAAAAAATATATTTTTTGAATTTGGCCAAAAGGATTACTAAACCTAGTTACTGATCACTAACCGAGTCTACAGTGTGAATTTGGTCGGTTGATTAAATTTCAACCTATATAACATATACTTAGTCATGTACAAAAATGTATCATAGCATGTGTAGGAAGCAAAAGTATTCTAAAAAAGCTTTGAAGCAATAACACAATTTCACTGTGCCAATATGCAGCCTGAAAACGTAAATTAATTATCCCAGGAGAGCTATCCACTAAGTGAAATTAAGTCACCTTTCAAAAAATTCCAAAATGCATTTTACGGCACGCTATAAACTGAGACCTGCACAGTTTCACACATAGCTGGCGGTATTTAGTCATGCACGGAAACTAAGTTTAGACACAAATTGCATGCTCCAGTGCATCTGACTCCGGTATGGGTGTCATGTTGAAATGTCAGAGTCAAAGTCACGTCACAACATTTACAGCGTCTCGTCGCGGTTAAATTTCAAGGCGATAACTAGACGGCAACGACCCGACTCCCGTTTTCGGCAATGTTTTCGTTACGGTCGAACTTGTTTTGATAATATTTTTGTTTATATTGAATGTGTCAGTGTCTTGTGCGTATAGACCTTGGATTCCATTGCTTTCCGGATTGAAATAGACCACACTTATACCGTTAATGAATTTTAGATGTGTAAATGTTTGCTAGTTTGATGTTCGTTTCATAATACTATTGATATTATGAAAAATCCCGTGAGTTAACATTCTAAAATATTTTGAAATATCGTGTTAGTTCTTGACTAAAACTGTAATGTCGTCGGTACTATCAAACCTATACAACAGACGGAGAAATCTCGTGTCATTTTCGTCAATTAAAACGCGCAAGTACATTTGCCGTATGTCGGCGCTTATCGCCACAGGTAATAATCGAAAATTTAATATTATCTGAAACAAATCATTTTGTAGATTCGGGCCAGTGTACAACAAATTATTGAGCGATGTTCCACTACTTGATTGACTGCTGGCATTCATCACTATTCGTAATTTGGTAGTACTTTTATCTTCACGAACCACCGCGTGATGTGGTATTACGTATTGATCATTAGTATTACCTATCTCAGAAACAGTACCAACGGGATGCATGTAATTTTTCTGCAAGTATTCTTTGAAAACGTTGTCATACTCCACCTTCACGGTTGGATTTGATAACAATTTACGCTCCATTGTTAAGAACCTACGCTCGGCCGTACGCATTGAGTCTCCTAAAGCGGAGGAAGGGTAGCATTGAAACGGCAGCGAGACGACGTACCGCCCGTTCGATTCTCGACGCGTGGTGTCGCAATAATATTTTTCGCAAGCTTGTTCGTCTTTAGTTAGGCTATTGGGCACATTAGGTACCTCTTCCAATTCGAAAAATCGATTCATGCAATTTTCCAGAGATTCATCCATGGTACAATACGAACGAACAATATTGCAACACACGGGGTTAATGACCGGGGCCTGACCAATTATTACGTAACCTAATAAGGTTTCAATCGCGACAGGTTCGCCGGCTCCGTGAGATACCGAATTCGGACCTAAGATTCGAGCAAATAAATCCGTCCCCAAAATGAGGTCAATATTCGCGGGGGTGTAGTAATTACAATCCGCCAATGGAATGTTATTTAAATAATCCAGGCGCGCCGAGTCTATCTTCGCGGTAGGCAATTCATTAGTGATACGATTTACGACCACGGGCTGAATAGTGAACCTAACCGAATCATCGAAACGAGACCGAATGGTCAGGCAAGTAACTCCTTCTACTGGATTAGTGACGTCACCTACACCTGACACATATTTACTCTGCGGCTCATGTAGTTTTAAATTCAAGCGTTTGCAACATTCCGACGTTATTAAATTTTTCTGTGACGCGCTATCGATTAACGCCCTTAACACAAATATATTTCCTTCGGCATCCACAGTATTGCATTGTGCGGTGCCGAGCAAGACAGACGAGGCGAGACTCGAACTCAGGACATCACCGGCGGTAGCGGCGCACTCGCCGACCGCGCAGAGCGATACGGCCGCGGCCGCCGGGCCGGACTCGGACGCGCCGGGCGCGCTCTGCGTCACGATAGCCGTGATCGTATCCGCGTTGTTATAGCTACCTACCGTCTTGCTACTAGGAAAGTGTAGTAAGCTATGATGACTGCGATTACATTCTGTGCAACGTTTGGAATCTTTGCAATTCGCAATGACGTGTCTGTTATTTAAGCAATTTACGCAAGATTTACTAGATTTTATTAATTTGTAGCGATCATTAGGGATCATTGACAGGAACTTGGGGCACTGAGCTAACTGAGAATGATCACTCCTCCCACAACACAAACAATTATTTTCCTGTACATTTACAAATGTTTTTACATTATTATTATTAGTGAACGCGCGTGCACCTGATCCCACTGACGATGAAGGCGTATTATAATGTTTACGCGACTGAGTATTACCCGCTTTCGTGTTTGTTGACATCGCGCTCGCGACATTATGCACGCGTTGCAAAATATGAGATTGATTTCGCACAAAGTCAATGAACCCCGAACAACTTGAGATTTTATCAGTACCATTGAATTTAAGCTCAAATGATTTGACTGTTTCTAATCCCACTTTTTTGCACGCGATGTGTATGAACAAAAAATCCTCTAAGCTTTGTAATTTTAATTGTTTCAAAGCGGAGTGAAGTGATGAAAATTTATCAATGAATTCCTCTAATTGCGTTGGAGAATTCTCATTAACATTCGGCAAATTCAACAGTTTGTCTAAATACGAAGCGGCAAGTATTCTTTCGTCATTGTATTTAGTCAGCAAAGCTTTCCAAATAACACTGTAATTTTCGGCAGTGGGTGCAATACCTTGGCAAATATTTAAAGCTTTGCCTTTTAATCTACCAATCAAATACTGTATTTTTTCACCGTCAGTAAGATCCGGTTTATCATGAATAGCTGACTTGAAAGTCTCGTAGAAAATGGGCCATGATTCATTTTCACCATCAAAGGAACAGAGTTCTAATCGCGGCAACTTTAATGAAAGTTTTTCGCATTTGACTAGGGAACCCTGTCCGTCGCGACTAGTACTTTCAGTCATTTGCGACTTTAGTTGATGAACTTTGTATTTAATTTTCGCATACAATTGCTCAAATGCGATACACGAACTATAAGAAGGCGGAGGGCCATCAGATATGGATAATTGAAAATTATTTCTTTCCTCAATAGTTGCCAAAAAGTCGTTACGCAGTAAATCGATCGTAAAACTATCCGCCAAAAAATCGTCAATCTTTATTGGGTCATTGTCCAATTTAGCAATAGAATCATATATCCCTTGTGCTCGACCAAACAAAGCCGAAAGTTTATTCTGTAATTTTTGAATACTACGATTATTTGTAGACGGTTCGAGAGGTGGATTGGAAGTCATTTTGCACAATATGGCGGTTACCTCGTGTTTTCACACAATACCTAATCAAAAATTTCCAATAATTCGCGATCGATAGGACCAAATGATTGCGCGCTGGGTCAGAAAAGGTATTTGGACTAGGTATGGCGATAGATTTTAGTGGTTTTATCCCCAAATAACACGGTAACAAAGAAAGGAAATTAATGGTTTTGAAGGAAGCTCACCGGTGATCCGTTTTCAGCAAAATGTCGCTTCTTCCACGGCGGGGGTGGCCACCCACAGATGACACAACACAATTGCACCTTTCTATATATTTAGATATAGTCCTACGAGAGTTTTCAGCTTAATTTGATGCACTTTTCCTAATTATAAGATGCGCGTGCGCGGAGGTAATGTCTCCATTTTTTTATTGATTTTCTCGACTGCTGCGGGGCGCGCGGCTATTGGTGAGCCAGCGAGCGAATCAGCGAGCTAAGGGTTGAGGGGAAAAGAGACAAGGATATGCGGAACGCACTAGGTGTGCAAAGGACAAAATACAGTTACCGTGTTAAATTGGCGTAATCAGTGCTTTACATTTTTACCACCTTAGCCGTGCCGTCGCCGTCGCCGTTGCCGGTGCCGGTGGATTACCGCTAAGTGGAAAAGGGTACATTAGCTTCGGAATAACCTACTTAGTCGAGCCCGGCACTAGCTCTACCACGTACCCATTAGTTAGACCATACCTAATACGGCTTCGTTTTTCTCCATTCCCAAAAATAGTGCGGTGGTGCAGAAGCTTGCCTCTTGCACCAAACACAAAATTCTAACGGTAAACTGAAATAATAAACCCTGGCAAGAAAGAGCTTAACTTGATTAAAGACTGGATTATGCCACTTAGACTAGACTCAACTTGTTTATCTCAGTCTATCCTAAGCCTTATTCAGGTGAGCATTTGAGCGCATAAACATTATAATATTTAATTGGTGGTAAAAAAATTGCAAGGACCGTTATAGAGTTATTTTTATTGTTCTTTGTTGTTGTCTTAGTATCTTTGAGAAATTATTGATATTCTGTGTTGTTTAAATAAAGAATACGAATTATTTCGTATGAAGCCTATGTATGTAGATTTTGCTTAAAAAAGGCGTAAAATGTATTAAAAAATGCATGTTCTCTTTTTGAAAAATTTTTGAATTCACATTTACGCCCGTCTTCTCCAGCGTAGACAGAAACATCAAAAAATCTTTACTAATATTTGCAACTGACCTGACAGACAACCTTTTTCAAATTTTATATTTAGTAAGCTTTCTTTTTCTTTGTACGTCAATTTAGTTGGCTTAAGTCTTTCTAGGGCGGCACTGCAAAGCTCAACCTTCCCTTGTGCTCTATAAATTTCTTTCATCCATCCAAACGATTCGCCCAAACCACAAAAGCATTCCATTTTCTGTCCTACTCAGAACTAGACTTTACTACTTACAGCTTGCGATTAATCCATATATCATTTATTCACTTTCTTTTATTCAATACCATACCATATGTACTTGTGCATATAGTAGTCCGCAAAAAATCGTAAAAACTACTCGTTATCCGATAGTAGTTGCGTGCTAAAACTTACAGAATTTTCAATTTGTAAAACTAAGCAAGGGCTTGGTTGTTCAGGAACGCAAAGTCAATTAAAGTTGTGTAAAGCCCTTGGCCTTTTGATGTCAAGATCAGGTAACTTTCCCAAGAATTCCTTTACCTAATTTATCTTCTTGTAATCTTGATAATCACCATTTTGGTGCAAAAACTTATTCATTAGTGACATCGGCTGTGAACAGATGAAAATGTCTTTAAATGAAAACATATAATCTACGACTTTCCCAAAAAACTACACCCCAAATTAAATAACAATTGAACTTGCCCATACAAGCTCCCAGAGCTTTTCAAAATAAATAACTTTAACTATTTTTTATTTTCGCACATGTATGTTTCTTTGGGCAAGCGTAACATCATTAAAAGAAACCGGTCCATTTATAGCCGTAATAAATATTATCTAGATATTACTTCAGGCCAAAACCATAACAATAAATTAACGCATTAAAACGTAACTGATTATTAAACTATTATTCAACTCTGAACATGGGAATCCTCGTTTATATGGTCACTTGGTGCTGCTACGGATCAGGACTCAATCGTCAACACTGACCCGACTCTCCAAGATTCAAATACACATAGCCCAAATCAAGGTGGAGAAAAAGGTGACACCATCTAGCAGTCAGACGCAGACCATCTTTTCTATAATGTTTGTAAAATAAATACTAACGCAATAACACATCACGGCTGCTGGATGGTGCCACTGTCTCAAAAATTTATAAATATATTAGTTAAGTCAATTGTAAATAAACCTCTTTCTTTTTGTAAATATGTAAGTCACATTTAAATATAATCCTTTTGACATATTTTTCAACTGACACCGGGCCCAGTGGGGCCCGAAATATATCTTGAATTGATTTTTTCTGTGTTATATATATATATATATCTATAAACATCTACAATAAATAAAAAACAAGAACTGATAAAGTGGGATAATTTATGATCAGAACCAATACTTCTACTTTTTACTCGTTTTATCAAAATCAGCGGACAGGGTACAGCTTTTCCTTTATAACACTAAATTAATAATTGTATTACGTGAACGAAGCCATGGACAAAAGCTAGGTAAACATTTAAAGGACCTTAGGACATAAAATAATTCTGTGCCTCCGGTGAAAAAGGAGCTCAAAAATTCTAACGTTACAAGGAGACCCGAAAAAAAAAACTCAGTAGCCAGTACATTTTGTACTAAAAATCAAATCAAAGTGTCGTGTTGATAGCATTGAGTGTTATTATTATTATCAACCGGTTCATTCTCTAAAAAACTTACCATCTTAGAGACATATCGCTATGAAACTAAACTAAACCATTTGGGAACAAAAATTATGCATTGTTAAATGGAATATGCTTAAAGTTGATATTGGTGTCGATTCGGTGTAACGCGACCTAACTTATTTGACAGGACTTACTTTATTTTAAGCGTCCTTGTCTTTTCAATACAGAAAGAAAAAGACAGCATGCTTAAATTAAGTTTACTTCTGTCAAATAAGTTAAGTCGTGTTACACCGAATCGACACCAGTGCCTTTTACCAGATGAAGTAAACATGTAAGAAAACCAAATACCTAAATAAACGTGAAAGCGATCTAATTGATGATAATTTAATTTCACAAAATGTGATATTACAGAATGCGATACCTCTATTAAAACCATACTGTACCACAAAAAATTCTCATATGTTTACCTCCGGTGTGTTAGAACAGATATCGAAATTTCAGTTAGACCATTTTTTATAGAAAAAAAAAACTTATGAAAACGTCAAAAAACATTTTTTTAAGTCAAGCTAAGCCGTTATTCACCAGACCCACAGAATTATACGAGTACAACGCCAAGTATTTATTCGTATTTGATATTTATTCAGTTTATTTGTACTTTCCATTACTATACAATGGTTTTTAGGCCGAGGATCCCAAGACAAAACCTTTAACCTTTTCGTAAATTCAGCATGGAAGCTAAATCTAGTACAAATGTTTTCTGAAGCACGGCTCTGTTCCCAGAAAGTTTGTCAATGTTCGTCCCAGACCATTGAGAGAAAGTAAATAGTGTCGTGTTGTTTCAAAACGTAGCCATCCCTTTTCGACCTCTAATTTGTGAGTTATTTTCTCCCAAACCACCAGAGAAGACTGCTTATGAGAAGCGACGGAAGGTCTTGAATTTTGGTGTTAGAGTAATTAGCTACAGCGCGGCAGCGGTTGAGGCGCAAACATGTTTTACATTATTTTATAACAATATTAGCTTAACAATGTAGTTTGTGTTAAATAATTTTGGTTGTTCAGGGTTAAGCCCTACAAGTATGTTTCTTGAAAATGAGTTGATGATTAAAATAGTACATTTTGATGCAAGTGCGAAAAGGTTGATATTTAGAGCCACGATTGACTTTTGACTGAAAACAGTCGGGAGGAGAAATATCAACACTGTCGCACGTGTATCAAACGACGTTTTTTAATACACATGCGAAAAATAACATAAAATAATAAATCAAAAGCAATTTGTTGTAAATCAAAACAGATACAAGTCGACTGAAGAACACGCAGTCTGGTTGGCGCCAATCTGTACTTAAAAGACCAATGTCTCTTTCTGAAATCTTTTTAATAATAATTTCTAAGATAGTAAAAATAGAATATAAATGATGACGTATAAAATCGTTTTGAATTTTTAAAACATCTTTTACAGTTTAACATACAAAATATTTTAATAATAAAATATGAAAGTTTGAAAATACTCATCTTATTAGAGAGTATCTGGTAAAACAAAGGTTTACATGCTTACTAAAGGATGTGGCTGGTTTCCCCTAGATGGCGTCAGTAGGTGGTAAAATTAAAAAGCACGAGTGCGAAATATGTCATTTTAAGCATTTTGCGCACGCTAAACAGGCACGTAATCTATCATATTTTGAGCAGGTGTATAAAAAGTTATTTTATATTCTTTATGTCATTTATTTATTATTTTTTTCATTCGACTGATGACGACTCCATTGAAGGAGTCGAAATTTATCGTGATTTTTTTTCTTTTTTAGTTCATCTATTATCCATTTTATAACTACGGTATAGGTAATTAAAGGTCATATACTGGTAAAATAGAAAAATAAATTTATTTACATTGAAAGTTCAATAAATGTTTTACAATTTAATGGTTTTTAAATTTTCTGTTTTCAGTAGTTATCAGCCTTAAGTCTTTGTCTATCGATCGAGTCAACTAACTGCCAACCGTAACATTTTAATAGATATTATATAAAATTTCTTATTTTATGTTTCTTAAAGCGTGGAATTTCAAGAAACTAATAAATCTGCAGAACCAGGGTGCTTTCAAAAAATCAAGCTTTTAACTCAAAGCGGACAAAAGGTCATTGCCCTTTACGTACCTAATCAATTTCATACAAATTGGCTCACCAAGAAAATCTACAGGGTACTTCCTTGACTTAGAATCTTGAAATTCTGTTCACAAGTAGGTCTCACAGCACAGGTACAGGAAAAGATCTTTTACCTGTATTGCATTATTCAAGGAGATATTTTGGCCTAATCTAAGTAGACCCTTTGGATAATAGAGTTTCATGGACCGTAAGTGTAGAGTTAATTTGGTCTTTCATAACTTGTAATAAGTTAGTGTATTAAACGGTATTTACGGAGCCCTTAGGCACGAGTCCTTCTCGTACTTGACCACCTTTTTAACAGACCTTTACCACCTCTAAGGGTTACGTGATATTATATAAAAAGATAACAAGGAAACGCTTCATTCACAGATCGATCAAATTTCATGACATGACACAAAAGAATCCTATATCAAAATAATAATCTGACACATTGGACATAGTGATCCGAGAGAAGATAGATAGGATGTTCTGGGATCAAATAAAACTGCAGGTTATCTTCGATTTATTAATTTGTGGAAACAGTGATTTTAATGATTATCTGATGTATTTAAAAGATATTTTAGGCTTTTTTCTTCGGTGCCTGCACTGAAAGAGTAACGAATTTTAATAATCTGCAACAAAAACAATTCCGATGATTTCATGATAAGTGAGTAATTGAGTACTGTTTTGATTTTACGTATTTATTATTATGTCGTCGTAAGATGGCAAAAACTGCTTTTTCGATTTTTTGTGAAAAACCAAATTAAAGCAGTCCCGTTACGCGATCATACGAAATTATTTTCTGTTAAAACTATGAGATTCGCCTCGCCCGATTCGCTTTGCGCTGTTTCCCAAATGTATTTACTTGGAAATCTAACACACTTTTCGCTCCGATTCAGTTCACTCGTCATCGCAACTATTGTTGATCTTTTGTTGAAAGACTTTCATAATTGTTTTAATCTCGTTATTTCGTGATATATCTGTTTTTTCGCGAAAAAGCGAACTAATTTCGTGTGATCGCATAATTCGTGTATATTTACCCCATTCGGCTTTTCACGAAAAAGCGGCGATATATAGATTGAATGTATATTAGAATATGATAATTTATTATTTAGATTAATTACTGTCTTACCACTTGCCTTATTTCCAAGTAGAAGAAAAATAGCGGGACTTATGAGAAAGTACTACTTAAATATTACTTATACTTATCAATTATTCAGTCCTTGTTAAGATAAAGTAATATAAATATTCACATTTTCTTTTATACAAACAATAGATAGGTACTAACCAGTATACCTCCACCCAGAATTCACATTCCCTTTTATGTTGTACACAATAGCGTTAGCTCAAAATATCACTAGTTTATTTTTTTGGAACCTGTGCATCTCAATGTAAACCATGCACTTCAAGAAAATATATCTACGAACACTCTTTATTTATTATAATTATAGACTACAAGTCTAGAAAGCGGAAAAGCAAAAAAAAAGAATCTAACTCCGAAAGGTAATCGACGCCGAAATTTTAAAACGTGCTTACTTTCATTATTACCACGAAGCACCAGTTTCATATTACAATGAAATGAGATTCATAAGATAGCTATGAAATGGCTGTACATGGCAAACGTTGGATTCGAAGCGGCTCACGGCTAAAGTGAATCCGGTTGACTCCAAGCTAAAGGGAGTGGCGTTGCTCCATTATTTAGTTTCTTTTTTATTTATTTATTTTTCTTACATTATCTTGCGGATTCGAAGTGTGTGATATTAGTAATAGTAAGCAGCCAGCTGCAGCCCCCAAAATTTGTCGCGTAACCATGCAAAAATTGTGTGTGGTTGTGGCGTCAAATCAACCCTGATTTTTATGATTGTTTCAAAATATGATTGTTTTGTAGAGATCGCAGAAAAAGATGAAATTTTTACTGCGTTGTCAATTGTATTATTTTAAAGCACATAGGTTAACTTAGTTTTATGAAGATTTACACAATCCGAAGACGTGTGCAAAGTTTCAACCAGATCCTACACTTTAAAACAAATCACCTCCCATTTTCGTACGGCACAGCTGAGCCGGTTGGCTTTTTCAACGGTAGCGCTAGTGTGAACAAAGTATGTAACATTAAAAACACACTGAAGAGAACGAAGTTCAGTGAACTGCGACAGAATATTAATAATGTTTTATGTAGAGATGGGTACTTTCATTATTTTAATGGGCAATGAAGCAGTTTCTTCGCTGTTTGATAATTATGAACACCTTTAGTATCTTGATTGTACAAGAGCTCGTTTCATTGTTACGACACATAAAGTCACAGATGGAGCCTTTTTACAACTGCTTATCGGAATATCTCTTGTATAATGAAAATTATAATTTTCAACACGCTTGCTTATAAAGTGGCCCTTATTGCAGCGTCCTTAGGGTCATAATGCAGCATATTAAACACGCGTGCTTTTTACTTAACATTATCGCACTAGTGTTTTTTACATTACAGTTTTTTTTTAATCTTAGCAAAGTTTTGATGTCTTGAGAAATAGTAAAGTTTTTGCGAATAAATAGACTGTCTCAGTTGAAATAAAATAGATAAATAATTATTTAATTTCATCAAATTACCTATTTTTGTTTTGTCAACAAATTAACTCAAATTGTTGTGGTAAATACAAAAATATTCAGTTTGTTACTATTTAATATTTGGCTGTTTGGCTTTTTGCGTCGGTGCCTCTATTTCCATCTACGCAAAAAACAAAATCTCCGCCGCCGTTTTTCAAAGAAAATTGTTAGTTCATAGCTGTGTTTTCGATTATGTGGAAAAAAAGATAGTGATATTTTATTATTTTTCCTCGCAAGTGTGTTGAAAAACGTCGTATGAAACGCGTGAGCATTAGACACAACGCAGCTCACTTGTATCATAATGTACTATTTCAATGCAAATACTCGTAAAGACCAATTTTATATGCTTCAAAACTGAATTAAAGTGTAGAACTTGGCAAGTTTTCATAGTAAATTATTTGCATGTATGATTACGTTTAAACTGTGAAAACTTGCCAAGTGCTACATATTCATTAGCAAGGACCCTAACAAACTATCTTTCAAACCAATTGAAGTACTTTAAATTATTGCAGTTATGACTAAAGGAACCTCTTTAAGCTTCGGCAATTTGATCTTCATTCTTTTTTTAAGCGACGCCGACAATCTTGCACTGCCTTTGTACTGAACTCGCCCCTTTTTACATTTATGTTTTTGGTGGCTTATAAACATATAATACTAAATTCAATAGTAATCACACTATCACACTAATATTATAAATGCGAAAGTTATGGGGTGTGTGTGTGTGTGTGTGTATGTTTGTTACTCTTTCACGGTGAAACGGCTAGACGGATTTAGATGAAAATTAGAATAGATATAGCTTATACCCTACATTAACACATAGGCTACTTTTTATCCCGAAAAAAAGTATGTCGTTAAACCGAATAACACGCGGGCGGAGCTGCGGGCAAAAGCTAGTATAATAATAAAATTCATTTAATGGCACATTAAAAACCTAAATAACATAACAATTTTACTTTAGTACCTGTGATAAGTATAAAATACCTGCAGTAGATAAGAGACATTATAGATAAAAATAGCGAAATAAGTATGTTTTTAAACTTCGTATTTATGTACATGGTTACGCGCTTTCGTTGTTCACATGAAATGTGTGTTGACGCCATCTAGGGTGAAATGTGTGAACCTTTTAGGTCGCCAAAATGGCGCACGCAGCGTCGTAGATGCTCCGACAATCCCCGAAGACTTCCGAACGCACACGACCCTTCGGATTGTAACGGACGAAAAAACAGACGCTTCCCAAACGCCTACAAGCCTACAACCGCATTATATTTTCCAAATAATTATATTTCTTGGGGGCCCTCACGCGATGGTTCTCATCAGCTTCTGTTCTTGAACTATTCTCGTGCTGTGCTGTGCTATGCTGTGCTATATGTGAAACAACAATGTATATTACCAAGGAGGTTTACTGCTGCGTTTGCACCAGAAGAAGGATCCAGGCCAGTTATCGGTGAGTGCATTTTTACCCTTGGCTAGTCTCCATTCTTTTGTGTGAACACGGTTGTCCAATTTATAGGATATCTAATCATCACCCTGATTAAATTTATATTAACAGCTCCGCTACCGCATCACCAGTACATTTAACCAAGAATAGGTACTTAAAAAACAGGACTCCTGTTACAATACTAAAATTGTAATAAATATTTACACGATGTGATGTTACTGGTCAATATCTGTGGTCTTGGCCAACAGCGTCACGGTTATTAGTTTTCATTTATAGCAGTCAATGGCATTTATTTCGATATTTGTACAATCTTATCAAATCTTGGTCACAATTATCTAAATCTCAATTAACATTTTTTATGAAAACTCAAACAGGGATGCGGCTGCTGCGGCTGTTAGAACAGAATACAAAGAGCCGTGAAACTTCTCGACAGGTCTTTTTACCGGTAAGTAAATATTGCACTTTCTGTAACCAATATGAGTTGTAATTTATGTTTGATGTTCGTAATAATTAGAAGTTACTAAAGAAATAAACATTTATGTTCTTAGCAATAGTTATCTTTCTTGCTCACACAAATAAATACAATTGGTTAATAGTATGGAATGAAAGGTCTTACAGGTTGTAAAGCTTGCCGGGCTTGATTTTAGAGGTACCACCGTCTTACTCGCAAATCTCTCTGAAGTTATGCGGGGGAAAATAAAGGGACAGTTCTCAAACAGGCACCACTACTATCATACAAATCATACAAACATATTTACTTATATCCCAGATTTACATTACAACAAACTTCAAATAACTACAATAAATTATTACTGAGCATATGGCTCAGATTTATCATTACTTACGTGTTTGTATTTTGCGGCGCGGCGCGGCGTTGCGGTGGCGGCGCAAGAAATGACTAAGCGTAACTCTTAGAGCAGCCGGCCAGGGTTGGCAGATGGGTATTATTTGGTTCTAGCAGTGAAATTTTCGTACTAATTACACAATCATAGAAACTTAGTTTTTTATTTTTTTTTACACCTATTAAGAGAATAGGTTCCGATTGCATTGATCGCTGTTACTCCATGCCGAAAAACGGAACGAATTCTGGAAAATTATCAAAATGACGACTTTTATCACGAATTTTATTATAAAAAAAAAAACTAACGTTTGTATCAAATATCTGTTCGGATAACAGTATAATAAAGTTTATGCAGATTTTAATTAATAAATAATATAATATGATTTTGCTCAAATAATGTTAAAACTGGACATGAAACCTTTTTTTGGAGTCATCTTTGATTTTTTATGGCTCAATGTTGGAATGACTTCTGAAGATTCTGTTTCGATAAGAGTGTACATTATATTCTTGACAGAAGTCCAAATTTTTTTCAAATATCTAGTATTGCTAGATTCTTCAAACAAGGAAGAATAAATCATGGTTTTTCGGAACCTATCCTCTTAACAAGAGTAACGTAAATACTAGAGATACAACGAATAGTGATTTGGCCGAATACTGAATACCGAATATTCAGCGGCGCTTTAGGCCGAAGCGCCGAACATTTGGTGATAGATCTATGCATTTCACGCGTACACTCGTACAGGTTACGTTACGACCTGTCCCGGTGAGGGTGCACGTGGGGGCGACAGGGTGGCGGAAGAAAGCTCATTTTCGAGCACACCGTGCGTGTCACGGACGCACTGTGTTTGTGTTTTTACTTTTGTGATCCCAATTTGTGTTTGATTTTGTTAAATACAAGTTTTTTACAACGAACAATTGAAAATGTTTAACATAAATAATCTGCCTCTGATTAATTTTAAATATTAATAATACTTACGTAGTTATTTATATAGCAGATTGTAGTAAATAAGTGAATAAAAACAAGTTTTTCCGCCAACTTATCAAATATATACCTGTAGGTTCTGATTAAAATGCGTTTTTATTTTCACTTATTTATATAGTAGATTTAAGCAAATAAAAACGAGTTTTTCTGCCATCTTACCAAATATATACTTTCTGATTAAAATGTGTTTTTATTTTCATTTAAAGGTATTCGGTATTCGGCCGAATACCGTCTACTATTCGGCCGAACATCGAATATAAAAAAATGGCCGAATAGGCCGAGTACCGAATAGTCGCCGAATATTCGTTGCATCTCTAGTAAATACACAAAAAAATATTTTGGGTTCTCGTCCGATCCACGTAGCCGCTGGATGTGATACCGCACTGCCGCTGTCATCCCATTCCTATTTTTTCTTTACCAACGGTTATTAACTAAGATTTAGCGCACTAAGCCGTAAGTAATACACTTTTTGCAGTTTTAGATGCAAGTTTATTCCAGATTTTATTCATAGTTACGAGTTAACTATTTAAGTATTCAAAGTCGTTATGTATACATATTATAGAATAGACTTTAAACATAAAATTTTCGTACTTTTGCGTCTATAGGTGGTAGAGCTGATGCCGGGCTCGACTGTGGAGGTACCACCATCTTACTCGCAAATCCTCCTGAAGTTATTCAGGAGAGAGTAAGAGAACAGCTCTTCGGCAAAACCAGGCGGCCCGCCATTGCCTGGGACCGATGGATGGCGGTATATCCATCTCCAATTGCCAAGCCTTATAAAAACAGACTATTGACGGGCAGCGGCGTCACTGGTGCAAGGGATTCAGCACCGCGCTCACCAACCCGCCTGCCCAGCGTGCGTGAGTATGGGCATTTCTTCCAGGAGGACCGCCAAGAGTGGCGAAATCCTGGAAAGGCCTATGTCCAGCAGTGGACGAAAAAGGCTGATGGATGGATGGATGGATGGACTTTTGCGTAAGAGAACCCGGTTTGACCCGTACATCGTACATGAGTTGAAATACGCATACCTGTCATACATCTGGCAACCCTGCAGTCGGCCCCTACTAGTCCCTTCCTATCCAATGGCGTCACTTTACTTCGTTGTTTTGTTTCTATCAGTTTTAGACATTGCCGTAACGGGCGTGCTGAGGTTCGTGCACACACACATATTAGCCGCACTTTTGTTTTTGTGAACACAAGCGCGGTTATTCAGTTTTTACATGGACGATTCGTCCATGGTTTTTATTATGCCTTGTATCTTAAGTCCTCCATCCAAATCATCCAAAAATTACTCCCATTGTTGAAGTTATTTCTCTTAAACGGCTTACTTAAAAATTATGAAAAAAATATGTCATTATTTAAAGTATAAAAAACAATCTCACTGCAGGAAATTATTCTAGACTATAAGAAACACCTTGAAAATATTTCCCAAAGTCAAGCTGTTTTTGGAATAAAATTGGCTATTTCTTGGAAACCGCTAATGTTATTTGTATGGTTCCTGCACTAAAATACAAAAAAAGTATAGCTTATAAAACTCATTGCAGGAAATTTAGAAATGTTGATTTACAGCAGAGTAAATAAATAAAAACTAGATATTTTGAGAGCGCGTGGCGTCAACGTTGCCGTAAACGGCAAGTTTCGGAGCAGTCGATTACAAAATCAAATGCAAGGTTTTAACGTTAATTTTGACTTTGCTTAAAATATCTCAAGGAGGCTACAAGGGCCTTAATGGAAAAAGTACTCAAATAACTAAAACGCTGACAATTACCTGATAGATGAAAAGAGGTTTAAACCTGGGTACCTAGCATAGTTGACCATATCGAGTTTTGACAGCTTGATATACGTCCGTCCCGTTTTTGAATGACCTACCCAACGAAACCCTATTATACCGTGGGGTAGACGCAAAAAAAGGCTTACTTTACATGTAGAGGAGATATCCTAAAAAAATAGTTTTCTAAGAATCTCTGAGCTAACCCGGGGACAAATAGACAGACAGACGGACATAGCGAAACAATAAGGGTACCTTGTTGACTAAGGAACCCTAAAAACGTATCAGAGTGTTTGGTCTATAAATTATCCCTATTACAGACGTAAATACAGGTTGACAAAATAAATTATTAATGATGAAAACTTCAAGGGCAGGTAAGTTCATGACGAAGATGAATACAACAAGTTACGAAGCTGATTTATCAACATAAAACTTCAGTCAGAAATTCAGAATTTTCAGGATTCGATCAATCTTTGATAACATCTCACAACAGACGCTTGGAACGGTGTTAAACACCATGGTATGTATGAGGTATATAAACTATTTCCGAATCTTCACTTTGGAGCAAATAAACAAAGCGAAGCGCCCAATTTTTGTGTGATGTTATCTACCTCCCAGAAAATTCGTCTTCAACAAGAAATTTTATGAAATTTTAGTTTTTTATCCCTGTGATATTTACATTCGAATAATTATATGTTTGTGTCTTTAAAAAAACCCGGCCAAGTGCGTGTCGGGCCACGCACAATGTAGGGTTCCGTAGCTGCCCAGTACATTTTATAAGTTGGTCTACTAATACAGATCGCGCCATACTTCTAGTTCCATAGATTTAGGTTAACGGCCCATACATTGTCGTGTTTAAAGGGGGCCATATGTTTGGCGCGTCCTGTACTCGTAAACCTGTAAAGCCTCCTTAGCTGTGATAATTTTTTCACATATCTATAAACAACCGTTTAGACGGCAGGGGTGGCGGGGGCGCCTGACTCTAAGATTCAAGATTCAAAGATTCAAAATGTTTATTTGTAACATAGATACATAAAGTATACGTTTTACATGTCAAATCTAATCTGTATAAAAATAATATTTTATAATGAAATAAATATGATAGTTACGGGAAATATATTTAAAAAAAACTATATTTGAGTTGGGCTACTAATGTTATACACATGCATAAAATAAAGACTTATTGGAATAAGAATATTATTATACATTATGTAATTAATACATAAGTTGTTAAATAAACTGAATAGACCATAAATAAATATAATGCCTAACCAAATACATACAAACATAAGTAAAAAATTAAAATATTGTATATACCTACATAATGCAATGAATAAATAAGTTAATAGATGAATAAACTATACATAGATTTAATACCTAAATCCGCCCATTCGATTAATCTTGCTAGGGCAAAGAAACTTAGCAAAATCATGTCTTTTTTTATCAGTATTTTTTTTTCAATATGGCTTAATACTATTACAGTCTTTTTAACTTACATAAAATTATACAAAACAATGTATTAAACTTTAATAACTAAAGGATAAAAATATAAAAGACAGAAGGAAATTGTGACATGAGGGAAAAGAAATACATCTTTAGTCTACCTGTCTAATGAGGTAGTAAGTTAAAATACTAAGCAAAATATCATCTACCTGTCTCATATAGTTTATCTTTTTTTTATAGTCAGAGTCAGATTATCAACTAATAAATGTTTAAGTTATAAAATGTTCATGTCAATATGTAAAAAGAAATGTCAAAATAATGATAAAAAAACAAAATAAAATATTAGTCGACATAAAAACAAACTATTTGAAAAACACAAATCAGTTAGAAAATTAACGAACAGTAGTATTATGGCTAGGATCAATATTCTCATGACACCATGCATCATTATCGTCCAAATAGTCATTGATTTTATAATATGCTTTTCTCGAGTCCCTGCTTAATATATAATTTCAACTTATTTTATGAAAAACAAAGGACCTCCTTTGGAAGTTTATTGTAAAATCTTATACCATGTCCTACAAAAGAGGTGCCTACCTTTGCAAGTCGTATTTTTGGAAAAGCCAGTTTATGTTTCTTCCTAGTGTCTATAGAGTGATGCTCACCGAGCCTTGGGAAAGCATCGATATTTTTTCTGATATATTTAATAACTTGGTTAATAAAATCACAAGGAACTGTTAAAATATTAATTTCTTTGAATTTTTCTTTTAATGAATCCCGGTTTTTGCAGATGTTTATGTTACATGTTTTATTTTATTTTAAATATAATGTTTTATTATATAACGTCTCGGGACGTAAATTAACCATTACAATTTGAGTTTCAGCGGGCCTATTATGTTACTTAGTGTCGGTTGCCATCTATGGTTGCTATTCACCAAAAACAGATACAAAATTAACTTCCAAAATAACCTTCAATAGGTATTGAACTATATACGAATTGTGACGTCATTTCAAGTACGAACGTATCCTCACAGATATGTATGTTTTCGACGATAGGCACTCGATTTGGTAACTGATTTTACGGTACAAAATCGGGGTTGTACGATTATTTTGTTACTTAGTGTCGGTTGCCATCTATGGTTGCTATTCACCAGAAACAGATACAAAATTAACTTCCAAAATAACCTTCAATGGGTATTGAACTATATACGAATTGTGACGTCATTTCAAGTACGAACGTATCCTCACAGATATGTATGTTTTCGACGATAGGCACTCGATTTGGTAACTGATTTTACGGTACAAAATCGGGGTTGTACGATTATTTTGTTACTTAGTGTCGGTTGCCATCTATGGTTGCTATTCACCAGAAACAGATACATAATTAACTTCCAAAATAACCTTCAATGGGTATTGAACTACCTATATACGAATTGTGACGTCATTTCAAGTACGAACGTATCCTCACAGATATGTATGTTTTCGACGATAGGCACTCGATTTGGTAACTGATTTTACGGTACAAAATCGGGGTTGTACGATTATTTTGTTACTTAGTGTCGGTTGCCATCTATGGTTGCTATTCACCAGAAACAGATACAAAATTAACTTCCAAAATAACCTTCAATGGGTATTGAACTATATACGAATTGTGACGTCATTTCAAGTACGAACGTATCCTCACAGATATGTATGTTTTCGACGATAGGCACTCGATTTGGTAACTGATTTTACGGTACAAAATCGGGGTTGTACAATTATTTTGGATGGTTTGCGCCGTTTGATACAAAAAAAAACTGATAGATCCTTAGGATATATGTAAACTAGTATTGCAGGTACGAAACAAAATAATTTGGCCAAGTCTGAGTCGTTATCGAAAAATAAATTCACTCGGAAACGCGGCTTATTCAGAAAAATCGGATCTACGCAAAAATCCTAGTATTTTTGGAAAAAGGTCCGGATGATTGGAAATTGTCTGTTAAAGCCTTACCCCTGGTGCACGATAATCTTACTGAGCGATTTTGAACTTCAGTATGTTGTCAGAAAGTCTACATTAGAACGCTCGCTTCGCGCGGTGCCGGCTCGCAAAATCAGTGAATTTTCGAGGTTTTTCTGGATTTCACGAAAAAGTATTTGACGTAGGAGTTTTTCACCTGATATCGGAAAATAAACCATGTTTTTTTGTTATAACAGTAATTTCAGACATAAAACTCAAGCCGTTTAGACATAAAATGAATTAAAAACTTAAAAAGGCATCACTTTCAAAAATAAAACTATCGAGTGAATTGTGTCGATTTAGGTAACCGACCTGACAACGGAAAGACAAAGGTCTGAACAAACACGTGTTCATGTTCTACATTGATCAGATAAGTAGTTGACTCAGCATATTAAAACAAAAACCGTTGAAAGGCCCAATACAAGCCAGAAGGGGTTGCTTTCCTCCACCCCGCTTCGCTCGGCTCTCGAATTTATGTGAACCTAACACACTGTAACTCCTAATTATAATTGAGGCATTGAGAGCAAGAAAAGCCTAACATTTCCAAACATCATTGATTTTAAAAAACTAAAGAAATAAAAA
The DNA here is from genome assembly GCA_910592155.1 of Ypsolopha scabrella. Taxonomy (NCBI): domain Eukaryota; kingdom Metazoa; phylum Arthropoda; class Insecta; order Lepidoptera; family Ypsolophidae; genus Ypsolopha; species Ypsolopha scabrella. The sequence goes on from OU342982.1 coordinate 17,686,193, forward strand.
ATAAACTCAGAATCTTGGAAAGTTTCTGGCACTGCATGATATACTTTTATCGCATAAATAATCCTATCTTATTTCATTAATAAATAACAATGTTGAAGTAAAAATTCAATTACTGAAGAACGAGTATATTTTTAGAACCTCATTAATAAAGTTGTAAGTAAGTAATTAACAAAAGACTTGAAAAACTTTACAGCTTCACAACACCGCTTTTAGAGAGCACAATAAAATGTTTTGAATTGAATAAAAAAGCTAATTCACAAAACAACGTTTAATTGTTAAATAAAATTAATGAAAAGTTGACTTCAAATAAAATAGGCTAACAAAAACATCACTTCAGTTAAACCGGGATAAAATAAAATACTCTGATTGGCTCCTGTTTTTAGGGTTCCGTACCCAAAGGGTAACCAACAGGACCCTATTACTAAGACTCAGCTGTGCGTATGTCCGTCTGTCACCAGGCTATATCTCATGAATCGTGATAGTTAGACAGTTGAATTTTTCACAAATTATGTATTTCTGTTGCCGCTATAACAACGAATACTAAAACCGGCCAAGTGCGAGTCGGCCTCGCGCACTCCCATACAACAAATATGATTTTTTTGCCGTTTTCATAGATAATGGTACGGAACCCTTCGTGCGCGAGTCCGACTCGCACTTGGCCTTATTTTTTTATTTTAGTAAATAAGATGGCAAGAGAAACGTGAAAAGTAAGAAAAGTGGTTAATATATTAAGAACGTACCGCATCTATCTTTTAACTCTTACCTTTCAATGCTCACGCCCTGAGGATTCTGCACCGTTTAAATAAGATATTAGATTTATATATTTATTTATTTATATATATTTTTATAGGTGGTAGAGCTGATGCCGGGCTCGACTGTGGAGGTACCACCATCTTACTCGCAAATCCTCCCGAAGTTATTCGGGGGAGAGTAAGAGAACAGCTCTCAGGCAAAACCAGGCGGCCCACCATTGCCTGGGACCGATGGATGGCGGTATATCCATCCCCAATTGCCGGGCCTTATATAAAACAGACTAATGACGGGCAGCGGCGTCACTAGTGCAAAGGTTTCGGTACCGCGCTCACCAACCCGCCTGCCCAGCGTGTGTGAGTATGGGCATTTCTTCTTTCTTTCTTTCTTTCTAAATACTTTATTGCACAAAACAAAAGTTACATGTACAACAGGCGGACTTAATGCTAAAAGCATTTTCTCCCAGTCAACCCGACAGAAAGTACAAGAAATGAACAGAGGCAGGCGTGCAGAAAGGCTTTAAGACATAAAAAAAATAAGTGAGAAAAAAAAAAGACATGAATGTACTAATAAATAAAATAGATAAGTAGATTTGTAGGTAAATACTAAATACATAAATTAATAAAAATACATAAATATATTTTAAACAAATAACAATAATTACTACATAAATACGATTATATAATATTATATAAATATATATAATACAATAATAAATACAAGAATATACAAGAATAGACCACTAGTCGTGATAATTTCAGATTGCTATGTTGACACCAGATTTACTGTATTTTACTAAGATAATGTCTGCGCAAGGACTGTTTAAACGCATGACGAGACGGGGCATTTCTAATTTTAACGGGTAGATCGTTCCACAAACGGACAGCCGTGACGGCAAAAGGATCGGACATAAAACCAGAACGGTGAGAAGGAAAAGACAAGAGAAGGTTGTCAGAGGACCTGAGGAGTTTACAGTGGGTGTTATCTAAAAGATGAAACAAAGATTTGAGGTAAGGGGGAGTACACGGGTCATTAATAATAGAGAAAAGAAGACACAGAATTCTAACATTCCTTCGCTCACGAACTGGAAGCCAGTGTAACCTGGAACGGAACTCAGACACGTGATCGTATTTGCGAAGACCGAAAATGAAGCGAATACATGTATTGAGCAAAAGAAATTTCTTCCAGGAGGACTGCCAAGCGTGGCGAAATCCTGGAAAGGCCTATGTCCAGCAGTGGACGAAACAGGCTGATGGATGGATGATGGATGGATTAGATTTAAATGATTTCAATAAAAGTTACAAACTTATCTTTACCTATAAAATGTATGAAACGAAAATGCAAAGTCAAATATAATACAGATAAAATTCCAAATTCCTATCTACTTTAGTTTTTGCGATAGACCCCGTAAGAAAAAGGGTCTCAAATTTATAAATTTGGTAGCCCCTCTATTATCATTATTTTTGGAAATTAAAAAAATATCGGGTTGTACTCTACTTATTGAATTGGATCTCGTCTCATGTACAAACCCTGAATATGAATTAAATTAAATTTTAAATTCAATATCCGGTTTTGGGCCAACATTTTACATCATAACACATCCAAATTTCAGATCAGATCTGCACCTCATTCCATCTGCAAGCTAGAGACCCGTAAAATACCGACGGACAAACGGACAGACAGCAGAGCGATGGGCTTGGAAAGCGAAACCCTAAAATTAAAGGACAAAGGCCACATACAAAATATAATGTATAATATGGTTTCATTGTTTTAGCGATAGTAAGAATTAAAAGCGATTATAAAAATGAAATTTTACTGCCTATCATACAGTTGCTTACATTATTAAAATTAAATATGTTAATCTAACACATAAAATAACTAATAACAATAATCCTACTGTCAACAGTGCTATTATAAAGTACACGTATTAACCAAACGAACAGAAACATATAAATACCTACTTTACCGCGGCATGAATCCCCGAGGGTGTGTCAGAGGTGTTTCCGAGTATGAACTTGTGAAATACAAGTCACACCACGTTTCACCGACGATTATTACGTCCAGTGATGGGTGATGAGCCCGATCGCCATGTTTCAGGCACAAGATGGACCCAAAGCCTTCCGAAGCGTTCCAGAAATATCCAAGTTTGTTTGAAGAAATCAGAGAATAGGCAGATAATAATTTGTTGACATATTTTGTCTTATTCAGTTTTAAAGCGAGACTCCGAAAAAATTTCCGAGAACATCCGAAAGTGATGCCACATGAAAAAAAACATTTCTTACCTACCAGTATAATTATTGTTAGTCTGCTCAATTAAATATCTAGAAATAGCAAACTGTTACTAAATAGCAAAGCTTTCATAGGCAACGCTTGGCCAAGCCAACCTTTTAACTTTTGCTAAAAACTGCCGCTTTTAGCATAAGTTTCAACTTTGGCTATAAATAGGTGTTGCTTATGAAAACTCGGCTATTTAAAAATAATTAATTACTTATTCTAGACTTTCAATTGAGCAGAATTATTTTTGCAGGGAAGTAATGTTTTTTTTTTCAAAAAAAAATTCCTTCACAACTCTTAAATGTTAACAGTCCCGTATCGAAAACTGTTTATCGAGGATATCTCCGGAGCTGAATGTTGGATTTTAATCACATTTTTGTCTAACATTATATGGAATACTAGCTTTTGCTCGCGGCTCCGCCCGCGTGTTATTCGGTTCAACGACAAGCTTTTTTCCGGGATAAAAAGTGACCTATGTGTTAATATGGGGTATAAGCTATATCCATTCTAAATTTCATCCAAATCAGTCCAGCCGTTTCAGCGTGAAAGAGTAACAAACATACACACACACACATACACACACACACACACACACACACACACACACACACACACACACGCACAAACTTTTGCATTTATAATATTAGTAGGAAGTAGGATACACCTCATATCAAAAAAGATGGTTCTTCCGAAAATTAGACTATTAGTTTCGAGGTATATGCAAAGAAAGATGCAATTTGTTTTAAATATTTACAGGCTTGACTTTTTCATTGCGGTGTGAAGACCCCGAAGAAACAGGTACAGCAAGCAAAGTTCTGTACTCTTTACCACAACCCTGGGGGAGCTTGCAGAGAGTCAAAGTAATTCTCCTGTTGACGCAAAACAACCGTCCCCTCTTTGCTACAACCTTACAAAATGATATAGGCACTTACGCTCCGCTTTGGTTGTAACTGCTGCACCTAATTCCCTTGCCACTTCAGCATCACGGACTAGTCTCATATCTCTTGCAGCCACGGCTGCTGGCACTGCTCGGCCACCCACAAATACCACGTACACTATTTGTAATGATCCCGTTTCGGATGACTTAAATCAAAAAATCCAAGCAGTTTCAAAGAAATGGAGGGGCTTTGTCTGAGATAGTAAATTATGAATGAAAGAATATGTACATAAAATGCACCGATCCTGTTTCATGGGACCACATTTAGCTGGGACCAACGATAAGTCGTGCTTGCTAACATAGATGAATAGTACAAGTACTATTTAGTCTATGTTACTGCTTCGATCATCGAAGTTGTTGAGGCCTGGCTGCGTCTTTTGAAAGTATACAAGGCCAGTACGCATGCATAATAAAGTTACACTGTATACTTTCAAATTTATTAGCAAAAATAAATCTCGGAAAGTATACACGATTTGCCCGTACTGGTCGCGTATACTTCCTATTAACATTGAAGTGAATTGTTTTGGAAACTATACATGGCTAGAACCAAAACGTACTGATACTGTATAGTCTTTAAAACAAAGAACTAAATAGTCTGAAAATAACCATTTCTTTTTGAAAACGGCGACTTTACTATTGAAACTAGGGACGTCGCCTCGCTCCGCTCCGCTTCGCTTAGCTCCTTATTTTTTCTTACACGTCAACCTAACACGCTCCTCCTCGCTTCGATCGTCGTCGCACCTATTATTTACTTTTGGTGAAAGATTTTTCGCCCACTTACCATAATAATATATCATAATGGTAACTAGTGCCTGCCCAGCGTGTGTGAGTATGGGCAATTATTCCAGGGGGACCGCCAAGAGTGGCAAAATTCTGGAAAGGCCTATGTTCAGCAGTGGACAAAACAGGTTGATGGATGGATGAACTAGTGCAGTATATTTTTCGTACACAATGTTAGCGCACGTATAGGAATATATACGCGATAAGTGTATAATAATCACGTATACTTCCCAAGGAATCGATGTCCTATTACCGTTTGAATCTATATTACCGTTTGAATCTATACGTGAGCAGTCCCAACCTGTGTGTAACTAGCCTTGTATACTTTAAAAAAACGCGGCCAGGCTGGAGACCCGAACACAAATTGTGCTCCTACGAGATTTGAACAGGTGATCTTTTGTTGATGCATAGTGCCAGTAGAATATCAGTGTCACAGATTATTCTGTGGCGTATGCTGAGCTTGCGCCCTTTTTATATTTTTAAGATTTTTTAAATTTAATAGTTATGTTTTTAGCTTTACATGTAAATGTGTGAAATGTTTATGTTCTCCTTGTTTTTTGTAATTTTTATATAAGGTAATAACTTTCGTTTATACAGTTGTTCATCCATGATACAGCTAAATTTATACTGGAGACTCGGTAAGTGGTCAGGACCGAGGTTCAGTGACCCTGTTTGAGAAATAAGACTTCTTCGTGCCTTATACTTGTTCATGAGTAACCTTGACTCAATTAGTATAAGAAATCTAAATTTCATTTTGCGTATCAAAGTATCACACTAATATTATAAATGCGAAAGTTTGTGTGTATGTGTATGGTTATTACTCTTTCACGCTGAAACGGCTGGACGGCTTTGCATGAAATTTTAAGTAATATAGCTTATACCCTAACGTAACACATAGGCTACTTTTTACCCCGGAAAAAGCATGTCCTTAAACCGAATAACACGCGGGCGGAGCTGCGGGCAAAAGCTAGTTATAAAGATAAAAATGTTAGTGTTAAGATTTAGTTTTTTTTAAAAGGCCCACGGGGTCTCCCGTATATGAGTACGCTGGTATCCTTTAAATGTACAAGTAAAATTGTTCAATTTTCGTAATTGACAGTTACATTGTGTTCGGTTCGATTTTAAACGAATAATCCCAACTGATTACAAACCCGGCTCCATGACGCAAATCCCCAATGAGTGTGAAACTGCACGGCAGCGAACCCTGATCCTTTAGATCACGAGTCTGATTGCAAAACTGTCATCCTTTTAGTTTAAATGGAAAATGCGAGTTTTATTTGCTTTATTTTATTGGATGAAAGCTTTAAAGCACATGGGATAACCTTAGTTATAAGATTTAAAGTACCATATTCTGTATGAAAACATGTAACTTAAAATTAAATCATTTATTGTACTGATCATACCGACAAAATCCTTAAGAAATGTTTAACCAGACACATGGTAAAACCGGACAAGTGCGAGTCGGGCTCGCCCATCGAGGGTTCCGTTAAAGACTATACTTTATGATTTAATTACAAATGTATAGTTTTCAGATTTTTCCCTTGTAGTTTATGATGGTATTACTTGACAAATTTCATAGTTCTAGGTCAACGGGAAATACCCTATAAATTTTGATTCCTGAGGATGCCGAAATATACGTTTTTTGCGGCATAAACGGCCGTATCGCTTTTTTACGATAACTTAGAAGTTTTTTTTTTTCACAGTTTCAAGGGGTTGCACACTTGAGTATAATATGGTTTTAATTTAAAATCGATACCCTTTCTTGAGATATTCATCTATATTCTATCATCCATTCATCCATCAGCCTGTTTCGACCACTGCTGGACATAGGCCTTTCCAAGATTTCGCCACTCTTGGCGGTCCTCCTGGAAGAAATGCCCATACTCACACACGCTGGGCAAAGCAAAGTTTAAAATCCAATACAATCTGAATAATTTTTGGTGCAGGATCCGTGATGAATATCCGCAACTTGGCACACAATTAAGCCCTGAATGGTCTCCCGTTCCCAACAACAACAACGTACTTGTGCAGAACAGGGCGGCTATTCTCGCAAAAAATTTCACACGCTTTGCTTTTCATTCACCTCTGTTTATCGCGTCATAGATGCCGTGTGGTGATATTTCTATTAAGGCGAGGTTATCCAGAGAAATCTGTCCTGCTCCAACGCTTTCATTTGACACATTTTTATCCTGCTCAGCGGAAGCGGGCCGCTCAGAAATCTCGCGGTTTCGAGGTGTTTTTATTTATTATTTTGGAATTAGAGGAATGGGTTTTTAATATGACGGTCGTTTTTTCACACATTTTTTATTTTAGTATAAGTTATACTGGCCAAAACTCATTATAGCTCAATTGAAATGATATTAGGTCATAGTTTAGACCTATCTTTGGGTTTTAATTGGATCGAGGAAAAAGTAAGTAATCGTATATCGAACGGCCGAAATATTAGGATCAAACAGTGAAATCTGACATATACTTTTCACAAAATTTTACCATCGCTATTTATTGGTTTAAAATGAATCTGAAAGGAGACAAAATCGGGATAGCCCCCCCTTAACTATAACTCCTAAAATGACAAGTAAAGCATGCTATGAACAACAGGTTCATATTTTAAAAGTTTCATATGTTTTTGATAAAGAGCTTGTAAAATTCACCCGCTTTCGGCCTTCGCAAATTGTCTCATGTGCGAGAATCGCCGTCCATGATTCTCAACTTATGCAGCTACAAAAACAAGATACCACAAAAGACTGAATGCCGAACCTGACATGCGACTTCAACCCTCTTCTATTAAGCCTGACATGAAATAAATAATAGATGAAAAGTAAACAACAATTTAATACCTTCCAGTAAATGCAAATTTTAATGTCACGTAATATGATCACACTATATAATATTATAAATGCGAAAGTTTGTGTGTGTGTGTGTATGTTTGTTACTCTTTTACGCTGAAACGGCTGAACGGATTTGGATGAAATCTAGAATGGAAAAAAAGCATTTCGTTAAACCGAATAACTTGCGGGCGGACCCGCGGGCAAAAGCTGGTTATTAATGAAGAATACACGTAGTTTTTGATTATTATAGGGCTCCGTCAAATTTTTCGTTTTCCAAAAGGGTTCCGTCGCCAAAAAAGTTCGAGAACCCCTGTCAAGTCATACAAGCTCTTCTGTTCCGGGTTCTTTTTTTATCTATTTATTTATTTAGGAAATTAACAGCGTTAAAAGTAAAACTAAACATTATTTCAAGACTATGACTAAGGCCAATAACAAATTTCCCCAACTGCTTAATAAAAAAAAAAAAACAAAAAAAAACTTAACTAAATTCATTCCTCAGAAACAGAATCTAAAATAAATTTTAAATGCTTACAGGGCAACTCATCTGCCTACCGTACTCTATTTTAGTTTAAATTGTTCAATTTGTTCAATTGTTCGACGGGGTGTTTGTGTTGTGTATGTGTTAATGTAAGGGATGAGTATGTATGAGTGTGTGTGTGAGGGTATGTAAGAGAAAAAAAAATGAGAGGTTGTTCAGCAAAATCATAATAATTACGGTTATTCATCAGGGCAAAGTAATTCATTGATTATTTTATTTCGAAATGACGTTCTAGAGTTTCCATATGGATCGATATTAAAGAAACGCTTATTGTATTCGTTAGCTAGACGAATGAGAGGGGGTGATTGGGCATAGTTTGTGCGAACAACTGGAACATGATAAAAGAGTCTTGCGGAGTGCCGAGTGCGATAAGAGGTGGCGTTAAGGGAGAAGTTAGACACCATGCTCATGCTGTTAATACGACCAGTAACAATGTCATATAACAAAGACATGTCGAGCAAAAGCCGGCGATCCTCAAGCGATGAAATACGATGGTGTAGACAAGAGTCTTCGTATTTCATTTTTGTATTTCAATTACTTCGTATTTCAATTTTTACTTTGCCCTTCTTCAGTATGTGTCCTACATATATTTGATCGGCATAAGTCCTTCTACGGTGACTGGGCCACTTCACCGGTAGTGAAAGCTGTTATTATTAATGGTTGTTGAAATTTTATATTTCACTTTTACTTATACCATGCTATGTTTTCCGATATAAACATTTATAGTATGCTCGGATTTGAGCACTTTTTAGTCTTTAAAATTTAAAATGTTTTATCATCAATTTACTGCGAGCCAAAACTGTTTTTAAACCTGTTCACCGGTTTTACCCACAAAATCTAAAATTAAAAACAGTTTTCATTTAAATACATTTTATGTCTGGTTCTTCATAAAACAAAACCTTTTAAAACGAATATAATACTTACCTACTTTTATTTTATTATACACAGTTACACAGTACCTATTTATTTTGAAAGGTACACGTCTGATGTGAATGTAATCCCGAGATTTTGTCAGGGTTCTGTTTTGTTTACATTCATATTTTCAACAATGGCATTTTTGTTTCAGTTTTACCGTGGTTTTACAAACATTCCCTAGCCCATGTCTTTAGCCATTATAATATTTATTTTTATTATATTCCATTTACGTAAAATTATAATAAAAATGAAATGCCGAAAGTAAACACAAATTCAGACTAAAGTTAATTGGTGCAGATGGCACCTCGAATCACGAGGCGTCGATCCGTGAAATTCGTTGCAACAGTATCAACTGATGCACGACTAAGCTGACAGATGCATTTAGGATCCAACCATTTTGAAAACTTTGTTATATTCGTACACCGTGGAGTATATAGAATGAACCAATTGAATGCCCCCTGGAAGTAAAGTACCTTAAATATTAAAGATTGCAAATTTTACTTTATTTTATTTTTAAAATTAAGGCAAACTGCATTTTTGTTTGTTAACATTATTAATTGTGCTTTGATTGAATTTTTTTCTTTCTTTTTTTTTGGGGATACACGCCGTACGTGTGGTATGGAGACCCCATTGATGAAATTGGTAAAAGGATTTTAAAATATAGTAAATTTTTAAGATTCAACTATTATTTAACATCCTTAGAGCATTCTTGACGGGGTACCGAAAGTCCGTCATATTTCATTAACTCCCGTCACATCACTCCTCAATTCTTCCATAGATATGAAAGAGAATTAGCCCAGGCAGTTCGCTGTTGAACGCTAGATTTTCATTAATATGATGTGACGTGACATCACGATCTTGCAAATATTATAAGTTAGATGCTAGTAAAAAATATATACCAGGTGAAATTAAAATTAAAATTCATACTGGAGACTAGGTTAGTCATCAGGAAAAAGGTTTAATGACCCTCCAGGTGAAATAAAAAATATTTTTTTTGCACCATAACGCTTACACTACGAATTGTAACTAGTCCAACCAATAACGGAGCAAAAAAAAAATTTTTCGAAATTGGCCATAAGGATTACTGAACCTAGTTCTGGATCACTAACCGATTCTACAGTATGAATTTGGTCGGTTGATTTAATTTCACCCTATACCTGTTAGAAACAAAACGACGTGGGATAATGTGGGATAATATATTAACCGTAAGTATCATATTTGTTTCATTATAAAATATTATTTTTATACAGATTAGATTTGACATGTAAAACGTATACTTTATGTATCTATTTTACAAATAAACATTTTGAATCTTTGAATCTTGGAACACAAACATAACAAAATATCAACTTTTTTGTAAAGGATAGATGCTTTTTTCAATAAAATAAATAATATATAATAATAATAATACATAAACACTCCAAATCATCAAAAACGTACTAACAATACAAGACTGAACAAATAGTAACAAAATAACAAAATACTTACTATTTATATTAAAAGATACAGAAGATATTTGGCACACTACTGAATTATTTGAGTGAAACAGAAATTAGCACGAAACGTTTTATTTTTTACAGGAGCCACGTGCATGACTCTGGGACGTCACCGATGCACCGAGGTGGGAAAGGGGTGTGCTTTCAAATGATTGTGTTACGGGTTTGTCCACTCTTCGGTCAGTGCGAGATTTTGACATTGGGGCAATGATCCCACTGCGGAATCCTGGAATTACCCTATGGTAACAACAAGATAGATGTCATAACAAAAACCCAGCTATTTATTATTTTTTATTTTATTTGAGAATATGTTCTGCAATGTGACTAAATTTGAAACTTGTATGTTTAGGTATTACCGTCTTTAAGTTAAAGCCAAAACAAATAACGTTAAGATAATGCAACTTTTATGAGGTTTCCTGTATCCCTGTATTCCTGTTCCCTTACTTTTTTTATAAATCGTTATTTGTCGTGGTAGAAGCCATAGTAACACGTATTTTGTGAAAATGTTAACTTTCTACCTATTACGGTTGAAGCTGTAGACACTGACAGACGGACAGACAGACAGAGGAGGTTTAGTAATAAAAAACCCTAGTAGGCATAATAAAAAGCAAAATAAATTTCTTGTTTATTAAAAATAAGATTTCGGGAATCACAAATACAGTCAAATTTAGAACTTCCTCCTTTTTGAAGTCAGTTAAAAAGGTATTAGAAACTTTATTATTAGAACTCTTTGTAGAAACCTCTAATTAACTTTGATTTAACGAGGAGAAGGAAACTTCAAATAATAAGCAAATCATCCAAGCAATGTTATATTTTTTTCCTTAGTAATTGGACACTTAAGCATTCAAGGGTCCAATAATAAACATTGACAAACCTTTTAGTAGCAATAATCATAAATTATTTATAAATTTTGTTGAGTTCTTTCGCCAAATTTATAATAAGGTAAATAACTCTATACTGAGGCTTTGAGGTAGTGTAGTATTAAATATTATCTGTGGAAAAGTACAAGTGTTTTTTCATCACAACAATATTTATAATTTGAATTTCACAAAACCTTTCATAGCGGGTGCCTTTGTAGCTTAAGCTATATATCTGGCAAATTTCATGATGGTAGGCTGTACTCGTATAGTGTGCAAAACATAGGCAAAAGAAACTTAAATCTTCACGGGAAAGCTTTGTCGCACTGTACGTGGTTTGTTGGTGATTCGTCGGCGGGAACTCCAACCGAAGAATAAAATTCAGCCTTGTCTCGTCCGTCCCTCTCAACTCAAATTTGGTTTAAGATTTCAGTTTTTTAAATAATTATCCTAATGAGCCGTTTGTAAATCATTCTAAAGCGACGTTTTGATGTTCGTACACGGATTTCTTAGACGAATTAAAACAGCGATTTACTCTTGAGTTTTTATGAATGGTTGTTATTTTTGAATGATAAAAAGGGAACCTTTATTTTATTGAATCATTTTGTCGTCCGTCCAACAGTCAAGACCCTTTTTCTCAGAAAATTCAGCTTGAAATGAATCCTAAAGACCAATTCCTCAAGCTCCATGGCCTCCATGGTTATTCTGGAAACTTAATTGTACTATTTTGTCATGTCGTTCCTACCTAAGTAATATTTCTTTTCTACTAAACCAGTTTCCCAAATAATTTGATAAATCAAACTGGCACTTGATAAGTCCATTTGTCACCTACAAAATTGGGATTTCTTACCAAAAAGCCGTTTTAGTTATTTCAATAAATTTCCCTTTACCAAATAAGTTTTAACAACCCCAAAAAACAAGTCTTATTACCAAAAAATTTCTTGCTCACATAGATCCTTTTTAAGGCTCCGTAACTCAATAGAAAAAAACGGAGCCCTTATAGGATCACTTTGTTGTCCGTCTGTCTGTCTGTCTGTCCGTCCGTCCGTCTGTCTAGACCCTTTATCTCGAGAACGCGTGGAGGTATCGAGTTGAAATTGAAACCATATACTTAGGTCTACAGTTCCTTGAAGCTGTGAAAATATCAAACTTCTAGTTAACATGAAAATAAGATACGGCCGTTTATGCCGCAAATACGTACATTTCGACACTCTCAAGTGAATCAAAATTCATAGGGTATTTCCCGTTGACCTAGAACTATTAAATTTGGCAAGTAATACCGTCTTATACTACAAGTATAGGGAAAAATATGAAAACTGTACTTTGTAATTGCGATTCCGACTTGCACTTGTCCGGTGTTCTAATTTATATGTCCTATTTTTCTCTGCTTTTTGAAGTCGGTTTAGATATGTAATTTCAATATTAAATATTTTGTGCTTATAAACCAAATTTGTAAAAACATGAAATCATACTCGTTTATGGTTGAACGGTCAGCTACGACTGATTTAAGGGTACGTTGAAGAAAAATAAAATATGCCTATGGAAATATGTGGTGACGTCGTCGTTAAGGGGCAAATGAAAGTCATTCTTTTTTTCATTTCACATAATACGCTTATTATAAAATCTGTCAACAAAAATCAGTCAAGGAAAGCTATTCCTTGAAACACTTTTCAAACAGTCAATATTGGCGAGAATAAGAAGAGGGCAATTTAACAGGCAATTGTTTTCAAATAAATTAATTTGCTTGCCATAACTCAATTTTCTATCGTTAATTTAATTTTCCAGTTCAAGTAAAATAACGATTTCGTTAGGAGGGGCAATTTATTTATCAGTGGCTTTTGCCCATGGCTTCGCCCGCGTGAAAGTGTCTTTCACACAATGTATCTTTTAAAATTACTTTTGACAATTTATGAATATATGAATATAATTTGCAATATTCCGGTAAACAATTCTTGTCGTGCTTAAAATAAAATAAAATATAAAACATAAAATGTTTTATGCGGGCGGGCGGGCGGTGCACGAGTCTGCATTTTGAATAGCACGACAAGAATTGTTTAGCGGAATATTAAAAATTAAATTCATATATCCATTACTTAGTGATGGACTTCCGCAAGGTAACGCCTATTTTAATTAATTAATTTTGACAGTTTGGCAGTTTTTTTCTATTTTACGATTGTAATAAAGAAAACCCCATCCAAATCCGTTAAGTGGTTCCCGAGTTAAAACGGAAGAAACAGACACACAAAAATAAAAATAGTTTTGACACAATTAATTTCTCACAAAAATATTCGATGTACAGAAACATCTTCCATGAGAAAGTTATTGAACGAGCGAGCGAAGCGAGCGAGTTCTTCGACTTTACTAGAACAATCCAGCGTTTGTATGTAATATATGTATAATACGAGTATGTATGTATGAATGTTTGTTCGACGATAACTCGAGTATCGTTGATCGGAATGTTATGAAACTTGACAGGCAAGTAAATAAGGCAAATAGAATTTTTAAGTTCAAACATGAGCCAAATCGGTCCATCGGTTCATTGTTCGGGGCGAACTACTAGTTTATACGTAAGTAATATTTGTCATGCCTACTTAACTTTAATCTATTTAGCAAAATAGTAACCCCAACCTGGGATCCCAAAAAATTGGCTATTGGATATATTGGCACTTGTCTGTCTGTCACTCTATTTGCCAGATATAACAATTACTCATAAAAAATAACAATGTCTCATTAATAAAATAAACAAGGTTTTTTAAAGCCCTTCGGGATGTTTATTTAAAAGTTTCATTTGCCGCATCTGTTTTAGATTTTATTTTTTAGATTATTTCCTGTGCGCTAAATTTAACATGCAATTGTTTTTAAATAAATTTATTTGCTCATCATATCTCAGTTTCCCATGTTTCAACAACAATAAAATGACCATTTAGAAGAAGCAATTTATTTTTATTATTTTCGTAGGGTATTTGTGCAGATAAGTTTTATAAAGGAATTCGTTTTGTAAATATTGTGTAAAATAATGTGTAAAACAATAATAACTACACCTATATAATATAAGTACATATACACCTAAAGATGGACTTAAACCTAATAAAAATAAGGTTTACGTCTATCTTTCAACATTACTAAACTATGTATATCTATCTATTTCACAATATTGTATTTTCAAAAGCTTTATGCGTATTTACGTATTTGGAAATTGCCCAAAATATGCAAACGCTTATAAAATCTAATTTTTGCAATGCTAAATAAATATTCTCAATTACCTCAATTTTTACCAAAATTTTCATAAAATGAGAGGAACGTTTTCACAAAATAAAGAAAGATTTTTATCCAAACTACAGCCAGTAACACGAAAAATATTTTGTTTCTCTCATAAAATAAGTTGCTGGAATTAAAAATGTTGATTCAAGCCAATTTGCTGTTCAATACGGCACCGAAATATTCGAGGCCGGCAGAAGCGTTGGCATTCTTGTAGAAGTCCTCTTTTGCGACACGCGCCAACCACGCTGCCAACTTCGGGTACCTGAAGCAAAAAGTGGTTCATGAGTATAAATGCTAATCTACATGGTACAGAAGCTGACGGCGCATGACACATCAATTTAAGAGCTCCGTAAGCCTCAACCCAACTGTCTGTCTGTCTGTCTGTCTGTCCGTCCGTCCGTCTGTCACAGGGGTCTACAGCTTCAGCCGTAATAGGTGGACAGTTAAAATTTTCCCAGGATATGTAGTTCTATGGCCGCTAAAACGACAAATTAAAAAAATTTTAAAAATATGAAAAACAAAAAGAATCCTGGAAAAAAATGCATTTTTCGAAGGTTATTTGTTTCAATGGAGTTGATGCTCGTGGTTGTTGGCACTTGGTGGAACTTTTGATACATTTTTGATTGAAAAACACTTGTACTTGTCCACTGATTTATATTATTTGGCAAGCCAAGCGATTCATATATTATACGTAAACAACCAAAAAACCTTTGATAATGCTTTAACAGCGAAACCGGTAAGGGAAATAATATAAATCAGTGGACAAGTATAAGTGTTTTTCAATCAAAAATTTCATTTGTTTCAGCTTTTTCTTATAGATGGTAATACCATAGTAAAAACAGAATAGTAGAACAACTCCCGCACCGTGCTTGCCTTTGGCCTTTCAACGGTTTTTGTTTAAATATGCTGAGTGAACTATTTATCTGATCCAGATCTGTAGGTCACTTCGTCTGCAAGCTAGAGACCCGTGACATACGGACGAACAGACGGACAGAGAGCAGCCGTGTTGCCCTTTGGGTACTGAACCGTAAAAATGGGCAAACAATTCTGAATTCTTCATGTTTTGTACATTAGGTTACAAAAAAAGCTAAATAGAAAAATAAGGCGTTAGACATACATAGTTTATGTTCTTTAATTTTTTTTTAAATTAAGCTATGCACTGGCGAGAGTAAGCGAATCATATCAAAAACCTCAGAACAATTCAAAAACTAAAGACAAATAATGATTTTGATTTTGAATTTATGATAGCTTTTGCATGAATGCGAAATACGAAGATTAAGTTTTGAACCTCTTGAAAATACGAAGTACTTAGAATACTCATATTATTGAGAGTTTGGGACTAGCTATTTACCGTTTACTTATGTTTCTTTCAATAATAAGAGCTTAATTTATCTTCTCAAAATAATACAAGTTAGCATAAAAATACAAATTCAAAACAAAAGAAGACAAAACGGTCCCAGGCTCGGCATGCAAACAGTAGCCGATTTTCAGCGTGGGCCATAAATTTACATACAGGAAACAAAAAATTATTGAAAAACATCAAATATAAAATAATAGTAATAACAAAAAATCAATTGTAATTATTAAATTATAATCAGACTAAAAACTAGAAACGTCACAGAAATTAATAAAACCAAAACATTAATAGAAACATATTGTGATGATCATCACAATACGTACAATGTACAGTGGAAATCAAATCGAAGCACAGATTTCCTAATAGGGACTCCAAGATCCAAGCATGGATCTTAAATAGCTTCTTAAATAGCCACTTCGAACAATTATTACGGAAAGATATACTCACACTATGCATTTCAAAATGTAATATGATTCACGTGGGTAAGTAAAGAGCCATAGCTTACGAGAACGATTTGAAACACGACCGAACTACTATTTAGTCTAAGCATTTGCTCATGTCTCGAGTGCAGTAATATGTCTTCTTCAACATCACCTTGTAAAAAAAAACCGGTCAACTGCGAGTCAGACTCGCATACCTAGGGTTCCGTAATTTGACAGTTATGGGAACAGGCAGGAAGAAGGTATCTTGCCGATAACTGTTTATGAAGACTAAAAAAAGAATTGACTGCACCACATTTTAATTTTAAATTAATATTAGAAAATAGATTTTCTATGAAAGTGTCATCACTTCACGAGTTAACAAACTCATCAATAAGATAAGATAGGCAGTGAAACCAAATCTTATTTATTTAGAAATTTCATTAGGAGCTTGAAGTCTTCTGATTGAAATCAATAAATATATATTTCTTTCCACGTATAGCAACAAAATAGTGAAAAATATTCTTTTACCGTACTCGAAATAAAACTCGTGAATGAAAAATTTTATTTTGTCATTTTACTATCGTGAATTTCTCAACCGCTATATTTGTTCTCTAATCTTTACGTAATTCAAAATTACCATTTTTCGTTCCACCAGTTTCGGTAATGAGACAAAATGGACATGCATTTTTCTGTGGTTTTGTAAAGATATCTCGAAACCGGTGACAGTAATTATAGTAAAAGTGTATACCTATTTTTATAATCAGCTCTTTATTATCTGCATTTTGATACCCATATTGTAGGTATTTACTTTTTTTTAATCGCTATAGTTTTCCTGTAATTGGCCAGTTATGGCCTATAATCATAATACTTTTCATTTTTTTCCGTCCACCAGTTTCGGAAATAACTAATGGGACATGATTTTTTTTGTGATTTTTCAAAGATTTCTCGAAACCGGTGACAGTAAATATAGTAAAAGTATACATTTTTATAATCAACTCTTTAGTATCTACAATTCGATACCCATATTGTGTTTTTAGGATATTCTTTTTATTTTTCTCTCTTTTGTATTGGAAATATTTTAAACAATTTCAAATGTTTCATTTTTTTACACCTTATAAATTATTTTTGTGGCAAATTTCAAGTCTTTATCTTTAACGGTGCTAATGAAACGTAAATATGCGATATTATATTAAAAATATGTTAATTACATGCAATGCTAACAAAACTAATGACATACCTACTTAATAACAAAACTATGAAAAAGAAAATTAATATGTAAGTAGGTAGGTAACAAAAACAACAGTCGTGCATGTCTAATGAATATGAACCAAGTGATGAAAGAGTGCATGTGTGTGTGTGAGTGTAAGGGTGAGTAAGTGAGTATGTTGCGGATGAAACAATTTACGTGACATAGTGGGACACTCCGAAAGTTTTGCGAAAAAAAAAAATTGTTCTATAGGTACATTTTTTTTAAATCTTTTCAAAGTTCTCTCCACTAGCCTCTATACAAAGTTTCATACGTCTAAACCAGTTTTCAAAACACTTTTTCCAGTCCGCCGCAGACACCTCGTTTACAGCCTGCTCGAACGCAGCCAGCGCATCTTCCGGCGACGAAAATTGTATTCCTTTGAGCAGATTTTTTATTTTTAGAAATAAAAAGAAGTCTCACGGTGCTAGATCAGGGCTGTAAGGAGGGTGACCCAGGAGTTTGACTGGCGTGCTGTCCAGGAAGTACCTCTTTTTGAGGTGCATTGTCGTGGTGGAGCAGTAGCCGGCGGAGCCCTGTTTTTGGTCGCTTGTTGCTAACAACAGAGAAAACTTCTGGCAAACAGTTGGTAGTATACCATTCGGCATTGATGCTTCTTTGGTCCCGTAAGGGAATTGATACCAAGTGGCCACTCAAATTAAAAAAGCTAGCGATCAAAGTCTTCCCCCCGCTTCTAGAACGCTTCACTTTGGTAGGCGTTCGTTGGTTCATTTTGAAACACCCAAACAGTCGACTGGCGCTTGGTTTCTGGGTCGTATTGATAAATCCAGGACTCATCACCTGTAACGATGTCGTAAACACGCCGAGACGAGCCTGCTTTAAATTTGTTTACCATATCACGGCACCAATCCACCCGGACCTGCTTCTGAGCATCGGTGAGGTTGAATGAATGAATGAACTGCCAGCACGTTTTCTTCGGTAACAGCCGTCAAAGGGCGACCGCTTCTTTCTTCATCCCCCAAAGTTGGTCGATCGCGCTTGAATTCGTTATACCAACGATACACGGTTGCCTTGGAAGAGCCTTCATCCATGAATGCCATTTGAAGTTTATCGTACGATTCATCCGGTTTTAGGCGACATTTGAAATCGTAAAAAATCATGGCTCTAAAATGTTCCCGGCGCAGATCCTATTTCAGCGAGACACAATACTTTGAATTAGCTCGCAAAAAATGTGGAGGGAAATTTTGAAATTAGAGCATACCTATTTCTACTTACAAGTAATCATATTTTCGAAAAACATTATAACTGGCCAGTCTCCCATATATGAAAACTTTTTTTCGCAATACTTTCTGAGGGGCCTGGTAATTCAAACCAACCATAAATTGTAACAGGTATATTTTTTCTGAAAATATAGGCTAAATCATGAAGACACATACTGCTCTTCAACTTTCAAGTGGTATTTTTTATAACAAAATTATTTTTTGAAAATCAGTTTGGAGAAATGGGAATGTGACGTAATAATCATACCGTTTAGGCTCAATAGGGAGAGTTCCTTTACGTAAAGAAAGAATGAAAAAAAAAATTGGGGATAAAACCTGAAGATGGGATTACTGAAAATAAAAAAAACAGACGTCGGTTTTGACATTAACTTTTTTTTTTCTTTTCGTCAATGGCCTATTTCCTGTTATGCCTAAATGACATGACTATTACGTCATCAAAGCTATTTATTCAGTTCCTGAATATTTTCATGTATATCTTTTGTATTTCAAGGAGAAAAAAATTTATACTTTTTTATGACATTAAAAAAGTATGGTTCCTTTCAAAGAAATCGACAATTAGGTACTGTTATGGTATTCTGGACCATCGAAACATTGCAAGAATGTTTGTAATAATCACCCAGGACACTGGGTACTCTTGGGGATTTTGCGAATTTGATTTATGAATGAATTCTTAAATGTACTGAAGGGATCACATTCATGGAAATCTGTGTTATTGTTAAATCGATGAGCAAGGCGTAATAAGAGTTAATTAGCACCATAATTATTATTGACTATGGGAAGATGGTAGATGTCTGCTGTGGGATGCAACTTGCGTCAGCACTTATGCTAGCTGTCATTTAACCTCCACAATCAGAACTGCAGGATCTGCGGCTGAGAGTGCCGCCAGGCAAAAGCACATCAAATACAATGATCTAAAACAAAATTACATTTTTATTCCCGCCACATTTGAAACGGCCGACGTATGGGGCTCTGGGGCCAGGGCATTCCTAAAGGCACTCGGAAGAAAAATAAAAGACAGGTGCCAAGACCACCGCTCCATGTCGTACTTGGCGCAAAGGATTTCCCTAGCCATCCAACGCGGGAACGCGGCTAGCGTAATGGGGACCTTTGCGCCGGGTACGATGAGGGGCGGACTTTTTGATAGTTAGGGTTTTATTTCTAAGTTAATTTTATTTTTATAGCATAGGTTCTTCTTTTTCTTTTACTTTTAGGATTTTTAGTTTATTATGTTTTGTTTAATTTTAAATAATAATGTTATCTCTAGTATTTATTAAATCTTTACTTACTGATAGAAAATGCAACATATAACAGATAAAATAGTTTTCTTTTGCTGTGGCGCGTACGAGTGCCAGGTACTGATATTGTTAGTTCTTGAAACAATGCTGTAGCATATAATCTACCAGATAACAAATCATGCAGCAAGGAAATACCTAACGTTTTACGTCTATTTTCTAATGTTATAAGATGATACCGTTCGCATTTATATATTATATTATATTTTATATTTGTATCTTGGTGTTTTGAGGAGAGAAAAATATTCACAGTTTCGAACATAAATAATTTAACATAATATGAATTCGTAAAGTCACAAGTACAGTTAAAGTTTATGCTTAGGACACAGGATTTATAAGTGAAAACTTGTATTCTTACTTGTCAGCATCGATAGGCACAAGTTTGTCACTACTACCGATAGTTGCCACTGCGCAGATGTCAGCAATCGTGAGTTGGTCCCCAGCAAGATATGGCTTATCGAGGAATGCCTCCGTAAAGTTGTAGGCTTGCATCAACTTCTCTTTGTTTTCTGGCCGGATAGCAGTCTCACCTCCGCGGAGTAAAGGGCCCTGAAGGGAAAAGATAAACTTAATTTATTTTAAATTTTTGGTGTTTTTATAAACAAAGAAGCTATAAGTATCAGTATTTGGCCGGCCACGCAGCTAAACTGAAGATTGGTCGCGGAATTACATTCAGGCCCTGGCTTAAGAAAGCAATTAATGACGTTGTATTTAGATAGCCATAAGCATATTTTTATTGGATAAGCTGGTCTGGATTAACAGAAATCGTGCTTGTTAATTTTGGTAAAAAATTCAATTTCTCCTAACTAACAGCTGATTGTTTTTTTCCAGTCGTTTCAAATACTTATCGCAAAGCGCTCATAATAAAATTTGTTTTTTGTTTTAATGTACTTAGTAACGAAAAAATATGTAGCGTGTAGGGCTACCAGAAGCCAGGAATTTTCCTGTCATGTCTGGAATTTTGGCCCTCTGTCGGGAAATCAGGAAAAAACTGATTTGTCAGGAATTTTAAAAACTAGTTAATAAATGCTTGAAATTATCATATTTAATGATTTACAATGTGTTTTTAACAAAAGCTGCTGAAAATCGCGCTTACTCTGCTTTAACATAAAAACTATAAGAAAATATCAGGAAATTTACTGAATTATCAGGGATTTCGTCAGGAACTGAATCTGGTAACCCTTCTCGCGTGGATCCCATTTCTTTCGATCCCGTGGGAATTCCAGCTTCAATAAGTTACTTAGGATATTCTTTTATACCTTCTTTTGATGAAAAAAATACATAGCTCCAGAGCTCCAGAAATAAATATATTTTTTATAAATAATTTGTTTCTTTGTTGTATTGTTCCATGGATACTTACAACTATGGCACCCAACGCGGGAAACAGGACGCCAGTATCAAAATGCAGTCTTTGGTCGACAACAGCTTTCTTCTTCGGGTCTCGCGGGTAGAGCGAGTCATCTGTTGCATACTTGGAGACCAGGTACGACGCTATGGCATGGCTGTAAGAGGAGTTATGTTTTGTTATTTATTCACGTGTTGGATTATTGGAGTCAGTACAAATAAAATCAATCTGGAATTTTACTTTTATAATTTTTGTGCAGAAAAACTGGTTTGCATAAATTATCGTACCAAGAACGAAATCCTGCGTTTATTAAAGGAATTTTCGTGAGTGTCCTCGACATTAAAGGAGTAAGTATTTTAAAATTGGCGAAATAGATGAAGAGCAAAGTGAAAGTGGGTAATCGGAATAGAAGAGCTTGTATGACTAGAGTTTGTCAAGCGAATTAAGGCAACGCGTTTTTGGTGGGGAAAAATGAAATCGACAGTATTGCACCACTGAAGTATACTCTGTTACCCCAAAATTAACATCTTGATACTTATGTAAGTTGACTTTACTGACATCTAAATTTATGCTGGTCACTTTGTAAAAAGTCATCATAAAGCGAAGAAATCGATTCAATGACCCTTTCTGTGAAAAACAAAGTATAATACTATTAAGTTAAGTCAAAAGTATCCAGTACGAATTTGGCGATATAATATCAAAAAATATAAACAATATAATATATATAATGTCAAAATATATACATAATGTCAAAATATAAATATATATATATAATGTTAAAAAAGACATTTACTCAGTTTATTTGTAAGGTCAAGTTAAGATAAAAAATCGATTTAAGGCTTTATGCAGGTAAAAGCAAGGAACCCTAATAAATTCAACATGGCCAACCATTAGCATTCAGAATGCTAATGTTAGTGTAAACGATCTTACAATAGTCTAATAGTGCGCTCGAAAAATGCAGCTATAGCAATGGCGACATTCAATACAAAAAAAGAAATGAAATAATTAAAAGACGATATGAAATATTTATTATATTTGATTAGGCGCGTGAAGTTTAAAGCTTAAAACAGGGTCTACTTCACAGTAAATAATATATTCCCACGCGAATACTTACTGTAAAACACACACTAAATGATAAATTAATATGTTAATAAACAGTTTTAAGTATAGTTTGTTACAATATTATTTATTTTTTATCACGCTGTACTGAAATAGTACTACACTAGCACTCGCACGATAGAATGTTTCAAATACCGTGTGATCATACAAAAAATCATAATAAGCTTGTTTAAGCTCACAAGGTTTTAACGTTGGACCAATATAAGCCTATGTAGGCTTACAAGACACTTACGTAAAAGCGATATTAGCCTTAGGCAGCTTATACATATTAGTTTCGGCAAGATTACTGTAAATGTAAACAGCATTAAATTAGACCGATATTAGAATGATACTAAAATAAATACGCTTATAATTGGTGCCCAAATCCAGGCTTATACGACGATATAGAACCAATGTAAGAGCGAAAAAATGGTAGTCTTGAGATTGTTGTAAGCCTGTTTTTTGCTGGTTGGGTGGCCTTATAGTACTTTTATGCTGTAAAGTATTGTTATCATGAATTCTTACATTTAAATAATTAAGCCTTACCTGTCCCAAATTGTAAAGTCGTCGTCTGTAAGTGTAGGAACAGTGTGCTGCGGATTAATCTGAAATAAAAGCATTTTTAATAAAAAAATACATGGTTAGAGCTTGTCCACATGCCGCGTTTTACACATTGTTTTCAGGTTTCAGTACCCAAAGGGTAACCAACGGGATCCTCTTACTAAGACTCCACTGTCCATCTGTCACGTTTGTCCGTCTGTCTGTCGGTCTGTCTGTCCGTCTGTCACCAGGCTGTATCTCATGAACCGTGATAGTTAGACAGTTGAAATTTTCACATATGATGTATTTTTGTTGCCACTATAACAACAAACACTAAAAAACAGAATGAAATAAATAGTTAAGGGGGCTTCCATGTATTAAACATGATTTTTTGCCGTTTTTTAAAGATAATGGCACGGAACCCTTCTGTTTTTTTGTTACTCGCGCGTTGTACGCGCGTAGCATGTGGTCACAATGTATTGGAGCCTAGTACTTCGACTACGCGCGCGGGCTTACGCACAAGGCCTCGCGCGCGTAAAACGCGGCATGTGGACAAGGTCTTAGTTAAAAGCAGCTTTCATAAAAATGTTGAGGTGTGTTCAAAGAAAACGGCCCTGCTCAGTCGGAGCAGGCCGCTCAAAAAACAGGCGACATCGAGGTGTTTTAAAATTTTTGAATAGAAAATTTTACACCTAAATCGCAGCATAAGTTTTATACTTTGGATTATAAAATATAAAGTCAAAGAACGTTTATTAAAATCTCATGGAAAGGTTTTTTGGGATTTTAATCATCGAATGAATTTGTTCATTTTGAGTTATGTAAAATGAATGATGCTTTAGATCTAGTTCTCCGCTAATCATAATTTTATCTTTTATATTTTATGCACATATGTATGTATATGTCATTTATTTAATTCAGTTGCAGCAAAAACGGTTATTAAATTAATAGGCAGTTTATTTCTACGTCACCCGAAATATTATTTAAGAAATACATTTAAAAAATAGAGATACCTATTTTGTTTCTTCGCATACCTGATCAATGTTCATGCATGAACACAAATTCTTGAGTTGTGCAAATGTTGAGTGCAATACGCTTGTCTAACAGTTTGCCGCTACGCATTCGTGAAGCTTCATCTGTATCGTCTTCAAGTTTAGGTTAAAACAGTACTTATTTATTTATTTATTTATTATTATTAAAACTACACAGGTAGGTAGATCACAGTAAGTTGAGTCACTTTGTATTGACGTTGTTCAATTCTACCACGTAATTTATGTGTCTGCACATTTCTTAAGGCAGGCCCGCGCAGAAATGAGCAGGTTCCGTACCGTTATTTTTTAATAATTAGTTATTTAATAACTTAGCAACAAAAACTGCAAAATCGTCAAAGTTTTGGAATTTGGAATAAGGGGAGTTATAAAAGCATAATATAATTTAATATACATACGTATAAGTAGAAAAATATACTACACATAAACAGGAAATATTAAAGTATACCTACATGTATATGTATATATATATGTATAAACAAATATCTAAATAGGATATATTTATAAGTTACGTAAATTTGTGCATGACTAAGTCTAAAAATATAAATTATGTTTGTGTTAAATGTCAAATTAAATTAAATTAAATATATATCTTGATATACAGAACGGTTTAATAATGAGTTAAATAAATTCGCTTTATTACAGATATTTATGTATGTATGTAAAATTTTAAGGTCCCCGTCACGAGAAGCTATAAATTTTGTAAACACACATTCGAGGGTTCGCAACCTTTGGATTTGGACATGCATTCGAGACTCGAATGACAGCATTGACAGCGTCACGTCAGCTCACTTCAAAATGGCAGCCCAAATGTTTACGTTCTAGGGCCGCGTTCAGTTTGATCGCCCGCTCATCACTGACAGCAGGATAGCAGATACAAAATCAACGCGTGCAAAAGAGATGTCATGATCGACGGGCGTGAGCGGGCGATCACACTGAACTGAACTCAGCCCAGTACCACAAAACATTAGACGACAGCGTTTTATATCGCTAAAATATAACCCGACCACGTGAAATTGCTCGTTAGTTTCGTATTACACGTATGTTACTTTGAGTTGATTGAATTTGGGATTACTTGTTGTTGATTGAATTGTCGCTACGTAACTTAGTAGAAGTTCTTTATTTACAAAACTTATAGCTTCTCGTGACGGGAACTTTAGTATAATCATTTTATCTTTTAATAAAGGTACCTTTCAGTAGTTGTATAGTTTATTAGCATGTACTATTATAACAAGGTTAAATAATAATCGTTAGCGAATCGAAGTTATTTAAAATCTGCCACGTAAGTAAACAATCATTACCGTGCCAAAATCTACCGTAATTTCAAGTTTTGCTTCATAATCAACTATTTTCTACAATCCTATACAGATGCCAATATACTCGTACTTTCAAATGAAATGAATCGTATTTTCTTTAGTCTGGCAACCGACAACATTTCATTTCAGTTAACCATTTGTTTTTAATATCTATATTGAAAGGCTGCGTAAAAAAGAAGCTTATGTATTTTTTCATTTTGTTTTATTTTACGTTTTTCCTGCATAATTTAATGTTTTCTTATTCACTCATTCTAAAAGGACGTAAGTCGCATCTGAGGATTTCAAAAGTAGATGTTCATTGCCAATCGATCATTAAAAAAAAGCTTGGCATGATATGAAAGTTGTTTTTTTAACAAAATTAACTTAAAGGCAAATGAAATTGTTTTTAAAATCCTGTTTACCAGGTTTACCATATTTTTAGTTTTTAGAAAATATATCTTCATTTAATCACAATTTAATACTGAAAAAAAAATAATGCACAGAAGGCCCATATCTCGAAATGGCTTTTAGTTTTGCACCAATTATTAATTTGTAATGTTATCGATTGGTAATTTTTCTATTGACAACCATATTTTTGAATTGGCAACTCCGTAATTTTGACTTGACGAGTTGAAGACACTCCATTGAAATTTACACATTTACACATCTATATAATAGGTCGGGGAAAAACTCTTTTCGCAAATAGTATGTATGAACTTATAATAAAATCTCTTTGGCTATGCCATTTGTATCTGGCTGGTTTTGGCATTATTAAAAAGTTTAAATTTTAAAAAATAAATTCCAAATTAAAATTAGGTAGAATGTGTGATTTTCATTTGTTTTTCTTACTGTTAAGATGAATGAATCTAATGAAAAAATTCGATACTTTTTAAAATTTTACTACAAAAAAGGCGAGAAAAAAATGTATGATGTTTATGGACCTAGTGCAGTGTCTGTGAGAGTAGCATAAATTTGGTTTAAGCGTTTTCAATCCGGAAATTTTGATGTCAAAGATGCACCTCGCTCTGGGTGCCCTGTTACGGATAAAATGGATGCCATTTTTGAAAAAGTGGAGCAAGATCGGCATATCAGTAGTTACGATGTAGCTGAAGAACTAGGAATTGACCACAAAGTTTTGGCGCATTTTAAAAAAGCTGGGTACACAAAAAAGCTCGATATTTGGGTGCCTCATGAGCTCACTGAAAGAAACTTAATGAACCGTGTACTCATCTGTGATTCTTTATTACGACGTAATGAAACCGAACCATTTTTGAAAAACCTGATAACTGGTGATGAAAAGTGGATCACGTACGATAAGAACATGCAAAAAAGGTCGTGGTCAAAGGCTGGTCCAGCTTCACAGACTCTGACGAAACCCGGGTTATCTCGTAACAAGGTATTGCTGTGTGTATGGTGGGATTGGAAGGGCATTATTCATTATGAGCTGATACCGCCAGGCAAGACCATTGATTTTGAACTGTACTGCGAACAACTGATGAGATTAAGGCAAGAAGTTGAGAGAAAGCGGCCGGAAGTAGTCAACAGAAGAGGTGAGGTTTTTCATCATGATAACGCTAGACCTCAGACATCTTTAGCCACCCAGCAAAAATTAAGAGAGTTTGGCTGGGACTTATTAATGCACCCGCCATATAGTTCTGACTTTGCACCTTCAGATTTCCACTTGTTTCGGTCTCTTCAGAATTCTTTAGGCAGTGTCAGGTTAACATCACGAGAGGACTGCCAAAACCACTTGTCGCTGTTTTTTGATCAGAAGCCCCAGAATTTCTATAGCAATGGGATCATGTTCCTACCTACAAGATGGCAGAAAGTTATCGAACAAAATGGCACCTACATACTTTAGTTAAGTGTAAATAAACTTTATTAAAAAATATTTTGAATTTTCATATAAAATGCGAAGAAACTTTTTCCCCAACCAATAATAATGTTGTAAAAAAGTTGTTTGTGTACATTGAATATTTTCGCGAAATTTTAAATGGAATGGGTTATTGTTCATAAAATAACGCCCAAGCCGGAAACGGGGTAAACATTTAAACAGCTTTTATAACTCGAGAACCACTGAACAGATTTGGATTCGGTTTCTTTTATATAATCGTAGTAACCATGTTCAACACATAGGCTATAAGGGGTGTTAATAAGATAAATTTTATTTCAACTGCATTTATGTTCATTATTAACCCGTCCGCTTTTTTCCATTTTTTGCTTTCCCGCCAATTTTGTTTTTAGCTATATCTACTAAAGTAGTGGTTAGATTCCAATGCGGTTTTCTTTTTTAGAACTAAATAAATTTTCCTTCACAAAACAAAAAATAGGCAGTACCCATTCTGTGTTGTGATAAGTTATAATTTAGAAATGTAGTTAGCTGAGTTGTTGACTCGAAAATATAACCGAGTTGAGTGTTGAGATCGGGAATATTTTAGAATGCCAAACTAGGTGTAAGCTTTCTATAATCTATAACCGATGTCAACTCTATGGAACGCTGACTCAAGTTATATTTTCAAAATAAGCCTCGATACAATATGTCTATCCCTCTCGAAGTAGTACAACGGAGTGAAAGAGAGCATTGTATCCCTCGCTATCGAGCTACACTAGCAGATCGTCGTTTCAGCGGATACGACGTCGGCCTACGCTACGTGGTCTCCATTCAAACGCCTTTAGGCCCCAACGACCATCTGAATCTTTCCACCCAAAGAATAAGTATTTACCTTAATGAATTCTTCCTTTAGATGCTCAGCTTCACGCAGATTTACATCAATATACTCGACATTTTGGATATTTAGCGCGTCTAAGACCATCATAGCCGCACGCGCTGGTGGGCTGGCATCAAGTTTGTACAGCTTCAGGACCATGATTGATATCTTTATCTGAAAATTGATATAGTATTAATAAAATGTATGTAAGTCATCATTATTGTCACCAGGAAGAATCTTAGTAAGCAAATTTTTCGTAAATGAATTATGCGAAATTAGACATTAGACAGCTGTTAGAAGATATACATAACGGCTGTTACTATACCCGCGGTCCGAATTAATTGTAAGCTATCTTACAGTTCATTCAAATTCATGCCGTCCTTATCGCACTTACTAAAAAAATAATGTGCTATCTCTGACTCACTCACAGTTTGAGCGATGTAATTCTATTTCGGACCGTACGGTATCTTACTGACTTATTCATTCACATTCAAAGTTTATCTAGTTATTGCAGCTACAGTTAAGTATTTTTATACTATAGGTAACAAGCATCAATTAAGTTGTTTGTACAAACATGGTAATCTGACAAGCTATTATGAACATCATTCAGTAATAAGACCATTGGTAACATTGGACATTTTTGTAGAAAGATGTTTATATACTAGATTTTATAAGTCAGTAACCGCTAATATTATATTTTTATTTATTTTATTTTTAGGTTTCCGTAGTCCGACAAGGAACCGTTATAGTTTCACCGTCTGTCCGTCTGTCCGCGGCTTAGCTCACAGACTATCAGTACTAGAAAGCTGTAATTTGGCATGAGTATACATATTAATCTATCACAGCTAGGTAGGCTTTACAGGTTTACGAATACAGGTCGCGCTAAACTTTTGACCCCCTCTAAACATTACAATGTATTATGGGCCGTTCTTCAAATGTACGGGACTAGAAATTAAGCGCGATCTGTATTAGTAGACCAACTTATAAAAAGTACTGGGCAACTACGGAACCCTACACTGCGCGTGGTCCGATATGCACTTGGCCGGTTTTTCTTTTGTTACCTAAACAAATGCTGCTCTCTAAACAACCGACTCAATTTGTCTGTTTTTTTGTGAGTAGGTTTTGGTTTGTTTGTCTGTGAAGCTTCCCCACGGGAATTACAACTCTCGTGCCTACGCCAGTTTGATATTATGTTTAACGTATAATATATTCTTTCTCCATCGTTTTCTTCTTAAATTTTAGGTTATTATTCTTCTAAATTCTGTTAGGATAGTGTTTTGTTTGTACTTAGTGGCTATTCTAGAGGCGGGTATGTATAAACTCAGGTAAATATGACCGAAATTCGATCATGAAAATCAAGATTGGCGCAATCGACAACATTACAAATTAATAATTGATGCAAAAGTAAAAACCAGAGACATGGGCTTTCTAAGCATCATATTTTTTTTTCAGAATTAAATCGTGATTAAATAATGAGATATTTTCAACATACTATAAATATGGTAAATACAGGATTTCAAAAACAATTTCCTTTGCTTTTAAGATCATTTTGTTTAAAAATAAATCAACTGTCATGCTATGTGACAGCAGATATAAATATGCCAAGCTTTTTTTTAAATAATCCATTGGCAATGAATATTGACATTTGAAATCCTCAGATGCGACTTACGTCCTTTTAGATTGAGTGAATAAGAAAACATTAAATTACGCTAGAAAAACATAAAATAAAACAAAATAAAAAAATACATAAGCTTTTTTTTACCCAGACTTTCAATATAAATATTAAAATAAATGGATAACTAAAATTGTCGATTTTACTGGGCGCACTCACTGAAGGCACGTATAATTTGGTACGTGATTTTAGACAAAAGAGTAATATTTGCACATGTACGTTGTCATATAAAGCTATAGAAGACATATTGGATAACCATTTCCAACCCTGGAACTGTATTCTTGTTGATCAGCATCGAATCCATTCTGCTACACAACTTGGTGGAAAAAGGCTAAAAGAACTTTCAGCTCTTGTTAGCAGTTCATTAGCGCACTCCAAGCTTATTCTCTAGTCAAGACTCTGCGCAAAGTATAATTCTCTTTTTACTATTCTTTTCGCGACCGGTTTGTTTCAGGAATGCCGGACCAGCGCGAAACGAGCTGTCCGTACTCCGTACCACAGATAATAGTTCCGTACCTTTTGAAATGGAGTGTGCAACATAGGTAAATGTGTGAGTGTATGTACTCAATCTGCGGCGTGACCCAGTTCGAATAGGTTCTATCCTAACAGCATTTGGAACGCGTAATATAATGAAATTGTTATTTTACATAGAAATTTAAAACAATGCCAGATGGATTTAGATTAGCGAATTCATATTATTTGAAAATTCGATTAATGATTCATGATGGAATAACAGACAAATTCTTTTGCTTTTTATTTTACAAATATATTTATATCTTCTTTGACATAAAATATTATGTAAGAATTATTTTTCATTTTTCATTGTGTTCATAAATTATTTGCCTCATTAAGTTATTAGAAAATGAGCAAAATATGTAGGTATAGAACACAAAGGACATTAAAAAAATTAAACTGCTCGTTAATAAAAAAAAAACAAAAAAAAAAGTTAAAAATCTACTTTCGAAAATTTATTTTATTTTACATAATTTTAACTAACTTTAATTAAAAGTATAATTGCTATATTTAGCCTTTTATTTTCTTTAAATATTACTTATTACAATAAAAATTAAATAAAAACTCAATTTTTTGTGTTTTTATTTAATTTTTATTGTAATAAGTAATATTTAATTAAAAGTCCAACATATATAAGGTGACTTTAATTTATGCAGCCAAACTCATACTGGAGGCTTGATAAGTGATCAGTAACACGGATCGATAACACTTTTTGTCAATTTCGCAAAATAAAATTTTGACGTCCCATAGTAAATGACTCGTAAATGTAACACGAAAAGAATATTTTACGAATTTCACAAAAAAGGTCATCGATCCGTGTTACTGATCACTTACCAAGCTCCCAGTATGAGTTTGGCTGGATAAATTAAAGTCACCTTATACAGGTTGTAAATGCAAAGTCAAGAATCATCATCATCATCATCATCATAAATACTTTATTGCACAAAAAAATAAGTACAAAAAGGCGGACTTAATGCATAAAGCATTTTCTACCAGTCAACCCACAGATGGTACAAGATAAATAGGTAGGTGGGCGTGCAAGAAGAGTAAAAACTTGAAAATTACAAATTAAATGAAGATACTACTCTAAATTAATAACTATAGGTAACAATACCTAAAAAGAATATATGTTAATACATAAATAAATACAAGTTTTAATAAGTATATTGTAAATAAATACATAAATAAATACATACCAGATGTATAGGGTATGAAAGTATACACGATTCTGATGTCATTACGAGAAAAAAAATACACCTTCAATTTTCACCAATAATTCCATAATTTTTCTAAGCTATGGCTACGCAGCTCACGGGCCTCCCCACACATCTAATTGCACCCCGCAACCCGCACCCCTCATCCGAGTGGCCAGCGACCAGTGAAGGTGTCCACGCGATTAGTGTATTTCGAGTAAAGGAAATCGTATTATGAGGTACTGGTACTTTATTTAGACATCCTGGCTCTGCGCCGCGACCTCTCAAGGTGGTCATGAGAAGTAAAGAAGCTGCTGTCCATATTCTCAGGAACGGTAAAAAGCTTCGTTCAGGAGTCTCTGCCAAAAATGATCTCACTCCTTACCAGCGTGAGTACTTGAAAAATTTGCGCTTGGAG
Source organism: Ypsolopha scabrella (assembly GCA_910592155.1). NCBI lineage: Eukaryota > Metazoa > Arthropoda > Insecta > Lepidoptera > Ypsolophidae > Ypsolopha > Ypsolopha scabrella. The sequence goes on from OU342982.1 coordinate 17,718,215, forward strand.
CTGAACCAAAGGATTGAACAAGGTGAGACAGATATTTCTATTAAATATGTTAACAATAGACCAGTAATTGTGAACATAAACCAACCAGCAAAAAAGTAGTTAAACATGGTCTCACCGAATTGACTCTTTTCTACACGAACCTGGCGTCGATCATGGCTAAACGAGATTTGTTCTTACTCGAAATTGATAATCTAAGACCTACCTTTATAATTATAACTGAAACACACTTGAAACCTACAATATTAGACACATTGATAAACATAAAGGGATACACACTTTATAGAAAAGACAGGCCCCCTAGTAAGAGTGACAAAGGTGCCGGAGGTGTAGCTATTTACGTGGCACATAAACATAGCGAGATATCTATTATGTCCAATCTGCACCCAACACTGAATAACAAACTGAATGTAGAGGCTCTGTGGATTAATGTCCAGTATGGAAATTTTAAATTGCTTATTGGCGGTGTGTATCGTCCTACACATTATGACTTAAAGGATTCAGATAAGCTTCTGTTTGAGACAATTGAGAAAGCTGCTGCTGATGAAAAAGAGAATTTACTCATTGCTGGAGATTTTAACCTCCCAGATATCGAGTGGCCGTTAAGAAAGCTGGAGGGCTACAATGCACTCCATGAAAAATTTATAGAATTGCTTACCAATACCAACTTACATCAGTTAGTGACTGAAATAACTAGGAAGCGAAATGACGAAGAGTCCTTGCTAGATTTCATACTGTGCAATGATGAAAGCTTGTGTACCAAGGTAATTCATAATCCCCCCATAGGCAAAAGTGACCATTTGGTTCTGCTTAGCAAAGTGCAAATTCAGAATGATCATATCCATGGCTTAGTTGAAAAGAAGCCTCGCAGAGATTTTTATAACGCTAACTATAAACTTATTACTTCACAATTACTTTTAAATGATTTGAATTGTACAACCTTATCTGATACAAATGAAGCTTGGACGAAATTCAAAACTGTCACACATAAAACAATTGAAACAAAAATACCATTCACCCGAATAAAAAAACATAAAAATAATAAAAAACCATGGATTGGACCAGAAATTATTAAATTAACACAAGAAAAATTACAAAAATGGAAATTCTACCAGCTCTCTAAAACAAAAGAATCTTATGAAAGCTATAGAAAATTAAATAATAAAATAATTAATGAAGTGAGGAAATCAAGAGTTAAGTTTGAAGCAGGTATTGTAAATGGTAGCAAGAAATGTTTTTATGCGTACATGCGCCAACATCTTACCTCTAAAGTGTCTGTTCCCCCGTCATTGAGAGATGAAATATCACAAAAAATTACTGGTAACCATAGTGATGTTGCGAATATTTTTGCAAAACAATTTGAAAAATCTTATGTAACGGAACCACCTAACCAACCTATACCAAGTGTATGCTGTCCTCACGTAGAAAACTCACTTGAACATATAGATTTTACACCAGAAGTTGTAACCAAGACACTTAATACATTCAAAGATGACACTGCAATGGGACCAGATGGATTACCAGCAATATTTTTAAAAGAATGTGAAAGCCTGCTTTCTTCTCAACTTGCTCACATTATGACCTTGTCTTTAAGAGAAGGGAAAGTGCCACTGGACTGGAAAGAAGCAGAGGTCACTCCCGTCTATAAAAAAGGACATAAGCTTGATCCAAGTCACTATCGCCCTATAAGTTTAACATGTATTTCCTGCAAAACGATGGAAAAAATAATAGCAAAACAAATTAGAACCTTTTTATCTAGAGAACAGATCATAATTGAGGAGCAACATGGATTTGTACCCCGTAGATCAATAGTTACCAACTTGCTATGCTGCTTAGACTACTGGACAAAGAACTGGGATGAGCATGCACCTATTGATATAATATATCTGGATTATGAAAAAGCGTTTGATCGTGTCCCGATAAAAAGACTAGTTGCAAAGCTGGAACACTTTGGAATACGTGGGAATCTTCTGAAGTGGATAGAGGACTTTCTTAGTGGGAGGAAATTTAAAGTCAGAGTCGGCGAACAACTTTCAGACTCTCATTCTGTCCACAGTGGTGTTCCCCAAGGTTCCGTACTAGGCCCCGTCCTCTTTGGAATTTTCTTAACAGACTTAAAGATTATCATTAAAAGTGGATTATCTTTGTTTGCTGATGACACCAAGATAATGGGAAATCCACTAATCTCTCACAACATTATTCAAGATGACCTCAATCGAATCAATAATTGGACTAAAGATTGGCTTTTAACATTAAACTCGGATAAATGTACCGTTTTGCACGTTGGTAACACAAATCCTCAACTTTCGTACACAATTGACTCAAAGTCTTTAAAGATAGTAACATCACAGAAAGATCTGGGAGTTACAATAACAAGTAATCTGAAATGGGATGTACACATTCTTCAAGTTACTAAAAAAGCCAACTCAATAACTTACATGATCAGAAAAACATTTAGCTACATTGACAAGGAACTATTTCTAAAGATTTATAAAACCTACCTACGACCATTATTGGAATACGCTTTCCAAATTTGGAGTCCATATTTCAAAAAAGACATTAATATGTTGGAAAGAGTTCAGAGAAGAGCGACAAAAATGGTAGCTGTTTTACGTGACTTACCATATGAACGACGTCTGCAAGAACTCGGGCTAACTACACTTGAGCAACGACGACAACGTGGGGACCTCATCGAAACATACAAAGTGCTCACTGGACACTATGACGTTCCCGCGCTGGGGGAACTCTTCAAGATGAACCAAAATCGTCATCTGAGAGGTCACCATCTTAAAATTAACACGTCGACATGTGCAAGCAACCCACGTAGACATTTCCTTCCTAACCGTGTAGTTCACGAGTGGAATAAACTGCCTGACAGTGTTATAAGTGCTACCTCAGTGAACTGCTTTAAAAATAGACTGGACAAATTTTTTAATAAATAAAAACATAAAGTGCTGTGACATACACATCATCAGCTTATAGCTGCTTGTGTATAATAAATAATAATAATAATAATAATAATAATAATAATAATCCCAGTATTTAAAATAATATCTTTACCGATCATACTAACACACCCTTAAAGGATTCTTGCCTTTACTTTTACACCCTATATGAAGATTTTAATAAAATAGACAACTGGTGACCTGGTAAAGCCGCGATATAAAATCCGATTAAATTCAAGTTTTATGTCATTAAAATATTGAAATATCATAATAATGAACTAATTACAGAAAATGAGAATGAAATTTTTAATTTTTATCAAGAGCTTCATAAATAAATAATTAATAAATAAATACAAAAACAAAGTCCAAATTAAGTAAGCAAGTGATTGCTTATCGTATGGCAACGGTGGTACTAAATAGTCAGTATAATATAAACGAATTATAATGAAAATTTAAATGTCGCTTACCTTTAAACTCGCTCGTACGCACACGACCCCTTTGAATGAACGAATGTCTCGTACAGAGTTGTAAGCAAACTGAGGTGTAATTGTGTAAGACAATCGTATTCATTTGACAGCCAAAGATGTTTGGTTTCAACTGTCAAAACTTAGCCGAATAGCCGCTTGACAACTGAAATCGTACGATTTAGGCAATCAAATGAATACGACGGGACGGTGATTCTCGCACATGCCACAATTTGCGAAGGCGGAAAGCGGATGATTTTTACAAGCCCGAGACCGCTATTCCGGTAAGCGCAAAAAAATTTGCTACGGCAGCTTTCGGTTGATTTTACAAGGGATTTTCTACGGAAACGATTGATTTTTCTACTTTTGAAATTTTTGCGCACGCCCAGAATCGCCCGTCTGGGCGGCTATTCCGGCATTGTTGCTCATTCGCAATATCAGTTATTAGATATTTGTTTAAAGTGTTATAAATGCCATGTGATTAAAACTAGAGTTACTTAACTACATCAAATAAAAACTATAGGACATAAGGAATGCTATCTATAAGTTTTCCTTAGATCCCATAGCTTATATTTGATGTGGTTTAATCATTCTAATTTCCATCACATGGCGTTTATCAACCTTTAAACAAATATCTAATGACTGAGATTGCGCGAGATAAATAATGCCCCAATATTCGCCCAGGCCCTCAATTCCGGCACGTGCGCAAAAATTGCATGAGCAGATTGCGGGTGACTTTAAAAGGGATTTTGTACAGATATGTGTTGATTTTTTTTAATGGAAACTTATAGTAAGCATTCTTTATATCCTATAGTTTTAATTTGACGTAGTCACTCTGATTTTCATTGCGTGGCATTAATCACACTTTAAACAAATATCTCATGATTGATATTGCGAATGCGTATTAATGCCGGAATAGCCGCTCAGGACGGTTATTCCGGCAAGCGCAAAAGAATTTGCTAAGGCAGATTTCGAGTGACTTTACAAGGGATTTTATACGGAAACTATAGATTTTTCTACTTTCGCAATTTTTGCACACGCCCACCTGGACGGTGGTACTCGCACATACGACAATTTGCGAAGGCCAAAAGCGGGTGATTCTTAGAGGCTCTTCATGAAGAAACGTATCAAATTTTTTAAATAAAAACCTATTGTCCATATTTATAACATACTTTACGTGTCTTTTAAATTATCATCACACGGCATTTATGACGCGACAAACAGAGGCGTATGAAAAGCAAAGCGTGTGAAACTTTTCGCGAGAATCGCCGTCCTGGTTATTTATTCTTCACTTTGTTCGGGACAATTTTATGTATTATTATTATTTTATTTTTATTTATTCGCTCTTATGGAGTAGGTAATAAGGACAGTTATTGAAGAGCTACTGTCGAAATGTCTGTTTAGTAATGACCGTGAACATTGTTAAAACAGAATGTCTTGAAGTTATGGATGTGGTATTAAAATTCGTGTTAATAATCTTTTGTACTATACTCGAGTATAGTACGAACGTATGTTATCTCATGCAAATTCACAAGGACTTATACGAGACTCATTAAAAGGTTAATGAGAAAGGTACTCAATAATGAAACATCATTTTTAGGGTTCCGTACCTGAAAAGGAAAAAACGAAACCCTTGTAGGATCACTTTGATATCCGTCTGTCCGTCTATACGTCTGTCTGTCTGTCTGTCAAGACTCTTTATCTCAGAAACGCATGGAGGTATCGAGTTGAAATTAAAATTATATACTCAAGTATACCTTATAGTCTCTTGAAGCTGTGAAAAAATCAAACTTTCATATTTTTTATGCCCCAAAAAACGTATATTTCGACACTCTCAAGGTAATCAAAATGTATATAGGGTATTTCCCGTTGACCAATACTACAAGTATAGGAAAAAATATTAAAACTATAATATTTGTAATTAAATCATTAAAAAAATCACAGAGGTGAAGCAACGGTATAATACATAATCGTATGGGTGACCAAATCTTTTTGTAGATTTTTTAAACTTTTACTTATTTGTACGGAACCCTCGTAGGGCGAGTCCGACTCGCACTTGTCCGGTTTTTTTTATCTGTGCATACCAAACATGAAATACTGAAATAATGATCATCATGTTGCTTGACAATCTTTCAAGACAAGGATTGAACAATGGCGATTTTGGTGTCTACAGCGCGGTTTTCAGAAATGCTACGGAGTATATGAGGTAAATTTCGTTTATTTAGCCAAATTCATACTGGAGATTCGCTATGTGGACAGGAACAAGGTTCAATGACCCCGTTGGTGAAACACAAAAATATTTTTTTTTGCCTCTATACTGGTCCAAGAACAACCACGACTCAACTAGTTTAAGAAGTCTAAAGTTCATTTTGCGTATTTCACAGAAAGGTGATTGAACCTTTATCCTGACTGCTCCTGACCACTTACCGAGTCTCCAGTATAAAATTGACTATACAACATGAAATTTCAGTCATTCTGTTAATGAAAACTGGTGATAGTACTCGTTCATATGAACAACTTGGAGCAATCCCTGAAATTGTGAAAAAAATATCAGCTGTTCCATAGAAAAGTTAAATTACTCGACCCAAATATATGAAACAGCTGATTTTTTTTTCACGATTTCAGGGTTGATTTCATAGTAAAAGTTGTTTATATGGACGAGTACTATCACCAGTTTTCGTTAACAAAATGACTTAAATTTCACGTTGTATAAACGAAAGTCACCATAAATATATTTGTATGAAGTTAAACTAGGTACGTTGACATTTGGGGTACTCAGCTAGTGAAAAATACCGCCCAAGTGCGAGTCGGACTCGCGCACGAATGGTTCCGTATCAATATCTATAAAAACGGCAAAAAATCACGTTTGTTGTAAGGGAGCCCCCTTTATATTTATTTTATTCTGTTTTTTTGTATTTTTTGTCGTTATAGCGGCAACAGAAATACATCATCTGTGAAAATTTTAACTGTCTAACTATCACGGTTCATAAGATACACTACCGTCATGCTAGGAAAGCACAAAAATGTCGCTTAGCCACTTTCTTATGTATGACGGCAGAACAGCCTGGTGACAGACGGACAGACAGCGAGAGCGGAGTCTTAGTAATAGGGTCCCGGTGGGTACACTTTGGGTACGGAACTTCGCTGGGAAATCCAACTTTACACAAGTTTTCAGAAAACCAAATGTGTATACAATACCGAAAGAATACGTATTGTTGTAGAAGATATGGAAAATTTGTAACGCATATTTCCATTATGGAAAAAACCTATAGAAACCTCTGGAAATTTTACTGTCACGTTTTATGTCTGCAAAATGAAGCGTATCATTACAAACCTTGATACGAATAGTTTTTAAGTAATTATCCATCTTTTAACTACAAGACTTTTTCAAAACGGTGAAAGATTAAATAAAATTAAATTAGACAGATTCTCACTTACGTTGAATTTGATAAGGCTCTACATCGTGCTCACTCGCGCTCGAATCTACAGTTTAGTTCATTCTACACTCTCACGACACTTTTTTCCAATACCCATGACTCATGAGCAGTGAGCAGTGGCGTAGCTTGGTGGATAAGGGCCCCGGCATGAAGAAAAATACGGGCCTTTCAACGTGGTTTAATTTAAACTTGTATGAGCCCCTAAACTAATTAATAGGTAAGGATACGATAAGAGAAAAGAATCCAGAATACTTTTTTTTTAAGTAACATAACCAGAATACGATGACTTTCAAAAGAAAGTAAGTTTAGCAAAAAAAATAACAGTGAATAAACAACAATGCAGATGCCAGAATAGTAGTTTATGAAACTGGTTCTTAAAGAGGTTATTAAAAGAAAAGTGTGAATATTTTTTTAATAGGTAGTATTACACGAGTCTTTTAATACCTAGTTATCTATAGTTTCATACACGAATTCATCTAAACTCATGCCAACTAACCTGTTTTTATAATCTTGGTCAATTTGTCGTTAGCCATTTTTGATTTTTCTTGCAAAAGCTTGTTCTAAAAGTTTTCGTAATTTCCGTCGTTATTTCCAGAAAGTCAGGTGGAGTCAAATATAAATTAATATTTTAATTCGGTGTGTGCAAATCGAAGCCTTCATACCAAATTTCAGATTTCTAGAACTTCTGGAAGTAAGACATTTTTTTTTAATAATACAGAACCGGACGCCCTTATGAAGGTTGGAGGGTAAAGGTTTCTTAATTTATTTGTTGTTTGTGTGCTTATTCTAGCCTGCATACCAAATTTCAGCTTTCTAGGACTTTTGGAAGTTGGCAATATATTTTTTAATTTATTTGTTGTTTGTGTGCTAATCCTAGCCTGCATACTAAATTTCAGTTTTCTAGGACTTCAGGAAGTACCCTAGAGGTTTTGATGATCATCAGTGAGTGAGTGAGTGAGTGACGAAGTCGACGAATTTGAGTTACCTATTAATAAAATTCAAAGTATAAAAGCTAGCCAAATGAAACTTATCGTATTTAATAAGACTGCTTACTAATACTAAATCTTATATTGAGAATTTGGCATCTCTGTTGTCCAGATCGAAGCTATAGTTCGAAAATATGACGAAACGCTTCGAGAAAAGGTACGTAGTGCCCTGCTTCGTTTGGCTGGTCTTGGCTTTGGATATTATACGAGCAGGCTCATGGTTTTCCCCCTCCACGAAGCTCAGAGAGCCCTCGGAGGCCCCATGAGCTTCGGGGACCTGGTGAATCGCACCGTCTTGCCCTATGATAGCTATGCCACTGCCCATGAGCGATAACAAATCGGTGATGAGTTGATCACATTATTTGTGAACGTATCGTCGTGTCTTATGGCGAAGCTTCGTGATGATAGACATGGGCATGGATGCCGTCATAAAAGAATATCTAAGGGCTATAGTCCAACGACTTTGAATTGAATAATTTTGTAGCCAACTTATACGGCAAATACCTATATATCATTTATTTGTATAAGAAAAATATTTAATAATGTAAGTACATGATACGAATTAGTATGGTGCAATTAACCCTAGACCTCTACATCCAATGTAAAAGTATCATTCCAGCACCAAATTGTTCTATACAGTCCACGTATTGTTTGGTAAAAAAAGTTACACCATTTTTTGCGTCGTGTTTGGGGGGGAGGTGGGGAGAAGTTGGGTTTTTTCTGTTTTTCTTAAATATTTCAATAACTATGCGGTTCAGCGCAAAAGTGCCAAGCACAAAAGTAATCTTCATCAAATTGCAAACAAAAATAGTCTTCAGCATAATCTAGCTAAAGTGAACGGTTCCAGAGTTACGGAGGGTGTAAAGTAGCAATTGTTCGGTTTTTTTTTAGATTTTTGGAAAAGTATTACATTATCACAAGGGAACTATTTTTTTTTATACAGGATTGTGTTTTATGAAAACAAATTGCAATTTTAGTGGCCAGTGGTATGAAAGTGATAAGCCCTTGAAGGAACGACAACCTCACCACCCTCTCCAGGGGTGCTACTTTTTAAGGAAAAAGTGGCTTCCACAGGCTTATGCCATATAAACCTGTGGTACGGAGAAACCCACTCTGAACTAATAAAAAGGTGGAATGTTAAATGCGACCTTATTTTAATGTATATCATCATCAATCGTCATCAGAATTCAGTCCTCTTCAAACATAGCGCCCTTTTCTTCTAAATATTCGTCACGTCCTGCAGCTCCCCAGGAATTAGTTTCCCTCATAGTGTGCGCTTGCAAAGACGAATGCGTCCGTAACTGTGAGTGCAATAAGAGTGGTCTAAGCTGCTCATGCATACGCGGTAATTGCTCAGGCCTAGGATGTGATAACAGGGACACGAACACCATAGACGAATATTTAGAAGAAGAGGGCGCTATGTTTGAAGAGGACTGAATACTGATGACGATTGATGATGATTTACATTAAAATAAGGTCGCATTTAACATTCGACATTTTTATTCGTTTTATTAGTTCAGAGTGGGTTTCTCCATACCACAGGTTTATATGGCATATGCCTGTGGAAGCCTCTTTTTCCTTGAAAAGTAGCACCCCTTAAGAGGGTGTTGAGTTTGTCGTTCCTTCAAGGCCTTATCACTAACATACCACCGGCCACTAAAATCACAATTTGTTTTTACAAAACACAATCCTGTATAAAAAAATTGTTTCCTTGTGATAATGTCATACTTTTCCAAAAATCTAAAAAACCGAACTATTGCTAGTTTACACCCTCCGTAACTCTGAAACCGTTCACTTTAGCTAGATTATGCTGAGACTATTTTTGTTTGCAATTTGATGTAGATTACTTTTGTGTTTGGAACTTTTGCGCTAAACCGCATAGTTTTCGAAATATTTAAGAAAAACTTAAAAAGCTCAACTCCTCCCCCAAACCCGACGCTAAAAATAATGTAACTTTTTACCCTTTTTACATATGTGGACTATATAGAACAATTTGGAGCTGGAATTATACTTTTACTTTGGATGTTGAGGTTAGGCCGTTTTTGGGCTAATTTCCAGATCAAATGTGATGTTGTGGTTTTTCCTGATTTTTATAAAAATTATAAACTTCTTAAAACTTTAAAGGGTGTGAAAGCTATTTGACTAAAATTTGATTTAAAGTTTTATTATTAAGTAAAAAATTATAACTTTTGTTTTCCTAAACGAAAGTTTAATCTAAACAATCTAAACATCTAAATATTTTAGTAAATATGAGAAACAACATAAAATATTATTCAAAGTCAAGGTGTTTTAGACTAAAATTTGCTATTTCTTTGAAACTACGAATGTTATTTGTATGGTTCTTCCAGTTGAATGCAAGTATTATTATTAAAATCATTGTAGAGGAAATGTAAATCTAAAAGGTTTTTAACGGTGTTTCTTTTACATTTGTCGATAAAAAGGGATGTCGCGTGACTAGCAGCAGCGTCAAGGTCATCGGGTCCATCCATCAGCCTGTTGCGTCCACTGCTGGACATAGGCCTTTCCAGGATTTCACCACACTTGGCGGTCCTCCTGGAAGAAATGCCCATACTCTGGGCAGGCGGGTTGGTGAGCGCGGTGCCGAAACCTTTGCACCAGTGACGCCGCTGCCCGTCACTAGTCTGTTTTATATAAGGCCCGGCAATTGGGGATGGATATACCGCCATCCATCGGTCCCAGGCAATGGTGGGCCGCCTGGTTTTGCCTGAGAGCTGTTCTCTTACTCTCCCCCGAATAACTTCGGGAGGATTTGCGAGTAAGATGGTGGTACCTCCACAGTCGAGCCCGGCATCAGCTCTACCACCTAAAAGTCATTGGGTACTCCCTGGTTTTTCATGTATTATTATTATATGTAGTATATAAGATGACTTTAATTTATCCAGCCAAATCCCTACTGAAGACTTGGGAAGTGCTCAGTATCTTGATACTGAAAAAGCTTGGTTCGATGACCCTTTTTGTGAATACTGAAATACTCATTTATTAATAAATAAAAACTTACATGTCAAAAAAATACAAATAAAGTTTTTTTCTAAAGATAAATGAGGCGATGAGAGCCAGAGTGGCCTATCTTTTCCAGACACAATTGATTATTAATTGTGTCTGGAAAAGATAGGCCACTCTGGCTCTCATCGCCTCAAATAGTAACAATGATTTGAGATTTCTATACAGAATACATTATAAAAATATCGTATGTATTATTTATACATGTCATTGAAATAATTAATAAAAATTTGTCATATAATATTACTATTTCATACTGTAAAAAAACTCTGCGGTAGTATGACATGCCATACCGACCAACAACTCTTTTAGTTTAGTGATGTAGGTAGTTTCACTTGACGTGCATTGTATGTCGTCAGGGATAGCATTATATATTTTAGGTACCAACGTAAACAGACATTTATTTGATTTCGCGAGTCTCCTGGCAGGTATGTACATCCGATCACGTCGTTTTATATTTACGGTACCTAGACCTACGTACCTACATCGCTGTTTTTACGGAACTGATGTAGGTTTCGTCTCGCATACTTTGCTATTTCGAGTATGAACAAGGAGGGGAGGGTTAGAAGCTTATTAGTTTTTATCAATTCTTTGGCTGAATGGTCCCAAGGCACCCCCGCTGTTATTCATATTGCACGTTTTTTATAGTTTAATTGCCCTTTCTCGGTCTGCAGAGTCACTGAAAGTAGCCAAAGTAGGCTTTTCTTACGCTATCGTAGAACAAACCAGGTACGAGCCTGAAAAAAGCAAAGCATGCTGAGGATAGGCGTTTACATGTAACATCAATGTGTGGTGTCCATGTGAGACCAGCGTCGATGGTGAAGCCCAAGTACTTGACTTGGTCCACTTGTGGCACCAGCAATCCGTTACACGTAACCTTCAGGTCGTGACCTCTAGTTTTTCGTAGCTGAAAATGCGTAATCTTAGTTTTATGGAAGTTTAAAAGCATACCAGCTGGCGGAAAACCAGTCGGCTAAATTGCTCATAACGCGAGATAGTTTGAACTGAAGCTTTTCATAATTATCATCAGCTACAATAAGACAAGTGTCGTCAGAAAATATGACATAATCAGCTTCATTTGAAGCAGTCGTAATTTCATTAACTAGTATAATAAAAAGGGTTTTTCCCATTATGGAACCCTGGGGAACAGATTAAATTTTAGATTAAATTATTCTTTTCTTGTTCCTTACAAACGCAAACCCAGCCCCGGGTCAATTACTATAGGACGTCAAGATTTTATTCAGCGAAATTAGCAAAATGTGTTATCGATCCGTGCTACTGATCATTTACCAAGCCTCGAGTATGAGTTTGGCTGCATAAATTAAAGTCACCTTATATACCGGGTGTAAATAGACTGAACGAACGAAGTAGTCATCTCACATACCCCTTTCTGGGGCGTGGGGACTCAGTGTCGGGGCGGGTGCCCCCTTACTGAGATTTCTTTCAATGCCCATAACCATGGGCATGTCGTTGGCTTGGTTTTTGTCAATCCGGTGGGGGTCCGCGGCTCTACTCCAGAGGAGCACGGCTCGACTCAGGGAGGAGCCACGGTTGTCGCGGGCGCGGGTTCGCGAGCGCGCGCGTTGCGGACACGGGTGTTGCGGGCGCGGGAAGGCTGCATATAAGGTCAGATTGAGCACTTCATTTTGCATCAATCAGAACTGAACTCTACGACGTTTATTTTAAGTTTAAAATAGCGCGCTCTCAGCCGTGGCTGTTACGACCACCAAAAAACACGCGCCCACAAAAACCTGCGTTTTTATTTAATAACTCTGCTCCTAGATGAAATTTTTAAAATATTCTAGGACGAGCCGGCGATGTCATACAAATTTCAAGGCTTTATGATTTAAGGAAAGTTAAAAAACATGAAATTGAAATTTAGAGGTAACTTCGTAATTTTTTTCTATCGAGCGAACTTAAAGATTTTTCGTTTTTCTAAGATCAGTCTATCAGCCATATAGTCTACTGTCTATATTATTTTAACTATAGATACCGATTAACCTAGTTACACAATGTGATATGCTCATTTGAAGTTGGACATCTAGCCTTATACGGACCCTTAAATGAAACCACATATTCTACCGACCCTACTGAACCACTTTTCCCAAGAATCATACCTGCGGATACCCTTAATTTGGGAAATAATTGAGTTCCAAACAAAAATGCGTGAACCCTAACGCACCGACATACGGGCGAGTTTAGAGAGAGCGTCGTCCGTTTCACAGGTCAGGTTTCACGGACGACGACGCTCTCTAAACTCGCCCGTATGTCGGTGCGTTGGTGTTCACGCATTTTTGCTTGGAACTCAATTATTTCCCAAACGAAGGGTGTCCGCGGGTATGATTATTGGGAAAAGTGGTTCAATAGGGTCGTTAGAGTATGTGGTTTCATTTAATAGTAGCAGTCTATTTACACCCAATATATAAAAACTATCAATTTTTTAAATAATTAAAAGGAACTTTTATTTTATCACTCTTTAGCCAATTTTTCTGTCAATACCCTCTTCTATATCAAATTTAGTTTTACTGTTTTATTTCATGTCATTTATACCCAAGTAAAAGCAAATAACTTATGATCTATTGAGCCTCAACATTTGACTTGGCTAGTTTTCACATACTAGTCATCATAATTTGCTAATTAACTTATCATTTTTATGATGCAAGTTCTATGCCAAGTTCCGTAGACAATCCTGAAATTTATTTATAAGAAAGTATTGGATTTTCAAGTAAATTTAAAACACAAATTTCTTGTTTTCTTTTCTGCCACAACAATGTTTCCTATTTTAAAAATATGACTTTTTAATTTGAATCCATAACATTTCAAAATACTAACCCGCTAATTGTATTAGCTATTTAGAAAGTAGGTAAAAAGCTAAGGGACTTGTATGTATCCCTTTTCCAAAATTTTGATCTGTACATACTTAAATGATTTTTTTTAACTTTTATTTTTCAACAAAAGCCTCGTAGGCATAATGACTTTCGTACCAATGCCAATAACTATTTTGACTGTATTAAAAAAAAAGCGAAATGGCATGACCATAGAGCATAATATTATATCAATAGTCATTGACACTTGACATTGACTGCTAGTATTTTTATTTATTAATAGGCAAATGTATTCTAGCTGTTCAGCCCATATCCTTAAAATTTGTATTTTTTTCAAAATATCTCTAGAACTAAAAAATAAAAAAAAATAAAAAACTATATTGAAATTTTTTGGAACAAGAATAAAAAGATATCTCCATAGATTTTTTATTTTTTTACCTTAACAGAAATGAAAACTTGTGGATTGTGGCATTATTGTCACAAAGCAAATGACTTATGAATTTATGATCTATTGAGCCTCAACATTTGACTTGGCTAGTTTTCACATACTAGTCATCTCATTTAGCTATTCAAATTATCATCTCTATGGTACCTATATGCAAGTTATTGTTTTTATATTGCAAGGTTTATTCTTCTAAATATTTGATTTGCTGGTAAAAACTAGCCAGCCCCCTAATTCTGTATCGTAAACTCAGTTGCCAAACCAAGTGCCTATCGTCTAAAACATGGATATGCTTATCTAAGGATATGTTCGCACTTGAAATGACTTCAGAATTCGTAAATAGTTCAACACCCATTAAAGGTCATTTTGGAAGTTCACTTTTTATCTGTTTTTGGTGAATAGCAACTATAGCTAACACTGAGTTACACAATAGCCCCGCTGGTCATCTGAGGTTTAATAGATCATTAAGCTGTTTACTTCGTGTAAATAATGCGACTATTCAAATTTAAAAAGTATACCTGTTTTTAAAAGGAAACATTGTTGTAGCAGAAAAAAGAACAATAAATTGTGTTTTAAATTTACTTAAAAATGTAATACGTTCTTATAAATAAATTTCAGACTTGTCTACAGAACTTGGCACCCATTTAGATCTCAAGTCTTTTGTGTGTGAAAAATCATTAAAATAAAATTTTCTTTAATGACTTTGTAGGCAATTTATCTGTCAAGACCCTCTTCCTTAACAAACGTAGTTTTACTGTTTTATTTCATGTAATTTATTATCCAAGTAATATTGTTCGTATCTACCAAACTTTAATATTGATGGATATACGGAACCCCAAACTAGAATGCAAAAAAATTGGGTAAATCCAACTGGCACTTGCCAACTATAACAATCACTCTCTATATAAACCCATTATTACAAGGTTTCTTATATTAAAAGGTAAGCCCTTGAAGTGATTTCAATAAAATTTCGTTTACTGAATCTGTTTTTAACAATACCAAAATCAAACTGAATATCCTTATTTTTTATATCATTAACTTTTCGCTGAATTTAATACGCAATTGTTTTCAAATAAATTCATTTGCTCACCATATCTCAGTTTTCCATTTTTTCAACCCCAATAAAACAAACATTTAGAAGAAGCAATTTATTTATTATTATTTTCGTAGGATGTAGGTGAAGATAAGTTTTTAAAAATAACTATTGTCTTTTGCAAATAAGGAGAGCTTCGCGTAATGAAAGTAAAAAAACATTATTATAACTACAGTATATATGAAAATTAGGTTCAAGTCTATCTTTCAACATTATTATGTGTATCTACCGAGATTTTATTCCTATTTCACAATGTTGTATTTTCAAAAGCTTGTATTTTACGTATTTAGAAATTGCCCAAAATAACAAACGTTAATAAAATCATTTGCCATGCTAACTAAATATTCTCAATTATCCTAATTTTCTGAGAGCCAAAAATTACATAAAAGGAAAAAACCATTATCACAAAAAAGGAAAGATTTCTATTTCAACTACAGCTAGTAACACGAAATATACTTAATTTATCTCATAAAATAAGTAGCTGTAAGTTACAACTGTAAACACGCTTTTAAGTTTGTTAATGTAATGCATACAAAATGTAATACATTAAAGTACGTAATTTTTTTGTAAAGACTTTATTATTAATAAACTATTTCCGCAAGTTGCTTTAAAACAAATTTATTGCATACTTTTTATTCAAAAGTAAGGAAAACAATATGATGATCTGCATTTTGTACCAAGGTAAAAAGTTACCCCCTTAAGCCAACTTGCTCTTTAATAAAGCACCGAACTGTTCGAGACCAGAAGCGTTGACGTTCTTGTAGAAGTCCTCTTTTGCGACACGCGCCAACCACGCTGCCAACTTCGGGTACCTGAAGCAAAAAGTGGTTCATGAGTATAAATGCTAACCTGCATGGTACAGAAGCTGACGCCGCAGGACATATCAATTTTAGGGCTCCATAGTCCGACAAGGAACCCTTATAGTTTCGCCATGTCCGTCTGTCCGCGGCTTAGCTCACAGACTATTAGAGTCTGTCAAGCAAATCTTTTCAAGAACTAAGGGGTAAAATATGCATATAGCAACAAAAAAATTATAAATGTCAACTGTCATAAAACTTGTCTCTGGCTTTCTTGTTGATTTTATTTACGAATTAAATAAACCGAATTTGGTGATCGTCATGCCTAAACTGTGCCCAGCGATGTGAGGTGCATGCTGTTTAAGATGTTGAGTGCTACGACGAAGAGCAATCAAGGTTCCAGCGTCATGAAGATGAAGAAATGCAATCTTTGGAAACGATGTCTGTCTGTAGTAGTTGGTATGTTAGGTTTGACCAAGTTTGATACTTTATAACCTACTAGCTTTTACCCGCGGCTCCGCCCGCGTGTTAACGACAATGCTGTTTAACGACATGCTTTTTTCTGGTATAAAAAGTAACCTATGTGTTAAGTTAGGGTATAAGCTATATCCATTCTAAATTTATTCCAAATCCGTTCAGCCGTTTCAGCGTGAAAGAGTAACAAACATACACACACACGCACACGCACAAACTTTCGCATTTATAATATTAGTAGGATAGGATAGGATTTGGTTACTATTTCCTAGAAAGTAAATTATTTTTAATTTTTTAAATTGTATTGGCAGTAGCACTAATAAGGGGAAGATCTTATGATTGCTATCCAAATTTAACAAAAACTGGAAAGCGATTTTTCTAAAACGGAAGTTGAATTTAAAGTGTTTCTGTTTTTATAAAACAGCAATGAATGACCCGTAGTCTTTTGTAGAAGGTACCAGAGGTGCAACTGTGTAAGCCAGACTTTTATACTATATTTTTTACAGAAAGGGTCATTGAATCGATTTTTTCGCTTTATGCCGACTTTCTACAAAGTCACCAGTATAAATGTAGATATCAGTAAAATCAACTTATACAGAGTGACTTCTAACCTAACCCCGATATTTTAGTATTTTGTAGAATAATACAAACTGGTTTTATTAAAACCATTCAAAATCATATTCATAATTATTTTGAAAAGTTGGAGCCCTTTGAAGATTTTCGTAAAGTCCAAAGAAATCATGGTCACCCGAAGAAATAAGATAATTAGAACGCGTGAAGATATTTTATTATTGATCCCACTTTTTCGGACTATTTTCTACTTTTTCCGTATGGGAATAGCTAGGATAACCATACATTTAATTTCCAAGTAACATTTTTTAATAATATTTTTACTTTTAATTTTAATTGTTTTTACATTTAAAATGTGTTCCACTAACGTTCCTTAATCACCTCTAAAATTATCGGGGTTTGTTTGAAAGTCACTCTGTATAAGTATCAAGATTGTTAATTTTGGGGTAACAGAGTATATTTCAGTGGTGCAATACTGTCGATTTCATTTTTCCCCACCAAAAGTTCGTTGCCATAACTCGCTTGACAGGCTGTAATTTGGCATGGATATAAATATTAATCACGTCGACAAAATGGTAAAAAAATCGTGAGAAAAAATTCACGTTAACTGGGGATGTTTTTTTTTTACATCACAGCTAAGTAGGCTTTACAGGTTTACGAATCGAGCGAGCGCGAGTTCGAAGTTCGGGGCGAACTACGCTAATTGTTATTTAGAAAATTCCAAATTCCTAACTAGTTTAGTTTCGGGAGCGTCTCAAAGTTCTAGTTACTTCTAGTAAACGACGCCGACTCCGCAAGCACCTATATCATAGTAAGTATGCCTGTATGTACCTCTGCTGCCGACCCCGCGTATTGAATTATATTAAAATATTTAGAACGAAGGCAATCTTGTTTTTATTTCAATCTTAACACTACAAGCGACTCACTGACATGGACGTTTCACGTTAAACCAACGGCCGTGGTCCCCGAGGGTTGGGGAAGATTCGTGCTACGCCAAATTCGTGCCGTGTAAACTCGTGCCAAAAATCTTTATTTTTGGTGTAGATTCGTGCTCCGTTAATAAAACATATTCACTAGGTATAAACTCGTCCCCTTTTTGGTGTAGATTCGTGCCGTACAACTTAACAATTAAAAATGTTCATTTATTTCACATTGGAGTACTACCAGTTACAAAAGTCATTTCAAAAATAATAAATAAATAGAAGTAAATAGATTAAGTTTGCTTAACATCGATTTGCCGTTGTTCGCACTGAAGTCCAATGTTGATCGCAAAATTATTGAATGAATTATTGATAGAAGTACTTAAATTAAAACAAAAGTCTGAATAACAGCAAATTTTTTCTAATTATCACTATTTTTTTGTGTTATTATTAGTTATAAGAATAAACATATCATGTAATGTAAAGCGTTAATTTTATAAAAATAAAAACAGTGAAATAATTAAATTCTTTTATTAACTTATACTATTTTCATTTTTTACACCAACTGTACATTTTCTATTTTTGAGAAGCATTGCCAATTTAAGTACTAGTAAATAATTTAAACGGAGCAGGAATCGTCACTGGTAAAAAACAGCGGCACGAATCGCCACCAAAAAAAAGAGCACGAATTCCGCGGCACGAATCTTCCCCAACCCGTCCCAACACGGCCCCACCGGATATTTCACCTTGGTTTTCTTAAATTTTAATATATATATTTTTTACCTTGGTTTATGTGATTGTTTTAGTTTTCAGTTTAAATAGCAATGTGGTCGTTATAAGGAATTAGTTTTTTTTTTTTTTTGGATTTTTGGGTTCTTGTGTTGTACCTATTTGTATACTCGGTGCCCCCTTAAGACGAGGGAATTCGTGGTTAACCTAAAAATGCTTGCTTTTATATAAATTCCCGGGTGATCAAAATATGGGTGAGAAATTTCAAAACAATAATGTGCTTCCTCATTTATTAAATCTGGGAATTTTTAAAATAATTTTTAAAACAAGCAGAAAATTTTAGTCTATATACAATTTCTTTTTTTGTTTAGGTATTGTTACGCAGTGAAAAATATCTCAAATGTATTTGTGTTTAGTATTGCGTAGTCTTCCAGGAGGACCGCCAAGAGTAGCGAAATCTTGGAAAGGCCTATGTCCAACAGTGGACGTAACAGGCTGATGGATAGATGATGGATTGCCTAGTCTTTTATGAAATAAAATATTTAAAATAAGTTAACAAAAACAATGAAAATGTATAAAAACACTTCGTAATTGCGAGTTTTCTGAGCAGCCCGCTTCCAGTGAGCAGGATAGTCAAGTGGAAAATGAAAGCGTTGGAGCAGAACAAATTTTTCTGAATACCCTCGCCCGCTTCTGAATTACGCAGACTGAACACATAATATACCCCTACGGGATTGGAACCCACTAGCCGAAAACACAAACCGCTAGACCACAGAGACGATATTAAAGCAACGTATTGAGGACATGGATCTCCATCTTTCTTAGCAATAAAAAAACATATGGAATTACCAATTTATATACTAGATTAAGCATTTCATTGACATTATTTTGCCCGAAGATTTAGTTAACTGATTAATTTTCATAGCATAGAAAAAAAATATGTAGGAAACCTCTTTTAAAACAGAGATTACTATTTTTACTGACAAACGGGAGCGAATGAAGCCTCTAAGTTTTTTATTTAAATTAGTCTACAAATACACATCAATAAGGCCGATCGGATTTATTAAATTACTTATAGGAAGTTGATAGTTGAGATTGTCGGCACTTGGTGGAATTTATCAAACATTGTTGTGATAAAAAAACACTTGTACTTTTCCACAGATAATATTTAATTCTACACTACCCAACCGGTTTCACTATATAAGCATCATCAGGGGCTTTTTAATTACATAATTTTATGTATAATTATTTATTTAAACAATCTTTCTGTTGCTAGATGTCCGTGCAATAAACGATATAAATAACTTGCGGATAGATTGAATACGCATGACAGACAAACCTAAGATTAAAATGTTTACTGAATTCACCGTTTTGTTAAAGATAGCTGATAGTGTGTTTGGCATTCCGCATTTTGACTAAACGTTGCGTAAGAGTTGGGTATGCATCAAACAGTTGTCAAAGGGATGTCACTCTAAAAAAACTGAAAAATTCCCGAGAAAGTCGGGAAAATAAAATTTATGACGAATAAAGTTAAAGACAAATTAGCAAATAATGTGAGTTCTAATATTAAAAAATTAAATAAATTTCAGTAATTAATTTGAAATGTCAGAAATGTAATCTAATAAAATTAAAATAAAATTATTAAAAGCGAAATTGTCCATGTCAGATAATTTGAAATAAAGGCCAAGTCAAATTAAAATATGCGGTAGTAGAAAATGTCAAGAAAAAATGTCAAAGGTTATCTCAAATTGTCAATCAAAAAATCAATTTGTTTGGAAATGTCATAGGTGTGATTATTTAAAATATTGTAATATAGGTGAATTATTAACGTCAATTTTCTGATTTAATACGTCGTTTGAATGAAAATGTGTTAATTTGTTTATTTCAAGGGCCTCCAATGCTGACAGTTTTTTGCCTTTTCCACAAACGTGAAGAGCCCTAAAGTTTAAATTGGGGTCGAATGTATGGTTTTCATTAATCAAATGTTCGGCAAAATTTGAGTCAGTTTTCTTTAACTTCCAGCTTCTGGTATGTTCGCTTATTCTGGTTTTAAATGATCTTCCAGTCTGACCAACATATTTCTGATTGCACACTGCACAAGAAAGTTCGTAAACACCGTTCCTATGTGTAATGTGTGTGTTGTCTTTATTGTTACATATGAGCGTCTTAAGAGTTTTGTTTGTATAAAAGGCGGGTTTGCGATCTTTGAGTAAACGGGAGCAATTATAGGAGATGCTGCCAAGGAAAGGTAGTTTTGCCCACTTATTAGATTCCATTGATTTGGATTCAATATCGACTGTGGCATTCGGGGAGTAAAGTAGTGATCTGGTCATTCCTAGTTTCTTTTTATGTACAATGGAGTCAACGATTTTTGGATTGTAGCCGTTATTTAAAGCTATCTTCTTAATAGTAAGTAATTCGTTTTTGTAGTTTTCTTTATTTAAGGGGATATATAAAAGTCTATGAACCATTGAATAGAAAAATGCATACTTATGGGATAAAGGATGATTAGAGTCTGCGTGTATTATATTGTCGCTAAAAGTAGCCTTACGGTAAATCTGGAATGAATGTTTTTGTTTTTCAATATGAATAGTAAGATCAAGGAAGTTTATTTCATGGTGGCCAATCTCTAGTGTAAAAGTAATGTTTTGATTAATTGAATTAATGAACTTTAAGAAATTTTGCAAATCACCCACAGAGCCTGACCAGAGACACAGGACATCATCTACATATCTATACCAATAAGAAATGGAATCTTTAAAACGTCTATCATAAATTATCTGTCTCTCGATTTTGTCCATAAAGATATCCGCGCACAGAGGAGATAGGGGGCTTCCCATCGCCAAGCCTTTTGTCTGTTTGTAAAACTTATTATTAAAAGTAAAATAATTTTGTTCTAAACAGACTGATATTGTATGTTCTAAATCTATAATTTGTTGTGCGTCAACTGTCGACTCTACCAAAATTTCATTTATTGCACGTTTACATTCATCGACAGGTATACTGGGAAATAGATTTTTGACGTCAAACGATACAAGAATAGCTTCATTTGGTACTGGTACATTCTTGATTTTATTAACTAAGTCGACACTGTTTTTAATGGTGTGTCGAGGTTCAAACAACGTCAACTTTTTAAAAACGTCATTACATTTTGCGGCAGTAAGAGATGCTGGTGCGCTGACGTAGGCAACTACAGGGCGGATAGGAAATCTAATAAGTGGGCAAAACTACCTTTCCTTGGCAGCATCTCCTATAATTGCTCCCGTTTACTCAAAGATCGCAAACCCGCCTTTTATACAAACAAAACTCTAAAGACGCTCATATGTAACAATAAAGACAACACACACATTTCACATAGGAACGGTGTTTACGAACTTTCTTGTGCAGAGTGCAATAAGAAATATGTTGGTCAGACTGGAAGATCATTTAAAACCAGAATAAGCGAACATACCAGAAGCTGGAAGTTAAAGAAAACTGGCTCAAATTTTGCCGAACATTTGATTAATGAAAACCATACATTCGACCCCAATTTAAACTTTAGGGCTCTTCACGTTTGTGGAAAAGGCAAAAAACTGTCAGCATTGGAGGCCCTTGAAATAAACAAATTAACACATTTTCATTCAAACGACGTATTAAATCAGAAAATTGACGTTAATAATTCACCTATATTACAAAATTTTAAATAATCACACCTATGGCATTTCCAAACAAATTGATTTTTTGATTGACAATTTGAGATAACCTTTGACATTTTTTCTTGACATTTTCTACTACCGCATATTTTAATTTGACTTGGCCTTTATTTCAAATTATCTGATATGGACAATTTCGCTTTTAATAATTTTATTTTAATTTTATTAGATTACATTTCTGACATTTCAAATTAATTACTGAAATTTATTTAATTTTTTAATATTAGAACTCACATTATTTGCTAATTTGTCTTCAACTTTATTCGTCATAAATTTTATTTTCCCGACTTTCTCGGGAATTTTTCAGTTTTTTTAGAGTGACATCCCTTTGACAACTGTTTGATGCATACCCAACTCTTACGCAACGTTTAGTCAAAATGCGGAATGCCAAACACACTATCAGCTATCTTTAACAAAACGGTGAATTCAGTAAACATTTTAATCTTAGGTTTGTCTGTCATGCGTATTCAATCTACCCGCAAGTTATTTATATCGTTTATTGCACGGACATCTAGCAACAGAAAGATTGTTTAAATAAATAATTATATATAAAATTATGTAATTAAAAAGCCCCTGATGATGCTTATATAGTGAAACCGGTTGGGTAGTGTAGAATTAAATATTATCTGTGGAAAAGTACAAGTGTTTTTTTATCACAACAATGTTTGATAAATTCCACAAAGTGCCGACAATCTCAACTATCAACTTCCTTAAAGCGGCAAGTACGGCTGATTTGATTGTCATTTATAATAACCTCAAGATCAAGTTCACTACATTGTCTGAACATTTATGCTTTAACACACAATGTAGAAAAGAAAAGTTAATCCCTGACTACATAAATAACGGAATCAAGAGCAAAATTCAAAAATGTTATATGGATGATTTCATAACAAAAACAAAAATCAGATGAGAAGTGAATACCCAATATGGCCAACGAAATAACATAAGTTCCCATTTAAAAGTATGTCATACGGAGTTAAGTAAAAGACTACATCATCTAGAATTTGAAATCATTCAACAAAATATTTTTGAAGAAATAAGATATATAGCATCGAAGAAACATGACATACACCTAAGGAAATTAAGAAACTTGAGATCCCGACAGAGAAAAATATTTTATGATAATACGGAGTTGCCAGCTCGGGAATTTTTTCCCCAAACTGCAAAACAATACGAATGTTATTTTCAACCAAGAGGAGACTACATTACTTGAAAAGGGTTTTAAGTACTCTCCCAATGTACCAATAATTAATAATGATTTTGATAACTTGGCCGCAGATTTAGAAGTCGCAACCACAGAACCTCTTCTAAAGCACATCGGTAGTAAGTTACTCAAAGAGGAGTCTAAAAAACCTTTCATTAAAAAGAATCTAACTAAACGGAACGAACTAAGAACTATTAAGAGTATAAAAGATAAAGCAAGCAAGAATAACCTCATTATTATTAAAGCGGATAAGGGGAACACCGTTGTCATAGACACGAAGGTGGAATATGATAATAAATTAAATGATTTCCTCTCTGATCCCTCATTTCAACTATTAAATAAAGATCCTACCAGAAAGTATAGTGATATAGTGAAAAACACTATTAAAACTGCGAATAGCATTTTTACGCAGTCAGATATTTATAGATTGAAGATAATGAACCCTCAAGTCCCAAAACTACATGGTTATTATAAACTTCACAAACCAGGAACACCTATCCGCCCTGTAGTTGCCTACGTCAGCGCACCAGCATCTCTTATTGCCGCAAAATGTAATGACGTTTTTAAAAAGTTGACGTTGTTTGAACCTCGACACACCATTAAAAACAGTGTCGACTTAGTTAATAAAATCAAGAATGTACCAGTACCAAATGAAGCTATTCTTGTATCGTTTGACGTCAAAAATCTATTTCCCAGTATACCTATCGATGAATGTAAACGTGCAATAAATGAAATTTTGGTAGAGTCGACAGTTGACGCACAACAAATTATAGATTTAGAACATACAATATCAGTCTGTTTAGAACAAAATTATTTTACTTTTAATAATAAGTTTTACAAACAGACAAAAGGCTTGGCGATGGGAAGCCCCCTATCTCCTCTGTGCGCGGATATCTTTATGGACAAAATCGAGAGACAGATAATTTATGATAGACGTTTTAAAGATTCCATTTCTTATTGGTATAGATATGTAGATGATGTCCTGTGTCTCTGGTCAGGCTCTGTGGGTGATTTGCAAAATTTCTTAAAGTTCATTAATTCAATTAATCAAAACATTACTTTTACACTAGAGATTGGCCACCATGAAATAAACTTCCTTGATCTTACTATTCATATTGAAAAACAAAAACATTCATTCCAGATTTACCGTAAGGCTGCTTTTAGCGACAATATAATACACGCAGACTCTAATCATCCTTTATCCCATAAATATGCATTTTTCTATTCAATGGTTCATAGACTTTTATATATCCTCTTAAATAAAGAAAACTACAAAAACGAATTACTTACTATTAAGAAGATAGCTTTAAATAACGGCTACAATCCAAAAATCGTTGACTCCATTGTACATAAAAAGAAACTAGGAATGACCAGACTTTACTCCCCGAATGCCACAGTCGATATTGAATCCAAATCAATGGAATCTAATAAGTGGGCAAAACTACCTTTCCTTGGCAGCATCTCCTATAATAGCTCCCGTTTACTCAAAGATCGCAAACCCGCCTTTTATACAAACAAAACTCTAAAGACGCTCATATGTAACAATAAAGACAACACACACATTACACATAGGAACGGTGTTTACGAACTTTCTTGTGCAGAGTGCAATAAGAAATATGTTGGTCAGACTGGAAGATCATTTAAAACCAGAATAAGCGAACATACCAGAAGCTGGAAGATAAAGAAAACTGTCTCAAATTTTGCCGAACATTTGATTAATGAAAACCATACATTCGACCCCAATTTAAACTTTAGGGCTCTTCACGTTTGTGGAAAAGGCAAAAAACTGTCAGCATTGGAGGCCCTTGAAATAAACAAATTAACACATTTTCATTCAAACGACGTATTAAATCAGAAAATTGACGTTAATAATTCACCTATATTACAATATTTTAAATAATCACACCTATGACATTTCCAAACAAATTGATTTTTTGATTGACAATTTGAGATAACCTTTGACATTTTTTCTTGACATTTTCTACTACCGCATATTTTAATTTGACTTGGCCTTTATTTCAAATTATCTGACATGGACAATTTCGCTTTTAATAATTTTATTTTAATTTTATTAGATTACATTTCTGACATTTCAAATTAATTACTGAAATTTATTTAATTTTTTAATATTAGAACTCACATTATTTGCTAATTTGTCTTCAACTTTATTCGTCATAAATTTTATTTTCCCGACTTTCTCGGGAATTTTTCAGTTTTTTTAGAGTGACATCCCTTTGACAACTGTTTGATGCATACCCAACTCTTACGCAACGTTTAGTCAAAATGCGGAATGCCAAACACACTATCAGCTATCTTTAACAAAACGGTGAATTCAGTAAACATTTTAATCTTAGGTTTGTCTGTCATGCGTATTCAATCTACCCGCAAGTTATTTATATCGTTTATTGCACGGACATCTAGCAACAGAAAGATTGTTTAAATAAATAATTATATATAAAATTATGTAATTAAAAAGCCCCTGATGATGCTTATATAGTGAAACCGGTTGGGTAGTGTAGAATTAAATATTATCTGTGGAAAAGTACAACTGTTTTTTTATCACAACAAATTACTTATAGTTGTAATTTTAAATAATAAATACTGTTTTGCCGCATACGACCTTACGGCATAAGCTAGTTCGTGAGCGCATATTTGTATGGAGTAAGTCCCCCTCACTCCACTCCCCTAAGGTGCCGAAGAAGTTTACCAATTCCTCGGCTTAAGAGTCCTGTAGTCGGCGGCTTGAAGTCAGTCGCGCAAGGGGTCGTTATGCTTGCTATTTCATTCTACATTCAACTTCGGATTATAGAGCACTGACTGACTGTTACTGGCCCGAACGTTCATTTCCCGAGCTCGTACGGAACTAACCGAATACGATGTGAGAGGCAAAACAAAATTCATGTAATGAAAAAACTCGAGAATGGTTTTGTTTCTTTCTATGATTTCTGGAGAAATATCCCAAAAATCGAAATAAAACAAAAATATTTTTGAATACTATAAAATATACTATGCTGTGAACCTAAAATTATTTGATTTATTGTATCGTTTCTAGTTGATATCCTAGAAGCGATACAGCAAATCAAAAATCATTCATCAAAATATGTGTCCAGGACTTTTATACGCTTGTAATTTTTGTATGTATTTGATTTTGATACATAAATGTTTTAGGTTCAAGTCACGGATATTGTATGGGATATGTTAAAAAAGAAAAAATTATAACCTATACATAAGGATATTATCAGCGAACTGTGCTAGTATGGGAGTTCAGGCGAATAGAGTGCCCTTAAGAGGGTTAATAATTGCCGGTCACCCTGGAAGCCACAATTAAAGGCCAGTTTAGTTCTCATGTTATTTGAACAAAAAGTGTAAAGAAAATACACAATCGATTAGAATTTAAAATTTTTGCTATGAACTTTAACTAAATAAATACCAAAATAAGGTCTAAATTAAGGCGATTTTATTAATTAAGTATGCAAAAAAATAACTTCAAAATTAGTCAAATTGAAGATATTAATACAACAAATGAGTTCCTATGATTATTTTTGAAAAATTTTAGTTATGATAATTGTAATATTATTTGGATATATTTTAGCGTGTTCGCAACTTGATTCCCCGCCGAGCGACGGAGATATCAATACGGGACGAGTCGGGCGAGTGAGTGAAACGCACGTACCTGGGGTCACCAGCAGTAAGCTGTTTTATTAAATTTATCTGGAATATTAGAAACATAACTTGGTAAAAACTTCTACTTCATGTAAATCGGGATGATAAAATAAAATTACGAGTATTTTTTACCAACCAAAAATACCAACCACACATTTGTTACGTTCCGACCTGAACTCGTTTTGGGTTATTTATTGGAAGCGGTAAATTTAACTTAATTAAGCTTATTTAACCTTATTTTCCTTTATTTTGGGAGAAAATTAACGATTTACTTATTTGTACATACGTTGCCCATATTATGATAATTATATATATTGTTTTCAGTTGATTCTTGTGAGGTTTTTAGTAATTTTTTACCAATGAAAACAATAAAATAATTGATTTTTGGACCTACTGCAGTCAGTGGCGTGCACTCCATAGAGGCAAAAAGATACTGACACCTATTCTCGTGTAGTAAATATTAGATTTAAAGCTGCCATAACCTAAACTTTTCATTGCAAAATAGGTTTTAACGCAGATGGATAAAAGTTAAATGAGCTTGTATTATTTTAGGTTTTTCAACTCTAAATTTAAGGTTTTCTGCACGAGAATAGGTCACACTATCTAACCTGAGAAATACGCATCATTCAATCGTTTTAATTTATAATTTTCTGCTAAAATAAATAGATAGCCACCGACGGCTATCTTCCGTCAATAGCAAGAACTGCGACAATGTGTTAATTAATGTCCGATTAGAGATCGCGGCGCGTTCTCTACCCGAAGGGTGCCAAACGCTGTGTCCGCTGTCTGTCTGTCTGTCCGTCTGTCCGTCTGTCATATGGGTCTACAGCTTCAACCGTAATAGTAGAAAGTTGGAATATGGCCTCTATCATGAATCATGACAAATGATAGAATATTTAAAAAAATATTTAATGGGTGTCCCCATACAAGAAACCTTGAAAAAGTTGGTATATTTAAACGTTATTGGTTTGACTCTTACTTAAAGATGATTGATAAATACATAAGTTTTTTTAGTCGGGTTGTAAAACATAGACTAAAGTAAAAAAAAAAACGCGGACGACGTCAAATTTTTTGTGACGCGCTCATTTTAGCGGCTTTTTTGTAGCCCTGGGCGGCTATTCCGGTATTATTGCTCATTCGCAATATCAGTCATTAGATATTTGTTTAAAGTTAGATAAGTGCCATGCTATGGAAACTAGAGTGACTAAACTACAGCAAATAAAAGCTATAGGATGTGAGGAATGGTCAATAAAAGTTTTCAATCAAAAAAATCAATACATAGCCGCACAAAATGCATTTTAAAGTCACCCGCAATCTGCCTTCGCAATTTTTGCGTACGTGCCAGAATTGAGGGCCTGGGCAAAATTGCGAAGGCAGATTGCGGGTGACTTTAAAATGGATTTTGTACAGATATTTGTTTACTTTTTTTATTGAAAACTTGTAGTAATTATTCCTTATATCCTATAGCTTCTATTTGATGTGGTTTAGTCACTCTAATTTCCATCGCATAGCATTTATCGAACTTAAAACAAATATCTAATGATTGATATTGCGAGTGCGCAATAATGCTGGAATAGCCGCCCTGATGTTATTGTTATTTATCATAATGATTTTAGGGTTCCGCACCCGTATTGTGGGGTGGTACGGACATCTTAGTGCACGAGTCCGAATCACACTTGGCCAATTTATTATATTGTGTCTCATGCGCAGTGTGTGCGTCATCCTACTAATCCCACTAATATTATAAATGCGAAAGTTTGAATGGATGGATGGATGTTTGTTACTCTTTCACGCCATAACTACTGAACCGATTGGGCTGAAATTTTGCATGAATGTAGTTCTGGACCTGGAATAGGACATAGGCTAATTTTTATCCCATAAATCAGTTCCCATTGGATGAAAATGAGGTTTCAATTTTCTATACCTATAGAAAAGTCATGAGTCACCCTTTCACGCCGTATCTTTTCAACCGATTGGGCTGAAACTTTGCACAAATAAAGTTCTAGATCTAGAATAAGATCCCATAATTCAGTTTCCATTAAAAAGCTTTAAAAGAGACATTCCAAATGGGAAACACAGCTATGTTTACTGCATGTAACAGTCCCAAAAATATTGACAGATTTTAGTTATGTGTGCGCGAAAAATAGCCATTGGCTCGTGACTTGTTTTCGTGTTTCTTTGATTTCGAGCTGGATTATTTATCGTGTTACTATTATCTTTTGTGGTATAGATATTATTGTTGTTTCTGTTTATCGTTATTAGATACTGACTCACATAATCATAAGTTATAGAGTATAGTTAAATGAAAACACAGGATTTAGAATGAAAAAGTTGTGTACTTACTTGTCAGCATCAATAGGCACAAGTATGTCAATACTACTGATAGTTGCCACTGCGCAGATGTCAGCAATCGTGAGTTGGTCCCCAGCAAGATATGGTTTGTCGAGGAATTTCTCCGTAAAATTGTAGGCATCCACCAACTTCTCTTTGTTTTCTGGCCGAATAGCAGTCTCGCCTCCGAAGATTATAGGAGCCTGAAAGGAAAAGCTAAACGTTATTTTACATTTTTTGTGTTTTTATTAACAAAGAACCTATAAATATCAGTATGCCTAGCCACAGCTAAAGTTGAAAATCAGTCGCGGAATTACATTCGCGCCCTGACCTGAGAAAGCAATTAATGTGGCCATATTTAGGCAACCCTAAGCATATTTTATTAGATAATCTGGTCTGCATCAACTGCTTGTGTATGACGTCAATTGAACAGTGGAAAAAAAATCTCCTAACACCTGATTGATTTTTCCAGTCGTTTCAAATGTCGCAAAGCGCTCAGAATAAAATTCGTTGTTTGTTTAATGTACCTACAGGCTGTCCGAGATATCATGATATGGGTGACAGTTCGTAATTTTCCGTTTCACCTATACTACTCACACCATACTACATACACCCAGGCACAAAAGAAAATAATAGGTTTTAGAAATAATGTAAGTAATTATTGCAAAAACACAATAAATAATGCCTCTATAAATCGGAACAAAAATCTCAGTGTATTCGTTAAATTTAACGAAGAAAATATTCAGTAAATAATAATGTCTTTTTGCTACGTGATGCGTGGATCGGAACGCTAACCCATAGGTACGGACACTACATAATCGAAAATATATCGATGAATCGGTGCGACCATCATATAGGATCGCGTCAGTATGAGTACATCTTGTATGCGGTTTGTGTTTTCGTTGCGGTTGCTTTACATGCTATTTGTTTTGACGTTTGTTACAGTTTTTGTTGATTTTTTGTTTTGTTATTGGTGAAATTCCGAGATAAACAAAAAAATATATTCGAACTCTCAAGCTCTGGAGTTATTGGTTCTTTTAACTAATTTAGTAATTAACAAAAAATAGTTTAGATAATCAAAGATCAATCAAATAAAAAATCGATTTGATAGCCCTTGTTAACTTTCTCAATACAAAAAAAAACGATTATATTTCGTTAGGTACTGTAACTGTCAACTTTGAACTGCCACCCATATCATGATATCTCGGACAGCCTATAATTAAAGTATAATTTTTGCACGAAGGAGGAAATTGACACTTTGTGGTACTGAGAAATGCGATTTTAATTCCTATGGTGCATGAACCATTTTAAATTGTCGCGAACGTTTTAATGTTGCAATGTGAAATAGCTCATGCATCATAGGAGTTAAAAGCGCATTTACCACTAGCATGTACTATCAGTTTCCTCCTCAATCGTGCAAAAAAATATACTTTAGTAACAATAACAAGAAAATATGTAAATACTAGCCGACGTCCCGCACAGTGCTACTCGCGGCGCATGGATCCCATTTCTCTTGATCCCGTGGGAAGTTCCTAAAATGTCATGCTCTTAGGTCCAGTCTCAATTAACAAGCCAGCTAGTCAGTCAGAGTATTCTTTTATACATACAGATATCTTCTTTCGATGGAAAAATAACTTCGTAGCTCAGAAATAAATAAAAACTTTACAAATAATTTGTTTAATTGTTGTATTGTTCCATGGATACTTACAACCGTGCCACGCAACGCGGGAAACAGGATGCCAGTATCGAAATGCAGTCTTTGGTCGACAACAGCTCTCTTCTTCGGGTCTCGCGGGTAGAGCGAGTCATCTGTTGCATACTTGGAGACCAGGTACGACGCTATGGCGTGGCTGGATGGGGAGACACGTTTTGTTATTGAACGAGCGATCGAAGCAAGCCAGTTCTCCAAGTCTACTAGAACAATCCGGCTTTTGTATGTATGTATATATGTTTGTTCGACGATAACTCGAGTATCAGATCGGAATGTCATTAAATTTGGCAGGTGAGTAAATACGGCAAAAAGATTTTCAAGTTCAAACATGAGCCAAACAGGTCAAGCGCAAATCGCGCGATCGCGAGTTCACAGTTCAGGGCGAACTACTACCTAGTTCATTTGTGTCGGATTCTTATAACTAGTACATTCATACATACATACTTAAATACACTCATACATACATACATACAAACACTGCATTGATCTAGTAGACTCGGAGAACTTGAAAAATCTTATCTGGGGACTTATTTCGTGGCGCGTGGTCTGTTATCGAATCAGTGAACCGATCCAGAGAGCGATCGAGAAGCACACACCGCACCGTTGCGCAGTCCTCAACTAACACACAGTGTTTCAACGGGACATGATAATGATACTAAAAAAGTTTGATGACGGCCTCATAGAAGAGGCCGACATATTTTGAAAATTGTGTTTTTATTTTATTTTTCTTGTAACTAGTAATATTTAGAGAAAATAAAAGGCTAAACATAACAATTATATCTTTATTTATATAAAAAAGTTTTGGGATCATATAATAAATGTTGTATTTACGGATAGGAACTGTGCAAGGAGGCATTGGACTCTTCGGGAGTTCAAGTTCCAACGGGGCGTTCGTTAGTTCATGTACTATAATATAATCTCTTCGAAAGCTCGACCTGTGTCTCCTTGCCCAGTTAAACAAGTGAGTCCAAACAGAAACCTCATTTGTAAAACGATATGTTTATCTTTTTGTTACTAAATTAATGTAGATATTTTTCTGCAATCGACAACATTTTTATTTCAGTTAATTATTTGTTTTTAATATCTATATTGAAAGTCTACGTAAAAAAAGCTTAAGTATTTTTTCATTTTATTTTCTTTTATGTTTTTCCTGCATAATTTAATGTTTTCTTGTTCACTAATTCTAAAAGGTTCATTGCCAATGGATTATTAAAAAAAAAGCTTGGCATGTTTATGTCTGCTGTCACATGGCACGAAAGTTTTTTTTTTTTAAACAAACTGTGCTTAAATGCAAAGGAAATTGTTTTTAAAATCCTGTGTTTACCATATTTTTAGTTTTTTTTTTAATATCTCTTTATTTAATCACGATTTAATTCTGAAACAAAAATGATGCTCAGAAAGCTCATATCTCGAAATGGTTTTCAGTTTTGCACCAATTATTACTTTGTAATGTTGTCGATTTTAGCCAATTTGAATTTGCTCGCAGAGCTGATTCACCCTTCCAAATTCAAAAGCTAGCCACTGGAATACACCGCACCTCTGCCTATTTATATATATTTTAAAATGCGATGTGTAGTAATTTTTGGCTTTAGCACTTTTATGTTGTATATTTTTGTGTATTTAAATAATCACAAGCCTCACCTGTCCCAAATCGTGAAGTCGTCATCTCTAAGCGTAGGAATAGTGTGCTGCGGATTGATCTGAAACAAAAAAAAACATTGTGTAAATAAAACATTGCAGGGAGTTGTAAACAACCTTCATAAGAAAAGTTGAGTATGTACAGGTATTCAGGCAAGGATGTGCGGAGAAAATGGTCTTACTTCAACGATTTCATTTAACACTTGTCTATTCTGCTCAGAGGGAGCGGGTCGCTCAAAAAAGATAATCGAAGCGGGAAACAATGAATGTTTATGTCAAATTTACCTTGAGGTATTCTTCAGTTGCTCTTCGTAAAGCAGATGTAAATTAAAAGAATCTATGCGTCGACATTTTGGACATGAAATACATTCAAGACCATCATAACTGGCCCGAGCTTCACCCATAATTTCATTTCAAATATCAAAAGAAAAAGTAAATTTGATCTCGAGGTATTTTGTTACCAGATACTCTGCCTCAAAAATACTTAGCCTTCCATCCATCCATCCATCAGCCTGTCGTCGTTCACTGCTGGACATAAGTCTTTCCAATATTTAGCCACTCTTGGCAGTCCTTCGCCCTCCTTATCCAGCTACCCCCGCGGCGTCCTTCGGACTGTCGGATCGTAGGACCAGCGGGTACGTCGCCCTACGCTAGGCTTTGCTTCACGTGGTCTCACCGGCCAAAACGGCCATCCGAACCTTCCTAGGCAAAAAATAAGTATTTACCTTAATATATTCTTCCTTTAGATGCTCAGCTTCAAGCAGATTTACATCAATATACTCGACATTTTGGATATTTAGCGTGTCTAAGACCATCATAGCCGCACGCGCTGGTGGGCTGGCATCAAGTTTGTACAGCTTCAGGACCATGATTGTATATCTTTGTCTGGAAATTGATATAGTATATATTATAAATTATAATGTACGCGTATGTAAGTCATCATTATTGTCACCAGGAAGAATCTAAGTAAGCTCATTTTATATTATAAGGCCCGGCAATTGGGGATGGTTATACCGCCATCGATCGGTCCCAGGCGATCGTCGGTGGGCCGCCTGGTTTTGCCTGAGAGCTGTTCTCTTACTCTCCCCTGAATAACTTCGGGAGGATTTGCGAATAAGATGGTGGTACCTTCACAGTCGAGCCCAGCATCAGCTCTACCATAGCCGTATAAAGGCGACCTATTCAGCGAATAAGCTGATCTTTTGCTGTTACTGAACTATTATGGAACAAAGATGCTGAGTAAAAGTGATTTTGTCACGCTAATTCAGCATCTTTCAAAAGGTAGAATAAAAATGCTGTAACATAGTGCTGTAAACGTTTATTCGACATGGTTACAGCACAATTTAGATAAAATTGCTAAATAGTCGAAACGGCCGCGGTTATACGATAAATTGGTGTTTTGGCAGCGTAAACTCAGCTGTTATTCAACTGCAAGCTGTCTAAATGAATTCTTATTCGACTGTTATATATATGATTATACAAATTACTACGTTGTCATATAAAGCTGTCATATTATGACGCTGTAGTACGTTCGGTAACTGTAGATTTTGTTTCAGCTCTGGGTAAGCATGCTTTCATTATAAGTGAGTTCAACTTTAAGAAACCTAAACCTACTCCCCAGTGGATAACGTACAGGCCTCTGAATGACATAATCCCTGATTTATTTGAAAAAGACCTTAACTCAATGGACTGGGATTACATTAAAACCCTAAATAATGTCAATGACACGATACCCCCGAGAAGACTATTTTAATCAAAGAGCGCAGTTATCCGTGGATTGCTGACAATGTCAAATTCATGATGCAGTTACGAGATAAAGCATATAAGCGGTTTCACATAAGCAAATCAGAAATCCATGAAAAATATTATAAGGAATTAAAAAATTTGGTAAACGTTGCAGTACATAATGAGAAAAAGGCTTTTTTTAAAAATAATATTAATACTCACTGTAATGACGGGGCAAAGCTTTGGAAAAATCTAAAATCCTCAGTATTACGTAATCATGAAAGCAAAGACCTTCCGTCACATTTTAATAATCCGGATGACTTAAATCGTCATTTTCTTGAAATCCCCGGAGAGGTACGAGTTGATATATCTTTACTTACATATTTTGAACTTCACAGATTTGGTACCTTGAGCTTTAGTATCCAAACTGTTACGACTGATTTAGTAGGAAAAATCACAAATCGCCTAAAATCAAATGCGTTAGGAGTCGATCGCATAGCTCTTAAGATGATTCTTCTAACATTTCCACGTACGCTAGACATCTTGACTTACATCATTAATCAATCTATTAAAACTTCTACTTTCCCCGATGTCTGGAAGGTGGCACTAGTTCGTCCTCTACCAAAAAAACCGAATCCTACTAATGTGAAGGATTTACGCCCTATCAGTCTTCTCCCTTGCGTCTCAAAAATCCTTGAAAAGGTGGTCTGTCAACAGGCTATACTTTACCTTGAATCAAACCAGATACTTCCCTCCTTGCAGTCAGGCTTCCGCAAAAAACACAGTACCGCCACTGCACTTTTAGACGTTGTAGATAATATCTTGAAAGCCCAGGACTCAGGCGAGGGTACTATACTGACTCTGCTTGATTTCTCCCGTGCCTTCGACTCTATTAATCCCGCACTTCTTTTGTCGAAACTGACTTTTTACGGCTTTGACACTGATTCAGTTAAATGGTTCGATAGCTATCTAGATGGCCGCTCTCAAATTGTAGAACTCAGAAATAATATCTCAGGTGCAAGTAAATGTTCATCACCACGACCGGTGACAAGAGGAGTGCCTTACGACTCTATTTTGGGCCCCATTCTTTTTATTTTATACAGCGCTGACATGATCAAAGGGATTCAACATTGCAATTACCACATGTACGCAGATGACTTACAGCTATACTTGTCGTTTCATCCACGAGCGACCCAAGAATCTGTTATAAAAATTGTCGATGATCTTAACCACGTAGCTACTTGGTCGCATAAAAATTCGCTCGCACTCAATCCCATTAAATCTAAATTTATGGTTTTAGGCTCCGTAAAACAAATTAAGAAAATCGTAGATTTGGCTCCTGATATTTCAATTAATGGGGAAAGCATAGACCGAGTAGAAGAAGCACGCAATTTAGGTCTGCTCATGGATGGTAATCTGCGCTTTGAGAGTCACATCTTAGCTACTGTAAGAAATTGCTTTTATAGGCTGAAAATCCTTTACAAGATCCGTGATTACCTTAGTGTAGATTTACGTACTCAATTGTGGGAGTCCCTTATATTATCAAGGCTTAACTATGCGGATACAGTCTATGGCCCATGTTTGCTATTAAGAACGATTAAACTGCTTCAAAGAATTCAAAACGCTTGCGCGAGATTTTGCTTCCCGATTCCACCTCGGACGCACATAACGCCCTATCTGAATGCATCAAACTTATTAAAACTTGAAGCACGTAGACATCTCCACCTGGCTACATTGTTATTTGGTGTAATCAAAACTGGATCACCTGATTATCTAAAGGACAAACTGAAATGGTCCCGTGATCAGTTTCGATACAATACAAGAGCATCATCGTATCTTTTGTCCACATCTCAACACCGTACTGCTGCGTTTCGTGGTAGCTTCAGGTATGCAGCCACGAAATGTTGGAACAACCTTCCACCACCGTTACGTGATCTGAAACTAGTTTGTACTTTCAAATTCAGATATAAAAAATTCCTGCTTGATGGGCAAAGGAATCAGAATTTATTCTATCGGTAGTAGAATTACTTAACCAACGCGCTTTTACTGCTATTACCTGTTATCTTGCATGTCAATCCCAGTGCTCTTTTCTTTATTATACTCCAGCAAAATGTTTGCTCACTAAACTTATGCGTCAGGTAGGCATTCAAAAACTTTTATTTTTTTTTGTTTTAATACCCTAATACCCTTATGGCAACATAATTAATTAGGTTTTTAATGAACATTTCACATTTAATTTCCGATTGTTGTGTATGTATTTATTATCATGTACGAGGATTCAAATTTGTGTTAAAAAAACTTTATTTGTATCTCGATAGTATAAGAAACTATTACTGTTATTATTATTATTTTTTATCACCTTAGATACCTTAATAGTATTATTCATTATCATTCACAACATCTATGCGTTTGCAATCGCAAGTCACTCGAACAGGCCGTAACATAATACCAGCGTTGTGTCATCTCGACACAACACATGCTGAGTTGCAGCCTATTTGGTGACGGTGAAGACACAAGACTGATTTATGTTGAGGTTCTTTTTTTTTTAGTTTATTTAATATTTGTCCTAATGTATTTTTAGTTATAAGCATTAGTTAATTTTTGTGTGTTTCTCTTGTGTTTTTCACTTTCTATCAAATAAATTTCTTTCTTTCTTCTTTCTTTCTTTCTTTCTTAAAGCCATAGCCATAGGAGACATATTGGACAACAATTTCCAACCCAGTAAATGTACTCTCGTTCCATCGAACATCGAATCCATCGTGCTAAACAACTTGCTGGAAGGGGCTTAAAGAACGGTCAGCCCGAGTTCGCAGTTCATTAGCGCACTCCAAGCTACTTCTCTAGTCGAGACTCTGCGAATAGTAAAATTCTCTTACTATGCTTTGCCCGACCAGTTTATTTCAGGAATGCCGGACCAGCGCGAAACAAGCTGTGCGTTTTGAAATGGAGTGTGTGACTAAAACATAAACTAACAAAAAAACTAACAAAAAAATTATCAAAATTTACGTACGCATTAAAAGAAATCAAGAAATCTACAGATTTCAAAACCGCTCTAATTACGTACTACGCATATGCTTATGCATGGCTCAGCTATGGCATAATTTTGTGGGGAAATAGTACAGAATCACCATCACTACTTATACTACAAAAAAAACTTATCCGAATATTAGTAAATATAAAACAAATAGACAGCTGCAAACCATACTTCCAGAAACATCAAATCCTTACCCTTCCGTGCATTTACATATTAGAAATTTGTAAATTTGTCAGATACAATTCCGAATTATTTGTGACCCGAAAAGAAAAACCTTCAACTTCAACCTACTCTTGGCGTCATAAAAATTTACTTATGTTGCCAAAATCAAATCTTTCTTTGCATTCATCTAGTCCTTATGTAATGTCAATAAAAATATACAATAAACTACCAAAGACCTTAAAAGAAGAGTCGAATAATAAAACTTTTATTCATTTACTGAAAAAAATATTAATAAATAAATGTTATTATAGTGTTAGGGAATACTTAAATGATAATTTAAAATAGAATCTATAACAATAAATTATTACATAATAATGTCATTGGTTGAGTGTGTGCATGTGTACATCTATATAGGTATATAAATATAGATATTTTATCGATAATTTTGTCTTCCTCTCTCCTAATTTGCTGTGCCCAACAGGGTCCACAACTTGTATGATGTGAATGTGTTGCATTAAGAAACATTTTGTGGAACGCAAATAAAATTATTGAGTATTGAGTATAAATGTGTGAGTGTATGTACCCAATCTGCCGCGTGACCCAGTTCAAAAAGGTTCTATCCTAACAGCATTTGGAACGCATAATATTATGAAATTGTTATTTTACATAGAAATTTAAAAAAATGCCAGGTGGATTGAGATGAGCGAATTCATATTATTTGAATTTTCGATTGATGATTCTTGATGGAATTTATAACATATTCAATAAATTATAGACAAATTCTTTTACTTTTTATTTTACAAATATGTATTTCTGTTTTGACCTTTGATTATACCTATATGTATAATCAAAGGTTTGACATATTACGTAAGAATAATTTTTAAAACAAACGTAAGGCTTATATCGTACACAAATTATTGTCCGTATAAAATTATTAGTGAACTAGCAAAAAATGTATAGAACACAGAAGTTTTAAGTAAGATAAAAATGATGAAACCAAATCTTAATAAAAAAAAATGTACACCTGCAAAAAATTAACGTAGAAAGAAAAGATTAATTTACTTTAGAAAAAATAAGAAGGTCAAGCAGACAAAACAACAATTCTAACAAATTTTAAAAGTCCTTCATTTGTGAATCATGTTTTAATAAAAAACCGGCCAAGTGCGAGTCGGACTCACGCACGAAGTTATCATCATACCATTATCTATAAAAACGGCAAAAATCTTGTCTGTTGCAACTTGCAAGTATCGGAGTGCGCGGGTCCGACTCGCACTTGGCCAGTTTTAGTATTTTTTGTTATAGCGGGAACAAAAATACATCGTCTGTGAAAATTTGTACTGTCTTACTATCACGGTTCATGAGATACAGCCTGGTGACAGACAGACGGACGGACGGACAGCCGAGTCTTAGTAATAGGGTCCCGTTGGTTACCCTTTGGGTACAGAACATTAAAAATATAACTGGTGACCTTGAATAGCTGCAATTAGGCCCGATTTAATTGAAATATTATGTTGCTAAAAATATAGAAAAAGTATTAGGAAACTACAGAACATCAGGCAAAAGATGGTTTAATTAGTATTTTTTATTTTAATCAAGAACTTTTGAAATAAATACTAAAACAAGGTCCAAAAGTGTTTAAAGTGTTTTGACGTAACATACTTCGGCTTATCTGTATAATCTATATCATCCGTATAATTACGAGTTATGTAATGAAAATAATTGGTAAGTATATTTTTACTGCCATTGAGATTTCTTCCTGTCTACCCTTGGATATGCGACTGTTTGTTTATTTAGACCATGAAATGAAACATGAGGCTCCAGCAGGGGCTAGTATACATTTTTGGGTGGTCAACCCTCGCTGAGATTGGTGCATTTCATTCATTTATTTGAAAATTGTTTTTAAGCAACCGATCGCTTATCGTATGGCAACAGTAGTACTAAATAGTCAGTATAATATAAACGAAGTAAAATGAAAATTTAAATGTCGCTTACCTTTAAACTCGCTCGTACACACACGACCACTTCGAATGAACTACAACCGCGTATGCTTATGCTTGTCTCGTACAGAGTTGTAAGCAAACTGGTTATTTATTCTTCTTTTTGTTCGAGACAATTTGACGTATGATAAGCTCTTAGAGAGTAGGCAATAAAGACTGTTATTGAGGAGCTACTTTCAAGATATCTGGTAATTAATGACCGTGAACATTGATAAAACGGAGTGACTTGCAGTTATGGACGTGGTATTTTATAATTTGTGTTAATAATCTTTTGTACGTATACTCGTAATGTACCTATGTCATGCAAATTCACAATGACTTACATGAGATGCAATATTTGTTTTATAAGAAAGTTACTCAATAATGAAATATATTTTTTTTATGTATGCATACCAAACATTAAATACTGAAATACTGATCATTTTTTTTCTTCCATTTTTACCCAGATATCTTTATTCTGCTCGGCAAAGTCGACCAGAATCTCCCGCTGTCCTAATAAAATTTTACATCTCGGAGCCATCTTAAAATGGAGAATAAAACGTGATGTTACGCATAATTTATTTATTAATCAGTTTAATTTACTTACCGTTTGAAGAAAAAGATATAATATTTCAGAATATCAGTCAAGTAAACAAAACAGTTTAATTGTTTTCTCGCCACGCCATAGACAATTATGCATAGACAATATTATCCGTATAATTATGGTTGTCGAACTGTTTCACAGGAACGCATTGGTTGTCAAGGTGTTTTAATTTAGTAGGATAATACTATCAAGACTTCGATTAAGTCGATCCATAGATATTAAAAACCATCTAGCCGCTGGCGTATTTCATGATAGATAATCGCAATTTTAATTCGAACATCAACTGAACAAAATGTCGGTGGACATGAAATCGTGAGCAACTGACATTAGACAATAGCACCGCCTGGTTTTGAAGCCAACTTTTAAATGTATGTTGGGGTTTGTTCTTACGAAGTAGGCAGTTTCATACATATAAAGTGACGGCAGTGTCAATATTATTAACTTCTGAAAGAGTGGTTGCACGTATCTCTTGTTTGAAGTTGACATAATTATGACCCTGATACATTCTTTTTGTGATTTGAGAGCAGCCTCGCTTTCGCTTGAGCTGCCCTAGAAAATGATAACAAAACCATGATAGGGCTCAAATACTGCGTTTTGATTAACCACTTTAGATAGCATGCAAAGAGCATTAATTTATCTTTTGATAAAGTTATTTCTAATAAACGATGCAACTAAAAAAAATTATAATTAATTTAGCGTTATTTAATTATTTAGTACGTTTGAGAAACAGCATAAAATGTTATTCAAAGTCAAGCTGTTTTTAGACTAAAATTAATCATATCTTTGAAACTACGAATGTTATTTATGGTTCTTGCAGTTGGATGCAAGTATTATAGTAGGAAAAGTAAATCTAAAAAATTCTTAACGGTGTTTCTTTTACATTTGTCAGCAATAAGGGATGTCGTGAGATTATGCTTGCGCAGGCGCAGTGGCAGTGTCAATGTCATTGGGGACCATAGTGCGTTTCATCAAATAGTTCCCCTGCGTACGGCAAAGGACCTCTTTGGTGAAACGCACTCTACCTGCGCGCCATGTAGATTAGTGCCATGCCACAGAATAGACAATTTCAACTACTAGCTATGGGTGCGAATGGACCACCTGCCATGGCACCCCCTGGCAGGAAGTAGGCTAGCGCCAATGGGCATAAGTGTGTTCCCAGCATAACAATTCCTTCGAAACTTCACGTCCTTCAAGTCTATGAACGCATTATCATCAATACATTATTTAGTACACCGATGATGAATGGATCTTCTGACTGTAATCATACGATAGGCTCGGTACCAGAGAGTATTTATCAACTTAACATTTCTTCATGTGACCTTTAAGCCAATTGGATAACGACTAGTTTGCATCGAAGGATATGCCGATCTACGTGCTGTGAATAAGGTTAACTTTATTTGCTTTTATGAAACGCTGCAATGACATATTGTGTGTGTCGACGGAAATTGAGGTACTAGTATATTCACAGAACAGAAAATACTTTTGTGTTCTGGGACTATATTAGTTGTAGAAATATCTACACGGAAAAAAATAATTTGAGGATTTATTTCACCCAAGATATTCTGTGTTATTGGATATACAAGCTGGCCGAGAAAGAGAGCTCCAAAAATTTTTTTTTGGCTGCCTTATATTTGGGTATCCGAATCAGCCCCATATAAAATATTTTCCGCGATTTTTAGTAGTTTAGGAGATATGATTATTTTAAATGATTTTTATAATAATTTTCACCTGAAATTAGTTTTGATTATTTCTCTCTTTCTATATAATATTTGTGAATGTTTTCTC
The DNA here is from genome assembly GCA_910592155.1 of Ypsolopha scabrella. Taxonomy (NCBI): domain Eukaryota; kingdom Metazoa; phylum Arthropoda; class Insecta; order Lepidoptera; family Ypsolophidae; genus Ypsolopha; species Ypsolopha scabrella. The sequence goes on from OU342982.1 coordinate 17,760,440, forward strand.
GATTTTATTTATGACAACTATGTGAGTAACTACTTTGAAAATTTTGGTTTACCTAAGTCTTGTGGAACATGGCCCAAATCTAGACGAAAGTTCAAAATTACTGTTCAAGTACTTTCTTTCATTCTTACAATTTCAAAAAATAGAAAAGTGTATTTGAAATGTTGTCGACGGTTTAAAAGTAATTTCAAAAAATGCAAGTTTGAATTCTACAAATTTTTATATTTATTATGACCCAAACAAAAAAAAAGCAAAAAACAAAAATTGTGTCCTAAATTTTTGACTTTATCGATCGATGTCTCGATAACGATGCATGATACGCTAAAAATGGTCAAGATTTTATTGTAGAGCACAAAAAAGCTACAAAAAGCGTCCTACAAAAATTTTCGAATCTCACCGGATAGCCGAGTTATTGCCGAGAAACAAATTTTACCCCTTTTTTCAAGATGGTGGCGATAACTCCTAGGAAAGCTTGGTCGAAAAACTCCAGTTAAGCTTTTCTAGGTATCCCCTACAACATATCAAAAAATTAGATCCGCAAATTCATTTTCTTTTTTGAATGAACGTAATGACTGGACTAAGATTGTTGTACAGTGGAGCCCACATCAAGCTAAACACTTTCAGTATAAGCTGACCTCTCATCGTATAGGCTCCCCGTACAATGAGAGGTCAGCTTATACTCAATGTGTATAGCTTGATGCGGACTCCACTGTACATATTCTAAAGTAAAACAACAAAAATTATATAAAAATTAAGTTGCCGTACTTAGCAGGAGCTGAATTGTTTATGACCACCCAGAAGTAAATTTAAACCAAACGGCTAGCCATTGCGCGCAACTGTCCCAATCACAGAGGGTAATCAGCGCGCAGTTGACAGGTAGTATTTTCTGCTACCTGCATGAGATTTTGACCACGGCGGCCAAGTGACCCATGCCCACCGTTTTAGCGACTCGTTTTGTGTCACCTCGGTGTTGCTACGATATTGTTGTTATTTATTATGCTTTGAGGGTTTGTACCCGTATTCCACAGACCATGCGCTATTCTGTGGTAGTACGAGACCCTTAGTGTGCGAGTCCAATCTATTTTCATTTCTATAAACTATTTATATTTATATTTAGGGATCCGTACCTCAAAATGACAAAATTCTTATACAATCACTTTGTAGTCCGTCTGTCCGTATATCAAGACCCTTTTTTCAGGCATCGTTAAAGATATTAAGTTGAAACAAATCCCAGTAGTGCTGTTAAAAAATCAGACTATTAACTTAAGGCGCACAGGCACGCCACACCGTTTTAGTACAAAATTTTATAATCCTTTTCTCAGTTGTTTTTCGTTATAGACCAAGTCAAGCTGTACAGATTTACATACCGTTGAATTTTTCCACCATACTTGTCCACCGAATATTTTTGTAACTATTTGATCTAACCATCTTGTAATGCACATACTGAACGCTCACAGGAGGGCGGAAAAAAATTAATTATGGTGGAAAAATTCAACGGTCTAGGTAAGTACCTCGGTGGTGCAGTCGGTAGCGTGCTTGTCTTGATAACAAGAGGTCGCAGGTTCGAATCCTGGCCCGAGGAATTTTTTTCAAATTCTTGTCTTTACATTTCTTTCTAATTTATCTTTTCTGGTTTGTAATGCACTCTAATAATAATATTTAGAGTATTCAAAAGCGATGGATATCGCATTAAAAACATAATAAAAGGAAAAAAATCTTAAAATTACAGATATTTAATTATTTAAGAAGAAATTTATTTGTCCGATATAATTAGACCTTTTGAATACATGGTGTTTAACAGACCATGAGTGTCCAGTTGCTTGTGGAATACGGTTTGTACGGAATCTTCAGTGTACCGGCACTTGACCAGTTTCTTAGATAGATCCATACAAAAACAAAAAAACACACTTTTAAAAAGAATCAAAAAAAGAACTCCTGAATCGAACCTATGTTTCTGGGAAGGTCAACTTTGACTTTCTCAAGTTATGAGTGCGTCTATGAATGGACTGCTTTAGATTTGCTTGTTGACAGTTCTTAACAATAAATACGGTCCAACCTGGCACTAATATACATGTTTTTATATTTAGTGAAACTTGCAGGGAATAATGGAAAAAACAAGGATAAATGGATGAGTCCATGCATCAATCAGCCTGTCTTCGTGGCTGATAGATAGTTAAAGGTGACGCAAATTTCCGAATGCAGCCTACCCTAAGCTCTTCTGTCAACCGTTTTTATTCAGCTTTATAACCTACATAAACATATCAACTTCGATGTTTACATTGTCGACAGTTACTGCTCTATGGTTGACGTGACAAGTAGACATGACTTTAGTCTTATCCATATTCATGACGCTTATGCGTCTGGAAGAGCTGCGCAGACTTTTATCCCTGCAATATAAGTAAATAATGTTTTTTCCAAGAATGGACTGAATTACAAGTCACCAAGATACTCGTACATAGACGATTATTACGCTCAAGTGCACGTTTTCTACTTACTGGTCAAAGAAAGAAAACCAACGCAAAACGAAAATTCTAACAAAAATATTGTAACTGATTCCAAATGTAGAAATTTTAAAATAACGATATATTGACCGATGGTGCGGGGGCGGCCCCTTCTAACTTATGAAGTTATCAATAAGTATCTGTTCTCGATTATGTGATCATAATAAATAACCCTCCATACAACGAGATTACACACTAACCAGTAAACAAGACAAATAACTGGATAAAAGATATTTTTACATTTTGTCACCTATATTTATGGGGGGACAGACGATACTCTAGGGAGGGCGTGCCCCCCTGGCCGCTACCTAGTTACGCCTATGATGGTATCGAAATAACACATATAGTTACGCCTATGATGGTATCGAAATAACACTTTTGTCGACTTCTTTCTTCCTAAAACATAAGTTCCGTAGAAGTCGATTCTCTCTTATTGGTTGTTCTGTTTCCTTAATTTAGGTAATGCAACGATTCTAAATAAATTTATTTTATGTTAAAAAAGATAAAAACCTGTTTTTCCTTGATTAAGTGGATGTACACGTGAATCGATAATGTTTATCTCAAAAACGTCCATAAAGGGCCTCTTCAAAACCCATCACACTACAGATTACGTAAAACAATACCGTAGTTTATCAGTGCCACGAAATCCCTCGATAGTTGCAAATACATCCGATACTGTAAAAGCCGTTAAAATAAACAAAAGCGGTAAAAACTGCGGCGATAGCGTCAGCGATTTTAAGCAAAAAGGGTCGTTTTTCAGTCGATACCAGTTTCATTGAAACCACTGGACAACAGTTATCAGATTAGGTAGGAAATTTATGGCTTTAACGCCAACGGATAAAGGATAAATAAAGCCACGCTACCGCGAAAATAATATCCTGCAACTTTTTGCTTCAAGGAGATAACAGCTCAACAAATCAATAGGCTTGTACACAGGGTAAACAAAATATTATTCTATTTAGTCCGTCATTTAGATTATCAAAAAATATCGGACACGTATTTTTTCTTTTGTCAATCAAACAAAAAATGACAGAGATAAAGCGCGTCAAAGTTTGAGAGTGGAGGAAAATGACGTCACTTCTAAGTAAAATTGTACCTAGATGTCACGTCACGCGGGACTTCAGCGGGCTATATCTTCATCATTGTTTGTTTAATTGAAAAAAGAATAAATACATGTTCAATATTTTCTGATAATCATACTGACGGACTAATAAAAATTTTTTAGTCATCATGCCTATTGCAAAACTGAAAAAACTTGCTACAAGAGAAAAAACACCGTAAAAAAGAATAAGATATATATTTTTTTGCGATTTCAGGGTTGTCTTCATAGTAAAAGTTGTTCATATGGACGAGTACTAGTTTTCATTAACAAAATTACTTAAATTACACGTTGTATAAAACAGACTGGTGACGAGCAGCGGAGTCACTAGTGCAAGGGTTTCGGCACCGCGCTCACCAACCCGCCTGCCCAGCGTGTGTGAGTATGGGCATTTCTTCCAGGAGGACCGCCAAGAGTGGCGAAATCCTGGAAAGTCCTATGTCCAGCAGTGGACGAAACAGGCTGATGGATGGATGGAAACCTACAATCAAGAGACGAGGAATCCTTCCTACATTTAAATAAATATATCGTCACGACATGAATTCCCGAGAGGGTGTCAGAGGTGTTCCGGGTGTGAACTGTGAAATGCAAGTTTCACCGACGATTTTTACGTCCCAACAACGTGATGGGTGGTGAGCACTATCCGTCCTACATTTGTATAAGTAAAGTCTCCAATAAGTCACGAAAGTCCAGTTCTCTGGGAGTACCCATAAAACGGACATAATCGTAAAGTTACACGGTAGAAAGTACGAGGCCACGTGTAGTAGTGGTTGTTTGGTTGATTTGTGTTCACATATAGGCTTTGGTACATGTATAAATTTCTTTTCAAATCAAGCCAGCAGCGTCTGTCGACAGTGATTTTAGAAAGAATGGCAAACAAGACTACAACCCTTTCATTTCATCCATTGCTGGTAAAATAACCAAATGAAAGACCAGGACGGCGATTCTCGCAAAATTTTTCACACGCTTTGCTTTTCATACGCCTCTGTTTATCGCGTCATAAATTCCGTGTGATGATAATTCTACTAACTATGACTCCTTTAAGACACGTAAAGCATGTTAAGAATACGTACAACAGGTTTATATTTTAAAAGTTTGATGCGTTTCTTCATAAAAAGCTTATAAAAATCACCCGCTTTCAGCCTTCACAAATTGTAGCATGTCCTGCATAAATAATGGTGCCATCTTACGAGTTTTGGTGCTTCGCCTTATCTTTGGCCAAGTAAATTTCAGGACGAAATTTCATATTATCCGACAGGTGGCTTCACCAAACCAAGCCAATTAACTCTCGTAGTAAGTATATGTTTTCATCCAAACCTGATTTATGGACAAACTAGTTTGGCTTAGGCCTAACTGGTTCAAAGTTGTAATAAAAATAACCACGAAGGCCATGTTTGGCGGACGCACCACAAGTTGGTCCTAAAATCGGGTAAATTACGAATTTTAATAGATATATTTTATTCTAAGTAATATAGTAAATATACGAAACTTAATAAAATAACATCTAAATTAGATATATTTCGGGAAATGATATTTAATTGTGACTGATGCCGGACCCAGGGGAGTTCCCGAAATATATCCCACACTCAGCTTAAATGTTATTTTATTAAGTATCCCCTATGTATAAACTCTATAATAAAGACAAGAAAGTCAATTTATTATATTTATTTACATAATACACAAAAAGTCTCTTTAGTTCACGGCCGGTGGACAAATTTGTTCGAAAATCCATTATTTTATTTATATTAGCAGTTGACGAAATAGTTACAAAAAGTTTCTTTGAACATTATTTCGAAAAAGTATTGAATAAAATACGTGCATAAATCTACAATCAAATTATACAACTTTACTATAAATCGAAACTTGACAAAAGCAATCTATTTATTTTCATAAGGATAATAGTAAAACCTCCGAACAGTGAACTGCTGCACACTGTAGTAATATATACATATATTAATATAATAATATATAATATTATATTATATAATTATTACTACTATCTAAGCAGCGGTAAAACTAGTAAACGAAAAATATAATAATTTAACTGTGTAGAATCTACCGACCAAATAAATAAAAATTGCAAACTAAAATTCCTTACGACCACCTGGTTTAATTATTGAACCTCAAATAAATTACTGAACTTCCGAAAGAAATACTAAGTTAACGAAAAAAAATGTTCTGCTGAGTCAAAAAATAGGTGCGACGACAAGCGTGTTGGGTTGACATGTTAATACAAATTAGGAGCCGAGCGGAGCGGAGCGAAGCGACCTCTTAAGTTTTAACAGAATTCATGATATGGTCATCTTTGAATTTTTATTCGGAGATCTACGACAAAAAAAGCTGACCATAGTTTTCGCTGAAATGTATTTTCAGCTGGTGAAATAGTATTATGTCAGCTTTTTGATGTATTAAGTTTTCGAAATTTTCAGTATTTCATTCGATAGTTTTCGGTAGTTGGTCGTTTAGGGTTGGGTATTACAGGAGGACACCAGGTTTTTTATATAAATGATATTTCTTTGGGTCTTTATTGGATTTTTATCAACTTTTTATCTGTCGCAAATTGTTTGTAATTTAGTTATAAATTAAAATAACGTCTATAAAAATACCCAATTGGAACGCAATTTTGTTCATTTTACTTAGTATTGACACTTGGTTGTCATAAATGTACTTGAAAATTTGTGTAATGGAACGTAAAAGAGCGAAAAAAAAGTTTGACAACAGAAAACAGAACAGTTTAAAAACAGGCTGGTAGGTTAAAACTGTTCGAAAACCGACTCAGAGCACCCCGACTCTATACAGTCTTGTGGTTACTACCCCTAGAGTGTATATGAAAAGCCGGAGGCGCGGAGGGAGGGCAGGGGGGGTGCCCGTTACGCAAGGACGGAGGGGCTGCACTTCCCGTAGCGCCGGAGCCGATGCAGAAGTGAATTTATGTCAAAAAGTGACCTCTGAACTGAAAATGTGATATCAAAAAGTAGGTATGCATTTCATAAACGTTCCCTATGCGGGGGATCTCCCTCCATATATATATATATATATATATATAGGTAAATTTGAGAGGGGGGAGATCCCCCGCATAGGGAACGTTTATGAAATGCATACCTACTTTTTGATATCATATATTATATATATATACACGACTTTTATTAGACCATGGTCTCAAAACAATGTTCTTAGCATCAAGTGTCTAATTACGAGTATGTTGGTCAAAAATAAAAAAATAAACTCATCATTTGCAAGATGTGAAACTTTATGTTTGTAAGACCTTTACCGTAGTTTGTTTATTAGCACAGAAGTTGTCGGTAACTTAGTATTTAAAGCAGTAACATTCATAAATTGAACATCCTCATTTTTAATTTAGTTTTCGGAGTTTTTATTACTAGCCTTTTTATAATATCTTAAAAGAAAAGCAGATCAAAAACCCTCGTTATTTTTTCTTTTTTCAATTAAACAAAAATGAAGATATAGCCCGCTGAAGTTCCACGTGCCGTCACATCTAAAAACAAATTTACTTTTTAAGTTTTTTCAGTTTTGCAATAGGCATGATGACTAAAAAATTTTTATTAGTCCGTCAGTATGATTATCAGAAAATATTGAACATGTATTTATTATTTTTTCAATTAAACAAACAATGATGAAGATATAGCCCGCTGAAGTCCCGCGTGACGTGACATCTAGGTACAATTTTACTTAGAAGTGACGTCATTTTCCCCCACTCCCAAACTTTGACGCGCTTTATCTCTGCCATTTTTTGTTTGATTGACAAAAGAAAAAATACGTGTATTTTTTGATAATCTGAATGACGGACTAAATAGAATAAAATTTTGTTTACTCTGTCTACAAGCCTATTAGAGGATACAAGTCGATGACAAATAACAATTTTGGTGAGAGAAAATGTACTTAGTTATAATTAAAATGTGACTTTAAAAGTTAAAGGACACCAATATTGCGATGTGAACACTAATTATGCATACGTTTACCTTTATTTATTGCCCTTATTAAACGCCGTTTATTCAGGATCAATTTTTCATCATCTTTTAGGAAACAATTTTACGTCAGCTTTAAATCATGGAAAACGATCTCAAGATCGTATTTCATGAATTTAAAATGGTGAATAAATGTTTTATCGAAGTGTTCGAGTCTAGACAATAGATTTATAAGATGAAAAATGTCTTTTCCATTTATCGATCAGATTACTAACCTTTAAAAAGATTATAATTGTAGTCAATGAAACTAGTAGATAAAGAGGTTAATAAAACACAAATGAGTTTTAATAGCACTATATTTGTATAAACTGTACATAACTAGATATTAAAATAAAACACTCTTAGAATACTATAACAAAACTTGCCTATGGTTCGCTTTTTAAACTCACAATTCACATTCGTGTTTGAATAACCTTTTTTAAGTAGATACCAGTTTCATAAACTTAAAAAAACAAAACAAAATATTTTGAAAAGAAGTCGTTATGCACTATTTTCGAGTTCATGCATGATGAGATTTTACTATATAAGTGCAGATAAAATTATTTTACAAAAAACCGGTCAAGTGCATGTCAGACACGCATACCTAGGGTTCCGTAATTCGACAGTTTTGGGAACAGTCAGGAAGATGTTAATTAAAATCTTGCCCATACCTGTTTATGATGATAACTAAAAAAAGAATTGGATTGTACCACAAAAGAGAGGCTCAAATATTCTTATACCGTACTCGAAATAAAACTTAATTTAATTTTGTCATTATGTAATCGTGAATTTCTCAACCGCTATATATTTCCTGTAATCTTTACGTAATCCTAAATTACCATGATTACCATGATCCTAAATTATCATATTTTTCGGTTCATTAGATTCGGAAATAAGGTGGAGGCATGCATTTTTTGTGGTTTTTCAAAGATTTCTCGAAATCGGTGCCAGTAAATATAGTTAAAAATATATATTTTTATAACAAGCTCTTTAATAATTATCTACAATTTGAGCCCTAAAAACATCATGGTACATATCTAAAGTGAAAAAATGACTGCCTTTAAAATCTTAGCGCCATCTTTCGTCTTACTAATGATCTTCGATGCAAAAAGTTTGATAAGCTACTCTTAGCACATGCCTACGATGGCGCTATTTATTGTATAGGGGCTCTGGGTTTAACTTTTTTAATTTTAATTGTTATAATTTGTCGTGATAGAAGCCATAGTAACACGTATTCTGTGAAAATTTCAATTTTATACCTATAACCGTTGAAGCTGTAGATCCCTGTGACAGACGGACAGACAGACAGCGGAGGCTTAGTAATTGGGTTGCGTTTGGCACCCTTCGGGTACGGAACCCTAAAAAAGGAAAAACCAAGAGTATTCAATTCACCCAATAAGTCTTTTCAAAGATTCCTGGACGTAAGTATTGTATGTAGATATTATCTAACATCTAACGCTAACAAAACAAATATTACCTTATAATAATACCTATTATAAATTTTTCGGGACAATATTTTCCAATTTTCTTTACAAGTTCGTAGCAGTTTGTATTAAAAATTTTCGATAAAATATGATGGTTTGGACACACGGATTAAGTACTCCGAAGTAAGTTTATAATTTAGTTTACACGCTATATAATTTATCTACAACACTGCCAAGATGCTTGCGTAAGTAATAAATTTTGAAAAGTTTCGCCCTTCTCGTACCCTTTGGAGGAAGAATTCGGCACAAGTTGTGTCACTTCAGGGACTAGGTAATATAAACTTTGCAAACTTGAGTTTCAAGGTCTAGGTTCCTTATTTAACGAAGGTAATTATGCGTTTATTTATTCGAGGATGTACATCATTTTCAAGCGTGTCTGTCATCTCATCACATCAGGGAATGTATGGAGTTCAGTGTTTGCAACAAGAAGTGTTAAAGGTTTATTTCTATCCTACTAAACTTCTAGCATCGCGGTATCAATTCGGTTATTTTTTAAACATCGATTGCTTTGTTTGTCTGCTTTTTGGAATAAATAGATCAATATTGAGGAATTATATTTCAATATTAAATTTTTTCGTCCTTTTAAACCGATTTTATAAGCATATTAGTTTTTACAGGAAATTACGTCATTATATTCGGTTTAATGTCAAATCCTTGCCAAACTTTAGGATGTAGTTAAGAAATGTTTTTTTTTTGTATGGCAATGTGTTGTGATGACTATGACGTCACTGAGGTCAGATGAAAGACATCGCTTTTTTTATTAATAAAGGATCCATCCATCCATCCATCCATCAGCCTGTTTCGTCCACTGCTGGACATAGGCTTTTCCAGGATTACACCACTCCTGGAAGAAATGCCTATACTCACACACGCTGGGCAGGTGGGTTGGTGAGCGCGGTGCCAAAACCCTCGTACCAGTGACGCCGCTGCCCGTCACCAGTCTGTTTTATATAAGGCCCGGCAATTGGGGATGGATATACCGCCATCCATCGGTCCCAGACAATGGTGGGCCGCCTGGTTTTGCCTGAGAGCTGTTCTCTTACTCTCCCCCGAATAACTTCGGGAGGATTTGCGAGTAAGATGGTGGTACCTCCACAGTCGAGCCCGGCATCAGCTATACCACCTATTAATTAATAAAGGATACGCACGCTTATTTTAAAATCTGTAAATTAGAAACAAGGAAAGCTTTTCCTCGAAATGGTTTTCTAATCGTAAATATTGATGAAAAAAAGAACAGGCCAATTGCATGTTCGCGACAGGTCGACATGGTAAGTAATTTTCTAGTGATGTGACATCACATACCAGGTAGTCGATATCGATATTTGTTTGGTACGCAACAAAATGAGAGTAAAATGAATATCATCTTTTTATTTAAAGTAACATTTTATTAATCAAAATCAAATGAACTTATACTATTATCGCTACAATCACTTGGGGAATCTTCGTCACTAGTTTATGCGACTTCTTTAATAAATTATTTTATTTCATTTTTGATTCCTATATCCTTTTCCCAGTATTCATTCTCCAGATTCTCAACATGTTTTTCGAAATCTTCCCAATTTTCGGCCTTGACTTTCTCAATTGCAATTATAGTTTTTATCAAACACAAACCGCTCTTTATGTTTAGTTGTGTTCCCTCACGAAGCGTTTGATGGCGGCCTATGCTAATTCAATGGTATTATTTAACGCACATACCGGGTGTATATAGACTGCTACCATTAAATGAAACCACATATTCTACCGACCCTACTGAACCACTTTTCACAAGAATCATACTCGCGGAGAGCCTTAGTTTAGGAAATAATTGAGTTCCAAACAAAAACGTGTGAACCCTAACGCACTGACATACGGGCGAGGTTATAGAGAGCGTTGACCTCAAACAGCTGGAGGTTTCTAAACTCGCCCGTATGTCGGTGCGTTAGGGTTCACGCGTTTTTGTTTGGAACTAAGTTATTTCCTAAACTAAGGCTGTCCGCGGGTATGGCTCTTGGGAAAAGTGGTTCAGTAGGGTCGGTAGAATATGTGGTTTCATTTAATGGTCGCACTCTATTTACACTCATATGGAGGCAATCTAATAAATTTCATAACCATGTCCTTTAATTATAAATATTGTCAATTTTATAATTTATATCAACCGGTTTATGTTGTTCTATAATATTCTATAAATCTGGTTTTATCATTGATCTATCGCAAGATATCTTATTTTCTTTCACCCACTTTAATCATAGCAGATTTTAGCAAACTTTTTGTTGGGGGTTTATTTATTTGGACACTTTTTTAACTTTGAATTATTGTCGACCCACGTTTCACCAAAATGAAAAAATAGGTAAGTTTTTCTGTTGTGTTGTTGGAACTCTCTCATTTTTATATAGTCCGACAAGGAACCCTTATAGTTTCGCATGAATTTTTCACGCCGACAAAACAGTTAAAAGAAGTCTCGAAAAAAATAAATTGTAACGATATTTAAATCCCATACACGTAAATTGGGGATGTTTTTTTTTCTCGTCTGTTCCATAGTGTGGGGTATCGTTGGATAGGTCGTTTAAAAACATTATGGGTGTGTGAAAACCATTTTTCGATTTAGGAATCCGATGGCGAAATATCAAGCTTTAAAGTGCTAATTTTTGTTAGAGTCAAGTGTCCCCCCCCCTGCCGGCTAAACGGTTGTTTATAGATTATGTGGAAAAATTCACAGAAGTAGTATATATAATGAAGTTAAAAGGAAAACTATCACAGCTAAGTGGGCCTTACAGGTTTACGAGTACAGGTCGCGCCAAACTTTTAGTCCCCTCTAAACACGACAATGTATGTTCTTCTAAATGTATGGGACTAGAAGTCTGGCGCAGTCTGTATTAGTAGACCAACTTATAAAATTTACCGAGCAACTACGGAACCCTACACTGCGCGTGGCCCGACACGCACTTGGCCGGTTTTTATTTAAGTATTGATAACGTTTGAAAACTATATCTGGCTTTAAACAGATCGCTTACTTTGATTCTGACGTCACATGCAGCCCATTTTTTTTGCAATTACTGTAATTTAATGTACGAGTACGAAGTCTCCAAGGAAAAGGTAATTTTTCACGTAACGCGACAAGGACATGTTGGAACGATTTTCTTCAGTACATAAAATTCTGTTATACACAGTGCGATCAAAATCATCTACACAAAATTTTAGGCCTGTCTTTTGATTTTAGTTGTATCTGGTCAATTATTCTGATTTTATTCTGGACATAGTTCTTTTCAATATGCCGGTGTAAAACACAGCCCTATCCAGTGTCAGATTGACAGGATATTTATAACAATTATTTTTCCGTTCAATGTCACAATTTTCTAATACTTTTTCTTTTTCGAAGTGTATTTGTGGACTAATTTAAATAAAAAACTTAGAGGCTTCATTCGCTCCCGTTTGTCAGTAAAATAGAAATCTCTGTTTTAAAAGAAGTTTTCTTAATATTTTTTTTCTCTGCTATGAAAATTAATAAATAAACTAAATCTTCGGGACAAAATGATGTCAATGAAATGTTTAATCTAGTATATAAATTGGTAATTACATTTTTTTTATTGCTGAGAAAAATGGAAATCCATTTCGTCAAAATTTCGTGGCGTGTCGCCTTAATGCAGGTTAACACTACACGATTCTTCGGGTCCCTAAAACTAAGAGAGTGTAGTGTAATAGGAGTTAGAGCATTAGGGTCCTTAGGGCGATCGGCGCGTCCCGAATAGTCCCGATCTCACTTCTACTCCCCGTCCAACACAATAACAACACACAGTGTGTGGGACTACGAGTCAAAAATCTGATTGACAACTAGGATTTTGTAAAAGAACGTATTTATATGTGTTAAGTTAAGATTTAGAGTATATAAAAACGGAATAAAACAAGTGTTTTAATGCATATACAATTTATTTGTTGCCTGGCTTCATTTATATTTTACTATATTTACAGAAAAAAATGTAGGTGTTCAGTAGACAGACAGACTTGACCGGATGAGACGAACGTAACGTTTTGTTTGAGCGAAATGTACGATCACGCAATCACAACTGAGTATGTAATATTCTTAATATCTAAGGCCTTGTCCAGATGCAGCGTTTTATAAGCTTGTGGCAGAGAATATAACTTGTGGGTGGTCTACAGGACGCCCTCTCGTGTAATAAACGGGAAGCTGCTCATCGAAGAGGTAGCGAAAGTAAGTAGCGAATGAAAACTTATTCGCTTTCACGTGCTTTCCCGGAATCTCTTTACCTCGTAGTTCATAACTTTCCCGTTAGATGTCGCATTATGTTTTTTTTTATTTTTTGAGCTGTATTCTGAGTAAATCCTCTGTGGTTGGTGGTACCGTGAAGACAAAAAAATACTCAGGGGTGCGGTAGGTACAACACGAAAAATCCCCACCGTACCCCCAGGGGTATGGGCCAGTGGTACCGCGCGTCGGTCCGACACGTGTGGGATAAATATGAGGCATTGTGATAAGGGGCCGTTCAAGTATTACGTAAGCAGATTTATTACAATTATTTACCCCCCATACCCCTTGTCAGCAAAAGTAAGCAAAGCTCTTACCCCCTCCCCCCATGCTTACGTAAACATTTTTCAATTATAAATATATATTTTTTTATATTATCATGTAATAATTATAATTTTAAAAATAAGAAAATAGATTTAGGATAGATATTAGATTTTACTGATACAGTATTCAACATAGAGTAAGGGGCAAAAATATACCGATGACGTAATCATCATCTAGACTCCCCTACCCCCCCATGTCATCGAAAATAAGCAAAACAAAGACCCCCCCCCCATAGTGCTTACGTAATACTTGAACGACCCCTAAGACCACGGACATTCAATACCTATTTCCTGAATGTCTGTAGATAAGTCTCACTCAACACGTCTCCGTCCGTGTATGTTTATGTCAGCCCCGTAACTATCTTCGATTTTATATTTTTTATACTTAATAAAACGCGCAGAGCTGAGAAAACTTTAGCTATTATAACAAGATATTCTTATTGCAAACGACACAGCAAGAACAATGAGTTTATTTTACTGAGAACGATTGTGAAGAATACTAGAATATTATGTCAATAACAATTAAAATGCCTCTTGCACACTGCATAAGACATTTTAATTGTTATCGCAATAATATTCTCAGTAAAACAAACTCGTTGTTCTTGCTGTGTCGTTTGCAATAAGAATGTCTTGTTATAATAGCTAGAATTTTCTCTCCGAGTTATGCTTTCCTCAATGAAAAGCAAGAATTTTTGGAACGAAATACCTTAATTTCTCTTGTTGCCAGTTATTCTTTTTCTTATGGTATTTATTCTTCTATCTTCATACCATTTTTTCCATAATTTTAGCATTTTGTTTGTTTACAGAGGTGGACGGTTGACGGCAAGCGCACTTATCCCCCTCTGCCGAAGTACATGAACAATTTGTTCATGTTAGTTTGCTTGTGTGCGCGTTTTGTGTTTGTGTTGCAGCTTTTGATTTAGTGTGACATATCAATTTTTCGCAGGAGTGTGCGTGAATGAGTAAATGTGTGCTGTGCGTGTATACCTCCCCTCCCGTGGAAAACGGCAGTATAATTTCAGTACTAAGAGTCGCGCTTTGCTAGGTCCCGTGTTAAATGATCTAAGACTAAAGCGCACATACTAGAGACAAGACCGATCATCAGTATTTGTTTGCATAAAAATACGTTTTTGTATTTTTCAACTATAAATCCCGATGATATTTGGAAGCGGACGCCCCACCCTAAACTTTCGTCTTCCGACGCCCATGGTTCTGTCGTTTTGGATACTTCAGCGAGCAAGTTTGTTTATAAAATGTGTACTATTAGCGCAATATCCCAAAAAGCAATGCAAAGAATAGAACCTGAAAAAAAAAATGTATAGATAGTACACGTATGTATTGAGATTAATACAATAAGGTATAATATAAGGTGACATTAATTTTTGCAGAAAAAGTTCCATTATTTAAACGTTATTGGTTTTGGCTAATAAACACAGAGACGTATAATATATAGTATCTTTCATATAAGAAGTCCCGGCTGACACTGCTCAGAACTGAGCTTTAGTGAAGAGACACTTTGAATCGACACTACATTCTATCGATTTTTGATTATTATTACAAACACATTAGAATCGAATCAAAACATCTAATATTGGAAACTATTGAGATATGGAGTTCAAATATCTTATCACGCTAACAGTGACTCAGAAAGAACACAGCGTACTCGTATGTCTTAAACATTACATAATTATGTGGTGTGTGGCAACGTCATCTAAAAAGAATATTGTCACTCTAAATCTTCTCATGGATGTCATAAAAGGCGATAAGTTTTCTTGGATTTGAAAGCAAGGCGGCAGTTTGGAACAAATCCCTTCGATGAACTCGCGTGACAAATAATCAACCTTTCCCCTTTACCACTGGGTACTTTTGTTGAAGAGTGTGGAGTGTCATCTGTCCATATTTCATAAACAGTGTGGTTCGCGTTTAGCCAGCTCTCATCTAAAAATATGACATTACCCCAATTATTGATAGACTTTGCTGCGCGTAGGAAATTGCATCTAGCTAGTGTTATGTCTCCTCGTTCCATCAAAATCTTTCTTTTATCACTTTTTTGTAATTAAAGCCAATTTTTCTTAATACTCTCCATAAGGAAGTCGTGCTGCTATGAAGTAATTCGGCTTCTAGTAAAGTATGCATTAATTTAGGGAGAATTGGAAATTGGTTCCTGCTGTAGTAACCATAAATATGGTTTCTAATGGCATCAGCATCGAAACTGTCCACTTGTGTAACGATTGGCCTTTTATTCCTCTTATTTGACGGCGATTTTAATATGTTCTCCTCAGTGGTTTCTTTTCCAAATTTTTCCTTGCTAATACGGGAGACCGTTTTTCGGCTGAGACCAAGAGCAGCAGATACTCGTTCACATACTTGAGATAGTGGCAACAACGGTCCGTTATTTAGCGATTCCTATTCGAAATAGTCTCGTAGACGCACAACAAACTCACTCATGCAGCAAACCCTTTTTAGTGGTATTTACCATTTTAATAACAAAATAAATACAAGAAATAACGATTTCACTCAAATCATTTCAAAATACAAGTCAGGCTCACAGCTTTCGACCCATTTCAAAATTGAAGACTATAATGATTGAAAGTTCTTTACCATGAAGAACTACCACAGATTAATTTCGTATTTCGTATTTATTCATTGATACATGAAGTACTTTTACAGAAGCGTTCTTTTGTGAAAAGAAACACTCTGTTATGTTGCATGTTTAACGAGTCAGGTGTCAACATGACAAGCATACCATAAATATTTTCATGAAACAAAGAATGCAGGCCGTCTATCTCAATATATGCTAAAAACTGGGTAAATGTGCTAGTTTTAGTGACAGACGGAAGGATAAAGACAGTCATCGTCGGCTTAGTAAAAGGGTATCATCGGTTCCGTTTGGGTACGGAACCCTATAAATGAAATAGCTAAAATGAGTCTCGTTATATATGTGTCGTTTTGTCATAAACGTTTACTCGCCATATCGATTGATCGGCTGCTTACCGATTAATTGACCGATTCCTCGTCTCGTCACTATGAAAAAATAGGCCTAGTGCATAACGGTGATATAAAAGGATGTATCAATATGTTATTTAAAAACCTAAGGATTAGTGAACGCAATAAATTGATTGTAATAATAAAAGAATTTTGAAATGTTGTGTATTGGATTAAGTCTTTAAAAGTATATACTCGTAGTTGTATCATGCATGTCGGTAATTTACAATGAACATACACCCTTACTTTCTTTAGATGTGTCAGCCGGGACTTCTTAGCTGAAATATACTATAGTAGCAGACCTAATATTAATAATAAACGCATAGAGTCGACGCGTTTAGTGAACTACGGTCTCTTTTGAATATAAATATTGCTTGTTTCCATACAAAAAATATACTAGAGATTAGTTTAGGAATTAAGAAATATGTTCCAATTATAAACCAGCCAAAACAACCCATTTTTATACTTTTCTTCTTACCATGAAGCCTGTAGCTTATTTTTTGTATGGAAACTTGCCATGCTATTTAATCCTTATTAATACTTGGTCTGCTGCTTAGTAATAATTATATGTCTGTGAATAAATACAAGTTTTAAATTTAGTCAGATTATAGGAAATAGTCTAAAATAAAACGAAAAATAATATTAAGTAGGGTTCCGTACGCAGACGGCGCCAAGCGACTTGTTTTTTGTCACCTTGCTATAGCATATATTGTTGATATGGTATGTTTTTAGGTTTCCATACTGTGTAGTGGTACGGAAACCTTTGTGCTCGAGTCCGACTCGCACTTGCCCAAATTATTTAGAATATGCCACAGTAAATGATATTCGTAATTATTACCTAGTTGGATCCCTCCTTTTACAAAATCCTGGTACTCTGATGATATTTGACCTTTCTAGGTCATACGACACTGAAATCAAGTCTTTCAGGTTTTCAGGTGATAGTTTACTTAAATTTTCAGCGTGGCTGTAAGTTCTAGGCATATGTGTGAGATTGACGCCTATTTTATCTGCGAGAAAATGATAACTGCAATTATTCTGCTTGGCGA
This sequence comes from Ypsolopha scabrella, assembly GCA_910592155.1. Classification (NCBI taxonomy): domain Eukaryota; kingdom Metazoa; phylum Arthropoda; class Insecta; order Lepidoptera; family Ypsolophidae; genus Ypsolopha; species Ypsolopha scabrella. The sequence goes on from OU342982.1 coordinate 17,778,080, forward strand.
CTACCACGCCTGATGGAATGCGTCGAATAGACCGAAAAGTAAGAGAGTAAAAGCAAGCAAGTTCTTGGCAGTCCATCCAGTAGCGTTAGCATGAATACGTTACTTTCGTATGGAATCTAAAAACCACCCCAAGGAGAGTAGCGGAGCTTTTCAGATACCTTACAAAATCTGATGTGAACGCAACTATAATTCATGTCAATTACTTAATTATAATTATTTACAAGAACTATTGCGCAAATTTGTCGCTGTATTTGTTTCTTTCTTCTTTTATAACATGTAATAAAAAAGGAAATTCTTGAGAGTGTTAACTCTGTTTAATCAGTCACACACATAGATCTCGCAGTATGTCAGTGGTAACTGAGGCCCAGGTTTTCGCCTACCTTGGTCTCCAACGTTACTCATTATAGATGTTTATTATTACTTCTTTCTTATTATAGGTTAACTTAACTAGGTTAAGTGTGTAAAGTGTTACATTTTTAAGTGAATAAAAAGTTATTTTTTATTTTTCATAGAATAACCAGCCCCTGATTCTGTATCGTAACCTCGGTTGCCAAACCAAGTTGCTGTCGTCTAAAACATACATATCCGCTTATCTAAGGATAAGTTTGCACTTGAAATGGCTTCACAATTCGTAAATAGTTCATTACCCATCAAAGGTTATTTTGGAAGTTCATTTTTTATCTGTTTTTGGTGAATAGCAACTATAGCTAGCAACCGAAACTGAGTTACATAATAGCCCCGCAGGGCGTACTATACGGAGGTTGGTAAACATAGACGTACAAAAAAAGAGGACAGAGTCGCCGCTAAACCACAACTGAAGCATACAGGAAGTATAGCAATGGCGGCGGTTTACAAGTGTGTGAGTGGGCTTTCTATAGAAAATAGACTTATCATGATGTGAATGTGTGCGTGCCGGAATCGTGCGTACACGCGAGTAGACTTATCATGGTTGCTTCAGTTTTTCGTTAGCAAAACTCCGTCCGCATTTTTTTGTACATTCAACTTACAACTTTAATCTCTCACGCTTAGTACACATAATTATATTTAAGCAGCTCTATTCTAACGCGATCTAGATTATTATCTTTTTGGAAGTGAAGGTAATTATTGAACCGTAAGTCATTATTTAGTTGTTGGAATATCTTCCTTAGCACTAACTAATAAATACTAACTAACTAAAACAATATTGTTTAGTAAATTCCATTGAGTACCAACAAATACAATATGTAGTATCAACAATCTTACCTATTAAATATCCTAGAGTAACGTCATCCGGTTTATCAATTATTTGACACAACTTGACGAAACTTTTATTATAATTATTCCTGAAAAAAAAAAAAGAAATCTTATTAAATGTGTGCATTAGTAGCTTACCACCAGTAAATATGTAGGTGCCTACGTCATCTCTGCAGATGAGACCAAGATCAGATGGCCTTATGAATGACCCTAAAGGTGCGAGTCCGAAGACAGAGGCTCTAGCGTCAGTGAAGCAGCGTCACGGCCGCCGCGACAGAGCGTCAGTATTACGCACTATGCAAATGTATGGGAGCGTCAACAAACACAGCGGCGCTGACGCAGCGTCATAGCTGCGGTGCGGCACACTGATGCGAAAATGAAAACGTGGTTTTGTGCAAAAAATGCGTTCCATGTAAGGATTCAGTGAAGAAAAAAACGAGCTTTTAATTAATTTAGTGTCACAAAATTTTATATGATTTAAGTTTGGACTAATACAAGAACACGAAAAAAAATATTAATAAAATCATTGTAGATTTGGACACTGGACAGTAGAGATGATACATATATACCATACGTATATCGTTTGATGGACGTCTTCCACCCAGGCGCGGGGCCCCTTCAACGCAGGGCCCCATGGCATTTGCTAACTACGTGTCTAATATAGCAATGACTCGAACACCAAGACAATTGACACAACTTGTTTTGTCTGTTAGAGAGTCCAGTTCGGTTACAGTTATAAATAATAATTCAAACTTAAGGATGTTAGTAATTTTGTGAACATATTTACAAACCTTAAATACGATTGTAATTCAAGTAGCAAAGCTCTGCTCAAACATACTCCTTGTCCCAATGTGCTATAGCGAAATGATCTTCTTACCTGAAAAATGTTACAGTCAAATTACGAATTACTGAATTGACTTTTATACCAACCCTAAGTATGGCGGACACATTGGGGGATCCAAGTTATAACCATGGGCGTACAAAAAAAGTCGGATGGAGTTTTGCTAACCAAAAACTGAAGCAACCATAGTAAGATTACTCGCGAGACCGGCACGCACCCATTCTCATCTTAATAAGCCTGTTTTCCATAGTAAGTACCACGAAGTAGTGGTAAGTACACTCACACACTTGTAAATCACTGCCATTTTGCTTCAGTTGTTGCTTAGCGGTGACTCGGTCCCACAGCTCGGTTCACCTTTTTTTATTCGTCTACCGGATGTAAACAGGCATAATCTAATGATAATGATGATACCAGTTTTGTCAGACGCAAGAGAGCTCTCGTACATGTTCGTGAATTTTACCTCCCGTACGGTCCGAAATAGAATCACATCGCTAAAATCGATTACAAATGAATGAGGCGAATGGCAAATAATCCACGAGGGAATCAAATGTCTTCATTCCTTCGTATGACTTTTGTAGCTCATGCGACGGAGGTGGGGCGATGAGAGCGTTGAACGGAATGGAACGTCAAAAATTATTTCCGTTCCATATCTCAGACAAAATTTTGAAGTCTTGTGGAAAACACGTCGAAATGGAAGAATTTATATTTGTGAATGAGTTTGTGGAGTCGATAAAAATAGATATCGTCGCTATCAGAGTCTACGTTAAAGAACAGTGCCACAAATTTTTCTTGTTCCATCATGAATCACAGCATCGTATTACTGTTTATGTTTACTACAGTCTTTGACAAAATAAAATAAAAGAACAAAGTAATATACTCGTATTTTATTTTGTTAAGATAAAAGGTTATGCTATGAGGTATCTTTTTTAATGCGGTCCGAATCGTGAGCTATCTTTCACATGCTAGCTCACAAATTATGGACTAGTCATCGCTCATACTCTAAATCATTCATGGCTTTGAGCGATGTAATTCTATTTCGGACCGTACGGCTCATATACGATGTACGAGGCAAACCGGGTCCTCGTACGCAAAAGTAAAAGCATTTTTGGTTTAAAGGCTTTGGTTTTAATTAGATAATAGGATGACAGAGACGGTGTCAGATCCAACTGCAGTGGCTAAGCTAACACGTGAGTCAGATGAAGAGCGAACACATTTATAAAAAAATATTATGTGCTTACGTTTCTCTTGTTAATTGAATTTTATAAATAAAAGAACGAAGGTATTATTGTTTCACGTTTGGATTGTGAATGAGGTGCGATCGTCAACTTTACGCGAATGTATGAAATGACAGTTACCAAAGGTAGGATGTGCAAAAATACGTAAAAACTTTTTCAGTACTGCGAAATTATAATGTGAAGAAAATGTAACATTTTATCAACAGGATATTTCGTGGTATTAAAATAAAATGATATTCTTGAAAAAAAAATGTTAGATCGCCATTTGTTTTGATGATCAATCACTCATGGGTTCATCAACTTCATAATCAATGCCAAATATTGACAGATTGGTCAAATAAAATTTAAAGATTTAATTTATAAAATAGTTGAAAATAGATTCAGCGAACAGTTCGGACAACTACTTAAATCTGCGATCATTTAATTTTTTGGAGAAGCAATATTTTGATCAATATATTTTATAAACATCAATAAGTACATAAAACGCAAAAAAATATAATTATTTTACTTGATGGCCTTAAGTACCATAAGTAATCAATTCATTTGTACTTTTATGCAAACGGTACTTTTGAATCCCAAACCAATCGCGGAACAATAATACGAGAATATTACAGTTATAGTACGAGAATCAAACTTTATCCATCTGGCAATCCTTGCCGATTCTGAAGAACTGTCCCAAAAAAACAAGTTCAACAAAATGATACAGGGTGTAAATTTAGTATGTACTTCCTTTTAGCGCAACATTTTATTACTTGATGTAAGTATGGAGAGGAAAATAAATTTCTCCTCTCTATACTAACTTCGAGGGAAGAAGGTCAGATTTTGATGCTGTACAAAAAGATTTATCATCTCATTTGCACGCTAATGCATTAAAACATATAAAAATAAAATAATTTTTCTGTTAGCACCTATACTTCCTATCCGTCTTAAAATTTCAGTTAAACGTTTTAAAATATATAACTGTGTACTCAGAAGTTTACTATTATAAGCTCCAAAACGTTCCCTTTTTACATCGATTTTTCGTAATTAACAACTTTTTTTGCTTGAATTTGAAAACATGCTAACCCTATCTCTATGGTAGTTCATAAATATTTATAAAATGCAGTAGATTTGTATGTAGAATTTATAGGATAGTCATAAAATGTTAAGACCTAGGGTTCAAAGTCGCGGTAAAAAGTTACTGCCGTATCTACCATACATTTTGTAAGGCCAATTGAAATTTAATTTTCATTTTTTGTATGTTTGTTTAGAAAAGTTGTTCAGTATCAGTAAAGTGACTGTTTCGTTTAAAGACAGCATTCTCTCTGCACCCGGTCGATATACAACGTGAAATTTAAGTCATTTTGTTAACGAAAACCGATGATAGTACTCGTCCATATCACCTTTTACTATGAAGCCAACCCTGAAATCGTGAAAAAATATCAGCTGTGCCATAGAAAAGTTAAATAGCTACTCGACCCAAATGTATGAAACAGCTGTTTTTTTTTTCACGATTTCAAAGTTATTCTTATGGCCGAGTACTGTCACCATTTTTCGTTAACAACTTGATTTAAATTTCACGTTGTATACAGGTTGAAAATGAAACTCTTAGCTTTATTGAAATCTATGAATTAGAATCAATAATAGAACACAAATCAAATGTTTTTTCTCCAAAATTTTGAATGATTGGCCAACCTACACTACGTCGTCTCTGTCACCGGAGTATAAGTGCTTCTTTTGACTGTCAATTTTTTTTATAATGGGTCATGTCATGACAAAAGTTACCAAACATGTATTTTTTATTTCGAACAAACAACAGTTTCCTAGCGGGTTCATTTTCAACCTGTATGACAATTCAAATTAATCAAAAGTCCATTCATCCATCAGCCTGTTTTGTCCACTGCTGGACATAGGCCTTTCCAGGAGTTCACCACTCTTGGCGGTCCTCCTGGAAGAAATGCCCATACTCACACACGCTGGGCAGGCGGGTTGGTGAGCGCGGTGCCGAAACCCTTGCACTAGTGACGCCGCGCCGCTGCCCGTCACTACTCTGTTTTATACAAGGCCCGACAATTGGGGATGGATATACCGCCATCCGTCGGTCCCAGGCAATGGTGGGCCGCCTGGTTTTTTGCCTGAGAGCTGTCCTCTTACTCTCCCCCGAATAACTTCGGGAGGATTTCCGAGTTTCAAATTAATCAAAAGTATTTTTACTAAATTAAAATGTTATTACCCCGTCTTCGTACACTGTCCTAGGAGTGTCTAATAATGTATTTTTCCTGCCCAGGTACCAGTTCATTTCATAATCATACCTTTTAAGTTGTTTAACGAGATTTGGGACATTTACGTAATGGTCGTCATCAAAGAGGCAAAGCCACCTGGAAAAAAAATACTACAAAAGATCTACTAAGTCGACAGCTCCATAGTCCTGCGGAAAATAAACGTTTGTTTCAAATCAAATCAAGTATTTTTTTTTTAATCAGCATAGTTTGTAAAAAGATGGTGGGTATAATTCACTCCCACATTTCAAAATCGATTAAAACAAAACTAGCATAAGCAGATAAATAAAATTATTATATAAACAATTATACTAATGTAGCCGCAATTATAAAAAAAAGTTTGAATTGAAAATTAAAATGAAGTTTTACGTGCGCAAAAGTTAGAAGACTAGAGCAGTAGAGACAAAAGCGTTAGAGCAGGATATATTCTAACATATAAAGTCCCTAAAAGAAGAGTTATGATTTCATTAAAAGAATGTTATCGAAAATAATAATCTTCTCTTGTTTTTAGGTTTCCGTACCTCAAAAAGAAAAAGAGGATAGGTTCCGAAAAACCATAATTTATTCTTCCTTGTTTGAAGAATATAGCAATACTAGATATTTGAAAAAAATTTGGACTTCTGTCAAGAATATAATGTACACTCTTATCGAAACAGAATCTTCAGAAGTCATCCCAACATTGAGCCATAAAAAATCAAAGATGACTCCAAAAAAAGGTTTCATGTCGAGTTTTAACATTATTTGAGCAAAATCATATTATATTATTTATTAATTAAAATCTGTTTAAACTTTATTATACTGTTATCCGAACAGATATTTGATACAAACTTTAGTTTTTTTTTTAAATAATAAAATTCGTGATAAAGGTCGTCATTTTGATAATTTTCCAGAATTCGTCCCTCTCGCACTGCAGGTTTTTCGGCATAGAGTAACAGCGATCAATGCAATCGGAACTTATTCTCTTAAAGAATAGTTTTGTTCTTCGTCTCTCCGTCTGTCTGTCAAGACCCTCGGGAACGCGTGGAAGTATCGAGTTGAAATTAAAACCATAAATTCAATTCTACAGCCCCTTGAATGAAGCTGTAACAAAATCAAACATCTAAGTTGGCGTAAACGGTTTATGCCACAAAAACGTACATTTCGACACTCTCAAGGGAATTAAAATTTATAGGGTATTTCCCGGTGACCTAGAACTATGAAATTTGGCAAGTAATACCGTCTAATACATATGTACTATAAGAATAGGAAAAAATCTTAAAACTATACATTTGTAATTAAATCGTATACAAACGACAAAATTAAGCAACGGTATGCGCGGTTATAATTGTATGAGTGACCAAATCTTTTTGTAGATTTTTTTTTACTTTTTTTGTAGGCAACCCTCGGTGGGCGATTCTTACTCGGGTTTTTATTTTTATGTAAATTATATATTAATTTAGTTTTAAATATTGTATCTTAATAAAATAATTAAAATGTATGTAAATGTAATATTTAAAAAATATATATATATAATTTAAAATTTTGCGATGAAATTAAATAATTGGTACATACTTTACTTGTTCATCATCATCGTACAAATTCAAATTGAGTTCAACGCCTGTTTTACAACATAAATCAGTGATGCTGTGTGTTTTTCCACATTTAGTAACTACCATGTGACCACCTGAAATTAAATAAAAAACATTACGTCACAACCAATGATCACGACATAAATCCCCGAGGGGATGTCAGAGGTCTTCTTAAGCGGGTACCTTTTTACCTCGGTACAAAAAGCACATCATAATATTGTTTTCCTTACTTTTGAATAAAAAGTAACTTATTAATAATTGAGTCTTCACAAAAAAATTACGTACATTAATGTATTACACTTTGTTTGCATTACATTAACAAACATAAAAACGTGTTTACAGTTGTAATGTAATGCAACTAAATTGTAACGGAAAAAATTGAATAATTTTCATGTGATCACCTAACTATTAACAAGCAGTTTACGTGAATTGTTATAAAACGCATGTATTGCATACTTTTTATTCAAAAGTAAGGTACATTACGATACGAGAGCGATGAAACGTTTTCTGACGAGTCGAGAAAAAGTTTCTCGCACGAGTATCGTATAATATTTTATAGCACAAGTGCGGAAAATGCCGACTTTACGCAAGCGCAGCGTGCGTAAAGTGGTCATTTTACGCACGGTGTGCTATAAACAATATTATGATGTGCATTTTGCACCGAGATCCTCCGTTACCACCTTAAGTGTGAACTGTGAAATGCAAGTCGTTATCCTGATTACGTCCGTCAGCATGATTTTCTTCTCATTTGTTTATACTTTCAACCAAGAAATTGTTGAAGAGCCAAAAACACACAAAATAATTGGACAACATAGTTCATGTAGGTTTAATAATAATAATATGATATCAAATTCAATTCAATTCAAATTGTTTCTTTCTAAAACAGATACTTAAAGTATACGTTGTATCTGATCTTTATAACAACAATATTAAATTATGAAACTATGAAATATATAATAGGAATAAGAATATTATTAACCACTAGCTTTTGCCCGCGGCTCCAACCGCGTGTTTTTCGGTTTAACGACATGCTTTTTTCCAGGATAAAAAGTAGCCAATGTGTTAGGGTATAAGCTATATCCATTCTAAATTTCATCCAAATCCGTTGAGCTGTTTCAGCGTGAAAGTGTAACAGACATACAGACACAAACTTTCGCATTTATAATATTAGTATGATAATGCAATGAATAAGGAAGTTGACAAATTAACTAAATAGACCATAAATAAATATAATGCTTAACTAAGTATATACTAAGTAAAAAATTCAAATATTGTATATACCTATACATACGAGTACCTACACATTGCAAAGAATAAATAAGTTGGTAGATAAAGAAACTATAAATAGATATATTTGAATAAAAAGTATGCAATAAATGCGTTTTATAGCAATTCGCGCAAACTGTTTGTTAATAGTTAGGTGATCACATGAAAATTATTCAATTTTATCCGTTACATTTTAGCTGCATTACATTACAACTGTAAACACGCTTTTATGTTTGTTATTGTAATGCAAACAAAATGTAAAACATTAAAGTACGTATTTTTTTGTGAAGACTTTATTATTAATAAACTATTTCCGCAAATTGCTTTCAAACACATTTATTGCATACTTTTTATTGAAAAGTAAGGAAAACAATATTACGATGTGCATTTTGTACCGACGTAAAAAGTTACCCCCTTAAACTATAGAGGTCTTGAACTTTAGTCTATAACGAAATAATGAAACGTCGTCGTAGAGTTAAATTTAATTTTACCTGATGTAAAATGAGGTGCTTAATCTTGGATCACCCATGCCCTTAATCCTTGATACACCAGAATAATTAAATTCATTAAAAAAAGTCATTAAGCCAGAAAAAAAAGTCATTATAAAATAAAATTAAATAAATAAATAAATTTGTTTATTGTGCAAAACTTACATACTAATTACATCAGTGAAAATAGTCATGCTGACTTCGGTTGGGTATTTTCCTCTGTGAGTAATAATCATACCTGTAATTTATGAACTAGGATCCTTTTCCTGTTATTAATTGATCTATCAAGATCAGGTGGTAGAGCTGATGCCGGGCTCGACTGTGGAGGTACCACCATCTTACTCGCAAATCCTCCCGAAGTTATTTGGGGGAGAGTAAGAGAACAGCTCGCAGGCAAAACCGGGTGACCCACCATTGCCTGGGACCGATAGATGGCGGTATATCCATCCCCAATTGCCGAGCCTTATATAAATCAGACTGGTGATGGGCAGCGGCGTCACTGGTGCAAGGGTTTCGGCACCGCGCTCACCAACCCGCCTGCCCAGCGTGTGTGAATATGGGCATTTATTCCAGGAGGACCGCCAAGAGTGGCGAAATCCTGGAAAGGCTTATGTCCAGCAGTGGACGCAACAGGCTGATGGATGGAATTGATCTATTAATTATGATACGCACCGAGTAATTTTTTGAAGTGCAGTATTCTGCGCAGGGAAATTTTTCATTTTAATTTACACCTCTAGAATGGATTTCCTACGGCGTAACTATGATATTTTTATTTCCAAAATATACTACAAATTACCCAGTTCTTAATATAAACCGATAACATTACTGCAGAAAAAAAACAATATTATTACGTATACGGCGCGAACAGCGCTCGTAGCATGATAACGTGCGACTTTGTTTATTGTTAAAATAAGCGATATAACTCCCACCTCAGTCGTTTGTAATAAATATTGTATATAGTGACAAAAAGAATATCCTCCTAAAAATGTGTAGCCGATTGCAGTGGTACAGATTTGGATGTAGCATTTCTCTTGTTTCTCCTCGGCAGTCCCTGATTGCTTCTGATGTGATGGGACTCATGTGTGACTATTCTTTGTAAAGTAATGTTTCTACCTTTTACTTGTTTTCCGTAGTAAAATTTTAAACTTACGTGTAATCTTTTGAAAATGCCAATATTCTGGCGTAGCTGCAACATCTGTGAAGAACCATATCTGAAAAAAAAAAAGTTTTTTATCACAAAACTGGTTTACTTTCAGCCATTACTGCAACTGATAAACAACATCGACAAGACCTAAAAATAAATAAATCGCGTTAGTCTAGACAACGAAGAGTGAAAACAGGCGAGGCGTTTATGAGCTAGTCCAGAGGCTTCCGCAAAATCTACAGAAATCAGTAACAGACAAATGATTGACACTCAACTACCTCCAACCACTCCTGCATGGAAACCATAAATAAATCGAATAGAGATGTTTTGTCTCTCGATGAACCAATGATTACGCAGGACGACTAGTTTAATCGAGGTGATGTTCACGTGGTAAAGCTTACCTGTGTTTCCACTGGTCAAACGTTTTTTAGAAGACAAATTTCACTCGATAAAGCAAATATGCTTTATTACGTGAAGATCGCCTCAATAAAACGACTCGTCCTGCGTGTCCATTGGTCAAACGTTTCTTCGAGATACAAAACTTCTCCGTTATTTTCGTCCATGTTAAAAAATTTAGTACTTGCTGTAAATGTCTATAATGTAATGTCTGCTTTGTGTTTACCACTTGTTTATTGTTGAATGTTGTGAACGCCTGTCACGGGTCCACATATCAGAATTTTAGTTTTATGTTTTAATTTGTTATGTATGTGTAATATGTGTACTGTTGGTGTTCCGTTTTAAATAAATAAATAAAATAGTAAGATATTTATATTTGAGAATTTCAAGTCAAGTTGTGCTTGACTATGAAATGCAGCGCTGTGATTCGCTGATTTGTCGCATAAGTCGCTTAGCGAGATTTTCTGTTTTTTAAGTCTATCTGTATGTAGGTTCCGTTTTAACTCAACGACCACTCAACGCATTTTTTAATTACCATCCTAGTAGATTCTGCATCGCCCAGGTCAACATAATAGGCTATTAAGTGTTCATAAAATAACCGTCATGCTAAAAACTGTCGATAATAGTTTTAAAAGATACATTGATTGAAAGAAACTTCCACGCGAGCAAAGCTGCGGGCAAAAGCTAACGTAAATTATGATTAGCCTTAAGAGTATGGCATACCCTAGGGAAAAAAATATTACCCGTCCAACACAGAAAGGCCAATGTCAAATACTTAAGAGAATAGGTTCCGATTGCATTGATCGCTGTTACTCCATGCCGAAAAACCTGCAGTGCGAGAGGGACGAATTCTGGAAAATTATCAAAATGACGACATTTATCACGAATTTAATTATTTAAAAAAAAACTAAAGTTTGTATCAAATATCTGTTTGGATAACAGTATAATAAAGTTTATACAGATTTTAATTAATAAATAATATAATATGATTTTGCTCAAATAATGTTAAAACTCGACATGAAACCTTTTTTTGGAGTCATCTTTGATTTTTTATGGCTCAATGTTGGAATGACTTCTGAAGATTCTGTTTCGATAAGAGTGTACATTATATTCTTGACAGAAGTCCAATTTTTTTTCAAATATCTAGTATTGCTAGATTCTTCAAACAAGGAAGAATAAATTATGGTTTTTCGGAACCTATCCTCTTAATTAGTTTTTGATAGAGGCGATTATTGGTTAGCTAATTCACATATTTGTCTAGGACGCGTAATACTAATAATTACGCGCGAAACAGCAGATCGAAGGGTTTTTAGCTAATACTGAAATATTTTGTAGGGAAAAAAGACTGGATTCAAGTAGAAAACCTTTATCTTTCCATTACCTATTTTATGAAAAGAAAACAAGTTGATCTATGAAAACCAAAAAAAGAGGGTGGAAAATATTTTTTTTTGACAAAGTAAAAATCTTAGTACATTGTTTATAAGTAGATCACCTAGATAAGAGATCAATAAATCAAATATATTTTTTCCAATATTAAGATAGTCCTACTTTCGTCAAAAGAACCCTCGAAAATCCATCTTTTTTCATATTCTAGGGTCTAGCCTTACCGGAAGATGACAACTCTAAAGAACTAGTAAAATATTAGGTCCCGTGCGGTTCGTTATCTGTTTTAATATAACGTTTTGCTCCGCTTTGATCGGCTCCCAAAATGATCACCTGCAAACACGCTTTTCCTTACTTTGTTCGTTGTTACACCAATTTTTACTTTTTGTTGAAGTTTGTCGTAAATAAAAAGTCCAGTGCCTTGGCAAGACCAAGTAACAAGATCATTGCCTCTTCAGTCCTATGATTTGTCTCCAAATTTCATGAACGTTCGTGTTTTAACGAATCGCAGAATCCAGTCACGATCTAATAAAGTCATGCTGGCCAGACGACTTTTATACACCGTTTTAGCAATGAAGAGAGTTGAACACGGCACAGTATTCGCCTCTCCTTCAACTGTTTCACATTTTGGATGTAATCCATATTTGAATAATCGCTTTGGAAGCGGCTAACATTCATCAAGTTTGCGTGAGAGTGTTACGCTCTGTTGCCGTGGCATACAGCTTGTAAACTTGGAAGAAGAAGATTATTGGGTGGAAGTTATTAAGATTAGAGCTGTCACCCTTTTTGTGTAAGATGGTTACGATTGTATTTTTCCACGCCTCAGGTCTGCGATCTGCGATTAAGGATTTCATTCAAAAGAACCCTTATGATCGGATCTCATCCCAACGAAGACATAATTAAAATCTCATTTCTACCAAGGGATTTGTCTTTCCTCATTTGGCCTAAGGCATATTCTACTTCAGAGCAAAGAATATGTATCGCGAAGAAAGTATTTGTTCTCGTTTTTTAACTTGTCATTTGGTCAATACCTGTTTTATGAAGCAGTTCTAAGATCTTAGTAGCTGCACATTGATGCTTGAACTAATGACCAGAACAGGTTTAATTTCATAAATTTGCCATCAAAGTGCACAACTTATGATTTATCATTTGATAATTTACTAAAAAAAACAGTTTTGATTTCATAAGCAGATTTATTAGTATATTAATACTTTACACGGTGCATTGAACTGTTGTTCACATTATTTTCAAACGTACTGGCATTAAAATTGTCAGAATATTAAAATATCGTTTTTGTCCCTGACCTCACGTTAACTTTAGCAGTTTCAAAAGTAGCTGCTAATTTTCAAGTAGGCAATTATTATCCATCTTCTTTTCGTTTTTACGAGTTATCCCTCGGGAATTTTTATAGTAATGTTCATTGGAATCATCGTTTCTTGAAATGGGGAAGCTGAAAACGCTTATTGTTGGAGTTTGTTTTGCTAGCTGAAAAACACATACAATAGAATCAACCATTAAATAATATTGACGTTGTTCCTGTTCTCTTCATTATTTTTCTGTATCTGCTAATATTTACTGCTTTTTATGAAGCTACATATCATTAGAACTGATTCAACCGACACGTCCTTTTTCTTCCTGTAACTCCAAAATCTGTCTTTCCTCTTTAAATTGAAGTAAGTCATTGCGTTAGTTGGGGCAATATGAGTATCAAACAACTTATCAAAAGTATTTTTTAATATCATCCCCTTTTGTATTGACGCAGAGTGACGCCGTTTTACCGTATTTAAAGCGTATCTGAATAAATATTTTATATTTAATTTTGTTTAGTTGAAAAATACCCATGTGGCGGTGCCAGTGTGCTATTTTTAAATATGTTTTTATGCGTCTGTTCTGTATTATATATAACTTTGTACAAAAATTTGACACTGCTAAGGATGATGAAATTATAGCTTTGAAGGAAAACGTTTGCATTTTATGCAATCATTAGTCAAAATAAAGAAAAGTAATTGTTAAAATTGTTTTGGTTTTCTACATTGACGTTAATGCAGTTTAATTTTCTCTTTCTCTTTAGATCTCTCTAAAAAGAATTCAGAGGTGCCGAAAAAATAGGAGTTTTAACAAACAAGGAAGTAATTACCATAAAAGAAAAAGCTTTACCTGATCTTTAGCGAATGTAAACCAAGTATTCAAAATAACAGGCAATCTCGACTTTTCATTTTTCTGTGTAGTCTTTACACCAATAAAAATGTTTTTCTTATATAAACTATTATAAGGGCAACTGTTCATGGTTGGAGAAAAAATTATAAAAACTACAAGCATTACGTGCTCCATTTTACTAATTAGTAACAAAGCCGTTCATATGACAGGAAACAAACCTTTTTTACTCTATAACAGCCTATGACAGCGGCATTGCCAAACGTAGGGTAATGCTTTCGCATGTCTGTACTGGATATAAGTAGCTCTGATTATTCAGATTTAGTTTGCCTCCAGCGTTTTTCTATGAGTAACTTCTTTAAGTTCTTTAATACTTGGGGGTCAGTATCACTGTCAAAGTGGGCGGAAATACATTTCGGTTTTTTTTTTTCCTTTTATTGTGTCTCTTAATATGTAATTGAATGAAGAGCTTATAATAGCAATATGTATTTATTTATTTCTAATGTTAAATTGGATGTTCTTCGCAACCTTGTGATTTTCTGTGAAATAAAACTTTTGACCAAAACCTAAGATGAGAGCTACAAAATTAAAAATGAGTTTGTAACAATTGCTGCTTTTATAGGCAATCGTTGCAAAACCTTTTTAATAATTTCTCTTCGTAAAATATTTTAATATAATCAAATTAGTAAAAAAATATGTAAAATTATTATTAATAGTGATACAAAGAACTTAAGAACCTAACTTGTTGTATCGGAAGAATCCACATTTATTCCAAATGTTTGAATTTTAAGTACGTTATATCTTTCGCACTCATCTCTTTACATATAAAATACAACGTCTGTCTGTCTGTCTGTCTGTTTGTTCGCTTATAACTTGGGAATCGCTCCATGGATTTTGATGCAGTTTTCACTGAAAGATAAAGCATATAAATATAAATATAATATTAATATAAAATACAACGTTTGTCTGTCTGTTTGTTCACTTATAACTTAAGAATCACTTAATGGATTTTGATGCCATTTTCACTGAAAGATAAAACATTTATTCAAGAAGGTTTTGGGCTATGTATCATCACGCAATGACAAAAGGGAGCAGCGTAATGAGAATTTTAGTGAAACATGGAAGGTTCGCCGCCGTAGCGTAGCCGATCGTCGCGGGTTCAAACCCCGATTGGTAAAATTTGTTTTGACTTTGTGTTTTTATTTCTTTATTTTATTTTCAGAATAAATATTTCCTAGCATAAGCTTCTTTATAATAAATCAAACACGTATGAATAACAAATTTTGTGGACGAAGCCAATATTCCATTTCATTAATAAAATATATGTGAAATATGGTATTTTAAGCCAAAGTAAATGTTTTTAAATTTTCAATTAATACGTCCTCCAAACAAGTAAACCAAAGTCGGGATTTTTTCTTCTTTATTAATTCGTAAGGAAATAATACTGTCTTCATTATTTTCTTTCCTGTTGAAAAATATTATGGCAAGGTTCAACTGAGGTATTTGCAACACCTATTGTCCATTGTAACATCTTTTACATAAAGGGTTCCATAAAAAAATATAAACCCTGTATAGCAAGAGAAAAGAAAGAAAAGAGAAGAAGAGGCTGGATATTTTGGCACCTTCTTTGGCAATTCCTTTAATAAAAGTTATAGTAGAGAGAAAAATTAAAGGGAAAAGAAGAAGAGTTAGACCAAGTACCAAATTCAGTGACCATCTGACTTGAAGCAAAGACAGGTTTTAGGGTTCCGTAACGTACCCGAAGGGTTCCAAACGGGACCCTTTTACTAAGCCTCTGCCGTCTATCTGTACGTCTGTCACAGAGGTCTACAGCTTTAACCTAAATAGGTAGAAATTTTAAATTTTCATAGGAAACGTGTTACTATAGCCTCTATCATGACAAATATTAAAAATTATTCAATGTAAGTGGGGTACTTATGGCTGTCCAGCCCTGTAACAAACGGTTCGACAGCCAGACAGCGGAGGTAGAGAATATTATGTAGTATTACTTCGTAAAGAAGCGACACTCACCTCCCCGCATGAGTTTATCGTACCCCACTTTCCCCCGCAAGTTAGGCGTAAATCTGGATCCCAGTAGAGCTCGGCTACCACTCGTTCGCTGCGCGCGTATTTTGTTTTATTATTTACGATACATATTTTTTATCAATATGGTTCGTTATTGTGGTGTTTATGGATGTCTAGAAAACCGAGAAACCAATAAAGAACGAAGATTTTTCTAAATTTCCTTCCGATGAACCGAGGAAAGGCATTTTCTTCTTTGTCGTATATTTTTGTATTACCCTTTATATACCTATCGGTTTAGGTTGGAAACAATTTCAACATCGAGTTGAAATTTAAAAATCTAATGTTTTTGTTCGATAGTTCGAACCGAGTAAATTAATTGCAATATTTGAAATTTGAAAATCGAATGTTTTTGTTTGAGTTTCCAACATGACTTTATATTGTATTCTACGATGTAACCTATTACCGGCGGCGTGCCGGTCGTTGGCTATTATGTAATTTTGTAATGCAAGTTTTTGCTCGTACATTATGTTACCGGCAAAATCTAATTTAAGGACAAATTATTTTCCTTTGTATACCCACCTGACCTTCAATCCAAGCCTCATCACTACATAGGTAGAACTCCTCAGTTAGTTCATTAGTGAAGTTAAAAGCATGTTGAAAATCATCGGTGAAATGTGGGTGTAAGAGTAAGTATTGAATATGAGCTGCACTTTACAGTCCATACCCAAAAAACACCTCTGACTCTTCTGAAAGGATTCGTGTCGTGACGTGAAGATGTTTAAAATTTTACTCATATAAATTCGCGCGTGCCGCCACACTGGTTCCATATCACGAAATCGTGGACTTAGGGTTAAGTCAATTTGAAGGTCAAGGAATCGAACTGTTTTTTTTTTATAGACCACTGAAACTATTACAAACACCTTTTATAAATTTAGTTTTTCTGAAATATGCATTGATGAATTAAATAAACATGAAACACGCAAGTAATTGACATAAACATAATTTTCTCTGTACAAAAATAATTCAATTTTTTTTTCTTTGAAAGTAATGCGTGTTTCAGAAAAACTACTTCAGTAAAAGGTGTTTATAGCGTCAGCAGTCTACCAAAAATAAAAAATCAGTTCGATTCCTTGACCTTTTCACTAAATATTTTCAAGTGCCTGTAGCTTCCAAAGCGCAGATTTTCGCAGATAAGTGGAAAGAAAATGTTGGCCGTGACTTTCTCCATTACCTGTAGTAAGTTTCATTTTAAATAAACATGAAGCACGGAAGTAATTGACAAAAACGTAATTTTCTCCATACAAAAAATAATTCAATTTTTTTTTTCTCTGAAAGCAATGCATATTTCAGAAAAACTACATTTATAAAAGGTGTTTGTAATAGCTTCAACAGTCTATAAAAAAAACAGTTCGATTCCTTGACCTTCAAATTGACTTACCCCTACGATTTCGTGATATGGAACCAGTGTGGCGCCGTTACAAAGTTGTGCCTAAGCGCTGTCTAACGATCGCTGCGCCCGTCGGCGTCGCCGCAGGCTGCGTGCGGGGTCATAGTTTAAGCGGGGCCTGCCCCTGCGTTTGGATAGTAGACGGGAGTCGATTGAAATATTTGTCTTATTTACTTTTAAAGTAACGAAAAAGCGGCGGTAACTCAGGGGTAGAACGCTGGCCTCTCAATCTTGAGATTCAGGTTCAATGCCCGTCGGGCATGCACCAATGAGTTTTTCGGAATTTACATAATGTGCATAGTATTATGTGCATTGTGCATAGAAGTTGCTGAATTATATGTTGTCCCTCTCGGTCGACGATCCTCACACGCTTGCTGCCAGCCCTAGACTAGCTCACGCACACACACAAGCGTGTACGAACACGCTAATGCGCGTCTGAAGTTATTTCGGCGAGATTGGTTGGTGTGTCGGGGGTGTCGCGGAGGCTTGTTTATTTTCGTTCGAATACGGAACCCTAAAAACAGCTGTTTCCTAGAAATTTGCTATACCTACTGATGTATTATTTAAGTATGCCATGATTTATTTATTTCAAAAAAAGTTTGTACAGCACTACGGAAATTCTTCCAAGAACTGCACAATTTACGAGTAAACATTATACACAACAGCGGCAAAAACATAATAAAAGCAACAATATAGAGATTGAAAAAAGAAAAAATTGTAATAAATTTATACAAAAAGTTAACAGTACTTATCTAGGGACATCGTCATTGATTCTTCGCTTTCACAATGTGTTTGGCATTCTTTCGTCACACTCATCAGTCTATCTTAAAACAGATCACACTGTGGTGCTGCGACCAGGAGTGCACTAAGTTTACGCTGTTAGACGCATAAGTCAGATTACTGATGAAGATACTGCTAGATTAGTATATTCAGTTATTTTCACAGCATTATGTCATATGGCATAATGTTGTGGGGTAGAGCCGCGGATATAGAAGCAGTCTTTGTCTTGCAAAAGAGAGCAATTCGGTCTATTTATACCATGAGGTATCAAGATTCATTAAGGGAAAAGTTTAAGGAAATTAATATATTTACGGTCCCATGTGAATTTATTTATCAAGTTATAAGATATGTCAGAAAAAATATTGATAATCTCCCGAGGCTTGGTGTGGACCACTCTGTTGAAACCAGAAACAAACATGTTCGGTTTAAAAGCGTTCGGAACGCGCAAGTATGTCTCAGATTCTATTTTACTGATATGGCAACACGGGTTGTAAAAAAATGAAATGTCAAAGTTGTTTTTTCCGGTTTACTGTCAATTTTGCTCTCAGGGAGATGTGTGTAAAAATGGATTCAACCAGTGTTGAAGTAACTATTATGTATTTCAAGGAAATAAACAGTGGAAAAGTGGTAAAATAACCCAATTAATGAGCATTAATTGCGAGCTAAATTGTGTGTCCGAACAGTTTCGGGAATCGGTCGCCGGTGGAAAGTGATGTGTTTGGATGTTCATTACCACGGTTATAAAGCAAGGCTTATTTGTTCTCGGGTGGCATGCCAGGGGTTAGATATTTGTGTTTAGGTAAACTCCCGAAAGCTGCTGGATGAGCCAGTAGTTCGATAACGGCCTGCAACGTGCTGAGGGCGACGAAGGTCAACGAGCGAACCCCTGACTTCCTATCAGCCAGGGTTGAGTCTGGCCACCCGAATGCAGTTTCGACGACCAGTCAAGGACGTGGACTTCAACACTAACGTGAGTGTTTAATCGTTTACCCTTCAGAAAGGAATTTTAGTATATAAGAACCCCCCTTTGTATGGGAAGCCCCTTTCTGACAGGTTTTAACCTCCTTATAATATTCAAATGGGTCCAGCACGCGAGGTTTAAACCATATCTGTGGAGAGGGGGGCTTTTCACATACATTTCCTGGTAGCAGAGCGCGGTTAAGTTGTTTAATATCGGATATTAAACAACCCCGGACCAAGATATATTCTGTTTATATAAGCCGAACCGATATAGTAGCTCCGTTGGCCTAAGATAATTTGTGAATTATACTTTGTTTTAGGTAGGTAGTTTGGAACCTTGTAACCTTAAGCGAGATCAAATAGAATATTTTGTTATTTCTTATACTACAGTACTCGGACTGTGTATATGAATAGGTTTATGTAAGCTGGAAGGATATTGACACAGCTCCTTTAGCTTTAGGTATTGTATTATATGTTGTATTGTGGATAAACATATAACTTTATAAGCGCGGTTAAGCCTAGTGAACCCGGCGACAAAACTATAATAAGTTGTAAATTCATACAGCATAACCATTGCTAGCAAGCGAAGCGGCTTAATTATTAGTTATATAGTTGTTGAAAGCCTCGGCTTATATAAATTACAAAGTACATAGCAGGGCTAATGTGTAATGTGTAGTTTTTGGTTAGTGAATCATATTAACTAAGCGAGCGCTTCGGTATAATATTATAACAACGTACATAGGTTATGTTACAACTTGGAATTGTTAAATTTGTTTGTTTTGGAGTATGTTTAGTCTTTAACAAGTGTTTAATGTGATTACATACTTTCAGAAGCCAATTACCTTTGAATATACTGTTAGTTAGTGCTACAGTTTGGTTTATATTGTTTATTTTGAATGAAAACTTCTTGACACTTGCGATTGAGGCTTGGACATAGTTGTTTGTCAAAAGTGTAGCATAAATGTAACTAACTGGTTTATGTTGTATGGATTATATATATATAGCAGCAGAAACGGTCTGTCTGTCTGTTCATAAAGTTATGATATTGTGTTTATTTGAAAATGTTTGAGTGATATATAGCAACAGAAAAGGTCTGTCTGTTTGTTCATAAAGTTATGATATTGTGTTTGTTTGTACACATTTGAGTATTAAAAATTGGTTTTGGTTTAACTCGCATAATTGAACAACAGGGTTGTATTGTGTATTAATGTACTGCAATT
The DNA here is from genome assembly GCA_910592155.1 of Ypsolopha scabrella. Taxonomy (NCBI): domain Eukaryota; kingdom Metazoa; phylum Arthropoda; class Insecta; order Lepidoptera; family Ypsolophidae; genus Ypsolopha; species Ypsolopha scabrella. Next base: position 17,798,478 of record OU342982.1, read on the forward strand.
AACATACTGACTAGAGTCTAGTATATTTGGGTCTACAATATTATTGTATACGGGGACGTTTGTGATTCGTGCCAGAGTTAGTTCGGTTTTTAATTGTTGGTATTTTCTTTGATTTCCCGGTCTACAATGTCGAAGACTACTCCGAGGAACATCTTGGCCAGCCAGCTGCGCTGGTTTGTCAGCGTTCAAGGCTTGTTGGCTCGAGCTGATCGGGGCGATGCAGTCCTGGAGCGGTACTCACAGATGGAGCATCGCCTCGAGAAAGCTGAGCAGGCGCTCATCGAGCTGTTGGACCAGGAGCTGCCACCGGAGGTAATGGCTAGCCCTAATAATGACATGGATCAAATTATGGATATTTATAACGAGGTCACACAGGTCGCCTGTCTGATTAAAAAGCGACAGTCAGGTTTCGGGCACACCTGATGTAAGACATGCAGCGCAAGGTACATCGTTGCACAGTAGGCTCCCTACTTTGGAGTTAGGACATTTTGACGGTACCATGGAGTTATGGGTGGCATATAAGAATATGTTCACCTCGTTGGTTGACAGTAGGCAGGATTTAACCAACGCACAAAAGATGGCATATTTGATGTCCACTTTAGAAAGTGAGGCAAAGAGCTTAGTGCAACATTTAAGAGTAGAGGACGATTCTTATAGCATAGCGTGGGAACTATTAAATAATAGATATCAGAATGTCCGTCTGTTGGCCGATGCTCATACGAGCCAATTGTTAAGTTTGCCTAGGGTAGGTAATAAGGCTCAAATTCGAACGCAGTTACTGACCCCGGTTACAGTAGCCTGTAACGCGTTAAAAATGTTAGGTTTGCCCGTGGATGAGTGGTCGTTCTTGTTGGTACACATTATTTTGGGTAAGTTACCGTCTGATACTCGTTCACGTTTCGAACGTGAGACCGCGGAAAGGGAGGATAAGGCTCTTCCTACTTTCGCTGATTTGATGAAGTTTTTAGAATTTGAGGCTAGGGCCGTGGAATCTTCATCGACTTCGGAGGTGGCGCCACCTACCGGGAGTTTCAGGGAACCTGCCGGTAATTCGGGGCGAAGGGGGCCACAGGGAGTGCAACCGCTTCGGGGACGCGTTGCTGCACGTCTGGCTGCACTGGCCGCTGTGGCTGAGAGCCCAAATTGCCACCAGTGTGGACGCCCAGGACACGCGTTATCGCAGTGCCATGATTTTGCTGCATTACCGGTAGTGGACAGACGGCGATTAGTTAAAATTAATAGACTGTGCTATTTTTGTTTAGAGGACCACTTAGCGCGCGAGTGCTCCAGACAGCGAATGTGTAGAGAATGTGGCCGGCCACATAATGATTTAATTTGTGCGAACAGGTCTGGAGCCTACGGTCACGCCACGAGCGGGGGAGCCGCGGCGCAGTCCACCTATCAGTCACGTCCGTCAAGTGGCCCCTCTCAAGGACGAGGAGCGCACCCGTCAGAGAGTGGAGAGAGCCCTCGCGTGAGTCGTGCTCAGTTTGATAGTGGTGTGAATCGTGCGCCTGCGGTACGAGGCTATATTGCGGACCCGGGTGGGGGACCCCTCATGGGGGGGGGGGGTTCAACGGGTCAGGGCCGCACTCAGGATATTAGGAGTGGACCCCATGCTTCCGCGACAGCGGGCCCGAGTAGGGACCCCCCGAGGGGGGGGGGCTCCACGGGCGGGGGCCCCACTCAAGGTTGTATGAGTGGACCCCAGTTTGCCGAACCAGTGCCTGCGCCCACTGTAGGACAGTATAGCAGGGCGGAGCCACAGCGATACTCTCCGCCGATACACGAGTATCCGCGGTTAGAATATCACCCGCCTTATTCGAGATATGGTAGGGCAGCGGGTTACGCACCACCTCGGATGGCATTGTGTATACGCTCACCATATATAGGGCAATGGATGCACCCTGGATTGGAGGGGCCGGGCCCCCAATAATTTGTCTGCCCCTGTACCGGTGCGGAGCCGAGGACAGTTCTTCGGCCCACCATATTAGTTAGTAGTTGGGGCCCCCCGGGGGGAGATTCAGTTAGAGTAAGGACCACTGTTGAATTTTGGGACGTGTATGCGTGATCGGATAGTCAGGTTGCGCGAGCATGGCTACGCGCATCCCCACGTACTTTAGAGATTTTTGTAGGAAACCGGGTTTCACAAATTCAGAATATAGTTATTCACAATAAATTGGAGGCACGTCCCAGGTGAATGTAATCCTGCAGAGTGCGCATCTAGGGGCTGCACAGCGCCGGAGTTGGTGTCGCATCATCTATAGTGGGGGCCGGAGTGGTTTAAAAAAACAGATTTCTTGGCCTGTCCAGCAGTTGGATAGGACACCCCAGATTTTACCCGGGTTGCGTGTGCATGCTCTAGTTCTAGGGACCAAACTAGTTCCTGATTGGACGCCGTGAGTTGGGTCACCGTGCGTTGAGACGCTGGGGCGTCGCGACGGTGGCATCGGCACGGTGTGCGTCGGGTCGGAGCACGCAAGTCATCCTTTGTTGTTACCCAAGGAGGGCCTTTGATGAGGCGTTTGCTGTCCGACCGACATGTTTGTAACTCACACGCGGGATGAAACGTGTTATTGGCGATTTTACAGCGAGAGTTTTGGATTTTGTCAACTTGCCGGGTAATTCGCAATGTTCTCTTCTCCTGTGTTTCTTGTTACAGGCTGCGAGCCTTGTTGATGCAGCCGCAGATAGGAGATCTGCCAGCTGATTGGATCACACAGTCGAGACCTTTTGATGGAGTGGCTACGGACGTGGGGGGACCGTTCCTCGTCCGAACGTCTAGCCTTCGCAACGCTCGGACTGTTAAGGCGTACCTGTGAGTATTCGTGTGTCTGTCCACCAAGGCCGTCCACTTGGGATTAGAGTCCTCGTTGTCCGTGGAGGCCTTCGTCGTTGCATTAGACCGATTAGTATCGCGTAGAGGTTTGCTTTTTTAGTTAGTTCAGACAACGGCACGAATTACAAGGGTACCGCAAATTACTTGAAAAGATGTATACATTTTAGAAGATAATTGTATTTAGTTAAGTCATGGTTATTATGTGAAATCGGCCAAGACCCACCTCCGCCGCGTCATTGGGGATGTAATCTTATTGAAAGATGCGAATTTGGAATTCTTTGTATTGGCGACGTGGTCGCATTATTAAGTTGATAATTGGCGGGGATGAGACTCCTCGCGCCGCTGAGGTGATTGGTCGAAGGTTGGATTCTGTGACGAGCCTTGGCGACTCTCTCCCGGCTCCCGGTTGAGTAAGCTAGCGGTCTGATAAGGATAACAGCCCGGAGCGGGGGATTGTTCGGTTTAAAAGCGTTCGGAACGCGCAAGTATGTCTCAGATTCTATTTTACTGATATGGCAACACGGGTTGTAAAAAAATGAAATGTCAAAGTTGTTTTTTCCGGTTTACTGTCAATTTTGCTCTCAGGGAGATGTGTGTAAAAATGGATTCAACCAGTGTTGAAGTAATTATTATGTATTTCAAGGAAATAAACAGTGGAAAAGTGGTAAAATAACCCAATTAATGAGCATTAATTGCGAGCTAAATTGTGTGTCCGAACAGTTTCGGGAATCGGTCGCCGGTGGAAAGTGATGTGTTTGGATGTTCATTACCACGGTTATAAAGCAAGGCTTATTTGTTCTCGGGTGGCATGCCAGGGGTTAGATATTTGTGTTTAGGTAAACTCCCGAAAGCTGCTGGATGAGCCAGTAGTTCGATAACGGCCTGCAACGTGCTGAGGGCGACGAAGGTCAACGAGCGAACTGACTTCCTATCAGCCAGGGTTGAGTCTGGCCACCCGAATGCAGTTTCGACGACCAGTCAAGGACGTGGACTTCAACACTAACGTGAGTGTTTAATCGTTTACCCTTCAGAAAGGAATTTTAGTATATAAGAACCCCCCTTTGTATGGGAAGCCCCTTTCTGACAGGTTTTAACCTCCTTATAATATTCAAATGGGTCCAGCACGCGAGGTTTAAACCATATCTGTGGAGAGGGGGGCTTTTCACATACAAAACATAAACTAGCTTTTCCAAAATTCAGACTTGCCAAAGTAGGTACCTCTTTTGTGGGACATGGTATAAGATTTTACAATAAATATTGTTATAAAATAAATAAATTTTTATAAACTGACTTTGCTGTAAAAGGTAATAGACAATGTAAGACGGATTGACTAAGATCAATATTTTTTTTTTCTCTTGGACATAATTCCTATGGTTTTATATTTGCCTTTACTTAAGTAGTTATAAGAAAATTGTATAGATTAAGGTTATGTTACAAATGAAAAAATTCATGTTTGCTAAGTTTCTTGCCCTTCTTCTTAGCAATACTAATCGAATGGTGCGGATGGTTAGGCATTATGTATATATAATATTTTTATTCCTATATTTCTTTACTTTATGCAGTTTTATAACTTTATTACATTTTAGTAGCCCAACCTTAATATTTTTTGGATGTTTTTCCCGTATTTATTTATCAACTAGTTTGTTCGTTGCATCATTTATATATAATATTTTTATTCCTAGATTTCTCTATTTTATGTATGTGTATATATTAATTTTTGTAGCCCAACCTAAATATTTTTTGTATGTATTTCCCTTATTAGTATATACATATTATTTTTTTATTCTAAAGATATTTCTTGTAAAGATTAACTTTGACTTGTAGAAAGTATACTTTATGTATCTATTTTACAAAATAAATATTTTGATTTGATTTGAGTTTTTCCATCCAATGTAAAAGCATAGATTCACAACGTGCTATGGAAGGTGCAGCAGGCACCGCTAATAATCGATGCGAGCGTGCACGTAAATATTTATCGGGCGCAAACAGTTTGCAAACCTGAGCAACCAAATCGGGACAATCAGCATCTCCGCGTAACATGCGACAGATAGATACCATAATGGTACATGTGCGCCTCTCCTCCAGGGAATTGAAATCAAGCATTCCCAACAGATATTTTGTTGGGTACATGAATGGATAGTAGCCATATATGTATCTTTTTGTAGAGAAATCTCAGGAAGGCTTTCTGCACTCTAGCATAGTAGCGTAGGTTTTTTCGTGTGGATTCCTTACAATCGAACTTGCTTCAATCTTACTTCTGACTAGAGCAGTATAGAGAGTATATAGCAAACACTTCGCATTACTGAGCATGAATTCTAGGTCATTTATCATAATGATAAATAACAACGATCCTAATATGGATCCTTGACTCACACCAGAGCGAGTATGGTAAGGTTTTGATGTAAAACATCCATGCTTAACATATTGCTGCCTGTTACGTGTAGTCTGCCATTAATTTTAACAGCCGGGGAGCGAAACCTAGCGATTTATGGGGTTGATATACAGGATAGTTTTTTTTTATCATTACAAGGTTGGTCTCATAGTAAAACTTGTTCTATACCATTTAAATTGATTACAACTTTTTGTGACACGTTTTAAACTTTGAGCCGATTCAACTGCTAATAGGCTCGAACTTTGGCACACGAAGCAGGGATGATGTGTTTTGTACTGTCAGTCAAGCTGTCCCTTTTTGTGTTAAATTTATATAATGATGACACTATAAATTGTGTAACGTTGTTTTTATCAAAGTTTGTTGGTAATTTAATTTAGGATTGTTATTATGTATAAAAACACTGGAATTTTTAATTTATGAAATGGTTATTTATTTAATTTTATGATCACGACGTTAATAGGCTTGAAAATAATAAATTAGTTGTTATTTAAATGTATTTACTTATTACATAGTTCTTTAGTAAAGTGTATTTTTTCTTCCTTTTTTTTCAACAATCCATTTACAAATGTCGTGAAAATTTATTTCAACAAGATTCCTTCCTTTTGGCAATTGAAACTTATATTACATATTAGCTAATAGAATATCTCAAAATCTACGTATTTAATTATTTACCGCTATTCCAGTATTACAATAATTGTGGTCCAGATCTTCTTGATTTCGTAAAATTTATAAAATTGATTGTCACTCTACGTACAGGTTTAATATGCATTCGTGACTCTAAATAACTTTTTCTTAAATTCTCTGCAAGTTTTACCTTGAACAAATTTTTCAGTTTCTTTGAACAATATCCCAAAAAACAATGAAGGGAGTAAAACCTGTAACAAGTAAAATATATTAATATTTATAGCCCAACGCATCTCCAAATATTATTACAATGCATTACAAGAAAAAAAATGTCAGCCAAATGTTTACATATCTTAAGCTAGCGACTTATACGGTTAGTCCACCAAAATCTACAAGACTCTGTTGAATTTTGTAGCTACTTGCTAAATACCGAGGCAATTCTTCTTCAAATGAAAATCAGATTTTGTGATATGTTCAATAATTACTTTAACTCGATTTTTGTGAATTCTCCTTGATGCGGCCCAGTCTTAGAAAGTATTGAAACAGTTGTGGATATTAGCAGCAGCAATATTACTGAGGCCTTCGTTGCCAGGGTGCTGGGTGCTATCTACGTTGAAGTAGGGTCAGTCAAACAACCTACCACCCTTATTGATTCGTGAATGTGCAAAACAGTTAGTCGTCCCCGTTACTAAGCTTCACACTAGAATCCAAGTATTTTCTGACGGTTAGAAAGAGGCCTTAATTAATAACTACAATTCAATCAAAATAAACCAATATTGAAAGTACACGATACATACGCCTATTTCAAAATTCTCCACATTAGACAGAATATTATATAATATAACAAGCACCGCGCTCAAAAACCCGCTTGCCCAGGAGGGCCACCAAGAGTGCAATAAATTTTGCAATTTTTACAGTTTATCAATTTGTTTCTATAAAAGAAGAAACCAAACCAATGAAGTGTAAATAATTCCGGATTAAGCCAAAAAAGGTACAAGCCAAAATTAAATAAACTGACATAAAGAGGCGCCAAAACAAATGAAAAAATCTGATTATGTTTGGAAACAGAGAATTCTGATAAACAAGGCAGATTTTTTCATTAATTCATATGTCTGCTTCTCTCTTTTAGTTTTTGATCTCTTCATTCATTTCGTTGCATCATTGGGCATGACTTCATGACCCGATGAGAGTCAACCAAAATCAGAGTATCATATTTTTTATTTAACTTTGTTTCCGAAACAAAACATAACTTTGATGTAACTAAACAAGCACTAGTACCTCTATTTCGATCAATAGACGATTAAAGAAGAAATAATCAAAACATACCTAGTTGGATCCTGTCTATTATGAAATCCTGGTACTGTGATGGTGACGATACTTCGCAAATTAAGGTTGTACCCCACTGATATTTGGTTTTTCAATTCTGCTTCTTGTAATTTATTTAAGGGATCCAGATGACTACGAAATCTGGGCACATTTATTAATGTGGCTCCTATTGCATCTGTAAGCAAAGGTATCTGGGCCCAAGCTACTTTTTATCACACACCAAGAGTCCCATACCATATAAATAAGGCATAAGCATATGCACATAGCTCACAGTTGCAATAAATATTATCTTATACAAGATTTCTCTGAAGTAAAAAGCCATAATCACATGGCTTCTTATGGTGTGATGTCAAATACAAATAATGGACACTCCTTGAAAGCCGTAGGTCAATAGACTCCTTACAAAAGTGGTAGCCACACCTCGAAAAAGCGTTATGAAATAAATATCGTTACATTTAGATAAAAAACACGTAAAATTACGATTCTTTATCGGTATTAATGTCAGTGGTATCTTGTTTTGGTATATCCTAACGTTATTATTACGAACATAATTAAAAAAAAAACCCCATATAAAACTGGTATTTATTATAACCTTTTAAAGATCGAATGATAAATTAATTGGTGGAATCAACAGTTTTAAGTTTCTACTTTTATAAAAGCTGAGCAAAGTGTTTAGTGATTTTTTGCCGTTTTAGCGTGATTGTGAAAATGGCAACTGCATCTCACCTATTAAATATCCCACAGCAACGTCATCGGGTTGCTTGATTTTGTTACATAATTGGACGAAACTGTTATTATAAGTATCCCTGAAAAACAAAACTTAATTTCATTAAATGCCTATCAACAACAATAAAATGCAAGTGTAATAATCAGTAAAAACGCGTTTTCCCAAGATTGTCTCTAGTAAGAACTAGGTATATAGGTAGTTAAGAAAAAACTAAACGACTACTTTGTCTAGTTAAAACTAAAATTTGTTGGTATATTAGGTTAATTTGAAAAGCTTAAAGTTATCTAATTGTCTATGAAAACTATGATACTTATTTAAAAACAGTTCATTGCAATTTTTTGAAATTTCACTGAGCAGACTTTCAATAATAATAAGATTTCTTTTTCTAAATTGGCCGCAGTTGAGCAGATCTCAGGGCCTTAAAGGTATTGTTTGACATACAATACCTTAGTTTTATACAGTAAGATAAAATACCTTTGTAGAGGGTCCATAGAAGCCGATTCCCTCCGGCTTACCTCTTAGACATAACAACTTCCAACCAATCTGTAATTCTTTATTTTTATATGCCTACAAGGATAACTAAAAAAACGCGCACAACGAAAAGCAAATCTTCCATATACATTATTTTAATTCATCTTGACGCGCGACGCTATGTGTGCACAAAATTGGGAGTCCATTCTAGCTTAACCATGCGACGTTGTCTTAGTACTCTTAAATTATTCTGTCTCTTTCGTTCCCACGGTGTTTCATTCACACGTATCGTAACGGGTGTGTATTTTTCTCTCTTTCTAATTGAAACATTTTAAAGTTTTTTTTCTCTTTCACGTCAAAAACAATTTTGAGAAATCAATTCAGTATATTCATACTCTATTTATTTGTGCTGTTTTATCTCGAACTTTTTGGAAACAAATGAGAAATTATCTTTGTATTTTTTTCTTTTTTGAACATGTTACATAAATGCATGGATTTTAAAATTCAAGAGTACTTAAGAAATGGAAACACTCGGAAATAACACAAAAGTAACCTCGTCCAGTTATATTATTGTACAACCACAGGGCAGCCGTTTAATTACAATTATTTGACTCGAAACAATTGGCAGATAGGTATTCCTTTTAGGTACCTCCAGTTGCACAAGTTCATTAAATTCAGACTTTCCCTTACATTCCGTATGAAAAAGAGAGTGACAGCATAAATTTAAAGTCGCCGATAAACTTATCTTGGTTTTTTGCAACTAGGGGTTACTTAGCTGTCTATTTACAAACCTTAAATACGATTGCATTTCAAGAAGCAAAGCTCTGCGAATGCAAACTCCTGCCCCAATATGGCCATAGTAGTATGTTATATTTCTCTGAAAGATATTGGAGCACATTATTTTATATACATCAGGCCTTTTCGATTCTTATGTTTTAAGTACGATTTCATACATAAATACTTAAACTCATGCCTATAATGTTGTAATGTTGCCTGTAGATGTAAACAGAGGCAACTCTGCTATGATCTTGCCATACATACTTTATTTAGTGTTTCTCATATTTTTAGTCAATCGAAGAGCTTTATATTCTGGGTGCTTTTGATTTGCACCTTCATCCAGTTCGTATCGTAGCGATTAGGCAATAGCCATGCCACCAATTTAATGCAGGTAACTATTTTTTTGTTGTTCTTCGTCACAGACTAAAGTTTGAAAACTCTATAGTTTGATACAGGCATTTACAAAGTAACTATCTTGCTGAAATGGCAATTTTTGGTATAAGTCCAATTTAAGACAAGAAAACAACGTTATACATAAGTAAATAAGCCTGACTTTTAAAAAAACTGCGAGATGGTGCCTTTCTTAATCTTGGATTTGATATAAACAGCCCGATACACCAGGACAGCGCATTTTCGACCCAAAAAACTATATCTTGTTTTACCTTCTCATGGAATGAATTTCAAAAAATACTTTCTTACTGTACTTTTACACCTCTTAGAAAATATTTGTTCCAAATTTCATGTTTCTATCTTCAGCGGCTAAGGCACTTAAGCAAATCCAGGTTGGGAATTTATATTCTAACCTTACCTACCGGTTTGTTAATCTGTGAAATAATTTTTGAATTTTCCGAAGAACTGGTTCGGCCTAGGCAAGACTAGTTTCTTCTTAAATCGGGTTTGGTCTTAATATGCCTATACGTATATAGAATGTTATTTCATATGTGTTTTTCAGACATGGATACGTATTAAAATCATCAGTCCATAGTGTTATTTAGCTCCGCCTTTAAATTAATGACTTCATTAATTTCATTTAATACTAAACTTAAAATATCGTAAAGGTAGAGAAATAAGAAGTTCTTACCCCATCCTCACACACATTCACTGAGGAATGCTTGGGTGGTGCAGTGAGATATTCAAAATACTTGCGTCCTAAATACTTGTATTTTTGAGGTTTATATTTTTCTAGTTCTTCGACAAGTTTTGGAACATTTACGTAGGTGTCATCATCAAAAAGGCATAGCCATCTAAAATATAATATAATAACAAGTCAAGTGCGCGTCTTACACGCATGAGTTTAAAGTTTCTAAGATTAAGTTTTACAACAGATGAATGACCAAGGTCTGCTTAAGGAACGAATTTGCTCCTTTGTGTAATAATTAAAGCCATATTCACATTTTTTGCAAAGTATTGTTTACTATTGTTATTAACGGGGTTGCCAGATATCAGCTAACTCAATGGGGAATTTTCCATGACGTTAATAATATTTCTTTAAATTGAACTAGATGGCGCTGATCAACATTGGTAATTAGAAATTGGCAACACTGATGCGTCGCTTTACGTGACATTTATTATTTATTACAATATTCGGATCTTTTGTTGTAACACAAACCACTCGTAAGCATATGTACAAACAGAACAATAAATAAAGTGCAATACAATGATTATTAACCTTATTCTGATGAAAAGTCAGATTGAATTTTTTTTTCTTGACCTATATTCTTGCGACCAAAGATTAGGTAGGTAATCATAGAGCTTGTACTTCTTCTGAGTAGGTAATCCATTTTTAAAAAATCCGAAGGCTCATCAGCGCCATCTATTGAGACATTTGGAACTAAGTTTTTTTCTCGATTTCCGCGTGTCGGAAAATCGCTCATTCACCAAATTTTGACCACCGAGTAGCCTATATCACCTATTTTTTTATTATTTTTGTCATGTAACCTATTGCGCCGAACATTATGAGCTAAGTAGCTTAAATTTAGCCCAAACAAAGAAAGCAAAAATGAATATTTATATTTTCAAACTTATCATTGTATTATGTGGTATTAACACAAGCGCGAGATCACGTTTTTATATATTTCATGTATTAGTTTTTTATTTTAACAAATCGTCTTCTAATAAAAGAATAACTTCCTGCAAGAGTTCACCATCACCACCCGCGGGAGTATCCTCATTTCTCCTAGAAGTTTCAAAACGTAAAAAACATCACTCATTTCTTACCTTAATTTTGCGTGATGTGTCAAATTCAAGTCAAGCATATTACCTGTTTTACAACATAAATCACTACGGCCGTGTGATTTTCCACAATTAGTAACTATTATGTGATCATCTGAAATAATTTAATATATTTATTTATATTTCTTTATTCTGCAGCTTTTTTAATCAGCGAGGCATGTTTTTATGTATACATTATACATCGTGGCCGCATCGTAGAATTGATAATTTCATGATCTGCTCAAACATCATGAAATCTGTAAAAACTAAAGGTGTCGCCCATCTCCGCTCCGCTTTGCTCGGCTCCCGAATTCATGAACAGAACCAACCTCTCCTCTTTGCACTTATTTTTAACTTTTTGTTGGAAGTCTACCGTAAATTTCTTATTTTTTTCCAGTTTTAGTTCAGTTTGTCCAACGAAATCTAGAATACTCTTCCAAATTTTATAACTACTTGATTTAAGGTTATGAATCAAGTACATTAGCTCCTAATGCACATATTGAACCCTCACGAGGGCGTTGGTATATATTTCACGCCTTGTTCTAAGAAACAGATGGCTTGCAATGAAGATTGCTCCTAATTTATATTTTTCTATCTTCTAATGCACTCTAATAGTAATCTTACGTAATTAAACTTACGAGGACGATTTGAAACACGAGCGATAAGCGATTGTTTTAAACGTTACAAGTAAGTTTTTGCCCTTATCCACGTGTATCATGCTACGTTTTTCAATTACAATGAAATGCATATAAATAAAACACAATTACTTAAATAAAGAAACAAACAAACAATATATACTCCAAATAAACTGCAGCTCCATTTTTCAATGAATAAAAAAAAGCACAACCAGTTGACTTTGACAACAGTTTTGAAGCATATAAAATGGGCATTTACGAGCACTTGCATTGAAAAAATACTTAACCTTTAACTATGGACATGCGGTCTCAGTGACCGCTCGCAATTGGTGATTCGCGTGTTTCTCCACTCCTTCGCAGGCCACGTGTATGTGGACCTCAGTAGCTTCGGTTTTAGTGGCAAAACGACTGTCGAGAAAAGAAGTTGCGTCGCCGGTCGCATATTTGGTGAGTAATTTCGCTTTATATTTTGAGTGCGGTCTGTATGACCGCACGTCCATGTTTGTGTAACAAATTGAGCTGAGGGTAGTATTGTTTGTTTAAGGTTTTTTGATCAAAAATGTCTGAAAATAATGGACCGAGTACATCTACATACATCCAAACGACCATCTGATTTACCGTCCACAGAGGGAAAATAAAATATTGCGTTTTGAAGATCCTTCTTTTGAAGACATTGTGTAAAGACTGCCAATAAAATATGCGCAAGTTGGGCCTTTGTTGAAATTTTTATGTTTTGTTTTGAGAAGTAAATTTTATGTTTTTTATATTTTTCGTTCTTTATAGTTTATCGTAAGACTAGTAAAATTGTCTGCAAAAGTAGTTTTCCTAAGATATGTTCCTTTAAAGTGATCTCAAGTAAAAAAGTCTGAAAAGTGCCTAAGATTGTAAAATGGTTAGATTTTAGTTAAAAATAAATACATATTCATTTAAATAAAATCTTTTATTTACATTTACTAACTCTTGAAGGAGATAGAAACAAAAACAGGTACTATAGTTACTTAATCTGCAGAATCTGATCTTTACAGATAGCGGTCCGTGCGACCGCACGTCCATAGTTGTGTCACAAAAATGTAACGTCCATAGGGATTTCACGACAAAACATGCAACGTAAAATTTAAGTCATTTTAAACTATGATAGAAATAAATTTCCATATATATTTTTTTAAACACTTTGCGATTTATCTCCTTGCGAGTATAGGCAGTGATATAAATTTAATTTGTTATCTCTTTGCGATGGATAAATCACCAAGTGTTTAAAAAAATATAGAAATTTATTTCAATCATACATAGTTTCGATACGAGTAATGTGTATTCTTAACTACCCGATGCTGCCACAGGTGACAGTAGGACAAATAATAGTCTCAGACTTGTCTTGAATACACTAGCGTCCTCTAGGCGCCAAGAGGCTCACTACTAAGTGAGTACCTATGTACATATCGTTGCGGTATGGGAAAGCACAAGCGTAAATTCGCAGATCATGTTGAGAACTGGATAGCTCAGTTGGTAGGGCAACCGCCCGGTAAGCGAGAGGTCCCGGGTTTGAATCCCGGTTCAGAGTTCCTCACGTCCAGATTTACCTTCTACAAAATATGTAAACATAGATTAAAATAACAATGTTATTATTTATTGTTAATGTACCTACCTACGAAAAAGAAGTGCGACTCCCTCCCCACAGACAAACCAAATTCCTACTTGGTTTTGTGGGATGTATTTAGATTTAAGTTATTCTTGAAATAAATAAATATATTCATTCATTCATTCATACTTTTCTGATTTTCTATACCGCAGTGATACAAATTTAATTAAGTCATTTTTTTAACAAAAACTGGTGATAGTACTCGTCCGTATTAACAACTTTTACTATTGGGCCAACCTTGAAATCGCGAAAAAAAACAGTTGTTTCTTAAATTTTGATCGAGTAGGTATTTAACTTTTTTATGGAACAGCTGATATTTTTTTCGCGATTTCAGGGTTGGCCCCATAGTAAAAGTTGTTCATATGGACGAGTACTATCACCAGTTTTCGTTATCAAAATGACTTAAATTTCACGTTGCATAATCAAGAGTCCTTTACACTGTTTTGATGTTAGCCACAGAGTAAAAATTATTCATATGAATAAGTACAGTCATAACATCAGTTTTACGCGTTGAAAACATTAAAAAAATATATTGTCATGGCGTGAATCCCCGAATCATTGACCATTAACGTCCCAACGTGATGGGTGGTGAGCCCTATCGCCGTACTTCGGACAAAAATATACGTTTTTAAGAGCATGCAGGCTTACTCAGTGTTTTCCTTTACCGTTCAGCTAGTGATAAGTATAAGAAAAACATAAAAACCGAAAAACTCGTTGCTGCATGTCCGACCGGGGATCGAACCTGGGTCTCAAAATTAAGAGGCCAGCGCCCACCGTCTGAGCTACTGCCGCCGCCGCTTTTTCAGCGTGTAAATGTTCGTTTATATTGATTTGTGGTGTTAGCAAACATTATTCTTAGAATTAAATCTTCAACTCACTTGTTGTATTTTGCAAATGAGAAAATTCAGATGAATCTCCGACATCAGTGAAGAACCATATCTAAAAAGATAATTTGATATTCAGTTTGACGATTATAGTGCTTATTGGCGTACATAATTATTCCTCAATATATTTTAAAACTTACTTATATATTTACTCTCGCTCGAGTTTAAATAAAATTTGATCATCGTCATCCGATAAAAAGTTTAAACGTTTTAAAAGAAACATCCTTACATGCTGATACACGGACAACTAAGTCTTACAATGATACTCATAGTTCTCCTTTGCTATGAGAATGCTGAACAAACTTATCGATAGTCAAACGCTAGTAAACAAGACAAAATTATGCTTCATCCAATTAAACTTGAGTGATAACCTAACTGAAACGGTATAAAAAAAACTTAGTTAATCAATGTTAAGAAAAAGCAGATAGGTAATTAATTATTAATTGCCTATATGATTTATAGTTACTAATTATCCAAAAAACATTTAATCAAGTTTTAAAATGATATGATTGACATTACAGACATTGACAAAACATGATAAATACATTTTTCTGGGGTCTCTTTGGGATTTGTTTCATCATGCGAAAGTTTCAAATCATGTTTATAAGATACTTATACGAAAGATACTTAGTCGAAAGATTTTCGAAAACTATGTAGATATATTTTTTTCAGTTCTGTATGCTAAGTCATTAGGAAAACAAATACAATTTATACAATTCTATTGCATTAGGCTTGGCCTGTAACGATAGATGTAAGTTTGGAAGAAATAAATAAATAAAAAAATAAAATAAAATAAATACAATTTACCTGTTCTTTTGCATATCTAAACCAAGTATCCAAAACTATTGGTAATCTCGTGTTTTCATATTGTTGTGTTGTTTTGACAGCTATGTAAACGTTTTCTAGATCCAACATATGTGTATGTGAAGTAGTAAAAATTAAAAGAATAACGTACTTCATTTTTCTATGCTTACTTGAGAGTATACTATACTCGGCAGCAGATGTAGGAACAAAATAGCTAATGTTATTATGAGTACCTATTCATCTAAGACTAGACACGTCTCCATAAGAAGGGTATTGCTTTCACTTGTCTGAATTTACATACAGTAGGGCCAATTAAATTATGATACTGGGATATATATCTACTGTGCTTTTATTTTGTTTACATCCTCTTTCAAAACGTTGCAGGTTCAATCTTTATACCAAGTGCGAGTCGGACGCGTGCACAAAGGATTCTGTACCGTACCACCACACAATACGGATACGGGACCCTAAAACCATGGTAAATAACAAAAACATAGATGCCATAGACAACATTAAGGCGACATAAAACCAGGCGCTAAAATGGTAGCGCTTACAAACAATTCGGCAAATCTCTGAGTCCGGTTAAGTTTTACGTAGTCGGGTTTTATTTGATTTAAAATGTTTACTTCTTTATTCTTGAGTTTATAAGAATATTATATGAATGATAATGTTGTGAGAGAATAATGTAAGTTTTAATTAACATCTGCTGTCTTTTATGAGTTTCATTTTATAACAAAAACCACAGAGTGAAGTTAGCTGACACATGTTTTACAATCCAGCGATGTCAGAATGGTATTTTTTTCATAAATTTGGTCTTATATTAAATAATTTTACCCCTTCTTATTGAGTCTTCAGAGCAAAAGGAATTAAATAAAAAACTTTTTTATGTACATTTCGATTAGGAAGATACCAAAATCGACAACATTACAAATTAATATTTGATGCAAAACTAAAAACCATTTCAAGATATGGGCTTTCTGAGCGTCATATATTTTTTTCAGAATTAAATCTTTATCAAATAAAGAGATTAAAAAAATGAAAAGTTGGTAAAAACAGGATTTTAAAAACAATTACCTCTGCTTTCAAGTTCATTCCGTATTTTAAAAAAAACAACTGTCATGTCATTGTGACTGTTGACATTGACAGCGAACATAAACAATACCAAGTTTTTTTTTAAATAATTCCTGGCAATGAACATCGAGTTTCAAATCCTCAGTTGCGACTTACGTTCTTTTAGAATGAGATAAGAAAAAAATAAAATAAGCATTAAAAACACACAATAAAACAAAATGAAAAATACGTAAGGTTTATTTTTACGCAGACTTTCAATATAAATATTGAAAACAAATGGTTACCTGAAATGAAATGATGTCGATTACAGATGTCAAAATTGCCTCATGTCTTCTTCTTAGCGTGTCGATGGCGTTATACTTTTCCGGCCTAGAAAGAGGCGACTTTGATAGCACTGCTGTTGGCCTCGAGAAGGTCGGTCGTCGTGCAGGTGGTCGGGCACGATGGACATGACATGAGATGGGCCATGGTTTGCTGGGTGGCTCCGCAGTCGCAGCTCCCGTTCTTTGTGAAACCCCATTTGGGAAGGTTGTCTCTGCACCGACCGACCTGTGCGCGGCGGTTTGATGACAATAAATGATAAGCTAACTTAGGTCATTATAATAATAACGAATAAAATTATTTATTTCAGGCCACTAAGAGCCCTAATTATAGATACTTTAAAAAAAAAAAAACGGCCAAGTACGAGTCGGACTCGCGCACGAAGGGTTCCCTACCATTATCTATAAAAACGTCAAAAAAATCATGCCTATTGTATGGGAGCCCCCCTTGAATATTAATTTAATTGTTTATTTTTAAAGTGAATATGTAACTAAATATTCTGTGAATATTTCAAGCGTAAAATGTAAATATTTTACCGTTATCAATATCGAGCAAAAACGAGCAAAAAATCACGTTTGTTGTATGGGAGCCCCCTTTAATATTTATTATATTCTGTTATACAACAGGTATACATCATCTGTGAAAATTTCAACTGTCTAACTATCACGGTTCATGAGATACAGCCTGGTGATAGACGGATAGACAGACGGACAGCGGAGCCTTAGTAATAGGGTCCCGTTGGTTACCCTTTGATTACGGAACCCTACAAACTAGGGATAATGTAGTTTAATTATGAAACTATTGCTTTCTAACTCACGAAGTGGAGGTTAGAGGTTAGCCTGCCATGAAACCGCTGAAATACGACAACACAGAACTCTTCCTTTGTAAAAAGAGCGAGAATCGTAGTCAGTACTCCCACGACAAATGAGTTGCAAAGTGCCTCACACCACATTTACTTAATACCTTTTATTAAAAAAAAAAAAACATAATTTCTGCATTTTCGAATGAAACCTGTCGCAACCACCTTAAGTATATTGTCATCAGAAAATCAGTAAATTTTCAAAGATTTTTTAAATATTTAAATATTTTTTAAAGAAAATTTCTTTACTTCATTCCATCCATCCATTCATCAGCCTGTTTCGTCCACTGCTGGACATAGGCCTTGCCAGGATTTCACCACTCCTGGCGGTCCTCCTGGAAGAAATGCCCCACGCTGGGCAAGCGGTTTGGTGAGCGCGGTGCCAAAACCTTTGCACTAGTGACGCCGCTGCCCGTCACTAGTCTATTTTATATAAGGCCCGGCAATTGGGGATGGAAATACCGCCATCCGTCTGGCCCAAGGAATGGTGGGCCGCCTGGTTTTGCCTGAGAGCTGTTCTCTTACTCTCCCCCGAATAACTTCGGGAGGATTTGCGAATAAGATGGTGGTACCTCCACAGTCGAGCCCGGCATCAGCTCTACCACCTATTACACCACTTAATTAGTATTTATATATTAAAAGTGTCCTTTACTTAATTTTGCTACAAACGTAGTTATTCTTAATTTGAGGACCTTAACTTTCTATTTTTTTTTTATATCTAGCGAAGTTTATTCAAGATTAAATATTAAAATACAACTATTCTCCTTTATTTTATATATTTTATTTGTATTTGAATTGTGACAATAAATTGACAATATTAATCAAACAAGATACTCATTCTAATACAGTGCCTTGGGATTCATTAATTAAAATAATCATAACAAACATATTTTCGATAGTGTTATCTTCCCTCATATGGTTATCTCCTAAAAGGCGATTAACTTTAATGGTGACATTTGCTCTTCGTGTGAGTTCATGTTTATAATAAATATTTCGGTTTCGCATGGAGTATTTGCCCAAACTCTATTTTCAGTTTTTTCGAACAATATCCCATAAAACAATGAAGGGAGTAAAACCTGTAAAACATAAAGGACATTTTAGAATTATTATATCCTAGATTTAGCCTCCGGATTTCCTTGCGTTGATTTAGTTTTTGGTTAATCGATGGACGATTCTATTAATATTTTTCGGACCAATAATTTTAAAGCACGTATTTTAATCTGACTTTTGGTTCTCATGAAAACAATATTTATATGTCTGACCCTATATTTGTGTCCCTAAAAAATTCCCCACTCCCCAGATAACAAACATAGCCCTTATTCAAGTATTACAAACCATTACAAACAAAAATACTGCAAAGAGTCCAAATTGAGAGCGTCCCTGAAATAATTCTCGAAGGCCTCGAACATTGGTTGGACTCGGTGTAATAAATGTGCTAAAAATTGATACGTTTAATATCCATGTCCAAATAATATTATAACCGACATGACCCATCCTTACAACTGAAGTCAGAATTTTAGGTCTTTGTTCAGTTATTATGATTTTTATTCAGATGAATAAAAGATGGTCCCCACATAGAAGCTCTCTGTGGTAGACTTAGTTCAGCCGCATACGCTGTTAGACGCATAAGGCAGATTACTGATGAAAATACTGCTAGATTAGTATATTTCAGTTATTTTCACAGCATTATGTCATATGGCATAATGTTGTGGGGTAGAGCCGCAGATATAGAAGCAGTCTTTGTCTTGCAAAAGAGAGCAATTCGGTCTATTTATAACATGAAGTACCGAGATTCATTAAGAGAAAAGTTTAAAGAAATTAATATAGTTACGGTCGCATGTGAATTTATTTATCAAGTTATTAGTTATGTCAGAAAAAATATTGATAATTTCCCGAGGCTTGGTGTGCACCACTCTGTTGAAACCAGAAACAAACATAAACTAGCTTTTCCAAAATTAAGACTTGCCAAAGTAGGTAACTCTTTTGTAGGACATGGTATAAGATTTTACAATAAGCTTCCAGAGGAGGTCCTTAGTTTGCCTGAAAATAAGTCTAAACTATATATTAAGCAGGGACTACTTAAGAAAGCTTATTATAAAATCAATGATTATTTGGACGATAATGAAGCATGGTGTAATAAATAATAATAATATTACTTATTACAATAAAAATTAAATAAAAACACAATTTTCAATATATTTCGGCCTCTTCTATGAGGCCGTCATCAGTTGAATGAATAGAAGAGGCCGAAATATATTGAAAATTGTGTTTTTATTTAATTTTTATTGTAATAAGTAATATTTAAAGAAAATAAAAGGCTAAATATAGCAATTATATCTTTATATAAAAAATAATAATAATCTTATTCAAAATTGTAATTCATAATTAGCATATTTTAATACTGTATGATTCCTCTAAAGGCTTAAAATTAATTAATATGTAAATTTACTTTGTTAAAGGTAACAGACAATATGAGACGGGTTGACTAAGATATATTTTTTTCTCGTGACTAATTCCTGCAGTCTTATATTTTTTTATGCCTTTACTTGAGTGTATGTATATGATTTTGTATCATATGTTTTATTTTGAAAAAAGGAATGTTTGTTAAGTTTCTTGCCCTTCTTCTTAGCAACACTAATCGAATGGTGCGGATGGTTAGGCATTATGTATATACATAGGTAACACTAAAAGTTTCCGGAACTGGCCACTTACATAAACAATATTTAAAAATTTATTGCAACATTTGAAAATAGAACTCTTTGGCTGTAGAATGTAGTTTGTTTTATCTGACTGTCTTTTGTTTTTACCTTGTGGCGCCATTTAAAAAATTGTGTGTCTGCATCAACATGGATTTAACTCGGGAAAATTTTCGTAGTATGATTTTTTACGATTTTAAGTGTAATTTGACAGCTCAACAGAGCATCGCTCGGCTTGAAACAGCTTTTGGCAATGAAGCACCATGCAAGACGACTGTTTATAGCTGGTTTGCAGAATTCAAGCGTGGTCGTATCAATCTCAGTGAGGAATCTCGCGATGGTCGGCCGTCCACCGCTGTGACCAACAAAAACATCGATGCTGTGCGCCGTATGATTGAAACAGACAGGCATGTGACCTACCATGAAATTCGCGCATCCTTAGAAATAGGCATGAGTCAAATACAATCAATCCTACACAAACATTTGGGTGTGAGAAAGCTGTGCTCGCGGTGGATCCCACACAACTTGACCGAGGCTCAAAAAACGGACCGCGTCACTTGGTGCAGTGCCATGCTTACCAGATTCAACGAAGGTGCGTCAAATTTGGTGTGGGACATAGTAACAGGTGACGAAACATGGATTTATTGCTACGATCCCAAAACAAAGCAGCAATCGAGCGTATGGGTCTTTCAAGATGAGCCGAAACCAACCAAAGTGGCGCGCGTGAAAAGTGCATCTAAGCGGATGATTGCTTCTTTTTTTAATAAAACTGGACACGTGGCTACTGTTGCTTTAGAGAATCGTCGTACCGTGAATAGTGACTGGTACACGACCATTTGTTTGCCGGAAGTTATTGACGAACTCCGTAAAAATAACCGTAAACGCCGTATCATCCTGCACCACGACAATGCTAGTTCTCACACGGCCAGACAGACAAACGACTTTTTGAAGACGAAAAATGTAGAACTCATGAGTCATCCTGCATACAGTCCCGACCTGGCACCTTGTGACTTTTTTCTGTTCCCAAAAATTAAGAACCAATTACGCGGTCAACGATTTTCATCACCAGAAGAGGCTGTCGAGGAGTATGAAAAACACGTTTCAGAGGTCACCACAGGGGAGTGGCACAAAAGTTTTCAAAACTGGTTTGATCGAATGAAAAAGTGCATAGACGCCAAGGGAGATTATTTTGAAAAACAATAAATTAATTTTGTACCTTTAATAGTATTTTTTCATATTCATTCCGGAAACTTATAGTGCGTTTATTCCTATATTTCTCTATTTTATGCAGGTGTATAACTTTATTACATTTTAGTAGCCCAACCTTAATATTTTTTGTATGTATTTCCCTTTTTTATTTATGAACTTATTTCTTCATTGCATAATGTATATATAATATTTTTATTCCTAGATTCCTCTATTTTATGCAGGTGTATATTTTATTTCCCGTATTATTATATATTTTTTATATTCTAAAGATATATTATATTGTTATAATTAACTTTGACTTGTAGAAAGTATACTTTAAGTATCTATTTTGCAAAACAAATATTTTGATTTGATTTGATTTTCCACTGCAAATTTTTGTTTTTCATATTTTTTTAAATTAGCTATTAAACTCTTTTTTCAAAGATGTTATAGTTTAAAATTTATAAAAGTGCCGTAAGTAAAAACACTGTTTTCATTATTATAGAAAACTGATGAAGACACACGAGATTACAATTTTGTTACTTTGTGTGAGATTTTGTAAAAGTCTAATTATATTAATAAAAAAATACTGAAATAATTTGTTTTTTCCTTTATTATTAAAATCACAGTGCTAATAATGCTATTTAATAAAACAGATAACGAGTTTATTGTAAAACTATAGAAATATCATGCGTTAAATATTTTATTAATACTGATCAACCTCTACATCCGTGTAACTATTTCCTACGACAATGGCATCGGGTTAAGGTGCAAGTCACATGGAAACGGCGCTACCGGTGTGTCTCGGTGGTATTCAAGTGTTTGATTTTGATCTGACAAGATGTCTTCCGCTGACGACGAAGGTGTGGGCGGTGCACTTTCGGTGCACCCGCGGCGCAACCGTGGCGTACCGTCTTGACGCCTGTCCAATGTTCTTTCATACAAAATGTAGGAGAGGGACGTGGTGTAAAACAGATAGAAGAGGTGCATTGAGGGCGCGCCCGCACCCGCGCCGTTTCAATGTGGCTTGTACCTAAAACACACGAATTCTTCCGAACGGTTTCGCTATATGAGCATTTTCAAGAGCATTTTTCATTATTGCTTATTAGATGTTTTCGTGCAATAGATGTATTGTCGATATTATTATATACTAAGTTCAATCAAATCCTAACAATCGCAAGCATCTAGCCCATCAGCCTGTTACGTCCACTGCTGAACATAGGCCTTTCCAGGATTTCGCCACTCTTGGCAGTCCTCCTGGAAGAAATACCCATACTAACACACGCTGGGCAGGCGGGTTGGTGAGCGCGGTGCCGAAACCCTTGCACCGGTGACGCCGCTGCCAGTCACCAGTCTGTTTTATATAAGGCTCGGCAATTGGGGATGGATGTACCGCCATCCATCGGTCCCAGACTCCCAGGCAATTGTGGGCCGCCTGGTTTTGCCTGAGAGCTGTTCTCTTACTCTCCCGCGAATAACTTCGGGAGGATTTCCGAGTAAGATGGTGGTACCTCCACAGTCCAGCCCGGCATCTACTCTACCACCTACAAAAGATAAGCATCTAGTATTTACAACCATTTTAATTAAACAAATATCGCTGTAAGAAAAGGTTTCTTTTATATTAAACTAGCTTTTGACCGCGGCTTCGCCCGCGTTTATTTAATCTCTGCATCGTTTTCGGCTTGGGCGTCATTTTATGTACACCCCTTATAAAAAAACGCATCCAAGTCCATTGTAGTCCAAGTAGTTCTTGAAATAAAACGAAATATACTTGTCAAAGACAGACAAAAATAAATAAATAATGTGGTTTTAGCCTTAGTACAATACTAATAAAGTCCATTTCATATTCAGTGTATATGTATAGAAACGACTTCTTTACTACTTCATTATTAGTATAGATTATCTTTGATAAATAATAGTCGAAATAGTTTATAGAAATATGAAGTTTAACCGTTGCTAGATTTTTTCCAGTCCTGTAAGGGTTAATTTTGTATTAAATCTTTAAATTTTTCCCACAAAGGTAACCTGGAAAATATTGCTATTAGTAATTGCCACCTTTGATCGTTTATTGTATGTTTTTTGTTATTATATGAATATACAAAAGTGTTATTAATAAAACCGGCCAAGTACGAGTCGGACTCGCGCACGAAGGGTTCCGTACCATTATTTATAAAAACGGCAAAACAATCATGTCTGTTATATGGGAGTGCGAGGATCCGACTCGCACTTGGCCGGTTTTAGTATATGTTGTTATAGCGGCAACAGAAACAGAAAATTTCAACTGTCTAACTATCACGGTTCTTGAGATACGGCTTGGTGACAGACGGACGGGCGGACGGACAGCGGAGTCTTAGTAATAGGGTCCCGTTAGTTACCATTTGGGTACGGAACCCTAAAAACTAGTGTCCAAATTAGTGTGCAGGTGTAATGCAAACCATTTGAACAAACGTATGGTATGTTACGCGATCATATCAATCTAAATAAATATTTACTTCGATTTGTATGAACGCGTCGTCCGGTACCGGCAGTCTGTAGCATCGCATCGCTTCGCATGTGCTAATCAATCGCCCTAAAACATAGAGCTTAACGAACCTAGAGCGATCCGTAAATCCTGAAAAAAATCCTTGAACCTTGATGCTTCCCATTTTGTGATAGCCAAAAGAAATTTGTTTTTTCAGCTCGTCGACTGGCATATTACCCAAGTTCTCATACTGGCTGTGGAAAGTAGACATATGGGTTAAATTGACGCCCAGCTTCATTTCTGTAAATAAAATGAAATTATTATAGATACAAACATAGAAATACAAATAAAGTCGAGTGGAGTTCCGTCAACCACAAACTGAAGCACTCATTGTGAGGCTATTTGCGTGTACGCATGAGCCCGCCACGCACGCATTCACACCATAGTAAGCCTAATTCTATTATTAATTTGCTCACTCACTTGTAAACCGCGCCATTGCTATGCTTCAGTTTTTGCTTAGCGGTGACTCCGCCCCCTTTAATTACCAATCAGTTTTTTTAGATTTTTTTCGTTTGCTACGTTTTTGACCAAACCACTCTACCACCCAACGTAATACCTAGTGTAAATAGGACTTTGGGGGCAAATCAGCCCATAGGTTACCCAGCCCACGGGTTTATTTGACGACTTGCAAAAGTATTGTTTTTTTTTGTAAGTATTAAACACAGTCCACAGTACAGACTGCTCTCGTTCCATACTGAACAAAATTCTCAAATAAACTTAAAGGCAAAATAAAATAAAAAAAACCCTTAGCCCATAGAAAATTAACAGAAGGGTCTTAAAATTAATAATGGACAGGAGATCCTTTTAAAGTTCCGTACCCGAAGAGTTCCAAACGAGACCCTATTACTAAGCCTCCACAGTCATGTTTATAGAATAGAATACGTTACTATAACATAACATAACATAAATACTCTTTATTGTGCACCATAATAAAACAAATAACAAAATATTTTAACAGAAAGGGTACAATGGGCGGTCTTATCGATTAAGCGATTTCTTCCAGACAACCTTTGGGTGGAAGATAATGTTAAATAGAGAATAAGGTGTAGGTGGTGTAAAGATAATATCTACGTATTAAATAAACTAATTAAACTAGTAACCTAAATACAAAACAATCTATACATAAAAATACACGATATATCATATTATATAGGGTGAAATGAAATCAACCGACCAAATTCATACTGGAGACTCGGTTAGTATTCAAGAACTAGGTTCAGTAATCCTTTTGGCCAATTTCGAAAAATATTTTTTTAGCTCCGTTGCTGGTTTGACTAGTTCAAGTACATTCCTAGTGCAGGCAATACAGGGCAAAAAAATTTTTTTTCGAATTTCACCTTTAGTGTCATTAAACCTTGTTCCTGATGACTAACCGAGTCTCCAGTATGAATTTGGTCGGTTGATTTAATTTCACTTAGTATACAAGGTGAAATTCAATCAACCGACCAAATTTACACTGGAGACTCGGTTAGTAATCATGAACAAAGTTCAATGAACCTTCAGGTGAAATTCGAAAAAAAAATTTTTTTTGCCCCGAAGTGCCTGTACTAGGAAATTGTACTTGAACTAGTCCAGCCGGTACGGGAGCAAAAAAATTCATTTTACGAATTTGGCCAAAAGGATTACTGAACCTTGTTCCTGATCACTAACCGAGTCTCCAGTATGAATTTGGTCGGTTGATTTAATTTCACTTAGTATACAAGGTGAAATTCAATCAACCGACCAAATTTACACTGGAGACTCGGTTAGTAATCATGAACAAAGTTCAATGAACCTTCAGGTGAAATTCGAAAAAAAAATTTTTTTTGCCCCGAAGTGCCTGTACTAGGAAATTGTACTTGAACTAGTCCAGCCGGTACGGGAGCAAAAAAATTCATTTTACGAATTTGGCCAAAAGGATTACTGAACCTTGTTCCTGATCACTAACCGAGTCTCCAGTATGAATTTGGTCGGTCGATTGAATTTCACCCTATATACTAATATATATTCATAATACCATTGTCAGAGAGGGATGAATATACCCACGAATATACTCGTATCTTAATTATGGGAGGAAAAATATTCTTTAATTCGTCTTTTGAAAATAGCCAAAGAAGGAGAAGATTTTATAGAAATAGGCAAAGCATTCCACAAACGCACAGCTTCAACTGTAAACGATTTGCCATAGAAATTCGGGGAGTGTGATGGTGTTTTTAATTGAATGTTTTCAGAAGATCGCAACGTTTGTTCATGAGATTGGTGAAGAAACTCAAAACGTTCCTTGAGATAGGAAGGAGAAGAAGGATTAAAAAGAACAGAGTACAGGATGGAGAGGATATGAACATTTCGACGTGAGCGAATAGGGAGCCAGCCAAGCTGGGAGCGAAATTTCGAAACGTGATCAAATTTACGGAGTCCAAAAATGAATCTTATACAAAAATTTTGAAGTCGCTCAAGACGTCCGAATTGTTCTTGAGTTCTATAATATACGTTACTACACCCTTAACACGGCAAATAATAAAAATAAAAATAAAAAACGTAACCATACAACAAACCTCGTGTTAACCAGAGCGCCAACCGAGATGACTTGTTTGATAGCTTTTACCGAAGTAATAGAAGGCGCTTGTCAACCTATGTGCACCAAGATTCATTAGTAAGATGTTAGATGAGGCGGTCATTTGTTATTCACCATGCACCATAATGTTTTTAGGACTCGTACCCGTAATATGTCGTGGTACGAAACCCTTTGTGCGAGAGTCTGACTCGCAATTGGTCAAATTATTTTCATTTACGCAGCTTTGTTGCTTTGGAAAAGTGGTTCAGTAAAATCAGTAGATGATGTGATTTTTTTTAAAGTTACTTATCCAATTATCCCCGTTATTACAACCAACGCATCCTGATAAAGGAAGATTTTATCAGCGTTTTTTTTTTAAATAAAAATCTTTCATATTTACAAAGCAACTACCAAGTTGTTTAGTCGTCTGCAAAACTATTTAAAATCAAAGATACACAAGTACGTGTAATGTTTCTAGTCATACATAATCCTTACCGCATAAATAGCCCAGTGTAACGTCGTCTGGTTCGCCAAGATATTTACACATCTGTACGAAACTATCATTTCTGAAACAAACATGGACATTCATTTTAACGTGTTCTATTTCGGGCAATACTCCTCACATTCCCAGAGGCGACAGCGGATTGGCTAATTTATCGCCTGACCGACTGATTTATTATCAATAACGTGTAGATAACTTATGTGAATCCGCTAGAACTAGTCTTGGTAACTGAAGCTGGGGCCTTTCGTAGCTACAGCCGTTGAAACACGTGTTATTGTTTAAACAATTAAACAATAATTTGGAAAGCTGATTCAACCTTAGTATAATACTATACACTTTAGCTATACGCACATTATAAAAACTGAGATGATTTGTTGGTGCGCTTAGTAGATATAGCTGGTGAAAGGTGATTTATGAGAAGTTAAGCGCCTGCAACTTTGTTGTAGCAAAGCTTTGAGTAAGGCACTTTGTCTCCGCGAGAGAGAGAGACGCGTGACAACAAAAAAACGTTTTGGCCTCAGTTCAATACCATAACCCATTTTAATAGAAAATAAAAAAATAAATTCATTATACAGACACGACTTTTGTACTACTTTATTTTAGTTAAGATATTTGGACAGTATTTTATGTATCTACTCATTATACCTGTTTCCTTACAAACGAACAAATTAGTCCATCGTAACAATTTTGTAAGGTGTATTTGTAGCTCGCCTTATACAGATTAATTATACTTTAGTTGTACTAATAAACAAACCTGATAAATGGTTGTATTCTTATTAACAAATCCTTGCTTAGACAGGCTCCTGCCCCGAGGGTAGCAAAATAGAAAGATTTCTGTAAAGATATTTCAATAGAATGCATTATTTCCTTATTTTTCTTTTAGTATATAGGCTGTAAACTTAATTGTGTATTTCCTTTATGATATATATGGTTGATAAAGTTATGAAGGTCATGGACGGGTAGCATGTATGTAGGTATGTAGGTAGTTTTTAATTCTTTTTAAAAAGAAAGAAAAACCATTTTTTTATCTTTAATTGCTTTTTTCTAATGACAAAGATTATCCCCCAATTTATTTATCACTAGTATTTTGCCCACGGTTTTACCCGTAGGGAACTGCCCGTCCTCAGAGAACAAACCATAGCCTATGTGCAAGTGAAAAGTCTAACCATTGGGACAGTGAAAGAATTTTCAAATCGTTTCAGTAGTTTCAGAGATTACCCCTTACAAACAAACAAACAAATTTTACCTCTATAGTATACCTATTATTAGTGTAGATTTAATTGCGAAACTTACCGAAACGTCATATTTAAACTTTTTTCTCGACTGCTGTTTCTCATTCATATAAAACCTGCGGCCAAGGTACCATGATTTTTTATAATCATAATTTTTAAGTTTCTTTACAAGGTTTGGAACATTCACGTAATTATCATCGTCGAAGAGGCAAAGCCACCTAAAACATACAATTAATAGTGTCATATCAAAATATACAATTTTATATTTACATATTGGTATAATGATAATAATAATAACAATGTGTCCTAATGATGAATACCTGCATAAGTATTCATCATTAGGACACATTGCTGCTCGTATTTTTTTAAGTCGTTATATCTTTGATTTTAAATAAATCCTGTTTATTTAATTTGATTTTTTACATTCATTTCCCAATAAGATCATAAAGTTTTGTTAGTAATAGAAGACATGCGTGATGTTTTAATCTGAATTATACTAAATACATCCCAGGAGATGACTAGACCCGGGTCGATCACGATTTATCGAATTATTTTGACACAATCAGCTAACCAATGGGTTAAGATCGACCCGGATCGCAAGAAATGATCAAACGAGACAGGTCTAGTGACGAGGTCACTGTGACGTCAATCGTGATACTACAGCGTAACGTTACGTCAAGAACGTACGGACGCCAGCATGACAGGCTACCTACTGGCTCAGACCAAATAAAAACTCGAGACGGAGCGCTGTAAACATTGACATGAAGCCAGTTTCATAAACATGTATGCACTGTGCACTAAGTGAGTGTTGCCGCCACTTAAACCATTTAACACGGGACCTGGCAAAGCGCGACTCGTAGTACTGAAATTATTCTGCCGTTTTCCACGGGAGGGGAGGTAAACACGCACAGCACACATTTCCTCATTCACGCACACTCCTACGAAAAATGTATATGTCACACTAAATCTAAAGCCGCGACATAAACACACAACGCGCACACAAGCAAACTTACATGAACAAATTGTTCATGTACTTCGGCAGAGGGGAATAAGTGCGCTTGTCTAGTCCCATGTTAAATGGTCTAAGTGCCGCCTAGTAAAAACTGAGACAGATTGGCGCAAACGAGTTTCAAACCGTGTACGAACACGAAACTGTCTAAATTTTGACCTGCCTCACCTGTTATATGGAGTAAACGACGTCTTGACTTTTTATTTGGTATGAGTTTACTTGCAGATAAATAGCAGCTGAGTTCGATGCAGAAGAATCAAATCAGAAAAGAAAATCAAAAACAGAGGAAATTTTCCTTTACAAATTTTTTGAATAGAGGCAACGAGGGAGCATGCTGGTGATAGGCAAAACATTCTACATGGTTATAGTCCCATCAAAGTCTTTGAAACATCTGTTTTATTCGCTCGCAATTTCAGGGTTGGCTCTTAAAGGTTATTTTTGCAGACGTAGCATAACTTCACCAGGTACTCGTATAAGCTCATTTTTATTTATACTCTTAAATTAATAGTGGAGACCCAGTAAGTGCCAAACGAAAGGTGCAATAACCCTTTTCCGAAAAAACGTTTTTTTTTTGCTCTTAGCCTTTTTAAAGGTAAAAGTAGAATTTTGTTTATTGCAGGTACCCTAATACCCTAAATACCGAGTTAGAGTTTAGAATTTGTTTGTGTATCAATCAAAGCCATTGTATGTACCTTATATCATCTGTTTCATTGGACGAGTTCCACTGATTCAGTTCTGCGTTTGTTTTGCAACAGAGATCAACTTTGCTGTGTGACTTCCCGCACTCGGTGGCCACCATGTGGTTATCTGAAACAAGAAACTTATTTAGCTGTTTTGAAATGTAATAAAGTATTTTGTCTTACTATTCTACAGTATATAGTCCAGCCTTTATGCATCGGAAAGTGCAATAAGCCATGAGGGATGTTCTGTTGCTTGCGTACGCAGAAAATTATTATCTTTAAGTTCCTGTGCATAGAACTTTTTGCTGGAAATGCAATGAGAAGGTCTTGAGTTGGTTTGAAATTAAAAAATATATGAAAAAATTTAAGTGTCACTTTGAAAAATCATTATTTGTATGACGCCAGGACGCCTACCTTAGAGCACAAGATTTCGATTTCATAAAAAAAAACAGAATGGTATAAAAAAAATTGTTTTTTCAGCAAAAAGCTCTGTGCACGCTACTGTCCCTGTACGCGTCCTTACAGTACGATAGAAATGAGTTTGCAATAACTTTTAATTCACGAGTCACTTTTTTAGGTTATATTATAATGGACAGAGTTAACAATGTAAAAGAGGATTTAATGTTTTCTAACAAATTTTGGTTGAGGGATAGGTATTTTTGTAAACGTTGTAAATCACATAAAGAAAAAAAAACCGAATCACTTTTGTCAACGTTTATCTACTCAAAGATGGGAGTAAAGCATGCTTTATGATTTTATAAAAATTTCAACAATGTTAATAAATTTAACGATTCAAAAGTGACATACGGACGGACATACAACGGAGTTTCACAATAATGGTTCCCTTCTTATCTACCCTTAAGTACAGAACCCTAAAAACTTACTTGAAATACTTTGGAATAACTTGAATTGCGTTGTATTTCCGACGTCCGTAATAAACCATATCTATAAAGATAATAACAAGTTATAAGAAAAAAACTGACCAAAAAATTGTAAGTTCATTCTTTTCGTTAATTAAACTAGGTTCAACAATTTTTCAGAAACTATGCAGGATCTAGAAGCAAAACCATTTGAACAAATAACATACAATTTTCCTCTAACTTTTATTTTAGTTGTCCATACCTATATTATAAGAATAAGAATAGTTTATTGACAAAAAACAGAAAAATTTAGTACACTTTTACAGAGCACATAAAAAAAACATGGAGTTGGCAAATGGAGAGTCTTCCGCATTTGCTGACACTGTGACACAGTGTGCAAAGCTGTTTTTCAGGAAAGCCCAACTCATAGATGTTCAGAGTAAGTAAGTAGGCACACAAGGGGTAGGAGCACAATAAAATCGTGAGCACATCGTAGACTTGGGAATATCATGATCTGCCTACGGCATGAAAGATTTTTTTTATCGAAGTAAAAGGTAAGTTTTTTGGAAAAATTAATCCAATAGACGGTTTTGAATGTACGAATAATTACCATCACATAATCTTAGAATTGTCGACAACTGTGGTTGGCCAATGTGCTGTCAAATTTTCTCTTCAACATTTGCGTTCCGTTTGCGTCAATCACATTTACGTAATATTACTAATATACATGCAGTAAAGCCGTGTAACTTTATACAAGTTGAGTAACATTTTATACAAGCTGAGTAACTTTATATGAAGCTTGTTACAAAAAGCAAATATCTCGTTTCTACATACTTTAAGATATTTATGGTCTTAATACAGCTTTTATTTTGGCAGAATCCTTTACATTTAAATAATTTTATGAATTAAACATCTAAAATTTATGGCAATATAACTGGGTCAATTTGCAGTACCTGACATGCCAGTCACCTTTAGTTACATGTAAACCTAACACGCTTATCCTCGTTCCGGTCGTCGGTGCACCAATTTTTTTATATTTAATTGAAATATTTTCGATTTCATAAGATACTTTGTGATATGTCAAATTTTACGATATGCCCACTGCATATACAAGTCAGGTCAGCTAATTAGAACTTCTCGTAATGATAAATTTAAGAAAAGTTAAGACCATTTTTTAGGGCTCCGTAGTCCAACAAGGAACCCTTATAGTTTCACCATGTTCGTCTGTCCGTCCGTCCGTCTGTCCGTGGCTTAGCTCAGAGACTATTAGGACTAGAAAGTTGTAATTTAGCATGAGTATACATATTAATCACGCCGACAAAACGGTAAAACAAAATCTTAAAAAATATATTTAAGGGTACTTCCCATACACGTAAATTGGGGATGAATAACTCACTATTCAAAGGAAGTAAGTATATTTCATTAAGTTTACATCCTGCTTACTTCAATTCTCATAAAACATAATAATACAAATAATTATATATTTACCTGATTTTTCGCTAGCTTTAACCAAGTATCAAAAATTATTGGTAATCTCGTATGTTCAAATTTTTGACTTGTTTTTACTGTTATCATAATATTTTCTTTTGTTAAGGCACTATGTACAAAAACAAACTGAACAGAAAAATATATAAAGATAGTATGGAAAAGGGTTATACCCTTCATTTTTCAAGGGTTTATTTATGATATACTCTTTGATTTATTGAGATAATGAACATCTCAAGTCAACCAGTGTTATTACATCCATGGGGATAATCTTCTTGTTACTATTCATAACCTATCACAATCGTTATTTTTATTTGTTTTTTTTTTACTTAATGTATAACACCAAAACTTGACATGACTGTAGCAAACCTCAACTTTTTA
The DNA here is from genome assembly GCA_910592155.1 of Ypsolopha scabrella. NCBI lineage: Eukaryota > Metazoa > Arthropoda > Insecta > Lepidoptera > Ypsolophidae > Ypsolopha > Ypsolopha scabrella. The sequence goes on from OU342982.1 coordinate 17,831,142, forward strand.
TTTTTAATAATTGTACACGTCAATTATATGTAAATTATAATTGAATTTATTACATTTGCAATTGCACCGTTAATGGAATCACCTCAGTTGACTCTATTTATGTTCGTGTGATCATTATATAACACATAAAAGAGAAAAATAACAAACGTTTTCATTCAGAGATTATCTATAAAAGGATTGTTTTTCTGCTTTTATTTTATTGTTTAAACTAACAATAAAACGAACTGTTACATCCTCAAGACGATATACGATCCAACATCCGTCAAATACTCGTAAGGCGAGGCATTGATAAACTTTCATTTTAAATCGGCGCCTTAGGGGAGTGGAGTGAAGGGGACTTACTCCATACAGATATGCGCTCACGAACTAGCTTATGCCGTTAGGTCGTATGCGGCAAAACAGTATTTTTTATTTAAAATGACAACTATAAGTAATTTATTAATCCAATCGGCCATATTGAAGTGTATTTGTAGACTAATATAAATAAAAAACTTAGAGGCTTCATTCGCTCCCGTTTGTCAGTAAAATAGGAATATCTGTTTTAAAAGAGGTTTTCTAAATATTTTTTTCTCTGCTATGAAAATTAATCAATCAACTAAATCTTCGGGCAAAATGATGTCAATCAAATGCTTAATCATACTATGATGTGTGAATATGTTTGTTACTCTTTCACGCTGAAACGGCAAAACGGATTTGGATGGAATTTAGAATGGATGTAGCTTATATCCTGACTAAACACATAGGCAACAATCCCGGGAAAAAGCACGTCGTTAAATCGAATAACACGCTGGCGGAGCCGCAGGCAAAAGCTAGTCTAGTATATAAATTGGTAATTACATAATGTTTTTTTATTGCTAATAAAAATGGAGATCCATGTCGCCAAAATTTCCAATGCGTCGCCTTAACTACCATTGAAGAGGATCATTGCATTATTTCTAGTTTTCTTATGGGTACCTACAAAATAATAGAAAATAATATTCCAAATATTTCCCTTTGTAAAGTAAAGAAATACATAAAGAAGATTTCATATCTGAAGGAATAATTCGTAATTGATATCTTAAATTTTACTAAAACCGCATTTAGCTTACTCGTCGTATCGTATGACTTATAGGACAAAAGTAAAATAGTGTAATGTCCTCGCTAAGTTGTTTGCCCTTCCTCTCAGTGTGGTAACTGAACTGAATTCTTATACTTAGTAGGTAAATACAAATCCAACTCTGGAACCGAGCCATCTAGGCTTTCGCCACTCTTGGCGCAAGCCTAGATGGCTGGGTTCCAGAGTTGGAGACTCGCATACCTAGGGTTCCGTCATTCAACAGTTTTGGGAACAGTAAGGAAAAAAGTATTTAAAATCTTGCCCATAACTGTTTATGTTAACTTAAAAAAGAATTGATTGTACTACAAAAGAGAGACACAAATATTTTTATACCGCCCAAGTAACAATTTAACGTCGTATAAAGGTTAAGTAAACGTTATCTGAATACCTACATCGCTATAATAAAGTCATACTAACGTTATAATAACGTTTACTAAACGCGAAAATGGCCCCAGTTATACGACCTAAATGGTCATATAATGGTCATACAGAAAGCTCGAGCCAACTTCGTTAACATCATTCAACAGTCGTACAAATGTTATGTGATAACCATTTTCGTCGCGCAGTAGTCGCATCCTAACTTTACAACGACTCGTTTGTTGTATTGTGGCCGTACAGGTATTATTGAATGACTAAAACGTTTTGTTTGAGTCAAGTGACAATACCTGTACGACTTATCCATATTAATGTTCGTCGCAACGTGTTTGTGGTTCGAAGATTTAATTTAGTGTAAAATAAAAACATACTACAAGGAAATAAAAAGGTGAGTGTTATTTAATTTTCATATCTTGCTTACTTTATCTGTCTCTCATGCTATTTAGTTTGACTGGGAACTGAAGTTTTATGATAATATACCTATGTGAATACTATTCAGATTTTCATGCCCCCTCGTAATTTTGTGTTATAATCATATTTTCATTAACAAAAATAGTTTTGTTTTTTTCTAAAAATGTCTGACTGTTGCTTTTGTCGCACTCTTACCTCTGTACGACCTGATGATGATGATGATGGTCGCCATGACAGCTAGCTATTAGAGTTCCTCAAAAACATTAAAAACCCTTTTCGTATTGTCAATATTCACCAAAATTTATTATTTGTAAATCTATTTCAGGAAAGAACACTTCATAGTGCAGTGCGGTTTTTAAAATATTTAAACATTTCTGAAAATATGGTTCAGTACTTAGAAATTTTGTTTAAGAACAAAATTTGATTACTTATAAACAAATTATAACCAACACTACATTTACGGATAAACAAAAATTATTATATTGTAATAAAATAAATATTGATACGCAACCTTTTTGTTGTTCATGTGTTGTACACTTTTCCTTTTCAACATTTGTGACCAATGCCACACTGGTTGGTGTTGTGTGTTTTAATAAAAGAAATTCATGATTTACTTTCCTTTTGAAAGTTCCACTACGTTTTAATCGTCTCCACGATTGTTTTGATTCCATTTTCGTAGGAAAAATTCATCAAACTTCCGTAAATATGGCCGTCTAATCATTATAAAGTCAAAACCTGACTTAAATGCGACTGCAAGTTTGATTTAAGTCAGGACAGGACTTTAAACGGACATCATGTAATATAAAGGTTATATTTGAGTCGTCAATAAACAACCCAGTCATTTAAGAGTATTTAATTGACCGCTGTAAAACAAGGTACTGATTGTTATATAAACGGCGCTATGAAAACGTCTATATAACATCCACGTTGTATAAATGTCGTATAAAGGTTTTCCAAAAACGTAATTTGGTGTGTTCAAAACGTTTATTGGACTATAACGTTAGTATGACTATTGCGTTGTCGTAGAAACGTTTTAGCTAAGACTGTAATATAACGTCGTATCGTTTAGTCTCCCCAACGTTGCTAATACCAGTTTACTATGACATATTCGTCGCACGACTAATTAGTTGCATTAAAGACATCTATAAGCCTTGGTAGTCATCTCATTACCATTGTAAGACTGCTATCCAACTTTAGGTCGTACAAGTCAAGACTTATACGACGTATTTGTTTGTTGGGCGTACTCGAAATAAAACTCGGGGATGAAAAATTACATTTTGTCAATTTATCATCGTGAATTTCTCAACCGTTATATTTTTTCTGTAATTTTTATATAATCCCAAATAACCATGATTTTTTTAATTTTTTTCGATCCACCAGTTTCAGAGCTAAGGGGGGGGGGACATGCATTTTTTGTGGTTTTTCAAAGATTTCTCGAAATTGGTGCCAGTAAATATAGCAAAAGTATATATTTTTATTATCAACTCTTTAATATGTACCATTTGATACCCATATTGTATTTTTATAAAATATTTTTTTATTTATTTTACATTTTTTTTATATTTCTCATTTGTTATCAACTTTTTTTTAATCGCTACAGTTTTCCAGTAATTGACCAGCTATGGCCTTTAATCAGGATTTTTTTCATTTTTTTCGGTCCACCAGTTTTGGAAATGAGGAGGGAGGGGGGGGGACATTCATTTTTTTTTTTTCGTTTTTCAAAGATTTCTTTAAGGTACTACGGAACCCTAAAAACACTACCATATAAAAACTGACGAACTGTTGTTTTAGGAAATACATATAAAACTTCCACTTCAATTATGCTTCTAAAAAACCTATTACGTGAGTAAGAAGTTGTTAAATTTATTTGATTATTGATTATTTACGGCACTACAAAATGATATTTGTTTGCACATAAGTACTTTAAATTAAAATTATTATAGATAATGCATATAATATTAGCAAAGGAGTGAAAGCGATGTTATGGACAATAACAAAACAATAAAAAGTTGCTAGATATTACTTTTTACTAATAAATAAAATATTAGGAGTTGCTATCTCAATGATGTTTGACTTTGTTGTTTACAAAGTTTGTTTTCTACATCGGATTCTTTTATATTGTTTTTACTGAAGGCAACCTTGTAGAAAAACTGATTCAGAGTGTGTTTTAAAATAGAAGAAATAAACACAAATATTTAGAATATATTCGTTCGTAAATAAGCCATTGTTATGACTGAATCTAGTCGTCATTTTAGTTTCCGGGTTCGTCATTTCGCATTTGAAAATGAAGCAGGCAATACTTTTAATTTTTGTCTCTCGTTTTATGAATATACTGACATTTTTTAATTTAGATAAAGATGCTTTGCAACAAAAAAATATTTTTATAGCTGTGAAAACGACGCAAAAGCATGAGAAGACGAGGCTGCCAATCATTTTGGATACTTGGTTTACGCTAGCAAAAGACCAGGTAATTTTTTAGTGTTCCGTAGTCCGGCAAGGAACCCTTGTAGTTTCATCATGTTCGTCTGTCCGTCTGTCCGCTGCATAGCTCAGAGACCATTAGTACTAGAAAGCTGTAATTTGGTTTGGGTTTACATATTTATTACATCGACAAAACGGTAAAATAAAATCTTTAAAAAAAATTTTTGATGGCTTCCTCCCATGTACGTAAATTGGGGATGGTTTTTTTTTCTCGTCAATTCCATAGTGTGGGGTATCGTTTGATGGGTCGTTCAAAAACATTGTGGGTATGTGAAAACCATTTTTAGATTGAGGAATCCGTTGGCAATATTAAGCTTTAAAGTGATAATTTTTGTTAGAGTCAAGTGTCCCCCCCTGCCGCTAAACGGCTATTTATAAATATGTGAAAACAATTCAAAGATATAGTATATAAGTATAATGAAGTTAAAAGTAAAACTATTACAGCTAAGTTGGCCTTACAGGTTTACGAGAACAGATTGCGCCAAACTTTTAGTCCCATCTAAACACGACAATGTATGGGCCGTTCTTCGGAAGAGAAATTTCCGAATATACCAATTTATAAAATGTACTGGGCAGCTATGGAACCCTGCACCACGCATGGTCCGACACGCACTTGGCTGTTTTTTTAAATTTTATCCGAATACTCGATCAACTTAATTTGGCAGTTATGTTTATATATTTTGTAATTAAAGTTCGAATGGTGCGGAACCCTCAGGGGACGAGTCCTACTCTGACTTGACCGGTTTTTAGGGGTCCGTAGTCCGACAAGAACAAGGACCCTTATAGTTTTGTCTGTCCACGGCTTAGCTCAGAGAATATTAGTACTAAAAAGCTGTATTTTGTTATAGGTATATATTTATAGAATATAACCACACCGACAACACGTAAAAAAAATTTTATGGTATCTCCCATGCACGTAAATTTGGGATGAATTTTTTTTCTCGTCTATCTTATAGTGTGGTGTATCGTTGGATAGATCGTTCAAAAACATTATGGGTGTGCAAAAATAATGCCTCCAAAAAAAAAAATTGTAAAAAAACCAAGTCTCGCAACTTAGTTCTTCTACCGTAAGAAGTTGTGAGATCCATGTAAATCCGAGTCGATTAATTTATTCAGTCCCTACTTAAGGGACCACTGTCTTAAGTTATTAAATAATTAGCTAACCAAACGACATCTTATAGTGACCATATAAATATTAAAAATCTTTTGTTTTAAATAAAGTAAAATAAATAAAAAATTAATTTAGTGCGGTTTATTTTTTTCTTTTCCAGGTATGGTTTTTCACTGACGAGGATAAAACTGATGAATTCAAGTCATATCAGAATATTACAAGTAAGTTTTAGCTGTTCAAGACGGCATTAAATATTAATAACAGAAGCTATTCAATAAGTACACTCAAAATAATATTAGGTTGACCAATTATAAGCTTTAAATGCTTTTTTCTAGTGTGTGATCGGATATCCTAGCGTTATTTGTTAAAAAGTAACACGTAAACTGATTTATGTATGAACGAAGCCCCAAAGTATGTATATATCGGTTTATGCTGATAAACCATTGCCGGTCGGTACAAAATGCAGATCATAATATTGTTTTCCTTACTTTTCAATAAAAAGTATGCAATAAATGTGTTTTAAAGCAACTTGCGGAAATAGTTCATTAATAATAAAGTCTTCACAAAAAAATTACGCACTTTAATGTATTAAATTTTGTTCGCATTACATTAAGAAACTTAAAAGCGTGTTTACAGTTGTAATGTAATGCAGCTAAAATGTAACGCATAAAATTAAATAATTTTCATGTGATCACCTAACTATTAAAACGCATTTATTGCAAACTTTTTATTCAAAAATAAGGAAAGCAATATTATGATGTGCATATTTCTATAAATAAGGAATTTATATAAGTTTGACTGGTAATTTATTAAAATATTTATATGCATACATCTTAATAATAAATCTTCGCTATATCTAATTTAGCTACATGGCAAGGTTCAATACGTTTTAACTGTAAAATGTGCGCATGACAATGAGACTTTTTTCATTTCAGAGAACCACATGGTCATTACCAACTGTCCAAAAACGCATCATATTATTGATCTCTGTTGCAAAACAAATGCTGAAATTAACGTAAATCTTTCGAGTTATGCAGGTGAAAAAATCAAGTATGTGTAAATTTATATTAACAAAGACTTACATATTACAATCTGGTGTGCATCAAAAGAGCATCGAGTGGCGTAACCTACGATACAAAATACTGATGACTTAATAGGCTCAGCGCATCATGTTACATGGATTCTGTAAAAAGTATATACCTACCTATTACTGTTGAAGCTGTAGACCCTTCTGACAGACGGACAGACAGAGGAGGCTTAGTAACAGGGCACCCTTCGGGTAAGGAACCCTAAAAAGCAGACAAAATACCAGCTCCCTCTCAACTAGAACTTTTAGTCTTTTTAGTTCATCTAAACAACCGGAGGGTGCCCTGTTACTAATTGTTTGTCAGGCGCTACCATCTAACAAGAATTACAAATTTGAGTTAGCTGACATAAGGCGATAAAGTTACTCCATTTGTTGTTATTGGCAAAAGGAACACAATTTGTACTTAGTCCACGAGCCTCAAAAAGCACATAAGCATATATAGCTATCAACGTAAAATTTGGAATAGTAATAAGCTTATAATTTGTCCACACATAGGTCAGGTCAGGTATCATTCTATAACAATAAAAACTAAGAGGCCAAAAATTGAAGGTGCAAAACGTCCAGGTGATGCGCCGTCAGAATTAATAGCGCTTCGCTCTTCTAGTGTTAGTTTAGGACACTTGAAACAGAAACACATTTTCATCTTTAATTATTTAGTAGGCTGTTTTTTGAAAGAAGATACGTATATACTAAAATCTCTATGATGGAAGTCAACAAACTTTTTGTTTGTTATTTTCAGATGGCTTTGCCTCTTTGATGACGATAACTACGTGAATGTTCCCAAACTGGTCGAGGAACTTCAAAAGTATGATTACAAAATATCCTGGTATCTTGGCCGCAAATACCTAAAGGGTAGGCCTAGTGCCATGCAAACAGTAATTCATAATGAACGGGTAAGATCTTGATCTAAGTAGTATTCAGTATGATCAGTTGAAAATGGGGTTTAACATTTTGTATATTTTCAATGGTCACCTTGTATAATTGCCACCCACCTTCTTATATCAGTACTACTTTTTCCGTTCGTCAATTGCAAGAAAAAAGCAGAGAACAAGGTTGGCAGGTTGTACCTTTGCTTTGTTTACTTGGAGAAGGCTTTTGATTGTGTGCCTCGTGAAGCCCTTGGGATGGTGCTGCAGAATCTGGGGAACTCGGAGAGGTTTATCAGACTTTTAAGACTCTTGCCCAACGAGATGCAGTGCTGAGTCATTGTGGGCGGAGAACAGTCAGAACAGATCACAAAGTTTTTCCCAGTTACCCATGGGGTAAAACAAGGGTGTGTTTTAGCGCACACACTGTTCGCGTTGTACTTTGTTGTAGTAGTCATTCTTGACTTGGTCTTGCAAATTTCTTCTGAAGGTGTTCGTATCCGCTTTCGCACAGACGGTAGTCTTTCCAATTTAGCCATACTCAAAACTTGCACCAAAGTGACTTATGCAATGATCACCGAGATTATGTATGCCGCACAGGTTGCTTTTAGGCAGAATCCCTGGAAGACTTCAGCAACTGATATCACACTTTCACTAGGCTTGTGACGGAGATCCAAATACAAATTTGGAAATTATTATGGAAACATTTATCAAGTTCGAGTTTTTATGAATAAAATCGTCTCTAACTTCACTATATTTATTTCAAGCAAAATTTTTTTTTAGAATGATTACTATTTCGCTAACCTCGGGGCAGGAGTTTGTCTAAGCAGAGCTTTACTTTTGGAGATGGATCCGTATCTGAGGTTTGTTTGTGGTTTTGATATTAAAATTTATATTTTAAAAAATCTGATACTGTGCCATTTTATGTTAACAAATATTAAATTTGCTTTATATAAATACCATTTAGCCACAGAGTTTCCATATGATAGCGAAACTTTTTTAAATGCTACTAATGTTTGCAAAAGTCACGATGGACATTTTCCATAAGTAAAATGAGTTCCTTTTTGTTTACATTCCTAACAACAGCAAAAAGATTCCTTTTTTCAGGGTTCCGTGCCCAAAGGGCAAAACGGAGCCCCTGCTGTCTGTCCGTCCATATGTCATGGGTCTCTATACATACGGAGTGAGGTACAGATTTGAAATTTGGATATGTTATCTAAAATGTTGACCCGAAACAAGATATTGGAAATGAGAAAAAATCAATAAATTTTCATTAAATAAAAAAGAGCCGAAATAGTAGATTGTTGCATCGAGCAGAAAGTCTCGAGGTTCATAATCTGCTTTTCTTTTAACTTCCAATTAAAGAACTGAAGCTAAAATAATCCAAAAAATGTTTATTTAGAAAAATGAATAGTTACGTTCGTACAGTTTTTAAACGTTATTCGATAGCTCACTATAAGCCAAAAATGATTTCACCCGTTTTAGGGTTTTGCAAGTGATGAAATTACCATTGGTTTTCAAATATTTATCATTGGATTTTGCAAGCAAAAGATTATCTAAGTACTTATTACTTTCATTTGCCACATTTTTTTTATTTCTTCAGGTGTTGATTTGTCGTCACTTTCGCTACTAAAATCCATTTTCAAGAAAATCAAATTCTCACAAAATATTTATTGCGTAAATTCGCGCCTCTTGACCAAGAATTTTTTTTGTACATGATTCTACGTCTATTTAGCCAGTTTTCTTTATTTTAAATTGTTTGCAGGATTGAAAATAGCGCTGATTGGTGACTTATTATCGGCGCCCTAATTGGGTAGTTCAAAACTAGTTTTCTATACCTAGCAACCAGATCGTTTTCTTATAAAACCATTCGAGAAGTTAGTACTCTATTATGAAAAATACTGGCACGCTAGCTCAAGTTTTTTTGTTTGTTTTTGGTTTACGTTTTCATTCAGCCAGTTTTCTTTATTTTAAATTGTTTGCGAAACTAAAAACAGCGCTGATTGGCCAATGGCTTATCATCTGCGCGCTGATAGGGTAATTTAAAACTATTGTCAATGTACTCTTGGGATTTGCGGCTTTAGAGTCAGCACCAGCACTGATATCCTCCCGATTAAGGCATTTTGGATCATTTTCCGCAGACAATAAATACTGACGCGGGACTTCAGTGGTGGCGCGGCACTTAAGTATGTATGTAAATCCATTATTGCATTCTCTTTAGAGCAATAATGGATTTTCATATATACTTTTCTGCATTACATTGCTCCGGAGCAAAAAAGTGCCGCTTTGTGTACACTATTTAGGCTAGTAATGCCCAAATTAAAGCAAAGTTGGAAGAAAAATTTGTTTTTTTCTTTCCCCAACAAGTGGGATGTCATTGCCCAGAACTATGTAAAAATATATTTGTACTCTACTTAATGAATTATACACCCCCATTTTTTTGCCTCGTTTATAGGACCCCGGCCCCCCCTGAAAAATAATACAATTTAATTTTTATTTTTGGGTCAACATTCCGAATAACAAATTAATGTTTTAGATCTTTAACTCATTCCGTACGGACAGACAGAACCTCCGTCTTACCCTTTCGGCCTTACTTACTTTTTTCAAAAAGGTCAATTATTTATCCAGGAGGTCAATACTTTTTTGCTGTGCAAATATCGTCTTTACTCATTTAAATTTGAGGTGTTTGTTTCAGAAATGATGGTTTCTTACAATTATGTAAAACGTTACGACTACCAGATGCAATTTCTTTGGGATTTCTAATAGGTGAGGTTTGTAAAGGCTTTCCCAAATCCACTCACTGCCCATATGTAAATCATTTATTAAAAACTAAGCAACTGATTTCAAAAAAAATAACTTGCAGTTCTCTTTTTCAAATTGTTTATCTACGCTTTTCAAAAAGAAGCGAATCTTAATTTTGTACACTTTGACTGCTACGGTTGGGCGATAGATAAAGATAATTAAATTTTTATTCGACTTTATGCATTAGCGTACAAATGAGACGACAAATCTTTTTGTATTACATCAAAATCAGACCCTCTTCCCTTAAGGGTCCGTATAAGGCTAGATGTACACATTCAATAGAAGAAAGAGCCTGTATGTAAGGAAAAGAATAGCCTGTATGACTAGGTTTAAGGATGTAGAGGAAGAAAAAGGTGTGTGAGGATCGTAGCAGATGGAAATCTGTAGTCTCTGCCTACCCCTCTGGGAGACAGGCGTGAGTATATGTATGTATGTACAAATTCAAATGAGCATATTACATTGTGTAACTTGGTTCATCAGTATAGTAAAAATAATATAGACAGTAAATTATATGTCTGATATATTCATCTTAGAAAAAGCACAAAATCATTAAGTTCGCTCGTTAGAAAAAAAAAATACAAAGTTACCTCTAAATGTCATGTTTTCCGAGTGTTAAAGGGCTTTTCTTAAATCCAACAGACTTGAAATTTGTATTAAAAATAAGTTAACAAATGACATCGTCAGCTCGTTTTAGGATATTTAAAAAAAAATCATCAAGAAGCAGTGTTATTAAATAAAAACGCAGATTTTGTGGGCGCGTGTTTCTTGGTGGTCGAAACAGCCACGGCTGAAAGCGCGCTATTTTAAACTAAAAGTAAACGTCATAGAGTTCAGTTCTGATTGATGCAAAATGAGGGGCTTAATCTAACCTTCTATGCATCCTTAAGGTGCATAGAATTAGAAACTTGATGTGAATCGGGAGCAGAGAGGATCTGTACAAATATTGAAAAATGACATCGAAATAAGTTCATATTCAACGCACATTGCAAAGTGGCTGCTACGACGATCGCGTGGTCGTGAATAGTGCAAAAAGAAAAAATTAATAGATAAATAAATAATAACAATTAAAGTAACTAACATTCTTAAAAAAATGAACGGGGAACTCATTTGTTGTTTTAATATCTTCAATTTAAATTTGTTTCTATGCATACTAAATCGGATATTAGTCTTAATTTGGACTTATTTGGTTTAAGTGTTTGTTAAAAAATAAAAATTCTAATCAAGCCATCTCATTTCAGCAGTGGCGTGCATAGAACTTTTTGCTGGAAATGCAAAGAGAAGATCAAGTTTGACAATAAAAAAACGTTTAAAATCACTTTGAAAAATCATTATTTGTCTTATGCCATTTGTTGTTTCAGCAAAAAGTCACGCTAATGCATTCCAGATATTTTTATATATGATATATTTTCATTTATTTTTTTACTAACAAAACTAAAAGTAAAAATATTATAGACTTAACAAACTAAAAATTTATTAAGATTAAATAGACTTTATTCAAGTCGTCGCTGTTACCGGGCCGGGTACCCAAGACACTGGCTGCATCCTAGGGCTGGAGCTTACTCAGTTAGCGAATAAGTCTATTCTGCTATTCAACACGGCAATGCAGCCAGTGTCTTGGGTACCTTGCCCTGTTTGTAGAGCTGTCGCGCGTCGGGCCCCAAGGCTCGAATGTCTCAACGCCAAACTGCACAAACATGTAGCCCTCACCAAGAGCTGCATATTTGCGCTGCTTGTTGCGCTCGGCTGCTGTAGCCGCCGCACCAGCTCTGACAGCGGTCGACCAAGCAGCAACACACGTTTTATACTTACATAACATCTGAATTACACCGGACCTCATCGTGACTTTTCAAGTTTGCCAGCAGTGCATGCCCTGACAGTTGGTAGGGAGCTGAACCTACATAAATTATTTGAGATTATAGCGTCCTTCTAATTTAGCTATCGCTGTTTTTTGTATTCCCACTAATTTATTTTACTACAATTACAGAAAAGAAGATCGGAGTCAATTTAACCGATGTATCAACATTTAACAGCCATTTAGATCCATTAAAAGATATATCGTGCGAAAATCTGAAAGATCAAATCTCAGTCGGTTACGATTTTAATCGCGGGGACCAATCTCAGATCATAACTGTTCCAGGATTCCATTTAAATGAAGATCCTTCGAGGTATGTTCAAGTGATCCGTACCTTATATATTGGGACTCCGTTGTCCGTATTATGTGTATCATTTTCATTATTTTCCTATTTTCATTGCTGAAAAATAGTACAAATATGTATTTATAAAATACTACAAGTTAGCGCGAGTTAAAAACAGAGGTAAAGAATGCGCTATACATGCGCTATATACAGCAGGCGTGCGAGGGAGTTGTGTGGACGGCGAGGGGACGTCCTCCCCCCTTCACCTCAGCCCCTGACTGCACTCAACTCGCGCATTATCTATAATAATAATAGTCGTGTATGTGTACTGATTTCTTAATTCTAAATAAAATTGGTTTATTAGGTTTTATTTATAAGGCCAAAACTATTTTATTTTTGTCTGTTGTCTGTCAGTCTATTTAGTTTTAACTTGAGATCCACTTAACGGATTTGGATGCGGTCTTCTTGCAATCAATGCAGCTCAATCAACATAGGGGCTATAATATTTACTATTATGATATATTGTTTACATAAATATTGTAATGTTATGTTGTCATCTTGTCAATTTTTGTTACAGGTTTTATTCTCTTCATTGTTTTTTGAGATTTTGTTCCAACAAACTCAAACAACGGTTCAAAACGGAAGTCACTTTTAATTGTCCAAAATCTCAAGCTACCCACAATCCTCACAGGCATACGGAGGTGAAGGTGACCACAGTACCACCATTTTATTGGACATCTGGCCATAATGCAACTCAGCATCAACCGATATTTTCTCCAGCTAGACAAACTTCAAGAAAATATGACCTACATGCACCAGGATCCAAATCGGGAAGAGTTCGTCCAAAATCACCTTACCATACTTGGGCCTATCACGGTACTAAACATAGGAAGGACAATGTTTTTTCGAAAATTTATAGTTCTGAAGGTTAATGAGGATCACCATGCTACACTAGATGGAAAACTGGATTATGACCTACTAGAGAACCACAATGTCACAACTATTGTCATCCGTAAAAAAATAATAAAAACATGTCATAAAGTTAACTCAAGGCTCATAAGGTTAATTCGTTTTATTCCGACATTACTTGCTCTAAAAACGACAATGTTAAAACAGGTAAGCGTTTTGATGTGAAAAACTATAAAATCGAATGGCCATTCATGTTGGTAATAGTACGAATACATTAATGCTAAGACCAGGATTGCTAATTCATGGTCAAAGCAGGTATTGTGCTTTTCTCAAAAATAAAATGAGACATTTTCATGTTTTTCATGACAATGAGTTATATCAAATATAATAAACTGACTAGGAAATGTTAAAAGTTACTTACTCGCTCATATTTGGGCGATAAGTCATGTTTATTGATATTGATTTCTTCAGCAAAGCATTAGTGGAGTACAATCTATATCAGAGCCCGCTTCTGAACTCATTTTGTAATTTATTTGCACAAAATAATTTCAACAAAAATTTATAGCAACATAAATTCCCGCTATTACGCATTTTTTTTTATTATTGCCACCTGGGCAAAGGTATTTACCGCCATGCAGCCTTCTAGCCTTCTTCATGGACAACGCCATCTAGAGGAACGCTAAGAACTAAGAAAAAAAGACAACGAGAAAAACCTCTTTAGTCTCTTATAAACATAGACACGGATAGTTTTAAAATGAAAACATATAAAATATACTCTGTGAACATATGGTATGAAATGGATTTTCGAACGAATTTCCTGGACAGTTATTTAGATTTCCTGGACACTTTTAATAGCTCGCCAGGATGAAGTATTTTCTGGTAGGTCTATACAGTAAGTAATGGTAATATTTACAATGTATTTTCGAGAAAAAGTCTATTACTGATAACAAACATAAAAAGCTGCGATAGTGTCAGGCTTAGTAAAAAAAAATATCAAATGTATTGTAAACTGGAGAATATCTGGAATCCATGCATCAGCCTGTCATTGACTACTGCTGGACAAAGGACATTCCAAGATTTCGCCACTCTTGCAGACAGTCCTCTATCCTCCTCATCCAGCCACAACCCACAATGTCCTTCAGGTCAGTGGTGAGGCGGTTACGAGGTCAGCCTACGCTATGCTTCGCTGTATAGTCTCCAATCTAATGCCTTTCTGCCCTAACGGCCATCATGTCAGCCATAGATATTTGCTGCTTACTGTCACTTCAACTTCGATTCGGCGGACTATGTCGGTCACTTTTGATCTTCGAAGGATCTCCTCGTTTTGGATTTTATTAATTGGATATTACCCCAAGCACAGATCAAGATCCAGTTTTTAAATAACAAGCTTTTGTTCGTGGCTTCGCTTGAGTGGAACTGTCTTTCAATCAATGTATTTTATTTGTGCGTTAAAACAAATTATCGTCAGTTTTTGTCTTAGCGGTTATTTTATTAACATCCACTGGAATTCTGCCTGTGGCTCCCCCCGCGTTTATTCAGTTTATCAGTCTCTGCCCCGTTTTTGGCTTAGGTGTTATTTTATCAACTCACTACTATGAGAATAAAAGGAACCGCATCCGCAAACCGTTCTCAAGTTAAAACGGAAAATACTACAGACAGTAGGACCGAAAGACAGATATACAAAAAATCTAAAAATGTTAGTTTCGGCTTTAGTACAATATTAATAACCCATTTAATTTAAAAATTGAATAAATATTTTATTTTCAGACACGATTTTTAAAATTTTTATTATTAGTATCATGATTATATTGACTATAATAGGGTCGACTACGATGACAATACTTGAAGAAAAACTCGAGTTAAAACGGAACAAACAGATGAACAGGCTGACATACAAAAATTATAAAGTTCACGTACGTGCTACGTTGTAGCACCCTTTGGAAACATTCCCCACTTTTGGTACGTATAGATAAAATAAAACTACACCGTGCACAGCGAGCTCGTCTTTTGGTGTCTAGCGAGCCGGAGTCAGGTCATCGGTTAAACGCTCTCCCATCGGCCAATATAGGGACTCTTCTTGATAGAACAACATTTACTTTGGCCACCTGTCTGAGACTGGGCGCCGGACAAATGAGCCACATCGCTGCCGTTGTGGTAGAGCCGTCGTCGATCAGGTTGGCCATCATAGCTTTTCGTGCCAGCACATTGCCGGTCGCTTGCCGCGTCATGCCGCTCTTAATAACGTCATTCGTAGGGCCTTAGCCAGTGCCAGTGTTCCGGCCATTTTGGAACCAAATGGCATCATATGCGAAGACGGCAAAAGGCCCGACGGAATGACGATCATACCCTGGAAGAATGGGAGGTCGCTGGTATGGGACGCTACATGTGTCGACACGATGGCAGCGTCTCTTCTCCAAGCGATCTTAGTCAGAGCGGGCCCAGCTGCGGCATCTGCAGAGGGCTCCAAGAGGCGCAAATATGCGGCCTTAGGAGAAGGCTACATGTTTGTGCCCTTCGGCGTAGAGACTCTCGGGCCATGGGAACCAAAAGTGCGACAACTCTTTAAATCTTGTCACGCCTGATCGATGCTCTCGGTAACCCAAGGGCTGGGGCATATTTTGGTCAGCGGATTAGCCTCGCAATCCAGCGAGGCAATGTCGCCAGCCTTTTGGGTGCCTTGCTCAACGACTGTAGCGATCTCGCCAGCATATTTTATTTGTTCTATTAAATAGGTGTCCAAAATTTCCTTTTTTAATTTATTTGTATAATATTTAAATTGCCAGGTAATTTTAATTTTTAATTAGTTTAGTATAGATTTAAATTGTTATTTAAGTTTTAGATTACTGTAATATTATACATCAATCTATTTAAAACATGTAAATGAAAAGAATTATAAATAAATTATAATTATTGTAGTTGTGGGCTCGATCCAATATTATTAACCCATTTCATTTCAAAAATATACAATGTACAGACACGAGTTTTTACTACTTTAGTATAGAACTAGCCTTTGCCAGCGGCTTTACCCGTGCTTATTCAATCTCTGCCCCGTTTTTTGCTTGGGTTTTGGCAACAATATTCATAGCCTGTAGGTTGACCAGGATCACTTAAATGATAATAAAAAACCGCATCTAAATTCGTTCAGTGGTTCTCGAGTTAAAACGGAACGTAATACATACGAGTACACAAGGACAGTCATTCAACCATCCATCCATCCATCAGCCTGTTTCGTCCACTGCTGAACATTAAGCCTTTCCAGGATTTCGCCACTCTTGGCGGTCCTCCTGGAAGAAATGCCCATACTCACACACGCTGGGCAGGCGGGTTGGTGAGCGCGGTGCCGAAACCCTTGCACCAGTGACGCCGCTGCCCGTCACTAGTCTGTTTTATAAGGCCCGGCAATTGGGGATGGATATACCGACATCCATTGCTCCCAGGCAATGGTGGGCTGCCTGGTTTTGCCTGAGAGCTGTTCTCTTACTCTCCCCCGAATAACTTCGGGAGGATTTGCGAGTAAGATGGTGGTACCTCCACATTCGAGCCCGGCATGAGCTCTACCACCTAAACACACGGACAGTCAAACAGACAAAAATTAAAAAAAAATCGTTTAGTCCTTAGTACAAAACCAATTACATTTCATTTAAATTTTCACAAAATGTACAGACACGACTTTTTTACTACTTTGTTATTAGTATAGTAGCCTTTCCCCGCGGCTCCACCTGCGTTTATTCAACCTTTGGCCCGTTTTCAGCTTGGGTGTTATTTTATGAACATTCTTTATAACCTTATGTGTTGACCGAGTCACTACGATGATACTAAAAAACTGCATCCAAATCCGTCGAGTGGTTCTCGGGTTAAAACGTAACATACATACGTACAGACAGACAGACAAAAAATCTAAAAGTTGTAGTTTTCCCTTCAGCATAATACCAATAACCCATTATCGCCGCAAAATTTTGAAAAAATTGTAAATGATGATGTATAGACACGACTTTCTTACCACTTTATTATTAGTATTATATATAGATATAGAATAACAAAGCCAGATCTACATCGTGCAATAAACAATAGACACTTTGTTTTGATTAAAATGTTAAAACATTTGATTGTGAAGTAAAATGGAATAAAAAATCAATAAAACAATAAAATAACTTCTTACATTAGATATTTTCTGATTCCATCACCCTCACGTAATGATGAAAGAAGCAATTATTGTTATTTTATTTTTACCTTTTACAACGAAACAGGCAAACATTTTGGGTCTAGAAAATATTTTTATAGCTGTGAAGACAACTCAAAAAAATGAACTGACAAGATTACCAATAATTGTGAATACTTGGTATACTTTGGCGAAACACCAGGTAAGTAATATTTTTTTCAATGAAAGGGCTTATAATATCCATATTATTAGAACCAATTTTTACCGCACTAGTGCTTAAAAAAATTATATTGAGAGAAAGTTAGCAGTCTTTACTTGTGTACCATTGATAGACTTGACGAAAATAAACTGCGTTCAGTCTGAGCCGTTTGTTGGCCTTGTCAAAAAAAAACTTTATTTCCTTTTTTTTTTATACCTTTAAGTAACTTGTGGGTATCTCCTTGTCAATTTTGCAAAAACCTGTATTAGAAGTGCCCCTTATTCTTGTAAGTGCAAAGTGTGTTCAGTTTGATCGTCGGACGACACCACCTACTACTGACAGCAGGGAAGTATCAAGGCATGTGAGGTGGATGTTGCCCGACGATCAAACTGAATCCAGGCTACGAACGCATCGAACTGATCGTATCCTATACACGTACTGTACGTTATCAAAGAGATCAGGGTTAGGTAGTATGATTTTTGAAATTGGAACAAAATGTTGATGTCTATAAGGATATACCTCAAGATTGTAAATCTGAATGATTGATTACTTACATTACATTGTATTTACTTGCAACTATTTATGTATAATTTTGACAGCTTGTTTTAGGTAAGGATGCCATTTGTACTACACCGAATTAAAATAACTCTTTAGTTATTTATTTCTCTTATTAGATCAATACAACATAAAAGTACTAATCATAAATGACAACCAACAAACATGTCAGAACCATAAACTTCCTTATAACAAAAACGATTTCATGAAAAAGTAATTTACTTTTGAA
Source organism: Ypsolopha scabrella (assembly GCA_910592155.1). NCBI lineage: Eukaryota > Metazoa > Arthropoda > Insecta > Lepidoptera > Ypsolophidae > Ypsolopha > Ypsolopha scabrella. Next base: position 17,849,557 of record OU342982.1, read on the forward strand.
ATGAGAATACTTTGTATCTTCACTTAGAACAACGTTGCAATCCCGGGAAAGGGAATGTCCACATTTTTTTTATTGCAAGTACCAAAATCACAAAGCCTCACCCCGACCAATCATTGTGTTGAAAAAGAAAATTAGGGCCACTGAGTGATGTGACTTCTGTGATGACAAATGTGAGGACTACAACGATGTTATATGAACATTAGAAGTGTGTGTTTGACCTTCTTTTTCAGATATGGTTCTTTACTGATAGCGGTACTTCGGGAACGTTTTTGATTTACCAAAAGCTTACAAGCAAGTATTTTGCATTTATTTATTTTGTATGTTTTACTAAAAGCAATTTCCATTAAATCAACAAAAATCTGTATTATATACTCCTCTGACGGCTTAATGAGGAGGGCGGAGGGCCGCCAAGAGTAGCGAAATATTGTAAAGGCCTGTGTCTAGCAGTAGACGATGACAGGCTGATGGATGGATGGATATAGTCCAAAAAATTGTTAATTGAAAGTCAGTTAATACATACTACAAGAAAAAATCCGTCGTATAATATTTTATAGCACAAGTGGGGAAAATGCCGACTTTACGCAAGCGCAGCGTGCGTAAAGCGGTCATTTTACGCACGGTGTGCTATAAATTATGTTATGTGATAATTATGAAGAAAAAAATAATTATGAAGCTGATTTTGCAATCAAAGTTAATATTTTCACCGGGCTATTGATGTTATTTATTACGCTTTGTTATGACTTTACAGTGAAAAAAAAATTATTTTAGTATTTTAAAAAAAGTTTAGTAATGCCACCAACACAGTTGAATTGTGACAAAGATGGTGCGAACACACTAAATAAATTCCGTTGCTACAGGTTTTTCACACGTATGTCACATTTATTCGATTATTGTAGTATTATCTGCACCTGTAACATTATATTTATATTAATTTTAATTTAAAACAGTACACTCCATATGACTTCCCAAATGTTTCTTTTTTATCAAAACAGTTCTGCAACCATAATTCCCCGAGACTGCTGGCTAAGACTTCGACTGACGTAATTCGACATCTACTCGTACAGTGGAGCCCGCATCAAGCTATACACATTGAGAATAAGCTGACCTCTCATTGTACGGGAAGCCTATACAGTGAGAGGTCTGCTTATACTGAAAGTGTTTAGCTTGATGCGGGCTCCACTGTACATTGCCTTTCATTCAGCCTATTCGAGTAATACCGCGAAAGACAAAAGGTCTTCGGTTTGTCGAACCCTGAGTTTTTTATTTTATTTTATTTTTAAGGTATATACAACAGATTACAGACAAAAATTGCTTATAATAACGTAATAACTGTTTGAACAAGGCTGCTTTCCAAAACGTATACACACAACATGCACAATTAAAAACTAAAACTAAACATTCATTAAGTACTTAACTATTATACAAACAAAATATAAAATTAAAATTGTACGAAAAATGAAATTTTAATAATCTTTTTCAAAAAGTGAGCACGATGATTTTTTTAATTAAACTATAGTTGTTTGAAAAAATATCAAAATTATCGCTATCTTTTTAAAATTTTAAAATGATTTTCAGCAATCGTAATTTAGCTCCGAATTATCCAATATTGTATGCCAAAGGAAAATGTATGTGTCACAGTAGGGGTAGCTGTAACGGGTTCTTTTCTTGTCGTTAGACATATTTCGTTTAGCGGCCAAGTGCTGTAACTCAAAAACCAAAACAGATACGGACTTGGTTCGGATACCCATATTTCGCTTCAAAAGTTTTCATTATAAATACAAAATGTATCTTATAATAGTTTAGCGCTCTAATGCTATGCCGTAAAATATCTGAGTCCGCTAGTAAGATTTCCGTTTAGCAGCCACACCTGGAACTCCATTACCAAAAGCTGCGTCCAAACCAGTCGTGTAACGTGGGTTCTCGCCGCCTTGGGTCAACTGGAAATTCATTGCCCCCTCCATTTTCGTCATGAGATAAGAAAATTAAAAAAGTCAAATAAAGCGTATTTCAATTCCTTATATTCTCCGTGATTTTTCAAAGCAAAATCATTAATGTATGGTCAATAATAATATGTACTATGTTATGTCAACTTTGCTAACATTATTAGTCAAAATATATTAACCGTTAGAAATGGTTAAAAATATTTATTTATTTTCAACATAGTAAGCTTCATTATTATCAGCAGACAACAGTTGGTTGCATTTTGCCAGTTTTTGTTTGTCATAGCCAATTGACTTTGTTACTACAGCCAGCTTAGTCGGTAGTAACAGCAGTGTTATTCAGTAATCTTATCCAATTTATTCGATAACTCTAGCCAGTTAACTCGGTATTTATAGCAACTTTTCTTAACTGTAAATACCGAGCAGCCTTAATTTACTCGGAAACCACATCCAATCCGAATGACGAATTTATCTGAAATCAATTTGCTTTATGGTCATATACTATACTTTATTGTAAGCACTACATTGTACGATTTTGCAATTATCATTATTTGTACTGTTCCAATTTTAGGTATGTACTGTCAAAGTACAACAGTGGGATATAATCATCGTGGTCATATCACAAGTCCCCCACGAGACTCAATATCGGGCCGAGTGCCCCCTGACTGAGGTATATTTCGATGCTCATGACTATGAGCATGTCTTTGGGTTTGCGCTGAGGCAAACTGTGCTCACATCCCGTGGTGACTTCGACTCAACTCCGAGAGGGGCAAGGCCCGTCTCAGGGAGGAGTCGCAGGCTCGGCTGCGGGGTCCCGTGGGAGGCGGCGGCGGCGGTCGGGCGGTCGCGAATGGTGCCAGTTCTCGATGGTGTGCAACATACCAACCGAACCGCAGTTGGACCAAACCACTGATATTTATACAAACCAAGGAAAAAAACGTTGATATCACAAACTTTATTTACGGTTTTTATTTGATTAGTGGTATTCTCGCTCGATTAGTGATAAAAAATCAAAGTAGTCTTGTGTTGCGTTCCCCCACAATATTGGTGACCCAGAAGTTTTCACTAGCGCCTCTAGTAACAGAATTTTGAAACAGGCCGATAACGATAAATGCTGTTATTGAGTGATTTGAAATAAAATATATTAAGAAGTTTTTCACAGCACATTGAAGATACTCAGAAAAATCTAGGAAAATACGAAAATAAAATGTACTCGGATATTTCAAAGCAATACTATCAATTCCAATCCTAATAAGAACACTCATATCAAATGAGCTGGATTGGATTCACAATTTAATTTATGGATCACAGAAGAATAAAACTGAAAATATTGTCGATTATACACACAACCAAAAAAGCACAATATTTGGCAGCAAGATTAAAAACAGAGCCCGCGTAGTTTTACGTAATTTTGTCATAAAAATGAAATGACCTTAAATAGAAATAAAACCGTACTTTGTAACGTCGGAAGATAAACAACGGAAACTGAAAACTTCTGAGAAAATCTACGGCTTTATAAAAATGTCTTCTCTGCATTATGGATTATGTTGGTCACGCTCCCGTAAATATAATTACTTATATATCACAATTTTTTTTCACTATAGGTTTTTGCAAGTAATATATTTTTTAGGTATTTTGTAACTAATAAGGAAATGACAATTAACAAAAGACTTGACTCTCTGTATCTTATACTTGCTGGTTGCGTATAACACATTTAGGAGAAATAAACATTTAGGTGTGCCTGTGTGTCAGATAATAGGTATCTACATCAGCGGAAACCGTAGCATTATGGTTAGCTCATTGGCATGCAGAAATATTTTAAATATCCGTCTTACTGAAATTATTAATTACTATATAATGATTTCAGCGTTTTAATAAAAGCAGCTGTAATTACCTAGATTTTTAAGCATTAATAAATATCTGAATTGTCGTGATGAAATATACAGAGTATCCATTAAATTTCTACTAGAAACATATATACCTACTCATCAGCCCTGCATCCTGTGACCCTTGCGGTTTCATATAATATACATTTTGAAAAGCATCATCGCAGTGTCGCTTTACAGATTCGAACATTTCTGTTTTCAAGTAATCAGAAAAGTTAATAAAGAAGAATATGGGCTGAAAGTCAGTGAACACGAAGACATGATATGATAAATTATGATACAAACCATAAATAAGAAAATGACACAAAAGACCTTTTTCAACGCATTTGCTTATAAAGTGGCCATTATTGCAGCGTTCTTAGGGTCTTAACATTTACTACATAACATAACATTAACATTTACTTTATCAAATCAAATCAAATCAAAATAATTTATTTCGGATAAAAATCCATATTTTAAACATTAAAATTATAAGACAAACACTACAAAAATTAAGTTACACAAAAGTTTACAAAAATTAAATTAAATTAAATTAAATATCCATAGACAAGTCAACGCATTAGCCCGTATAAAGAATTGGGATGTTTAATACGCTGAACCCAATGCTCCATAATAGGACCCTCCGTATTTTCAGCAATCACCCTCAGAATGCTGTTGTCACTGCCTCGAACTCTGCTCAGAAGTGAGACTGTTTTTTTGCGCAATATTGCCTGAAAACAGTCAGTACGCGCCTCGGCGAACATTCCGGACGCGCTGCAGCGCCACGGCATTATAACATCTCACTAGAGTTTTTTACATTACAGCTTTTTTTTTAATCTGAGCAAAGAGTTTTGATGTCTTGAGAAATAAAATAAAAAATAAAAATAATTTATTCGTATTTCACAGCACATGTAACAGGATAGAATAAACATATACATAGAACAATGATAATAATGCCTATAACGAATTACACAAATAGGAAATTCAAATATAATACGATTAATCGAAGACAGGACGTTACTATTGGAACCACTTAAATATATTAAAAGAAAAAGGAAACAAAATTATTAATTATTTATAATATTTATTATATATATTTATTTATTATTATTCTTATTTATATAATAATAGTTCCCCCGTTTGTGTGTGATTGTTTTATGTGTGCGTGTGAGGTGTTGAAAGGGTGTGTGTTAAGTTGTGCAAGCGGAAAATTTTAAAGTTTTAAGAAAAAAAGAAGTTGTTTGCATGAAAATCAACGAGAACGGAACTACTGGCTGGTGTTTGACAGTCTACCTACCTGACACAAGACCTCTGCGAGAAAGCGTGGTCGTGAAAGGAAGAACATGTCTATGTCACAGAAATGTCGTTCGTCCTCATCAATACACCTATGTAAGACGGAGTTAGCTGCATAGTTTGTGTGCACCATGGGATGGATGGTTGCTACATAGGTAACACTAAAAGTTTCCGGAACTGGCCACTTACATAAACAATATTTAAAAATTTATTGCAATATTTGAAAATAGAACTCTTTGGCTGTAGAATGCAGTTTGTTTCATCTGACTGTCTTTTGTTTTTACCTTGTGGCGCCATTTAAAAAATTGTGTGTCTGCATCAACATGGATTTAACTCGGGAAAATTTTCGTAGTATGATTTTCTACGATTTTAAGTGTAATTTGACAGCTCAACAGAGCATCGCTCGGCTTGAAACAGCTTTTGGCAATGAAGCACCATGCAAGACGACTGTTTATAGCTGGTTTGCAGAATTCAAGCGTGGTCGTATCAATCTCAGTGACGAATCTCGCGATGGTCGGCCGTCCACCGCTGTGACCAACAAAAACATCGATGCTGTGCGCCGTATGATTGAAACAGACAGGCATGTGACCTACCATGAAATTCGCGCATCCTTAGAAATAGGCATGAGTCAAATACAATCAATCCTTTACAAACATTTGGGTGTGAGAAAGCTGTGCTCGCGGTGGATCCCACACAACTTGACCGAGGCTCAAAAAACGGACCGCGTCACTTGGTGCAGTGCCATGCTTACCAGATTCAACGAAGGTGCGTCAAATTTGGTGTGGGACATAGTAACAGGTGACGAAACATGGATTTATTGCTACGATCCCAAAACAAAGCAGCAATCGAGCGTATGGGTCTTTCAAGATGAGCCGAAACCAACCAAAGTGGCGCGCGTGAAAAGTGCATCTAAGCGGATGATTGCTTCTTTTTTTAATAAAACTGGACACGTGGCTACTGTTGCTTTAGAGAATCGTCGTACCGTGAATAGTGACTGGTACACGACCATTTGTTTGCCGGAAGTTATTGACGAACTCCGTAAAAATAACCGTAAACGCCGTATCATCCTGCACCACGACAATGCTAGTTCTCACACGGCCAGACAGACAAACGACTTTTTGAAGACGAAAAATGTAGAACTCATGAGTCATCCTGCATACAGTCCCGACCTGGCACCTTGTGACTTTTTTCTGTTCCCAAAAATTAAGAACCAATTACGCGGTCAACGATTTTCATCACCAGAAGAGGCTGTCGAGGAGTATGAAAAACACGTTTCAGAGGTCACCACAGGGGAGTGGCACAAAAGTTTTCAAAACTGGTTTGATCGAATGAAAAAGTGCATAGACGCCAAGGGAGATTATTTTGAAAAACAATAAATTAATTTTGTACCTTTATTAGTATTTTTTCATATTCATTCCGGAAACTTATAGTGCGTCCCACGTATGAGGCCAACACGTCGCAGGAGTTCAGGGCAGTCAACAAAATTATTTATAATGTAGTAGAGAAACTTTGAGTCGGCTACGGGTCTTCTATCTTAAGGGATTGTGCTTGGTAAGATTACTAAGGTAATCATTTTTTGAATAATTCGATCGGAAATTTAACGACTTCAAAAACTTTTTTTGAATTTTCTTTATTAGATCGATATATATATGGGTTAAAATCTTATATCGTAACAGCATCAAAAAGGGTTGTGAAGAGGAGAGGAGAATGGGGGGGGGCTTGTTCCCCCTCTTAAACACACTCCCGACCTTAGGAAATGAGAAGATTTGATGAGAAGATGATTTTTTTTTCGACATTTATAACCTCGCTTTTTGTCTTTTCTTTGACATCTAATACTTTAGTAATGGAGTGGGAGGAAGATGGGGGGGAGATAAAGTCCCTCCACTTACCCCCTTGTCCACGAAATGTATTTTTTTGTAAATTCATAACCTCACTTTTTTCTAACATTTTACTGGATTAAAAAACTCTTCGATCATCAATATACAACTAAATGACGGGTCAGCACGGAAAAAGCGGCCCGACAAATAACAGCCCACTTGCAGAGTGAGCTCTTATTTGAATTTAGTTCGTTAGTGCCAGCGCCAAGGTTGAAACGTGCAACAATGCCTCACTGTGCCTAAAAAACTGCCGTAATAACCCTAGAAATAAAGGTAGTGGTGATGGAATATCGTACTTTCGGCAAGTAAATATCAATAGTTTCTAATTTTCATCATTTTATCTGTAAATGGCAAGGTATTTTTAATATAATGTTTCTAAGCCAACGTACGTGCCAAGTTCACAAACATTGGCTCCGATTATCTCAGAAGATTGTGTTTCGAAAGAATGAATTCAAAATGTACTTTAAATACGAAATATTAAAGTTGGATTTTCAATAAACCGTTTCGGACTCGATCGTCTCTTGCAATCTCGTGTGACGTAATGTTAGATGTGAATACTTACACAATACTGCACCTTATCGTAGGCGCTTAAAGTTTAAAATAGATTGAATTTACAAAAAGTTTAGGACGTTTTCGCGTAAATAGTAGTTTGAGATATAACTATAAAGGTATAGACAGCCGGTGCCAACATATCGCTTTGTTTTTGTTCTTGACCCGTCATCTTGATTGATGATCGAAAAAAAAACTAGACACTTCTGCGACTGCTTCGGCGTTACGGAAAGTGCAGCCCCTTTGTCCTTGAGTGCAGGCATTAATGCTCACCTCCGCAGCTTTAGCTTGCCGGTTGCCTTCGGCAACGTTTAGAAAAAAACTATTTTTAGCCCACATCTGTTTTAGTTTTTGAGTAACAGCCCTAATTCAGGCTGCTGAACGAATCTGTCTAATGGCACGTAAAGAAATCCTTCTACAGCCGCCACATACTGTGGGACCAAAATTTTCCTTTGGCGTAGAGTGTTTACAAATTTGGAGCTAAATCATACTATAGGTGAAAATCTTTCAGGAGCTTAGGGTCCGCCAAACCGACGAACATAGGTAAAAGGACACTATGATATAAGTTTTTTGTTTTTGTTTGACACAATAAAAGTAAAGTCTGAGTGACTTACCGAATTTTATTTCAATGACATTGGTATATTTTATTTCAGATAAACACTTCGTAGCAACTAAATGTGGTACATCACATAGCCACAAAGATCTTTGCTGTAAAACAGCTGTGGAACTCAACATAGATCTATCGCAAGATAATAAAACTATGTAAGAACATGTTTGTCTTCACCAAAATTGTTAAATTAGGTGTTAAATTGGAGGGCTGAGTTGTTAATTAAATTGTGGTATTCAATTAAATGGCATTACATTCAGGGCAACAAATACTACTGGTGACCTTGGTGCATGCATCTCACTTTCTCACACGACTCATCCCATATTTATATCTCTGTCGTTCGAGGGTGAATCAAGCTGCACGCGCTCGAATTTATCTTCATAAATTGTTACAATTATTATAACTAAAATTCTTCAATAATAATCAAGGGTCTCATTTCTAGTTGTAATATCTTCAATTTGACTAAGTTTCAAATTGTTTCTGGCAAACCTAATTAATTAAATCGGACCTTATGCTTCAATTTGAACTTAATTTTAATTTATTCTTAGTTATTGTTTATGTTATGACAATAATTTCAAATACTTTGTTTTATATTATTTTTGACTCAAATAACATATGAGTTAAATCGGCCCGTAATTGTGACTTTCAAGGTCACCAGCAGTTATAGCCCTCTTACCTACAAGGCTGAACGATGCTCAGCCTTTTGGTTTAATTGTATTAAGATCTGAAATCTGAGAAAGGCCTTCGTCCAGCAGTAGATGAACACGGGCTGGTGGATGGATGGTATTATGATATATTGTTAGGGTGCGTGGCAAGAAGTTTAAGGTGAACATATTTAGAAAGTGTATAGGGTATATTTTCAGACAGATTACATCTTCATTGACACGTACATTATGTACAACGTACACTTTACTAGTGCCAGTGCAGGTTACGTGATAAAAAGAGAGGCCTTTCAAATGTGAATAAAATTTCAGCTGTGCGAGCTGAATTCCATTTTATTGCCACCCAGCGAGAGTAGCTTTTTATTTAAGGGTCCATGCCACCTAAACGTGCCCCACCGTATTACTGATTCATGACAGAAAATATTTGTTCAATGAGAAATAAATAATCACACAAGTTGTCGAAGAGTTGTATTACAACCTAATTAATTTGATTTTTGCATAGAATTCATAGCAAGCTAGACAAAAAAATCTAAAGTCACTAAAACTCACGTAAAACTGCTCTTCGCGTATTTCCCATTGACGGTTTCCCAGATGATTTTGGAAACTGAAATTTAGTCACCCGTAAGTTAAGAGTGTACAGAATGGTGTGATTGGTTTAATTTTGCCAAACAAAAATTGTAACTTGGTGTATTTATCCATCGAACATAATAATTCGGCATCGAAACGTGATTCTTTAGAGCGCGCGATGTTTCGGTTGTCGTAACAGCCACGGCTCAGAGCGCGCTATTTTAAACAATAATGAAACGTCACAGAGTTCAGTTCTATTTGACGCTAAATGAGGTGCTTAATGTTAGGGAGAACGGGTCCTTAAGTATATTTACTACACCTGCTTGGAAAGTTCCTTCTTACTTTTTCGAAAACGATGGAGAATATACGTCATTGCTGTCATACCAATATGCGGGCGGAAAAAAAAAGTATGAAAATCCATTGTTAACATGCTGAGCGGGCAGAAAAAGTATATGAAAATCCATTTTTAACGTGCTGAGCGGGCAGAAAAAGTATATAAAAATCCATTGTTAACGTGCAGTTTTTTTTATTTGTTGACAACATCCGTACGATAAGCATAAATGTTACATTAAAAAGGGTATAAACTTTTTGGTACATAACCTAGCTTGAACAATAATGCCAAAAGACAAAAAGTTTTTGTGTCTTAGTTTGCAAAATAATACTGGCCACTTGCTATTTATGATCATAAAAAAATGAAAAAAGTTAAAGTCAAAAAGTTTTTGTCTAAATTTGCAAAATAATACTGGCCATTTATTATTTATGTACATATTTAAAAAAAGAAATTAAAAACTGCAAATCGAACGTGAGTCATCAATCTGTTTCTTGGTTGTATCTTTATTAAAAGTAACTCAAAATGTCGTCTAGTAGTGATATAGAAGAATGGGTGACGCCGCCAGAATTAAAATAAACTGCCCAAGCAGTTGTTATATGGGAAAAGTATAACACTGAGTTTCAATAACTGTAATAATTTTAATATAAACTTTAATTAAAGATTTTGTCCTTTATTTTCCGCGCAGGTGTAGTATAAAGCACTATGTATCACTCGGGAGAAAGTGCGATTCCGTAATAAGTAATCGGCCTCTTTTTCCACTCGGTGAATAATGAACTATTCTTTGACGAGTGGATCTTTTGTACGTAGTCCTGTTTCTTTTATGCAAGTGCTTTTATTATTTCAGGTGGCTTTGTCTGTTCGATGACGACAACTACGTTAATGTTCCCAATCTTGTCAAAGAACTTCAAAAATATGACTACACAGAAAATTGGTACCTTGGTCGCAGATTTCACGAAGGAAACAGGTCTTCTCATAAAAAAGTATATGAAAGTCGGGTAAGAGAATTTTGCCGATAGTCATAAGTCATTGAGAAGAAATATGAGATAATTCCATCCATCACCCTGGTTCGTCCACTGCTCGACAAGGCCTTTCCAAGATTTCGCTACTCTTCGCGGCCTTTCTGGAAGAAATGCGCATACTACTACACACTAATACTTGTACAGGCGGGTTGGTGAGTGCGGTACGGAAACGCTAGCACCAATGACGCCGTTCCCCACACCTGTATGTTTATGTAAATACCGGTTATTTGGGATGAATATACCGCCATAAATCGGCCCCAGGCATGGTGGGCCACCTGGTTGTGCCTGTTTGAGTGCTATCCTCTTACTATCCCCCAAAGAAAGATAGTAGTACCTCCACAGTCGAGCTCGGTATCAGTTCCACCACCTGTAGACTATAAGAGATTATTATGAGACACAGATCACATGAGATCAATATCATTCGATAATTCCAGTTAGCTCTCCTTCTGACTTTGAAATCACACGATGCCAACGAATCGTCCGGTGCACCAGGCTGGTCGGCGGGGAACCAAATTTTAATATTAGGGGTAACTGGAACTAACAAAATAACTTATAACTTATTAGAGCCAAAAATAATCAAATAAAAACCGTATGTATAAATAAAGCAGGCGTTCCAGCACTTTAAACAAATTAACAAATTTGGATTAAATTATTGTTTAAAAATTAATGGTTACCTCATTTGCGAAAATGTAAAATAAAGAACCTTAGTTTGAAATTTTCACAGAATATGTGAAATTGAAATCAAAGGGGGACTATTAACAAAAAACTCAAAAAGTAGCGTTTTTGAACGTCGTTGGTTTCAGTTCTATATTTATGACAAGCAAGTTTAAAATTTTGTCAGATTGTTGTAGACACTACTAAAGTAAAATAACAAATAATAAAAACAGGAGTTTCGTACACAACGGGTTGATCGTTAGTCAAGTGCTAACAAATAAGTTATAAAAGGAGGTTAAAATGAATTTTGTGCAGTTGGGGTGTTGCATTCTTGAAATTAAGAACACTCTGTCTTAAAATATAACATACTCGTTTTCACGGAATTCTTCAGTTTTTTTAAAAGAACTGCATCTAAACAAAAATAAGTGAAAAGATAAATTGTCATTAGCTAATTATTCTGAATAAGATGTATAACATAAAAGAATCTAAGCCGCTTTCATATCATACATTTTTTTAACTTGATAGAAAGCCTTCCTATGTGGTGAAAAATCCATCAAAGGTAAAAAAAAATACTGCTAATTGTTGGTCCTATATTTTTTGTACATCCTACACAACATAGCGCGAAATAGTTAGTTCTGAGTGCCAGTACAGTTTATTTGTTTTTGCAGAAGGGACTGGGTCGCCTGGCAGGGTATTATCACAAAATGGTAAGTAATTTTTGTAATTGCTAATAACCTGTCATTGTATTTTTAACCGAAATCATTAGATAAAGAAATCTAAAATGGATGCTGGTACTTGTGTTGTGAATACTATAAAGGATTACGCACGGATTACCTGTTTTGGAAACTAACTCTTACTGTCTATGATAATTACATTTTTGTCTCTATAAAAAGCCACAAGAGGAATGGTAGATTTTTATTATTTAATTTTATTTCAAAGTGTTTTCTCGATAAAAACGATGTTATTATTAGCGGAATAAAATACATTGTTAATGTGATTCGTATTTTTAATAATTTTGGAGGATTTGCCAAACTTGTATTGCGTTGTCATATAGTTAACATGTTTGAGTAACCAAATGAATGTCAATTTATATCTTAAATAAACAATTGATTAACAATATTATCTTAGTTCAAAACCGGAATAAAAAATCTTTAAAATATAGGTTTTATCCTGCGTTAATAGTTTTGTCCCCAGAATAGTAGATCTGTCACCAAATAAATCGTATAATCCCAGAAATCTATTAAATGATTTTGTTAAAAATATGTTAGACGACGAGCGAAGTAAAACGGAACGAGGAGAAGCGTGTTAGGTTGGCATATAAATAAATTCGTGAGTCGAGCTTAGCGGAGCAGTGTTGCCACCTTGGTTTTTGAAAAAGAGCAATTGGAAGCCAGAAAGAGCTAGCAAATTTAGCCATCAAAAGAGGTGCTAAAAAGAGCTAAAAAAATATATACTTTTAGAGGCGGAAACTCGGTTATTATTTTGTGCTCGCAGTTAAATTTGCATATATTTCCAGCCATAACAAATTAAAATAGAACAAAGTTTTTAAATTGTTGACTTGAACTGTAGTAAGTAATTTCAGAAAATGCAACCGACCGATTAAAACATAATTAGATTGTTAAAAATCGATGTTCACTCGTTCTCTCTCACATTACCTCGTCGATATTATAATATTGCGATAAATACAGACACATATAATATTACGATGAACAAATTGGAATTACATTTTAGATTACCCGGTTTATATACTAAGATTCTATTATATACTGGATTCTCCAGTAAAGAAGAAGTAGGGCTACCATAGATAATAAAACTAAAAAATTACCGAATGAGTGATTATGATAGGTTTATATACTAAGATTCTATTATACACTGGATTCTCCAGTAAAGAAGAAGTAGGGCTACCATAGATAATAAAACTAAAAAATTACCGAATGAGTGATTATGATAGGATTATATACTAAGATTCTATTATACACTGGATTCTCCAGTAAAGAAGAAGTAGGGCTACCATAGATAATAAAACTAAAAAATTACCGAATGAGTGATTATGATAGGGTCTAGAAAAGAGCTAGATTGCTCTTTTCGGGCTAAATCATCAAAACACGAGTTCAACTACAGCAAAAAGTGCTAGATCTAGCCCGAAAAGGGCTAAGGTGGCAACACTGTAGCGGAGTAAAGAGAGGCAACCCCCTCCCTCTAATTTTTAACATAGATTTAGTTATTGAGGTAATAGATTTTAATTAACTTGATTAGGTATTGAGTTATGAATGCAAACCTATTTTATTAAAATCTTGCCTTTTCATTTGATACTTGACTACATATCCCGATGATTATACCTAATTATGAAGTAATTTATTTTATATTGTTTGGTGACGAAAATTTGCTGACAAATCTATTGTTTTGGATACAAACCCTTTTATTCAGTAATTAAAAACCCATTAAATTGTTCATAGCTTTAATCATACCCTATCTTTATTAGTTTTACTTTTCGAGTAATAATTTTATAAATATATTCGTTTCTTTAGCCAAAATCCACCGCGTCATTTATATTTAGTAAATTTTTTGCCACTACAGCGCTAGCAGTCGTTTAATAAAATGGCGTCAAAAGCTGATAAAATGTTTGGTGAATTTTTTTAGACTATCGCGTATGTTAAGGTTTAGTGATGTTTTGCAATGCAAATAATAAGAAACTTTTGTTGTCATAATCAACGTACAGACACGCCTTTTTACCACTTTATTATTAGTAAGATGTGGTATTTTCCTATTCATTTATTGTTTTGGTATTTACAGTGGGGGAGATATACATTTTACGGCACCCTTGGGGCAGGAGTTTGCTTAAGCAGAGCTCTGATAGAGAAGATGCAAATATATTTCTGGTTTGTAAAATACAACAAGATTATTTTTTTTTTACATTTATTTCCTCCGATATCAATACTTCAGATACTTGTAATTAATACTAAAACAGGGTAAACCAGTCGTAGCTGGCAGCTGATTTCTTAAGTTGGTATCGAGCTTTGCCAAGCTGCGAAATAATTGCGTTCGTTTAAGCCCTTGCTGCATCGTCATGACTTAAGCTTTAGTTACGCAATTAATATGTAACATATTTAAGGATTCACTCCATAAATCATACACTTTAGAAACACGATTTCTTGTATTGTCCTCGATAGAAAGAAAATACAAAGTTATCTCTAAAAAAACAATATAAACCTAAAGTACGGTGTAAATACTTCACGGAAGGCTATCAGTTTTTGAATAATGAGTCATTTTCAATTTTTTTGGGTCGTTACCAAACTGTTCTTACAAAACTGTTGTAACAAAATCGTTGTTTATTGGACCAAAGTAACCAAATTGTAATTATAAAGTTTAGTTTACAATATAGCGGTTCGCCGCCGAAATTTTTTATATTTCTAAAACATGACTTATCTTATCACAAATAAAACAACTCTTGAAAATCAAACAACATGTTTATTAAATTGAATTTTATATCTTTACTAAGCATACAAACCTCAAAGGCTCAAATTAAAATAAAAGACTCAATCACAATTTCTACAAGATAAGTTTACCGAAATAATCCAAATAAATGAAAACCCTAAGTATTTTGGTTTGGAATAAAATCAGTTACAATAGTAATTTTGAAGCTATACCTATCTAATAGGAACTTTAAATAGGTAGGACAAAACATTTACTCAATTATTGTTTTCTTAATCAAAATAAATGTCATCTTCATCATTCATTAACATATATTCGATTGGGTTTTAATTTATTTGGAGCAAATATACTGTCTTAACGATTGAAATATAAGGAACAGTTTTGATTTTGATTTTGATTTTTTGAACAGTGTCCTCGTCCTAACGTTTTGGTGTAGTAAAGTGCTTCATTTTTTCCGATAGTTTTATAAAAACTTATTCTGTAAGTACATATTCGTATCACGATTTATGAATAAATATATACCTTATTATTATTAATTACTTAATTTATGTTAAATTTAATGTTTTGATTTAGGTTTTTTTCTGTAAGGGCATTTTTTTATTTAATAATTTATGAAAGCTTTTATTTCAATTTTAGTACCGTCAAAACAAAATTTTCTTAATTGCAAAATTGTATTTAAGAGTAAGGAATAGAAGCTAAAATTCTTTAGACAATTTTATATTTCGACGTCACTAAAACTAAAATTAAAGCCCTCGGAATCAGCTTTTACGGTCATTAAATAGCTTTACTACAAATTAATGTAGTTGAGCGTACCCACGTGTATTAACGTGTCTTATATTATAACTGACTGTTAGCTGCTGAGATAAAACCAAGAAAAGCATCAACCTGTCTTTATTGACGTAGTCGGTTAAATCCAAAATGTGCACCTAGCTTTACACAGAACAGTTTTATAACGTAACGAAACGTTACAAAACTGTAAGTAAAAAGTAACCTAAAAACTGATTTTCCAGGCGACAACAGAACGCACAAGTAGGAAACAGCGTAAGATTATAAGAAAAATGTCTTATAAATAGCTCACTTTAATCACACTTGCATAAAAATAACAAGTTTCCCAAAAAAACACGATATTCTTTTTTCGTTAGCAAACTGGTGACGCCTTGTAAACACGGACACACGAATAAAATTGATGACAATTCGGGCTGACATACACCATGACAGTTTACTATTAGCCAATTAGAATTGAGTAAGTTCTGCCAACATTAAGCTGCGTTCAAAATTTATAAGGGATCATCTTGAAATAACGTTATAAAACTGTTTGTAACCAAATTGTTAATTTAGCAGGACAAGTATAGAACCGCTGCTATTTTATTTATTTTGAAAGATATGCATATTTTATTTATATATATGACAAATATAACTTAGTCACAGAGATATTAGGGGTCTATGATTATCTACAAGATTCGAAATAATTGTGAAAATCCTGTCTGAACTTGATATTTTTTGTATGAAGAAGGAAAGTCAAGAATTCAAAAAACAATAAAATTGGCATTAATTCAAAAGAAATAAGTATTTTTTTAATAAATCCATGAAGTTTTATACTTCTTCTTAAAATAATGAATTTTGAAATAATAAACGAGATACTAACGCTAATAAATATTCTTGTTCAAAGTTTGAGGACATGTCATTTTCCCCAGAGGCCCCAAAAATTTGAAAATGACTCTAATAACAAAACGACATGTTTTTTTATATCGTATACACTTTACATTTTCAAAATGGGTATTTGTTTTAACAATACGAAGGAAATACCTAAATTCGCGCGCGTTCTCCCTAGCCTAATCTGAGCTGCCTCGTTTTCCCCCTATCCGCAGTCCTGCTTCGGCCGTCGGACGGGCAGCTTTTATTGCTTGCGCTTTAAGAACGACTTTAAAACGCACATACACATACACGGAGTCCATGTTAGCTAGCTCCTCTGTACGCTCGTTGCGGATAGAACCGACTTGAGCCGTGAGCCATACCTACATACATACCCTACAACACTATGAAGGTCTGTGGGACAGTTCTTAGCCTGAAGCTGTGCCTTGATAAATGGCCACCAGTCATAGTTTCAACGTTTTCTCTATATCAGGGACACGTGAGTAAGAATCTCACCAAAAACATTGTGAAACAGGGACCCAGTTCAGTACAAAGGTAATTCAGGGTTGTCGGCTTCGTCAACAAAAATAAATATGATCAAATTGGGTGCCGAGGCTTATGAAAATAAATAACCAAAATTAATAAGATTTTGATTCAACAGAACATAACACAAAACACATATTACTTAAAAACTATTTAAGATTAGACAGGTTCTGTTGAAGAGGTCGGTGACCCGGCTTTTATCCCTGAGCCAAGCAAAAGGAACGCTCTTCTTCTGCCACTGTCTGTTCATCCATAAAGAAACTTAAAACACTGAACAAAAAATATATTAAAATTCACACAATTAAGATTAAAACATGGACACACTGAGGTGGTAGAGCTAATGCCGGGCTCGACTGTGGAGGTACCACCATCTTACTCGGAATTCCTCCCAAAGTTATTCGGGGGAGAGTAAGAGAACAGCTCTTAGGCAAAAAAACCAGGCGGCCCACCATTGCCTGGGACCGATGGATGGCGGTATATCCATCCCCAATTGCCGAGCCTTATCTAAATCAGACTGGTGACGGGCAGCGGCGTCACTAGTGCAAGGGTTTCGGCACCGCGCTCACCAACCCGCCTGCCCAGCGTGTGTGAGTATGGGCATTTCTTCCAGGAGGACCGCCAAGAGTGGCGAAATCCTGGAAAGGCTGTTATTTCAAGTGGTTTTAATTAAAAACCAATATTTTAACTATAACTATTATATTTTTGCAAATCTTTTCTTTGACCAAATTTTATCACCATGACATAAATCAAATTCAAAAAAACTATGTCCAGCAGTGGACGAAACAGGCTGATGGATGGATGGATGGAAGAATAAAACACTTGAAAAAAAATATCCATTCTTAGGAAAAATTATAGGAACTTTTGCGGAGGTTCTTTTAGTCATAACTGCAATAATGTATAGCGTTCTTCACTTGTTTTAAAAGAAAATTTATAAGGGTTCTTGCTACTAAATATAAAAATTTTGGCAAATTTCCGCAGTTTAAACGTTTTAAAGTTACGTCATACATGCAAATAAATTACTATTAATTATTGTGATTTTGGGTACTTGCAAGAGCCTTAACAGATATGTAAAATTGCAACTTCATAGCCCCAATAGGAAATTAGATACATGGGGGTCGAAAGTAGCTCGAAATGATTCGTGTAATATAATAAATAACATACAGTTGGTGCGCTGGCCTTTTCTTTTGGAACTCAGCCATGGACACGCTGCCGTGTGTCTAGATTGTTTATTTTTTCCTCTCGTATTTCATTCAACTAGATCATAGAAGGCTGTACTGCCGAGTGTCAAAGTGACCTCTTGCTTCCAGGTGTCTTAAATAGAATTATATTTTTACACAGTTTATCTAAGATTTTCCCCATACCAGGAAGCAAGCCTATTTGTGACAATGCTCTTTGGGTTGTGTTAGTCTGCCTTTAGCTTATTTCAATTTTTAATCAAATATATTTGTTTTCAGGGATAACCAGAGTAGTTTCGTCAAAATATGTGAAATAACAAATCAACCGGATGACGTCGCTCTGGGATATCTAATAGGTGGGTGAGATTTTCAATAATTGTAGGAGTCCGTAATTTAAAAATTAAAAAAAACGGAGCCCTTATCACTTTGTTGTGCGTCTGTCTGTCCATCTGTCAAGACCCTTTTTTTCGTGACTCGTTAGAGATATCAAGGTGAAACTAAGACCTCTTAAAGAAATTTACGGTTCCATATTGGTGTCAAAAATGAGGCTTCTAACTTAACGCGGAAAAAGTTATTGCCCCTTACGTAATCAATTTCATACAAATTCGCTTTTATTTAAAACTTATAGGGTACTTGCAGTTAACTTAGAAACTTGAACTTTATAACTGCTCGTTGAATACGTTTGTGTCTTAAATTGTATTATGTATGGAACCCTCCGAGCACGAGTCCTACTCGCACTATGCCATTTTTTATTCCATCCATCCATCCATCAGCCTGTTTCGTCCACTACTGGACATAGGCCTTTTCAGGATTTCGCCACTCTTGGCGGTCCTCCTGGAAGAAATTCCAGTGCCAGTGACGCCGCTGCCCGTCACCAGTCTGTTTTATATAAGGCTCGGCAATTGGGGATGGATATACCGCCATCCTTCGGTCCCAGGAAATGGTGGGCCGCCTGGTTTTGCTTGAGAGGTGTTCTCTTACTCTCCCCCGAATAACTTCTGGAGGATTTGCGAGTAAGATGGTGATGATCAGCTCTACCACCATTTTTTATTATTTCTCTTTATTTATTTATCTTTATTATTACTCTTCAAATCAATTTCTAAATTTAACACTTGACCTTTCGGTTCAATAAAAGAGCGACTAAGGGTGTCCCATACCCACGAAAGAAACTGTTTTTTTGATACTATTAAAATTGGTACATCATCTTTACCTCGTAAGTATTACATGTAAAATTACCGCAAGATCCTCCTTAACAAAGTTTTTCTTCTTTTACAGAACAGAAGTTGAAAGTAAATTTGACCCATATACCTACCTTTCACAGTCATTTAGAAAAGTTAAATCAAATTCCAGCCAAACAATTGATAGACCAGATCTCAGTTGGATACAACTTAAGGCTTGGAACTACGGTCTCCGTTACAGGATTTTGTAAGAAACGGGATCCGACTAGGTTCGTTATTAAAAGAATATCCTAACGACATTTTGCCCCGAAGGGGTGTCAGAGGTTTTTATCGATTAAAAGTAAATATTTTACGCAGTCGTTACCGTGTATCGTGACGTGACCAAAACTCATGGTAGGCCTACTTGTTTATATCATATCAGATATTCTGTAGACTGTAGTATTATATATTTTTTATTTTTGCACAAATGACGTCTGAATTAATCCGGCCGATTAAATTTTTTCCGATGAAGGCCAATGACATTTTACACATGGACTTAGGGTCTAGTACAAAATTAACGAAAAAAGTATCCCTAGTTAACGTATACAAACGTAGATATTTGTATAGACATATAAAGAAACAAAACACTTTAATTTGAACCGTATGTCATTACTACACTGCTTAATTTTGATTGCATCAGTTTATTAGCTTACGTAGCTTCGACTGGAAGAAGCCGCACTGTTCTTAGCTTACGCAGCTTCAAGTGAAGATTATGCGAACACAGAATGTATAGAGTAGCTTCTTACCACCCTTTTTGATCTTTACCCCTGAGAAAAAATATTCGTATAATCAATTTTAGCTTTTAAATTGATCTGATTTGTGTTGCATATTTGTTAAAAAAAAACTAAAACTTAATAAAAAAAATATTTTAATAAAGTTAACGGTAAAAATGTTTTTTTTCTTGAGCCGTTTATTAACTTTTTGTAAGTTATTTAGTTTTCTATTCTTTATTACTATTTGTCGCTTACATGATCGAAGTTCTGTTTTTAATGTAACTTTTCTCGGGGTATCCAATATAGATCCTATACTTAATGATGTAGCGGGAGATTTCGGGGTTGCTATACCTTGTTCTTGCACAAATAAACTTGTAGAAGGTTTTTCCGATTCTTGTTCTAAGTCTGGAGTGATCTAAAAATAAAATACAAAATTAAAATGAAATGTTTCTTAAAATTATAAATAAAAATTTGTTACGTTAGTTCACAGTTATCTTACCATATCGTCGTATGCTGAAACATTTGTTATTGCATTATCATTAGTTTCATATATTATCTTATTATTCATTTCAATCTATAAAAAAAGGTGAATATTAAATCAACAAAATATTTCAATAATTGTGAGTATTACACATATGCTGTGATCTTACCGTATTGTCAGTTGTTAAAACAATAAATGCTGTGGTTTCAGATGTATGGACGTCTTTATTTAACTGTGAAGAAATATATTTAAAGTTATTAGATCAATAACAAAAAAAAACAATACTAAGGCACAAAAAACCGCTACTTACTAGCAATGTTGGTATAGCTTTTTTTTAGCCTCCTTAATCCCTTGCTAGTAATGTACATATCTGTTTCTTGAAAATGATCCGAACACACAAGGTTGTATATTTTTGGATCAAAATATTCCTCTCGCCGCGATTCGGCTATAATGTTTCTCCATACTGAGCAACGTATAGGATCTCGAGGGAAACTGAAATAAATATAGGTAATTATGGTATTCCATAAAATAATAGAACAAAATAATTAATTACAAAAATACGTCATCATAGCTACTCTATAGATTCTTTGTTCCAAATCTTTTCGATTACTGTCACTATTAAAACTGGCATGGTAATCCAAACAAATATAGTTGACGTGAGTGGTCTCTTTCTGTCTACTACCCCTAATAAGTAAGAAAAGGACGGATTGATACTTTTTGTTAAATTTCATTGGTAATGTAATTTCTTTTTACAATTAAATAAAATTTTAATGAAACAGTACGTTTCTAGATAAAATAATACTTTTAAATGACAAAATAGTAATCTACTTACTGAAAATACGATACACCGTTCTCTTTTTTCACTTTAGCGAAGTAGTTTTTACACCATTTCACTACGCAGTGCGGCATAATGGACACGTTGTTACTTGCTCGACCAATTGAAGACTGACGCGCGATTGGAACTCTTTTTTAGTTTTGGAATTCTTTTGGTTCGGACGCTTTTGAGCGTCGACCCGATGTCCATGTGTAAAATGTCATTGGATGAAGGCCTTAAATGTGGGTTTCAAAGTGCAGTTTTTGCCCTCTTAGCTCACTTTTATAAACAGTGCAATACAAAAAAATATATTTTTTCAAAACTTATTTTCTCCAATTTTGCACTATCTGGAGACGCAGCGATCGTCTTAAGGTGGTAAAACCGAATCTCGGTGCGAAACGCACATCATAATATTGTAATATCATTTAAATCCTTACTTTTGAATAAAAAGTATGTAAAAATTGCGTTTTAAAGTAATTGGCGGAAATTGATTACATTCATTTTTATTACATTCGACTACAACGATAAATACGTTTCTAAGTTTGTTAATCGAATGCAATCAAAATGTAAATCATAAAAATAGAATTTGAATGTGAAACCCTAATTATTACTGATCAATTTCCGCTAATTGCTTTAAAACGCAATATTTGCAATTTTTTTATTCAAAAGTAAGGAAAACAACATTATGATGTGCATTTTGCACCGAGATTCTGTTTTACCACCTTAACAGCCACTTTGCATCACACTAAAAGTATATATATTGATCAAGATCTTGTTAACCGTAAACCACATCTTAACTCGATATGATAACAAGATGTTAGTTTCCTGTAAAACTCAACTTTTTTACTTGATCATAAAAACATTGGAAACAACCAATAAGTTAGTTCATATGTATATCCAAAATTGACAAACAAGCCTCTTGATAGAAACCTTTTTATAATAAACGTTCCTTTAATGACGGTTCTTTCGATATTTGTACAAACATACATCCAAGGTGCACACATCGAGTCATTGAATCGCTTTACTAAATGTTTCTTGGGAAAACCTTTTCGGTTCAGTAACCATCCATCCATCCATCAGCCTGTTTCGTCCACTGCTGGACATAGGCCTTTCCAGAATTTCGCCACGCTTGGCAGTCCTGGAAGAATTGCCCATACTCACACACGCTGGGCAGGCGGGTTGGTGAGCGCGGTGCCGAAACCTTTGCATCGGTGACGCCGCTGCCCGTCACCAGTCTGTTTTATATAAGGCCCGGCAATTGGGGATTGATATACCGCCATCCAACGGTCCCAGGCAATGGTGGGCCGCCTGGTTTTGCCTGAGAGCTGTTCTCTTACTCTCCCCCGAATAACTTCGGGAGGATTTGTGAGTAAGATGGTGGTACCTCCACAGTCGAGCCCGGCATCAGCTCAGAAAATCATTGTTATACAAAATCTATGGCATATTACTGTGAATTATTGAATCAGTTTTCGTTTGTTGCAGGTTTTATTCTCTACATTGCTATTTAGGATATTGTGCAATCAATACGACTTTGAAAAGTATACGTAAAATATCATTCAAAAAATGATGTAAAAAGAAACCATAGAAAATGAAGTATGTATGTATACATATAGTAGTTCCTTTCAATATTATATTTAATTATAAGGCACCTAGCTCGGTAGAGTTCAAGTTTTAATGTCATATTATGGTGCAGCAGAATACCAGCGCTATACTTCCTGCTGCAGCTTTAAGCTGACCTGTGATCTTTTTTTTTTGATTACCACCTAAATTCCTTTGTTATATAATTATCTACAGCATAATTATTATGGCACTGTCACTCCATGGTAATTAAAGAACAAAGAAAGAGGGGCAGATGCGGGGCGAAAAAGAAACATTTATGTTATTTGAATTATCCATCCATCCATCCATCCATCAGCCTTTTTTTCGTCCACTGCTGGACATAGGCCTTTCCAGGATTTCACCAATCTTGGCGGTCCTCCTGGAAGAAATGCCCATGCTAACACACGCTGGGCAGGCGGGTTGGTGAGCGCGGTACCGAAACCATTGCACCAGTGACGCCGCTGCCCGTCACTAGTCTGTTTTATATGAGGCCCGGCAATTGGATTATACTCCTATATAAAATCTAAAATAGCTATCAAAATTTCCAAAATCTAGATATTGCTAAAACTCATATAATAAATGTTTAAGCTTTGAACATGAATCTTAATCGCCAAACAATTGGAAAAAGTGTATTAAAATTATATCTATCGAGGAAATTTTATCCAAACCTGTTTTCTAGAGATAAAACCCTGCATATACCTATATATATAGATATGAATACCTAAGTATATAGTCAAAATGTATATATTTACGGAAATGATGTCATGAAATACATGGAAAAAAGCAGCCTCATTTTATTTACACAGCCTTATAATGTTGGTTTATAATTTTGTGTGATTGTTTCCTCATTCCTAGTGTGGCAGATATTTCTTCTTTCTTCATTCATACATTCGACAGCAGCAAACATATTCAATTACACTTTAAAATCTTCCGCTGAGGAAACATAAAAATAATATTTTCAAGGTGACTTTAATTTATGCAGCCAAATTCTTACTGAAGACTCAGTAAGTGCTCAGTAACAAGGTTCGAGGACCCTTTTTGTGAAATTCTTCAATTATTCTTTTTGTGTTCCTTACAAACGACAAGATTTTATATTACAAGATGTTATCGATCCGTGCTACTGATCACGTACCAAGCCTCCAGTTTGAGTTTGGCTGTATAAATTAAAATCACCTCATATGTATATAAGAATGTTAAACACATATATTTCTACTCACATTAATATCCCTTCTGAAATTTACGTGTACGTATTGCGCAACACTTTTTTCGGGCTAAAAAAAAAATTACTTAGTTTTCATAAGAAAATATATTTTATATTGTTCTTCGATGTGATCAATGAGGTTATTAATTGGGTATTATAAATAATTAATTAATCATAATGGGCATCAACTACCGATAAGGATAAAGTAAAAGTAATTTTTATTAGAATGGTTTAATTACATCAGTGAAGTGAGGGTTTCTAGTCCTTACTGTGTAAATATTAACAGAAATTTAATATAAAAGTTTTCAGTAAAATGGTCTAAATCGTTAAGTAAAATGCGGATGCAAAACACGTAGAGGTAAATAATGAAAATGTTTTTGATGACGACATACCTGTGAATGCCGCCCCCTGAAAGTGCCGCCCGCGTGCGGTTCACCGTAAGTACACGCCCTGCACGCCCACTTACAGTGAGCGGCCCTGAATATGTACCTACTCCCTTTGTTCAGTCTAAGTTAAGTGTAAGTAGCTTGTGACGACTTAAAAACCTAAACATAAACAATCGTCGCATTGGGAAAGTCAAGAGATTTCTACATAAAGTGATGCAATAGAATAAACGATATGTTATTATAAAATTACACTTCATCCCTGTCAGAAGGTGAAATGCGACATTTTGGGAAATTGAAACTCTGCATAAACATACCTTAGTCTTTATTCTAATACAGAATGCCTTTAATTTTTACATATTTTATCATTTTAAAGTTATAGTAAGCTTTACGCCTAACTACAAAAACATAAAAACAAAAACTGGGTATCATCCGTTTCTCATTAAATACACGATAAAATACAGAAGTAATCACATATTCAGCTGTGGTTCATAAAATTTTAGACCATTATATGAATCTTTTTTCTTCAATTCGTTTTACAGGGAAATATCTTGAAAATATTTATAGGCGCCTGCAAGAAAAACAAAATGGCTACACCAACTAACGTTTTTAATCATTGCTATTAGAATTAATCAGGAGCTTTGGTGAAACAATACGCAGTAACAAAAACAAAAATACAAAGAGGATGAAGCTGGTTTGTTCAATCATTGTAAGGTAATGTCAGTTTATAACAAAGTAAACTTATCTCTCTTACTAGATAAACTAGATAAAATTAGTTTACTGACTAAATATAGCAGACAAAATCGACTGCGTAGCTTACCCTACCTCCCTGTATATCGGCTGCCAAGATATACTAACGTCTACGGCATGAGGAAGTGGGAATACCTTCTACCGGAGATTCTAAACGGCTTGCCGGCCGAGTTGTGCGCAGAATTATTGTCTGGACTATCCAGAAGAAAAACCTTATCTCTAGTGAAAGAATACTACCGTGGGTGTTAGCATATAACTAATCAATTGTATTACCTACTTCGTAGCGAGCTGGTAGCGTGTCACTCGCATAAACCCGTACGGGTTTCAGAGAGACGGCTTAATCATTTAAGACTATTTCTTACTGTAACTTGGTTAAATAAATAAAAAAAAAAAAAAAAAAAGTCATACAAAGTTGTGGAAACAAAATTTTGGCAAAATATTACGAGTTTTAGTAGTTACTAGTAAATGCATTTAACGATTTCGTTATCGTATTAATATTGTGAACTAGTGATGTGTTGTGTATATTAATGTAAATATTCCCTTTCGTCCAAAACGAGACTTCTCGGGTATTGGTTCAGTTGCCGATTTTTCCGCCAATTCGACTGGGCTTAATTGCAATTTTACGTGCTAACTAAGGAGGAAAACCAAAAACAGTATAAACACTAAAACGGCAACAGCACGGGGAAACTGCCGCATATGGACAGGGCCTAACACTAGCTGTTCGAACACCAAACATTCTCTAGACCTCTTACTTTAGTTTTGCTATTGGACAATAGAGGGCACTGCTTCTTAAGCTAGAAGCTAAATTTGTACTACTCGATCATAGAGGGCACTAATAGAACCTTCATTTCTCAGTTCAATGTCTAAATCCTTACCAATCAGTGAACGTTTCATCCACCGTTATTAACTGAAAATTGTCATAGACAACGTTTTGAACTTTTAAATAATAAACATGACAGTTAAACCTTGAAAGTTTAGGACATTGTCTGCTGACAATACCTACTGCATCTACCTATCATAATAATTTATTTATTTATTTATTATAATTATTATAATAATGATTTACATTTTTGATTGAAAAACACTTGTACTTGTATATAAATCAGTGGACAAGTACAAGTGTTTTTCAATCAAAAATGTATCAAAAGTCCCACCAAGTGCCAACAATCACGAGCATCAACTCCAATAATGATTTATACCCCCGTAAGCAGCGACCTTGATGCCCGCAAGCTTAAAGTGTACAATTTTAGGCCCGTAAGTTACCCATTACGAAGCTGTTTTTCAGTTTTATGGTATCTGAGCACTTTTCTTATTCTACTGACACAATGCAGCTAATTTGAAAAACCTATCATAATCAAATATGCTTATATTACGAAAGACCTCCTCAAAATGGACATATAAAGTCAAAAAAAAGGAATCTCATTGTCGATAGCCAACCTGAAATGGGACCAATAATGTCAAACAATATTGGTTCTATATTTTCGTCACTGGCCGATTTAACTTTCGCAAGGAGTTTATGTGGTATAGAAACGCAGAAGAAAAGTAAATCTGGATATGAGTAGTTCTCAACCGGGATTATAAAATTTTAATTTGAATATAGTTTTGATTTGAGTAATCATCAACATACACATTGCTCTCGAAGTAGAATACATAATGTATATTCTGCCCTACATAAGCCATAGTTCCGTTATCCAACAATTAGGTCAATTTAACTTTTTGATCAAATCTTAATCAGAAAAAAATCTCTATCAATTCATCTAATCTATTTTTTTCTATGCATATACTTTATGAGATAATGAAAGGTAAAATGCCGTTATATGATTTATACTTATATGTAAACAACGCATTAACACAGTTATTTACAATATCATAGCTAAAATGCGATTATAAATTTATAACTTAAAATTTTCTAGATTTCCAGTGACATTTGCATAACTCATTTGTATTATTTTTATTATACTTATGATTTTCGTATTCTTCTAGTTAAGTAATGTTTTAAACCTTTATATACTAATACAATACTATAATAGTAGTTTATGAAACTGGTATGTACATAAAAGCGTTTTAATACTTAGTTATGTATAGTTTCATACACTACTTTATCTAAACTCATGCTTAACAACCTGTTTTCATAATAATTTTGATAAAATTAGTCGTTAGCCATTTTTGATTCTAAAAGTGTTCGTAATTTCCGTCGTTATTTCCAGAATGTCAGGTGGAGTCAAATTATCATCACCATCACTGCTGTTAGTAATTTTAGGGCAAAATAATACTTTTGGTTTGACCCATAAAACCACAGTAAATAATAATTTCCACGTAAGCTATGGCGCCAAAATTCAAAAGTCCACCACGCATGTGTACTACGTGTTGCGCGCGCCGTCAGCCATAGATAATACAGGCCGAAAATAAAATAAAATTGTGACCTCCTTTGTCACGCGGCAATATTATTTAGTACGTGTTAGAGAATATTATATGATAACCTCATTGGTATTTGATCTTCAACCTCAGACATGGCTGTTTGGGCTAAGTTCTCTTTGCCTTCCTAGTTAGTATCACATGTACTGTAATCTCAGAAAGTTTTTTATAGCATTATGTTGTTCGGAGACCTCTACTATAATTTAATTTTCTAATTTTTTAGAGACTTTAATGAAAACTATTTTTCATTATGCCAGTAGTTTTGAGTTCGTAATCAGGATTTTACGATATGAGGTTAGATAATAGTAGTTTATGAAACTGGTACATAAAAAGGTAATTAAAAACACGAGTGTCAGTTTAAAAAACGAGCCATATGCGAGTTTTTTAATAGAACACGACTGTTTTAATACCTAGTTATGTATAGTTTCATACACTACTTTATCTAAACTCATGCCTACTAACTTGTTTCCATAATATGGGCAAGTTTGTCGTTAGCCATTTTTGATTTTTCTTGTAAAAGCTTGTTCTAAATTCGTAAGTTCCGTCGTCGTTATTTCCAGAATGTCAGGTGGAATCAAATATCATCCCCATCCCTGCTGTCAATAATTTTAGGGCAAAATAATTATTTTGACCCATAAAAGCACGGTAAGTAATGAATAAATTTCCTCGAAAACTATGGTGCAACAAACAGTTCAGTTCATCTCAATAACTCATCCCTACTAATAATGAAATGTATATGTTACCCTTCGGCTATTCTTTATAAATATTTATATATTAATTCTAGTTAAAATATGCACATAAATAAATTAGCAAGATATATTTCGAGTTCTTTTGGACTCGGCATCAGTTGCATTGACAAAGACAAATAAATATAAATATGACAGCTTAAAAAAAAGGAAGAAAATAGTAGTTTTGTGTGCCTGCTACACAGCACAAGAAGTCTAGATTTGGCTCGAGAGGTTAGCTGTGGTTTGATTTAATGTTGTTTATTGAGGCCTGGTCCAAAGTGGGCACCAAGCGACCAGATGAATGAAGCCTCCCATGTGCGAAGCTGGATGTCTGTGAGAGCTGGATGGAATGACTTAATGACGCGAACTATGAAACACTGGTTGCAAGGTGAATTGTGAATACGTGTGTGGGTCGGTACTGGTAGAGTGTTGTTGTTTATGGAGTCACATGTATGGCGATGCTGATTGATGCGGATGTGGAGTGCATTTCTTGTCTCACCTACATAAAAAGCTGGGCAATGTCGGCATTCTAAGAGGTAGATACAGTTGCTTGTCTTACATGTTGTATTCGGTTGTGCATGGAGGGGTTTTTGTGTGTGGTGAGTATTTATGAGTGTATTTGGGTTGATGATGGCGCAGGTTTTGCATCGTGGCCGCTGACATGGTGTTGTGCCCGGGCTTGTGGTGTTGATGGTTGGTGCTGCAGGTTTTGTTTTAGTTAAGATGTACTTTATGTTAGCATTTTGTCTATAGCAGATTGGTGGGTTCCGTGGTAGTAAGTCTTTTGTTTCATCGTTTTGGTTGAGGATAGGGAGACTGTTCCGGATTAGGTTTTTCAGCTTATGGCTGCCATCGAAATATGAAGTAATTAGTTTTAGTTGGTTTGTGTAGTTTCTGTGTTGAGTGTTGTTGTTATGGTATCTAGGTCTGTGATAAATGTGTTTTCGGAGGAAGTTGTCTGGGTAATTTCGTTTTAGTAATCCTGTGTGAATTTTGTTCTGGAAAGAGTGTAGTTTTTCTTCTTTGTTGCATATACGGTGGCCACGGAGTGAAAGTGCATACGGGATGGATTGTTTGATATGAGCGGGATGGCAGCTGTTGTAGTGTAGGTATTGTAGTTTGTTCGTGGGTTTAAAATGGACAGATGTGATGATTTTGTTTTCGTTGCTGAGAGTGAGGTCGACGTCCAGAAATGTTATTTTGTCTGATGATATGGTATGAGTGAATTTTAATGAGCTATAGTTATTGAGTCTGGTGATGAAGTCTGTCAGTAAGTCGTGTCCGTGTGGATTATATATTGATATGTCATCAATGAATCTTTTCCAGATCAGAGGCTTGAGGCGTTCAGATTCTAGGAAACTGCTTTCAATGGATGCCAAAAATAGGTTTGCGTAACTGGGGGCTATTCGGGTCCCCATTGCGGTTCCTTTTATTTGATGATAGTGTTTGTTTTGAAAAGTGAAATAGTTGTTTTTGAGAATGATTTCTGCCAGTACAACGATGAAGTCAGTTGATTGTTGATGGGGTATGGGGCGGTTATTTAGATCAGTTCGTAAAGTGGCAAGACCAGCGTCATGTGGGATATTGGTGTATAATGAGATGGCATCTATGGTGACAAGAAGGAGTGGTTTGTGATGAGGTAGTTGAAGGGACTGAATAATGTCTAGGAAATGGTTGGAATCTTTTATGTGAGATGGAAGGTTTTTTACTAAAGGTTGAAGGATATCATCTACAAAAGCTGATATTCGTTCTGTTGGTGCATCGTATGAGGCTACAATTTGTCTACCTGGATTATTTGTTTTATTTATTTTTGGGAGCATGTAAAAATGGGGTGTTTATGGATGGTAAGGCAGCATGAGAATTTTGTCAGTTTCCGATAATCCCTCATTCGTGCCTTTGGTCTGGAGTAGATCATTGATGGTCTCAACGACCTGGTTGCATTGGTCGCTTGGTATCCATCCATCCATCCATCCATCAGCCTGTTCCGTCCACTGTTGGACATAGGCCTTTCCAGGATTTCGCCACTCTTGGCGGTCCTCCTGGAAGAAATGCCCATACTCACACACGCTGGGCAGGCGGGTTGGTGAGCGCGGTGCCGAAACCCTTGCACCAGTAATTCCATTGGACAGTTGTCGCTAAATCCCTACTAACCTATTTTCATAATTTTTGTAAATTTGTCGTCAGCCATTTTTGATTATTCTTGTAAAAGTTTGTTCTGAAAGTGTTCATATTTTCCGTCGCTATTTCTAGAATGTCTGGTGGAGTCAAATATCATTCATCACCATCCCTGCTGTCAGTAATTTTAGGGTAAATAATTATTTTGACCCATAAAACCACCGTGAGTAATGAATACATTTCTTCGAAAACTATGGCGCAACAAACAGTTCATCCATTGACAGACCAAGTCCAACGCACCGTAAGCCATAGACAATACCTGGCCGAAAATAAATTTGAACTGTAACCTCGTTACTATTTTGTATGTATTGGAGAACATTACATAAAAACCTCATTGGTATTTGATATTAAACCTCAGACATGGCTGTATGGGCTAAGTTCCCTTTGCCTTCCTAGTTAGTATCACAAATAATGTAATCTCAGAAAAAGTTTTTTTATAGCATTATGTTGTTTGGAGACCTATACTATAATTTAATTTTTTTATTTTTTAGAGACGTTCATGAAAAATATTTTTCATTATGCCAGTAGTTTTGAGTTCGTAATGAGGATTTTACGATATGAGGTTAGATAAAGTCTTTTTCAACACACTTGCTTGCAAAGTGGCTATTATTGCAGCATTCTTAGGGTCTAAGGGTACAAAATTAATTGTGAATTATTTAGACAAAGTCCAAACGCATTAGCAATTTGCGAGGATTATAGTGAAAAATACACAATACTTTCAAGGTAGAGTTCACAATCTCAAACTATAATGCCGTTACCTATGAAAATCACTTTTCAAGAAAAGCGGGGTTTAATCAAAAGTCGAAGCTGTTTGAAAACTACATAAGCATGTCTTTGAGGTAACATTAAATAGATGCTGAAAATAGCTTTAAGATAGTCATACATTCATATCGTGATGTCGAATAAAACACAATATGATATTAATTTTAATGATTGTGTATAGTATTGTTTTAATTATCCGTTTATAAATCCACCACTTGAATGCCACTAAAACATTTCAGTGTTTGATTTTAAATTTTTATTATTAGCATTTAATAGACTAGTTCTTATGTTATCATTCTTAAACTAAAAAGCTGCTAAGGATTTGAGAGAGAACAGTTAAACACTTTTTTGGTGTAGTAATGCGGGATAACCACATTTTAGTCTGGACAATCTTGCATAGCAATGCAACTATTTCACATGTTCATTTAGATTGTGCCGTTAATGACGAATTCACGTTTGTAAACATGGAATAAGAATGCATCAAATAAAATGCTAATTTGCCGTTAAACATTTTTAATCGCATTTATGTATAGTATTTTCGTTTATATACAAAAATACAAGTGAGCTGCGTTAGACATTACAGTCCAGGCGGGATTGCAACCCGAGCCGAATGGCGAGGGCGTAATGGATCCGAGAGTGTAATGTCTAATGCTCACGCGTTTCATACGACGTTTTTCAACACACTTGTGAGGAAAAATAATAAAATTTCACTGCCTATTTTTTCACATAATCGAAACCACAGCTATGAATTGACAATTTTCCTTGAAAAATGGCGGCGGAGGTTTTGCCTGTGCGCGCGCAGATGGAAATAGAGGCACTGACGCATCCGCCAAACAGCCAAATATTAAATATTAACTAACTTTTTGTATTTATAACAAAAATATGAATTAATTTGTTGATAAAAATAAATAATTTGATAAAATTAAATTATTATTTATTATATTTTAACTGAGACAGTTTATTTATTTGCAAAATCTTAACTATTTCTCAAGACATCAAAACTCTTTGCTTAGATTAAAAAAAAAACTGTAATGTAAAAAAAACTAGTGCGATAATGTAAAGTAAAAAGCACGCGTTTTTAATATGCTGCATTATTAACAGAAAAAAAAAGTAAAGCTTGACACTGACTTGGAATTCTAGACATTATTTATTACACAGGTTGTACTGAAATCAAAAGAAAATAATATACTCGACAGCAATGCTAATGTATTATCCTAAGCGGCTAAAAGCAAATGACGTCCGAGCGCATTATATTATCTGCGGCATTATAGATCTGGAGCCCAGAACGATGTAGGGACTAAAAGTATAGGCATGCTGAATTAATTATAGCTTGAAAGAGCACTCCAAAGTACATCATTTCGGCTCGGTCTTGCAGCCCATCACTATGGGATAGACGAGAAAAAAAAAAACATCCCCGGTTGACGTGTATGAGAGGTACCCTTAAAAAAAATCTTTTTCCAGATTTTATTTTACTATTTTGTCGGCGTGATAAACATGCCAAATTACAGCTTTCTAGTATTAATAGTCACTGCGCTAAGCCGCGGACAGACGGACAGACGGACATGGCGAAACTATAAGGTTTCCTTGTCGGACTACGGTTTTTAGAGTTTCGTTCTGAAAGTAAGGCACAGTGCTCCCAAAATTAAAATGCGCATAGAAAACTATAGCCGAGCGACCGGACGTACCACGTGACCTTACGGCTTGTATAGAAATTGTAGGGAAATACGAACTTTGCCGAGCAGTGGCGAAGATTTGTATGCGCATTATAAGTTTGGGAGTACTGTACTTTGCAATTAAATGAAGAGAGTTATCAAAAAAACTTCGTTTGGAAAAGTGGCTCGGCCTTCAGCTCGCCAATTAGGAGAAAAAGAGACAGTTTCGTTTGGAAATAACTTTACTAGGGCATGAAATGACTCATCAAAAGAAATAACTTCGGTCGGAAAAGTGGCTCGGCCTTCAGCTCGCCAATTAGGAGAAAAAGAGACAGTTTCGTTTGGAAATAACTTTACTAGGGCATGAAATGACTCATCAAAAGAAATAACTTCGGTCGGAAAAGTGGCTCGGCCTTCAGCTCGCCAATTAGGAGAAAAAGAGACAGTTTCGTTTGGAAATAACTTTACTAGGGCATGAAATGACTCATCAAAAGAAATAACTTCGGTCGGAAAAGTGGCTCGGCCTTCAGCTCGCCAATTAGGAGAAAAAGAGACAGTTTCGTTTGGAAATAACTTTACTAGGGCATGAAATGAGTCATCAAAAGAAATAACTTCGGTCGGATGTATGCGGCTCGGAGAGATAGGTCAAATACGTACTATAAAATAAATGCTTAAAAAATAGAGACAGATACGACAGAATTAAAAGAAAACAAAATCAACGCAGGCGAATCTGCGGGCAAACGCTGGTATTTTATAATTTAATGAAAATCGTACTAAACTTTTTTATTACTTGTGGACTCTCCAGAATGTATTTGGTTCTACCAATCAAAATTACCTTGCAGAATTTCAGCAAAAATGCAAGTATTCTACTCAAATTCCAGTATAAACGGGAAAAGTTCGTATAAATAAATACAATTTTATTTAAGTGTTTGTCTATGATTTCGATAAAGGTATTTTTAAAGCTCGCAATATGGTAACTTGAACGTTACAAAAAAAAAACGTATTTTCTTATTTTCGTTCGTCTGGACTAATCACGAAACGGCTATGCAGATTTTGACGGGACTTTTATTTGCAGCTAGAGGAATTCTCAGACAGCAATTTGACATCTTTGGTACATTTTTGACATTCTTCTTATCCCGGAAAAATGCCCCTGAAGGATACATAAGCTTATTTCGTCATTTAACACTTTTGCTAACCTCAAATATAGACTCGACAAGTCCTCACGATCAACTCGTATCATGGCTCCGTCTGTGTACAACAAATTCCCGGCTGAAGTGACAGCCGTCGCAACAAATTTGCAGTAGTACTATACATCCAGGCTGAAATATCATAATGTCTTATCTCACTTTTGACATCTGCTGTCACTGAAAGTAAGTATCGATCTTCTTCGGCTTAACAAAAATAAAACCACACGGGCAAAGTTGCGGGTGGAACCTAATTTATACTTACTAATAATAAAGTAGAAAAAAAGTCGTGACTGTACATTGAATATTTTCGCGAAATTTTAAATGAAATGGGTTATTGGTACTGTAATGAGGCCGAAACAATAATTTTTAGAATTTTTGTCTGTCTGTCTGTCTGTATGTTCCGTTTTAACTCGAGAACCACTTAACGGATTTGGATGCGTTTTTTTTTATTATCATCGCAGTGACGCTGGTCAACACATAAGCTATAAGGGCTGTTGATAAAGTAACGCCCAAGTCGGAAATGGAGCAAAGATTGAATAAACGCTTTTATAACTCGAGAACCCATCAACGGATTTGAATGCGGTTTTCTTAATTATCATTGTAGTCAACTTTCTTAACACATCGACTATAGGGTGTGGTCATAAAATAATGCCCAAGCCGGAATAGGGGCAAAGATTGAATAAATGCTTTTATATCTCGAGAACTAATCAATAGATTTGAATGCAGTTTTATTTATTATCATTGTGGTTACCCTGATCAACACATAGACTATAAGGGGTGTTCATAAAACGGGGCAAAGATTGAATAAACGCTTTTCTAACTCGAGAACCCATCAACGGATTTGAATGCGGTTTTCTTAATTATCATTGTAGTCAACTTTCTTAACACATCGACTATAGGGTGTGGTCATAAAATAATGCCCAAGCCGGAAACGGGGCAAAGATTGAATAAATGCTTTTATATCTCGAGAACTAATCAATAGATTTGAATGCAGTTTTATTTATTATCATTGTGGTTATCCTGATCAACACATAGACTATAAGGGGTGTTCATAAAACGGGGCAAATATT
The DNA here is from genome assembly GCA_910592155.1 of Ypsolopha scabrella. NCBI lineage: Eukaryota > Metazoa > Arthropoda > Insecta > Lepidoptera > Ypsolophidae > Ypsolopha > Ypsolopha scabrella. Next base: position 17,884,850 of record OU342982.1, read on the forward strand.
GAATAAACGATTATCTCCACGGATTTGCATGCGGTTTTCTTTATTATCATCGGAGTTACCCTGGTCAACACATAGAGGTTGTTCATAAAATAACGCCCGAGCCGAAAACGGGGCAAAGATTGAATAGACGCAAACGACAAAGGCTATTATATAAATCTATGGGAAGTCTGATTCGAATTTATATCCGAAAACCACGCGAACGAAGTCGCGGGCAAAAGCTAGTAAGGAATAAATTTGTATCAAATAAAGCGCCTTTCAATGCAGATTACATTTCCATAAACTGAAAACGTACAATTGTTTACACTGAAAACCTCATTAAAATGTACACTTCCCTGAATGTGGCGAGTTTATTTGTCCCCAAACAGATCCGCTTTTTAGTTTACTTTGCTTTATCCCAGACAGAAATGGAAAATTATACTTCTCCTCACAGTTAAAGCAAATGAATTTTACTGCCAAAGAAAAAAATACACATGGTAACCTTTCTGACCCCATTACCACGCAAAGGTCATTATGACCCAGCCATGCCATTTCGAGGCGGCCGGATGTGTTACGTGGGTTAACTAGTTAAGAGTCATAAAAGGTTAAGGGTTGTTGTTTTTTATTGATATACGCCTAATGCCGAATAGCAAACGGACCGCGTATTTCATAAGCAGTGGTTGGCGCGGCGTAGGTAGTGCCATTCATGAATGCTACCATAACGGGGACATGCCCTTATTCCGGGATTAGATATTGATTTCCGGGATTCGCATTAAATTATCAATTCGTTACTTGACAGCAACGTATAAACCCCTGCAAACTTCTTGGCACGATTTGATTTTTATTGATGATATAATTATTACTCCGCCGAAATAATTAACAATTAAAGAAATAAGTTAAGGATATATGAACATCATTTGCAATATTCCGCTAAACAATTAATGTCGTGCTATTAAAAATGCAGACCCGTGACACTTTTTAAGAAAATAAAAGAAAAGAAGAAATATCGCTACCTATAAATCAAATAGGTAATCAATAGAGTTTTAGAATCCCGGGATCCCGGGGGTATGTCCATATTATTCATAATGTTTGAGGTCGTTCACCCCAAATGCCACTACCTACGCCGACCACTGTTCATAAGAATTAAAATTTGTCACATTATAGTATGTTCGATTTATCATGATATGGGTGACAGATCGTAATTTTCCGTTTCACCTATACTACTCACACCATACTACATACACCCAGGTGCAAAAGAAAATATTAGGTTTTAGAAATAATGTATATCATCATTGCAAAAATACAATAAATTATTTATCTATAAATCGAAACAATAACCACAATGTATTCGTTAAATTTAACAAAAAAAGATTCAGAAAAGAATAAAGTCTTTTTGATACATGATGCGTGGATCGGAACGCTAACCCATAGGTACGGACACTACATAATCGAAAATACATCGATGAATCGGTGCGGCCATCATATAGGATCGCGTCGGTATGAGTGCATCTTGTATGCGGTTTGTGTTTTCGTTGCGGTTGGTTTACGTGCTATTTGTTTTGACGTTTGTTACAGTTTTTGTTGATTTTTGTTTTGTTTTTGTTGTTTGTTTTTGGTAAAAAGCCAAGAAAAACAAAAAATAATCTTTGATCTCTCAAGCTCGGGAGTTATTGGTTCGTTTAATTTAATTAATTTAGAAATTAACAAAAAATAGTTTGGATAATAAAAGATCAATCAAATAAAAAATCGATTTGACAGCCCTTGTTAACGTTTTCGATACTTAAAAAAATCGATTCTATTTCGTTAGGGTACATAACTATAACTGCCAACTTTGAACTGCCACCCATATCATGATAAATCGAACATACTATAGTGTGGAGGCGAAAACTTGAGTTTCTCTACTTTGTAGTTTCGCTATTAATGTGATTCTGTTTTATTTATTTCCAAGTAAAGTAGCAGAATTCTCTTTTGAATATTTGTGAGTAAATTTTCGAATTACCAAGGAAACTTCTTTTACTAAGAAAATCATAAGTACTTATGGCATGTGCACTGATTCCACCAGATTTCTGATAGTTTCATTCATAACATTAACTATACGTTGACCCTGATGCGTGTTTATACCCCGTAGCGGGTCTAATGTGGGATCGTAGAATTTGCCACACACCGTAGCAAAACGTGGATGCAATTGATGACATTTTGAAATTTGTCTTTGGAAATCAGATCAAATTATTGCATAATCGTACTAATAGTGAAATTTAAATATACTGAGAGTTCTTCAACAGAAGCCTTCAGCACGCGATTGCAAGACTACCACTACGCGAGCACATGTCTGTCCGCACACGTTTGTGTGTATGAGTGAATGCACACAGTGAACGCCCGGAAGCCTTTGAAGCCGTATTTCTATAAAGGGGGTCATCGACCTAAATTAGCAACTCGATTTGTGTCGGTACAAATATCGACGGAAAAGGCATTGAAATAACGTTCATATCAGCGCGCAGGACAAAGTGGCTGTTACGACGATCGCTGCGTCTCCAAATAGCACAAATTAAAATTGTAATTTTCAGATAGATGCAATTATTAATTCGAACATTTTATTTGTGTAATATTTTACCGCTCAAATTATTCTCTAACCATTCGTGTGTTGCTCGAAAATAAAAAACGTCAATTTGAGGTGTAGATGAATGAAATCAGTAAATATTTCTAACTAAATAATTGATTAGGGAAATTGCACGGCAATTTATGGGAGAAAAGTGCAGTATTTTGTATTTAGTTTTATGTCTATATAAAAGGAAGCAAGAAAGGGCTTCGCACAGCATTTTGCTGGAGGACCCATCTTCGACGTTAAACTGGCGATGGCGGGGAGTGTTGGATCTTTTCGTAGTTATAGTTAATATTCTTTTCAATGCAAGTGCTGTAAGGACCTATTTTGTATGCTTCAAAACTGTTGTCAATGTCAACTTTACAACACTAGGTGTTTTATTATGCTTTGAATTTCATTGAAAAGGAAGTTGCCAGTCTTTTCTTGTGTACCACAGATAGACTTGACAGAAATGAGCTACGAACGCATTAAACTGAAAGAATCTTATTTCCGTCAAGTTGGCAACTTGTGTGCAAATAAAAAGAAAAAGAATGCCCGCCTAGAGTTAATTTGGAATATTTATAAACCAGGCAACCCCCAATGCCTGGGACCGATGGATGGCAGTATATCCATCCCCAATTGCCGGGCCTTATATAAATTAGACTGGTGACGGGCAGCGGCGTCACTGGTGAAAGGGTTTCGGCGCCGCGCTCACCAACCCGCCTGCCCAGCATGTGTGAGTATGGGTATTTCTTCCAGGAGGACCACCAAGAGTGGCGAAATCCTGGAAAGGCCTATGTCCAGCAGTGGACGAAACAGGCTGATGGATGGATGGATGGATTTATTGTTTGCTTGTTTCTTTACGTTTCATTTATTTACTCACACTGTGCATTGCATTGTAATACGTAGTATGATACACGAGGGTGATGGCAATAACTTACTCGTAACGTTTAAAATACTCGCATAACGCTCGTGTTTTAAATCGTCCCTACTGCACTTACAGCATAAATTACTATTGCCATCTACGTAATTAATTAAGATTAGGTGATAATATGATAGAAGTTAATGTTATTTGAAAATTCTACTAGAACCCATTTAACTCTATTCTGATTATAAACTTAATCAAAACAGTGTTTTTTTATTGTTTTGTTTATAAAAACTGTAACCTACAAGCACATAAATATAAAAAAAATCATGTCGATACTTTTGTCATCTGTTAATCTTCTATAAAAGAAATTAAGTTCTCGTAGATTTTTAACATTTTACTATCTCGAAGCTTGACTTCACAATGGCCGTATTATACAGGGTGTAAATGCAAAGTCAAGAATCCCTTTAGGGTATGAAAGTTAACACGATTCTGATGTCATTACGAGAAAAAAAAATACACCTTGAATTTTCACCAAAAATTCCATCATTTTTCTAAGCTATGGCTACGCAGCTCACCGGTCTGCCCACACACATAATTGCACCCCGCAACCCGCACCCCCTCATCCGAGTGGCCGGCGACCGTGAGGGTGTCCACGCGATTAGTGTATTTTGAGTAAAGAAAATCGTCTTATAATAAGGTACTGGTACTTTATTTAGACATCACAGTATTTACAATAATATCTTTAGCCATCATACTAACACACCCTTAAAGGATTCTTGCCTTTGCTTTTACACCCGGCATAACGTTGTATCAGTTGCCAACTGGTTTCTAAACACTTAAAACACAGATAAAAACGGAACTTTCAAAATTGCCTTTAGTCACGAACTGAGACGTCTGTGATTTCCATGTTTTTTATGTTTGGCAACCAGTGGGCAGACGACACAGAACTAAACTTGCAATCTCGAAAGCAGTAAGCCGAAATTCATCCGTTGGGCCAAAGACATGGTTCATTCATCAATGTAAAAAAAATCGTTTATATTTAATACATCCATCCATCCATCAGCCCGTGTTCGTCCACTGCTGGACATAGGCCTTTCCCAAATTTCGCCACTCATGTCGGTCCTCCGTCCTCCTCATCCAGCCGCCCCCCGCAACGTCCTTCAGGTCGTCGGTCGAGCGGGCACGAGGTCGGCCTACACTACGCTTTGCTGTACGTGTCTCCATGTCATCCATTCTAAAGCCTTTCGGCCCCAACGGCCATCATGTCGGCGACAAATATGGCCTGCCCACTGCCACTTCAACTTACTGATTCTGCAGGCTATGTCGGTTACTTTCGATCTCCGACGGATCTCTATCTCTTCTATCCATCAGAGATACCCCAAGTATATTTAATATTATCGTTTATTTACAAAAAGTTCATGTTGTCAGAAGTTTTATTATTGGCCACTCAGTGACACTCTCGTCGAACTTATGGCGTCATCATACAATTAAGCACTCGAATGCAAATTAAGCGACTAGGTGACGTCAGAACCACTCTACCCTCATCATATTGACATTTTGTCGTAATTAAACCTGAATTTGAGAGAAAATTGGGTGGAGTGTGTTGTGTGGATAGAGATGAAAGGCCCTATCACACGCCTGACAAAAACAAACATATTTACAACTTTCAAGACACCTTTGATACGCTCACTGAAAAAAAAAATACCGAGCGTAGTACTGTTATACTTACAAAATCTATCAAGTGTGTGTGACCATTTTAGGAATCGCCGCTTACTTACTTTTGCTTATATTATGGCCTAATTCTAAATTCGTAGCGGGGGCGATGAGTCCTGCACTGACTCTCCGTGATCGTGAGTATTGTGCACTTCCCCCCGGTCAGTCAGCCCAGCCAGGACAGCTCCTTGAAGTAGAGCCGAACAGCTTCAGCATGCTGACACAAAAACTGGTCCAGTGAAGGGAAGGTGGAGTTCGTCGCGATCCCTGATTTTCGTCTTATGTCTTCGGTTGCAGAGCACTGTAGTAGCACATGTTCCACTGTCTCGTCCTCTAGAAGGCACCCTCTACATAGAAGGCTATCGGTGCCACCTGTAGTGAAAAGGTGCTTATTCAGGTTACAGTGTCCAGTTATGACCATTTCACGTAGATCGGACCTTTTTAGTTTTAGTAAGTATCGTGTTACCTTACCATTTGACTGCGGTACCATTCTTCTTGATAGACGGCAGTCGTTTCGTTCCGCCCACTTTTTGTTGTGTGTGGTCAGTGTGTGTTTTCTGAGTTCTCCCTGATTGCTTCCGCCGATGGTCGACACAGGTTAATGCCATACATCGTTATTTCCATGTGGGATGCTAATTTAGCAAGAGAGTCTGCTTGTTCGTTACCTTCATTTCCGTTGTGTGCCCTGGTCCAGTATATATTAACCTTGCACATCGTTGATAGGTTTTGTAGTTCCCCATGACAATCTACTATGATTTTGGATCTACTTACAGGTTTGCTTAGCGCTGTTAATGTAGCCATGCTGTTTGTAGTGATTGTGACCTCCTGTATGTCGCAAGTAGGCCACTTGTGCATTGTACCTATATTATGGCCTGCAGGTTTTTCTCCAATTCACGGGTGGCAAAAAATAAACTCTTAACAAATAAATAGTTAAGAGTAAAACTAGTCATGTGGTGGGACCACATAAACCATAAACTTAAACTAATTCAAGAAAAGCGTCCTCTAGTTAGTCAGTTTCAGCTTCTGAGTGGAATAAAAACACGTTCTTTTTTAAATTCGGTACGTTTCATTCAGACAAATTTTATAAAGAAGAACCAACTAAATCTGGACAGAGGCGGCATGGGAGGCCGTAGTGTGGGACCCGACTTGTGTGGACGCGCTAGTGCCCTCTCAGAGATGTAGGGCTGCTGATTCGGCAGCGGCTGCTGCTGAGCTCACGAAACGACGCAAATACGCGGGCATCGATTCTGACTACGTTTGTGCATTTTGGGGTTGAGACCTCGGGAACGTGGAGTCTGGAAGCGCGACAGCTGTGTAAAGATACAGTATAAATTATACTGTGATGAAGAGCTCGGTGCATGCGCGCTTGGTAGATGCGTCGGGTGACCAGGGGGCTGGTCATTAGGCCAGCGCCTAAGTCTCGCCATTTGGAGAGGAAATGTTGTCAGTATTATAATTAAGAAGACATAGTTTACTTGTGATTTTTAATAATTTTCTTATTAAGGCTTAGTTTCTAGGAAATTTAATATTATAGTACTTGTTTTTAGTTGTAGTTGTCAATCTTTTAAAGTTATTAGTTTAAATGTAATTTACGTATTCTTTTGTCTATAAAGTCTAAATATACTACGTGTTCATAAATAGATAAAATGATCGATAACAACTACAGGACTGCTTCAAATTTGTGCCAAACTGGCAAAACACCAAACGTCAGTTTTTTCCTTCGTGCAAAAAACAGCAGAAAATTCTTTACCTATTCCACGAGCTCAACTTTCATTTATTTTTCGTCCAATCAGCAACCACCGTCGGCTGCAATTATCTTCAGGATTCAATGTCAGCTCATTTCTGTGTTTGCATATTTAACGAATCCAGTTTGTTCATGGAGGTGAGATATTTTCCGAGATTCTGATACTTTTTGCAGCCTGACCTTTAAACAACGTTTTTAATACTACACCGACTTCAATTTGTGGAAATCTATGAAATGAAATGATAGAATGAATGAAATATATACTTCATTTCTGCAATATAGGTTCATAAAAACTCTTATCGCAAGTTAGGTTTTATTAGATAGGTAATAAAAATTATTAAATTTAAAAGAGGAAATACAACATATTAAAACAGGTTTTGGGTATGCTTTTATTTAATAAGTAAATACACGTACATGAACTAAAATAAAGGTATATTTAATGTATATAATTATGTATACTGGTATACGATTTGATAATAATTATAGCTACCCATATACTACATATATAAATACATGCCTAACTCCGCCCATTCGATTAGTCTTGCTAAGAAGAATGGGCAAGAGACTTAGCAAGATCATGTCTTTTTTTTTTTCAATCATTAATATTTACATTTATAGGTACAACAATGTTTCAGTAAAGAGATAGAAGGTACAGGATAGGAGAAAGTCGGATAATCAGGCCAAAAGTTGAGTTAAATAATATTAAAAACAAAACGAAATTAATAGATTATCTCTTTATCCTCCTGTTCTATCGTCATGATATTCATCCCCTAGCTAGGGAGTGTAAGAAGTGTTACCAAGTTTTAGCTATGACAGCAAACACTTGTATACCTACATTTCACCGTATTTCTTTTGTCCCAATAACGTTATAAGGGGTACAAATATTTTCTTAGGATATGCTGGTTTATCACAGTGTTTTCCTTCACCGTTTAGCAAGTGGTAAGTAGAGTTGATGCTTGTGATTGTTGGCGCTTGGTGGAACTTTCCATACATTTTGATTGAAATGCACTTGCACTTGTCAACTATATTTAACCCGTTGGAAAACGCGCATTTTTGCAAATTTGCAAATTTTCCCGCCAATTTTGTTTTTGGTTATATCTCCGGAACTAGTTGTCCAATTCTAATGCGGTTTTTTTTTTCTAAAACTAGATAAAATTTCCTATAAGAAAAAAAAAAATTTGGGCCTAGAATTACAATCCACAACTTTTTTTTTATATTATTATAATTTTTTGTTTTTCTTTGTTGCTCATCTTAATAGCTTTCGAAAAATACGCATATCACTAGGTTTATAATATGTTAACTAACAATAATATTTTTTTTTTATAATTCGGCCTAGGCGTGACGATCGTCACGACTGTGACTCTACGGGTTAAATACAGTTTACAAGTACAACTGCATTTCAATCAAAAAGTGGTAAGTATACTACGTTATGGAAAATCAAAGCCATCAAAAACAAAACTTGTAAAAAAACCAAGTCTCGCAACTTAGTTCTTCTACCGTAAAAGTTGTGAGATCCATGTAAATCCAAGTCGTTCAATTTATATTAAATATTTGATATATTAAACGTTTGATATGGTCACTATAAAATGTTGTTAGGTTAGCTAATTATGTAATAACTTAAGACAGAAGGTCCCTGAGTAGGGACTGAATAAATTAACTGAATTGGATTTACACGGATCTCACAACTTTTTTCGCTAGGAGAACTAAGTTGCGAGACTTTTTGATGGCATCTCATTTCTTTTTGTAGATAGTCTTCTGCTTACAACTGTTAATGTAACTTTGTAATCCTAAATATTTATATAGGATCACAGAGTTATTTATGCAGTTGCTGTATCTAGAAAACTGGACCAAAATTGCAAAGTATTTTAATTTTTCCTTGATAAATACACTAAACACTATTTTTTTTTCAAAATTTAAAGCGTCTATGTCTGCTAGGAGTGCCTTAGAGTTTTGATGATCGGTCAGTCAGTCAGTCATTGAGTGAGTGAGTGACAAAATTAAGAAACTTTGACTAGTTATAATTCTTAAATTACTGGTTCAAATTTAATTAAATTTGAAATATACCGTTTTTATACAATACCTGCTTGGTTATTGAAAATTCAGGCCTCTAGTTTTATCCACAAAGAAGTTATAGGGGATCGAAAATGGCCTGAACTGTTTCGAGAAAAGGATGGTACGGCCGTGCCGTTTTTTAGCCTACTTGGCGGGAGCACTACCGTGCCCCCAAATTGATTATTCTGCTATATTACAGAAATCGATGGGAAATGACGTCATAAATCGTGTCATCATTAATTTAAATTTATATTGTAACTGAATAAAGAAAAATAATATTCTTAAAAAATGAGATATAAAAAAAACTAGAGTAACATGATTAAATTGAGATTAACTTGAAATTTTTCGAATGTCTGTTTGTCCAAAAACACTTCACCGGATATGAAAATGTGGAACGTGAGAAAAAGAAGCATTTCAGGAAAACACCCGTGAAGTTTATTTTTGTATTTGTATGAATTATAAAATACCTAATGGTATTTAAAATTAATACCACTCACAAAAGAGTGCACACTTTCCTAAAATTAGTCTTTGTCACAAAATCTTTATTTTCAGCATCTAAATTTACGGCCCTTAAATATTTTTTGTTGGAGAGAAAGGAACGAGAGAATTGAGAAATTATGAGAATTCATCAAAGAAACGGTTTTTATTCGCACAGGAATAAGAAGATATTTCACTTTAGTATTCAGATTAGTCGGTGCTGTTAGTGAAAGTACCACAAAAAGAAATCTTCAACTTTATTTTTAGCGAGGACAACATGATAGACCTTAATAAATATAGGTATAACACTACTCTTTCTTGGCTCCCTTTATATCTACTGTTGTCGATAAATATTTGAACATGGCCAAACTAACAAAATGTTTTTGAAGTAAATTGGTTTTGAATTAAATTCAGGTACTTTCCCACGATGAAACAGAAGCTTTGCCTGCAGTAAAATGAAATTTTATCAATATTTATAAAAAAAATCGGTTCATACAGAATGTATTTATTATGTATTAATAAATAAATAATTGGTATACTTATATAACATAAAAAAACATAAAAATACTTAATTCACTAACATAAAACACTAAAAACTATTTAATATAAAACTAAACTTGTTCTACAAAAGGTAAAAATTTTTGTCCAAATCGATGCCGCCGACCAGAGTGCCAAGAAGGCTGGCGGCATTACCTCGTTGGATGGCGAGACTAAGTCTTTGGCAGAGGTATTCCCCCGCTCTCCTGTCACCCGAGGCATCAACCAGGCGCGACGCTATCTCTTTTAATAGACGTCGCGCGTCGGGTTCCCACGGCCCGAGGGTTTCGACGCCAAACGGCACAAATATGCATCCTTCCTCGAGGTTTGCATATTTGCGCCGCTTGTTAGACTCTGCCATCAGCGCCGCAGCGCCGGCCTTGGCTGCGGTCGCTTGGACATGGGATGGGGCCAACGTAACGACGCAGGTCGCATCCCATACCAACGACCGGCCGTTCTGCCACGGAACGAGCGTCATGCCGTCGGGCCTCTTGACATCGTCGCGTGCGAGTCCATTCAGCTCTAAAACTGTGGGAACGCTGGCGCTGTCAAGGGCGCGACGGAGGACGTCGTTGATTGCAGCGTGATGTGACAGACGTCCAGTGCTGCGGAGGCATGACAAGCCGTGGTGGCCCTACTGGTCAACCCATTCTCCACAGCGGCACCGATGTGGTTCATAAATTTTTGCTCCTATTCGCTATATTGAAAGTTGTCTCATCCAGCAGCGTCCCAATGTTGGAGGATGGGATGGCATTTAGCCAATATCCCGACTCCTTTGCACTTGTAGCTAAGAGACGAGCACGCTCTGTAGAATTTTGGGCACTTTCTAAAAGGTTCTTCTGAGTTTTGAGGCAAAGCGGCTATTCCAAAAGCCTTTGTGCTTTTGGAATCACAGGAAAATTTTAATCAGGACAGGCATCTGACCAAGCGGTTCTGGCCTCGGCTAAGTACGGGACCTCAACATCACCAAGTGATGGGCTAATGATACTACCGTAGAGGTCAAACGTACCATTGGCCGATGACAGGAACGCTGGTAACGCTGGCAGCGCTGGTTGGGTAGTGTAGTATTAAATATTATCTGTGGAAAAGTACAAGTGTTTTTTCATCACAACAATGTTTGATAAATTCCACCAAGTGCCGACAATCTCAACTATCAACTTCCTTAAAGCGGCAAGTACGTCTGATTTGATTGTCATTTATCACGATCAAGATCAAGTTCACTACATTGTCTAAACATTTATGGTTTAACACACAATGTAGAAAAGAAAAGTTAATCCCTAACTACATATCTCGTTTATTGCACGGTCATCTAGCAACAGAAACGTTGTTTAAAAAAATAATTATGTATATTAGTTAATTAAAAAGCCCTTGATGATGCTTATATAGTGAAACCGGTTGGGAACTGTAGTATTAAATATTATCTGTGGAAAAGTGCAAGTGTTTTTTCATCACAACAATGTTTGATAAATTCCACCAAGTGTCGACAATCTCAACTATCAACTTCCTTAAAGTGGCAAGTACGTCTGATTTGATTGTCATTTATAATAACCTCAAGATCAAGTTCACTACATTGTCTGAACATTTATGGTTTAACACACAATGTAGAAAAGAAAAGTTAATCCCTAACTACATATATCGTTTATTGCACGGACATCTAGCAACAGAAACGTTGTTTAAAAAAATAATTATGTATATTAGTTAATTAAAAAGCTCTTGTTTATGCTTATACAGTGAAACCGGTTGGGTACTGTAGTATTAAATATTATCAAGTACGCCTGATTTGATTGTCATTTATAATAACCTCAAGATCAAGATTAAATTCACTACATTGTCTGAACATTTATGGTTTAACACACAATGTAGAAAAGAAAAGTTAATCCCTAACTACATATATCGTTTATTGCACGGACATCTAGCGACAGAAACGTTGTTTAAAAAAATTATTATTATGTGCGCGTGAATCAAAAAAATTTTGGATATTGCTGTTTTTTAGTGAATAATGTATAATATAAATTCCATAGACATTATTATACACTAATGTCTAAGATAAATTCACACGAGAGCGTTTAAAAAAAACGCGTTGTCATGTTTTAGATAATTGGTTTATATTTCAAAAACAGTCATTATTATTATTTTTAACTTTCACTTCGCAATTTTTTTCGATGCAACAAATTTTTCTCTATCACGTTTTGGGATTTGTTAATCGTCATGTAAAAAGCCTCATTTGTAACATGTTTTTTTCATAACCCTATCACGTGAGTTCTGCTGTTTAAAAATCTCATTTTTTACTACCTATGTCGTCTTAATGTTTTAATCTCTTACACAGGTCTTCATATGAAACTTAAACTTACTATGTGCTGTCTAAACTTAGATGATATATTATATGTTAGTCGTTACTATTTTTCATCGTTGGAAAGTAAAGTTAGCAATTTCTTAGGTAACAAGATTAATAGCACTTGGTCTTTCATGAAATATCTTATTAATTAGTGTTCCATCAAGACACAAAGAGCTTTTTAGCATTGTTCCTCTGTCTGCCGATTGTTACAGATTCAGATAAAAGGGTATTTAGTGAAGACGGAATACTTGGGTGTGGAGCTTTTCTTGACACTTTAGGTAAATGGTACATACTTCATAATTTATGCTTCTTGTGTACTGAATGTAACAAGACGGGTACCTTAAACTGAAACCGCATTATCTACTCATCATACTAAAGAGTTCTTCCACTGCCCATAAAAAATTCAGAGTAGGTTTTGTAAATTATTAAGAAAATAATTTAAATTTATTTTATTTTAATCATTTATTTCTTTCTTTCTTTCTAAATACTTTATTGCACAAAACAAAAGTTACATGTACAACAGGCGGACTTAATGCTAAAAGCATTTTCTCCCAGTCAACCCGACAGAAAGTACAAGAAATGAACAGAGGCAGGCGTGCAGAAAGGCTTTAAGACATTAAAAAAAAATAAGTGAGAGAAAAGAGAAGAAAACAAAACATGAATGTACTAATAAATAAAATAGATAAGTAGATTTGTAGGTAAATACTAAATACATAGATTAATAAAAAATACATAAATATATTTTAAACAAATAAAAATAATTACTACATAAATACGATTATATAATATTATTTAAATATATATAATACAATAATAAATACAAGAATATACAAGAATAAACTACTAGTCGTGATAATTTCAGATTGCTATGTTGACACCAGATTTACTGTATTTTACTAAGATAATGTCTGCGCAAGGACTGTTTAAACGCATGACGAGACGGGGCATTTCTAATTTTAACGGGTAGATCGTTCCACAAACGGACAGCCGTGACGGCAAAAGAATCGGACATAAAACCAGAACGGTGAGAAGGAAAAGACAAGAGAAGGTTGTTAGAGGACCTGAGGAGTTTACAGTGGGTGTTATCTAAAAGTATTCAATTAATAATAGAGAAAAGAAGACACAGAATTCTATCATTCCTTCGCTCACGAACTGGAAGCCAGTGTAACCTGGAACGGAACTCAGACACGTGATCGTATTTGCGAAGACCGAAAATGAAGCGAATACATGTATTGAGCAAACGATCAAGCTTGTTAAGGAGTTCCTCTTTAAGGTCCAAGTAACACACGTCAGCGTAATCAATTAAAGGAATAAGAAGAGAGTTAGCAAGAGAAATTTTTGTTGAAATAGGAAGAACGTTTTTAAGACATAGAAGAGAATGCAATGAAGCATAAAACTTGCGGGAAACATTCACGATATGAACGTTCCAATCAAGGTTTTCGTCAATGACAAGGCCAAGGTTAGTAACAGAGTCAGTAAAGGCAATATTACACCCGTTATAGCTTACCTTTCCCAAGAGATCAGGATCAATCCTAATAATCTGTCGTGAGCTACCAACAATAATAGCCTGACACTTGCTTGGGTTTACAGCAATTCCAAAGCGTTCGGACCAAGATTGAAGACTCTGTAGATCCCTATGTATCTCGTTTATACAATTGTTAAGATCATCAACTTTGGTCTGCTTATAAAGCTGGAGATCATCAGCGTAAAGGTGGTAAGAAGATTTAAAGTAAGGGAGATGTGCGGAGTATTCTAGAGAGTATTGACGAAAATTACAATGTTTTATGCCTCTTAGTGATTTCTTTCTTGTAAATTCTAAATTAGTAGTGGGAGCGATGAATCCTGCACTAACTCTCCGTGATCATAAGCATTGTGCACTTCCTCCCTTTTCTTACTTATTCTAGTATGTATTTTTTTTTGTTTTGGATAGAATATTGCCTCCATAAGCCTGTGTTCGTTCACTGTTGGACGTAAGCTTTTCACAAATTTCGCCACTCTTGGCGGTCCTCCGTTCTTCTCAGCCAGTCGCCATCCGCAACTTCCTTCAGGTCTTCAGCCCAGCTTGATTGACTTGTTATAGAATGCTTGATATTGGTCAGCGTTAAAAGCTATTCGATAAAATTCCGGATAGTTTCATGCTTTTATGGTATAGAATTAGAACATTTACTAAGAAAAAAAAAAACTTATAGTATGTGTGTAAGGATGTGTAAGAAAAAAAAATTATAAGATTAACAACCACATCGATAAATGTCAAAGCTGGACACTAAAGCTAATATAAAATGTAATACAAAAAAGGATGTAAGGCGTTTTCGTACCAACGTAATACGATGTCAGTATACAGGGTGAACCAAACGAATGCCCCTTGGAGGGAGAGTACCTTTAATATGAAAGCTAACAAATTTTAACATTTTACAGTTACATTCTGATTTGTTCCTTATGAATTTCTTTATCGATGTGCCATTTTAAAACGTTGTGTACAGTAAAATGAATAATTCGTTTTTCCTGCGGCTTTTCCGTTTTTGTTTGAAACAATATTGAATTTTAAAAAGGTTATAAATATATAATAACATAAAAAGCTACCTACCTTAAACAAACCACAGATTAGGTACTTAAACCAAGGAAAAAATTGAAGCCAGATCGCTGCCGTCACCCGGCGGGGTACCCGTTGATTTAATTTGTTATAGTGACTACTTAATAATTAAAGTATGGTAAGGAACCCTAATTGTACGAGCCCTACTTTTTCTTGACCGGTTTTTTGAGTGTCATTTATAATATCTTGCTCTAGAAATGCGTAAAACTCTTGAAATTACGATAAAGCGTGAAAAATTGTACCTGAATCTGCATACGTTAAATCTTAAACAAATCATAGAAGGACCACGAAGTTTTGCTCCAAGAGTATGATTATCCATTTTCAGACTGAACCCTCAAAGCCTTGTGTCATGTTCCTACAGTAGGGTAAATTACAAGGAAGATTTATGGGTTAGTACTAAAAGACCCTTAGTTATGGGAAGAACATTATTACCTGGCGAATAGGCTTCTTAATTTATGACTTACTAGCGTTTGCCCGCGGCTTCGTCCACATCTATTCAATCCCTGACCCGTTTTCGGCTTGGGCGTTCTTTTATGAACATCCCTTGTAGCCCATACGTTGACCAGGGCTACTACGGTGATAATAAAAAACCGGACAAGTGCGAGTCAGACTATATTTTGTATGATTTAATTACAAATGTATAGTTTTCAGATTTTTCCCTATACTTGTAATATATGATAGTATTACTTGCTAAATTTCATAGTTTCATGTCAACGGAAAATATTTGCTTGAGAGTATCGATACGTTTTTTGCGGCATAAACGGTCTCCTTAACTTTTGTTTACGTTGACTTAGAAGTTTGATTTTTTCACAGCTTCAAAGGACTGTAAACCTGAGTATATGGTTTTAATTTCAACTTCATACCTCAACGCGTTTCCGAGATAAAGGGTCTTGACAAACAGACGGACGGACAACAAAGTGACTGTTTGACACAGGGAAAAGCGTAGTTCAGAAACCCGGGTTCTGGCTATCCTCCGTGTACCAAACTTATGTGCTGTCTGATTGTCTCTTTCCGGCCGACTTCACGCGGGTGTTACTGGGCCCATCAGAGTAAACGCCCTCGTCCTACCGAAAAGAAACAATCTGACAAGGGAAAATATAACTAAATAGGTGCTCACTTACATAAAATTAACGAGCCAAGCCTGGCGAAGCCTCAAAACGACTCGTGGAGTGGCAATCAAGCACCGCGGTCCATGCAGTGATCCCGCCAAGGTCCGGGAACAGCTGAAACCCTATGCTTCCCTGTTAAAACTAGCCCTGACCAGTCAAACCCCCAATAAATAACCTATTCCACTTGGTAATGTCTCTTTTGATCTTCGATTCACCGGTATGCCAACTTCACAACTTCTTTCATATGAAACCGATAGCTTTTATATAGTTCTAGCACACGTACTTGCGAATAACATTTGAATATAACTAAATAGGTGCTCACTTACAAAAAATTAACGAGCCAAGCCTGGCGAAGCCTCAAAACGACGCGTGGAGTGGCAATCGAGCACCGCGGTCCATGCAGTGATCCCGCCAAGGTCCGGGAACAGCTGAAACCCTATGCTTCCCTGTTAAAACTAGCCCTGACCAGTCAAACCCCCAATAAATAACCTATTCCACTTGGTAATGTCTCTTTTGATCTTCGATTCACCGGTATGCCAACTTCACACGCGCTTTCATATGAAACCGATAGCTTGTATATAGTTCTAGCACACGTACTTGCGAATAACATTTGAATATAACTAAATAGGTGCTCACTTACATAAAATTAACGAGCCAAGCCTGGCAAAGCCTCAAAACGACGCGTGGAGTGGCAATCGAGCACCGCGGTCCATGCAGTGATCCCGCCAAGGTCCGGGAACAGCTGAAACCCTATGCTTCCCTGTTAAAACTAGCCCTGACCAGTCAAACCCCCAATAAATAACCTATTCCACTTGGTAATGTCTCTTTTGATCTTCGATTCACCGGTATGCCAACTTCACACGCGCTTTCATATGAAACCGATAGCTTTTATATAGTTCTAGCACACGTACTTGCGAATAACATTTGAATATAACTAAATAGGTGCTCACTTACATAAAATTAACGAGCCAAGCCTGGCAAAGCCTCAAAACGACGCGTGGAGTGGCAATCGAGCACCGCGGTCCATGCAGTGATCCCGCCAAGGTCCGGGAACAGCTGAAACCCTATGCTTCCCTGTTAAAACTAGCCCTGACCAGTCAAACCCCCAATAAATAACCTATTCCACTTGGTAATGTCTCTTTTGATCTTCGATTCACCGGTATGCCAACTTCACACGCGCTTTCATATGAAACCGATAGCTTTTATATAGTTCTAGCACACGTACTTGCGAATAACATTTGAATATAACTAAATAGGTGCTCACTTACATAAAATTAACGAGCCAAGCCTGGCGAAGCCTCAAAACGACGCGTGGAGTGGCAATCGAGCACCGCGGTCCATGCAGTGATCCCGCCAAGGTCCGGGAACAGCTGAAACCCTATGCTTCCCTGTTAAAACTAGCCCTGACTAGTCAAACCCCCAATAAATAACCTATTCCACTTGGTAATGTCTCTTTTGATCTTCGATTCACCGGTATGCCAACTTCACACGCGCTTTCATATGAAACCGATAGCTTTTATATAGTTCTAGCACACGTACTTGCGAATAACATTTGAATATAACTAAATAGGTGCTCACTTACATAAAGTTAACGAGCCAAGCCTGGCGAAGCCTAAAAACGACGCGTGGAGTGGCAATCGAGCACCGCGGTCCATGCAGTGATCCCGCCAAGGTCCGGGAACAGCTGAAACCCTATGCTTCCCTGTTAAAACTAGCCCTGACCAGTCAAACCCCCAATAAATAACCTATTCCACTTGGTAATGTCTCTTTTGATCTTCGATTCACCGGTATGCCAACTTCACACGCGCTTTCATATGAAGCCGATAGCTTTTATATAGTTCTAGCACACGTACTTGCGAATAACATTTGAATATAACTAAATAGGTGCTCACTTACATAAAATTAACGAGCCAAGCCTGGCGAAGCCTCAAAACGACGCGTGGAGTGGCAATCGAGCACCGCGGTCCATGCAGTGATCCCGCCAAGGTCCGGGAACAGCTGAAACCCTATGCTTCCCTGTTAAAACTAGCCCTGACCAGTCAAACCCCCAATAAATTACCTCTTCCACTTGGTAATGTCTCTTTTGATCTTCGATTCACCGGTATGACAACATCACACGCGCTTTCATATGAAACCGATAGCTTTTATATAGTTCTAGCACACGTACTTGCGAATAACATTTGAATACACTTTCAAAGTACAAAAACCCCGTTTTTCACAACCCGGTTGGTTATTTTAGGAACTGTGTTTTTAATGTTACGTTCTTACATATAATTTTAATACGAGCAGTGATCCTATGAGGGTTCCGTTTTAAGGGTTCCGTACCCAAAGTGTAACAAAGGTCAATTCAAGAGTGAGTTATATAATACTTTTATCAAAAAAAATTAAGCATGTATTATTATTTTTTTCTTTGCTTGTTTACTTTTGATTCTTTTTTATATAATTAATTTTTAAAGCCATTTGGCTGTACTGTTTGTGCTGATGTTTTTAGTTTTGCATGTTGTGTATTTGTCGTGCATTAATCTTATTTGTTTTTAAAATTGTTAAGTGGAAACTGTTTTTGGTTAAATTGTAAGCTATAATATTATCACTACGAATGTAAGAAATGATAACTGTTTGTTTCCCAATAAAGAAAATGAAATGAAACAAACGGGACCCGCTGTCCGTCTGTCACCAGGCTGTATCTCATGAACCGTTTAAACACACAGTTAAATTTTTTACAGATGATGTACATATTTCTGTTGGCAACAAATACTAAAAAACAGAATAAAATAAATATTAAAGGGGGCTCCCATACAACAAACGCAACTTTTTTGCTCGTTTTTACTCGATATTGATAACGGCAACAGGCGGACGCTTGAATTATTCACAGAATATTTAATTATAAAATAATTATTAAGGGGGCTCCCATACAACAGACATGATTTTTTTGCTGTTTTTACGGATAATGGTACGGAACCCTTCGTGCGCGAGTCCGACTCGCACTTGGCCGGTTTTTTTTCCTTTTGAAGTACGGGCGGAACCCTAAAAACGCATCTAAATCCGTTGAGTAGTTTGTTGATGTTAGAAAAATTAAATAGTTGAAGCCGTTAAATAGAGAGCTAAACAAAGAGTAGTTTTCAAGTAAATAACTTGAATTTTTTAGGGTTCTGCTCTTAAAGGGAAAAAAAGGAGCCATTATGGCCAGACTCATTACCCGTCCATCACACCTGATAACTTAAGGAATTGACATTTTCTACGAAAATAGCTTTTATAGTTGCCGAATATGATATAGAATAATACCAAACTACTGAAATACGAAAGAATTGAGAAAGTTTGTGTGTGTGTGTGTGTGTGTGTGTGTGTTTGTTACTCTTTGACGCTGAAACCGCTGGATGGATTTGGATGAAATTTAGAATGGATATAGCTTATACCCTAACTTAATACATAGACTACTTTTTATCTTAGAAAAAAGCATGTCGTTAAACCGAATAACACGTGGGCGGAGCGCCGGCAAAAGCTAGTAAAATTAATACAATAACTGACCAATAAAAAAATGTTTTGTCCTTAAGGGGCTTCAGTAAGCTAAATTTATCAGCAGCTCGACAGAAACTACAGTAAAATAACCTTCTTATGGGAGTGCATGGCAATGTGGCTGTTACAAGGATCGCTGCATAAAATTGAGAAAATAATACTTTTCATATATATTATATGATAAATTTTATATTTATAAATTTTAAACATCATTATGTTACATTTTTGAATTGCTCGTGTGTGTGTTTAAGTTTTAACCTAGTCTCATTTGAATTAAATAAGTTTAAGCGTTTTATCCGTTTTTTTTTTACATTTTAAAGCACATAAGTATTTATTTACTTCGGCGTTTTTTGTTCTCTCTCTCTCTCTCTTGTCTACGATTTTGACATTTGTTTCACTACGTAACATCATAAACACAACCACTAGCAAAAACATATTTTACGGACTGTTTCTGTTTACATATTCAAAAACATAACCTTAAATGAATGATGGGTTGAAAATATTGGGTTGAAAATGGATAATATGTAGAAATTACGACTAGCAATCAAAGAAAATTGTAGAGACGAGGATTTTACCGAAGATTGTATCTCAATTATGTAATAAACAAAGTCTCACTAAAATGCGCGCCAAAACCATTACTTGACAACAAAGAATGACAGTAGCGTAGCCTTGTCGATGAGCGTAACCATTTATAGTCCCGATGTAGGTTACGTGTTCACTCAAAACTTTTAAACATTCTCTGTCAAAATACGTCATAAGCATAAAAAATAGTATTATTTATAAAAAAAGATGAATGTTTTTATTTTTATTAATGTATACACAGAAATAATATAAAGTGTAATGTTCTATATTTCGACCCCTCAGTGGGGTCGTCATCAGGCGAATGGAAAATAAAATTAATATACGAGTAAAACGTAAAAAACACTGACATCTTGACAGAATTAACTATAAACTTTTAAGTGAAACAGTCAAACCCAAAAACGCCTCTTGTTGTAGGTCAAACCCTTAAAGGTTTTTAAACATCACAATTACAGAACATTTTTGTTCATAAATAAAATTAAAATAAATCAACAAATTCCATTTTGTTTCGACATTTTGTAATATTCATAAAAAAAGTTTAAAGCGATTCAAAAACGTCTTGTTTTTGAAGCCCCTCAAAATACAATATGGATATAGTTATTCTGTAGATTTTGATAAAGTTTCATACATATACAAAAAAAAAACACTTTACTCACTCCGAAACAAATATACCGAAAATAATGAAAACATCATACTGTCAGACAATTATTTAAGAAATTACAGAAAAAATAAAACAAAAGTAAAAATTAAAAAAGTCGGGGTAAAAAGAGTATGAAAATTTACTATTATGTATATCTTTAAACAAGAGTAGGACTCGTGCCCTGGGGGTTCCGTACATTCCGTTTCCAACATAAACTTATTAAACGTCAGTTTGAACACCAACTTAACTTGACACTTACGATCTATTAAATTCTATGTATCCAAAGGATCTAAAAATGATGGATACATTTTTTTTTAAATAATTTTTGGTTTTTTCTTAGACGCGTTACAAAACCTAAACGATACTTTAAGTTTTTAAGACAACTGGAAGTACCGTATAGGTTTTCATGCTTAATAAATTTTATAAAATAAAAATACCGCAGTGCATAAAGGCTAATATATACTCGTACAACCAGTGCGTCCTTCCTGTGATGACGTATGGCGCTGAGACGTGGTCTCTTACAAAGGGTCTGATCCACCAGCGAGCTATGGAGCGGGCTATACTTGGGGTATCTCCGATGGATAGAATCCGAAATGAGGAGATCCGTCGGAGATCGAAAGTAACCGACATAGCCTGCAGAATCAGTAAGTTGAAGTGGCAGTGGGCAGGCCATATTTGTCGCCGACATGATGGCCGTTGGGGCCGAAAGGCTTTAGAATAGAGACCACGTACAGCAAAGCGTAGTGTAGGCCGACCTCGCGCCCGCTGGACCGACGACCTGAAGCACGTTGCGGGGGGCGGCTGGATGAGGAGGACGGAGGACCGACATGAGTGGCGAAATTTGGGAAAGTGGACGAACACGGGCTGATGGATGGATGGATGATAAAATTTATTACGTGAAAGGCCATACATTTAATTTAGCTTTGAGTTATAAGCCTGATTTAGTAGAGCCGTAGACTCTGTAGTATTAGTTTCAACTTTCTATCTCTAGCAAAAGGGTCAATAATAATTAACAGACGGACTAAGGAATCCTTTTTTTATATTGGGGCACGGACCCATGAAAACAAATACCTTAGTATCGCATACATTTTATTTTATTTTTATTTTATCGTTTGATACATGCAGTATGTTATCTTAATAATTATTTATTTACCATCTAATTACCTGAACTTTGATTTTATATTCGTTTACTAGTGACGAAACTTATATTTTCGAGTTCTAACTTTGTTAAGTTCTAACTATTGCTTTCCTTACTTTTCAATAAAAAGTATGCAATAAATGTTATTTAAAGCAACTTGCGGAAATAGCTTATTAATAAAAAGTCTTCACAAAAAAATTACGAACATTAATGTTCGCATTACATTAACAAACTTTAAAGCATGTTTACAGTTGTAATGTAATGTAGCTTAAATGTAACGCATAAAATTGAATAATTTTCATGTGATCACCTCATTGCAAACTTTTTATTCAAAAGTAAGGAAAACAATATTAAGATGTGCATTTTGCACCGAGATCCTCCGTTACCACCTTAAAACATGTGTATTACATGCGCCAAGAAGAAATACTAAATCCAATTTCTTTTAGCAAACATTTAAAAAGAAACGGATGTTCGTAACAGCTGTCCATTACTGGAAACACGCAAAATTGAGTGGGGAATCACTTTGATATTCTTTCCCGTGGAGAAAAAACTTTTTTCATAAACCTCTTTTGGGGTGAGTGAACGTTGTCGTGAAGGCTGCATTCAATTTCGGCACGCTTACGATAATTTATTCTAAAGCTGTCAATTGTGTTTGCGAACAAAATGCTAGTTTGTTCTTTTAAGTACATGCATGAAAAGTTAGAGAGTTACGAGCCACCTTAAGAGTATGGCATACCCTAGGAAAAAAAAATATTACCCGTCAAACACAAAAAGGCCAATGTCAAATACTATAATAGCTTTTGATAATGGCAACTATTGGTTAGCTAATTGACTTATTTGTCTAGGACGCGTAATACTAATAAAATTACGCGCGAAAGAGCAGATCGGAGGGTTTTTAGCTAAAACTGAAACATTTTGTAGTTAAAAAAATACTGGATTTAAGTAGAAAACCTTTATATCTCTATTACCTATTTTATGAAAAAAATAATCAGACACGACGCGGCAGGTGTTTACTAGCGCCCGAGCGCAGCCAAAATTACCCGAATTGATAAACCGGCGCGGCGGGTATTTACTAATATGTGACCGGCCTTAGGCCCGTATTAATGGTTCGATCTCAATACCGCTCTTAAAATCTATCTTACCTGAGTCACTCTCAAGATGCGGACAGCATCTCAAGTTCGTGGCTAATTTTGAGTTTCAATCGGTTTGAAGTTCAGCATCTCAAGATCTAGGGATGTTGAGATCCTGCACTCAAGTAAGCGCCATTTTTTGAATGAATGGCTGACCAAACGAGTAAACGTTTTGTGACTGCTGTTTCGATTTACTATTTCAGTTCAATACCATAAATAGATTTATACTAATATTATGGATCGTTATGGACACAAAAAACAGTTTGAAATAAATAAGTACTTATGATAAGTTAAACTTATTATTCAATAAAATTTTCGTAAATAAAAAAATTACGTTAAAACAAAACGCTAACGTTTGTCAAAAAAAAAAGGTTTTCTTTTCTAGCGTTGTTTATGTTTACCAGTGTCGTCCAGTGTATTATATTCCTTGTGTTTGTTATATTGTTTTAGTTGTGCCAATTTTGTAGTCACGTCGTCAAAAAAACATGTTTTCACGCCGATGGAGAAGAAGCATTTCATGAACATATTAAAAAAATTTAATTCCGTTATTGAAAATAAAAATACGGACGGGGCAACGTTACGGGCAAAAAATGAGGCTTGGGAAAATTTAACTACTTAGGAGCCAATATAACGCTAGTCCTCATGCAACGAGCCAGGTAAATCTTACTTTATTACTCAAGTAATTACGGGATTTCACAATGTGAACTTAGGTTCGGTTTATTAATTAGAACGGCATCTCAAGAGCGTGATTGAGATCGCTCTCAGAGCTGATATCGTTTTATTAATACGGGCCTTACTGTCGCTGCAGCTACTTTTATGTGCTCTGTGGCAGCTACGTATCGCTAGTGCAGGTGCAGTCTAGTTATTTTGTCTCGCTGTGCCGCGTTGCTCAGTCGCACCTCGCACCGCACTTCGACTCTGCCTCGTGCGGTTTGACCTGCAGAGATTATATTAATTTAAAGTCTTTGTTTCTTTGGACCGTGTTGCAAGGTTTGACGCTCCGTTAAGTATTTGTTTTATTTAAAAAATATATATAATTTTATGTGAATTAAGTAGATACAACATCTCGTTATTTTTTAAATTAGAATATGGTCATGGTCATATTGATCAAGAAAACCTTCGGAAAAAAATCTTTTTTTGTTTTTCTTGTAATTTAATATTAGACAATATTATTTGATATAATATTATTATTTAAGAATCTCAATGATATTAGATATTATTAAAACCTCAGGCAGGACTGTATGGGATGCCTCTTTGTCGTCATATTTAGTGTAATTATTATTTAATAGTACAACAAATATTTTACTGCGTTTATACTTTTTTTTCTATATTAGGTACGTACGTAAATATAATTTGTTATTATGCATAATTTTCGAGTTCAAAATCATGATTTTTAAACATCCATCAGCCTGTTTCGTCCACTACTGGACATAGGCCTTTCCAGGATGTCACCACTCTTTGTAGTTTTCCTGGAAAAATTGCCCATACTCACACACGCTGGGCAGGCGGGCTGGTGAGTGCGGTGCCGAAACCCTTGCACTAGTGACGCCACTGCCCGTCATCAGTCTGTTTTATATAAGGCCCGGCAATTGGGGATGGATATACCGTCATCCATCGGTTCTAGGGAATTGTGGGCCGCCTGGTTTTGCCTGAGAGCTGTTCTCTTACCCTCCCCCGAATAACTTCGGGAGGATTTGCGAGTAAGATGGTGGTACCTCCACAGTTTATCAGTTTTAGAGCATTTTTGTTAGGGGGTCTATCTCAAAAACTAAACTAAGTACCTAGTTAGGAATTTGGGTTTTTTTGTTTATTATGTGTCAAATACTATTTTTGAAAGACAGATACTGAAAATGCCGATTTATAATACAGTTCTAGGGTTACGTACCCGATCATCTTAATTTTGCAGTATTGTTTGATACATTTTGTATGTTTGTAATTTTTGTTAAATTATTAAAGTCTATTAACTTATTTAAATGGAACAGAACCAATAGGGCGTGAGTCTTACTCGCACTTTACCGGTTTCTTATCCAAAACTGCATATCCACAAAAGGTATATTTTTTTGCATGAAAATGTAAAATAACTCTTGGCTTTGTTTCACTGCGAGAACAATGGTAGTTATTAATACTTACCAGCATTCAAATGCACCGACCGTCATCGCTGTTGGTTGTAAAGAGCCGCAGAATAGCAGATTTATAAGTGTATTATTTATGAATTAGTAGTAAATATAAGGCCTGCAACATTTTATTCTGACCAATTGTAACTTATTGGCAATAGTGGAGCTCAGTAGGTCTGAGTAGGATGACGGACTCTCAATATTGACAGCCGGGTTCGTTTATCACCGTTTCAGTATACACCAATGAGTTTTTAGAAATTTATATGCTTAGTACTATATTTGTTTTTTTTATTATGTTTATGGTACCTTGAGGTAAACCTGGGGCCTTATTATTTAACTTCAACATCTATCGCTATCCACCTAGGCTCAATGACACTGTTTGCGAAGTACGAGAAATATGTTTTATGGCCCTTTCTTATTCAAGAAGAACTTCAACTCAATAGTATATAGATATGAAGTCTATAATTTATTTTGCGTACCTTACAGAAAGAGATTCAATTACCTTGGTCCAGACTGCTTAGTTAGTCTCCAGTATGAATTGGTTATATCAACCAAAGTCACCTTATATAACGTAGACTTAACGAGCTTTTGAAACATAGAGACCGAAATATAATCGCTGTAATAATTTATAATATTTTGTTGATAGGTACCTTTGGTCTAAGAAAGGTATATTATATCGTACTTTTACCCCTACGGGTTGGGAAACCGAAATAATTATAATGACGAAAATGGTGATTCATTTAATTTTATTTGAACCTATTGTCGCAGCTTTATTTGTATTTAATTAAAATGTAATATTGACTATACAGTAAAAACTTAATCGGATAATTGGTTTAGAATTCGAAATTTTGTGGTATATTTTGGGTGTGAATTGCTTTGATCGAAGTATGTTTAATTGTTTTTTGGGTTCCGACAATGCTGTCGTCATAAGAAAGAGTACAGTAAGCCGACGAAATCAAGTTACGAGAAAACGGCGCTTAAAGTTTGAAAAACTTTTTTTGCATGCGACTGAAAAGTAACACTCTCACACGAACAGTTAAAACTTCTCGAAAAAGCAGGTTAAAAATCCTACCAATCTCAATACTCCTGTATCCAAAAAAGGAATTCCATCTCATAAAAAAATCGAAAAATGTGTTCTTTCTTAGTACAACGACCTAGGATTTGGCATCAACAATAGGTAAAAATACAGTAAATCGGGTACTTACTGTTTTTTAAACTAGTGAAGTTCTCTTGATTCAGGTTGTTTAAACATAAATCCAGTTCATGCCTACGCATAACTACGTTATTTTACTTTGTGTATGAGAAACAAAAGTATTGAAACAGTAAGAAGTACTTACATACATATAAATTTATGGTTACAATTGGAAAAAATGTAAGATATTTAAATTCAGGATTATAATAATAGGTTGGGGAAAAACTCTTTTCGCAAATAGTATGTGTCAACTAATAATAAAATCTCTTTGGCTATACCATTTAAATCTGGCTGGTTTTGGTATTATTAAAAAGTTTAAATTTTAAAAAAGGTAATTCCAAATTCTAATTTGGTAAAATGTGTGATTTTCATTTGTTTATTTTTTACTCTTAAGATGAGTGAATCTAATGAAGAAATTCGATACATTTTAAAATTTTACTACAAAAAAGGTAAAACGCAACGCAAGCCGCGAAAAAAATTTGTGATGTTTATGGACCTAGTGCAGTGTCTGTGAGAGTAGCACAAATTTGGTTTAAGCGTTTTCAATCCGGAAATTTTGATGTCAAAGATTATACCTCGCTCTGGGCGCCCAGTTACGGATAAAATGGATGCCATTTTTGAAAAAGTGGAGCAAGATCGGCATATCAGTAGTAACGATGTAGCTAAAGAACAGGGGATTGACCAAAAAACAGTTTTGGCGCATTTGAAAAAAGCTGGGTACACAAAAAAGCTCGATATTTGGGTGCCTCATGAGCTCACTGAAAGAAACTTAATGAACCGTGTACTCATTTGTGATTCTTTATTACGACGTAATGAAACCGAACCATTTTTGAAAAACCTGATAACTCGTGATAAAAAGTAGATCACGAACGACAAGAACGTCCGAAAAAGGTCGTGGTCAAAGGCTGGTCAGGCTTCACAGACTCTGGCGAAACCCAGGTTATCTCGCTTCAAGGTAATGCTGTGTGTATGGTGGGATTGGAAGGGCATTATTCATTATGAGCTGTTACCGCCAGGCAGGACCATCGATTCTGAACGCTACTGCGAACAACTGATGAGATTAAAGCAAGAAGTTGAGAGAAAGCGGCCGGAATTAATCAACAGAAGGGGTGTAGTTTTTCATCATGATAACGCTAGACCTCACACATCTTTAGCCACTCAGCAAAAATTAAGAGAGTTTGGCTGGGACGTATTAATGCATCCGCCGTATAGCCCTGACCTTGCACCTTCAGACTTACACTTGTTTCGGTCACTTCAGAATTACTTAGGCAGTGTCAGGTTAACATCACGAGAAGACTGCCAAAACCACTTGTCACGGTTTTTTGATCAGAAGCCCCAGAATTTCTAGAGCAATGGGATCATGTCCCTACCTACAAGATGGCAGAAAGTTATCGAACAAAATGGCACCTACATACTTTAGTTAAGGGGGAACGTTTCGAGCTCGGTGCAAAATGCACAACTTATGATTGTTTTTGTTACTATTGCATAAAAAGTACTAAATAAATGTGATATATGGCATTTCTCGACCATTGTTTAGTGTCAATTAGGCTTTTCTACCAAAATTTTGTAATTTTATGTGGTACGTTGTAAATGAATGGGCATACAAACTTATAACACGCTTTTAAGTTTGTAAGTTTGTGTACCCATTAATTTACAACGTAATGCATAAAATGACACAATTCTGCTAAAAACCCCTGATAACTATTCAACAATAGTCGCAAAATAAGATGAAACTATTTTATTTCATACATTTTATTTTGAAATAAGGTAAACAAACTTATGTTATGCACTTTGCACTGAGCTCGAAACGTTACCCCTTAAATGTAAATAAACTTTTTCAAAAAATTTTTTGAATTTTCATATAAAATGCGAAGAAACTTTTTCCCCAACCAATATATATTTCAACAAACCAGTAAGGGAGCAAAAAAAAATATTTTTAGAATTTAGCCAAAAAGATTACTGAACCTAGTTCCTGATCATTAACCGAGTCTCCAGTATGAATTTGGTAGGTTGATTTAATTTCACCCTATACAATATTTATTTATTTGTGTTTAACCAGAAACTTTAAAAATAATAATTTATGCTTTGCCTTTTATGATGACTCTACTTATTTTATTTTGGAGCGCAGCGGCACCATTTTGGTAGGTACTCATAATTTTTGAAACTTGAAGCGCAATGGAGTGGATTCCTGGAGAGCAGTGGAATAACTCCTAAAATTTACAAGTTGTTTGGAGGGAGATGATTTCGTCTATTGTAAAAATAGATTTCTATTGTTTTATGTTCTTGCAAATTCCGCAAAAGGGTAACTGATTGGGCCTTCCCGTGTGAAAATTCGGTTGCAACAGTCAAAGTCACCGTATACAGGCTGTAAACTTAATTATGTACTTTCTACGTTTAAATACCTTCTCTTAGTTGTGTACCGCCTCTTTGGTCTACTGACCCTTATTTATACCAAAACATAGGCTTCACCATCTGTCACGCTGGGACATAAATTTCGTTGAACCATGGGTGGACTGTTACTTGCTTTTCACAGTCCATATGTGAAGATCTATTTTGAATTGTTCTCCTTTTTTATATAGGTATAAGAAAACGTGGCTTTTATATTGTAATTTGTGGAGTGTGGACTCTGTATAAAAGATTATATGGTCAGGTGTAAAATGCCAAAACCTGTGATTTTCTTCATCAAAGATAATCAATTGCAGAAGAAAGCAACAGCCGGGCTTACTACCATTGCAAGGACTTAATATTTTTCAAAGAGTTCGGACCTGTCACAATATGTACCGGGAAACTCCTGTATAAGTAAGTCAAAACTCAGTCGCTAGGCTATTGAAGTAGTTAACACATATTTATTTATCTATTAACTTATTTATTCATTGCATTGTATAGGTAAGTACAATATTTTGATTTTTTACTTATGTTAGTATATATTAGGTGGTAGAGCTAATGCCGGGCTCGACTGTGGAGGTACTACCATCTTACTCGGAAATCCTCCCGAAGTTATTCGGGGGAGAGTAAGAGGAGAGCTCTCAGGCAAAAAAACCAGGCGGCCCACCATTGCCTGGGACCGATGGATGGCGGTATATCCATCCCCAATTGCCGGGCCTTATATAAATTAGACTGGTGACGGGCAGCGGCGTCACTGGTGCAAGGGTTTCGGCACCGCGCTCACCAACCCGCCTGCCCAGCGTGTGTGAGTATGGGCATTTCTTCCAGGAGGACCGCCAAGAGTGGCGAAATCCTGGAAAGGCCTATGTCCAGCAGTGGACGAAACAGGCTGATGGATGGATGGATGGTTAGTATATATTTGGTTAGGCAATATATGTATTTATGGTCTATTAGGTTTATTTATCAACTTATTTATTGTCTGCATTATGTATGGTAATATTATTATTCCAATAAGGCTTTATTTTATGCATAGTAATATTTTTAACTTTATTAGCCCAACTTAAATACAACAATACAACTATACATATTTTTATATATATTTGTATTTCCCGTATTATATTTGTTTTATCATATAACATTGTTTTTATAAAGATTAGATATGACATGTAAAATGTATACTATGTGTATCTATTTTACAAATAAAAATTTTGAAGGGAGTTGATGCTTGTGATTGTTGACACTTGGTGGAACTTTTTATACATTTTTGATTGAAAAACACTTGTACTTGTTCACTTATTTATATTATTTCCCTTACCGGTTTCGCTGTTATAGCATGTTCAAAAAACCTTTGAATTTTCAAAGTTAAATAAGTGGACAAGTACAAGTGTTTTTCAATCAAAAAAATTTTGAATCTTGAATCTTTGTATCATAGTGGGTACTAAATCAGCATTTAGAAGTAAGAATATAATAAAATTCACACTCTATACAAACGATGTTTTAATAATGTGCTCAAGAATATTAAACCGCATGCTCTGTTTTGAAACAACCTAAAAAGAAAACCACTTCCCTATATGAACTTTTAGTAGTACTCGTCATTTTGTAAATATATGGGGAATTTTTTTTCTTCGTATTCTCAAAACGGCCAGTTATTGACATTCAAGCACCTACCCAGTTCAAAATTCGTTGGAGTGGGTTGGGAGCTATTAGAAACTTTATTATTATTGATCTTAAAATAGTGTAAGAATCTATCACCTTGCTCAATTTTCTATACATCAGTTGGGGACTAAAGTCCCCATCACGAGAATCTATACATTTTGTAAAGACACATTCGAGGGTTCGCAACCTTTGGATTAGGAGATGCATTCGAAACTCGAATGACAGCATTGACAACTTATTTTCTCTATGGTGCTGGTGGCGTGGACTTACTTCAAAATGGCGGCCCAAATGTTTACGAGACGCGTTCCAGTACCACAAAACATTAGACTACAGCGCTTTATATCGCTAAAATATAACCCGACCAAGTGCAATTGCTCGTTAGTTTCGTATTACACGTATGTTACTTTGAGTTGATTGAACATGGGATTACTTGTTGTTGATCGAATTGTTGCTACATAACTTAGCAGAAGTTCTTTATTTACAAAATGTATAGCTTCTCGTGACGGGGACTTTACTCTGTTATACATATATTTTACTCTGTTTATTAGCGGCGTTTGTGTAATAATATGTCATGCCTTGTCTTTATTTTTCTTTGACAAACACGCTAGTACCTTTAAATATAAAACCGGTCAAGTGCGAGAAGGACTTACTCTTGAGGATTCCGTGCCATTTAAATAAGTTAATTTAGTCCAAATTAAAAATTATTTGTATAAAAATTACAAACCTACAAAATGTATGAAACAAGGTTGCGCTGGTATATATTATAGTCGGTAGAGCTGATGCCGGGCTCGACTGTGGAGGTACCGCCATCTTACTCGCAAACCCTCCCGAAGTTATTTGGGGGAGTGTAAGAGAACAACTCTCAGGCAAAACCAGGCGGCACACCATTACCTGGGACCGATGGATGGCGGTATATCCATCCCCAATTGCCAGGCCTTATATAAAACAGACTGGTGACGGGCAGCGGCGTCACTGGTGCGAGGGTTGCGTCACTGGTGCGAGGGTTTCGGCACCGCGCTCACCAACCCGCCTGCCCAGCGTGTGTGAGTATGGGCATTTCTTCCAGGAGGACCGCCAAGAGTGGTGAAATCCTGGAAAGGCCTATGTCCAGCAGTGGACGAAACAGGCTGATGGATGGATGGATGGTATGAAACAAAGCTGCAAAATAAAGCTAGTCGACTATTACTCGTTAACTTGTAGAGCTTACTTACCTGTGATAGTTTTCCTTTTAATTTCTTTATTTATACGACTGCAGTAATTTCTTTCATATTTCCAAAAACAACCGTTTAGCTGGCAGGAGCCCCAACACTTGACTCTAACAAAAATAAGACACACCACACAATTAGGTCAGATGAGAAAAAAAATCATCCCATCTTTACGTGTAGGGGAAAAAATAATCTTTTTTTTCAATATTTTATTTTACCACATTGTTGGCGTGATTAATATGCATATCCCAATATCTCTTAGCTATACTGTGGACAGACAGACAGACGGACGGACATGGCGAAACTATAAGGGTTCCTTATTGACTTATGGAACCCTAAAAAAAGCACTTCTTTTTAGTTTGCCGCATGTCATGTCTTCCCAAGACTTTGATCTTTATAAGCGTCACTATCGTGTATTTTAGGGTGCCGCGCCCTATTAATGTCGCTCTGCTGTCTGTTCGTGCGTACATCTCTCCGTCCGTATGTCCCATACATGAAAAAAGAGCCGAAAAGTTTTCTTACCCTGACATTGTAGTTGGACGGAGAGCTAGCGACCAAATCGGTCATGTAGCTTCAGCTGTATTGAAACTCCGTTAGCTACTTCCCTGAACA
The DNA here is from genome assembly GCA_910592155.1 of Ypsolopha scabrella. Lineage (NCBI taxonomy): Eukaryota > Metazoa > Arthropoda > Insecta > Lepidoptera > Ypsolophidae > Ypsolopha > Ypsolopha scabrella. The sequence continues at coordinate 17,916,993 of OU342982.1, forward strand.
ACCTTTTCCCATAATCTCCGTGCTGGCAGGCCGCGGGCGGTGGGTGCGGGTGTAGCGGGGTGGGGAAAAAAAAGGAAAAAAATGTGGGCTCAGCGGCTTTAATTTTTTGTACAAACAGTTGCTCTGTACTCCCTGTGCACCCAAAAAAAAATTTAAATCGATCGGGTGGTGAGAAGGGGTTGCCAGCGTTAATTAAAAGTACCAAAATAATAATAATTTTCATGTGGGCTCAGCTGTATTGGCTTTTTTTCTGACACGAGAATAATTAATATGTGAGCCCCAAAAAAATAGCCATGCAAAAATATCGGTGGGAAGGTATCGAAAAAAATTGTTGAAATCGTTGGATTTCGTTCGAAAATGAGCTGAGGAGAAGGCAAAAGCGGACGTGGAGAGGATGTCAGCCGGCGAACGCGTCAGCGCGCTCACGGCGCGTCGATTTTGTTCGGCTAACAGAGAGTAGCCGCTGTCATTTTTATTTATGCAAAAATTTAATTCAAATCTTTTTTTCTAGTAGTTATTCATGCAAAAAAATTTATTCAATTTTATTTCTTTTTTTTTCTCGGTATTATTTATGAGAAAAATTATTGTAATCATTTTTATTCCTCTTTTTATTAATTACTATTAATGTAAAATATTCTATGCCTTATATTCCTTATATACCTTATCTTCCTTATATTTTTATATTTCTTTACTTATTCATTTTTAGTAACGCAAAAAATTCAATTCATTTCTTTTCTTCTTTTTATTTATTATTATTTATGCAAAACATTCTATTGATTTATATTCCTTTATTTATTCATTTTTATTTATGCCAAAAATTTTATTCGATTTTATTTCTTTTTTTCTCATTTTTATTCATGCGAACAATTGTATTCATAAATTACTCTTTTTATTCATTATTATAATGCAAAAATTTTTATAATTGTTTTTTTTTTTCTCGTTGTTATTTACGCAAAAAATGTTGTTTTTTTTCTCGTCATTCTTTATGGAAAAAAATGTTGTTCAATTTTATTTCTTTTTTTTTCTCATTTTTATTCATGCGCAAAATTCTATTAATTTTTACTCCTCTTCTTATTCCTTATTATTATTCAAAATATTTTATTTTTAATCATATTCCTTTATTATAAAAAAAATCAAAATATTCTTTTGTTTCATTCATTTCTATTCGTGAAAAAAAATTGTATTTATTATTAATTTTTATTCATATGCGAAAAAATTGTATGCACGTAGAAAATTCTTTGTGATTGCTTTTTTATTCATTTTGATTTATGCAAAGAAATTGTATTGATGTAAAATTCATTTGTATTCTTAATCTTATTCATTTTTATATTTATACAAAAAAATGTAAAGTATGATTTAATTAACGTCCAATATTTGATTGATTTTCAGCTGTTCCTTCTATTGTACTCATTGGTATCGCTGTCACTTCCGGAGTCGCTCTCACATTGATGGTCCTCTGAAACATATTAATTGTATTTATTGAATAACAATCTTAGCAGTGTTCATTTTATTCGGACTTTCAATTACTGTTTGTTTCTTAATCGCTTTTTGGAATTGAATTTTATTTTATTGGGATCGTTATTGTGTTAATTTCATATGAATTGTCAACGTTGTTTTTTTAAACATTTTCTTGTACGTATTTCATTCAAATGATTGTTCGTTTAATATTGCAATCATACCTGATTCTATTTCGTCTTCTTCATCGATTTCATCAGGTTGAATTATGACATCTGTTGTTAACTTTGGTAATTGGTCACCTTCGAAAGTTGTACGTTGACTCTTCTTCAATCCACCAATTTCCTTCAGGTTTCAACGGTGAAGGAATGTCCAGATGAGCATTGTTCCAGATACTAGTTATATATACACGTCCGCTTTTGCCTTCTCCTCAGCTCATTTTCGAACGAAATCCAACGATTTCAACAATTTTTTTCGATACCTTCCCACCGATATTTTTGCATGGCTATTTTTTATGGCTCACATATTAATTATTCTCGCGTCAGAAAAAAAGCCAATGCAGCTGAGCCCACATGAAAATTATTATTATTTTGGTACTTTTAATTAACGCTGGCAACCCCTTCTCACCACCCGAACGATAAAAAATTTTTTTTGGGTGCACAGGGAGTACAGAGCAACTGTTTGAAAAAAAAAATTAAAGCCGCTGAGCCCACTTTTTTTTTCTTTTTTTTCCCCACCCCACTACACCCGCACCCACCGCCCGCGGCCTGCCAGCACGGAGATTATGGGAAAAGGTTGTTCAGGGAAGTAGCTAAAGGAGTTTCAATACAGCTGAAGCCACATGACCGATTTGGTCGCTAGCTCTTAGACTAAGTGTCACTGTCTAGAACTGATGGAGTATAGCCTCCTCAGTCCTGAGGCATAATTTTGTTTGTGATTGAAATGATTTTTTAAAGGTTTACTTAGGGACCCCTAAAGACGAAAAAAAATTTTTTTTATTTAATACTTATTTGATACTTTTTTTTTTATTGAGTGTCCCCTATATGGGAATCTCGGGCTGCATGCAATGAAAAAGGTGTGCATAGAAATGAAAAAGTCATTCAATCTTAGCAATTTTTATTCAGTAAAAATACGAGAATATACAATTTGAAAACTTTGTATTGCTTAAACACTTTTGAAATTTGAGTAATATTATATACTTTCTAAATCAAAGTCAATTGCTCAAATTTTCATGATATTTCTTGTAGCAATTTCGCCCCTTTACCAAGCACAAATGCATTTTGCAAGTCGTGCAATATACTCTCGCTTTTTTGCTTTTACAGCCTTGCAAGCGGCACCTGTGGTCATCAGACTCTTCTTCTATCATTGGCAAATGACCTGCCATGGCTGTCCGAAGTTGCATAGGAGGTTGTGGCACATATTTCCTTTTGCGGCTTGTAGATGCCACCGGGTCTGCTGAATCAATTACTTCTTCATACATGATTATTTGTTCTCTAGTTGGAGTGAAGTCAAGCAATGAATTTGCTATTTCCGCTTTGAAGTCGAGGTAATCTAGAATGTTCTTTTTAGGAGTTTCCAACAGAAGAACCTCCTTCCTGTATACCAACCAACCCGCAGCTGCCGCAAAATCAAAAAGATGAAAGATCAGACGAACAGTCCATTTCTTAGAACGCGCGCTAATCCTGTAAAAACTGATAACTCTATCCAGCATATCCACTCCTCCCATCTTTTCATTGTACTGCTGTATAGCAAATGGTCTATCAATTTCTATGTACTGCTTCGATTTTTTGCACCAACGCCTGCATTTATTTTCAGGCTGTTTACTATCTGCAGACGATGCCATTACTACAGGTTTATTGTCAAACCACTTCAGACAAGCCACTTGCCCGTCAATCCTGACTAATTGATCTGAAGAGCCACGTCCTTGGTCTCTCAATTGCTTGTCAGTCTTGAAATTGCATGTTTTGGGTATTTTTGACTTTCTGAGAGTGCCTGTTGCTAGCATCTTTTTTTCTGTTCGCAGTTTGTCCAGTAAATCAACTGATGTAAAATATCTGTCCATGTATAGCTTTGCTCCTTGAGGTAAGTTATTAGCCAACCTCATAACAACTTTTCCTCCGATGTCAAGACCCTCAGCTTCATTGGTTGGTAGTATTGTATCACCTTTACCTTCATACATAAAAAAATCTAGAGGTATACCATCTCGAGAAATACAAACAAAGTTTTTCAATCCACAAGGGTTAGGTTTTCCTCTGATAAACTGCCGCATTAAAACTTGACCCCAAAATGGAATCATTTGCTCATCCGCGCTGACTTCTTGAGGTCTAGGGTTTTCTAGGCAAGCTTTTCTCACAGTTTCGATCAAAGGCTGAACTTTCCAGAACTTATTTTCTTTGGCTACTAAATCAACATCGAGATCATTGACCAGTTTTAGGTTTGTTCGAATTTTGAAGAAGCGGTCTCTAGTAATCCGGTCAGCTATCATTGGGATCCTAGTCTTAGTCATCCAATACATTTTGATTCGTGGTAAACCCAAATAGCTCATGGCGATACATATGCCGAAAAAGATTTTCATTTCATCTTTTGTTGTGTTCAAATTCTTACCTGTTTTTAAAAAGTAAGTTTGATTTGAACAGGAGCTGAATAGTTCAAATATTTCTTCAGGAATATACTTCGTAAAATATTCGAATGGTGATCGTAATACCTGTACTCTAGTAGCAGCTAAAGGTTGACAGTAAATCCCTGGGGGAGATGGCGCAAAACTGTCTTGGTGCTTCCAATAAACCCGACGGTTTGCAGCCTAGGGTGGCCGAGAAGCAAGAACGGTTGACAACGGCACATCATCATCACTTGACTCATTCGACCCATTTTCATCAGCTTCTTCAGCTTCTTGGTTCGCTTGATGAGGAATGGTGGCAGGGTCGTCATCGTCCGAAAACCCATCAATAATTGAATCATCATCATCAAATTCTAAAATTCTTTCTATTTCTCGATCTGACACGCCTGTAAAATATAATTATAAGGATTTAAAACATTGAACAGAAATTATTTTTTTATATTAAATATAAAGCCTAAAACACAAAGTCCCCTATGCAGGACACTCAGTTGTCGGGAACCAATATGGCCAAAATAATTGTCGAAATATACGACTAATGTCTTTAACTCATCTCACATATCCAAAACAACACAATACACATTGATTTTGAACTTGGCATGCCTTATTTGATTAAAAAATAATTTTTAACTTACCCCGGGCAGACATAATAACAACTGTCGGTCAACATGCAACTTCAAACTGTCAAAACAAATCCCCACGCGGCCGATACTAGAAAAATCCAATTTTACAAAGTAGCGCCATCTATTCTTATGCTGTTGCAATAATGTGTTTTATGGTTCAGCAACTAGCCGCCAGAGTACGGCACTAGTAAAATTGTCCCCTATAGGAGGCTTCAGGACCGAGGAGGATAGGTACATAAAATTTATATCAAATATGTTTTATGTTGTACGTGTTCTAGCGGGAAAGTTCCGCAGGCCCAGTTTTCACTCTTGTTTGTTCACAAAAACATTTCGACCCGCTGATAATAAAACCCAACCATTTCTGCTCCAAAAGAAACATTGTTTTAACACTCGCTGTCCCTTTTTCTGAATAGTCCAGGAGCTCCCATATTATTTTAATCCCTAAAAAAAAGTCACCTTCTTTTTCAGTTTAGCTTATGATTATCATAATGAACTACCTTAAAGAAAACGAACACAGGAAAACTACCATACCTATAGCAGTTATTTAAAAGTAAACTAAAGCCAGAACCTTTTTGTATGGGGAAGAAAGTTGTTCAGTCTTACCTATAGAATATTTAATTTTATTTAATGTATAGGTCTATTTATGCAAGGGTATATATAAAACAACTTGATTTTTTTTTCTCAGTCTTGAACATACCCTGGACGCATATTTAGCTCAAGGCTGCGTTCGGTTTGGTTGTCGGACGACGACGCCTGCCTGACACGCCACCTCTAGCATGCACGCGTTGAATTATTAAAGTGCGCGCTAGATAAGTCTGCGCGCGACTGGTGGCGTTACTAACGTTTTACTACTTGACCTTTGGCATGATGATTGCTTATCTGGCGCGTACTCTATTCGTTTTCCTGCTGCCATTGTTAGACAGACGTTATCCGGCAATCAAACTGAACGCATCCCAGTTGCTCAAATGTTTTTTTAAAGTTACTAGAACGCTTCCAACGTACTCTGAAATATAACGTTATTCTCGGGACAACTGCTCCCGGCCTACCCCGGGATAATTTCTTGCAAACAGAAACAATCCCCGTACACAAAGTTTCCCGGGATTGCGGACCAACTAGTTCCAGGATCTGTAATAGCCAATAAGGATTAGCAGATTGGACTCGAGTTGGGGATACTTCTTAACAAGCTATAAAGAAAAGACTTAACATTAACATGTGTTACAATAGTTAGGAAGGGACCTAGTATTAAGACTTCTGCCAGGGGGACGTGCTTAGATGATTTAGGGAATCGATTTTCAAAAATAACCCCTTCAAATTATGCTAGGAATTGTTAGTCTATACGGTATTATATAATTTTTGGTATCCCTATAATAAATTATTATCAAATACCGGCTTTAACAGTCATGAATTATGGTTGAGTTTGAGTATACGCCAACTGTTTCACCAAAATAATTTCTGCATTTTCAAGGTGAATGTCGTTCTTAGGACGACGACGTGGCGTTTACCGACGTTGTCACACGGCCACTGACAACGACATTCGCCTTGAAAATGCCAAAATTATCTCGGTGAAATAGTTGGCGTATAGTCAACAATAATAATACGTGAGTGTTAAAGCTGTTATTTAATAACAATTTAGTATGTCAGCTCACGTGAGTTTTATTATTATTATCCCTATGATATTTATAATATAGTCAATAAAAAAAATCTCGATTCCCCGCGTCAGTGTTGTCAATTCCCTGAAAATAATAATTTTAATTAATTTCCCACAAATACCCCGAAATTACATTTTTCGAATTAAAACACTGTTTAGTACAATTTATTTGACAGTAAAGTCGATTCTGAAGGCTTTGATTCTAGTCTTAGTGCTGTCAAAACTAAAATTTTTCCAAAGTAATATAGCTTCTGTTGTTAACATTAGAGAACTATTTTTTGATGAAGAAAATTTACTTTTGACAGCACTAAAACTAAAATTAAAGCCTGCAGAATCATTTTTAATAGCTGCAATTTTTAACAACTTTTCTATAATTTTATTAAAACCGTACGCACCAATTTAAAAATCGACGACCATAAACAATGAATTAATTATCTAGAAATGGATGCGTTCAGAAATACGAAATCGTGTTCAAATCAAATGACAGTTGAGCAGTGGTTTTGCCATTCAAAATGATGATAGTAGTGTCGACTAGTGTTGAGCTGTACCTAACTACCAGACTGATTTTTTTGTTGAAAGTATTACTCGACATAAAATAGTTTTAGCCCACCGAAAAAACTGGTCTTGGTTCCCCGAAAGTTCCCGATATTTTTCACTCCCCGCGCTCTCTCCGCACTCACCCTCAATTCCCCCCAAATCGGGGATTTTCCCCGCGATTGGCAGCGCTTATGGGGCGTTAGTGACTGAAAAAAAAAATCGTTACTATTATTTACTAGCCTTTGCCCGCAGCTTCTGTGAATCTTCGCCCCGTTGTCGGCTTGGGCGTCATTTTATGAACAGCCCCTATAGCTTATGCGTTGACCGGGGTCACTACAATGATAGTAAAACACAAAACCACACCCAAACCCGTTGAGTGGTTCTAGAATTAAAGCGTTTATTCAATCTTTGCGCCATTTTCAGTTATTCTGGCTTGGGTGTTATTTTATGAGCACCCCTTATAACTTTTGCGTTTAACACGGTTACTACGATGATAATAAAACAAACTGCATCCAAATTCGCTGAGTGCTTCTCGAGTAATAAAAGCGTTTATTCAATCTTTTACCCGTTTCTGGCTTGGGCGTTATTTTATGAACACCCCTCATAGCCTATGTGTTGACCAGGGTCACTACGATGATAATAAAACTATGATAATAAAAACGATGATAATAAAAACTGCATCCAAATCCGTTGTCCGTCCGTCCGTCCAAATAACCTATTAATTTCATTTAAAATTTCCTGAAAATATTCAATGTACAGAACGCCTTTTTTACCACATACTTTATTATTAGTATGTAGAAGATATAGATAGATAGTTGAGCACTTTCTGTGGTCTATTGATATTGTTCCGAAGGTCGTGGGTTCAAATCCCTTAGGCGGGTAGGCGCACACTTGTGTTCGGCCGACGTGCTTCAAAAGGTACCTACGTACGTTAACCCTTTATAAGGCTTTATATTGGACACCATACATATTTTAGCCCACTTTGTGAAAAAAAAAACGAATAAAAACTTATTACTAAATTGTCATTTTTATTTCAAAGTTGATGGAAAAGTCAGAAAAACAAAATAAAACCGGGCAAGTGCGAGTCGGACTCGCGCACGAAGGGTTCTGTACCATTATCTATAAAAACGGCAAAAAAATCATGTCTGTTGTATGGGAGTGCGCAGGTGCGACTCTTACTTGGCCGGTTTTAGTATTTGTTGTTATAGCGGCAACAGAAATACATCGTCTGTGAAAATTTCAACTGTCTAACTATCACGGTTCATGAGATAAAGCCTGGTGACAGACGGACAGCGGAGTCTTAGTAATAGGGTCCCGTTTGTTACCTTTCGGGTAGGGAACCCTAAAAAAAGACTAAAGATAAAACAAAAAAATTATTTGTGTTTTTTATTTTATTTTAATGTGTGTTTTTGTACATGCATGAGCCCGTTTTCAAGGCCCTGTAAAAGGTTAAATTGTGGGTCCATATTTTATACGTAATACAAAAAAGCAATAACCTGCTTTGTATCTCTAAAACAGTAGTAAGATTCATCTAAGAGGTCAATACAAGTACAGGACCAATAAAATGCTAAAATAACTACATATATAAACGTGACGAACATATTCACAGCATACCAGCCTTTTATTCTAAAGAAATTTTAATTGAGTTAATTACCTTCTCAAAGTAACTTGAACACAAATAAGTTTTTCTTTGATTTATAATTAATTAATTAAGGTACATCCTTAAATTAATTAGTTTTAGAGTTTCTGTTCAATCAATAAGTTAGAAAGGAATACGTGGGACATTCAGAAAGTTATGCGAAACTAAAAAAAATTGTTCTAAAGGTAAATTATTTTTTTAAATCTTTTCAAATTAATCTCCATCAGCCTCTATATAAAGTTTCATGCGTCTAAACTAGTTTTCAAAACACTTTTTCCAGTCCCCCGCAGACACCTCGTTTACAGCCTGCTCGAACGCAGCCGGCGAAGAAAATTATATTCCTTTGAGCTGATTTTTTATTTTTGGAAATAGAAAGAAGTCACACGGTGCCAGATCAGGGCTGTAAGGAGGGTGACCCAGGAGTTTGACTGGCGTGCTGTCCAGGAAGTCCCTCGTTTTGAGTGCGGTGTGCGCAGGTGCATTGTCGTGGTGGAGCAGTAGCCCGCGGAGCCCTGTGTTTGGTCGCTTGTTGCTAACAACAGAGAAAACTTCTGGCAAACATTTGGTAGTATTCGGCATTGATGCTTCTTTGATCCCGTAAGGGAATTGATACAAAGTGGCCAGTCAAATTAAAAAAGCTAGCGATCAAAATCTTCCCCCCGCTTCTAGATAGCTTCACTTTGGTAGGCGTTGGTTCATTTTGAAACACCCAAATAGTCGACTGGCGCTTGGTTTCTGGGTCGTATTGATAAATCCAGGACTCATCCTGTAACAATGTCGTAAACACGCCGAGACGAGCCTGCTTCAAATTTGTTTAGCATATCACGGCACCATTCCACCCGGGCTTGCTTCTGAGCATCAGTGAGGTTGTGCGACACCCAGCGTGATACTATCCTCCTCACGCAAAGATAGCTGTGTAGAATCGCGTGAACGCTTCCCGATCCAATCTTCAAGATGTGTTGAATCTCCTAATATGTAATTCGCCTATTGTCTTGGATTACATTTTTCACTGCCAGTACGTTTTTTTCAGTAACAGCCGTCAAAGGGCGACCGCTTTTTTCTTCATCCCCCAAAGTTGGTCTACCGCGCTTGAATTCGTTATACCAACGATACACGCTTGCCTTGGAAGAGCCTTCATCCATGAATGCCATTTGAAGTCTATCGTACGATTCATCCGGTTTCAGGCGACACTTGAAATCGTAAAAAATCATAGCTCTAAAATGTTCCCGGCGCAGATCCATATTTCAGCGAGACACAATACTTTGAATTAGCTCGCAAAAAATGTGGAGGGAAATTTTGAAATTAGAACATACCTATTTTTATTTATAAATAATCATATTTTCGAAAAACATTATAACTGGCCTGTCTCCCATATATGTATAATAGTACATTATTGCAAAGGCAGCGAAATAGGCAATTGCAGGTCGAGTATGAGTTTGAAGGCCGAACCACAGGCGAGGAGTTCAATGATACGAGACAGGCAATTGCCATTTCGGCCGAAGCATAAATAGTACTTTTCTTAAAAAAATACAAGGAAATAAAAAAGGGCCTTTTACATAATAAATTTAATTAATATTAAAAGTGGTATTGCCCATGTTAGGACAATTATTGAACGAAAATGTTATTGTTTTTCCAGGCATATTTATGTTCGTTTGTTGTATTTCCGACGTTTGCGGTTGGGAATTTGATACTTGGTCAGTGGTAGGTGGCTGGAAACTTAATTGCTGTTTAGAAGTGGATGGCTGTGGACTTGATAATTGGCAAGAGGTGAGTGGGTAAAGGAAATGATGCGCAGCCTTGGCGATTCTTCGAGACGAGTGGGCCTGCGGATGAATTTGGATAAGACTAAGGTCATGCCCAACTGTCACGTCATCCAAGGGCCAATAACCGTCGACAATGTCAGCATCGAAGTTGTTCAAAAATATGTTTATATGGGTCAAGTCATACAGCTGGATAAAAACAACTTCGACGGTGAGGCTGACAGAAGAATATGCTTGGGTTGGGCAGCATTCAGAAAGTTGCGTCACATATTTACGTCGTCAATACCGCAGTGCTTAAAGGCTAAGGTGTTCAACCAGTGCGTCCTTCCTGTGATGACGTATGGCGCTGAGACGTGGTCTCTTACAAAGGGTCTAATCCACCGGTTTAAGGTCGCTCAGCAAGCTATGAAGCGGGCTATGCTTGGGGTATCTCTGATGGATAGAATCCGAAATGAGGAGATCCGTCGGAGATCTAAAGTAACCGACATAGCCTGCAGAATCAGTAAGTTGAAGTGGCAGTGGGCAGGCCATATTTGTCGCCGACATGATGGCCGTTGGGGCCGAAAGGCTTTAGAATGGAGACCACGTACAGCAAAGCGTAGTGTAGGACGACCTCGTGCCCGCTGGACCGACGACCTGAAGGACATTGCGGGGGGCGGCTGGATGAGGAGGACGGAGGACCGACATGAGTGGCGAAATTTGGGAAAGGCCTATGTCCAGCAGTGGACGAACACGGGCTGATGGATGGATGGATGGAGTGGGTAAGATGTTGTTTCCGAATCATTAACAGGTCGCAATTTGATGTTTTGGTTAATTTTATTGGTTATCTCAGTTTTATTTTCAACAGAGTTTTCTATGTAGCCTTCAGCCACTTTATCGGACTTCCAACCTCCGTGTCTTATTAGAGTAGTTAAATTCGCTCCCAAATCAGCAAGAAGAGTGGCTGAAGATCTGCGGAAACAATGTCCAGTGTAACATTCAGGATTTGACAAGTTTAAATAAGCTGCTATTTCTTTAGGCATTTTAGCTATTTTGTGTCTTCCGATGATTTGCTTCGTACACTTCCCTTTCTGAAAGTTCAAAAAAAATCTATCCGATTTTGTGTCCACTGGATGAAGTTTTTGATATTTTTTTACAATGATAAGGAACTCTCCTCGGACGACAAACATCCGGTCAATCTTTGTTTTAGTGTCGCGCAAGGTTATTATTGCTGTGTCATCATGACATTCTATGTCTTTTGTGGTAATATTATAGAGTTCGACACTTCGGCATGCTCCATTAATGCCCAAAATCAGAGCAACCTGTAACAAACAAAAATAAATATCATAAGCTACGGCTTTCACGAATAATATAATATTAAGAACGACACATATATAAATTATAGTCTACCTCTGTACCAAAACTCAACCAACTCAACCAAATAAGTTCAGCCGTTTTGGCGCACGTAATTGTGTCTCAAACAAACATTTTCACTAACTTCCACATTCTTAATATTAGTAAGTATAATACATTTACCTTTGTCGCTAAATATATATTATCTGGGGCTTCAAGTAGAAACTGCTTTATGTTTTCAGCAGTCAAAATCTTCGAATTTTTGCTCTTAAACCCAGACGATTGTCGTTTTAGAAAAGTTGTTAAATTTCCGTAGTTCTTCAAGTCAATGCTGTTTTTAATATGAACTGTACATTTCAGCATATAATAAATCACCCATAATGTAGATGGCTTTTTAGTTTTAGCAATTCCAACTCAAATGGCACTTCTTGTACTTATAACGGATCTAAAACGGGGGGAAAATCGTGTCTTTAAGTTTTTTGAAATTAAATAGTAATATGTATTGTAAAAATTTCACTTATAACTCCAGAATCTGCTGCATCTCTTTTGGTTTTCGTTTATTTATAACAAATACCAGGGAGATGATAAAGGGACACACGGGTTATTTCCTACCGTTGTTGAGTTAAGAATCTTATCCCACCTACACATACACAACCCCCTAAAAACACTATTTTAAGTCTCTCACGTTGAAAATATGAATTTAAATATATTTAGCCCGATTCATTTATCCACCAGACATGAAAATAAAATAAATATTTTACGGATTGTTATTCCTTTCTCAGTTTGTTATAATATCTTCAACGTTTAAAAAATAAACATTTATTTTGAGATGTAAATAATCTTTTGTTTCACTTTTTTAAGAGAACGGAGATTTAAAAATTAAAATAATTTCTACTAGGCATTGTTTACTAGAATTTGCCAAAAACAGACGGCAGTATTTTATAATTTATGTTATTATATCACAGAAGAAATGAAATGAAGTACCAAAGAAGGGTATGGATACTCTATATTATTTTCAGTACAATAATATTACAAGGAGAAAGTGTTTCTCGTAAGTCAAAGTCATCCCTAAGAAAAGGTTCAGATCGTAACATTTTTTTTGCCGTCAGTACGTCGGGGCGCACACAGGATCAAAGATTACGAATACTTATTATGACATGGATACAGTTGGCAAAGAAGAAGGTAGGTCCTTAATTTATAATTTTTTTGATCCACTCCAAAAGTATTATGGAAGTTGCTCGTTGTTTCAACAATAAATAATTTAGAAATCTCACAATAAATTACATGGAAATGAGGCGCCCATTTTGAAAATAATAAGCCAACCTAGTTCAAATTTGAGCAGCAAACAAGTTTTCTATTTGTTTCTGAAACCATTAAATTTATTTTGACAGTGTGTTTGTTTTTTCCAGACTTGGATTTTTACAGATTCTGCCGATAAAAAGTTGCAAGAAATGACTAGTAAGTTTCAACTTTTTGAAATGAACTTGCATGATCCTATTTGAAACAAAAAACAAGCCTAAATACAATACGCAAGTTTAATGTTTGGTATGACTGGATAGAATGATGAATCCATCTTAGATTTTGAATGTAGCGCGAACAACTAATTGTTTCACAGTAACTTAACCCATAACAGCTTAAAAAAATCGTGTTAAAAATATGTTCTGTCGCTGTATTGTACTTGAAAGCCACAAAAGGGCCGGTTTAATTTCGATGTTATTTGTGTTAGAAATTTGGTACATAATATATTTTTTATATTTATGGAAGGACAATCCCGATTTTAAAAGTTAAAATATAGTTAATATATTGTATTTTATAGCTTTTTGAAATTCCTTGCTTATAAATCTGAGGTAAAATCAATTATTTCTCGGTTACCTAAAAAAATATTTTGCGTTTTATGTTATTGCACAAACCAATGGCCAACGTGTTTTAGAAATCATTAAGGCCATCTTTGAGCATAAAATTGCAGAATATTGCTTGGAATTTAGTTAATTTGAAACTTGCATACCTTTGTTGAAAACTACCAATACAAGTTTCTAGTTTCCCTACTACTTTCCAAACAGCCTACAACATGATAATTATAATAAAATTATAAAATATTCAGTTATTCAATCACCCATGTGAAAAAGTAGTGAGATACTTAAATCTTCTCTCGTTTTGTACGGATGTAAATGTACAGGTCATTCAAAAGAAAGTATGTCTAAATATACCTATCCAATTAAACCCGGTACATAATATAATATATTATAATCCATATCTTTTCTAACAGACAATCACATGGTGGTAACTAAATGCAACTCTAGCCAAGATATAAGACGATACCAGTGTTGTCTAACTGATGCTGAATTGACTTTCTACTTTAGCAAGTCTAATAAGTAAGTTATTTTTAAACACCTTTTAACTTTTTGCATGGCCCATATCCCCGACGGGTTGTCGGGGCGACACTATCTTTGCACAGACAATTTTCAGTGGCGCTTGTTCACAATAGTTTGAACTATTCTACATTGTTAACAAAAAGAGAAGCCAAACAATAAGTTGATGAAGATCTTGTGATGGTGGTGGATTTTATATTGTTTGTTCTTAGTGTGATGTGATGTGGTAATTTATTATTTTTATCTAAATTTAAACAATTGCTAGTTGTTAGTTAGATATTATCTTATATAAGAGTTTCTTTTAGTGACCATAGTGTCTGTCGATCTGTCCGTCTCTGCGATTATTCCGCATCAAAATTTAAAAGTTTTACATTTACGGTTTTTACAAATGGGGATGATGTCTGTTTACTGACAATAAACATACGAATTTTAAAAAAAATCTTCACGTGACGGTATTCACAATTATTTATATTTTTCTAGTGGTCTAATCAAAAACAAACTCGACAATTTCAGGGACTAATAACAGACTATAATAAAAAGGCTGTGTACTATTTTTACTTTATATAAATGATCTCCCAAAAGTTCTAAATAAAAAAGTTGCTTTTCCATTTCTTTTCGCAGATGATGTTTCCATATTGATAAATTGTGATAAAGATTCTGATCCTAAAATTATTATAAATGAAAATCTTAAACTAATACAAATTTGGCTTCAAGATTACAACTTAGAAATAAACTTTAATAAAACAAAAGTCATGCATTTCAGACCCTACAAAACACAACCATTTAATATCTAAATTTTGAAAACACCGTTATTGAAAAAGTAGATACTTTTAACTTACTTGGTATTAATATAGACACGAACTTAAATTGGAAAAACCACATAAAACTTACGAAAGCCAAATTATCTGGATTTACCTACGCCCTATTCGAGATCAATAATAGCACCAACACAGAAACAGTATTATCAGCTTACTACGCGTACGCATATTCGGGGCTTAAAATACGGAGTGATATTGTGAGGCAACAGCGTGGATGCTAATTATCTGTTTCTAATTCAAAAGAAATGTATCAGAATAATTGCCCGGATTGATAACATGACCAGCTGTAAATCTTATTACATAAAATATAACCTTTTAACCCTTCCCGCAATATATATCCACGACATATGTACATTCGTATTTACAAACCGTGAAATATTTTTACAAATAAAAGATACGCACAATATTAACACTCGTAACAAAAATAAACTACATTTACCACAATCAAGATTAACAATGCTAAACTACAGTCCATGTTATATGGCAATAAAAATATTTAACAAATTACCAGAAAATTTAAAAAATGAACATAAGTTGACCAGCTGCAGTAATAAACTCAAAAGATATTTGATACAAAAATGCCCATACTCAATTGATGAATATTTAACTCACTCAAAATAAATAATTATAAAAAAAACATAACATAGGTACGTATATACATAATATACATGATAACTACATTAAATATTAAACAAAAAATAAAGATGCCATATCCTATTATTAAGTGTTTAAGATGTAAGGAAAAATGTTAAAAGTTACCTTTTTTAAGTTTTTATATGTATCTACCATATATTTGCTGTGCCTAGAAAAAGGCAACTAAGTTGTAAGATCCTTTTTTTTATTTCCATCTTTTTGTACACTTAGTTTGCAATAAACATTTGACTTTGAACTTTGGAATCACGTCTATGGGCAGTCTATATCCCTTAAATAGTTAAGCTTTGTTGAGCTATGCCGTAAAAAGACAGAGAGACTGGCAGACTTCTGAAGATGTCAGATACGGAGAAGTTTTGTTTATCATGAAATTATGATTTTTTAGAGTGAACTACAAATTTTTATTGACGCCATTTGTAAATCTTCTTCAGGTGGTTTTGTCATTTCCATGACTACAACTACGTGAATGTGCCCCGACTTGTACAAGAGCTCAAAAAGTATCGCTATAAACAACCTTGGCTCCTGACCGGACACAGACTGCAATTTGAAGATAAAATCGAGCATAAATTCAAGGTAGTTTGGGTTTACTTTTAACACTTTACTGTCTCATAACTCCATTCGTAGTCACTGTGCTCTGAACTCAGGATTTCATAACTCCCGAGGAGTCACAATCCCAACAAAGGTTGTGTTTAGTTTATTTCTATAGACATATAAGTATAAAAATTGTTATGGACTTGTTGTCAAATTTACACAATAACTTACAAAATGTCTGAAGCCCACCGTAATTTTTTCGGTCACGAATGGACGTATGAGAAAATTTTCATCTATGGGGACACGGTAGATTTAAAGCGAAAGGATGTGTAAAATAAACGCAATGACACAAAGCAATGTTTGCGAGAGTAACCTATGAAGTGTTTGATTTGTGGAAATAAGTTTAATTGTTTATATTGATTAATTGACTGATTATATTGATTAATAAATGAAGAAAACACATTTTTTTCATTTCTTTAATTCCGAATGACACTGCAGTGGCGTGCATTTTTTGAACTTTTTGCTGGAAAAACGATTTTTATATTTTTTCAGGACTTTGCGTTTGGTCAAATAGGTGCTGGTTATTGCATGAGTAGAGCTCTGGCTATGATTATAAAGCCACATATGAGGTTTGTCGATGTTTATTAAATTATACATGCTTAAATTTTTGTGGATTTAGAAACGAAATTAAGGACCAATCTATACGGAAAACTAAAATAGACTATTCCACTCAAACTTTTTTATGTTAATGAGTAAGCACGTTGCGTTGAAAGTAATTCTACATTAATTATACTTTTCAAATCATCAAAAAATACCAAAAGTAGAGGTTTACACGGTACATACAGTAGGCGCGCGTGTTTAATGCAGACCTGAGGAATGCTTTACATATACGCACAGCCGTTTTCTCTCCTCACACAGCACAAAACTGCAGCTGTGCGATATAGGTATGCGCCGGCACCAACGGACGGGCAGTGGTGCTGGTGCTCCCGCGCTTCATCACTGCCTCCGGCTACATTCAACTCGCGTGCCTACTGTACATGCAAGTTATCTTGACACTTGTGTCCAGGGGGTCATGGATTAAATTCATCTGTATCGGAACCAGAAATAACCCAAGAAAGACAGACCAGTGGGCAGCCCTAGTGCGTGTTCACGTACCGAGTGGCCGTGGCCGTCTATATTTGATTCACTGAGGGCAAAAACAACCTAACATTTCAGGGACACTCCTGAGGCAAATTTTGTTCCGTCTTTAATCCGTGACAGAGCTGTGTAAAAGAAAAAACATTAATAAGTTTTTATAATTATTATCAAATAACTATTGCGTCACCCGTGTTAACCTTACCAAAAGGACCTACGGATTTGTCCGGTTATTTTTTCGTCCCACTGTTTTCATTCAGGTACCATTATCAAATCAAATAATTTTATTGTCAGGCATCTGTGAACCTTACAAACTAACATATCCTACTAATATTATAAATGCGAAAGTTTGTGCGTGTGTGCGTGTGTGTGTGAGGGTGTGTGTGTGTGTGAGTGTGTGTGTGTGTGTGTGTATGTTTGTTACTCTTTCACGGTGAAACGGCTGAACGGATTTGGATGAAATTTAGAATGGATATAGCTTATACCCCAACTTAACACATAGGCTACCTTTTATCCCGGAAAATGCATGGTTCCTGTAGGATAGATCAATATCATTGAAAAATCAGGTGTCTAATTAGCGCGGTTATATTATCTCATCATACTTCACACTAATATTATAAATGCGAAAGTTCGTGTGTGTGTGTGTATGTTTGTTACTCTTTTACGCTGAAACGGCTGAACGGATTTGGATGAAATTTAGAATGGATATAGCTTATACCCCATCTTAACACGTAGGTTATTTTTTATCCTAAAAAAAGCATATCGTTAAACCGAATAACACACGGGCGGAGCCGCGGGCAAAAGCTAGTACATAATATATTGCTACAAAAATCAAATAGTAAATAAAACTTATACTATTACAAATATATTTTCCGGTTTAGATGTTTTGATGGTAGACATTTTGGAACAGCACAGTATTTATAAGATTGCTGCTTAGACGGAGACATTTTTCCGGTTTGCTCGGTACGAGCGCTGTAGTAGTTTGGTGCCACGCCGCTGGTACGTCACTCTGACTCGCACTGTGGGAGGTGCTATTATTTATTCCTACGTAAACTTTATCTACGTCAATAATTTTTATATCAATAAAACTTTGTGCGAAAGTTTAAGTTTTAGTGAGTTTTTTCAATACAAAAATTTGAAAATGAGTTGTGGAGTAGTCTATTTTAGCAAATTTTAAGGAATATATAATAAAGATAAATTTGTTCACTTATGTAGATTCCGCAATTTTTTAAATATTTTTTAATTTTTTTTAAATTTTTAATTCAATTTTCTTTTAAGGGATGGTAAATTCCAAGAGACATGTGATAATCTAACTCACTCTTACGACCATACTTTGAAGTTCATTATGGGTGAGTAAAAAGCCGAAGTAATGCATTAAGTCCGCCTTTTTGTACTTATTTTTTGTGCAATAAAGTATTTATGATGATGATGATGATGAAGTAATAGTTATTTTGTATGAAAGTAAGTGCTTTATTTTAATAACATATCGTTGCAATGATTGAGATGAGAATCTGTTCCGTTACATACATTTTTGAATAAATAAATTTGAATTTGAATTTTACCGTGTTTTCCCTCTACGAATTTGACTTATTTGAGACTCGGCTATTATTAACTCACATTCGCATTTTATTTAAATGAGTTAATTAAGTTCTTAAACAGAATTTAAGGAACGTTTTGCAAGTATTAACTTCCCGAAGTTAGTTTGGTATGAAAATGTTACATAAACAGGTTAATTTATATTAAGCTCCCAGTAGTCTAAGCATGAAACCACCATGGTTACGTTATAGTTGCGTTCACGTTAGATTTCGTATAGAACCTGAAAACCGACCCAAGCGGACAGTAGTAGAACTTTTCAAATTCCATACAAATTCTTATGAACGCAACTATAACGTAACATGCTTTCATGCTTAGTCTAAGGTCCTTTGTTGAAATTTTTTTTATTACATATGAGGTTTTTTTTTCAGAGCGTGAAGGAGTTTCCTCCATAACCCATATAAATGGAATGCATGGGCCAATCGAAGATTTGAATAAGATTAAAAACTTTAAAGATCAAATCACACTGAGTTACATGAAGAAAAATGTAATCAGGGTGCGTGGTTTCCGTCGAAAAGAGGATCCTACCAGGTATGATGAAGTTTCTCATCTAAATTAGAATAAACGGCAAAATTTGAACATATGGCTGGCTCTATTTGAACACTTAGATGGCTTGTCGCGCCTGAACAGTGTTGACATCCTTAAGGAAATTACGGAACCACGAGGAGTATGCTATGACTCTAAGAATATCAGCACATAAAAAGCCATGTAGTTTTAACCATGCACAAATTTGTATCTGCTTAGTAGATTAATTGAACTAGAAAGCACATCCATAAAAACTGTGTCCATTGGTCCAACGCACGTAGTAGGTACCTGGTGGTAGAGCTGGTGCCGGGCTCGACTGTGGAGGTACCACCATCTCGCAAATCCTCCCGAAGTTATTCGGGGGAGAGTACGGGGACAGCTCGCAGACAGACACAACAAGGTGACCCATTATTGCCTGGGACGGTATATCCATCACACATTGCCGGGCCTCATAAAAAAAACAGACTGGTGACGGGCAGCGGCATTACTGGTGCGAAGGTTTCAGCCTGCCCAGCGTGTGTGAGCATTTCTTCCAGGGGGACCGCCAAGAGTGGTGAAATCTTGGTGAAGCCTAGGACCACCAGTGAACGAAACAGGCTGATAGGTGGATGGATGGACTTGTAGTAGAAGTCTGTTGTCCATATCACAACCGAATTATTTAATTCGCTGTATTACCATGAATAGGTTTATGGTAATAAGATATATATGGTGGATTAGGGCAATAACAAGTGACGGCCGAGGCCAGCAAAGCGTTCAGTGGGTAGACTTATGGCCCGATGGTGAGACTATTTCGTCAGGGGTGTTGCTGACCAAATGGATGAGGCTGGCGAGAGACTGGCAAAAGTAGCGTGGAGAAGAGCAGATCTATGCCCAACAGTAGGTTGATGTGAGCTGATTGGATGATGATAACTAGGCGTTTTACGACATAGTGTTGCCCTGCAAAATTTGCAATACGTTCTACAACAGGGTGACCCATGCTGGATTAAATATTTACAGTTTGTGATGAAAGATGATCATGGCAAAGAAAACAAATGGTTGTTTCAATGCAAAAAAAAAATTGGTGATTTGAGTATGTACATGGTAGAATAAAATTAGTAACAAAATTAAAGAAAAAAATAAAACGACAGCAATGTGTTTCCTATATTCATATCGTATATTGTCATATGTTATAGTCAGAATAAAATTAAGAAAAATGCACTCTAATTATCGCGTCAGACGCCAAAGCAAAGTCCCATATGTCAAAATAATTACGGTTCTCCATAATATAATTTTAGTGTGGATATGAAAATAATGTAGTGATTTTTATTTGGCCCATATAAATAACTGCCAAACTTTATTTTTTCAGATTTTTCTCTCTTCATTGCCATCTGTTTCCAAGGACACATTACTGCAAGCAGATATCAATTATTCGTAACTACATTAAAGCTAAAGCTAGTTTGACTAAACCTGAGACGTTATTACAACAAATTATTTCCTATTTGTTTGCGTAAGTTTTTTTTTAATAAACATGTTTTTTTATAAACTGTATTTACTCAGAACTAACCTTTTCACAATATGCTCATTGGTCAACACCAGTCACGGTGTACCATGGTGGTTTTTATTGCGCCGATATATTGCAAATGACTTTGTACATATTAGCAATATTTAAGTGGTTTAATTCTAATAATTGTTACGGAACGCAGCGGTGGACGCTTAATTCTGAACGCAGCAGCGCTGAGACTACGGTTTGACAGCTACTGGAACAAGGAAGTTTTTTGGAATAATAAAACAAAAACGATGATTTGTTTCTGAAATAACAATATTCTGACCTTAAGTTATCTTTTATTTAACAAAATCTTGCTTGTTATACTTGCTGTGATGCAAAAAATACATTTTGAAAAGAAGACAGGCAGCTCTTCTGAATTCTGTAGCGTAACTTTGACGTTTGTATTGGTTGGGGAAAAAGTTTCTTCGCATTTTATATGAAAATTCAAAACATTTTTAATAAAGTTTATTTACATTTAACTAAAGTATGTAGGTGCCATTTTGTTCGATAACTTTCTGCCATCTTGTAGGTAGGGACATGATCTCATTGCTATAGAAATTCTGGGGCTTCTGATCAAAAAACCGCGACATGTGGTTTTGGCAGTCCTCTCGTGATGTTAACCTGACACTGCCTAAAGAATTCTGAAGAGACCGAAACAAGTGGAAATCTGAAGGTGCAAGGTCAGGACTATACGGCGGATGCATTAATACGTCCCAGCCAAACTCTCTTAATTTTTGCTGAGTGGCTAAAAATGTGTGAGGTCTAGCGTCATCACGATGAAAAACCACAGCCCTTCTGTTGACTAATTCCGGCCGCTTTCTCTCAACTTCTTGCTTTAATCTCATCAGTTGTTCACAGTAGAGTTCAGAATCGATGGTCCTGCCTGGCGGTAACAGCTCATAATGAATAATGCCCTTCCAATCCCACGATACACACAGCATTACCTTTTTGCGAGATAACCCGGGTTTCTCCAGAGTCTGTGAAGCCTGACCAGCATTTAACCAAGACCTTTTTCACACGTTCTTGTCGTACGTGATCCACTTTTCATCACCCGTTATCAGGTTTTTCAAAAATGGTTCGGTTTCATTACGTCGTAATAAAGAATCATAAATGAGTACACGGTTCATTGAGTTTCTTTCAGTGAGCTCATGAGGCACCCCAATATCGAACTTTTTTTGTGAACCCAGCTTTTTTCAAATGCGCCAAAACTATTTTGTGGTCAATCCCCAGTTCTTCAGCTACATCGTAACTACTGATATGCCGGTCTTGCTCCACTTTTTCAAAAGTGGCATTCATTTTATCCGTAACAGGGCGCTCAGAGCGAGGTGCATCTTTGACATCAAAATTTCTGGATTGAAAACGCTTAAACCAGATTTGTGCTACTCTCACAGACACTGCACTAGGTCCATAAACATCACAAATGTTTTTAGCGGCTTGCGTTGCGTTTTTACAAATGGTATAGCCAAAGAGATTTTATTATAGGTTCATACATACTATTTGCGAAAAGAGTTTTCCCCAACCTATTATAATAAAGAATCTCTTTTATTATTCGAGTTTAGCCCACGATAACAATTTTAAGCAGAAATAAAAAAATCTAGGGTCAGAATTTTAACCTGCGAAATCTTGTTCGTCTTACCCGACGATTGGTATCATATATTATAATATTTGATCAATGCAGGTGCATTATTCCAAATCCCGCGGCCTGAGGAATACTTTCACAGAAAATTTGTCTTTCTACTTAAAATTCTAATATTTCTCTAAAGACGTTCATTTGATTTCAATTCCGAATTTACAATCACTTACTTACTATTTCTGGTGTAGAACTCTTGTTCCATTCCTTTAATTAAATTCTCATTCATTGAAACAGTTGAGCCCAAACCAGTGTGATGTGAGCACAACATAAAGGCAGGCCATAACTTTGAAGAACTCGTAGTTCGAGACCTGCTGTGATTTTTCTACGGCAGTTATTCTTATTTTGATTCTTTCTCCTTAGGTACCTACCTAGTTAGTGTACTGCCTTCTCTTCTGTACCCTTGGCAGTCTTTAATATTAAATTATTAGGTATTATTTATACTAAAAATAAATACCTACATCATACTCAATAACTTTTAACTAACATTGCAATGTCAGTTTTGAGGATGGAGAATTCAGTTAATCAGCGTAGGATGCTGGGAGGTGGATGATAAATATACAAAAACTGTTTAAATAATAAAAAAGAATTTATATAATATTTTAAATTAAAAATAAATTAGTTATTATTTTGGTATCCAGTTAGCCAAAAAGTCTCGACCAAAATCCTTTTTTACCACGCTCCTTCTCTTTCTTCTTTGTTAGATGCTCTTTGGTTTCGTTGAGGCATTTTTCGGTTTGAGTTTCTTGAAGGTAACAGTATAGAGAATAAAACCTGTAAAAACACCAAATTAATCTTAAAACTAAGAATCACTTACATAATATAATATTTGCCTTATTAGTATATACATATTACTTTTTTATATTTTTTTATTCTAAAGATATTTATTGTAAAGATTAACTTTGACTTGTAGAAAGTATACTTTATGTATCTATTTTACAAAATAAATATTTTGATTTGATTTGATTTGATATTACTTCATTGCCACATTTACACATTTATTTCATTCTATTTGAAAAAAACTTCAAGAATTTTACTTTGGAACCTCGATTTCAAGCAAACCATAAGTATCTATACTTATATTCCGAAAAACCTAGTCAGATAGTATCAATCGTCAAGAAAACAAATTATTATCGTCTCAACGATGTATCTCAATGGTAGGTCTTTAGTGGCATTAACTATAATATTTTTTTACTAAAAAAATCGTGGTTTAGATTCATACTAATATTGAAACGGCTACTCACTTAATAGTCAGATTGACAGCGAGCCCGCCGCGCTGAAAGACGCAGTGTCAAGCGAGGAACCACTGCGTGACCATGTTTGCCTCCGAAGAAGCTGTACGAATATTAGTGAAACTAGTCAGGCGAAATCTGACTATTAAATCGTGAGTAGCCGTTTCAATATCAGTATGATCCTTAATAATCTTTACATATTTAGAGTGCTTGACAAGATAGAAAAGATCAGTTAGTAGAATCAAATCTCAAGTAAGACAGATATGATGGTAAAATGAAATCGGGCCAGGATTCAAACCTGTGACCTCTTGCTTTCACGGCAAGTGCTCTACCGACTGAGACACCGAGGTTCCCAACCTAGACCGTTGAGTTTTTCCATCATTCCTATACACCGAATTCTCACATTGATCGCTCACGAGGGCATTTCTATTGTAATGCACACTAATAATTTTAAAATATTCAAAACGATGGATTTCGCTCTAAAACATATATTTATGATAATATCATTGAAATTACAGTGAGTTTATTGATGTTATGTGATTATGACTTATGAAAATCAACGCATGCAATCTGTGCCCGAACCCTTAAATTACTGAAAAAAAGAACAATAATCTATTGTTTAATAAAATATGGGAGATAAATATTTCATCTATCCCGTAAAGACAAAATGCACAGATTTTGAAGTGAGTTCAAACGTTTTATTAACATTTAACCATAATAATAATACATACGTATTCATAAATAAAGGAAACAAAATGACGGAAATATGCGGCCTCAGTTAAGGTAGCCAGCCGTACTTTAAATAAATACTTGCATTTTTTTGATTTTCCTTAATTTATATACTTTTTTATGAATAGCAATAAAGTACGTAAAAATATTTTATTTCAACCTTGGGTCACTGTTAGAGTAATAATGTTTGCTAAGGTCAAACTCAACATGAAATTAAACAAAAACTGACAACACCAGCCAGGGAGAATACAGCCGTAAAATATCCGTTCGAAAATGTGTGACGTGTGTGTGAAAAAGACAAAAAATACAGTTCAAGTGCAAAAAGGTCGATATAACGAGCGAGCGAAGCGAGCGAGTTCTCCGAGTCTACTAGAACAATCCGGCGTTTGTATGTATGTACGAGTATGTACCTATGTATGAATGTTTGTTCGACGATAATTCGAGTATCGTTGATCGGAATCTTATGAAATTTGGCAGGCAAGTAGATAAGGCAAAAATAATTTTTAAGTTCGAACATGAGCCAAAACGGTCAAGCGCAAATCGAATGAGCGCAAGTTCGAAGTTCGGGCAGAACCTAGTAGGTATGTTAATTGAACGAGCGAGCGAAGCGACCGAGTTCTCAGAGTCTACTGGAAAAATCCGGCGGCGTTTGTAGGTATGTATGTATGCATGAATGTTTGCTCGACGATAACTCGAGTATCGTTATACATGAGCCAAATCGGTCAAGCACGAATCGGGCGAGCGCGAGTTCACAGTTCGGGGCGAACTACTAGTTAGAACGGTTTATATAACCGATGCGGAGACAGGAAAAAACTTGTTTCAAAATAAAATTATTGGGTACACAAACCTGGTGCCATCCAGTTCTTTAGTTATCCCAGGAACACTGATGACTTTGTTATTTTGGTAACTAACAGATATTACTTTTTTCAAGTCGTGTTGACTTATTGCACTCAAATTGTCCAAGTGAGAATTGAACAACTTTGATTGTATTAATGGCACTTTCAATCGTGCTTCTGTAAAATGTAAACAACAAACGATAATGAGAGAGAGATACACAAAGAGAGCGAGAGAGAGAAAGAATTTGCTCCATTAAAATAGTTAAATATAAAAGCTATTATAAAAAAGCTACCATACGTACAAATTACCTATTATAAAACCCAATGTAACGTCATCTGGTAGACTAATAAATTTACAAGCATCTATGATGTTTTTACCACTGAAACAATAAATCAGTATCGGATTAATCACGTAGCAAGAGTAGCAAATGCTACGGGCCCCGCAACTTATGGGGTCTTGCGTGTTTGAAATAATTATAAACGGATCGATCATTGGTACCGAAATAACACTTTAGCAGATTTCTTTTTTCTTGAATCGTGTTCTCTAGAAGTCGACGCTCTTGTAATGTTCTTGGGTTACTATGTCATAGAGAATGCGCTGATTTATAGATAGCATATATTAATGTATTTTAGGAAAAATGTAGTAATAGGTACTAATATTAATTCTGTTCTAAGGGCCCCTTGTTCTATTTTGTGAAGGGCCCCGGCACTGTGTAATAAATTATAATTTTGGTGAAGATACAACGTTATTTTCACGCTTATTTGAATGAAAACCACAAAGGGATTTTGTCATTTATCCTGGTAATGGACTTCGAGGGTCATTGCTATTCTGAATATATAAAAATGGCCCGTAAATAAACCGATTTCTGAGTACATCAGCGCCCCATAAGAGATTATTCAAATAACTAAATATTTCCGTTAGCGTCCCAGGAAGTCCCGCACAAATAATATTTATTGTGACCGTGTAAACCTAAAATCTTTAAATGTCTCCTCAGTAGCCAATAAGATATAACACAGCTAGATAGTACAACACTTTTCGCCATGCAGTCATGGTTTAAAGTTAGGGTTTCAAATATTTATTTCTCATAAGAATACTGAAGCATTCATTTAAAATGGAAAGACCAATGATAAATTGTACCTTTTAAGATGGTTTGTATTTATTAAATCTAACCCAAAATTTTATCTATACACCAAAGATACAGCAGAAGACTCAAACGGATGGTTTAAAATGGGCTTCGATGAATATGGAATATCTGATCAGTTTTAATATGAAGTACTTACCTTCCATCTGGTTCTATTCTTAAAGCTAAGCCACGACTGATGCAGCAGCCAGCTCCAAGGGTGGCGTATGTAAATGGCTGAAAAACATCATATAAACATTATTGTATAAAATAAAAGTATGCATCATACTGAGACATAAAGCCACTCCAAATTTGGAAGAATTTTTTCACCACACAAATGCAGTGCTTGAGGTGACTTATTTTAAAAGGATTACATTATTTCATTTCAACGTAATCTATATCTGAATTTACAGCTGTATTGTTGTTTTTACATTATCGATGAATAATTTATTAAGGGAGTGTAGTTTCAGGCAGCAGTGTGCGTAGTATCAGTAATTCATTTGAATTTTACCATTGTCCATAGATTTTCCGAAGACCCTGATTAACACCTCGCCTACTTCTACTCTCTTATTATTGCCCAAGGATACTTCATTCTGGGTTTAATCGACGCTTGCCATAAGAAGTGGTAATTACATATAATGTATGGTATTGTAGATATAAAAAAATTGAAAACCTACCGCAACGAAGGGTCTGTCACCGAGCTGTGTTCTCGCAGTCAATGGGTAGCTGCCAAAATACCAATCTCCCTTGTGATTGTATTTTGCGAGCATTTTGAGAAGGTTATGAACATTGACATAATTGTCATCGTCAAAATGGCAGAACCATCTGCAAAATGTAATCTTGATTTATTTTCTAATAGTTTCACAAATATAATTTTATAAGTTTGCATCGATTTGTGTGGTAACTTTCATAACTTTCATAACTTTTTGACAGCAGACGGTATTTTTACGTACAATCACAGTCTGTCATTTTTGGTGGGGGACGAGGTAAACCCATAATTATATCCAAAACATGTTACTACAAACGATTCGCACACCTGCAACATAACTTACGTAAATACGTCTATGAATGTGTACGTCAAATTGAATAGATTTGAGAAAACGTCAATCGATAAATACCATAATTGCCACCCACCACTTTATCAGAATCTTTTCAGGTCGACAAAATCATAACTAAAACCGAATCATGTCTTACAGTACTGAAAACATTCGGTTTCACCCGCGTTGAGTTAGTTTTTGTGTACTCCTATAAAATCAGTCAATATTTTTCGGACTGTTACCTACAATAAACACAGTTGGGGGAATGTGTGTGTTAAGCGCCTCTGTTTCCCATTTTGCATGTCTCTTTTATAGCTTGTCCATGGGAACAAAGTAAAAAGTCGTTTTTGTCCTATTCTAGATCTAGTGCAAAGTTTCAGTCCAATCGGTTCAATAGGTACCGCGGCGGCGTGAAATGGTGAAAATCCCTTCTCTATAGAGACTGGAAATCTCATTTTCATCCCATGTGACACCGAATTGCATATCTAACTTCGGTGTTGCTCAGGGCTGACAACTTAAAATTGCTCTATTAACACTAGTGTCGAAATTCGTTTCAATGGCTGTGTCGTCGTATATTCTTAGCTTTAAGTTGACATTGGTAACAAACGCTCAGATGCAAAATTTTCACCTTTTGAAACAAATTGCACAAAATATATCTACTTTACTACAAACATAGACGACATAGTCTATTTCGTCTATGGTTCAAACATACTTCTTATTCTTCTTGAAGAAAAGGTTGAATTCAGCACCCAATTTGCAGCAAAGTGCTTCTATACTGTGTGTTGCGTCACAGTTAGTAACATGCATGTGGCCATCTGAGGACAAAAGTTCATATTATAAGTACATAAATATGAAGTCATGTTTAATAATTCATTAGGGTGTCCCATTCCTGCCGCTTGGCTTACATATATTATGTTTGCTAAGATTTTATTTCTCTACCTCCAAAAATTTTAATCCCTACAAATAAAAATTAACAAAAAAAGTATTCTAAATATTATTACAGTGCATTACAAACTAGAAACAAATTTAAGAAAAAAAAAAATCTCGCGCCAGGTATTAAAAATTTAATGATCTGGGATAAGTACTTCGGTGGCGCAGACGGTAGCGCACTTGTCAACAAGATTCAAATCCTGGACCGAGATTTTTTTTTCAAATTCTTGTCTTTATATTTGTTTCTGATTGTTATTTTCTGACCTTAAGCATTCTATAGTATTCCAAAACGATGGATTCGCTATAAAAACATAGTCATACAAAAATATAACTTATTCTCAAGAATATTCCATCCATCCATCAGCCTGTTTCGTCCACTGCTGGACATAGGCCTTTCCAGGATTTTGCCACTCTTGGTGGTCCTCCTGGAAGAAATGCCCATACTCACACACGCTGGGCAGGCGGGTTGGTGAGCGCGGTGCCGAAACCCTTGCACCAGTGATGCCGCTGCCCGTCACTAGTCTGTTTAATATAAGACCCGGCAATTGGGGATGGATGTACCGCCATCCATCGGTCCCAGGCAATGGTGGGCCGCCTGGTTTTGCCTGAGAGCTGTTCTCTTACTCTCCCCCGAATAACTTCGGGAGGATTTGCGAGTAAGATGGTGGTACCTACACAGTCGAGCCCGGCATCAGCTCTACCACCTTCGTTAAGAATATTAAATATCCTTTTTTCGTGGATGTCTGCGTAGCATATGGACCTTACCTGCCTTCAAGTTTTGTCAGTGGGTATTATTTAGGTTTTATATTTACGCTGATTTTATCTGACAGATTTCGTACTTACAAACAACTTAAATGATTCAATGACTCATATTTCGATGGGCAAACCTGAAACCGCGAACAAGAAACTGATATTTACGTATGGCCCTCTATCAAGAAGGACTGCAAGACCACGTGCACTTGTCAAGCGTGTCAACCCAACAAAGTCTCGAGATATATCTCAGCTCCTAAGGGCAAGTTTGACCAGTCGCTTTATGCATGTCCATTTACATTATCGGACATCTACCTGTCTGTAACGAATACTGGTACTGTCTCACAGTGAAAGACAGTTACTAGGGGGGCCGAAGTTTGGCCTATGCGACCAATCATCGTAGAAGAGGTGGCTGAAGATGCGTCCTTGACCTAAATTAGCAACTCGATGTGTGTCGGTACAAATATCGATGGAAAAGACATTGAAATAACGTCTATATCAGCGCTCACTGCAAAGTGGCTGTTATGACGATCGCTGCGTCTCCAAATAGTGCAAAATTGGCGAAAGTAGTACCTTTCATGTTTGCTAAGTTTCTTGCCCTTCTTCTTAGCATTACTAATCGAATGGTGCGGATGGTTAGGCATTATGTATATGTAATATTTTTATTCCTATATTTCTCTATTTTAGGCAGGTGTATAACTTTATTACATTATAGTAGCCCAACCTTAATATTTTTTGTATTTATTTCCCTTATTAGTATATATATATTATTATTTTTTATTCTAAAGATATATATTGTAAAGATTAACTTTGACTCGTAGAAAGTATGTATGTATGTTATGTATCTGTTTTACAAAATAAATATTTAGATTTGATTGATTGATTTTATCACATCGACGCGATTATTAATTCGATAATTTTATTTGTGTAATATTTTAGTTATCAAATTATTTAACAATTCATGTTTTGCTCGAAAATTAATAACCTCAATTTGAGGTGAAGATGCATGAAATAAGTAAATATTTCTAACTTCAGTCATTATTTCAAATGCAGATATCTCAATGTACTCATAAGTTAGAAAATAATTTATTTCTGGAACTGCACGGCAATTTACTGGAGATAAGTGCAGTATTATTTTTTTGTGTCTTTATACTAACAAGTTATAAGGAAGCAAGAAAGGCGCGCCAGAGAATGGCTCTCACGTTATGGTGTACATTCAGTCATAACAACAGACCAGGGCACCCGAATTTCATTCTGACCTGTTCAAAACCTGACCTGGTAAATATTGGACTACTTAAAACATAAAAAAGTTACCAAGTTTGCAATAATCTACGTTAACCGTCCGGGCCCTAAGAATCAGTTTTGCTTGACACGAAATAAGATATTTAATTTAGCAAATGGAGGGATAAATCATGCACGCACGTTTTTCTTATCGCTTTAATGTTTATTTTTCAGTTTTTGTAGCCAAACGCCAATATAATAAGACATTGTTTTTTATTCACGTCAGTTTATAATCTTATAAATAAGAGCTTATAATGAATGTCAGGTTTCGTGAACGTAGCTAGCTGTATAATCTAGTAATTCATCCATGTAATTTTGAGAATTAATGATTTTATAGTCTTTCTATTCATATTTTCTTTTTGACCCAACCGGCTTCGGTTCAAACGCTATGAAGAAAATGAGTTTGAAAATAGAACACAATTGATACTAAGTTTTGAAAGGGTAGACACCGAGAGTATATTTAAAAAATCATACTTATTCAACTTACTTGTTATATTCTGATCTCTAGGGTTATCAGTATCCGTTACGAACCAAATCTGAAATAAACACAACAACAAACGACATTTAAACGATAGACAGAAGTCACATCCATAGTTTTGTTCTGTGATCATAGATTAAGGTATGCTTCTTCAAAGACTGTATAATTTTGTTGATAATTTTTCTTAGTCTTTTTCTTTCACGGTTTTTGGATTTGAAAGGCGCTGTAATGTCAGCTAAATAAACACGTTCCGCGTTTAAAGGTCCCCTTTTAAATAAATGTCAGCAATAATTTAACAATGCAGCATTTCCAATTGAGGATATGTTTTAAATTAGCGACAAAGATTTATGGTTATTACTAATGATTTATTTTCACCTGGTTTTTTGCGGTCTTAAACCAAGTTTCCAAAATAATCGGTAATCTTGAGTCTTGATAATGTTTCGTTGTTTTTACAACTATGAAAATATCATTGAGTGTTAAACTCTCTGCAAGACAAATTATGAGACTGCAAGCTAAATTTCTTAAAACGGTCACTTGCTTCATCTGAGAGTATCAAAATTGAGCTACAAAAAAAAACACTAAAATTGTTAAGCTGTTCGACCAACTAATCCATCATTGATGTAGCAACTAATCAAATATTGACAGATCACAATCTGTTTTGTTACAATATTTAATATTTACTCATTGAATAATCAAATATTTTTCTTCATCAAGATTGTAAATAAACGGTCGCTATTTATTTGGCTTTTTATGTTAAATTATAATTGTTACAATATCCTTTATATCAATTTCACTACAAAACTAATAAGGTTTGTTATTAATCAAAACGAGATCGAGATTAAACTGTGCGCGAGAGCAACGCTTTTCATTTAAATGAATATAATGTCCACCTGCTATTCAACGTGAAAATTGTTATGTAATCGCACTGAGGTATTAGTTTACGGGGACATATTTATAGATGTTATGGTAAGACGGGCAAAACTTAAATAGCTCGCGTACAAAAGTACTAACGATCGGAAGAATTTTGATAAAATGTGAAATCGATTGTTCACTCATAAGCAGATGTCGGAATCAGTTAGTGACATTACTTAATTTGGAACTAAATGTTTATGTTAATAAGGATGCAATGTTAACAATGTATATATTACTTTAAGGAAATGATAAATTTTAAGCAACGGCTTGGATATTTCGATATACTCTTAAAGTCAAGTGACCTGGAAGGCGATTCTCGTACATGCGACAATTTGCGAAGGCCTAAAACGGGTTATTTTTACAAGCTCTTTATGAAGAAACGTATCAAACTTTTAAAATATAAACCTGCTGTTCGTATTCATAACATGCTTTACGTGTCTTTTAAGGAGTTATACTTAATAGAATTATCATCACACGGCATTTATGACGCGATAAACAGAGGCGTATGAAAAGCAAAGCGTGTGAAAATTTTTGCGAGTATCGTCGTCCAGATGTAAGATGTCTTCCAGGTCCTAAGTTCTATAACGTCAACGGTAGAGCAAAAGTGTAATAAATAATACTCAAAATATTTTGGATATTAATATGCGCATCTCCTTGACTGTTTTTCTATCTACATACACGCAGCTTACTGGGTTTATCGTCAATCTTGGTATCAAAATATTACCACAAATCCAAAGATACAAAATGCTTATTTGTAAAATAGATACATAAAGTATACGTTTTACAGGTCCAATCCAATCTTTATAAAAATAATATTATATGATTAAACTAATACAATACGGGAAATATATAAAAAAAACTGGTTCAAAGTTCTTAACATAGATTCAGTTTCTATAAAACACTCGTTCACGCCCACCGCTACCCAGCAAGACGACCATCCATTCGTTGGTCACTTATGATATGATATGAATCAACAATCGGTTTCACTTATTTCACTTATTAACAAAATTCTTCGGATCATCAGCACTTTTGTACGCGGGTGTCCTAACTAAGAGTGGTGAGAAATTCTTATTATTCATACAGACTGTTTTTAATCAAAACAAAAACTTACCACACACATGCCTTTTGTTTTATGTATTTCACTACAGCTACTTACATATGCTTATACATTTAAAGGTTTTGTGATAAGTGTTTACTACATTTATGTACCTACGTAAAAATAATAAGAATCACAGTAAAGTGAATTAGTGAAGATACTAAAACTTGGGGTGCACTTTCTTTATTATTCTATTGTATGGATGCCATTCTCAAAAATGGAAAGCTGGTAAATAAAAATAAAACAAGCGTGAGAAGGACTCGCGCCCTGACGGTTCTGTACCAATCTGATAAGTTAATATACTTTAATGATCTGTATGAATATAAAATATCATAGCATTACCTAGAAAGTGTATGAAACAAAACTGCAAAATTAAGGTGGTCGATTATTCGGGTACGTAACCCTAAACCTATATACAATCGGCGTTTTCACCCAGGAAAAATCAATCAAGGAAAAACTAAAATATTTTGCAAATTCGGTCCAGTTTTCTAGATACACCAACTGCATAAATAACTTTGTAATCCCTATAAATATATAGGATTACAAAGGTTCATTAGCAGTTGTGAGTAGAAGGTACCGGAAAGGAAAAAAAGTAGGACTATCTACAAAACTTGTAAAAAAACCAAGTCTCGCAACTTAGTTCTTCTACCGTAAAAAGTTGTGAGATTCATGTAAATCCAAGTCGGTTAATTTATTCATCCCTATTTATGGGACCTTCTGTCTTAAGTTATTACATAATTATCTAACCTAACAACATCTTATAGTGACCATATCAATATTAAAAATATTTAATGTATTAAATAAATAGATTGACTTAGCAATCGCAATAAATAATCTAATTTATCTACATACATCTACACTTCTACATCTACATCTACGCTTCTACACTATCTACATCTGCACTATCTACAATTCTACATCTATCTATACTAGTCTATCTATACTAGAGGAAAGATTTGTTTGTTTGTTTGTTTGTTTGTTTGTATGTTTGAGGTAAACCTTGGAACTACTGAAACGATTCTAAAAATTCTTTCTTTTATAAAAATCTACACTACTGCTGAGTAACATAGGCTATATTTTATTTTAATAAAAGCAAGTTTTTTTAGTTTGAAAAATCAATACTTGTGAACCATGTCGGGAGAAAATATTCTGCCTTGCTGCTTTATCGGCGTGCCTTGACCAAATGGTTAGTTAAACGTGATAAAACCGGTTGTTTTTCTATACAAAAAAGAAGTATCAGTTTAATCTGACTAAATATTTCCATCTACAACGATCCTGACACATCTCTTAAAAAGTGACTAAAGCCAGGTTTAAGCATTAAATACTATGGTTTAAGGAATGATTTTTTCCCATACGGGGAAACTATATCAACCACATCAAATAGAAGCTATAGGATATAAGGAATGCTTACTATAAGTTTTCAATAAAATAATCAAATACATATCTGTACAAAATCCCTTTTAAGTAAACTTTAAATTATAAACCATTCGTTTGTTCACAGTTGCTGCTATTAAACAAAATCTTTATTTTGCTGATTGTTGGAATAAAATAGCCAAAATATTTCGTGAAGCGTGTGCGTCTTCTTATTCTCTATTCTTTATACGTCTGTCTGTCTGTTTGGTGGACACGGGATATCTGGAAATGTAAGACAGCAGATCCTTCGAGTTAGGGCTTATTTGGTTGGTCTTCATTAGTACTTTGGTAAAACATGGTTACCAGGGATGATGGCGGAGAAAAGTAGACCTCTTGATTTTAGGATTATTTGCTCAATCTTGATGAGTACCTTGGTAAAATATAGCGATCTCTATCTATTGGTGCCACTGAAAGGTGGATACGGGAACTCCTCACCGGATAACACCGCGTTTCACATGGTCAACTGTATGTTGCCATATCGCAAGTCAGTTCTGTCAGCAATCTTTTGAAAGAACAAAAAATTTCGTGTACACGGAGGCGCTGAACTAATTACTGATGCAGTTAAAACTGTCTTCCTTGCATTTATTGTCGACTGAACAACCAAGTTCCTTTATTTACCTCATTTTGACGGAAATGTCTTATACGTGGGCAGAGCCGCGGGCAAAAGCTAGTGTACATTATAAAAACAAAAACCTAACTAGAAGAACTATTTCAGCTAAAAGTGTGGCTTCTCTAAATAAGGTAAATGATCGATGCCGCTGGGCAGAGTGCCAAGAAGGCTGGCAGCATTACCTCGTTGGATGGCTTGGCCGAGGTATGTCCCCGCCCTCTTGTCACCCTAGGCATCGACCAGTCACGACGCTATCCACACTTTAATATAATAATAATAACTCAATTATTAATGATAGCACAAACTACACTCACAACAGTCCGGTCACATTACATTATTTTATGGCTCGACTGTGGAGGTACCACCATCTTACTCGGAAATCCTCCCGAAGTTATTCGGGGGAGAGTAAGAGAACAGCTCTCAGGCAAAACCAGGCGGCCCACCATTGCCTGGGACCGATGGATGGCGGTATATCCATCCCCAATTGTCGGGCCTTATATAAAACAGACTGGTGACGGGCAGTGGCGTCACTGGTGCAAGGGTTTCGGCACCGTGCTCACCAACCCGCCTGCCCAGCGTGTGTGAGTATGGGCATTTCTCCCAAGAGGACCGTCAAGAGTGGTGAAATCCTGGAAAGGCCTATGTCCAGCAGTGGACGGAACAGGCTGATGGATGGGTCAATATGTTTACAAAATTATAAATGTAAACAGCAAAATGTTTTTATTTTAATTTTTGCTCAGTTTACTAAACAAAACCGCGACAATAAAATAAAAATATTGTCTTCTTTGTTGTAAACAAAACAACATCGCTAGTGAATTCAAACTTCTCAGTGAACGTGCTTGTAGTGTTAACACACTCACGTTCACGTGTTGCTACAGCGTAGAAAGTGGTACGATCCTGTAGTATTCCAGCTTTGTAGCAACATCGTAGACTAAACGTTACAAAAATGCTGAACTACGCGACAAAAGTTTTCGTATTAACTTGTTACATAAACTGTGTTGAAATTAGGTCTCAAAGTTTATCTTCAAGTGATGTTTTTATAAGTTTAGTTACAAGTAAAGCTTACACCATGAACAGATTACCTATCATATTGAAAACATGGTTCCTGCTAGCAAAAGAACAGGTTTGTACTTTTAAAGCTTCTGTTGACAAAAAAAGTACAAATGTGTTTTGTCGTAGGGGTGGATTCTGTGACTTCTTCTTCAGTTCTGTGACGGCATCGCAGAAAATAATTGTAACGCCTAAAAAATAAAAAATAAATTGTGGTGTACTTTCTTAAATATTACAGTGGTTGTCGATACTAGATGGTGAGAGGTTGTTACAAAATTTGGTATGCATATAGTGAAATAGCGAAAAATTCCAAGGGTCGAGCATGGGAACCTTGGTAGCTCAGTTGGCAGAGCAAGAGGTCACAGTTCCAAATCTTAGCACAAGGAATTTTTCAAAATATTTATCCTTCTTGAATTTTATTTCTGTTCCGTCTTTTCTATCTTGTAATATTCTCATAAATAATAAGGATTGCAAACATTTTAAAATTGTTGGATTTTCCATAGTTGTAGCGATATTTTTGGATCGGATAGCTAAATTTTAGGCAACAAAATAAAAAAATAAATTATAAAAACTATAAATAACAAAAAAAAAAATATTTTTGCGGAAAGAAAATAAAAGTTAACATAATTTATGCAGCCAAACAAAAAGGTTTGATGACTCTTTATGTGAAATTCGTCAATTATTTTTTTCCAAGCGCAAGCTCAGCTCTGAGTCAATTACTACGGAAGTTCAAAATTTGTTAAAACTGTTATCTATCCGTGATACTGATCACTTACCAAGCCTACAGTATGAATCTGGCTGCATAAGTTAATGTCACCTTCCAGCCGGGAAATAGTATTATACTTATTTCTTGTAAACCCGTAAAAAATCGGAAGAATCGATACTTAAAACGAAACGTCAAGTTCATTATCCTTCGATATAATATCTATAGTTTATATCGTAGAATTGACTATTGCATAATCTGTCGGCCAATTCATAAAACCTGCTAAAACTAAAGGAGCCGCCTCACTCCGCTTTGCTTCGCTCGACTCCCTAATTTATGATCACAAGCAACGTAACACGCACCTAGCTTTGCTCGTCGTTGCACCTATTTTTGACTTTTTGTTAGAAAACTATCGTACATTTCTTATTTCACAATTCATGATTTGCCACGACATGATCTAAATCACCTGTGTATGTACGAGGGCAATAAAAATAGATTTAATTGTTGCAGACTTGGTTTTTTACTGATGATGAAAATTTGACTAGACTTCAGCGTATCACGGGTAAGTCTTGTGATTGTTTAATTTTGATTTCTTTACACCGCTTAACTGCCTCTGTGGTTTAGTCTTTAAACAGCGGTTGCTTTTGGATTATTATCCAAAGTAGCCGTTAATACAACTTTTAATTTTTTTTATTAAATTTTATATCATTGCGGTATAGAAAATCAGAAAAGTAAATCTAGACGTGAGGAGCTCTGAACCGGGACTCGAACCCGGGACCTCTCGCTTACCGGGCGATTGCTCTACCACTGAGCTATCCATTTCTTAACACAACCTGCAAATTTACGAATCTGATTTCCATCTTTCCATTTCATATATTTTTTTAATTTAAATATTGTACTTCCAAACAAAAATGGGCTTACAAAGTAAAAACAAACTAACTTCCTTTCTTCGCTCACGTTCAAAAACTATCCGTTTCATAACTACATTGATGTTTAGTTTGTACCTAAACATCAACCAAAAAATAGAAAGCACCCGGTTTGGTTCACCAAAAAACTAATAAAGTTACTATCTGAAAAGAATAAAATGCGAGCAAGATATCGGATATAAGGTAATCCTCGCGATGGAATCGAATACGACTTATTGAGAGAACGATGCCATAAACTTCTTAATGCGTGTCATAGTACCTATCGGCGAAATCTTGAGGCTGATATAGCCAGAAACCCTAAAGCTTTTTGGCGGTACATAAAAGATAAACACAAAGGAAATGCCTGAGAAAATGCATCTTAATGATACAACTTCTAATGATGGACCTGAAGTCGCCAATCTTTTCGCTGATCATTTCTCGTTAGTTTTTTCAAATGGTTCTTGTAACGTTGTCCCTACAAATCAGGCGAAATCAGATCTATTCATGGACTGTGTAAGTTTTACCGAAAACGAGGTTCTTAGGAAAATTAAATCGCTTGATATATTCAAGGGACCTGGGCTGGATGGTATTCCTCCTTTTTTCATAAAACGTTGTGGAGCAGCTATTGCGTTTCCCCTTACCCTTATTATAAATCGATCTCTGCATGATGGCTGTTTTCCGGACGAGCGCAAAAAAGGCAAAAATATTTCCAGTTTATAAAAAGGGTGAATTAGATGATGTTAGCAACTACAGGCCGATTTCAATTTTATCATGTTTTTCCAAAATATTTGAATCCTTAATAACACCAATATTGTCTCGCCACTTGGACAGGATTCTTTCTCCTCATCAGCATGGTTTTAGAAAAGGTCGCTCTGTTCAAACTAACCTGGTTGACTTTGTGTCTGATCTTTCTCACGAAGTGGACAAGGGATATCAGGTAGATTCCATTTACACTGACTTCAGCAGTGCGTTTGACAAAGTCGATCACAATCTCCTATATTATACTGATATAACTGAAATTAGCGGGTGTGTATGGTTTAATGCTTGACTGGTTAAAGTCATATCTGCTAAATCGGCCTCAAATGGTGGTTGTAAATGGTCACGTTTCTGAGACATATATTTCTGATTCAGGAGTGCCTCAGGGATCTCATCTTGGACCTGTTTTTTTCTCAATTTTCATTAACAACCTTTCGTCGCAAATTCACCATTGTAAATACTTATTGTTCGCAGATGACTTAAAATTGTATAAAACTGTTAATTCTGTAGAGGATTCTACACTTATTCAAAGTGATTTGGACAGACTATCTCAGTGGTGTGCGTCAAATGGTATGCTCCTTAATGTAAAAAAATGCTTTCATATAAAATTCACAAAGAGAAAAAAGCCTATTGAATCGCACTATTACCTGGACTGTGCAGCTCTTGAGGAGGTGGAGCAAATTCGGGATTTAGGAGTAATTCTGGACAAAGAACTGAACTTTATACCCCAGATTGACGCAATGGTCAAGAAATCCGCACAGATGCTCGGATTCGTCAAGCGAAATAGTCGTGGGTTTCAGTCAAAAGGGATCAAAATATTGCTTTTTAATTCTCTTGTCCGTAGCCAACTCGAATATGCTAGTTCGGTTTGGAATCCGTTTAATGCGATTCACTCACAACGGATTGAAAGTATCCAGCGTCCCTTTACAAGACATTTAGCTTTTATCTCACCGGGTATACCACATAGATGCTCATATGATGAACGTTTGAAACTTTTTGATATGTCATCTTTACGTAGCCGAAGAAATATGCTTGATTTGACTTTCTTACACAAATTAGTGAGTGGTTCAACACCGTGTCCACAGTTGCTTGGGAGGATTTTTGTGTCAGTGCCCTCTAATATGCCTCGTAAGCCCATTACTAGAATATTTTGGTGTCCCACTAGCAAAACTAACTTAGGTCTTAATTCACCAATCACTAGAATGTTAAGACAATATAACGAAAAGTGTCAAACTATCCCAGATCTTGACATTTTTCACTTATCCTTGACCAATTTTAGGACCAGTTTGCAAAGATTCTGTTTAGTGTTTTCCCATTTTGTAGATATTTTTTGTGTTTTTTGTGTTAGTTAATTAATAGTTTTGTTTTGTATTAGTAATTATAAAAAAAATAGTACTTGCTGTAAATGTCTATAATGTAATGTCTGCTTTGTGTTTACCACTTGTTTATTGTTGAATGTTGTGAACGCCTGTCACTGGTCCACATATCAGAATTTTAGTTTTATGTTTTAATTTGTTAAGTATGTGTAATATGTGTACTGTTGGTGCTTCCGTTATTAATAAATGAATAAATAACAGACGATTTTACGTTACAAACGGCTTTTCTTACTACTTTATTACGAGTATGTGTTTGGTGTTTACCGATCACACGGCCAATATTACAATCTGAAAATCATGGTCCAGTATGCAACGTCTTCAAAACACCGTAGGTACTTTTAACTTGAAAACCAATGTTTTGATGTGATTTACATTTTAAACCTCATTAATGGAAGCAGTCCCGTGGCTATACATGTCGCGATGATATACGTTGTAGGATTCCGTCTAACAGTGGAAACTTTTTTACCGGAACTTTCTTGTCTGTCTGCCCGTGGCATAACCCAATAACGGTTAAGTCGATTGAGTTAAACTTTGGCATGTAGGTGTAAAATTTATTCTAAGACCCTGGCCAGTTTACAGACTTTTTAAATATTACAAAGATCAATATTTAGGCATTGTTTTCTTTTCGCAGGTGGTCACATGGTACAAACCAAATGTCGCCCTAACAATATGTGCTGCAAAACTAGTACTTCCTTAAATTTTTTTCTGCGGTTTAGTACGGCAAAGTAATTTCATTTATATATTATTTTTTATTTACACTTTATTAATACTAGCTAATTGGAGAAATAGGAATAAATAATTTTATAGATATTCTACTGACTCCACGTAACATTCTTTACAAATGAAGAACATACGAAGGGCACACTGATAAGATGAGAAATAGAAAATCCAGAAGCAGGATATAAATTAATAATTCATCACTGCTTTTCCGTTGCAATTTATGAACTTTTTGCTTTCGCTCAAAATGCCTTTTAAGTTTTGTCCTTTGAAGAAACAAAAACAACTGGAACCTAATAGTAATTTTTATTGTTTTTCAAAGTATTCTCCGCGTAGTTTACAACACTTTTCCATTCGCTCTAACCAGTTATTAAAACCAATACAAACTTAATGTATTAAAACATTTATTCCACTCCAAAGTGGGGGTTTTCAATATGGCTGATTTGAAAGCGTCGACTGCTTCTTCACCGGACTGGAACCTGTAACCACGAAGAGTTTTCTTAATTCTAGGAAATGTAAAGAAATCGTTGGGGCTTAGGTCAGGTGTGTATGGAGGATGGTCAAGAATTCCTACGTTTTCCTGCTTCAAATACTCTAATCGTTTGATGAGCGCTGTGTCAGCTTGCGTTGTCATGATGTAGGATGATGCGTCGCTTTGGGTTAGATTTCCGAAGTTCGGCGATGACTTGTGGTAAACAAAGTGTGGTATATCACTCTGCATTAGCCGTTCTACGATCTTCAAGTGCAACTGTCACAACATGCCCGGTTTTCGCCACGAACGTAGCCACCATCTTCTTTGAAGTGCTTCGAGAGCGAACAACTTTAGTCGGGTTTGGTTCGTCTTTGAAGACACAGATTGTGGATTGTTGTTTGGAATCAGGATCGTAGGCATAGATCCAAGATTCGTCACCACTGATGATGTCGTTGACGTGATTTGACTCTCCTCGGTTAAACCTTTGAAGAGTTTTCTTATGATCGTCGGAAAGCAAATGCAGGATCCAACGGGAAACTAGCTTTCTCACACCAAGCGCCTCATGCAAGATCTTCTGAATGGTTGTCCCTGAGATGCCTAATAACGCCTCTATCTCCCGATATGTCACATGACGATCTTCGAGGATTAAATCTCTCACAGCGACAATGTTATCTTCAGTGAAGGTGGATTTTGGACGTCCTTCACGAGATTTGTCACTAAGACTGGTATATCCACGTTGAAATTCTAAATACCAGCGTTCGACAGTCCGCAGACATGAGGCTTCATCATGAAATACAGATGTTAGCTCTTCGGAACACTGAATCCGTGTTAGGCCTCTTCGGAAGTTATAGAAAATGATTGCACGGACATTTTCCTTAGTAAGATTCATTTTCGTACGTGACCTGACAGATTTAAAACAACGCTGTGACTAAACAATTGCATTAATCCTAATTCTTTCGATTGTTTTGAAATGCTAAATTCACCAAATTTGAATATTGAGCAGTTCTAAATTCAAAATTGGCGGCAAATATGTAAACGACAGAACTTAAAAGGCATGCCTGGTACAGTCTGAATTTGACGTTGGTAAAATGACCGATTTGTAAGCTTCTAGGTCCTCAAACCATTAATCATGTTATAAATATTTCTTTCTAGGAAATCTAATGAAATCGTTAAGGCACAGGTCAGGACTGTATGGGGGAGACCAACGTTTTCCCGCTTCAAAAAAATTGATCGCCTTACGAGCGGTCGGTTTGAGAGCTCACATTATCATTTGGGTTGCCTCTACGGAGCCCGGCCAACATTTCTGGAAAACAAAAAGAAGTGTACCAATTAGCGGTAACCTTCTGTGTTGAAGTGACAGTTTTCTTCAACATGCTGCAGGAACGCAAAACTTTTATTGGCTTGATGACATTTCGAAAACCCAAACTGCCAATTAGTGTCATCTTTCAAGCTTGTATCTATAATTCGTCACCTAAGACAATGTTTAAACAGTATATGGCTTCCCTTAGTTTAATCGTTGTAGTGTAGACTGGCACCAATCAACACGGGCCACCTTTTGCTCTTTGGGCAAATTATTGGGTACCTAGCGGGAAACTAGCTTTCTCATACCCAATACATTATACAAAATAGTTTGAATTGCAGTATTCCCAATGCATATAGTTGCCCGATTCTGCTCGTATGTCATGTGTCGATAATTTTCCTTTTTTTTTGCACAGCAGCGTTATTTCCGGTTGTTACCGCTGTTTTTGATCGACCTGTAGAAGGTGCGATGCTGAGAGGCACGACCTCGCTGGTATTCTGAATACCAGTGATATATTGTCCTTTAGCTAGGTGCCAGTGGCGAAGAGCCCATATAACACGATTCCCATTGGCTTGTTTAGGAAATGGCATCCACACTACATTTCTTTTATTCCGTGCTCTTCGTTTTGTCAAACATTTCCATAAATCTCAATACGAAAAATACACTTGGATGACAGGGAGATGCGAAGTACAGTAAAATTAACGTTTTCTTTGGTTGCTTTTCTGAGTAACGCGATTTTTTTCTCCAGTTTCCCTTTTTCAAGTGTTCACCCTTTACCACTAGGTGCTTCAAAATCAATATTATAATATTTTTCAAATACAATTTTATTGTTATTTAAATAAATAAATAAATGAAATGAAATGAATGAAATAAAATACTAGGGGGGATCAAAAAGTAGTAGGAACGACATAAACTACCTGGTAAGAAAAAAATAATAGTGGCAGGCATAGCTTAGATATTTGTAATATTAATATAGAAAAAAATCTTCGATTCTCTTTTGTTTTTTTTTCTGAATGTAGTCATTTTTTTGCTTCGTGTCGAAACATGTTTTCAAAAATGGAGAAAAACGAAATGTGAGCCGTTATTAAATACCTCTGTTTAAAAAGTTAACGACGCAAGAAATTCACTGCAATTTGGAGGCAACATTAGGAGAGTCTGTTCCGCCTTATTCCATTGCCGCAAGGTGGGCTTTTCAATTTCGAGTAGGGAGAGCGAGTACGGAAGATGAACATCGTTGCGTCCGTCCATCGACGTCAGTCACCCAATAAAATGTTGTGAAAGTCGAGAAAATTGTATTGAGCGATCGAAGAATTATCATCCGTTACTTAGTTTAAGAAACGGGCATTTCATATGGAAGTATTCAATCCATATTTAAACAATCTTTGAATATGAGAAAAGTCTCCGCAAGATGGGTGCCGAGAATGATAACCGACAGTCAGAAACAAAATCGA
This sequence comes from Ypsolopha scabrella, assembly GCA_910592155.1. Classification (NCBI taxonomy): domain Eukaryota; kingdom Metazoa; phylum Arthropoda; class Insecta; order Lepidoptera; family Ypsolophidae; genus Ypsolopha; species Ypsolopha scabrella. The sequence goes on from OU342982.1 coordinate 17,960,532, forward strand.
CTTGACATTTCGAAGAAAAAATCTTAATATAAACTTTGTATTTTTTTCTTTCTCTGTCGAAAAGAAAAGGACAGGACACGTTAAATAAGTTTAGTCCTGCCAAATAAGTTAAGTCGTGTTACACCAAATCAACACCATTGTTGGACAAGTTTCAAGAAGATTCTGTTCTTTTTTGTCTCGTTTCGTTACAATGGACGAAACATAGATCCATTATTTTGATCCCGAGACAAAACAGCAATCTTCGCAATGAAAACGGCCATCATCACCGACACCGAAGAAGTTTTGTGCCGTGGCATCAGCTGGCAAGGTTATGGCCTCAATATTTTGGGACTCAGAAGGGATATTGCTGATTGATTACCTGGAGCGTGGAACCACTATTACTGGCCAATATTATGCAGCTTTAATTCCCAAGTTGAGGAATGCCATCAAAGAGAAAAGGTGAGGAAAACTTCGAAGGGGCGTGCTGATTCATCACGATAACGCACCCGCGCACAGCTTGGCGGTTGCGATGGCTCCCATTCAGCAAGCTGACTTCGAACTGGTTGAACACCCCCCTTATTCACAAGATCTGGCGCCTAGCAATTTTTATCTGTTCCCCAAATTGAAAGAATACTTGAGGGGAAACAGGTACGAAAACGATAACGAGGTGATTGATGCCGTGGAGAGATTTTTGCAGGACCAATACAAAACTTATTTTTTGAAAATTTTTCGGTGTGTAGAGAGACTCGGAGACTATGTAGAAAAAGAAATTATTCAGTTATCAATAGTCATTTTATTCTATATCATTCTTTTGACCTCTCCTCGTATGAAAACCAAGTTCAACATTCTTCTTGATATATTGTTGAATTATCAACTTTAAACCGACACAATAAATGTTTTACAATGTTTTTAATTATGTGAACATCATTACGATTCCAAAAGGTTCACGTTATACAAACGGTTTTATTCTTACTCAGTCCAAAGTACTTGATTCCTGATCATTCTAGTAGGCCCCTTGTAGTGCAAAAGCAATGTTTCCACCTGGTTTCAGTATAATATGTCTATCTTCACTATGCACGTATTCGTAAACTGATATTTAATTTAAGTAAATCAGCTCACATAATTTTCATTTAACATTCACCCTCGTATTTACACTGTTTAATTAACATCTTGTTCATCCCGTACGAACAATAGAATAAAAACATATTTAAAGATGATTTTTTTCAGGTGGTACTGTCAATTCGAGGATACAACCTACGTAAATATTCGACGTCTTTTGGAAATACTCGGATCATTCAACTACAGGAAAACCTTGTACCTTGGGAGAATCGCTGTTGATGAACCTTTTGTACTTCCCAATGGCAATGTGAGAATTATTCTAGAAGTTCTTTATTCTTTATTCTTTATTCTTTATTGCACAAAAAAAACTTAAGTAACAAAATATATACAGGAACAACAGTTTGTACAAGGGCGAGCTTATTTCTAAAGAAATTTCTTCCAGCCAACCTTTAATGTGGTGAAAAAGTAGTGAGAATGGTGAGCAAATAAATGTGCACAACTTTAAATACAGAAAACTAAATAGAAAAAAGAAATTTAAGTTATAGATACATACTTATGTGTAGCAATAATACATACAAATATACATATATTTTTACACATATAGTTATATACAATAAATAAACAGTACGTATAATACTCAAAATGAACATACTTAGAATAAACTATCATATTTTAAACAAAAGACACTAAATAAACATACAAATATTCAAATATTCATGCTTGCCTAAAACTCAAAAAAGTAGTCAAAAATGAGTTTTACAGATTTTTTATGTAGTTTATGACTTCGTTTTTTTTTTTTCGTTCATCACCAAATTTATATACGTTCTTGTGGATGGGCTTGATGTTGCTTTTTCTCACTGTATCATATATTTCTTTCTTAACTCTTTCTTTGTCCATGCTTTATACATGCATTCCTTATTCTATTCTTATCACTCCAGCCCTTTCTTTCACAATGTCTTCATTACTTAGCTTCTTGCCTCTATCTCAAATGCCAATTTGATCGATCCAGCCCAGACGGTAGGACGCTGGACTCTCAATCTCAAGACTTAGGTTTTAATTCTACCCAGTCAAGCATGCACTAATGAGTTTTTATGTAGGTATTTATTTTTATACTTATAGCCTGACCGTTACCGCTATGCACCGCCGTGCGGAGAGACGGGGGGAGGAAAGGAAGTAGCATGAGTTCACATGCGATCGATATTGTCGAATCTTACGAGATTGGTTTACAATATTTTCAAGGATATAAACTTTTAATATATTTTAGAACATACGATACTACTACAAGGTAAGTGAAATAAGTAACTAGGTACGTTATATTAAAATTATAATTTTTATTTAAATATTTTTTGTTTCAAACAATTGAAGTAATTTTTTTTAAACAAAAATAAATAAATAAAAATTATGATTTTAATATAACGTACTTAGTAACCTGAATAATGTGGACTCACGCTACTCTTTCTTTTCCAGCACCCGCCTCGCTGCGCGGCGCAATAGCGGTGCATAGCGGTTACGGTCAGGCTATAGCACTATTGAACGGTAAAGGAAACACTGAGATAAAGTTACATGTCTATAGAATCGTGCTTTTGTACCTGTAGCACGGTGTTAAGGCTGAGGACATAAAATCGTTGGTGAAAAGAGGGTATACGATGTTGACTGTGATACTGACAGTCCAAATTCCTGATACCTTCTAGGAAATTAATATTTGAAGTATAAATATATAATAAAGTTTTGTTTTTTATGCAGACGGACAAATACAAAGACAAAACAATAAAGAGTTACAGTTTTTTTAAGAACCCTAGAGGTAGAATGAACGAAAAACGTCGCTTCACTCATCCAATTTCTCCGTTCCCATCGCCCTGACAAGACTTATATTTGTTCGTAAAAATCTTTTATTTTTCAGTTATTTTGGTATGCCAATTTTGAGGCAGGGTACTGTCTTAGCAGAACAATAACTTTAAGAATGCAACACATAGTGAGGTATGTTCCTAATATGAAAGTATTTAAATCCTTTTTATATATCATACGTACCACATCTATATATGGCAGTAGGCCCTATGTTTATGTTACCAGCTCAACCCAATTTTAGAACAAAAACTAGTTTTTTTGAAGTCCTTCAGCGCAGAAGAGAGCTAGGTTAGATAATAAGGTTAGAAATGGCAAGCCATACAATATCTACTTTATTTTTCAGATCTGGTTCATTTCTGGAAGGATGCAATAATCGAGGTGGACCTGACATTACCATTGCATTTATGCTAAGTGAGTGTTATACCTATTTTATAATATTTGAACGGGTCTATCGCGATCTAAATTAGTACATTTTAAGAGGGCATCGAGTTTTTTGAGAAATAAGTGCGTTCGTTTGATCCCTTGATGTGTCGTTATGACTTAAGATTTAGTTATGCAATTAATACGTAAGATATTTAAGGATTCATTCTGTAAATCATGCACTTTAGAAACACGATTACTTGTAGTTTCCTCGATAGAATAAAAATCCAAAGTTATCTCTAAAACACAATATAAATCCGGAAGGCCATCAGTTTTTAAATAATAACAAATCTACATGTTTTTCATATCTTCATAATGTGTGTTAATGAAAACAATACGAAGATAGTAAAGTCGATTCTGAAGGCTTTAATTTTTGTTTTAGCGCTTTAATACCTACATAAATTAGCACGCGTTACGCCCATCCTAACCGCCGCCGCCTCGCTTCCTTCCTGTCCACAGCAAGTTGCGCTTTATGCACGCACGGCTTTAAAACGCACCCTCCCTTTTTCCGGTGTACATCACGCATACATACACGGAGCGTCGCCAGAATCTCGGTGCAGCCTTAAGAAAAAAGCACCCAAAGTTTCTGGGCAGTTGCATGCCTCGTGGTCTGCAGAAAACGCGGTAGACTGCGGATTGTATTAATTTAAAGTATTTATTACTTTATTAAAGGCAATAAATGAATAAGCATCGACAAGCATATTACCAAGTAAATAGCAGTTTTTAAAAGCAGTAACATCTAAATAACTGGGACGTTGAATTTTCATATTTTAGTGTATACAGAAATTCTGGGAAATGTAAGGTTTGCAAGTGCGACGGCGGCGTCACATTCGAAAACTTATGAAAATTTCATTTGCGATCAGCAGATACAATCTACCAATATTGTTCGCTTGACAGACTGCCTTATTCTAGACCAGGCATGGGCAACCTTTGGGTAGTCGCGTAGGGTGATGTGTATAGTATACGAAAATAACGACGCAATTGGTGAACCGCAGGTTCAACTAGAAAATTTACAATGTAATATTTCCAATAGATGGGAATCTTGTGCCAAATTTTCAGATGCAAGACTACTAACATCTGAATCAATTCCACTAATAACTAGACACAAAGAATTTTGCAAATATTTCTAGGTTACCCCGGTTCGTGACTTGGATTTATTAATTTTCATCCCTGCTTATTTGTTAGTTTTTTGTTTGTTTCACTCACTCGCTCCTTTACTCAGATCGGCGAAGAACAACAAATCGCGACTTTCCGGTAAAATGTTAGTGTAATTTTAAATCGTTCCTCGTCGCGGGCCGTTTTACGGTTGCGCATATACCTATACCTTTGTAACATCTTTCAGGCTAAATCTTCTTTTTCAGGTTGGGTGTACAACACTTCTTTGATAAACGTACCGTACCTGAATGGCCCTTCTGAATATATTTCACAAGCAGATCCATCTTACTTCAGTGAACAAATCTCCTTGAGCTATGCCAGACGTGCTATTAATTTAGACAACTTTTTCGCAAGACCAGACCCTACTCGGTGAGTTAACGCTACAGTTTGCTACGGCGTAACGTTCCTCGTAGCCTTTTTTGCTACGCGTCGTAGCAATGCAAAAAATAAGTCGAATAATTTTCATGGGTATTTTTAGAGTTCCGTTTCTTTATGTAAGAAATAGGCCATGTTTGAATACCCAACTGGTGAAAATGCTTTTAGAAACAGAAATATTACGGCGGCTTCGACTGAGAATGTTAGAAGCGCCAAGGTTTGTTATTAATTATATTATATTTTTTAAACAAAATTGATGGATAACACAATTGTTTTAAAAGCGATATGAGTACGGCCAATCTCCTTTAAGCCTTTAAAATTGTTTATTTTTAGTTAATATATTTTAATCTCAAACCATTTTCAAACAACCACAAAAACGGATACTATTGAATAGTACATTGAATAGTAATTAACAATTTGATTTGTAATATTTCAGAATGTATTTACATTAGTGTTCTTTTTATGTTTCAGAATGTATTCACTACACTGTACTTTATTACCGAAATCCGAGTCTTGTTTGTACCTGCAAAAAAAACTGAAAACGAGAGATTTTGAGGAGTTAAATCTTAACAATCTTGATCAATAACTACTTTATTAAATATATAATTTGCTTTAATGTGCTTTTTATTTTACTAAATTATACTTATATTATTCTATAATATATTATTATAATAATTAAGAATATATTATTCTACGTATATATATATTATATAAACGTAGAAAAGTTCAAATATGTATATTTAAATATTGTACAATCAAATTATGTTTCGGCCCTAAATGGGTCGTCATAAATTAACACATACTCGTATGTAAGCTATACATACAACTCACTCCGGTCTAAGCAATTACAGATACCTGGTTAAAAAAAACTACAGATTTCTATCTACTACGATCTCGACGCACCTCTTTTGCCTCTTTCATATCTATTTTAGTCATACAAGCTCCTTGTATTCCTGCTGGGTGCTTTTGACTTGACTCTTCTCTGGTATATAATTAATGGATTTTATTAATTTAAACCTTGAACTTTAAATAATAATTAAAAAATCATATTATAGTCGCTGCTTTACGGCAATGTGCTCAAGATGCTTGCCACTGGCCAAATTGATTCGTTGACCATAATAAGCTACGGTTCTTGGGTCAACCGATACATCGCATAAGTCCTATAGAAGCTTTTCATTAAATCAACTGGGCTTATAAAACAGGCCATCGTTTTTTTATATAGTTTTTGTACTTCGATAACATATCACCTGTGTAAATAATGATTCTACAAATTTTTAGTTAATTTGGTGCAAGGATTATGGGCCTTTAAAAACATGGTCAGCCATTCTTATCTTGACAGTTTCCAGTTTCTGACTGATTTTGGGGTACCGCATGATGAGGTGTATATTTTACGTAATCAGTAATCAGTATATTTATTTGTAAACGTAGGTAATATTACATATTGTAGGTCTTAAAATATTTTACAAACGATCACTACGTTTGACTCAGAAGAGCGCAGAAATTAACAGGTTTTTACAAAAAATATTAATAAAGATAATTATTATCACAACAAACTAAAATTTTTACAAAAAAGTCCAAATTGCATGCATTAAAAATATAATAATATCAAATTAAATAATTAAATGTCACATAAAATACATTATAATCACATCAGAAAGTCATGCAAGAATGTCATTATTATCATTATTGAAATACTCCAAGATATTACAAATTGTCATTTAAAAATTTATCTTACCTATAATAACATTTTTCAAGAAGCGTTTTTGTTCAAAGTGTGCTTAAAACTTTCCCCAAGCAGAGCCTTTATACTGAGCGGCAATTTATTAAATATATCTGTAGCAGTTCCTAAGATACTTTTCCTGAGCATTGCGGTTTAACAGGGAATAGGACGAAGATCCTAGATACGTCATCTAATCATTGAATGAAAACAACGCGTAATAATAGCTTAAATAAAGCTATTCATATAATGTTTTGGTCGGCTTGCCTTAAGCCTGGCAGTTTTCCTATAGTCCGACCACCTTCAGGTTCCCTCGGAAAAAAGATGGGTCACAAAAGGCAGCTATCGATATGGATACAGCCAAAAGAAAACGCACTGAGGAGTAACCCTAACTGATGAAGCATTTTACTTCTGCATTTACAGTTATTGGAAAAAGTATATAATTAACGACAACACCATTGCCTAATTTTTTTCTTATCTTTTTGCCACCCGGTCTATAAATGTCCGCCAATTGCCCGTGACAAAGTACCCAAAGCAGTGCAGTAGAGATATGTAAAAATATGTGAAAATAAAATGTCCAATTTCAGAAATAATATACTTCTAGCGGGTTCAACGATCGCAAAGCCAATTTACATACAACTTGGGCTATAGATAGCGTTCTCGCTGCCACCCCCAGCCGCGGGTGAAAATTAGCCGCCCTAATATCCGGACGCCTTAGGCCCGGGCCTATTTGGCTATATGGTTAATCCGCCTCATTAAGTTTGGCGTGAACTTTAAGTTACTTTTTATCCTATAAATCAGTTCCAATGACATGGCAATGTTACTACCGAAAATAATCGCGTATTTTTGTTAATAATTAATCACATATTATGTAACGATTTACAAAATAAGTTGTTCAGTCAAGTTAGTAAAAAGTCCATAAGTCGGTAGGTACCTACGAGTAATTAATAATAAAAACTAGTGTGTAATAAAAAATAGGTACCTACTATATATACTTTGTGGATATATCAAATGGAATACAAGACATGTACTTTAAGTATTAAGTACCTAAAAATTACAAATGAAATGCATTACATCCAGATTTCGCCAGCTATGTTTATTTTGTAAGCATGTTGTTAGAATCACATCACACTAATATTATAAATGCGAAACTTTGTGTGTGTGTGTGTGTATGTTTGTTACTCTTTCACGCTGAAACGGCTGGACGGATTTGGATGAAATTTAGAATGGATATAGCTTATACCCTAACATAACACATAGGTTACTTTTTATCCTGGAGAAAAGCATGTCGTTAAACCGAATAACACGCGGGCGGAGCCGCGGGAAAAAGCTAGTTAGTAATATGTGGCGAACCTACTGTCGTATTATATACAGGTATAATGTGTACCACGCGGACCAAAATGCAGAACTTATAGAAAAAGATTCTTTGATTGGATAAAAGTATAGATTTGAACAACATTTCAGATTCCTACTGGGTATTCGGTCGAGTACAACACTTTTGGACCCCAAAATTTTCGAAAACCTCCCCGGGGCCCAAAAAAAAAAAGTTATTAAAAAAAAAATTTTTCTTTTAGCTATATCTCCGCGACGGTTCGTCTCGGACCAAACTTGGACCCCGGGGGTCCGAAAAAAGGTTTATTCGAGGCTCAAAAAAATTTTTCTTTTGGCCATATCTCCGCGACGGTTGTGCTTGGAACACCCAACGACGGACCCCTGGGATACAAAAAAAAAATCTCCTTCTTTTCCAAGTGTCAAATCTTTTTCGACCCATATCTCCTAAACCAATGAAGATAGACCCCTGTTCATGGGGTCCGTTTAAAAGGGCTCAACGAGATCTACCCGAATATCCAAAAAAAAATTTTTGGGCCCCACGGCCCAATCCGCGCAATGCGGATATCTCGGGAACGGTTGGAGCTACAGCTACCTGGTTTTCAACATAGTAAATGGCTTCCAAACGGCTACTATTTGAACAAAAAAAATTTTGACATTTGACATGTTTTGAAATTTTTCGTTTTTTTTTTAATTGCTTTAACTTCGGAACGGGATGTGGTAGCGCTTCCGGGTTTTCACTATAGTAAATGGCTTCGCAAGGGCTACTTGATGACAAAAAATTTTGACATTGTGACATTTTTTTTTTATTGCTATATCTTTGGAACGGGATGTGGTAGCGCTTCCGGGGTTTCACTATAGTAAATGGCTTCGCAAGGGCTACTTGATGACAAAAAAATTTGACATTGTGACATTTTTTCGTCATTTTTTTTTTATTGCTATAACTTCGGAACGGCTGGTGGTAGCGCTTCGGGGTTTGGACTGGAATGACGAGTATCATGGGCTCTTTCCGACCATTGACACATTTTGACATTTGACAGCTGCCAAAAAAATGTCTATCGCGTTTATTCAACCGATCGCTCTGAAACTCAGTTTCTACACGTTTTTAAGGTCGCTCTTTGTGTACCAATAAGCGAGGCCGAAGGCCGAACCGGTGACATACTAACTCGGCCGCAGGACGAGCCCGGAGGAAGCGAGCGCGAAGCCGCCGGCTGAGCGCGTGCTTCCGGAGGCCAGACATTCAAGAAGTATGACGAAATCGCGCACCGCAGGTGCGCGGCTGAGTCCACATACATTTACAAATATTCTTTTTGACACATCTTCCAACCGATGACAGGTTTTGACACTCGACACACATCCCTCTGTAAATCACGGATTTTCTACCGATTGCCTTTAAATTCACTGTAGAACGAGTCCAATATGTCACAGATACAAAAAAAAAACATAGGCACAATATATCTCGCGGGCTGCTTGCAGCCCGCGCACCACGCAAATGCTAGTATTGTGTATAAAGGTAATTTTTTTTTCTATGTTTCATATAATATTTCAATTTTGTCACATCTCTTTTAATCTCTTTTAAACATTTTCCTCTATGCTTATAAATAAATTTAGTCACAAAATCTACGCGGTTGAAGCCGCGGGCAAACGATAGTTTGCCGGAAAATAATAGGAATCGTAAATTGATCAATTTTCGAGGCAGCTAACAAACTATTGGAAAATCATAAACGGCAGTTGAAATGTATTATTTAAAACAATAAATTTTAGGTTTTTTTGCGCTGTCTGGCGGTAAGTTTATAAACTACCCAACGATTTGGCCCCACGTCAAATCATACACGAATGGACCAGTCGCTACTCAGTGTACAATTTTACGTTAAACTGACGCCCGTAGCATAAGACACTGTTCTCTGATTGGTCGAAGGCATTGGTGACAAGCCAAAAATCACGTAGATCTGACATTTTAATATTGATGTCTGATGATCTGCCGGGCATATCGTATTTGTGTTAAAACTAGGGGGGGTCGCCTCTGCTCCACTCCGCTTCGCTTGGCTCCCCAAATTTATGATCACAGCAACCTAGCACGATCCTCCTCGCTCTGCTCGTCGTCGCACCTATTTTTAACAGTGAGACATTCAACCAATCAGCGCACACCTCGCGTTCGTCGGATCATTTTACCGCGAGGTGCCGTAATATACCAGAAATGTATACGTTAAATAATACATTTCAACTGCCGCTTATGATTTTCGGATAGTTTCTAAACTACCTCGTAAATTTAAGATTTTAAGATTCTTGTTATTTTCGGGTGACATGTACAATAATTCCTTCGGCTAACCTTTTTTTCATAATTTTAGAGAAAAATTCCTATTTATAATAGAAAACAAAGTACACGGTGGTGACTTGAGAGGGGCTGTACGGCTTTTGCTTTCTGATTGTACCCTAGCCACTAGAAATGAGGAGACACTCGATGTGTTACGAAATAAACACCCTGCACCATCCAGTCCACTCTCTCTCCCACCTGAACCTGAGCTATCTTGTCCCACACTCACAGTTACAGTTCCCGACGTCACTGATGCCATAAGTGGTTTCTACAATGGGTCAGCGGGAGGCTTAGATGGTCTCCGACCGCAACACCTGAAAGAACTTACTTCACATACTGCCGGAGATAATGGTATAAAACTTATGGAATCTTTGACGAAACATTGTAATTTCCTATTGAAAGATTTACTCAACCTTGAAATCTGTCCATATTTTTACGGAGCGTCTTTGTGCGCCTTGACCAAAAAGGACGGTGGTATAAGGACGATTGCCGTTGGTAGCGTAATCCGTCGTTTGGTTGCCAAAGTAGGGTGCCGCACGGTTAAAGATGCTATGTTGGAGTACCTTCAACCACACCAACTCGGTTTCGGTAATCCCCTAGGCTGTGAAGCCGCTATACTCGCCACCCGTAAATTTGCAACTACAAATGATGGGACTGACAATATAATCATAAAAATTGACATAAAAAATGCTTTTAATAGCGTTGAGTGGGATACAATACTTTTTGAAATAAAAGAAAAAATACCATGTCTTTACCCCTTTTTATATCAATGTTATTCTTCACCGAGCAAATTATTTTTTGATTCTTCAACTATTTTGTCACAGGTAGGTGCTCAACAAGGGGATCCTTTAGGTCCTTTAATATTTAGTCTTGCCATTCAAAAAATAATATCCTCACTAGAGTCCCTCCTGAACATATGGTATCTGGATGACGGCACAATTGGCGGAAGCCCTGATACTGTATTCAAAGACATCGAAACAGTCCTCTCCAAATTTAAAGAGATAGGCCTCGAAGTGAACTTGAATAAATGTGAACTTTTCGAGTGTGGCCCAAATCATTCTTCATCTCTAGCTCGTTTCCAAAGACTTATTCCAGACCTAATAGAAGACAAGAAGAATTTTACGCTGCTAGGTGGTCCTATTTTCCCAGATGCAATCCCAGACATTATTGAAAAGAAAAATCAGTCTCTACAAAAGGTGCAAAATAGCCTGAAAAACCTCCAAGCGCATGTTGCTCTAATTCTATTTCGTAGCTGCTTGTCTATGCCAAAATTAACATACACTTTAAGGACATGTCCTGTATGGCGCTACCCGAGTGAAGTTTGTCTATTGGATTACACAATTAAGAATATCCTAGAGGAAATTTTAAATGTTAGTCTCGACGAAAATCAGTGGCACCAGGCGGCCCTGCCGATACGGCACGGTGGTCTTGGTATTCGCCGCGTAGAGGACACTAGACTAGTAGCCTTCTTAGCCTCTGCACATGGGGTCGTTGAACTTGTTACTCGCATACTTAGTAACAATGGTAACAGTTCACGGCTACCATTTGTTGACGAGGCTTTGAAGGAATGGTCTACTGTTTGCCCTGGACAAGTTCAACCAGACCATCCGGAGGTGCAAAGAGGCTGGGACGATATCCGAGCCAATTTCATAATAGAAGAGCTCAAACAAAACAATTCAGGGGAAGAATTAGCAAGACTAAAAGCCGTAACTAAACCTGAGTCCGGTGTCTGGCTTCACGCCCTTCCATCTCCACAGCTTGTTACTTTACTTGATAACGACTCCCTTCGTATTGCTGTGGCCCTGAGACTTGGTTGCCATGTTTGCGAGGAACATGCCTGCATCTGCAACTCTACAGTCGTTACAAAAGGTCACCACGGCCTGAGCTGTTTAAGATGTACAGGTAGATTCCCACGGCACCATGCCTTAAATGAAATCATCCGCCAGGCACTCGTCTCAGCCAACATCCCTTGCACCCTGGAGCCCCCTGGCCTTAGCCGGACAGACGGCAAGCGCCCAGATGGTCTCACCCTCGTTCCCTGGGAGTGAGGTAGATGTCTACTGTGGGATGCAACTTGCGTCAGCACTTATGCTAGCTGTCACTTAACCTCCACAGTCAGAACTGCAGGGTCTGCCACTGAGAGTGCCGCTAGGCAAAAGCACATCAAATACAATGATCTGAAACAAAATTTCATTTTTATTCCCGCCGCATTTGAAACAACCGGCGTATGGGGCTCTGAGGCCAGGGCATTTCTAAAGGCACTCGGAAGAAAAATAAAAGACAGGTGCCAAGACCACCGCTCCATGTCGTACTTGGCGCAAAGGATTTACCTAGCCATCCAACGCGGGAACGCGGCTAGCGTAATGGGGACCTTTGCGCCGGGTACGATGAGGGGCGGACTTTTTGATAGTTAGGGGTTTATTTCTAAGTTAATTTTATTTTTATAGCATAGGTTCTTCTTTTTCTTTTACTTTTAGGATTTTTAGTTTATTATCTTCTGTTTAATTGTAAATAATAAATTAAAGTTTGGCAGTTACTATTTAAGGGAAACTTTTGTTAAGTTATTTTAATTAAGTATCGTAGTCTATTTATAATATGAAATTGTTCAAAATTAGATCATAAATTGCTCACAAAATTTATAATGTAATCGACTGACTATAGAGTGTGGTAAATATGCTATGATTTGCGTGATTGATTACAAACTTTGATGATAATATAATCGTTTACAGTGCGACACGGACCTAATTAACGAGGGCACTGGTACAACACGGCGAACTGTCAAAATGTGACTTTTCATCTAAGAACAAGAATAAGAATAAGAATAATATGACATGTTCCCACAGTTTATTCATAAGCAGGAAGGAAATAGGCTTATATAATACTGTGTACAAATTGATGGCATCTGCTGCTATCAAGCCTGTATCTCAGCATACATCGCCTCTATCCTCAGGTATGTATACTACATATCCAAGACATAACGTCGAGCAATTCAAAACTTCAAAAATAAATAAAAATTAAAATAATATATCTATAGGTACTTAAATGCTACATTAAATATATATATACATATGGAGGAGGATTTAAGGCGCGCGTCCACATGCCGGCATCGGACGATCCGTAGTAATCGCATCAGACCGATTTTTTGGGAGTAATGCCGGGAGGTGCGTCCACTGTAACCGCAGCAACCGGATTGCCGAAGCGATCGCCATTCGCAAACGAATTTTCAACGTTGACATCGGGATTTTCGTAGCAAGCGGACTCTGATGTTTTTGGTCTGCTCTTAGCCACGCTCATTTAAAACCTCGTCGCTCTGTACTTTTGATTCTATACCACTTCACGGTGACTGAAGATAAGCTAATTGGATTATCAGATTTGGTTAAAAAAGGTGACAGTCGCAAAATAATCCCCTGGCTGTCGTCCCGGTTATTAAATAAAATAAGAAATGGTATTAAAACAAATCTTTATCATCATAAGGACTCCCTGTGCTTGGCGTATTTATTTTTGATATTGCGACAGTACGTCTCAAATGTGTCCACTTGTAAGGTGACATACAAATATACCTTATTATACCCATTTATAGGTTGCTGCAAATAACAAAGTTTATTTATTTAAAGAATTTTCAGTTTCTTTACTTTTCTTTTTCCTGCTTTTGGTATTCACTTATGCTATTTAAGTTTTACTGTTGTTAAATCACTTCATAATTATATAATTTTATTTTTAATGAATATTTAATTTATTATATTTTGAATAAAATATTTTAGACGAGACAGGACCGTTTAATAATGTTTTCTTTAAATAAACTTTTGGTCTGATTATTATACGTACGTCTCTTTATTGATGAATTTCATGGAATCATAATAATATTAATAATATTTTTTTATTAATAATTATACATTACAAATAAAAATACACCTTTAACATAAAATTACAAAATTTTGATAGAAAAGCCTGATTGACATTAATTTATGGTCGCGAAATACCATAAATCACATTTATTTAGTCGTTTTTATTCAATAATAAGAAAAACAATCATAAGTTGTGCATTTTGCACCGAGCTCGAAACGTTCCGCCTTAACTCAAAATAAACTTAACAAAATCAGTTAGTACATATGTGCATATGTAAACACAAATCATTATCCGAGCTCGAGTGTTTTCCTGAAGAGAAATTTAGGAAAAACATGTAAATCTGGAACCTCGTTAATTTGCGCGACGGAAATTATTTCCCCTCGGACGCTTCATTCACTCTTTTTTCCTTTACCTTTTTAAGATAATAAGTACAAGATAATAAATGTCGAGCATAAATAAATTAAGGTACTAAATTTTCAGAAACACAAACGGAATAAATTTTCAGCTTCTTATTAAGCTGAAATTTGGAATGATAATATTATTTTACGAGCTCAAGGTTACCTTGAATATTTTCATGTGTGATTTGGTAATTAAATTTAATATTTTGGCCAGGTGCAAGTCAGACTCGCACAAAAAGGGCCCCGTACCACCCTGCAAGGGTACGGGTACGGAATCCTAAAAACATACGTAACAACCATATTAGGTCCTATAGCAGCATTAAGGCGGGAAAAAACAATGCGCTAAAATGGTTGCGAAAATTCGGCACCTTCTGAGTGCGGAACCCTAATTTTCATTATTTTGTTGTTGTACTTCAGAGTATGTTAAGCAATCTAAACCAAATTTTTTTTTTTTTTTGGGTAGGTTCTCTTTTTTTTATTAATTGCCGTGGTAGAGGCATCATGACCATTTTTCTGTGAAAATTTCAACTGTCTACATATAACGGCTGAAGTTGTAGACAGCTTCCTATAACAGACGGACGGACGAACAACGGATGCTTAGTTATATGCTCCCGTTTGGCACCCTTCGGGTAGGGAACCCTAAAAACGGGTTGTTACAAAGGCATCAGAAGTGATATCTAATAAAAATCCCCTTAATTTACTTTTTTATTTTATGTTTAACAAATTATAATTTATTTAAAATACCTATACATTGTTGAACGATTAAAAACCCACATCACAATTGTACATGAGAAAGATGGAAAAAATGCAATCACATCATATTTTTGGGCGATTATTTGAGTTGATTCGTTATAAAGAATGGCGTATAGAGTTAACGCCACGAAAAAAGTCTCATTTATTTATTTAACCAAAGGAGTACAAACAGATAAGAGAGAAGCACATAAAATGTTACATAACAGTAATTTTACATTGTACCACTATCCTTAAACATACTCACTTATAATATACCTAAGTGTTTGAAATAATGCAGACAGGAGATAAAGATAAAATTAATATTAATGTTTAAAGCATTGTATAAAGTACAAATACACACTCCCGAGGATAAAGGCATTATTATATTTATTCCTTTACAAAAAACGGCGGCACTTCTAGTTCAACGATCGTTAGAACGACAAAGTTCGATATTCGAACCAAACGTAAAGTTTCATCGTATTTGTCACTTTTGTTTACCAAATTTTGTTCGTCCGACCGAATTTATTTATACACGTAATGGAATTTAGAATTTGCAGAACTGTCCTGCTCCAACGCATTCGTTTTACATGTGTCTATCCTGCTCAAGGGCCGCTCAGAAAATTTGCGATTTCGAGGTGTTTTTATATTATTTTAGAATTTGAGGAATATGACGGCCGTTTAATATTACATTTTGTAGGACGTTTGTTTTGGTATACTTTTTTTTGTAAAAAATTTTTATCAAATTAAATTATAATATAGATCGTAATTGAGATACATCTATGTTTTTTTAGGATCAAAGAGTTAAATATGACATATATGTCTGTGCCTCCAGTAAATAACGATTTAACAAAAAAAAAACAATTTACAAGTTAGCCAAAAATCATTTTTATCTGCATAAAAAAAAATTGCCAACCATTAACGTCTCATACACTAAATCAAACTATAACACTAAGTTTTATTACTATATATCCGTTCAGCCCCTAGAAAATATACCGTCTTAGAGATATATCGTTCACAAGCAGAATTAAAGCAGCGTTGGCACCAAAAAAATTATGCATTGTTACATGCATTATGATTTAAGTCTAGTTAGTACCTTTTACCATTTATGTACACCCAATGACACAAGTCCGTACGGCCTATAACTCCAAAGTTAAGGGTCGGGGGGAGCGGGGAGTGGTATTTTTGAACTCAGGAGACACAGTTCTATCATGCAATGGTGCTAACTCCCAAGCCGTTATGCTCGACCTATTAGAGTGCAGTATCTGTTGCACAAGTTGCAGCGTGACGTCTATATCTGCACATCGGTCCGATGCACATTACATGTGCATGTAGCCTAGCAGACCGATGGTAACCTAAGCTCACAGCCAGGTATATACGACAGTTGGGATACCTACGTCAGCTTATCTACATCAATGATACCAAGAAATACTTTATAAAAAAATTTATTTAAAAAAAAAACCCCCTGACCCAGACTAAACCAATACTGGTGCTATGACGCCTCATACCACCAGTATTGGTTCTCGTCTGGGCCGTTTGGGAAACCCATCCGGGTCCCAATGGCCTCCCACTTCTTGACGTGGTGAGGGCCCGCAGCTTCGCCGCTGCAGCGGGACCTGGTCGGATCAGTAATCTGTAAATAGAAAAATTAACATTAATTTCGTTGAAGCTTACAAGACGTTCTGAGGGTTGGGGCATACGACAAACTCTTTGCTTAAAACTTCCAACGGTAATAAGAAACTTGGATGGGTCGTTGATAGCAGTTTGTAGAAATGATATACTCACAGCAGCGACGTGCGGAGGCACCTCAGGCCTGGCGTCAGGCCTCGCCTCCGACATCAGGACGATGATCATAGCCACGCAGATGACGGCCGCCTTCATTTTATAGTTTAGTGGCTGCGAATGAAAAGAAATAAAATATTAAATTCAGTCATAAAACAGGCGCTTTATCCCTGGAAAGAATGCACAAGAGAAGTATAAAAATGCACAAAATAATTAATTTAAATATTCAATACTTACATATAGCACGGAGAGTCACGGGTCACTTGGCACGTTGGCTGTCGATGAGCTTATGAATATCAAGGATAATTTGGGCCCATTATATAGGGGCCTGCTGATATCATCGCCTGTGACGTGAACGATCCAATGAAGCAATGTAACGAAAATTGATTAGGCATTTATGAAATAATCCTGAATTAAAATTAATAAATAATTGTGGTTAAATCGCGAGCGGTTTATACTTTTGCGTCACCCATCAGAAATAATGCCGATACCATTGTAATAATAGGCAACTATTTCTGTGGTTTGGCTGAAACCCTGACGTCAACGGAAATTTCACCATATTTTTATGCCATAACTAAATAAATGTTATCATACCGTTTGTTTTTAAACTAAAGTTGGGTTTGTACCTAATGTAGCTAATACAAAGTGCATACGTTTTGACATGCTAACTTTTTCAAACTCCGTACAAGATTAACTTGCACGCCGACCAGGTGTAACTCCGTCTTGGCCGTACGTACCACCGAGCTACCGATAAGACCGCTCTGCACGTGACTATCCAAGGCTGCATGGAGATCTCGGTAACGCAACGGAACGAGGTGCAACGAGTGCGCTATCTTTGAAGAAAAAACCATGTATTTTACTCAGGCTTATCGACAGCGGCTTGGCGCCCATCAGCGAACACGTCGCAACATACAAAAGTGCAGTCGAACGTTACACAGCGGGTGCTCGCCTGCGAGGCGCCCGTAAACTCGCCTACGGGCGCCGCAGTGTCGCAGTCATAATTTCTAATTATATCATTACACGCCCACATTCCGCTGAAATTTACTGGGGTTTCCTATTAAGACACTTAGCGTAGCGACACTTCGGGCGCGCCGCACATAATTTTTGTTTATGTGATTCCACGCCCAAGGTACTTGCCGCAACCTTGGCTGAAATTCACTGGAATTCCCCGTTACGACATTGCATGTATTTGCCACATATATTCAGGCGACTTTTATCGATCGTTTCATTTTACGACGGGTCGTTTATAACGAGGAAAAGCACTTTGTGAATCGATAAATGAGGTGCTAACACACCCGTGGAGTTATTATGAAAAACCCAAGATAAAGTATTTGGGTTAATTTCGTTGCTACGGCCACAAAACAAAACTAAAGTATGAAAACGCTTTTCGCTAACATATTTGCTGCTGCTTTCGCCGTCTGAGAGTCCGGCGGGCAAGACGGTGACGGATGACACACAGCTTTATAATGTAAATAAATAAAATGTTCATAAAATGTTCGTACACTAACTAGACACACACACACACACACACATATACACATACAAAAAAAAACGTGACATGATCTCTACATTCGTCACGAACGTTTCTAGATTAAGAAAGCCTAGCTAGCCTAGGATCGACGTTACGTTACTAGAAGTCTAAGTTTTGCGCCGTGGGCTTCATGGGCTATGCAGCTGTGATTTTCTTACTTTTGTGCAACACCTGCAAGTCTTTTGCAGAGATTTATGTCTAGAACTTATCCAGGAGCAAGCCCGGAGGCTCGCAACCACCGTTTGTAGTGAAAAAATTCAAGTGCATTTTGAGTGAAATGCATCCTAGTGCATCGGGTTAAGATTGCAATAGCAAGATTCTTAGTCACACCTGAAACTGCATTCAGGCATTATAGACCGGACGGATCTGTGTTCCTGGCTGTAGTTAACGTGTAATAAACAAAAAAAGGTAAAGAGAAAATGGATTTCATTAAAGTTACGTGTAATTTCGCAAATTAGTACGTGACTAATTCTTTTTAAACCATTGTGTATCGCCAAAAAATTTACTTCAACCATTTTGTCATAACTATCCCGGGTGTTCTTAAAGATATCGAAATTTTGTAGAAAAAGAAATGGAACAAAGTGGTAAAAAATCTCATTTTGGACCTAAGTCGAGTTAAACCGCTATTCACAGGACCCACATATGTATACGTTTTTAAATTTCATTATTTAAATTTCACGGTTTGAAATCAATTTGAAAAGAGACAACATCGGTTTCTCCCTTCTTTATTGCTTCATCGTATTTGTCACTTTTGTTTACCAAATTCTCTCGGTCCGTCCGGGTATGTTTGTCTAGTAAGTTTAAAAGTTAACGTACCACCTCAGACTAGACACTAGACTCAATAGCTCAGCCCTTAGAATATCTAAGAAAAACACAACAATAAAGTTTACGTGACTCTTTTGTTTACACAATAGAAGCAGCCCTTTATTTATTATTTTACACTTATTTTATATTCACACAAAACTTGTAACAGGATATTGAAATATTTTAAAGTATAATAAAGCGGCACTTATTCCTAATAGTTTTATCATCCAGGCAACCTTTGGGTGAAAATGAAGGTGAGAAAAAATATAAAGCGCAGCATGTCATGTAACGAAAAAAGAAAAGAAAAGAAAAAATACTGGAGTAAATTACATTGACAGGGATTCCTAACGCTATAATAAACTTATTTATAAACATACAGAAATAATCAATAATAAAAATAATCCTATAAATACATAAATTTACACAGATATAACAAATGTCTAGATCAACGATAGTTTTGGATGAAAACGATGTTGGATGATTTGGGGTAATAGGAGGAGTAAACTTTTTGTCTAGAAGTACCATTGACACATTATCTTTTAACCCTTTAAAGGGCAGAGAAAATGGGCTCATATATGTAAAAAATCACTAATAAAAATCAAAATTACCAATATGGGCAAAGAATATTTGTTTTCTTTGTTTTTTATAATTATTTTATTTATTGTTAGAATTATTTTTATTTTTGATCTTTAGTTTTTTTTTTGTTTATCTGACTTTTCCATCAAGTTTGAAATAAAAATGACAATTTACTAATAATTTTCAAGTTGTTTTTTTTTTCACAAAGTGGGCTAAAATATGTTGTCCAATATATAGCCACAGCCTTATACCAACGGTAAACGAAAGCCACACAGTATCTGGCGCGGATGCTGACAATATATCGGAAGTGTCAAGTTACTAAGGATGGAAAAACTACTCATTTTTATATGTTTTTATTTTATTCGCTATGTACGGAACCCTTCAGAGTACAGGTCCTAATCGCACTGGATAATTTTCTTTTATCAAGAAAATAGCCTTCGTATCAAAGTCTTTTTAGAGTTAAGAACCTATTTCTTTAAGGGTCCGTATACGGCTAGATGTACAACTTCAAATGAGCATATCACATTGTGGCATTTATTCAATCAGTATAGTAAAAATAATGTAGACAGTAGACTCTACAGCTGAGAGATTCATTCTAGAAAAAACGCAAAATCCTCAAGGTCACTCCATAGAAAAAAAATTACGAAGCTATCCCTAAACCTCATGTTTTTCGAGTGTTAGAGGGCCTTCCTTAAATCATACAGCCTTAAAATTTGTACTAAAAATAATTGAACAAATGACATCGTCAGCTCGACTTAGAATGTTTTAAAAAATTTAATCTAGAAGCAGAGTTATTAAATAAAAACGCAAGTTTTTGTGGGCGCGTGTTTCTTGGTGGTTGTGCTAGCCACGGCTGAGAGCACGCTATTTTAAACTATAAGGAAAAGTCCCAGAGTTCAGTTCTGATTGATGCAAAATGAGGTGCTGAATCTGGCCTTTTATGCAGCTTTAAAACCTGGGTCGTAAAAAACAAACAGTATCTCAAAAAAAAATTCACTAGGCAAATACCAGGAGGACCTTTTAAAAGGGCTTTGAGCGTTACAAAGATAGGAATTACCAGCACATTTCACGCATTTCCCACTATCACGAACTGTCACATAACTTCCTTATAGTATCATGAACATTAATCCTTCCATTCGTTTCTCGCGCCATACATTTCTCAGAAGAACGATAGAACGAACGATACCAAGCTTCGACATGCGATAAAACGTAATGAGTAGATCAAGGAAGCAATTCACCCCAATAACCATCATCATCATCGCCACTATCACCCTAGCTAGCCACACCAGGAGCGGACCCAGGGACGTCAAGGGGGTCAAGACCCCTTTAAGTGGTTAATTTCCTAAGGAAAATAAGAAAACGGCAAAGATTTCGAACCTATTTAATAGAATTAATTAATTGGATAGTTAGCAACTTTTATTCAAAATGGTAATGAAGAAATCGTTTCATGAAATCCAGGCCTCCATGTCAGATCTCGACACATCCAGATATACTTTTCCAGACTTTTCCTCTGGGCTTCTGTCACTCATAGATAAAATGTTAATTAGTAAGTATCTCCTTAAAATGATCTAGAGATAAATATATGTTATGAATTTTATTGTAATGAATTTTATTTCTAATATAGTCTCATGGATACCCCTCCCTAATCTTTAGCTGAGCCCACCCCTGACCAATCCATGTGCCTACTATTTGAGAAGGCGTCACGTCTCGTCGTAAGATATTACGAGTGTGCCACAGTGATAGCTAAGGGTCGAAACTAGCTTTCTGCATCCGCTGGTTCCAGTTTTCATTTTTAAGGAATTGAATTTTAGAACGATGTAAATTCAAACTATCGAAATTGTAGAAAAAGTTGCAGTATAATTAATAACAGTAGTTTATGAAACTAGAGTACATAAATAGGTTATTAAAATACGAGTGTGAGTTTCAAAAAGGAGCCGTAGGGGAGTTTTAATAGTATCACACGAGTGTTTTAATTATAATAATTATTCAGATTTTGAATACTGCAATTGTGGAACTGAACATCAATTATTGGTACTTGTTGTCGGGGTTGGAATGTTGATATTTATTTAGTTCTTTCTATTTTCTATACTATTTAGTATCGAATTTGATACTAAAATTTTATTCGTCACAGAATCATCTATATAGCCTTCCGCTACAGCCATCGATTTCCAACCACCGTGATGTTTCAATGCTGTTATATCTCCACTAGTGTCAACTAATATGGTTGTACAAGTTCTGCGAAAACATTGTTCAGTGTATAATTGTCGGTTGGGAAGATGAAGATAATTGGCTATCGTTTTGGCCAAAATTCCAAATTTATTAATGCCGACTCCCTGTTGAATGCATTTTCGAGAAATATAAATAAGAAAACACAAGGATAGCTGCAGGTATTTGGGCGTGTATGTATTGCTTACATAATTCGTAATATTTTCCCGTTACAGTAAAAGAGCGGTCTATTTTGGTTTTCGTGTCGTAAATTTTAACTAAAATTGTAGATTCCGAAACTTCTACATCTTTGAACTGAATATTGTACATTTCATGTCATTTCATGTCAGCAAGCACCTATTATTCTAAAAATTTGTGCAATCTGTAACATTTATTAATTATTCCTATTTAAATACTGATTAAGTTAATAAATATCTAGGAATATAGCCAACTGACTATTTTACATTTTATAAAAGTACCTTTGTTGGTTTATATAATTTATCGGGCGCTTCATTTAAACATTTATTCAATTGTTCCTGTGAAAATGTTTTGGCTTTCTCCCCTTTATATCCTTGCAATTTGCGTTTAAGAAATGGAATCAGTTTCGAATATTCAGTGATATTAATTTCGTTGGAAGTACTGAGTATACTTTTAATATAAATAATTAAATATAAATTACCCTATAACGACAAACGATTCAATTTGAATTATTCAATTTATCCAAAAAGTCTTGGAAGTAGGCTAATAATACGTTTTCGGAAAACGATGAAGCTTTTTTAACCATTTTCCAGCCCGAAAATTCCTGATACCATCTGTCGTGAATCGTTTTTGATTTTTCTGTTAAGAGGCTGTTCTTCATTTTAGTTGTTGTTTCTAGAATGTCAGGTGGAGTCATATTATCATCATTATCTTAAAATGATGATCTTTATTCTTAATAACAATAAGAAACTTAGATAATTATCCTAAAATTACTTAAAAATATTGAACTAATATACACTAAAATACTTCTTTCTTATCAAATAAAAGCTAAAAATGTTTGCTAGATCGCCGCCGTAATGTGGCAGAATCCTCAAAACAAAAGGCTGTTCGCATTTCTTCTTTAGATTGCCAAACTAAGGCGTTGTCTGAGGTTTAGCCCAGCCCTTGGATCCCCGGAAACGTCAACCAACTGCGAAGAAACCCCATGGCCCAAATATTTCGACACCAAAAGTCGCAAACATGACTGTATTCAGAACCAAGCTCTGTATATTTCCGCGTTTTGTTTGCCTCAGCCGCCAGCCCTAGCGGCTGTCGCTTGGATGTGGAACGGAGCGAGAGTGTCAACGCATATTCTATCCCACAACAGCGACTTACCGCATTTCCAAGGAATGAGTGACATACCAAAAAAATAAGGAAAAAAAATCAAGAGCAATATAGAACTTCTGATATAAAACACAGTAAATAATAATTTCCAAGTACACTATGGCGCCAAAATCCAAAAGTTCACCGCGTAAGTGCGCGTTGCGCGCGAGATCTGTAATACGATATCTTTTTCTTGGATTAAATTTATATTTTATTGATGACAATAAATATCTCAGATTCCAATAATGTCAGTCATGTCATACGCGTTTTCTAAACTCTATTAGTCTAGGTAACATGATCGTAAATATCAGCGCTTCTACAGTCTCCAATTACTCCAATACGTCATCATACTGTAGCAGTTCTTACTACTAACTCGCAAAGGTAGGTAGAGTATTTTGAGTGCCTAAATATTTCCAACAGGATATAATTATTTAATCATTGACAACTCGTTTCCGCTCACTGCTACAGTCCTTGACCGATCTCATACATGTTCTATAAGGTACCTTGTAAAGTTGGTGGTCTGCCACTTCCTCGTCTGCTATAACCTATTGGCCACCACTCTGTCTGAGATTTACTCCACCTGCCATTTCTTCGTTGGGTAAAGTGTTCTCATCACTATTTTAGTCCTGTGATTTGCCATCCAATATCAACAGCTATGGTCTTACGACGATCTTTATCAGTTTTAAAAGTAATAATCATATAAAATGATAAACCAAGTGGCCGAGGGTAAATTGTTTATTTACTCTCTGTGGATCGGATGTTGCACTGAATTTTATCAAAACCCTAAGTTACATCGTTGTTTGTATTATATGAATCTGTCATTTATTCGGCTGATTACGGCCTCAATGAAGAGGCCGAAATATATTTAAAAAACTCTTTTTATTTTATTAATATTTGTAACATTATCAATATTTAAAGTAAATGAAAGGTAGTTTTCAGTTTTTTTAAAGCAATTACAACTATTTTAATAGTTTTCAAGAAAAACCCGTGTGACAGATGGATGGACGGAAATGAGAGTGATCCCATAAGGGTTCCGTTTTCCCTTTCTTAGGTACGAAACCCTAAAAAACGAACCCGAAATTATTCTGCATGATTGAGTGGAAAATATCCAGGACCCTAAAATGGTTGCTCTGATTCAATCCCGGTCTTCAAACAAATGTGCCGTCTATCCCAAGAAAAATGTGAGCCAATTTACATAACGGCTTTTATTGATGTATGTGTCTACAGCCGTATTCAAGAGATATTGTCGGCTCTCGTTTAATATAATACTATTTACAACTGTTTTATCTTTATTTTGTATTTTATGGGCGATTCTTATTTTAGGAACGGAATCACAAAAAAAAACGGATCGAGTGCGAGAGGACTCGTGCCCTGTGCTTAAAACACAAACGCATTTCACAAGCAGTTAAAAGTCCAAACTAAGTTAACACTCATGATCATTAACTAAGCTCTTTGTATTATTCAAGGGATCTAATTTAGTTATATCTTTTATATCTCCATGCGTAATTAAATATTAAGATTTTTAATTTATTTAATTTGATTGAGAGCACAAATAGTCACACATAAATTTCGATAGATACGAGTAAAATTGAATAGACCTGGAGGTTCTTAAGGCGCGTGTTCCCGGCGTCATCCGTTACATTACACCCATTGATGAAGTTTTTTCTCTTAAACGGCTTACTTAAAAATTATGAAAAAAATATATGTCATTATTTAAAGTAAGTATAAGAAACAATCTCATTGCAGGAAATTATTCTCGCCTATAAGAAACGCCTCGAAAATATTTCCCAAAGTCAAGCTGTTTTTAGAATAAAATTGGCTATTTCTTGGAAACCGCTAATGTTATTTGTATGGTTTTTGAACTAAAGTACAAAAAAGTATAGCTTATAAAACTTATTGCAGGAAATTTAAGAATGTTAATTTACAGCAGAGTTAATAAATAAAAACTAGATATTTTGAGAGCGCATGGCGTCAAAGTTTTGGAGCAGTCGATTACAAAATCAAATGCAAGGTTTCAACGCTCATTTCGACTTAATTAAAAATATCTCAAGGTCATTGGAGGCTACAAGGGTCTTAAAAATAATTGGTAGTTTTTTTCCCTCTACCTACGGATGTACGGAACGGATTTTATCAGCGGTAAAATGGGAGTCAAAGCCATTTCGAACATAAGCAAAACATCGGAATCGGAAGCAGTTGCATTAAGATGTCATATTGGTTGTCTCTAGCCGACTGGTGATGTCCTATCTGTCAAGGATTATATAGAAAATATTTCGAAATACGACCTTTACTGAAGAGGCTAAGATTCGTACCCGCATTATTTTAAGGGGGGGTTATCCCGATTTCGTCTCTTTTAAAATTTATTTTAAGCCAATAAATAGCGAAGATAAAATTTTGTAAAAAAAATAATTTTCTATTCCACTCTTTGATCTTGATATTTCAGCCGTTCGATACACGATTACTTACATTTTCCTCGATCCATTTAAATCGTAAAGATAGGTCTGAACTATGATCTAATTATCATTATTATTATTATAATTTCATTTGAGCTATGTTAAGTTTTGAACAGTAAAACTTATACTAAAATAAACATCTTAAAAAATGTAATATAAAATAGCCGTCATTTGAAAAACTCATCACTCTAATTCCAAAATAATAAATAAAAACACCTCGACACCGCGAATTTTCTAAGCGGTGCCCTTCCCCTAAACAGGATGACCATGTGTAAAACGAAAGCGTTGGAGCAGGACAAATTTCGCCGGATAACCTAGCCTTAATGGTTTTACTGTTTTTATATTGGCTTTAATTTTAGTTATTAATTTTCTTAATTCCAAAATAGTTCTTTAGTGTTAATCACAGAAGCTACATTACATTAGCCTTCAGAATCGAGTTAAAAGTAATATCAGATGATTTCACTACTCTAACTACAATTAAAACGCCTTCAGAATCGGCTATAATATGAGCACTACACGTTTGTTCGAGGTACTGGAATACGGAAAAGCTTAAAGTAACATACTTAGTGTTGCTCTGTATTGTTGGGATCATTAACGTGTATTTCACTCAATAAAGCAATCGATGAAGCCATGAAGTATTAAAAAAAACAACTGCCTCCTTTTACAAGACTGTATATAAACATCAAATATGTTTCAACCCTTTAATAAACTTTTAATACTTCCTCCAACTATTTCCATAAAGGATCCAACTAAATCCCCGAAGTAGACGAAATGGGACATTGTTTAAATATTATACCCACCTTTATATAACAATTTGGAACTCTATTTGTTCTCATTACGGAGTTTTGTGTGTCCAAAACTAGTAGTTAAATTGGGAAAGTCTTATGCGGGTGGCAGATATATTTACACAATGTACGTATACATTATGTCATTTCCTTATCAGGATTTGCCCTTTTCTGTTTGAATAGAAGCGAGAGATCCGATTAGATTCCCGCTTTCGGCGGCTTCCAACCAAGAATGTATTTTTGTGCTTCCATGGTCTTTGTCAGAACCTTCTGGTTGTCGTGAAAAAAAAAACATTTGTATAAAAAAGTAGACGTCAACTAACGGATAAATAAAATCCCTTATGGGATCGCTCTCATCTCCGTCCATCCGTCTGTCACACGGGTTTTTCTTGAAAACTATTAATATGGAGTTGATGCTCGTGATTGTTGGCACTTGGTGGAACTTTTGAAACATTTTTTGTTTGATAAACACTTGTACTTGTCCACTTATTTATATTAATTTCCCTTACCGGTTTCGCTGTTAAAGCATTATCAAAGGTTTGATCAAAGGTTTGATCAAAGGTTTGATCAAAGGTTTGATAATGCTTTAACAGCGAAACCGGTAAGGGAAATTAATATAAATAAGTGGACAAGTACAAGTGTTCATCAAACAAAAAATGTTTCAAAAGTTCCACCAAGTGCCAACAATCACGAGCATCAACTCCATATTAATAGTTTTAAATAGTTTTAAAACCTTTGATAATGCTTTAACAGCGAAACCGGTAAGGGAAATTAATATAAATAAGTGGACAAGTACAAGTGTTTATCAAACAAAAAAAAACTATTAATATATTTATAATTTCTTTGAAAAAAACTGAAAATTACCTTTCATTTCCTTTAAATATTGATAATGTCACAAATATTACCTAATAAAATAAAAAGAGCTTTTGCAATATTTTTTGTACAAATAAATATTTTTCTAATGTTTATCTTTTTACAACAAGAAAATATAAACCTACAATGTTATAAATAATAAGGAATACATACAAATAACAAATGAGCTTCTCCTAAATTTACGTACATAGTTTTTGTATACCACTTGCTATCAAGTAAACCTGTATTGTACACCCGAAAGGCGTTAGAATGGAGACCACGTCCAGTAAAGCGTAGTGTAGGCCGACCTCGTGCCCGCTAGACCGACGACCTGAAGTTGTGGGGGCGGCTGGATGAGGAGGATGGAGAACCGCCAAAAGTGGCTTAATATTGGAAAGGCCTATGTCCAGTGGTGGACTATGACAGGTTGATGGATGGATGGGATGGATGTATACTCTAATAAACATGCTTTACCTGCAGTACGACGATAGGGCTCACCCATATGTAGGTACTGTGTAAATACAATTTTTTTCTGGTGTTTTGACAATACATTAAGGCTTAAGGGTAAGGCTATGGGTGGGTATATACCTATGACAAAAATTGTGACTATACAAATAAGTAATAATTTGATGCATGTTACATTTTAAGTTGATATTTTGTATGTCTCTACAACACAACATAATATGGCCCAATAACATCTTGTAAATCTATGTTGAAAAATAAATATATGATATGATATAGAAATCTGAATTATCTTATTCCAATTTTAATGGGCTCGCCTTCTCACCTTTATCGCTCACTACATTAGTATAAAGCTCGTCTTTGTTTGATAATTTTGTATTTTGTGCAATAAATAATATTATTATTAATAATATTTTATCGCATTGGGACGTGACGATCGTCGGTGATAGGTTAGTGTACCAGTGTTGATTGTTCCCGTGACAGTCCACTTGTGCCCGAAGTTCGGGGATAGGGCTCATCACCCATCACTTTTGAGACGTAATAATCGTCGATGAAAAGCGGATGTACTAAGCGTGACTGTGACTTGCAATTCACATTTCACACTTGGGAATACCTCTGACACCCCCTCAGAGATACGTGTCGTGACGATATGTAATGCAAAATATCTCCATAAATTATGATTTTTGATGTTATAGAAAATAAAAGCATGTACAGATGCCTGTAGTTCAAGCTCAAAGCTTGTACAGATGCCTGTAGTACAAACAGAAAGCTTGTACATACGCCTGTAGTTCAAGCTCAAAGGTAGTACAGACGTCTGTAGTTCAAGCTCAAAGCTTCTACAGACGCCTGTAGTTCAAGGTCAAAGCTTGTACAGACGCTGTAGTTCAAGCTCAAAGCGTGTACAGACGCTTGTAGTTCAAGCTCAAAGCTAGTACAGACGCCTGTAGTTCAAGCTCAAAGCTTGTACAGATGCCTGTAGTTCAAGCTCCCTACTTGTAAACTATTTTGACAGCTATGCCGCCGCTGTAAGAACTACCAATAGAGAGCCAGTCATGCTGGCGTCTGTGCATAAAACAGCCACCTGAAACACCTATTTTGCAAATTAAAACTTTATAAAATTTCAAGGAAGTGTAAATAAGCAAAGCAAAATATTTGATGTGACGTTAATGAGTTCTCCAAATTAATTTTAACACGTGTTCCTCGGCACGCTCTTAACTAAATTGGAATCTAGAGCACGCATAAATAAATTTAGCACAATTTTAGATCATGAAATTGAAAGTAATGTAAGAGAAGTAGGTGGAAAGAGGCTTAATAGTGGACGGTGTATATTTGACAACTAAATAAAACTGGCCAAATGCGTGTCGCGCCACGCGCAGTGTAGGGTTCCGTAGTTGCCCAGTACATTTTACAAGTTCGTCTACTAAATATAAATCGCGCCAAACTTCTAGTCCACTCGGAA
This sequence comes from Ypsolopha scabrella, assembly GCA_910592155.1. Taxonomy (NCBI): domain Eukaryota; kingdom Metazoa; phylum Arthropoda; class Insecta; order Lepidoptera; family Ypsolophidae; genus Ypsolopha; species Ypsolopha scabrella. The sequence goes on from OU342982.1 coordinate 17,989,945, forward strand.
GTTGCTCTCCCGAAGTAGGCCCATACATTGTCGTGTTTAGAGATGACCAAAAGTTTGACGCGACCTGTACTCGTAAACCAGTAAACCCTACTTAGCTGTGATAGTTTTCCTCTCAACTTCATTACATACTGTACTTCTGTGAATTTTTCCACATATTCATAAACAACCGTTTAGCCAGCAGGGGACACTTTATTCTAACATAACTTACAATACAAAATACAAATACAAAATACAAAATCACTTTATTGCATGAAAAACACATAACAAAAGACGTAAATTAAAATAACAATGATTATATATGGACATGCACAGAAGTAATACACAAAGTTGCCAAGGGTCCCCAAACTCGGCTAAGCCAGAAATGCGGGGTACCAATATTCTTATTAATGTACCAATGATATTACATTGTTTACATAATTAGGTTAAAAACTAGTAGAAAAATTTAGCGTCATTCATATTATTAATCTATCATTCGTTCATTCTTTCATTCTATATATTAATTGTGCATTAAATTAAAAATAACAAACAATTTAGACCAAATACAGAAAAATAATAATAATAGCAATATTTTTACAGATCTTTACAGCAAAAAGGTAGCAATAAGGTTTCAGTTTTCTTATAGTTTAATGTTCTTAACCAGTTTAATAGCTTAACATGTGCTTGTGCAACAGAAGAGGTTTTAATATCCACGTGCTTGAGTATGTTGTTATAAATAAGGGATCTTATATGGAGACCGAATCTACTCGCAAACGCTGTCTTAACAGACGCTCCTGGCATTTTAAAAACTCTCCTTTCTAAATGATTATTATACTCAGCTGAACAAACCATAGCTCTGTGAGAAACAACAGCAATTTTATGAATATAAAGTTGGCGTACAGTGAGGACTTGAGTTTCCCTATACAATAGCTCGGTATCAAAACGGAAAGGTTTTTTCAGCATCACCTTTAATACTGAGCGTTGTGCCCTTTCTACCAGAATCATGAAAGTTTTAGAGGCACTGCCCCATACCGGAATACAGTATAAAATCAGTGATTGGCAGAGCGTAATATAGATCAATCTGAGGATTTTGGCGCAAGCTATATTTCGAATCTTTTTCATGATTCCAATTACTTTACGAACTCGCTTTGACAACCAGAGAATGTGATCCTTAAAGGTAAGTTTTTCATCGACAATGACACCAAGATATTTAATACTGTTAATACGTTTGATGACATCACAGCAACACGGCAATTGGGAGTCATAGTTTTTGCAGGAATGTATTCTAATGCCATTGTGTGATGGGGGTTCAGAAGCGGCAGTTTTATGGAAACACATATATTGAGTTTTCTTATAATTTAGTGTGAGAAGATTGCTTTGTAGCCAGTTAGATATTACAGACATCCCCTCCTCAGTAGCCTGAAAAGTATTTTCCCATGTGGCACCGTGAAACAACACCACCGTGTCATCAGCATAGCAAATCGTCTCCACCCCATTCATCTGAAGTTCATGAATGTCGTTCATGTAGATTATGAATAAGGTTGGGCCCAGTATACTGCCCTGTGGGACTCCGTAGCTAACCGTCACTGGGTCACTTCTGTGATTGCCAATCTTCACCAGCTGTTTTCTACCAGATAGATAGGTGCGGAACCAGGACAATGCAGTGCCTCTTATGCCTAACATTTCAAGCTTTTGTAGGAGGATTGGAGTTGAGACCGTATCGAAGGCCTTAGCAAGGTCCAAGAAAACGCCTACACATTTGAGACCTTTGTCTAGGTAAGTAGATACTAGATCCGTAAGGAGAGAAATCGCATCCTCAGTTGATCTCTGCTGCCTAAATCCAAACTGTCGATCCGCAATGACGTCAAATTTGTTCAAAAATTTTACCAGTCTCTTGTTCACCAGTTTTTCCAAGATCTTAGATAACACACTCAACAAAGAGATTGGTCGATAGTTGTTTGGGAGGTCTTTAGGGCCATCTTTATGAATAGGCACAACCACAGCTACCTTCCACGAGTCAGGAAAGCAACCATCGCTAAAACTCTGGTTAACTATAAATGTTAACGGTTCTAGTATCAGGTCACCAATGTGTTTTATTAGCTGGTTGCTTATCTCGTCGAAACCTGGCGCGCTGTTTGTTTTTAAATTAAGGATAGTACTGGCAACTTCTTGTGTATCAGTAGGCTCCAGGAAAAAGGAGTTGACTGGACCTTTCCTCAGTTTAACTTTAGCAGCTAGACTTTCTTCTGTATCACCTAGATCTGTGAGAATTCGATTCGCTAAGTTACTTCCTACTGAGGAGAAGAACATAGCGCACTTATCCAACGACTCTTTGGAATTACGACCTATGGTAAGGAGCTCTGGATTTTTCGCTTTTTTAGTTTTAAGGCTACAGACATTTTTGATAGCATTCCAAAGGGATTTAGTATTAGAGCTGTTTTCCTCAAGTTCTTTTCTCTCATAATCCGATTTGAGTTTCCGCAGTAATCCGTTTAAAAAATTTTTATATCGCGTATATGTAATTTTTAAAACATTGTCCCCAGGACTCCGCCTAAGTTTTGCATGCAGTCTGTCCCGATGTCTACTACATCTCATAAGCCCTGGAGTAATCCATGGTTTGAGATTGAACTTGGACCGACTTATTTTTACTTGCTTAGTATGTTTTGAGATGGTATTAGAAACAATACTGACAAAATTATAAACTGCACTGTTGACCTCAGCTTGCTCTAAGACTGTGCTCCAGTTTTCTAATTTAAGCTCATCAGCCACACTTTCGAAGTTGATAACAGTTTTAAATCTATTTTTATTTTTAAAGTCGGGTTTAATATCCATCCCCACCAAAGTGATATTGTGGTCGGTGACGTCTGTTTTACAAACCACTCCTACTACGTTAGTTCTAGATTTCACGAAAATGTGATCAAGACAAGTTTTAATACGGGTTGGTTTGGAAATCGCTGGCAGGAGACCAAACTCTGCATTAAGACATAAATACTTAGAAGGATCAACCCTGGATAAATCAGTCGAAATTATATCTATATTAATGTCACCGACTGACATGATGCATGATTTATCTTTGGATTTATTGAAAACGTCCTCAAGTGATTTCAGGAATATTTCCGTATTTTTAAAGGATGGTGATCTGTATAAGCAGATCAGGAAAACTACATTTGGAATTTCTACGGTAAGACAACATGATTCATTAAACTCAGGTTCGGAGACCGTGGCATTCCATTTATTTTTAACATAAATAACTACTCCGCCATTCTGATTAATATTTTTGAGTGTGTGGTATGACGTATATCCCTGTAGATGATCCACTACTGATGTCTCATCCAATCGGCATTCAGTGAGAACGAGGACATCAAATTGTAAGTTCATGCGTTTTAGCACCACTAAAAAACAATCCAAGTTTTTGTCAATACTTCTAATGTTGAATGACAAAACCTTAAAACTTTAAAGCTTAATATTTCGCCAACAGATCCCTAAATCGAAAAATATTTTTCACACAGCCATAATGTTTTTGGATGATCTATCTAACGACGTCGCAAACTATGGAATAGACGAGAAAAAAAAATCATCTCCAATTTACGTGGTTATGAGATACACTTAAAACATTATTTTTCGAGATTTTTTTTACCGCTTTGTCGGCGTAATTAATATGTATCCATCCATCAGCCTGTTTCGTCCACTGCTGGAAATAGGCCTTTCCAAGACTTCGCCACTTTTGGCGGTCCTCCTGGAAGAAATTCCCATACTCACACACGCTGAGCAGGCGGGTTGGTAAGTGCGGAGCCGAAACCCTCGCACCGTGACGCCGCTGCCCGTCACCAGTCTGTTCTTTTATAAGATCCGGCATTTTGGGATGGATAAACCGCCATCAAACGGTCCTTCTGCGAGCTGTCCTCTTACTCTCCCCCGAATAACCTCGGGAGGATTTGCGAGTAAGATCCACAGTCGAGGCCGGGATGAGCTCTATCACCTCCATAATTAATATGTATAAATCTATCCCAAATTACAGCTTTCTAGTAATAATAGTCTCTGAGCCAAACCACGGACAGACGGACATGGCGAAACTATATGTTGTCGGACTACGGAACCCTAAAAAACGCAAATTGATAGCAATAACGCAAGCACATGTTCTTGATGTCTTAACGATAATTTTGGATGGCAGTTGAAAAAAAACTTAGGGTGTGGGGATTATGAGTTGACACCTCTTAATCATTTAAATGAAATTGAAACGAAAGTAAACAGAGTTGGTAAGTAAATTGAAAAATATTTAGGGATGTCGTGCCACGAAATTTCCTCAAATATGGAAAAATTTCAACAGAATTTAAACAAACTTTTAATATTCAAATTTAAGTCCTATAAGTATAATAATTGGTGTTATTTAACACTATGTTAAGAAATGTTAAGAAAATTCAATTTACTATTATTTAAACGGTGAAATATAATAATTAAATTAATCTATTTGCTTCTGACCATTTACTCATTTTAGGTCTTTATAAATAACTTTTTAAGCCATAATACTTTCTAACATAATGTGTTATTTGAATTGGCGATAATTGAAAGAACTTTTAAAAAATCGGGATCTATTGATTTTCGACGATTTCGAGAGCAATTTAACTTCAAACATAGATAAGATCGAAAAATCTGGCTCGTTCTCATTATTCACGCTCTACTCATAGTCTTGTTCTAAACAAATTTTAACACAAATATGTGGATGGACGTAATCAACCATTACAGTCTTTCGGCCATGCTAATGACGCTGTTATTATGGTAAAATCAACAGCTCGGCAAACATCCATCGAGTGCAAGCAACCTTTTATCACAGAACGAAAGGAGCTTGGAAAAAATTCGAACTCTTTTCTGACAAGCTAGCTACAGAAAAACTAATTTTCGCAAAAATACATTGTAATATTATTACCATTACATACTGAATACAAAGACCTGTCAGAAAAAAATTCATCCTGGCGAGCTATTTAAAAGTGTGCAAGAAATCTGAATAACTGTTCAGTAAATCCGTATGAAAATCCATTATATACATATGACTAGTGTTTTGCGTGGTGCGCGGGCTGCAAGCAGCCCGCGAGATATGTTGTGCCTTTTTTTTTTTTTTTCCTTTTCTTTTGTATGTGCGTTTTTTTTTCTTTGAATCAGTGACGAATAGGACTTGTACTTGAGTGTAGTAGGTGCAATCGTTATAAAATCTGTGATTGACAGAGGATGGGATGTGTGTCGAGTGTCAAAACCTGTCATCGGTTGGAAGATGTGTGAAAAAGAGTCATTGGGCATTTTGTTGGACTCTGCCGCGCACCTGCGGTGCGCGACATCGTCCCTCGGTGAACGGTAGGGTCATGTTGTTTGACTTGATGACTCGGCCGCGCACCTGCGGTGCGCACCCTCGTCATAGTTCTGGAATGTCTGACCTCCGGAAGCGTGCGCTCAGCCTGCGGCTTCGCGCCCGCTTCCTCCGGGCTCGGCCTGCGGCCGAGTAAGTATGTCAACTTATTGTAACAACAAAAGACCGAATATACGGTATGAATTTTCAAAAACGACCGAATATCCAGTATGAATTGTCTAAAACCACCGAATATTCAGTATGAATTAGTTCCAATAGAAATACGTCAACTTATAATAAAAAGACCGAATATACGGTATGAATTTTCAAAAACGACCGAATATCCAGTATGAATTGTCAAAAACCACCGAATATTCAGTATGAATTAGTTCCCATAGAAATACGTCAACTTATAATAAAAAAACCGAATATACGGTATGAATTTTCAAAAACGACCGAATATCCAGTATGAATTGTCAAAAACCACCGAATATTCATAAACATAAACATAAACATAAAAACATTTATTGATGAAATACATGCAAACATAAAAACATCTTTATAAGATTACACAATAACTTATTTACAGTTAATTCAATCAGACAAGATGTACAAAGCTTATTAGTACCCTATACTAGACTTTTTAGGTCCGTACCATAGGGCACCATCAACCTTGGAGCAAATAGTTGTGTGTGTCAGGGCTGCGTGAGTGTAGTGTTGGTGGGCGTAATTGGTGAGTAAATGATTATTTTGAAGTGCATTAAAAAAGTATTCTTATTTATTGAGTGATATTAGTGGTGAGTGTAATGCAGTTTTAGGACTAAGTTGACGTGTTTAACATGGTTAAATGAAGTTATTATTGTCGTTTACTATAAATATGACTAAAATATGATATAGTAATAAAAGACAAGGACATAGTTTGTTAGTGGTTCAAAAAATAATAATAATAAAGAAGGTTATAGTAAATGAATAAAACGAGAATAAACCAAATTTTAGGGATTAACTTTTAAGACAAAAAAAAAACTATCTACTTTATAATTTGGAGGAGGTTTTCGCAAGAGTTATAGTCAAGGGTAAGCAGGTGTTGTAAAAGGGTCTTTTTCAGGGTTGTTCCTTTAAGTTTTGTGAGACGAAGAGTTTTATTTAATTTGTTGTGTATGTATGGGGCCAAGAAAACTTTATGTCGTTGGCCAAAAGATGTCTTCATGAGGGGAACTTCCCACTCGCCAGCTCTTCTGTTTGACCTTTCATTATTGTGTTTTAGAACTGAGATATTACTTGGCTTAGTGATTATCTCCATGATAAAAAGTTTTCTGACGGTCAAGAGTTTGGTTTCCTGGAATAATTGAGTAGTGTCATGAGTAAACGGTTTCTGAAGCATCACTTTCAATACCATTCTTTGAGCTCGTTCTAAAGCGATGAAATGGCTTTTAGCTGCTCCACCCCAGGATGTTATGCAGTAGTTTAATAAGCTCTGGCACAGGGCAAAGTACAATACTCTTAATAGATTCCTCCCCATATTCAGTATGAATTAGTTCCCATAGAAATACGTCAACTTATAATAAAAAGACCGAATATACGGTATGAATTTTCAAAAACGACCGAATATCCAGTATGAATTGTCAAAAACCACCGAATATTCAGTATGAATTAATTCCCATAGAAGTATGTCAGCTTATATTAAAACGACCGAATATACGGTATGAATTTTCAAAAACGACCGAATATCCAGTATGAATTGTCAAAAACGACCGAATATTCAGTATGAATTAGTTCCCATAGAAATACGTCAACTTATATTAAAACAATCGAATATACGGTATGAATTTTCAAAAACGACCGAATATCCAGTATGAATTGTCAAAAACCACCAAATATTCAGTATGAATTAGTTCCCATAGAAATACGTCAACTTATAATAAAAAGACCGAATATACGGTATGAATTTTCAAAAACGACCGAATATCCAGTATGAATTGTCAAAAACCACCGAATATTCAGTATGAATTAGTTCCCATAGAAATACGTCAACTTATATTAAAACAACCGAATATACGGTATGAATTGTCAAAAACGACCGAATATCCAGTATGAATTGTCAAAAACCACCGAATATTCAGTATGAATTAGTTCCCATAGAAATACGTCAACTTATATTAAAACAATCGAATATATGGTATGAATTTTCAAAAACGACCGAATATCCAGTATGAATTGTCAAAAACCACCGAATATTCAGTATGAATTAGTTCCCATAGAAATACGTCAACTTATAATAAAAAGACCGAATATACGGTATGAATTTTCAAAAACGATCGAATATCCAGTATGAATTGTCAAAAACCACCGAATATTCAGTATGAATTAGTTCCCATAGAAATACGTCAACTTATATTAAAACGACCGAATATACGGTATGAATTTTCCAAAACGACCGAATATCCAGTATGAATTATTAAAATACGACCGAATATTGAGTATGAATTTTGTCCCATACAAATACGTCGACTCATATCGATACTACTAAAAATGCGGGGGGGGGTTCGATAAAAACGACCGAATATCCAGTATGAATTTTCCAAAATTACCGAATATTTAGTATGAATTTAGTTCCCATACACTAACTTCGACCCCTATACATGGTACCAAACATTGGGGGGGGTTTCGAAAAAAACGTCCGAGTTGGCTACTATGAATTCCTTCCAGCGATAGGCAAAATTCCTGCCGGGGGGGTAGGCGAGCTGGCTGCGCCAGCCCGCCAACCCCCCCGGTAGTAATTTTGTACTCGCTGGCTTCGCCAGCTCGCAGAATCCTATACAAAACAGGGTTTGGGAAAACGACTGAACCCCCCCCTAAAACAAAAAAAAGTCTAAATTTTCGATTTTAACCCCACTCAGAATGACATGCTCTACCACCCCCCCCTACATCATATTAACGTAAAACCCCCCCTTCAAACTAAACAACCATGTCAATGAGTGAGTCAGTCGGAACCGTATTGCAACTTTATATATATTTTTGTACTCGCTGGCTTCGCCAGCTCGCAGAATCCTATACAAAACAGGGTTTGGGAAAACGACTGAACCCCCCCCTAAAACAAAAAAAGTCTAAATTTTCGATTTTATCCCCACTCAGAATGACATGCTCTACCACCCCCCCCTACATCATATTAACGTAAAACCCCCCCTTCAAACTAAACAACCATGTCAATGAGTGAGTCAGTCGGAACCGTATTGCAACTTTATATATATTAGATTAGATAGATTAGATTAGATTAGATTAGATAGAAAATAGATTAGATAGAAAATTAGAATAAAACTGTCCTTGTCTATGTTTTTAAGACATTTAAGGAGTTTGGCGATCATAAGGTTGTAAGCGGCCAATTTAAAAATAAAATAAAAATTATTACAATTTCATGTTTAGAAGAATGTACTAGAAATGTTTGCTATATTTTATAATTGTAATAATAATAACAAAAATATATATTTTTTTATTGATATTATGAGTATATTTCAAACCATTGAGTACTTAAAATTTATCATCAACTAGCTTTTGCCCGCGGCTCCGCCCGCGTGTTATTCGGTTTAACATCATGCTTTTTTTCGGGATAAAAAGTAGCCTATGTGTTAAGTTAGGGTATAAGCTATATCTATTCTAAATTTCATCCAAATCCGTTCAGCCGTTTCAGCGTGAAAGAGTAACAAACATACACACACACACACACGCACAAACTTTCGCATTTATAATATTAGTAGGAAGTAGGATGAGCGTTTTTCTCGCTGTTTTTTTTTCTTAGTTCTTAGCATTCCTCTAGATGGCGTTGTCCATGAAGAAGGCTGCATGGTGGTAAAATACCTTTGCCCAGCTGGTAATAATGAAAAAACTTGCGTAAAAGCGGAAATTTATGTTGCTTTAAATTTCAGTTGAAAGTATTTTGTGAAAATAAATGACAAAATGAGTTCAGAAGCGGGCTCTGATATAGATTGTACTCCACTAATGCTTTGCTGAAGAAGTCAATAACAATAAACATGATTAATTGAACAAATATGGGCAAGTAACTTTTAGTATTTAACTAAAAGTAGTATTTTCTATTTTATTTGATATAACTCATTATCTTGAAAAACACGTGAAAATGTCTCATTTTATTTTTGAGAAAACCACTATACTTGCTTCGACCATTATTTAGCAATCTTGCGAGTAAGTTAAAAGTCCGAGCCTGTAGGTTACTGCCTGGTCTTAGCAGTAATGTGCATTCGTTAATTACATTCGAGTTAAACATTCAGAGTTTGTTACGGTGTGTGATTGATAATGTGATCGTGAAAATCGGCACGTTGAAATTCTTAGTAATGAATTCCAAAATAGTATACTGAAGTCAAATAATACAATGTCTTTTACGCTTATAACAACACCAAAACGAATTTCGCCCCATTTTGTATAAAAATTAATTAAATCTTAATTTTCTCAGCTTGTTGGCCAATCAGCGGTTGATATTTATTTTTCCATGTGGTCCCGATTTTAGGAAAACGATTTTTATCATGCAGCCTCAAATACTTTCAGAGAATACGTTCTCTATGACGAGTGTACCTACGAAAACTTGGTTGCATAGCTAAGAAAGAAATGTATTCACCATTTATTAAATTATATGTTGCGGTGAAAGTGATAAATGAGATAACTAATTAATAATTTTATCGGCGACTATTAATAAATACTACATAATTTGGTGAATGTAATAAATTGGGGCAGATTAATCACTTTGACCGGCGATTATTAATAAATCTCTCATGGGTGTGGGAAATGTAATAAATTATGCATTATCAACTCAATTTTTATTAATATTTCCTAGGGGAGTCACCTTGCTCCGCTCCGCTTTGCTCGGCTCCCTAAATTTATGATCACAAGCAACCTTACACGCTCCTACTTCGCTTCGCTTCGCTCCACTCATCGTCGCACCTAAAAGATTTTCGGTTTCACACTTAACGATCTGCCCAGTTCTACGATCTGTCGACGACATATACAATTGGCGCCCTTCGCCAGCCCGTAACGTTGCTTTGATTCAAAATTCATTACTTTCACCACAGTCACGTAAAAATTGTTGATTACCACCGGTGAATGTGATAAATTTATTACTTTTACCATTTGAGTTGGTATGTATATAACCATATATATAATCACCGAGAATTATTATAAAAAATTATCAATTAATTATTCTCACCGTGACATATACACACAAAAATAAAAGTAACAGAAAAAGAAGAAAAAAAACGACGAAAAGGGGTAGACTTAGCTTGGTTTTATGAGCTTCAGATATATTCCTAAAGCTGGTTTTCAGTTTGCACTTACATATACATGTTATGCATTTACAGTACACTTAATTCATAATAAACGTTTGACATTGACTTTGACTTTGATTTACTGTACAAAACACAACAAGGTTAACATTTTCTTAACTAGAGGCCCCAAACAAAAAAACACATTAAATTAACATTAAAACTACTTTAAAAATATATTGTGCCCGTTACAAATTACAAAAATAAAATAAAAACATTGAGACGAGTATAGTTACATGTGTCTGTATATAAAAAATCATAAATTATAAGAATTAACAGGTAAACACAATGTCTCGATATTTTGGTGGTAGTCAAAATTTCACTAAAACATCACAAACTCATAATCGAAATAAATAATGTGGTGAGAACCCGTCATAATATTATAAGTATACTTCTAGTAAAACTGTGATCTCGATGATCTCTGTGAGTAAACAGGGCTGCAACTCTAACATGAAGGACCATATCGAGCTCGATAGCGCTTGGTACAGTGCTCTGTCTCACTCTGTTGATCTACCTAAAAAAAGACAGACAGGTCAAAGCTCGATATGGCCTACCATAGTGTGGATACAGAAGCATTATTGTATATTTGGCTAAGCACTCCAAGGTATATAAAAATAACATGTAATACTACTTGTATCAATAGACCTTGGGACCAAAAATGGATGCCTGCACTAGCACTGCGCTAGTCAGCAGCATAGACCTACCGCATACATACAGACCATTCATCATAACTTGTCCCCTGAAGTCATGTTGGCATCACTGCTTGTCAAACTTTTGCTGTCATGTTCTTTGTCAGTCAGATTTTTCTAAATTATTTGATAAATTATGTTTTATTATTGCCAAAGCCAAATAGTTAGAGAGATTTGTGAAAGAGAAAATGCTCACAATGCACCGTGATTCCTCTCAATCAGGTTCGATCTCGTGTCAGTGCCATGACGGGTTAGTAAAATAGGGATACCAGCTATAAACATAAAGCCAATTTTATGGGCAAATAATAATTACCTAGCTATTCACTTACTTTTACAAGCATATCGGTAAAAAGCGTTCATATTAAGTCGCCTGGAAATAATCGTCAAAAACGTAAAAAACGGGAGCTCGACTATTTAGAACAAACGTCGTCGAGCTAGAACAAGAAATAAAAAATACCGTTTTAGTACAGAGATATTCATACCATTAGATCATACGATTTTTTTTGCAAAATACAAATCAATAAATAATTGATAATTTTTATTTTTTCATTCTGTACATTTTATTTTCATTAAAGGGTAGGTAGTCTAATTAATATATAAAAAACACAGTTAAGTAAATATTATGAATGTGTAGTAGGGTAAATGCTACGTGAGCCATTGGCAACATTATATGCGGTGCTACCATTTCCTAAGCCAGGGGACTTCTTATAGTGAATGGGCTGTACCTGATTTAATACAAAGAGCATTATGGATTGACATTGACTGCTAGTTTTATTTTTTCTATCTATATTGCCATGTGCGTTGGATATAGTGTATAAGTAAGACGTGCATAGAAAAGCTGCCATGTTTAATCCCAAGCACAGACATATAACAATTATTATGTCTTTGATCACAAGGCCCATTGGTACAGGCTATTAGTACAACATCTCATAGAATAATGCTAAGTTTCAGTAACTCTTCATTACCTCTTCAAGCGTCTGGGACAATGTGTGATAAAGTTAAATTATCTCGTACGGACTTTTTAAGGTTTAGCGGGTTAGTTTTTTCTTTAAATCTTTAGTAAAATTTTTCATTTAACCCCTTTTTTTCCCATTATCACGAATTTATCTTACAGATTAATGTAGGTTTATATTTAAGGAGAAGTAGTCCGCTATCCAATCCTGTGTTTAGCACGAGCTCTCAACAATTTCTCCGTTGTCGCCTTTCCTTGTGATTTTGATCGTCTATTTTTCAGTCCCACGAGGAGTTTTTTCTCAAATTGTTGTTTTAATTTGTAAGAACAATATCCCAAAAAACAATGAAGAGAGTAAAACCTGTTATAACAAAAAAAGATATAACTATTAATCATTTGAAGTTAATTTTGCAAACGGTAGAAATGCTATAAAAGAAAATTATCATTTTACTAGCGTTTGATCATAACTGAATTCTGAATTATGATAGTTAGAAATAAATTTCAGAAATGTTATTTTGTTTGATTTCTTTCGTGTCGTTGTTCTACAACAAATTTTAGATATGATAGAATGAAATAAAATGAAAGATTACTATGAACTAGATTCAGCCATTTCCATAATCATTACCAGATTTGTCGTAACTTACTAGAATATTCGTACCGTGCTGTCGGCGTTGCCGTTAAAAAAGCTGGTGCCTTTCGTACACAAAAAAAATATTGAGTTATATATTTTAAATTTTTTATATATAAAAAATTTAAAAGTATATGTTAGGGAAATTGATGAATCTGAGTTCACACGTAAAAAGGAAACCTCTCTGATGCCAAATTATGTCGGTTTGACTGCGAGAATGGCTTGCGTAATCTGTTTATCACCTCTTAAGATTTCGTTATAATGACAAACAAATGCTTTCGTAAATACCTGAATATGGTAAAGAGTGCTAGTTCTATTATGTCAAATATGTAAAAACTGACCAAATATTTAGTTGCGTTTTGATATGAAGAAACGCCCGCTCAAAGTTTGATTTTAAAAAGGTTTTATATTCATTAACTTATTTTAATTATTTTATTCATACGCTTATCAAATGATATCTGTGATGAATTGGTTATAATGAGACAAGATTGATTTATTTAGAAGGGATTTTATTATTGAGAGGTGACACACAAGTTAACATGGCGGCGGTTGACAGTGCAAGAAGGAGATGACACATAAGTGAACGAGACAGCAGATGATTGCGTTCCGTTTACATTTCTAACACTGGCCCTTAAACAATGCAATCATTTATCAAACTGGCCCTTAAAACAAAAGCTATAAAGTTTTTATGCAACTTAAAATGAACAGGTAACATTATTAATTGATTTTACAATATTTAAATTGTCTCCGCTAAGCCAAGTTGACAGACAAATTTTTCAGTTTTCTCTTTAGTTAAAGGTTTAGTTAAAACATCAGCCGTCATTTGATCGGTAGACAAATAATTTAAATCAATAATACCTTTGTTTACAATTCCTCGAATGAAATGATGTCTGACATCAATATGCTTAGTTCTAGAGTGATACATTGGATTAACACAAAGTTTTTGTGCTGATTGACTATCATTAAACATAGTAATTTTACAACTTGTACCTAAACATTCATACAAGAAAGTTCTGATAAACAAAGCCTCTTTACATGCGTCAGAGAGTGCCATGTACTCCGCCTCCGTGCTAGAAAGAGCGACCGTCTTTTGTTTTCTGCTTTCCCATGATACTGTAGACTTACCTATTTTAAAGACAAACCCAGTGAATGACCTCCGATCTATCTCATTGGCGGCCCAATCTGCATCAACGTAGGCGCTGACATCCATACTACTCTTTTCATAAGTAAGACAATGATTAACCGTACCTTTCAGATATCTAAGCACCCGTTTTGCTGCCTTCCAGTGTATTTCAGCATAACTATCGTTGAACTGACTGAGTATGCTGACTGCATGAGCAATGTCTGGCCTCGTGCAAACTGAAATGTACATTATACATCCTACTAATTCTCTATACGGAAAATTATTTTCATTACAATCTGCTTTTACAAGCTTCAGCCCAGATTCCATAGGAGTGCATGCTGGCTTGCAATCAGACATTTTAAAACGCTCCAACACTCTTTGAATATAACTAGACTGATCTAAAGTCCACTTTCCATCCCTTCTGCATAGTTTCATGCCAAGGACGTGATATGCTGGCCCTAGATCCTTCATTTCAAATTGAGTCATAAGCTTCTCTTTAATTTTCAGTTTCTCTTGTTTGTTATTCGAAAATAAGATTATGTCATCGACATAAAGTGCTATAATAGTCACAGTTCCAACATGATTCTTCATAAAAACACATGGCTCTGAAGAAAACTTTCTAAAGTTAAGTTTTTCTATTAAAACTGTATTTATCTTCTCATACCAACTCTTAGAAGCCTGTTTGAGCCCATAAATCGCTTTATTCAGGCGATAGACTTTGTTCGGGTTCTCTTTATCCTCAAAGCCCTCCGGCTGTTCCATGTAGACGGTCTCCTTGAGGTCTCCATTCAAAAATGCAGTCTTCACATCAAGGTGATCTATCTCCATATTCATCTCAGCGGCCAAAGCAAGCAAGATTCTAATAGTTGAGTACCTCACCACTGGTGAAAAAGTTTCATTGTAATTTACGCCATATTTTTGTGTATAACCTTTTGCTACTAATCGAGCTTTATATTTCAATACTTCTCCATTCAATCCTCTCTTCCTTTTATAAACCCACTTGCACTTCACAGGTCTCTGCCCATCTGGCAAGTCAGTCATGGTCCAGCATTTGTTATCCAAAAATGATTTATACTCATCTGACATAGCATCTCTCCATTTCTTGGATTCTATTCCTTGCAAAGCTTGTACCACTGTCTCTGGTTCGTCATCAAAGCGGCTTATCTCGGACAAGTGTGGAGACTGCGATGCTAAGTTCACAACTTCAGTGTACTCTTCTGAACTGTCCATCGATGTGTCACCTGGAACGTAAGTTTCATCGCGCGAATCATCTGATTCAAGGCTACTCACTGATATAATACTATCCCGGGGAATTATAGTAGATTTATCAGATCCCGCATTACTGGGTATCCCTGTTACATCATTTAAATCTGATAAGGACTGATCTAGTCTTGACTGCTCTGGTGACTGATCTGATATGGACTGTTCTTGTGACTGATCTGACATGGACTGGTCTAGTGACTCTGGAACAGTTTCATTGCCCATATTATCTTCAATCTCATGAGAAGTTGAAGAGTTTTGATTGTGAGAATATGTTAGAATTAGCTCAGTGAATTCATCACTTTTACCTTTTGGTAAATAAAATTCATTTTCTAAGAAAGTTACATTTCTTGCTTTAATGCATTCTGACGGACGTGAAGGGTTTAGTAATCTATACCCTTTTGTCTCTTCACAGTAACCCACAAAAATGTATTTGTTACATTTTGAATCGAATTTCTTACGTTTTTCTATCATTGCATAAGCTAAACAGCCAAAAGTTCTAAGGTGAGTAATATTTACCCTTTTATTTGACCATTTTTCCTCAGGAGTAGTGCCCAGAACAGCTTTGGTTGGTGTCCTATTCTTCAGGTAAACAGCAGTATTAACTGCCTCTGCCCAGAACCGCTGATCAAGGCCTGCATCGAGAAGCATGCACCTGGCCTTCTCCACTATGGTGCGGTTGGCTCGTTCAGCAATTCCATTTTGCTGCGGTGAGTGCGGTACTGTGGTCTGGTGACGGATCCCGCAGCTCTTTAGGAAATCCTGTAAACATTTATTTACATATTCACCACCATTGTCAGTGCGCAATACCTTTATCTTATTCCCTGTTTGATTTTCTACCATAGCCTTAAACTCTTTAAATTTATCAAAAACTTGATTTTTGGACTTCAGAAAATACACATAGGTTTTCCTAGTGAAATCGTCAATAAATGTTAGAAAGTATTTCGATCCACTAAATGAATTCTTTGAAAAAGGCCCACAAAGATCACTGTGCACAAGCCCTAACGAGACTTTTGCCCTACTCTTGGACTTCTTTGGAAAAGGTAACTTTGTTTGTTTACCTTGAATACAAGCAACACATGATTTGAAAGTTGAGTTATCAAAATCCATGCCAGTAGCCATACCTTTTAAAAGCTGCATACTTCGCACATTGAGATGTCCAAGCCTTCTATGCCAAACCTCCTGCGACTCCCTGGATGCAGCCTGAGATCCTGGCACGGCCACCTCTGCAACTGGGTCTGTTGGTAAAACAAAATCTGTCCCCCTTCCACACACAGACGCAGCACATGACTTCTCTTTAGTAACAAAAGAAGCTTCACCTTTGGTATTGAGTACATAAATACCATTTTGAGATCTAGCCGTTGCAACTACCTCATGGCCATCACAAACTTTACACAATTTTCCTTGAAATGTTACACTAAAACCTTTACGTGCCATTGCACTGACTGAAAGTAAGTTAGTCGCTAGCTTAGGTACATATAACACATCACTTACAGTTCTTAAAGTGTTCTGTAAAGGAATTTTCACATTTCCTCTTCCCGATGACATCAGTTTTTCACCATTCGCAACACTCACCGATACTGGAGTGTCAAACACGAAATCGTGTAACATGTCTTTGTCATTACACATGTGACTGGTAGCACCCGAGTCCACATACCAAACATCCCTGGATAATTCAACAGATAACGCAGATAACAAGGCCTTATCTGAACTCTTTCCCTTTGAATGACCATCATCCTTGGCTCTGCGAGGACAATCCTTGATGCTGTGGCCCGGTTTCTTACATCTGAAGCAGCGAAACACCTTTGCCTGTTTCCTTACTATCAGCGCTGTGCTTGCATCGTCTCTTTCTTGTCTCC
Organism: Ypsolopha scabrella; assembly: GCA_910592155.1. Classification (NCBI taxonomy): domain Eukaryota; kingdom Metazoa; phylum Arthropoda; class Insecta; order Lepidoptera; family Ypsolophidae; genus Ypsolopha; species Ypsolopha scabrella. Next base: position 18,007,094 of record OU342982.1, read on the forward strand.
GCTGATATTCTTGAGTTAATCTTGACCTCACAAACTCAGTTGTGAGTTTCAAAGTCGAATTTTCTAAAGTCATGATGAGTGGGTCGTAGTCTGATGAGAGCCCGCTCAGCATTACGATAGCTAGAAAATTGTCTTCCACGCCAGCGCCTATATCGTCAAGCTGTTGGCCTATCTCGGCCACCTTCGTGAGATATGACTCTATGTTTGAGAAAGAATCGAGCTTCATCCCGAACAACGTGCGTAACAATGACAAGCGCCTGCTCAGGCCTTTACCTTCATAAACATTTTCAAGGTTGCTCCAGGCCTCGTGTGCCGTCTTCGCGTTTCTTATGTGCGGATATACACATGGTTGAACAAGAAGACAAATACGAGCTAATGCCTTCTTCTGTGTTTTGTCATCTTTTTCCTTCTTTTCTTCCACAGCGTCCCAGAGTTCTTCATGTATCAGTAACATCTTTGTTACAAACTTCCAAGTGCCGTAATTGTCGACACCACGTAGTTTTTCGATGGTCGTCTTGGGGTCGGCCATGATGCTTGGAATTACGAACTTGGGGGAAAACTATGACAATCTGTCTGAATTCAAAAAATATATTTAATTTAATCACAGGGAAGCAAGCTGGTGCCCATAACCTGATGAATTGGTTATAATGAGACAAGATTGATTTATTTAGAAGGGATTTTATTATTGAGAGGTGACACACAAGTTAACATGGCGGCGGTTGACAGTGCAAGAAGGAGATGACACATAAGTGAACGAGACAGCAGATGATTGCGTTCCGTTTACATTTCTAACAATCTGATCATAAATACCCTCATTTGTGATTACTACTAATCAAAACTCTATTCACTTTGTATAATGTTGATGATATTGTCACTATATAGCATCTTTGAACGGGCGTTGCTCCAAAATGGAACCCAATATTAAAATTTCGTCAGTTTTTACATAATTGACATGAGTATGATTAGCATTTACTTTGTATACTATAGTCAGCTATTCACCCAATAATTTTTTGGTCACCATAACTAGTTTTTCAGGTGGCATATAAAGATAACACAACCACTTCGAGCAGCCAGGCTGACATACTTGGAATCAAGAGTTAGAACTAGCCCTTTATTCTATGAACTGAGATTGGGCCATTTCCCTTATTTGTTACAAGATTTGTTGTGACCTCCTAATCCAGAAACCGGGCACCATTTTTCCACTGGAGCCGTCGCCGTTGCTGGCTTTTCGGGCAGTTGCTGAGAAGCAGCTTGACAGGGGCAAACTTACTCGTAATCATTTGGCAAGTTCGAGTCTCACGCACGAAGGGTATAATAATAACATAAATCGTTTTTTTTTTCAGGAAACTAATTATATAATTTTTACAAAGTTTGGCCTTGTGGCCATTGTACCGACGACCTGAAGGACGTTGCCAGTGGCAGCTGGATGAGGAGGACGGAGGAGTGGCGAAATCTAGGAAAGACTTTATATCCAGCAGTGGACAAACACAGGCTGATGGATAGATGGGTGAATGGATGATTCTTAACTTATTCTTAAAATATGTTGATTTCATATGAATAAAGTTGAAAATAGTGCACCTTACCAAGGGAGTGAGGTAAGGTGCCAGTGTGTGCGTAGGAAAAAAGTGGTAAAAATGTCGGTGCGGATTTTCGCGCTGACGTTTACAATCCAAACAATATAATAATAAGGAGTTAAGGAAGAGTATATCTTCGCTTTAAAACGTATTTGAACGCACATTGTGTTTGTTAAGATATTTGATTTTTATTGATATGGCAACACGAGTTGTCGAATTGTGACATGGAGGTGCGTCCGGTTGGATTGATTGCGTTTTCAGACAACAAGAGTTGCAACATGTTATGTGTTTAATATTCTTCAAGGAAATAATTAGTTAAAATAGAGAAATAAACCAGACGTGTACGCGAAAAGTTTCGTAAATTTAATAATAGTGGAAGATGATGGGAAAGGATTCTCATTACCACGTTTACTCAAATCGTGATAGTTTTTCTCGGGCCGGCTAGCCAGGGTTAGAGGGTTAAGTTTAGGACCTGGCTGACACGCTGGCTGGGCTGGTCATTTGCCAGAAATCTCCGTGCCGAGGTCAACGACAGTCAACTTCAGAAGAAGGGAAACGCACACCCAGGGGACCTGTGCTTTCCTCTGAACCAGGGTTGAGTCGTGACCTTGATCGAGCGCCGAGGACCCGTCCAGGACGAGAAAGTGAACTTTAATGTGAGTGTTTGAACCATTTACCCTTGTAGCGGGATTTAGTATATAAGGCCCCCTTGTGTGGAAAGCCCCTTTCTGGCAGGGTTTAGTTTCTGTTAAATATCAATGGGCCCAGCACCAGAAATCTGAATTGTACCTGTCGAGAGAGGGGGGGGGGGGGGTTTCATACAGTATAAACGGAAAAAGAAGAAATGTACTGAAGAAAGTTTGGCAATCTATCTTTCTTCTGGCTGCACGCCTTGGATCCACAAAAGGCGTTTTCTAGATTCTTCATCACTTGGCATTCTTTAAGGTGCTGCACCTAATCCCTATCACGCATAAGGTGTGGTGTGCCGTACAACATATAACCGAAGATATCAAAATAATTAAAGAGGTTAGTGTAAACAAACCGATACCTGGAAGGATCCCTATGTATTGGAAATTCATTGACCTGGATGGTTCCTGTTTTTTGGTAGCCTACTGAAATTTGGATTTTCAATAATTCAGGCGGCATTTGTGATAAGTTTTCATACTGACTGTGGAAGGTAGAGATGTGGGTCAAATTGACACCTAGCTCCGATTCTGTAAATAAAATAAAATATCGATTATTTTTATTACCTCCATCCCCTTAACAAATAATAAAGGAATCTGATTAATTTTTGGCAGCAGAAAAGCTAAAATAGAAGTGTCTTTTTCAGACACAACAAAACAGCTTCAGCCAAGACTTAAGGTTTTTAAACAAATAATAATCTTTCAATAAAAAGTTTATTTTTATATCGATATTGGAATCCAGTAGATACATAGATGCGTTTCAAATTTAAAGCTTTCTCTCTCGCTCTGTCTAGCGATGGTGTAAGAGAAAGAAACAGCAAAATGGCTTTCTGACAGTCATTGGATGGATTCGATTGGTGGTTCTTGGTGGAATATTATCTGCAATAAATTATACACAAATTCTTGTACTTTTTATTCCATAATAGCTATTTATGCAACTGTTACGTTATGGACGCTTGTACTGAAAAATGCCACTCGTATTAAAAGACCAATAACGTACAGTTGCATACAAGATTTTATCTACGAAGGAAAGAATAAAACACAGATATAGATATAGAAAAATAAGTATTTTTAATAGAAACTTAACTACATACTGACTATTGTTTATTTATATGTAGATTTTGTATTGTAAAAGTATTAAAATAAACAAGAATTGCAGAATTACAGGCTGGACTTGTAGATGGGCATGGAGACATGCATTGCAGTACATTAATGTTAACTTCGTTTAATGTATTTTGAGATTTCCTCAAAATATACCAACAAGACGTTTTCAGAAAATGATGTGCTTGAAATATTGTTACGTTCCCGCCATATCACGAAATCTTCATAACATTTCTCTTAAAAATGTCTTGATTTTTCTGGTATTAAATTATTTGTAGCCGCAACTGCTCTATTTGTTATATCTGGTGAAGTATTTTCAATATCACTTGATGCTGAAGACATTTTTAATAAAATTTGGAATAAAATTTAACTCAGAAAATTTTTCCCGCGTCCACTTTTTTATTTCTTTTTTATTTTGTCTTTATTAGGTATAAGGCAAAGATCTTGTGGCCGCAACAGCCAAATAGTATACGATACTTTTGTTCTAAACTTGTTCCATTTTTAAAAACATCATTTACATTGTCTTGATTTCGAAGTAATATTATAAGTACCTGGCTGTATGTTCAGAATGTCTTTGCTTGTGTTTTAGAATTTATGACGATTCCCATAATGCAACCCGATGTTGTTATGGGTATCATAATGAAACCGCTGTCAATTTTGCAATTCGAATATAACGAAACCGAAGTAGATATTTTTACTATAACTTAGGCTACCAGTTTACATCATCGGGCTCAACAAATTATTGATTTTAATAACGATTAAAGAATAAAATAAAATTATAGAAAGAAAACATTTCAAGCAAGTACTTAAATATAAAGTAAATATAATATAATAATATATCATAGTAGCCGAGCTTGAGTTGGCTATACTTACGGATGGCACGGCATCGCAATTTCGCACTCTGGGAGCTTTGACGAGAAGTTACTGACCGAAACTGAACGCATGTACAGTACGTCACTAAATGTTACACATCGGCTAACCTCGGCTTCGTAGAGCGTCATCTCTGTCACGGGACTGTTTGCACTTCGTGCGACAGAGATGACTCTACGATACGATGTGTAATATTTAGTGCCGGGACCCGGTAAGTGGTTAGGATTATAATACACTAGCTTTTGCCCGCGGCTCCGCCCGTGTGCGACATGCTTTTTTCCGGGATAAAAAGTAGCCTATGTGTTGAGTTAGGGTAGAAGCCATATCCATTCAAAATTTCATCCAAATCCGTTCAGCTGTTTCAGCGTGAAAGAGTAACAAACATACATACACACACACACAAACTTTCGTATTTATAATATTAGTGTGAGGTGTGATATGTGATGTGATAGCTGTTGTGTTTGAGCAATATAAATATGTCAGCTTGCACAGGACCACTGGTCCTGTAATATATTTAACTTTAATTAGAAATTATTAAGTCCTCATTTTAATGAATATGTAAATGTTCTTATGAGAAATAAAGAATCTTAAACTGAAAACTGTAAGGTTCAATGACCCTTTTTGCAAAATACTTATGAAAACCCTATACTTATATTAACCTTATATTCCCTATATACTGAATAACCCAGAGCCAATGAAGAAAAGTAAATTTTATTTTTTGTCACTTGAATTTTACTTAATCAAAAACTAGCTTCATAGCTCTTACTTACCACATATGAATCCCAATGTAACGTCGTCTGCTTCGGCAATAAATTTACATAACTCTACAAATCGGTTATTTCTGAAACAATCACCTTTATTATTATATGCATACTTTAAGGAGCTACATAATGCTAAACCTCAGTTTTACATCGGATACAGTTTCGTCTAGGTAGGTACAAGATAAACATTCGAAAAAAGAAATGGTATATTATTTGTCTCAAGACTAATAGTTAATACACTTCATAAATATGCATACGTTAAATCTTTAATAAATCAATACGTTAAATTACTTTTTAAGAAGTATTAATTTCACGGGAAAAGTTATTTTTTTGTTTATAAATAAAATGAAATGAAAAGTGATTCAGATCCTATATTTGAAAACCGTTTAAAATGAAACTACTACACCCAAATACTGACTAGGGCTATCTTTATTACATAAAAAATGTATGGGTAGTTAAACCTAATGCAGCCGCAATTTAAAAATAACTGAAGTTACGACCTAACCTCAACAACCAAAGTAAAAGTATCATTCCAACTCCAAATCGTTCTATATAGTCCACATATTGTTGAGTAAGAAGTTACACTATTTTTAGCGCCAGGTGCAGCAGTGGCTGAATGAGGAGAAGAATCTGCTCGAGGGAGGTGGAAGAAGATTGGTGAAACCTGAGACCAATTACAACAGTACGTCCTGCAGCTCCCCAGGAATTACTTTACTTCATAGTGTGTGCTTGCAAAGTCGGATGCGTCCGTAACTGCGAGTTCGGAAAGAGTGGTCTAAACTGCTCATCATCATCATAGACGAATATTTAGAAGAACAGGGTGCTATGTTTGAAGAGGACTGAATACTGATGACGATTGATGATGATTTACATTAAAATAAGGTCGCATTTAACATTCGATATTTTTATTACTTTTACTAGTTCAGAGTGGATTTCTCCGTACCACAGGTTTATATGGCATAGGCCTGTGGAAGCCTCTTTTCCCTTGAAAAGTAGCGCCCCTTGAGAGGGTGGTGAGGTTGTCGTTCCTTGAAGGGCTTATCCCTAACATACCACCGGCCACTAAATCGCAATTTGTTTTTACAAAACACAATCCTGTATAAAAAATAGTTTCCTTGTGATAATGTCATATTTTTCCAAAAATATAAGAAAGCGATCAATTGCTACTTTACACCTTCCGTAACTCTGGAACCGTTCACTTTAGCAAGATTGTGCTTAAGACCATTTTTGTTTGGAATTTAATGTAAATTACTCTTGTCCATGTTTTTTTTTGCGCTGAACAACATAGTTTTTAAAATATTTAAGAAAAACTGATAAACCCCTAATTCTCCCCCCTTCCTCCAAATTCAAATTCAAATTGTTTATTTGTCAAATAGATACATTAAGTATACGTTTTACATGTCAAATCTAATCTGTATAAAAATAATATTTTATAATCAACAAATATGATACGGGAAATATACAAAAAACTATATTTAAGTTGGGCTACAAAAGTTAAATGCATAAAAAATAAAGAGTTATTGGAATACGAATATTATTATAACTACACAATGCAATTAATATATAAGACCCTAAATAAATATAATGCCTAGCCAAATATATACTAACATAAGTAAGAAATTAAAATATTGTATATACATACCTACATAATTCAATGAATAAATAAGTTAATAGATAAATAAACTGTAAATAGATATAATGCCATTTTATGTAGTTTATTGTATGTATTTTTTACTTGTTTGTATATTTTAGGTACTATCTTAATCTTGTTTTTGTGGAAGTTTTATTATGTGCACATTATGAATACCTTACTTATATCTTATATAGTATCTCATCCACCCTTGGTCTGCTGGAAGAAATCTCATTATTGAGATAAGCGCGCCATTGTACATAGCTTTTCAAGTGTATATTTTATTAATATGTTTTCTGTGTACATTAAGAATAAATATATAAATATATATGCCTACATCCGCCCATTCGATTAATCTTGCTAAGAAGAAGGGCAAGAAACATAGCAAGATCATGTCTTTTTTATCAGTATTTTTTTTTCTGAATATGGCTTAATACTATTACAGTTTTTTTTTAACTTATATAAAATAATACTAAACAATGTATTAAAAAAGGATAAAAATATAAAAGTCAGAAGGAAATTGCGTCATGAGGAAAAAAAAATATATATCTTAGTCTCCCTGTCTAATGAGGTAGTAAGTTAAAATACTAAGCAAAACATCATCCACCTGTCTCATATAGTTTATCACTTTTTTGATAGTGAGATTATCAACTAAGTAATAAATGCTAAGTTTAAGTTATACAATGTTCATGTCAATATGTAAAAAGAAATGTCAAAATAATAATAAAAAAACAACATAAAAATATGAGTCTACATAAAAACAGACGATTTGAAACACAAATCAGTTAGAAAATAAACGAACAGTAGTATCAATCAATATTCTCATGACACCAAGCGTCACTATCATCCAAATAGTCATTAATTTTATATTATGCTTTTCTCAAGAGTCCCTGCTTAATATATAATTCAAACTTATTTTCTGAAAAACTAAGGACCCCCTTTGGAAGTTTATTGTAAAATCTTATACCATGTCCTAAAAAAGAGGTACCTACTCTTGCAAGTCTAATTTTTGGAAAAGCCAGTTTATGTTTCTTCCTAGTGTCTATAGAGTGATGCTCACCGAGCCTAGGGAAACTATCGATATTTTTTCTGATATATAGGTATTTAATAACTTGGTAAATAAATTCACAAGGAATAACAGTTCCAATATGAATTTCTTTGAATTTTTCTGTTAATGAATCCCGATTCTTCATATTGTAAATAGCACGAATTGCTCTCTTTTGCAAAACAAAGACTGCGTTTATATCCGCAGCTCTACCCCACAGCAACTTACCATATGACATAATGCTGTGAAAATGACCAAAGTACACCAATCTAGCAGTATCCTCATCAGTAATTTGCCTCATCCGTCTTACAGCGTATGCGGCTGAACTTAGTCTACCACAAAGGCCTTCTATGTGGGGACCCCACTGAAGACCCTCCCAAACCCGACGATAAAAATGGTATGATACAATCCATCGGCCTGTTTCGTCCACTTCTGGACATAGGCTGTTTCAGGATTTCACCACTCTTGGCGGTCCCCTGGAAGAAATACCCATACTCACACACGCTGGACAGGCGGATTGGTGAGCGCGGTGCCGAAACCCTTGCACCAGTGACGCCGTTGCCCGTCGCCAGTCTGTTATAAGGCCTGGAAATTAGGGATGGATATACCGCCATCCATCGGTCCCAGGCAATGGTGGGCCGCCTGGTTTTGCCTGAGAGCTGTTCTCTTACTGTCCCCCGAATAACTTCGGGAGGATTTGCGAGTAAGATGGTGGTACCTCCACAGTCGAGCTTCTCATCAGCTCTACCACCTAATAAATAAATGATACAATATGTGGACTATATAGAACAATTTGAAGCTGGAATGATGCTTTCACTTTGGATGTTGAAGTCTGGGGTTAATTGCACCATACTATATTCCTTAACGCAATGGAAGAATGTTAAATAAGTTATTAATTTCTTTTCCAGAAACGTGCAGATATTTTCGCACAAATCTAGCCCTTTTTTGTATTTTTTTAATTAAAGAATTACAAAAAATTTAGGGAGTATCATGATGTACGAAAAAGAAAGACACTAACCCTTAATAAATTCTATGATCAGGATAGCCGACCAGTTTCGGCATATTCGGCCTGCCTTCTTCTGGACCAGTGAAGAGGATTATTTTATTCATGTAGATACTCACTTTTAGTTGACATTAAACCGGCAAAAATGTAATTGCAACTTTTTGTATCAATTTATAAAGGAAAGTAGGTTTTTCCCGCGACTTAACTGATGCTGACCCTGACCACCTGATACGGTGCTCAGTTTACAGCGCCATCTCTTATTCATTCATAAACCAATAAACATAAAGTAAACGAATTCAAAAAATAAAGACAGACGTAGCGACGTCCAGTGCTAACATAGGGGAAATTTAAGGCATATTAGGAATTCTGCTATAATAACGGGAATTGCTTCGCTTAGCTTCACTTTGCTCAACTTCAAAATCCGCTTTGCTTCACTCGTCGTCGAACCTATCTTTAACATTTTATAAAAATATTTTCAAATATCGCGTAACTATGATACCTATATAGAAACCCAAAAAGAAAATCTTCAGATGTGATAGCTGGTAACTAAACCCAAGTGTTGTTACTTACTTATTCGATATTTGAAGCGAAAAATCAAGCAAAGTTAAGTTTGTCACATGACGACGGCGGCAGAGCTAAGGTCAGAAATAAGCCAAATCTGCCGTACGGCAGCTTTTATCATTCTTCCTATAAGATTCCGCAACGCATGAACAAAATAGGTAGCCAGGTTCTTGGCGTAAATTTCTTAATTTCAACAAAAAATCCATTGTAGGACGGAAGATGCAGTTTTAAGGTGTAATTCAGCCAGCGGACGTTCAGCCACTCTAATTTATTTTAATCCAATAAATTTCATCTAGTTCTTTTTATTTTAACCAGTCCGATTTCAGAAAGCGCAATTCTGCTCCAAATCTATTCAAAATTATCGAAAATAGTTAATTGAACGGGTTTAAATAATTTCTTTAAAAATGAATGCCGCACTGCACGTCAAAATGCCAAATTAAATTTGTTAATTTTTTGTTAATACGAACCTGATGTATGGTTGGATTCTCAAAATCAAAGATTTGCTCAAACAGGCTCCAGCTCCGAGGGTGGCGAAATACCATATTTTCTGCAAAAATACTTCAATTGAATGTATTAATTAAATAGTTATAATTTTATATTTTTAAATTATAATAAAAATAAATAACTATTTTAATTTAAAAGGCGTAAGCTTTGTAGTAAATTATTTGAAAACTTGAAATTATAAAAGTTATATTTTTTATGAATTGATATTTTTGTAATTATTCCTAATATGAAGAAAAATACTTTCAAAAATAAATAAAATCAAGGTAAATTAAATAATTTATCTTTGGACATAGTATGGTTACGAAAGAGCCTACCGAATGATCATATCTAAATTTTTTCATAGATATTTGTTTCTCATTGTTGTAATACTTCCGGCCGAGGTACCAGTATTCATTATCATCATACTTTTCAAGTTCTTTGACAAGGTTTGGAACATTCACGTAATTGTCGTCGTCGAAGAGGCAAAGCCACCTGAAATATTAAATTAGTACGATCCTGTCACATTTTATAAGTATTTGTATACTATTATATAGCTTTTGCCCACGGCTTCACCCGCGAAAACAGTTGAAGTGTATTTAAATCTAATAGTATCGATAGCTTTCGATAGGTTATTTTATCAACACCTTAAAGCTCACTAGATTTTGCCCGAGGCGTCGCCAGCGTTGAATAATTTTTGGATAGTCCTATAAAATCTGTTAATATTTTTCGAACCAATAATTTTATAGTACCTATTTGACTTTGACTTTTGGTTCTTATGAAAAAAGTTCGTATGTCTGATCCTACCTATATAATCCATAAAGTCTATTCGGGATATCATGATATGGATGGCAATTCAAATTTGACAGCTATAGTGGTGTGCCCTTACATTGGTCGAAGCTTACGACATCTGTGATCGATTTAATTTTGTTTTACATAATAAAGTTAACAACCCACAAATAGATTTATTATTTGATTGTTGATTATCCAAACTTATCTTTGTTAATTACTAAATTAAATTAATTAAATGAACCACCAACTCCCGAGCTTGAGAGTTCAAAGATTTCTTTTTGTTTTTCCTTGCATTTCACAAAAAACAGACAACAATAACAAAACAAAAAAATCCACAGAAACTGTAACAAAAATGTCAAAACAAATAGCACGTAAAGCAACCGCAACGAAAACTGCCGCTCTCATACAAGATCGTACAAGATGGCCGCATCGATTCATCGATGTATTTTCGATTATGTATTTACGCATCAAGTAGCAAAAAGACATAACTTTTTTCTGAATCTTTTTTTCTTAAATTTAACGAATACACTGGAACTTTTGTTTCGATTTATAGAGGCATTCATTATTGTATTTTTGCAATAATGATATACATAATTTTTAAAACCTATTGTTTTTTTTGTGCATGGGTGTGTGAGTAGTCAAATGGAAAATTACGAACTGCCACCCATATCATGCTTTCCTGAAATAAAGATTTATAAAGTTTTGTAAATTTTAAATTATAAGATGAATAAAATTATGTCTAATTTTGCTTAAAATTTCATGTTTCATTTTACTTTGGAAACGATCAAAAGCACTTTCATTTTGACTTCTTACTAGGTTTAGTTTACTGAATCGACTTCTCACTAGATGATTTTTGCAAGAAGAGGTAATTAACTGAAATATTCGACATCTTTCGGTATTCCGTGGTTAGGGATACCACAAAATCCCTGATATCCTCATTTTTTTGCTGGAAAATCAATAACTGATATTGAGCAGTCCCTATGAATACCAAAAACACATATATTTCTCGCTTTGCATACGTTCATACTTCTTATATGATAAAAGTGAATTTCTTTGTTTTGTTACTATTCGATTATTTACATCGTAAAGAGATAATATTACTACTAGTATAAGTGTAACAAATACTTTATGTCCTCCGTTTCATTGGCTAAATCCCATCGATTGAGTTCTACATTTGTTTTGCAACAAAGATCCGCATGTCTGTGAGTCCTTCCACAATTGGTGGTTACCATGTGGTTATCTGAAACGGTAAAAACCTAGTAGTTAACGTAGCTGAAAGATGAATTTGGACGCAGATTTATTTTTCATTCTACTAAGGTGTTATATTTAGAGAAACCAGTCGCCATCTTGAATTTAATAGATGTCATCTTGAAATATAGGTCTTAATACTTTAAAGATTAAAAGTCTCTTTGTATTCCCTGAACTCGAAAACTTAGTTTGTAGACTAAGATTGTGTTCATAATAAGTGCTATGTAAAAAATTTCAAACAACCTTATTTTGAATATGATTAAGAACAAAAAATGATTAAGATAAATTCAAGATCGCCGCTAGAATTAATCAAATGTTTTACAAGGTAATGTGACACCAAGCCTCACAAAAATGTGTGTTTTAGGCTCGGATGTCAATATTTTTATACTAAGCAATTCTACTAATAGCCAGTGATGAGAACTTAATAAGATGACTTGATTAAATCGCAAGATAGTTAAATTGATTTCTGCCCTCTACAGGGTACTATTTTTTGCCCGCTTAGAAGTGTATTGAGATCAATGTATATTTTTATTTGAGATAAAAACTATTATTGACATTTTTTGGCTTGGCGGTTATTTTATTAACACCCCTCATAGCCTTATATGTTGACCAGCATCCGTACGAATAAATTCAAATAATTTATTTTGTAAAATAGGTAAATAAGGGACACGTTTTACATGTTAAAATTAATCTTTATAAAACAATAAAACATGAATATAAGAAACATATTTAGGGTGAATCTCGTCTACACAGCCAAACCCACAACGGAGACCCGGCAAGTGGCCAGGACCAAGGCTCAACGACCCCTTCCGCGACATACGCAAAATAAAATTCAGACCTCCTATACTAATTGAGTCGATGTTGTTCTCAAAGAAGTGTATAGGTACAAAAAAAAATCTTGCACTTCGCAGGGTCACCGAACCCTGGCCAGGAGCACCCATCGAATACCCCTGCTAACAAACGGTAATATGATAAAAAGAAAACTGCATTCAAATTCGTTAAGAGGTTCTCGTGTTTAAACGAATCAGGCAGATTGACAAAAACTATAAAAATTTTACCTAATGTTTGCCTTACTAAAATACTGATAGCCCATTTCATTTAAATGTTTGTAAAAGTATTCATATTTATATTCATATTCTTTATTGCACACAGTTATTAATATAAACAAGTAGTCTTAAATTAAATGTGCTATAGGCGAGCTTATCTCTGAAAGAGATTTCTAACAGCAAAACATAGGTGCTATGGACATGTTGGTAAAAAAGTGCATAGTCTTATGTATTAAGTAGGTATTCAATTGACGGAGACGACTTTATCAGAACGTTATTATTAGTTTAGATTTGAGCTGAAAACTGAATATAATATTTGACTTCGAGCGAGTTTCTGAATGTAAAACATTTCGCTAAGTGGTTACATAGAATTGATGAATGAATCAACCAATCACAGCGATGCATTTCAAAGATAAGCACAACTCAACTTGAAATTTTTAACTGTGAGGTTATTCTTTATGACTAGACAACATTTAACCTAAACAATCAACCTAAAATTGCAACAATATTTATTGGCTATTTTCTATATTATCTATTTTGCTTCATTGACCTCAAAAGTCGGTGATGTACTAAATTCAGAGATCTCACAGTAAATGAAATACAGAAGTCAGTCTTTTCCTACTTTTTAGAAATGGCATCAACTTACTTGAAATATTTTGAAATGACTTGAATTCCTTTGTATTCCCGATGTCAGTAATGAACCATATCTTAAAAGAAAATAACAATAAGGTTTGTAAGCATGCTTAACTACATACAAGATTTCTGTAATAAATAATGTGACCTATTCTCGTGCAGCAAACCTTAAATTTAGAGTTGAAAAACCTAAAATAATACAAGCTTAACTTTTATCCATCTGCGTTAAAGTCTATTTTGCAATGAAAAGTTTTAGGTTATGGCAGCTCTAAATCTAATATTTGCTACACGAGAATAGGTGTCAATATCTTATTAAAAATCCAGGTGGTAGAGCTAACACCGGGCGCGACTGCCGAGGTCCCATTATATACTCGCAAACCACCAGAAATTATTCAAGGAAGAGTAAGAGGACAGCTCTGAAACAAGCACTACAAGGTGGCTCACCATTCCTGGGACCAATTGATGTTAGTATATCCATCCCAAATTGTCGGGCCTTTAATATAACAGACTGGTGACCATCAGCGGCGAAGGTTACGGCGTCACATTCACCAACGCGCTTGTCCAGCGTGTGTGAGTATGAGTATTTCTTACAGGAGAACCGCCAAGCGCAGCGAAATCTTGGAAAGGATTATGTCCAGCAGTGGATGAACCAGGCTGATAGATGGATGGATGGAAATAAAAAATACAAATAGATTTACCTGATCTCTTGCTAACTTGAACCAAGTATCAAAAATTATTGGTAATCTCGTTTTCTCATTCTTTTGAGTTGTTTTTACGGTTATTAAAATATTTTCCATTTTTAAGCCAATTTGTCCAGATATAAGACAGAAAATATTAAGGACAACGGTTGTGCACTTCATTTTCTTACACTTTAGATTATGCCTAAAGTCAACCGGGAAGTTATTACTTCCAAATGGCAATAGAGTATGATTAGAAATTCTCAGTTACCTAAGTCTTACGAGTTAATATAGAATATTATTTTTTCACTTGATTTACAACAGCAGGTATTCTAAAACGTCGTATTTCAATTCTAGTTCTAGCAGGATGCCTACGTGCAATGAGTGACTGATAATAATAAGAATAGGTACAATCACAAATATTTTAATTCCTTGCATAGGTAAGTATAAATAGAAAAGTATTTATTTGCTCGATTATTATTATACAATATATAAAAATAAATATTGTAACAAAAACGCATACCGTCCGCAAATGTTAAATACTCAACTGACTTGGCTTACAGGGACTATTACTAGTTTAAGGTTTAAGTCATCTTGTACGGTGACATACTTTACATGTTTAATTGTACTATAAACATTTGGTTTGTAAATTAACGAAATCTTATTTTCATACCGTGAATCGGTATGAAAATAAGATAGAAAAGTGTTTATTTGCTCGATTATTATTATACAATATATAAAAATAAATATTGTAACAAAAACGCATACCGTCCACAAATGTTAAATACTCAACTGACTTGGCTTACAGGGACTATTACTAGTTTAAGGTTTAAGTCATCTTGTACGGTGACATACTTTACATGTTTAATTGTACTATAAACATTTGGTTTGTAAATTAACGAAATCTTATTTTCATACCGTGAATCGGTATCGTGAGTTTCATCAACGTTCAAATCCGGTTCTCACCTGTCACTCACCTGTGGTTCTAAGTATCAAAATGTTTGCTCTATTACGGTATTTGGAGACTTGATTGATTGCATAGATTATCTAGACCGCTAGCTGACGGCTACCTAGTAGCTGTGTATCAGGCTCTATGTGCTATAAGCTGGTAGCAGGTATGATTGTCGATTGATTTTACCGAAATGTATTCGGAGACTTGATTGATTGCATAGATTATCTAGACCGCTAGCTGACGGCTACCTAGTAGCTGTGTATCAGGCTCTATGTACTATAAGCTGGTAGCAGGTATGATTGTCGATTGGTTTTACAGAAATGTATTTCGAGACTTGATTGATTGCATAGATTATCTAGACCGCTAGCTGACGGCTACCTAGTAGCTGTGTATCAAGCTCTATGTGCTATAAGCTGGTAGCAGGTATGATTGTCGATTGGTTTTACCGAAATGTATTCGGAGACTTGATTGATTGCATAGATTATCTGGACCGCTAGCTGACGGCTACCTAGTAGCTGTGTATCAGGCTCTATGTACTATAAGCTGGTAGCAGGTATGATTGTCGATTAGTTTTACAGAAATGTATTTGGAGACTTGATTGATTGTATAGATTATCTAGACCGCTAGCTGACGGCTACCTAGTAGCTGTGTATCAGGCTCTATGTACTATAAGCTGGTAGCAGGTATGATTGTCGATTAGTTTTACAGAAATGTATTTGGAGACTTGATTGATTGCATAGATTATCTAGACCGCTAGCTGACGGCTACCTAGTAGCTGTGTATCAAGCTCTATGTGCTATAAGCTGGTAGCAGGTATGATTGTCGATTAGTTTTACCGAAATGTATTCGGAGACTTGATTGATTGCATAGATTATCTAGACCGCTAGCTGACGGCTACCTAGTAGCTGTGTATCAGGCTCTATGTACTATAAGCTGGTAGCAGGTATGATTGTCGATTGGTTTTACAGAAATGTATTTCGAGACTTGATTGATTGTATAGATTATCTAGACCGCTAGCTGATGGCTACCTAGTAGCTGTGTATCAGGCTCTATGTACTATAAGCTGGTAGCAGGTATGATTGTCGATTGGTTTTACAGAAATGTATTTCGAGACTTGATTGATTGCATAGATTATCTAGACCGCTAGCTGACGGCTACCTAGTAGCTGTGTATCAGGCTCTATGTACTATAAGCTGGTAGCAGGTATGATTGTCGATTGGTTTTACAGAAATGTATTTCGAGACTTGATTGATTGTATAGATTATCTAGACCGCTAGCTGACGGCTACCTAGTAGCTGTGTATCAGGCTCTATGTACTATAAGCTGGTAGCAGGTATGATTGTCGATTGGTTTTACAGAAATGCATTAGTTGTCAAGGTATTTTAACCAAGTGGAGGATAGAAATTCGCAATTGGAAAAGCTGAACTAAAAGCCGGTGTGCTTCTATACGGTGGCTAATGGAATGTTAGACCACAGCACCACTGATTAATTATCCATTTTAGTGACCCTACGTACAATAAACTTACTTTTGGATTTACTTTGGGTAAAAATATTTGCTCTTAGTCCAATCAAATTATACAGAATTTTGGCCGCTCCTGTTTTTAGGTGATGGCATCTCAATGCTATCCTACCCTTATCAAGAAAACATGTCTGCAGTAGAATAGTTTAACATTTGGTCAGACGATTGGTGGTTCATTCGTCGATTTTAATACATCGGCACGACATGAATCCCCGACACCCCCGTGTCAGAGATATTTCCGAGTAGGGACTGTGAAATGCAAGTCACTTTCCACCTTCGTAAATCCACATTTCACCGACGGTTATTATGTTCCAGCATGATGGTTGGTGAGCCCTATCGCCGTACTTCGGGCATAAATATGAACCCGAAGCACGCACAACTAACCCAATGTGCCCTTCCAGAATTTAACCTTCAACAAGAAAGGATAATTCACTCGTAAGAAGCAATATTGAGACGAGCGTCATTCTCTGAAACCCACATGAGAGCAAATACACACTTGTGATAGAGAAGGTGCAGAAATAATTTAAGATTTAAGGAAGTACTGATACTCTTTTACACCCTATCGCATTTCTGATGTGTATGCTGGGCTTTAACTCACTGGAAGTAAGACGAAACATTGAGCTCTTTTTAACGGCATGTCGCATTCTGTGAGGCAACTCCAACTGCCCACAGCTGGTGAACGCCTCTACCTGTCTGTTTGCACCCAACTACCTGCAAACTCAGCATCACCATCTCCTCCACGTACCGCACGCAACGCCAGCGCGGTAGCTCGAGCCCGTCCCTTCTGCCGCGAGCCACTTACTTAAGGCTGCGCCGAGCGTACGACGATTAGACACCTCGCTCTGTACTCTCGTGGTCATGTTTATCGTGGTCAGTACTATTGACTGCTGAGCGGCCATACTAAACATGTATGGCGGATTTGTGGTGCATTTTGAATAAATCGTATTTAAATTGCCAGGCAATCTTTCTAAAATGTAAGTTGGACAAATTGTAGTTTATATTATGGTAATTGTTTAAAATTATATAAAATGACTTAAACGCCAATACGCCTTTGTTACATTTTGGGCTTAGTTTAAATAGTTGTGCTTTATATACAATAAATTATTTTTAATTTGTGCTTCGGATATAGTGTACATATATTTTCTGTGATACTAAATATGATTTTCTTATATTCATTAATGAAATATTATTCATTAAATCAACCGTGACTGCCGATTTAGCTTCTTTTGGTCGGCGCACCCTCTGTCGTCAAGGCCATTCAGGTTAATCTATTTGCGGATGGATAATTTATTCTATGTTTTTCATGAGTGTTTGTGTTTTTGTGAGAGCAAAAGTGTGAATGGTTAAATGTAGATTATTGTCACAACGTTTCTTGTTTTGTGAGAGAACTATAGTTATATATTTCTAAGTAAAAAAATGTAAACTTTACTATCTATTTCAGTGTACTGGGTTTCTGTAATGCTGTATAAATGTTATGCAAATAAATAAATATCATCCATAATGGTTGAAACTGTTTGCGTCAAGGACGCCAGTTGTGATTTTTGGATTATCAGACAAATCGGATCCTAGTTCGCTTTCACCGGTCTACTTCATTGGTTCTACTCCAAATAATTTATACTGTAAGGTGTGACTCCTTGATGGAACTTCATTTCAACACTAATAAAAGTCTCCGTGTACGAGTTCCACTATGTTTTTATTAATAAGCGACTAGTTTCGTCTCTTAGACATCTTCTGACTTGATAAAATATGAACGGTCAAAATTGATAAGCATTAAAAATAATTATGAAGGTTGGTAGATATAACAATAAAAATAGTTGAGGGTAAATGAGTATAACATGAATGTTGCGTTTTGATTTAGTAATTAATATTTAGTGGTCATTAATAAACGGTGGAATGTTCATTTTAAATGTCATAATTAAATTAAATTCAACTCAAATAAAATAAAATACTTATTTCAACTTTTAAATTGGATAACGAAATACAGTGATAAAAATGATGCAATAACAAAACTTGGCTATGTTTTGAAGTCAACTAATTAAATGTCCTAAAACTGACGTATTAAACTAAAATAATCTTTAGTGAAATGGTGTAACATTAAATCTGGTTTAAAAGTAATTCAATAATGGGGAAGTTTATGAGCAGGTCTGGTCATTTATTAGAAGGTCTGGATCCTTGCTACGATGTCTGTTCACTTCTAGGGCTTCAAGGGCATTCATTTTCTTTCCTTTTCTGCATCTGTTTCATGTCCGTTTCAGGATTGAAGTCGTGCTCCTGTGAGCTAAGGTGATTTCCAAAAGTTGACTTGTTGTCTTTCTTTTTTCAGCTAGCCATATGTTCTCTGATCCTGGTCCTTAGTTTCCTGCCTGTCTGTCCTACGTAAACGCCCTGACAAGTATTACATGTGAGGCTATAAACTCCGCATTTGTCTTCTTTTTTTGGTTTTATCTTTGTTATTGCATATAATATTTTTGAGCGTTGTTGAGGTGTAAAATGCAGTTTTTCTCTGAGTATTGTCCAAGCGTTTCCTTAAGTTATCTAAGATTTTACCAAAATATGGGATCTTTACCCATCTTTCCTGCCTTTTATCCTCAGTTTTGGTCTCACTGTATAACATTTTTCTTGTTAAACGGATTTGCTTTTTCTTTAAAATATTGTCGATTAGTTGAGGTTTATAGCCATTATTTACTGCAATCTGTTTTATCGTTTTCAACTCTGTATCAAAATTGCTTTTTTCCTTAGGAATACTTAGTAGTCTGTGTACGAACGAGTGAAAAGCTGCGTGTTTGTGTGGTTCGGGGTGGCGCGATGAGGCATGGATTACATTATCACAGTAGGTGTCTTTCCTATAAACTTTGAATTGATGGTGGCCTCGTGAAATATCAATAGTAAGGTCCAAAAAATTTAAACATATGTTTCCATCCTCCATAGTAAATTAAATTTTTGTATTTATTGAGTTTATGGACACTAAAAATTCTTCTAGTTCTGTACAAGTTCCCACGCATAGACATAAGCTCCAGTTTGAATTTCGTGTCATCCATCCAATCCATCAGCCTGTGTTCATTCACTGCTGGAAATAAGCCTTTCCCAAATTTCGCCACTCTTGGCGGTTCCCCATCCTCCTCATCCAGCTGCCACCCACAATATCCTTCAGATCGTCGGTCCAGCAGGCACGAAGACGGCCTACGCTATGCTTTGCTTTACGTGGTCTCCATTCTAACGCCTTTCGACCCCAACGGCCATCATGTCAGCGAAAAATACGGCCTGCCCACTTCAACTTACTGATTGGGCAGGCTATGTCGGTCACCTTCGATCTCTGACGGATGTCCTTGTTTCGGATTCTATCCATCAGATATACCCCAAGCATAGCCCGCTCCATAGCTCGTTGAGCGACCTTAAATCGGTGGATCAGGCCCTTGCAAGAGACCACGTCTCAGCGCTATATACTTACGTCATCATAGGAAGGACGCACTGGTTATACTTCTTAGCCTGTACCTGTATATCGTGTAACATTCAAAATAACTTTACACCTTATAGACCTGTGTTCAATAAATAGGTAATAAAAGCTTGAAGTTTGCAAGTTTTAATTTGTCACAGTAGTTAGATTCTAGATTCTAGGTAGCGAGATAAATGCACTTACAAAAATACTTACATAATAAAAAACTAAAAGTGTTTACACTTATAAATTCAGACAGAAAAACATGTCTTATTGAGATGCATGGAAGGTCTATACTAGCTTGGCAAAGATTTATTAATATTGTATTCTAATTCACATAATACAAATTGACAAAGTTGTTACACAGCTATCTGGGGGTTTATACAATTACTAATAGCATAAACATAAGAGCTATTATCGAATACCTTAGCTTCCTAGGGTAGTTTGCATAACTGTGGCTTTGTACTTGTAGTTACTGATTTTAATATACAGGTTGCTCCATATTTCGACGGTGCGATAATGAATAAATAGTAAGTAAATCATTCAGGGATAAGAGTTAGAAAGTACTTCTTTAATATAAACGAGTGATTTTTCAAATTTATTTTTTGTTTTATTTAGGGATGTAAGTTATTGATTAGGCGCGGTATTATAAATTTTGAGGTTCTTTTGATGCAGGTTAAAATTATTAAAAATCCTTAAAACTATACATTTTCTCAAGCGCATACAAAAGTGTTTGTATTATTTTACTGAGGTGGCGCTTTTAAATTATGTATTTTATTCTTCCCACCTTAGACTACGCATGTTAATTTAAGAATTGCTTGACAAGCTGGATCGACTCCTCAAAATTTTCAAAAGTTCACAGTTTCGATCTGGTTTAAGAAACATTTTACAAAATTACGCTTTTTGTATAGCCTGCTTTTATGGATCGTAAGTTTCCTGGAATTTGGAGTGAGGTTAATTATGTGTTTCGGTCTAATTAAATGGAAGGATTGTTAATAAAATTGCAAAATTCGATCGATTCAATGATTATCAATCGTGGTAAACTGGCCACTTTAATTGAGAAAACAAAAACAAATACAAATTATGGTAGTTACATTATGTGTCGACAAATTTATATTACTGATGATTTGCCAAATTTTTCAGCAAAGTTATGGAACATTGATTGAAGATTTAGCTCTTTGAAGTTGACAATGTGATTATTTTTGCTTATGCGAGGTGTAGAATAAACAAACACTAAAAGAAAGAATTTTTAATGTACCTATATTTTGAACTGTTAACTATGTGACAAAAAGAAAGTTTGGTCTATGTTTAGGTAACATATAATATTTTTTTAATACAGTAAATTAGGCCCTGGAGATTTTAGAATATGAAAATGTACAATATTATTAATAACATTTATATACACTTAGCTCAAAGATCTCAAGACAGCCTTCAGCGACCCAGTAAAGCTTTGCTCTTCCGCATTCCTGAATAAAATACGGATTCTATACTCCTGTTCATTTACAATGTCTGCAATCCATCTCTGAAATAATGAAACGTCTACCTAAGAATATATTTCACCTTGTTTCTTAACAATTAATTGATGAAGGATGATGCGTACACCTCTTTTGAGATATCAAAACATTGGAATTAGATGTTGCCACGATGTTGCACTGGCAGCAAACAAATATGAAACTGTAGTTTTTAAAATAAAGTTGAATGCCACATCACTAAACTTAAAGACAAAAGAAAAAAACAAAAAAATAAGTAGTTTTTCTTTATCTGAGAAATTTGTCTCCTAAAAACCTAAAAGCTAGTTGTCATTATTTATACTTGACATTCTGTTAACCCGTATCACAAACTAAACGTTCTGAACACTCGGCAAATAGAACTTTCATGGCAGTTTCACTATTTTATCCCAAAACCCTTCTTAGAGTGAGGAAGGACAATAATAGGTAGCAAGGTATTTGAATATTTACAAAATCATTGAAGTGAAAGGGATCGGATGTGGACAAGGGTCACTTTTCTACGACTTATATTATCATGGCCTTTGTTTTACAATGACGACAGTACTTGTGGAATTAAGGTGTCCATGTTTATGGTGCCCTTAAAACCCTTCGGTGTCAGTTCGCGGGATGACTCAAACAAACCTAAAACCTCGGCACAAAAAGGTTGACAAGCTACTCTTAGCGCCATCCATCATCTGATCCATCAACCTTGGTAAAAGCTGTCAAACAAGTGATATCAGATGGCGCTACGCTTAAGACGATCAAGGTTTCTTATTATTACTTTGGTAAAACTTCGTCGCTCCAAAGAAATAACTAATGTTTGACAGTTCGCATCACACCCAAAATAGTCAGTGCCATCTGATTTGAGCTTTTCAGATTACCTGCCATCACTCTGAATACTATTAAAGACATGACATAATAAAATAAAATTTATATAAATAACAAATTATATAAGGTCCTACAATAATAAGTGAAAATCATTCTAATGTAGATTATGTATCGTTAACTGCCCAAAATTCAGAAGAAAAAACATTTTTTTTGTCATATATTTTTTCACTTCCCAGTACAAAGTGGTTCAATCAGTGGTTTCAATCTATGAAAAGGCGAAGAAAGATCGCGCAAAAAACATTTTTCATTAGAAAGTGGTCTATTAAGGATACTTTGTTTTCACTTTGAATTGTAGGACTTTATTTAATCTCAAGATGTATTTCAGGTCCGATCTGGACCCGACATCAGTTGAGTATATGTAAAAAAAAGAAGCTTTTAAAAGTAACTATATTGTTATATCATTATAATAAAGGCAGTAAGACATAATAGGTTATTTTACTAAATTTGAACAACCGTACTTCAATAACGCTTTTAAACCATTTAAACCCATGTTTAAATTCTATAGACATACCTAAGTTAGGTTAGGGGCTGTATTAAATGATGTATTTACAAATAAAAAACAAGCTTAACTCTTTTTTTTATTTTTCACGTGACTACTACGTTTTGTAACAGGAACTAGAACTACTATAAATGCATGAAAGGACTTTTTATTGGTCATTATTTTGACTCAAAATTGCGTAGTAGCTGTATGATCCTTTTAGTATCTGAAACATATTAAAACACTTTTTAAGTTGAATCCGTCTTATTATTTTCATAACAACATAATCACAGAATACGTACATGTAAAATTTTACTTTTTACATTACTAAACATTAGAAAAGTTAAGTATTTTGTGTAACTATTAAAACACTGACGACAACCACGAGTGGCTCGAAATATCACTTGATATGATAAAGAAAGTGATTTTGGACACTTTTGACTGAAAATACAATTATTCAAAGTTAAGTGGTTTTCAAGTTTCGAGTTTTGTCTACTTAAGGCGCCTAGGCACGCCACCGTTTTAGTACAAAATTTGATAACCCGTTTCTCTGTTGTTTTTCATTATAGACTAAAGGTATAGATCTCAATAGTTTAATACAGGCATTTACAAAGTCGCTATGTGGCTGAAATGTTAAATTTTTATATATATACAATCTGAGGCAAGAAAACAACTTTGTATGTAAATCTGTCCAGCTTAATATCTTTAAAACAAAATTAATATTCAAAATTTTGGCAAAATGGTGCCTTTTAAAATACCAGCACCAGATGATGGAGGTCATATAGTTTGGTCTATTACGAGAAACAACAGAGAAACGGATTATTAAACTTTGTACTAAAACGGTGGCGTGCCTAGGCGCCTTAATTAGAAGTAACTGCAATGAAATTATAATTAATACACTATTTAAGGCCTTCAATAATATTTTAATACCATATTTTTTCTAAATACACTACAATTAAACAAAAATAAACTAGATAAATATGTCTAAGACGAAGTAAAACAAAATACAATATGAAGGTACACATATTTAATAGAAACTTAAACATTGTGCTACGAATAAAATCTCGAAAAGTACAATAACTCATGATATTAAATTCACTCAAAGATGTTAAATATCATCCCTAAAAATATTTACACCGATGTCACAAACAGACTGTATACTATATTTAAAAAAATGTTGGTGTGCAATAAATAATATTGTATTGTATTGTATCATCTTCGCTTGACATTATTTTTAAACTTGTAATGAAAAACTAGAATAGAAAGCGCGAGATTCTTTATTGTTTCTTTTTTTATCGTATAAGCTGAGTGAGGACGGTACAAACCGGTCACATTATCTCGAGACCTCGCTGG
This sequence comes from Ypsolopha scabrella, assembly GCA_910592155.1. Classification (NCBI taxonomy): domain Eukaryota; kingdom Metazoa; phylum Arthropoda; class Insecta; order Lepidoptera; family Ypsolophidae; genus Ypsolopha; species Ypsolopha scabrella. The sequence continues at coordinate 18,031,308 of OU342982.1, forward strand.
AATGCGAACCACCCGCCCCGTTCTACTTTCACCTCCCCGCACTCGCCACGGCGCGTCAGTACGGTTAGCACTTTCGTTGCCGATACGCGTCGACTTGTTTTCGTGGTATATTTTTAAACATTCCATTGTTACGTTTGGACTTTTATTGTTATTTTATTATTGCTGTTACGTTAAAATATTGTTTTTGTTGCAACGTTGGACATTTTTGTTAAGTTTGGACATTTTGGTTTAGTTTGGACATTTTTGTTACTATTTTTAGTCTGTAGTTTTGTGTAATAAACACTTCTTGTACCCACTTAACCAAGATTGTTTCATTTATTTTTCATCATTTTAATCATATCATTATAATAATATTACCTACATTAAATTAATTACAACAATATTTGTTTTGTTGGAAATCTTATTGTTTATAATAATATCCTACTGGAGGATGCTTGTTCTGCGCACCATATCTGAGCGCCGACGCGACGTGACGTCATCGACGCCAGGTCTCGAGATAATGTGACCGGGTTGTATATTTTAGTGTAAGGTCAACGACCTAAGTACTTCGGAAGGCACGTTAACCTGTGGGTCATCTTTGAGCCCGAAGTACGGCGATAGTAAGGCACCACACTACGGTGGGACGTTGGGACGTAATTCGTCGGTGAATCGTGGATGTGCATACCGAGAAACAATTTGATGAGGTGAGCTATTTTTATTACGTACAGCTACAAAGGTAGACACAGTGAGCGTGGTGAAGGGCCCGGCGTTGAACACAACACTCCTGCGCAGCTGGCCACCCAGCAGCAGCACGCTCCTGTGCACGCGCACGTCGCGTGTCCACCACGCGCTCGAGTACACGCCCTTGTCTACTTCTGAACTCTGAAACTCCAGCATAATTATTAGTGTATTGTATAGTCTCCAAATTTTAATTGTTTTTTTTTTGTTAGATTGCGTTACGGGCTAGAAAATATCTAAAATTCTAGTCTTGAAATTTGTTTCTAATTTATCGTTTCTGGTTCGGTCTAGTCGGTCTAGTACCTCGGTGGCGTAATTGGTAGCGCGCTTGTCTGGGAAACAAGAGGTCGCAGGTTCAAATCCTTGCCCGAGATTTTTTTTCAAATTCTTGTGTTTACATTATGTTTTTAATTTATCTTTTCTGGTTTGTAATGCACTCTAATAATAATATTTAGAGTATTTCAAAGCGATGGATTTCGCGATAAAAACATAATCATAAACAGTTTATGATGTTATCCAAAAAAAAAGACGACGTGTGGAAAATTTTGCCACTCGTAATTAACATTCATCATACGAAAAAATTTCTCTGAACACCGATTAATTTTTGGTTAAATTTCATTAAAACCCCGTATATTCAATGTACTCTATGGTTAAAACGAAAGCGGTATCTTTTATTTTATGTCTGCCAAGCTCAAACGCAGAATAAACAAATTGTACTATTTACAGTAGTCAAAAATCTTAAAACTTAAATCAACATGTGCTCCCAGAGGAGCAATGACGTTATACGAACCATATGGAGCACCTTATTTCCATGCCAGCAATAAAGGAATAGTTGTGCAATAAGCGCCATGAGGTATTCAGCTATCCATATCTGCTGCATCGTTGTTGTATTTTCCTGTGAAAAAGACCATGGTCTATATAAGACGGGTTATATAGTAAGGGTCTTCATTAACACCTGACTTACGAATATTGTCACGCTATATCCTCACGTAGAAAAAGCAACTAACTAGGCTTTTGTGAATACATAACAGGTGTTAGAGCTGATGTCGGGATCGACATTAGAGGTACCACTATCTCACTCGCAAACATTACGATGTTATTTGGGAAAGAGTGGGAAGACAGCACAGCAAGCACACAGGTAGGCAAACATGCCGACCATGGGACCGATTCATTCGATTCATGAAGACCATTCTTATTCGAAATTTTTAGTAGATCTACGACTATGTTAAAATACGTGCATAATAACTTTTCTCTTGGTAGGTATCCTAAAACCACCTCCAATGTATTTATAAGTGAAGGTACAGGTAAGGTACGGTAAGGATTAAAATATTTACATCAGTTAGCTGTATAGCACTACAGCAAATCATCAAAGAGCATATGATGACGTACAGGAACATTACTGGAGATAACACTGAGTTGAACATTCTAGAATACCTGAAAATATGTCAAAATTATAAAAAGTAATAGTCAATGAAATTAAAAACTTAAAAGGGGTTGACCTAGTCTTAAAATAGGAAAAAAACATTGTTTTTCAGATTGTACTGTGAATGTTTCGTCAGTCAGCACATACAAAAATAAGAAAATATTGTACAAATATATGTAAAATAACACACAGTACAAAAACTACTTAAGGATTTTGAGTATTTTTTACTTGTCTGCAGATTCATAGGTACTGGGCAAAGATTCGAGGTTTCATTGAAAATAAAATATGTACATTTATGCGAACAAAGCACTCACTTAACTAAAAATAAATGCTGGTAATGACACTCCCGAATATTAGCTAAAGCTTCTCCATCACTCAAAAACTTTCCGTCTTCTCCAAATAATCTTTCGCAGTCTACTTTAAGTAAATGCAACTGCCCAGCAAAAAAAGTCATTATCCCAACGGCATTAGTATCGAAAGCTGCTACGATTCCTCCTCCGTAGAAACAAATCATACTTTGTTCCACAACATTCACCCAATAGCCATAAGCTCTGGTCTTGTCAAATGGAACCCATGAGCTGATTATTTCTGGGTACGGAGAGGAGCCATTGTTAATAGCTTCTCTTAATTCTGATGAAGATATGAACGAAACCAAAGGAGCTAATATCACAGTGAATACCGTTGCAGTCACTAATGCCCAGTAAAAGTATGTCACAATTCTTGTGTAACGGATGTAATTGGCTATAATTCCATTTGTAGTTGAATCTCTCTTTGTTATCTGCATTACTTCCTTTTCAGAAATAGATTCAATAATATCCTTCCAGCATTTTTTCCAGTATATAAAAGTCCAGGCTTTGGCGACACAGACGGTACTTAGCATACAGTAGGATAGGCTTCTTAGGGCAAGTGCTAAGTTAGATCTGATTATCCACAGCTCAAGGAATTGGCTCAAGGTAAAAAGAGTATAGAAGATATGAATGATGTTGTGAACGAACTTGCTGAGACTTTTTTCTTTTTGTAACATTCCTGTAAATTGAAGACCCCTTATATTTGGTCCAAGTAAAGGATGTTGCGAGGTTTCGAGAGAATTTAAAAATTCTTTCAACATCTTCCACAAAAAGTTTCTCATTCATTCGTCCGAATAGTTTCTAAAGTTCCACGGTAATGGAAAGTTTGTTCCTAAGATACATGTTTTATAAGAAAGGTTTTGGTTTTTCTACCATATTATACAACGTGTTATTTGACAATTAAAATACGAGATAAGGGCGGTACATCGCAATATTTTGTTGTCCATAAGTGGTAGCTGTTGTGACAATTTATGAAAAGAAAACATCAAGTTAATTAAAGGTTTTCTGTAGAACGTACATATAATTTGACTTGATAGTCTCAATTCTTTCTAGAAATTGAAACATCTAAATCGTTTTATTTTAAGTTGTCCATAAGCAGGGTGCACGGAGCGAAAGAACTAGTTTCATCTGTGACATGGTATCAGTAATTTCATCCATGTGAAGTTGTTAACTAGGCTTGTAAATAAAGAAATTAAATTAATGTAAATAAATATATTTTTTATTTTATCAGTATTGGCCTTAAATTAATTAAGTTTTATTATATTTAAAATACAGTAACTAAAAAAGGGAAAAACTAAACGATATAGTATATTATATTTCGACTCCTTCAGTGGAGTCGTTGAATAAAGAGTCTTTAACTCTTCTTTACTCTTATATCATTTATTTTATTTTATTTTATTCGACTGATGACGACTCCACTGAAGGAGTCGAAATATATCGTTAATTTTTTTCCCATTTTTAGTAACTGTATTTTAGAAATTAAATTAAGTAATTTTATGACTTAATCGACGAATAAAATTTGGGTTTTTACCGTTATTGGACACCATGTTGCTGGATTTAGGCATCGCTTGTCTTCTTGTTATGTACTCGTAATTGTTAAAACTGTTTTCAAATACTGTACTAAAAGCTCCCAATTTTGGTCTGATCTTCTTAATCCGGCAAAGTGTAAAGACCCCGTAGTACCCTAATTTACAATTTTTGACTCGCCTCTTTTTCTACTTTTCATGTGGTACCTATGTAAGAATTTGAAAAATATACTACATTTACTAGGTCATATCACACGTGGGTACAACTGACCAATACCTGATAGCTACGACTTATGTCAAAGTTGCCTCAAATTTATTTTTATTTCGGATTTTATCATCAAGGTATGAGCTACAATGTTCAGTTTAGAACTATTTTTAATTTTTCGATCCAACAGATTGATAAGCCTGATATTGTGTTGTTTAAATAATTTTTAACATATTTGTCAATATAAACAAAGATAATGTTTACAAGATTACGTTTGTACTACGTCCAGCTCACGCGCCTGCCTATTGGATTGGCCGATCAGTCATCACAGAGTACCTTTATTATAGTATCGCTCCAACTCTCCGACGGGAAGGTTGTGTCTCAGGTCGTCGTATCAATTCGTCGCGTCAAATTTATAGTTTTGACGAGGTTTTTATCTCCATCTGTGAATCATTCGATCACCGTCCCCAATAATAGGCAAAAATATCCCAATACATTTATGGCATAAAGCATTTGCTTTTTCTTATACTTACATTAAGGTATACCTGTTTTTATGTAAAAAGATCTAACTTGATAATCATTCATGACGAATAAAGCAGATAATGCATTCCACTTAGTGCTGCGTTGACGATTTCCGTGACGGTGCTGCGATGTATTCTTGTCGAATTGCATTTTTGCCAGTTTTATGATTTCATAATACCAATTTGCCGTAATTGTTTATTGTAGTCGTCAACTTGCTTGAATTTATAATTCTTGATTTTTACTCGGGAAGGCTTCAAATTACTGAGGTCCATCTCTTGATATTAAGAAATTGTTGTTGTTCCTTTATAGCACCCAATGAGACGATCCTTGATTTACTATATTTCATTGGCTTCTGGGGTTGGACATAAGTTTGTCTTGAGCACTTTTCCATATTATATTCGTATGAATCTCCATGCTCCTGGAAGGTGACGATTGCTCCACTTACTCCAAAACTCCGGAATCCGTCGTGACGACTTCCAGGGTGTCGATATTGTTGTTGCTGTTGTTGCCCCCGGCGATAGTGTTCCAGTCGGGTTGCTTCTTGTTCAGTCGGGGTCACCAATATGGGAGGATTTATAATAAGTTATGTGTAGTCTGATTGACACTGTAGTAGCTAATTATATATTTAAATAAATGGTTCCATGTTTATACCAAAAAGTACATCTTTTATCTAGATCTAACACACGTATAGTATATGTGGCGATCGTGCCACCACATTGTTGCTTGTTGTTGTTGCTGCATTATCAAAATAACGCGCAAAAGAGAAACAATTGAATCAAATAAGTTTTAGCTCTTCATTTAGATGGCCTATATGGACTGGTGTATGTCCCTGATTGAGTGTTTGAAGACCTCATTTCAATAATTATTTCTATCGAGGAAAATTTATCCAAACGTGTTTTCCAAAATCAAAACCATCGATTATATAGTCAAAATGCATATACCAAAAATTAATTTCAATTTTCCGTTTACTTCATGAAATACACAGAAACAAAGCATCCGTATGTTTTTTACATAGCGTCTTAAGGTGGTAACAGAGAATCTCGGTGCAAAATGCACATCATCATACAATGAATGCGTTCTATAGCAATTCGTGCAAACTGCTTCTTAATATTATTCAATTTTTTACATTACATTTTAGCTGCATTACATTACAACTGTAAACACGCTTTTAAGTTTGTTAATGTAATGCAAACAAAATGTAATACATTAAAGTACGTAATTTTTTTGTGAATACTTTATTATTAATAATCTATTTCCGCAACTTGCTTTAAAACACATTTATTGTATACTTTTTATTCAAAAGGAAAACAATATTATTATTTGCATATTGTACCGAGATAAAAAGTTACCCCCTTAAGGCGAGACGATAAGCATTGCATTTGTGTGATTGTAAAGGTATTTGTATGTTAGTATGTGCCTTGAGGTGCTGCTTGTCATTTGGGTGGTAAATATCACCATGCCACCTTTCATTTTGTCCAATAAACAAAGCTTTCATCTCCCCTGTAACATTGTCACATGGTCACCATTTAAAAAATCTCCAAAACGTACCTCGAGAACAGTAGCAACATATATAACTCTAAAAGGCCCAGCATATAGTATGAGGGGTTCCTTCAGTTTTCCGGCGAGCAGAATAAGAGTGCTGCGCACACGCACATTTGACGACCACCAGGTGCTCTCATAAACACCCCTATCAACTGTAGAGCACTGAAATTAAAATAACTGGTTGTTAATAGACAGTACAAAAGCCTACTAAACTAGAGCCAACGAGAGATAGCACCTTTGACGTTTAAATGCCTACCAAGTTTCATAATTGTTTATGGGTAAGTGTCACTAAAATAATCCAATATTTCATTGTTGCTGGCAGCGAAAAGTGACGTACTACTCGTTTCGATCATCAATTTTCGATGTTATAAAGACTTTAAAGCAAAAGTTTCTAATTTTTTCAAAACTCAAGGGATCATAAGGAATGTTAGTGGCTGAATTGTAATCAATAAATAACGGGTTCTATTCTCCTTAATCGTACGGCTCCGTCTGTTTACAAACTATACCTTTTTATGATAAAAAAATTGTAAACCAGTTTTCTAGATTTTATGGCTGCTTTGTTAATGTAAGCAAATGCACATTTGCCATTTGTATTATTAAGATGCCTGTTGTGTGACGTCTCAAATAAATCGATATTTTATTTACTCAAGTCGCTAGTCGCAATTGATTTTTATTTTTGCCGAAATTAAAATGCACCCCATCACTAAACGCAGCTGTCATATGTGCATCTCTCGTTGGCTCTTCCATAGGTACTTATCATACTGAATAACTTCTCAAACTTACCTCAAAGCGAGTTCATTTGCATGCCAACAGTATAATAACAATTGCGATATCAAAGCTGTCGTGTAAATGATTATCCACAATATTTGTGACGCATCCGCGTTGCCCTGTGTTAAAATATTTATTTTGTATAAAATAACGCAGTTTAAACAAAATTTTCCTAAAATATAATTATTGTAGCTAAATTAGCTTTTAAATAAAGTGTTAAAGCGTCACTATCACACTCTATAAATATACTAGTTATGCTTTATTCGTCTTCATATCCTACTTCCTATCCTATTCTATCCTACTAATATTATAAATGCAAAAGTTTGTGTGTGTGTGTGTGTATGTTTGTTACTCTTTTTACAAATAAAATTCACCAAGCTCAGTTGTATAACACCGCAACAAATACAAACTGAGCAATTCAAAACGTAGATAAACATTACGGGAGACAGCAGAGAATTAAAATTCCTGTTCAGCCTGAAACAACAAGAGTTTCGCGAATTTGGTAACGAAAAAATGTAGGATTTATAGCTTTTAAAGATTTTTTGTTGCTTGATAAGAATAAACAAAAAGAAATTCAAATGATTTATACACTGAAATTGATTCCTGGGGCCAAGCATGAAAACCGTGAAAATAAAACCCGCCAAGTACAAGTCGGACTAGCGCGCGAAGGGTTCCAAACCATTATCTATAGAAATGGCAAAAAAAATCATGTCTGTTGTATAGGAGTGCGCGGGTCAAACTCGCACTTGGCTGGTTTTAGTATTTTTGTTCTAGCGGCAACAGAAATACATCATCTGTGAAAATTTCAACTGTCTACCTATCACGGTTCATGAGATACAGCCTGGTGACAGACGGACGGAGAGCGGAGTCTTAGTAATAGGGTACGGAACCCTAAAAAGTCGGTTCCATTCTAAAAATAGTTTATGTGTACTTTTACCAGAATTCTAATCTAAAAACGAAAGAAAGACGACAATAATGCTTTGTACAGGACTGATGGGATATACCGATGTTCTATTTTATAATAATAATAATAATGATAATAAAATTCTTTATTTCACATTAAGATAGATCAGTACAGAAGCGAACTTAATGCTAATTAGAATTATCTTCCAGTTAACATTGGGTGTTGAGGATAATTTTAGGGTAGTGCCAAGAATATAATTATAATTAGGAGAAAGCACTCCAAACATAATACGGGGGAAAGGGGGATTTATACAAAATAAACATAGTTAAATATAAAATATACACAAAAGTAAAATATCCTAACACTTATACTAGGTGAAATTAAATCAACCGACCAAATTCATACTGGAGACTCGGTTAGTCATCAAAAACAAGGTTTAATGACACTCCAGGTGAAATTCGAAAAAAAAAAATTTCTGCCCCTTAGTGCCTGCACTAGGAATTGTACTTAAACTAATCCACCCAGTAAGGGAGCAAAAAAAATATTTTTCGAAATCGGCCAAAAGGATAGCTGAACCTAGTTCTTGATCACTAACCGAGTCTCCAGTATGAATTTGGTCGGTTGATTTAATTTCATCCTGTATAGTGCATAGTAAAATAAATTAATAAATATTGGACGTTATTCTGAGAATGACTCGGGAACAGAGCTGGTTACACCTTCAACAATTTTGTTTTTCTAAACAACGACCATTAAGGTCGTTGGTTCTAAATAGTGAAGGAAGATTTTCCTTTTAAAAACATTAGTTGAAGTGATTCTCGAACACACAAGGGCAAATTATTCCAGAGACGGATTGCAGATACAGTGAAGGAGTAGGTATACATAATGTGTTTTGTGTGTGGGAGTATGAAGGAGAAGTGCTTTACTAGGCCGCTGGAGACGATCAAGCGAGACAAAGTTAATAAATATGTCTTTGAGATAAGGGGGAGTAAGGGGGTCATTTAGAATACTGTATAGAAACGTTACAACATGGGCATTGCGTCGATTACGGATACTGAGCCAGTTCAATTCAGATCGACACTGTGACACATGGTCGTATTTACGAAGACCGAAAATGTAACGTATGCAAACATTGAGAATACGATCCAGTTTGTCAAGGAATTTTTCCATGAGGTCAGGGTAACACACATCAGCCTAGTCTATGATGGAAAGTAAGAGTGAGTTGACTAGCATGACCTTAGTCGAATAAGACAGAAACTTTTGCATGCGCTTTAAAGAGTACATGGACGCAAATTTTCAAATAGATACAATAAAGTATACTTTCTAGAAGTCAATTTATGTCATCATATTAGAAATCAAATAACAATGATTGCTAAACTAAACTTAAAATAGAGTCAATTCCGCTTAGTGTGTTGGAACTTCCAGCCTATTGGCAACTGAATCGTTGTAAATAAAACGTAACTCACTCAAGCAAACTATTATGGTGCCGATGAATAATCCGTTCCATCATTTCCGCTTCTTGCAAAGGCCTCCCTTTTGCCTCAAAGATTGTTCTACATTTCACTCTCAACATCTTCAAATGCCCTTTAAAAAACGTCATCATAGCTACCACATTGGAATCAAAACCAACTGTTGGTATTTGAATTGCCAGAGCAATCCAATATCCGGGGGATTTCGTCTTGTCAAAAGGATACCATGTGTTCAAAATCAGTGGCGGTGGCTCCCTTCCATTTCTTATACTTGTTCTGATGTCACGTAGATCAGTAACGGCGATGACTAGAACTCCGTAGGAAAACGTCACAGCTCGAGAGTAAGTGGTATATTTAGACATCATTTTTAAAGAAACCGGATCCTTTCTCTGGATTTCACGGATTTCTTCCAAGGAAATGTCTTGAATTAGTTGTTTCCAATGTGTTTGCCAGAAAATGAAGGTCATTATTTTTGTGACACAAACGCTGGCAAGAAGCAAAACGGAAAGATTTTCCAAAACCTGAGTAAAATCGTCCTTTATCATCCAAACTTCAAACATTTGGGTGATGAAAAGTATTGGCTCGACGATGTATAAGATGTATGAAAAACATTTGTGTATCTTATTATTAGTTTGAAAAATTAAAGTAAAATTTAAAATTTTGATGTTTGGTCCAAGTAGAGGATATTTAGACGACTCAAACTTAGCAAGAAACTGTTGAAATTTTTTCGTTACCATTTTTAAAAGAATACTTTGCGTTTGATTGAAACAGGGGTATGTTCTTGGGATCGAAAGGATATAATCAGATTTCTTGAGCAAATTGAAGTAAATTGCCAGCGTTTTGCTAACACAATTAACACTTTTATATTCACTCAGGTTGTTTTAAAAGGGATTCCAATGTATACTAATAATTTTTTCAAAAGGTATCGATATAAAGAAATGGGATTAACAAGTTACAAAATGTATACGAAGCATACATTTTACTGGTATACTCTTAATTATCACTGCGACTTTTAATTTATTGATTACCAACAAAATTAATAAACAAAGAAAAAATAAAACCTGACAAAAACAGGAATTTAACTTTAAAACAATAGTAAATAAAAAAAAATGTAAATGTTGTCACTGCCGCATGATTGCCCAAGACGTTTGCCACATTACCTTTGCATGGCTAAATTGATGCGTTGGCTTAAGTTAGCTCCACCTCATGACAAAGCACGATGAAATTTTATGGTTCGCGCTTCTGGACCCCATTACCCAAACCTTTTCACGCCAAATGGCACAAAGATCATCATTGAGAGATCAGAGAACTTACTGAGTTCTTGCTTTCGTTGCTACCACTACGCTATCTTACACCAAAACTCTTATATCAGGATCATACAAAACTACCATAACCATTTAACCTATCATTGTCTTTAGTGTAACAGGTGTAAGCTGTACAGAAAAGTTATACAACGCATGTAGAGTTTGGTTACTACACTCTTAGTTAATGGCCATCAGCCATGTTGGTGTTTGACTGACGCATCTTACAACAAGGTGTTCACGCAAGTTGCAGCTCATATCAAGAAATGATCTTTGATCGTTGCACCATAAAATGAGCTTCATCTCGTCTCGGCTTGAAAATAACTGGCTCAACAAAAACGTGACCTGCATCTATACTGAAAGTTGTTTTGTCAAGAAATTTGCCAATGGCGTGGCGTAGCGTGGGGCCAGGAGCCAAACTTCCGCTCACTGGGAGCCATGAGACGAGCACGGTCTGTGTTGTTGTAAACTGTTGCAACGAGGAGTGGAATTCAGGCATCCCTGGAGTCCGTCAATCACGAAACCATTCCAAGTTACGGCTTATACTTAGGTACTTTTAGGTCGAACCTGCGTAAACGAAAAAAAGAAAAGCCGGGAGAGATATGTTTAAGACCTGTTGAGCTCCCAGCCAAAGAAAAGAACTAGGAGATAACCCTGGCTCCATTTTCGAGTAGGTAATAGTAATAATGATATATATGATTTGTGTTACACCATAAAATTATAGTCAGTTTTTTAAATTATGTCGTCGAAGATCTTAAATTTAAATATTGAGTAGAGTACAAAAATTTGTTTAGGTACGGAGAAGCAATAGCGGATAAAAATAACCAAAAAACCGGCCAAGCACGGGTCAGACTCGCGCACGAAGACTTCCGTACCATTATCTATAAAAACGGCAAAAAATCACGTTTGTTGTATGGGAGCTCTCTTTGATATTTATTTTATTCTGTTTTTTAGTATTTGTTGTTATAGCGGCAACAGAAATACATCATCTGTGAAAATGTCAACTGTCTAACTAAGTATCACGGTTCATGAGATACAGCCTGGTGACAGACGGACAGACAGACGGACAGCAGAGACTTAGTAATAAGTTCCCGTTGGTTACCGTTTGGGCACGGAACCCTAAAAATGGTGATAGCACATAGTAAATGTTACTTGTAGAACCTGGTAAAAATTGTTGGTAAGAGACAGACTGTCGGACTGTCGAGTTTGACAATTTCGCAATTGCTCTGTTACATAATCTGCAATAGTATCACAGTAAATTGGGGCCCCCGTACACGATAAGACCACCGAAACTTTTTGTGGTGAATAATATAATATGTGATGTGCATAAATACGGTCTATTTTATTAAATTTAAACATTTTCTGGTTTGATTGTCGTCTGAAAAAAGTGGTTTAAAAAAAATTTGATTGCAATTTTATTCATTAAAAAAAATCTAGCCTACCTATGAAATCAAGTGTTTCGCCAATGGCTTTGTGTTGGAAAAGTAAGAAACTTTTGATGAATTGGTTATAATGAGACAAGATTGATTTATTTAGAAGGGATTTTATTATTGAGAGGTGACACACAAGTTAACATGGCGGCGGTTGACAGTGCAAGAAGGAGATGACACATAAGTGAACGAGACAGCAGATGATTGCGTTCCGTTTACATTTCTAACACTGGCCCTTAAACAATGCAATCATTTATCAAACTGGCCCTTAAAACAAAAGCTATAAAGTTTTTATGCAACTTAAAATGAACAGGTAACATTATTAATTGATTTTACAATATTTAAATTGTCTCCGCTAAGCCAAGTTGACTGACAAATTTTTCAGTTTTCTCTTTAGTTAAAGGTTTAGTTAAAACATCAGCCGTCATTTGATCGGTAGACAAATAATTTAAATCAATAATACCTTTGTTTACAATTCCTCGAATGAAATGATGTCTGACATCAATATGCTTAGTTCTAGAGTGATACATTGGATTAACACAAAGTTTTTGTGCTGATTGACTATCATTAAACATAGTAATTTTACAACTTGTACCTAAACATTCATACAAGAAAGTTCTGATAAACAAAGCCTCTTTACATGCGTCAGAGAGTGCCATGTACTCCGCCTCCGTGCTAGAAAGAGCGACCGTCTTTTGTTTTCTGCTTTCCCATGATACTGTAGACTTACCTATTTTAAAGACAAACCCAGTGAATGACCTCCGATCTATCTCATTGGCGGCCCAATCTGCATCAACGTAGGCGCTGACATCCATACTACTCTTTTCATAAGTAAGACAATGATTAACCGTACCTTTCAGATATCTAAGCACCCGTTTTGCTGCCTTCCAGTGTATTTCAGCATAACTATCGTTGAACTGACTGAGTATGCTGACTGCATGAGCAATGTCTGGCCTCGTGCAAACTGAAATGTACATTATACATCCTACTAATTCTCTATACGGAAAATTATTTTCATTACAATCTGCTTTTACAAGCTTCAGCCCAGATTCCATAGGAGTGCATGCTGGCTTGCAATCAGACATTTTAAAACGCTCCAACACTCTTTGAATATAACTAGACTGATCTAAAGTCCACTTTCCATCCCTTCTGCATAGTTTCATGCCAAGGACGTGATATGCTGGCCCTAGATCCTTCATTTCAAATTGAGTCATAAGCTTCTCTTTAATTTTCAGTTTCTCTTGTTTGTTATTCGAAAATAAGATTATGTCATCGACATAAAGTGCTATAATAGTCACAGTTCCAACATGATTCTTCATAAAAACACATGGCTCTGAAGAAAACTTTCTAAAGTTAAGTTTTTCTATTAAAACTGTATTTATCTTCTCATACCAACTCTTAGAAGCCTGTTTGAGCCCATAAATCGCTTTATTCAGGCGATAGACTTTGTTCGGGTTCTCTTTATCCTCAAAGCCCTCCGGCTGTTCCATGTAGACGGTCTCCTTGAGGTCTCCATTCAAAAATGCAGTCTTCACATCAAGGTGATCTATCTCCATATTCATCTCAGCGGCCAAAGCAAGCAAGATTCTAATAGTTGAGTACCTCACCACTGGTGAAAAAGTTTCATTGTAATTTACGCCATATTTTTGTGTATAACCTTTTGCTACTAATCGAGCTTTATATTTCAATACTTCTCCATTCAATCCTCTCTTCCTTTTATAAACCCACTTGCACTTCACAGGTCTCTGCCCATCTGGCAAGTCAGTCATGGTCCAGCATTTGTTATCCAAAAATGATTTATACTCATCTGACATAGCATCTCTCCATTTCTTGGATTCTATTCCTTGCAAAGCTTGTACCACTGTCTCTGGTTCGTCATCAAAGCGGCTTATCTCGGACAAGTGTGGAGACTGCGATGCTAAGTTCACAACTTCAGTGTACTCTTCTGAACTGTCCATCGATGTGTCACCTGGAACGTAAGTTTCATCGCGCGAATCATCTGATTCAAGGCTACTCACTGATATAATACTATCCCGGGGAATTATAGTAGATTTATCAGATCCCGCATTACTGGGTATCCCTGTTACATCATTTAAATCTGATAAGGACTGATCTAGTCTTGACTGCTCTGGTGACTGATCTGATATGGACTGTTCTTGTGACTGATCTGACATGGACTGGTCTAGTGACTCTGGAACAGTTTCATTGCCCATATTATCTTCAATCTCATGAGAAGTTGAAGAGTTTTGATTGTGAGAATATGTTAGAATTAGCTCAGTGAATTCATCACTTTTACCTTTTGGTAAATAAAATTCATTTTCTAAGAAAGTTACATTTCTTGCTTTAATGCATTCTGACGGACGTGAAGGGTTTAGTAATCTATACCCTTTTGTCTCTTCACAGTAACCCACAAAAATGTATTTGTTACATTTTGAATCGAATTTCTTACGTTTTTCTATCATTGCATAAGCTAAACAGCCAAAAGTTCTAAGGTGAGTAATATTTACCCTTTTATTTGACCATTTTTCCTCAGGAGTAGTGCCCAGAACAGCTTTGGTTGGTGTCCTATTCTTCAGGTAAACAGCAGTATTAACTGCCTCTGCCCAGAACCGCTGATCAAGGCCTGCATCGAGAAGCATGCACCTGGCCTTCTCCACTATGGTGCGGTTGGCTCGTTCAGCAATTCCATTTTGCTGCGGTGAGTGCGGTACTGTGGTCTGGTGACGGATCCCGCAGCTCTTTAGGAAATCCTGTAAACATTTATTTACATATTCACCACCATTGTCAGTGCGCAATACCTTTATCTTATTCCCTGTTTGATTTTCTACCATAGCCTTAAACTCTTTAAATTTATCAAAAACTTGATTTTTGGACTTCAGAAAATACACATAGGTTTTCCTAGTGAAATCGTCAATAAATGTTAGAAAGTATTTCGATCCACTAAATGAATTCTTTGAAAAAGGCCCACAAAGATCACTGTGCACAAGCCCTAACGAGACTTTTGCCCTACTCTTGGACTTCTTTGGAAAAGGTAACTTTGTTTGTTTACCTTGAATACAAGCAACACATGATTTGAAAGTTGAGTTATCAAAATCCATGCCAGTAGCCATACCTTTTAAAAGCTGCATACTTCGCACATTGAGATGTCCAAGCCTTCTATGCCAAACCTCCTGCGACTCCCTGGATGCAGCCTGAGATCCTGGCACGGCCACCTCTGCAACTGGGTCTGTTGGTAAAACAAAATCTGTCCCCCTTCCACACACAGACGCAGCACATGACTTCTCTTTAGTAACAAAAGAAGCTTCACCTTTGGTATTGAGTACATAAATACCATTTTGAGATCTAGCCGTTGCAACTACCTCATGGCCATCACAAACTTTACACAATTTTCCCTGAAATGTTACACTAAAACCTTTACGTGCCATTGCACTGACTGAAAGTAAGTTAGTCGCTAGCTTAGGTACATATAACACATCACTTACAGTTCTTAAAGTGTTCTGTAAAGGAATTTTCACATTTCCTCTTCCCGATGACATCAGTTTTTCACCATTCGCAACACTCACCGATACTGGAGTGTCAAACACGAAATCGTGTAACATGTCTTTGTCATTACACATGTGACTGGTAGCACCCGAGTCCACATACCAAACATCCCTGGATAATTCAACAGATAACGCAGATAACAAGGCCTTATCTGAACTCTTTCCCTTTGAATGACCATCATCCTTGGCTCTGCGAGGACAATCCTTGATGCTGTGGCCCGGTTTCTTACATCTGAAGCAGCGAAACACCTTTGCCTGTTTCCTTACTATCAGCGCTGTGCTTGCATCGTCTCTTTCTTGTCTCCGCTGATATTCTTGAGTTAATCTTGACCTCACAAACTCAGTTGTGAGTTTCAAAGTCGAATTTTCTAAAGTCATGATGAGTGGGTCGTAGTCTGATGAGAGCCCGCTCAGCATTACGATAGCTAGAAAATTGTCTTCCACGCCAGCGCCTATATCGTCAAGCTGTTGGCCTATCTCGGCCACCTTCGTGAGATATGACTCTATGTTTGAGAAAGAATCGAGCTTCATCCCGAACAACGTGCGTAACAATGACAAGCGCCTGCTCAGGCCTTTACCTTCATAAACATTTTCAAGGTTGCTCCAGGCCTCGTGTGCCGTCTTCGCGTTTCTTATGTGCGGATATACACATGGTTGAACAAGAAGACAAATACGAGCTAATGCCTTCTTCTGTGTTTTGTCATCTTTTTCCTTCTTTTCTTCCACAGCGTCCCAGAGTTCTTCATGTATCAGTAACATCTTTGTTACAAACTTCCAAGTGCCGTAATTGTCGACACCACGTAGTTTTTCGATGGTCGTCTTGGGGTCGGCCATGATGCTTGGAATTACGAACTTGGGGGAAAACTATGACAATCTGTCTGAATTCAAAAAATATATTTAATTTAATCACAGGGAAGCAAGCTGGTGCCCATAACCTGATGAATTGGTTATAATGAGACAAGATTGATTTATTTAGAAGGGATTTTATTATTGAGAGGTGACACACAAGTTAACATGGCGGCGGTTGACAGTGCAAGAAGGAGATGACACATAAGTGAACGAGACAGCAGATGATTGCGTTCCGTTTACATTTCTAACAACTTTAACATTCTGTATCATAAAATACTAAGCGGGTGTCTGCCAGGTATAACGAACCTACCCACCAAATTTCAAGTTTGTAAGCTCCATAGTTTTAAGGATTTCATCATCATCATCATTCAATTTAAGAGCTGTGCTCTTGTTGGTGAAGTTTTCTCCGTTCACTTCTTCACTACGCCTTTTATTAATCTTCTTGATTGTTCGCGTCACATTCAAGTTGAACGCACTTTGTTCGCAGTTTTATAATCTGCACTTTTAGAGACCGCTCTAGCGGCGGTGTAGTAACTTTGTTTGTTTTTTATTACTACTTGTCTATGATTATTGGCATGAGGTGGTGATTTTGCTCTGCCGGTTATTGCTTGTGAGAATTTTTGGTGCCTAAAAGGTTTTAATAGATTCCTGCTTTAGGGCCATCTGTGCGTAAAATAAAGGTCTTCCAGTGTAAAACCTTATTGGGGAATTGTTCTCGTAAAAGCCGAGTTAATTCTATGAAGATACCGTAGGGATTGCGTCAGTTTTTTGGTGACACGTAGTGAATGCCCTTCCTTGACTCCTTCTGTTCCCTGCCTTTGTCTTTCCCCTCCATAATACCGGCTCGGCCAGCACTGGAGCAGCGAAACGGCCAAGCAACAGATAGCGAGGACCCCAGATTTTGGACTTCTGGAGGTATTTTGGCGCCGTCAATATTTTACTGGACTTGTGTGAGTGTCACATTTTATTACTAGAACTTTCAACTGAAAAACCTTGTTACTGTCCGCTGGTACTGCGTAATCTCGTTTTGGGCCAGCCGAGTTATTCCCTGTGCAGACCAGACAAGTGACAGGGTATTTCATACATTGATAATGATGTCATAATGAGTGAGTTTTATTTTCATAAATTCATCCCACTAATATTATAAATGCGAAAGTTTGGATTTATGGATAAATGTTTGTTACTCTTTCACGCCGTAACTACTGAACCGATTGGGCTGAAATTTTACATGAATGTAGTTCTAGACCTGGAATTGGACATAGGCTACTTTTTATCCCATAAATTAGTTCCAACGGAATGAAAATGAGCTTTCAAATTTCTATGGAAAAGTGATGTGTCACCCTTTTACGCCATGCTTACGAAACCGATTAGGCTGAAATTTTGCAAAAATGTAGACTTTGAAATTTAGACTTTGAATAGGATAAAACTACTTTTTCCCTTTGTTCCCATGGAAAAGCTTCAAAAGAGACACACAAAATGGGACACAGAGACGCATAACATACACATTTCAGTAGCTGTGTTTACTGTAGGTAACAGTCCGAATAATATTGACTGATTTTTTAGGTGTACACAAAAACCAACTCAACGCGGGTGAAACCGCGGGTAAAAGCTAGTATTTCATAATTTTCATAATTATACAGATACATGTATCTTCTTTGCTAATCCATGCAAACATTTAGAACTATATCATCATGATGAATACTCGTAACAAAACTTGTACTCGTTTCACAATAATTATATATTATATATATTATTAATCCCAACCGGTTTCGGTATTACACCATTATCAAGGGTTTTTAATAACTAACACATTTTGCTGATATACCTATTATGGGTACATTTGTTCGACGTGCAAACAAAGAAAAAATAAAAATTGATTAACGACGTATTTCATTGTTTGCACGTCGAACCAACAATGATATGATATAATCCTGCAAAATGTGTTAGTTATTAAAAACCCTTGATAATAGTATTATACCGAAACCGGTCGGGATTAATATTATATAATTATTGTGAAACGAGTACAAGTGTTGTTATTCATCATGAATTTAGAAATATATTATATTTAATATCATGGTTAGTCACAAAAAGTGTTATTAATAACGAAACTACCGCTTCAATTTACTGATAGCTTTATTTACTTAGTTAAGTGGATTGGTAGCGGTACGCTATTAGACGTGTTATTATTTATAGAGAAAGTAATTTACGCCCAGACATTCAAAAATAATAAAGGTACATCTTCTTTCTCTTTTAACGTTTCTTAAAGTTTAAACACGGGAAGTCATAGTAAATAATGTAGCTGTGATTGTTGGCACTCAGTGGACCTTATTATATATCTTTGTTAAATAATACACTTGTACTTGTGCACAAAATTATTATTAAACTTCAATACACCCTTCAATATTATTATTATGTCGGACATTTATCACACGCATGAAACATGTAAACATTGTTGTGTGATTATTTAAGTTATTTTTATTTTATAAATCCCTGGAAAATGCTTATAAACGAAACCGGTCAGGTGTATTGAACTATAATAATAATTCTGTAGACAAAGTGTCTTATTTAACAAAGATAGGATAGGTATACCTTTAATTATCGACGAAGAAAACAATTTGTGACTTATTTTTAGCTGTTTTTATAGCACATGTTTTTTGTTACCATTTTCGGAACAGGGTTTTTAGAAATTATAAAACCTACAAGCTAGGTTCCTTATTTCATGTAGACCGGAAGCAATTATGTGATACAGAAAGTTCAAGTTTTTTACAACTTTAGCGCGGGCAGAGCCGTATGCTAAAGACTAGTTATTTGCCTTGTTAAGTGGATGCGCTATTATACGTGTGTGACTTTATATTCATGGGAAAGGTATACAGTTTACCTCCAGTAATTTAGGAAGAAAAAACATTTATTTTCTTCTTAGGGTTCTTTTACGCACAGAAACCCTTTAAAACATCTTACTTATATTCTTTCATAGCTATGAAGACAAAAATACTAAACATTTAATATATTTTATTCGTGAAAATATTTGAAAATGTTAGAATTATACACAGTGAAATTTAAGGGGCTTGGAGAACGAAAACTGGTAATACTGGTACTATAAACTGGTACTTGTCCATAATGACAATTTTTGCCACGAAACCAAATTAAAAATACTGAAAAATCCGGTCAAGTGCTGATTCAAAAGTGTCTGAGGATTCCGTACCATTCAAATAAATCAACAGACTTAAATAATTTCAATAAAAATTACAAAGTTATGAAATGTAAGAAACAAAACTGTACATTTAAGTTTGTAGACTATTACTCGTTAACTTATAGAGCCAACTTAGCTGTTATAGGTTGAGGGTGTGACTCGTTGGGAATAAAGGTAGTTTTCATTTTAACTTCATGATATACAAATTACTACTGCCGTGAACTTTTTCAGATATCTAACCGTTTAGCTGGTAGGGGGGAGACACTTGACTCTAACAAAACTTTTTGTTTTGAAGCTTAATAATTCGCAAACAAATCCTTAAATCGAAAAATAGAAAAATAGTTTTACCACACTTTCAATATTTTTGAAAGGCCTGTCCAACGACATTCCATGCCAAGGGAGATACGTGAAAAATTCGTCTAAAGTTTACGTTTAAGGGAAAATTTAAAAAATATTTTCAAAATTTTATTTTAAAGTCCTAAAACCCTAAATCCTAACACGACCGCACAAAATAAACGAGTGAGAAATACAACAGAATACAAGAGCGTACGAGAAAGATTGAAAAACATTAACGGGGTGCGCAAGCTTATATTAAAAGAGTGACCAGTTTAAGTTGAACCATGATGATTTTGTAATAATCTTTGTATTCAATATTTAGGTAACTTCCCATGAAATATAAAATATTTTCAATTCACTACTGATTTTTCCACACCATTTAACTGCACAAGTAAACATTTTCAGCTAATTTTTACCTTTTTTAAGATTTTCGCTCATAGAAACTGAGAACGTGGATCCGTATCAGATATCTGGGCGCAACTAACAATGGTTTTGAATCAGCAACCTTATTTAAGACTTATTTGCCGAATGTGTGGACAGAAATCGGTCGCCTGTTATGAGCAGTCTAATAAGCATCTTGTCTAGGCTTTTAGTCAAAGTTTTCTGCATTTCTTGAGGTTCTATTATGATAGTTTAGTTATTTTATAAGTTTTTGCTTTTAAATATAGCTTTTATAATCTTTTGCTCCATTATAATATGCTTACAAAAGTATTAGTTAAAAACGTCTTCTAAAGCATGGCGCTTTAATCGTGGGGTTGGCGCAGGTTGGCCAGATGACAAATGGCTTGTTAATGAGTTGATGAAACTAATTGAATCTTGGTGGCAATTTCGAACATCACTAAACTTTCTTCGGGTGATATTACTTACTTTTATTACTTTGAGGCCCTGAAATATTGCGATTATCTGTTAACGCAGTAGACCGTAGAAATTAACGAAAATAAATTCAACAAAGTTTTCGTGGTAGAACTTTTCTGAGTAAAAGTTTTACTGATTTGTGAGTGAACCCTCAAGTTAACTATTGCGTTTTTTTTTTGCAGGCAGACATTACCCTTGAAATGAATGTTAAAATCATTAAATTTTCAAAGTTTTTCTGCATTTTACGAAAAAGTATTTGATATAGGAGTTTTTTCACCTGACATAGGAAAATAAACCATGTTTTGTTATTAAAGCAGTAATTTGAGACATAAAACTCAAACCGTTTAGACATAAAAGGAATTAATGATATAAAAAGGCATAATTTTCAAAAATAAAATCTATCGAGTGAAATATGTCCAATTAGGTAACCCACTTGACAAAAACCAGAAACGTCTGAAAAAACACGTGTCCAAGTTTTACATTGATCAGTTAAGCAGTTGACTTAGCATATTAAAACAAAAACCGTTGAAAGACCAAAGGCAAGCTCTTAAGACAGTGATCATCGTATCACGGATCGTTAACACTTTTCTCAAATTCCGGAAAATCAAAATATTGGCCTCCTACTCGTATATGCTCCTGGTGGTAGAGGTAGAGCTGATGCCGAGCTCGACTGTGGAGGTACCACCATCTTACTCGCAAATCCTCCCGAAGTTATTCGGGGGAGAGTAAGAGAACAGCTCTCAGGCAAAACCAGGCGGCCCACCATCGCCTGGGACCGATTGCCGGGCCTTATAAAAAACGGACTGGTGACGGGCAGCGGCGTCACTGGTGCAAGGATTTCGGCACCGCGCTCACCAACCCGCCTGCCCAGCGTGTGTGAGTATGGGCATTTCTTCCAGGGGGACCGCCAAGAGTGGCGTAATCCTGGAAAGGCCTATGTCCAGCAGTGGACGAAACAAGCTGATGGATGGATGGATGCTCCTGGTAATTGTCTCGGAGCCGGGATTGCGTTTGTGGGAAAAACGAAAAAAAAAAAATCCAAGACTTTCACAAAAAGGGTCATCGTACCTTGACACTTAGCAAGTCTTTCGTATGAACATAGTCTATCGTATGAATTTGGCTTTTTAAAATAATGTCACCTTGTACGAGTATATAAGTATGTGGATAATTGTGTTAACTTTAATGCGTTAGAACGGAATGATCATCGTTAAAGATGTACCAGAGATTGATTTTTTATTTCGCATTCGAATGAAACACCTACTAGACACTCAGATATGATGTTAGGGTTAAAAATTTCAATATCATTCTTAGTCATAGTTCAAAGTACCGAGGAATATTGAACCTTGTGAATGCTGAAAATGATTGTCTTCGATAATAAGCAATCTAGAGGGGTTCGTTTGATGGTAATTGAATGCAAATTGGCACTTTGAGAAATATACTTTGTATGCACAGCTTTTTTTTTAAATTAAATTGTTGTGCAGTTTGCAATTTTTTTTTCGTGTTATCGTATGAATTTGTATCGTATGAAGTTTCGATACACAATTGTTTTTCTTTTATTTAGATGTTTTATAATAATCTAATGATAAATCTGACTTCTTAAAAACCGACTATTTTAATTTTTCAAAAAGAATAAAGAAATATACATAATTCTCTTTAATGGAAATGACGATGTTAATAGGGCTTAAAGTAATCAATGAATAAAATTGTAGTTCTGGGTACATTTCAAATTCAGTTCAGTCGGCCTTCAGCCATACATACAGATAACAAACCTGTACTTTATGGGTTACCATTTTCTTACGGAACCATAAAAATGTATTAACAGATTATTCGACTCCAAAATCACGTTTATTAATGCAATAAATTCATCAATTTAAATTAGGTTATGACCACATATGTCACAAATTTTTCGCGAAGTTATTCAAATTGTACAATTATTGCTTAGAATTATAAACTCTAATATAATATCAGGAAACTCAATATACTGGATACCTTTATTTATTTATCTATTATTTAGCCAAGATACATTTATGTGCCGTGCAAGGGGTCGAGTGGAATGGTTATTTTAATATATTATTTAACTGTTTTAATATAATATTTACAATTACAATTGGCCTATTCTTGTTTTCACCGATATTTACCGAATAGCTTTCCTGAACTGTTTTTAGTAGACATATTTTAAAATAAGCGTTCATAACATTGATTAAATGAAACAAAAGCGATGACATTAATTTGATGTTCAGTGACGTCATCATCACACATTTCCATTTTCTTTGAACGCATCCTAAGACTTATTTTTTTCTTGAACGCTTTCGAAGGCTGACAAATTTTAAATGTTACCAACTTTATCAAAAACCCTGTTTTAATAGGTATTTTACCAATAATTATCAGAATTCGAGAACTACCTCACACCCTCAATCAAAATAAAAAATTTAAGTACTCCTTAAAAAATCAAACCTTGCTAAAGGCGTAATCACCGAACCCCATTTTTACTTTAGGGTATACTATATACTCTAGAATTAGAGTTTTAGTATATCAAAGTTATTCTGGTTTGCCTTATGTTAGTCCTATAAAAACAATTTTTTTATGTCGTGATGATCGTCTTACATTGCGAGGATTCAAGGCTCACTATCAACAAATTATAAGAGTTTTGGGTCAATTTTGAAACCTTTTTATATTATAATTATTCATTAAATTATTACTAATTACTAATAATTATTTACGGTACGAGGTGGTAGAGCTAATGCCGAGCTCGACTGTGGAGGTACCACCATCTTACTCGGAAATCCTCCCGAAGTTATTCGGGGGAGAGTAAGAGGACAGCTCTCAGGCAAAAAAACCAGGCGGCCCACCATTGCCTGGGACCGATGGATGGCGGTATATCCATCCCCAATTGCCGGGCCTTATATAAATCAGACTGGTGACGGGCAGCGGCGTCACTGGTGCAAGGGTTTCGGCACCGCGCTCACCAACCCGCCTGCCCAGCGTGTGTGAGTATGGGCATTTCTTTCAGGAGGACCGCCAAGAATGGCGAAATCCTGGAAAGGCCTATGTCCAGCAGTGGACGAAACAGGCTGATGGATGGATGGAATAATTATTTATATAAGACAGAGGTCATTGCACGAATAGGTATTTAAAGCTAGTTTATTTTAACTGAAATGTATTGGCTGTCGGATCATAAACTTGATTTAGGTGTTAAATGTAGATTTAGGATTTTTGTTCGAACTCACCCTAGCTGGGTAGGTACCTGCCTATATTCTTTAGTTCTATCAGAATTGAAGAAATCCGAAATGAGAAGATCGGAGATTGAAACTGACATAGCCTGCAGAATCAGTAAGTTGAAAAGTTGAAGTGGCAGTGGGCAGGCCATGTTTGTCGCAGTCGCTGTCGCCGTTTGGGCGGCTTTATAATGGAGACCACTTACAGCAACGCGTAGCGTAGGCCGACCCACGAGGTCCCGCTGGACTGACGACCTAAAGGACGTTGTGGGGAAAAGCTTGCGGCTGGATGGACCGCCATGAGTCGCGAAATCTGGGAAAGGACGTCCAGCAGTGGACGAATACAGCTGATTGATGGATGGAAGTAAAAGTACAACAATTAGGGTTCTTAAATTACAATAAATTTTCTTTGTATTTTATTTCTTTAAGTGAGTGTATGAGACATACTACTCGTAAGTCAGTTCTTATTTTACCAACTTAAAATACTTGTAAAAAGTAACTTAACTGGTAAAAGGCTTTGGACATGGCTTGTCACCGTCCTCATGACGGAACCATGCCGCCAAGCGACACGTTACGACTTACGGAAGAGTAGTTAGAAAAATAGAAATAGAAATATGTTTATTTTCGACTTAAATGGTTTACAGTAATAAAAACAGAAATGCTAAACTAGGTTTACATAAAATCTTGAATAAAAAGTATACTTATGTTTACTAGCGGCCCCCAAGGTAGGAACAGCCCTGAATGGGGGGGCCATATTAAGATAAGCCATATATAATTATAATTTGAGATCCGAAAGAACTTAAAAATCTATATAGAAGTTTAGCAAACTTAAAAACTTCTTAGAATACAAACTTAAAACTAGTTAATTATTTTCGTTACTGACTTCCGTAGATTTTGCTGAAGTCTCTGGGCAAAATAATTGAGCCCCACCTGCTTTCACTCCCCCGCTTTCTAGACGAGCACGCTTAATCCTAGGTTTTACCGACGCTTTCCATCAGGCGTGGTGATGGCCAAGCGTAAGACCAGCGTAGGTATCTTTAAGAAAACGTTTTGCTTTTCTCACGGAAAAGAAAAGCACTGTAAGTTTAAATATTCATAGTTTAGAACCAACTATTAAAAACTAAAAAGAATGCTTTTTATAATATTTAAAAAATCCTTATTTTATAAAATGTGGATGAATCCTGACTGCTTTGATATTGAATAATACGAGTCATACCTACTTACTTGGAATTTTTAAAATCACGAAGAGCTTTTCTGGAAGTTTGTTCATAATCAGCTCGCATGCCCTAAAAATAGTATAGCCCTCTTAAGATGGAATATTTATCATTAAAAAGTGCGTTGAAACTCGGCTGACAACCCTGGACAACCCGTGGTTGCCACGACGATATATTTATATAACGAGAAACGTCATGAACTGTCTTGTCATCCTATCTTGATAATTGAGGGGATGGAAAGCATTTGTTGTTGACGAAAATCTGCATTCTTGTTCGTGTATTTATGCTAAAATTCGTCGAAAAATATTTTTGTTTTATCTAATTGCAATTCTGTGGAGAAGTAAAGACGTACTTTTGACCGTCTTTGTGGTCTGGAGGTCACAAGTTCATATTCCTTAGTAACATTTGTGTTCGGTCTACACGTTCACCAGCGCACGTGCACTGAGTCCATATTTGTGTTTGAAGTACGGTGATAGGGCTCACCGCACGAAATGCGGGTGTACAGGCACAAAATATATACATACAGAAGGCCCTACAACCAGCGATTTCGGGTTGTACATACACACACAGGTGGTAGAGCTAATGCCGGGCTCGACTGTGGAGGTACCACCATCTTACTCGCAAGTCCTCCCGAAGTTATTCGGGGGAGAGTAAGAGAACAGCTCTCAGGCAAAACCAGGCGGCCCACCATTGCCTGGGACCGATGGATGGCGGTATATCCATCCCCAATTGCCGAGCCTCATATAAAACAGACTGGTGACGGGCAGCGGCGTCAATGGTGCAAGGGTTTCGGCACCGCGCTCACCAACCCGCCTGCCCAGCGTGTGTGAGTATGGGCATTTCTTCCAGGAGTACCGCCAAGAGTGGCGAAATCCTGGAAAGGCCTATGTCCAGCAGTGGACGAAACAGGCTGATGGATGGATGGATACACACATAGACGCGTACGTACGACGATCTCGGTAGGATTCGGTCGAATGCACAGAGTACATTATAATACGTCGAATGTCAGTCACGACTAGTCACTATTGCATGCGTTTTGCGATACATACATGTGATGAGTAGGTATATAGATAGAGAGGTCTCTTTTTTTTGCCTCCAATCAAACAACCATACATAGGTAACACTAAAAGTTTCCGGAACTGGCCACTTACATAAACAATATTTAAAAATTTATTGCAAAATTTGAAAATAGAACTCTTTGGCTGTAGAATGCAGTTTGTTTCATTTGACTGTCTTTTGTTTTTACCTTGTGGCGCCATTTAAAAAATTGTGTGTCTGCATCAACATGGATTTAACTCGGGAAAATTTTCGTAGTATGATTTTCTACGATTTTAAGTGTAATTTGACAGCTCAACAGAGCATCGCTCGGCTTGAAACAGCTTTTGGCAATGAAGCACCGTGCAAGACGACTGTTTATAGCTGGTTTGCAGAATTCAAGCGTGGTCGTATCAATCTCAGTGACGAATCTCGCGATGGTCGGCCGTCCACCGCTGTGACCAACAAAAACATCGATGCTGTGCGCCGTATGATTGAAACAGCATTTTCTTTTTTACTCGTCGTGTAGGTTCGGAACTTCTCGCTCCTTTGTTCTTGGGGTCGAGCGCCACGCGCCACGCGGTCCCACGATGCCTCGTCGATGCGCGCTTCTTCCCTGAATCGTATTCTGGAGATCAGCGCCGCCTGCCGTTCCGAGGATCCCCAAGATGTAGATCACGTCGGGGTCACCAAAATTTTGGACGAGGAAAGAAAAGACATTAAAAGATTTTCAAATTTTTGAAAAAAAAAAATCAAATCGTTTAACATTTACCAGAGTTAAGGAGTAACATATATGCCCAAAAAATACAGTCGAATTGAGAACCTCCTCCTTTTTTGAAGTCGGTTAAAAATAAAGACATTTGAAAACCTACTTCATCCAAAGTGTCGAATACGATTTGCGTAACAGTAATCTACCAACCATGACATTGAGGAAATTTATTTCCTGGTATAATATAAATCATGTTTTGAAATGAGTTTGCCGAAATCCGATTACCATGTTATTAAATGTTTGAACTAGAAATTGAATATCTAACCAGACCATTATAAAGTAAAACAAAAGACATAAGTATTTAAAATTATTTATGATGTTTTGATTGGGTAGTTTCTTTAAAAACATCTAACGTTATTGTTGTAAAGTATTATTATCATTATATCTACCTATAAGTGTTATTACTATATATGCTTATTAGACATTAATTAATTCAATATTTTGACATAGATGACGTTTGACTGCAATTATGTTTTTGCCTACGCTATTATATAAAGAGGAAAGATTTGTTATTTGTATGTCTGGGGTAATCGTTAAAACTACTGAACCGATTCTAAAAATTTTTTCTTTTGTATGAAACTGCACTATTGTAACATAGGCTATATTTTATTTTAATAAAATAAGTTTTGGATATTCAATATTTGTGAATGAAGTCGGGCTGCTTTATCGGAGTGCGTTGCCCAAATGGTTAGTTATACGTGATTAAACCGGTCGTTTTTCCAAACGGGAAAACTGTAACAGTCTAATCTGACTAAAAACCTCCGTTTACAACGCTCCTGACACACCTCTTGCTAATATTAAGCTTGAAAAAGTGACTAGAGCCAGATTTAAGCATAGACACATTAATACTATGATTTAAGTAATGATTTTTTCCCACCCGGGAAAATTATATAAGTTTAATCTGACTACAGATTTACATCTTCGACGAACCTGACACACCTCTTGCAAATGTTTAACCGACTTCAAAAAGATAAGGTTTTCAATTTGACTGTATTTTATTATAGTAGTTTTTTTGGATATATTCCGTTATTTCTTAGCCGATTCGTAAGAATTTTTTTTTATTTGGAAGTATGTGCTTCCAAGTAGGTCCGGTCCGGCCACGAAGCAGCTGCTTCGTGGTCTTTATCTAATGATTGTCTTCAGAGATAGGCAATTAAACTCCTCTATGGATGGCATATCGTATCACTCGGTATTGAGGCAAACGCTTTGTACCAGGGTGTTATTTGAAAATTAGTCATGAACCTATCATAGGTGCAATTGTGTAAGCCGATGGTATTCAAATTGATTGTCAAATGGCTATTTGGCTAAGCAACATAAGCGTACATTTTTGGCTGTCAAATGAATACAGTCGTCTTGTTTTGTTGTATACAACAAACAAAGTACGATTTCTATTATAAAACGGGCTTATTTGCTTAACCGAATAGCCATATGACAATCAATTTGAATACCATCGGCTTACACAATTGCATCACCATAGAACTCTTCAATAGATGACAGTACATAACTCGAGATTTCAGAAATCACCTTATGTTAATGTGCTTGCTTATTGCAGGATATTACGTGAAATTTATCATTATACCACCTGACCTTCGATCCTGGTCTCGTCACCATAGAACTACTAGCGGATGACACCACATTACTCTATATTGTGGCAATCACTTTGTGTCAGTGTGCTCATCTTGAAACCTTAAAAATATAAATCAGCTGTTTATAAAAAAAACCGGCCAAGTGCGAGTCTGACTCGCGCACGAATGGTTCCGTACCATTATCTATAAAAACGGCAAAATATCATGTCTGTTGTATTGGAGTGCGCGGTTCCTTCTCGCACTTGGCTGGTTTTAGTGTTTTTTGTTAAAGCGGCAACAGAAATACATCATTTTAACTGTCTAACTATCACGGTTTATGAGGTACAGCCTGGTGATAGATGGACGGACAGCGGAGTCCCATTGGTTACCCTTTGGGTACGGAACGCTAAAAATGAGCATTTTTCTTTAGTTTGCCACATGACATTACTACCCAGTATTTAATCCTTATAAACAACACTATCGGATAGTGCAATAATATAGTGTTTTTTTTAAATCAACAGGTTCGTTCCCCCACTGGGGAAATTATTATTCCAAGAATCTAATGATGGAGTTTTGGTTTTCATCAAAATCGGCACCGAGACTCTTTTGACCATTTTTCGCTATTCCCTATAGTTTCGGATTTGGCCACCACGCCCACTTGACAAACTAAACCTGTCTAACTGTGTACTCTATTTCTGTGTTTTCAAGTAATTTACGTACTAATTGTAATTAATTATTTATGCTAAGCATTAAACTAGCCTTTCCCACAGCAGTTACATATAATAAGGAGCAGCTCTCTCTTATGTAACGGTTTCGCCGACCTGCTTCCCACGGAACGATAATTAAATACAACGGAAATGAGAAGAAAATTTGATAACTTCACACGAGCAATAAAACCGGCAACTTATAATTTTTGTTCCATTTTCGGAATTTTTGAGTCGTTGTCGGTACTTACTGATTCTGAATCAGTAAGCTGAAGTGGCAGTGGGCAGGCCATATTTGTCGCCGACATGATGGCCGTTGGGCCCGAAAGGTTTTAGAATGGAGACCACCCTGAAGGACGTTGTCGGTGGCAGCTGGATTAGGAGGACAGAGGACCAACATGAGTGGCGAAATTCGGGAAAGGCGTGTCCAGCAGTGGACAAACACGGGCTGATGGATGGATGGATGGATATCGGTACTTTATCGGAACTTTAACTTCATCAGAACTTTTTGGAACTTTTCAACTTTTGAGCATTTTAATATCAAGTGGAATAAGCGTAAGGCGCGAGTCCTTGTCACACATAAAATGCGGATCCTTGTCATCAGTAGATCGTCAATTTTAAAATTAATACTGGTTCCATAATTTAGATGATATTATCTCATATTAGAAACTAACCAACGTGTACAACTGCACGAGACATAATAATGTAAATAAACTAAAACTTAAAACAAACCTCAAGTTGAATATAAATTCGCTAAATTCAATTTTTCAGTCGTTTATTTTTTCCGGATTGGAAACATGTATAAAAAGTTTACTCCGCATTTTTACATAGTGGCTAAAATGCTCCAAAAATATTATTTTTATTAAAAACAAGTCCAGGTGTCTCATTTCAGTATTTATTAATTTCAGATTGTTTTTGGACGTATAGTTCACTCAAGAAGTTATTGACTTAGTGAGTTATTTTTTGCTTCTTGAGTATGCTTCATTTTCTGACTTGGTTTAAGGAGCTACTTCATTTTGGATAAAAAAAATGATTTTTTTTACGAAGCAGAACATTTCGGAACTTTTTAGAGACGATATTGGAACAAATCGAAATCAGCTCCTGGCAACACTGGTAACGCAGACAACGTCAGATAATCTGAGCCGACAACAAAACTATGCGAATATTAGGTTCATTTATAATAAGCACAGTTTCCTCAGTGACAATGGGCAACAACTTACAGATTGGACTGCACATTCTTAGTTTTTTTTTCTGCAGTTAAAGCAGTTATTTATTTTTTACTATGCTGCCGCTAGCTTTGAGTTTTTAATTTTTTTCTAACGACGATTAAAACTCAATACTAGTAACAGTATAGTTGATAATACACTAACTTGTACTGTTACATAAATTGTATGACTAGATTTATGGATGCGAAGGAGGTGTATAAGGATCGTAGCAGATATGATCCTAGTAGGTAGAGACTAAAGATTTCTACTTAGTCTCTAGGAGACAGCCGTTAGTATATTATTCAGTCATGATGATGTTTCATAAAGTCCACCACCACCGATAATCGCAGTTATTTTTTTACTTTTAGTACTTAAAAGTAAAAATTAATAACATTAATTTAACTACTAGAAGAAAAGTTTATTACGGGTAACCCAGTATCGCCCCAAATTAACCTCGGTGCAAAAGGGTTTACAAGCTTCTCTTAGCGCCATCTATCATCTGATCAATGAACTTCGGCCAAAGCTGTCAAACAAGTCATCTCAGATGGTTAAGACGAGTTTAATTTTTTGGTGTTTAGCGTTTAACTTTATTAATAATTTTTTTTATTTGTCGCTATTTAGGCCGAAGTAACACGTATTCTGTGAAAAGACGAACAGACAGATAGACAGCGAAGGCTTATTCGTTTGGCACCCTTCGGGTACGGAACCTTAAAAGCAACCAGAATAAGTTGTACTCTAAGAGTAAGCACAGTAGTATTTATCATTATATCACCTTAAACATGAGTAATTTACAAGTATTTTTTTCTAGTATTCGCTGGGTTGATTGGTTGACATTTTTAGCTAATTAATTATGGTCATTTTATTCTAATTGCTCAATACATTTGAGAAAATGCCTAAAATTGCCCGTGTAAAGGTGCAACATTTTAGTGTTGCGATAATTACAGAAACAAATTGAAATAAATTTTATTTTTACGGCCTCCCTCCTTATAATTGGCTAGGTTGGGCCCAATTACTTTGAAATGGAAAATTTTGTAAAAATTACGGTTCTTGTTTTAATTTCTTCATCGAGGCGAGATATTTCATATTTATTTTGCCTACTGTTCTTCTTCACAATAGTTTCAAGGTTGCTTGCAGGGACTAGGCCTAGTCCCTGGTTGCTTGTCTTTTTTCGCAAAACCGAGAGTGACCCAACTTATTTATGAATCAAATACTTAAAGAAAGATTTGAAAAATCCGCCTTTTTGTTTATGGCAGAACA
Organism: Ypsolopha scabrella; assembly: GCA_910592155.1. Taxonomy (NCBI): domain Eukaryota; kingdom Metazoa; phylum Arthropoda; class Insecta; order Lepidoptera; family Ypsolophidae; genus Ypsolopha; species Ypsolopha scabrella. The sequence continues at coordinate 18,063,195 of OU342982.1, forward strand.
TTAAAAATATTTAATTAATTAACTTTCATCTCTTACAAGTACGAGGCATGCCTTTTAAGTTTTGTCATTTGAAGAAACAAAAACAATTGGAACCTAATAGTACTATTTATTGTTTTTCAAAGTATTCTCCACGTAGTTTACAGCACTTTTCCATTCGCTGGAACCAGTTATTAAAACATTTATTCCACTCCAAAGTGGGGGTGTTCAATATGGCTAATTTGAAAGCGTCGACTGCTTCTTCACCGGACTGGAACCTTTGACCACGAAGAGTTTTCTTAATTTTAGGAAATGTAAAGAAATCATTAGGGCTTAGGTCAGGACTGTATGGAGGATGGTCAAGAATTTCTACGTTTTCTTGCATCAAATACTCAATCGTTTGATGAGCGCTGTGTGAGCTTGCGTTGTCATGATGTAGGATGATGCGTCGCTTTGGGTTAGATTTCCGAAGTTCGGCGATGACTTGTGGTAAACAAACTGTGGTATACCACTCTGCATTAGCCGTTCTACGATCTTCAAGTACAACTGTCACAACATGCCCGGTTTTCGCCACGAACGTAGCCACCATCTTCTTTGAAGTGCTTCGAGAGCGAACAAGTTTTTTCGGCTTTGGTTCGTCTTTGAAGACCCAGATTGTGGATTGTTATTTGGAGTCAGGATCGTAGGCATAGATCCAAGATTCATCACCACTGATAATGTCGTAGACGTGATTTGACTCTCCACGGTTGAACTTTCGAAGAGTTTTCTTACACCATCTGCGCGGGCCCTCTTAAAATCGTCGGAAAGCAAATGCGGGATCCAACGGGAAACTAGCTTTTTCACACCAAGCACCTCATGCAAGATCTTCTGAATGGTTGTCCCTGATATGTCACATGACGATCTTCGAGGATTAGATCTCTCACAGCGACAATGTTATCTTCAGTGAAGGCAGATTTTGGACGTCCTTCACGAGATTTGTCACTAATACTGATATATCCACGTTGAAATTCTAAATACCAGCGTTCGACAGTCCGAAGACATGGGGCTTCATCATGAAACACAGATGTTAGCTCTTCGGAACACTGAATCCGTGTTAGGCCTCTTCGGAAGTTATAGAAAATGATTGCACGGACATTTTCCTTAGTAAGATTCATTTTCGTACGTGACCTGACAGATTCAAAACAACGCTGTGACTAAACAATTGCATTAATCCTTATTCTTTCAATTGTTTTGAAATTTTAAATTCACTTTAAATATTGAACAGTTCTAAATTTAAAATTGGCGGCAAATATGTAAACGACAGAACTTAAAAGGCATGCCTGGTATTAAAAGTGTAACATGTCCTCGAAAATGCATATATTGAATTAATTCTTTTGTAATCCCATAACGAACATGGCAAAAGATTCCGCAGGAAAATTCCGCTACAAAGAAGCTACGAGTATATCAGAGAAATGGAGTCAAGGGATTTTAGCTGATTACTGCTAAGTACTAAAATCGTTAATAATCTTTCAAATTATTAATATTCAGAATAGTGTTTATACCAATTAGAAATTTTAATCCAATTGTTATTGTACGAATGTGTGTGTATTTTTAAACATTTTATAAAAATATATATTTAAATATCACCCGATGTGTATTTTTTTTTAATTTAAAATTTACTGCTAGGTGGCCATAATACCATCAAAATTAGACTTAAGTTTCCATGTGCCAAAAAAATTTTGAGTTTTGCAGACGAATATTCTGGAACAATTTTTCACTCGCAATATCAGTCATTTGATTTTTGTTTACAGTATAATAAATTTCATCACCCAGAAACTGCCGCAGCTATTTTTTGCACATGGCAGAATAGATGTTCGGTACCTACAATCAAAGCAAGAGGGTTAATTACAGCTGTGTGCATAGTAATAAAATAACTGGTTTGCTAATTTCACATAACTGACTTGAGGAAATGTGCTAGCTGATGGCTTTAACCTATCAATTTATTAACAAAGTTCAGCAAATTACATTTAGCAACGATACTGCAGGTTGACCAAGGCTGTACTGTAATGTAAGTAGGCGGGACTTAGGTTATATAATTAAATTAAAGAACTTTATGGGCTCGTTATTAGTTGGCAATCAGTAATCTTTATGAACATTTCTAAAAATTAAATGATGTCTAGAAAAAAGACAAAGAAACGAACGAGCAGAGTTCTAGTCTAGACTGATTCTGAGCGTCCACTTAAATGTATTGAGTAATCTGTAAAAGTCTAATGCCCGTTTTCACTAACCATAGGAGACGCCTAAATCAGATGCCTATGTATTTAGGAGTTGCCTAGATTAAAAACACATTTCACTAACTCTTAAGTCATGACTAACGACGTTAGGAATCACCTAAAGTTACGACACCGATTCGGGGGTGCGTAATGGTTAGGCGCCCCTAAACTGACACATGCATGTGACAGTCGCGATTTTGAGATTTAAGCTTATTGTAGTACTGTGAAACGTCAAAAAACCGCAAACAGACAACTTGACAAACAAAACCAAGTATCAAAAACTTAGGCTACTCTTGGGTTAGGAATCACATTAGTAAAAATAGTTTGGTGAAATAGAACTGGACCTAAATTAGGAGTTACTTAGTTGGGCGTCGCCTTGTTCGTCGTTAGTAAAAACGGGCATAAGATATCTGAATAAATGCTCAAAAAGTGAATAAAATGTTTAATTCCATATCCCCGGTATCACATTTTAGTGATTATGATTAGTTTTTACGGAGACGTTTTCTGAGTGCGTTTACGCCAAGTATAAGAAATTTTCTCTTTAAATTTTTTCACGCAGTACATCGAATTTATACGGGTGTAAGTGGACTGCTATATTTTGACAAAACTATATGTTCTACTGATCACACTGAACAACTTTCCTAAAGAAACATACAGACCCAGCACAAATGAAAAAAATAGTTATCTTCCCGATATAACTAATTTTAAGGCGTAATATGTCCATCGCACAACGAGAGAGAAAAACATCTCTGAAAAAGTCAAGTGCGGTGAATCAGGAAAAAGTTGTAGGTATAGTGATGTTTTTTTGGGAATAATATTCAATATTATTAGTTTGGACGGACTATTGTTTTGGAAATGAAAAAACATTCTTTACTTTATATTTTTTTTTTCGATGCAGCGAATTTTTCTGTCACGTTTTGAGCTCGGTTATCGCATTGGAAAAGGCCTTGTAATATGTTTTTTAAATCTATTGTAGTATGGGAATTCTGCTGTTTTAAAATCAGTAAAATCCGTTCGAGAGTTTGTCTAAAAATAAATCTCTGAAACAAGTACATAATAGAACTTTACCTATGAAATTGTCGTTTTGTATTTAGAATTTGAAGAAAACTCAGTATTTAGTACAAACGTTTTTCCATTTATTTTAGGAATGACAATTCCAAATTGTATATAAATGAGACAACACTAAGCTAACAGAAACTTTACTTAAATTTTGGAAAAATGTCACTTGTCAAAAGTTATTACGAATCTTATCATGAAAACTGATGACACTTAAAACGAACTGTCTTTAACTTAATTTTAGGAATCAAACTGAAAATAAAAACAAAATTTAATACGGAGATATAAAACCTTGAAATTAACTTTCAAACAAAAAACAAATTATGGAAATAACCATTGATTTACAGGAATTATGAAACCATGAATCTGTTAGAAAATTTCGGCAATTTCATAAATAAAGACCTATTTATAGCTTTCGAATTTTATTCGATTTCATTTTCCTATTTCGCTAAATACTGAGGAAATTTGCATATGACAAATATGTATATTTTTTAATATCTAAAAACTTGTCTGCCAGATAGAAGACTCGTTGGAGACTCTCAAGCACTGATATTGAGAAAGTTCAAGAACAAATTTTCTCCCTGGGGGTCTTTTTGACCAATAGCGTTCGAGCCCCTTGCTAGTCAAAAGTAAACCTTGTTCCCTAAGTTTTGAAGCTATGTTTTCTAAAAGTTGAGTTAGCCAGTTACAAGTAGCAGCCACTTGTCGTTTCAACGTCGAAAACTGTGGAGTTGCAGAAAGATGCAGTATTTTCCTTGGCAAGCATCTCTTTGACATTGACTTCAGTCAGTTTTACAAGTCAAATAAATCGGCAGTTTTGCTAATATTAAAAATATACACATATGCATTAGACTAAAGACGAATAATTTGGTTAATTGTGAGTCGGACTCGCGAGCAAGGGGTTTCTTACCACCACGCAATACAACCCATGGTGAGAGTACCATAGGGCGGGCGGGCCAACGGATACAGGTTGATTATAAAACCTTATTTGAACTCAAAATAGTGCACAGTCTGTCAAATACCTAAGCCCATCCGTTTGTAAAGTCCGCACCAAGAATTGATCCTCGAGGCCTGAGTCATTTTCGTGAGTAGGTATCTCTTGTCATTGAAGACTTTCAGGTCTTTCTTCGTGTCGCAATCTCTGCCTTTGAATTTATAGCGGCTGTAACAGTCACGGCGTGCTATAATTTACGACATTAACATAGCGCGTCGAGAATGTCTTGAAATTGAATGAAACTGCTAACCACAATCCCAGATATTGGTTTATAATGTCAAAGAGTTTGATAACTGAGTTCTTATCCAAAATATGATCGAGCTCCATTTATATGGAGCGCACTAGCGGTAAAGTTCCATGTATTTCATAATTAAATTCACTTGTACTTGTTTCACTGGTTTTAATTTTAAGATTTACACGTTAATTCCGACCGGTTTCGGTTAATACACCATTCTCAAGGGATTCGGGAATTCAGGAAATTAAACTAACATTACGACGAGCCATTAAACATGCGCACAATGATCATGTCGAAACGAATATATAAATATTGGTAGGTAAGTCAATAAAACTTCAGTGATGTTTCTTTATTAGGAAAACCAGTAGTTAGTAAGCTAATTTTAACACTACACATTGAACATAAATAACTGCTAAACTTCTAACTTATTAAGGTAATCACAGCATGCATTTTATATGAGTGACGTATAACATGCAAGTATACACATATCTTAAATTCTTAATTACTAAAATTACATTAATAATTTACAAATTCTAAATTTTATCTTAATATCTAACTACTAAAACTAACAAACATCATTTAACTTTAGATAGAGCTTTTCTACACAATAATTTAAAACAACCTTGTTTAATTTGTACATGAATAGCCTGATTGAGGAGCTGAGCAGCATGCATATCGGTTGCTCAATCGATGGAAGGTGTATTAATAACATCAGCTATGCCGATGATATGGTGCTGCTTAGCCCTTCAATCAGTGCAATGCGCCGCCTACTAACTAAATGTGAGAACTATGCCAGGGATCACGGTCTCAGATATAATACAGTCAAAAGTGAGTTAATGGTATTTAAATCAGGCAGAAAAACTCCTAGTTATGTTCCTCCTATCACTTTAAACGGAAGCAGTCTAAAGAGAGTTAGCCAATTTAAATACCTTGGACATATTATATCTGATGATCTCAAAGATGACCTTGACATTGAGAGAGCACGTAGGGCGTTGGCAGTCAAAGCTAATATGTTGGCCCGCAGATTTGCTAGATGTTCCAACCAGGTAAAACTCACACTTTTTAAGTCGTACTGCCAAACTTTTTACTCATGCAGCCTGTGGATCAGCTATACGCAGAGGACTTATAGCGCCCTGCGTGTTATGTACAATAACGCCTTCAGGATGTTGATGGGGCTGCCGCGGTTCTGTAGTGCATCGACAATGTTTGCGGAGGCGCATACCGATGACTTTTTTGCGATCATGCGCAAACGAATAGCGTCCATTATCCACAGAACCAGTGGCAGTGACAGCGACATCCTGAGGACATTTTCTAGTAAGTTTGACAATCCTATGCTTAAGCATTGGATTGTCAAACTTTGTGTACGCAATAAAAAATGATAATTTGTAAATAATTTTAAATGATCTATTTAACTTGTGTCTTATTTATTTATTTTAATGTATATTATTCGTGTATGTGTTTTTAAATTAATTTTTATGGGTCCTTGCTACCTGAATAAAGAAATTTTTTTATTTTTTTTTTAATCTATCTGCATTAATATCACAGGTGTGACTTACTTTATTATAGGTGTTTAGAAGTCGGAGAAGTCCCGAAAATGGGGAATTTATGTCATTTTTAACAGAAGTCTATTCTTATTAAAATAGAATAATTATTATAATGTCAAACCAAATTTAAATACTAATAAATATAAATGTCAAATAAAATTGTGAATGTTTAAGGTTAGTAAAAATAATAAAGCAGAGGTGAGAAAAACTTATTTTTCATTCTTTTTAGACTTTGCGTGTAAATGGGCTGGAGGGTTACATAATTTACTAATTTGATGAAACCCAGAAACTTATTCTTAGATGAAACAGTACAGATCCATGAAAGTTCGTGTTTGTCCATCCTTTTCCAGTTTCCAGCTTTATAGTCTTTTCTTCAAAATGTTGTGGCTTCCAAACTTCCATCACATCCGACTCTGACCTCTAAAATGGCTGAGGCAGTAACAAGTATTCTTGAAGAGCACTTCAGGGACCACCCATGAGACCCGTATTCTAGTCTCCAACCAAAGTGGCAAGTTTTGTTCTAGTTTTTAACTAGGTAATGAGAAGTTACATTCTTAAAAATTGTTTTGGTATTATAGAGCGCTGTTTAAGATTTTGGTTTCTTTTAAATTTAATTTGTTTTTCATAAACCAAATTATATATATTTTTAAGGATGTTTTATATGTGGTATGGCAAGATCGCAAAGTTAGGCTAAACAAAACTAATATCATAGAACAAAACTTGATGTTCAAGAAAATAATGCTTTATTAACAAACTTCAAAAAGGAATCTCTTTTCTTCGAATTCTCAATTCGACTGGATTTTTTTTCGGGTAATTTCCTTAATAAATTTAGTATTTCACTTCATAAATTTATTTATTATTTCTTAAAAGAAATGTTTTTTTTTTGTTTTGAAGAATGTGCATCCAGATAAGTGCTGTTATAGTTTAGTTGTGAACTGATGATGGTCTTCAGAGATAGGCAGTGGAACTCCTCAACGGATGATAGCATATTACTCGATATTGAAGCAAATGCTTTGTAGTATTAGGAATTAAACAAAAAAAAAAACAGAAAAGATATAAAATTTGGTCTAGGGCTAGTAGAAAGGACCAAATAATCCAAATGGACACCACATGGTATAGATTCCGTTGATAAGTGTTTATTTTTGTAAGGCCTATTATAACTCGCACTTGCATAAGTATAATTTTGGTTGAGTAATTTTGGAGATAAGTTAATCTAATTCAAATAAAAATGCAATTTTTGAGGTATGTATGTAGTATTTATCTATTTATCAGAAAAATCGAACCATCGATGTATATTTCACATATCTGCTTATATCCTAAAATAAAACATAATATACTTTGTGTAGGTTACACAACACATATTACTATAAATTTTACTTTTACAAGTAAAAAATATACCTATGTAATATAAGTTTCGTAATATAGGCGATAGGCCTTTGATCAAATGGATCAAGTAATAATGCTACAAAAATTACTTCAAACTGGAGTTCATGGTAACTTGTTTAAATGATTTTTTTCGTACATAAAAAAATCGATCTCGGTGAATTGCAGTTAACGGTTATCAGTCACTCTGGAGGCAACTTCCCTCGGGTGTTCCTCAAGGACCCCTGTTAGGTCCCCTTTTATTCACGATTTTAATCAATGACATAGAAGCTTGTTTACAGAATATCGGTTTTCTACTAGGTAATGGCAGACGATATGAAAATTTTCAAAGAAATATGTTGCGATTAGGATCGTCACCACTTGCAGAAGGTGTTTTAAGGTTTGAAGAATATTGCAGGATTAATAAGCTAGACCTCAATGTATCCAAATGCTGCTGTCACTCTCACGTAAAAAACATTAACCCGATTGGACTGTATGCGGGATTTGGGCATTGTTAGGACTCCAAAATGCTATTATGATAAGCGTATTGACCACATTATTAAGAAAACCTCTAAAGCATTGAGTTTCTTGAAGAGACGTCGCGCCGATTTAGTCATCAAAGTACTGTATTGCTCTTACGTTCTTAATGACCTTGAGTATGCCTCCTCAGTATGGAACCCGCGTTATGAACACTACATTAACAAAATTGAATCTATTCAAAAGAAGTGTATGTCGTATTGCAGTTTAAAACCAGAACTATTGATGACAATTTTATTATAAACGTTGCGTAAAGCATCACATTCTGCCCCTGGAACTTAGACGAAAGATTACTTAATATTATTACTCTCCTAGATAGCAATCGGATACACTGACTCTGCAGCCCTTTATTACATTTACAGCTTGAGGCTACTTACGCTACTCGGAGATTTATGAAACTGGACATCCCTTAAACATATTATCGCCAAAATTCTTATTTTATTAGAGCCTATAGGTACCCTATTCAATTCGATTAGTGATATAATCAACTTATTCTATCCCATGCGTAGTAAAATACTAAAACGTTTTGTTGATGATTTTTGTCAACTCGTCAGCCAACCAAGTAAACTTCGCCTTACTGCTAGATAATCATTATGAATAACCTTTAATCATTTAAAGATCAATAAATGTAACCTTCATTATATTTACTTCAGTACCTGTTGTCCTAAGACCAATGTTATCTACTTTAGTGCTTTTAACAATTCAAAATTTCTTATTTATATCTTCAGTACAGAATACAAATGCACAACACATTTTTGAAAAAGCTTTTAATGCAATGTTTACCTATATATTGCTCTTAATTAACGACGAGAGTACTTCGTGCAAATTTCTCTATATATTAAAATTTATATTCTCTCCATACTGCTTCATTTCAACGCGCTACCCTGTACACAGCTACATTTTTTTTATAAACCCCTTATATGTTGTTGTTCACACATGCAAAGTATATAGGTATTAGATTCCTTGTAATAAAAAAAAATTAAAAATCTTTGTCATGGTGATACTGCACAAATATACCATACCAACATTTTACGCTTAAATTGCTATTATAATATAATAATAATAAAAAAGAAGATTTTCCAGCAGACCCAGGTTGTGAAATTGGATGGGAGTAAGTTTTTAGTGTGTTCTGTTTTAGTGAAAAGTCAATTTTAATGCATAGCACGTACGTATTTTCATACGGCAAAGATGAAATCCTTAGGGTACCCAAAGCACAGCTTTTATGATTCAAGCCCTTTTTTATAGAGATCGTTCTGAGACGAAACACGGGATGGCTTTTTGCTGAATATCTTCGAACTTCAACCTAAAAATAAAAGGTTGAGAAAAATATTTCACAAAGGCGCTTAGGAATGCTTCGTGTTGCGATATTCAGTCTTATTTCTTGCTTTGGCCTTTTTGTTTTAAACTGTGATTTGAATAGACAGGATGCGTTACTTCGGGCACAATACCTGACATGCTGGTTTACCTTACAGTGTTTCCTCAACCGTTCAGCAAGTTCTAAAAAACCGGCCAAGTGCGAGTCGGACTCGCACACGAAAGGTTCCGTACGATTATCTATAAAAAACGGCAAAAAAATCATGTCTGTTGTATAGGAGTTCGTGGGTCCGACTCGCACTTGGCTAGTTTTAGTGTTTTTTGTTAGAGCGGCAACAGAAATACATCATGTGAGAAAATATCAACAGTCTAACTATTCTGGTTCATGAGATACAGCCTGGTGACAGACGGACGAACGGACAGCGGAGCCTTAGTAATAGGGTCCCGTTGGTTACCCTTTGGGTACGGAACCCTAAAAATGAATGTGCAGACATTGAATATTTTTCAATATAATCATTAAGGTTGCTCCCAACGCGAATAACCTTGAGAATCTGGGCGGAGCCTATACCTCCTCCCCGCGCTACCCGCACCGGAAGATCGCGCGCGCAACGCTCGTCGCTACGTACCGTCCGAGAGTGCCAGGGCCATAGAGTAGTGAAATTACAGATACCTACGATTTTATATTAAGTAGGTTAATAAATATACGGTGACTTTTGTTTATGTAGCCAAATTAATATTGGAGACCCGGTAAGTGATCAGGACCAAGGTTCGATGACCCTTTATGTGAAATATTGTATATATATTTTAAGGTGACTTTAATTTATGCAGCCAAATTCTTACTGAAGACTTAGTAAGTGCTCAGTAACAAGGTACGATGACCCTTTTTGTTCCTTACAAACGCAAAGCCAGCCATTTTGCAAAATCAGCAAAGTGTTATTGATTCTTCCCAAGCAGCACATAAGCGAAAATTTAAACCATAAACAAGCTGTACTACAGTCAAGAGCTTTTTAACAGCTGTACTAGAGAATATTACGAGTCTTTAAGCTGTTTTAATGCAGATTTCATACACTGTTAAGCAGCACAGCTGTTGAACGACATTATAATGGTGAAATTTTCCGCAGAAAGCATTACAGTAGCATTTTAAAAAGCCGCAGTCCAGTCGTTGACTACGTAGAATGCTACAAGCTTTCTTAAAGACCCACAGCTTGTTTACGGCTGGTTAACAGCAAAATTCAACGCTCTTGTAATGCTTAGGGCTGCATTAAAGAATAACATATTGTCATTGGCTTTTATATGGTGTACAAAAATGTTAATGTAATGCTAAATTAATGAGCTTGATAACGGCTGCACAAGAGTCTCACTAGACTTCATGAGCTGCAGTATGGTATAGTCGTACTCTACTACAATGCCAATGCTTAGAGTGTAGCTAAAAGCCATTGTACAGCCAACATCATTATTAAAGAGTAAATTTGGATTATTGGTGTTCGTTTAACGTCAATTTAATTTTTGTGCATAACCTTAGCGATAAAACGCAATAGGTTTTAATATCGATTATGGAGAACATAAAACCATGGAATAAAAGAAAAAGGACTGGTGGAGATAACAGAAAACTTTCAAAGGAATACGCAAAGAATACGGTCAAGGAAAGATCGGAAAGTAGCGATGTCGTAAATACTCATAATGAAAATTTGCCCCATCCACTTAATGACCAAGTTTCTCTTGCACATAACAATAAGGGTTCTATACAAGCAGACATCGATAAAAGGACACAAAATATTGATTTTCACAATTCTTTGTGAAAATTATCAGAGTCGTCAGAGCGCAACGAGGGTTCCGTACGGCTTATGGATTTAGAAAGCGACCGATTCAGTCATTTAGATCAAACTATGTCTGATAGTGATAGTTTGGGATCAAATAGTGCAGATGAAGAAAAAGTAGAAAATACTTATATGAAAAATATTTTATTTCAAGAAGACATAAAAAATGGGCCATCAATAGAAATATTGCTCAAGAAGCCGTGAAGGAATTAGCAGAAATAATAATTTTCAATAACTTTCGGTACCAAGATAAGATACAAAAAAAAACTGCCGAACGTATCGAAACAATGTAAGTGTGCGAACGGAACGCGAGACGCGTGTACAAGGCGAAAGAAGGCGACTGACTGATCAACCAACAAAACAAAAACACTGGTGCCGGACTGGCCGCCTCTCCCGTCATACCTTCCTCCCCCCGCGACTAAACTAATAGATTTCAAAAACCCCGCTTGCTTCGACAGGAACGTTAAGCCGTTGTTTGGTCCGTTTGTGCCCGATGTATGGCGATAGGGCTCACCACCCATCACAGCTGGGGCAGAAAATTATCGGTGAAAAATGGCTGTCTGAAGTGTGGACTGTGGCTCACAGTTTACACTTCGTACACCTCAGACACCCTCTCGCGAATTCATGTCGTGACGACTTAGGTAAAAAATATACATATAAGGTCTTTCAAATTTAAGTGGAAAGTATTTTAGGAGGTGATTCAGTATCGTCAATACATCGCATTGCACTGCATAGCCCTTTTTTTGCGCAAACTTTTGTTCCACTTCTCTATACAAAGTGGTCCGATCAGCTAACTCAGTTTGTATGGACAAGTCAAGAAAAAGTTCGCGCAAAAAAAGTGGAATGTGATGTATTAACGACACTGAATCACCTCCTAAATTACTTTCCATTTAAATTAAAAGACCTTATATTATTCGTAATATTATATTATTCGCACAGTGTTACCAAGTTACGAGTATGTTTTATGTACAAACATAATTTTTACTGTTGTGTGTCACTATTGATGGAACTTTATTTCAATATTAATGAAAGTCTCCTTGTACGAGTTCCACTATCATTTTTATTATTTTTTACGACTCGTTTCATCAAAGTGACATCGTCGGGCAATACAACGATGGAGGGGCATTGATATCAATTTAACGAAACAAGTCGCAAATTATAATAATAATCATAGTGGAACTCCTAAAATAAGACTTTCATTCATATTAAAATTGTATTTGTCTCAAAGGGTAATAAAATGTGTTTTTACTGCAAGGTTTTTTTTTCATTTACTTTGGCTTATTTATATAACAACTTTATTTTTATTTGCTTTGATCATTTTGCGCATTTTTGGATCACTATTAATATTTTGATCCCTAAAGAGCGGTTGAATACTCTTGCAATACGCCATTAGACAGTGATTAGACTAGCTAAGATCCATTGTAAAGCCATCATAATGCAATGGGCTGGTACGTAGACTAAAGGATTGCCATTATACAGCAAAGAGCATTACAAGAGAGTGATACAAGAGTAAGTGCTGTATAGTAAATAGACGCCATGTCACAACAATGAAAATATTTGTTTAAAAAAAAAATTACGATATCTTATTTGTTTTCATGAAATTTGATGCCAAATAATGTGATAATATTAATTTCACTTAATTTATTTGACAAAATCATATGAATAAAATACAATAAAATGCGTCACAATCCATAAAATATTCTTACACCGTATATATTTTGAGATTTTTTTTCGGCTTATCGTTATTATTTTGATGGCCCGTGAAATATTTAATACAAACACCTATATATATTTACAGTAAAGTGGAATCCCCAACACAATATATTCACGGAAAGACAAAAAACGTGTTAATTACACTTTACCATAAATTGATATTTACTGACACAGACCTCTAATAGAGAACAATATACAAGAATTCAGATTAATATGAATGCGATAGCAATATATTAATATTTTTTGGTTATTTCTTTCTTGTAAAATGCTGTTGTCAAGGCCTAAAACAGTCGTGTGCTGCACAAGAGCATTATAAGAGTTGAATCGTAAGCTAGAATCAGACTTGTACAGCTCTTATCATGCTATTAACCAGCTATTGTAATGCTCAGTGCTGTTTAATTTGGGGCGCAATTTAGCATTACAAGGGCTGTGTAGCAGCTTACTCAGCTCTTGTACAGCAACCTAATACAGCTACGAGCATTTAGTGAGTCTATATTCCAGCTGCTATGCAGCTGTCATGTGCAGCTTGGGGTGTTACTGATCACTTACCAAGCCTCCAGTATGAGTTCGGCTGTATAAATTAAAATCACCTTGTATATCGTCACGACATGAATCGCCGAGGGGGTGTCAGGTATTCCGGGTGTGAATTGTGACTGAGTTACCGTGTCTCCAGTATGAATTTGGCTACATAAACGAAATAGATAGGGCCAGATATAGGTATTTGACCCCCTTTCAATTTAGGAAAGCTATGATTTTGAGTGAAGAATAAAAATAATTAAAAAACTCATAGGCTGGTTCACTTTTCTCAAAAAGGGACATTTTATGAACTCTAGCGACATTGATGGTAAAAAAAATCTAAATAAGCTATTTCCACTGATTTGGACCAACTGAACACAAATTTCGATGTTGGCAGGCCCAAATCTTGACCACGAGTTCAGAATTCAAGATGGCGGTCGTTTACTTGATATCATACAATATTATGATTATCTCTCCCGGTAGTTTTTTTTTCATCTAGGGCTTGTTTGTCGAAATTCCCAATAGTATTCATGTTAAACCGTTAAATTGCGTCCTTTTTCCCGGTAGAATTTTTTAAGGTAAAGTTTTTTTCGCCTCTGTTTGCTTCCCATCTTGAACTCACGAACTCACTACTGCGTATTTTACAACTTAGTATTAAATTTTAGCGTTAGTAGTCAGAGCGTAAAGCAGCGCAGGTCCATCCAGCAACACGTCTCGCCCCGCACTGATTTTTCGGGCGAAAGCGGGGTACGGCATGAACTCGCTCTCGAATCAGACGCATTATTATTTAATATAAATAAAGTAAACGTAATTTCGAAGAAGAAAGAATACCAACTCCTTCTACTTTATTATGTAGTGAAGTTCACAAATTTTGATATGATTTCGACAAAAATTGCAGGAGTTAGACCATTACAAGTGCAAAAATCAGGGCTGAATTAAAATATTTTTTTCTTCGGTTCTATGTATTTTCAGAGAATTCGGAGAACACCACATCACTCTTCATATCTTGTAGATTAACACATATTTTTTTCTGATAAAAAAGATGATTTTTGGTCGTTTTATATCAATGCAAAATAACTCAGTTTCATGGTATTTTGCGAAAGAGGAGCCTTAACACAACATATTATAGTAAAATATATTAATGGCAATTAATAATAAGCTCAATAAGTGATCAGTAATAACACTTTTTGCGTTTTTCACAAAATAAAATGTTGAACTTCCATGGTAAATTGACCCGGAGCTCTGCTTGCGTTTGTAGGAAACACGAAAAAAGTAATTTACGAATATCACAAATAGGGTCATCGAGCCTTGATACTGAGCACTTACCGAGTCTTCAGTACGAATTTGGCTGAGCAAATAAATTTCACCTTTTCACCATTATCACCTAAATAGTCACCACTACAATACATCACCGTACAAATAAAAATAATAAAAACACTTATTTTGCTGCTTGCGTAGGTACAAGATGGCAAAACTTTTTAATGGCTACAAAGTGTCCATTATTTTCAAAGTATTTTCAATTAATTTCTCCAGAAAAGTTAATTTATTCATCTTACGGGCTTAATTGCGAATTTTGTGAAGTTGACATGGGTACGGCAGAGTCACTTGTTAAAACTTTTTAAGTGTTAATGAGATGAAAAACAGCTTGTTAAGCAAGTGCTTTCATACTTTAATATTTATGAAAATATTTTTAAAAGTTACGTAAATATGAAAATTCTGGCTAGGTACAGTACAACACCTGCAGTTTAAACTATAAGTTGGCATGAATCGTAATCCTTTTAACGAAGACCATTATAACGTAACAGAACTATACTTCATTTCGTTATTAAATTAATATTCTTCTCAACTAAAGAAGTAAAAACCGGACAAGTGCGAATCATATCCATTGGGATACCGCATTTCATTGTATCACAAAATTTTAAATTACTGACACTATGTTTATCAATAAAACTTTAAAAAACCGGAGAAGTGCGAGTCAGACTCGCCCACTGAGGGTTTCGTACAAATTAGTAAAAGTTAAAAAAATCTACAAAAAGATTTGGTCACCCGTACAATTATGACGGCGCATACCGTTGCTTAACCTCGATGATTTTTAATGATTTAATTACAAATGTACAGTTTTAAGATTTTTTCTGTAGTATTATACGGTATTACTTGCCAAATTTCATTGTTCTGGGTCAAATGGAAATACCCTATAAATTTTGATTCCCTTGAGAGTGTCGAAATATACGTTTTCTGCGGCATAAATGAACGGCCGTATCTTTTTTAACGTTAACTTGGAGTTTTGATTTTTTCACAGCTTCAAGGGACTGTAGATTTGAGTGTATGGTTTTAATTTCAACCTCGATGTGGAGGACGCGTTCCCAAGATAAAGGGTCTTGACAGATAGACGGAATAGACGGAAGGACAGACGGACAACAAGGTGATCCTATAAGAATACGGAACCCTAAAAACTAAATCAAGTTCTATAATTAATAAAACAGAATCACCTGTCTAGCCACAGCTCATAAAATCAGACGAAATCTACGAAGTTAGTTCCATTATCTCTAAAGACCATTTGGTAAATATGTTTTTGTTTCCCTGAGCACGCGAACAAACAAGGGTATAAAAGATGATCCACTTTCTTGTATGGAAAATTTAGCAATTAAAGTCATGTTCAAGTGCACGGGTTCCGTCGTTTGAATAATAAGTAAACCGTTTATTGGAGTTTAATTTAAGAATGTGGAATTTCAGGTGGTCATCTAATTCAAAATTGATATGAAATATTATTATTTTACTTATTCAGGTTTATATACATGAGTCAGCTACATAACCACCGCTGAATAAAAAGTATATAATCATTGATATTAATTAAATAATCTTCCACATAGATCGAACGGTGGATACCTCACTTGGTGAACAGACCGTACCACCATGTTACACGTAAATCCCCCCTAAATTTTTTGGGGGAAAGTAACAGGACAGCTTTCAAACAGGCACAACCGGATGGTCCACCATTCTTGTATCTGGGGCCAATTAAGAGTATGATAGGCTAGGAAAAAATGTTATTACCCGTCCAACACAAAAAGGCCAATGTCAAATACTTTATTAGCTTTTGATAGAGGCGATTATTGGTTACCTAATCGACCTGTTTATCTAGGACGCGTAATACTAATAATTATGCGAGAAACAGCAGATCGGAGGGTTTTTAGCTAATACTAAAATATTTTGTGGGGAAAAAATATTGGATTTAAGTAGAAAACCTTTAAATTTGTATTACCTATTTCATGAAAAAAAAAATCAAGTCGATCTCTTAGCTGCGTTCTTGAAACGAACGTTTGAAAACCAAAAAAAAAGCGGATGGAAAACTTTATTTTTTTGACAGAAGTAGAAATCTTAGTACATTGTTTGTAAGTAGATCACCTAGATAAGAGATCAATAAATCAAATATATTTTTTTCAATATAGATAGCCCTAATTTATTCAAAAGAACCCTCGAAAATATGGCTTTGTTCATGTTCTAGGCTCAGGTTCAGCCTAAAATTACTGGGTCTTATATTTATTTTATTTAAGTACATTACTTATCTTAACAGCTAGGCCTATTCAATAGTGCAATAAAATTAACAATCTACTTGTATATAAGTTACCACACAAAGTGACACAACAGAAACACAAGTATTTACATTCTCACAAAATTACAAGCAACAATTTTAAACATAAAAAATAAGTCAAATAAAACAGACTGGTGACGGGCAGCGGTGCCACTAGTGCGAGAATTTCGGCACCGCGCTCACCAACCCACCTGCCTAGCTTGTGTGAGTATGGGCATGGATGCCAGGAGGACCGCCAAGAATGGCGAAATCATCGAAAGGCCTATGTCCAGTAGTGAACGAAACAGGCTGATGGATGGATGGATAGATCTACCTATATAATTATAATCTGCAGGGTATATTAATAAGTAATCTTTGCCAGCAGCTCCGCCCGCGGAAATTAAATTTTTGCCTCGTTTTCGGCTTGGGTGTTATTTTATGATAAAACACTACTGTAGAGCATGTGGTTAAATTTTCTGTGCACATATATATTGATATCAATACTAATCAAAATTGGTGGAAAAGGAAATCGTATCTATACATTGAATACTTTCGTGAAATTTTAAATAGGATGGCCCCTTTTCCACTCACCGGCAATCCACCGGCACCGGCACCGGCAACGGCGACGGCGACGGCACGGCTAAGGTGGTGAAAATGTAAATTATTATTAGACTGCATTACAAACTATAAAAGATAAATTAGAAACAAATGTAAAGACAAGAATTTGAAAAAATTACTCGGGCCAGGATTCGAACCTGCGACCTCTTGTTATCAAGACAAGCGCGCTAACGACTGCGGATTGCCGGTAAGTGGAAAAGGGGCCAATGGGTTATATTAAACTGAGGCCAAAAATACATTTTTTTTTCTGTCTGACTGTATCTATTTAAACATAAACATAAACAACCAATAGATTCGGAAGCGGTTTTTTTTATATTGCCGTAGTGATGCTGATCAACACATAAGTTATAAGAAGCGTTCATAAAATAACGCCCAAGCCGAAAACGGCGCAAAGACTGAATAAACGCTTTAAGCTCGAATACCACTCAATGGATTTGGATGCGGTTTTTTTTATTGTCATCAAAGTTATCCTAGTCGACATATAATAAACATACATAGGCTATAACGGTTGTTCATAAAATAACGCCCAAGCCGAAAATGGGGCAAAGATTGAATAAACGTGACACCCCACATGCCAAGGCAAGGAAACGAATTTTTTTTGCTGCTTTTTTATTTATGGGTCCCCCTTGAAATTTTATTTAATTGAATTCATAGTTCAATATTCAATTTTGGGTCAACATCCTACACAAAATATCAAAATTTCAGGTCTTTCACTCATTCCGTCTACGGACGGACAAACAGACAGACGGGCAGGCAGCAAAGTGTCATTTATGGACTCCGTTTGGCCCTTTACATACGGAACCCTAAAGAACCGTATGTCAAGATATAAAACGGATACGCGATCAATATTGGGTTATGTCTGGGACATTTGTGATTGGCTGAGAAAATTATGGCCGATTTGGGAAACTGTTAAAGTTTATTGTCACAAAATCGACCAAGTTCTTCGTTTCTGGAGGTGATATTTGCTTTTAGTTTCACCTTTACGGATCGGTCCGTCTTTTGTTTTACTTTTGTTATTTTTTCTAGCCTTTGGTGATTTAGTTCTCAATAAAATTCTAACTTACTAGATGGCTAGATGGATGGCGGAAAAAAGCCTCTTGCGTCGCAGAGAGAAAAGGGTGAAATAATCTGTAAATAGATTATAATGTTTCCGTAGAAAAATGGAAACCCTTATAGTTGAGCTTTGTTATCTGTCTGTCTGTGACATCACTGGGTAGACCTATTGAGCACTGACACGTATCTTGTAGGTGTAAAAGTAGATTACACAACAAGTGAAAAAAAAGGGAATTTCTTTCGAGGCTCAAAGGTGGATCCCGAGAGGAGCGAAGGATCCTAAAGTTGAATCCCGAGCGAAGCGAGTTTTCACGAGTTATGTACCCTACTTTTCACCATTGACTATGAGAAAATAAACAGTACCATATTAACTATTTGAATCAAATTTTATTATACTTACAACCAATCGGTACATAGTAAATTAATAAGAGAGCAAAACATGAAAAATAAGCTCTAGATTTTAACAGCAAAATTAGAAGAGTTGTTTTTTTATTTCTGGTCTTTTTTCCAAGCGGCCAGCCAGTACGTTTTGGTACGTGCATTCACGCTTGTTCCAAATTTAAAATGCTTTATTCGGGCATTTTCACGGAACATAGAATGTAGTGATTGCAAGAAGTTTATAGTTTATAGCTTCTCGGGTGATTGTGTTTTAAGATGGCTGTATGGTCACAGATACCTTTGCCATGCCTTTGCCTATCCAAAAAGTTTAAGAAGTTACTTGTTTTCACTCAGTGAGGAAAAGAGCGTTTTATTCACTGTTTTTGGTGAACCAATAACCCCTTTTCGAATAGTAATCGTGAAAAAGTATAAAAGTAATCTGAGACTGTGGAAAAAGTATGAGAAATCTTCAGTACTATGGCATGTTGGAAATCCATGTAGGGAGTATGTCTGAACCGAGTTGAAGAAAGTAGTGTCTAAAAAACAGTAACTTCTACTATTTTACTAACCCAAGTTGTGAGCATGTGCATGTTAGTTTTACGTTTACTGTTTAGGCTGTGTACATTTCAGATTGTTGTATTTTATTTGTAGTAAAGTATTAGTTATATTCATATGTATCTCATGTTTGCGTCTATCTAAAAAATATTAATGTATTAGTGAGTATGTTAAGGAAACTGATATATTTATTTAAGTACCTGTATCAGTTCTATCTTTTAAAATATGTATCTTTTTCTGTTTTTACTTCGTGTTCCAATAAATAAATACTATCTAGTGTTTTTTTTTATTTCGTTCGTTATATAGTCTTCTACATAAGACTCTGCGACAGCATTAGATGGCCAACCACCGTGTCGTTTAAGTGTCAATATGTCAGCTCCTGACTCAGCTAACAATGTGGAAGAGGATCGCCTGAAGCTATGTCCGTTGTAAGAATTAACATCGGGTAGCTCTAGATACTCAGCGATTATCCGTGGCATATTTCCAAACTTATTAATACCACTAGGTTGCGCAGCGCACTTCTCTTTTAGATAATTTTCGAAAAACCGTTTGGTTTTGCGTTTGGCAAGCGCAAAGCTTCATATTTCTAACTTTATTGTAAAACTCGCCACAGATGACAAGAGACCGTGGAATTTTGCTTTTGGTATTAGGAATCTTCACTAGTAGCATTTCAATATGATGTTCAATATCACTGACTGATAGACATTTGGTAATTCCTGGCGTCTGCAAGCAGCGACAAAACCGAATATTGGGGCAACCTGACGGTAAAGTTACGTATTGAGACACATAATTCACAGAATAATTAGTTGATAACAAGAAAACTAGTAGTGGTAATCACACAGCTCAAGCTACCTTAGTTGCCAAATATATGACATCTGGAGCTTCATTTAAGAACTTTTCAATGTCTTTTGCTGACAATACTTTCGATTTCGTGCTTTGGAAACCATCTGAACGTCTTTTTAGAAATGCACTTAGTTTGGAATATTTTTTGATGTCTTTATTGTTCTTGCTTGGCTTTAATTGTGTTTTTTAACATAGAATACATGCACCATAACGAAGAAGGCTTGTATTTTCCAGCTAGTTCGTTGAAGTATGCCATCAAAACCTTCTCCGAAAAAGGATTTGCCTTTTTTTCTGTTTTTCACTTGACAAAATGTTCGTATGTGTCAAGGTCCCTAGATTTTACTGGCAAGAGGCTGCTGCTGCCATTTCAGCCGCTTCAAAAACCACTGGTGGCGTCAAATTACTTATATCGTCGTCAGTTGATGACATTTCTGCCGTTACTCACTATGCGTAAATTCCATGAAAATAAGGTACTTCAAATGTAATAGTGGCGGGGGCGGGAGTGCTTTTCGCAGACGCACGTTTAATACTGAGGAACATAAAAAAAAACTTTTAGATTAAATCCTTACAGCCAAAATTAAAAAACAGTGCCAATTTTTTATTGCATTTGAATTTTAATTATATGTCAAGAAGACAACATTTTCATAAAATGGCAATAATCAGGTAGTTTTAAACCTGACAAATTAAATCATCATCAGGGGCTTTTAAATTAAATTAAATAATTATGTAATAATGTACAAGTGTTTACAAACACTAATAATATTATTATACACTAGCCAACCAGTTTCACTCTTTAAGCATCATCAGAGGCTTTTAAATTAAATTAAATACATAATTATTTTAACAATGTTTCCATTGCTAGATATCCGTGCAATAAACTATATACCTATAAATAACTTGCGGGTAGATTGAATACGCGTGACAGACAAACCTAAGATTTAATGTTTACTGAATTCACTGTTTTGTTAAAGATTTCAGATAATGTGTTTGGCATTCCGCATTTTGACTAAAGGTTGCGTAAAAGATGGGTATGCATCAAATACTTGTCAAAGGAATGTCACACTAAAATTTTCCCGAGAAAATCGGGCAAATAAAATTCATGTCGAATAAAGTTAAAGACAAATTAGCAAATAATTCGAGTTCTAAATCTTAAAACATTTAAATAAATTTCAGTAATGTTAATTTCAAATGTCAGAAATATAATCTAATAATATAAAAATTAAATTGTAAAAAGGGAAATTGTCCTTGTCAGATAATTTTAAATAAATATTTAATTTGACTTGGCATTTATTTGAAATTATCTGCCAAGGACAATTTCGCTTTTTTAATTGAATATGGTTTATTTCACTATGCGACTATTGTCTCAATGCTAGGCCTTTTAGCAAACTATTTTAAGTACTACTTTGTAAATATTCGTGCACAACAACTTTTTATTGTTCCGTAGTCAACAAGGAACCCTCATAGTTTTGCCATGTGTCCGTCTGTCTGTCAGTCTGTATACGGCTTAGCTCAGAAACTCTTAGTCCTAGAAAGCTGTAATTTGGCATGAGTATACGTATTAATCACGTCGACAAAGCAGTAAAAGAAAATCGTAATTTTTTTTTTAATGTTTTACTACGCTTCTGTACACAATTGGTGTAAAATCCAGGACGTTTGTATGTATTTTGGTAAAAATTTTGGGTTCAAGTCAGGGATATTGTACGAGATAGGATACACAATTTTAAAATTTAGACAATTACCAATAAATACGAATATTATCAGCGAAGTGCGCTCTTATGGGAGTTCGAGCGAAGTCGGGATACTACAACCGCAATATTAGACCTGACTTTGAAGGCCCACTGCTCCTGTACGGGTTGTCCAAACACTTTACAGAAAATCATAATAGGCATAACGTAATCAACAATATATTCCATCTTTAATTTTAAAAAACATGTCGTCGTTTGACAAAAACAAATCGAAATTTATTGAATGTTTCCAAGATATTTCTTACTCCTGAATGCTTGAACAGGTTTTAATGATTCTTTCACCATACTAAAGACAATTCATAGGTCTATGAAACTATTGTTCTAAATTTTTTTCCGTCCATCGCGTCCGTTTAGAAAGTATTATTTTTTCCCATTTTGCGTTATCTGGAGACGCAGCGATTGAAGTTACAGCCATTTTGCAAACGCGCTGATATGAATGTTATTTCAATGTCGTTTCCGTCAATTTTTGTACTGACATGATTTTATTTTAAACGACAAACAGATTTAGCTCTAACAGCGTAGAAGGTCGAAGTATAGACTATGTATCTTCGACCTTCTAGGCTGTTTGACCTAAATCTGTTTGTCATTTAAAAAAAATCCTAGGAATTGTATACAATGCCTGAAAATTATACATAAATTTACGGTAACATCTATGAAGTATTAGGTACATCATCGTAACGTTTTATGAAATTCCGTAATAAATAATATTTTAAGAAGCTGACTGCATAGTTGCAAACGTTTTCTGGAATTTTTTCAACTTTAGGTATATATCGATCCGAATATCCTATCCCTGGTCATGACAGACGGACAACAAAGTGATCGTTTAAGGGTTGCACGTAACTCTAAAAATAAATTACTGTTATTTAATTAACAACTAATTTGACTTGAAAAAAGCAAGCAGGTGCACAATTACTGCACCGAGTGCAGAAAATGTTAGATACCGCGTAAATCTTCAACTCAAATCCGCCGTTTTAAGTCATTGCGTATATTTCACAAATCTGCACACCTAAATCCAATAAGCTTACCCAAGGAACCCTAAATGTAGGTAATGTATATATTAAAAGCATAAATTCTTAATAAAATATTCAAAACGAGGTAACTTTATCCGACTTTAGGCTAAACGGGTCAAGATTCCCCTTACCTCACACAAAAGCCTCGACGACGAAGAAAGCCATAAAACGCGAAGAATACAGCCTAATGCTGAACAGCATTATGTAAATTATTTCTATTTTATAAGGAAAAGGCACAGATAAGAGACGCTTATTACAGGCCTTAGTTAGAGAAGTAAAACTTTAAGAGGACAGGGAGCGTATCTTTGAATCATTCGAATTTCAATTCGCTTAGGAATCCGCATGATTCGCGTACGAAAACTTAAGATCAATATTGTATTCGTATGCGAATCATGCGGATTCGTATGCGAATTGAAATTCGAATGATACAAAAATACACTCCCTGTAACGCTGGAGGACGGTCGCGCGAGCTCATTTCATTACTATAGTCTATTTTTTGAGGAAACTGACAGTTCGTGATAGTAGGATATGCGCTGTTAATTCCTATGGTACATGAGCCATTTCACATTGTCGCGAACTTTTGAATGTTGCAATGTGAAATAGGAGTTAAAAGCACATTTTCTACTAGCATGAACTGTCAGTTTCCTCTTTAGTGTAAACAATATATTTTTGTTCACTTTTTATATAGGTTTTTTTTAAATATAGAGTATTTACATCTCCACGATGTCTGAAAAAAATATTGTTTGGGTTGTCTTGAAAAATTTTCTAAATCTAAGTCCTTTGTATGAAAAATACAAGGTTTGTAGTTACGAATCATTTTGAAATTTAATGAATTCACGAGAAAATGACTTACCGAAATACCAGATATTAGTTTTTTATATCCTGTTTATTAAATGTAATCGATGTTAGTTACTGTCCACAATATGATCAAAGCAATATGATCAGACGGCGGTAGCTCAGGGCAGTGGCGTGCATAGAACTTTTTGTTGGAAATGCAATGAGAAGATCAGGTTTGACAATAAAAAAAATATGAAAAAATGTACGTATCACTTTGAAAAATCATTCCTTGTATGACGCCAGGGCAGGCACTGCCTACCCTAGGGTGCATGATTTCATACAAAAAGGTTTTAATCAAATTGGTTTATAATTTTTTTCATGTTATTTTTATCGTCAAACTGACCTTCTCATTGCTTTTCCAGCAAAAAGTTCTATGCGCGCCACTGGCTGAGGGGTCTCAATCTTCGAGATCCAGGTTCGATCCCCGGCCGGGCATGCACAAATGAGTTTTCGGAATTTATGTGGAAAGGAAAACATCTTGAGGAAACCTGAACTGCGATTATGGCAAAATTTTCACACGCTTTGCTTTTTCATCCGCCTCTGTTTATCGCGTCATAAATGCTGTGTGATGATAATTCTTTTAACTTTAACTACTTAAAAGACACGTAAAGCATGTTATGAATATGGACAACATGTTTATATTTTAAAAGTTTGATACGTTTCTTCATAAAGAGCTTGTAAAAATCACCCGCTTTTTTGGCCTTGGCAAATTGTCTCATTGCGAGAATGGCCGTCTGCATGCCCTAAAAATCAATTATTTTTGCCCGATGCACGGCGATAGGGCTCACCACCCATCACGTTGGGACGTAATAATCGTCGGTGAAACGCGGGTGTGCCGAGTGTGGACTGTGAGTGCACGTGTTTGTTTTCACTGTCTCAAGCTGGCAGCCTTTATAGCTTTTTGTTATGATTTTGACGCACTCATTTTTAGCTAATGCACGTACACGACTGACTAATTTGTGTATTGTCTCTTCTAAATTCTGTGACACCAGATCTACTCGTAACAGCTACAATAGCAATCATTTAATGTTATCCGTAGGCAAGGCAGAGAAACTTTACCTTTGCGAAGTCTTAAAATATATTTAAAAAGAAGTAAAACTGAAGACTACCAAAGTCACATTTTGTTTATTATTAATACATTTTTTCAAAAACTAGATATTAGCTTTTAATTTTTGGTAAATTATGTTTGTTATAAGTAAACCCTGGGGGCTTTTTATTGGTAAAAACAGAAAAAATACTAATAACATTACTTCAATAAAATTAAACTTAACCAAACAATCTGTAATTAATTTAAATCAAATTTGTTTATAAATACGAGCAAAAAAATTTACAAATTAATGCGCTATATTTCGACCCCTCAGTGGAGTCGTCATAAGGCGAATGGAAAATATCCATCCATCCATCCATCAGCCTGTTTCGTCCACTGCTGGACTTAGGCCTTTCCAGGATTTTGCCACTCTTGGCGGTCCTCCTGGAAGAAATGCCCATACTCACACACGCTGGGCAGGGGGGTTGGTGAGCGCGGTGCCGAAACCCTTGCACCAGTGACGCCGCTGCCCGTCACCAGTCTGATTTACATAAGGCCCGGCAATTGGGGATGGATATACCGCCATCCATCGGTCCCAGGCAATGGTGGGCCGCCTGGTTTTACCTGAGAGCTGTCCTCTTACTCTCTCCCGAATAACTTCGGGAGGATTTCCAAGTAAGATGGTGGTACCTCCACAGTCGAGCCCGGCATCAGCTCTACCACCTTGTTAATGGAAAATATAAATGACATAAACATAACGAAAAAAAAAAACACTGACATTCATTGAGAAAAGGAATTACAAACTTATTTATAAAAAAAACACAATTTATCGAAATTTATGGTTTTAGGGACTTTGTTTTTAAATTACGTTTTTAGGTAGCAGTTAGAAAAAACGAAAATGATGTTTTTTGCAAATACAATTTATTCATTGATTACTTTCAAGTCTATTAACATCGTCAGTAACAAGATTTGTCTATTCCAATAAAAAAATGTGGTTAACAAAATAATCATATTTTTATAAAACTTGGCTTTATTATTATGTTTCTTAACTAATACTAATTCACTTCCAATCACCCAAGAAATATGAATATTATTTTTGTTCATAACAGCACTAATAAACAATTTTATTTGAAAAAATAAACTGTACAACATCTACAAAATATCTCTCTCAGGGTGCCAATTTGCATTCAATTACCATCAAATGAAGCCTTCAAAATTGCTTGGTATCGAAGATAATTAATTTCAATATTCACAGGTTTCTTGGTATTTTTAACTAAAAACAAGAATGAGATTTACATTGTCATAGTTGAATGCCTGGGGGTGTGTCGCATGCGAATGTAAAATAAACAACCATTCTTTCTTATAACTACTTTTCACCAACTACTTTTGATCACCTTCCTAACGGATTGACGCCAATACATTGTAGTTTATCTATACCTATATATGAACATCGTATATACGATGTATTTAAATGTATGAATATGTATTTATTTTTAGGATTCACTGCCACAAAATGAAAAAGAAAAGGAACTGTAGGACTGTGGACTTGAATATATAGTTTTAATTTCAACTCAATACCTCCGCGCGTTCCCGAGAAAAAGGGTCTTGACAGACAGACATACGGACAACAAAGTGATCCTATAAGAGTTCCGTTTTTTCCTTTTGAAGTACGGAACCATAAAAATACTATTATTTAATGAAATATTAAAGACTAACTTAAGAGACCCCTTGATTACATATAATTTAATGGGTCATGAGTGTCAAGTTAATTTGGTGTCTAATAAGTGCTCGTGGAATAAGTTTGTTTTAAACAATATGTACGGAACCCTCTGAGCATTAGTCCTACTACTCACACTGTTTTTGTGCTTTATAAAGTTTTTATATTTGGGATTCCAGGGTTAAAAGGGATCAAAGTGATAAATAAAAACCGGCCAAGTGCGTGTCGGGCCACGCGCAGTGTAGGGTTCCGTTTTAAACTTACGGATTTACGTGAGTGGGAGAAGGCGTTTAAACAAAAAATACGAGATTTTCTTTTACCATTTTGTCGGCGTGATTAATATGTGTACCCATACCAAATTACAACTTTCTAGTACTAATAGTCTCTGAGCTAAGCCGCGGGCAGACGGACGGACAGACGGACATGGCGAAACTATAAGGGTTCCTTGTCCGACTACGGAACCCTAAAAATGAACGAAAAATGCAAATCGCTGGAAAATATAAACGTCTAAGTTAAAAAAAAACGACGAATATAGTGCCCATTTTGTTTCAATCCTTGATTAAAAATAGATACTTTTAAAGGCGAAGAAACCGAATATTTTCATTTTCTTTTTTCCTGTGCCCTTTGTTTTTAATTATATGTATTCCTAAACGAGTATAAAATAATAAAAAAATTCTTGCTTTTGTTTAATAATATTGATTTTTGAAATATGAAAACTTTTGTACACAGAATTCAGTTATGGACCAATCGCAAAATCAGTATCAAGCCAAGAAACTTTGTATTGGAGCCTCAGTATTAAAAAAGTTTTCAGCAAACAGCATTTATTGAAACAAACAGGAAACTTTTTACCAAACGACTTCTGTTTGCGACATTTTTGTATCTCCTTGTGCTTTTATTATTTGCCGAGTAGAGTAGGGAAAAGAGGTAAAATCACATTGACTATGATTGTTTTGCAAATGCTTTTTTTTGTAACTATACCCGGTGTAAATAGACTGCTAGCTTCTTCTTCTTCTTCTTATCGTGTGGGCTGCAAGGCCTATCGATCCAGCAAGCCCTCGTGTCAGAGTTTTTAAACCGCCTTACGGCCTCTGACGTGGTTTATGTAACGACCACTCTACTAGAAAGTGGCCGGGACCAACGGCTTAGCGTGCCTTCCGAAGCACGAAATCATCTTACTTATCGGACAATCAGGTGTTTCAAGCCTGCAATGTCCTAACCAAACTGAGAACAATCCACAAAGTGACTTTCCACTATGTGTGTCCCACGCGGGAATTGAACCCACGACCTCCGGGTTGACAGCCCAAGGCTCTCACCACTAGAACACGGAGGTAGTAACAATAAATGAAACCACATATTCTACTGACCTTACTGAAGTTCAGTAACTGAACTAGTATAATTATTATTTCATTGAAGGATTGGTACGTACAAATGTGACCGTCGCGTCGTCGCCTTCATCAGAACAATAAACCTTATCTAACATCTAAGCTTACAATTATAAAGAGGTCGCAGGTTGAAATCCTGGCCCAAGGATTTATTCCAAAATATTTGGCTTTCTTAATTTTTTTTCTGTATTCCTAAATTCACCTTTAAAAACAATATAAAAATCTATTTACTTCGAGAAAAACTTATGTAACTGAAAAAATATTTTTCTCACACTTTGAAAATTAGTTTAATTTAATTTAAACTAAAGTTTAACCACCAAAAATCAAGTTTCTTCGTACCATGAATCCTAAATGTAGCTTATTTTTTGTATGGAAACTTGCCACGCTATTTAATCCTCATGTTTGGTCTGCTACTTAGTAATAATTACATGTCCGTGTGAAAAAGCTGTGATGATGCAAAATTATACAAAGATTTAAAAACAAGTGAGGTCTGACATTCATGCTGATAAATCCAATTAAACGTAAATTTACTAAGATCTCAATTTCTTTTAAAATTAGATCGATAAAAATTTATAGCAGGTGAATGTATAAGCAACGCCAAGGGGATAAGCATACGCAAAGGAAGAGGGATCTCTTGTAAATCGAACTCTAATGAGAACGTACTAAGGTTGATGATATCTGCCCGAAAGATATTTTTTCCAATAGTTAACTTGAGGGTTCACTCACAAATCGGTAAAACTTTTTTATTCAGAAAAGTTTTACCACGAGAACTTTATTGAATTTATTTTCGTCCATTTCTACGGTCTACTGTCCTCACAGATTATGTAATCGCAATCTTTCATGGGAGCAAAGTTTGGTGATGTTTAAAATTGCCACGAAAATTCAATTCGTTTCGTCAACACATCAACAAAACAACAAGCCATCTGTCATCTGAGAAGCGTCAAGCCCACAATCAAAGAGGGGTTATACCTACTGTTGACCTTGAAAGTCAAAACTAGTGGCTGATTTGATTGAAATTTAAAAAAATCACATCACACTAGCATGTAAAAATGACAATAGTCACACTACCACACTTATAATAATATATTATAAATGTGAAAGTTTGTGTGTGTGTGTATGTTTGTTACTCTTTCACGCTGAAACAGCTGGACGGATTTGGATGAAATTTAGAATGGATATAACTTATACCCCAAATTAACACTTAAGCTACTTTATTCCAGAAAAAAGCATGTCGTTAAGCCGAATAACACGCGGGCAGAGCTGCGGGTAAAAGCTAATATATGATAAACTAAAGAATATCTGAAATGATGACGGTTTAATTAATTAAGTATGCAAAAAAAACAAATTTAAACTGATTCAAATTGAAGATATTATAATAATTAATGATTTTTGTTGATTATTTTTGAATAATTATATACCTATAAGATGATAATTATAATTAATTATTTAGGTATATTTTAGCGCGTTCGCAGCTTGATTTCCCGTCGTGTGACGGAGAGATCAATACGAGACGAGTCGTGCGAGTAAGTGAGACGGACGTACCCGGGGGTTTTTACTATGCCCGGGGTCACCAGCAGTAATTGTCGCCGGTGCTTCAAAAGACATTTTAGGGTTTCCGCGCCCAAAGGTCAAGGTGGAGCCCTATTAATGTCACTCTGCTGTCCGTCCGTCCGTCCGTATTTCACGGATCTCTAGATCTGCCGCGTGCTAACGATAATAACCACAGATATAGATCCAAATAGATGCCGCGAGTGTATGTACTTCGCGTGCTCAATTGCGCGCCAAAAGGGAGAGCAATGCTCTTCCTTCACAGATATTGACTCCTCCAACTTTGACTCTTCTGTATTATGTCTTAAGTCTTACAATCCCTTCTAAGATTCAAACCGCTGTCAACCAATTTCATTGTAAAATGTGACACGCTTGATTTTAATAGAGTTTGATGCACTTGCGTCATCTATTTAGATCTATATCTGTGATAATAACAGTAAGTATGTTTTACAAGATTTAGAGAAATGGGCGCGCAAAATTTTCGTCATATTTTCCCTTTTATTGTTCAGTTATCAATTATTTTATTTTTGAAATAAGTAGCCTAGAATATATTCATTTTTGGGATGTAATTATGGAAGTTATTTATATATTATAATTATTTTAAATCACAAAAAACTTGTGATGTTATGTACTAGTATAAAATCTTAAACATGGATTGCTTAGAACAACCACAGTAAGTATAGTGAAACTGCCGTATCGTAAGCACTCCTGACTCTTATATTATATTATTATTATATATATTATATTATATTGTATTATAGCGTCTTATATATATCTTATATTATATTATATTGATTAGGAAAAATAAAAAGATAGGTATATTTTAAATCTTTGTCACTTACTAAAATATAACTACGTTATTACATTCTAACTTCTAACAATTGAATGAAAAAAAACTGACCTAAAATCTGTATACCTATAACACAACTTATATAAAACTAACATAAATTGTTTCAAAACTAAACTCTTTATGTTTAGATATGTGTTTTAGAGTTTCGTACTCGATGGGTGCTGAATAGGACCCTATTACAAAGCCTCCGCTGTCTGTCTGCTTGTCTGTCCGTCTGTCACAGGGGTCTACAGCTTAAACCGTAATAGGTAAATAGTTAATTTTTTAACAAAATACGTGTCAATATGGCCTCTATCATGGCAAACAATAAAAATAAAATACAAATAAAATATAAATAGAATGAATCCAAAATTAGAAATAAAATGAATTCCTCTTACTATAATGCTAATTTTCATTACCTATTTTTTGTGAATTGCTTACATTGGCTTAAACTAAAAAAAAAGTCTTTAAATAAAAAATTAAAATCGAAAATATATATTTTTGTCCTTCCATTCATTTTGTTAAACTTCAACCCCCTTGGGGCATTCATACATCCATCAGCCCGTGTTCGTCCACTGCTGAACATAGGCCTTTCCTAAATTTCGCCACTCATGTCGGTCCTCCGTCCTCCTCCTCCAGGCGCCACCCACAACGTCCTTCAGATCGTCAGTCCAGCGGGCACAAGGTCGGCCTACACTACGCTTTGCTGTACGTGGTCTCCATTCTAAAGCCTTTCGGCCCCAACGGTCATCATGTTGGCGACAAGGCAATACAAAACATTAAAAGATATTTTTTTTTACTTTTTATTTTTCATTTATCTGTTTACTTGTAGCAACCTTTCCGGACCCAGGCCAAATGAAAATTCAGAACACGCATAAATAGCTTCACCCTTATACTGAAAATATAGATACAAAATCTGGTTTTGGGGTTACGTACCCGAATGCTGGACCAAATTAATTTTGCAGTTTTGTCTCATGAATTTTGGAGTAAGGATTACTTTGGAATTTTTGCTTAAATTATTTAATTCCATTCACTTATTATTAAATAGAACGGAACCCTCAGGGCGCAAGTCCTTCTCACAGTTGACCAGATTTTTTGTCACTAAACTTATACAGGCTGTTTTACGAAATTTATTAATTTCAAGTAGTATAATCAAAAAAAAAACTCTTTAACTAATATCTTGTAAGGTTGACCCTTTTTGATGTTGATAGCATAACAGTTGCAGATTAAGGATACCTTTGCATGTGGAATGTCAGTTTTAAAGGTTTTCTGTGTTTAAAAGAACCTTAGCCCGTAAATTAATGGGAGGCACAATCGTGCCAAAACTAAAATAATAATAAAAATAAATCTCTTCCATGAACAATGTTAAGTGACACACATCCAATGATACATCTACTACCCCTAGTGCACGATAATCTTAGTGAGCGATTTTGAACTTCAGTATGTTGTCAGAAAGTCTACATTAGAACGCTCGCTAAAATCAGTGAAATTTCGAGGTTTTTCTGGATTTTACGAAAAAGTATTTTTGAATGTAGGAGTTTTTTCACCTGACATAGGAAAATAAACCACGTTATGTTGTTATACCAGTAATTTTAGACATAAAACTCGAGCCGCTTAGACATTAAACGAATTAACAACTGAAAAAGGCATCATTTTCAAAAATAAAATCTATTGAGTGAAATGTGTCCAATTAGTTAACTGACCTGACGATGGATTGACAAAAGTCTGAAAAAACACATCTGACGTCTGATCATAGCACTGGAC
This sequence comes from Ypsolopha scabrella, assembly GCA_910592155.1. Classification (NCBI taxonomy): domain Eukaryota; kingdom Metazoa; phylum Arthropoda; class Insecta; order Lepidoptera; family Ypsolophidae; genus Ypsolopha; species Ypsolopha scabrella. Next base: position 18,095,385 of record OU342982.1, read on the forward strand.
GAAACAGGCTAATGGATGGATGGATGGATGTTACCTCTATTTTAATAATAAAACATTTTATTTAAAATATATTCGCTGTTTTCTGTTCTTATAATTTTTTTTAGTTAAATTATGGTCAAAACTTATAGTCTTGTCTAGTCTTGTCTAGTCTAGGTTTACTGTGTTAACTGTAATTTCATTTTTTTAATCTCGTTTTTTGAAACAAGCTTTTGTGTACGTAAGATTTGTTAAAGTATTATTTCTGAAGAGTTTCTATGTTAACACTTTAAAGGAACCTTGAAGTAGAAAAGAAAATATATTTTCTTTTTAAATGACTGGGCGCCAACAGTTTACTTTTTCCATAAATAATAACACGTCTAATAGCGTATCCACTTAAATAGGTAGATAAAGCTATCAGTAAATTAAAGACTTAGTTTTGTGAATAAGAAAAGTTTTTGTCAGAAGCAATGATATTATGAAGTCCTAGTTAGGTACGGGTTAAAAAAATACAGTCGAACTGAGATCCTCTTCCTTTTTTGAATTCGGTTAAAATATGTTTTTTTTTTAAGTGAAATACAACTCCCTCACTCATCATGACATCTCCAAAACTATGATATTAACAAATTTGAAATTTGGTGGATAGGTTCGTTATGCCACGCAGATACCCAGTATTTTGTGATACAGGCTGTTTTAGTTTGTCACTTCTTCAACGCGGGACCGTTGCAAAGTTGGATTTTCTTAAATAAAAATAACACTGCAAATACTTTTAAATATAAATTTATGTTAAATCTTATGGTCTTCCATTTATTTAAGACGTATTGAAATCCAAAAATTAAAAGATTTTTATTCGATAAAACACAATGGTAGTTAATAACTTTGGTTCTTAATGTTGACCTCGTCGATTGATGCCAAAAACAAGCTGATTTATTTTCGCATTTCTGCTAAATCCCGGTTGAGGTTAGGGACTTCTATTATAGAGGCTTAGTTTTTTTTTCAAAACTATAGCGAAAAGTGCAAATGTTTCAAGGGAGTCTTGAGTGCATGATTTTGATGAAAACCAAATCGAATCGAACCGAAAATACATTCTCAAATTTATTTCACAATCCATTTTCAATTAACTTTTACCTATTTAGTTTGCCACAACTCATTTCTTCCCAGAACTTCATATATATAAGCGACACTATCGGATGATGCAGTAATATACAGTGTGTTTTTTTTTTATCGGTGGTGTCGATACCCGGTTAAGGATATTATTTTAAGAAAAATCCAACGATGCAGTTTTGGATTTAATCAAAACCGACCCCGAGACTACTTTGAAGATTTTTCGCTATCCCTTAAAGTTTCTGATTTGGAATTCCACGGACCAAAAAAACCGGCCAAGCGTGTCGGGCTAAGCGCAGTGTAGGGTTCCGTAGTAGCCCAGTACATTTCATAAGTTGGTTAATAATACAGATCGCGCCAAACTTCTAGTCCGCTCGGAAGTTATTCTCCCAAAGGACGGCCCATACATTGTCATGTTTAGAGGGGACTTATATTTTGCCAATCGATCCCTAAATCGAAAAATGGTTCTCACAAACCAATAATGTTTTTGAACGATCTATCCAACAATACTCCACACTATAGGATAGATGAGAAAAAAAATCATCCCTAATTTAGGTTTAAGCGAGATACCGCAAAAAAAAATTTATCGAGATTTTTTTTCCGTTTTGTCGGCGTGATAAATATGTGTACCCGTACCAAATTACAGCTTTCTAGTTGTAATAGTCTCGTAGCTAAGCCGCAGACAGACGGACGGACAGACAGACATGGCGAAACTATATGGGTTCCTTGTCGGAGTACGGAACCCTAAAACCAACTAAGTGAACATTGAAGTGTTAATTGTGTCGGTGAAAACGGTGGCAATTTACTTCAATTTGCTCAAGAAATATTACTATACCCTTTCTTTGCGAAGAACATGCTCGTATTTCAATAAAACTCACGGTATACTTTTTAAAAATGGCCCCAAAAAAAATAAAACGTATTTTCGATAAGCTTGAGTCACCTTATTATCCTTTACTGGGACCAAACATGAAAATTTTAAATTGTGCTTTTATTTTACTGACTGATAATAAAATACACAAGTTTATTTCATACATGTTATGCGTCATCGATCCAATAATTTATATCGCCCAAATATTTCAAGTATGGATGGTCAAAGACGACCCTAATCAGGTTTTCGAACATCTTTCCGTTTTGCTTCTCGCCGGCGTTTGTCTCATAAAAACAGTAACCTTCATTTATTGGCAGCCACGTTGGAAACAACTAGTTCAAGATATTTCTTTGGAAGAGATCCGTGAAATCCAGAGAAAGGATCCGGTTTCTTTGGAAATTATGTCCGAATATACCACTTACTCACGAGCTGTGACATACTCCTATGGAATTCTCACCGCAGTAACAAATTTCATTATGCTATTATCACCGTTAATGATTTACTTGACATCAGAACAAGTAAGGAATGGGATGGATCCACCGCCATTGATTTTGAGCACATGGTGTCCTTTTGACAAGACCAAATCCCCCGGATATTGGATGGCTCTGGCAATTCAGACACCAGTAGTTGTCCAAGGGGGATTTGTTATAGCAGGTTTTGATTCCAATGCGGTAGCTCTGATGACGTTTCTTAAAGGGCATTTAATGATATTGAGAGAGAAATGTAGAACAATCTTTAAGGCAAAGGGGAGGCCTTTGCAAGAAACAGAAATAATGGAGCGAATTAAAGAATGTCATCGGCACCATAACAGTTTGCTTGCGTGAGTTATGTTTTATTTTCCACTATTCAATTTTATTGCCAGTAGACTAATATATGTATTTTACGGTCAGTTTAGCAGTGTGTTATTTAATTTCTAATGATGTGATGACAAATTATGTGATTTTGTATGTACCGTGGTAATTTAATTTAAAAATGTTTTTTTTTATTTAATTAATATAATCTATTTTGCAATAAAATTACACGTAATTGGCTTTTTATACGCCAATATTTATCTTGAAAAGTAATACAAGAAAAAGAATATAATAAAGTTAATACTTGCGATTGTTGGCACTTGGTGTATCATCATCATGGTTGAAGAAAACACTTGTACTGTTTCACAAATTATTATATTTCCGACTAGTTTCGCCTTAACGCCATTTTCCAGGATTGAATAAATGTATATTTATTACAAAAGCTGTTCATGTTTGTGACAATAGGATGACCATAATCTCCAAAACAAACATGAGGGTAATTTATATATACATTTATTTATTTGTTTAAGGAAAACATACAGCATTAACTTACACATAAAAAATTGAAATACAAGCTTAATACACATGCCAATGAAGTTTCCACTGATTAAAAAAGTAGTTCATTTTACACAATAAAAAGAGATATACACTAGTTGCAAACAAAAATTTATACAATTAAGCCAAAACAATTACAAAAGTAAACAAAATATGGTTAAACAGTTATATTATTTGGTAACAGAACAGATCAAATTTTTGTATTTGGATATCTTATCATTAAAAGGGTCAGCGTTATTATAACATTCATCATATTTACAGCAAGATCTTATTATGAATCGATTTTTTGCATAGTTTGTCTTGGAAAGTTTTACAGAATATAATGATTTTGTACGAGTTCTGAATGTTGGAGTTCGAAAAGTAATTTTGTTAGGTAAATGTGGTGTGTCAACTAGGCCATTTAAAATTTTATACAGGAATGTTTGATCTCGGTGCTCACGGCGTTTAGAAAGTGATGTGAAATTACAATTGAATTTTTTAAATCGATACTTAAGTCCTTTTAAGAATTTATTCTGGATACGTTCTATCAGTTCAACATATTTAGTGTAAAGAGGATTCCACACGGTTGACGCGTACTCAACATGAGGTCGGACAAATGCATTGTATAATAAAACAAGTGTATTGGGATCTTTAAAATCTTTACATTGTCTGAATATGAACCCAAGCATTCTAAAGGATTTAGCAGTGATTTTATTTATTTGAGTAGTAAATTGTAGCTCACTGTCTAGGTGGACTCCCAAGTCGTTGACATCGGTAACGCGTTATAGGTTTCTGTTAAATAATGAGTAACTAAATATAATTGGTTTACGTTTCCTTGTAAATAAGATCGTACAACATTTATCAACATTTAGATGAAGCTTATTCAATGAGCAGAATTCACACAACCGCTTAAGATCATCCTGCAACCTCCCACAGTCTTCAATATTTTTAACTTTATAGAATATTTTTTTATCATCAGCATATAATAATAAATTTGTAGATCTTATGAACTCTGATACATCGTTGATAAAAATATTAAATAGCAACGGGCCCAAGTGAGAACCTTGCGGAACACCGGAAGTCACAGGTACATAGCTTGAGGTATATCCTTTGACAGCTACAGCTTGAGATCTATCCCTGAGATATGATTCCAACCACCGTAATAGGTCACCGTGTATGCCTACCGCACTTAACTTCCAAACTAGTAACGAGTGGGAAATTTTATCGAATGCCTTTGAGTAGTCTGTATAAATGGCGTCGACCTGGAAACCGTCATTCATAGATTTTTAAACATAATCTAAAAACTCACATAAGTTTGACTCCGTTGAACGGCGACTAACAAATCCGTGCTGCTGTTGAATTAGAATCGGTCTCACTGCAGGGAAAAGTTTATCATAAACAATTTTCTCAAATACCTTAGGTATTACTGACAACTTGGAGATGCCACGATAGTTTCTCACATTATGTTTATTTCAAATTGATTTAATTGGTTATTATTTGAAATCATTTTGACATTTTACATACAACATTAAACTAATTTTAAAGTCATGGCTTTTACATAAGTGCTATTTAATTTTTTGACTTTAATTTTACATGAAGGAAAATTTTCCTCACTGTTAGAGAAAATAATTTGACCGTGAACACTGATTAGTAGACTATCCAACGAAAAATTTTATTTACATTTGGTATTTACAATTTTACATGTTTAGTTATCAATTACCCTTATGTTTGTTTTGAAGATTATTGTCACCCTGTTGTCACAATCATGAACAGCTTTTGTGATATAGATTTATTTAAACCTGGAAAATTTCGTTAAGGCGAAACTAGTCGGAATTATAATAATTTTTGTGAAACAGTACAGTGCAGAAGGTGAGACCGTAGAATTGCGATTGTGTGCGTGCACTGTGGAAAACAACTCTTATACCAGGCTAGGCAATGTCTGTTTTTTAAAAAAAAGGGTTTTCTTTTATCTTACAATACAATACAATACAATATTCTTTATTGCACACCAAAAGAGAAATAAAAAACAATAAATTTTAAAATATAAGTTAACAGGGTACAATTGGCGGTCTTATCACTAAAAGCGATCTCTTCCAGACAACCTTTGGATGGAAGAACTCTTAAAAATGAAAAGGTGTATAGGCGGTGCACAGAATAACAGTTTTTAAAATAAAATAAAGCATTTTGATTAAAATGTAAATATATAATATACATAAACAATAAATAATTTTATATATATTTATAAATAAATTATATATTATATATATAGAAATATGTATTAATATAGGGACAAATAGAAACAATGAACTTTAAGATCAAAGTGAAAGATAATGCTGTTTGACTAGGGTTTTGAATGACTGTAATGATGGAGCTTGTTGTATTGTGAGAGGAAGAGCATTCCACAGATGTACAGCTTCAACAGTAAATGAGTTACTGTAAAAGCGCGTAGTATGAGTTGGCACTGATAGGCGAAGATTTCCAGATGACCTCAGATTTAGGTCGTTCTTTTTAAGACGAAACACAAAGCGATCTTTTAAATAAGAAGGATATACAGGATTAAATAAAACAGAATAGAGAAGGAAAAGAATATGAGACTTGCGACGAAGACGGATTGGGAGCCACTCAAGCTGAGAACGAAATTGGGAGATATGGTCATATTTGCGTAATCCAAATATGAACCTAATAGAAAAATTTTGAAGACGCTCGAGTTTATTAAGTTGCTCCTCGGTAAGATTTAGGTAACAACAGTCTGCATAATCTAGAATTGGAAGTAGGAGGGATTGTGCAAGCGCAACTTTGGTAGCAGTTGGCAGGAAGTTTCGGAGTCTTTTTAGAGAGAAGGCAGAGGCAAACATTTTACGGCTAACCTCATCAAGTTGTGGACCCCAGGAAAGATTATTATCCATAAATATTCCAAGATTTTTCACTTTACTGCTATAGGGAACATGGGTACCATCAAAACTTATCTGCGGCAGTAAATGCCAATCAATCCTAGAAATGAAGTAAGGGCTACCAACTACGATAGCTTGTGTCTTACTTGGATTAACTTGAAGTCAATGTTTTTTACTCCAGGTAGATATTTGTGTTAAATATTTATTTGTCATTGCGATAGCATACTGGAGTTTATCAAGTTTGGCCTGACTATAGATTTGAAGATCATCAGCGTAAAGGTGGTAGGAACATGAAATATGCTGAGAAATATTATTGATAAATAATGCGAAAAGGAGAGGTGATAAGACGCCACCTTGAGGAACACCGGCAGAAATATTGCACCAGTCGGAGAGAGATTCGTCTATATGAATGCGCTGCCGGCGTCCTTGCAGATAGCTGCGAAACCAGTTAATTACTGTTGGAGATATGTTAAGAGAACAAAGTAATCCCAAAAGAACATCAAAGTCAATGGTGTTGAAAGCATTACTGAAGTCCAAAAGGGTCAATACCGTAAGCTTTCCATGGTCCATTCCCAAACGAATGTCATCCGTTATTTTAGTTAAAGCCGTAACTGTGCTGTGACCAGGACGGAAGCCGGACTGGAAAGTATTTAGGAGTCGGTTTTGGGTCAAGAAATGACTTAACTGCTGATGGACAAGACGTTCAAGGATCTTAGACAGGAATGAGAGGATAGAAATAGGACGGTAATCTGAGAATGATGAAGGGTTAGTTTTTTTAGGTAAAGGAATTATTTGGGCATCTTTCCAGAGGGTTGGGAATGTTCCGGAATTGACGGATTTGTTTAGGATACCAGTAATCACGGGAGTAAGGATACCGAGGATGGGAATTATCATTTTACGACTGATATTATCATGACCAACCGCATTTGATGTAATCGAGATTATATGCTTCTTAACATCACAACTAGTGAATTTACTAAAGACAAAAGGAGGGTAGTCGGGTGTAGTAATTGAAGAAAGATTATTTAATGTTTTAGTTTTAGTCGTACTGTCAATAGTGGACGAAGAAGAGAAGTGTTGATTTAAGGAATTTAAATTCAGATCTTTAGGAAGGCTTGAGTCGCGACGTGGTTTGCCTACACCCAGTGACTTGAGGAATTTCCAGACTTTGGCTGGATCACCATTTTCAACCGACTCATGAATGTGGCGTCTTTGGGCATCCCTACACACCTTATTGCAGTGATTTCTAATCCGCTGATACTTTTCCCTATTTGTCTTATACTTCTTTTGTTACGATGTATACTTTATGTTTCCATGATTTTTCAAAAATAGACCTTGTCTGCACTGCTATAAGAATTTTTTCCACAATGTCAAAGGTGTGCACGCACACAATCGCGTTGAAGTGTTTTCTTCAACCAAAAAATATATTATTTAAGTACAATAAAATATTATTATATAACCACAGGCTTAGGTGACTCACTCATTGACATGGTTGTTTAGTCGAAAAGAGTGTTCCGACGTGGATTGTTGGTATGGGCGCATCTAATTCTGACTGGTGGAAAAGTCTTAGATTTTGACTTTTTTCTTCATTTTGAATGTTTTTTTTTCTAAACTCTGTTTTGTATTGTGATCTGGAAAAATAACAAAGTCATCCATGTGACTGAAGAAAATTAAGAAAAACTCGATGAGGTTTTTTGTTTTGTTTCTTTCTTTTAATAAGTCTAGACAGTCAAGCAAAGGATACTGATTAGTGTTTTATGGACTTTTTTGACATCAATTCCGGAACTTAAATTATAATAATTGGATACTCTGAAAACAATTTTCTTTTCTTTAAGGGTTCCGTACCAAGAAAGGAAAAAAACGGAGCCCTTAAAGGATCACTTTGCTGTCTGTCTGTCCGTCCGTCCGTCTGTCTGTCCGTCCGTCCGTCCGTCCGTTCGTCCGTCCGTCTGTCTGTCAAGACCCTTTATCTCGGGAACGTGTAAAGGTATCGAGTTGAAATTATAGGTATACAGTCCCTTGAAGCTGTAAAAAAATCAAACTTATAAGTTAACTTAAAAAAAGATACGGCCGTTTATGCCGCAAAAAAAGTCTATTTCGACGCTCTCGAGGGAATCAAAATTTATTGGGTATTTTCCGTTGACCTAGAACTATGAAAGGCAAGTAATACCGTATTCTACTACAAGTATGTAAAGGGAAAAGTCTGAAAATTTTACATTTGCAATTAATTCATAAAAATATAGTCTTTAAGTGAACCGTCGGTCGGTGGACGAGTCCGACTCGCACTTGTCATACTAGTACCAAGCTAAGTAATTTTTGGCCTAAGATTTCTTTTAACCATATCTCCTGGAACGGTGGTCCTAGACTATCCGTGTCTGTACTCTAATTAACGTTAGCACGAGTACTTTCCGACTGATGACGAAATTTAATCCGATTGGCTTAAAAATCTGTATTTACAAGTTTTTAGTTTGCCAATCTTAAAAACATATTGACCGATGATAGTTTTTGATATGACAGCTGCCAAAATCTGTCAACCACAAAAAACCGACCGATTGACTTGAAATTCAATTTTTATGTGTTTTTTATTTTGCTTATGACAAAAACATTTTGACTGATGACAGTTTTTGATATTTGACACTATGTCAAAATCTTTTAATTGCGATAAATAAACCGATTGACTTTAAATTCAGCTTCCACACGTTTTTTAGTTTGTTAGTCACAAAAACGTTATGACCGATGAAAGATTTTAACATTTGACAGCTGTCAAAATTTTTCAATCGCGATAATTACTCAGATTGGCTTAAAACACATTTTTGAGTTTGCCAATCATGAAAAAATTTTAGATGATGGCAGTTTTTGACATTTGACAGCTGTCAAAATCTCTCAATCAAAAAAAATTGACGGATTGCCTTGAATATACATTTAACACGTTTTTAAGTTTGTCAATCACAAACATTGTGGCCGATAACAGTTTTTGATATTTGACAGTTATTAAAATTTGTCAACCGTAAAAAATAGACCGATTGGCTTGAAATTCAATTTCTACGCGTTCCTAGATATGCTAATTACAAAAACATTTTAAACGATGACCGTTCTCTACACTTGACACCTGTAGGTGACACAAATAATAATATAATATATTATTCTTAACAAACAGAAATACAATACAATAAATTTTGTAGCCCAACCTAAATATTTTTTGTATGTATTTCCCTTATTAGTATGTGAGGAAAAAGGGGAAGAAAAGGATCGTACCTCGAGCGTAGCTTCCTTCGTAATTGCTGGTTCCTTGAGGCACGACAGTTTGCAAATTTTTAATAAATTCACACGTACACTTCACATACACTGTATATAATTAACGTTTTTTGGATTTTAGTTATTAGTGACGCGGATTCTTTTTGATTTTTAAAATTAGCTCGATTGTCAAGCGCAGAGAGGTGTGAGGATTTTTTCACCAACATGGCCGTCTTCTTTTGAAGTACGAGGTGGGGATATTAAAGGAAAGAGAGAGGTAATACATATAAGTAATTTCGTGTGAGTGTGAGCGAGAGGTAAAACTTGTCTGTTTGCCAAACCATAGTCCCGGGCTTGGAGTAATACTCCAACAGATAAGCTTATCATATAATGAATAGAGAAAGAGTAAACTAATGTAAAAGTATCTACCAACTAAAGCTATCTTATTTAAATCCGGAAAGTTATAACTTAAATATAGCGGGAGCTAAAACAAAAGTTTATTGCGTTGGAAGCGGGCAGACGCGAACAACAGGGCGAACATAAACCCCTGTCTTGGTTCGAACCCGAACGACTCTAGTTACACCATCCTTGCCAGGATATATCTCCTCCACAATGCCAAGAGGCCAAGAGAGGACAGGTAGGTTAGGCTCTCTGATTATACAAATTTGACCTAATTGTATAGGATTACTTGGAGTGTTCCATTTTTCTCTGTTTTGTAAAGAGGTCAGGTATTCAATATGCCATCTATTCCAGTATGACTGAACTAATTTATCTAGTAGAGCGTAACGTTGCACACGATTTATCGGAGTATCATTAAGATTTTCAGCAGGTAAATGTTTAAGCGGGGTCAAATTTGTAAAATGAGCGGGAGTTAACGCAGTAGGATCCGCAGGATCATTACTTAACACGCATAGTGGTCTGGAATTCATTAGAGCTTCGATTTGAATCAAAATAGTATTTAATTCCTCGTAGGTTAAAATTTGGGTACCAATAGTTTTATATAGATGAGTTTTTACGCATTTCACATTTGATTCCCATATACCCGACATGTGGGGACTTAAAGGAGGTTGTATCTTGAACTCTATCCTTTGTGGAGTAAGTTCGCGTATTATTTCTCTATTGTATTCTTCAGAATAAACCAGAGAATAGAGTTCATTGAGATAGTTTCGTGCGCCTATAAAATTGCGACCTCCGTCTGATACAATCAAGGAAATCGGTCCTCTGCGCGAAATAAAGCGCTTGAATGCTGCAAGAAACATGTCTGTAGACAGATCCGAGACGAGTTCTATGTGTAACGCTTTTGTCACTAGACAGACGAATATACACACATAGGCCTTTTGGCTTTTAATACCACGTCTTTTGCCTAGTGTGATGTATAGAGGTCCCATGTAATCGACACCACTATGAGCAAAACATTTTGCTTGAGTGACCCTAAATTCGGGTAAATTACCCATTAAGGGGTAAGTCTCTTTGGGTTTGTTCTTAAAACAATGATTGCACGAATGTACAATTTGGCGGACTAAATAGCGAGCTGAAAGTATCCAATATTTATGACGTATCAGCGCGAGGAGTAAACCTGGGCCAGTGTGACAATGGAACACGTGATAGTGTTCTACCAGTAACTGGACGATGCGGTCTTTGGAGGGCAATAGAATAGGGTGCCTTTCTTCAAATAATAGCGGAGAGTTTTGTAATCGGCCCCCTACACGGAGAATGCCGTTTTCGTCAATGAAAGGACTTAATTTTCTTATAGCGGAAGAGCGGAGAACTTTATTTGATTTTAAAAAATCGATTTCTGAAGCAAAGTGCTTAGATTGCACGTGCTTAATAATAATTTCCTCAGCGAACTGTAATTCACTTATCAGTGGAAATTTAAGTTTGTGAGCAATTAGTTTTTTAATAAAGCGGAAAATGTAAACAATGACGTTTAATAATTTATTCCATTTGGAAACTTTGTTAGCAACGAGTTGAATAAGATGCGGTTCAGGCTGAGCTGTTTGTGAGGGAATGGTTTGTATGAGTGAAATGGATTTATATTCAGGCACATCAGCAGGAATATCTTCTTTTTGAAATGACCTTACAGGCCATTGACCTTCCGGAAGTGAAATCCAAGACTGTCCGTTGAACCAGTCAGGATTTTTTATAAACTTGTTCGGCGTGACAGGACGCGTGATGAGATCGCTAGGGTTGTTCTCACTAGGTACATAATACCAGAGATTAGGATCGATTATATCTTGGATAGTTGAGGTTCGGTTGGCGATAAAGGTATGCCACCTGTGCGGGGAGGAATGTAACCATGCTAACGCAATGGTTGAGTCTGAAAATGCAAAAGTGGAATTCACTTTGCAGCGAAGATTGAAGGTTGAATACACAGATTGAAATAATAGGGCCAAGAGGTGAGCAGCACATAATTCAAGTCGCGCGAGTGTAAATTTCTTCAGAGGAGCAACACGTGACTTTGCACATAGCAAAGACACGGCTGAAGCTTGAGAGTTTAACGACCTAACGCGAATATATATCATAGCGGCTAATAATTTTTCACTAGCATCTGAAAACCCGAGCAGACTTATATAGGAGTTGTTGTACATACCTACATGTCTGGGTATTTTAAGCTGCGAGAGGTTCTCAAGTTCCTCATAGATTTCTATGAAGGCTTGAGAAATATAGTCTGGAACTTTGTCATCCCAGGCAAGCTCGTGTTTCCAGCACTCTTGTACTAAGAGCTTCATACCAGCTGTTACTGGAGCAAGTAGCCCAAGCGGATCATACAATTTAGCAGTTTCAGCAAGTATTATGCGTTTTGTAAGCGTATTTTTACAAATCGGAGAAGGTTTTATTTTAAAAATAAAGCAGTCATTAGCAGGGTTCCATCTAATACCTATTAACTTTGTTTCAGAGTCTGGGTCAAAGTTTATATTTTTTGAAGCACGAGAGGTTTCTGGGATCTTTTCTAGAAATTGTTGGGAATTAGAGATCCACTTTGTTAAATTAAAGCCAGCTTTAGAAAACATTTCAACAAGCTGATTATATAGTAGGTAAGCTTCATCATGGCAGCTAACTGAGTAAATAAAATCATCCATGTAAGAGAATTTAGTAGCTACCGAAGCTGCCATGGGGTAATTGTGGCCTTCATCAGAGGTGAGTTGACGGACCACACGCATAGCTAAGTACGGTGATGACTTTAGGCCGAAAGAGACACGAGTAAACTCGTAAGTTTCAATAGGAGCGGATGAATCAAACCTAAATAAAATTCTTTGAAAACGGCGATGTTCAGGAATAATTCTTAATTGAAAAAACATTTTTTCCAAGTCAGCAGAGATTGCTACAGCATAAAAGCGAAGATTTAAAAGCAAATCAAAAATATTTGTTTGCAAATTTGGACCACAATTTAAAATTGATTTTAAACTTGTCTTCTTATGTTCTGTCTCAGTACTTGCGTCTAGAACAATTCTAACCTTGCTAGAATCTTTATCGGGACGATAAACTGCTCTGTGTGGAATGTAGTAACATTTTTGAGGAGGGGTGCTCTCTATTACTTTAGACAAAAAACCTTTGTCGATATAATCTTTAATGGTTGCGTTATACCCAACTCGTAAGTCAGAATTTGAGTCTAATTTCCTTTCTAAGGATAATAATCTCCTTTAAGCGGTATAATATGAATCACCTAAAGTATTAGGGTTCTCACAAAAGGGTAATGCGACGACGTATCTTCCGTCTGCATCACGAGAAACATTTTTGGAAAAGTTTTCCTCACACGCCTGCTCGTGTGGACTAAGTATTTTTCGCGGTTGAACGGACTCTAAGGTCCAGAACTTTTGAACCAGGTTATAAAGCCCTTTATCTAAGTTGCTGTTATCTATAACAGCATGAAATGCGTATCTATTTTTATAAGAGCTAAAGTTTTCACCCTCTGCTTCGCCCATAATTAAATATCCAAGGGTGGATTCAATCGCGATGACCTTGGACTGAGGTTTTATTATTTTATTCGATAATAGGAGGTGTGGAAAGAGACCCGATCCAATTATGCAATCGATTTCAGAGGGTGTGTGAAATTCGTGATCAGCCAAAGGTATGTTTGTGAATTAACTTGCAACGTTCGTATTTATTTTAGAGGTCGGTAAGCTTCCCGTTATGTTTTCAACGATAGCGGCTTTAATCGTGTAGTTATAGCGTGAATCGTATTGCGATTGAAAAGAGATCACAGTATAACCAATAATTGGCTTAGTTGACATACCTATGCCTTGAACCGAAGACTTTTCATAGGTAATGGGCAAGTTTAGGCGTTCACAACAAGACAAATTAATGAAATTTGCGGTACTTCCCGTATCGAGAATAATCCTGATGTATTTTGTTTCAGAGTCCTTGCTCAGCACTTTCACACGCGCGGTAGGTACAACGGCACTTGTATAATAATCTTGATTTTCACTAGTCGTAATTAAACAAGTATTTTGCGCGTGATCATTATTTTGGTTTTCCAAACACGACAGCGGCAGTGCGGAAGTTGATGCTTTCGCAGGTTCCGATTCGTACGACCTCTGCTGCATTACTGAACAATGACTTTGATTGTCAGGGCGAGAAACGGGTTTGTTGTTGTTTGTCATGTTGTGTGCGATATTAGATTTATAGGAAAAGTTATCTAAATGTAACATACTATGATGCTTTTTTCCACACTTATTGCAGTTTTTAAATGACTTACAGTCTTTGGTCGAATGATAGCCTAAACAATTCTTACAAAACGAGTTTTAAGAGACTACATTGTATCTCGATTGTGAATCTAGGTCATGGAACTTCTTGCAATAATATAAGGCATGTTTATCGCCATTACAAACAACACATGAATTTGTGGTATTAGCGACTAAAGAATAAACCTGTTTATTTTTTCCGTAATGCGCAGAGGGTTTGGGATTAGAATTATTTTGCGGTTTTGAGGATTCTTTCGAATGTAGTTGTGACCTAGCGTGAATCTGTCTTTGATCTTTTAGAAATTGTTCTAAAGAAGCGAAGGCGGGTATTTTTTGCGAGCCAACTTGTTGTTCGTATAAATTGACAGTATATTTATCTAGCTTGTTTATTGCAAAGTAGGTAAATATAAAATCACCTAAGTCGTCGATGTTTAAGAGTTTGAGAGCAGCTACAGATGCACAATAGTGTTCAATAAAATTGTCGAGATTTTGAGCGGTGGCGGAAGTGAGAGGTTTATATTTGAACAGTTTGTCCAGATAATAAGAGGCGAGGGTTCTGGTGTCCTGATATTTTTCTACCAGGTTATTCCATAAGAGAATATAATTTGAGGCTACAGGAAGTATTCCTGCGAATATAGATGAGGCAGATCCTGACAACTTTGATACTAAATATTGCACTCGTTCAGAGTCTGTTAAATGAGAATTTTCATGAATCATTTCTTTGAAGTTTTGGTGAAAAACCGGCCACTGACTTGGGGTGCCGTCGAAGGCGACGAGTTCCAAGACAGGTAGCTTATGTTTAGGTTTGCTAATCGGAATTGATTCTTCCTTATTGGATTTTTGCAGTTTTTGTTCGGCAATTTTTACCAAACAATACATTTCATCAAACGCCTCGATGGGTTTGAACGATGGTATGAATTCAGGCTGCAAGCTTAGCTGAGCTACATTAATGTCCTGAACTACTTGAGTATATTCATCGCGTAATTTATCGAGAGTGAAGGTTCTTGCTAGAAACCTTTGTTTTGCTTCCACTGTAGATAAGGTTTTACTCAAATCATATACATTTTGCAGAAGGGAGAACAAGCTTTTTTGTTTAGCTTGTAGCACAGCTAAGGAAGCCATGATGATTAATCCGAGCACAAATTGAAATAAAGATGGCGGAAGCGTGGCGTGGCAAACGTAATTATCAGCGTATTGTTGTGTATTTTTATGTAAAATAATGGAATATGAGTGTAGGAATGTAGCAGAGAGGGGATCACGGGTAGAAGGACCAAAAGGATGTGAGGAAAAAGGGGAAGAAAAGGATCGTACCTCGAGCGTAGCTTCCTTCGTAATTGCTGGTTCCTTGAGGCACGACAGTTTGCAAATTTTTAATAAATTCACACGTACACTTCACATACACTGTATATAATTAACGTTTTTTGGATTTTAGTTATTAGTGACGCGGATTCTTTTTGATTTTTAAAATTAGCTCGATTGTCAAGCGCAGAGAGGTGTGAGGATTTTTTCACCAACATGGCCGTCTTCTTTTGAAGTACGAGGTGGGGATATTAAAGGAAAGAGAGAGGTAATACATATAAGTAATTTCGTGTGAGTGTGAGCGAGAGGTAAAACTTGTCTGTTTGCCAAACCATATACATATTATTTTTTTATTCTAAAGTTATTTTTTTTGACTTGTAGAAAGTATACTTTATGTACATAGGTAACACTAAAAGTTTCCGGAACTGGCCACTTACATAAACAATATTTAAAAATGTATTGCAACATTTGAAAATAGAACTCTTTGGCTGTAGAATGCAGTTTGTTTCATCTGACTGTCTTTTGTTTTTACCTTGTGGCGCCATTTAAAAAATTGTGTGTCTGCATCAACATGGATTTAACTCGGGAAAATTTTCGTAGTATGATTTTCTACGATTTTAAGTGTAATTTGACAGCTCAACAGAGCATCGCTCGGCTTGAAACAGCTTTTGGCAATGAAGCACCATGCAAGACGACTGTTTATAGCTGGTTTGCAGAATTCAAGCGTGGTCGTATCAATCTCAGTGACGAATCTCGCGATGGTCGGCCGTCCACCGCTGTGACCAACAAAAACATCGATGCTGTGCGCCGTATGATTGAAACAGACAGGCATGTGACCTACCATGAAATTCGCGCATCCTTAGAAATAGGCATGAGTCAAATACAATCAATCCTACACAAACATTTGGGTGTGAGAAAGCTGTGCTCGCAGTGGATCCCACACAACTTGACCGAGGCTCAAAAAACGGACCGCGTCACTTGGTGCAGTGCCATGCTTACCAGATTCAACGAAGGTGCGTCAAATTTGGTGTGGGACATAGTAACAGGTGACGAAACATGGATTTATTGCTACGATCCCAAAACAAAGCAGCAATCGAGCGTATGGGTCTTTCAAGATGAGCCGAAACCAACCAAAGTGGCGCGTGTGAAAAGTGCATCTAAGCGGATGATTGCTTCTTTTTTTAATAAAACTGGACACGTGGCTACTGTTGCTTTAGAGAATCTTCGTACCGTGAATAGTGACTGGTATACGACCATTTGTTTGCCGGAAGTTATTGACGAACTCCGTAAAAATAACCGTAAACGCCGTATCATCCTGCACCACGACAATGCTAGTTCTCACACGGCCAGACAGACAAACGACTTTTTGAAGACGAAAAATGTAGAACTCATGAGTCATCCTGCATACAGTCCCGACCTGGCACCTTGTGACTTTTTTCTGTTCCCAAAAATTAAGAACCAATTACGCGGTCAACGATTTTCATCACCAGAAGAGGCTGTCGAGGAGTATGAAAAACACATTTCAGAGGTCACCACAGGGGAGTGGCACAAAAGTTTTCAAAACTGGTTTGATCGAATAAAAAAGTGCATAGACGCCAAGGGAGATTATTTTGAAAAACAATAAATTAATTTTGTACCTTTAATAGTATTTTTTCATATTCATTCCGGAAACTTATAGTGCGTCCCACGTATCTATTTTACAAAATAAATATTTTGATTTGATTTGATTTGACAGAAGCGGGTAACTTGCGTTTGGCAGAACCGTTGTTGTAGTGGGGTGAGGTCGCACGCGCAGGGCGCTTGGGGGAGCCACCTTTAATTTAGTCAGCTAATATACGCGAAGCCAGGCGCACGCTCCCTGCTTGTCAAAATCATTTTTCATTTGTGCAACCGTTACAACTGGCTCTTCGAACCGGATCTTGATGTATCGTACTCCACCTAAAGAGATGGTTAAAACACGTAGGAGCACAAAGAAAGACGAAAAAAAGATCGCTGAAGGATCCGTCGACGAACTTCATCATCATCAACACCATCCCGGCGACCCTGAAACAGAAACAAAACACACTGGTGATCCTGAAACAAAAGAAAGTAAGGTGACCTGGAATTCGACAAACTTTTTGCCAAGAAAGCTAATCAACGAACTAGAAGAGGGTAGTCGAACGAAAAGTGAACAAGCGATGCCGACCGCTCCGATGCCTTCCACGTCGAAGGTAAACAAATGTTTTCGATCTTTTAAAACAGAGCGATTGGTTTCTTCATCAACTTTGGCACGCAAAAAGAAATTGTAGTTGGAAGCAGCAGAAGCCAAAGCGCGTATACAAGTGGAGCTCAATGATAAACGATTAGAAGCGGACCTAGTTGAAATAAATTCGGAGTACAGTTCATGACATCGTGGAGAGGACAACGAAACATACAAAAACAGTGAGGTAGAAAGATGGTTGGATAAGAGTCAACAGGAGCCCGAGCAGCAGCCCGTCCCACATCATGGAAACAATCGGGGCGAGGTCTGCGCACTTGTGCTGCCGCCGCCGGCCACTGCCGGCATCGCGGGTACTGATGGTACGATGCACCTGCTTGCCTCTGCACTCAAGGATCTAGCCGCTGCTACCACTGCAAAAGGATCGGACGCGAAACTGCACAGCCGCTTAACCACGCCGCGAGATTTAACTACTTTTCTGGCGACCCCATGGATTGGCTTTATTTTAAGCAGGCGTATGAAGGAAGAGTCTACTCAAGTGTGCAAGTTCAGTCCGCAAGAGAATCTTTGGAGACTCAGAAAATGTCTCCAAGGAACAGCCAAGGAAGCTGTCACAGCACTGTTGATAAGTGCTGCGTCACCTGATATTATAATATCAACATTGAAGTTAAAGTTTGGAGACCCAGACGTTATTATCACACGAATACTTAACGATGTGAAGAAAATCTATCCTATGAATGAGGATTACCACAAGGACGTAGTGACATTTGCGGTTAAAGTGCAAAAGCAGCGATTGGTGCTATTGGACAAGAAGAATATCTCACTGATGTGAACGTCTTCACTAATCTGCTGTCCAAGTTACCCACTGTGTTGATATCTAAGTGGTCAGACTTCAGTTAGGTACCCTATGATCAAACATAAAACTAAGCCGAAACTAGAAATCCTATACGAATTTCTCACCGAGGAAGCTGATAAAATATCAACTATGGCAATTAATTTGAATAAAACAGAGCTTCATTAAAAGAGGAAAGTATTCGATGGACGTTCCCAAGTTGTGTTGTTGCAAAGTGAGCCTACGAACAATGACAATAAGTGCCGTTACTGCAAAGTGTCGACACATTCGTTACCGGACTGCAGAAAGTTCAAAAGGTCGTTACGTAACGACAGGTGGAACTATGTAAAACGCGCAAGACTATGTTTTAAGTCCATCGTTTCGCGTCACGACAGAGAAACCTGTCCGGCACCCGTGTGTGACAAGGACAACTGCGGTGAATCACATCATCGTTTATTGCACTCCAATCAGGACAATAACAGAGTGTCAAATACTGTGAACATTACGGAAATAGCGAGTGATGACCCTAAAGTTGAAACAATAGCGAGTAATAGCAAAGTGATACTGAAAGTCGTGCCAGTTTGTTTACATGGACCTAACGGTACAATAAATAGTTTCGCAATCTTAGACGACGGTTCGACGATAAGTTTAATAAATTCGGCGCTTGCGACAAAAGCGGGTATATGTGGACAAAAACAAACATTACGTGTATGTGGTTCGTGGAATGGCACTTCTCTAACGTGCGAGACAGAAATAATTAACTTAACGCTAGACAAAGATGGCAACAGTTTTACTATCAGCGCACGCAGTGTGCCTGATTTGAACCTACCTTTGAACGACTCATTTGCGATCGACTTCAATGAATATAAACATATCGCAGAACTACAAGGATGTTTTGATGACAGATCGACGAAACCTGAATTACTGATTGGACAGGATAGTTACCATTTGCTTTTACCCTTAGAAATACTCAAAGGTAAACTGTACGAACCATACGCCACTCGCACACTGTTGGGTTGGTGCATTCACGGTCATGTACACGGCTGATATCCAACGCAGGCCACGATGACGTCATTCACGGGGAACTTACAACAACACTGCGCCCTCCTTCTCTCCGACTAAGATAGCGTGATGGTGCAGGACAGTGAATATACGCTGCAAAAAATTCAAGACGAGGTGCGACGACATTTCACTATCGACGGACTTGGTATATCGTCTGTACAACCTAGAAAAAACTCAAATGATCTACTAGCTATGAAACATCTTGACAATACTTCAAATTTAGTCAACGAAAGATGGTACGTTGGACTGCCATGGAGGGATATGAGCTGCAAGATGGTCGACTAGTTTCCCAATGCGCTGAAACGACTAAAAGGGGTTGAACAAAAAATGAAGTCTAATGACGGGTTTGCTGTGAGATACAAGGACCGAATTGAACACTTATTGAACAATGACTACGCCGAGATAGTGAGTCACCCTACAAATATACCGAAAACTTGGTATCTTCCGCACTTCGGAGTCGACAACCCTAATAAACAAAAGCTGAGGCTTGTTTATGACGCAAAATCAAAATATAACGGGTTTTGCTCAATGATTACCTGTTAACCGGCCCGGTTCTATATTAACCGGCCCGGTCTTATTCAGAGAGGATAAAACCGCCGTCACTGGCGATATTTAAGGATATGTTTTTGAAAATTAAAATCATCCCGGAAGACCGAAACGCACTGAGATTTCTGTGGAGAGATGCACCGGATGAGAACGTAAATACCTACGTGATGACGTCTCTCATTTTTGGCGCAAATTGTTCACCGTTTGTAGCACAATTTATAATAACTAAAAACGCAGAACGTTATGAACTTTGCGGTGCAAGCTATCTGTAAACAACATTACATGGACGACTATATAGAAAGTGTACATAACGAGTTGTCCGCGATACAATAAGTGAAAGATATATCTTTTATACATAAACAAGGAGGCTTCGAGATAAGAAACTGGACGAGTAACAGTGAGAAAGTTATAAACACTTTACCAAAAGAATCTTTAGGAACTACTGCCGTATGGTTCAAAATAAAATCGAATGGATATGAACGTACGCTCGGCCTCAAATGGTTCCCGATAGAAGATACGCTCGGATTTGATTTTTCCCTGAAATTAATTTCACCTGAAATTTTATCTGGTTTGAAAAGACCTACTAAAAGAGAAATGCTACGCGTGATAATGTCCATTTTTGAGGATTATGGGTTCTTATCTCCATTCACAATTAAGGGAAAGTTTATTTTACAAGAAACTTGGAAATCAGGCATTGAATGGGACGATGAGCTAACTGATGTTATATATGAAAAATGGACACAATGGGTACAACTATTACGCGAAGTCAATGATATACGTATACCTAGATGTAACGCCTATGAAAGAATATCTACTACAAACTCGCTACCTGTGAACCTGCCGCCACCGCCGTTGTCGCCGGCCCAGCTGATAACAGGTCAAGATCACATCTGTAGAAACTTACAGCTACATATATTTTGCGATGCGCCATCTAAAGCGCTTTGTACTGTGGCCCACTGACGTTGGATAAACACGAATAATGCAAACGTATGTGTTTCCTTCATAGCAAGCAAGTGTCACGTTGCGCCTTTGAAGCATGTGTCTGTCCCCAGATTGGAACTTCAAGCCGCTGTGCTCGCCGCGAGACTGTAAAGAACATCGCATTATTCCTGAAAACAAATATTTTTGGAGTGACTCTAGTACGGTACTATATTGGATAAGAAATAATGCACGCAACTATTCAGCATTCGTAGCACATCGTTTGGGAGAAATCGACGAGTTGACCCAACCACATGAGCGGAACTATGTGCCCACAAAAAACAACGTTGCTGACATAGCCACGAGAGACGCCTGCAGTACTGCAACACTGCAAATTGTTTGGCTACACGGACCACAGTTAATATATTGCAGTGATAAACAGTGGCCTAATAACTTACCTGTGCAGTCACCTCAGTTAAGGGGCCAAGAGCTTGAATGTGTCAGTGTGATTGACTTGCCACCAACTGTGCACTTACCAGCCGTACCAGACCCGCTGAAGTTTTCTTCGTGGCTTGGACTATTACGTTGCATTTGCGTGATGTTTTTATTCGTTGAAAGGTGCAGAAAACAGCCCGGTGATATTACTCACGTAATTATGGAGTGTGTAGAACGTCAGCTCATAAAATATGTGCAAGCTGAAACGTTTCCTGAAGAAATCTCCGACCTAAAAAAAGGAAAACAATTAAATAAAAAAGTAAGCTACTAACCTTGTCACCGTTTTTCGATGAGCAAGGTGTTCTTCGCGTTGCTGGACGTAGAGACGCTGCACCTGGAATCACACGAGACGTGAAACAACCTGTCATACTCAGCGGATGACATCACGTCACAATGTTGATTGTGAAGCACTACCACGTAAGAGCTGCGCATGGAAATCGAGAGACTGTTGTTAATGAACTGAAACAAAAGTAATGGATTACAAAAATTCGACCTACAGTGAAACATGTTACCTCAAAATGCATGTTCTGTCGTATAAGAAAAGCTCAACCACTTCCACCTAGAATGGGTAACTTACCGCAGGCGCGGCTGGCAGATCATCAACGCCCTTTTACTTTCTGTGGCCTTGATCTTTTTGGCCCTATAGAGGTCACAATTGGCAGATGTCGATAAAAAAGATATGGCGTCCTTATACGCGTCTAACCATCAGAGCTGTACACATAGAAATAGTGAATTCACTTACCGCTGATTCTCTAATTATGTCTCTGCGTCGCATGGCTGCACGACGGGGATGGCCGCTGCACCTGTTCTCCGATAAAGGAACAAACTTGCGAGGAGCTGACATTGAGCTGCGAAAATCCGTGAGCGAGCTGAATGAGGAGTTCCTGAAGCACGCCGCCATGAACTACGGCACAAAATGGACCTTCTCCCCTCAAGCAAGCCCACACTGAGGAGGGGCCTTCGAACGTCTGATCAGAAGTGTAAAGACCTCATTGAAGGTGGTACTTAGATAACGTGCACCCCGTGATGAAGTACTCGCCACATTGATGACTGAAGTTGAACAAATAGTAAATAGCCGAACCCTGACTCATGTGTCGGTTGAACCTGATGTGAATGAAGCTCTAACACCCAATAATTTTCTTGTTGGGTCTACATCTAACTTGCCTGTGCTCGGCGCATTCGACAATGACTTTCATAACATGCGCAAACAGTGGCGAATCTCTCAGTCTCTTTCCGACATGTATTAGAGGCGTTGGGTGAAAGAAATCCTACCTCACATGTGTACAATATTCGGGTAGGTAGGTAGGTGTACGTTGAGCATAAGTGAAACGCGTCGTAGCTAGAATCGCACTGACGTTTATTACATTCAAATCAAGATGGTGGTCTAGCCACCGATACCAACATAACATCCCTCCACCAAAAAATCTTACAACTATTTTACATTCTACATAACTAATAAAACTTCTTATAATCTACTTTCGGAATATTTCTCAAAGTCATTTGGATATGAGAACTCCTCGAGGGTGTGGGAGAGGCTGCGGAGGGTGGTGATCGTGCGGCGCTCTCGAACGTCGAATCCGGGTCTGTGCAGACGGAGACGCCGCCGCTGCCCGGGGCCGTGGCGCTGTGCGAAGTCGCACTCTCTGCTGACGTAGTTGGTTCTCGAGTCGCATTCTCCTCTTCCCCGGCACTAATATCGGAACCCTCGGTTTCAATAGAATAGAATAGAATATTTATTTATTAAAGCAACAAAGGCTCAGTTTGTTAGTAAGACACACAAAAAAAATGTTAGTAACAAAATAATATATACAATCAAATATAATAAAATTATAATGTGAGAAGGTGGTGTGATAGTCATTTTCGCACCACCCCACCCGATGTTTCGCAGCAATGACCTATATAAGAGCAGTCCAGTCTGCTTGCGATCATATTTAGGATGCTGTTGGTGCTACCCCGCACCCTGCGCACCAGGGAAGCGCATCTTTTGCGCATTGTTGCATAGAAACAATCAACTCGCGCCTCTGCGAACATCCCTGAAGCGCTGCAGAAGCGAGGCAACCTCAACAGCACCCTAAAGGCATTATTATATTGCACTCGGAGGACGTTATAAGACTTTTTAGTATAGTTAGCCCACAGCACTCAATGTGCTCTTCTGAACCGACCTCCACGTCTGGATGGTGGCTATCCGTAGCGGTGTATGAAATTATTTGATTTGTGTGCCTTTTTATCTCCACCCCAGAGAGACTGTCCTTAATTTGATAAATTACCTTTCCGATTTTTCTTAATATAGTTCCTTTAATCCAAACAAACTTATTTTTATTTAGGTATTTCTTATAACAAATCGCTTCACCCGGAACAAAGTCTCGACGATTAGTTCCTCCGTAATGATCACACTGTGAAGACTGTTTCTTTAAAACATTATTATCGAGGGGAGTGAGCGCAGGCGATGACCGCGGGTTGATAAGATCTAATCTCGATCTCAGTTGCCGACCGTATACCAGCTGAGCTGGAGACTGACCCGTGGTTGTGTGCACCGTATTCCGATAATCAAACAAATATTTCAAAAGTTTATTATCCTTATCGTTCATAGTACGTCCCTGTAATAATGCACACTTGATGCCCTTTTTTACGATTTTAACATAACTTTCAGCCTGGCCATTACTGGCTGGCCAGTACACGGAACTTGTTATATGAACTATTCCGTTTATGGAACAGAAATTTGAAAATTCCTGAGAAATTAGCGACGAGCCATTATCACTTACCAAAAACCGACACATCCCGAAGCGCGACATAAAGTCGTAAAGTTTATTTATAAGTGCGCCGGAAGAAATGTCATTCTTCATGTAGTAGCATTCTACCCACTTTGTGTGAGCATCGACAATGACTAAATACATTTGACCTTCAATTGGCCCTAAAAAATCTATGTGAAGTCTGTGAAATGGCTCCGCTGGATATGGCCAGGGTGCCAGCCGAGTGCGGGGCAGGGAGGGTCGCAGACTGACGCACACTTGACAATTACCTATGAGTTTCTCAATGGCCGCGTCTACCCCGGGAAACC
Organism: Ypsolopha scabrella; assembly: GCA_910592155.1. Lineage (NCBI taxonomy): Eukaryota > Metazoa > Arthropoda > Insecta > Lepidoptera > Ypsolophidae > Ypsolopha > Ypsolopha scabrella. Next base: position 18,119,872 of record OU342982.1, read on the forward strand.
AAAACCTTGACCGTGCCTCAGCTTTGGTTTTCACAATACCAAAATGAGAACCATGCAGTTCAGCTAGAACCTTTTCTCGCAATTTCTCGGGTATTATTACTTTGTGGCCACGCATTAAACACCCCCTTTCTATCAATAACTGTAACCTGCAATGAAAATATGGCTTTACGTTTTCGTCATTAACTTTTCGCGGCCATCCTTTCTGAACATATTGCATTACTTGGTGTAAAACCACATCATTTTTTGTTTCACGACCCAACAGCTCTAATGAGATCGGGAGTGACCCTTCCAATACAAAGTTAATGTAGGCAGCCCTCTCTTCCCCCGCAGCGACTACCCCGCCATCGCCTTCGCTAACCGGTTCGGGAAGCGTTGCGCGTGATAAGAAATCGGCACTATTATCTGCGCTTTTTATGTATTCTATGCTATAATTATAGGCTGACAAAAATATTGCGTACCTTTGTAGCCTGTTCGCTGAAACCATGGGGATGCCATGATTCGATCCAAATATTGAAACAAGCGGTTTATGGTCGGTACGTAATATAAAAGGCTCCGACCTGGCATAAAGAAATTGGTGGAATCTTCTTACGCCGAAGACTATAGCCGTTGCCTCTTTTTGGATTTGTGAATAGTTTTTTTCTGCAGCTGATAGTGTACGAGACGCAAATGAAACTGGTCTTTCCAAACCATCCGCGCCTATCAGTGATAAAATTGCGCCTAACCCGACCGGGGAAGCATCGACCGTCAAAATGATAGTAGCTTTTGGGTCAAAGTGAGCTAGCACTCTTTCTGAAACTAGACATTTTTTAATGTCGTTAAATGCTTTATTATGGGTTTCAGTCCATGACCACTTGAACCCTTTTTTAAGTAATTCATACAATGGAGACAGCAAGGATGAAGCCCCAGGTACAAAGTTCCTATAATAGTTCACTAGTCCCAAAAACGACTGAAGTTGGTTCAGATTTTTAGGCACCGGAGCCTCAACAATAGCTTTTACCTTTTCTGGTGATTTCCTTATACCATGTTTATTTACAACGTATCCTAGATACGTTAGCTCATCTTTAAAGAATTCACACTTCTCTTTATGTAATATCAGTCCTGCCTCTTTGAATCTGTGTAAAACCATCTTCAACCTGTCCATATGTTCAACCCTATTTTTTCCTGTTATGAGTACATCGTCTAAAAACGTAAGTACTCCCTCTATGCCTAGTATACTTTCCATAGCCCTTTGGAAAATTGCGGGGGCGGAAGCTAACCCAAAAACCAATCTTTTGTATTTAAAAAGACCTCTATGCGTATTGATACAAGTAACATTTTCGCTATCTTCTAAAATCAGCTGATTATAAGCAGCTGACATGTCACGCTTAGTGTACTGCTCCCCCCTATGTAACTTTGAAAATAGTTCCTGCACGGTCGGTAACGGGTATGTCTCAATTAACAGCTGTTTATTCAATGTCTGCGAATAATCCGCACAAATTCTAACTGATCCGTCACGCTTAAGTACCGGCACTATCGGAGATGCATACTCGGAATAACAAACCGGTTCTATAACCCCGGACTGCAACATGCGATCAATTTCGTTATCTAACTTTTCTTTTAACGCGAATGGGACGGGTCTTGCTTTAATAAACACAGGTTTCGCGTTATCCTTTAAATGCAATTTAACTTGACATTTATTAAAGCAGCCAAGTCTTTCTGAAAAAATATCTGAATACTGACATAACAACTGTTCTAAATCCTTATCATTTGAACGTTCACAAAACTGTATGGTTGTTATTTCTAAATTAAACAACGAAATAAAATCTCGTCCGAGTAATGGTGGTCCGCCTTCCTTTATAACATAAACATCGAGCGCCTCGGTCCGCCCTGCATACGTCACTGGCAACTGAACTATACCTACACTATCTATGCTACATCCAGTATAACTACGTAAATTCTTTTTGCTTGGTAACAATGGCACGCCGCTAAAAAGTAGATTATAAGTATTTTCAGATATAGCTGATACGGCAGAACCGCTGTCCAGCTCAAACTTTAACTGAACGCCATTTATCAATACGGTTTCGGTCATCGGTGCACCGTTACAAGAACGAATATTAAAAAACTCACCGTCATCACCCTCGCTCACGTCGCCTGATTCTACGTAATTAACCCGTTTACACATTTTCCTGAGGTCCTTTAACATGGCACTTTTGACACGTATAATCAGAATATTTACACTGAGCACTTTTGTGATTTTTGCGACCACAAACTAAACACCTTTCACTATTCAATCGATTGACGTTCGAAGGTGATTGCTTGTGTCCTTTAGCAATTTTGAACAAGGTTTCGCCACTGGTTCCCGAAAACGAGCCCGTCGCCGCACTGGCGCGCGCGCACCGTTGTCTGTCAGCCACGTCAACCGCCTTCGCTAACGTGAGATCCGTTATCTCCATAGCAAAAATCTTCTCACGTTCCTGACCATGTAGCATGCCCATTACGAATTTATCTAATAAGGCCTCTTCCAAGTTCTTGAAATTGCAGTGGGCCGCCAGCCCGCGCAAACGCGCTGCCCATTGCGCGTGTGATTCACCCGTCTTTTGTACCGCCGAGTAGAAATGTTGACGTTCCGCGAAACTGCATCGTTTTTCTAAGAAGTGTTCGTCTAATATTTTCACGATCTCGTCGAATGTCACTTTGTCCAATTTACGAGGCAGTACTAGGTTACTGGCGAGCTGATATGTGACTTCGCTGAGTGCGCTCAGCAATATTGCGCGTCTTTTGACTCCATCTTTGTCCACCTCCTCCTTGATGTTGTTTACAATTAAAAACTGTTTCAATCTATCCCTGTATGTAGCCCAGTCTTGATGTTCATGATCAAAATTTGAGATTGTTCCAACTGCTGATTGAAACATTTTAATTATTCTTGTGGGTCCTCGTCGCCACTGTACAATATTCGGGTAGGTAGGTAGGTGTACGTTGAGCACAAGTGAAACGCGTCGTAGCTAGAATCGCACTGACGTTTATTACATTCAAATCAAGATGGTGGTCTAGCCACCGATACCAACATAACAACATGTTACCCAGACAGAAGTGGCAAACGGAACAAGAACCATTAAAGATAAGAGACCTGGTTCTGATCGTGGATCCTTCCCTTCCTCGAAACGTGTGGCCTAAAGGTGTCATACAGAACACGATACCCGGAAGAGACGGAAGAGTCAGGGTTGTTGATGTTAAAACCAAGACAGGTAAACTGAGGAGATCTGCTGCTCGCGTAGCACCAATCCGAGTTGATGGAAGGCACGGGGGGAGAATGTAGGCGACGTAAATAATCTACATCTACATCTACACAATATTATATAAAGAGGAAAGATTTGTTTGTTTGTTTCTATGTTTGAGGTAAACTTTAGAACTACTGAACCGATTTTAAAAATTATTTCTTTTATAAAAAGCTATAATATTGCTGAGTAACAGGGGCTATATTTTATTTTAATAAAAGTAAGTTTTCAGTTTGAAAATTCAATATTTGTGAACCACGTCGGGAGAAAAAACGCTGCTTAGCTGCTTTATCGGCGTTCCTTGACCAAATGGTTAGTTATACGTAATGAAACCGGTTGTTTTTCCATACAAGGAAACTGTATCAGCTTATTCTGACTAAAGATTTCCATCCACAACGATCCTCACACACCTCTTGCTAATATTAAGCTTGAAAAAGTAACTACAGCCAGGTTTAAGCATATATACATTAAATACGATATATGTATAAGTAATGATTTTTTCCCATACGGGAAAACTATATCAGTTTAATTTGACTACAGATTTACATCTACGACGATCCGGACACACCTCTTGCTAATATTTAGCTTGAAAAAGTAATTACAGCCAGGTTTGTGTATTGATTTTTTCCCATACGAGAAAACTGTATGAGTTTAATCTGAATACAGATTTCCATCTACAACGATCCTGATACACTTCTTGGCACTTTGGTAAAACATGGTGACCAGGGTCTGATGATGGGACTGGAAGATGGGTACAGGATCTCCTCAACGGACAACAGCAGACCCTTTGAGTTTGGGCTTATTTGATTGGTCTTTATTAGCACTTTGGTAAAACATGGTGACCAGGGTCTGGTGATGGGACTGGAAGATGGGTACGGGATCTCCTCAACGGACAACAGCAGACCCTTCGAATTTGGGCTCATTTGATTGGTCTTTATTAGCACTTTGGTAAATAATGGAGACCAGGGTCTGATGATGGGACTAGAAGATAGGCACAGGATCTCCTCAACGGACAACAGCAGACTCTTCGAGTTTGGGCTTATTTGATTGGTCTTTATTAGCACTTTGGTAAAACATGGAGACCAGGGTCTGAAGATGGGACTAGAAGATGGGTACAGGATCTCCTCAACGGACAACAGCAGACTCTTCGAGTTTGGGCTTATTTGATTGGCCATTATTAGCGCTTTGGTAAAACATGGTGACCAGGGTCTGATGATGGGTCTGGAAGATGGGTACAGGATTTCCTCAACGGACAACAGCAGACCCTTTGAGTTTGGGCTTGATTGGTCTTTATTAGCACTTTGGTAAAACATGGTGACCAGGGTCTGATGATGGGACTGGAAGATGGGTACGGGATCTCCTCAACGGACAACAGCAGACCCTTCGAATTTGAGCTCATTTGATTGGTCTTTATTAGCACTTTGGTAAATAATGGAGACCAGGGTCTGAAGATGGGACTAGAAGATGGGTACAGGATCTCCTCAACGGACAACAGCAGACTCTTCTAGTTTGGGCTTATTTGATTGGCCATTATTAGCGCTTTGGTAAAACATGGTGACCAGGGTCTGATGATGGGTCTGGAAGATGGGTACAGGATTTCCTCAACGGACAACAGCAGACCCTTTGAGTTTGGGCTTATTTGATTGGTCTTTATTAGCATTTTGGTAAAACATGGTGTCCAGGGTCTGATTATGGGACTGGAAGATGGGTACGGGATCTCCTAAACGGACAACAGCAGACCCTTCGAGTTTGGGCTTATTTGATTGGTATTTATTAGCACTTTGGTAAAATATGGAGACCAGGGTCTGATGATGGGACTGGAAGATGAGTACAGGATCTCCACGACGGACAACAGCAGACTCTTCGAGTTTGGGCTTATGTGATTGGTCATTAGCACTTTGGTAAAATATGGAGACCAGGGTCTGATGATGGGACTGGAAGATGAGTACAGGATCTCCACGACGGACAACAGCAGACTCTTCGAGTTTGGGCTTATTTGATTGGCCATTATTAGCGCTTTGGTAAAACATGGTGACCAGGGTCTGATGATGGGTCTGGAAGATGGGTACAGGATTTCCTCAACGGACAACAGCAGACCCTTTGAGTTTGGGCTTGATTGGTCTTTATTAGCACTTTGGTAAAACATGGTGACCAGGGTCTGATGATGGGACTGGAAGATGGGTACGGGATCTCCTCAACGGACAACAGCAGACCCTTCGAATTTGAGCTCATTTGATTGGTCTTTATTAGCACTTTGGTAAATAATGGAGACCAGGGTCTGAAGATGGGACTAGAAGATGGGTACAGGATCTCCTCAACGGACAACAGCAGACTCTTCTAGTTTGGGCTTATTTGATTGGCCATTATTAGCGCTTTGGTAAAACATGGTGACCAGGGTCTGATGATGGGTCTGGAAGATGGGTACAGGATTTCCTCAACGGACAACAGCCTACCCTTTGAGTTTGGGCTTATTTGATTGGTCTTTATTAGCATTTTGGTAAAACATGGTGTCCAGGGTCTGATTATGGGACTGGAAGATGGGTACGGGATCTCCTAAACGGACAACAGCAGACCCTTCGAGTTTGGGCTTATTTGATTGGTATTTATTAGCACTTTGGTAAAATATGGAGACCAGGGTCTGATGATGGGACTGGAAGATGAGTACAGGATCTCCACGACGGACAACAGCAGACTCTTCGAGTTTGGGCTTATGTGATTGGTCATTAGCACTTTGGTAAAATATGGAGACCAGGGTCTGATGATGGGACTGGAAGATGAGTACAGGATCTCCACGACGGACAACAGCAGACTCTTCGAGTTTGGGCTTATGTGATTGGTCATTAGCACTTTGGTAAAACATGGTGACCAGGGTCTGATAATGGTTCTGGAAGATGGGTACAGGATCTCTACGACGGACAACAGCAGACCCTTTGGGTTTGGGCTTATTTGATTGGTCTTTATTAGCACTTTGGTAAAACATGGAGACCAGGGTTTGGTGATGGCACTGGAAGATGAGTGCGGGATCTCCTCAACGGACAACAGCAGACCCTTCGAGTTTGGGCTTATATGATTGGTCTTTATTAGCACTTTGGTATATCATGGTGACCAGGGTCTGATGATGGGACTGAAAGATGGGTACAGGATCTCTTCAACGGACAACAGCAGACCCTTCGAGTTTGGGCTTATTTGATTGGTTTTTTTTTAGCACTTGGTATAACATGGTGACCATGGTCTGATAATGGGACTGGAAGATGGGTACGGGATCTCCTCCACGGACAACAGCAGATCCTTCGAGTTTGGGCTTATTTGATTGGTCGTTATTAGCACTTTGGTATAAGATGGTGACCAGGGTCTGATGATAGGACTGAAAGATGGGTACAGGATCTCCTCAACGGACAACAGCAGACCCTTCGAGTTTAGGTTTATTTGATTGGTCTTTATTAGTGCTTTGCTTAAACATGGTGTCCGCTGCATATAGTCGTGCGAGCTAATTTTCGCTCTAAAAATTTTGAGGGGAGAAATCGACTGTCCCGAGTTGCTTACTGGGCTGCTCAGATTGTTAGCACCGGACAATTGCGTGCGATGGCGCTCGTGTCGGAAGCGGCAGTTGTTTGCTGCACCCACCAGCCGCACGCACGCTCACGCCACCTCAACAATGTGTAAGATGACGAAAGCTCTCAACGCATTCATCGAGTCCGAACCGTCTGCGGACGTCTTCTTTGATAGCAAATGTCAATTAGTTTGTAAGTTTATTAGTTATTATGGCCATAAGTTAAGTTAAAACTTGTAAACTAAACTTTTATTTAATAATATTACATAATTGCTGTAATTGGGTTCGCCCGTAGTAATTATAATTATAATAATTATAATTTTAATAAATAAGTAGTCGTTCAAAAAATCAAATTATTTTGTTTGCCTTATTTCCACGAAATAGCGCGGGCGGAGCCGCGTGCAAAAGCTAGTTTAAAATAATAAGTTACTTGGAATAATTTTAATCTCATGATTTTCCTTTTCATTGAATACCGGTTCGAATCCTGGCTTAAGCAGGTGATTTATCAAAAATTATTGAAAGCAGTTTTACTTATTTTCGAAAATAATTTCGTTTCCTTTCGGTAAAATGTGAAGTCAAAAGTCTTCAAATCCAATCTTATACATACAAAAACATGCCCTTGGACGAAGGTCTATTTTTAAACCATTACTTTTTTTTTATTAAATCACAATTTTTTATGTTTTCAAATTTTTGAACCTCTTGTTGTTTCAGGCTAAAAAGGAATTTTAATTCTCTGCTGTCTCCAGTAATGTTTATCTACGTTTTGAATTGCTCAATTTGTATTTGCTGTGGTGTTATACAACTGAACTTGGTGAGTTTTGATTATGTATACCTTTTTTTCAAAATTACAGATAAGGCATGGTACGAAAAAGAATAATAATAAAATATAAAAATCTATTACATCGCTAGATAAAAAAGGACAATCAATTTTAATAAATCAGTAACTTTCGTAAATTTTCGCTCACAATTTATATTTAATATCGCATATTTATTTAAAAAGTTATTTGCGGGGAGTAAAATTTTAACAGAACCATTCTGGACATTGACAAAGTTTTGAAGAAAACTATAAAATTATATATTTAATCAATCAATGTATTGTTACTGCAAAAGCTCAAATAGCGGTAAATCCTAGGATTTTTACGGTAAGACCTAAGATTTACGAAGTGGTGATGGCAAAAGTCCGAATGTTCTTCGATTTTTTTTTATTTTGGTCTTTCACCATCAGTCACCTTTTTATTCTTAGATTCTACCCAGGGACTGTAAGTGTTACCCTTGTTCGGTGTTTTTCAAGGGTTTTACGAAAGGGTTTATAAGTGGTAACCCTTTATTTTATGTTAGTCATTATTATTGGTTAATAACAACCCAGTTTTGAAAGGCTTAATAGGTAATGGAGGAGTTAACAGGGTTAACTCTACTTATAAGTGTTAAAATTGATACGACACCATTCATCGGAGTTCAAAGAAATAAATACTTTCTATTTAATGCACCAAGAGTTATATTAAAATGTATCGAGGACGTATCAGTGAGACGAAGCGATGTCAAAGGATGGCACCAACACGTAATCTTGGCGCACTGTCTTATTGTTATTGAGCTCACAGGACTAGACTTCATTATTTGCAAAATATCAGTGCGCGAAACGATTAATTTTTTATTTCTCTCATTTGTTTCCAAAACATTGAAAGAGCAAGTTGCTAAAATTCACTATTTTACCTTCGTGCAAGCCGCCAAAGCCCATCTGTTTTTACTGCACTATGGTATATAAACCATTAATCATAAAATTCATTTCACTTTGGCCTAAAGTGAGATAGGGTTAACCCAATGACAAACCCAGTTAACACCAAAGTAGGGTTTGACGTCAGAACCCCCAAAACTGTTAACATTCTAAAAAACACTTTTTAAGGCTTAGCTTTTTAAGCCGGTTCTTCAGTACCTGGTTCTACCACAGAGTCGTGGCAAATGCTGAAAACGACATGTTCATGGTTTGTTTTGAGTACACCTGCACGCTATTTTGGAAACTACGTGAAAATAAATAAGCTACAATTCATTATATTTTTCGTTGTCATCAATTTTTTTGTCTTGCCCGGGCATATCGTATTTCTTTTAAAATTAGAGATGTTGCCTCGCTTGCCTTGCTCGGCTCCCCAAATTTATGATCACAAGCAACCTAACACAGAATCCTAGGATTTACTTCTATTCGAGCTTTTACAGTAACATATGTAGCATTGCTATCCATGCTTCTTATCGCTATTTCATTTCATTGATTTCTGTACTTATGAAATTGGGGGAGCAAGAATCAATAAAATATTTAAATGCGGTTTGGATTGCCTCATCGGAATTGTTTTTTTTTCTTTGCAACAAGTTTTCCAAGTTCCGGAAAAAGTGGTTATCTGTAAGCAAGGTCCGGGGAGTATGGTGGGTATCGGAGACATTCCAATCGCAGCTCTTCTAATAATTTAACGACCGTCACTCGTGCAGTATGTGGTATAAGCCTCCTCTACACGTAGACAGATGCATCAACATTCTCTCGTCTGTGTCAATCCGTTTGTTGTCGGTTTTTGCGTCACAGATCAGAGGGTTTCAGCGTGAGAGCAAGGCGTCCATCCACACGTTCAACTTTCTTACTACTTTATTACTAGTAGATATAGAAGATATAGACATGGTGGCAACCACCGCTTTCTTTTTTTTTTAATTTCTTTTCTTTTTAATAACTTTCCTGCGGTGCACGGCCCTGACTTCGTAACGTTGTTTGTACTACTGAGGAGGTAAACATATCAAGAGTCCCTGCCCGTGCACGTAGCCCTAAAGCCGTGGGGAAGGGGGGTTAGAAGGTCCCGTTTTTCGGTTTTTTGCATATATCTCAGAAACTATGCGTTTAAGCGACATAAAACTTGAGACAAAATGAAAGCTCATTGAATTTGCTACAAGTACTACTCAGTCAAATTTTTCAATATCTTGTATTTTTTTAGATATCCAGCCGACAGTTGTTATTTCCGACACAATCAGAACATCCGCTTCATTTTCTGCTTGAAGGATTGTCCTAAAGCTTCACCTTAAACGTATTGATTTCACTGTTTTTGTTGAACTAATTCGACAGAAAATCTTCATGTTTGACGTTTATAAATAAATAAAAATAAATAAAAAGATTTTTATTCATCAGAACACAACACAAAACATATAATACATACAGACTATTTTAGATCAGACAGGTTCTGCTGAAAAGGTCGTGACTCAGCTTTTGTCCCTTAAGACAGAAGCAAAAGTAACGCTGTTATTCTGCCACTGCCTGTTCATCTATAAGGATACTTAAAACACTAAACAAAAAATATACTAAAATTAACACAACTATGTATGATTAAACACAAAAAAAAAGAATAGCCATTATGAGGAACTTGGAACTTCTTAAAAACATTAATAAATTATAGTATTATATGAATAATTAACTATATACTTATATATGTATATTATATAAATGTGAATGTTCTATTAACCGATTTAAAATGTATATGAATGAATATATTATGATAATTAAAATGTACATACTAAGACCATTTTCTTTATCTTTTTATTTGTAAGTTTATTAACCACTCTTTACATTTTTTTTTGAATACAGGAAAATATTTCTGCAACCTTATAGGTATACGTTCAGTTCACTGTTGTAATGTTGTATGTTAATTCATTTTCTATGTTAATAAACTTCGTTTTCACTTAATGGCTGTGTTTTGCGAAAATGACACAATGTCTTATAGATAGATATACTCATATCCACAAACATGGTCACAGCAAAACATTTTCCCATTAAAATGGTCTAGATCTTCATTATTTAAGTGTGAGGTACCTGCTCAGCGAACTTACAAGTATTATTCTAAAATGAGCATCTGTGCTATTTAGACATCGGTGCATTGTTGAAGAGTAAACAAAGAACAAAACAAACAAAACTTAATACTTATATCAAATTTAATCAGCTTCCATTTTGTCCACAATTTGATGTTTCTAAAACGCATAAATTCTGAGATATATGCAAAAAACTGAAAAACGGGACCTACAAATAACTTCCCTTGAGAGTGTCGAAATAATAATAAACAATAATAAATACGTTTTTTGCGGCATAAACAGCTCTATCTCTTTTTCACGTTAAGTTTGATTTTTTCAGAGCTTTAAGGTACTGTAGACTTGAGTATATGGTTTTATTTCAACTCGATAGGACGCGTTTCCGAGATAAAGGGTCTCGACAGACAGACGGACAACAAAGTGATCTTAAAAGGGCTCCGGTTTTTTCTAAGGTACGAAACCCTAAAAACCAATAATTTTACAAATTTTGGCTAAAAAAACAACGACAAAGACGGTTTTTGAAGACAATAAGATCCACAGACTATCGGACAAGTGATTAGAATAAATAATATATTATATTTAACATATTATTATGTGTAAATATAATAATATATTAAGTTACCACTCGTACTCTACTTTAGGACGACATTTCGAGTAGCTAGTAAATATTACAATTAAAAATTCAGATAAAATTAAAAAAAGCGAAGACGCCTCATTTTAACTTTTTAATTTCTTAATTAAATAAAATCTGGTTAAAATAACCTTCTTAGTAGGTAACCTCATTTAATCATTTAATGCCAAAGATAAAAAGTATTATGTCGGAGTTCGCAAAATAATACTGGCCGTTAAATTTTTCTGTACGCCATAAAAAATATCGATTTTCTTCTTTGATATTCACTACATCACTAAACCAGAGACAATTTTTGGATGGCCAGTGGCCATTGGTGTTTACATTTCTGGAACTGGACTGACTTTTATATTGTCCACGTTTTCTTTTTGACTTTCCACATATTCTAAAATTACACGAATATTTAAATGGGGTTAACTGTTAAAGTATGGCTCTGTTGTAGCAACATGTTTTAGGGTTCCGTACCCAAAGGGTAACCAACGGGACCCTATTACTAAAGCTCTGTTTTTCGTCTGTCCGTCTGTCTGTCTGTCTGTCCGTCTGTCACCTGGCTGTATCTCATCAACCGTGATATTTAGACAGTTAAATTTTCACAGATGATGTATTTCTGCTGCCGCTATAACAACAAATACTAAAACCGGCCAAGTGCGAGTCGGACCTGCACACTCCTATGGGAGTTGAATGCAACAAACATGATTTTTTGCCGTTTTTATAGATAATGGTACGGAACCCTTCGTGTGCGAGTCCGACTCGCACTTGGCTGGTTTTTTTCCATATCATCACAAGATAACATAATAGGTTGGGGAAAAAGATTCTTCGCATTTTGTATGAAAATTTAAAACATTTTTTAATAAAGTCTATTTACATTTAACTAAAGTATGCAGGTGCCATTTTGTTAGATAACTTTCTGCCATCTTGTAGGTAGGGACATGATCCCATTGCTATAGAAATTCTGGGGCTTTTGATCAAAAAACCACGACAAGTGGTTTTGGCAGTCCTCTCGTGATGTTAACCTGACACTGCCTAAGGAATTCTGAAGAGAGCGAAACAAGTGGAAATCTGAAGGTGCAACGTCAGGACTATACGGCGGATGCATTAATACGTCCCAACCAAACTCTCTTAATTTTTGCTGAGTGGCTAAAGATGTGTGAGGTCTAACGTTATCATGATGAAAAACCACACCCCTTCTGTTGACTAATTCCGGCTGCTTTATCTCAACTTCTTGCTTTAATCTCATCAGTTGTTCGCAGTAGAGTTCAGAATCGATGGTCCTGCCTGGCGGTAACAGCTCATAATGAATAATGCCCTTCCAATCGCACCATACACACAGCATTACCTTGTTGCGAGATAACCCGGGTTTCGCCAGAGTCTGTAAAGCCTGACCAGCCTTTGACCACAACCTTTTTCGCGCGTTCTTGTCGTTCATGATCCAATTTTCATCACCAGTTATCAGGTTTTTCAAAAATGGTTCGGTTTCATTACGTCGTAATAAAGAGTCCCAAATGAGTACACGGTTCATTAAGTTTCTTTTAGTGAGCTCATGAGGCACCCAAATATCGAACTTTTTTGTGTACCCAGCTTTTTTCAAATGCGCCAAAACTGTTTTGTGGTCAATTCGCAGTTCTTCAGCTACATCGTAACTACTGATATGCCAATCTTGCTCCACTTTTTCAAAAATTTAAATGCCTACGGAAGTTCAATTATTCAGCGCAAGACAGGAACGAAGGGTAAACATAAACTTATTTATATAAGTTTGTATAAAAGTTCACTTTAAGTGCTGTCTTGAACTACATAAATGCTGTTATACGAGTACTTAATAGCACCTTATTAATATTGTGAAAGTGCAATTCTTTGCAGCACAAATCATTAAATCTTTGTTAAATAACTTCACAAAATAACTACTTGAGCTATAATAGTTCACATGTTCTCTCTTAAAATGTAACAGTTTTAAAGTAAAGTAAGTGTGAACATTCATTTAGAGAACATCATTATTTGTGGAGTTGATGCTTGTGATTGTTGGTACTTGGTGGAACTTATGATACATTTTTGATTTTAAACACTTATACTTGTCCACTTATCTACATCTACATCTACTCTACATCTTCTGCATCTACATCTAAATCTTCTACATATTATATATTATCTTCTACATCTACATCTACACTATTATATAAAGAGGAAAGATTTGTTTGTTTGTTTGTTTGTATGTTTGAGGCAAGCTTTGGAACTACTGAACCGATTCTAAAAATTCTTTCTTTTATTAAAAGCTTTACTATTGCTGAGTAACATGAGATATATTTTATATAAATAAAAGTAAGTTTTCAGTTTGAAAATTCAGTATTTGTGAACCATGTCGGGAGAAAAAACGCTGCTTAGCTGCTTTATCGGCGTGCCCTGACCAAATGGTTAGTTATACGTGATAAAACCGGCTGTTTTTCGGTACGAGGAAATTGTATCAGTTTAATTTAACTAAAGATTTCTATCTACAACGATCCTGACACACCTCTTGCTAATATTAAGCTTTATAAATTGATTACAGCCAGGTATAAGCATAGATACATCAAATACTGTGGTTTAAGTAATGATTGCTTCCCATATGGCAAAACTAATCAGTTTAATCTGACTACAAATTTCCATCAACAAAGATCCTGATACACTTCTTGGCACTTTGCTAAAACATAGTAACCAGGGTCTGATGATTGGACTGGAAGATGGGTACAGGATCTCCTCAACGGACAACAGCAGACCCTTCGAGTTTGGGCTTATTGATTGGTATTTATTAGCACTTTGGTAAAACATGGTTACCAAGGTCTGCTGATGGGACTGGAAGGTGTGTACGGGATCTCTTCAACGGACAACAGCAGACCCTTCGAGTTTGGGCTTACTGATTGGTATTTATTAGCACTTTGGTAAAACATGTAACCCGGGTATGATGATGGGACTGGAAGATGGGTACGGGATCTCCTCAACGGACAACAGCAGTTCCTTCGAGTTTGGGCTTATTTGATCGGTCTTTATTAGCACTTTGGTAAAACATGGTGACCAGGGTCTGATGATGGGTCTGGAAGGTGGGTACGGGATCTCCTCAACGGACAACAGCAGACCCTTCGAGTTTAGGATTAATTATTGGTCTTTATTAGCACTTTGGTGACCAGGGTCTGATGATGGGACTGGAAGGTGGGTACGGGATCTCCTCAACGGACAACAGCAGACCCTTCGAGTTTAGGCTTAATTATTGGTCTTTATTAGCACTTTGGTAACCAGAGTCTGATAATGGGACTGGAATGTGGGTACGGGATCTCCTCAACGGACAGCAGCAGACCCTTCGAGTTTGGGCTTATTTCATTGGTATTTATTAGCACTTTGGTAAAACACGGTGACCGATGCATATTGTCGTTAAAAAAATCATATCCTTTTGTTTTTCTTATTTCCACGAAAATCTCTTCGACGCGGGCGGTGCCGCAGGCAAAAGCTAGTTTATAATATTTCCCTTACCGGTTTCGCTGTTATAGCATTATCAATGGTTTTTTGGTTGCTTACGTACAATCATCATTATTATTTATTAATTATTTGTGTTCACAAACATGCGTTCTTGCAGTTGATAGAGTCCAGTGCGACTAAATACTGACTAGCAATGACCTCTCTGGTCCTTAATATAGTCACTGTATAGAACAAAGCGTTTAATTGAGTCTGGTTCTTTTCTGTGCAGCTGTTGCAGTTCGAGTGAACTCTTATAAGTCTTTATAAATGCTTAAGATTGACGATGTGGTGCTGTTTATGCATTCAAGGAATGAATGAAAATAACAACATAAACAAATATTAGAATAATTATATACAAACAATAATGTCAATAAAAATTCGATGGGTAGTTTATAGTATTCAAAGTCAAATTATTTTCCCTTATAATGAGGAGCACTTTACTACAAATTAAAAAAAAAACCTACCGCTAATGGAAAAGTCAAGCGTGTAAAATTATAAATTATAACAAAATATGTATTTTTTTTTAATAAATATAAATTTATATTTTAACACAGGGCAACGCGGATGCGTCACAAATATTGTGGATAATCATTTACACGACGGCTTTGATATCGCAATTGTTTTTATACTGTTGGCATGCAAATGAACTCGCTTCTGAGGTAGGTTTAGTATGTTGTTCAGTATGAGCAGTAATAGATTTTCTTATGATCTATTTACATCGAATTACTACAATTGCAGTGTTCTACGGTAGATAGAGGTGTTTACGAGAGCGCCTGGTGGTCGTCAAATGTGCGTGTGCGCAGAAGTCTTATTCTGCTCGCCGGGAAATTAAATGAACCCTTCATACTATATGCTGGGCCTTTTACAATTCTATCTATTGCTACTTTCCTCGAGGTATGTTTTGGGAAATCTACAATTTGAGATCTGAACCACGATCACAGCAGAAATGTTGTCCAGAATCAATTGAAAAAGGATGATGATAAAGCCTCCGAAAAACAAATTGAATCCCAGCGAACTGTTGCACACTGTAATACTATCTAAGCAGCGGTAAAATTAGTTACCGAAAATATACTAATTTAACTGTGTAAATCTACGGATTAAATGAATAAAAAAAAGCAAACAAATATTCCTTACGACCACCTGGTTTAAATAATGAACCTCCGAATAAATTACTGAACTTTCGAAAGAAATACTAAGTTAACGAAAAAAAATGTTCTGCCGAGTCAAAAAATACGTGCGACGACGAGCGTAGCGAGGAGGAGCGTGTTAGGTTGCCATGTAAATACATATTGGGAGCCGAACGAAGCGGACCGGAGCGAGGCGACACCTTAAGTTTTAACAGAATTCATGATATGGTTAGGCAACTTTAAATTTTTATTCGGAGATCTACGACAAAAACAGCTGACAATAGTTTTCGCTGAAATAGTATTATGTCACCTTTTTGATGTATTGAGTTTTCGGAGTTTTCAGTATTTCATTCGGTTGTTTTCTGTAGTTAGTAGTTTATTTATTAGCACAGAAATTTTCGGTAACTTAGTATTTAAAGCAGTAACATTCATAAATTTAACATACTCATTTTTAATTTATTTTTCGGAGCTTTAATTACTAGCCTTTGAAAAATGGTCATACTATTTGATTGTTTTCATTGCATTGTAGGAGATTTATTCAACTTTTGTTCCTGTACCCTTCATTAAAATCTTACTATTTATATTGCTACAAGGCTCTTTTTCTTTTGGCGCTTACATTTAAATTTCAACACTCTCTAATTTGAATTTCACGAAACCCTTTCTTAACTGGTGCCTGTGTAGCACAAGGTACTTACCTGACAAGCTTCATGTTTACGAGTTGAATAGGGATTATATAAAATTTCACATATACCTACTACATTAGCCGACTAGGAGTCGGAGTTGTCACCATGACCGAAAACACTGGAAACCGATCATGCATGGGTTTCTATATCCTGTGGGGATATCGTGGAATAGGCTTGTACACAGAGAAAACAAAGTATTATTCTATTTAGTACGTTATTTAGATTATCAAAAAATATTGGACACGTATTTTTTCTGTTGTCAATCAAACAAAAAGTGACAGAGATAAAGCGCGTCAAAGTTTGGGAGTGGGAGAAAATGACGTCACTTCTAAGTAAAATTGTACCTAGATGTGACGTCACGTGGAACTTCAGCGGGCTATATCTTCATCATTGTTTGTTTAATTGAAAAATGAAAAAATATGTGTCCAATATTTTATGATAATCTAACGGACGGACTAATACAATTTCTTTAGTCATCATGCCTATTAGGCATATCATTAAGTACGATGCTTAAAATCTTTCAACAAAATTTCAAAAATAGAAGCAACGATTAGCGTGTTCAGTTTACAAGTAAATAAATTTGGAGTGTCGAGCGAAGCAGAGTGAAGCAAGGCAACCACCTCTCTTGTAATAACACAATTCCACGATATACCAACGACATATACAAAAAGCTTTATCTTTTGGACAAAATGAAACGTATACGTAGCAGGGTGACAATCACCTCACCACCCAAATGACAAGCAGAGCGTCTCAGGGACACAATGCATATCGTCTCACCTCACAAGGTGTATTAGTTGCTCAACAAGAGTTGAGACGAACACCATGAGCTTAATGCATTGTTGTGATGAAAAACACTTGCCACTTTCACCTTATTTTAAGCGTTTATATTATTATCATATTATTTATTTTTTACTTATATATTTTTATATATTCTTATATAATATTTATTTATTTATATTTAATGGATTTATCATACAACTCGGACTTATTTCATTCACTCGACTCGAACGACTCTTTTACTGATGCATTAGATGACTCTCGAGATAATGTTCACCTCAGTGACCTACTTCACAAAACTTTTGTACCACTTAAGAAGAATCTAAACTTATGTCACCTCAATGCACAAAGTATTCCTGGACACTACTCTGAATTTCTTGCCACGTTTACAAGCAATCATATTCATGCCTGTCTTGTTTCGGAATCGTATTTAAAACCCACTCTGCCTTCTACCTCTTTTGCTATTCCGGGTTACGTATTGATACGAAAAGACCGAACGGGTGCAAGTAGTGGCGGGGTTGCGATTTATCTCCGTTCCGATATCAAATATAAAGTTATTTCCCATTCATCCTCTGAATATAACAGGGATAAACCGTTTATGGAATATATGTTCATTGAACTAGATTTCACTACTGCAAAATTTCTATTGGGTGTTGTGTACCCCCCACCAACTATTGATTACTTTGACACATTAGAAAATTTACTGGTCACACACTTGCCCGAATATGAGCACGCTGTCATTATGGGTGATCTGAACACAAACTTGCTCTGTGATGATACTCGCTCTAATAAGCTGCGAACTCTTACCTCATCTGTCAATATCTCTATTGGGCCACTTGACGCTACTCACCATGTGGGTGACTCGCATACCTTGTTAGACCTTATTCTTAAGCTAACCCTTCTTTGGACCGGATAGCGTGTTATGGACAGCTTACAGCATCTGGATTTTCCCATCATGGCCTTATTTACGCTTCCTACAAATTGAAAATTCCCAAGCCTAAGCCGAAGATCATACTTCAGCGAAATTTTGCTGCCATGTCTATCGACAAACTTAGAGCTGATGCTAAGGCCATCGATTGGTCCAAGTTGGAGCATACGGAGACAATAGATGACAAAATAGAACTCTTCAACAAAATCGTTACTGAATTATATGATGTCCATGCTCCTATACACCCAGTCCGTATGAAACCTCCGCCAACACCATGGCTTACTGATGAAATACGTAAAGTCATGGCCATTAGGGATAATTTCAGGCGCAAATAAAAAACGCCCTTCCGAAGACAACTGGAATAGTTTTAAAACTGCAAGAAATCGCTGCAATCAGATGGTCAGGAATGCAAAACGACGCCATATACACTCTTCTATCGAAAAATGCAATCCTAAGAATCTCTGGCGATTTCTTCGTACTCTGGGTTTCGGCAAATGTCGGCAAACTCTGAACCCATCCTTAGATCTAAATGGCTTAAATCAACATTTTTCCTCCCCTCCACACACCATTGATCCACTTTTAAAAGAAAGTACCATTCAACGCATTTTAGCTGCTCCTTCTCCGTCTCACCACACTTTTAATTTCACACCAGTTCTCGTCTTCGATATTGAAAAAATTATTCTCTCTATCCCAAGTAAAGCTGTAGGCCACGACACTATTGGCCGTGACCTTCTTCTCCCTATTCTAGAAATAATTCTCCCTGTCGTTACCCACATTGTGAACTTTTCTTTAACATCAAATACATTCCCTGCTTCTTGGAAACTGGCATACATGGTTCCAGTTCCTAAAATCTCTGAACCTTTGGAGTTCAAAGACTATCGTCCGATTTCTGTACTTCCTTTCCTCTCTAAAGTTCTTGAACGGGTGGTCAATCATCAATTAATGAATTTTCTTCACTCAAACAACCTTTTAAATCCATTTCAGTCGGGATTTCGTCCATCCCACAGTACAAGTACTGCTCTCATTAAAATTACCGACGACTTTCGTGAAGCTATGGACGATAGGCAACTTACCCTCCTTACCCTTCTTGATTTTAGCAGCGCTTTTAATTGTGTTGACTATGATATTCTCTTGGCCATTCTCCGTTCTCTCAATGTTTCTGAGTCAGCTACTAAGTGGTTCCATTCGTATCTCTTTGGGCGTCAACAACGTATACGGTCTGATGATAATTTCTCTGATTGGTGCGATGTTACAGCTGGCGTCCCCCAGGGTGGTGTGCTATCTCCTCTCCTATTCTCCGTGTTTATAAACACTCTCACGTCCACCATTAACTTCAGTTGTTATCACATGTACGCTGACGACCTTCAACTCTATATGTCCTTTAAGCAGGACTTAATTCTAGTAGCCATACAGAAAATGACTTCTGACCTAGACCACATAAGTCAATGGACGGAACAATTTGGACTCCTCGTTAACCCATCTAAAACACAAGTCATGATAGTCGGCAGCAGGGCACTCACTGACAAAACGGACCTCAGCTTGCTTCCACCAGTATGTTTAAATGGAACACCTCTTAAGTTCTGTAGGTCGGTAAAAAACCTGGGGCTCTATATCCAGAACAATTTGTCATGGGACCTGCATGTCGCTGAACTTAGCAAAAAGATCTTTGGATCAATACACTCTCTTAAACGCATGCAAAGATTTTTACCGTATTCTGCTAAGATCATGCTAGTTAATTCACTCTTGCTCCCCATCCTAGACTATGCCGATGTCTGTTACCCTGACCTCACTGAAGGATTGCTAAAAAAGCTTGATCGTCTCCTTAATTTATTCATACGGTACATTTTTGGCCTCCGTAAGTACGACCATGTGTCGCAATCCCGTTTTGATCTTAAATGGCTTAATATCCGAAATCGCCGTAACGCTCACATTCTAACGCTTCTTTGGAACGTCCTCAATGATCCCCTCTCCCCAGCTTACCTGAAAGAAAGATTCGTTTCCCTTGATTCCCTTGGCCGCCTCCATCGTACAGAGACCCATTTACTTTTGCGTACCCCGACACATAAAACAAACATGTTTACAAATTCTTTTACAGTTTCCGCAATACGTGTTTGGAATAGTTTACCGCTCGCCATTCGAGAAAGTCCATCAATAGCCATCTTTAAAAATAGAGTCCATCAGCACTTTTTAGATTTACAAAATAAATAACCTGCCTTCTCAGTCTTCGTATGAATTTTGAACCTGTCTCCTAATTGCATAATATCCATTTATTATATTTATTATTATATTATAATATTTATTTATTTTTATTATTTATTTTTTATAGTAAGTATATGATGTTAATTATTATTTAGATTATGTAGATATGTAATTGGAATATTTTAATGCCCCTGTTCCTATAGATTTTAGCTTTTGTCTACGACCGACACATTTACCGGCACTACCCAATAATGATCCACACCACCAAAGGTTAACTGGAAGACAATGCTAAATAGCATTAAGTTCGCCTCGTGTACAATATTTTTAGTGCAATAAAGAATTTTTTATTATTATTATTACATTTCCACAAATAATATTTAATTTCACACTACCCAACCGTTTTCACTACGTGAGCTTTTAAATTAAAGTTATAACATTATTTTCACAATGTTTGTGTTGGTAGATGTCCGTGCAATAAAGGATATCAAATAAATTAATCTTTCTTTCTCACACACACACTCACCCTCTCCCACACCTCTTTTTCACACAAATACACACACATAAACCCTCACAGGTTCTTAACTCATTGTATAAATTGTCAACTATTGTAGTTGTTAAAAAGTACCTACCCTCGTAACTCTTGCTCTGCACAGCAACTAAAGAGCCAGGGTTTATTGGAAAAAAGCGCTGTAAGCCGTCTAAAAGCCATTTTTAATAATTAATGTGTTGTGTATGTACCTGTATGTACCTACTATTAAACTATTTTTGTATAAGTAAGCGGTGTCTGATGTATATACTTGTGTCATTCCTTTTTTTCTGTGTTTTTTGGCAATAAATATGTTTTTATTTATTTATTTAAATATGAAAATATGTTATAACTTTAATTTAGAAGCCCTTGATGATGCTCACATAGTGAAACCGGTTGGGTAGTGTAAAATTAAAAATTAATTGTGGAAATGGATAAGTGTTTTTCGTTACAACAATGTCTTGCAAATTCCACCAAGTGGAACGAAAATCAGAACCTTCTTCTATTTAAAATTCGATATAATAATAATCAGCCTAATTCAAGAAATGTGTCGATGAGAGTGTTATATTCGCCTAAACTCTCGTTGAGCCTCCTGTGACAAATTTCATGGCTTTTCTTTCCAAAACTTCTAATCTGAGATGGGTAAAACCATAATAATGATAACATTTCCTTTGCTTACAGATTATGAAAGGCTCCTACAGTTTTTACACTTTAATCACTCAAATGCAAGAAACTTAAATTCAAAAGTTTTTATTCGCAACTTATTTACACAAATATTAATCCAGCAATTTCAAGTGAGAAACACTATTATTATATCCTTATCAAATTGCATCGTTGTCACCCACGAAGCTTAATATTATAAATTATATTAAAACACGGCACAAACCCAGTTTATTAAAATAAATTTTGAATTCAAATTGTGTTTTCATTTCATCTGGTCGGAGTAAACAAATGAAATAAAAATTAAAATTTAATCTTCAATTGACCCGGATCAGCTGTTTCATAGAATTCTAAAACTGCGGAAGATATGAAAATATTTACAATCATTTTTAAATAAGAGATGTGTAAAATGTTATTAAGTTTGAATTACGGGTAATTCATACATCACATTATTGGAGCCTAATTATGAACAAATCAAAACTAAAAAGATAAAACCGGTCAAGTGCGGGTATTAAGAACTCGTGACTTAAGGCTGCGCCGAGCGTACGACGATTAGACACCTCGCTCTGTACTCTCGTGGTCATATTTATCGTGGTAAATGCTGTCCGGCCATACTAAAAATGTAACGTAATAAATCGTATTTAAATTGCCAGGCAATATTTCTAAAATGTAAATCGGACAAATTGTAGTTTATATTTTGGTGATTGTTTGAAATTAAGTTTGAGATAAAATTCCACAGCTAAGTTGTTAAAAAGACTTAAACGCCAATATGCCTTTGTTACATTTTGGGCTTAGTTTAAATAGTTCTGTTTTATGAAATATAAATTATTTTTAATTTTTGCTTCGGATAAAGTGTACATACATTTTCTGTGATACTAAATATGTTTTTCTTATTTTTATTAATGAAATATTAGTCATTAAATCAACTTAACCATGACTGCCGATTTAGCTTATTTTGGTCGGAACACCCTTAAGGATTATGTGCCGTTATATCTAATCCAGATAATATTTCCTGATGAAGACAGTCACTGAAACGTTCAACACTCGTACACCTTCGTTTCACTGACGAGTTTACGTACTAACGTGATAATGGTAAGTCATTATCATCATACTTCGGGCACATATATCCACTTTTAATATTAAGGCGTAGTAGGTCGATCACACAATGAAAGAGATAAGCACATCTGCAAAAGCGCGCGTATGAGCAGAGAGGTAAATCAAGCAGAGAGTGGATAATGCTGTTTTTCAAGGAATAAAATTTAGTATAAATTCACAAAAGTGCGTTTTAAAATAAATCGCTATGCTATCGTTTAGATAATAGGTTTACATGTTAAAAACAGTAATCATTGTTATTTTTACTTTATTAGTTTCGATAGACTGCTTGTTTGAAATGAAAAAATAGCCTTCACTTTGCAATTTTTTTCGATCGAGACAATTTTTCTCTATCGCATTTTGGGCTGTTACATTATCATGGAAAAGGCTTTGTTTATAGCATGTATTTATTTCAGAACCATATCTTTTGTGGTTTGAGTGTACTGCTTGTTCAAAAACTCAATTTTTACTAGCTACGTCATCATAAGGAAGCGTTTCAAAACGTGCGATCATAGTGCAAAATTTCACTTGTTTATTCGAAAGAGGCAGATATATAGGAGAAAGAGAAAGAAAAATCTGGTTGCATAAATCAGCTAGTCTAGGATAGCAAACCATATTGAGCTCGATAGCTCGTGATACAGTGCTCTCTCTCACTCTGTTGATCTCCCTCAAGAGGTATAGACATTCTGTGTCGAGCGGTTAAAGTTCGGTTTGATCTGCTGTGCTAGGCCCCTAGTTGGCCCAGTGTGTTTTTGCATTACTCAGAAGCGTTTCAAAACACTTCCGTGCAACTGTCAGGTAAAGTTCGTTTACCCTCGGTTTAACTCGTGTCAATTTTTGAGTGTTCTAGGGTGGAATTCGCATCCCTCCGAGTGAATTTCGCTCGTTACGAACGGAACCTAAGCAAACTCACTTCACGTAGTTTTTCTTCACCGATTATCAAGGGATAAATATAGAATTACTAATAAAACGTCTAAAAAAAGGTGTGATCATATTTGAAGAGCGGTCAATGGTCTAGATCTGGGGGGACGGCAGTGCCCCCGCCAAGTCGAGTTAAAAAGCGGCACGGCCGTACCATCCTTTTCTCGAAGCAGTTCAGGCCGTTTTCGACCCCTATAACTTCGTTGTGGATAAAACTAGAAGCCAGAATTTTAAGAAACCAAGCAGGCATTGTATAAACAATAACTAGTCAAAGTTTCTCAATTTTGTCACTCACTCACTGACTGACTGACTGACCGATCATCAAAACTCTAAGGCACTTCTAGCAGACATAGAAGCTTCAAATTTGGAATACAATTAGTGTTTAGTGTATAAATCAAGGAAAAACTAAAACGTTTTGCAATTTAGGTCCAGTCTCCTAGATACACTAACTGCATAAATAACTTTGTAATTCTATAAAAATATATATAATTACAAAGTTAAATTTGCAGCTAAAATTAGAAGGTACCCGAAAGGAAAAAAATGAAGACATCAAAAACAAAAATTGTAAAAAAAAACAAGTCTCGCCGTAAAAGGTTGTGAGATCCATGCAAATCCAAGTCGGTTCATTTATTCAGTCCCTACTTAAGGGACGTTTTGGGCCCATAATACTTTAATTCGCAATTTTTAACTGTCTATCCTACTCTAATCAGATGCCGCGCACGCAAAAACATCAGCTATTTTAAAATCGCGGCTATACAGATGGTTCCTTCAAATTTTTGTTTTTGATGGCATAAACTTTACTATAGCACTAACCCTGAAATCAAGAAAATTATGCCCGTGCCCGAAGCATTTCAACCCCGGAACTCCAAATTGAGAGTCAGTCATCCTAGCAACTGAGCTACCGTATCACAATACTTGAAATTACTGACACTATGTTTATTGATAACTTAAAAAAACGATGCAGATGTCATAATTTCTTGTAAGAATTCAACCTATCAAATTACCTATAAATTATAATGTACGTTCTACAGAAAACGTTTAATTTGATGTTTCGTTTTGATAAATTCTCAGAACAGGTATCACTTATGTACTGCAAATATTACGATGTACCGTCGCCTTTAAATTGACGGTTCACTCATATTTTGATTGACAAATAACACGTTGTATAATGCAGTTTAAAAACCAAAACATTTTTTATGAGGATACTCCTCAAAACAATATTTTCCAATACCGTAGAACGTTAGAACTATTCGGACGAGTTCAAGCAGGAAACTATCTTTGAAGATGATGAATGAATTTTTAAATTCTCTAGAAATCTCGCAAAATCCTTTACTTGGACCAAATATAAGAGGTCTTCAATTTACTGGAATGTTACAGAAAGAAAAAAGTCTCAGCACGTTAATTTACAATATCATTCATCTCTTCGCTACTTTTTTTGTATTGAGCCAATTCGTTGAGCTGTGGATAATCAGATCTAACTTAGCACATGCCCTTAGAAACCTATCAGTAAGCATGCTTAGTACCGTGTGCGTTGTTAAAGCCTGGACTTTTATTTTCTTTAAGAAATACTGGAAGGATATCATTGAATCTGTTTCTGCAAAAGAAGTTACGCAGATAGCAAAGAAAGATTCAACTACGGATGAAATTTTAGCCAATTACATCAGATATACAAGAATTGTGACTTATTTTTACTGGGCATTAGTGACTACAACGGTTTTCACTGTAATATTAGCTCCTTTGATTTCGTTCATATCTTCATCAGAGCTAAGAGAAGCTATTAACAATGGCTCCTCACCATATCCAGAAATAATCAGCTCTTGGGTTCCATTCGACAAGACCAGATCTTACGGGTACTGGGCTTATGTTTTGGAACAATCTATGATTTGTTTCTATGGAGGAGGAATAGTAGCAGCTTACGACACCAACGCCGTTGGGATTATGACATTTTTTGCTGGGCAGATGCATTTACTGAAAGTAGACAGCGGAAGACTGTTCGGAGAAGACGGAAAGTTTTTAAGTGATAGAGAAGCTTTAGCTAATATTCGGGAGTGCCATTACCAGCATTTATTTTTGATCAAGTGAGTGCTTTGTTCGCATAAATGTTATTTTTATTTTATTTTCAATAACACCTTTCAAGATTCATCTTTGCCTAGTATCAATAAATGTACAGTACAAATAAAAAAAAAGAAATCATTAAGTAGCTTCTATACTGTGTTTCTTTTTAGATATAATTACACATTGCATACATACTTAGTTTTTATTATTGCATTAGTAGTTTGGGCAGACTTATTTAAAACAATGTTTATGTTATTTAAAAAGACAGTAAGTGTCCACTTTTTACAATTTTGATATCTTTTTAGGTATTCTAGAATGTTCAACTCGGTGCTATCTCCAGTTATGTTCCTGTACGTCATCATATGCTCTTTGATGATTTGTTGTAGCGCTATACAGCTTACTGACGTAAGTATTAATCAATCTTTGCCATACTAGTAGCCTTACCATTTATGGCCAGCCTTACCAAATGGCCTTTTTGAACAGGAAAACACGACAACGATGCAGCAGATATGGATAGCTGAATATCTCATGGCTCTTATTGCACAACTTTTCCTTTACTGCTGGCATGGGAATGAGGTGCTCCATATGGTTTGTACGATTTCATTACACCTTTGAAGACACAATGATTTAAGTTTTGAATTTTGTAACTGTTAAAAGTCATGTTAGTCAATAATAATACAACGTATAATTTTTATTGCTTAATTAAATGTCACAAGCAACAGTTATCGTTATGATTTAAATACCTCCAAATTTTGGATGTGATTATTAAAAATCACCATTGTAAGACATAAATTCATTATTCCAATAAACTATACAATCTAATTATGCTGGAGTTTCAGAGTTCAGAAGTAGACAAGGGCGTGTACTCGAGCGCGTGGTGGACACGTGACGTGAGCGTGCGCCGGAGCGTGCTGCTGCTGGGCGGCCAACTGCGCAGGAGTGTTGTGTTCAACGCCGGGCCCTTCACTACGCTCACTGTCTCTACCTTTGTAGCTGTACGTATTACAAAATACATCGAACGTCACGACATTAATTCCCGAGAGTGGTCCAGAAGTACATCCACCAACGATTATAATGTCCCAGCGTGATGGGTGCTGAACTCTAATAGACGTACTGCGAGGAAAAAACTTACTGCTTAACGTGCCTTCCGAAGCACACATACATATTTTAGTAAATCAATAAATAAAAATAAAATTGAAAAAGAAGCATCATGTGTAGCCCTTCGAAGTGGTTTGATCTTGAACTTTCGTATACCCGCTTTGGGCAGATGATTATTTAATCAAAAGAAATAATTTTTCTACGTAGGTCCCACAACGTACAAATAAGACTTGCATGATTTTATGGATGTGCAGATGTATTTCATATTGTTGTCCTTCACAGTTAAGCAAGCGAACAAAAGCATGTAAACTAAGGCGAGGATGAAAATATCATTTAGGCGAGTGTTGAAGTCAGAAGAAGAAATAGATTTATTTTATTCAAACTAAGTACATTTAATACACGTATTTTTCTGTAAAAGTAATTAATCAAAAGTTAATATTGTACTGGAAAGTACAATAATATATGACGAAAATTGGGCTTCTTAAATTTTATAAAATAATTTACTTATATTAACTAAAAACGAATAAATTACTCCTATGTGTATAATGCAATATATATATACAATACCGATGATAAATATATGTGAGCACACTAGTAACAAATACATTAACTAAATAAACTTCTGGTTTCTAAAGTACCTACCTTGGTAAAGTATCGATATATTTTTGACATATCTAATAAAATGGTAAATAATTCAAAAAGGACGCTTTTTATCGTAAAAATGACTCCTGCTTTTGCAAATACTTGATGTCACCTAGTTACTGCAAATGATTTAACTAGATACTCCGCAAAGTATGTCGTCCTTCAAACCTTCCAAAGAGTTTTCAAAGAAAATTAGAAAATTACAATTTAATGATCAGTGAAAGTATTTCTTTTCTATAATGAAATCAATCATTCGGCTATTTGGTGAATGTTCAGCAATGTAAAGAACAGAATTTAAGATGTATTTTTGATTAGTTTATACATAATTGTAATTGACATATTAAGAAAGTATCAACTAATAAAGTGTATTATTATGTTTCAGATACTAAAAGGATCATACAGCTACTATACAATTTTGAGCCAAAATAATAAGTACTAAAAAAATTAAGTTATCTCACATAATTATTGTAATTCCTTATGACATAACTCGTTAGGAATTTTATTAAGTTATATTATGTAGGAAAATAAAAATCACGATAATCTAAGATTGTTTTTGTTTGTAACAGCCTATAAACTAAGTATGGTATATAGAATTGAAAAGTTTAAACATCCTGATACCGGACTCGATAATAAAACAGATAAGTGCTGGGCAGCGGCGTCACTGGTAATCCGTCATTAACCAACCAGCGCTCGCTCGCCCAGAAACTGGACGAAACTTTCCATGGACTCTCGCAAATAAGAACAATAATAAAAAAGACATGTGTAAAGTGTTTACAATTCAGACGTAAAATATGTGTAGCAAAAATATAAATCTTAAAACTAGAACTAGTTAAGTTTACAAATTTAATAATTAAATAAAATTGACTACAGTCATTTTTTTCTGTCGCTACGGCGCACAGAATACCAGAGCTTGAAATAAACACCTTGGATATTGTCCATAATAGCAGCCAAGATTGCCCCTCGATTCGCGTAAACGGTGCCAAAAAGAAAAGATACGTGTTCTTATAATACCAAATAAGTCAGCGACTCTGGCCTCAGCGAACATGCCCGATGCGCTACAATAACGTGGATATTTCATTAATATACGAAATGCATCGTTATACTGACCTCTCAGTTTGCTATAAGAAGCTTTCGTGTATTTCAACTGGAGCTGTGAGGTGTAAAAACTCTGGCAGTAAGTCTTAAATAGACAGATTTTCACTTCGTCAGTACAACGTGCAAATCTGCGCGCGAGCATGTTACAACGTCCGGTCAGAGCTCTACGCTCACGCTCCAGATCAGCCTCGTCACGTAGATTAGCCGTCAGTTTATAGCCTAGGTATTTAAATTGCTCTACAGCCTGCACTGGCCAGCTATTCAGTCATAAAGGAGGAACCCTCTCCGGGCCCTTCCCAACCTGAATACCTTTTCATTTCTGTCTTTTTGACATTACATTATAGGCCATGAGCTTAGGCATATCGAGCACAAATACTTAAAAAACTTCTAAGACCTTTGATCGAGGGGCTAAGGAGCACCATGTCATCTGCATAGCTCAAGTTATTAATACATGCACCACCGATATGGCAGCCAACTCTGGTACTCCTGAAATGAAATGAAACGCTTATTTGCGAGAGTATGCGTATTGCAAGATCATCAAAAATATAAAACCAGTGTGCAAAAAATTGTATCTTATAAACTAAATATGTTAGTAACTTACATTAATAATTGACAAATAATATAACAATACTAATAAAATCATTTATTTCGGACAGGATCCATAAAGTGTTAGTAATACAATATAACTTATAAACTAGTGTTAGAATCAGCAAGAAAAGTAGTATCCCAACAGCATCTTGAAAGCATTATTATACTGGACACGCAGGTCGCTGTATGCCCGTCGCGTGTAGTCCACCCACAGACTGCACGTGTAGAAGGACTGGCAATATGCTTCACCGTCAATAGCGTCACCTTTACCTGATTTGTACACCATGCAAATCTGCGGGCAAGCATATTACAACGTTCAGCCGGCGACCTGCACTTCCTTTCTATATCCATACAATCACTGAGGTCCTCTCGAACCCAATAACAATGGAAAAAAAAACAAAAAAAAGAAATATAATTAATAATTAATAAAATTATAATAATCAAAATTTACAAGTTATTGTTATTATTATATTCCATTGGGCTTACGAAATGAAATGAAATGAAAATTTATTTATTTCAAATCAAATCAATCAAATCAAAATATTTATTTTTGCAAAATAGATACATTAAGTATACTTTCTACAAGTCAAAGTTAATTTACACAATATAATATATCTTTAGAATATAAAAAAAAAAATATAATAATACGGGAAATAAAATATACACCTGCATTAATAAATGATAGTCGTAAGTTTTTAAATAAAAAAATAAATAAAAAATAAATAAAATAGGGGAATCTAGGAATAAAAATATTATATATACATAATACAATGAAGAAATAATAAAAACGGGAAATACATACAAAAAATATTAAGGGTGGGCTACTAAAATGTAATAAAGTTATACACTTGCATAAAATATAGAAATATAGGAATAAAAATATTGTATATACATAATGCCTAACCATCCGCACCATTCGATTAGTATTGCTAAGAAGAAGGGCAAGAAACTTAGCAAACATTCCTTTTTTCAAAATAAAACATATGATACAAAATCATATACATACCTACTCAAGTAAAGGCATAAAAAAATATAAGACTGCGGGAATTAGTCACGAGAAAAAAAAATATATCTTAGTCAACCCGTCTCATATTGTCTATTACCTTTAACAAAGTAAGTTTACATATTAATTAATTTTAAGCCTTTAGAGGAATCGTACAGTATTAAAATATGCTAATTATTAATTACAATATTGAATAAGATTATTATTATTTATTACACCATGCTTCATTATCATCCAAATAATCATTGATTTTATAATAAGCTTTCTTAAGTAGTCCCTGCTTAATATATACTTTAAACTTATTTTCAGGCAAACTAAGGACCTCCTCTAGAAGCTTATTGTAAAATCTTATACCATGTCCTACAAAAGAGGTACCTACTTTGGCAAGTCTTAATTTTGGAAAAGCTAGTTTATGTTTGTTTCTGGTTTCAACAGAGTGGTGCACACCAAGCCTCGGGAAATTATCAATTTTTTTTCTGACATATCTAATAACTTGATAAATAAATTCACATGGGACCGTAAATATATTAATTTCTTTAAACTTTTCTCTTAATGAATCTCGGTACTTCATGTTATAAATAGACCGAATTGCTCTCTTTTGCAAGACAAAGACTGCTTCTATATCCGCGGCTCTACCCCACAACATTATGCCATATGACATAATGCTGTGAAAATACTAATCTAGCAGTATCTTCATCAGTAATCTGCCTTATGCGTCTAACAGCGTATGCGGCTGAACTAAGTCTACCACAGAGAGCTTCTATGTGGGGACCCCACTGAAGACGAGAGTCTATAGTAATACCTAAAAACTTAGTTTCGTTAACTAACTCCAGCTTGGACCCCTGCAAAAATAAACTGACATATACTTGAATTACATTTGGTAAAGTAAACTTTATACATTTCCGATTTCCGACCATACAATACAAGTATAAGTATAATCCATAGGTGCATTTAAATCAATAAAAATAAAATATCATAAAAACGAAATAAAAACACATAAAATCAATAAAATACACTGTCCACCCTTTCTGAAATCACCTTCAGGAGTGTATTTGTGCTGCCCCTAACCTTCTCCCACACGGAAGCAATTCGCTTGCGTAACACAGCATGAAAGCCGTCAGTGTTCGAGGAGGCGAACATTCCAGATGCACTGCAACGCCAGGGCAGCCCCAACAACCTCCTAAAGGCGTTGTTGTACTGGACGTGCAGAGTACTGTACGATTTTTTTGTATAATTATTCCACAGGCTGCAAGTGTAGATTGTTTGACAGTACGCCTTGCAGAGCGTGATTTTAACGTCCCTTGAACACCGTGCAAACCTGCGAAACAACATGTTACAACTTACAGACAGTGCTCTGCGCTCCCTTTCTATGTCTAGGTCATCAACGTGGTTATCTGTGATCCAGTGACCCAAGTATTTAAATTTCGTAACTCTTTCCGCTTAGTGTTATTGGCGGGACTGAGTACGTTTTTGTGCCAGATTTAAAAATCATTATCTCACTTTTTTACATTATACTTGACTCCATGATCCACAGCATATCTTTCACATAATAGCAAAAGCCGTTTTAGAGCGTTGACTGAGGGCTTAACCCCACAGATTGCTCTTATGCATCATTTTTGGGCCCTAAATGCATTATTTACATTTGTAGAGTTACACCATTACAGAAGATCATACCTTAAAACTGATGCCACATAGCCGTGATATGCAGCCAATGCCAATTTTTTATATAATGTGAAAGTTGCTAATGTTGTTGTTTTCTTTCTTTGAAACCCGTATTGTTGCTTTACTTATATATTAAACTTATTGATAAAATTATTTAATTAGCTGTTTCATATATTTTAGAGAAAATTTATATTAACGCTAATAGGTCTACATCAATAGATGATTTTAATCCTTTTTTGTATAACAGTTTAACCAAGTACAGTTTAAGTATTTCTGTAAAACTACCTTGTCCAAATGACAAATTTATAAGGTGACTTAGTACTGGACAAATAATATCAGCACATATCTTGATAATTTTTGTGCATACATCATCAGGCCCCACAGAATTTGTGTTTCTTAAAGACGTAATAATTTTATGTAATTCTACGTGGTTGCAAGAATAAAAAAATATACTATTTTGTTTTGTTTGATACTGTCTGAGCTCCAAGTCGTTTACGTATAGATTAAACAGGTCGGGGGAAGTAACTCTCTTTCCTCCGACCTCTCCTACATCACTTAAATTACAAATTGTGCTTGATTTATTTAAACGTGCTCTAGATTACAATTTAGTTAAGACCGTGTCGAGGAACACGTGTTAAAATTAAATTAAGAAACTCATTAACGTCATATCAAATATTTTCCTGCATTTGCACAAAATTTCCTCAAGTTCTATGAATTAATTTGCAGAATAGGTGTTTCAGGTGGCTTTTTTATGTATGTTCAAACGGCAGCATGACAGGCTACCTATTAGCAGTTCTTATTACCGTGTCATACATGTCAAAATCGTTTACAAATAGGGAGTTTGAACTGCAGGCATCTGTACAAGCTTTTATTTTTCATAACATCAATTAAATATTATTATTTTAGGGAGATATTTTACATAACATTATCATCACGACGTTTTTTTCTATATATTATTTTTGTTATGTTTATAAAATATTAAAATTACAGCATAATACAAAAAACATATCGTCACGACATGAAGCCCCGAGGGGGTTTCAGAGGTGTTCCCGAGTGTGAACTGTGAAATGCAAGTCACAGTCTACACTCAGTACACACACCCGCGTTTCACCGACGATTATTACGTCCTAACGTGATGGGTGGTGAGCCCTATCGCCGTACTTTGGGCACAATTACACGCTTGTTAGGGCATGCACGTTTCCTCACGATGTTTTCCTTCACCGTTCAGCAAGTGGTAAGTATTGGATAAGAACACAAATACTTTGGACATAAATTCCAAAAAACTCATTGGTGCATGCCCGACGGGGATCAAACCTGGGTCTCAAGATTGAGAGACCTGCATTTTACCGCATGAGCTACCGCCGTTTGTATTACCTCAAGGTCACGAAAAGTCTCCGGACAAATACAAATACGAGCCGGTTTTTTGGAGATCTTCAAATGAAGGGACGTGTACGGACAAACCCGCACATTTTACATGTGCAGTTTCCTCGTACATGCCAATTAAAGATGTATCTTACGTGATTTATTATTCTTTTTATTAAACTTTAAGTAAGTTTCCTATAGTAATAAGAACAAAACAGTAGTCAATACACGTTCATCTCAACCAAACGTCTTTTCTTCCGCATACCATCGCCGGGTCCTCGTACAAGAAATTACTGTGGGAAAGAGAACGTGGACCAGCTATTTACAAACAGGACTAACAGGGTCCTGTTCAGGACGGAATTCTTATAGAATAGATCACTTTTTTTTGAACTACAAGAAAGCCTGCACACGATGCTACTCCGTCTATAATTAGTAGGTGGATTAAAGTTACTATTAGTGAGTCTTCTCCGCTCATAGTACACAATACACAAGCCTCAACATCCGCAGTTCGTCGTAGCGGAGTGTCTATAGATGTGATCAAAAAATTTGCAGGCCAGACTGGCAGTTCACTGGATTTCGAAAATTTATAATTTATAATGGTCCCGTTATTTCTTACAGTGAAGCTTTTGAAGAGGCCGTTTTTTGTTGATAATTTTAATTAATAAGAAAAATTTTATAATACGTCATACTCGCCTACGGCTCGTTTTTAGGGTTTCTTACCCAAAGGGTAACCAACGGGACCCTATTACTAGTCCGTTTGTCTGTCCGTCTGTCACCAGGCTATCTAGGCTGTATGACTGTATGATAGTTAGACAGTTGAAATTTTCACAGATAATGTATTTCTGTTGCCGCTTTAACAACAAATACTAAAAAATAGAATATGATTTTTGTCGTTTTTATAGAAAATGGTACGAAACCCTTCGTGCGCGAGTCCGACTCGCACTTGGTCGGTTCTGAAACCCACGCTCGTGTTTTAATAACCTCTTTATCTACCAGTTTCATAAACTACTATTATTTTACAGCAAAATTTATTATCTACATCTACAATTTCGTTAATTTATATTTACTTAGCACCGAAATTCAAGAACGTGTTTTTGACTGACTAACTTTACGCATTCTTTCGTAGAATTCTCGATGATCGATCCAGTTTCTTTCGTTTTAAGGTCCGCGATATGAACCTGATAATAATGGTCAAGTGTTTCAGCTTCCTGAAAATCTCGCATGGTCTGAAATTTTGTTTGTGCATTTGTACGACGAGTTCGGGTTTCGCTTCCATTGTTGTAAAATACATGAACCAAATGATATGAAGTTAAAGTTTTACGTTTATAAACGTTAGATACATACTTAATGAATACACTTAATGGCAAGAAAAAAGTTTTATTATATCAAGATAAAAAATCAAGTTAAAAAAGTAGGACATTTAATCTGCCCAACCCAAGTATTTTCCGTTGACCTAGAACTATGAAATTTGATTATTTGATATTTTTATATAGACTTTACTTCAAGTACAGGGAAAAATCTGAAAACTATAATTAAATTAATTTGTAATTAAATGATAAAAAATATAGTGTTTATCGGAACCCTCGGTGGGTGAGTTCGACTCGCACTTGTCCGTTTTTTTTATTGATTCACTTTGTTCTGTTTTCTTTGCAAAATTAACCATCCAGAGAGGTCTGGTCTTCCTCAACCACCCTAGGCTCACTCCTGGTGCAGGTAGTTGGGGTGGTAGTGCCACGTGGGTAGTATTTATAGGGGTGAATAGCTTCCTTGATCTATTCCTTGATATTATCGCATGTTGAAGCTTGGTTGGTGCATCGAGATAACGTCCGCCTGAGAAAATATCGTCCCTCTGAGAAATTTATTCAAGGCGCGGTGTTGTTATTTCTTTATTTGGCGCCCAATACAGCTTGCAGTAGCATTAGGATTGACACAATAAAAAAATATATAATAACGCACTTGAACTATACATTTTCTTAATTTAAAAAAAGAACGGTTTATATACATACATAGGTACTTATAGTAAAAGTATAAAATCGACCTCGATCAGAAGGTGATTTCGAAATCATCCTGTAATTATAGTATGGTTACGACATGCATCCGTGAAATCCTGATTAATTGCTTTACACATCCAAACTTGTTCACTATTTAATAATAAGTAATATGCAAACCTCGAGGAAGGATGCATATTTGTGCCGTTTGGCGTCGAAACCCTCGGGCCGTGGGAACCCGACGCGCGACGTCTATTCAAAGAGATAGCGTCGCGCCTGGTCGATGCCTCGGGTGACAGGAGAGCGGGGGCATACCTTTGCCAAAGACTTAGTCTCACCATCCAACAAGGTAATGCCACCAGCCTTCATATCGATTTGGACAATTTTTTTTCCTCTTTTAGAACAGGTTTAGTTTTAGATGAAATAGTTTTTAGTGTTTTACATTGTTACTTGTCTAGTCTATTGCAGATCCTAATGTGTGTGTGTGTGTGTGTGTATGTTTGTAATTCTTTCACGCTGAAACGGCTAAACGGATTTGGATGAAATTTAGAATGGATATAGCTTATACCCTAACTCAACACATAGGCTACTTTTTTCCGGAAAAAGAGCATGTCGTTAAACCGAATAACACACGGGCGGAGCCGCGGGCAAAAGCTAGTAAATAATAAAGGTCGTAAGCGTATTTTCTTGAAAAAATGCGATGCGTTTGGAAGTAATGTTAATTGAAATTTTATTCGTATCTTCTAGATGCCTTAGTTGTTCGTAAATATGTAGCTTATAAACGAGTACATTCACTAGATATTACACTACTAAATATTCAAGGTGTATCAGTTAAGGGATAGAAAATCATTTTTACTGATGCTACTGAATGACTGTTATTTTAACCTGATATATACTGAAATTATGGTATATATATTCTTAATTTACAAGACAAGACAAATATTCTTTATACTTTATACTTTATTGTACACATAAATATAATTACAATTGAGGTTAGAAATAGGATGTACACAGGCGAGCTTATCTCTAAGTAGAGATTTCTTCCAGCAAACCCCTGTGATAAATAAAAAAAATCATAATAAATTAATAAGTAGACATACGTGTACACAAAACTACGCATCACACTATTAAATTAAAATTTTAATACATATATATATATATATATCCCTACATATACATACACAGCATAACTACATTCTATTACATACATGAATCTTTGCATAAACAATAGATATAGGTAATAATATACATACATATAGCGTGTACATTATGTACGTACACACTTACATACTATACAAATTCACTTATGGAAGAGAAAGATAGTGCTCTTTTAGTCTTTTTTTAAAAATACCAATTGTTGGACAGTCACGGATGTTTTGGGGAAGTGAGTTCCACAATCTGATAGCCACGACATTAAAGGACTGGCCGAAAGCACATGATTTGTGCACTGGAGTTTTAAGTAGAGAGACAGTACGTGTCCGAACCGGCCTGTCTCTAGAAAAATGCAGTGGTACGAATCGTTCACGAAGATAAGAAGGGGAGCGAGGATTAGTGAGAATACTGAAAAGCTGAGTGAGAATATGGAAATCACGACGTTGACGGATAGGTAGCCATTTAAGTTCTTTGCGGAAAAGGGAGACATGGTCGAATTTACGTAAGCCATATATAAAACGAATAGCCAGATTTTGCAGGCGCTCGAGCTTATTTAGTAACTCTTCGTTGGCATCAAGGAAACTGACATCGGCATAGTCGATCAATGGAAGAAGTAGAGATTGCGCAAGAGAAATTTTAGTTTTAAAAGGCAGGAAGTTCTGGAGGCGCTTTAAAGAGTGAAATGCTCTATGCACTCTTTTGCTGATCTCATTGACTTGAGGAGTCCACGACAAGTGGCAATCAAAAACAACTCCTAGATTCTTGGCGGTTTTAGAAAAGACAATAGGTACCCCATTATAAACTACAGCTGGTAAAGTATTGTCACTCAATTTCTGTAACATGTACCGGCTACCAAGTAGCATGGCTTGCGATTTGTTTGGGTTAACAACAAGTCCAAATGATTGAGCCCAATTTTGTATTTTGGTGAGATCTTCATTCATCTTTATAACGGCAGATTTTGCCTGATCCACTGGAGAATGGCAATAGAGCTGCAAATCATCTGCGTAAAGATGGTAGAGAGAAGATAAATTGTCGGTGATTGAGTTAATAAAAACTGAAAACAGGAGAGGAGAAAGAACGCCACCTTGAGGAACGCCAGCTGTGAGCTCACACCACCCCGATGTAACATCATCAGAGCGTATGCACTGCTGGCGACCATGAAGATAAGTATCAAACCATTCTAATACTAGAGGAGATACGTTAAGAGAGCTAAGGATTCCTAACAGTACGTCAAAATTTACACAGTTAAACGCACTGCTAAAATCTAATAATGTTAGCACAGTCACATTCTTCATTGTGCACCAAATACAAATAATGAAAAAACAATACTGTGTTAAAGAAGGTAAGAAATGGCGGCCTTATCGCTTATAGCGATTTCTTCCAGACAACCTTTGAGTAAAAATTAATAGTAGAAAAAAAAAGAAAAACGTGAAAGCCAGTGCACAAAATAAGAAATAATAATAAAAAGATAGCAATCAATAAATAAAGTTACATAAATTATAACATTATACATGGTACAAATACTTATGATACGATAAATGTTACATAATATACTAATAAATAACCATACAAATTATAAAATATTAATAAATAATATATTACGTAAACCAAAAACAATTAAATGTCAGAAGCAGAGGTAGATGGATATAACAAACATTTACATATGTCATGTAAACGATTTTAGTACTCAAGTGGTTGCTACACAAAATTAATTCTCACCGTCTTCTCTGTGCCCTACGTCGAGTCTCAGCTTGCTAATCTGGAGGTCTCAGATTCAAAACCCGTTTATTTCGATCTGCGTACCTGGAAAAGTGCGTTAAGCTGTTGATAATAATTGTCAAAAGAAGGGACGGCTGTTTCTTGTATCCGTAGGAGATGCTGTTTAAGCAATGGGAACCCTATAAGGGCTGAGTTATTGAGTCTAGACGAAGGTGGTACGATAACTTCTAGACTTACAAGACAAATAGATCCAGACGGACCGAGAGAATTTGCTAAACAAGTGACAATAAACGATGATACTGATTATCGGACTTAGTCATGCTGAACGATCGTTGACCTAGAAGTGCCACCGCTTTCAAAGTGCTTTTTGCGAAGAATAAATACAAAAATGTCTTCAGCCACGGGAATTATTTAGTGGCGTTAACTTTATAAGCCATTTTTAATACAAATACAAAATAATTTATTGAGCCATAGAAAAATACACTAGCATGCTAACAGTCCCTGTCACCTACACTGACCTAAAAGACCGTCTCGAGAGTGATAGTTACCATAAAGCAGCCAACAGCATTTGAGATACAACTGATAAACATTTAAAAATATAGGTATACCTAATATATATTGAAAGACTTATGCAGGAAAAAAAACATAAAATAAATGCCATCTTACTGTTTCTGTTTGAATGTGTCTGTAAATATATATATAAAAAAGTGTGTTTATAAGCGTACTGTGTGAGGGTGAGTTTGTGTGTGTGTGAAGTTGAAAGAGTGATGTGTAATTGTAACCAATGCGGTCGATTCATAAATATTATAAACTGATCATAGTGTTAGGTTTTCATTATTTTATTTATTATTGTTGCGATTCGATTGTTAAAATTATACTCGATTCTATTATTATCGGTTTACAAGTGGCAACACTAGTGAACGAAATGACGTGGGCGGGGGGGATATAAAATGGCGGACGGGACGGCCGCGGGCCTCTTTTGTTGGAAGCACGCATCAAGTTAAGTTGGTCCCTGGATTCAAGGAGAGAAATACAATAAGTAGAACCACCTCTTGTAGTTTCCTTATCTACGTCTTCTGATCCTGGGCAGTACGCTACAATAGCAACATGAAAGAAAGAAAGTGTGAAACAATAAAAATGGCATTTAATACGGCATTAAATACTTAACTAAAATGTAATTACATGTTTTCCATCTTTGTGATAGCAAAAAAAAAACAAGTTAATTTAAACACCGGGTGAGTGGTTATAGGCAGTTGTGCAGTATCAGTCATTTTGTCCATTACCAACTTCCGTATATTTTTGCGGAAGTCCCTGGAAACACTGATTAACGCCTCGCCTTTCAAATTACCTTTATTTTATACTAGCTTTTGCCCGCGGCTCCGCCCGCATTGAAAAGATTTTCGTGGAAATAAGGAAAACAAAATAATTTGATTTTTTGAACGACTATATGCAACGGACACCATGTTAAAGACCAATCGCACGCCCATAAAGCAGCTAAGCAGCGCTTTTTCTCCCGACTTGATTCACAAAAATGTTGAACTTTCAGACTGAAAACTTATTTTTATTACAATAAAATATAGCTTTTGTTACTCAACAATAGTGTAGCCTTTTACAAAAGAAAACATTTTTGGAATCGGGTAACTTTTCCAAGCTTAATATTAGCAAGAGGTGTGTCAGGATCGTTCTATTAAAATTAAATATAGCCTATGTTACTCAAAAACAGTGAAGCTTTTTACAAAAGAAAGAATTTTTAGAATCGGTTCAGTAGTTCCAAAGATTACTTCAAACATACAAAAGCAAGAGGTGTGTCAGGATCGTTGTATTGAAATTAAATATGGCCTATGTTACTCGT
Source organism: Ypsolopha scabrella (assembly GCA_910592155.1). Lineage (NCBI taxonomy): Eukaryota > Metazoa > Arthropoda > Insecta > Lepidoptera > Ypsolophidae > Ypsolopha > Ypsolopha scabrella. The sequence goes on from OU342982.1 coordinate 18,159,741, forward strand.
CAATAGTGTAGCCTTTTACAAAAGAAAACATTTTTGGAATCGGGTAACTTTTCCAAGCTTAATATTAGCAAGATGTGTGTCAGGATCGTTGTATTAAATTTAAATATAGCCAATTATACTCAAAAATAGTGAAGCTTTTTACAAAAGAAAGAATTTTTAGAATCGGTTCAGTAGTTCCAAAGATTACTTCAAACATACAAAAGCAAGAGGTGTGTCAGGATCGTTGTATTGAAATTAAATATGGCCTATGTTACTCGTCAATAGTGTAGCCTTTTACAAAAGAAAACATTTTTGGAATCGGGTAACTTTTCCAAGCTTAATATTAGCAAGATGTGTGTCAGGATCGTTGTATTAAATTTAAATATAGCCAATTATACTCAAAAATAGTGAAGCTTTTTACAAAAGAAAGAATTTTTAGAATCGGTTCAGTAGTTCCAAAGATTAGCTCAAACATACAAAAGCAAGAGGTGTGTCAGGATCGTTGTATTAAAATTAAATATGGCCTTTGTTACTCATCAGTAGTGTAGCCTTTTACAAAAGAAAACATTTTTGGAATCGGGTAACTTCTCCAAGCTTAATATTAGCAAGAGGTGTGTCAGGATCGTTGTTTTAAAATTAAATATAGCCGATTATACTCAAAAATAGTGAAGCTTTTTACAAAAGAAAGAATTTTTGGAATCGGTTCAGTAGTTCCAAAGATTACCTCAAATATACAAAAGCAAGAGGTGTGTCAGGATCGTTGTATTAAAATTAAATATAGCCAATGTTACTCATAAATAGTGTAGCCTTTTACAAAAGAAAACATTTTTGGAATCGGGTAACTTTTCCAAGCTTAATATTAGCAAGAAGTATGTCAGGATCGTTGTATTAAAATTAAATATAGCCTATGTTACTCAACAATAGTATAGCTTTTTACGAAAGAAAGAATTTTTAGAATCGGTTCAGTAGTTCCAAAGATTACCTCAAACATACAAACAAACAAACAAACAAATCTTTCCTCTTTATATAAGGTGTTCTCAAAATATCTGCCACGGCTGTAATGGGAGAGTGTATTGTGTATATAGAAAAGAATAGTAACGATATTTTATTGATCTAACGTCATAAATTTTTTCATACAAAAAAATGTGCGTATAAATTTGAATTGATTTAGTTGTTTGAAACCGTCCCGTAGTAACTTAGCTGTTGCCACATCGCCATTTAATTTCGCAACTCAATGAAGCCACCCCGTACTGTTGCCATATTTATCAAACAAATGCCGCCCCGGTCCGCGCCGGCAGCTCGTCATTCATTCATCAAAGCGCAAGCCGACGACGGCCTACCCCCCTCCCGCCTGCACTACCCCGTTCGTCGCACGCGCTTGTGTTTGTGCCTCAGTTCGCTGTTATCAGTTCGCGCATCCGTGCAGCTTCATACATTTGTCACAGATTTCTACGGGAAAAACCGTGCGTTGAAATTGAAAAAACCCAGCATTTCATTTCGCAAAACGTCAATGAAGCTATTCATGCAAACTTACAAACAATACCGCGCGTCGGCATCGTTCGTCAAAGCGAGGCCGAAGACTCCCCTGCCCCACCCGCACCCCGTTCGTCGCACGCGCTTGCTTTTGTTTTTGTGTGCCCCGCCCGCCCCAGTTCGTTGTTATCAGTGGTCAGCGAGGTGTGAATTGCGCGCGCATTCGTTAAAAATGCCTCCCAGACGACGATATTCAAATCAAGAATATGTTGAAATGGTATGGTGCTATCGCGAGTGCAATAACATAACCACGCATGCAGCGAACTTATGCCAGCAGGGGTTTGGTGTGCAAATAAGTCCTCATACCATTCTGGACGCCGTGTACACGGCCCCTTTGACCCGCCTCCGGTTGACGCAGAGAAGAGGAAGTGTTGGACTTCTTCCGACGTCATCCTCTTGCGAGCACCAGAGACGGGCTAGAGTCTTCAACGTGAGCGACAACTACGTGTGGCAACTTCTAAATCGGGAAGGGCTAAGCCCTTACCACTTTACGAGAGTACAAAAATTGCAGCCACAGGACTACGCGGCTCACCTCGCGTTCTGTCATTTGATTCGAGAAGAACGCCGCAACATTCTGTGGACTGACGAGTCACAGCAAAAACATAGCGATTCTTACACTAACTTGACTGTCCGTAGCCTGTTTTAAGTGTGATGGGGAGTTAAGCATCTCATTACGTCAGTTTTTTTATCTGCAGTAAGCTTGGTGGAATTCAGTAACGGGTAAGTAAGTGCAATTTTTAGCTTTTGCCTGCGTATTATTGTGTAACTAATAGATTCAGATAGTTACGTTACGAACTGGTCAGCTGATTTCAGAGTTCATTGACAGAACAGTTAGAAAGAGATAGCAATTGTTTTCATTGACGAAACTACACTACGCGCGTAGTTTGTGAACCACGTTATGCAGAATAAAGCAAATTTTAATTTCACTACTTTATCTTCTCAAATTGATTTAACGATTCCGGGGTACGAAATTTATGCATTATTGTAATCTATAAACATAATAGTATCTCCTATTCCATCCGTGGCAGGTATTTTGATTACACCTTATATAATAGTGTAGATGATCAAACGAACTTCCAAGTGAAGTTCGATCAATATTATGTGAGTCGCTTCATTCTTCAGATATAAGTTAACCAAGTAATCCTTTTAGCCTGCAGGCAACATTCGCACGTCTTTTCTATAGATTTAAAGTATCGAATCTGAATCGATAAAAATATTCGATTGTCTGTGTCCTACCCTACTCCACTTGATATCCCTAGTTTATGCTCATTCTTTTAGAGATCAGGGCAAGCTTCTGGGCTCAAGGGAGGGTGGGACCTTATATCTTCGAATGAAGCGACTCATGTAATATTAATCGAACTTCACTTGGATTGGAAGTTTGTTAGATCATATCTGGGGGCACGGCAGTGCCCTTTCCAAGTCGAGAAAAAAAACGGCAGGCTGTACCATACTTTTCTCGAAGCAGTTCAATCCATTTTCGACCCCCTATAACTTCATTGTGGATAAAACTAGAAGCCTTAATTTTCGTTAACCAAGCAGGCATTGTATATAAACGGTATATTTCAAATTTCATTCAATTTGAACTAGTAGCTTAAGAATTATAACTAGTCAAAGTTTCTCAGTTTTGTCACTCACTCACTGACTGACTGACCGATCATCAAAACTCTAAGGCACTTCTAGCAGCCATAGAAGCTTCAAATTTGGAATACAATTAGTGTTGGGTGTATAAATCAAGGAAAAACTAAAATATTTTGCAATTTCAGTCAGTGCTCTAGATACACCATACATTACAAAGTTACATTTTCAGTTGTAAGTAGAAGGTACCGGAAAGGAAAAAAAGTAGGACTATCTACAAAAAGAAATGAGATGCCATCATAAACAAAACTTATGTAATAACTTAAGATAGATGGTCCCTTAAGTAGGGACTGAATAAATTAATCGACTTGGATTCACATGGATCTCACAACTTTTTACGGTAGAATAACTAAGTTGCGAGACTTGGTTTTTTTTTCAAGTTTTGTTTTTGATGGCATATTATATTTCTTCATTCTTCAGATATAAGTTAACAAGGTAGCTGTTTAGAGTAACAGTTTTGCAGTTGTCTTAAAATACGAAAAATGGAACTGATTATACAGGTACGCATATTTGTATTATTTCATGTACTTATTGTTATTTGATCTATATAATTTTCTTATATTTACCTAACTATTTTGTTTCAAGCATACTGATTTAATAAAAGAACTGTCATAATTTGAGTTTGGTAGGTAATGCCTATCGCAGGTATTTGAATTATTGGTCCAACCAGTGGTTTATCACAATTCACACTAATATTATAAATGAGAAAGTTTGTGTGTGTGTGTGTGTGTGTGTGTGTTTGTGTGTCTGTGTGTTGTGTGTGTGTGTTTGTTTGTTACTCTTTCACGCTGAAACGGCTGAACGGATTTGGATGAAATTTAGAATGGATATAGCTTATACCCTAACTTAACACATGGGCTACTTTTATCCCGGAAAAAAGCATGTCGTTAAACCGAATAACACGCGGGTGGAGCAACGGGCAAAAGCTAGTCTAATATAATAACGCCGACAGTGACGCCGGTGCTAGCGGCAGCAGACGTGGCCGCGTGACGCGTGCTGTGCGCGCTCAACGCAGTCTCACGTCCATACCGCTCTCAGCTAATACCTGTTCATTGACTAGATTGCGCCTTTGTGGATATTAGGGCCTTACCCTTGGTGCACGTCAGAAAGTCTAGATAAGAATGCTCGCTTCGCGCGCTGGCGGCACGCAAAATCAGTGAATTTTGGAGGTTTTTCAGGATTTTACGAATAAGTATTTGATGTAGGAGATTTTCCACCTGACATCGGAAAACTAACCATGTTTTCTTGTTATAGCAGTAATTTCAGACATAAAACTCAAACCGTTTAGACATAAAACGAAATAATAAATTAAAAAGGCATCATTTTCAAAAATAAAATTGATCGATCGAAAGTGTCCAATTAGGTAACCGACTTGATAGCGGAAAGACAAAGATCTGAAAAAACACGTGTCCAAGTTTTACATTGATCAGATAAGTAGTTGGCTCAGCATATTAAAACAAAAACCGTTGAAAGACCCGATACAAGCCCTTAAAAAGATTTCTTCACTCTAGTGGTTTATCTGTCGTCTACGAGTTATAGTTGCGGAGAGCAATAGCTAGGCTTGTTATTGAAGAATTGCAGGACCAATAGAGGTGGTTCTTTACCAACCGCTGAAGTTTTAACAATGTCAGTATTCTAACACCGCCCCATCGGAAATAGATATAATTACAGTTCCCTTGATCAATGATTTTTTTTTATTTACTAATAACTAAACAATATTATGACAGGCTAACCTAAAGCAATATTGTTAAAAACTAAAAAAGAAGAATCTGAAAACCTATGATCTTAACAGACATGAAAATATAAGCCACATAAAAAATATTAACTAAATCACTTATTACATATCATCATCTACTTAACCTATTTACATAACAAACACAGTGCTACTCTTGTAAAGTCAGTCAGCGAACAGTAAAAAACGTCAATATCTGTCTCCTGATCAATTTTATTCAAAAATCGGATAGCTCTCGTAACTGGTGCCTCCTTCAGCATATTTGTCCGCATGACAGGCTCATAGAACAGCTTGTGGGTTCTTGCTCTCTGGTAATTATTCGGCACAAACAGCCCTATCGACAGTAACACCTGTGGATTGTCTTGTTTTCCACGAATAAGTTTGAAGAAATAGACTACTAGCGCCAGGTTTCTTGATGATGATAATAATGCACTCTGTGTACTGTACGTAAAACCAAAAGAATCAACATTTTACTTACTTCTTTCGGATCTTATTCAGCAATACAATAGATCTACTTACCACTACGTGTGGATTCCAATTATAAGTAGTTATACTTAATATGCTAGGGCTCAACTATTTTTTTTTAAATGCTCCTTTTAAATTATTTTTGAGAGTATTGTTAGAGCCTATATTATTTCTTAGTTATAAAGAAAATGCTGATCAGTGACTTTAGTATCCTAAGGAGCCGCAAGAGAATCGTTTTTTGTACAGCTCTGTTAGAAACAACAATACTAGATGGGCGGAACAATCATAATTATGTCGATTATTTTCTGAACAACATTTTCACAAAAGTTGTGGTGTTATATTGCTGAATAGTTTAGTTCTGTGGTAACAGATGGGACCCCTCGTCGTTCTAACGTGAGCCGCAGACATAGACATCTTATAATATTATGAGAGCATTGCGACACCTAGGATAAGCTATATTTGTAACAGGTTCAGGAGCCTAAGATATTCTTAAGGGCCCATCATTATTATTTCCGAGATCAATAAAGATTTAAACTATGGAAACTAAGCTTGCCATGATCAAAATATTTACTTTAATTTCTGTAGCTTTTTCGTGAATTATTGTTTCGGAAAAAATTCAGTATAACTGAAAAGGAGGATATGCCCATTATTGAACTACTCAAACTTAATGTGAATGCCAATGCCAAATGTCATTGCAAATTGCACGTGGGCAGGGACTTGGCTCCTGTCCGTGAATGTGGGTAATTTTTTCAGGATACATAATCTTTGCATTTGCGTTGTTGCAAGAAGCGAACAGATCAATTACGGGTTCGCCTAGCTGTTTCACATTGCGCGTAAAAACGCGTTTGGACAGATAACATTCGGTGTTGGGATTCACTCTGTGGGATTCTACGTCCACTTTCTTGTTGTCTTAAGCCTGTAAAGTGATAGGAGGCACGATCGTGCCGGAAGTCCATTGTAAATCAATTGTTATCGAGAATCAATAAATAAGAGTTTTTATTATTGATATAAGATGCAAAGAGCCAAATGTTTTGCTTCTCGTACCACTGCCAGATTTGGCGTGATAGATTATTTAGGTGTGGGAATTGGAATCCACGTACCTTCAATACGTAACAAAATATCTTTAACAGTTGAATAAATTAAGAGCTAAAACATGCGACTAACCGCTCCCAGTGATTTTTGTCAAATTATTTTTGGTGTCTTTCCCCGCACCATGTGCTCGTGTTTTATTGAAATACGCGTCCAAATCGGTTCTTGACGAATCTGCATATATTTCTAGTTCGAACTCGGGACACAATCAAGGAGTTGGATGAAGAAAAAATTGAATCTTTCCAACAATTAAGTTTTTTTTAAATGTCTATACATATAGCCTCACCATTGGCCGTTTCCTAAAATAAAATTGCAGCTCAGAAATTAAAACCAAATATTAAGTTGTCATCACAACTGTAGGGCGTGCAAATTACGCCTATTAGTTGAGATAACTCTCCTATTGTACATCTAGGTCAGCGGTCCGCAACCTTTTTGATATTGCGACCCCAAAATTAAAAAAAGAGATATGAGCGACCCCAGAAAAAAAAATCACTAAGTTAACAAGTGCAAAGGTTGGTTCAGGTAACGAAGTTAGCTGTTTTTATTTCGTAAATTATTTATATTGAAGAGTTTATTTATTTTGGAAAGTAATATTATAGCAAACTAGAAAATATGCATTTAACATACGAGTAATATTTATGATGGCATTAAATGAGACAAGCAATTATTTTAATATTTTATTTAAAAAAAAGGTACATATACGTAACCTTACAAACTAACGTGAACCTTGTGCTTGCACACTTGCAGTCAGTATATTAATTCTTGGTGATATATTATCAGAAACAGACACCCTCAAGTCAGGTTCTACGTTAAGTCTGGAGCGATATTTTGTTTTTATAGCAGTTAATGTGGAGAAAGCTGTCTCGCAAAGGTATGTAGATGCGAATGGCAGCAATTTCAGCAGAGATGTTTTGAGAAACAGTGGATATTCCTTTTCCGTCATTATCCAGAACTTGGATAGATCCGTGGTTTTGAAAATAGATCGAAGGCTTTCATCGGACATTAAATCGATCAGCTGCTTCTTTTCTTTTAAGTTCATCTTCACAGTGTTAAGATCACAAGTGAATGGATTAATTATCCATTGGTCGCCGTGTGACGTATCTGGGAATCTTATTTCCAAGTCTTGCTTAAGGTTTGTAAGATGCATCATGATTTTGGTTTTAATTTCTTCTTCGAGCTTTTTATTGTTTTCTTCAGAAAATTTCTCCAAACATGCAAACATCTCGTAGTTTTCAGCACTGATTTCGTCTATCCACAAACTTATTTTCCTACAAAAAGCTTTTATTTTGTTAGCTAAAATCAATACATTTGTACTCTTCCCTTGCAACGATTGATTTAAATCGTTAAGGTTTTCAAAAATATCCGAAAGATAGGCAACTCTTGCCAGCCAATTTTCATTCAAGAAATATTCCGCTAGCTTTGGTTCCCGTTCAAGTAGAAATATTCTGATTTCATTTTTGAGATCAAATACACGTCGGAGTATTTTTCCTCGCGATAACCACCTGACCTCCGTATGTAACAGTAGATTTTCGTATTCTGATCCCATTTCACGACACATTATTTTGAAAAGGCGACTGTTTAATGCGTGAGCTTTAATAAAATTTATTATTGTTACGACTTGTTCCAACACTTTATTTACATCTGGTTGCAGATGTTTTGCTGCAAGGGCTTCACGGTGAATCATACAGTGAACAAAGCCTACGTGAGGTGCAATCTCAGTTACTTTTGCTTTGAATCCTGTTTTGGAGCCGGTCAATGCAGCTGCGCCGTCTGTACACACAGATACACAATATTCCCACTTTATGTCATGGAGTTCAAAAAAGGTATTAACTGCATTAAAAATTGCTTCACCGGTTGTTCTTCCTTCTAATCCCTGACAAAATAACAAATCTTCGCATATGTCGTTTTCATATCGGTATCGGATAAATATCAGAAGTTGAGCTACATTAGCTACATCAGTGCTTTCATCCAGCTGAATAGCATAATAGGGACTCCCTTTCACGCGATCAATAAGTTGTATTTTGATATCATCAGCAAGTAGATTGATACGACGATGAACAGTGTCACTTGATAGTGGAATTGTTTTCAGTACATTGGAATACTTTTCTCCTTGCATGATCGAAACCATTTTCATTGCAGTTGGCAAAATGAGCGTCTCGCCAATGTTGTGAGGTTTTTTAGTTTTGGCAATCAAAAAGGAAACCTCGAAAGATGCTTGTAAGGCTTTTTGGTTAACTGTTGTGTATTTTTGGAAATCAACCTGCTGTGACGTTAGTTTGGTGGCAAGTCGTTTAAAATAAGATTCATCTTTATTCTTTAACTGTGGATGCTTAGTTTCTAGGTGCCTTTTCAGTTTGGCCGGCTTCATGCTCTCATTTGCCAAAACCTCCGAACAAACAACGCACTGTGGACGTTGTTCAAAATTCAACACTGTACATTTAAAATCCAAACTGGATGTACGATTCTTTAAAAATGCGTTGACGCTTCCCAGTTGTCTCCAATGTAGCTGTTGCTTGTTTAGTTGAAGTTGAAGCTTCACTCTCTGTATCGATGTGTAAGGTAGATGTGGCTGTTGAACTACAATCATCGCTGTTATGACTAATAGTTATAGTAGTGGAACTAGATGTTGCTCTGCTTTCATCGATAGTAATAACACTACTAGTACTTGAAGTGGCGGCATTGTTTTCACGACTTATATTACTCGTAACAGTAGTTGTCATTGTAGAATCTGAGGCGACACTGTTGTCAAGAACTACGTGTTTAATTCTTTTGATTTGTGATGCGTTATTAGGACTTCCGCCATCTGCATCTTCAGATGTGCGTTTTATTAGCCACTTATCCATTGTTAACTGCAATAATAAATACGTATTATTAAATAAAAAATGTATTCCAAACGATTAATATTAGATCCTTATTTCTCAAACGGAACCCTAAAAATACATAACTGAAGCGTAAAGAATATTTCGCGCTGGTTTTGTTATTGAACCCACGCGTCCAACATGGCCGCGCTGCGATGACGCCTCACTTTATTTTCTAAGTTGAGTGCACAGTTACTTACCGTGTGCGTGGTTATCCACGAGAACACTAATCTTCTAAAAAAACTTTCTACAGAAGTAATCTTCCGTGTTTTGACATCAATTTAGTATGTATTTGCAAGTACGCACGTGCGAATAGAACTGACTGAACAGACAGACTGAACGAAGAAAGAGAGATCGGGGTGGGGGCGCGGGTGCGGGAGCAATGAGGTTATGACGGGCGGGACTGGATAGGTCGTACAGTCGTAATTATTTTCGATGCTCTCCGTTTTAAGGACATTGTGTAATTGTGTATGTAAAGAGAGGTTATATTTTATGCATAAACCTTAATAAAATTCGATAAGTACAGGACCTTGTTGACGTTTTTGGCGACCCCATAAATATCTTTCGCGACCCCACACGGGGTCGCGACCCCAGGGTTGCGGACCGCTGATCTAGGTAGTTTTGAAAATTTATCAACTAATTGTGAAATTTTATTACATTTGTCTAGTGGAAGAGAAACTGATATTTCAGTTCAATTAAAAGTAAATCCTAAGAAATACAACATTGTTGTGGATTAGGTTCGTTAACAACAAATCATGAACATTTTCAATAGGTTTATGGCCACATTAACGATGCGTGGGCAATCATTATAACCGTCTTCTATTTATATGCATAATATCAGATAGGTATATCACCGACTCAATACCTCGGTACTGTAAATAAGCCACAAACACTTTCATAGATTTTGTGAAAATTAATGGCACTGTTGACCAACTATGGCCCGGCATCAGTTGAGTATAGGCCCAGCTAGGGCCCGAAATATATCTTGAGCATATTTTATTGTTTATAATATATTTTATTTCACCGATATATATCTTATATAACAAAAAACTTATGAGCTTTTACAGCACCTATATATTTTTATTGTTTTATGTGTTAAATTGCCTTCATGTTGGCTCACGGTCAACCCCCAGGCTAGCCATGTTCGAAAAACGAATCTCGGCTTTCACAATTATGTCATACGTTAATCTTGCAAGTAAAGTATATTTTGCACAAACAATACGCATATCGTGCATTGTAAAATAACGTCACTTAGTAAAAAACAACGTTTCACTTAACTAGAACTATCATCTGGTGAAGATGAAGAAGATAAAGATGACGAGTCAACCCGTCGATTTATATTCCAGTCTTCTCAACTTTTTGATAATGTTCTATCTTTGCTTTATCACTTTGTTTTATAATTTTTGAAGTGCACGCGCAACGTGATTTCGTTGCCCGCACGAAAAAAAAATGGGCATAAACTAGGGATACCAAGTGGAGTAAGGTAGGACATAGACAATCGAATGTTTTTATCGATTCAAATTTGATACTTTAAATCTATAGAAAGAAAAGACGTGCGAATGTTGCCTGCGTGCTAAAAGGTCTACTTGGTCTTATATATGAAGAATGAAGCGAAGAAATATAATGCACAATTATAAAAACTGTTCTTTTCTTGTACTTTTTGTGAAAGATAAATTTATTTATTTATTTATGTAACAAATTGCAAACCATTACAGTGTATAACCAATTCAGTCAGAAATTAAAAATTAAAAAATAATTACATAATGAGAAATACATTTTTTTATACATACTATACATTAATAATCAATTGATCTTAATATGTATTCAGTATTCAGTATTCAGTATTTCTTTATTGCACTCATGTTGTAAATTGTACAATACAGTACAGTTCTTAAATAACATTTTTGTAATAAACATGAACCCTGACAGGGCATAGCAATTTCTTAAATTTAAATAAATTATTACAATAATAAAGTATGCCCTAGCCTAGGAGATACATTATTAAATCTTTATATAGGTAGATAGCAATTTCCTTAATTTAAATAGTCTAGGAGATAGATTTAGTTCAATATTTATATTCATTTCTTAACGATTCAAAATTGTTCATCTTTTTTAACATAATAATTGAATTTTGGTATTTGAATTCTAAAGTAATTATAATTAATATTAATAAATTCAGTCTTGCAAAAATTCATAGATGGAGTAATAACATTTTTTCAGGAGGTAGATTTTTAGCTGTTGTATATTTGATTCATCTTTGGTTGCTGTTACAATTTGTTTTTTTATAATTTTGTTGTGGATTTTTACACACATTGCAAAGGGACTTGAATGTATCATTTGTAGAGTAGATATGGGGTTAGCTAGCCTGTTTTTTGGTCGTAAATTTTGTGGGCGTGTGTAAATTGGGAATAGTAATTGTGTTGTGGTGAATTTAAAAACTTCTAAAATGTATATGCATGGTAAGGTAAGTATTTGGTATTTTATAAAATAGGTTAATCTATGTCTTCAAAGTCAATACATTCAGGACTATTTTTGTGAATTCTGTCATAGAACAATTCATTATGTCGGTCAGAAGTGCCACATCATTTAAAATCCGTATAGCCCTGGCCAGTGGCGAGTATTTTACTAAATTTGTACGAGCGGTCGGTACAGTAAAATTTTTTTGCCTACTTCCTTGCCTCAGCCAGAGGTTTGGTACTGCCAGAGATAATGAAGCTAGTACATCCGTGTTAACCACTTTACCCCTCATGAGTTTGAAGAAATATTTGGCCAGTGCAAGGTTTCTTCAAACTTCCAGTCTATAGTATCCAACCATACCCAGCACAAATAGGGTTGGATAAATAAGAGGATAAAACGGGTAGACACCGTATTGTCGTAGGTAGAGATATCAAATACAAAAATGTTTTCATCCACGGGAATTATTTAGTGGCATTAACTATACGAGATTTTTAATACCCTAACTTAATTAAATACCTAACGGTTTCAACTATTTAATGAAAACTTTAAATCAGGATATAAACAAAACTCAAATAAACTAATTAAAAAAACTAAATTATTTTACGAAATAAACTAAACTAAAACTACCTAGCAAAAATATTTAATTGAATTAGATGAAAAATTGAGCCGAAATCGCTGTCGTGACGTGGAAGAGTACCCAGGATACTGGCAGCATTACCTCGTTGAATTGCTAGGCCGATTCTTCGGCCGAGGTATGTGCCAGCCCTGGGATCTCCGGAAACGTCGACCAATCTCGACGACAGTTCTTTGTAGAGTTGCCGCGCTCCCGGCGCCCACGGCTCGAGGGTTTCAACGCCAAAAGGCACATATATGTATCCTACGCCAAGGGATGCATATTTGCGCCGTTTCGCTTCCTCCGCAGACGCTGCCGCCGTCCCGGAAAACAAGAAACACTGATTAACGCCCCGCCTGCGTAAGCGTAAGCCCATTGTACTTAAAAAAACATTTCGAATTACCTTTATTATGCGCGATTATAAAAACTGTTCTTATCTTGTACTTTTAGTGATACATTTGTGGAAAAGTAAAAGTGTTTTCGTCACAACAATGTATGATAAGTTCTACCAAGTGCCGACAATCTCAACTATTAACTTCCTTAAAGCGGCAAGTACAGCTGATTTGATTTTCACCACAACACTGTACCTACTCATTTCAAATTTTATAAGTTGGTATCCTGTATTGAACATCTTATTGACACGACCCAAATCCCCGGAGGGGGTGACAGGGATGTTCCCAATAGTGGACTGTGAAATCCAAGTCACAGCTACAAAAGTACAAAACAAAACTGCAAAATTAATAACCCAAAAACAACATTATAAATCTGTGTTTTCAGTATTGTTTGTTCGAATACATTATATGGATGAACTCCAACTAAAAATTATTTAATTGAATTTTAATTATAATTTAAAACTTAATAATTTTATTCAACAATTAGGTATTTTAAAATTTATTATAAAATTTTTCAGCAATGTATTTATTATAATTTATCAAATATACAAAAAAATTTGAACAAACTTCCATTAGATTTTACTTCTGACGCCTATGTGTAAAAAACCGTTTTTTTAATTTCTTTACCTAAAATTAATTATTATACCAAAATTTTAGCTCCCTCGCTCCTTAAATATTTAAAATAAGAAGCTCGCTTGTGTTTCTGAGGATTTAGTACCAACATTTTATTTCTGCGCGACATTTATTTTTGACTCCCCATCATCTCAAAGAGGTAAAAGGATCTCTAAAAAAGTGTGAATAAAGCATCCCAGAAACAATTTCCGTCGCGCAAATTAACGAGGTTCCGTAAGGACCGAGATTTACATATTTTTCCTAAATTCTAAAGGAAAATACTCGAGCTATGCTAATGATTTGTGTATACGTATGTACTTAAGGATCCGTATAAGGCTAGATGCACAACTTCAAATGAGCATATCACATTGTGTAATTTGGTTAATCGGATTTGTTGTAATATGTAACAACAGGCTAAACCTAATTTTAAGACAAACTATAGGCCAAACTATAAAGTTTGTTCTAAAATCGGGATTGGCTGATTACATAATTATGTGTATGCAGGGTCAGGTTTTCAAGTAGGTGTGGATGGTGAAATCCAAATAGATTTTGATTTTATCATACAAACAAACCGGTCGATTTTCAATAAAAAACACACGTCACTACACAACACAACACACGCACCCGCTAAGAACGAGTTAAGACGAAAGTGTTAAGAACGAACAACTCACAGACTAGAATGTTTTCAAGCAAACTTAGAACTTAAATTACCACATTTTAATCTTCTCCAAGATGATCCAAATGCTCTCTTTGCAGACTTGTTTAACATAGTTTCCAAAGAATTTGAAAATACGTTTACATTGCGGAAAGTTTCTAACAGTAATAAAATCACTTTTAGTGACTGGGCAACGCCAGGTATTTACAAAAGCAGAAATCATTTATACGAATTGTACGACATAAAATATTAAAAAAGATTCAAAAAAATTCTGGGCTTACATCCAATCTAAGAAGTGTAATTCTACAGACTTTCCCAGTTCAGTATACTTGGACGATCGTGTAGCAGATAATGGCAGGGCAGTGGTTGAGTTGTTCAGTGAATTTTTTGTAAATGTATTTGAACCAGATTTTCCCTGTTCCAATACTAATAATGATGATGATCACATGCTAAGTGTATGATCGGTTGAGATTGATGTTCCTATAGTCGAAAAATATTTAAAAGCTCTCAATGTTTCAAAAGGAGCACGACCCGATGGAATTCACCCAGTATTCTTGCAAAGATGTGCTTCAAATCTTGCAATTCCTTTGTCATTTCTCTTTCGTAAATCCTTAGAAAATGGTACCTTTCCCAAATGCGGGAAACAGTCTTCTATAGTTCCAATTTTTAAAAATGGTGACAAACGCAATGTAGCAGACTACAGGGGAATTTCAAAATTGTCTATTATTGCTAAAATGTTTAAGAAAATAATTTATGATGCCCTTTTTCCTATTATAAGACCAGTCTTAACAGAGCGGCAACATGGCTTTGTCAGTGGGCGATCGGTTGAAACCAACCTCTGTGAGGTAACTGACAGAGTTTTGACTGCATTAGGTGACGGATACCAGGTCGACGCTGTGTATACAGACTACTCCAAAGCGTTCGATAAAATTTGTCACTCTATTTTAATTATAAAATTTGAGCGGTTTGGTATACATGGTGATCTTCTCAGATGGCTGGAGTCTTATTTGCGGCAAAGAACCCAGGCAGTTACTACCTATATAAAGGGATACGTATCATCCTTTGTCCCCATCACCTCAGGTGTTCCCCAGGGTTCACACCTCGGCCCACTTTTGTTCAACATGTTTATATATCAATATATTAAATTTTCTAATGTTTTATTATATGCAGATAACAAAAAGATCTATTTCGTTATCAAAAGTAACGAAGACTGCATATGCAAAAGGATTTAGACAACTTAGGTAGGTATTGTGACACTAATAAACTTCATTTAAATTTAGATAAATGTTGCGTAATAAGTTTTTCTAGAAAGGTTTCCGAGCTCAATTACAATTACTCTCTGTTAAATACACAACTCAAAAGAGTGACTGAAGTAAAAAATCTTGGTGTACTTATAGATAAGGAACTTTCTTTTAGAAATCATATTGAAAAATGTACTGCTAAAGCTTATCGAATGCTTGGGTTTGTACTTAGACAAGGTAGGGAGTTTAAAAATTCAAGCACCCTGAACGTCTTGTATAATGCCTATGTAAGATCTTGCCTGGAGTACGCATCAGTTGTCTGGAATCCCATTTACAACATACATACATATTAACTTAACTGAAAAAATTCACAAGAAATTAATCAAGTATTTGAATTTCAAACAAAAGGGTAACTTGAACTTTAATTTCAATCCTCAGTCAATCTGCTCACTTGAAGACAGGCGAAACTGTCGTGATCAAACTTTCCTTTTTAAAATTTTAAATAACTATTTGGACTCTCCTTATCTGTTAAGCAGAATAGGATTCAAGTGTCAAACTTACAATTCTCGTAAAAGAAACTTGTTCAGCGTTCCTTTTGCCGGTACAAAGTATGTTAATAATAGATTTTTAATCAGGGCTTGTGATACTTACAATAAGGACTTCAGTGATATTGATATTTTGCATCTTTCGTTGGGTCAATTCAAGAGTGAGTTATATAACACTTTTATCAAAAAAAATTAAGCATGTATTATATTTTTTTTCTTTACTTCTTTACTTTTGATTCTTTTTTTTTAATATAATATATATAATTAACTTTTAAAGCCATTTGGCTATACTGTTTGTGCTGATGTTTTTAGTTTTGCATGTTGTGTATTTTTCGTGCATTAATTTTATTTGTTTTTAAAATTGTTAAGTGGAAACTGTTTTTGGTTAAATTTTAAGCTATAATATTATCACTACGTATGTAAGAAATGATAACTGTTTGTTTCCCAATAAAGAAAATGAAATGAAATGAAATGAAATGAAATGAAATGACATAAAATCCTACAATAATAATACTTAATTTATTGAACATTTGAAAATATACTCGCGTACTTTCAAATTAGTGTGTTTAAAAGCAAAAAGTATATTTCTGAATAAAAAACTTAAAATGGCCGATAACAAAGTAAAAGCAGTATGGAATATCATAAATACTGAAACTGGGAAGAGTAACAAACGGAATAATGAACTAAAATTGAATATTAACAATGAGATAATTCTTTAGGCGAAGGCCTTTGAACAATTCTTTACTGACATTCCTTCCTTGACAACTGAAGGCTTAAATTCAAGTCCAAGACTTGCACAGGATCTTTTGAGTGATCACGTGCCTCAGTGCCATTCTGTATTTGCTTTTAAGCATATTAATTCACAAACTGTCATTAAAGCATTTAAATCTCTCAACTTGAAAAAAACCGAGGACTAATGGGGCCTATCTGTTAAAGTTGTAAGCTGTATTATTGATTTAATAGCTCCATATTTAGCTTTAATATTTAATAAATGTGTAGATGATGGTGTCTTTCCTGATTTAATGAAGTTGAGTAAATTGATCCCTCTTTTTAAATCAGGCGACAATGAAGACCCTTCCAACTATAGACCGGTCTCAGTTTTACCAGTATTTTGTAATATTTTCGAAAAAAATGTTTTTAATCAATTATTATCTCATTTTAACTTAAATAAGTTGTTTCACAGTGAACAATATGGATTCACTAAAGGGAGGTCAACCACTGATGCAGGAGTTGTTTTAGTCAAGTACATATTTGACGCTTGGGAAGCAAAGCAGGATGCGTTCGGTGTATTTTGTGACCTCTCAAAAGCTTTTGATTGCGTTAATCATGAAACACTTTTATGTAAATTAGATCACTATGGAGTTAAGGGTAAATCTTTGGCGTTATTTAAGTCATACCTTAGTGACCGGATTCAAAAGGTAGACATTAATGGAGTAAAGTCATCTGGAGCATTAGTCAAAATAGGTGTTCCGCAGGGCTCGATATAGGGGCCCCTATTGTTTTTAATATACATAAATGACCTTCCTTGCTTAGTTCGAGACTTATCTTATATTATATTCTATTCGCAGATGACACGTCATTTATTTTTAAAGTGAATCGACATAATGGTATTCTTGATGACGCGAATTCAACTCTCTCTCTGATTCTTGATTGGTTCACTGCAAATAATTTAGTTCTAAATGAAAAAAAAAACGAAATGTATAAAGTTTACTTTACCAAATGTAATTCAAGTAGATGTCAGTTTATTTTTGCAGGGGTCCAAGCTGGAGTTAGTTAACGAAACTAAGTTTTTGGGTATTACTATAGAGTCTTGTTTTCAGTGGGGTCCCCACATAGAAGCTCTCTGTGGTAGACTTAGTTCAGCCGCTTACGCTGTTAGACGCAAAGACAAAGACAAAGACAAAGAAATTTATTTGTAAAAACATGAGTAAAATATAAAAGATGTTAAATAAAGAGGTAAGATCTATCACGTTTTAACCTATTAATGGCATACAAATATCAGAGAGGTAGCATGTGCCCGTAGCAGACATTTAGTCGGACTAATAAAATTAAAACATGAAAACACTTAATAATCAACGCATAAGGCAGATTACTGACGAAGATACTGCTAGATTAGTATATTTCAGTTATTTTCACAGCATTATGTCATATGGCATAATGTTGTGGGGTAGAGCCGCGGATATAGAAGCAGTCTTTGTCTTGCAAAAGAGAGCCATTCGGTCTATTTATAACATGAATTATCGAGATTCATTGAGAGAAAAGTTTAAGAAAATTAATATATTTACGGTCCCATGTGAATTTATTTATCAAGTTATTAGATATGTCAGAAAAAATGTTGATAATTTCCCGAGGCTTGGTGTGGACCACTCTGTTGAAACCAGAAACAAACATAAACTAGCTTTTCCAAAATTCAGACTTGCCAAGGTAGGTTGCCTCTTTTGTAGGACATGGTATAAGATTTTACAATAAACTTCCAAAGGAGGTCCTTAGTTTGCCTGAAAATAAGTTTAAATTATACATTAAACAGGGACTACTTAAAAAAGCTTATTATAAAATCAATGATTATCTGGACGATAATGAAGCATGGTGTAATAAATAATAATAATCTTTATCAAAATTGTGAGTCATAATTAGCAAATTTTAATACGAAATGTTTGATACCTCTAAAGGCTAATCTTAAGCCCTTTATAGTTAACTAATATGTAAACTGACTTTGCTGTAAAAGGTAATAAATAGACAATGTAAGACGGATTGACTAAGATCAATATTTTTTATTTTTTTTCTCTTGGACATAATTCCTATGGTTTTATATTTGCCTTTATTTATAAGAAAATTGTATAGATTAAGGTTTTATGTTACAAATGAAAAAAATCATGTTTGCTAAGTTTCTTGCCCTTCTTCTTAGCAATACTAACCGAATGGTGCGGATGGTTAGGCATGTACATATAATATTTTTATTCCTATATTTCTCTACTTTATGCAGGTTTATAACTTTATTACATTTTAGTAGCCCAACCTCAATATTTTTTGGATGTATTTCCCTTATTTATTTATCAACTAGTTTGTTCCTTGCATCATTTATGTATAATATTTTTATTCCTAGATTTCTCTACTTTATGTATGTGTATAAATTAATTTTTGTAGCCCAACCTAAATATTTTTTGTATGTATTTCTCTTATTAGTATATTCATATTATTTTTTTCTTCTAAAGATATTTATTGTAAAGATTAACTTTGACTTGTAGAAAGTATACTTTATGTATCTATTTTACAAAATAAATATTTTGATTTTGATTTTGAATTGTGTGTTTTGGTCATCATCTACTTCATCCGATTCACATGGTCTTACAACGAAACTGCTGTTTTATTCTTTTCTTGACCTGATTAAGATACCAACTTTGTCTTATTTTGGGAAAAATCACGTAGTAAATACTTAAATGCGCAGGTTATCCCCGGATAAAACGCTAGTCACACACGAAATAGGAAAAGAGACTTTGTAACTCGATAGAGGAGACGCTAACTTTTAACACAATTCATATTACTTACAGCAAAGTTTTACTAAGTTACAAAAACAAGTCAAACCTTGTTAAGCTGTCTCAAATCTTATGAGAACTTAGTTCGGAACAAATAGACTAACGGACGAACAGGTATTTCAAATGAATATCTGTAAGTGTAGAACTTGAAGGAGTAGGTAATTTTTATGAAATTTCAAAAATAGGCATTTTTTAATACGAAATACGTAAAAACTATCATATTTTATACTTATAATTACGGTCCAGGGCGGAACAGACAACACTGACCTCCACAAGAAAGCAGCACAAAAACCTTTAAATCCCTTAAAATAATACTTTTTTATGTTCGGTCTATCTACCTGTTGAGCTGTTATCGTATCATCAAAATCAAATTTTATTCATTACCATTTACACCAACAAATCATTATATCTTTTTATATCTTATTATTGTTAATATTATTTAATTCTACGAGTATATAATGTAACTGAAGCCGACCACATCAAGTGGTTGAAATATATCTTACAGAACTACCTTTGATTTATGTGTTTCCTTATTTATATAATATAAATACTAAAGGACGAGAAGTCAATCATATTTTTATGTTATTTTATACTTATCCAATTTTGGATATCGAGAACCATTAAAAAACTATCCCTTGAAATAAGAAATAGTAAAATATCATAACATAACTATACAGTCACCTCGTACTCAATAATTTGAATATTAAATTTATATCTCGAAAATGAATTGCAATTGCGATAAGTGTAGTGCATTAGTCACTGATGGTGTTACCTGCGGGCAGTACTAAAGCGTTCTGCATTTCGGATGCTCAAGCGTATCTGAAGGTACCTACAGTAAGATGTCTAAAAAAAGAAAACATCCTAGCGCTGCACCGTATGCCGTAATAACGATGAATCTGCAGCAGCATCGTCAGCACCCCTAGATGAGGTTTTGCAGGAGATAAGAGCCCTCAGGACTGATTTTAATTCCATCAAGTCCGATGTCAGCGCCACGTCAAATGTTGTTCGAGATATAAATGAGAAGCTTGGCGCTCTTGAAACCTGCTACAATTCTTTGGATGACCGTCTGAAAGCTGTTAAAAAACAAGTGATAATACTCTCCCAAACAAGCGGATTTAGATAATACCAAATCCACAATATCATTACTCGTCAATCAAATAATGATCGAGACCAACATTATAGACTAAATAACATCAAAATCTCGGGGTACCATCTAAAAACAGTGAAAACCACGTGTACTGAATCTCGGCCAGTGAAAAATGTCTCTGTCTAAATTATCTCGCTATTGTCTGGAAAGTAGTTCTTTAACGAATTTCCAATTACATACTTGTAAACATACAAGCCATAAATATACACCATACTTACCTCCCCCATTTCTGGAAACAGCTCTTTTATTTCTCCCCACAATTTTATAATGTTTATGTTGCTATGTTTTGGATGTTTACTTTGCCAGATGGCTGGTCATTCCATAACAGCAGAAATAAACTTCTCTTGCGACATACCAAATAGCAAAATATCAAACACGCTTGATCGGTCGCTGCCGCTCTCAGAACCGCCCGTTCCGCAAGCGGCGAACGTGGCTACTGTCGACCGTACAGTGTGTTTGTTTCATTTCCGCGCCGCCTGTCCTCCGCCGCCCGTCGCTCTCCGCTCACCGCGCGCTATTTCGCTCGCCGCTCCTTGCGCATGCATGGCGTTCTCGAACACTCCGATACGTTTGTTTTAATCCGCTCCCGCTTGCCGCTACCCCTCCCTGTGCGGCATAGCCGTAAGGCACCGCTGCCGCCTCGCACGATGAATTTTGGGTAAGTATAGTTATCGCTGGCCGGCCGAACGGCTGCAAACATGATTCTGTCCGTTAGTTGCATATAGCCTTTGGTTACTTCCCTCATAACAGCGATAACGAAGATAATTTACAGACCTTCTTTGATAACGTAATACGACTTTTGGTAATGTACGACAACGATGTCTTTCTGCTTCTTGTTGACTTTAATATCACTCATGCATCATGGAGTAAATCCCTAGACTCAAATTCCTTATCTTTAACAATGTCGACAGACTCAACCGTTGCCTGTCTTTCCGATTTCATGGGATTCATATCTCTCGGTCTATATAATCACTGTGTTAATAAAAATAATCGTATACTTGATTTAATTTTATGCAATATTGACTGTACTGTTACGGCCTGCCTCAATCCGCTAACACCAGAGGATGGGCACCACAGGTCTCTAGAATTGACTATTTCTCTACAGCCTGTCCCTACACTAATTGCAAATTCTCATGAAAAATATATGTTCCGCCTTAGAAATTACCCTGCTATTTCAACTGGCTTAGAAGGTATCGACTGGTCCGTCCTTGACACCATGAATGTTAATGAATGCAATGAATATTTACTCGGCCTTAAAGAGGTTAACTGCAGCAAATGTTCCCAAACGTGTCATTCAGAGCCATTCTAACTGCCCCCCTTGGTATTCACGATCTTTAATAAAACTAGAAAGGGAAAGAATTAAAATCCATGAGCGATGGAAGATCTACAAGAACCCTAGAGACTACACAGAATTTAAAATTTTAAGATCTCGTGGTAAAATACTTGAAAAACAAAATTATAATTCCTACATCAGATATGCAGAAGAAAACATTGAAAAATCCCCAAGATTCTTTTGGACGTTGGTTAAATCCAAAAAAGATCACGATTCTATTCCTAGTAAAATCACATACGATAATAAATGCTCTGATAATAAAGAAAACATTTGCCAATTATTTGATGACTATTTTCACTCAGTTTTTGTAAATGATGACCCGAATCACACCGGCTTACTATCGGACAGCCATGCGACTAGCTCATTTGTGGATATCTTTTCTTTTAATATCTCACAGAACCTAGTTCTCAAACTCTAAGGAAATTTAGACGTCAACAAAGGTGCTGGCCAAGATGGGATCCATCCATATTTGATAAAAAAATGTGCAAAAGCGATTAGTCTTCCACTCACAATTGTTTTCTCAAAATCACTTACAGAGGGCTGTTTTCCCGAACTCTGGAAGCCCGCTCTCGTGACTCCAATATTTAAAGGTGGCAATAAAATACAAGTTACTCATTACAGGCCAATTTCAAAACTCTGCATTTTTGGTAAGCTTCTGAAAAAATTGTCACCCTCCAGTTAAACGGTGCCGTTACCCAACATGTCTCTCCTCATCAGCTTTTATGAGGGGTCAAAGTGTTATGTATGTCGAAATCTTTGTAAACTGATATAGTTTTTCTGTATGGGGAAAAAACAATCCGTCTTATTACTTTTACAGACTTCGTTATTTCTGCTCTACAAGACGGCCATCAGGTAGATGCCATCTATTCGGATTTTTCCAAAGCAAAATTAATCACAGAAAACTTATTTCTAAGCTTTTCAAATCGGTATACATGGAGGCTTGCTTAGATGGATCAAGTCTTACATTGAAAACCGCTCACGAGCGGTCGCTCTTGGGGGTTTTATATCAAGTTTTCTGGAAATTGACTCCGGCGTGCCACAAGGATCACATCTTGGTCCCCTATTATTTATTATCTATATAAGTGACATAGATAACATATTCAATAATTGTAATCACTTACTTTATGCCGACGATATGATTTTTTTTCGAGTAATCACTTCATTGGGGTGTTGCAGTGATCTTCAGCATGATCTAGATAATTTTGTAACAATAACTCTCTCTACCTCAATGTAAAAATAATACTTGTTCAAGATCTTTCCTCACTGTCGTAAGGAGTCGAGTGTTAACTACAGGCTCTATTTCTTTGACTATTGTGCAAAGCTGGTTATTGTTAATCAGGTGCTTTTCGAGTGTCCGTTTTAGAAAAATTTTTACAATTCCAATAAGGCGTTCATAAAAACCCCCAAACCATGGGCGCTAGTTCGGGAATGAAACGCCACGATATTTCGTTCTTGATGCAATAGTTTGAAGACAACACTTCCGATGTAAGTTTAAACTGGCTAGCGTTATCTGAAATTATAGCTTGAGGAAGGCCTCTCACTGCAATGAATCTTCTGATTGCCATCACACACTCTTCGGCAGTTAAATCTTGGACGACTTCTATATGTATGGCCCTTACAGCCAAACATGTAAATACACAAACCCATCGCTTTTTTGCACTAGATCCTTCCTGAATTGTTAGAGGACCGAAATAGTATAAGCCAGTGAAAGTAAACGGTACAGAATAACGTACTCTCTCTGCTCGTAAAGGAGGCATCAAGAGCATTTTGTACGGACCACCTCCATATTTTCGACAAGATAGGCAACTTCTCAACACTTTTTGGACCTTCCCTGTAAAATCCAGTACTTGTTTCTCACAATAGCTAAAGTGTGGCTTACTCCCACGTGGTAATTACTTTTGTGAGTATTTTCGATGATTCTGGTGGTGAATTCTGAATCCTTGGGCAAAAGTATAGGATTCTTCTTCTCCTCTGGCCATCTTGTATTTTCAAATCTACCGCCATATCCCAAAATACCTATTTCATCCTTAAACAAATTAAGATTTCTTGACAGATCTGTTCTTTGCCCTTCCATTTCTCTCTGAAAGTGTTTCTTTTGTAAATGTATTATTTCATTTATCCCTGTATTGGTTTCCATTATTTTGTCTTGTTCTTTTTCCCTTTCTTTATCTCTCATTTCTTCATCTAAATTGTCTTAGTTTTGTATGACTTGGTCTTTTTCTAATAATCTATCCTTAGATAGGCCCTCCCCGACGGCTGTTATCTGAATTTGACGTTTTTCTTTATCCTGGTATGATCTCATAGACCATTTCATTGGTAGAAGTTTCAAAATTTTTGGTCCTGATAACCAGTATTTGTTATTTTCTTCAGTGTTATTTGTTCTAGTGGCTCCATCAGCAGGGTTGAGTTTTGTTGGAACATATCTGATTTGCAAGCTTTTGTTTTGTCTGAGTTCACTTATCTATCTAGCCACAAAAGGCGGAAGAAGTTTCTCAGAGTTGTACCAACTCAGAATAATTTCACTATCGACCCATAAGATTTGTGTCTGTACTTGCAGTCTCAAGAATTTGCCTACATATTGGATCAAACGATTCCCTATTACTGCTCCTTGTAGCTCTAATCTGGGAATTTGTAGGCCTTTTTGATCCTTTATGGGCGCCAATCTGCTTTTGCCCATAACAAAACATACTGAGCCCGTGTTCGTCCGTTTATCAAATACGCGTAAATATACAACGGCTGCGTAAGCATGCATTGATGCGTCTGCAAAACAGTGTAATTCGTACACTAAGTCGTCTTCGTTTTGCGTTATATTTTTTGTAATATATAACCGTGGAATATTTAATTTGCTTATTTTGTCAAGTTCAGTGATGATAGTCTGCCATTTTTCTTTTGCAGCGGACGGTATCACCTCGTCCTATTTTATTTTCTGTTTTCATAATTCTTGCAGCAACAATTTTGCAGGCAAAACTATAGGCGCAGCAAAACCACATGGATCGTAAATAGCGGCAGTTAATATTCCTCTCTTAGTGTTGACGTTCCTGGCTGTTTCATAATTGGGCTTTAAGCTCAAATTATCTGTATTTGTATTCCATTCAATTCCGAGTATCTTGATAACATCGCGTTTATCTTGATCTTCTTGGGGAATCTCTAAAAAAAATTTTGGAATTTGAGTTCCGCCCTCGCAAATTCATAGACAGTTCTTGGAAAGATTCTTTAGCTGCTTGATACAGTTTAAGAGCATTCTCAAGTGTTGGAGAATCTGTGATACCAATGATTCCAGGTCCCACAACTGTTTCAGATTGTTACTACGTGTTCAAGTTTTTTGTTCTCATAATCAACACTAAATGGCGCTGACCTCTGTTACGTCGCGATATCGTTTGAGAGCATTCTCAAGTGTTGGAGAATCTGTGATACCAATGATTCCAGGTCCCACAACTGTTTCAGATTGTTACTACGTGTTCAAGTTTTTTGTTCTCATAATCAACGCTAAATGGCGCTGACCTCTGTTACGTCGCGATATCGTTTGTTCCTAGCAGTAATTACATTTAAATTGATGTTGTCTTCGAAAAGGTGTCAAATTATAGCAGTTTTCAGTATAGTGTTGTGTTTTATTGTGTTCATAGTGGTCTTCGAGTCGGATTAAAGTGGTTATCAGGACTTAAGAAATTCGTGAGTACGGAACATGGAAAAATTACAAGTGTTAAAAACTTTGAATTTCTTAGGAAAAGTTGAGTTAGCTAAAAGACTTGAAAAATTTACTGGTGTCTGGACTTAGAAAATATAGTGGCAATAAAAAGTTATTGGTAAAAAGACTTGTAAAATTTTCTAAAGTGAGCGCAAAGAGATTTATAAAATTTTCATGTGTTTGGACTTATAAAAAAAAATGTTGTTATATAAATTAAAGAACATTTTACTAGTGTGGACTTAACTTATAGGTAGTGCAAAATGGAGGAAATTTTGGCGATTCAGCTTCTGATTCAAGATCTTTATGAAAAGATAGCCAAAGGTTTTTCAAATTATAAAAAATCACCAAAAGAGCGAATTACTTTAGAGTATGTGGAAGCCAGATTAGAATCTTTGAATGAGAGATGGAAAGAGTTTCAAGGGTATCATGGCCAGATTGTTATATCAATCTAAATATGTTATATCGGCCTATCTTTTCCAGACACAATTTAATTCAAATTAATTTTATTTAATCAATTTTTATCGCTGACCGATATAATATATAAACGAGTATTTAAATTTCTTGTTTCTTTAAAAATATATTTCAAATATTGCTTGTTTGAACAGGGATCATTACATAATCTATTATATTTTATGATCGACCGGAACTTTTATTAAAAGCTTTCATATCTTCATCAAAGGTTCTTTTTAAAATTGATCATGAAACATAATAAACCGAATATACTTGAAAACTTACATCAAAAAGCTAATTTAATTTTTTTTGCACTCCATTTTTATTACTTACTTATTAGTAATTTATTAAATTATTTATTTATTAAATCCGAAGCTCTTGATGGACCAGGACCGTGGTCTACTGGTAACACTGCGCTGTCATCGCTTGGAAAGACCTGAAAGTGGAAATATTTTCCTATAAAAAATGTCCTGTCACAATCATAGCCTTTATTTCTGACCGTACTATTTATGGTACAGTGGAGACCACATAAAGCTATACACTTGCAGTACGATATTAACCCCTACAGTGAAGAATATAAGATAGGTCCAAAGTCCGAAATGTCTAACTTGTTGCGGTCACCTCTGTACAATGTACATGTCATGCAATTTTGAACGTAACAAATTAAATAAAAATTCAAATATTAGAATTAAGAAAGTTATATCATGCAAATTATAAATAATTGTGAATTTTGTATTATTAATATATAATGTTTTCTCATAATGTGTTGTTGACACATAGGCCTCCTCCAGCATTTTCCATCGGTAATCATTTTCAATTTTGTAATTATTTTTTATTGAATGAAAAAAACAATTTATAGCTTAGCTGCCCAGGGGGAATAGTTTTCCATGATATTTTGTCAATTTAAATGATTTTTGCTTGTGCGCCCTTAAGTTCTTGATGGACCAGAAATAGGATCCATAGCTGTCAAATAGTCATCTGGTCTTTTCATTGCATCGAGATGATCATTTTACAAACCATTCAAAACCGCTACCGCTGTACTGTCTTCTTTACCCGGAACATCCTGAAAACTTTTTTTTTTCATTTGTTTGCTCCTTAGGCCGGGTCTCCTGCGTTTTGATTTGAGTATCCTAAGCAATGACCTTATCTCATTGATCCTAAGGAATGGATATCAATATAATATTATATTATTATGGGTTGGGGTGTAGATAAGGGGGCACTATGGGTAGAAATCGTGCCCCCTTCGAGAGAGGAGAGGTGCAATTAAATGGGTGTAGAGAAAAAAGCCAAGTTGTTGGGAGGCTTGCCAAATATTTAGAAAACTCTCGCAGGCTCCCGAAGAAAGTAAACTTACCGAATCGTATTCTTTGTACCTGGACAAGGAAATCGGTACAATTTCAAGTCGGGATCGGTGGCCACTGTACTCCTGCACTTTCTGTTTTCTTCCTGCATCTTGTTTATTTGTTGTGAAAACTTTACTGAACTCAATTTCAAAGAATAAAATTTTCGGAACAGAAATCGTTTTTTCTTCGTATGATAGTTTATTTTTTTATTTTTTTTAACAGCTCTAGAAACCAGTTTATTTTACAGTGATGATATTGATGGCGTACTTTCTGAAGCTCAAGTGTGGGCCAGTTGAACACGTGAAAGGGGCAGATCTTCTTCATTATCTTCAACAACTGCAATGATTTAATTATCTAGTTGTTCGTGACTACGATGTAAATGTAATCGTTTGACTAAATCTTACTTTCTTACAATACTCTTAATGTCAGGCAGTTGGACTATAGTATCATGTGCAAATTTGCACTGCTGAGCACTGATAAACACAAATGATTTGCACGCTTTCAGTCTTGAAATCTCGTTCGAGATCACGACCTGTTCGGCCGAGACGAACGAGATTTCAAAAACGAGAGTGCCAGTCCACGATATTCAATCTCGAAAAATAGCTTGAGTTGCATTCCCTATTGACACCCCCTCGGGGATTTGGGTCGTGACAATACGATGTTTTATACAGGCTACCAACTTATGCGTGTAGTTAAAAACAAAAGTTTATAAAATGGTGTTACTTTTTCAGTAAAATGTGAAATTTGTATTTATGAAAATCAAATTCATCACTTGGTGATGTCGAGGTCACGGGCTTGACCGAGGCCAGGAATGCCTGGTCACACGCCTGCCCCAATCAAAATTCTTCGTTTGCGTTACATTCACAAAAGCTATGGGACGAGCCCCTCTGTCGCCAAGTCCAGGAACATCTCTTAAACACTGCGACAAACGCTGCAGACCGGGCTCGCCTCCTAGCCACTAGTGAACCAGAGTCGGGGTATTGGCTAAACGCTTTACCATCGCCTAATATCGGCACCTTGCTGGACCGCACCACTTTCTCACTAGCCATCGGACTGCGACTGGGCGTCAATTTGAATGAGCCACATCGCTGCCGTTGCGGAGAGAGAGTCGACCGCCTCGGTCACCATGGCCTGTCGTGTCAGCGCAGCGCTGGCCGCCTGCCTCGTCACGCCAGTATCAACGATATCATCCGTCGGGCTCTTGCGAGCGTAAACGTACCTGCCATTCTGGAACCGAATGGCCTGTCACGTGACGATGGTAGGAGACTCGACGGGATGTCGTTGATACCCTGGAAGAACGGGAGGTCCCTGGTGTGGGACGCGACTTGTGTTGACACAGTTGCTCCGTCCCACTTACAGGTGACCTCGTCACAGGGCGGGGGACGGCGGCAGCGTCTGCGGAGGAGGCGAAACGGCGCAAATATGTATCCCTTGGCGTAGGATACATATTTGTGCCTTTTGGCGTTGAAAACCTCGGGCCGTGGGGGCCGGGAGCGCGGCAGCTCTACAAAGAACTGTCGTCGAGATTGGTCGACGTTTCCGGAGATCCCAGGGCTGGCGCATACCTCGGCCAAAGAATTGGCCTAGCAATTCAACGAGGTAATGCTGCCAGTATCCTGGGTACTCTTCCACGTGACGACAGCGATTTCGGCTGAATTTTTTATCTACTTTAATTAAATATTTTTGCTAGGTAGTTTTAGTTTAGTTTAGTTTATTTCGTAGAATAATTTAGTTTTTTAAATTAGTTTATTTAAGTTTTGTTAATATAACCTCCTTCTTCACAATCAGCCGTACTATACGTACTTGCCGCTTTAAGGAAGTTGACTGTTTAGATTGTCG
The DNA here is from genome assembly GCA_910592155.1 of Ypsolopha scabrella. Classification (NCBI taxonomy): domain Eukaryota; kingdom Metazoa; phylum Arthropoda; class Insecta; order Lepidoptera; family Ypsolophidae; genus Ypsolopha; species Ypsolopha scabrella. Next base: position 18,188,877 of record OU342982.1, read on the forward strand.
GCACTTATCATACATTGTTGTGATGAAAACACTTGTAATTTTCCACAAATTTATTTAAGATTACACTACATTGTACAATAAACGAACAGTTTTTATAAGAGTGCATAATAAAGGTATCTAAATGTTTTTTTTTTACAATAAACTTACGCTTGTCTTAAGGATTAAGGGCGCTCGTCCAGGAACTGGAATTGTGATGGCAGGAGCTGCATTAATCAGTATTTCCAGGGACTTCCCCAAAAATCTACGTAAGTCGGTAACAGACATATGACTGATACTACGCAACTGCCTATCCACTCCCCCGGTGTTTGAATTAACTTTTCTTTTTTGCTATCACAAAGATGGAAAACAGGTAATCACATTTTAGTTAAGTATTTAAGTTAATGCATCAAGCCATTTTTAGGCTTATATAGTTAACACCACTAAAGAATTCCCGCGAATAATGACAATTATAAAAATGAATAAATTCACAAAAAAGCACTTTGAAAGCGGCGGCACTTTTAGGTCAACAATTGTTAATCATAAAAAAGTCCGATATTCAATATCATCATATTGTCACTTGTTTACCAAATTCTCTCGGTCCGTCTGGATGTATTTGTCTTGTAAGTTTAGACGTTAACATACAGTTACATCAAGCTTACACTTGCAGTACGACATTAGCCCCTACAGAGAAGAATATAAGATAGGTACAAGTCCGAAGTGTCTAACTTGATGCGGTCTTCACTGTACCACCTTCGTCTAGACTCGATAACTTGGCCCTTATAGGGTGCCCAATGTGCCCATGCTTACCATAGAAAAATTATTTGTCGTATGGCAATTTAAGTTGTGGTAGAGCTGATGCCGGGCTCGACTGTGGAGGTACCACCATCTTACTCGCAAATCCTCCCGAAGTTATTCGGGGAGAGTAAGAGAACAGCTCTCAGGCAAAACCAGGCGGCCCACCATTGCCTGGGCCCGACGGATGGAGGTATATCCATCCCCAATTGCCGAGCCTTACATAAAACAGACTAGTGACGGGCAGCGGCGTCACTAGTGCAAAGGTTTCGGTACCGCGCTCACCAACCCGCCTGCCCAGCGTGTGTGAGTATGGGCATTTCTTCTAGGAGGACCACCAAGAGTAGCGAAATCCTGGAAAGGCCTATGTCCAGCAGTGGACGAAACAGGCTGATGGATGGATGGATGGATGGCAATTTAAAGAGCAAGCGCGGACGCAAGACACAACCGTTTCCTCTTTTGATCACTACTTTCGGTCCCGTTGCAAAATGAACAACTTATCTTATATTTAAATAAAATGTATGAAATAAAATAGTTTCATCAGGAGTTTTTAACGGAATTGCGTCGTTTTATAGATTATATTTCGCGTGGATGTCCTTACCAACTTAAAAGCGTGTTTAATGTTGTTGTGGACATTAATTTTCAACGTAATGCATACAATTACACAACTTTGGTAGAAAAGTCTTATTGACATTAAACTATGGTCGGGAAATACCATAAATCACATTTATTTACTACTTTATATTTAATTCAATAATAATAAAAACAATAATAAATTGTGCATTTTGTGCTGAGATCAAAACTGTTCCCCTTAACGTTTATTTCGAGGTACGCAGACCGAAAATAAACGGAATTTGAATCTGCGACCTACAGACCAGCTTTTTTTTTTGTTAAATAGTAGCGATTGTTGGCAGTTTGGGAAACATCATCATTTTGAGAAGAACACTTGTACTCTTTCACTGATACAACCTTCAAGCGGTTTCACCTTACGGTATTGTCAAGAAATAAATATAACTAAATTGCTGTATGATTGCTCTTTTAGTATTCTTACTTGTACCCACCAGACATAAAACCTGTCTATGATTATGATAATATAAAACCAATATATAGTATAGGTGGTAGAGCTGATGCCGGGCTCGACTGTGGAGGTGGTACCACCATCTTACTCGCAAATCCTCCCGAAGTTATTCGGGGGAGAGTAAGAGGACAGCTCTCAGGCAAAAAAACCAGGCGGCCCACCATTTCCTGGGACCGATGGATGGCGGTATATCCATCCCCAATTGCCGGGCCTGATATAAATTAGACTGGTGACGGGCAGCGGCGTCACTGGTGCAAGGGTTTCGGCACCGCGCTCACCAACCCGCCTGCCTAGCGTGTGTGAGTATGGGCATTTCTTCCAGGAGGACCGTCAAGAGTGGCGAAATCCTGGAAAGGCCTATGTCCAGCAGTGGACGAAACAGGCTGATGGATGGATGGATGGAAAACCAATATAGTGCAGATAATTAAATAAAACAGATATTACATTCTCACTCTTTATTTTCATATAACATTCTTTAAACATTTAAGTGTCTTTTCACTTTTTATTTCACTTTATATAATACACATTAAAATATTTTATAATACCTTTCTCTAAGATCACAACAATGTTACAATGAATTCCGAAATATTTACAGTAAATACCGCTAAAACTCTATGTTTATTTAAATATATTTACATCATAGTCTCGGCCATAATTAAAAGCACAAGTTAAAAAAACATAGTTGAATGTTATTGTTTGCAGAAAATGAATACTTGATTTTGTATTAAAAGAGGTTGGTCACTGTGTACCTACCTATGTAATTTTAATATAGTATGTATAACTCAAGTTTAAAATCATTTCATGAATTTTGTTCATCTTAAAACAGTAAGAAGAACTTACATAATTTTACTTTCGATGTTAAGTTAAAATGGACAGTTTATAAGAGATAGTAATTAAAGCTCCGGGAAAGAAATAAGCTTAATAATATTATTTTTACTGCCATTTTACTATGTTACCGACAACTCGCGGGCGAACAAAATACTGTAAATTGCGACAAAAATACTAAAAGTTTCAATTAACCTCCTACAATCTCCGAAATTTAAACACAATAATTGGTGAATGAATACTATTTTACTAGCTCAAGTTGTATTTTATCGAAAAATAAAGATCTTTATTTTTATTATTACATGTTAATTAAACATTTTATAAATTTAAATTTCAGCTCACTCCTTCCATAAACTAAGATTCTAAATGAACTAAAACGTCAAACAGTAAATTATTGTAATTTGGACCTTTTTATCTATCCACTACAACTGGAATTTATTCTTGCATTAGCTCCATGCTAACCTAGAGGTCATGACTTCAATGCCCGCCGTAGTCATAAATTTGTGTTTGTTGTTCGTGTTTCGGAAGGCGGTCAAGCTGTTCGTCCATTTGTGCCCAAAGAACAGCGATAGAAATCACCACTCATCACGTTTCGGACGTAATAACCGTCGGTGAAAAGCGGGTTTACCAAGTGTGGAAAGTGATTTGCATTTAACAGTTCTTTCACAGTTGGAAACACCCCTGACACTCCCTCAAAGATTCATGTCGTTATAATATATTGTGATGATGATGATGTATGGCTTATAGACTGGTGCTTACAGTTCGTTGAAATATTATTTTTTTGGGTTTACTATGTTTTCCGTAACCAAGTATTTTGTCAGTAAGTTAGTATAGTTGTCCCCAAGTCGGTATTTTGTCGGTAAGTTTGTATTTTTGTCGAAAGTTCAGTATTTGACGTATAGTGACGCTGCACAGTTAGCATAGAAGTGTCCCGCACTTTTGTTTATTTTTCGGAACTTTAATTATTTTCCATTTATAATTATAGAAAATACTAATAGGAATGCACATTTATATGAACTAAATTGGTTACATTATATTCTTACTTAACTAACAAACTAAGTCGTATTATATTTTAATTTTGATTTATTGACACAGTTGATAAGTTACAGTTTTAACAATTCTCTCTTTGACGGAACCTAACATTTAAGTACACGTTTTACTCTAAATCACGTTTAATACTAATCTAATAAATAAAGTAAACAAAAATGTACTTCTGAATATTATAAATACAACATATTTAAGAAGAATTTTAGGATTCCGGTAAGACCTTTCTAGTCTATCAGTGTCTTAACCTTTAGTTGGCGGCAAAAAACTAAAATGTATAAAAATAAAAGGTGACACTTATTTATACAGCCAAATTCATACTGGATACTCGGAAAATGCTTAGTATGTAGGTTCGATTGATGACCCTTTTTGTGAAATTTGTAAATTATTCTTATGTTGTTTCCTACAAACGCAACCTCAGCCCCGAGCCAATTTTTATGGGACGTCAACATTTTATTTTGCAAAATTAACAGAAAGTATTATCGATCCGTGATACTGACTACTTACCAAGCCTCCAGTATGAAATTGGCATACTAAAATTTCACCTTATATGTGGAAATTTTATTTTGCGTTTTCGGTGAGTCCTAATACCTTGACCTCGGTTGACCCCACGGAGTCTTATGTTCTTTATCGGTAGAGGAAAATACTTTGAATAATATAAATAGGATGAAAAAAAATCCCGTACTTTTCTCTCCCTATTCAGTCCTGTTACTGATAAAGAACATAAGTCGCTATGGGATCAAGACGTCAAAGTAATATCCCAGAGAACGCAAAATAACATTCCCATACATTTACTATGAAATTAAGATTGAATTTTTATTAATCAAATCAAGCCAAATTGCGCCGCGGCCATCCAGGTGTTTTTGAAGCTACTTAGATCGGTCGTCCCTACAAAGAGGGTAGGTTCATTTTTATTTTGAGGTAGGGTTGCTTGCAGTGGCTGCCCGGACTAACGGCATAGGAAAATGGTGACGGGAAGCGACGTCACTGGTGCAAGGGTTTCGGCACCGCGCTCAATAACCCGCCTGCCCAGCGTGTGTGAGTATGGGCATTTCTTCCAGAAGGACTGCCAAGAGTGGCGAAATCCTGGAAAGGCATATGTCCAGCAGTGGACGAAACAGGCTGATGGATGGATGGATAATTGTATAGTTTTCTGTAAGTACAAATAATAGGTTGTATGTTAGATAAATAGCAAAAAAAAAAAAAAAAAACCTGTAACATAAGTGTCCCACTCGGAGCTCCATCTAGCCAACTGTAGGGTATTATTTTGAACATTTTGAACTAAATAACTATGTATAGGTAAATGAAAATTGGCTGATATTTTTTTAAACAAAACATCTATCATTCCTTAAATGGTTTTTCTTGAAATTGTGTTGTAAAGTGCGTTTGTATAGATAACACAGTAGGTTGACCACATCAGAAGGTACATTTTTATTCGTCACAAGTTACGTATATTTTAATTAAGTACCGTTGAACGACGTTGTTGGATTTCGATTGATTTAAATGCATCCAAATTAAACAAGACACGTAAAATGCAAGGAAGTTTTGTGAAGACACGAATTGAATATTTTTGGGCACAAATACATCGATATCAAGATTTAAATCCTACACTATTGAATCATTTGGTTTATCAGCTTTAGACAATAACGGTACACTACTGTAATCCTTTAAGTTCTCCGAGCCTTTCTTCGTGCCATTATCAAACGAACTGGCTGTCGGCAATTTTGGTATCCAATTGTTATTACCAACTTTCGACTTACGGTTTCCTATGGAATTCATCTGGAAATCCTTAAGCTTCACTTTGGGTTGACCAGTTTGACTGACCGAGTTGTGATTGAGAGAGTTCACGTTCAATGCTAAAGAGTTTGAAACGCTATGCTTATCTGAATCGTCCCCGAAGTCTTTGCCATTACTGACTGGTTCTGATGGGTCCGAATGCTGTCTCTGCATCTTCAGGTTTTGCAGCAAAGGCTGGGCTTCTTTCGCTAGTTTGCTAATGTCGTTGCCTTTCTGTGCGAAGATGCCAGACCCTCGACGGCTGGATGATCTTGAGCCATTGTCAATTCGTTGTCGGAATGGTGTCAAGTGGGACAGCGAGCCACTTTCGGTTGAAAGCGTTTGCGTTTTGGTCAGCGAGGGCTTTTCTTTTGGGGCGTTGGGATCGATTGCTTCACCGATTAACCAATATGTGACTAGAGATCCTTTGCCCTGCAGAACAAAACAATGCTTTACTTAGAATGATTTAAAATTAAAATACATTGATGACATATGGGTATCCATTAATCAGCCTGTCATCGTCCATTGCTGGACGTAGGCCTTTCCAAGATTTCGCTTCTCTTGGTGGTCTTCCGACTTGTAGATATATTAGTTATAAATTATAGGTCATAGTACGCTTTCCATCAGACGCAGTAGTGGACAGGTATAAGCGAATGTATTGTGTAACAAACAATATTGGATTAGTGGTAAATCGAAATCTGCGAACAGAGTGACTGATGTATGCAGCCGAATTCGTACTGTGTCAAAAAATAAATACAAACTCCGCTATCGTGTTGGCATTTTAAATACTGCTAACATTATATTTTACCGATTGATCAAACTTGCAGTGTGACATTTTACAACTAATTTCAGTGCGTACATGCAGGGTATAACTTTAGTTTACTTTATCCTAAAGGATTATTCGCGTATCGTGTTTATGTTTGTGGCCGAAGAATGGCTTACTCTCTATCACGTTGGGCCGAAAAATCATAGGTGAGAATCGAGTGTCGACTGTTTCAGTGACACTCTAGATCCTGGGCTATACCTACCTATATATTGGACAATATGTTGTTTTTGTAAATAAGTAACTATTACATCCAAAACATACCTTCATAGCGACTTCCCCTCGGCATTCCAGCTTGAAGGTGCCGAAGGTTTCCAATAAGGCCTTCGTGGTCGGCGAGACGTGGATCTTGAGCGCTTCTCCGTTGGACTCCATCCTGGAGGCAGTGTTCACTGTGTCACCGAACAGGCAGTAGCGGGGCATCTTCAGACCCACCACTCCGGCTACACAGGGACCTATGACAAAAACAAAACGTTAACTTATAGGTGGTAGAGCTGATGCCGGGCTCGACTGTGAAGGTACCACCATCTTACTCGAAAATCCTCCGAAGTTATTCGGGGGAGAGTAAGAGAACAACTCTCAGGCAAAACCAGGCGGCCCACCATTGCCTGGGACCGATGGATGGCGGTATATCCATCCCCAATTGCCGGGCCTAATATAAAACAGACTAGTGGCGGGCAGCGGCGTCACTAGTGCAAAGGTTTCGGCACCGCGCTCACCAACCCGCCTGCCCAGCGTGTGTGAGTATGGGCATTTCTTCCAGGAGGACCGCCAAGAGTGGCGAAATCCTGGAAAGGCCTATGTGCAGCAGTGGACGGAACAGGCTGATGGATGGATGGATGGATGGAACGTATCTTCACGGCATGAATGCCCAAGGGGATGTCGCAGGTGTTCCTAAGTGTGAACTTGTACCATGTCACTTGGTACGCCTTTTCACCGACGATTATTACGTGGTGGTGAACCCTATCGTCTTAGTTCGAATGGACCTTGCGAACCACGCAGACCGAACATAAATTAATGTGCACGGTGGGGATTGAACCAATAACTTCTGGATAAGCAGGCGAGTGCTTTACCACTCGGCCACGGCGGAAAAAAGTTTATAATAAAGAAAGATACGGTATGTGATTTAGAATCACCACAAGGTAAAGAATTTTGCATAATATAGGGTCCGGAAAATTCCATGAATAAAAGCGAAAGTTACAGCGTTATAAAAACTAGTTTTCTATAACACGGAGGCGGTACAATTAATTCATGAACAAGAATCAAAACTTTTATGGATATCTGTTTAGGTTTCATTTAATAACCTATTAATTTAATTAAAAAAGTTTACACAGGAAGTATAAAATGTGAAAATTTTTACAAAATTTTAAGTAATAATAGTTCTTTTTTACTTAGTTTGAAATGCTGCTCAGTATAATCGGAACAGCAGCTGGTAAAATTATTTTAGCTCCTTACTAATACCTCTTGTGGGCTGTACGTTTTTATGGTGTAATTATTGTAACTTTTTACTGGCCATAAAGACGAAAAACGTCTTTGAGTCGTAAAAATCACATTCATTCGGAACGTTTTAATTTTCGAAAGGTCTTTGGTAAAAAAAACATTAAAAACAAGGGAACCACTCCTTATACACGTAGTCACAAGACGGTGTTATGAAACTTTAAGCAGCATTGTACCTATACTATTCAAACACTTTCTACCAGGATGCCCTCATTATTGAATATAACAATAATCGCCGTTGTTCTGGCCGAAACACATGCTCTTGAGGCATGTTATTACCTCGCAGTGTTTTTCTTCGAGGTTTAAGTGGCTGTTATTTCACGACAGTGGGTCAGGCTTGGCTGTAGTATAGCCTGACCGTTACCGCTGTGCACCGCCTTTGCGCCGCGCGGCGAGGCGGGGGGAGGAAAACAAAGAGTAGCATGAGTTCACATCATTCAAGTTACTAAGTACGATAAATTAAAATTATACCTTTTTATATTTGATTTCGATGCTGATTTGAATTATATGTTTAGTTTTTTAATAAAACACGACATATTGAAATAAAAATTATAATTCTAATATAACGTACTTAGCTACTTATTTCACTTACCTTATAGTAGTATCATATTTCCTAATAAATGTATAAAGTTTATATCCTTAAAAATATTGTAATCCAATCTCGTAAAATACGACAATATCGATCTCAGGTGAACTCATGCTAGTTCCTTTCCTCCCCCCGCCTCGCCGCGCATACCTCAGAGAGTGCACAGCAGTTATGGCCAAGCTATAGTACGATGTGTGTGAATGCTGGAGATTACAGCTGAACTGCTCACAAGGATAAGCGGAAACTCTCGTCATAAGATAAAATTACTGTGACTATACTATGCATGTCGTTGTATGATATTGATAAACTTTTATTTCAAGAAAGTGCGCTTTTTTGAAGAAAATAGGTTTAGCGTCACGGCGTAAAAATCGTAAAAAATATTGTGTTCTTATTTTGTGTATGTTTATTTTTTATTTATGTCGTTTATTATTCAGAATTATTAATAAAGAAATGTAAAATTTGTTTGTAAAAATTGTATGCTAAACTAAAATTAGCTAATAAATAGATCTTATATATGTACCTAGTTTGTACCGTTCACCCCTGTTTTAGCAAATAAATATTTCTTATTCTTTTCATGTTCTTCCCAAAACACGATTGTATAACACCTTAAAAATTCACACAACTCCATTCTAACGTCACTATCACGATCATAATCACATGATTACAGATTGATAGGTTTTTCCTTTAAGAGACACGCATCAGCCAAAAAACTGAAATGTTTATTTTCAATTGTATATCAAATTATGCTTTTGTCATGAAACATATTATGCCCCAGACATTTTCCCTCATGTTTTATTTCAAGAAAATCCTTTAGCAGTGAAGTTGATAAATGAAGTAAGCTCGGAAAACATGCATGGTTGGTATTTTATTAAAATTTCTTGTCGCATGTAATACTTAAGATAATACACGAGCATGAAAAATGTTTATTATGTATATAAACCTTGTGCTAAAATACAGAGTAAGATACATACATAAACTCGTACTTGCATTTGTCTTTGTCGTCTTCGGCTACGCTCCTGACATCTATTATACATTGTTCACTACTTTCGCATTCACCGATTTAATTATGATACTCATTATTAATGAGATCACTATTGACTAAAATTGGCTATATAATAAATAAATAATCAAGAAACTTTTTTTTTTTTGCCTTTTTATCTGGCTTCTTATAATGTGATTCCACACATTAGTTCCGCCAAAGTCGAGTTTTGTGCGAAAAGATTTTATTTTCGAAGTTGCCTTTTTAGGGTTCCGTAGTCCGACAAGGAACTCTTATAGTTTCGCCATGCTCTGTCCGTCTGTCCGGCTGTCCGCGACTTAGCGCAGAGACTATTAGTACTAGAAAGCTGAAATTTGGCATGGATATAAATATTCATCACGCCGACAAAATGGTAAAATAAAATCTTGAAAAAAATTTCATACTAGTAAACTGGGGATGATTTTTTTTTCTCGTCTATCCCATAGTGTGGGGTATCGTTGGATAGGCCGTTCAAAAACATTGTGGGTGTGTCAAGACTATTTTTCGATTTAGGGATCCGTTGGCGAAATATTAAGCTTGTGAAAATTTTAGTTAGAGTGGAGCGTCCCCCCCCCCCCTGCCGGCCAAACGGTTGTTTATAGAAATGTGAAAAAATTCACAGAAGTAGTATATATAATAAATTTAAAAGGAAAACTATCACAGCTAAGTAGGCTTTACAGGTTTACCAGTACAGGTAGCGCCAAACTTTTGGCGCCCTATAATGTATGGTACCAGAAGTTTAGCGCGGTCTGTATTAGTGGACCAACTATATGTACCGGGCAACTACGGAACCCTACATTGCGCGTGGCCCGACACGCACTTGGCCGGTTTTTTTTTACTGACATTAACATTGACATAATAAAAATAGCCCACCACCCCAGCCACAGAGAAAATAATTTATTGTGTGTAGTGTGTGCAAAGCCAAAAAAACCTTTAGAACAACAAAATTAAACACTAGCAGATAGCGCAAAATAGGAAACATAATTACTTTATACATGGACGCGATCGATGGACGGAAAATAACCCAAAAAAATGGTTTTGTAGATCTATAGGGTGAAATTCAATCAACCGACCAAATTCATACTGGAGACTCGGTTAGTGATCAGGAACACGGTTCAGTAATCCTTTTGGCCAAATTCGAAAAATACATTTTTCTGCTCCCATACTGGTTGGACTAGTTTAAGTACAATTCCTAGTGCAGACACTATGGGACAAAATATATATTTTTTCGAATTTCACCTGAAGGGTCATTGAACCTTGTTCTTGATCACTAACCGAGTCTCCACTGTAAATTTGGTCAGTTGATTGAATTTCACCTTGTATAAAGTATCTTTAGTATAGTGAAAGAATCATTAAAATTACTTTAAGCATTCGGAAGGAGTAGGAAAATTCTTGCGTAAATCATACGATACTTACGATTGGTTTTTGTCAAAAGCAGAAACGATTTTTTATTTAGTAAACATGGAATTTATTTTTGATTACATATCTCATACCCAATATGTATTTTTTTAAAGTGTTTTGACCACCCTTGTATGGAAGAAGGCCTTCAAAGTTAGGTCTTAATTGCAGTTTGAGTATACATTCACCTTAAACAAATAGTCCAAAATAGGTGCGACCGCAAGCGAGGCGAGGGGCATGTTAGGTTGATTGCTGCTAGCATTATTGCTGGTAAGCATAAATTCGGAAGTCGAGCGAAGTAGAGCGGAGCAAGGCAACCCCTGTTAATTTTAACAGCAATCATGATATGGCCAACCAAATCATGATATGGCTACGACAATCTATCTACGGCTAAAACAATAAGACATTTCCTTTGATTTAAAACATATCGCTCCTTTGCAAAACTGTATCGATTGATTCCACATATCATCTTCACTATTATTAATATATCTGTAAATATTTATAAAGAAAAGCCGAGAGGTTTAATACATTTTATTATCGATTGATTCCATAATGCAAATGATTTTATTTTTAGTAGAAGAGCAGAATCTTTTCGCAGCCAAGGTATAATTTTTCTAAAGATTTGAATGTAGTTTTTATTTTCTCTAAAAATTTCCCGACCCTGATAGTTTGGACTATTCCCATACTGTCCTATATCAACGCGCAATCCTGTGTAAATGATTCCTAGTGAAGATAATTCCGCCCATCGAGAAATGTATGTGCATGATGCTGGTGGGCAATGGACGAGAGACCGACGAAAATTGCATGGAGAAGAAGAAGCCAATGCCAAACAGTGGGTGGATGTGGGCTGACTGATGATGATGTTTTGTTTGAATACCATATAGTTTAACTGTGAAGGAAAACAAGCGAAGTATGGCGACAAGACTAATCCCCTACCACGTTGGGACATATAATCGTTGGTAAAGAAGAGTGTATAAGCAGATATTTGACAAAGAGGCGAGTTTAAGACATTAACGAAAGTCTTTCAACAAAAAGTCAAGAATAATAGGTGTGAGGACCTTATCGGTTTACATGTAAATAAATTTGGAGAGTCGAGCCTAGTTATAACAGAAAATAATTACGAATTACCACTTTTTGGGTCTGTGTTTACGAAGTAATTAGTTTTATTACAAAAAAGCAATTTTCCCCATCATACGCTTAAATGTCGTGACGATTATTTTTACTATTTCTATAATGAAGTATTAAAACACTTATGCTTGGATTATCTCACGAAGTGAAGTCTGTTTGGCTATGGTTGTAGTAGAGACGTGTACGCACGTATAAGCACGTTTATGTTCCATGTGGGTGGCGCGTTTTCTAGCTCTTCCGAGGTTAGGCACAATAGAAAAACCGGACAACTCGCCCACCGAGGGTGAAAGACTATATTTTTATGATTTAATTATAAATGTATATATTTCCAAGCATTCCCGAGATAAAAGGCCTTGACAGGCAGACGGAAGGATGGACAAACAGACACCAAAGTGATCCTATATCTATATGGGCTCCGTTTTTTCCTCTTGAGATACGGAATTCTAAAAAAGTCCGTGTGCACGCACTACTACGGAGGTACCGTAGCCAAACGGACTTTGTGAGATAATCCAAGTATAAATGAATAAATAACAGTTTAAACCACATAACGTACGCGTTTTCAAACTCTGAGCAAACACAAATCCGACATCACTTTAGCCTTTTAGCAATTCAAATTGCTGTAATTCATGAACGAATCGAATTTCCCAGAACCACATGTCCCGGAAAGCTCGAGTGAGTCTTCTATTAGCTTAAGTTTGCTCTTGTGTCGCATCAATTTGTATTTTATATAAACAGTGAGTACAACTAAGGGGTATCGCTTTTGCAATACAATCTTCTGACCCTATAGTTGAAAATTCTTCAAATGCTGTCGCAATGTCATTTTCTACATACATGCACGTCCTTATTGATGTAAAATACAAGCGACAAGAAAGCCTAATAATTTTAGTGCAATAGTTGTATTTGAGCTCTTAAATGGTACAACACCACTGACCATAGTTCATATTACCCTTATAAAAAGAAATCTTGGGTTCACAAGTGTAGGTATGTACGTTTATGCTAATATGTAGTTGTTGGGGAGAAGTTTCCCAAAACAATTTGCAAATTCATGAGATTACTACCCATCCGCTGCGACAGAAGCTGCAACAAGTCAAAGGGTTTAGTAGTGACAGCTGTTCCAGAACATTGTTATTTTACGGTCAACAATTCTGTTTTGTGGCCAAAACGTTGTCATATTTTGCATTTTCCCAGGATAATTAAGAAAGTCTGGCTAAAACACCGTTTGTTTGAAGCTGATCCTTCTACTCGTATAACATAATGCAATGACAGGGAAAAGTTGGACTAAAATCGACGCGATAAATACTCGTACCAAAATAATATAACGGAACATGAAACATGCGTGCCAGGGTGGCTAAAAGTATTACTGTTTTATTTTCTTATTGTAATAGTGGAATTATACTTTGAAGCAAACTAGAAAAAGCTCAAATAAAATAAAATGAAAAATATTGAACTAAATCTTCTGCCCCTGCACTTGATTAAAAGTTTTACAAAATGAAGGATTTCTTTTTCACTGTGGGGTAAGTGATAGATGAGATAAGGTACACAAATACACACATGTACTATTGATCAATGATCAAATCGAGATCAATCAATTAATCAATCAAGATGAAGATCAATGTGTTTGCGATGGGCCTGTATACCTTTATCTTTTGCTGACTGTACCTTTTAATGATAATAAGAAACAAATATAAATGCTAGCTCACCAGAATGGACACCGATCCTCAAATTCAGCGAATCATGCGGCCTATGTCTGATCTTGAACCGGCGCACCGCGTCTCGTAACGCCAGCGCCATGCGGCATATCTCACAAGCGTGGCGCGTTCCGTTTCTTACAGGCAGCCCTGAGACCACCATGTAGGCATCACCGATCGTTTCCACCTGAGAAAATATTATCAACAAATAGTATTCTATCTCCATACAAGGGGCCGAAACGAACCACCGCCAAAACATGGTTCAACTCGGTTTACGACAGTCGCGGTCGCACCGCAGTTACGTACGCACGTTGTCTTTGTGACGTTCCCGCGCATTTTTATAAACTATGGCATGAAATTACAGAGTATGTTGTGCATTGTATGGTTGCTTAAATACAACTTTTATAATAATAATATAACATTATCAAATGCGTAAACAGTCAGTTGGCAGCCCTAGGGCGTGTTTAGGCGCCGAGCGGCCGTAGGTATTGATTTCAAGGACACCGCCTAGTTAAACTACTGTTGTATACTATGCTTTCGCTTACACGGCCAAATTCATACTGGAAAGTCCGCAAGTACCAAGGTTCTCTGTTTGCAAAATATGGATGATATATAATATTTTTTTTTTGTATCTTTACTTGTTCAAGAACAACCTTGACTCAATTAGCACAGAAAGTCTAAATTTTATTTTGCGTATTTCACAAAACGGGTCAAACTTGGTCCTGACCAGTTACCGAGTCTTCAATATAAATCTGGCTATATAAGGTGACTTTAATTTATCAACCAAACTCATACTGGGGGGTTGGTAAGTGATCAGTAACACGGATCGATAACACTTTTTGCTAATTTCGCTGGACTGGGCTTACGTTTGTAAGGAACACGAAAAGAATAATTTAAGAATTACACAAAAAGGGTAATCGAACCTTGTTACTGAGCACTTACCGAGTTTTGTAAGAATTTGGCTGCATAAATTACAGTCACCGAAAGTCACCTTGTATTGACGCGACATTCTTCATTTAATATTTCCATTACTTTAGAGATTTCCCAATAGGATTGACAAATTTAAATTATTAAATATTAGGGCGAAGAGATACGTGTAATATTAACACAAAGTTTGTATTTTACAGGACTCATTAATCATCAATCAACTATCATTAACTATCTCGCTGGTACGGTACTACCAACTAGTTTCATGTCGTAATGATGTTATTACGTAATTATTCCAAGTATTTCAAAATATTTCAATTCATTAAATCAATACAACAGTATTATTTTATTACATAAAACGGCACTTCCATTAGTTACTGTTCTTGAGTAAAGGGGGACCCTTAAGAAGAGCGTCTTATTCAAATATCTTCAAAAGAAAGAGGTTCATTACTTAGAAAGTAATGAAATGGAAGGCTGTTATTAAAGTAAGGGTCGTTAAAAGGATAAAGCTTAATTATGGGCCCCTAATTAAATCAAAATTTATGATGAATTGATGATACATAATAGTATTTGACGTCTTAAAATGTACCTATATAAATTTTATATCTTGCTTGATAATGTTTTTTTACAAGCTAATATCCACTGCGAACCTTAACGGCGACACGCATGGTATGGTAACACTTCCTTAAGGGGCTATTTCGCTAAAATCGGCACTTTTTGATGTTGTTTACCTGCTTTTCAGAAGAAGCCACTAATTTGATAAATTAGTATATTTAAGCACCTTTTTTAGTTTTCTTCGGTTCAGAAACGCGATTGCAGAACTTTCGCTAGATAGGAATAATTAATTGAAATGTGGTCTTCTTCGACACTTTTTTTTCATAGTTTGTCAAATAGGAATGACAGACAGACCTCAACGATGTTTTATTATATAGATTTTAAACAATGTCTAAATTTTGTTAGTTTGGAATTTCGATAACGATTTTAGTTAATTTTATATTAATTTAAAGCCGTCATTTTGCTATTTTTTCCGGAATCCGTCCCTCTCGTACTGCGGGTCGTTCCGCGTGGAGTGACAGTGACTTTTGCAAGCGTGACATATCCTCTTAATGTACTATCGAGGAAATTTCCGTTGACAGACTTTGCGCTATTATGTTCTTCTCAATACGGACAAGAAGTGAGACTGGATATCCTCCCCATGTCGCACAGCACGTGATTCGCATATAAGTATTTGTAGGTTATGTAAAAGAAACTGGTCAAGTGCGAGTAAAAATATAAACTTATTCCACGGGCAGTGATGGACTAGCATCTTAACTTGACACTAACGATGTATTAAAATCTATAAATCCAAACGGTCTAATTAAGTAAGTCCCTAATAATTCTTGAATAATGAAATATAGTAAATTTTCAAAAAAAATTATCTAGACCTGTACTGAACGAAAGTCATGTGGCTGAGCTTACACGCAACTGCTTCTCCCGTCTCAAGGTTCTTTATAGGATAAGAGACTACCTTTGTGAAGACATGAGAGTTAAATTGTGTGAAGCCCTGGTGCTCTCTAAGCTTAACTACTGCATTGCTGTATATGGGCCATGTCTCCTTAAAAGGTCCATGCGTCTAATTCAGCGGATTCAAAACGCCTGTGCTCCGCTTCCGTTTGTCAGTAAAACAGAAATCTCTGTTTTAAAAGAGGTTTTCTAAATATTATTTTCTCTGCTATGAAAATTAATCAATCAACCAAATCTTCGGGCAAAACGATGGTAATGAAATGCTTAATCTAGTATATAAACTGCTAATTACATATGTTTTTTTATTGCTGGGAAAATGGAGATCCATGTCGCCAAAATTTCATGGCGTCGCCTTAACTTGATATCTCTGACGAGGCCCGAGAAAAAAGGTCTTGAAAGACGGCCAGACAAACGGACGACAAAGAGATCTTAAAAGGGTTCCTTTTTTACCAATGAGGTATCGGGATCCCTAAAAGCAGCAGCGCGTAGCATCGCACGGCGTACCAAGATTTCTTTTTCTCTCCCTTTTTGCTACGGCGTAACAAGTGCTACGACTCTATAGTTTTCCGCCTTATAGACCTGCTACGTCGTCGTAATTTGAAGGCCTACACGATAAATTTTAATTGGCGAACAGGAACCACTTTTTTCTTATTGAGTACCTAATGACACCTATTCTCGTGTACCAAATATTAGATTTAGAGCTGCCATAACCTAAAACTTTTCATTGCAAAATAGGCTATAAGGCAGATGGATAAAAGTTAAATGAGCTTGTATTATTTTAGGTTTTTCAACTCTAAATTTAAGGTTTGCTGCACGATAATAGGTCACATTGGATGGCCATTACATTGCAGCAGAATTAGCAAATTTTATAAATATGTGTTTGGTAAAAGGTATCCTGACGACCTAAAAAAATCTATAATCAGGCCCATTTACAAACAAGGCAATCATTTAAACTAGAGTAATTATCGGCTCATTGCTGTACTATCAGCCATAAATAAAATTGTAGAAAAAGTTGTCGTTGAGCAAATTGGTACTTTTTTAGAGCATAATAATGTTATATCTGAGTCCCAATATGGTTTCAGAAAGGGTCGTAGCACCTCGTCGGCTCTGGCAAAATTTAGTGATTATGTAAACAGCCATCTGAACAAAGGAAGACAGGTACTTGCGTTGTTCATAGATTTCAAGAAAGCGTTCGATACGCTCGAACATAATCAGCTGTTACAGGCGATGGATGAGTGTGGGATAAGTGGTCCAACCAACCAGTGGTTGCGCAGTTACCTCAATAATAGAACGCTACGCACAGTCATCAGCGGAACAGCTGGGTCTGAGGCCAAGGTCAGTGATGGCGTCCCGACTGGTTCAGTGTATGGACCAGTCGGGTACATTAATACTTCTACTTAATAAAGAAAAATAAATTTACCTTGTTTAAAGGTAAAATTAAAAACAGCTTTTTTGAAATTGTAATTTTTATTATTTAAGTAGGTATTTACTATTATTAACTCGTGTTTTTATAATTAAGAAACTGTAAGCTAATCAGTGTAAAGAGCGCATCACGCCAACAAACTGTTGTACAGTTTGGCGTAATTGTATTTTGTTATCTGTGTATTTACCATAAATAAACAAAAATTAAAAAAAAAATAGTTTTATGAAACATTATTTTTTTGTCATATTTCTTTGGCAAAAAATAATTTCACTTTAAATTCATTGGCACCCTACGCATCCTTGTTGATCAAAATAATCACGTCAATAGCGGCTATAAAAAAAACGAGGTAAAATGACCCCATAAAAACTGTGCCGGGCACATGTTTAGTATGGCGTCGGCTCCTTTAGCACTGTCACTGTGAATCTACCAAATACGTCTGGCCCAGTTCACATGACAGACAGTAAGAACTCATCATGAAACTTTCTCATACCATTCTGGTACCATTGTCGAAAGAAAATTGGATAGAAATGCGTCATCTGCTACTGTGACGTAATGGCCACACAGTACCGAGTGAGGAAATTCATCATGTATTAGTGTCAGGGGATTAGCGATCTGTTTTATTTCTTACCTTATAAACATCATAATTCTCCAATATCGAGTCGAATAGAGTGTACAAATCGTTCAGGAGGTCCACGACTTGCATCGGCGTGGACGCAGCCGAGAGAGCGGTGAAGCCAACTATGTCTGAGAAGTAGATGGTGACTTGCTCGAACGTCTCCGCTATGACCGACTGGCCCTTGATGAGCTGAGATGCTACTGACCTGGTGGAACAA
Organism: Ypsolopha scabrella; assembly: GCA_910592155.1. NCBI lineage: Eukaryota > Metazoa > Arthropoda > Insecta > Lepidoptera > Ypsolophidae > Ypsolopha > Ypsolopha scabrella. The sequence goes on from OU342982.1 coordinate 18,207,195, forward strand.
TAAGGAAAATGTAGGTTTGATGCGTTTAATTGGTAATATGTTATATCGTTAGGTGTGTTTTGTGTGTGTGTGGACTCGAATATAAACCTCTTTCTGTCTAGAAGTACGACAGTGGAAACATCCTAATTTAATCGGTACGTTTATAAGAGAGGTAGGAAGCGGGCCGCCTCTTTGAATGATGTACTTTTATTTACCTCTTCTTTTATGTTTGTCTTCCTCTTCCATACAGCGGTGCATTACACCGCCTTTAAGTGGGGAAGTGAATACTTGAACTGATTCGAGTTTGAGTCACAAAAGACCTCCATTAATAACCTGGGGTTGATGTTGGCGGTCCATTATAATTATAACTTAAACTCAGTAGTCACCTATGAAGTTAGTTATTCTTATTATGTGGAAAATAAACCTGTTGCGAGTATTTATAATAGGAGAGGAGCATTGGCGTAACTAGGATTTACAAAGGGGGGCCGGCCCCCAGCTCCAACTCAGCAAATATCTGTTCTCGATAATGTGATCGAAATGAGATAAATGGAGATACTCATCCTGAAATGAATAAACAACGTCCGTCTGTGATACCATTTATTGGGAACTGAATGTAACCGATTACCCTCACTCGAAGCTCATCCTACATTGCTAAATCTACTACATACACTATAATCATTCAATCTTAACGCAATATGAAATTTTAACCTAATCATAATAGCGCCCAAAAATCAACTACAACATCTATTATACTATTACATCAATCCTTATGTCTAGGTGTTGGATTTCTAGTACTCCGTACTGGCCTACTTATTGTCTGTGACTGCGGCAGGTTTATAGACACATCCTTGTGCGGCGGCGAGACTTCTAGTGGCTGAGTAATTACGGTATCGGGCCCTTGTCTGTATGCCTCTACATTACTACTATACCTCGCCTCACCCGCAGTTTCTGACGACAGTGTACTAGTCCCTTGGTTTGACTCGCAACGCGGAGGTGTACTGAGAAGGGAACCACTGGACCTCTGCCTCAATTGATCGATGTGTCTATGCGTCTCTATACCGTCCGAACTTCGAACCGTGTAATCTGTGCTACCTAGACGTTCAGATACTTCCCCTGGCACCTGTTTATTACCCCACTGATATTTTCTGTACCATATCATATCTCCTGCGTTTAACTGTCTGTTGCTACCCCCTGCTGCTTCACTTTGAATACCTTATCAGGATCTGTCTTGATGCCGTCTTTAGATATTATAAATCCTAAGTATTTAACTTCCTCTACCAGGAACTCACTGGCTTCTTTTTAACTTCAATCCACTTTTAGATAATCTACGCATGACCTCTCCTAACGACTGCAAATTCTCAGCCATATTCCGACCTCCTACTATGACGTCATCAATAAACACCCCTGTGTACGGAATACCTTTCAGTAAATTAGAGATAGTGCATTGGATAATACCCGAACAGACAGACCCCTACTGGTGTTTACAACTGTGTATTTAGATGACTCCTCAAGTTCCAATTGATTATATGCTTGTGATAAATCACATTTGCTAAATATTACGGAGCTATTTAAGGTCATCAACAAGTCCTCGAACCTAGGTAAAGGGTACCTATCGACCAATAAGGCAGAGTTCAAAGTGATCTTATAATCCGCACATATTCTCAGTCCACCATCCGCTTTACTAACCGGTACGAGAGGCGCCCAGTCGGAACAGTCGACCGGCTCGATCACTCCATCTCTAAGCATCGCGTCCAGCCCCGCGTCCACCCTGTCTCTCAGCGCGTAGGGCACTGGGTGCGCGCGCCAGAACACCGGTACCGCGTCGTGACGCACCCGCAACGTCACTCTGCCACCTGTAAACCTGCCCAGCCCACCGCTGAATAGCTCCTTATGTCGGCTTATAACCACTTAAACACAGCTGATTAAAGTCTTCTTACTCCAATTCACTTAAGTCCTCTTCCTCCTGGTTGGAAAACGCCGCCTCTAGGTGGTGAAATGACTTTCTTTCTTTGTAACCTTTGTATCCAACCCAACTGCGTCCAGCGCGGTCCACCCAGTCCGGGCATACACGCCTCAGGTGGCCTTCTTTTCCACATTTGCTACAAACTGCCTTCTGGAACCAACAGTCCTGAGTTCCATGGCTGCGTGCACCGCACGCATTACAACAAATAGTTTCTTCCTCCCGCTGAGAGTTCTCCGATGCTGATTGGCGCGCGCCGCTCGCTCGGCGACCCCAAGCATTTATTGGGAACTGAATATAACCGATTACCCTCACTCGAGGCTCATTCTACATTGCTAAATCTACCTACATACACTACATATCCCTACAACGAGATTACATTCAAACCAAAAAACCAAATCAATGACGCCTTAAATTCGATATGGCATCTTTTTAGATCAATAATATAGGGGAGGGGGGCATATTCCGAGGGGGCGTGCCCCCCTGGCCCCTAACTAATTACGCATATGAAGAGGGGGAGGCTTGTCGATTTATGAAAAATTCGTGGACGGTTTTGGAGGGTGTCTGGACCCATGCAACTCCTACGTGCTTGTATGGGCTACTAGCCGCAACCGCAACCGTACGCAAACATAAAAGTAAAAGGCCAATCCTAAATTGGATTATATTAATCTAAGCAGGTATTGCGAAAAGCACTTAAAGAATGAAAACCTTTATGTAAAAGTGAACCAAACTGAAAGTTAAATTTCAGTTTTCTATTATTGCCATGGATCTGACCTTAGAGTAGGTTAGTAAAGTATATTTACCTGTATGTTTGGCTAAATAATGTAAATTTAAGCAGTGTACATATACGTACATATATGTTTTTAATTTATCAAATAACAGCCAATCATTGAATATCTTTCAAAAACTAACCGCGGTGCCATTTAAAAAAAAAACTCTTTGCAATCTGATTAAATATGAATAATGCACTAACTGTGAAAACCAACACTGTAGCCGTGCGTTTTAATGCGTTTTAACACAAGTATATTGTACTTTCTATATTATTTTTAAGCCGATTTAACAAGTTTCGTTCAGTCCCATTCATAGCTACGCAATTTAAAATTGGTATTTTAAGTTCTGATGTTGACATTATACGACCCCTGAACAAAAGTATTGAAATCCCACTAATATCCCACTTCCCACTAATATATATACGGCTCTGCCGGACCTGACGGGGTACCACCCTACCTGGTAAAGGATGCTCGCAGGGTACTAGATGAGCCGTTGCTGCATATTTTTAATTTATGTCTTTCAGCATGCGCTTATCCCGATGCATGGAAGGTCACAAAAGTCATACCAGTGCCAAAAGGTGACTCAGGGTCAGACGTGGGTGATTTTAGGCCGTTGGCAATACTGTCAACGTTTGCGAAGGTCTTCGAGTCTAGTCTGCAGAGGTCAATTTACTTACAAACGTCTCAACTCTCGGACGCACAACATGGGCTTAGACCGGGCCGCTGCACCACCACTAACTTACTGTGCTTCATGTCGCACGTGGTGCCGTCGCTGGACGCAAGGGGGCAGGTTGACGTTGCTTACTTTGATTTCAGGAAGGCGTTCGATACTGTCGATAATGACGTGCTTCTTGAGAAATTTGCTGGCGTCGGCTTCACTCCGCGCCTTCTTGAGTTCTTTAGTAGCTACTTGAGAAACAGGCGCCAGTACATGCAGTATGCTGGACATGCTTCCAACACGTATTGCACATATTCGGGTGTTAGCCAAGGAAGTAACCTCGGACCTCTGGAATTTAGTATAATGATAAACGACCTTCCGAACGTGCTCAAGAATGCCGTCTGCTTGTTATTCGCGGATGACCTCAAGTTGCTTTGCACCGTTAAGGATGAAGCAGATTGCGTGGCATTGCAGCGTGACATAGATCGTGTCATGGAATGGAGTTGCAGAAATAAGCTGTACTTCAACGTATCGAAGTGTACGATAATGACGTATACCCGCTTGCATGCACCGCGTTACCATTGTTACGAAGTAGACGGGACAGCAATCCCTCGCGTATCGGAGGTACGCGATCTTGGGGTACGCATGACGCATGATTTAAACTTTCGTAATCACATCGAAGATTTGTGTAAGGAAGCTTTTAGAAAGTTAGAATTCATTTTGCGACATGCTCAGTGTTTTAAAAATATCGAGGCTGTAAAAGCCCTTTTTAATGCTCTTGTTTGGAGCCAACTCGAAACGAGTGCAATTATTTGGAATCCACATGAAGCTAAATATAACTACATGGTGGATAAAGTTTTAAATAAATTTTTAAGGTTTGTGGATTTTAAATTACATGGAGTTTACCCTTTCTTTCCACTTATGTATCCAACCCTATTTATTTTGGGTATGGTTGGATACAGTAAGCTTGAAGTGAGAAGAAACCTAGCGCTAAGAGTCTATTTCTTCAAACTTATTCTTGGAAAAAACACAATCCACAGGTGTTACTGTCGATAGGGCTGTTTGTGCCGAATAATTACCAAAGAGCAAGAACCCACAAGCTGTTCTATGAGCCTGTCATGCGGACAAATATGCTGAAGGAGGCACCAGTTACGAGAGCTATCCGATTTTTTAATAAAATTGATCAGGAGACGGATATTGACGTTTTTTACTGTTCGCTGACTGACTTTACAAGGATAGCACTGTGTTTGTTATGTAAATAAGGTAGGTTAAGTAGGTGTTAAGGTGTTATGTAATAAGTGATTTAGTTAATATTTTTATGTGGCTTATATTTTCATGTTTGTTAAGATCATAGGTTTTCAGATTCTTCTTTTTTAATTTTTAACAATATTGCTTTAGGTTAACCTGTAATAATTTTGTTTAGTTATTCGTAAATAAAAAAATAAAAAAATTATAAATGCGAAAGTTTGGATGTATGTATAGATGGATGTTTGTTACTCTTTCACGCCGTAACTACTGAACCGATTAGGCTGAAATTTTGCATGAATGTAGTTATAAACCGGGAATAGGACATAGGCTACTTTTTATCTCATCAATCAGTTCCTATGGGATGGAAATGAGGTTACAAGTTTTTTCAGAAAAGTGATGTGTCACCCTTTCACGTCGTACCTATTGATCCAGTTGAGTTGAAACTTTGCACAAATAATGTTTTAAATCTATAATAGGACAAGAACTAATTTGTATCCCATAAATCAGTTTCCATGGAAAAGCTTTAAAAGAGACATACAAAATGGGAAACACAGAGTCCCATAACACACACATTTCAGCAGCTGTGTTTACTGTAGGTAACAGTCCGAAAAATACTGACAAATTTTATAGGAGTATACAAAAACAGACAAAAACTAATTCAACGCGGTCGAAGCCGCGGGCAAAAGCTAGTACAAATTAAAGTTTCGTGGCACTTACTATACTTTATCATACTTTTAACCAACTTACTACGTATTACTTTTCTATTTTTCTGGACGTTGTTGAGGCTAGGTCAGAAACTTACAAAGTGGTGTTTCATATAGCTCCATTTACATACAATCAAACAAAACCATCCGCAAAACGTGTTACGTAACCTTTCCCAAACAATAACAACACGAAGTTTCTAAACTACTTCGAAACTTACTTGGGTAACAGTTGGTAGAGGAGTTCTTCGCACTTTTTCTTTTCTTCCAAGTAGTCTTGTGTCCTTTCTGTGACCAGAGCCTCTAAGTTGTTCGCGTACTGTTCCATACGAGAGAGCAGGTTGTCTAGTATGTTGCTGCTTTCTTGGCTCCTGGTGGTCAAACGTGTCTATGAAACATTGATATAACAAAAGGTAGATATGGTACGTTTTATTTACGCCAACTGAAAAATTTCTTTCTTCTCTCTTTTTTGAACAATCGCCACCGAACGACAGAAATAGAGCGACAAGCTTCGACAGTGGCGCTAGCGAGACAAGCTACACAAAACAGGCCCATTGGGCCTATATTTGAAGGACCGCGCGGGAGAAGCGGAATACCGTTTCTTCCTTTTGTTTTATCTGAGCTATGAAATGGACGCCGTACATAATGTACGGGTTTGATGAAGATTTTCACATTTTCCAGAGTTCCAAAATCAACCTCTGTGGTATAGTGGTTCGAACAGTTCAACACGTGATCCGGAGGTCGCGGGTTCAAATCTCGTAGGAGCACATTTGTGTTCGGCCTACACGTTTCAATATTTGTGCCCGAAGTTCGGCGATAGGGCTAACCACAGATTAGGGTGGAAAGTGGAACGTAATTATTTTAATTGAGGGAAGATTTTCGTTAAATTTTTTATTTATTTATTTGGTAAATATTTTCAGTGACGAGAAATTTAGGTACAGATTTTTGATTTACAGTCTTTTCTTGTAATTTTAACAAATTCACAATATTAAGAAAATAATTTACTAAAATAAATGTAGCGATTTCTTAGCAATAACATTTATTTATACTATAAAATTATTTGTTCACATCGTCCAAAAACCGAAACTCTTTTGTCTTACTGTGATTTCGTAGCACGATGCCTATCTGCATCGTTACTTAGGAATTACTGGGCGCTATGTAGGTACACTATTACACCCACGTTCCACCAACGTTGTAAATAACGACCAAATACCACGGCCCATTTCAGTCACTACTACTAGACTAAGACAATTAGACGAATAGATTCACCACTTTATTATGTACGTCTCGTTAAAGACGATTATTGGTTAGTTCAATCGCCTTTTTGTCTTGGTTGCCTAGCAGCTATCTTGGTAGGTCAAGCTCGACCAATATTACGGCTTTAATCAAAATTAACTGGTGCTTTGCCTGCTCTGCTGCTTGGGCCTGTGATAAGGGAGGAAGATATTTAGAAAACGGTCGTAAAATTCATCGGAGCTCGCTAGGGCAATGACGTCATTGAGCTACTTTCATCTACGACGCCACCTCCTAGATGAACAATGAACATAGTAGAGTTATAAACTTGGAGGAAAACTGCAAATTTTTGTGAAAGTATTATTGACCTGCAGAGACGAACTTTGCGTTTACTCCGGATAAATTTCTAACCTGAATATAAAAAACGCCGAGTTCAAGAATCATTTGTTCGTAATTTGAACTTGCTATTGTGTTAGGCTTAGCGCGCACTACGTGCGGCGAGTTGCGGTGCGTCTTAGAATCCGTTACGGAAAAAAATCGTGATTGTCCAGTTCAGTTCAATATCTGCAAAACTAAACTCTGCATTTGCGTTTATTTACTATCAAAATGGTAAAAAAAATATAACCGCGAACATTTACAGCACTATGAAGAAGGGATTTGTTTCATGACTTGCATATGTACCCGAAAATAATGTTTGGTTACTGTTGAATGAACATAAACAATAAAATTATTATAAATTATTTGACAATTTGCTAAGAATTGTTGGTCCCAAAATTTATTACAATTAAGGCTGCAAGGATGGAGGCGACGTGGCGGTGACTTCCCTCCGCCGTAGTTCGAGCTCGACAGTGTGTGTGCGACGATTCGCGGATTTATTTCCGTAGTTTTCATTAAAGTCCATAGGATGTGAAAATTCTGTGCGAAAACGCACCGCATCAAATCTGTAGCAATCTACAGAATTTAAATCCGGTGCGGAATCAATTCCGCAGTGCGCGCACTTCACAGATTTTGCGAAAAAAAAACGCACGGACATTATTCGTAGTGCGCGCTTAGCCCTAAAAAGAAAAGAAAAGTGAATAAGAAAGAATTCAGAGACTGGAATTCAAAAAAAATGTTAAAATATAGAGTGAAATGCGAACGCTGAACAATTTGCAAACGACTTAGAAACAGACAAAATCTTTGTTTTGCTTTTTTAATTAATTTATCTTGTTCTGAAATTAGCAATAGCGAATGTTTTGTGCAACAGCAATTCTTTTTCTTCAACATTCATTAATCAGTACAAGCTTTTCCTTTTCAAGGTTCCGGGGCCAAAGGGCAAAACGGAACCCTATTAATGTCCCTCTGCTGTGTGTCCGTCCGTCCGCCCGTAAGTCACGGGTCTCTAGCTTGCAAACGGAATGAAGTACAGATCTGAAATTTTAGATATGTTATGTAGAAAGTTGACCCAAAATCGAACATTGAATTAAAATATAAATTAAATGAATTTTCAGTGGGTCCCATACATGAGAAAAGAGCGGATTTTTTTTTTACACCGGTGCGTTTGGTATGTCATTGTCTAGAACTCATTAAGCTGAATACAACGTGGGCCATCAAAGTTGTCAATTTAAGACCATTGTTGTTACTGGGTCTATCTCAAAAACTAAACTAGTCAGGAATGTATAATTGTCTGTATTTAGTGTGTCATAAACTGTATTCAAACAACAAATACTGAAAATGCCGACTCTTAATACAGGTTTAGGATTGCGTACCCGAATACTCGACAAACTTAATTTTACAGATTCGTTTCATACATTCTCTAGCTACTGATAAATTTGTATAACAACTCATATAAGCTTGATAACTTATTTAAATGGTACGGAATCCTCAGGGCGCGGTTCCTACTTGCACTTGACTGGTTTTTCGGTTGGTTTGGCTTGGCTCTTTAGTACGTCACCAATTTGGTCAGCGCAGTCACTATCTAAGGCGATGCAGTCCACTTCTAACTTCATCTACCTCTCCATAGTATAACTGGATTAAATGGATAGGCATCTTTAAGAGGGTAACTTTTTACCTCGGTACAAAATGTACATCATAATATTGTTTTTTTACTTTTGAATAAAAAGTATGCAATAAATGTGTTTAAAGCAACTTGCGGAAATAGTTTAATTAATAAAGTCTTCACAAAAAAACTACGTACTTCAATGTATTAAATTTTGTTTTCAATACATTAAAAAACTTAAAAGCGTGTTTACAGTTGTAATGTAATGCAGCTAAAATGTAACGCATAAGACTAAATAATTTTCATGTAATCACCTAACTATTAACAAGCAGTTTGCGCGAATAGCTATAAAACGCATTTATTGCAAACTTTTTATTCAAAAGTAAGGAAAACAAAATTATGATGAGCATTTTGCACTGAGATCCTCCGTTACCACCTTAAGGGGGCGTTATCCCATTTTGTCTCTTTTCAAATTAATTTTAAACTAACAAATAACGATGACTATATTTTGTTTATAAAATAAAGATAAGGAACTGTAAAAACATGGTAAATAACAAGAATAAAGACGCCATAGCAACATCAAGGCGTTAAAAAAGCCGATACAAGGATAGCGTCTGTCAAATAAAAGGTTGGGGAAAAACTCTTTTCGCAAATAGTATGTATGAACTTATAATAAAATTTCTTTGGCTATACCATTTGTATGAGGCTGGTTTTGATATGACTAAAAAGTTTAAATTTTAAAAAAGATAATTCCAAATTCAAATTAGGTAATGGGATTTTCATTTGTTTTTCTTACCGTTAAGATGAGTGAATCTAATGAAGAAATTCGATACATTTTAAAATTTTACTACCAAAAAGGTAAAAAGGCAACGAAAGCCGCGAAAAAAATTCGTGATGTTTATGGACCTAGTGCAGTGTCTGAGAGAGTAGCACAAATTTGGTTTAAGAGTTTTCAATCCGGAAATTTTGATGTCAAAGATGCACCTCGCTCTGGGCGCCCTGTTACGGATAAAATAGATGCCATTTTTGAAAAAGTTGAGCAAGATCGGCATATCAATAGTTACGATGTGGCTGAAGAACTGGAGATTGATCACAAAACAGTTTTGGCGCATTTGAAAAAAGCTGGGTACACAAAAAAGCTCGATATTTGGGTGCGTCATGAGCTCACTGAAAGAAAATTAATTAACCGTGTACTCATTTGTGATTCTTTATTACGACGTAATGAAACCGAACCGTTTTTGAAAAACCTGATAACTGGTGATGAAAAGTGGATCACGTACGACAAGAACGTGCGAAAAAGGTCGTGGTCAAAGGCTGGTCAGGCTTCACAGACTCTGGCGAAACCCGGGTTATCTCGCAACAAGGTAATGCTGTGTGTATGGTAGGATTGGAAGGGCATTATTCATTATGAGCTGTTACCGCCAGGCAAGACCATTGATTCTGAACTCTACTGCTAACAACTGATGAGATTAAAGCAAGAAGTTGAGAGAAAGCGGCCGGAATTAGTCAACAAAAGGGGTGTGATTTTTCATCATGATAACGCTAGACTTCACACATCTTTAGCCACTCAGCAAAAATTAAGAGAGTTTAGCTGGGACGTATTAATGCATCCGCCGTATATTCCTGACCTTGCACCTTCAGATTTCCACTGTTTCGGTCTCTTCAGAATTCTTTAGGCAGTGTCAGGTTAACATCACGAGAGGACTGCCAAAACCACTTGTCGCGGTTTTTTGATCAGAAGCCCCAGAATTTCTATAGCAATGGGATCATGTCCGTACCTACAAGATGGCAGAAAGTTATCGAACAAAATGGCACCTACATACTTTAGTTAAATGTAAATAAACATTATTAAAAAATGTTTTGAATATTCATATAAAATGCGAAGAAACTTTTTCCCCAACCTATTAATTCAGCATACTTTGATCATGGAACCCGTTCATGAGTATGTATAACAATCTGACCAGATTTGAAACTTCAATCTGACCAAATTTGAAACCAAATTTTTCTGTAAAAATTTCAACTGGCTGCTTATTCCCCTGTGACAGATGGACGGACAGACAGACAGACAGACAGTGGAGGCTTCTCATCCTCATAGCTTCGGTCTGGATAATATTAGAGATACCAAATTCTCAATATAAGATGCAGTAAGCAGTCTCATTAAACACGATAAGTTTCATTTGTCTAGCTTTTATACTTTGAATTTTATTAATGCCTAAAATACGAGTACGTCGATTTCGTCACTCACTCACTCACGCACTCACTCACTCACTGATGATCATCAAAACCTCTAGGGTACTTCCTGAAGTCTTACAAAGCTGAAATAGGGTCCCGTTTGGCACCCCGTGGGTACGGAGACTTTGTACTTTTTGGTTTTTATACTTACTTGTTTAACCGTCGAATAGCGCCCTTTAGATGCCCAAAGACTGGTCTCTCGTAAGGATCTTCAGCCCAGCATTTCCTCATCAGATCCGACGCATCATCAGACTCGCAGGAGCTGTGGTAAGTCGTATTGGGTCGAAGGCCGCTCACTTTCACAGCACTTATTATATCTGAAACAGGTGACTTTCGTTAATTCAATAACAACTTGATGGTGTTTCACACGTACTTATGGAATACAAATGGCTACCGTTTACCCAAATTTACACAGATTTGATGAATGTGTATCTAATTTAATTACTGCACCCATTTCAGTCGCACTTACGAATTCCATTAGCTTTTTTACGGTTCCGTACCCGAAGGGTGCCAAACGGGACCCTATTACTAAGCCTCCTCTGTCTGTCTGTCTGTCTGTCACAGGAGTTTACAGCCCCAACCGTAATAAGCAGAAATTTTCACAGAATACGTGGCTTCAACTATGATATTCAAAAAGTTTAAATTTGAGTGTGTTCCCCATTCAAAAAACCCCCAAAAAGTTGCATTTTGGCTCTTACTAAGTTTTAAATTTGGTTACATTTTAGGACATACTCTAAAGTAAAATAAAAAATCATGAAAAGTACCAAAGGGTACCAAATTTTTTTTCAGGCTCTATCTTTTAAGCGCCTTGTTTTTTGTAGCCTTGGTGTTTTTAGGGTTCCGCACTCAATTGTGGGGTGGTACGGAAAAGTAACAGACGGTGCCAAATCTTTTTTCAGGCTCTACCTTTTAAGCGCATTGTTTTTTGTAGCCTTGATGTTTTTAGGGTTCCGCACTCAATTGTGGGGTGGTACGGAACCCTTCGTGCACGATTCCAACTCGCACTTAGCCAAGTTATTTTAAACCAATGGGCTTACATCAAGTGCTTAAGGCGCAGAGGCAAGCCACCGTTTTAGTACAAAATTTGATAACCCGTTTCTCTGTTGTTTTATGCTATAGACTAAAGGTATTATAGACCTCAATAGTTTAATACAAGCATTTACAAAGTCACTATTTGGCTGAAATGTTTAATTTTGATATAGGTACAATCTGAGGCAAGAAAACAACTTTGTATGTAAATCTGTCCAGCTTAATATCTTTAAAACAAAATTAATATTCAAAATTTTGGCAAAATAGTGCCTTTTAAAATACCAGCACCAGATGATGTAGGTCAAATAGTTTGGTCTATAACGAAAAACAACTGAGAAACGGGTTATTAAATTTAGTACTAAAGCGGTGGCGTGCCTAGGCGCCTGAAAGGGCATGGGATAACGAAAGCGAGACGTTTATTACTTTGTTTAGAGAATTCCGCAAAATCTACTAAACACAATATTATGGACGCAGTCATGATACAACGCAACTACTGCAACTTCCGCTGTGACTTCTCATAACGTCATGCTGGAACACCAGCCCCCTAATTCTCTATCGTAAAATCAGTTGCCAAACCGAGTGCCTATCGTCGAAAACATACATATCCGCTTATCTAAGGATACGTTCGCACTTCAAATGACGTCACAATACGTAAATAGTTCAATAGCCATTGAAGGTTATTTTGGAAGTTCATAATTTTATCTGTTTTTGGTGAATAGCAACCATAGTTGGCAACCGATTTGAAGATACGTAATAGGCCCGCAGAATTCTCTCGCTGCGTGGTTTCGTCATGGGGGCGGTGACAATTAAGAAATGGCTAAAGCCACCTAGCTGAAGTAATTTAATTATTTAGATATGAGGTCTACGGTATATGGTGGAATGTAGTAATTTAAGTCTATTTTGGGCTAATGCTCTTTATTATTTTGTTTAGTTTCAGACTAGGTACGTAAAACAAAAATAAACTTAAGAACATACATATCGTCACGACACGAATCTCCGGGAGTGGTTTCAAAAGTGTTTCCGAGTGTGAACTGTGAAATGGAAGTCACAGTCCACACTCAGTCCACCCGCATTTCACCGACGATTATTACGTCCCAACGTGATGTGTGGTGAGCCCTATCGCCGTACTTCGGGCACAATTACACGCTTTTTAGGGCATGCAGGTTTCCTCACGATATTTTCCTTCACCATTCAGCAAGTGGTAAGTATTAGGTAAGAACACAAATACTATGCACATAAATTCAGAAAAACTCATTGGATCAAACCTGGGTCTCAAGATTGAGAGGCCAGCGTTCTACCGCCTGAGCTACTTACGTAAACTGAGTATTCATAAAATAATGTATACAAGCTTCCACACTTTAGATATATAAAAAACGCGACAAAGATTTTTGCTTGAAACTCTCAACAACCGACACGCCAAAGTTTAGCCTAATAAACTTTCCGTTTCAAAAAACTGACAAAGCCCAATAAAGGTTTCCAATTTACACACATATCGAAATCCATAACGTTTATCACATATCTGAAAAATTGTGTGTAGAGTAGAGCAGTGAATCAAGAAGGGATTGGATACTGCTGCTTTTAATTGATAAAGTTTTTTATAAATTTACAGAAGAACGTTTTGGAAAAAAAAAACGCTTAGGTAGCTATGTTTTAGATAATGGGTTCATTTATTTTTACTCATTATTTTGGACGAACTACTGTTTTGAATTGAAAAACGGCCATCACTTTGTTTTTTTTTTCTATAAAATTTTTGGGCTTTGTCACTGTCTTGGAAGAGACCTTCTTCACATAATGTATTTTTGTAAGAACCCTATCCATTGTAGTTTGGGAATAACACTATTTCAAAACCTCATATTTTACTAACTACATCGTCTTAAATAGACAGCTTAACACATTTAAGTCCAAGATCGTGCCGCTCACTGCCATGAAGTGGCTTTAAAAACTTGAAGCTTTTCAGTGAAAACTCAATTTCCTGTCAGTTCTAAGCTTTTGACCATCTTTGTAGCCGAGCGCTCGCCTACTTCTTTAAAGGTCCTGACTTTAATCTCGGCAGCGCACAATACTTTGTGTTGGTCCATTTGTGCGTAGTATGACATGACGATAGGGCTCACCACTCATCACGTTTGGGACGTAATAATCTACGGTGAAAAGCGGGTGCACCAAGGTGTGGTGTGTGCTTTGCTACTCATATTTCATAGTTGGGAACACCACTGATACCGCCACGAGGATTCGTGTCGTGACGATATGTTTTTCTCTAAACCACTTTATTACTCATCCAGTACCCAAATGAATAGAGTTTCTACAACTTCTGAAGCGGCGAGCCACTATCAATATTAATTGAATAACACGGTAACCTCGCGTTCAAAACTAAATTAATTATTCTTTAGTTGCTTTAACTACAAGTACTACCGTTCTTTAAAAAGAATTCCTACATTTACTGAAAGCATATTTATAATTTTAATTGTTACAGGGTTGTCTGGAGGAAATTGCTTTTTGGTCATTCGACCGCCAATTCTACTGTGCTTTTATTTTGGAATTGTCTCATTATTTTGTTTTTCAATGTATTACATAAACTTTAAATTAAATATATTTGCATACATTATAATAACTGTAACGAGTTATTAAAAAAACATTTTATTAACATATAACAACAACAATAACCCTCTAAAAAGTGATATAATTATTCTTAAAAACCTTCTTTCTACATGCTTAGTAAAAAAATCGGGGCTTTCTACACGAGAGGGAAATGTGTATAGATTATTTTCTGCCAGATATGTTTTTTTAAACGAAAACCACTATGCTTGCATTATAACTACACAACCGATCGAAACCAGCAAGTTTCAATTGTTGTTTCAATTGGTTGGTGATATCCCTGCAAGAGCAGTCATCAACAATATGCTTGAAAATTTTCAAAGCTAAAAGATATTACCGGCACACCAAATCGGTGACTACTGACTGGTCTATAATAAAATAATTCAACTGAAGTTTCATTCCCATTCCATCCACGAGCTCACAGTGCCCGCCTACTGGGTCAAAAACGGATAGGTACTCGAAACCAATTAGGGAGGGTATTAAATTAATTTCGTAGCAATTAACAGCCGTGATATGATCCTGGAGAAGTTCTACGTAATCACATACTGAATCAGTGATGGTAGGAATCAATTAAACTGTCATGAGCCAATAGTTTCTAACACAAACATTGCCGAGGCCAACGTTATATCATATGTGACGGCTGTAAGCTTGCTTTTTGTTATTAGGTGTTCAGAAACAACAAAACAAATAAATCTTCAAAATCTTTCTTTATTTTTTGAGCTTACGAATTGGGTATATCAAAACCAGGTCTAAATTAAAAACGCAATTTTATGTTTGGTAATTGTACAATACTTTAAAACAATTGTTTGTATAACATTGCTTATAGGATTACAGGAATTGTAAAAATATCAAAATTCACGTCCATAAGTCTTGTTTGTCAAACTTGAGGTGGTAAAACTGAATCTCGGTGCAAAATGCACATCATAAATATTGTTTTTCTTACTTTTGAGTAAAAAGTATACAAATAATTAAGTTTTCACATTCAAATTCTATCATTTTATGATTTACATTTTGATTGCATTCGATTAACAAACTTAAAAGCGTATTTATCATTATAATCAAAATGTAAGGCATAAAATAACCCTAATGATCAATTTCCGCTAATAGCTTTAAAACGCAATTTTTGCATACGTTTTATCCAAAAGTAAGGAAAACAATGTAATGATGTGCATTTTGCACCGAGATTCGGTTTTACTTAAGGACACCCATCTCGCGCAAGCCTCCATACAAACGCAAACACAAAGTTGTAGGGTGTCTATTTAATGTTTTTATCATATTTTAAGCCTCATTAGATTAGAGTATATTGGCATTATCTAGATCAATGTAAAATTAGAAATTCTGGAATTTTGAATAAGGTATATATTCACAACAAACCCAACATAAGGAAAATATCCAAAAGCTCAGAATGAAACAGTCGAGCAGAAACAACCTGCTAACGAAACTAGCCTTTTCTTCATGGGAATCTCGCGCACCCACCTTACGCGCTTCAGCCCTCGCACTTGTCTATAGGACTGCAGAATATTGTTCGCCGGTATGGGCAAGTAGTTACCACACCGACCAAGTTGACATCGAACTAAACTCAACTCTTAGGATAATATCTGAGACGCTGAAACCTACACACAAAGACTGGCTATCTGTACTCTGCAACATCCCTCCCAATGAAAAGACAGTTTTTCAAAATACAAACAATGCCATCCATGTCGACCTGACCCTTACTTCTGAAAATCTTCGCCTGAAATCACGCCAACCCTTCGCTCAACCCACACGCCAACTGATTGACGAAAACAGAGATCTATCAGAAGACTGGATGAATAGATGGAACACCTCACAAGCTTCTAACAAGCATCTCGTAAGCGATCCTAACATTATAGTTCCTGGCTTCCTTCTTCCACGTAAATATTGGACCAGGCTGAACATACTGAGGACCGGACATTGCAAGTGTGCTGAGCTTATGTGCCAGTGGGGCTTCAGAACCGATCCACATTGTAGCTGCGTAGAGATACAGTCCCGTATGGGCAATTGAAGGAGGGTTAGAAAAACTCAACACTGCAGATGACGACGCTGTGAAATGGCTGGCACACCTAATTCCGCTGTGACAGGCTAAAGACCATACGACAAAAAAAAACAAACACCTAAAAACGTAAATTTAACGTTTTTTCCCATACCTAAATATAGCCGAATGTGTTTGTGCTTCTTTATATAAAATCAAAAAATTTATAGGTACTTATTTCGCATCCAAAATATATTTGAAAACCTTCACAGTATTGTCAACATTTTATATCTACTGCCTGCCACAAGTTTTCAATTTTGTGCCCGCGATGAAATTGTATTGTATTGCCTTCGTAAGTTTCATCGAGCGAGCACGTAATATCGAAATGAAATGACGGTTGTTTTGATTCGCGTCAATAATAACATTATTTGTTTATTTCATCAAAAGATTGTTACCAATAGCTTTTCTTTCTTTCAAAATCTACGTTTTAGTTGGGTTGTTTAATAAACTACTCGTTAAAAACCTGCAGCTTTTTGCTGTTATAACTATTTATTTGATCAATGATCAATGATCACCGCGCAAAGTACCTATTACCAACCGCGACAATTACTCAAACTCACTGTGCCTAGTAAAAGGCTACTAAGTTGTAAAATCTTTATTTTTATTTCCATCGTTATGTACACTTAGTTTGCAATAAACGTTCGACTTTGACTATTCAACCTCATCATTGGTTCCGTGACTATCTCACTGCGCGTTCATATCGTGTTAAGGTGTGTGAGATGTTCGGTGACACGAAGCGGGTCCAGTGCGGAGTTCCACAGGGTTCTGGATGCGGCCCTGTGTGCTATCTTATGCTGGTCAACAGACTGTGTGATGTTCTACACCATAGTTTTGTGGGTCATGTATCAGTTTAAGAAAAAATCCTGTTTATTAAATAAAGTATTTATCATAGAGATTCCGCCAACATCACTGCGGGCGGGGGCCCCTGCCACTATCAGGACAAAGCCTGTGGCAGAAAAGACGCCGAATGACGATGGTTTCGTGACGGTGCAAAAGAGGAAGCGCCAACTGAGACCGGCTGGCTGAACCGCTGCGGCAAAGCTCTTATGGAGCCCGACTCGAAGTTACGTGCCGCGAAGCCGAACACGCCGGTGTGTATCTTCCGCCTGCACTACACCACTAAGGTGGAGGACATCGTGGAGTACGTGCGCCTGAAGACGGAGTACACGCCGAGGGTGCAATTGCTGGAGTCACTCCTCAACGTCAACTTTTCGGTGTTCGTGGAGCGAGTGCCAGACTGCCTTCTGCACTTCGTCATTGAGGAAAACTTTTGGCCGCAGAGTGTGGTATTCCATCGAGGACAAGTGTCACAGGACTTAGGACAGTACAAAGACATAGTGCAAAAGCGAAGTCATAATAACTAGTATTTCGCCTCGAAATGTGAACTCACGTTCGCCCAATTTGACTCATATTTGAACTTAAAAATTCTTTTTGTCTTATTTACTCGCCTGTCAAATTTCATTAAATTCCGATCAACGATACTCGAGTTGAACAAACATTCATTCATACATATATACATGCAAATGCCGGATTGTTCAAGTAGACTCGGAGAACTTCGCTTCGCTTAGCTTTATCTACTTACACAATTTTGTAATTATATACTGTAAGTATATGTTAGTTTGTATCTATGGACCTTACATGCCTGAAAATAAATAATTTGATTTGATTATAATCACTATCACTCACCCTTAGGCGACATATCAATTCCTGGCCCGAGCCAGAAGGCGCCTTGCCTATTAACTATCTCATGCATGATGATGCCGAAAGAGTAGATGTCTCCTTTCTGGGAACCTTCTGGTGGTACTTCGGGCATTCGGAGCAGTTCTGGGGCTGTCCAGAGCAAACCTACAGAGAAAAAAATCAAGATTAGTGATGTATGTACGATGTATTTCATCCGTAATGTTGTGACGACATCAAGGATTGGCATAATTTTTTTCTTTCCTCACATTTATTTGCGCGCGTGCTATAATGTTTTATAGAGTTTGTGGTTTTAGGTAAACAATAATTCAGACCAAGTCAAAATTTTAATTCACAGAAAAATAAATGGTTTTAGTAAGATCGATAAGATGCCTTCAGTTCCGAATGTTATTTCTGATTAATATTTACCACTGTCGGCACTTAGTACAACATCTTCAATATCTAGATGAAAAACTCTTATACTGTTTCACTATATAACTTTATTAACACCAACCGGTTTCGCCTTGCGGCTTTATCAGGAAAAAGTTATGAGTTTTTCCTGATGATGGAATTTATTCCGCGATACACAACATGTTTTGATTGTTTCCGAAATAATTTACAAGCGAAATTGTTAACAAGCAAAATTCGCCTTTTTCCTGGTGATGCCGTAAGGCGAATTGGTTGGTATTACTAATTTTATACAGTAAAACCAAGCGTATTTATCTAACTCTATAATAAATTAAAAATAGAAGCTACCTGTCGAACCATAAAACCTTTCCCAACAAACTTTCTCATTAAAAATCTCGATTAACAAACAACCCGGGAAAATTAAATTTATTCATAGTAGGATGTAGAAATCACAGACATAGCAGACCAAACCTAAGGATTAAATATCGTTAGGAAGTTTCCATACAAAAATTAAGCTACATTTAAGCTACATGGCACAAAGAAACGTATAAAAATGGGTTGTTTTGGCTAACGTATTTGTTAATACCTAAACTAATCTCTCGTATATATTTTGTTTGGAAACAAGCAATATTTATATTTAAAAGAGCCCGTAACTCACTGAGCTAAAATTGCTTCACGTCGACTCTAATGTTAGGTCTGCTAGTATTTATAAGTCTGTGGTAGAAATACACCTCCTCGACGACATGCCTTTGCGTACTATTTATTGATAATTGAATTATATTATTATTAAAGTTGTGGTTATAAAATTATATTAAATACTTATATAATATGAAATATACCGAGGGGGTATCATAGGTGTATTGTGAACTATGAAATGTAATGCGCAGTCCACAGTGGGTGCGTCCTCTTTTTACTGAAATTTGCTAGCGGGGGGGCGGCGGCGTGGCGGGAAATCGTGATCCCTTTCAGCCAAAGAACTGGCTTTTAACCCTTTATATCACACGTATATCGACTGTGGAGGTACCACCATTTTACTCGCAAATCCTCCCGAAGTTATTCGGGGGAGAGTAAGAGAACAGCTCTCAGGCAAAACCAGGCGGCCCACCATTGCCTGGGACAGATGGATGGCGGTATATCCATCCCAAATTGCCGGGGCTTATATAAAACAGACTGGTGACGGGCAGCGGCGTCACTAGTGCAAGGGTTCCGGCACCGCGCTCACCAACCCGCCTGCCCAGCGTGTGTGAGTATGGGCATTTCTTCCAGGAGGACCGCCAAGAGTGGCGAAATCCTGGAAAGGCCTATGTCCAGCAGTGGACAAAACAGGCTGATGGATGGATGGATCACACGTGTTTATATAACAAGAATAATATATGTAGGTAATAGTTTATCACGGGTTAACAGTGTTTGTAATGGAAACTACAATCAAGCTCTGCGCATAGGTCTTGTAATTGCTTGATATTAATGTAAATAAGCTTGCAGGAACTTTAGGTGGGTTGTAATTTCAAACTTAGGTTTCTGACTATCGTGGCTTGACGAGAATACATAAACATTTTTGAACCTTTAAATAATACTACTTACCGAGGGTTTATAAATCATCAGACTATAGATAGATTTTGTTTTCTTCGAATATTCTCACAAGGGCTGTTAAAGTTTAAAATATGATTTCTAAACATGAATGAAATATCAAAGAGTTAAAAGTATTATTTAAAAAATTTTAGACATATTAAGAAATGTACGCGAGTAAGTGCAGCAAAACAAAACTATACAGAATATAAAATTTATATTACATAATTGCTGTACAGAAAAGCAGAACGAAAAGTAAATCTGGATACCGGATATTGCCATATTTAAATCGTTAAAGCTTGAAATAATAATTAAATATTTACAAATTAGATTTCTCAAGTTGTTGGTAGATAAGAACACTAAAATTAAATGTAAACATAATTATAGTAAACTATTTCATATATGTAAAATACTTCCAGTACATGAAAAAGTAACATTTTTATTGGCAAATAAAACTTATGGTTCACAAAATAAGTACAAAATCCCTATAAAGTACAAATATCCCACCAGAAAATTAGCCAGAAAAACCTTACAAACTAACAAATTCAATAACTATTATGGTCAAAGAACTGAAAAATACTTAATACCTAAAATATTTAACGCCTTACCTGTTGACCTCTCAGAATGCAATCTAACTCGATCAATTTTTAAAACAAAGCTGAAGTCACTTTTATTACGAAGATGTATCTAAATCTAAGCAGAACTGTTACAGTGTAAGATTATGCATATGTTTAAAATCATATTAAGTTTGGCAGAATTATTTTTATAATTCGTGTAATTTCTTATGGAATTAAACGTCTATTACTATTAAAAAAAAACGTCTATTACTGCTAGTGGGTATAAGAAATATACTAATTAGCTTCAATTGTAGAAACAGACCAAATTTGAGTTTGCTTGGTTTTCGAGGACCTTGTTATTATTTTCCACTAAGGAAAAAAACATTTGTGCTGTCGGTTTATGCCTGGAAGGGCTGATATTTCGGGAAAATATATTCTCCTCAGCATTTTTTCCGTCATTATATCCTAATTTCTGATATTGAAATTGAAATTGAAATTGAAAAATATTTATTTATCACATAAAAATACAAAAACAAAAACATGCAAAAGAAATACAATACAGCATACAAAAAATAATAATCCTACTTAGTAACAAGCCCGAAGATATACCCCTGTCATAAGCAAAAAATACGTTATATGCCTCAGCCTAGAAAAAAGCCCTTCACAACCTCCCACTTAGCCAAAAGTTAAAATCGATCCGAATAAATTTCCTCTTACTAAGAGTCACTTCAGTTATTACGCGAATCAATCAAGTTAAGATCATCTTAATTAGGTATTAAACTGTATTTTATAAAATGAATGTTTTATTGTTTTTGTTATATAATTAAGAAGCACTTTTTGTTATTAAACATTATCTAAAACTTAAATAACAATTTGTATCTAAACTTTAAAATGAATAAAACATCAAAAATTTATTTATGTGACAAGCCTATCCGTCTATCAGCCTGTTTCGTCCACTGCTGGACATAAGCCTTTCCAGGATTTCACCACTTTTGGCGGTCCTCCTGGAAGAAATACCCATACTCACACACGCTGGGCAGAGATGGGCTGGATGAGCTTGGTGCCGAAACCCTCGCACCAGTGACGCCGCTTTAATATTATAGGGCCCGGTAATTTTGGATAGATATACCGCTATCAATCGGTCCCAGGAAATCTGGTTTTGCCTACACCTGTCCTCTTACTCTCCTCCGAATAACTTCTTCTTTTTTATTGGGTCCATTAATATAAAAATGTAAGCATCTCTTGTTTCAACAGGTAATAATTTTAGTAGCCCAAATTAATATACATTTTTTAAATATATTTCTCGTATTATATTTGTTTCATCATATTCTATTTCTTTATTATATTCTTTTATGAAGATTAGATTTGACCTGTAGAAAGTATAATTTTTGTATCTATTTTACAAAATAAAACTAGCAATTTTATTTGATTTGATTTGACAGGTTAGCAGGTCTGGGTTTTAGTGTTAGCTTAAAATGAATTTATTAAAATAATTGATTTATTTAATATATGCATGTATGTAGAGAAGTTATATACAGTTATTAAACTATATAAATACTAGCTTTTTGCCAATTTTGCCTAGTGGCTATATATCTCTGTCAAGGAAAAACTATAGCCTATACCCAAGTGAAAATTCTGAACATTACACTTGTGGAATAATCTTTAAAGTCAGTTTAATAGTTCCAGAGATTATTCCCAAAAGACAAACATATTCTTTTTTTAATATTAGTGTAGATAAAACGAAAAAAAAAATAGGAAATTATAAGAAATTTTAGCCTACTTGTATTTAGTAACAATTTTGTGAGTGCCTCCGCTGCCGGCGCTGGCACCCAAGAAACCGGCAGTACATTACTGCCGGCAGCAAAGATCAAAAACATCGGCTGCCGGTGCCGCCGGCTCCCATAATGGACACCGGCGGCGCTGACAGTAGAAATTTCTTACGCGCAAAGGACGTTAAATTTCAAAGTGTGAGATTGTGTATGTATTGTGGTTGTTTATTTGGAAATCGTTAAAATAGGTGACTTGAAAATACAAATTTGAGTTACTGTCAAAACTAGGGACGTCGTCGCCTCGCTTCGCTCGGCTCCTTATTTTATCTTACATGTCAACCTAACACGCTCCTCCTCGCTTTGCTCGTCGTCACACCTATTTTTTTTCTTTTCGGGAATATTTTTTTTTTACTGTGACTATAAAGACCCAAAATTACTTCCTATACCCTCCTTCCTAGCCCTATACTTAATATGCTAACCCCATTTCCCGCTTATTTTTCTGAAGTCAGTGCCAGCAGCCGATTCAGCCATCGGCGCCGGCAGCCAATTTGGGACACGGCGCCGGCAGCTGAGGCACTTTCAAAAATTTAAGTCACAGAAGGAGAGGAAGGCCTAGGAGATGAAAGAGAAAGTAAATATCGTGTCGTATCAAGAAGTTCACCGACAAGAGCACAGCCTTAGAGTAATGTAATCCATATTTAGTATCAACATCAGTCTAGAATATGAATTTAGAAATGTTTTCTATCCTAACGTTATGGGAAATTTCACAGATTCAATTTCCTTGAAAAATTTATCCAAATAAATATGATTGTTTGAAAAACAGCACACTTCTAGCTAACCAAGCGGAGGTTAAGGTAACTTAAAATCTAAGGAATTTTCCTCTGTATTTGTTAAAATATGAGGTTGGTTCCATAGAAGACCCCTATTCTGATATTTATAATCTGTGTACCATTACGGGTCGCCGGATATGAGGATTTTTCTAACGGAACTTGTTCCGAATCGTTGAGCCGCGTCGTCTCACACTACCAGTCGCATTGAACGTTTAGGGTTGCCAACTTTACGAATCACAATACCACGGGTGGGCGTTAAATGTCATCTCAAAAAGTGCTACATTGCTATGGATATCCATTATAGTGCTAGATTTGATAGTCACGAATATACCGTAATGTTTTAAAGTTTCCGTATCCATAATATGCATGTGGTGGTACGGAACCCTAAGTGCGCGAGTCCGACTCGCACTTGGCCAAATTATTTATTATTTATTAATCTTACTGATGTTCCTTAGTGACGAGGCTTATCCTGGACACATCGAAAAGTACAATACTACGTATTATTAAATATTTAGGATGACTTTCGAGTTCAACCCTTTGAGGGTTCAATACAATTTGTAAAAATAACTACTTACATTGTTACTCAATGCTGTATAGTATTTATTTACTTTAAGTTATTTTTTTTTTCATTCTTCTCTTCATATCGTTTTGTTCCTGATTAACAGGATTTAATGCGTAGAAAATTAATAAAATATCTAACCATACATTATAATGAACCTTTTCAAGTTACTTTTCTGAGGTGAATATAATCAGAAATTAATGATGAGAACTCTGCTAATCCAAAAAAACCCTTATTTCCAAATACTTACGAGTCCAGTAACTATGTGCTCCAGTGTCTTTTTCAGGAGTCCTCAACGCGTGTAGCCCAAAGTCCGTGATCTTCAACACGAAGCGAGAATCCACCACACAGTTGCTGGATTTGAGCGCTCCATGGGATTTGATGTCAGTGCCATGGAGGTAGTGCATTCCCTGGGGAACAAAATTTTGCTGAATAAATATTTTTCCCTATTTTTCCCAACAGTATGTTCGGAAGTCGTGCACAATTATCTGGTTTCCTTAATGTAGATGTAATCTGTCTGAATTGTAATTTTTATAAAAAAAAATGTCACGGCATACATCCGGTGAGTGGTAATTCCAAGTGTAAACTGTGAAATTCAAATCACAGTCCACAATCTAACACCCACGTTTCACCGACGATTATACGTCCCAATCATATTCTACCAACAAACTCACCCGAACAATATCATGCATCAGGCTGACTTTGAACATCCAGTCCAGCTTTATGGTGTCATTCTCCAGGATGTCCTGGAGGGAGCCCTTCGGACAGTACTCTGTGAGGAAGCAGCAGTGAGGCGGGTCGACGCATGCGCCGTAGAACCTCGCCAGGTGGTCGTGTTCCAGGTCCTTCATCTTCTTTAGCTCTAGCAGGAGAGGGCGGGTTAGGTCGATCCTGTGTAGTAGAATATTTGTTAGCAGGCTCTTGGATTATTCTTTAGTATTTTAAAAGCCTATTGCATGTGGTATAGGCCGCTCAACAAGAGTTGTTGCGAAAACTATAGCCTTACGAGTTACTTTTGATTTCAATTACGAATATTCTTAGATGATGCGAACACTTCTAACACAGAAATCAGAACCTCTTTCTTTCTGAAGTTCATTAATAAAAAAAACAATCACCCCAATTCTATAAATTTATCTATTTGAGTAGGTATTGGGTTCGTCTCAACTCTCGTTGAGCTACCGGCACAACCGACGCTGTAAACCTCCTCTTTCGGCCCTTTTTTCGCTGACTTACAAGATATATTTCCCCGAAGGATGTCAGAGGTGTGTGACTACTAAAATTGCCACTGCTCAGCTCCTACCAGCCATAGTGCAATTATACTTATTCTGCAACCTTTTTTATGAAACATTGTAGCTGTATTGAAAATAAAAGAAACGATTTCTTGTGAATCTATTTACCAAGTAAGATATGTCTGAATAAATTTCGATACTTTCCCGAGGCTTGGTGACCACCACTCTATAGAAACCAGAAACAAATATAAACTGGTTTTCCTGCACGTAATTTCTGCAAGCTGAACCAAGATCCAAGGACCTTATAACCTTCAATACTGCAGAGACATAGATTGTTGGCTAACTTTTTACTATCCCATAATTACCTTTCATCTACAAGAAGATATGGAGTGAGAATATTAGATGTCGTTGTCACCCGTCACCAATATTCACTTCAATAGACTTCCCTGTGGTCTACTGGAGCACCAGAAATTTTTCGAAAATACAATGCTAGAACCTTGGGAGTCATACCAGCATAGCGAGTATGAAAGCATCGATTCGATAAATTTTACAGATAAACTCGATACATTCTAAACTACAACTCTTAAGAGCTACATTTTTGTTTATCGAAGCGATGTCGACTCGATAGAATGTTCATACTTGAAACTCTGGCATGATTGTTTACTGCGATTTACTAATTTGTGCATATAATGAGGAACATGCAGTTAGTTATATATATAAATTATAACAAAGATGCAAGAGCAAAAATAGACATAGTTTTTATCAAATTAAGTTTTGGTACAAAATAACAGAAGTCAAAATACGTTGGTTACATTATAGGTATATTTTCGAAGTAAGGCATGAGAATCGACCCGAATAGAGTTGAGGCGATTGAAAATATAAAAATCAAAACTAAGTTAAGAGAATCCCAAATTTTTCTTGGAACTATCAGTTATTTGCACAGATTTATAATGCAATTGAGTAATATTGTTTCACCGTTACAGATACTGTTAAAAAATAATGTGAATTAGCTGTTGACAAGGGTTGCCAACATTTTTTTAGAAGAAATAACGTATATATAAGGTCCTACAATTCAAAGTGAAAAAAAATTAACAGATTAGAGTATCCCTAATAGAGCACATTCCACCGAAAAATAAAAATTTTGCGCGTACTTTTTTTTTACCTTTCCATGGAAAAGTCAGCTGATTGAACCCCTTTGTACTGGGAAATAAAAAATTATTTAAGCAAAAAATTTTTTCTTCTTCTGGAATTTGATCAGTTAACGATACATTATTATTTTCACTTAATATTCTAGGACATTTAAGTTCTTAAAAAGAGTATCTTTTATTATAATTTGTGAAACTGTATTATTTTTTACTTTTTGCACCGATGTAAAAGTACACGCCATCAAAGAAGAATGCCGCGTAATATATGGTGCCTCGTCCCGAACCCAAAGTCGTGGCGTCAAAACCAAACCAAGTTAATTTTAGGGAGACTATAATGTACTTACCAAATCACCCAGTTTCATTCATCTTCGAAGAAGAAAGTCATAGTAAGTGGAGATTTTAACGTAGATCTCCTAGAAAAGTCGGTTATGAACTCGAAATTAATTCATTTATTCAAATCGTTTAATTTGTTTAATGTTTTCTTAGAACCAACTAGAATTACTCAGGATACAGCAACATGCCTCGACAATATATTCTGTGATTGCGAGTAGTCAGACAATAAGGTTATCAACCGTTTGCAGTCCGATCACAGTGGTCAAACTATATCCTTCATGCAAAGTGTGAACCAAATGCCAAAGGAAGCCTTTTGCAGGCCGATTACAACTCGCAAAGTAGAATGTTTTAAAGCAAGCTTAGAAGCTAAATTACCACAATTTAATACTCTCCAAGATGATCCAAATAATCTCTTTACAGATTTATTTAACATAGTTTCCAAAGAGTTTGAAAATACCTTTAAATTGAAAAAAGTTTCAAACCCTAGTAAAATCACTGTCAGTGACTGGGCGACACCAGGTATTTATAAAAGCAGAAAACATTTATATGAATTGTACGACATAAAATCTTATAATAATAATAATCATAAATTTTTGGAATTTTTCAAAATATACTCGCGTTTTTTCAAATTGGTGTGTTTAAAAGCAATAATCATATTTCTGAATAATAAACTTAAAATCTCCGATAATAAAATAAAAGCAGTATGGAATATCATTAATACAGAAACTGGTAAGTGTAAAAGACGAAATAACGAACTTCAGCTGAATATTAACAATGAAACTGTTACAGGAGACAATGAAGTTGCAAATGCCTTTGAACAATTCTTTACTGACATCCCCTCCTTGACAACTAAAGATTTGAATTCAAGTCCATTACTTGCACAAGATCTGTTGAGTGAACACGTGCCACAGTGCCATTCTGTATTTGCTTTTAAGTATATTAGCTCATTCAAAGTTGTTTCCTCTCTCCTTGATGTAGGACAGGCATGTATAGGCGTATTTATAGACCTAGCGAAAGCCTTCGATACGGTGTCAGTTCCTATTCTGCTAAAAAAACTGGAGAGCTTTGGGATCAGGGGAATAGTCCTGGACTGGTTCCGAAGTTACTTAACTACTAGGAAACAATGCACAAAAATTGGTCAATTCGTAAGCTCTAAGAAGAACGTAACCTTTGGTGTACCACATGGTAGCATCCTTGGCCCCACGTTGTTCCTGATGTACCTAAATGACATTTTATCCCGGCAAGTTGGAGGGGCAAAACTTTTCTGCTATGCAGATGACACCGCAGTCATTTACCATGGCAAAACATGGGATGATGCTTTTATTGAAGCGGAGAAAGGTATGTCTAGGATTGCCACATGGTTAAATAAAAATAAATAAAATTAAATAAAATTAAACGCAGATAAATCAAAATACATATGTTTTCACAAAACCCTAGCTTCAAAACCTCCTCCAGCAGCCAGTCTTATAATTCATACATGTAGCAAATTTACTCTGTTAGATAATGATCCATTTACCCAAAATCCATGCTCGTGTTAAAAAATAGGTATGACTTCAACTATAAAGTATTTAGGAGTGATTCTGGACCAGCACCTTTCATTTAAGGAACATATTCATGCGCTCTCTGGCAGGGTCAGAAAAGTTATTAATATAATGAAGCATCTTCGCAACTCTGCTGACATAGACCTATTAAAAAGTATTTACACAGCTGTGTGTCAATCCGTGCTTACATATTGCATCTCTGTCTGAGGTGGTGCGAACAAGACCGCTATACTCGAGGTTGAAAGGGCTCAGCGTTCGGTCATAAAGGTTATGTTGAAAAAGAAATTTAAGCATCCAACTAATTTACTATACCTACATTCAAAACTGTTAGAGTAATAGCGCACTAGCGGCTTGGTCGCAGCGGCCAGGTCGCAGCGGCCAGCGAGATACATACATTAGTATGAAAACGCCATGGAGCACGCGCACCTCGCCGCGCGCAGCCAGCGGCCCCACCAAGCCGCGGCGGCCAACGAGATCGAAGTGACATATTTGCGACCAGCGTTCAGTCGCTGGCCGCTGCGGCCACTGGGATCACTTGCATTGTAGGTAAAATACCAATGTGCGCGCAATAGCCGCGGTGGCCGGAACTACAGCGTGTTGTGCTCATCGCGATGTCGTTCGACACAGAAGGATTTAATCGGAGATTGAGACGAGGAAGGCGTTGTAGGACATGTCGTGTGAAGACTACGCCAACCGAGATGTAAAAAGAATGATGCGGGAAGAGATCATAGAAGTATTTTTGATTGATCGACTTAGTTTTCTTAACAGTTCTTCAAACGAAGACTTGCTCATCCGCAAATAATTAAAGAACTTGTAATCGTATTGCTGAAGGTCGGTGAAGTAAGTATGAAATAATCCCTTTGTACGCCTTTCACGTAGCAATGGATGAACCCAATACTTTTTCCTTTTGTGTTTTCGCTTCTTACTTGAAAGATACATAAGCACTGCTATTTCCTCAACGTCCATTTTGAAGCGCGCTGTATTCGTAACTGACGATTCTAGCCGTGGTTTTGGCCGCATTGCAAATTGCGACCCTTGCGGCCAGGTCGCTAGTGCGCTATTGCTCTTAAGTGTCCGTAGGTTATATATTCAAAAAGCAGTTCTTATGACCCATAAAGATTTGCTTAATTCTCCCAAGTATCCTGAAATTGCAATGCAACATGTTTACAAAGCTCTAGTTAAGAAAGTAAACACTAAATTTGCAGTCAAATTTCAGGAATTCTCACATCCGTATATTTATAATAAAATGCACAAAATCTGTGACTTCCGTAACCTCACTTGTCGTGAAGTTAAACAAAAAGTTAATGAGACTCTTCTAAAAATGACATACGAAGAATCTGAGGCCATTCTACATATCACTTCATAAATAACCCCCAAGAAACGATTACACAGTAAACGTAATTATATCGATATATTTAGTTAGGTACCTATAGTTTCTTCTATTTATTTAGTCTATATTATTTATTTTATTTTAACTACATTATCAATGTTATTTCACTCGTTGTATTCTTTAAATTATTCATAATTTGTAACCTTGTATTGTTTAAAGCTACAAACAATTGCCTGTCTTACTCACCCTTGTTCATGTTACCCTGTGTGCGAAAATGTTAAATGTCGGAAATCTTTATTGTTGGTACCCGAGGCAAGCTCGCTTAGTCTGGGGCCACAAGAATAACAAATTTTTCGTAAAATGTTATAAAAACCATCTTTTCTCTCTTTCTATTGCAAATCATTTTAATTGTAACAGTGTTTGCATGGATTTTTTTTTGGAAAATTTATAATTTTGTTTTGTTTTGTTATTCACTGTTATAAAGGCATTCAAATCTCTTAATTAAAAAAAAACTGAGGACTTATGGGATCTGTCTGTTAAAGTTGTAAGTTCCGTCATTGATTTAATAGCTCCCTATTTGGCTTTAATTTTTAATAAATGTATAGATGATGGTGTCTTTCCTGATTTAATGAAGTTGAGTAAATTGATCCCCCTTTTTAAATCAGGTGACAATGAACACCCTTCTAATTATCGACCAGTGTCAGTTTTACCAGTTCTGAGGAAAGTTTGCGAAAAAATAATTTTAAATCAATTTTTGTCTCATTTTAACTTCAATAAGTTGCTTCATTGTGAACAATATGGATTTACTAGAGGGAGTTCAACTACAGATGCAGGAGTTGCTTTAGTCAAGCACATATTTGATGCTTGGGAAGAAAAACAGCATGCATTCGGTGTTTTTTGTGACCTCTCTAAAGCTTTTGATTGCATTAATCATGAAACCCTTTTATGCAAATTGGCTCACTATGGAATTAGGGGCAAATCTTTGGCGTTATTGAAGTCATACCTTAGTAATCGAATTCAAAAGGTAGATATTAACAGAGTAAAGTCAGCTGGAGCATTAGTTACAATGGGCGTCCCACAGGGCTCCATATTGGGGCCTTTATTGTTCTTAATATACATAAATGACCTTCCTTATTTAGTTAAAGACTTATCTGAGATAGTGCTATTCGCTGACGACACGTCACTTATTTTTAAAGTTAATAGACATAAAGATATCCTTGATGATACGAATGTAACTCTATCTATGATTCTTGATTGGTTTACTGCGAATAATTTAGTTTTAAATGGGAAAAAGACAAAATGTATAAAATTCACATTACCAAATGTAATTCAAGTAGATGCTGATCTACTTTTGCAGGGGTCCAAGCTAGAGTTAGTCAACAAAACGAAGTTTTTAGGAGTTGATGCTCGTGATTGTTGGCACTTGGTGGAACTTTTGAAACATTTTTTGTTTGATAAACACTTGTACTTGTCCACTTATTTATATTAATTTCCCTTACCGGTTTCGCTGTTAAAGCATTATCAAAGGTTTGTTTGGTTGTTTACGTACAATATATTACAAACAAATTATTTGTTTTTGTTTGTCCTACCCGCATGCCAAGCGATTCATACTTCGAATTTCAATAGAGACCGTGGTTGGCATCTGGCGCCAACTTGGCAACCTGTGCTTGACGCTTCGTATGACAAAAAAGTGCCAACAGTGGTTGAGGACATTATCAGTGCCGTCTGTGTGACTGGACCTAGTGAAACACGTGACCCGGAAGTAGTAGTGAAAACTTTATCAAATGTCCGGTCGAGTCTGGCTTCGATACCGGAAACCTCCGAACGCAGCCGAAGAGCGGAAAGGCGAGCGGCGACGAGAGAGGGGAGGAAGCTTAGTACTCGACTGACCGCCGTGGGCAAAAGTACTCCCGAAGAGTCCAGATGATGATGAGTCATAATCTCATCGAAAGCTCGACCTGTGCCTCCTTGCACAGTTAAAAAAGTGAGTCCAATCCGTGTTTTAAATATTTATAATACTACTGTTCGTTAATTTTCTAACTGATTTGTGTTTTTCAAATCGTTTGTTTTTATGTGGACTAATATTTTTATTTTGTTTTTTTATTATTATTTTGACATTTCTTTTTACTTATTGACATGAACATTGTATAGCTTAAACTTAGCATTTATTACTTAGTTGATAATCTGACTATCAAAAAAGTGATAAACTATATGAGACACGTGGATGTTGTTTTGCTTAGTATTTTAACTTACTACCTCATTAGACAGGTAGACTAAGATGTATTTTATTTTTCGCTCATGACACAATTTCCTTCTGTCTTTTATTTTTTTATCCTTTAGTTATTAAAGTTCAATACATTGTTTTGTATAATTTTATGTAAGTTAAAAAGAGTGTAACAGTATTAAGCCATATTGAAAAAAAAAACTGATAAAAAAAGACATGATCTTGCTAAGTTTCTTGCCCTTCTTCTTAGCAAGATTAATCGAATGGGCGGATTCAGGCATTAAATCTATTTATAGTTTATTTATCTATTAACTTATTTATTCATTGCATTATGTAGGTATATACAATATTTTAATTTTTTACTTAAGTTAGTATATATTTGGTTAGGCATTATATTTATTTATGGTCTATTCAGTTTATTTATCAACTTATTTATTAATTGCATTATGTTTATTAATATTATTATTCCAATAAGTCTTTATTTTATGCATGTGTATAACTTTAGTGGCCCAACTTAAATATAGTTTTTTTTATATATATTTCCCGTAAGTATCATATTTGTTTCATTATAAAATATTATTTTTATACAGATTAGATTTGACATGTAAAACGTTTACTTTATGTATCTATTTTACAAATAAACATTTTGAATCTTTGAATCTTCATTTAAATTATATGTAGAATCCGATATTCAAATTAACTGTACACTGACAAGGGCAATTTCAAAGACTTTATTGGCTATTGATAGAGGAGATTATTGGTTGGCATTATAATCATAGTAAAGCGGCAACGGAAATGAAAATACCGAAATATTTTATAATGATATTAGAATTCCGGATTTAAGTAAACTCTTTTAATCAAAAAGATGTTTATCGGATTTTTAAATATCTAAATATCTAAGTAATTTTATGACTTATTTGGTTGTGACGCCATTTGGTACGATCCCATGGCATTCTCCTTTGTTTGGATTTTCTTACAGCTGTGTTTTCGCTGGCTGGTGTTGTCAGTTTATATTTACAATTTAAAGTCGAGATTGACTTCAAGGTTAAAATAAAGTATTTTCATGTACTTTATTACTATTCAATAATATGAAGTACAGAGATCCAAAATAACGTAAGATACTTAAATTGGTTGGCAACCCTACTGTAGACTGACGTGCATAAGACTGCATAATATGATATGCTTAAGAAAAAAATATGTCTTCCATTTTGCATAACTTTGACCCAAAATTGCCTATTGTAATTCAGTATGATTCGTCCAGAGATACTTTTTGTTGCTTACTACAGAATGAAATTCCTGTTTCTTTTGATTTGAGAAGTTGAACATCAACAGAACGAAACTTTACTCATAGTGAAGAATAACTTCTTTGTGTTATTTAGTCTACGAAAATAAATCATTTTTATATTTACAATCAGATATGTACAGTATTAAATGAGAAACACTTTAAATTAATGCATATTTCAGAGACTTTGTCTCGTGCGTACAGTCGGTCAGTTAAGTGAGATAACCAGGTTTACATAGCATTGCCAATAATATAGGTCTGGTTACCTTACTTAGGTTTTGACCGTACATTAAATGTGATGGATGATAGAGATGACTTACATGAGGAAGTTATTTACTGTGTAGGTCTTGTTAATTATTTACAGAGCACATTAAAATAAAGCAAGAATTAGTCTTAAAACTTGGTTAAGATACTGAGTTGTCGAAATTATTATTAGTACATTACGATACAAGAGCGATGAAACGTTTTCTGACGAGTGTGAGTTTGCGGCACGAGCCGAAGGTGAGTGAAAGTGGTCATTTTACGCACGGTGTGCTTTAAAATATATTAAATTTGGTGACCCGAAACAAATGAAAAAATTTCTTGATAACGTAAAAATTAAGATCTGAAATAACAATTGATCAAAACTATTTATTCTTAAATCATTGATTAATAATACCTAAGTCACTAAGATACTTTTTTTTATTATTGGACAAAAATCGATGAACATTTAAAACAACATGTAAGAAAAGGTTTTGTTTGTCAAATTTTAAAGCAATCATGTGAAAGAACCACTAAAATCTCATGAAATTTCATCTTTTCCTTTTTCAAAAGGAGGTGTTAACACAATGGAACGGAAAAACATAAACGAAATAAATCTATTACGATTTCTTTAAATGGCTTGATATAAAATATTTGGAATACCGAAAAAAAATCTAGAGAATGTAGAAATTTTGCCGTATAATTCTCCTTTAGAACTACAGAAATGTGAATACTAAGACACCTGTTTCATGAGGTTATTTAAAACCTAAGCTGAATATATATACAGAAACCGAATTTAATATGATTACATCCAGAATGATCAAAATCAATAATCGTAGCACTAGAATTAAAAAACCCTTTTCTGTTAGTCAAAATATATGTTTTAAGAAGGATAGTAACATAAAAAAGGCTACCCTTTTGTTAAGGAAAATGGGTTACGGTCTCATGACCTGGGTGATTAAAAATGGTGTCATTTATACTTGAACTTCTTACCATCTTCGGCTGAGATGATTTGGTGGTTTACCAGTGCTCAGCAGCTGGTTGGGTGCATCGCTGAAAGGGTTTTTTTCAGACAGAGTTTTTTACTATATAACATAACTAGTCTTTTTAACATAATATGGGTATTGCATTAAGAAAAGTTTGGTAGAGTCCAAAACTAAGTATGCGTTTGATAAGCATAAATGAGCTTTGTCTTGTATAACAAATTAGTTACATATTTGCCTACATATACAACATTTGTAGACTTTGTAGACATATTTGTAGACTTTTTTCTTTTTCGTTACTTAAAGGAGGAAGAAAATGTTTAAGCCTGTACTTGGGTTCGACGAATAACTTTAACATCGCATCTTTTTTTGTTAAAAAAAAGGAAAGATTTCGTCTATCAGTTTGACAAGGTCACCTGTCAAACCGAGAAGAAACGGAGGTGTGTCAGAGCCGTTGAAGATAGAAATTTGTAGTCAGATTTTACTGATGCAGTCTTCCCGTATGGGAAAAAATCATTACTTAAACCACAGTATTAATATGTATATGCTTAAATCTGGCTGTAATCACTTTTTGAAGCTTAATATTAGCAAGAGGTGCCCGGGTCGTTGTAGATGTAAATCTTTAGTCAGAATAAACTCATATAGTTTTACCGTATGGAAAAAATCGTTACTTAAACCATAGTATTAATTTGTCTATGCTTAAACCTGGCTCTAATTACTTTCTCAAGCTTAATATTAGCAAGAAGTGTGTCAGGATCATTGTGCACGGAAATCGCTAGTCAGATTAAACTGATACAGTTTTCCCGTATGGGAAAAAATCATTACTTAAACCATAATATTAATTTGTATGTGCCTAAACTAAGCTGTAATCACTTTTTCAAGCTTACTCGTATGTTAGCAAGAGGTGTGTCAGGATCGTTGTAGATGGAAATCTATTGTCAGATCAAACTGAAACAGTGTTCTCGAATGGGAAAACAACCGTTAATTTTACGTATAACCAACCATTTGGTCAAAGCAAGCCGATAAACCAGCCAAACAGCGCTTTGACTCCCGACTCGATTCACATCTATTAAAATTTTGAACGGAAAACGAATTTTTATTAAAATAAAATATAGCCTATGTTACTCAACAATAGCTTTCTGCTAGTGACAGAATTTTAAGAATCGGTTCAGTAGAAGATTAACACTAATAAAAGTATCAGTGTAAAAGTTCCACTATGTATTTATAAACACATAGTGGGACTTGTACACTGAGACTTTTATTACCTACACGCAGACTTTTATTAGTGTTGAAATGAAGTTCCATCAAGGAGTCACACCTTACAGTATAAATTATCTGTAGAAGATTGCTTATTACATACAAACAAACAAACGTATCTTTCCTCTTTATATAATAGTGTAGATTTAAATAATCTACATACAGACGCAGAAAAGAAAATAAATAAAAGACAAAGGTGAAACTATAGTAAGTAAAAATGTTGGGATTACGGGTAAGACTTGCCAGGCCGAGCTTTTGATGATATTAAGGGGTGGCTATCCCGACTTTGTCTCTTTTCAAATTAATTTTAAATCAATAAAAACCAACGATTAAATTTTGAAAAAAATACATATCATATTTCACTCTTTGATCTGAATATTCCAGTTATTCGATACACGAATGCTTATACTTTCCTCGTGCTACAAATCGCAAAGATATTATCTAAACTACGATCTAAATGTAATTTTATTTGAGCTATACTAAGTTTTGGACAATAAAATTTATACTAAAATAAACGGCCATCATATTAAAAACCCATCCCTCTAATTCCAAAATAATCAATAAAAACACATCAAAACTACGAGTTTTCTGAGCGCCCCGCTTCCGCTGAGCAGGATAAACATGTTTTTCTGGATAACCTCGCCTTATTAACGCATCATCATTGTAACTCTTCGGAGTACATGCGTGCGCGGCGTTCGTTCGTGTACTCCTGCACAGTAAAACCACTGATTGCTATCCGTAACCACAACATTCATATATAAGTAAAGTTTTTGTCACGAGGCGCTTACCTTTGCTTATCCACGTTCTTCAGCGCTACTCTACATCCTTTGTAGAGTCCAGTTGGAGTGTAGACCTGACGATCTCCAGCCATGGAGGTGGCGTCATCAGAGTAGGCTGTCTGGAAGAAGAAGGTTTTAGTTCACTGACCGTCTCTTTGGCCTAGTGGTTTTAATTCTCCACCGTAACCTAGAGATCGCAGGTTTAAATCCTGTGGAGGTACGTTTCTGTTCGGTCTGCGTGGTTCGGAAGACACGTTAAGCAATGGGTCCAGAATCGTTATAGCTAGAAGGAAACGTAATTAGAAGACTTAACTTATCTTTTGAAATATTTTACATTATTAATTCACAAATTTTGAAACGAATGTACAAATATCGAAGTGCAATGTAAAAAAGTTGTGTCTGTAAATGGAGTGTTTTTTCATAATTTTCAATAAAATTGGGTATTAATTTTGTAATAAACCCAAATCTATTTTACTTTTTTATTTTGTCTGTCTTTATGTCTGCCTGTCCGTTTGTCTGTCTGTCTGTTCCGTTTTAACTCGAAAACCACACAACGGAGTTGGATGCGGTTTTTTTAATTATCATCGCAGTGACCCTGGTAAACATAAAGAGTGTTAACAAAATAACACCCAAGTCGAAAACGGGGTAGATATAGTATAAACGTGGGTGGAGCAGCGGGCGAAAGGTTAGTCTAGCTAGTATATAAAACGGAAATATTTACAAAAAAATATTTAAATCCGAAAAAAAAATGCTGTCTGTGGTGTGAGGAGTAACAAAAATACACAATTACTTTTCTGCAGAAACATTAACACTGCTTTGACATGGGAATTGATTTATATGATGAAAAGTAGCCTTTAGGTATTATACATAACCTTTCTATAAAAACATAACACCCACATTGCCATCCCGCAGAAACTGTTTTATTTAAGAAATAAAAGTAGCATGTCTTACTGCAGGTCTAGAACTACATTTTAGCAAAACTTCAGCTCAATCATTTCAGTAGATACGGCGTGAAAGAGTAACAAACACAAACCCATCTACTGATGAATATCAACTTTCGTATTTGTAATATTAAATACTAGCTTTTGCCCGCGGCTCCGCCCGCGTGTTATTCGGTTGAACGGCATGCTTTTTCCGGGATAAAAAGTAGCCTATGTGTTAAGTTAGGGTATAAGCTATATCCATTCAAAATTTCATCCAAATCCGTTCAGCCGTTTCAGCGTGAAAGAGTAACAAACATACACACTCACACAAACTTTCGCATTTATAATATTAGTGTGATGATTACTGGGATAGATACAACCGATTTTTATTTTGTTAAGAGTATGTA
The DNA here is from genome assembly GCA_910592155.1 of Ypsolopha scabrella. Lineage (NCBI taxonomy): Eukaryota > Metazoa > Arthropoda > Insecta > Lepidoptera > Ypsolophidae > Ypsolopha > Ypsolopha scabrella. The sequence continues at coordinate 18,244,664 of OU342982.1, forward strand.
AATGCTGGCAATCTACATTTTTCAAATTGATATCCAACATAGTTTCACTTGCGACTTTTTCAAACAAAATAATATAGGCAGTATCTTCTCTTAGATCGACGTAACATAATATATTAGACTTCTAAGGCATCAGAGCAATGTGCCTACACATAGATAAGATGATGGATTTTTCCCGTCTTCATCGTAAATTCCACCACACCATATGAGACGAGGAATGATTACCCAAATAATGAGGGATAATTTACTTGGCTTCTTTCCAACGCAGATTCATTATAGTGAAGGAGACATAAATGTTTTCAGCAACGAAAATTAAATAGTTATTAATAAGTTAATCTTAACAATATTATTTAGAGTGCAATAAGAACTATTAATGAACAATTAGAAACAAATTTCAAGAACGACAAATATTTTTAAAAGTCCCCTGTTAATTTAATTTAATTGTTCTAATTTATTTTATTTGTATCTAATTTATTGAAAACGTCGTTTGATATACGTGGTGAAAATGTTGATATTTCTTATCTCGAATGTTTTTTGCTTTGACTGCGGGTCACCCGAAATATCAACCATTTCGCACTAGAATCAAAATGTACTATTATGTTACGCTCGCTTCACATGATTAATTTATTGGATTTAATACTTTGCACAGCCGAATTTTTCTTCCACTTGAATTGTAAGAAGAGAGAGATCCTGAGATGAACAGTTTTTCATTCACTCGACAAACCGAAACCTAAACCGAAACTCGAACCGAACGTGTTTGTATATACCTCACCTACCTACATAATAATGGATTAATTAAATTATTAGTAGATATGGGTTTTAAGATTGCGATTGATTTTAGTTTGAACGTTTGTTTAGCTAAAACAGATAGATTTGCTACATAGTTTTTTTTTAAACTGCTCTTTTAAACTGTTCTCTTTCTAACGCAAATGACGTTCGAAAATTGTAATCAGGTCTTTGGTGCGTAAATTGGTCCAATAAAGTTTTCTTTATTACCTCACGTTTAAATTAAAACTAAGCAATAGTTATTAAACGTTTTGACAGCAGAACTAAGAAGTAACACTGTAGTCAACACATTTTTTTTTTGTTTCATTACATAAAACTTTTGAATAAACAAAAGACAGTTGAAGATTTGTTCAAAAACATTTCCTGCCTCTTGGACTACTGTGCCAAAGACATTCGTTCGTTATTATAAGTATGTTCGTAAAAATGCGAAAACCAAAACTCACGTATTTTCTTGAAAAAATACAATTTTACAAGACTTTATAGAAAATATGAATTCTGGAATGGCGGTATGGTTGAGAAAAGAAACTAGGTCAAATGAGTATATTGGTGCAATGGTGTTTTTTCAAATTTCTGGTTGATAAAGTATTTCCGGGTTCGAATTCGGTTTAGAACTTCTCACGTCCAGATTTATTCTTCTTCTGCTTTTCTATACCGCAACGAAAATGACGTTAATTCGGTATATCTTGGCGATGGATAAATCGCCAAGTATTTAAAATATATAAAGTTATTTGTACCAAAGTTTATGATTATACAAGGTGTAAATAGAGTGCGACCATTAAATTAAACTACATACTCTACAAATCATACTGAAAAGCTTTCTAAAAAAAATCCGCGTATATCTTCAGAGAAAAAGATATTCGACTGTAACTCAAAGACTTTATGTCGTGGGAGGAAGGTCTATTTCAGAACGCTGCACCGGAACAGCTGTTTCACGGACGACCCTTTCTCTGAACTCGCCCATATGTCGGTGCGTTAGGGTTCACGCATTTTTATTTTGACCTCAATTATCAAGGGTGTCCGCGGGTATGATTCTTGGGAAAAGTGGTTCAGTAGGGTAAGTAGAATATGTGGTTTCATTTAATGGTAGCAGTCTATTCACACCCGGTATATTATTGACATCTACTATTGTATACATTTCTTTTTTATTTGATTATAACCCAAAGTGTAAATTTGTGTTTGGCTTTGTATTTAATTATTCAATAAATAAATTTTGATTTTATTTGATTGTATCATAGTTACTTAACTAAAATAGTAAATAAAGTACTAAATTTTTCGGAAAAGTTGGCCTTGGTCACAACATACCTACACCACCGCAATTGGTCTACGTTGTAGCTAACCTACGTCAACATACGTAGCTACATCGTAGCATTTGTCCTACGTCGTAGCATACTTACGCCACCAGTTGGCCTACGTCGTAGCCCACTTGCGTCACCATAGTTATCTCTACCCTAGCAGTTGGCCTACGTCGTAGCAAACCTACGCCACCGTAGTTGCGTTGTAAGTAAACAATGCCACTACAATGTCGAAGCTAACTTAAGCTACCCACAGTACTGTTGAATAATTAGTAAGCTTAATTTTTTAAGGGTTACGTAGCCAATATAAGAAACCCTCATCACGTTAAGCTGTTGGTCCATTTGTGCCCAGAGTCAGTACCAAGTGCGGATGGCCACTTTTATTTATCTGTTCACACTTGGAAACACCCCTGACTCCCCCCTAGCAGATTCATGACGTGACGGTTATGTTTAATATAACGTAAAATCTAAATCAAGCTTGAAGCGAAGAGTCAATTACCCAAAAAAATATATATGGTGAAAATTATTCAACCGCTTCACTAGGTCATAGCAAATACTCCAAGTCGTTTTTTTACTTATCAGTGGTGAATCGTGAATATTTTAAAAGTGAAAACCGGACAAAAAAATCGCCTTACTCAGAACAGCAACCAAGGAAAACATGAAAAAAATTGTACTTTACAACTCTCTGTCAACCAAGTGTATTTGTCGTATTGAGATTTATGGAAATGTTAAAGCACGGAATAAAGCAATATAGTATGGATGCCATTTCCTAAACAAGCCGATGGGAATCGTGTTATAAGGACTCTTCGAGTAGTACTCATAGATCCAATACGCCCAAATATGAACGCAAATGATGAGACGCATATACTCCTACTGATTTTAGTAGATATCCCAAAGTTGGTTTTACCTTTAGCAACAAATCACAACTGAATTTTGTTACGAGCCAATTTATAACCTGGGTCAATAAAGCAACAACTTTTTTGATAAATTTATCAGTTCCCTAGGGCTGATGAAAAACAAATAACTCGCCGAATTATCTTCGGGAGACACAGAAAAGCAACAAATAAAGTTTAAGAATACCAAACCTAACATAAAAGGTTGTGCCAAAAATAAAACCTGTATTTATGGAGGACATTATAAGCAAGGTACACTCTTCTATACGTCTCGTACATACGCATTAAATTCTGAATCTTGTTTTTAATGTCATTGAAAATAACTTCTACCTGGAAAGCGGCCTCTAATAGTGGATAATTCTCGTGAGAAATTCAACGACAAAGAAGAAAAGTAGGAAATGATCCTACAATCTTGGAAAAAAGCAATCAGAAAGATTTCATATCGGTTTCTGTAAAGGAAAATGAAAAATTTAATCGGACTAAAACTAAATTTCACTGTAGCTGGAGTAAACTTTAAACTTTCACGATTTTCGCACATTGTAAACATTGTACTAGGGTCTTGATCGCGTTAAATAAAAACATGCTTTAACAGATACGTACTTGACGTTTCGACGCCTCTGTAGACTCTGTGACAGGATACTTATTGGCAGTTCTTGTTGCAGCGTCAAAGCTCTTGAAACCGTTCACAAATGGGTACTTTGACTGCACGTACATGAATAAAAGTACAAATTTGTAAAACGTACCTCACTTAATTCTCAAAGGTAGACACGAGCACCCGTAATTTAAAAGAACTGGCCCGTGCAAATTAAAATGAAACAGGCGAACGGAACGTCAAAAGAGTCACACTAACAGGCATTTTAATTAACAACCTGTTCGTTTTTTAAACAAAAACAAAAAAAAAAGATTTTCTGTGCCGTTAACTACAAGAATGCTGCCACTTTATTGAAAAAAACTTACCCACCACAATAATTATAAAATCTGCTCAAATAAATGCCTAGAAATGTCAATGCACTGTTTTTAAATGACATTGTTTTCATGAGCAACATCTTCGACAAACTAAAAATTTAAGTTTAAGTTAAGAATGGCCGCTTATGGCATTTGTAAGAATTTTGGCTATACGATAAATAGGCGTTCTTTATGATAACTCTGCTATTTAAAAATAGTTCTTTCAATATTCTGGTAAGCTAGAAACGTTTTTTTTTTAAGAACCAACACTTTCACTGCCTATAGAAAATATCACACACCACTACCAATTCAGGCGGATGAACGGAGTGACCCAATAATGTAGGTATAATCAGAAGCTAATCTATAAATAATAATAATTCTGTCAATGAAACATTCTAGATAGAAATGATTTTATCAAGACTTTTGAATTCTGGGTCGTATTGTGCTTTGTTTTCGCTTCTCGCTAAAAAGTGGTTGTTAATAAAACTAAACCAATATTTCCTACAACATTGATGTTATAATTATTTCGCGTCTTCTATAGTTTCAGAGACAGTCACGTAGTAGTAAGTCCTAAAGGAATGTTCTTTCGCTGCCCCTTCAGATGGCGGTAAATAATGAGAATTTAGCGATTTAGCGAAGACGTTTGTCTGGTTTGGCAGGTGGCTATCGCTGATACCATAAGAGATGCGGGATATTGTATCGGAACAATATTATGGAAAGATGAATGGCATATCTAGTACTAAATTCAATCTAGTGTTATTTCCATGAATCCAGATAATTAATTCATTAAATCAAGTTAAATGTAAAGGATTCTGCCCAAATAAAAACTGTATTAAAACCATAAATGCCTAAAAATATGGAGAAACGAGATATTTGCTTTTTGTGACATTACAAATGTACATGAATTTGTAACTTGTACAAGTTACACAGCTTGACTGCAAGTACACTAGAATAGTAAGTAAACGTTAATAGTATAATCTTGAATAAAAACACTTGTACTAGTACAATTATTATTAATATACATATTCAGTGAGACTAGTACAAGTGTTTTTATTCAAGATGTGTTTCCAGTTTCACCAAGTGCGGACAATTGCAAGTATAAATTTTAATAGGACAGGGCATTGTTCATTCGTACGTTCAAAACAGTTTATTACAAAAAATGATGATGGCGGTAAAGCCATCAGATGGCAACCTCCAGCTCCCGACACGCCATTTTCGGAGAGGATTTAGTTTATCAGAAGCCTATAGGCTGGTGATGATCATGATATAGCATCAACTCACCCCAGTGCTGTACCTTCGAGCCAGCGAGTGCATACTGCCTCGTAGCCGTCCTCCAGGGAGCAACACATCGCTCCAGTTCACCCTCCACGTCATCATGGCTATTTCCGCTTCGAGCTTGTAGTGCCTGCAGAAGAATATAAAAGTATTTATCTCAAAAAAAAACTGAACCCTTATACGACTTCTTTGTTGTCCGTCTATCTGTTTATCCGTCTGTCAAGACCATGTTTCTCGGGCCTTGCGAGAGATATATCAAGTTGAAACTAAAACTTCTTACAGAAGACTGCGGCTCCATGAGCTAGTTATTGCCCTTTACGTAATCAATTTCATACAAATTGGCTCACCATAAAAACTTATAGGGAACTTCAAATTGACTAAGAAACCACAGACATATAATTATTACTAAGTAGCAGACCAAACATAAGGATTAAATAGCGTGGCAAGTTTCCATACAAAATATAAGCTACATTTCGGCTTCATGGTACGAAGAAACGTATAAAAATGGGTTGTTTTGGCTGGCTTATGCGTGGAACATATTGCTTAATTGTTAAACTAAACTCTAGTATATATTTTGTTTGGAAACAAGCAATATTTTTATTTAAAAGAGCCCCAAGTTCACTGAGCTAAAATTGCCACGCGTTGACTCTATGCGTTTATTATTAATGTTAGGTCTGCTACTATATTATACGTCTGTGTAAGAAACTTGAAATTCTGTACACAGCTAGGTCGTATAGTACAGGTATAGGAAAAAACCAACCATGATATTTAATTATTATTTATGTAGGTATTAAATTCTAACTTAATTAGACCCCTTGGTTAATAGAGCTTAATGGATCATAACAAGATAAGATAAGTCTTCTTCTTCTTCTTTCTTCTTCTTCTTTCTTCTTCTTCTTCATTAAAAACTGCACGGGAAATAAGTTTGTCTTTTAAACGCTATGAACAGACAGTGGCGATGGGTGAACATTATAAAAAAGGAAGCCGAACAAAAAACAAAATAATTTTTTGTACTTTACTACTCCCTGACAGCTAAGTGTATTTGTCGTAATGAGATTTATGGAAATGTTTGACAAATTGAAGAGCACAGAATAAAGAAATTTAGTATGGATGCCATTTCCTAAAGGGAAGCCGATGGGAATCGTGTTACATGGACCCTTCGTCACTGACAGAACCCTCAGGGCGCACCCTACGTGCTCTTGACCGCTTTTTAAAACATAATGGACTTAAGCTAGGTCACTATCGTGCCTGACGTAAAGAGCGCTTGCCCGGATCTGAGAGAGTGACAGGAGGTGAGGTTTTAATCAGTGTTTCCAGGGACATCCGCTAAAATCTACCGAAGTCGGTAATAGACGTAAGACGAGACTAACTGTATACTCTCCAAATACGGTTTCTTATGACGTCATACCGGAACACAACTTTTAGTTGAGAGAACAAGAATTACTGAGTTTGAACTCAGAGGGACTCACTTGACTCAGCTTAGTGTGAACTAAGAATAAGACGTCTACGCCTTTGAAACATCAAATATATATTTTTATTTCATATAATTTAACTTATATTATCATACTAGCTTTTGCCCGCGGCTCCGCCCGCATGTTATTCGGTTTAACGACATGCTTTATTCCGGGATGAAAAGTAACCTATGTGGGGTATAAGCTATATCCATTCTAAATTTCATCCAAATCCGTTAAGCCGTTTCAGCGTGAAAGAGTACCAAACATACACACACACAAACTTTCGCATTTATAATATTAGTGTGAAGTGTGATGAGATAACATATAGCCTTGTCTTATTTCACCACAAACGATTAAAGACCGCGCTACTTAGACACCTGATGTATGAAATAACAAAGCCTTGTCTTAATTACCACAAACGTTGTGGACCGCGCTAATTAGACACCTGATTTTTCAATGATATTGATCTACCCTACAGGAACCATGCATTTTTTCGGGATAAAAAATAGCCTATGTGTTAAGTTAGGTTATAAGCTATATTCATTGTAAATTTCATCCAAATCCGTTCAGCCGTTTCAGCGTGAAAGAGTAACAAACATACACACACAGAGACGCACAAACTCTCGCATTTATAATATTAGTAGGATTATTACATTCACAAATATTTATTTATAATATTATTATGTTAATACATGTACTGAATACAAGGGAGGATTTAAAAAAATTACATATATGTATGTGTTATAAAATATTTTGATTGTGCAAATGTGACAAAAGTGTCAAAAGTTAAATCTGGATCTATAAGAAGTGGCTGATCGCGATGATCACCCACGACCTTCGGCTTACACAATTGAAGCACAAAGACCCCGAGTTATACCAAATCCTGTCCCACAAAATGTGTTTCACTGTATCAGCACAGCACTTAAGTTAATATTCACTGAATCTTGGGTTTCGTAAGCGATGGCGAAACAATGCGGTAGGAAGATAAGATAACCTATTGTTACTAATGGGAAGTCGATTATTTAGATTGTCGGCACTTGGTGGAACTTATCATACATTGTTGTGATAAAAACACATGTATTCTTCCACAAATTATTAGTGTAAAATTACACTACCCAACCGATTTCGCTACATAAGCAGCATCATCAAGGGCTTTAAATTAAAATAAATACATATTTATATAGGTGGTAGAGCTGATGCTGGACTCGACTGTGGAGGTACCACCATCTTACTCACAAATCCTCCCGAAGTTATTCGGGAGAGAGTAAGGGAACAGCTCTCAGGCAAAACTAGGCGGCCCACCATTGCCTGGGACCGATGGATGGCGGTTTATCCATCCCCAATTGCCGGGCCTTATATAAAACAGACTGGTGACGGGCAGCGGCGTCACTGGTGCCAGGGTTTCGGCACCGCGCTCACCAACCCACCTGCCCAACATGTGTGAGTATGGGCATTTCATCCAGGAGGACCGCTAAGAGTGGCAAAATACTGGATAGGCCTATGTCCAGCAGTGGACGAAACAGGCTGATGGATGGATGGATGATATATTTATAAAAAAAATTGCAGTGCTGTGCAATAAACGCACGGACGTGCACAGCCATCTAGCAATGCAAACATTGTTTATAAATATGTATTTATTTTAATTTAAAGCTCTTGATGATGCTTGTATAGCGAAAGCGACTGGGTAGTGTAATTTCAAATGTAATTTGTGGAAAAGTACAAGTGTTTTCATCACAACAATTTACAAATGGGAAGCCTGTTTGGCGATATTAGTGGTATTTACGTTAGTCTTAATTTGACAGATAGCCGCGAGGCTTAACATCACGTAAACCGGATCCATGTCGTTTTGTTAGTTTTAACAAAATGTATGCATTGCGATTGTCTTTGACTTGGTAAAAGCGGAAACACAACTTAAATTCACATGAATAGTAATTCTAGTTCAAGTGAATTTAATTCAAGATTAGTTTTAATTGAGGTTAAATCTTAAAATTGGCAGCTGTTTGCATGTACAACACCAATTTGCCGAGATTAAAGGACCATTTCACATTTTATGCGAGTAATCTCAATTTTTTTGCGCCTAATTTGCCATTTTAGGAAAGACTTTTATGTTGTTGAATACATTTATACAGAGACCAATATTTCGTATGGACAGGTAATGTATCACTCCTTTTGGTAGTGATTGATCAATGTCTCACACTTCGTTCACGAAAAAATAATCTCATTGTCATCTTCAAAGAGCCAAACCTTTCATTCATATTCTTTGCTGAATAAAATTGCCAGAACGTCAGACATGTAAATTTGTTGACAAATAATATACTAGAATAATATTTATAATTCATCACATGTTATGTTGTTGTAAGATGTCTTACTTACTTACTTATTCTCTTATTCTATTATTCCACTGACACCGACAAAACAATTTATTTGGATGAACTAATATCGTATTTTTATATATTTATTATATAAACATTTTAAATGAACGAAAAATAAGTATAGAAAAAGAATACATTTTAGAATAGAATAGAATAGAATAGAATCAGCTTTATTTTATATAATTCAGGTTACAATTATTTGGCCCGCCAAGTTCGGGCAGTGTTGTTTACATATGTGTCTTAATGTAAGATCTGATGCAAAGTATATGGAATTTGCTGGTCTGTTAACTTGCGCAGCATGTCTTCATGAAGGTCCCTAGCACGTATGTACCATGAATCCTCATCAAGCATATCCCAAATTGCATTTGAATTCGTATTACGAGGAAAATTACCCGCTGTCTTTAATGCCATTCGGTATTGCCTCTCTAATTCAGTTAGTTTGGACTTGCAAACCCTAGGGTATAGTTGTACAATGCCATAATCAATAATCGGTAACAGAGTTGCTTTAATCACTTTGATTTTCGTTTCTAACGACACTTTGCTATACCAACCTATGATGGGGGATAGCATACCACGCACTTGTTTCACTTTTTTCACTGTATTTTTAACGTGTTCTTTCATCACTAGTCTTTGGTCGAAGTGTACCCCGAGATACCTAATATTTGTCTTTATTGGCAATACCTCTCATCGAAGTTGGATAGTACGATCGTATTTGCGTTTGTTCGTAAACATCACGCACTCCGTCTTGCCCACATTGCATTGCAGGCCCCATTCTTTGTAGTACTCTATAATCGTGTCAGCAGCCCATGCTGCCCGACGCGATGCCATATCTGGTTTATTAGCCTCGTTTAGAATGCATAGGTCGTCAGCGTATTTTTTTTTTTTTTTTTAATTTTTTTTTATAACAGAATTTTACACAAGTATATACTTTACAATTTTCGCCAAACTGCTAAGCAGTTTGTTGGCGATACGCTCTTACATTTGATTAAGAGAAGGTACTTAAAATCTAATACTATATAGTCTTAAAACATATACATATTTGTAGGAAATCATTATGTAAGATATAATAAGTTCTAGTTATGTAAGGGAAGATAACAATACATTTTTTAATTTATGTTTTAGGGTGCCAATTTTTAACTTATTTTCTTCCAGTAGGAGAGGATATTTATTACAAAGCTTGGGAGTTAGGTACTTCCGAGTTCTCTCTCCATAATAGTTTTTAGATGATGGCTGTGATAGTTTGCCAATTTTTACTGCTCTAGTGAAATGTCTATTTGGTTTAGGAACTTTATAGTCTTTAGTGTAGTAAATTTCCAAACCTATGAGATATTTAACTTTCTGGTTTACTGGGAGAATTTCACAAACTGTAAACAATTTTTCATACTCTCCCTTATATTTAGCTTTGATATTTTTACCTACTAAGTGTTTAATAATTCTCAACTGTAATTGCCTAATTAGATCCAGGTATGTTTTAAAAGTCAGTCCATAACAACTTAATCCATAGCTCAGAAGTGAGTCAGCAAGGAGAGTGATGCAAGGAGAGTATTGCGAGAGTGTGATGCCTGCGATGTCGTTCCTGGGTATATCGCTAACATACAAATTGAAGATGATCGGTCCCAAAATAGAACCCTGCGGGACCCCGTGTGGAACCGGCTGTCTTCTTCCGTACATGGTGCGGTATTTACCACGAACCTCCCGTCCCACTAGGTAATTTTCTATAAGTTTTATCACATTGTTAGCCATTCCAGCATCGAACAGTTTCCTGCTCAACCCTGCGTGATTAATGGAATCGAATGCCTTGCTCAGGTCGGTGGAGACCATTGCCACGCTATTTCCTATAGCTAGGGCATCTGTAATAACCTTACCAGTCCTTAAAATTTGTGTGCCTGTTCCTCTGTTTTTTGTGAAGCCGTGGTGATACTCCGGGATGAGTTTTAGACGATTAACCTCCGAGAGTACTCGACTGAGCATAATCCGTTCACATAGCTTGCCCATGATGTTGAGAACCGTAATTGGACGATACGAGGCAGCCTCAGTATGTGGTTTGCCTGGTTTATGTAAGAAGATACAGTCCCCTAGCTTCCATCTCTTAGGATAGTAGCCCGTTCGCAGAGTGTAGTTTATAATTTTTACCAGCGCATTGTAGTATGCCGGCCCAGCAAGTTTAATTACATCTGCTCTCAGTTGATCGGGCCCTGGAGCTTTCTTATTCTTGAAGTGGCGAAGAGCTTGCAGTACCCCCTTCACGTCAGTCATCGGCAGTGGTTGGTATGGTGTGAAGATCTCACAGTTCTTGTGATTATCGTCCACATTTGCTTCCTTCACTATTGCCGTGTCAACCAGAGTGTTGATTGTATCTTCTTCAGTTACAACTCCATGCAAGTCGGGTAAGCGCTGTGGCTTGGCCTTCAATGAGCGTTGAATTTTCCACATCTTTGCATAGTTATTCTCGGGGCTCTCGATGACGATGTTCCATTGCGCCTCTCGATATTTTTGCAGCGCTTGTTTCAAAATGTTTTTAGCAGTGTTGTATATCTTTCGTAAGATATGTCCTGTCGGTGTATTCTTTGCTTTCAGTTTGCTTCGGTTGCGGTGTAGTATCATGTACTGGATGTTTAACGGCAGTTCATCCCGACGTTTAGACTCTCGCAGTGGTGCCATCTCATCCAATGCCCTGGTTAGTATATTTTCCATTTGCTCAACATATGCGTCTGCCTCGATATCAGTAGTTGGCTCTGCGAGTCGTAGGTCTGCTTCAATTAGCTCTTGAAATTCTATGCGAGACTCCTTGGATTCAGTGATGTTTCTCATCGTTCGCCTGAGTTGTACATGTTCATGTACCTCTATGTCGACCTCCAATTGCCACGGAGCGTGATCTGACGAGATCGAGTCGAGTTGCTTAGTTCGATATTGCCTCTTGGGTTACCAGTGCGACATCAAGTATTCCGTTTCCTTGATGGCATGGTCGAGAAGGCAGGCCAGTGTGTACTAACTTAGCTTCTCGATTTCTAAAGGCCCTATGTACTAGCGCGCCTGCTCCTTGTGTTTTAGAGTGCCCGAGTTGTTGCATTCTTAAATTTAAGTCCCCAACATTGATTGAGGTGGTGTTATCTTCTAGTAATGCTTCCCAGTCTGCTCGAATTTGATTTAATCGAAGATGTGGGTTGTATAGGCCTCGTATAATAATACCGCCGTCGATTGTTTCCAACCTGATGGCGACTCCTTCGATGCGCCGGTCTGCCTCATCCACGCCTGGGATCACTGTAGCTAGATTCCAGCGGAGATTTTGTTTTATGTACATTGCTGTGACAAGATGGGTTGCCCTGGTGTCGTAGATTTTGTTGAAGCCCGGTATGTTATACTTGCTCTTAGTGAAGTCTACCTTGCACTCGTTCACAATTATAATATCCGGCGTATGTTTGACTGCAAGCTGTTTGAGTTCCACATGTTTTTTTTTAATACTTTGGATGTTACAGTGCACAATTCTCACGCACTGTTTCCTTCTCCTGAGCATGTTTGGCAACTTATCCATCGATGAGTTCCATTAAAAAGTCAAGAATCGTTTCTGCGGGATATCCCTTTGCTTGCAGGCTTTTCATAAGCTCCTTAGCCTTGCTGAGTAGATTGGGTGGCGCCTTCGCTTTGGATTCCCTCGTGGTAGACTTACGTGTGGTTTCTGAGCTGTTTGATCCTCTTACTGCTGCAGCAAAACTAACTTCTTCAGTCCGTATTGTCCTGGCAGGTTTTGGATCCAATTTCGAACTGGCCAATGCTAGTATTGTCTGTTCTCGTAGTTGCGGTTGTGCACGTTCATTATTTTTGGCGAAAGCTTGTCGCCTGTCTTTTTGTTTCTTGATTTCTAGCTAAAACAGCGGACATTTCGCTTGTCTTGCTGTGTGCCCGATTTCATGACAATTGTAACACACATGCCACACTTCTTTTTCATCTTGTTGCTGGACAGAATCTGGTTGCTTTGGCCTGTAACAGTGAGATTGTACATGTCCGAATTGCCAGCACCGTTTGCACTGTGTCACTGCAGTGTCTCGTACTTTATATTTCTCAATCGTAGCACGTTGGCTTAAGATAAACTTGATGTCTTTGGCCACTCGCATATCGGTTTCGCCTGGAAAAATAAGAATCAAGGCTGAATTTTTCATAATAATCACTCGTTTCGTTTTAATTCCATATCTCGCAAGAATATCTGCCTTGATTTCTTCCTCGGTGTACCCTTTGGCACGAATGCCTTTGGCTATAAGTTTTTTTGCCGGGCGGCGATCGTCTTTGCAGCCATGTGTGTAGTAGTTATATTTATCATGATCGTTATTTAGCTGATTTTGTATGGCTTCGTATGCTTCCTTGCTTTTCGGAATAAATGTAATTTTTTTATTCTTCGGATTCGCCCGTATTTCACAGTTGGTCACTCGAGCCATTTCGTTCACAGATTTCCATTCATTTTTATCAGAAATTCATGCATCGTACTCGCATATGAAAGGGGGATATTGCTTTGTACGTGCCTCGCTTGCTGCTTTCTTATCTGTTACCACGCTATCAATAGTTGGTTGTGCTGGTTCAGAACTGATTAACGGTTTATGTGATTTTCGAATACGGCGTCGTTTGGTCGCCCCAGTCTCACTCGAGACTGAGACGGTATCATCTGATTCGCTTTCCCGCTCTTCCTCGGTAGGGGCAAGTAGCGAAAAAGCGTTACTAGTAACTATACCTGTCACCTTCGCTCTTGTTGTCATTCGATCATTTACGACTTGGTTTCCGATGCTTTGGGCGTTGGCTTGTCATGTGATGCTTTCTCTGGGTATCTCGACGCTATTTCGTTCATGCCTCTAGATTCATTATATTTATTTTGATTCTCTTTAGCAAGTTGTTGTTTCATATGACTTACTCTTGCAGTCGGAGTCCATGTTCCTTCGACTTTTTTCTTTCCCATGGGTCTTATGTTGTCGCATTTGAATTCTACGCGGTTCGTCTTTTTACAATATGTACATACCATTCTCTCGCGAATAATGAATTCATTTCGCGCTATCACTTGGAAAAACAGTGGTCCTGAGCATTCACACAGTGGGCCCTTTCCTTGTTTGAGTTTGTTCGCACTTGCTAGGTAATGCACATATTTCGTGCTAAGCTTTACAGTGCCACCTGTGATTCTCTCCATTTCACAATGAATAAATATCTTCACAGCACTCACTTGCCCACACGCACACTTGTGGTTCTTGGACATGGATTGATCGCCGATCCAGTCATAAAAGTTTTCTTCATCCGAGGAGAGTTCACAGTAAAAACATTTCACTAAGTCTAGTCCGTTATTAAGATTTATTGGGGCCGTGTCAAACACGATCCTTTTGTACGGCGATTTATCGGCCGTTTTGATATTATTGTCCACATCCATACCAACTACCATCTTAGTTAGGTATAATTTTCAATCTATTCAGTCACTATCCCGCACGAATTCACAATAATACGCGGCGCTTGCGATTACCATCAAACTGTTGCTACGTCACGCAGCCCCGCCCGCGGGGCGTGGCGTCAATAGAGTAGCGTGGAGCTTGCACGCACGCACGCGTCCGTTCGCCGTGATATTCGATAACTGTTAAAAAAGACGTGTGTACATTTTCATGATTTTTAATTAAAAAAAAATCGATAGCTGTTAAAAAAAGACTTCCATCAAATTTCTTAATTTTTGTGTTGATCTATATTTCTTTTATTAGAAGGCATTTACAAGATAAATAAGTTCAGTTAAAAAAAAAAAAAAATTTGAAAATCCACTAAGGCCTCAAACTTACGACCTATTGCTTACGCGGCAACTGCTCTACTAACTGAGCCGCCGAGTTTCCCATCCAACCGCTGATTTTTTTTTTGTGAACCAATGAAGCTCAATAGGGCGTGTAAATGAAAAAACAAAAACCATCATTTCGTTATTGGTTCTTCTCAGAATGCTGCTTTAGTTTTATTGAACGATAGAATCCTTTCACCAAAACATAATATACGAGTAACATTGAAGATGAAAATTGATATTGGAGTCCTGAAAGAAACGAAAGGGAGGGAATAAATCCTTATTACGAAATAATGTACCGGAAAAATTGTATTATACTCAATGTTGGCAATAATAATGCTTTATTTTCCGAAGAATATGAAAGATTGGGGCTGTTTTTATTAAAAAACAATAAAATATACAGCTGGTGTGAAATTGGTGGTGAAATGGGTGCTGTGGATTTGTTATTCCTCTAAAATGGTTAGACGCCTATAAAAAAATGTGTCGTTGATCGCGTCTTTATGTCGATTTTTAAAAGATCTATCATTCATAATTTTATCTAACCTCATATCGTAAAATCCTCATTACGAACTCAAAACTACTGGCATAATGAAAAATATTTTTCATGAACGTCTCCAAAAAATTAAAAAATTAAATTATAGTATAGGTCTCCAAACAACATACTAATGGTATAAAAAAACTTTTTCAGAGAATACAGTACATGTGATACTATTTAGAAAGGCAAAGGAAACTTAGCCTAAACAGCCATGTCTGAGGTTTAATATCAAATACCAATGAGGTTATCATATAATATTCTCTAACACGTGCTAAATAATATTCACAATTTTATTTTATTTTCGGCCTGCTTTGTCCATGGCTGATGGCGCGCGTAACGCGTACACATGCGTGGTGGACTGTTGGATTTTGGCGCCATAGCTTACCTACGTAGAAATTATTTTTTTACTGTGGTTTTATGGGTCAAACCAAAAGTTTTATTTTGCCCTAAAATTACTAACAGCTGTAATGGTGATGATAATTTACTCCACCTGACATTCTGGAAATAACAACGGAAAATACGAACACTTGGAACGAGCTTTTCAAAGAAAAATCAAAAATGGCGAACGACAAATTTTATCAAGATTATTATGAAAACAGGTTGTTAGGCATGAGTTTAGATAAAGTAGTGTATGAAACTATACATAACTAGGCATTAAAACACTCGTGTTCTATTAAAAGACTCGCCTTCGGCTCGTTTTTTAAACTGGCACTCGTGTTTTTAATAACCTTAATATGTACCAGTTTCATAAACTACTATTTTTACACACCATATTTGAGTTGTACTCCGGGCAAATAGATAGCCAAAAAGCTGCACAGAAATCGTTTTATGTTTTTAGAAGGAAACCTAATAAACTGTTACTATCTTACTTTTGGATAGTAAAAGAAGCTTATAAATCATTTTGTTATGTTTATTTTGCTACGTAAATGTTTTGGCAGCAATGAAGTTTTACAAAAAGCAATTTATCGAATAAGAGGCGTACAAACATCTACTGTTATACTAACAAAAGCAAAAATTTAATAACAATATTGCTTTCTTATAAGTGTAGACCTAAAGGACTAAGGTGACATTGAAAACTATATTAAAATCAGTTTCTTAATTTTCTATAAAATAATCCGGGGTGGCTATTCTCGTAACATTTTTCAGGCGCTTTATCCTTCACACCACTTTATTAATCGCGTGACAAATACCTTGTGATGATAACTCTACTGAGTTCTCTTATGGCGCACAGGGATGCCACCGTTTTAGTACAAAATTTGATAATTCTTTTCTCAGTTGTATTTACCAAAGTATAAGATATTTTAAAAGGCACCATTTTGCCAAAATTTTGAATATTGATTTTGTTTTACAGATATCAAGCTAGACAAAGTTGTTTTTTTGCCTTAAATTCATCCATACAGTGACTTTGTAAATGCCTATATTAAACTATAAAGGTTTAAAGCTTTAGTCTATAACGAAAAACAACAGAAAAACGGGTTATCAAATGTTGTACTAAAACGGACACGATACTAACCTATATATGAACACTGATAATACCGCCAGGACGACCACGAAGGAGCTCAGCACGATGCTCAGGATCGCGTACACTGGTAGAGCTGATGAACAAATAAATAGGTCAGATATATTAGAAACCATCCGATAAATTAACATGCCCGAGATGATTTACTTTTGACTGATCGGAATATGGGGTGTGAGAATAGGCCTGTAGACAGGGTAAACAAAATATGATTCTATTTAGTCCGTCATTTAGATTATCAAAAATATTGGACACATATTTTTTCTTTTGTCAATCAAACAAAAAATGACAGAGATAAAGCGCGTCAAAGTTTGGGAGTGGGGGAAAATGACGTTACTTCTAAGTAAAATTGTACTTAGATGTGACGTCACGCGGAACTTCAGCGGGCTATATCTTCATCATTTTTTGTTTAATTGAAAAAAGAAAAAATACGTTTCTAATATTTTCTAAAAATCTAACTGACGGACTAATATTTTTTTTTCATCACGCCTATTTTCAATCGATAGTACGGCCACTCGCACATCAAACTATTAAAATCGGTAAAAACCAGGGGATTATGTTAAATATACAACCATAAATTATTTAAGTGGATACTTTTTCGCCTCTTTACGACATGGACGATTTACTTTTGACTTTTTATTCGATAGTCACTCGCATTGTACCTATATATACAACGAATAAAATCTTTAAAGAGCAGTGGGCTGTATCAGGGATACAACTATAAATCATTTAGGTGGATACTTCTTAAGTTGCTCTTACTCTTACTCTTTGATGAACCAAAAAAGAAGAAATTAATGCCGGCCATTTTGAATTTCCAATTTCTTAGGGGGTATTTTTTACTTGGTAGACAATCACAATAATATGGATTATAAGCTCGTGGTCGCGTCTAACGTAAAACCTATAAATACGATTAATAAATAAAAAATATTTATTTTCAGCTAAGGTTATGTCATTCATCCATGCAAATAATGTTTTTAGTCATTGAACATGTAATTTTATAATTATCCTATGTAATTGTATTTAATGTTTTTCCATATTGTTTTCGCCTGAAGATGTCGATAAATCGATGAAACCGGTAGCGTGATCATCCTTAATTAAATACTAGTGGAACATCGTACAAGTAATTTCAATATTTTTCTATTAATGCAAATAATAGACTGTAAAAACTTACCAAGTTCTATATAATCAGCAGCAATGACCCTAACAAACTTTCTTTTAAAACAGGTGAAGATACACGATTTTATTGCATTCACAAGTTTCATGGAGTGTAGATAATATAATATTGAAATGATGTATTACATTTAGCCGCCCTCACAATCGCGTCATGATGTCTGCTTTGTGCTTGGTGGTCTCTTATAAACGCATCGCAAACGAAAATATATATTCTCCATTTCATAAAAATTCTACCTTTCACAAAAGAAGGTGAATTTTCCTGAAACCTTTAAAAACATGTTTTTTCCGTTTCAAGAGAATTAGAGTTAAATTTTAGTACCATTTGAGTGGGTGTAACTTAACCATTTGAATATGAAACGTCCTTGTAAAAACCGCAAATTTGGTTCGTTTAGTGTAGAAAGGAATAATTCATTCGTTTTGTAAGTATTTTGTACAACAACATTCCTTAAGGACGGTCGTCATTCGCGCAGGGAACAGATACGAGTACGTGACTAAATGTAATGCTATTTTATATTGCTATTACATGCACGCTCGATACAATCGCAACGTGGGTCAGGAGAAACAAAATTTTGGCAACACTAAATATTTTTAAACGTATTATTGGTTAAAATTTAATGATCTATTTTCCATGTGAAATTATATATTTTTTAATCTTATTTAAAACAATAAAAACACATTCGGCTACACTTTTGGCAAAATACCGTTCAATTAATGTTTTTTAGGGATGTGTTATCAAGACATGATTCAAATTTCACGATTTTTATCATATCAATGAACACAACCTAAAATTAAAAATTCATAGACATTCCATCATTTTATGTTTGCGTTTTATGGAGGTTTCCACATGGTAGCTGTCCTTAAATGACAAATATCAGATACTGAAAAACTTATAATATTATCTTCTACCGTTTGCTAGAAAAGAGAATCATGAATAAATATGATAGACGTCAAAGAAGTTTAGCAGGATTATAGTAAATGGAAAAACGAGTACAGATAGCGCGCGAATTCATGTCCATCGGGGCCAGAGGCGACGCGCGGGGCAGCTCAATCCACCTTCACCTACCTCGCCGCATTAGTCTGCAGTCGAGTGTTGTCTTCGATGGTTGTGACGCGCGCTTATCCGAAAAGACGGACTAACGAAAACTACGATCGACAAATTCGTAATTGAAGTCAGCGACGGCAAAGATATTGATTCCGACTCTGCTCTGCCGGTTGTCTTTGCATCTGATAGTGATTAAATTGCATTTAAAAAAATATTTTTCTCTATTAGCAATAAACGAGTTAATACTTATCACATTTATTTTATTTCATAATTTGCAAAATTACCTTGAGTTTCAATAAACCAAATTGACAGCTGTTGACAAAATCGGTACTAATTATCGACATTACCATAGTTGATTAGGTCACAGCACTACCGCATTCCTCAGGATGGACATAGAATCGCGCGCTATCTGTACGTATGTAATGTTTTTCCAAAAAGCGAGAGCAAATTTATTTTTATTTTTGAAAGAATGATGTATAATTATAATTTTGTTATTACCTGCACGTTTTACGGAAAATATCAGAAATTTGAAATTACTTAATGGGAAAGCCAGAGCTTTCGTATACACAGAAAATTCAACGAATCATAGATCCGAACGAAATTTATGTACTTTTTCCCTCTCAGAAGGACCAATTATACCAATTAGTCCCGCATCTATTGTTTTTCAATTGTTATGCGAAAATCGATAACAAAACCGGTTCGGGTACCTGTAAAACCCATATATAACTTCATATAATCTGTGCTTCTGGTGAAAAACTGTCTGTAGTAGACTTAGTTCAGCTGCATTTGCTGTGAGAAGAAATAGACTGTTAACAAATGTAGCCACTGCACGACTTGTGTATTTCAGCTACTTTCATAGCATAATGGCGTATTGTATTCTTCTTTGGGGCAGAGGTGACATAGAATCTGTTTTAATTCTTTAGAAAAGAGCAATTAGGGCTATTTATAACTTAAACTGTCGGGAGTCACTGAGAGATAAATTCAAGGAAATAGGAATCCTAACTGTAACTAACCAATTTATTTATGAAAATATTATGTATGCTAGAAAAAAACACCATTATGCTGCCACGGGTCGGTGCAAGCTACACCTTAGGTACTAGAAATAAAGATAAACTTGCTGCTCCAGAATTGAGACACAAGACAAGTACTTCCTTTGTTGGTCACAGTATTCATTTTTATAATAAAATACCAAACGAAATACTTGGTTTTTCAGACAATAAATTCAAAAAGTATGTTAAGAAATGTCTTTATAAGAAAGCTTACTATAGAATTAGTGAATATTTGGAAGATAAAAATGCATGGTGTTAATTCATCTCAAACTTCATATATTGTATGTAAGTACTTAAAATTATTGTAGATATTGCACTATGATTTAAGTTGATTTTGTGCCTCTTAACATCTGTAGTCAACGTGTAAAAAAAACAAAGAAACGTGAAAATCGATCAAATTAAAGTTATACTGGTATCTAATTTCACAAGATGTGATGTTCTAGTATGCGACTAAGCCTTTTTAAACAAATGTGTTGTCATTATGTCTATCTCCGGTGTTACGTTTATAATTGTCGAGAAAAAAAATGGAGCGAAGTTGTACAAAAATCTCATTTTGGACCTAAGTCGAATTAACTTTGTATTTGGGTCTTACTCGCGATAACAACATACCTTAATAGATATGTGCTTGACGTTCAGTTAGCTTGTGACCACGACAGCCTATAGAGGCGTCGAAACGTCAAGCACATATCTATTAAGGTATGTTGTTAGTTATCGCGAGTAAGACCCCAATACAAAGTTAATAATGTGTGAAAATCGCGAAAGTTTAATGTTTACTAAGTCGAATTAAGCCGTTACTCACAGTACCCACAGATATTTTACGTAAAGTTTTACACCAATGTTTATAGGGGATGATTCAGTAAACTGAAAAAATATTTACTGTAAGAATTTTCAGGAGACAAAAACAAATACCAACAGCGTCGATTTATCTTCAGCAGTTTTGCCGTAAAGCCTCTTTCCGACTTATCCCTAAATGAAAGACGTGACAGCAGGCTCTAAAAAGAAATTATTGATTCCAAATAGGTATTTTGTATCAAGGCTAATCTGTTGGATTTCTTTCAGGTAAGAAGTTGGTTTCCAAATTCAAACCCTACCAGCATCCACCAAGAAAAGAAAAAAAATGCGATTTTTGAGATCTATCTAATAATAAAGTACTAAAAATGTCATGTCATTGAATTTTTTCGCGAAATTTTAAATGAAATGGGTTATTAGTATTATATTTTTTGTTTTTTTTTTCTGTCGGTCGTCTCTGTCGGCATGTTCCATTTTAACTCGAGAACAACTCAACGGATTTGGATGCGGTTTTTTAATGTCATCGTAGTAGTGACCCTGGTCAACACATAGGTTCATAATATAACGCCCAAGCCGAAAACGGTATAGAAATTGAATAAACGCAGGCGGAGCCGCGGGCAAAGGCTAGTTTAAAATAAAGCCAAGTACTGGCGTACTGATGAAACAAATTGATCATTCTACGATTGCAGGTCCTTAACATTTTCAGGGGGACAAATGAAATACTATAGGAATAACAATGGAATCACGTGTATCTAGTCCCTAAAAGAGTTAATAACGAATGAATCAATTGTATTTCTGGAAAGTACATAGTTACAAATATCTGTTATTCTATTTGTAAACTTATACGTAAAATAT
Organism: Ypsolopha scabrella; assembly: GCA_910592155.1. Taxonomy (NCBI): domain Eukaryota; kingdom Metazoa; phylum Arthropoda; class Insecta; order Lepidoptera; family Ypsolophidae; genus Ypsolopha; species Ypsolopha scabrella. The sequence goes on from OU342982.1 coordinate 18,266,422, forward strand.
TTAATAAAATTATTAACAAAATAAACGAAAAACGATATGAAGCAAAATCTCAGTGATCTTGAATAATGATAAATAACTTACGAAATAAAGTAAAATGTGAGTGGTATGTTCGGAATGAAAAGCTTTTGAGTTATGCTGACAGATGTATGTTGTCAATCCTCTTAAGATGTAATAAAAGAACAAATTTGTAGACGGGACCCAAAAAAATTTAAAACTGGGAAGGAATCTTCTTTTAATCTTCGAAATGAAATTTTTATCTCGAACCATATATATTTATTTTGTTCGAAAACAAGATCTGGGATAAAATGAATGGCAAAAAGGCACTTAAGAAATTAAAGCCGTGTTTGTAAAAAGTCTATCAAATTGTGTATTTTTTGCACGGTTTACAGTTTCCGTAAACATTTTAGGGTTCCTTACCCAAAGGAAAAACGGAGCCCTATTAATGTCATCCTGATGTTTGTCCATCTGTCTGTCTGTCCATATGTCACGGGTCTTTGGCTCGTAAAAAGAATGAGTAACAAATTTGAAATTTGGACATGTTAATGTAAATAAAACCCAAAACCGAATTTTGGATTAAAAATTATTTTTGTTAATTTATGCCCAGAGTCAATTACTATGGAACGTCAAGATTTTATTTTGCGATATCAGCAAAAAGTGTTATCGATCCGTGTTACTGATCACTTACTAAGCGTCCAGTATGAGTTTGGAATCCTCGAGGGGGTGTCAGAGGTGTTCCGAGTGTGAACTGTGAAAATGCAAGTCACAGTCCACACCCGGTACACCCGCATTTCACCGACGAATATTACGTCCCAACGTGATGGGTGGTGAGCCCTATCGCCGTACTTTGGGCACAATTACACGTTGTTTAGGGCATGCAGGTTTCCTCACGATGTTTTCCTTCACCGTTCAGCAAGTGGTAAGTATTAAGTAAGAACACAAATACTCGTAAATTCTAACATAAATTCTGAGAAACTCATTGGTGGATGCCTGACCGGTTGAGACAAGACAAGATTGAGAGGCCAGCGTTCTACCGCCTGAGCTAACGCCCCTTTTTTAAGAAACCGTTAACGAAACCCTACCCTAAATCATCTATAGACATCCTCTCTGGTCAGAAATCTTAAGGTCTATTTATACTAAGTCTTTTCTTTATAGCTTGTTAAGAAGTATCTCCAACTCGAGGCCAATCTGCTAATCCTTATTGGCTATTACAGATCCTGGAACTAGTTGGTCCGCAATCCCGGGAAACTTTGTGTACGGGGACTGTTTCTGTTTGCAAGAAATTATCCCGGAGAAAACCGGGAGCGGTTGTCCCAAAATTACGCTGTATTTCAGGGTACGTCAAAGAAGCTTTAAAAAAAACATTTGATTAACTGGGCTGCCTTCAGTTTGATTACCCAATTGCGTCCATCTAAAACGATAGCAGGGAAACATAATATACAAATTCAACGCGTGCAAAAGAGATGACATGTTTTAATACATGTTTTAATATTTTCGTAATTTTTGTTTAATTTTTCATGTTGTATACGTTTTTAGCGTTTATGATTTGAATGTGTTTTTAAGATTGTTTGTGTTCCATGCCTGCACTGTTGCTTTAGGTTTCAACCTGTAGTTGTTAAATTAAATAAATAAATGTTAGGCGGGTGTCGCCTGACAATAAAACTGAACGCAGCCTTACAGATCCTGTAACTAGTTGGTCCGCAATGAACATATTGGAGGCTCCTGGACTATTCAGAAAAAGGGACTGCGAGTGTTAAGACAATGTTTCTTTTGGAGCTGAAATGGTTGGGTTTTATTATCATTATCAGTGGGTCAAAATGTTTTTGTGTACACTAGAGCGAAAATCAGGTCTGCGAAACTTTCCAGCTGGAAAACATACTACAAACTACATATTTACATAATATTTATGTTATGAACTAGCTTTTTGTTCGTGGTTCTGACCGTATTGAATTTAAGACCCCAGTTTTTTCCCGTTTCTCACAGCTCTTCAATCGTTTCTTGAGTCAGTAAGACCCCGGACCCTAGATCCGGGTTCTATTCTTGCCGGTTGAGCTCGCACTTTTAGGGTTCAGTACCTCAAAATGAAAAAAATGAACGCTATCAGAATTACTTTTTGTTCTACTATGTCTGTCTGTCCGTCTGTCAATGCCCTTTTTCGCGGGCCCCATTATCAAGTTGAAACTAATTAATACTTCCTACAGAAGTCTACAGGCCCGTAGTACTGTAAAAAAATTAGGTTTCTGACTCGACGCAAAAAAGTTAGTTATGGTTATGAATTAAAACAAAGTTATTGCCGTTTGCGTCTTGAATTTAATAAAAACCGGCTCGCTATGAAAACCTATAGGGTACTTTCAGTTGACTTAAAAACTATAAATTACGTACACAATTAAGGCCGACTTGCACCAAGCAAACTTAACTCGGGTTAACTAACTTTTTATGCTTTGTCCTTATCTGTATGGTTTGATGTGAAAGGGACAAAACATAAAAAGTTAGTTAACCCGAGTTAAGTTTGCTTGGTGCAAGTCGGCCTAAGTCTTAGATATAGCGCACGTCGAGGAAAAAGTCTGTAAATTGCCTGTATTTAAAAACAGAAGTGTTGTTTAAGTGATAATATACACTCGAAAACACTTCTGACACTCGTTCGGATATACAGAGTGAAATGAAATCAACCGACCAAATTCATACTGGAGACTCGGTTAGTGATCAAAAACCAGGTTCAGTTATCCTTTTAGCCAATTTCGAAAAATAATTTCTTTGCTCACTTACTGGTTGGACTAGTTTAACTACAATTCCTAGTGCAGGCACTACGGGACAAAAAAATGATTTTTTCGAATTTCACCCGGAACGATCAAAACAGCACCGAAATCCACCATGTTCGTGCCATAATTTACGTAAATAAATATTAATGTAATCATCGCATGAAGTTATAGATTATATTGTTCAGGATATGGATGTTTAAATTCATCTCCATCAGAACCAGAGATAACCCAATAAAGACAGTCATTAGGCAGCCCTAGTTGTATTCACGTATTGAACGGCCTTAGGTAATTATTTCAAGCCCACTGCCGAGACAAAATACTGCTTAGTTTAATTATACTGTGCCTACAGACAGTCAAAATGACACCCTTAGTTCCTACACACGTTTTCTAAAATAATTCGTAAATTATTCTTTTCATGTTCCTTACAAATACAAGCTCAGCCCCGGGTCAGTTACTATAGGACGTCAAGATTTTATTTTGCGAAATCAGCAACAAGTGTTATCAATCCGTGTTACTGATCACTTACTAAGCGTCCAGTATGAGTTTGGCTGTATAAATTAAAGTCACCTTATAAATATATCGACACGACATGAATCCCCGAGGGGGTGTCAAAGATGTTCCCGAGTGTGAACTGTGAAATGTAAGTCACAGTCCACACTCGGTGCACTCGCGTTTCACCGACGATTATTACGTCCCTACGCGATGGGTGGTAAGCCCTATCGCCGTACTTCGGGCACAATTACACGCTTTTTAGGGCATGCAGGTTTCTTCACGATGTTTTCCTTCACAATTCAGCAAGTAAGAACACAAACACTATGCACATAAATTCTGAAAAACTCATTGGTACATGCCCGACCGGGGATCGAACCTGGGTCTCAAGATTGAGAGGCCAGCGTTCTACCGCCTAAGCTACCGCCGCTATAAATAACTTTACTACTTCCTATTCTGCTCGTTTTTGAAAATACTAACAGTGGCGAAGATTTGAAGGCTCGTTATATTCAGTGGCACTATACATAACTTTACATACATAACTACTATAGAGTACGAATAGGTTCATTCCAAAAGGTAAATTCAATTATCCGGCCAAGTTTCCTCCTTTTTCCCAGATGGACAAATCGTATAAGAGAAGAACATTTAATAAACTACCCGCTTATTGAGGCACCCAATCAAAAGCGACACAAATGTTTCGATATTCCACATGCCCTTCGCAAAGATATGCTTGTCTATTTCCAAGTTCAATTTTCCGTCCAGTTCTTTCCGTACTTTTTGGGTAACGGAAATATCGCCCATTAGAGCGAATATGTGAGTCAGTATCTTTTATATTGTCGATTTCGTAAATCCGGTTGAGCTTCAATTTATCCTTTGTTTTTTGTTTGTAAAAAATATACCTAGATTGTTATTATTGCGTGTGCGAAACGGGTTGAGCTTTTGGTTATTTGAAGTACTATGTTATTATTCTAAGGTATCCAATAATAAAGTGCTAAAATATACGTACCTGTACGAGAACATTGAATATTTATGCGAAATTTTAAATGAAATGGGTATGTACTGTAAACTACAATTTCTATCTGACTGTCTGTTCTGTTTTAACTCGAGAACCACTCAACGGATTGGGATCCATTTTTATTTATTATCATTGTAGTGACCCTGGTCACCACCAAGCCGAAGATGATAATATCTTTTACAGCACACCGTGCGTAAAATGACCACTTTACGCACGCAGCGCTTGCGTAAAGTCGGCATTTTCCCCACTTGTGCTATAAAATATTATACAATACTCGTGCGAGAAACTTTTTCTCGACTCGTGTGATTGCAGCACTCACCTTCGGCTCGTGCCGCAAACTCACACTCGTCAGAAAACGTTTCATCGCTCTTTGAAAGACACTTCCATGGGAGCGAAGCCGCGGACGAAAGCCAGCCTACTTGTAGTTTCTACGTTCGTATATAAGGTGACTTTAATTCATACAGCTAAACTCATACTGGAGGCTTGGTAAGTGATCAGTAACACATATCGACAACACTGGATAACTCGGGGCTGGGCTTGCATTTGTCATCGAACCTTGTTACTGAGCACTTACTGAGTCTTCAGTAAGAATTTGGCTATAACAATTAAGGTCACCTTATATAAAGACTATAAACCCCACCCTATGTTTGTCACAGCGTAATTGTACATAATCCTTAACCCTCATGGAATATTCTTCTGGGTATAAAATTAAATGAAATGAACATAATTACTAACTTAACTTACTAGTTCCTTAAGGGCGTTGTCATTAATTACTAATTATTACATTAATATGTTTCATTAATAGCATTCGTTTCATATTTGGCTTGAGGAAATATGACCACGTTTCAGAGTTTCGTGCAAAACTGTCTTCCTATTCACGACCGTAGAAACCTAAGAATTGTTTGCCTTCTTTATAGTATATATTATATTATTTATTATTCATTGACATTTCTTCCAGGAGGACCGCCAAGGGTCGTGAAATCCTGGAAAGGCGTATGTCCAGCAGTGGACGAAACATGCTGATGGATAGTATAATTAACGATCCAATTACTCCCTCGTACCTCAAATCAATGATAAATCTCTTGTCTGACAATAACGATAGAATGCTGAGATCCTCAAGTATCCTTCTTCTCTCGATTCCTTTGCATCATTCTGGATTTGTATGCACTTCTTTTAGTGTAATTGCTGTTTGTCTCTGGAACGAACTTCCCGACGACGTCAGAAAAGCCCCTCCCGTGACTCCTTTAAGTATTCTGTGCACAGACACTACCTCTCCAAAAACACACAAATATGAATTTTATCTTTAATTCTTGTTCTTTTTTGCTGTCATGGTATGTATTTATTTACAATATACCTATTACAATTTGTATTTATTTATGTATTGAAATCTATTTTTAATTATGTACCTATTTTATTTTAAATATTATGTATTTTAAGTACAGTTCAAGTTCTTTTTAGGTATATGTTACCTATAGTTATTAATTTAGAGTAGTATCTTGATTTAATTTGTTATTTTTAATTTTTATTCTTCTTGCACGCCCACCTACCTATTTATCTTGTACTATCTGTGGGTTGACTGGCAAAAAATGCTTTATGCATTAAGTCCGCCTTTTTGTTCTTATTTTTTGTGCAGTAAATTATTTATGATTATGATGATGAAGTTAATAAAAAATATCTCGTATACTTTAAATACCTTCATTGTTTTAATTTGTTCTTGTCTGGCAATGTTCGTTAACCCAGGGAAGTTATTTTCCCAAAAATACATTGTAATATTACCATTACATACTGTAAAGACCTACCAGAAAATACTTCATCCTGGCGAGCTATTTAAAAGGGTTCAGGAAATCTGAATAACCAGGAAATTCGTATGAAAATCCATTACATACCATATGTTAACAGAGTATATTTCATATGTTTTCTTTTTAAAACTAACCGTTTCTATGTTTTTAAGAGACTAAGGAGTTTGGCGATCATAAGGTTTTAAGCGGCCAATTTACAAATTAATTACAATTTCATGTTTAAAATGTAGAAATGTTTGCTATATTTTACAACTACAATAACAATAACAAAAATATATTTTATTTTTTATTTTCTAGGTATATTTAATACCATTGAATACTTAAAATTTAACCTCAATGAGCGTTTTTCTCGTTGTTTTTGTTTTCTTAGTTCTCAGCGTTCCTCTATATAGATGGCGTTGTCCATGGAGAAGGCTGCATGGCGGTAAAAACCTTTGCCCAGCTGGCAATAATAAAAAAAAGTTGCGTAAAAGCGGGAATTTATGCTATAACTTTTAGCTGAAAGTGTTTTGTGAAAATAAATTACAAAATGAGTTCAGAAGCGGGCTCTGATATAGATTGTACTCCATTTATGCTTTGCTGACATAGAGGAGGTAGCATTGGAGTATTCATCACTTGCGTCCGCCAAACAAAATTTTCTGCCATTTTTTGCGGGAGACGCAGGGGGGACGGGGTAAAATACGTATAGCACACACTTACACTAAACTGCACGCCTACAAAAGAAAAAAGGTGTAATTACACACGCATACTGAAACAAAAGTACAACATCCACAATTTATCAAATGGTCAATGTGTGTCTGTAGATTGGGGATGGGATAGTAACTAATATAATAGTTTGGTGAAAATAATGAAATTAACTGTTATTTTAATAATATTTTTTAAAGGACTTTGCTTTATGACGTTAAAACATCGTAAAGTGTTTTGTCTGTCTGATTGTACATAAATCAATGTAAAGGTCATGTAATTTATCTTACACGTCTAAATGTTTTTATGTCTGAATGATATTTTCATTCTTTTGAATTTGAATTTTGTTGTTTATGCGCTGCACAATTTTCATATTATTAGGGTTCCGTAGTACCTGAAAGGTAAAAGAAACCCTTATGCTAAGTCTCCGTTGTCCGTCCGTCCGTATGTCACACCCGCATAACTTTAGCACCGTTAAAGATAAATACTTGAAATTTGCTACAAAAATAGCACTCACTTGCTTCACAATACGGCGTAAAATAAAAATTTAAAATTGTTGAAAATATTTCCAATACAAAAGTGAGAAAAGTAAAAGATATATACTAAAAATACAATATGGGTATCAAAGTGTACATATTAAAGAGTTGATTACAAAAATATACACTTTTACTGTAATTACTGGTACCAGTTTCGAGAAATCTTTGAAAAACCACAAAAAAATGCATGTCTCCCCCAATATTTCCGAAACTGGTGGACCGAATTTTTTTTTAAAAATCATGATAATTTGGAATTACGTAAAGATTACAGGAAAAATAGAGTGGTCGAGAAATTCACGATAGTAAAATGACAAAATTCAATTTTTCATCTACGAGTTTTATTTCGAGTACGGTATAAAAATATTGTTGTCTCTCTTTTGTGGTACAATCGATTATTTTTTTAGTTATCATAAACAGTTATGGGCTAGATTTAAATGCCTTCTTCCTGACTGTTCTCAAAACTGTTGAATTACGGAAACCTAGGTATGCGAGTCTGACGCGCACTTGACCGATTTTTTTTATGTCTTGGGATTCGTGTGTAATTGTAGCCGTATGATGGCGTAAACTGCTTTTTCGTAAAAAGCGTGGCATAAAGGCCGACTCCCGAGATGAAAGCAATCGACGACAACAATGACGAGCGAGCGAGCCTACGGGCTCGGACTTTAAACTTACTCGTCCAGGATTGCTTATTTCCTGGTCTTAGCAGTAATGTACTATTGCAGCGTGTTTCACGCTTTTTAATAAAATACGTGAAATTTGATGTTTTTTTTTCCATATTTATGACTTAAAAAGGTCCCCAACGGTCATCAGTTTGATTTTCTTGTGGTCTGACTGAGATCTTAAAGCATGTCTATAGCATTACACAAAAATATTAAGTAACCCTTGTAGAAATTTTTATACATTTTAATATCTGAAATATCAAACAGGTTCTAGAGATATCCTCTGTTGATGATATCTCCCTTTCGTTGGCCCCAAGGTTAACCGTTGATCCTTTTGGTTGGCTACAACTTATTTTTTTCCTGACACAGACCGGGCCCATATAATAAATTGTATAGATTCACTCACAATTATCAGGACACAAAGTTCCATCGAAGCCGCACTCTGGAGTGTCGGGTGGCGGGGAGGTTCTGCCACCAGCCCAGTGTATTGGTCTGCCTTCTATGAACTGAAGTGAAGAATTGGCTGCCACGTATGTTGCTACCACCTGTGAACGAACAATACTCGAATCAGCCCCCTTAAAAAGGCCACTTTGGATGAATCATATTATGATTCTGTTCTATTGCCGTCTCTTTTGCATGGGTGAATAAATTCTATCTCTGTCCTACTTTCAAATCATTTTATGATTCACCCAAGTCGGCCTGTTTAGATATCCAGGTCATTGTGACTAGGGTTGCCAACTCTTATTCACGGATATACGGGAAACCAGAAATCAATATGCGGGACTTGGCCAAAAAAAACGGGACCTGCCTACAAATGTACAGAGACGAGAGAATAACAGTTGTTGTAATTTTTTCATCAGTTTTATTTAAAATTTAAAATTAAATTAACAAAATAAACTCTTTGCTATCATGTAATATAATAATATTAACAATCAATCAAGTGTGCGCAAGACAGCAGCGGCGTTAGATTAGAACATAGAATGGACACAATAAACTTGAAAATCGTAGTTCGGTATATTCGATTGCTGAAATATTTCATAGATTGGTTTTTCTCTAACCTGGTTAGGATTACCACAAAACGGGACAATTAGCGTTTCGCAGAAATGTATCGCGAGACGCATTATTTGAGCCGTGGAAACGGAACGTCCCGCCTCACGTGGGACGGTTGGTAGCCCTAATTGTGAGTTGTGACCCAATACAAAATTTTATGAAGATGATCATTGGTTTGCAGGTTGACAGTTATGACTTCTGATATTTGGTTTGGTATAACGAAGTTCTCCGATGGGCAATGGCGTAACTAGGATTCGTAGCTGGGAGGGGCCAGGCCCCCAGCTCTAACTCATAATAAAGCTATCAAATAACTGTTCTAAGTGATAGTAGTAAGATAAATAGAGATAATCCTCTACACAATAAGATCACCTAAAAAACCCAAAAAACAAAAGAGATAACGCCACGGCTGGATAAATCATATTTTTACATCAATGACAGTCGTAATTCTGGGGGGCAGGGGGAGGGGGGGGGGGGGGCAGACGCACTGATGCAAGGGTCGTGCCCCCCTGGCCCCTATCTAGTTACGCCTATGCTGGTGGATCACAGTTATGTTTCGCCGTCTGTACGTCCTACAAAATGGATGGGTGCCGTTCAAGTGCCGTCGATCAGTAGGTATGTTCCTTTTTTGTTTAGGTAAATAATTTTTTTCCAAAATCTACTTTTGCAGTTTCGTTTTTCATCAAAATCGGGACACCTTTAACATGCTTAATTAAAAAACTAAGCCTGTATACTTCCCAGATTGACATTTTTAGTAACTAATTAACATAAATTTTAGATTTATTCAAACATTTTAAAATGATGTACTACTGGAGAAAATTGCTTAACCCACTTTTCGCCTATATTGTAAAGTGGTTCAGAGCAACTTTCCCCGAAATATTAAAGGGTCGGTAAGCATCAATCTCAAAGAAGTCGTATATGTGCCAGTAAAAATATTTATTTGTTTTCGTTTCCAACCTTAGGGGAAAGCAAACAAACCAATTTATTTATTTGACATGATTACAATGTGTGTTTTGTAACTACTTCTGAGCAAAAAACATATTGTTTTTGCCATTTGTCATGACTGGCTCCTAGAAAACATCACTTTTATTGTTTTCTTGCAAAAGTTACATTTAAAATAACGTAAAACGAAAATATTGTAAGCCAGTTTTATCTAAGCCAAAGGAACTAATATTAACTGAGATAATTTAAAATAAAAGCTTAAGGACATTAAATACTAACCTAAACGATCATGCAATTTCGAAGTTAATATTTTAAAATAAATGTTTTTTTTTTTTCGTAGTTTGTTTAAAGTTCGTTACAAATTTGAGCCAGTAGAAGTATTTTTCAGTGTACGGAATGAAAGCCAGAAATGGCTTAGTCAATCGAAAAATATGATTTTATTAGTAAAGTCCCATGTATTTTAATGTATTCTGTCATGACATGAACGTAATATAGGTATTCTGTAGTATATTTTTTTCGAGATTTGCTCTTTTACCGAAACAATAAAGGAATGCACATATTGGTTCCCTTATAAACTACCTAACTGTAAAGTATTGTTATGTATGATATTTTGATTAATATCATAGGTACTAACTATTAGGTACTTTGCGTTTCATATGTCAAATAAGCAGGGATCGGAATAGTTAGAGTTTTAGAGTACCAAATGAAGTCAATTCCACTACGAAATCATAATAATATTATTATATTATATTCTTATGAATATGCCTTATAAAGAAGGGTCAAAATTTCTTTTAAATCTTTTCTTACCTATGTGGGGCACAAAATTAAGTAGCGTAAAACACGCGGTTTCTGGCCTTCCCCCAATAGTTGGCCTTTATTTTCAAATGGGTACGTTCACAGTATTTTCTTATTATAATTGATATATTTTCGCATAAATGAATGATTTCTTTATATTTGTATGGAAAATACGAATCTAAAATTAATAAAATGTAGATGGTTGTGATTGTCGGCACTTGGTGGAAATTATTTATTTATATTTATTTATAACACTTTTTGCACATTTACAAAAATTATATGGGAGACAGATTAACGAAACAAACAAATATTGTGTACAAAGGCGGCACTTATTGCTAATAGCAATATCTTCCAGGCAACCTTTGGAAGCATACAGAGAGATAGACAAAGAAATTACATGGAAGGTGTAAATACTAATTATAAAAAAGGAGACTAAGAAGAAAATACATAACAAAAAATTCATTATCTAGGGTATGCCGTAACTTACATAGTTATCATACATCTTTGTTAAATAAAACACTAGACACTTGTCCACACAATTATAATTAAACTTCAATACACCCGACCGGTTTCGCTTATTAATTATTAGCTAATCATTATCGAGGGCTTGATAAAATAAAAATAAACTCAAATAATATTTACATGTTTAATGCGTGCGATAAATATAAAAACAAACATTTTTGTTTTGTTTTTGTTTGTCTTATTTAACAAAAATCTAAAATTAATACGTTACACTTTAAGAGCCCTGTAGTCGGTGGCTTGAAGTCAGTCGCGCACGTGGTCGCTATGCTTGCTATTTCATTCTACATTCAAGTTCGGGTTATAGAGCACTGACTGACTGTTATTGGTTGGCCCGAACGTTCATTTCCCGACCTCGTACGAAACTAACCGAACACGCTGTGAGAGGCAAGATAACGCGAGACAAAATTCATGTTTTGAAAAACTCGAGAATGGTTTTGGGTCTTCCTATGATTTCAGGAGAAATATCCCACAAATCGAAATGAAACAAAAATATTTTTAAAAGGTATGAAATATACTATGCTGTGAACCTAAAATTATTTGATTTATTGTATTGCTTCTATGAAATTACGTTACATAAACATTCATCAAAATATGTGTAAAATCCAGGACTTTTATACGTTTGTAACTTTTGTATGCATTTGATTGTGATAAATGTATTAGGTTCAAGTCATGGATATTGTATGGCATATGTTGAAAAAGAAAAAGTAATAAGCAAGTACCTATAAATAAGGATATTATCAGCAAACTGCGCTAGTATGGGAGTTTGGGCGAATAGAGTGCCCTTAACTTCTGTATAGGATCATGTTATAATGTGTCCTTATGTACATTTTATATTGAGATTTTTCGTTTATTCTTATTAATATATTCAATATTCTGATAAGATTATAATTTTATTAATTTTTTTACTCCAATTTTTTCCTTTGCAGTTAAACGAAAATCTACTTTTGAACTTCATCGATCATCCGTAATAGAATACCCAAATTAAGGCCAACAATACGAAATAAATAATGTAAACACACTTTCAGGGGTCCAAAACATTTTTATTTTATTAAATTTTATATAAATTTTGAACTTCCTATTCTAATCCTTGTCGTCTGTATTAAAGGAAGATGATTTGTCGAAAGAGTCCGAATTAGCCGTATTTATGAAAAAAATAATTATTTGTATTATCATATCAGTTTTTAATCGGCATTTTTAATAGGCAAAACTTTGTTATTAGTGTTTTGAAAATAATGACTTCTGTAGCCGAGAAACCAAACAGCTGATTTAAAAAAAAACACTGTATGATGTTACACTATCCGATAGTGTCGCTTATAAGATCAAATTCTGAGAAGTAATGTCAAACGGCAAACTAAAGGCACGAGAATAGAATAGAATAGAATAGAATATCCATTTATTTATCTACCACAACACAATAAATTATAAAAACAAATTATAAAGTCAAACACAAGGAAATAACATAAAAGAATAAAACAATGTGACTAAAGCTAAATGAAATCATGTGTCGAAGCAGACAAAAAGGCTAGAACTCAGCATATGCTGTAGTCTTACAGAGTAAGACCGACAGCGCTGATTTTCAGTCCGAGCCCGCGTAGGTAACGCACGAACAAACAAAACAGCGCGAGTATTCTTGCACATTTTGAAAATAATAATTACGAATGGCAGAATAAATATGATATACATATACGAGTACATAATGTAGGTGCTAATATTTGTAAATAAATAAATTCAATTAATAGGTAAGCTCTAAATAAATGTCAGAAACTCGTTGGTCAAAAATTATTAAAATGGCGATGAAGCGTCTAGTTTTAGGCAGGCGAAGACATTTGTAAGTCAAGGAGATACTTTTTTAGTTTAATTTTAAAAGTATACTTACACTTAAGGTCACGTAGCGGTGGTGGAATGTTATTCCAACATTTTGACGCCATGTACCTAAAACTACACCTAAATGCAGTGGTTTTGTGCTTTGGAAACAATATACGATTCATCCTGGTGCTGTATCTGCTAACAGTAGATGACCACGTAAATTTGTCATGTAAATATTTGGGAGAACCAGTTTTTACTACACCAAACAGTAAAGCAGCGAGATGCAGCTCACGACGACCCTCTACCCTTAAAATATTCGCGGCATTGATATAAGGTGTGACGTGTGATCGCCAGGGGATACGGAAGCAATAGCGAGCACACGCATTTTGCACGCGCTGAATGAGTCGCATGGTCTTCGCGTAGAGGCAAGGGCCGTAAACAGCTATACAATAATTTAGTTTAGAGAGAACAAGAGACTCACAGAGCTTAATGCGTAGTTCTTCACTAAGAAAGTCACGAATGCGGTATAAGACTTTTAGTCGATAAAAGCAGTTACGTGTTAACTCTGCCACATGACTTTCAAAGCGTAGCTCACCATCAATTAAAATCCCCAGATTCCTAGCCTCACGTACACACTCCATCGGTTGGTTCATAGTACAAACCGGAGGATTAGCAGAAGTTATTCTCGCGATCTGGTGTTTAGATCCTAGAACCATATACTTGGACTTGGATGGATTAAGAACTAAAGAATTCCTTGAACACCATAAAGAGATACGGTTAAGATCGTCATTAAGCTTCATCGCAGCAAGATTAGCTTCTGTGGGATTACAGGAGATGTACAACTGCAGGTCGTCTGCGTATAAGTGGTACTTGCAATTTTGAATGTTTTCTATTATATCTCTACTATACAAAATAAAAAGCAGAGGCCCAAGTATAGAACCTTGTGGTACACCACGATCTACAGTACTCATTTGAGACCTTAAACTGCTACCATCCTCTCTTGACAACACCACTTGCTGTTGACGGTCACCAAGATAACTGTTAAACCATTGAACAGTCTCAATGTCAAAACCATAAAATGTGAGCTTTGAGAGCATAAGATTTACATTGATGCAGTCAAATGCTCTGGAAAAGTCCAGTAATGCAAGGATAGTCCCCTGACCAACATCACGAGCTGCAAGAATGTTATCAATAACGTCCAAAAGTGCCGTGTTTGTGCTACGGCCTTTTCGGAAACCCGATTGTAACTCTGGCAGTATACCATTGCGTTCCAAGTAATCTACCATTTGAATGTAAACGGCCTTTTCTAGTATTTTTGATAAATACGGTAGGATACTAATTGCACGCAGGTCCTTTACATTACTTGGATTGTTCGTTTTGGGAATAGGCTTTACAAGTGCAGTCTTCCATAACTTGGGAAAGGTGTTCGTAGCAATAGATTTGTTTATTATACTAGTTATTGCACCAAGGGTTGTGGGCAGGGTCATGAGTATCATGTCCATATTAATACGATCTGTACCTTTGGCATTAGACCTAATGTTAAGTATAATTCTTGCAACTACTGTTTCATTTACTGTGGCTAATTTAAAAGAAGAGGGACCGAATCTGTGAAGTTCAAAATACGTTAAATCAGAAATAGTAACTAAATTTTCTCCTGGAACATTAAGAAAATGTGTGTTAATAACATCAGGGTCATTAAAATTGCCTGGAAGATCATTTTTATCTTTAAAATTAATGGCAACAGTATTTTTAAGATTCTTCCATAGGGTCTTGGGACTATTGATGTTGCTGTTAATATGATGTTCAAAATAAGCTCTCTTCTCACTAAACAAAGATGTATTTACTAAATGCTTCAAATTCTTGTATTGTTCCCTTTTTAGATCCGATTTATCCTTGCGGTAAGCATTATGGGCCTCATTTCGTAACCTCATCATAAAACGTATGTTACTTGTCAACCATGGCACCTGTTCTTGGCTCCCTACGGATTTTCTTTTCTCAGGTGCATGACGATCGAAAAGTTCAAGCAAAAGCTCATTGAAAGTTTCACACATTAAATCTATTGATTCAATTATATCAAAATTGCACCAATCAATTAAAGCTAGATCACGATCAAAATCATAACGATTTACACTCTTAAGAGGCCTAAATGTAAATATCTTTGGCTTAGGTTTATCCTTCTTGATCTTAAAGTTGACATAGACCATTGCGTGCTTATTAAGATCGGGGATGTAGTCGACAGTTACGCTTTGAACACCAGCGTCAGTACAGACAAGATCAATAAGGGTTTCACTTGTATCCGTGAAATGAGTGGGCTCTGTCACATAGTTATTAAGATTAGTATATTTTAAAAACTCATAAAATTGTTTTGTTTTACTGTCGTTAGATTCCAAGAGATTAATATTGAAGTCACCTAGCAAAATTAGATGATCATATTGGGAAAAATGGGCAACTGAATCAGTCAAAGCATCAAAAAACTCTTTTACTTTTATCCAATTCGGTCTATACGCTGTACCTATTGCAATACTACAGCCGTTAATATTGAGAGTAATCCACATTTGATCAATCGGGTAGGCAGGAGGATGAGTTCGAGTTCTAGCGGTAATACCATGTCTAATGTAGTAGCCGACTCCTCCCCCGCTCTCAGCCACCGACCGCGGGCGCGGTACGTGACGGAGTCGATAGCCAGCTTATACGAGCTTATTTTTAAGAAAATGCTATTAATTTTTTTACAAATATCTTTTGTGCCTAAAAGTCATATTCGAAATTATACCCATTATTTAAATATATAGCCAGATTCAACGTGTCAAGGATTATACTACATTTAACATCACAAGATTTATTGATTCCAATACATTGGTACAACCGTTGAGTCATTGAAAAGTAAGTAAGCACCAAGAATAGTTACGAAACGGGGTTTGTATAAAATTTTAAAACATTAATAAATTTAATATAAAGAAGCACTTTTCTTCATTTTGCCCTATATCATTAATTACTTCCAAGAATCTGATCGTTAGAAGCGATAGGTACTATCACAGACCACCTGGTACTATCGAATGGTACAATAATATACAGTGTGTTTTTTTATCACAGAGCTCGATTCTCTGATGGGAAATTTCTTCTTATTTTCGAAATTCTAATGATGCATTTTTGGTTTTTATCAAAATCAGCCCATGGAAAAGTATGATCAGTAGAATAGATGGTTTAATTTAAAGTTAACTGTCCGCTTATACTTGGTATAATACAATATCAAATCAAATTATTTCATATCAGACATACGTTTCAAAGTAAGTTAGTTAAACGTATAAACCTTATTTTATTACATAAGGTAATTAAGTAAAAAAACAAAAATATAAGGGATCCTCAGGTGAAGACAAAGTTAAATACCAGAGAAATCTTCTGCAAGCAAGAATTTATAATCTCGGCAAAGATGAAGGAGATTGTAAACAAACTCAAAGGTTCGGTTTACTTAGAACGTGAACCATCCAGTGACTAGAGGTTTTCAGATAAAGTTTTCGGGAAAAGCAATAAATTGTTTTCGTACAAATATTTATCATTTTCGCACATACCATAAAAAATAAATATAATCTAAGAAATTTGGCAAGTGTGAGTTGGACTCGCTCACAAAGAGTTCCGTACTGTAGTGTAGGTAGCAATTTTAGGTCATATGATTAGATTATAGAACTCTTTGGCCTCGTTATTGGTTGGCAATCAGTAATCTTTATGATCATTTGTACGTCGTATTGATAGATTTATCAAAATATTCTAAAATTGAAATGATGTCTAGTGAAAAAACAAAGAAACGCGCAGAGTTCTAAAACAGATCGATCCAGAGCTTCCCCTGTAATGTAATGTGATCAGTGATATGTAGATATCCTAGACATCTAATTTAATTTTATTATTTTTTGTTTTACTTTAAAGTGTGTACAATAATGAGTGCAAATTTGAAACTTGTATGTATTACAATCTTTGAGACAGAGATGAAACAATAAATGTTAAAAAAAAAATTTTTTTCGAAGTTTTTGTATGGTGACCATCCTTGGGTTTGCATTTTTTTAATTTTTTTTATTTGCTTTGCTAGAAGCTATAGTAATACATATTTTTTGAAAATTTCAACTTTCTACCTATTACGGCTAAAGCTGTAGACTCCTGTGACAGAAGGACAGACAGACACACAGACAGCGGAGACTTAGTAATAGGATCCCGTTTGGCACCCTTCGTGTACGGAACCCTAAATAGCTTAATCTTTTTCTGTTGTACTGGCGAGGCTCACGATTCGACATAGGTAGGTTATTTTATTATCGCCAGACGTTTTCTAAACTATGATAGAAATAAATTTCTATATTTTTAAACACTTGGCGATTTATCCATCGCAAGGAGATAATAAATTAAATTTATATAATTACGGTATAGAAAATCATAAAAGTAAATCTGGACGTAAGGAGCTCTGAACCGGGATTCGAACGGTTCCGGCGGTTGCTCTACCAACTGAGCTATCCAGTTCTCAACATGACCTGTGAATTTACGCTTGTGCTTACTACTAAGTGAGTACCTATACATATCGTTGCGGTATGGGAAAGCACAAGCGTAAATTCGCAGGTCATGTTGAGAACTGGATAGCTCAGTTGGTAGGACAACCACCCGGTAAGCGAGAGGTCCCGGGTTCAAATCCCGGTTCAGAGCTCCTCACGTCCAGATTTACTTTTCTGATTTTCTATACCGTAATGATATAAATTTAACAAGACGTTTTCTAGGTATGGGAAGTCCCTGAGGATGTGTAGTTTTCTGAGAACGTAGTAACAACCGCCGCCGAAAGACTTTATATTTCAACTATTTGGAAACAGCGGTAAATTAAGCGAAATCAAGTTTCGGTGTGAGCAGAAAAAGTTATTCACATTTTCGGCCCGACACTAGACGAGGTTGAGTCAAATATAATTTTCTCAATTCTTGTCTAGTCTGTCTCGGAGAGAGATCTATGAAATATGCATATAAAGTAGGCGAGAGGAGTGGGGTGGCGGGTATTTCCACCACGGTACGTCACAGAAAAATCTATGAAATATGTTACGTACTCAGAATACAGGTTGCAACAGAAAAGTTTTATCCGAGAGTGTACACAATAGTTCCAAGCGTTTTTGTAATGCCACATATTGAAAGACCGCAACTGTGATCTAATTCAGTAAATTGAAGTGGCAGTGGGTAGGCCATATTTGTCACCGATATGATGGCCATTTTGGCCGTAAGCTTTTAGAATGGAGACCACGTACGGCAAAGCGGCCGCTGGACTGACGTCATGAAGGACGATGAGGAGGACGGAGGACCAACATGAGTGGCGAAATTTGTGAAAGGCCTATGTCCAGCAGTGGACGAACACGGGCTGATGGATGGATGGATGGATGGACTGTGGTCTAATGGTCCTCAGATAGTCAAGACGCGGGTTCAAATCCTGTAGGGGCACATTTGTGTCCAGTCTGCTTGCGTCAAACCATTTTGTGTCCGACGTACGACGGCTCGCCACTATCACGCTGAGATGGGAAGATTCATGTCTATGTGACGATATGTACGAGTATATTTTTTTAAATAAATTTTTCGAAAAGGGAAACTACTTTTGATTTAATTGGAAATAATTCCAGCTTTTTCAATTACGGGTTTACACATTAAATTTCAACATGAACATTTTACGGGAATTATGGATTTTGTTTTGGTTTATAAATCAAACCTGTTTACCACAAATGAATCCAATGCACAATTCATAAATTAATATTTGGTACCGAATTGCCACCGTGAAAAGTTCTACTGTCACGTTTTCGCTTTTAATACCGTCACAATAAGGGTAAAAATGTATTTGCACTTTCCATAATACTCGTAGAACATTCGATTAGTATATTTTATTCGAGGACTCTATATTTTTTATACTAAGCTGTATTTTTGGTCATCAATAATGAACTAATTACCACTTGAATTGGGAAACATTAATCATGTTTAATATCATGGTTAAATAATGATCTAAACGTACTTGGTTAGGTTATTGCCTACTGGCAATTAATCAAATCTGTGCTTTATCTTTAATAAAGTTTCGTCATTCGTTTTTGGATAAGTACAAGTATCTACAAATTGATACTACTTGGCTCGAAAGTAATTAATTATAAGAGTTTCTTTTTCTTTTTCTGATCAGGAGATTCAAACTTTGTACATATCAGATGGTAATAACTACAAAAAAACATGATATATTTTAATTTATTAATAAAACTTAAGTAAATAATTAAAAAACTAAATTATTCTACGAAACGAACTAAACTAAACTAAAACTACCTAGCAAAAATATTTAATTAAATGAGATAAAAAATTGAGCCGAAATCGCTGTCGTCACGTGGAAGAGTACCCGGGATACTGGCAGCATTACCTCGTTGAATTGCTAGGCCAATTCTTTGGCCGAGGTATGTTCCAGCCCTGGGATCTCCGGAAACGTCTACCAATCGCGACGACAGTTCTTTGTAGAGCTGTCGCGCTCCCGGCCCCCACGGCCCGAGGGTTTCAACGCCAAAAGGCACAAATATTGGGTGGGGAAAAAGTTTCTTCGTATTTTATATGAAAATTCAAATCATTTTTTAATAATGTTTATTTACATTTAACTAAAGTATGTAGGTGCCATTTTGTTCGATAACTTTCTGCCATCTTGTACGTAGGGACATGATCCCATTGTATAGAAATTCTGGGGCTTCTAATCAAAAAACCACGACAAGTGGTTTTGGCAGTTCTCTCGTAATGTTAACCTGACATTACCTAAAGAATTCTGAAGAGACCGAAAAAAGTGAAAATCTGAAGGTGCAAGGTCAAGACTATACGGTGGATGCATTAATACGTCCCAGCCAAACTCTCTTACCTTTTGCTGAGTGGCTAAAGATGTGTGAGGTCTAGCGTTATCATGATGAAAAACCACACCCCTTCTGTTGACTAATTCTCACAACTTCTTGCTTTAATCTCATCAGTTGTTCGCAGTAGAGTCCAGAATCGATGGTCCTGCCCGGCGGTAACAGCTCATAATGAATAATGCCCTTCCAATCCCACCATACACACAGCATTACCTTGTTGCGAGATAACCCGGGTTTCGCCAGAGTCTGTGAAGCCTGACCAGCCTTTGACCACGACCTTTTTCGCACGTTCTTGTCGTACGTGATTCACTTTTCATCGCAGTTATCAGGTTTTTCAAAAATGGTTCGGTTTTATTACGAGCTTTTTTGTGTACCCAGCTTTTTTCAAATGCGCCAAAAGTGTTTTGTGGTCAATCCACAGTTCTTCAGCTACATCGTAACTACTGATATGTCGATCTTGCTCCACTTTTTCAAAAATGGCATCCATTTTATCCGTAACAGGGCGCCCAGAGCGAGGTGCATCTTTGACATCAAAATTTCCGGATTGAAAACGCTTAAACCAAATTTGTGCTACTCTCTCAGACACTGCACTAGGTCCATAAACATCACAAATTTTTTTCGCGGCTTTCGTTGCCTTTTTACCTTTTTTGTAGTAAAATTTTAAAATGTATCGAATTTCTCCATTAGATTCACTCATCTCAACGGTAAGAAAAACAAATGAAAATACCACATTTTACCTAATTTGAATTAGGAATTATCTTTTTTAAAATTTAAACTTTTTAATAATACCAAAACCAGCCAGATACAAATGGTATAGCCAAAGAGATTTTATTATAAGTTCATACATACTACGAGTATTTGCGAAAAGAGTTTTTCCCCAACCTATTATGTATCATATGCCAAGGGATGCATATTTGCGCCATTTCGCCTCCTCCGCAGACGCTGCCACCGTCCTGGTAGTACTAAAAAGTACATATTAACTTTGGTTGAACAGCATTATTTTTTAAATTTTCACTGAAATTACTTCCCTTTAATTTGGTAGCATTCTATTTTTAGTTCCGATTCACCATAAAGAAGTCACTCTGTGATAATGATATTCTTCTTGCTGTGCCTCTTTTCCAATTAAGGCGCTGAGCGCAATAGTGGTGTAACTACTAGTTTGAGGGTATTTATACATATTTTATCATAAAAAATCTCAAAATGATAAATGTGTGTTACACCACTTTTGAGCTCAGCATCTCGAGACGCTGGCAAAGCGCAATAGTACTGTAACTCACATTTGTACTTTTGAGATTTTTTAAAATAAATTTATCAAAATAAATAACAAAAAAACATGTGGGTGGGTTACATTACATCCCTTTTGCGCTCAGCGCCTCAATTTACGACGATGAATTTATAAATGATATACTTTGCTGTACTTACACATAATTACGATACGTAATACGAAGCTGAGGTACGCTGCATGTTTTGCTGGGTTGCCACTATGATAAGCTTTTTAGGTGGTAACGGAGGATCTCGGTGCAAAATGCACATCATAATATTGTTTTCCTTACTTTTGAATAAAAAATTTGCAATAAATGCGTTTTATAGCATTTCGCGCAAACTGCTTGTTAATAGTTAGGTGCGATCACATGAAAATTATTCAATTTTATGCTTTACATTTTAGCTGCATTACATTACAACTGTAAACACGCTTTTAAGTTTGTTAATGCAATGCAAACAAAATGTAATAGTACGTAAAAGTACGTAATTTTTTTGTGAAAACATTATTTTTAATAAACTATTTCCGCAAGTGGCTTTAAAACACATTTATTGCATATCTACGTTTTATTCAAAAGTAAGGAAAACAATATTATGATGTGCATTTTGTACCGAGGTAAAAAGTTGCCCCCTTACAGAACATACAACATTGAAAAATTAATAAGAAACAAATTGTCTAAGAAAAAATCATCTTCGATATAGTTTTTTTTTAAATGTCAACCCGCTTTATTTACCACCTGATGAATTTTTGTCATATTCTGAAGTGATTCCCAGCGTCAGTCATCCGAAAATGACTCCTATTGATAAAGTTATTTCTCTTAAAAGGTATGTTTAAAAATTATAAAAAAATATATAAGATGACTTTCGTGTGCATAGCCAAATTGACACTGGAGATTCGGTTGGTCAAGACCAAGGTTCAGTGACCCTTTCTGTGAAATACGTTAAATAAAATTAACTCTGAACTAACTCATTATCCAAAGCGATAGCTGTTTTCATAGAGAATTGTTTATATAAATATACTAGTAATTATGTAAATATACTAGTATCTAATACCCGTAGTTTTGTTTATTCATACGCGAAACAACAGTCTGAGTAAACTAGCTGAAAGGCTCTGACTCAACCAGGCCAGATGGTCGGGCCAGATAAACGGTAAATCTGATTTGACTGTCAGATTATCCATATGGAGGTTGTGATAAATCAAATCCAGATTAGTGTCATACACATATTACTAGCCCTTGCCCGCGGTTTCACCCGCGTTCATTCAATCTTTGCCCAGTTTTCGGCTTGAGGGTTATTTTGGGAACACCCCTATAGCCTATGTGTTGAACTGGTTCACTACGATGATAATAAAAAATCCACATCCAAATCCGTTGAGTGGTTCTCGAGTTCAAAGTGTTTATTCTATCAAGTGTTTATTCTGCCCCGTTTGAGACTTGGGCGTTATTTTATGAACACCCTTATAGCTTATGTGTTGACCAGGGTCACTACGATGTTAATAAAACAAGAAACGACATCCAAATCTATTGAGTAGTTCCCGAGTTAAAACCGATTTTTCAATCTTTGCCCCGTTTTCGCTCTGGGCGTTATTTTATAAACACCTTTATAGCCTATGTCCTTCGCAGGGTCTCAAACTATCTCAATTTCAAATTTCATCAACATCATTTTAACGTGAAAATGGAACATAAAGACAAAAAAATTAACATTAATATTTAATATCAGCAGGGATTCGTGATTCAAAATTGTTGCATATGAAATGTGCATTTATGGTTAAGTCAAAGCCTCACGGGTTCTACAATTTCTGTTTATTTTTCTTTAAAGTTTAATTCGAAAAAGTATTAC
The DNA here is from genome assembly GCA_910592155.1 of Ypsolopha scabrella. Classification (NCBI taxonomy): domain Eukaryota; kingdom Metazoa; phylum Arthropoda; class Insecta; order Lepidoptera; family Ypsolophidae; genus Ypsolopha; species Ypsolopha scabrella. The sequence continues at coordinate 18,289,437 of OU342982.1, forward strand.
CTTTCTAATAGGCCAGTGTTTATTAAAATTTTATATACCTAAATGTTATGTTTTTATTGCGAAATCCATCGCATTGGAATACTCTAAATATTATTAGAGTGCATTACAAACTAGAAATATAAATTAGAAACAAATGTAAAGACAAGAATTTGAAAAAATTCCTCGGGCCAGGATTCGAACCTGCGACCTCTTGTTATCAAGACAAGCGCGCTAACCGACTGCGCCACCGAAGCACTTACCTAAACCGTTGAATTTTTCAGCCATTTTTTTTAACCATCTTGTAATGCACATACTGAATGCTCACGAGGGCGTTATGTGATTTCACGCCTTGTTCTTAGGAATTTACATTTGTTTTCTGTCTTAATTTATCTTTTCTAGTTTGTAATGCACTCTAATAATATTTATATAAATGTTGTCGGCAAATCGTAGAATTTGCAAATTAAGTTTTGCATCGGCAGATCCTAAATTATTAAATCTAAAATCTTTCACCAAAAATAAAATAGAGGTGCGATTACGAGCGGAGCGAAGTGAAGTGAGGAGAAGCTGTAGGTTTACACGAAGGGCCCTTATTACCTCAATTCGTAGTCCTGCTCTAACGCTTCTGCTTACTATAAACAGATGCCGCGCACGCAAAAACATCAGTTATTTTGAAATCGCGGCTACACTGATGGTTTTTTCATTTTTATGGAACAGTCTGCAGCAGCTTTATACTAATATTAATTATATTATGCAAAGTTTCAGATCTAATTACAAGTATTGATTGAATGCTTTCGGTTTATTGTACGGTCTGAAGGTAACTTTGTAATTTTTTTCTATCGAGAAAATTTAATGGAAACAAGTTTTTACAACAGCATGGACATAGCATTAGTCCTCAACTTATCATAATTATATTCATTTCAGAGTGATTGTTGCATTGTTTTTTGGTATAAAACAGGATTATGTGAAGCGAAGTGAGAAGACTGGCAACTTTTTTTTAATAAATATCAAATTAATAGAAATAATGCACTAAAGCTGACTCTGACAACAGTTTTGATGCGTATAAAATAGATCTTTACGAACACTTGCATTGAAAAATATGTAAACCTTTCAAGTTTTAAATATAAATAAAGATATAATTGCTATATTTAGCCTTTTACTTTCTTTAAATATTGGTAGTAAAATATAAATAAAATAAAAACGGAATTTTCAATATATTTCGGCCTCTTCTATGAGGCCGTCATCAGTTGAATAAATTACAGTTAAAATAAATTTAATACAAAAAGTATGATTAAATCTATGTTACGGACTATTTACAAAAAAAAAAGTAAATTATTTAATTTAATACGATTTGTAACTTTTGAACCGGCGAGTTCAGTTTGTTTTTCGATTGTGCGTGTTTTTTTAGGAAATTTGATCAAATGAATCATTTTATAACAAATTGTTAATTTATTCACCGATCCACCACCGGTTTAAGGTCGCTCAACGAACTTTGGAGCGGGCTATGCTTGGGATATCTCTGTTGGATAAAATCCGAAACCGGTAAGTTGAAGTGGCAGCGGGCAGGCCATATCTGTCACCGACGTGATGGCCGTTGAGGCCGAAAGGCGTTAGAATGGGGACCACGTACAGCAAAGCGTAGCTTAGGCCGACCTCGAGTCTGCTGGACCGACGATTTAAGGACGTTGCGGATGGCGGCTGGATAAGGAGGACGGAGTATTGCCAAGAGTAGCGAAATATTGGAAAGTAGTGGACGATGACAGGCTGATGGATGGATGGATTTATTTATTTATTAAAGTAACAGTTTGCATAAATTCAAAATCAAAATTAGCATCCTGCACTTCTGCAAATATTTTGTTAAATATGATTCATAAAATATGTGGTTTATATTCATATTAATTTAATATTTTTTGTGTATCTACGCAATTTTTATTAAAGAGGGTGTGACCAAAGTGGAACCGCCCGCTATCTTACGAATTGTCTGTGGCGTTAACCTTTTTATACAGTTCCCACACAGAAGTTGTCATTGCTTGTAGGGTTCCGGCAAAAAACGTAAATCCTTAATAATTATTTGCTGATATTTGTAGATGTTACGCTTTCGCAATATACTCGTACACATGAAACAAAAACCACAACTTCCAAAGACATCACAATTAAAAGAACGTGTGTACCATCAAAGAAATTACCACTGACCCTTTTAATACCGGTGATAAGTGGACCTGCAGATTTTTGTTTGATGTACATTAACAACTCTGTTGCTAAGTAATAGAGCGCTCGCCTACTGCGATAATATTGCGAAGGCAGATAGCGGGTGACTTCAAAAGGGATTTTTTACAGATATCTGTAGAGGCGTCGAAACATCAAGCACATATCTATTAAGGTATGTTATTAGTTATCGCGAGTAAGACCCCAATACAACGTTAAAATTGTGTTGATTATTTTGATTGAAAACTTTCAGTGGGCATTCTTTATGTCCTATAGATTCTATTTGATGTGGTTTAGTCACTCTAATTTTCATTGCATGGCATTAATCACATTTTAAACAAATATCTAATGATTGATATTGCGAATGCGTAAAAACGCTGGAATATCCACCCAGGGCCGCTGTTCTCGCAACATTTTTCACATGCTTTATTTTTCAATAGACGCTAGACGCCGCACGCATGGTATCTCGGCTCAAGTGGAAGTGGGCTGGCCACACTGCCAGAGCCACGGATGGACGATGGAGTGAACGGGTCCTACACTGGTTCCAAAGGGATGGCCAAAGATCAGCAGGGAGACCAAAGCAGCGCTGGTGCAACGATATTACTGCGATAGCTGGACCAGCATGGACAAGATTGGCCCAAAACCGAAAAGACTGGGCTGCTATGGAGGAGGCTTTTACCCAATCTTGGGTGCCCTAACAGCCAAAAAAAATAAAACTCTTGTAAATAAAATTTTGTTGTATAATTTATTTTTAGTTAAATTATTATTAACGTTTATTAAAAATATTATTAAGTATCATAGTAATTAACTTTAAAATATAAAATATCTAATTAGTATGGCTGAAATTAACATTTACATTATAAAAATAACAATTACCTGAAAAGGATGTATAAAGTAAAACTAACATAAACTGTATCAACTTTATTAAAATTAAATATAAGTAGCACAATATTGCAAATAAAAAAAGATTTTATGTGTATTGAATTCAATTATATAATTTTATAACAAAGTTTATTGTTATTTTTAATTATTATGTACAAAATAGGAAAATCAATATTAGTTTTAAGTATCGTATGTTTAAGCAATGCAATGTTATTAATTTGAATTTTTGGGAAATAAAAGCTTATTATTATTATGTAGGTACACTTTTCAGTCTCGGGTCCATTGGGGCCCGGTCATTTGAAAGGCATTCATGGGGCCGAAGCCAACATTGAAGAGGCCTTAGTACCATTTAATCTAAATGTGAGATGGCCGCATCCATGGAGGCCTATCCCTCAATGTACCATTGAGATACACTAACGGACAGTCCCCCATAGTTGCCTAACTATTGCCAGGAAGGAAGTGACTTGGAGTGGGCTATGGGGATGGGATGCTAAATGGGCCAGATAACAGGGCTATGGAGTGAGATAACGGACATCTGCCTCAAAAATCTCTCACAAATTTAGGAGTGGCAGACGGTGACTCGCCGCCAGCTAGATGGGCCCACCAAGCAGTCACCGAATGGCGACAAGCAGGCAACATCGGTGCGGACGGCTAAAGGGTGTAGAGAGGTGTGCACCGGTTTCACCATCGCGAGTCACGAGTAGCGCGACTCGGAGCGGGTTTCCCCGTTATTACGCAGATTGAGCACTTCCACCCTTTCGAGCATATAGCTCCAACGCTCCACTCTGGCCGACCAACGAAGGCAAGCCAGAGGCGGGGACGAGATGTTGTTGTCCCCTGGAGACCTCAGGTCCGTGGTGGCGCTACTCACCAACAGCTCGCCACAAGCTGCCCTGCGGTTAGCCAGGGTGTTGAGAGGTGTGGCCCCGGTTTCTGGATCACGGATAAAATCCGGTCAGCCGTTTCCCGCTATTACGCCATTAGACACTTCCACCCTCGAGCTGAGAAGCCCTAACGCTCCACTCTGGACAGCCAATGAAGGCAAGCCAGAGTCGGGGACGAAATGCTGTCGTCCCCAGGAGTATTCGGGTCCGTGGTGTCGCTACTCACCAACAGCTTGCCAAAGCTGCCTTGCGGTGACTGTTGCACTGTACGTACCAGAGGACGAAGGGGTCGTCACACCCCGACGCCATCTAGACGCACCAGTGGGCGGTGGGGTCGTCACATCCCTACGCCGGGTATTATTATTATTATTATTATTATTTTTCATGCGACTTTGTCAATCGCGTTATTAAAACCTTGAGACGAAATTCTACTAAGTTAAACTCTCTGAAAGACGTGAATCCGGGTTAAAGGTTTTTATCATAAAAACTTGACACGTATAAAGAGATTCTAAAAATGACTCACCTCCTGTCTCTACGCAAGTGTCAGAACAGCCATCCAGACTGTCATGTATTAAATCAAATAACTCTTACTGGTAGTTAAATTACTGGACCAATTCAATTTTCGCAACATATACTTGACCAACTTTTTCGAGCTTTTGTACTAAAACTGGTAATAACTCTGAGTAAGACTACTTATTATGGAAGACGTCGTAAATTTTCCGTTTATTAAACTGCTACCACTTCTCATTGGCTTTGTTATATTCTAGCACGAGATATCATCTAAGAGTCATAATCATCCGGTTGACTCGCCTAACGTCACCAGAGCAAATGGGCAACGACGACACTAGTTATTTATTTGGAGTTGATGCTCGTGATTGTTGGCACTTGGTGGAACTTTGATACATTTTTGATAATGAAAACCTTTGATAATGGTATAACAGCGAAACCGGTAAGGGAAATAATATAAATAAGTGGACAAGTACAAGTGTTTTTCCGTAAATTGTACACCGTCATTTTTGCTACACCAGGGGGCCTAGTATGGTGCCACTTTAACACCGTTTTAAACACCATTTGACAGTAAATCCCATATATTTTCTGTCAGATAGTGTTCTAAAATGGTGTTAAAGTGGCAACCATGTTAGACCAGCAGGACGGCTTTTTCGGCATTATTTTTCACTTGCAATATCAGTTGTTTACGTTATCATTTTTCAATGTAAAGTGCAGTGACTTAATTTCATAAACAAAAACAGTAGAATATATTAAGAAACGCTTCCTATAACTTTTCAATCAAAAATAACAATACATATCCGTAGAAAATCCCTTTTAAAATCATTAGAAATTTGCCTTACCAATTTTTCCGTTCGTGCCGGAATAGCCGTCCCGGGCGGCTATTCCAGCGTTATTGCGCATTCGCAGTATCAGTCATTAGATATTTGTTTAAAGCTTGGTAAATATCATGCGATGGGAGTTAGAGTGACTAAACCACATCAAATAGAAGCTATAGGATATAAGGAATGCTCACTGTAGTTTTCAATCAAAAAAATCAATACATATCTGTACTAAGTCCCTTTGAAAGTCACCCGCAATCTGCCTTCGCAATTGTTTTGCACTTGCCAGAATTAAGGGCCTGTACGTCGCATAAATTGGCGGATCCCGGCTAATTTATTCCAACATTTCTTCATCACGATCACTAAGTGGTCTACCACTCCGATGTCGGTCAGAAAGTCTGCCTTGCATGAACACCGCGTAAGAAACACCCATAAGCCAGAGTTAGGGTAACCCTCTGCGTAAATTGCAGTAGCTCTTCTGTCACTGTATTGGTCACTTGGCGTTCTTATTTCGCCATGAATTAAAGACATTGTACTCACGGGAAGTGTAATGTACATCCCCGTTTGCCATGTTTTCATAAATCAAACAACCAATTCAAACCAATGAGCAAAACAGTCCGTGTCCTAAGCACAGTTTAAAGATAGAATAAGCAGAAAGTAGTACGAATATAATTACTAAGGTGAAAATGAACGCATCTCAATTCAAAATTATCTTCAATAATCAATAATCTTACAACATCTTACTTACACACATTAAACAATCAAACACAATTATATATCATAGTGATTCTATGTCAAGAATAAGATACAACAATGAGAGCTAGCACTGGCGAAGTGCGAAAATTTTAAAAAGGGAAGCCGGATAAAAAAATCGTCTTACTCAGAAAAGAAACCAAGGAAAACATGAGTTTTTTTTTAACTTTGCAACTCCCTGTCATTCAAGTGTATTTGTCGTATTGAGATTTATGGAAATGTTTGACAAAGCGAAGAGCACGAAATAAGGAAATGGATGCATGGATGCCATTTCCGAAACAAGCCGATGAGAATCGTGTTATATGGACCCTTCGCCACTGAGAGCTAGTTGTGTTGGTTGTTTACATATGTACACAATTAAAATCCTATTCAAGAGCCAGTCCATCAAATTACGCTGTTTGTAGGCGTGCCTATTTTAAATCGTCATTTTCTTGGAATTTGGAGTGATATTAGTTATGCTTTATCATAGTACGCTCTTATTAAATGAATAGATGGTCAATAAAATTGCAGAATTAGTATAATATATATATAGTTAATTATAGTATAGTTAATTTTTATGATGTAATGTGTTATTTCTTAGTTGTGTGTAATGCTGTGGAATTTGAATAAAGAAGTTATCTACAAACTATCTAAAGATCATGATATATATTGTTTCTTTTGATACTAATTTATTGTCTATACTATTACTTTTTCATATTAGAAATCGTCTTAAGCTGGCCACTTTTTAACAGCCAACGTGATAAATAAAAAACCGTCCAAGTGCGTGTCAGGCCACGCGCAATGTAGGGTTTCGTAGTTGCCCGGTACATATAATTTGGTCTACTAATACAGACCGCGCCACGCTTCTGGTCCCATACATTATAGGGGACTAAAAGTTTGGCGCGACCTGTACTCGTAAACCTGTAACGCCTACTTAGCTGTGATAGTTTTCTTTTTAAATTCATTATATATACTACTTCTGTGAATTTGTTCACATTTCTATAAACAACCGTTTAGCCGGCAGGGGGGGGGGGGGACGCTGCACTCTAACTAAAATTTTCACTTTAAAGCTTAATATTTCGCCAACGGATCTCTCAGTCGAAAAATGGTTTTGACATACCCACAATGTTTTTAAACAGTCTATCCAACGATACCCCACACCATGGGATAGACGAGAGAAAAAAAATCATCCCCGGTATAGGTGTACGAGAGGTACCCTTAAAAAATTTTTTTTTTCGAGATTATTTTATCATTTTGTCGGCGTGATAAATATTTATATTCTTTATTATAAGCTTTCTAGTATTAATAGTCTCTGCGCTAAACCGCGGACAGACGGACAGACGGACATGGCGAAACTATAAGGGTTCAGACTACGGAACCCTAATAAAATTGAATGAAAGAGTTATCTCGTTGAAGTCGACAATGTCATTATTTTTCCAGAAACGAGGGGTAGGAGATTGATCACTTCAAAAATAAAACGAAGTACCTATTTGTAAAGTGATACATTAACAGATTGGTATGTTTAACACTCATTCAACAGTGTAAAATAAAGTAGTAAATTAGGCGCTGGAAATTCTAGATTACTCGCATGAAAATGTAAAGCGCCTCTTAAAGACCAACAAAACACCCTTGAAAAAGTTACAAAAGTGATAAACATGTTATTTCTCTTAAAAGCCTTATCCATCCATCAGCCTGTTTCGTCCACTGCTGGACATAGGCCTTTCCAGGATTTCGCCACTCTTGGTGGTCCTCCTGGAAGAAATGCCCATACTCACACACGCTGGGCAGGCGGGTTAGTGAGCGCGGTGCCGAAACCCTTGCACCAGTGACGCCGCTGCCCGTCACCAGTCTAATTTATATAAGGCCCGGCAATTAATTGGGGATGGATATACCGCCATCCATCGGTCCCAGGCAATAGTGGGCCGCCTGGTTTTTTTGCCTGAGAGCTGTCCTCTTACTCTCCCCCGAATAACTTCGGGAGGATTTCCGAGTAAGATGGTGGTACCTCCACAGTCGAGCCCGGCATTAGCTCTACCACTAAAAGCCCTATGAAGTACAATTTTTTATCGTTCTCTATACAATGATTAAAATGCTCTCTTTGGTCAACGGAAAACCGTACGATATGCAACATGATTTGAACCCGGATGTTTATATGTACGAGTATAAGAAGAAAAACAAAAATGTTACATATCTATAGAGTGATATAATACAACAAACGAAAATCAATTGAGATATCCTACAAGATTGCTGATAACAATTTTGCGGAATTCACTTTGTTATCAAAACAGTGAAAATGCTTGGTTTCTTCAAAAGTACTACCAAAGAATTTCGTAATATCCAATCAAAGATTACTCTCCATACTTCATCACACCGCATTTGCGTATCTTGTCTTGGAACCAGTGGTATGGAAAAGTTTCTCATAGAATAGAATATATTTAACGTTATTTCACAAGACTACTCGCTTACATCTATCTGCAGTGGAATTAGTTACCGAACTGAGTTCGAATTAAGAGTTATCGTTTTTTAAATTGCATTCTCAGATCGAAGAATTGTTCATGATTTGCACTGATCTCATAAACAACTAGACACACAGACTCTAAGAAAAGTTCATCAGAAAGCGTAGCAGAAATGCATTCAACCAAAATAAGACGTTATACCGTTAAAACAAGATGCAATGTCGGTTGTACGCAATCTTCATTCGATTTTGTCACGTCGTAGCGGTACTTTTAAATGGTTTGAGTAAATTGTCTGCCTAGATTTTAAGTTCAGATTTAAGTCAGTGTGTAAATTAATTTAAATCGTAAATATTGTCTAAATCATTGTTAAATTAAAAATAGAATCTTATTTATTTTGTTCTACATTTCAAATAAAAACTAAACAAATATTACATATATGTATATTTAAAAATATACACTTCTCACACACAAATATACCTACATAACATATTTATAATATCTAACAATAGCTATCTTTATTAAACTTCTTTTTAAAAATTCTTGTTTTCAAAATCAGTGAATTATGTGAAGATATAGAAGAGCGGAGTCACCTGGTACAGGCATTGTATGCTTAAAAGGTGATTTCAACAACTCGATTATTGTAAACTATTTATGTTTTACCAATAAAGATATTTTGTATTTGTATTTTGTATTTGTATTTGATTGCTAATATTTTGATAATACTGTGTACTTCCGCCATGTGTATTTCATAATTATAAAATATTCGTAGTAACCGTCGGTAAAATATATATTTTTAACTACAGTTTACAGCCGATCAGAATGAATTACATGGAGACTCCAAAACCAGAGTCAGAACTATGCACTCAAAGGAAGTTTCTAATCACAAAACTAATATCACGTAATTCCCTGGCTGCATCTACTTTCAGTTCAAACTCTGTGTTTACGTCACAGATATATAATAATTATTACTAAGTAGCAGACCAAACAGATGGATTAAATGACGTGGCAAGTTTCCATACAAAAAATAAGCTACATTTAGGCTTCATGTTACAAAGAAACGTATAAAAATGGGTTGTTTTGGCTGGCTTATGCTTGGAACATATATTATGTGTTAATTCCTGAACTAATCTATAGTATATATTTCGTTTGGAAACAAGGAATATTTATATTTAAAAGAGCCCAAAGTTCATTGAGCTGAAATTGCCACGCGTCGACTCTATGCGTTTATTATTAATATTAGGTTTGCTACTACATTATATGTCTGTGGTTTACAGCTGTTATAGCAGCGTAATAACTGCTACAGGGTAGATTAGAAGCGACTGATATAGAACCTGTAGAGATAGAGTGACTGAAGTTTTGTAATTATGAGATCTATCTATCTGACCATTATATTTAATATAAAACCTACATTTAAAAGACAAGTTTATGCATTGCAGGTCTTTATTTAAATAGCTGTAGCTCAAAATATTGATAACTGTGTAGATTTAGACGCAGCCTTACTGGTTACTACGAAAAAAAAACAGGCAAGAGAGTAGGACTCATACACCGAGGGTTCCGTAAATACCGTTCAAAACACAAACTTATTCCACATGCAGTTATTGAGGACCACCTTACCTTGACACTAACGGTCCATTAAACTTAATGATTAAGCTGTTTAAGTTTATTTTCAAGTGCCTCGTAGGTTTCTCGTGGAGTCTATTAACGGTCCATTAAACGTAATGATTAAGCTGTTAAATTATTTATTATTAATGTTTAGCGGAATATTGCAAATTATATTCATATATCCTTTACTTAGTGATGGACTTCCGCAAGGTAACGCCTATTTCAATTAATAAGCTGTTAAAGTTTATTTTCAAGTGCCTCGTAGGTTTCTCGTGGAGTCTATTAACGGTCCATTAAACGTAATGATTAAGCTGTTTAAGTTTATTTTCAAGTGCCTCGTAGGTTTCTCGTGGAGTCTATTAACGGTCCATTAAACGTAATGATTAAGCTGTTAAAGTTTATTTTCAAGTGCCTCGTAGGTTTCTCGTGGAGTCTATTAACGGTCCATTAAACGTAATGATTAAGCTGTTTAAGTTTATTTTCAAGTGCCTCGTAGGTTTCTCGTGGAGTCTATTAACGGTCCATTAAACGTAATGATTAAGCTGTTTAAGTTTATTTTCAAGTGCCTCGTAGGTTTCTCGTGGAGTCTATTAACGGTCCATTAAACGTAATGATTAAGCTGTTAAAGTTTATTTTCAAGTGCCTCGTAGGTTTCTCGTGGAGTCTATTAACGGTCCATTAAACGTAATGATTAAGCTGTTAAAGTTTATTTTCAAGTGCCTCGTAGGTTTCTCGTGGAGTCTATTAACGGTCCATTAAACGTAATGATTAAGCTGTTTAAGTTTATTTTCAAGTGCCTCGTAGGTTTCTCGTGGAGTCTATTAACGGTCCATTAAACGTAATGATTAAGCTGTTAAAGTTTATTTTCAAGTGCCTCGTAGGTTTCTCGTGGAGTCTATTAACGGTCCATTAAACGTAATGATTAAGCTGTTTAAGTTTATTTTCAAGTGCCTCGTAGGTTTCTCGTGGAGTCTATTAACGGTCCATTAAACGTAATGATTAAGCTGTTAAAGTTTATTTTCAAGTGCCTCGTAGGTTTCTCGTGGAGTCTATTAACGGTCCATTAAACGTAATGATTAAGCTGTTTAAGTTTATTTTCAAGTGCCTCGTAGGTTTCTCGTGGAGTCTATTAACGGTCCATTAAACGTAATGATTAAGCTGTTAAAGTTTATTTTCAAGTGCCTCGTAGGTTTCTCGTGGAGTCTATTAACGGTCCATTAAACGTAATGATTAAGCTGTTAAAGTTTATTTTCAAGTGCCTCGTAGGTTTCTCGTGGAGTCTATTAACGGTCCATTAAACGTAATGATTAAGCTGTTAAAGTTTATTTTCAAGTGCCTCGTAGGTTTCTCGTGGAGTCTATTAACGGTCCATTAAACGTAATGATTAAGCTGTTAAAGTTTATTTTCAAGTGCCTCGTAGGTTTCTCGTGGAGTCTATTAACGGTCCATTAAACGTAATGATTAAGCTGTTTAAGTTTATTTTCAAGTGCCTCGTAGGTTTCTCGTGGAGTCTATTAACGGTCCATTAAACGTAATGATTAAGCTGTTAAAGTTTATTTTCAAGTGCCTCGTAGGTTTCTCGTGGAGTCTATTAACGGTCCATTAAACGTAATGATTAAGCTGTTAAAGTTTATTTTCAAGTGCCTCGTAGGTTTCTCGTGGAGTCTATTAACGGTCCATTAAACGTAATGATTAAGCTGTTAAAGTTTATTTTCAAGTGCCTCGTAGGTTTCTCGTGGAGTCTATTAACGGTCCATTAAACGTAATGATTAAGCTGTTTAAGTTTATTTTCAAGTGCCTCGTAGGTTTCTCGTGGAGTCTATTAACGGTCCATTGAACGTAATGATTAAGCTGTTTAAGTTTATTTTCAAGTGCCTCGTAGGTTTCTCGTGGAGTCTATTAACGGTCCATTGAACGTAATGATTAAGCTGTTAAAGTTTATTTTCAAGTGCCTCGTAGGTTTCTCGTGGAGTCTATTAACGGTCCATTAAACGTAATGATTAAGCTGTTTAAGTTTATTTTCAAGTGCCTCGTAGGTTTCTCGTGGAGTCTATTAACGGTCCATTAAACGTAATGATTAAGCTGTTAAAGTTTATTTTCAAGTGCCTCGTAGGTTTCTCGTGGAGTCTATTAACGGTCCATTTAACGTAATGATTAAGCTGTTAAAGTTTATTTTCAAGTGCCTCGTAGGTTTCTCGTGGAGTCTATTAACGGTCCATTAAACGTAATGATTAAGCTGTTTAAGTTTATTTTCAAGTGCCTCGTAGGTTTCTCGTGGAGTCTATTAACGGTCCATTAAACGTAATGATTAAGCTGTTAAAGTTTATTTTCAAGTGCCTCGTAGGTTTCTCGTGGAGTCTATTAACGGTCCATTAAACGTAATGATTAAGCTGTTTAAGTTTATTTTCAAGTGCCTCGTAGGTTTCTCGTGGAGTCTATTTGTATGAAATTGATTACATCATAACTTTTTTCGCGTTGAGTTAGAAACCAGATTTTTTAACAGATAGAGCTGTAGACTTCTGTAAGAGGTATCAGTGTAAACGCGATATCCCTTACGGGGCCGAAGAAAATGGTCTTGATAGACAGGCAAAAATGATCCTTTAAGTGTTCCGTTTTTTTTATCTAGTTTGTCTTTCCGTGTATTTTTGAAAAACACTTCTGACCCAATAATTTTTGTTAATTTTTAGTTTTAATGCGGTCTTCAAATTAATAATTTGTTAGGTCAATAATGTTTATGTCCAAACCGATAGCTACCATTAATTATAAATATCTAAAAAAATAGAAGTACAGGAATTTGTGGACTATAGTAGTATGTGAATATTAATAAATAAGGATAAATACTCTGAGAACCAATAATCGAACCCATCTACTACGAGTATAATAGTACCTTTGTCTTTTTTACAATAGTATAAAAGTATAGATTGTAGTCTCCATTACGTTCATCGTAATTAAACTTTTACACTAAACTAGAACAATTTGATACGTTTTACAAAGTAGGATTTACATGCGCGGGCTTAAGAATGGTAAAATTTTAATATCATAATTAAATATTATTTTGTTGCACAAGAAACATAGTAAAAAAGAATTTATAATGTTGAAAATACAAGGCGAAGATGAATTTATTCTTTTTATCAACCCTTAAATAGTTAGCAAGAAAATATAACAAATTGGCTTTGAACATTTAATGGTGTATTTAAGAGGGCTGTGTCAGTGTGACTGGTGTGCGATGGAGATGGTTCAGGAAATGATAAACACGAGTACATAAACTTTCAGGTAAATACCAGCCAAAATTTTTGAAAATTACGTATTTTATTAAAAAGAAAACAATGATTGAACCAGCAAAGTTAAAAACGCACACAATCTTACACGATGAATCCAAAGCTATACACACAAGGTGTCCACTCACATAACTGAATCAAAAATTCACACATGCATATGGTTCTCGACATCACGGGACCTGCCATTACCTTGTCTGATCCACCTGAAACTTCTCATGAGTAGTCTCCACCACCTATTGAAATTGCGATAGAAATTAGGATGGTTGAATTAATTTCACCTTCTATATAAGAAGATAATAATCGTTATAGAAGGAGAGGCATCTTCAGAGCATCTCCAGAGGATATCTCACGGAATTCAAATGGAGGAAAATTAATACCATTTTGATGAGAAATGAAAGCGGTACTTTTATCAGCGCTAGCTAAAGACATATAACATACAAGCACTACACTAAACATCCACACATCACTCAATAATAACAATACTTGTAACAAATTATACTGTTATGTTAAATAGTGTGTATAGATTTAGTACTTATATCTACTTGTATAATTATAACAACAAGCAGGTACAGCTTTGTTCATTATTAATGCTTAGCGTTAGGGGACATTGATGTCTATGGTACAAGTTTTTAACTAAACTTAGCAATTGATTTTGAAAAATGGTTTGTACCTAACTTTTCTTTGGTTCAATAAACGATATTTATTTTTTATACTTATTTTTAACTGGCTAAGCGTTTTCAGATCAATATTTAAAAAAAGTCCAGATAGACTTCGCTAAGCTGTTTTCGATGAACTAAAATATGTGCTGCCGCATTTCTACAAACTTTATTACAGCAGTGGTTACGTAGAAGTTTGTAAAGCTGAATTTCATGCTCAGAGGAATTTCATCTAAAGCAAACATGAGCTGTCTCTTTGAGTCATGATTGACTCTACATTCTGTCGTCTTTTTAGTTTAATGTTGCGTGTTTGTCAAACAAAGATAAAAATAAGTTCATTAAACCAATTAACTTTTCATACAAATTGCATGGATACGCCTCGTGGTAAATGACGTTAATAAATCAAAGTGATGCGCGTAAACATTTTTAACATTAATATGAGCAATACTGATTTGTTTTCGAATTAGTATTACTATGATTACGCTTAGCGGATAAGTCATTTACTCTACCAATTAAACCTTTAAATGAAAAATATACAAATATTCACAAGCAAAGTTATTTACTGGTTTCGTACTTCAAAAATGACAAAACGGAACCCTTATCCGATCACTTTGTTATCCTTCTGTCAAAACCCTTTTTCTCGGGCCGTTCTCAGGTGTTTAAAATGGTGTTAAAGTGGCACCATGTTAGGCCTGTAGGAAATAATAATAATAATAATAAACACTTTGTTGCACAAAATAAACACAGATAAATACAATTTAAATTCTGAAAACAGAGGGCAAAGGCGGACTTATTTCTAAAAGAAATTTCTTCCAGTCAACCATAAAATACAGAGATGAAGAAAAAAATTATTACACATTGGCTTAATTGATTTTCAGTGCAAAAAGATAGATATATACCTATAATATTATATATAGCCTACATAAACTTATTAACCTAACAATATACCTACACCCCAAAAACTAAACTTACAGTACAAAAAATATGTACATACAGGTACATTTAAATGTGACACACTACATGAATACTTACAATAAATACATATTAGTAGCTAGGACTGCTGAGAAGATAAAAAGTGCTTCTTCAAGTTGAATTTGAAAGAAGCAATTGAGGGAAGACTTCTAAGAGAGTGTGGAAGATCATTCCAAAGTCGGACAGCGTCAACTGTGAAATGTCGAGAGTAACGTTTAGTGCAATGAGGTGGCATTGATAACTTAAGGTCATGACAAGGCCGAAGATTCCTTTTGGTCATATCAGTGAAAAAATTGAACCTATCTTTTAGGTATTTGGGGGAAGAAGGATTATTTAATATTATACATTATATAGTAGAGATAGGATATGGCTATACCTCCGATAACGTACTGGAAGCCACTTCAATTTACGTCGAAACTCGGACACATGATCAAATTTTCGCAAAACAAAAATAAATCTGATAGCTAAATTTTGAAGACGTTCCAGCTTGTCGAGCAACTCTTCGGTGACATCCAAGAACACAACATCAGCATAGTCAAGAAGAGGCAGAAGAAGAGATTGGGCTAGAGTAATTCTAGTTTGCAAAGGCAAGAAGTACTGAAGGCGCTTCAGTGAGTGAAATGAACCGTACATCTTACGGCTAACTTTCTTAGCATGACTCTCCCATGACATAGTCTGATCCATGATCACGCCCAAGTTTTTGACAGTTACGCTATATTGTACAACTTCACCATCAAAAACCACACTTGCAATATTATCCAGTCTCGAAATATAATATTGGCTACCAATGATAATGACTTGAGACTAAATACAAATAGGTAATTGTTCCCTAGAACAGTATACTTGCGCCGTTTGAGATCTTCAGCGGCTGCTGCCACCGAACCAGCGGCTCTACTGCTTTGGTTAATATGGGAGGGTGCCAGTGTGTCAACGCATGTTGGGTCCCACACTGACGGCCTCGCATGCTTCCAAGGTACTAACGTCATGCCGTCGGGCCGCTTGCCGTCATCGCGTGCCTCTCCTGATGGTTCTAGGACCGCTGGCACGTTTATAAACGCAAGGGCCCGGCGGATGACGTCGTTAAGAGCCGCATGCCGGGAATGGCGGCCAGCACTTCGTCGGCATAAGAGCCCATGGAGTCCCGAATGGCCAACGTCAGCACCGCAGGAGCAGCGATGTGGCTCATTAAGACGTAGACCAAGTCGCAGACCAGCAGCGACGCGGATTGAGGTGTCATCCAACAAAGTTCCTATGTTGCTGGAAGGTAGAGCCCGAAGCCAAAAACCCGACTCGCGTTCAGAAAAGGGCACGGAGACGAGCTTGCTCTTCAGCACTAGTGCTGGTCTCTAACAGTTGTTTTTGTTGAATTTTGTTCATCGGCTCGTCCCATTGCCTCTGCACACGAGGGTTCTCAGGGGGTTCCTCACCCGGGCAAGCCAGTGTCCACATCTGCTTGGCTTCCCCACGACATGAGACCTCAAGGACGCCCGATGATTTACTGTACAAGGTCTCCATGCCGTGAGCGGAAGACAAGAAGGCGGGTAGTGCAACGCTCGCCACTTTTCGGATGCCAAAGCCTCCAAATCTAGGATAAGGTAGGGATGCCTGGTCCCATGGATTAGTTTACTTATAAACTTGAAATTCCGTACACAGATAGGTCTTTTAGGAAATTATTGATATAATTTGACCTTTGGATTCCTGGAGCTAAAAATGATCGTAAGTGTCAAGTTAATTTGGACGGGAATAACTGCTCGTGAAATACATTTGTGTTTTAAACGGTATGTACAGAACCATCAGGACACGATTCCTGCTCGCACTTGACCAGTTTATTAGTAGTCGTATAAGACATATTAATACACTAACGTCACCAATTAACACAATCAAATATGTACATTGTATAACATGGTAGGCTCCAGCGGGCTTATTATGTAACTTAGTTTCGGTTGCCATGTATGGTTGCTATTCACCAAAAATAGATAAAAAATGAACTTCCAAAATAACCTTCAATGGGTATTGAACTATTTACGAATTGTGACGTCATTTCAAGTGCGAACGTATATCAAGCGGATATGTATTAGGGTGGAGCACGGATGTATGGGGTTTTTTTTTATTATTATTTCTTGTTCTAATAGTGAGAATTTTGTGTGTCGCACCAAAAGGGAAATACGTGTTAATTTTTATCTTATTTGAATAATATCTTCTGCCTCCGCTTTAGCCTCAAAATTTAAGATTTTTTTAGAATACTCAATGTTTTTTTTTCGTATTTTTCCCATTTGTATTTTTTTATCATTATAGCCTTCTTATAAGTATATCTTAAAAAATATTACAAAAAATATTCGTCTCTCAACACGTCTAAAATAAAATAAAAACTGTGTTATTTTACAGAACTTCCCATTTGTGGCAATTTTACCAGGTTTTTTCTTTCGTGCGGCCTCAATACACAATATTTTTTTTTACTATTTTTGCTTTAATACTAACATATAATACATTATACAATAAAAAAAAATACAAAAAAAATTCAAGACGTTTTTTTATTTTTATTTCTTTCATACATTTTGTACAACTTTGAATCAACGGCGGGGGCAGAAGATGAGGTCCAATATTTTTTATATTTTCTATGTGAGCTCTTATTAGATGGATATAACGTAATTTCACTATTAGGATATGAAATTTGAAAAAAGTGAATTGCGCTCCACCCTAATATGTATGTTTTTGACGATAGGCACTCGGTTTGGCAACTGATTTTACGGTACAGAATCAGGGGGCAGCTGATGGTAACTAACTAACTGCTAGATTTTTACACCATTTATCAGAAATAATCCCACCAAAAATATTAAGTAATGTGAAAATGGGAGCCAAGTTCAATATATGATAATTATGGTGCGGTCGTCGTCTTCACAGACAAAAGACTTGAGATCTAAATTTATTTATATGAACATATTACATTCTAAAGCAAATTTATCTCTTGTTTTTGAATAGTCGAATTATTTACACAAAGGAAATAACTTATTATGATCTTTAAAGCATTTGGCCTGGCTAGTTTTTACCAGCAAATCAAATATTTTGAAGAACAGAACCTTACAATGTAAAAACAATAACTTGCATATAACATAAAGATGATAAGTTGTTTAGCTAAATATGAGGATAAACTAGATAATAAAATATTAACATAGATAGCGATACAATTTCAATAAAATAAATGTTTATAGTTATAAACTTTTAGAGCTTTTTTTTTAAGTGTGTTCCAGTTTTATTAGTCAAAAAGTATTATTATTTATTAAATTATTATAAAATTTTACTAAAAATTTTTATTATAGAAACGTAAAACCTATCTAAGAAATTAAATCTAAAATAAATCTAAAATACGCCCTAAAACATTAAACTAAATAAAAAATATTTTATAAACCGTTGCCGTCGGGTAGGTGCCCAAGAGACTAGCAGCATTACCTCTTTGGACCGCCAGACTGATCCTCTGGCCGAGGTAAGCCCCAGCCCTTGGGTCACCAGAGGCGTCGACCAAACGCGCCAACAGTTCTTCGAACAGACGCCGCGCGCTCGGACCCCACGGCATTACATATATATACCTATATAATATTGTTATATACCTAGGTATACACAAATTAATTCTAAGATATATTTTGGGCCCTACTACCCCCCCACTAAAATTTCTAATAGCTTATGACCCCCTTAAACAAATCTCGATATTGGCTTGCGTCTGAACGTCAATAACTCATGTTATATTTAGCAAGCAAGCTGTTTTGAGAATACGAAGTCTACCTCATCAATATTGAGGCGGTGCTTTGATAGGAACACGTACGTTTATGTTGATTTTATGAATTACGTTACATTATACGGGTAATTGTGAGAGGGGTGAAAAATTTGGAATTCACTTTTACAGGGTGTGTTAATGACGAACAACGCAAAAATAAATAATTGCTAAATATAAAACGACGAGTAGGCCTTAAATTTTTTATGTGAAAATATTTATTTTAGGGTTGTTCGTAAGTTTTTATATACTTCCATTTTTCATTATAATTAAAATACGATAAGCAGCATAGATTCCGGCTTTTTTAGACCTTAACATATTGTCTTCCGAGTCCAAAATAAAAGCCATAAACATTTTTTATTACATCTATACCAAAAAACAACGAAAAACAATAAAAGTATGAACTGTGAAGAATGAGCCACAGTACACTCGTGCATCCACGGTTCACAGATAGTTATTATGTTTTAGTGTGACAGATGGTGACGCTGAGTCTGATCTCCATGCTTCGGTACCAATAACGGTCACTAAACTACAGACATAGTATAAATAAGTAATAGTATTCTATCTCCATACAAACGGGCCGAAACGAACCCCCCCAAAACTCAGTTCAACTCGGTTTACGTCAGTCGCGGTCGCAACGCAGGTACGTGGGCACGTTGTCACTTTGACGCTCTCGCGCATTTTCGTAAATTATGGCACGAAATTACAGAGTATGTTGTGCATTGTATTGTTGCTTGAACACAACTTTTATAATAATAATATAGCATTATCAAATACGAAAACAGTCAGTTAGCAGACCTAGCGCGTGTTTAGGCACCGAGCGGCCGGCCGTAGGTATTGATTTCAAGGACACCGCCTAGTTCAACTACTCTTGTTACCTATACTGTGCCACAGAGGCGGTACATCGGTATTTAAACGTAGTATGTACATAATTAAGTTAACATCCTGTATCCTAGGGTTACTTTGACTGTTGTAACCGAATTTATTAAGTGAACGGTTCTTTAGTTCATCCGTCCGTTTTAAGCAGGTTTAAGTGTAACAGAAATGCAGTTCTCAATTTCTCTCCACGAAACATAGGAAACGCTTTTGGAATGAAGTTTGATTAAGTGTGATTCCCTGTCTATTCAATGCGGCAACGTTGCAATTAAATCGGTAAAAAAGGTTTTTCAAACCTCTTAACCGCAGGGGAACGCAAAAACTCTCGGAAACACCTCAGAACACACGAAGTTATGCTTTTTATACCTTTTACGAGTTTTTAAAACATTATTTCCTGGAGCAGTGATTACAATCAGTTGTGTAGTAACCCACTACCGAGCATTATGGCTGTTCAATCATCCAAACTAGCGCGTGCGGCCCAGACGGATTATTATGTAAGAAAATACCTAACACTTGAGTGCGAGATTTTGCGTGAGCACCCCGTAGTGTCGTAAACCACATTTACGAGTATTTAACACTTTTATTTAAAAGTAAGAAAAACAAATTATACATTATGTGTTTGGGAACGAAACCCGGAAAACTACCTTAAGAAGGTTTTTGTACTGTTTCATAAATAAAATAAATACTCTTTGAAATCCGCATTTCTGAGGCTATTTACAACCAAAAGCGCGAGCGAGGCCAGTGTATCTGAATGCTGGTAAGTATTAATAGCTACCATTGTTCTCTCAAGTGTTTCGGCACCGCGCTCACCAACCTGCCTGCCCAGCGTGTGTGAGTACGGGCATTTCTTCCAGGAGGACCGCCAGAGTGGCAAAATCCTGGAAAAGCCTATGTCGAGCAGTAGACGAAACAGGCTGATGGATGGATGGATTGTTCTCGCAGTGAAACAAAACCAAGCGTTATTTTAAATTTTTGTGTTTAAAAAATATCCACCTATTGTTATGCTAGTACACTTGCACCTTATTGCTCTAAAATCTACAATGAGTCTCAATTAAGAAAAGGAATGTCTGTTAAGTTGTCTGCGGTTGCGATCACATTCTTAAGGCGACATAGGTAATAAAAACCGGCCAAGTGGGAGTCGGACTCGCGCACGAAGGGTTCCGTACCATTATCTACAAAAACGGCAAAAAAATCATGTCTGTTGTATGGGAGTCCGACTCGCACTTGGCCGATTTTAGTATTGTTGTTATAGCGGCAACAGAAGTACATCATCTGTGATAATTTCAACGGTCTAACTATCACGGTTCATGAGATACAGCCTGGTGACAGACGGACAGAGACAAACAGACCGACAGCGGAGCCTTAGTAATAGGGTCCCGTTGGTTACCTTTTTGGTACGGAACCCTAAAAATGAGATTTTAAAATAGTAAAAATCACATACTACAATAGATAGGGCTCTCAAAAAAAAACATGTCATAAATGAGGCTTTTTCCAAGACGATAACAAAGCACAAATTCGCTGCATCTAAAAAATTGCAAAGTGAAGGCGGTTTTTTCAGGTCAAAACAGTAGTCCGTCCAAACTAATAAACTCAGAATAACAATAACGGTTGTTGTAAACATAATAACCTATTATCTTAGACAAAACTCAAAATATTTTGGGGGAAAGATGTAGTAAGAAATCTAAATCTTTTTTTGGTATTTATTTTGTTCTTGTTCTTTCAGGCCCAATTCTGCTAGTCTCGTTTGTGTTCATATTTTTGTTTGTAATTATTGATTTTGCAATGAAAAAGGCTATTTTAGTTGTACAATATTATGTACAATATTATACTTTGGTAAAATGACATGTTACTTCGTTCATAAATCGATAAAATTATCAAAAACAACTACATGACTACTATTTAAATTTTGTCCAAAACTGGTAACACTCCAAACGTCAGTTTTTTCCTTCGTGAAAAAAAATTGACTTCTACTCGTAATGGAAAAATTCGTTTTGGCAGCACTAAAACTAAATCTTTTAAAATCAGCTACCTTATTTGTCTATTCTACACTACTTGAAATTAAAAAAACACACTGTGAGGTAAACGAGAGATAGTATTTGTGTCAGAGAAGTACGTCGATAAGGCATAACTTTTTTCGTAGACATGTGCTAAAAGATCTAATTGTGAACGGAGTTTCAAGTTTCTAAGTGAACTGGAAGTACCCTATAGGTTTTCATGATTACCCAGTTTGTATGAAATTGATAACGTAAAGGGTAATAATTTTATTTATTTTTATTTAACACTTTTATGGAGCAGTTTACTTCTGTCTCTTTCTGCATTAGTTTGAATTTGATATCTTTAACAGGGCCCGAGAAAAAGGGTCTTTACAGACGGACAATATAGTGATCGTATAGGGGTTCCCGTTTTAATTTTGAGGTACGAAACCCAAAAAACCTACGAATCTTCTCTTTTGTTGACAGTTAAGATCGTTTGCAATTTTTTCTAACTCTTCAATAGCGATCCACATTATGAAAGCCTTTAAAAACGAAAGTTGTGTAAAAATATAACTTCTCAGTAATGCCTATAATTTTCTTCCCTTTCCAAGAGATGAGTCGTGCGGCCAACGTCTGCGGGGAACAGATGTTCAAAGAACTGACAGGGAAATAATGCTAGAATTCTAGTAACATTATGCCATCAGCAAAAGGGATGCAGTTTATCTGGATAAATGCAAAACATAGAGCTTAGAAAATTACCTTTTCTGTATAAAATCAAAATATATAATAGAAAAATCCTCAAAAGGGAGAAATAGTAGTTGGTGCTACAAGTGAGGAGTGGAGGCAATAGCGTACGGGAATGATTTTTAAACGTGACTAGAATGTACCCACGTGTATCACACAACGTTTTTCAATGCATAGTGGGAATAAATAAAAGAAACATAAATAAACAAACAAACAATAAATACTCCAAATGAACTTTAGGCGGTCGATCAATCTGAACGCAACCTACGAACGCATGAAACTGAACGCAGTTTCTTTCCGTCAAGGCTTTCTATGGTACTTGAGGAAAGACTGCCAACTTTCTCACAATAATTAAAAATAAAGCAAGGGGGCGGCAAAACTGACTTGGCCAACAGTTTAAATGCATTATGAAATTGGTCTTTACAAATACTTGAATTGAAAAAAAAAATAGTTTGCTTCCAATTTGGTATCGGTGTATAAAAAGGAAAAAAATAAAAGTATAGCATATATCTTATTTTTAATTCATACACTAAGTATATAATATGAGTTTATTATCAAAAAAATAGAAAAATATGCTTAAGAAAAATTGTTACTAATTTCGTCTATGCTAGTATTTTGTTTTCAATTATTTTTTGTTGATCACTATGGCCATAATCTGATAAATAAATCATAACAAAAATATTGCCACAAATCTGCTTAGCTCGCAACAAGTAAATTATTATTGTTTTTTAAATAAAATAAATACCCAACGGAACGTCAAACCTTGCAACACGGTTCAACGAAACAAACACTTCAAATTAAAATACAAACTTATGTGTTTTATAAAATTTAACCAGATAACATCAAAATACCTATAACATTATCGACACTGGTTCCAGTGCATTCAGTGTTATTAATTGGTCTATTGCGAGTTGCACTCGCGCACAAAGTGTTCCGTACCACCCCGAAATACGCGTACGGAACCTCGAAGGAAGACTACAAAAAGTAAGCCCGTAAAATGCTAGCTTGTCAAAATATTTGGCACCGTCTGCGTAGGGATCCCTAATTTTTATATTTTTTTAGTTTTACTTTAGAGTATGTAATCTAAATTTAAAACTTGTAGGTACGTCTTTTATAAGAGCCAAAACTAAATAAAGTTAAAATAATGCAACATTTTCGAAGTTTCTTCTTAGGGGACCATTTTTTTTTTATGTATTTTTTTTCGTGACCGAGACCATAGTTACATCTATTTTGTGAAAATTTCAACTTGTCACCTATTACGGTTGAAGTTGTAGACCCCCGTGAAAGACGGACTGACAGACAGACAGATAGATAGGAAACAGCGGAGGCTTAGTAATAAGGTCCCGTCTGTCACCTTTCGTGTACGGAACACTAAAAATCATATGATCAATGCTTGGCGATAAATAGGATTTATCTTGAAAAAATATCAAGCTTTCCAAATTGCCTCCTTCGCGTTCCATTGAGAAATATTATTTCCTATTAGGAAGACTGAGCGGAATGGCTAGCCATAATTTTAATTCACTAGAAATTTATTCTTCTAGCAACTTTATTTTAGCGAGGAGCTCTAAATTGATTCTAATTTAAGGTGAAGATTTACGAGAATCCAGCTGTAAACATATTTCATCCCTGTGTTCTTTTATGAGAGAAATGTTTTATAATATTCAAAATGTGTAGTTATTTTCTAGCCTTTTTGGGGTTCCGTACCGAAGAGTGTCAAACGGGACCCTATTACTAAGCCTGCACAGTCTGTCTGTCCGTCTGTCACAGGAGTCTACAGCGTCAATAGAAAGAGGTAGACAAATAAAAAAAATACGTGATACTATGGCCTCTATCATGACAAGTAATAACACAAAAAAGGGGGTTTCAAGGTCCGTAAATACAAGAAACCTCGATACAGTTGCATTAACTTTATTGTTTTGGCTCTTACTTAAAGACGGTATCTAATACAAACCATTTTTAATTCAATCAAATTGTAGTAAATACTCTTAAGTAAAATAACAAATGATAAAAATTAAGGATGCGAGGATGATGGTTAGAATCCGAAATAAGGAGATCCGTCGGAGATCGAAAGTAACCGACGTACCCGGCAGAATCAGAAAGTTGAAGTGGCAGTGGGCAGCCCATATTTGTCGCCGACATGATGGCCGTTGGGGCCGAAAGGCTTTAGTATGGAGACCACGTACAGCAAAGCGTAGTGTAGGCCGACCTCGTGCCCACTGGACCGACGACCTGAAGGACGTTGCGGGGGGCGGCTGGATGAGGAGAACGGAGGACCGACATGAGTGGCGAAATTTAGGAAAGGCCTATGTCCAGTAGTGGACGAACACGGGCTGATGGATGGATGGATGGAAGGATGCGTTCGCAGAGGGTGCGCCTTGTTTTTTGTAGCCTTGATGTTGCTTTGACATGTATATTGTTGTTATTTACCATGACGTTTTCAGAGTTCCGTACTCGTATTGTGTGGTGGTACGGAACTCTTTGAGCGCGAGTCCAACTCACACTGGGCCAAATAAAACATAATTTAGCTTAGTTTCATGATAATGTTTACAAGTTTTATTCAGCAAATAGATGAAATGTTTAGGTTCCTAATAATTGAAATAATACATAATAATAATAAATTAAAATTCAACCACTATTATAATATTATACACTCGTAACTTCAGTCACTAAACCATTATGGCAGTAGATTGCACATAAACTTTATAGTCAAGTTGGGATATTATTACGAGGAATTTTCGTGAGATAAGTATCACAACAGCTGTAGTGTCATTGTCTCAATAAAACTGGAAATAATCTTTAATTAAGGTGGTTGCTCCCGGTCTCGTTCCCAAACGCACAACTGATGGTTGTTAAAAAATCTACACTAATATTATAAAGAGGAGATGTTCATGAGTTTGGATATTGTGATTGTGAGTTTTCTGAGGCCGAGCAGTTCCCTAGGGACATAGCCATTTATTACATTCAAGCAAGTTATCTCCGGAACTATTGAACCAATTTAAATAATTATGTCGCTGTTGTAATTGTTAAGACTCTTCACTTGGACAATTGTTATAGTTTTTTCCCTGGGAACGGGCATTTCCCTAGGGACAGTCATTAATTAAATTCGCGCATGAACTCTTAAACCAATTTTGCAAATTATTTTACTGTTGCAATGTGTAGACTCTTCACGTCAGTCAACTGATACAGCTAAAGGTTATGAATACTTGATGATACCACCAAGTAGCTTTTTAGCTTCATAAAAAGATATTTATCCATTCACACCCGGTATTATCACGTTATAATAAGTTTTATTAGGTAAAACAGCAGAATTAAACAAAACAAAATTTCATTTAAAATGCCTATTTCTATTAATATTATTAAAACATTAAATAATTCGACTGATGCCGGCCCCATAGTGGGCCGAAATATATTTCGAAAATTATTTTTTTTTTTTTATTATTAATAAGAGTTAAAGGAAATTAAATAGAAAATAAACACAAATGAATGCAATAAAAATGCCGAGCTCAAACCAGTCGAGTTTCCTTAATACACTTTCAAAGAGTGCTGGGAACAAATTCAGTGAAATAAGATCTTGCCGTACACCACATTCAACATCAAAAGGTGTTTCCTTGCTTTGCGTTTTCAATTTACCTTTGCTTTTGTTATATATCTGCTGGAGCACCGATATATTAATGCTTTGTACACCTTATTTATGTAGAATTTTCCACAGAACGTCATGTGATATGGTGTCGAACGCTTTGGACTGGTCGAAAGTGCTATGCATGAGCATTTATTACCGTATTCACTATATCGATCCATATAACGACCATTTAAATCTCTATGTATCCAGTTTTACTCGTGTTTTCTTTGATGCGACACGGAAATATTATTGATATATTTAGCAGCTATTTACAGAATTAACGAAGCGACAAATTGCCGCGAAGAAACCCAGCATCTGAACAAAACGACTCAGTATCGGTTCTGCTCGTAGCACTTTATTGTAACCACTCTACGGCCAATAAAATTGCTACGATAATATGACGCTACGATCTACGTTACCGTAGTAAATATCAAAATATAGTAAACAACACTATTACCTAAATATGTCTACAATAAGCTAATAACAGTTTTATTTTTATTTAATTTTGTTTTCGGTTAATACCCCAATCTGCAAACATGTTCGCAAAATGAAAGAAGAGAGCTTAAAGAGCTTTGATTAATATTACCTTATCTTCTTTACATTATTACGGGATCAAACGCGAAAAAATACTATTCATATTTTAGAGGTGTAATATTTGGTAACGGTTTCACATTGCATGGTCGGGGAAGGCCTTCCCGGATTAAAATTCTTTGCTCGTTTTTAGGGTTCCGTAACCGAAGGGTGCGGAACGGGACCCTATTACTAAGCTTCTGCTGTCTGTTTCAGTGGCGGATCCAGCCTGCGAGTCAGGAAGGGGGTCACAGGATCCAAAATTGCAATAAAAACCCATTAAGAGCGATGGAAAAGATTAAACTGCGAGGGCTCGCCTGTGCCAGCGGGTGAAGGGGTGCAGGTGAAAATCTGTTATTTTAGTATGTGTGGATGATTAAAAAATTAAGTGTAATTAAGGTAAATTTAGTATGTTTGTTACAAAAAAAAAGATTAAACTAGGGCCAGGGAGGGTCATGACCCTCATGACCAACCCCCTGGATCCGCCACTGGTCTGTCTGTCTGTCCGTCCGTCTTTCACAGGGATCTACTGCTTCAAACGTAATAGGTAGCCGGTTGATTTTTCACAAATTACGTGTTAAGAGCTTCTATCACGACAAATGATAGAAATAAAAACTAAATTAAATCCAAGAGACCCCAAACAATAAACATTGTATTTACCATAGCGCCATCTGAGATGACTTGTTTGAAAGCTTGTCAATAGATGGCGCTAAGAATGGCTTGTCAACCTTTTATACAAAGGTTCATTGGTGAGCTGATAGATGGCGATTAATGAGTAGCTTGTCAACCATAATGTTTTTAGGGTTCCATCCGGACCCGTAACATGTGGTGGTACGGAACCCTTTGTGCGCGAGTCCGACACGCAAATAGCCAAATTATTTTGATTTAGGTCGCTTTACGCACAATTATTGGATAATAATGGCGAATTGTGTAGAGCATTTTTAGTATTAGTTGCAGTGGCTTTTCTTTCACCACTTCGAATCAAAACCAAGACGTATCTCGGGGGTTAAGGTGGATGCAATGAGTCCCAGTCTCAAACGCACACTGTTTTTCTTACTTTTGAATAAAAAGTATTTAATAAAGAAAACAATCAAAATTTGTGCGTTTGGGAACGAAAAACATCGCATCTACCTTCAGTCCATAGGGTTATGTGGACAAACATGAAAATATACTAAAGTTGATGTTTTTAACAGGAAAATAAGAATGTTTTGGATATAGTAAAAATATAATAAGAAACAAACAACAGTTACTTCCAGCCTTGAGGAGAGCAATATCATTCTGGCATTGTTTCATTCAAGAACAAAAAATGTCAGTGATTCGCGATTTTCTATCCGTTACACTCTCTTTTCATAAACTAGCTCTTGGGTTACGCAAAAAAATGAAAAAATAACTAATTTCTTAACCATAATTATTCGAGTTATTTTAATAAACCCTTATAAGGTCAAAAAATCCATCCCCGTGAGGATGTCGGAAGTTTTTCTAGATTATTATATTAACAAGAAACACTCCTACACCCTCGTTTCACCGAGAATTTTTAATTAAATTAATATATTAAATTGACATTAAATTAATACCATTCCGGTATAGAAAATCAGAAAAGTAAATCTGGACGTGGTGAGCTCTGAACCGGGATCAAATCAATCAAAATCAACAAATAATATTCATTTTATAAAAAAGATACATAAAGTATAATTTCTACAAGTCACAGTTAATCTTTACAATATATATCTTTAGAATATAAAAATATATATACTCATAAGGGAAAGACAAACAAAAAATATTAAGGTTGGGCTACTAAAATGTAAGAAAGTTATACACCTGCATAAAATAGAGAAACATGGGAATTAAAATATTATATTTACATAATCCCTAACCATCCGCAACATTCGATTAGTATTGCTAAGAAGAAGGGCAAGAAACTTAGCAACATGCCTGTTTTCAAAAAAATTTCATTTTTTTATATACCTACTTAGGTAAAGGCATAAAAAATATAAGACTGCAGGAATTATGTCACGAGAAAAAATGTATATTAGTCAACCCGTCTCATTTTGTCTATTACCTTTAACAATAAAGTCAGCTTACATATTAATTAATTTTAAGCCTTTAGAGGAATCATACAGAATTCAAATTTGCTAATTATGAATTACAATATTGATTAAGGTTATTATTATTTATTACATTACATACCGGATTCGAACCCGGGACCTCTCGCTTACCGGGCGATTGCTCTACCAACTGAGCTATCCAGTTCTCAACACGACCTGTGAATTTACGCATCTGTTTTCCCATACCGCAACGCAACGATATCTTAAATACTCACTTAATGGTGAGCCTCTTGGCGCCTAGAGGCCGCTTGCGTATTCAAGACAAGTCTAAGGCTATTATTGCCCTACCTGTAGTAAGCATCGGGTAGTTAAGAATACACATCATATTCTTAAAATATGTATTGACTGTAAATTCTGAAAAAACTCAATACTACTGCTACTGTGGCAGAAAAATAATCTTATCGTATAGGACAGAAAGAACGCCATTTTGTTGTTGCTCTCTCTCGCGTCATCGCTAGACAGAGCGAGAGAGAGATATAGCTAACGAGGGAAGTTGCCTGCGGTTACGATCCTATTCTTATGTGGGACGCATAGTATACATCTTGCAACCTTTATTAAATTTTTACATAAAAGTCACGGGAAACACCAAACATATTCCGAAAATTTATTCCATAAACGCATTCGTATTTACAGTTAAATTTTAGATTAAGATAAAATATTTGTTCTTGGAAAATAAGACGAAAACGCGTCACCAGACTGTTGAATGTCTCCCAAGGACTTGAACTTACTTTGAATTGAACTAAGTGTAATATGGTTTTACTGAGTATATATTCGGAATGTTTCAACAAAGGGCCTATTCGACCGAACCACAATTCGTCTCAACCAAAAAGGCGTGTATGAATATAGTCATATGGCATTGGATCGCAGTGAAATTGAATATATAAGGTGTAATCAAAATATCTGCCAGGGCTGTAATGGGAGAGTGTATTGTGTATATAGAAAAGAATAGTAACGATATTTTATTGATCTAACGTCATAAATTTTTTCATACAAAAAAATGTGCGTATAAATTTGAATTGATTTAGTTGTTTGAAACCGTCCCGTAGTAACTTAGCTGTTGCCGCATCGCCATTTCATTTCGCAACTCAATGAAGCCACCCCGTACTGTTGCCATATTTATCAAACAAATGCCGCCCCGGTCCGCGCCGGCAGCTCGTCATTCATTCATCAAAGCGCAAGCCGACGACGGCCTACCCCCCTCCCGCCTGCACTACCCCGTTCGTCGCACGCGCTTGTGTTTGTGCCTCAGTTCGCTGTTATCAGTTCGCGCATCCGTGCAGCTTCATACATTTGTCACAGATTTCTACGGGAAAAACCGCGCGTTGAAATTGAAAAAAACCCAGCATTTCATTTCGCAAAACGTCAATGAAGCTATTCATGCAAACTTACAAACAATACCGCGCGTCGGCATCGTTCGTCAAAGCGAGGCCGAAGACTCCCCTGCCCCACCCGCACCCCGTTCGTCGCACGGGCTTGCTTTTGTTTTTGTGTGCCCCGCCCGCCCCAGTTCGTTGTTATCAGTGGTCAGCGAGGTGTGGATTGCGCGCGCATTCGTTAAAAATGCCTCCCAGACGACGATATTCAAATCAAGAATATGTTGAAATGGTATGGTGCTATCGCGAGTGCAATAACATAACCACGCATGCAGCGAACTTATGCCAGCAGGGGTTTGGTGTGCGAATAAGTCGTCATACCATTCTGGACGCCCTATACACGGCCCCTTTGACCCGCCTCCGGTTGACGCAGAGAAGAGGAAGTGTTGGACTTCTTCCGACGTCATCCTCTTGCGAGCACCAGAGACGGGGCTAGAGTCTTCAACGTGAGCGACAACTACGTGTGGCAACTTCTAAATCGGGAAGGGCTATACCCTTACCACTTTACGAGAGTACAAAAATTGCAGCCACAGGACTACGCGGCTCGCCTTGCGTTCTGTCATTTGATTCGAGAAGAACGCCGCAACATTCTGTGGACTGACGAGTCACAGCAAAAACATAGCGATTCTTACACTAACTTGACTGTCCGTAGCCTGTTTTAAGTGTGATGGGGAGTTAAGCATCTTATTACGTCAGTTTTTTTATCTGCAGTAAGCTTGGTGGAATTCAGTAACGGGTAAGTAAGTGCAATTTTTAGCTTTTGCCTGCGTATTATTGTGTAACTAATAGATTCAGATAGTTACGTTACGAACTGGTCAGCTGATTTCAGAGTTCATTGACAGAACAGTTAGAAAGAGATAGCAATTGTTTTCATTGACGAAACTACACTACGCGCGTAGTTTGTGAACCACGTTATGCAGAATAAAGCAAATTTTAATTTCACTACTTTATCTTCTCAAATTGATTTAACGATTCCGGGGTACGAAATTTATGCATTATTGTAATCTATAAACATAATAGTATCTCCTATTTCATCCGTGGCAGGTATTTTGATTACACCTTATATTTAAATAAGTAATATTGGTACATTCTATACACGCATTATAAGTCATAATTATATAAGGTGGAATCGAAATACCTGCCACGGATGAAATAGGAGATACTATTATGTTTATAGATTACATTAGTGAAGAAATTTCGTACCCCGGAATAGTTAAATAAATTTGAGAAGGTAAAATAATTAAATAAACATTTTCTTCATTCTGCATAACGTGGTTCACAAATTACGCTTGACGAGTCGTTTAGTCAATGATAACAATTGCTATCTCTTTCTAACCGTTCAATGAATGAAATTCATTTAATTGTATGAAACCGTTAGGTAGTAGTCGCAAAACTTCAATGAAGTTGTCAAAGGACGCCGCTCTATCCGAGCGAGCCACTCGTCAAATAGTCAAAGGGCAGACCGCCTGCCGCCACCCCGTCCCCCACTACCCCTTTCGTCGCACGCGCTTGTTTTTGTTTGTTGTTGTGCCCCCACCCCAGTTCGCTGTTTTCGCTGGTCGCAGAGGTGCGTATCTCGCGCGCATTCTTTAAAAATGCCTCCTAGACCACGATATTCAAATCAAGAATATCTTGAGATGGTATCGTGCTACCGCGAGTGTAACAACGTAACCGCGCATGCAGTAAACCTATACGAGCAGAGATTTGGTGTACGAGTGAGCCATCATACCATTCTGGACGCCGTATACAGATTTCGAGAGCATGGTCGCTTTGACCCGCCTCCGGTTGACGCAGGCAGGCCTCGATACTCAGCCGAATTTGAAGAGGAAGTGTTAGACTTTTTCCGGCGTCACCCTCTTGCTAGCACCAGGGACGCTGCTAGAGTGTTTGATGTAAGCCATTTCTACGTGCGGCAACTTCTTAATCGGGAAGGGCTCCATCCTTACCACTTCTTAAGAGTGCAAGAATTGCAGCCACAAGAATACGCGGCTCGACTCGCATTTTGTCATTGGATTAGAGAAGAACGTCGCAACATTATGTGGACCGACGAGTCCACTTTCACACGGGTTGGAATGTTCAATATCCACAATGCACATTTTTGGACCGAGACGAATCCTCGTGTTGTTCGGCCTGACCACTTCCAGATACGATTTAGTGTTAACGTGTGGGCGGGCATACTCGGCAATAGAGTTCTTGGACCAGTTTTCTTGGACAGACTGAACGGGGAAACATATCTTCGCTTACTGCGAACCCGTGTAAGCAGAATGTTGGAACGTATTCCTCTTGAAGAAATAAGTGGACTGCACTTCCAACATGATGGAGCACCAGCTCATTTCGCTGTGAACGTACGTGACTATTTGAATGGTGTGTGGTACGGTGGCGAGAGGTGGATCGGCCGAGGAGGGCCAGTGCCGTGGCCTCCTCGCTCGCCTGATTTAACCCCATTAGACTTTTTTTATGGGGTCGTGTAAAGGACCCTGTGTACGGCCAAACCGGACATGATATTAGAACTGTGCGAGAACTAAAAAGGCGCATCAAGCGCGCTTTTCAGCAAGTAAAAAGTGAAACTGACACCTTAAATAAAGTGCAAAGACATGTACGCAAGCGTGCCTACATTTGTGTGCAACGCGAAGGCGGACTTGTGCAACAGTTTTGTAGATAAATAATACTGTTGTAAATTATGCAAATAACTGTAGCTAAGGTGTAATTGGTGTAAATAAGGTACAATTGGTGTAAAAATGCAAAGACAGAACATAATGTTTTTGTGTAATGTGTACCTACGGCAAAACATAATCAGGAGACCCGGCTTTAAGTGTGATGAGAAGTTTACCATCTTATTACATCAGTTTTTATCTGCGGAATGAATTAGAGGAATGCAATAACTGGTAAGTGCACTTTTAAACTTTTGCCTGCGTATTATTGGGTACTGGTTGGCCAACAGATCCAGCCGTTTGGAAATTTAACAGTACCCTAATTAGTTAATTTACCGGTGTCTTAATGACCAATGACGAAGAGTAATTTGCAATGTATTTCGTATTTACATCTACTTTGCGTGTGAGCGTAAGCACATTGGAGAGGCATGCAATGGCACCTATTCTCGTGTAGCACTTTTAAATTTCGAGCTAAAAAAACCCAAGAATTTTCATAGCAAAATAGACCTTAACGCGGAGAGATGACAGTTAAATGAGCTTGTATTATTTTGGGTTTTCACAACTCTACATTTAAGTTTGTGCTACACAGAATAGGTACAAATATCTCTACCTGGTAGAGACGAACTGAGCAGCTGATTTCATTCATTGAACGGTTAGAAAGAGATAGCAATTGTTATCATTGACTAAACGACTCGTCAAGCGTAATTTGTGAACCACGTTATGCAGAATGAAGAAAATGTTTATTTAATTACTTTACCTTCTCAAATTTATTTAACTATTCCGGGGTACGAAATTTCTTCACTAATGTAATCTATAAACATAATAGTATCTCCTATTTCATCCGTGGCAGGTATTTCGATTCCACCTTATATGCAATAAAAAAAATATTGACTTAGTTAAATTTAATAATAAATAAATAATATACGAACTAATAACAGATGGGGAAGAGTAAGAGGACAGCCAGTAAAACAGATTGGTGATGGGCAGGGTGTCACGGTGCGAGGGTTTCGGCACCACGCTCACCAACCCGCCGGCCCAGCAAATATGAATATGGGCATTCCTTCCAGGAGGACTGCCATTGTGGAGAAATCTTGAAAAGTATATATGTCCAGCAGAGGACGAAACGAACCAGGTTGACGAATGGATAAATGGAATAAATGCAGTGTTGATAAATATGGGTTAAGATCTTTATTTGCTCATAAGAACATAGTTCACTGAATATGAGTTTAGTTACTTAAATAACATTTAGGTTTTCTATGGCACGTCGTTTGGTAGGTGGTAGAGCTGATGCCGGGCTCGACTGTGGGGGTACCACCATATTACTCGCTAATCCTCCCGAAGTTATTCGGGGGAGAGTAAGAGGACAGCTCTCAGGCAATAAAACCAGGCGGCCCACCATTGCCTGGGACCGATGGATGGCGGTATATCCATCCCCAATCGCCGGGCCTTATATAAACCAGACTGGTGACGGGCAGCGGCGTCACTGATGCAAGGGTTTCGGCACCGCGCTCACCAACCCGCCTGCCCAGCGTGTGTGAGTATGGGCATTTCTTCCAGGAAGACCGCCAAGAGTGGCGAAATCCTGGAAAGGCCTATGTCCAGCAGTGGACGAAACAGGCTGATGGATGGATGGATGGATGGTTTGTCGACAGTGTACAAATGTGAGTAGGTTAGTTATATTTTAAAATATGTTTGTTGCAATGTAAGATTTAAGCTTAGTTTTAAAAGTAGTTATCAAATCACAGTCTTTTATGTCATTTGACAATTTGTTATAAAGTTGCACTCCACCAAAGAATAAATTTCTTTTGCCCTACTGAGTCCTAGGACAATATGATTTTAGTTTATTGTTGTTGCTAAGATTATATTTGAATGTTTTTTTCTCCAGGTTAATTTCCATATGTATTTCTTTGTTTAGTATTTTTCGTTTAAGGATACATGTAGTATAGGACCTTCATAAGTTTATTTTGTGTAGTTTGAAGGCGTTTGAGGTTAGATTCTGCAGCACAACCCCATATTTCAATCAGGTATAATGTATAAATACATTAATTAATTAATATTATACCTGAAACCGCCCATTCGATTAGTCTTGCTAAGAGGAAAGGCGAGGAACATAGCAAGATCATGTTTTTTCTTATTGAAATAAATTTGTGGATTCTCAGAGCTTTGATCAGGAGGATGGGTAAATTATAATAATTTACTGTTAACTTAATATGTCACTGACTGTAAGTACCTAGCTTTTTCGGTTATTCAAACCTGTCTCCAGAAGTTATTTACGAGTTTTGAAATACATGCCCGAAATATAGGAATACCCACCCGTATTCCTATGGGGGATTACTAATATGACAGAGAAATATTTCATGTTCACAAAACAAAATACCTGCCTGGCACAAATTATTGTGTAGGTTTGTGATTTTACATTTAACCCTTTTTGCGGTACCGTTTATTTATGTATATTTATACATACACTGGTATGTATGTAAAAAAAACAGAAAAGTGCGAGTCGGACTCGCCCACCGAGGATTCCGTTAAAGACTATATTTTTTATGATTAAATAAGAAATGTATAGTTTTCAGATTTTCCGTTATTCTTGTAGTATAAGACGGTATCACTTGCCAAATTTCATAGGAAGTCACCCCATAAATTTTTATTCCCTTGAGAGTGTCGACATATACGTTTTTTTGCGGCATAAACGTCTGTATCTTTTTCTTACGTTAACTTGGAAGTTTTATTTTTTCACAGCTTCAAGGGATTGTAGATTTGAGTATATGGTGTTAATTTCAACTTGATACTTCGACGTGTTCCCAAGATAAAGGGTCTTGATAGACAGACGGACAGACGGACGGACTGACAGACGGACAACAAAGTGATCCTATAAGGGCTCCGTTTTTTCCTCTTGAGGTACGGAACCCTAAAAACAAAATGCCACTCGCACACCTATCACGAAGTCTCCGAAACTAAAGAGCTTATTATGTTCGGTCTACATTTTGGGCGTAATTACTGTCGGTGAAAATCAGGTGTACTGAGTGTGAACTGTAACTTGCATTTCACAGTTCACACCTCTGCCTCCCTCGGCGATTCATGTCCTGACGTTATATGAGTTTTTTTTGTAAATGCTTAATATTGGTGATTCACTCCTTAAGCAAGGGCGGAACCATAGACAATAGTCTAGTAAACATCATATTGTCACTGCTACAGAATAATAAAATACTAAGTGATTGCTATGCGATGGGTTAAGAGTTTCGAAATATGACGCCTCGGAATGTTATCTAATGGGATTATTTCCATGAACTTTCAGTTACAACTATAATAACGTAATCATCGTCTTTAATACGTGGGTGTACGAATGTGGACTGTGACTTCCGTTTCACAGTCCATACTTGGAAACACCTCTGAAACCTTGAGAATTCATGGTTTGGCGATGTATTTTAGATGCTCAATTGAATTTCTCGAAGAAAATTTCGAACACTGTTATATCAGTCGATTTACCCGAAGATTATAATATTCCCAGATTCCCAATTTCCTGACACATTATTTCGAATTTCATCACTTCAATTAGGAATATGATCCCTTCGGGTTTAATATTTGTTTTTAAAAATCGCTGCACAAATATGAATAGCAAATTTTCTTACCTCAAATTGACTGGTAATGGGGTTCATATCAAGAAGAGAATATGATGCAACTCTGTCTCCATTACTGTCCATCACCACTTCTCCTGTTATGCCTGTAACAAAACGCATGTATATCATCTTTAGCCTAGTGAAATCTGTTATTAGTGCGATAAGTTGGTATCATGTGTGACTAAACTTAATGTTAAATCACATAACGCCCTCGTGAGCATTCAGAATATGTCTTACAAGCTGGTTAGATCAAATAGTTATAAAAATATTTGGTGGAAAAGTATGGTGGAAAAATTCAACGGTCTAAGTAATTACCTCGATGGCGCAATTGGTAGCGCACTTGTCTTGATAACAATGAGCTCGTCACAGGTTCGAATGTTCCTTACATTGGTTTCTAATTTATCTTTTCTAGTTTGTAATGCACTCTAATAATAATATTTAAACTTAATGTACGTGGTATGGACTTTTGTTCATAAATAAAAATAATTTATTGTAAAAAGTCTTCAGGTTCAAATGAAAACCGATAAAATAAATGCGGCTTGAGATAATATGTTTTTAGCGAAATCCATCGCTTTTGTACTCCAAGTATTTTAGGGTCACTGTGATATTATACTGTAAGGATATCTAGGTTCAGGATGCATTAACCAGGGACTAGGAGAGTCCCTGGCATTAACAGGTTAATTGAAATAATAATAAAAAATAAATCATGTAAATCTAAAATAATCAGAATTAAAGTGTAAATTCAAATCCGTACTTGATAGGAAAAGGCAAATATCTAATGTCTTGTGCGGAAATTAGAAAGACGGATATAATATTGTGTCTAAAGGGAGACGTTTGTCAAGAAGACCTTGCAAAAACAGACCTTTTAAATAATGTACATTTTGTATGAAAATTATAGAGAACAGAACTGCAAAAGGCTTAAGAGGTGAATTAAAATGGTCGTTTGAGTGTGAGTTTATAAAACGAGCCGTATGCGAATATC
Source organism: Ypsolopha scabrella (assembly GCA_910592155.1). Taxonomy (NCBI): domain Eukaryota; kingdom Metazoa; phylum Arthropoda; class Insecta; order Lepidoptera; family Ypsolophidae; genus Ypsolopha; species Ypsolopha scabrella. The sequence continues at coordinate 18,326,684 of OU342982.1, forward strand.
CGACGAGTCTTTTAATACCTAGTTATGTATAGTTTCATACACTACTTTATTCGTGCCTACTAACCTGTTTTCATAATCTTAGTCAATTTTACGTTAGCCATTTTTGATTTTTCTTGTAAAAGCTTGTTCTAAAAGTGTTCATATATTCCGTCGTCGTTATTTCCAGAATGACAGGTGGAGTCAAATTATCATCAACATCACTGCTGTCAGTAATTTTAGGGCAAAATAATACTTTTGACCTACAAAACCACAGTAAATAATATACAAATTAATTTCCCCGTATATTATGGCACCGAAATCCAATACGACAATCCAACCAACGCACATGCGCCCTAGCCATAAACAATACCTGGCCGAAAATAAACTTGAACTGTGACCTCCTTAGCTGTTTTGTACGTATTGGAGAATATTAGATAAAAACCTCTTGTAATTTGAGATTAAACCTCAGACATGGCTGTACGTATGGGCTAAGTTCCCATTGCCTTACTAGTTAGTGTCACATGTATTGTTTTTCAGAAAAAAAAATTTATAGCATTATGTTGTTCGGAGACCTATGTATACTATTTTTTTTTCTGTTTTAGACACATTCATTAATTTTTTTTTATCATTCAAGTAGTTTTGTGTTTATAATGAAGATTTTACGATATGAGGTCAGATAACAGTAGTTTTTGAAATTAGTACAAACTTATCAAAACACGAATTTAGAGAAAATTTTAAATAACGCCACTCTCAATTTTATCACGCAAGCCCTTTTATTATCTGAAATCTCATTTTCCGGACATAATTTCTGCCGAGTGGTATTCGGAACGACACCGCCTGCTATTAGTTGTGACAAGTGGTGATATGTGTCATTTACAGAGAATTCGTTTTTCTGATTAATTTCCGGGCAAGTACTACGCAATCCAAAAAAACTCTCCTGCTAATTTTTCATTTTTATTATACGAGATTTTAGGAGTTTTTCATTAAAATTCGAGAATATCAAACACACACATCACCACAGTGAAGGAGGCTTGTAGTTATATTCTTCTCGTTATTTTATTGAACAGATAGCTACTAGGCAAATTATGTTTTATTTTGAACATTTAATTTTTTTCATTTATCAACAACAGTGAAACATATTCTAGTTGTTCAAAAAGGCACTGTAAAAGAAGTAATTTCAGAAATTATTATAATAATAAAATGATAATATGGTCACTTTTTTAATTGTTTTTATTTGACCGTTGATTTTATAAATTTGGGGCAATTATTGCCTTAACAAGATCTTAAACTACCGTTATTGTTATTCATATTCATTGCTCAAAGGGTAGTTTCAATCGTTTTTAGATTATGTTGGCTGAAGAGAATCCACAAGTTTTCTTTTTATTGTGAATAATATTCCCACCTTTTTTAAACTAAAGCTTTATTTGGCCTTCACGTAACATCGATGATTCAGTTTTACACAAGAATGAACGTGTATCCACATTGAGTTGGTTGCATTTACCTAGTCTTTTGTAGAGCCCAACAAAGGAATTTCGCTCGGTCCCAAACTGTACTATCGCTGCTCGCGTTTCAATCTTTTACAATTTATGACGTTATTCAATTAACTAGCTTTGAAATATAGAGGGTAACTATCCTTTGTGATTTGAAAGACCCTCAAAATATAGGTTTTTACAATCTCATACACTGAGAAAACTGTTCATCATAAAATAAAGTGAATTCAGCTGAAATTACGATGCTTCACGTATAAAGTAGGGAGCATACGGACATCACAACAAAATACGATGAAACTACTGTTGCTGCTAGCGTTATAATATGACGCATTGTCACTATGACTTTGTAGGAATCAGATAGAGTTATGCGCTCCGTCACAGCATTTATGGTGACGGTAAGCATACCGTAGTGTGATGGACCTCTTTTATGGGGAAAGCATGATGTAATACAAAAATGATAATCTTATTTTCTGTGACCAATTTTATGGTGATCTGTCATCATAATATTGCGTTACTTACCTTAAAAACTCAATTATTTCCTCAAACGTTTTAATTACAACATAATATTTTCCAATTATCACCAAATTTAAAACCAATTCACCGTATTTTAAACATCTGTAATGCTATTTTATAATGAAGCCAAAAAGATATTTTTCTCAGTGTATGTACATTTTGTTTTTTTATGTGAACATAAAAAAACTCAGTGACCTAAAGATATTTTTTATTTAATTGTCTGTTACCTTATTTATAATGCTTGCAATGATCTAAGAAAGTTTTTGTAACGTGCAGCCAAAACCAACATAGTATTTTTCAATAAAACGTTTTCTTTGAGTAATCTTATGCCATTACACTGTGATAGCAGTGCCACGCCATCTATCGGACGTAGCTTGTCGTTCAACTCATGTGCACGAAAATTAGCAATCAGCTTATTTCATATTCCAATAAGACGGGAAAATTGACAGTAAAAAGAAGGTTTCGTGAACGTTGGTAATTACCTTGAAAAGTCCGATCCCACATGTTGCGTATGATAGCAGCGCCATCTAACGGCCCGCGGGGGTCGGCCGCTTGTCGCAGCGTATCATTCAACGCAAGCGCATATAGCAGCACGGCATCATAGAAAGCTGCTACGAAGGTTGAGACTACTTCATCTTTGCCGAATGTGTAGTTGTATTTGGTTGCTGCTAGTTGTTTCACCTGTAGACAAAATGTGACTTTTGATCATTCCAAACTCTTGCAGCAATGGCAGCATCTGGAGGACCATCTACAGTCTACTATCTATGAACTCAATCTTAAATTATTATTTATTAATTTATGAAATGAAATTCATTTAAAAATATATAAATTATTACAAATATTAATTTGCGAATAAATAAATATTTTATTAATTTAAAATTATAGAAATGGAAAACTTGAATCTATACTAAATAATAAAGTAGTCAAAAGATCGTGTCAGTATACTGAATATTTTCGCGAAATTTTAAATGGAATGGGTTATTAGTTGTACTGAGGCCGTAACCACAATTTTTAGAATTATTGTTTGTTCGTATTATCTTCCGTTTTAACTCAAAAACCACTCAACGGATTTGGAAGCGGTTTTTTATTATCATCGTAGTGATCCTGGTCAACATAAAGACTATAGGAGATGTTCATGAAGTAAAGCCCAAGCTGAAAACGGGGCAGAGATTTAATAAACGCAGGCGGAGCCTATTTGTTTGTTTGGTTGTGTTAGATAGAATACATGTGCAGACTAAAAATCTCAGTATTTGAAGTACTCACAGCACAGTAAAACAGTTCACGATTAATAAATGAGAGATCCTTTGTAAAACGTTAACCCTTCAAGACAGGAGTCACTCAAACTCCGAGCAGCAGTGTAGCTGTTAGAGGAGCACTACACACCTGCTATTGTATTTGACAGGTATGTCAAAGGTTGAAAACTTTATTCCGAAGGGAAAATATACCTGATTAGAAAACTCCCAATACTCTTCTTTTTCAGGAGCAGGACTGGTGACAGTGAGCACGGCGCTGTAAGCTCGACGAGCCTTCTCGTTCTGATCTTCCGAATCTTCTTCCAGCTTCCACGGCTCTTTGGAAGACGCTGATGCTAGACTGTAGGAGAGCAAAGAAAAAAATTAGTCGTAAAATGTTTTCATAATTTGGTATCATTCAACAAATTTTCTTGCAAAAAAGCTATTCCGCTTTATACTTTTTTCACTATGCTATCATGAATATTTTCAGATTTTTAAAATTATCTTTATTGGTGGAAGAAGTACAAAGGTATATTAGAAAAAAAAGCAAGTTGGTATACAAGCAAGCCGTTTGGTACACGTGTTCTTGAAATAAAATCCCTAGGTCGTTATGACCCCCCCCCATAACCTTTAATATCCATACATCAAGCTAGTTAGTCCACTGCTGGACATAGGCTTTTCCAAGATTTCGCCACTTTGACGGTACTCCTGGAAGAAATACCCATACTCACAGACGCTGGATAGGTGGTTTGGAGAGCGCGGTGACCAGTGATACCGCTGCACTGCTGGTGATCAGGCTGTTTTATTAAAGGCCCGGCGAATGGGGATGGGTATACCATCATCAATAGGTCCCAGGCATAGTGAGTCACTCGTTTGTGTCTGTTTGAGAGCTATCCTCATACTGTCCTCCGAATAACTTTGTGGGGGTTTGTGAGGAATTATTTATATATATGAGTATGAAAGTATTACGAGAGGTTCCGGGTTCGAATCCCGGTTCAGAGCTTCTCACGTCCAGATTTACTTTTCTGATTTTCTATACCGCAGTGATATAAATTTAATTTGTTATCTCCTTGCGATGGATAAATCGCCAAGTGTTTAAAAATATAGAAATTTATTTCTATCATAGTTTTGAAAGTATTTTTTTTATAATACCTCTTGTACGGAAGTATTTTTTTTCTGATACCCGTCGTATGGGGTATCGAATTAAAGGGCTTCATGAGCTGAATGTAAAAATATTTGTGGTCTAAAAACAAAAGAACATTTTCGAAACATACCAAGTTTGGGCTCCACCAGGTAGGAAACGGCTGGAGGAATTTTTGAAAAACATGCGTCAAGTTACTCGTCAAATTAAAACAATAAAAAATAAATTTTAAAAAATTAAAAAGGATTTGCCTCCCGTCATTCTTTGTCTTTTTAAGTTATCTATCATAATCAAGGCTCGGAAAAACGGCCGTCATGTCAAACATTTAACCCTGTTCCATACTGTAGCTGTAGAGACTTCCTTATGATGTTACATATATGTTTTTTTAATAATAAATTAAATGTATAATAAAATGTTATAAATTATAATTCGATGAATGATGTAAGAATAGATAAGTTTCAATATACAAAAAGATACATTGCAAATAGTTCCCAAAAAAAAAATCTACAAAGTCCATTATTGTCTAACTTCAATATCCATCGCTATAGCATTCAAAAGAGTCTGTGATTGTCCAAGAATTATGTGTGATGTCTTTTGATTGACCTTTTATACCTCGTCGTTAATTTTAAATAATTCGTGTATTGTTAAATTTGAGCTTGGTAGTTGTTTTATTTTTTGGCAACTATTTGACATGTATCTTTGATATTCTGGTTGGACAGCCTTTCTCATTGCTGTAGAATTTATTATTAATATAAATATAATTTATAAAAAAAAAAAATTATTAATAAAAATATAATTAATACATTATTAAAAAAAATATAATTCATAAAATTTTACTATACAATAAACTTATATTTATATTATTGAAAAAACATATATTTAACATCATAAAGAAGTCTCTAAAGCTACAGTATGGAACAGGGTTAAATGTTTGACATGACGTTTTTCCGAGCCTTGATCATAATATAAGTATGTGAGCTTGGTAGGTCAATTAGATTTTGAGATTTACAAGATGACATACAAAACTGATGAAGTTATAAGGGTTTCTTACCCCAGCTATGCTTTGGCTCCGAAACCCTAAATGGAAGCCATCAATCACAGGCTAACGTTGGTCCACGGAAGAATTTTCGTGCATCATGTCAAAGTCTTAGTACGCAGGTGGGTAATTAATAATCACAAACTCATAATGTCTATATCAGAAATACCTACACCACAGTATAGGTAACAACAGTAGTTTAACTAGGCGGTGTCCTTGAAATCAATACCTACGGCCGCTCGGCGCCTAAACAGGCCCTAGGGCTGCAAACTGACTGTTTACGTATTTGATAATGCTATATTATTATTATAAAAGTTTAATTTAAGCAACCATACAATGCACAACATACTCTGTAATTTCATGCCATAGTTTATAAAGCGGGAACGTCACAGAGACAACGTGCGTACGTAACTGCGGTGCGACTATATATTCTAAACGTACTCTGTGGGTGCGACCGCGACTGTCGTAAACCGAGTTGAACCATGTTTTGGCGGTGGTTCGTTTCGGCCCGCTTGTATGGAGATAGAATACTATTTGTTACTTATACTATACCTACACAGAGCAGCTAAGACCATAATTTACGGCAATTTAGTTTAACTACGCTACGAGTTTAATTAGTTTTGAAATAAATGACACATAATCACTTGGCACCTTCCACAATCATGCATCATTAATGATTTATGAGCAAGACTTACTTGGAAAACAGCTCAATATTGAAGAAGACATATTCTCCAGATGACACCATGTTGAGATCATCAGCTGCCAGCATAATGTTTCTTACTGTCTTCGGGTTGGCGCAGACGACCACAACTGAAACAAAAATGTATCCTTCAGCAATATTCTATTTACGATGTTACTGTCCTGTGGATTTAACTGAACCTCACTTCTTCCCTGTCTGCCTTTGTTACTGACAAGAGAACAAAATGAACGAGAGAAATAATAAAACCATATTTTACAGGGTACTTACTATTGTTAAGTTAAATATAAGGTCACTTTACTGAAATAAAGTCGCAATTTGAGGAATGGTAAGGACGCCCGTCCCACGCTCGACACCGCCCGAAGCATACCATTCGTTATGTCCAAATTGCGACTTTATTTCCATGCGTTTTGTACGAAATTTGAATGACGCCCGCGCGCTCGATGCGCGCCGCGCCGCTTCTGTGTGGCTTGAACCTTACACATACAAGTTTTAAATTTATTCAGATTGCATCTTGTACTGTTTCACTTACATTCACCTTATTTAAAGAACCGGTTTCGCCTTACGGCATCATCAGGATATAATACATTAATAACTACTAACTATGGATATTGTATATATAAAATTTTTCATTGCAGATGGTAAATAATAATGAAACAGTACAAGTGTACTTTTGAGATGTTGATGATGTTTCACCAAATTAATCAGATTGTATAACATAATATAAAGTAAAATATATAAAAAACCGGCCTAGTGCGAGTCGGACTCGCGCACGAAGTGTACTATTATCTATAAAAACGGAAAAAAAATCATGTCTGTTGTATGGGAGTACGCGGGTTCGACTCGCACTTGGCCGGTTTTAGTATTTGTTGTTATAGCGGCAACAGAAATACATCATCTGTGAAAACTTCAACTGTCAAACTATCACGGTTCATGAGATACAGCCTGGTGACGGACGGACGAACGGACAGCGGAGTCTTAGTAATAGGGATCCGTTGGTTACCCTTTGGGTACGGAACCCTAAAAAGGTAGGTTTTCGTACGCAGGCGGTGCCAAATTTTTCATCAGGCGCTACCATTTTAGCGGCCTGTTTTTTCTACCCCTGATGTTGCGTAACAATATACAACGTGAAATTCAAGTCATTTTGGTAACGAAAACTGGTGATAGTACTCGTCCATATGAACAACTTTTACTATGAAGCCAACCCTGAAATCGTGAAAAAAATATCAGCTGTTTCATACATTTGGGTCGAGTAGGTATTTAACTTTTCTATGGAACAGCTGATATTTTTTTCGCGAATTCAGGGTTGGCCCGATAGTAAAAGTTGTTCATATGGACGAGTACTATCACCAGTTTTCGTTAACAAAATGACTTAAATTTCACGTTGTATATTGTTACTATTTACCACATTGTTTTTAGGGTTCCACACCCGTTTCGTTGGTTTTGGCAATTTTCCATGTTTCTTTATTTAATATCATCACGACATGAATCCCCGATCGGGTGTTCCACGTGTGAGCTGTGAAGTGCAAACAGTCCACACTAGGTACCCGCTTTTCACCGATGGTTATTAATTACGTCACCAACGTGATGGGCGATGAGCCCTTGAATCCACAACCTCTAGGTTAGCAGGCGAGCGCTGTGCCCCTCGACCACAGAAGCCTAGAATTTCCTTAAAGTAACTCCATTGGCCATGAAGAACCCTTATAGATTCGTTAGTATCTACAAATAGGAAAGCGTATGTACGTACGAGTAACCATGTGGCTTTGCACAAAACAACAATATTACGAAAGTTGTGTTGTTGTAACAAACAAGTCAAATTAAACCCCGAAACAGTTGGAAAGTTTGGAGTATCGGGGCGGAAGGCTAAACGTGATGGATAAATGGACAAATCAATGCTACACTGATAACATTTTAAATTTACACACTGTCACAATAAAATATTATTGGACGTACGGGACTCACCCGCTGTGTTTGTTCTTTTTAGGGTTCCGTAGTCCGACAAGGAACCCTTATAGTTTCACTTTATCCGTCTGTTCGCAACTTAGCTCAGAGACTATTAGTACTAGAAAGCTGTAATTTGGCATGGATATACATATTAATCACGTCGACAAAGTGATAAAATAAAAGGTGAAAAAAAATTTTTTTTAATGGTACTTTAAACGTAAACGTACACGTAAATTGGGGATATTTTTTTTCCCTCGTCTGTCCTATAGTATTGTTGGACTATAATCTAGTATCCATCCAACCATCCATCCATCAGCTTGTTTTGTCCACTGCTAGACATAGGCCTTTCCAGGATTTCGCCACTCTTGGGGGTCCTCCTGGAAGAAATGCCCATTCTCACACACGCTGGGCAGGTGGGTTTGTGAGCGCGGTGAATAGAATAGAATAGAAAAATATTTATTGTTTATCTTTTCTGTTACAAAAATTGTCCGCCATGCGGGTGTTTGTTAGTAACATACGTCTTAAAGATCTAGTGACTTAATTTATGGTTGGTATTCTAGTATGAATGCCCGATGAATATAAATAAAAAAATATCATTTTAATATTGCTGATCTAGGAGGGACATGCCGCTTGCTGACCCGCTTGCCTCTCTCATGTTTGTTTATGTATTCCACATCGCCAATTCTCGTGCTGAATAACATCGGGTTGTGTTGCCCATACCTCGTATACGCTGGACCCGGGACATCAAGTCCTTGTATGCATACATTATTTAGTTTAACTATCATATCGTGATGCAGATCGTGTACTCGGAGATGCCACGGATCCTCGTCGAGCATTTCCCACAGAACGCAGCTAGGTAATGATCTTGGAAAACCTCCAGCCGACTTTAGCGCCATTCTATACTGGCGTTCAATCGACAAAAGGTTTGTCTTGCTTATTCTGGGTAGTAACTGCACTACTCCATAGTCTAGGATGGGTAATAGGCACGCCTGTATTACGGCCACTTTTGTTTCGATGTTCACTTTCGAATACCACCCGATTATAGGGGACAGCATGCCTCTTACTCTTTTCGCTTTCGCGATCACTTTTTTCACATGTTCGTTCATGCTCAGTCTTTTGTCTAAAATCACTCCCAGATATCGCACACTAGTTTTGTATTCTAGCAGTTTTCCTTCGATCTTCACTGTTGGTTTATATCCGCGACTCGCGGTACTTCGCGATTTCTTTTGCTTTTTTGTGAACATTATACACTCGGTCTTTTCCACATTACATTGTAATCCCCATCGTTCGTAGTAGTCAATTATTTCTTCTGCTGCCCATGTGGCTCTTATCGTTGCGTTATCTGGTCTCTCCGCCGTGTTAAGGATACAGAGGTCGTCTGCATATTGTGACAACATCTGACCTGCGATTTTGCTCTTTGGGATGTCGTGTACATAAAGATTGAAGATCAGTCGTCCTAGTATTGAACCTTGGGGCACACCGTGTGGTACGATTTTTTCTTCGCCTGTCATTGTTCTAAATTTTCCTCTCGTTTTTCTGTTTCTGAGGTAATTTTCAACAATTTTTATAATGTTATTTGGCACGTCACCTTGTTGCAGCTTAAATGTAAGGCCTTTGTGGTTGATGGAGTCAAATGCTTTGCTTAGATCTGTAGATATCATAGCGACGCTGTGACTTTCAGCTAATGCATCAGATATGTATTTACAAGTCCTTAGAATTTGCGTACCGGTTCCTTTTCCAGTCAAGAAGCCATGCTGAAAATCTGGTATTAGTTTGCTGCACGCGGTCATTATCCTCTTGTGAATTATTCTCTCGCAGATCTTACCCATGATGTTCAGTAATGTGATCGGCCGATATGATTTAGGGTCTTTATAATTCTTGCCCGACTTATGTAAAAAAATGCAGTCGCCTAGTTTCCATCTCTGTGAATAATAGCCCGTGGAGAGTACATAAATAATTGCTTTTCCTAGTGCTTGCCAAAATGCTGGTCCAGCTAATTTGATGGCATCCACTCTGATCTGATCCGGCCCTGGTGCTTTTTTGTTTTTGAAGCTATATATAGCTCTCTTAATTTCATCAGGCGAGGCTTTATCCAGTGGTTGGAATGGGGTTGTTATTTCCGTTTCTTCATCCATCTCGAGGATTATTGAGTCTTTGACTATTGAGGCATCAACTAATGTGTCTATTGTTTCTTCTTCGGTTGTACATCCAGGCAGCATTGGTAGCTTTTGCGGTGGTGTCTTTAGCGTTCTCTGTATTTTCCACATTTTTGTTCTATTATCTTTAGTGTTTTCGATAATTTTCATCCAGGTCTGTTCTCTGTACGTCTCTAGTGATACTTGTAATTGTTTTTTTGCTTCATTATATAGTTGCTTCGCAATTCGATGACCTTGTGCTCGTTTGACGTTTTGTTTAAGTTCGTTTCTTCTTTTAATTTGGTCTTGAATCTCTTTCGGAAGATTTTCTTTAGGGTCTATAATTCTTTTTGGTGATGTGATATCTAGGGCATCGGTAATTATTTGTTGTAACTTTTGTATATAGGTGTCTAGTTCTTCGTTTGTTTTTATTTTCTCCATTGGATCTAATCTGTCTTGAATAAGTATTTTGTATAGTTTTTGTGTTACATCGTCAGTCAAAAGATTCTTCATGTCCCTGGTCTTTTGTATTTCAAACTCTGTGTTCATGGTTAATGTAAACAGCCATGGCATGTGATCTGATGATATAGACTCAATTTGTCTACAATGTTTGCTTGTTTCATATTGCAGTGATCCTGTTACTAGGGCAGCGTCTGAAATGTGGCCTCCAGCATGATTCGGTCTAAATGGTTTATTAGTGTGGATAAGCTTGCAATCACCTTCGTCGATGCTTTTTTGTACAGCTCTTCCCGCACCTACTGTTCTAGAGTGCTTGAGGGCGGTCATTTTAAGGTTCAGGTCACCGATGTTAATACAGTCGGTCTCTTCAAGGATATGTTGAATCTCTCTTTTGATGTGGCCATAATTGACGTGTGGCAGGTATAGTCCTCTTATCGTGATGTGATCTCTAGTAGTAAAATTTGTACATAACTTGATTGCGACTCCTTCTATTTTTCTCTCGTTATCATCGAACCCCGGTATGAGCTGGACTTGATTCCATCGCAGACCTCTTTTGATATACATAGCCGTACCAAGGTGTGGTTTCGTCGTATCTGTTAGTTTATCGTAGTTAGGAATATTGTACTTGTACTTTTCAAAATCTGTGTTACATTCATTAAGTACTATTATATGAGGTTCATGCTTCGCAATTTGATGCTTTACCTCCATAAACTTCTTTTTCAACCCACATACATTGCAATGAAGAATGCGGATCTTGCTTTTATTGGTGACCTGTTCTGTGCTATACATTTTAATTTTTTATAAGCATCATCATTTGCTGCATTTGCTGCATCATTTGTTGATGCATGTTTTGAAACATACACAACATTTTTTCAAGAATTTCAGTGGTTTTTTCGGTTTGTGTAGCGCTTTCAGTGGGTATTTTTTCATCCTGCTGATGTTTTGTGGCTTGAGCAAACGTTGTACTAGGTTCAATAATTTTATGATGTTGATGTTTTGCTACCAGTAGTTGTTGGCTGCGCTGTTTATTTGCGTTTATAAATCGTAGGCGTCGTTCACGTTGGTTTTTTATTTCTTCTATAAAGTGTGAGCATTTGGCCTGTCTTGCAGAATGTCCAGGCTCACGACAGTTTGAGCAGATCTGGATGACGTTACCGTCGCTGTCGGTCTCAGTCTCAGTGTCACTCCGTGGTTTTCTACCACAGTGCGCCTGTACGTGGCCGAATAGTAGGCAGCGTTTGCATTGTGTTACTGCTGTCAGTTTTACTTTGTATTTTTCGATTTTTACTTTCTGACAGAGTATTGTTGAAATGCTTTTTATATCACGCATATCGCGTTCACCGTTGAAAATGAGAAGCATAGCTGAATTTTTTAGCGGCAACGCACGTTCTGGCTTGAGACCGTATCGTGCTTCGATGTCCTCGATTACTTCTTGTTCAGTATAGCCAGTAGATAGTACACCTTTCGCAATAACTTTTTTGGCGGGACGTCTCTCCAGCTTCGTTCCGTAGCTGTGATATTCAAAATCGGTTCTGTTACGAAGGTCCTCAATGAGCGCATTTCTGTTCTCGATTGATTTAGGCGTGAAAAATAACTTGCCCAATTTTCTGTCGAATTTTAAGTCACAGTTGTTTTTCTGTGCTAGCTGTGAAACTTCTTTAAATGTTATGGCTGAGTCTAGCCATGACTCATTTGTACATACAACCGGGGGAAGTCGTTTTGTTTTTGTTCGTAAATCCTTATTATTGTTTTGCGGCCGCTTCGCTGTGGTCGATTTATTTGTCGCTTCTAAAACATCATACGAGGGATATCGTTTCGTATAATAAGCGCGACTCCGCTTCGCCGCGTTCGTATCCAACTCGGGACTCAGCGGGTATTTTCGCTTGCTTGTTACACTTGTCTCGCTTGCACACTCGTCGAGTACATGTTCAGTCTCGTCGATCTGTGACGCCGCAGGCGTATCGATGGTTTCGTAATCCTCTGTGGGTAGTCCAGAAAATCTATTTTTTATTTCAATTTTGGAAATTTGCTTTTGTGTTTGTTTTTGTTGCGAGCCAGTTCTTTTAGGATTATGTGTTTGATTGAACCTTGCCAGGTTACCTTTAATTTTTTCTTGTCGCATTTCATCTAGACGGTTCTTTGTTAGCCATTCACCGACTATTTTAGCTTTCGGCGCGTCGCGAAGGGACGAGCTCGCTGCTGTGATTTCGTTAATGATGCCGCAGTGTTGGCAGGTAATTATTTCTTTGTTGAGAAATCTATCTTGATCGATTACTTTCATGTAAGTTGGTTGTTTGCAGTTTTGACCTTTGCATAGTGGTCCTCTGCCTTGTTTGGTTTTTGAGTCATCCGTTGTGTAGATGTAGTATTTCGTTTCACCGATTGGCTGTCCAGCTTCATTTTTCTTTATTGCTGTGTGTATAAATACCTTCACACATGTGTGTTTGCCACATTTCCTGCATTTTAATGTTTTAATCTTTGTCTGGTTATCTATCCAGTCGAAAAAACTTTTTGTTTCAGTAATTTCGTCGCAGTAGTAGCACTTAATTACGTCGAAATTTGTTGTTGTTGATCTCGGGTAGTCAGCTATAACTTCGCACTTATACGAGGTCATATTTGTTTTTTGGAAATATCCGGCTTAAGGATTAATTCACGTACGATTACATTTTGATTTAAAGTTATATTCACAGTTCATTCAACGTATGATTAAAGCTGCGAACGTTCTTTGTTCTTCCGCAAATATAACACACGTCCACTCTATGCTAGTGCTAGCGCGGTGCTGAAACTCTTGCACCAGTGACGCCGCTGCCCGTCACCAGTCTGTTTTATATAAGGCCCGGCAATTGGGGATGAATATACCGCCATCCATCGGTCCCAGGCAATGGTGGGCCGCCTGGTTTTGCCTGAGAGCTGTTCTCTTACTCTCCCCCGAATAATTTCTGGAGGATTTCCGAGTAAGATGGTGGTACCTCCACAGTCGAGCCCAGCATCAGCTCTACCACCTACCTGCTTTTTTAATCTAGTATATAAAGAAGCAATAATATTAATAACAATCAATATAAAATAAATCCAGTAAAGTTGAAATGTTTTACCTGGGAATTACTAAAAAACGCTCTGTACTGTCATTAAGTAATTAATTCTGCATAAAATTCAGTACATACGTGATGAGTTATTTTATTTCTCCTGTAAAGTTATCATTTTGGACATTGGTTCTACATATCTACATAATCTTGAGACAATTTATTTATTTGAAATTATCTTTATAATCGCTATCAATAGATCTTAACCATTATTAAATTTATGACTTGACACTCGTATTATTTGGATTTTTAATTTAATTACATTTTGACATTTTTAACGTACAATTTTACCGTTTATTAATAACCATTAGAATTCAATTCAATTCAATTAGATTCAATAAATCAAAACGCAAACCTACTTTTTAATATTTTAGTAACTCTGTATTTATTTACTACTCTCTGTAAAAGTACCGGAAATTCATAAATAACAGTTTTCTTCGATTGCCGCGGTCTAGTGTACTACGAATTTCTTCGAGAGGAACAAACGGTAAATAAACAATTAGTTTGCGAGAGAGTATCCGCCGAAAACGGCAAGATTTATGGAACGACAATTCGTGGATTTTACATAATAATAATGCACCATCGCACAAAGCCATCATTATGCAACGATGCATGTCATCGACCAAGCGCCGTACTCACCTGATTATGGGTCCGTCTGACTTTATCCTGTTCCCAAGGCTAAAATTACCACTTCGAGGAAGGAGTTTCGAGTCGATTGAAGCTATAAAAGAAAATTCGCTGAAGGAGTTGAAGACCATCAGCTTACAAAAAATGTATGGAGGACTGGGTCAAGCGCTGGCGTAGCTGCATTGCAAGCAAAGGGGCCTATTTTGAAAACGACAAAAAATATATTGACGAAAAAATTACTTTTTTGGTTTTATTGAACAATGCCCGGTAGTTTTACACAGAATAATGTCAATTTTGACTATTTGTTAACCTATTTCATTTACCCCGCCGATGTCATAAAATAGACGAAACTATTTGCGAATAATATAATAGTAAATATAGTGGAGCTAGTACAAAACGACCTTTATTTTAATAGAGAAAAGAAACCTCCACCAGCCAAAACTAATGTAATTTTCGGGTTGTTTTTGCCAGCTCTTTTCCATAAATTTTATTTTTGTATTGTCTGTAGTTTTGTATTATTCACCTTTCTGTGAAAGTTTTAGCGCGATCATTTTATAAAGAAAATGTTTTCATCAAAAAGACTACCCAAAATCCTTTGTGGTTCAGTGGTTGAATTTCAGCTTACTTATCCAGAGGTTGCGCAATGAAATCTTATAATTAGGTTCGATCTGAGTGCCACAAAAATTACGTAAAGTAGTTAGTTTAGTTTTTCAGTTTTTCAGAAAATAAGTTTAATTTATATATTAAGCAGGGACTCTTGAGAAAAGCATATTATAAAATCAATGACTATTTGGATGATAGTGACGCTTGGTGTCATGAGAATATTGATTGATACTACTGTTCGTTTATTTTCCAACTGATTTGTGTTTCAAATCGTCTGTTTTTATGTAGACTAATATTTTTATATTGTTTTTTTATTATTATTTTGACATTTCTTTTTACATATTGACATGAACATTTTATAACTTAAACTTAGCATTTATTACTTAGTTGATAATCTGACTATAAAAAAAGTGATAAACTATATGAGACAGGTGGATGATGTTTTGCTTAGTATTTTAACTTACTACCTCATTAGACAGGTAGACTAAGATATATATATTTTTTCCTCATGAAACAATTTCCTTCTGTCTTTTATATTTTTATCCTTTTATAATATATTGTTTAGTATTATTTTATATAAGTTAAAAAAACTGTAATAGTATTAAGCCATATTAATAAAAAAAATACTAATAAAAAAAGATATGATCTTGCTAAGTTTCTTGCCCTTCTTCTTAGCAAGATTAATCGAATGGGCGGATTTAGGCATTATATCTATTTATAGTTTATTTATCCATTAAGTTATTTATTCATTGCATTAAGTAGGTATGTATATACAATATTTAATTTTTTTACTTATGTTAGTATATATTTGGCTAGGCGTTATATTTATTTATGGTCCAATCAGTTTATTTATCAACTTAATTATTTATTGCATTATGTATGTATAATAATATTCTTATTCCAATAAGTCTTTATTTTATGCATGTGTATAACTTTAGTAGCCTAACTTAAATACAGTTATTTTATATATTTCCCGTATCATATTTGTTTCATCATAAAATATTATTTTTATACAGCTTGGATTTGATATGTAAAACGTAAACTTTATGTATCTATTTTACAAATAAACATTTTGAATCTTTGAATCTAAAGCAAGATAGCAATCATTCCCAGAAACTGGCGGCTTTAATATCATAATTAGATTGATGTTCAAGATACAAAAACGAGATCATCAGTGCCCCGTGTCATCATCATAACACGTTAAAAAAAACCGGCTAAGTGCGAGTCGGACTCGCGCACGAAGGGTTCCATACCATTATCTATAAAAACGGCAAAAAATCATGTCTATAGTATAGGAGCCCGCCCTGAAATATTAATTTTATTTTAATTTAATTATTTATTTTTAAAGCGAATATATAACTAAATATTCTGTGAATATTTCAAGCGTCTACCTGTTGCCGTTATCAATAGCAAGCAAAAAAGAGCAAAAAATCACGTTTGTTGTATGGGAGCACCCTTTAGTATTTATTTTATTCTGTATACTAAAACTATATAATAATGTACACTAAAACTAAAATATTCGTTGTTATAGCGGTAACAGAAATACATCATCTGTGAAAATTTCAACTGTCTAACTATCACGGTTCATGAGATACAGCCTGGTGACAGACGGACAGACAGATGGACGGTAATAGGGTCCCGTTGGTTACCCTTTGGGTACGGAACCCTAAAAAGACTGGGTGCAAAAATGCGTAGGCCTCTTTTTTGTACGCCTCTCTTTGCAGTCTTGAGCCACAAATTATAACTATTATTTATTATTTACGTACATTTTTAATTAAATACAACGTTATAAAACCACAAAAAATTCAAAAGGTTTACCAATTTTTTCGGATTTTATTAACATATATTTACCTTTTCACATAAATGCGTTTTTCTAAATTTAATATCCTAATTTAATATTGTTGATGGGCAATCAAATTTTCGTTTGTAAAAACTGATTGGCTCACTGATTGATTACATCAAAAACAAATCTAAATTTTTATTCATTAATCGTTTACGATACCTTACTGAATAAACACGAACAGAAATGAAAAACAACATAAATAAATAAAGCAGCAAATGGAAATCTGAAATCTCTCTCTACCTTCCACCGTCCCCCTTTAGGCGTTTTTGTGAATGCAAATTTTGGATCATATAATTGGCGCTCTTGTCATGTACTTAGAGAGCTTCGTCGAGATAACATGTTATATCAGAATAAGGAATGGCTTCAGGCAATCTTATGATAGTGACATTGGTACTTTAAACATATATCGTTCTACTGGGAATATTACATTTCCTTGTCATATTTCCAACGTGTACCGGTTGTGTACTGGTTTCGTAGTTAGTTCTACATGGACTTGGACATTTTGTTCCATGACTGCTACTTCCCCGAATGTCTAGTCAACACATAGTCTATAAGGGTTGTTCATAAAATTACGCCCAAGCCGAAAACGGGGCAAAGATTGAATAAAGGCTTTTAACTCGAGAACCACTCAATGGATTTGGATGCGGTTTTTTTAATTATCATTGTAGTGATCCTTGTTAACACATAGACTACATGGGGTGTTAATAAAATGATGCTCAACTCAAAAACGGGGCAAAGACTGAATGAACGCGGGTGGAGCCGCGGGCAAAGGCTATATACTAAGTTGACAACTTCTTGAAAGTAAACTTGTGGTTTTTATAATTTTAAATCAAACTTCATCGATATTTTTGTGATTTTAGTGCGATTCTGCGTTGAAGAGCTAAATATAATTATATAATTGGCAAATTAATGGAAAATACGAGCTTACAACGACTGCTTACATTGTAGACTAGACCCTTGAAAATGGTATATATCCTACTAATATTATAAATGCGAAAGTTTGTGCGTATATGTGTGTGTTTATGCTTGTTACTCTTTCACGCTGAAACGGCAGAACGGATTTGAATGAAATTTAGAATAGATCTAGCTTATACCCTAACTTGACACATAGGTTACTTTTTATCCCGGAAAAAAGCATGTCGTTAAACCGAATAACACGCGGGCGGAGCCGCGGGCAAAAGCTAGTAAATATATAAAATAACTAGCTTTTTCCCGCGGCTCCGCTCGCGTCTTATTCGGTTTAACGTTAAGTTAGGGTATAAGCTATATCTATTCTAAATTTCATCCAAAACCATTCAGCCGTTTCAGCGTGAAAGAGTAACAAACATACACACACACACACACACAAACTTTCGCATTTATAATATTAGTAGGATAAATATATCGTCACGACATGAATCCCCGAGGGGGTGTCAGAGGTGTTCCGGGTATGAACTGTGAAATGCAAGTCACAGTCCACACTCGGTACACCCGCGTCTCACTGACGATTTTTACGTGATGGGTTGTGAGCCTTATCGCCGTTCTTCGGGCACAAATACACGCTTTTTAGAGCATGCAGGTTTCCTCACGATGTTTTCCTTCACCGTTCAGCAAGTGGTAAGTATTAAATACTCTGCACATAAATTCCAAAATACTTATTGGTGCATGCCCGGCCCGATCCTGGATCTCAAAGATTGTGAGGCCAGCGTTCTACCCCTGATCTACCGCCGCTTACTATGAAAAGTACTAGTAGGTAAACAAAATAAATGTAGAAGTCAAACTACGAACCAACTGGGAAGCTTTTCACAAGATAGAAAGTTACAAAATATAATTCTGAGTTATTCACGTAAATAAGAAAGCGCGACAGGGAAGTTTCGAGTTTGTTTATTTATGAAGTCATGGATGTTATTTTTGTCGCATTAAAGCTAACAAACTCGCTTGTTATCCACCGCGAAACTCGCTTCATTTGAAATTTAACGTACCTACCTTTATGTCAAAATCACACTGGAGACTATTTAAGTGGTCAGAACCAAGGTAAATAAAATTTAGGCTTCCTATACTAATTGACTCAGTGTTGTTCTTATTCTTAGACAAGTAAAGAAGCACTTTTTTTTCGTATTTTGCAAAAAGGTTCATTGGACCTTGGCCCTGACCACTTACCGAGTCTCCAGTATCAATTTGGATATATCATATGAAGTCACCTTATATAAGGTTACTTTAATTTAAACAGCCAAATTCTTACTGAAGACTCTGTAAGTAGTGCTCAGTAACAAGATTCAATTACCCTTTTTGTGAAATTCGTAAATTATTCTTTTCGTGTTCCTTACAACCGCAAGTCCAGCCCCGAGTCAATTACTACTATGGGGCGTCAAGAATTTATTTTGCGAAATTAGCAAAAAGTTTTATCGATCCGTGTTACTGATCTACCAAGCCTCCAGTATGAATTTGGCTCTATAAATAATTTTTTTTTTTGGGTTTTTTAGGGTTTCGTACCCGAATACAGTCAAACGGAACCCTATTACTAAGCCTCCTGTCTGTCTGTCTGTCTGTCCTTCTGTCACAGGGGTCTACAGTACGGCTTCAACCGTAACAGGTAGACAGTTGAAATTTTCACGGAATGCTTGTTGCCATGGCTTCTATCACGACTAAAAATTCAGTTCTATATAGACGGTAATGCGTAAAAGTTTGAAATTTGGTTAAATTGTTGTACATACTCATAGCAAACAACAAGTAATACAATTTGGGGTTCCGTATTCTGCGAGAACTTCTTCTTCGTATTGCCTTGCTGTTGCTACATCTAATTACGTTGTTATTTACCATGTTTTAGGGTTCCGTAAACGAATTGTGTGGTGGTATGGAGCCCTTTGTGCGTGAGTCCGACTTGCACTTGGCCAAGCTATTGTACAGATAGTTTGTTTTATTGTTTTCCAAAAAGACGCTCATCAGTGCGAAGCTGGGTTATCACGTTATCACAGTAGTAAAACTTATTATCCGAAACAAAAACGCAAGTTGTTTGAAGCAGAAAGCATTCAGAAACTTTATCGTATTGCTCGGCTAATTACATTAAATTTAATTCCAGTTGCGACATCACTCGAATTAACTCACTTAAAGTAGAACTTTATGTGAGTTTCAAAGTAAAGCTTTAAAATGTATTTAATCATCTTTTGTTATCTTAATTTACATACATATATACTCACGCCTGTCTCCCATTAGGGTAGGCGGCGACTACAGATTTCCATCTGCTACGACCCTGACACACCTCTTTTGCTTCTACATCCATTAATCTAGTTATATAAGCTCTTCTATTCCGGGGACTTTTCACTTTGCCCTTCTCCAGAATGTTAATTTGTGCCTAAATAAATAAATGAATTGATTACGAAAAAACTACTTTGTAAAAGATTAGATTTTTCAATGTCTTTGCAATTTTTGACTACTATTTTCAAAGGGTAGCGAAAACAAAACTGATCAGATCAATAATAAATGAATTTTGTACCAACTTTAAATCATAGAGTTCCTATAAAAATACCATCGCAGAAAGTTCCCATCATGCTCTTTTGACGAGTCTCGTAGTTAATCTATGAGGTATCAACAGTGATACCCCGCTGTAAAATTCAAAACTGCAAACCCAAATTTCCAAGATAGTACATTTTGTTACAGAGCAACTACAGAGCTTTAAGACGACATAAGTAGTAAAAAACCGGCCAAGTGCGAGTCGGACTCACGCGCGAAGTGTCTCTTACAATTATCTATAAAAATGGCAAAAAATCATGTCTTTTGTATGGGAGTGCAAGTGTCCGACTCGCACTTGGCCGGTTTTAGTATTTGTTGTTTTATCATCTGTGAAAATTTCAGCTGTCCAACTATCACGGTTCATGAGATACGGTACAGCCTGGTGACAGACGTACGGACGGACAGACAGCGGAGCCTTAGTTTAGTAATAGGGTCCCGTTGGTTACCATTTGGGTACGGAACCCTAAAAACGAGGATTTGAAAAATCATTACTCCCAAACTACAATAGAAAGGGTTTTAAAATAAAATACGTATAATAAACACAGCCCAAAACGTAAAAGAGAAAAATTTGCAACATCAAAAAAAAAGTGAAGGCTGTTTTTTTTTTCAGTTTAAAACAGTAGTTTGTCCAAAATAATAAATAAAACTACAATAATTACTGTTGTAAACATACAAACCCATTGTCCTAAACATGGCATTGCCTTTTTCAGAAACGCTTTCGTGTGAAGTTATTTAATAATTTATTTTATTAATTCTTGCACTATTTCAGATATGTTTATCCCTTTCGTTATGCGATGGACCTATTGCGCCTTAAGGAAATGGTGAATGTATACGTTTCCACTACCATCACTATACACATACCTGGAACTTTATTGCACAGAAAATAAAGACGGTATTTGACTAAATCTCTTCATAATTTATCAAAATGTCATTTAATCAGTATAAAACGGACAGATTGTAATAAAATTATCTTATCGATGTCGTAAAATGTTTATAAATGAAATAAATAAACGAATATAAATGAATACCTTTGTAAGAAACTGCAACTATATTAATGTTCTCAAGTACTACACATCATTCAATATTTATGCCCTGTTTTAAAAATAGTCGCAGTACATAATCTCAGAAAAACATTTAATTTTATCGCTCTGTATAATTTTCCTTTGATATTAATATAATAGATTCAATAATGCGAGCTTTCTCATTGATAAATAAATTGATTTGTCGGAATATAATTTTGGAAGCTTGGAAAAGGAAAAATGGAAGACAAATTGTCCTATAATAGCTGAAACGAAAAAAAGAAAATTCGGATTATAATCTTCGATTGCCTTGGACGCACCGTTTTGGACGTAATCATAAATAAAATGAACATTCATAATCCAATTCAGATTTCTGCAACTTTGTAATAATGTTATGTTTGTTTTATCATAAGCAAAGCTATTTTTAAAGTTTACACACAGCTGGCTTCTGTCTTTCAATCAATGTATCTTTTATTTGCGCATGAGACAAATATTATAATCGACAGTATTCTCTTTGGCGATTATTTTATTAAGACCCCTTATAGCATTTATATTGATTAGAGTTACTACAATGATAGTTATTATAATTTTTTTATTTTTGACACTGGCAAGACTGGCCTCTTTTTAAAGACCGTAGTTGCCATGTAGAAAACAACGCATCCAAATGCATTAGTGGTTCTCGAGTTAAAACGGAACATGCAGACGGATAAAGACAAAAATGTTGAAAAATATTGTTTTGGCCTCAGTACAATACTTATAAATTATAACCCATTTCATTAAAAACGCAAAAATATTCAATATACCAAACAACACCTTTTTACTAATTTATTATTAGTATAGATATAAATTACGCTTGGCTACCAGGTAGTAGAGCTGATGCCGAGCTCTACTGTGAAGGTACGGTACCGCCATCTTACTCACAAACCCCTCTGAAGTTTTTTTTTTGCCTTTTTATCTGGCTTCGAATAATATGATCCCTCTGAAGTTATTCGGGGGACGGTAAGAGAAAAGCTCTGCCTAAAAATTGCCTGGGACCGATGGATGGCGGTATATCCATCCCCAATTGCCGGGCCTTATATAAAACAGACTGGTGACGGGCAGCGGCGTCACTGGTGCAAGGGCTTCGGCACCGCGCTCACCAACCCGCCTGCCCAGCGTGTGTGAGTATGGGCATTTCTTCCAGGAGGACCGCCAAGGGTGGCAAAATCCTGGAAAGGCCTTTGTCCAGCAGTGAAAGAAACAGGCTGATGGATGGATGGATGGATGGAATATAAAAGTATCCACTTCGAAAACAGAAAAATCTATTATTAGCACTGAGGTATTAAACACGGAGTTCAATGATTATTTGTTGTATTTTCAACACTTTTACTTTGAAAACGACCAAAATGCTGTTGATTAGTTATCTATTAAAAGATTTAAACATTCAAAAGTTTGAAGAAATAAACATTTGCTCTTTTTAGACTTATTTTATACTCAGAATACATAATTTATTTTTACGAATTATTTTAAACGGTTACAAACATTCACAAACATGAACGATTCCTCTTTCGAAGTTTTTTAGAAGACAAAAAGTCTTTGTTTTTAGTACTTGGTTGGGATAGCAGTAGCATAGTAAAAACCGACTAGTAAGCTATCGAGCCACTGCGAGCCTGCACGTACGAACCACAGCACGCACACAGCGACAATATCTCAGACGGTTTCTGGCGGTGTGACTAGGGTCGGCTGCGCTCCGCAGTCGCGCTTACGTACGCCACGCGCTACAAAACAGATAGGTAGTTTGTGGCCACGCCAAGCGCCGTTCGTCGCATCGCCACAAAATAAATTGACGACCCTGCAGCAGTAGGCATTTATGCCACGCACGGCGCGGGAGTTGTTCTACTATTTATTTTTTACTATGGCAGTAGTGCTTGAGACGAACTCGTTAATCTAGCAATAATTAGTATAGTTATTGTTTATTTGACCGATAACTTATTTATAGACGATGCGATACAGTAAATCTTTTTTACAGAAATATTGTTGTTATATAACAAGAACAACAATATTTCTGTAAAAAGATTCACTGTATCGCATCGTATTATAAAATATATATTAATATATATTAATACGCAATAAAACTTGTTAACGGCAGCATTGTCTAACAACAATATTTCTGTAAAAAAGATTCACTGTATCGCATCGTCTATGAATAAGTTATCGGTCAATTGGGTGTCGGGCCACATTTCACTCGATAGATTTTATTTTTGAAATTGATGCCTTTTTAAGAAATAAATTCGTTTTATGCCTAAGCGGCTTGAGTTTTATGTCTGAAATTACTGCAATAACAAGAAAATATAGTTTATTTTCCGATGTGAGGTGAAAAAACTCCTACGTCAAATACTTTTTCGTAAAATCCAGAAAAACCTCGAAAATTCACTGATTTTGCGTGCCGGAAGCGCGATAAGCGAGCGTTCTAATGTAGATTTTCCGACAACATACTGAAGTTCAAAATCGTTCAATAAGATTATCGTGCACCAGGGGTAAGGCCTTAACGGCTAATACCATCTAAAACGGGCTCAAATAACTGTGATAGTTTTCCTTTTAACTATTGCCGTGAATTTTTTCACATATCCAAAAACAACTATTTAACTGACAGGGAGGGGATATTCGACTCTAACAAAAATTTGCACTTTAAGGCTTAATATTTCGCAAACGGATCCCTAAATCTAAAAATGGTTTGCACACACCCGCAATATTTTTGAACGACCTATCCAATGACATGCTACACTATGGGATAAGGAAGAAAAAAATAACCCACATTTTACATTATACGGAGGGTATCCTGTCTGTCTGTGTTACAGACATATTAATCACGCCAATAAAGTGGCATAACAAAATATTGAAAAATAAAATTGGGTACCTCCCCAACCATGCCAGAGTATCTGAGCTAAGACGCGGACAGACAGACAGACAGACAGACGACGGACATGGCGAAGTTAAAATGGTCCCTTTTTGATTACGGAACCCTGAAAACCAGTTAAACGCAAGTCGAACTCACGTGCCGAGGGTCCTTAAACAAAATATATGACGTATTTTACAGCTAGCGCCATCTGCTTAGTCTTTTCGAAGATTAGACATTACCGTAAACGGTCTTAAAGCATTCACACTACTGTTTAACCTTTTTAGAATTATACAGTCATAAAAATATTTAAAAAAACAGCAGTCATTTTAAAAATACACTATACGAGTTACTAACATTAAAATTAAATTTATATCACTGCGGTATAGAAAATCAGAAAAGTATCAGAGCTCCTCACGTTCAGTTGTACTTTTCTGATTTTCTATACCGCAGTGATATAAATTTAATTTGTTATCTCCTTGCGATGGATAACTTGCAAAGTGTTTAAAAATATAGAAATTTATTTCTATCATAGTTACTAACGTTACCTAGTAAATCACCAGTTTACAGATGACACACTTTTATTAATATAAAATAAAAAATTAAATTATTGTTACACGCGAGACTTTTGGTGACATTTTGATTTACACAAGACTTTGACTTTTTACATTTGCATTTTTGCAGAGAAGACAAGACACGCAGCAGCGGCAAAATGAGAAGAGGGGGGAATCCAGTAGTGAGCTAGCTTTTATGAATGATGTCTAGATAAAGTGATTAAGATATGTCACGCTTGAAAAAGTCACTGTCACTCCATGCGGAACGACTCGCAGTGCGAGTGGGACGGATTTCGGAAAAAATAGCAAATTTCGGTTTTAAATTAATATAAAATTAACTAAAATATTTATCAAAATTTCAAACGGACAAATATTTTGATATTGTTAAAATCTGTCTAATAAAATGTCGTTGAGGTCTATCTGTCATTCCTATTTGACAAACTATGAAAAAAAAAGCGGCCAAGTGCGTGTCGGGCCACACGCAATGTAGGGTTCCGTAGTTGCCCGGTACAAATAAGTTGGTCTACTAATACAGACCGCGCCAAACTTCTGGTCCCATGCATTATAGGGGGCTAAAAGTTTGGCGCGACCTGTACTCGTAGACCTGTAAAGCCTACTTAGCTGTGATAGTTTTCCTTTTAAATTAATTATATTTACTACTCCTGTGAATTTTTTCACATTTCTATAAACAACCGTTTAGCCGGCAGTTGGGGACGCTCCACTCTAACTAAAATGTTCACTTTAAAGCCTAATATTTCCCCAACGAATCCCTTAATCGAGAAATGGTTTTCATACACCCACAATGTTTTTGAACGGCCTATCCAACGATACACCACAGTATGGGATAGACGAGAAAAAAAAATCATCCCCAGTTTACCTGTATGAGAGGTACCATTAAAAAAAATTTTTTTCAATATTTTATTTTACCATTTTGTCGGCGGAATTAATATTTATATCCATGCCAAATTACAGCTTTCTAGTACTAATAGTCTCTGCGCTAAGCCGCGGACAGACGGACAGACGGACATGGCGAAACTATAAGGGTTCTTTGTCGGATTGCGGAACTCTAAAAAGTGTCGAAGAAGACCACATTTCAATAATTATTTCTATCGAGCGTAAGTTCAGCAATCGCGTTTCTGAACTGATGAAAACTAGAAAAAGATACCTTTATTTTTATACTTATTTATCAAATTAGTGGCTTCTTCTCAAAAGCAGGTAAACAACTTCAAAAAGTGCCGATTTTAGCGAAATAGCCTCTTAATTTATCACATTATCTACTCAATTTAAGCAATATATAAGATCTAGCCATTATGTACAATCGCTATTTAATCACTTTGTCTGTAACATGTACATTCGCACAAAAAACATCTTTCTCAAGCTGCGACCGAGTGCTAAAAAGCTAATAATATACTTTCTTGCCGAAAGTATTATGAAGAAAAAAATTACCTTGTCTAACCCAACGTTTAGCTAAATAAACATAAGCAACATAATGTTCCATCGGGAACAGTTCTGCAATCTTACTTTTTGCTTTTATTAACTACAGTCCTAGGGGTAAAAAGGATCAATAAAATATTCCTTACAGTACATAAATCTAGTTTATTGGTTAAAGTATCTTCCCTAGCTTACTTATTGTACAGAGAGAAAAAAATAGCCAGGGCACGTACAGTACCTACACCCAGTTTTAAAGATGCTTCTTTACATGGCAACCTCTTACGAGGGCCGTACTCTGTTATTATATAATAAAAAATGAAAAAATCTATTTATTTCCATTTTATTTCTTTCAAGTACACAAATAACTGGTGTGATTTCCAGCTTTTTATTTCTTTATTTTGAGAAAATAATAAAAATATATTTCGAAAAAACAATATTTTTTTATTATTTTCTCAAAATAAAGAAATAAAAAGCTTAAAATAGCTAATAATATATATATTTTAATTTAAAGTGGTATGATTTCCAATACTTTAAGGTCTAACCGCACTCGGCGGAGTTGAGATGCAACTGAGCGACGCGACACGGGGCGACAAAATATAAACCATACCGCACTAGTGACAGATACGAGTAGTTGGAGCGACAAGTACACTGCCGCTAGTGTCTAATTCATATAACTACATTTTGTCGCGTCGTTCCGTTGCATCTCAATTCCGCCTAGTGCGTCCAAGCTCAAATCAAATCAAAATCAAAACAAAATATTTATTTTGTAAAATAGATACATAAAGTATACTTTCTACAAGTCAAAGTTAATCTTTACAATAAATATATTTAGAATAAAAAAATATAATAAAATAATAAGTGTATACTAATAAGGGAAACATACAAAAAATATTTAGGTTGGGCTAAAAAAAATTAATTATACACCTACATAAAATAGAGAAATCTAGGAAAAAAAATATTATATATAAATGATGCAACGAACAAACAAGTTGATAAATAAATACGGGAAACACATCCAAAAAATATTAAGGTTGGGCTACTAAAATGTAATAAAGTTATACACCTGCATAAAATAAAGAAATAGAGGAATAAAATATTATATATACATAATGCCTAACCATCCGCACCATTCGATTAGTATTTCTAAGAAGAAGGGCAAGAAACTTAGCAAACATGAATTTTTTCATTTGTAACATAAACTTAATGTATACAATTTTCTTATACCTACTTAAGTAAAAAAGAGAAAAGAACTAGCTTTACTAGTGCATTCGCGAACCTCACCTCTCAGCTTTAGAAAAAACATAAAAATATATCTTGGCGACCTAAATCTCCAAAACCATTGTACTCTTATACCCACATGACACTGACGATGTTTCAACTCAACATGATGGTACTAACTTTACTAACTTTAAGCACAAATACATGCTTTTTTTAGGGTGCGTAGGTTTAATTACATTTTTTAAAATTACAGCTCCCCTTCATCATTCAGCAAGTGGTAGGTTAAGTTTGGCTATCAAAATAGGGACAGGAAAAAGATGGCAAATTCAAAAAAACTTCGTACAATTAGTTGCCATCAAAATCATTAGTACGGTAAATCAAAAACATTTTTAAGAAAAATTATGTTTCAAAAAATACGAATAAAAAAAAAGAGTTCTGAATTTAAAATTGTTTTTCTTAAAACAAAATTTTGACTTACTGCACTTTTTACTTCTGTAAAAATGGAACAACAGCTTAAAATTTAAAATGCTTTCCGAAGCACACAGACAAAACAGAAATTAATTATATGCTCTACGGGTATTGAACCCACCACGACCTCTGGGTTAGCAGACGAGCACTCTACCACTCGGCCATAGAGGTAAAAATACTATGTCCAAAAATCCCCGAACAGTAATTTGTCTAACCTCAACGGGAAAATTCAATCTAGTCTCAAGATTGGAGCCCATCCGGCGATTTACCAACACAGCTGTTACAGCTAAAGGAATAGATATATAGTCAAAATATCTAGATCGAAACCTAAATTTAGGTCACAACCTGACGTTAACCTCCAAACAAATGTCTCCAGACTTATAAACCTTTGACCGAAACCTGTGTGTACAAAGAAGATTAAAATATTGTTTGTTCTATGTGAGGAGTTTACGAAGGAACAATATTTTAAGAGTACACATTGACTTAAGTCGATTTACTTCTCCATATTGGCTCCCGCTACAATAAAAACCTACTAATTGTTTACTTCCGGAGGACTCCTCAATTTTGTTTAATACTGTTAAAATACAATGGAGATAAAATCAGACATTCAAGACACCTGCATAAACAATTTTCAAAACTTTACGATAAACATCTCCTGCAAAATGTAAGCTAAAATAAAATTATAGAGAATGAAGTCAAAGAGTCGTATTATGCTTTTTTTTATTTTCTAAAGATATAATGACTCCGTAAAAAACAAAACGAATAAAATTTTTAATTTATCTATTTTATTTTTGAAATAAAACACTATGTGAGTATTTTGTTATAATTCTGGCAATTTGGCTTTGGACTATTCCTTCGAATATTAAACTTTTTTTGTCTTCGGTTTTTACGAGGGTCTTAGTTAATTATGCACTTTCGTGAGCATTATATTTAAATAAAATTTAAAGAACTAGCTTTGCGTGATTGTGATCAAATTATGGCTTTAAAGTTATTACAGGATATCGGTACTATATCGCTATCAAAATTAAGGATGTGAAATTTAAAGTTTTTAGGATTTTGTTCACGAAACAAATACGATAACACGTGTTATTATACTCTAACAAATTGCCCGCATAAATCAACATTGTTTTAAGCATTCATTACATGGGAACTGAATAAAGTGTCGCCCCTTAAATAAAGAGAGGATTTATTGAAGCAACAGAGATTAAAATTGTCTGGTAGAAAGTCAGTAACCTCGTGTTTTCTTTCAGTTATTTTATCTACGAGTCAGCCAAGAGTAAACCCAACGAAAATATTCACTTTTTGTAAAACATCTCGTCTTTTGTTCGCTTGTAACAATGTCGAGATTTTTGTCGAGTCTTTTCATACGCTTGTATTTGTTCACATTATGAAGAGATTCTTTCGTGAAAATTGTCATATACTCCCACATATTAAGAACCCGCTCCGTATTTTTCGTCTGTTTGATGCGAAGAATTATTATAATTATTTTTCTTGTCATTGCCGCGATGTTTTTGTTAAGATTATTATATATATATTTTTTTTTTTATTTATTTAATATAACTTATATGCTAAATATTTATAAATATAATCCAATCTGTCCAATCTGGCTTCGATACCGGAAACCTCCGAACGCAGCCGAAGAGCGGAAAGACGAGCGGCGACGAGAGAGGGGAGGAAGCTTAGTACTCGACTGACCGCCGTGGGCAAAAGTACTCCCGAAGAGTACTTATGTGCTAGTTAACATTTTCTGAGCCATCCACGAAAACTCGCAGAGTTTATCTGTGGCGGCGAGGTGTTCAATAGATTTTTATATGAAATGTATTTCTAACATAAGTATTCTATCTTACTTCCAATTAAATGTGTAAAGGATAACCTAGGTAGTGTAATTTGAATATTTTTATTTATAATTTATATATAATTTTGGTAAATATATATAATTTATTTGATTCAATTGTTTCTCCTTTGCGTGTTAATTTGCTACTTAGATATTACGAATAACGATTCGTAAGTATCAAAATAACTCGAAAAACAGAAGCAATTCAATCAAATGAATTCTAGGCCTTCATTTAGACGGCCAATATGAAGTGGTGTACGTCCCTAGTTTTTCCAAAAACATCGGGATAAAGGCCAGAAAAATATATCAAAATCGACATCTTTTCATTTCAGGTAACCATTTGTTTTCAATATATTCAAAATGAACTTGAAAGCAAAGGTTATTTTTTTTAAATCCTGTGTTTACAAACTTTAAAGTTTTTTAAAAATCTCTTTATTTAAAAAATATATGATGCTCAGAAAGCCAATATGTCTTTAAATGTTTTTAGTTTTGTACTTATTATTAATACGTAATGTTGTCGATTGTCGTCGCGTCGTCGCGGATCGAGCTCTTGAGAAAATTTATATTTCTTGCGATTTTCTCATACAGCTGAAAAAATTTAGAATAAAATATTTCTCACTAACTTTAACCAAACATATGTTAGTACATTTGTAGATACAATTCGGTTAATTAGTTTAAATATCATTTACAATAATAAATATCATAACTATGTGGTTGCACATAAAAATATTCGGGATGATAAGCAGCTGTAACCGGATTCGACTCCTTACTTCTTAGTGGCGTACCTAGGTGGAGAAAGGCCTCGGTGCATAGAGAAAGAATCAGGCCCTCCCCCCTCTTTCCACGTAGCTTGAACTTATATTGGCCTTCAAAATTAGTGCACCAGGGCCCCCTGAGCTCCGGGGCCCTGGTGCACTGCACCATCCGGCCCTACGGGAGCTACGCCACTTGATATTCTTGCTATAGATATATCAAAAATCAACTTGAAAGAAATTACATCGTCAGTAATACAATTCAATATGTATGTAATAATTTCCTAAAAGCTAATAAATCAAAATGAAATATACATCGTTACAACATAAATCCTCGAAGAGGTTTCAGAGGTGTTTTCGAGTAAGGACTTTGAATTGCAAGTTGTTGAACCGGCGATTGTTACGTCCCAGGGAGTGTATTTTTGAATCATTCGAATTTGAATCCGCATGATTCGCATACGAAAACTTAAAATTAGTATTGTATTTGTATGCGAATCATGCGGATTCGTATGCGAACTTAAATTCGAATGATTCAAAAATACACTCCCTGCGTGATGGCTGGTGAGTCCCATCGCCGTACGTCGGGCACAATTATGAACAAGGCGAGGCATTGCTACACTTTTAATTTCAAATCGGCGCCTTAGCGGAGTGGAGTGGGGGGGACTTACTCCATACAAATATGCGCTCTCGAACTAGCTTATGCCGTAAGGTCGTATGCGACAAAACAGTATTTTTCATTTAAAATTACAACTATAAGTAATTTAATAAATCCAATCGGCCATATTGAAGTGCTTCATTCGCTCACGTTTGTCCCTGTTTTAAAAGAGGTTTTCTAAATATTTTTTCTCTGCTATGAAAATTAATCAATCAACTAAATCTTCGGGCAAAATGATGCCAGTGAAATGCTTAATCTAGTATCCATCCATCCATCAGCTTGTTCCTGGCCTTTCCAGGATTTCGCCACTCTTGGTGGTCCTCCTGGAAGAAATGCCCATACTCACACACGCTGGGCAGGGGGGTTGGTGAGCGCGGTGCCGAAACCCTTGCACCAGTGACGCCGCTGCCCGTCACCATTCTGTTTTATATAAGGCCCGGCAATCGGGGATGGATATACCGCCATCCATCGGTCCCAGGCAATGGTGGGCCGCCTGGTTTTGCCTGAGAGCTGTTCTCTTACTCTCCCCCGAACAACTTCGGGAGGATTTGCGAGTAAGATGGTGGTACCTCCACAGTCGAGCCCGGTATCAGCTCTACCACCTACTTAGTATATAAATTGGTAATTACATATGTTTTTTATTGCTGAGAAAAATGGAGATCCATATCGCCAAAATTTCGTGGCATCGCCTTAACGTGCCTTCCGAAGCACGGACCGAATAGCAGACCGGTAAGCTTTCGGACCACTGAACCACAGAGGCGGTCAATAATTGCAATATTTTTATACAACAATTATAAGGTCACTCTCGTGTATAAGGCCAAATTCATACTGGAGACTCGGTAAGTGTTCAGGACCAAGCTTCAATGATCCTGTTTGCGAAATACGATAAATATTTTTAATAAAAGTTCACCAACAACTTCGACTAAATTTGGCGTGTTTCACAGATAGGGTCATTAAACCTTGGTCCTGACCACTTAGTCTCCAGTATGAATTTGGCTATATAAACGAAAGTCACCGCAATATAGGTAATAGTTTAGTGTAACTTGGATTAAAGGTAATAAAAGTAGGTATACCAAAACGTCGGATAATATATTCCATGTTACAACGTATTTTAATTACTCAAGCAAAAATGAGGGTTAGTTACTGGTGCAGGGTTAAATATAGAATTAAAATTTAAATAAAACAGTAATTATAATAAACCATAACCTTTATTATTTACATATCCCAAAACCTATAAATTTTATCATTTGTTTATTTATATTAAAAAGTCAGTCAAATTACGCAACTGCACACAATTCACATGAAGACGATTAATTTTGTTCCGTTTTCAGCTACAAGTAAGGATCATACGAGTTTCAACGGAGGCCTTCGTGAGTTGAACGATCTATATTAATAAGAATTAATATAGATCGTTCAACTCACGAAGGCCTCCGTTGAAACTCTTATTGCAACGTGTTAAATCTTAGAACGGTTTGACTTGCTCATCATCGTGAGATAAACAACCTATAATGCCTTTTTAATGTTGCGACTTGTGTAATGTTGCGTGAATTGAGTTAGCAAAATTTCGTTTTCCGTAAATCTGAACGCCAAATCATAAAAGTACATACTTACTTCTGGTTTTCGAAGACAAAGTAGTCAGCAGCTCTTTTAGCTTCGTCGAGTTTGTTTTAGTCTCGTCGAAGGGAAAGTTCGGGATCGAAAGGGTCTTGTCCTTCTTGTGCAGGATCGTGAAGATGGCACTAAGGGTTAGGAAACAAGGGCTGTTTCCTGCCCCTGTGGATATTTCATAGTTGTGATAGAGCATTCCGACTTTTCGCCAGTTGAATTCCTGTTGACAAAGAAAGAGTTTCTTGTATTATTTGTTGTTAGGAAGTTGATTGTTTACATTGTCGGCACTTGGTGGAGCTTACCATACCTTAATTAATTAATTTGTGGAAAACAAGTCTTTTCATTATAACAATCTGTCTTAAGGGTTTTCGCATAGAAAGTTACGAATTACACTGGAATGGAAAGGTTGCACTTTCGAAAACAGAACGAGGAAAATTGATGTAAACTTATCGTCACGGCTAATATCCCCAAAGGGGTGTCAGAGGTGTTTCAAAGTGCTGACTGTCACTGTAACCATCTACACTCGTACACCTTCTTTTACCCTCGTTTTATACAACGACTTTTACGTCCCAACGTAATAGGGGTGAGCCATATCGATGTTTCTCGGACAATCTCGTCTCGATGTTTAGGGCATGCAGTTTTATCTCAAAGTGTTTTCCTTCATTGTTCAGCAATTAGTGGTAAGTAAACAATAGGCGAAGTTATCCTCGCTTCATTTTACACCTGTTTATCTTGCTCAGCGGAAGCGGGCCGCTCAGAAAGCTCGCGCTTTCGAGGTGTTTTTGTTTATTATTTTGGAATTAAAGGCATGGGTTTTTAATATGATGACCGTTTTATATTACATTTTTCACGACATTTTCTTTAGTATAACTTTTACTGTCCAAAACTTAATACAGCTCAAATGAAATGATATTTAGATCGTAGTTTAGACCTATCTTTGCGATTTAATCGGATCGAGGAAAGTGTAAGCAATCGTGCATCGAACGGCCGAAATATTAAGATCAAAGAGTGAAATTTGACATGTCTTTTTTACAAAATTTAATCATCGCTATTTATTGGTTTAAAATGAGTTTGAAAACGGATGAAATGGGATAACCGCCCCCCCTTTAAGATAAATTCTGACAACTTATTGGTGCAGGCTCGTGCTCGACCAGCGGGGTTTGAACCCGGATTTTAAGGTAGAGATTCGGCGTCCTACCTATATCCCAATAGCTCTTAATAAAATGACATTTCTGACAACTCATAAAACGGCGCTAATAACAATGTTATGTAGAGCTACCACGCCCTAATAAAGGCAAAGTCATTTGTCAACAGAAAGCGGCAATTTCATACGAAATACGTGACAAAGATATTTACAACGCTGTTAATAATAATATAAGAAGGGCTGTTCCACCAATTGTTGCTAATGTCTTTGGTAGTTCATATATCACATAGCTCATAGAAAATACGTTCCATTTTTGAAACTAATGGTATTGAGTAGCTCTTACTAGTAAGCAGTGAAACAGGTCCATAGGCCGAATTTATACTCAAACTCAATATATAAGGTCTTACAATAATAAGTGAAAATAATCCAAGGGTAGATCATACTCGTATATCGTTAACTGATCACATTCCAGAAGAAAATAAAAATTTTTGCTCAATTATTTTTTCACTTCCCAGAACATCAGCGGACTAAATTTCTATGGAAAAGTAAGAAAAAAGTATTAAAAAGAAATATCTGCACGGCTGATCGACGTTTGTGGGGACCCGAAGGCTGGCGCGTATCTTGGCCAGAGAATCAGCCTGGCCATTCAAAGGTGAAACGCTGCCAGCCTTCTAGGTACCCTTCCACATGACGGTAGCGATTTAGATAGGATTTTTTATTTAGTTTAGTTTACTTTTATTAGAGATTTGACAAGGATTTTAGGTTAGTTTTACCCTTTTAATTTAGGTAAGTTTTATTTATAATTTATATCCTTCAATGTTAATTATGTAAAAAAAAGTTCGTGCAAAAATTTTTGTTTTCGGTGGTATGTGGTCTATTAGGGATACTCTATCATCTGTTAAATTTTTTTCACTTTGAATTGTAGGACCTTTTATGTATGATAGTAATAAATATGATAGTAGATATTTAGATAGTAAAAATTAATTTTTAGCTTAACAATTTTTATCAGTTGCTACTCTTGTCAAAAAAAAACGAAAGTTAACGAAAGTTTCCTATGATTTACGCAAGTATTTTCTTAAGGGTCCATAATACCTCAATTCATAATCCTGCTCTAACGCTTCTTCTTTTTAACTGTCTATCCTACTCTAATCAGATCCCGCGCACGCAAAAACATCAGCTATTTTGAAATCGCGGCGACACTGATGGTTTTTTCATTTTTATGTTACAGTCTGCAGCTGCTTTATACTAATATCAGTTATATTATGCAAAGTTTTAGATCTAATTTCAAGTATTAATTGAATGCTATCGGTTTATTGTACGGTTTAGAGGTAACTTTATGTTTTTCTATCGAGAAAATTTAATGGAATCAAGTTTTCACAAGAGCATGGACATAGCATCAGTCCTCAACTTTATCATATATTAATTTCAGAGTGATTATTGCAGTATTTGTTGTGAAGTGAGGTATTATAGACCCTTAATCCTTCTGAACGCCTGAAGCGAGTTTAATGTTTCTCTTCACCAAATCATTGAAAATTTATATATTTGTAAAATATAAGTCCAACATTTTTTTCCATCCATGGTGTCCATGTGAAATTATTGTTGTATTTTAGTTTTAGTTACCAAAATTCAAAAGTCATGTATATGATTTGTGAATAAATAAATGAATGAATGAATGAATGTTTTTTTTTTGTACTTTGCGCTATCCGGAGACGCAGCGATCGTCGTAACAGTCACTTTACTTTGCAACGCACGATGATACCTATAGACGTTATTTTCGTTGTTTCTGATGACATTTGTACTGACACACATCGAGTTGCTAACTAAGAGTATGTGTACTGTTTTGTGGTAAGGCAACGATATGATCTACAATGAGCTTAGACCATATAACACGGGACTAGGCAAGCGCACTTATCCCCATGTTCATGTAAGTTTGCTTGTGTGCGCGTTTTGTGTTTGTGTTGCAGGTTCTGATTTAGTCTGACATATCAGTTTTTCGCGGGAGTGTGCGTGAATGAGTAAATGTGTGCTGTGCGTGTTTACCTCCCCTCCCGTGAAAAACGGCAGAATAATTTCAGTACTAAGAGTCGCGCTTTGCCAGGTCCCGTGTTAAATGGTCTAGGACAATGAGTGATCGCTTAGTTGCTATCTCCCACGTATGAAAATATTAGTCTAATATAACGATACAACAACATTTTCCTGATAACGTCAATTGATAATGAAAACCAGCCAATTACGAGTAGGACTTGCTTTTAACAAAGACAAACTTAAAATGGCGTAAAAGTATAAACAAAACTGCAAAGCTAAGTTGGTCACGTACTTGCACCTATAATTGGAAATAATTGTGTTTCGGATTTATTGTTTCACTTGGGCCTATAGACCTCCCTTCGTAGCAAATATGTCAATATTTTAGATAAAGGAAGTAACAAAAGGTTTTGATGTTCAGTCAGTAAGCGGGATTTTTAGTATGGATATACACTTGAAATGTCGTATTTTTTATTACATTTTACTAGAAACTTGCGGAACAAATCCACTATGTACCTATATATGTATGATATCAATATACTACTCATCAGTGATTACGAAATCTCCGAAACAAATTTGAAGGCTGGGACGCTCTATGTCCTGCAGACGGAATTTGTGATGCAACGAAGCGACAAAGTACAGATTATATGAATTTGTATGAACCATACTGCACTAGCGGCAGCAACAGTTTCTTTACCACTAGTGTGGTATAGTTCATCCAAATTCATACGAGCATGAACTATGAACTACCGGGTGTAAATAGAATGCTACCATTAAATTAAACCACATATTCTACCGACCCTACTGAACCACATCGGTGAAACGGTCAACGCTCTCTCTAAACTCGCCCGTATGTCGGTGCGTTAGGGCTCACGCATTTTTGTTTGGAACTCAAATATTTCCTAAACTAAGGGTGTCCGCGGGTATGACTCTTGGGAAAAGTGGTTCAGTAGGGTCAGTAGAATATGTGGTTTCATTTAATGGTCGCACTCTATTTACACCCGGTATATTTTGTCGCACCGTGCCGCGTGTCGCTCCGTTGCATCTCCGTTCCGCCAAAACCTTGAGGAAGGATTCTGTGATATTGGTTGATCAACTTTGTGCTTCCCATTTCATCCAGATGACAGCACTGAGGAAATCATTGTTCATTACGATCAGTAGAATACACGATATTAAGAAAGTAGTAACCGACGCGGGGCCTGATGAAAGTCAAATCCATACAAAAGACTCGGTAAGTGGTCAGGGTGTAGGTTCAATTATCTTTTCCGTGAAAAACGCAAAATAAAATTTAGAATTCCTATACTAATCAAATCGAGGTTTTCTTGTAAACAGGGTCATTGAACCTTGGTTCTGACCACTTACCGATTTTAAGGTATGAATTTGGATATATACACCTACACACCCTCTCACTCATACACTTTTAAAATATTGTTTATTTTTTGTATGTTTTAAGAACTTAAAATTAAATGTATAATGTTACTTATATTATCTCATGTTTTTGTAGTTCGTAGGTACTTAATATGTTTTTCAATTTAAATTTCATGTCAACGAATTTAAGTTATGGAAGAGCGGGGCTTCCTGTTACAGGTATTTTTATACTTAAAAGGAAGTCCCTACAAAAGTGTAATTAGATATAATATGGTGGCGTGAATAAACATTTTGTATTTTGTATTTTTTTTGTATATAAACGAAAGTCACCTTGTAGATGTAGTTTGACAGAAACGTCGAGGTTTTATCTTAAAATCAGGGCTTTATCTATTTACTTTTAAGGACACTCATCTATTATAGTGATATTATGTAATTCGTTGTTTGTTATCTACGTAGGTATCCCAAACTAAGCTAACAGAGACACAACAAATGCGTTAAGTACTTTCTTTTATTTGCGCAGTAAAAAGCTTTTTGTTTATTTTATTTAACAAGGTTTCGCTGTGATAGGACGCCTCATTTACTAACTTGGACAAACAGGTTTTATAAATAGTTTTTTTTTTTAGATTTGTTTGGGCAGTTCAGACCAAAAATTTAAAAATACTGATCTCTTAAAAACACAAAATATTGGATAGACTCGATATTTGTGGAATAAAAGTACAAGAATTTGTGTATTATTTATTGAACACAAAATACGGAGAAAACAAAAAAAAATACATATCGTCAGGACACGTCAGAGGCGGTGTCAGAGGTTTTCACAAGTGTGAACTGTGAATTGCAGTGTACGTACACACTTGGTAAATCCGCTTTTTACTGAAAAACTGTAGCTGAAGGTCAAACTGAAATCTATCTGGACAGTCCTGATAGGTAAGGTAAAAGGGTTTCCTAGTAAGCTGGTAAAAGACAAAATAGGTTAAACCTGACACTTTTTTTGATTCAGGTCTGTTGTTCTGGGAAAGTGTGAAACTGCAATAGAATTCAGGGCAAATACTTTCGTAATTTCTTTTTAAATTGTGATAGATTATAAATTCATAGTGCTTCCGTGTTACGGAGAACTCTATAGGTAGTATCAGAGCACTTACATTCGCAATAATATGTGCAACGTACATGCTGGTTATACATAAAAGAGCAAAGAATGCTTTTATTGAGACGAAAGCCTGCCTATGGTATTGTCCGAACCGTTGTATATTTTTGTATTTTACTAACCCTAGGGTAGGTCTTATTAAGTTTTTGGTAAAACTACCATTTTCAGTAAATAAATACTCAGTATTTATCAAAATATACGCATAATTATGTATACGATAGGTTAAAAAACTAGCTCTGTATACACATTTATTTATTTGTAGACCGCATATATGGCTGGGAGGTAGAGCGCTCGCCTGCTAACCCAGACGCCATAGCTTCAATAGCGGTCTGCATGTTTCGGAGGGCACGTCAAGATGTTGGTGATTTGTGCCCGAAGTACGGCGATAAGTCTCACCACCTATTTATTACGTTTGGAACGTAATGATCGTGGGTGAAAAGCAGTTGTTACAATTATTTTATTTTTATTTTTATTTATTTAGGTGGTAGAGCTGATGCCGGGCTCCACTGTGGAGGTACCACCATCTTCCGAAGTTATTCGGGGGAGAGTAAGAAAAAAGCTGGAACCGATGGCGGTATATAGACTGGTGACGGGCAGCGGCGTCACTGGTGCAAGGGTTTCGGCACCGCGCTCACCAACCCGCCTGCTCAGCGTGATGTGAGTATGGGCATTTCTTCCAGAAGGACCGCCAAGAGTGGCAAAATCTTGGAAATGCCTATGTAAGCAGTGGACGAAACAGGCTGATGAATGGATGGATATTTATTTATTAACTTTTAGTTGCATATTTTAATGGACCAGTGCTGCTGTAAAATCACATGTGGTCTATCTCAGCATGTGGACTGTAACCTGCATTTGTTTGACGGTTCACATTTGGATACAACTCTGACACGCACACGGGACTACATGTCGTGAGGATATGTTCATGTTAGTGTGTTTATTTCTTGTTTTAGGTTCTTCAGAAGCTGTAAACATTTTCAATTTGTTACACAGTATTATCGTTTGTTGTGTGTCACTCAAATGAGGAACACTGCTTAAATATTCATGAGAACCAAATAAAAAAACTTTGCGTAAAGTTCAGTCTGTTTTCGCCGAATTTTTCAAGAAAATTTTCTTTGCTCGTTATTAGATTGATATTATGAACATTTTTGATGAGGTTTTCTCGTGTTTAATGTAGCAGAAGAAACAATTTACCGGGTAACTTATGATATGAAATTTATTGTAAATTTTCCAAGAAAAACTTGAACATTTATAGCAAATACATAGTTTGCCTGTCCGTGCATGGCATAACGTCTACATTATGAGAAATGGAAACACGAAAAATACACAGACGTATTATATAGTAGCAGACCTAACATTAATAATAAACGCATATAGTCGACGTGTGGCAATTTTAGCTCAGTGAACTACGGGCTCTTTTAAATATAAATATTGCTTGTTTCCAAACGAAATATATACTAGAGTTTAATTTAGGAATTAAAAAATATGTTCCAAGCATAAGCCAGCCAAAACAACCCATTTTCAACAACCATTCTTCGCATCTATTTGGAAACTGGCTCACAGTTCCTTCTAAAAAATAATCAAATAAAAAGGTGGTATTTGGAAGAATTAAGGGTAAGCATAGATTTGTGTGGTTTTCTATAAGTACCTATCAAAATTTGCATTAAGGAAATTATACTTTTTACTTAACTAGGTATAACTTTATGTCTGCTTTGAAAATAAACATAGTAGGTATGTACTTCAGAAAATGATCATTATGTAGATAAATAAAATCCATCCATCCATCCATCAGCCTGTTTCGTCCACTGCTGGACATAGGCCTTTCCAGGATTTCACCACTCTTGGGCTTGGAAGAAATGCCCATACTCACACGCGCTGGGCAGGCGGGTTGGTGAGCGCGGTGCCGCAACCCCTGCACCAGTGACGCCGCTGCCCGTCACCAGGCAATTAGGGATGGATATACCGCCATCCATCGGTCCCAGGCATTGGTGGGCCGCCTGGTTTTGCCTGAGAGCTGTTCTCTTACTCTCCCCGAATAACTTCGGGAGGATTTGCGAGTAAGATGGTGGTACCTCCACAGTCGAGCCCGGCATTAGAGAAAAAATAAATAAAATAAAAATAATCAATTAAGATTGTTGCTACGGATAGCGTGGGAAAACGCAAAACTTAAGATTGTTTTTCTTATTTTTGAGTAAAAATGATTAAATAAATGTGATTAAAGATTGATGGCAGGGCGCGACTATAGTTTTATGTCATTTAGGATTTTCTACCATAGTTTTGTTATTTTATGCTATCCGTTGCATACTTACTGGCTGCAAACGATCCTGCCTACCTAACAACTTTAAGAGCGCCTTAAAGTTGTTATGCGGGATCAGTTACAAAATAATGCATAAAATAACAAAACGTTTATTTAGTGGTTTCAATTCAAAAATGAGAAAAATAGCGTTTTCCCCGCGCTGTCCCTTGCAACAACCTTAAGAACATCATCTCAGACCGTAATTTTTCAACAATTACTGTTACAAAAAATAATATACATCAATCAATTATTTCTAGGAAACTAATAAACTTTATCTTTCTTTGAATAACGATTTAAATGACACACTCATCTCTTAGTTAAATTAAATAAGATAAACTGCAAATCTTTAACTTAAGTTTGTTCTCCAAAATTAACACAATTAATAATAAAATAATCTACAGCATAATAATCAAGATTCGAAGGCACATTGGGCACACAAGTAACAACATTAATTTGCTTAAAAATATATTTTATTTTAATTTAAAAGTGGTCTTAGACCTCAAAACGTGCTTACTCGTATTCATATACAGCTCACAACTACAAACATAACCAAACGGACTTCATTCGTGAGATAGAATATCCGTGCGATTTAAGTAAGGTTAACTAAACAAAACTGCCAAGATCAACGTCTACGATTATACCAAAAATAATGAGCATAATATTTTATCACTCGGAAACCGAGGCTCACACACACAAGACCCCGATAGCATTATACAGGTGACTTTTAACGTAACCCCGATAATTTAATATTATTTTGTACGAGAATAAAACTGGTTTTATTAAAATCATTCAAAATTAAATTCATATATTTTTTTTAATTTAGAGTCTTTTGGAGGTTTTCGTAAAATCCAAAGAAATCAAGGTCACCTAGAGAGATAAGTTATATCGCGCGAAGTTATTTTTTTATTGATCCAACTATTTTGGACTATTTTAAACTAGTTCTGTATGGGAATGGCTAGGATAACCAGCCATACATTTTATTTCCAAGTAACATTTTTTTGTGATATTTTGACTTTTAATTTTAATTGTTTTTACATTTAAAATGTGTTCTACTAACATTTCCTAATAACCTCTAAAATTATCGGGTTTTTTTTTAAGTCTCCCTGTATATCTCTACATTGTCTCGGTCGTCAAATCAGAGTGTAATATCATTCGTTACATCTTTACTACCGGGTCTTTTATTTCACGTTAAACGCCTAATAAAATCCTTGTCTCACATACATTTTGGGAATTTGGGAACTCTGTTAATATATTGCAAAAGACGTTTGGGGGTTACGTATGTAGCAGGTAGTACTTTGGTATTACATTACAACAACAGTGCGACAAGGTTCTAAATGATTGTAAGTGAGGGCGGTGGTACAACGTAGCGAACTGCCATTTCATATTAAGGCGGCGTTAGTTATTCTTAGTCTCTTATGGACACCCCTTATAGATTTAAGGTTGACCAGGGTCACTACGATGATAATAAAGAAAACCGGATCCAAATCAGTTGACTGGTTTTTGAAATCCGTTGAGTGGTTTTTGAGTTAAAACGGAACATATAGAAAGACTGACAGACAAAAATTAAAAATGTTATGGCCTCAGTACAATACTAAATAACCATCCATTTCATTTAAAATTTCGCAAAAATATTCAATGTGCGTCTTATATTAATGAACTACTAAAAAAATACCGTTTTCCATTCTTATTAACACTGTTACGAAAAAAGTCGACAAGTGGATATTTTCTTCGACGGTAGATAAACTTTTTGCAACTGGTATGACACAATTATTAACAGACATAACACAAAACCATTCCTGATCCTTGTTAAATGGAACCTTGTCACATGTATAAACCCAGAGCCTTACACGAAATATGGTTGCTTTAGTCAGATAAACTGACTTACAGTAACTTGTTTCGGGACTTTTCTTGCTACTGGACAAATGAAGGATTTATATAAACAAAATGATAAAGTGATATTCAGAATATAAAAGGGACGTTAATTTTTTTACTCATACGTACACCGTGTTATATAAAAAATACGTGGTTTAATAATAAAAAATGCAACGACGAAAACAACATAATGGTGTCGATTCGGTGTAACACGACTTATTTGACAAGACTGACCTTAGTTAAGCGTCTTATCCTTGTCTTTTCCATACAGGAAGAAAAAGGCAGAATGCTTCAATTCAATTTAGTTCTGTCAAATAAGTTAAGTATTTTTACACCGAATCGATACTATTAGTTAGTAAACGAAAAATTTAACATAATCTGGGGAAGCAGTTTTATGGAGATAATAGATTTTCATTTGATAATGGAAGTATTTTTTGCATTATCACGTGGTAAAAGGCCCGAGTTTATCTACGTTCTGTGAACTAACGTGTGTGTTGGATATTTTCCCCTTAGTAGTCTATTCCAAGGTGAAATATTTATACGAAGGGAAACAAGAGATCCACTCCAAGACTATTTCTATGGTCTAATGGTTCAAATCCTCGACTACTAATCGCGTAGGGGCACATTTGTCTTCCGTCTGTGTGCTTTGGAAGGTACGTAAAGCTGTGCGGCCATATTTCAGTCCGAAATACGGCGACAGAGCTTACCACCATTCACACTGGGACGTAATAATAGTCAGTGAAGC
The DNA here is from genome assembly GCA_910592155.1 of Ypsolopha scabrella. Lineage (NCBI taxonomy): Eukaryota > Metazoa > Arthropoda > Insecta > Lepidoptera > Ypsolophidae > Ypsolopha > Ypsolopha scabrella. The sequence continues at coordinate 18,369,951 of OU342982.1, forward strand.
GTGGATGTACGAGTGTGGACTGTTACTTGGATTTCACAATCCATACTCGAAAATATTTCTGACACCGTCTCGGGGATTTATGTCGTAAAGATTTATGTATAAACCAACGTATACAAAGTATGTACAAATATTATAGTCCACTGCAAATCGTAATTTTGCCGTCGAAATCATTAGTGCACTAAGTCGAAATGTTGTTTCAGAAAAACAATTTTAAAAGAACATTAGAATCGCTTTTCTTGAAAGGAAATTTTCGATTTACTGCACTTTATCACAGCAGAGTTTTTCTTACGATAGATATTTTTTGTATCCTACCTATGTTTATACTCTAAAGATAGCATTCGGCTCCTAGAGACCGCGACCAAGCAACCCAGCGACCCTAGTCGCGCGTCGCGACGCAACTCCCAGCTTACGAATCTATGCGACTTTGGGTCGCCTGTCGGAACGGGTGACCCACACTGCGCTCAGTGTTCTTACAGTTGTAAAACTAGGCAGTTGTGTTCCAAGAATTATGTCGGTCGTTTTAACAACGAATAGAAAAAGATTCGTTCAGCAGTTATTGGAAGATGAAGAAGATGATATTCTGATATTAATTGTTTTATTCAGTACCGTTCCAATTCCTTGCCAAATATTTTCTCTGACGATGTTTTCTTTATGCAATTTTAGCCTAGTATGGGTTTTAGCTACTAATTCTATTAATATCTCGTCCTCATTCGAAGAAAACCCCGCCATTTTGATGTTTTTCTCGGCTAGGTCGCTCGACGACACTGCTCCCAGTGCGACCGGGTCGTGGTCGCCGGGTCGCTCACTGGCCACGCCCGCCGGTCGCGCGACGCGGTCGCTTGCATCCGTAGTCAGTGTTTTATATTAACTCATACAATGCAGTGGGTCGCGGTCGCGAGTCGCTTAGAACCGAATGCCACCTTTAGTTCAACTTACGTTACTGTTATGTATGGTTTTCCTCTTTTCAAGTCGTCTCACGTCTTTCTTCGGATATATAGAATGATTGGTTCCGCATACCGAATTTTTTATATTTATAGTGGAGTCAAGGTTTTGAAATTATACGAACCATCTTCTAATGAAATCATGATAAGGTTTCTATTTGTCGTTGCTGAAGTAAATGATTATTTATTTATTCTTGATTTATTTCTATACTTTTCGTTTATTCAAGCGTATTATTTTATTGAATTTAAGCATTTTTGTATTTTTTATTTTTTTTCCCGTTTGTTATTTGGATATATTTTTTACGTTACAATTAACTTGTTATAATATTAGTCTACATTAATCTAAAACTCTTAGTCTAAAACCTTTATTTATTTAAAGAAACTATTTTATTTGGCATAAAATTCCCAGATTGTCAGCTAAACCGACAATTTTTTTTGTGTTAGTTGCATAATAATTATTATTTATAGTTTTTTCATAGTAATAAAATTTCAATTAAGTATTTCATATCAATTTTTAATTCAATAAAATGATTAACAAAGCGTGATCAAAAGTTCCAAGTGATTCCCTTTCCTCAAGGCGGTAGCACTAATTTCATCATATTTTAAGACCTAAAATTTAATGTGCTCACTAAACAATAATTTAATTATATCCTTTGAGATGTTCTTAGCAAAGGGGCTAAAGAGAAAGTTACCAGGGTGGTAATGTTATCTATCTATATTCACATCTATACCAGTGGTTCTTGAACTTTTTGTAGCCACGGACCACATTTATAATTTCAAAAACTCCACGAACCCCTGCCAAAGAAATTCTTAGGAAAAGAAAATAAAGCATAACATAAAAATCACTTTTATTGGTTAGTTTACATTGAGTAGTACTTTATTTATTTATCGAAAAATTTAATGGCTAAGTACATGCAGAGTGCAGATCAATAGGTATAGGAAACGGGTTTGACTGAGCATTGCTTTACCTATATAGAAATTGTGGCAGTAGCAGCCCAAATTAGACCGAGGTCCTTGCTAGGGTTGGCTACATCAATTTGATCGATTTTGTTGGCAGTCAATCCGTCACGAACACATAAAACTACTTTTTACATTTATTTGATATTTTTAGATATATTAGATAGTTTCAAAACTAAGTTAGTGAAAAGGATACCGTTGTTGAGACTCAGTATGTATAATAAATAATTATGTTAAGAGGAACTGAGTGGCTGAGGACCCTGGAACTTGTGTCACTGACCTCTAAGGAGTCCATGGACCCCAGTTTAAGAAACCCTGATCTATAATATACTAATAATAAAGTGGTGACAAATTCGGGGCCATACATTGAATATTTTAAAAATGAAATATGTTATTTTAATTGTACTGAGGCCAAAACTAGATTTTTTTGAAATTGTCTGTTTATATGTTTCGTTTTAACTGGAGAACCACTGAAGGTCAACAAATATGGGGCCATATGGGATACTCAAAAAATAACGCTCAAGCCGAAAGCGGGGAATAGATTGAATAAACCCAGGCGGAGCCGCGGGCAAAAGGCTTGGTATTATACTCCCTCGGTATGTCTGTATGTGTGCTCCCACTCAACGGATTTGAATGCGGCTTTCTTTAAGCGTCCGTATAATGCTAGCACAATTTCAAATGAGCACATCACAATGTGTTACTTGGTTACTCGGTATAGTTAAAATAATATAGACAGTAGACTATAGGGCTAAATCTTTAAGTTTGCTCGAAAGAAAAAAATACGAAATTACCTCTAAATTTCATGTTTTTCGAGTGTTATAGGGCCTTCCTATTACCTAGGGGTTTTTTCATTTTTATGGAACAGTCTGCAGCTGCTTTATACTAATATCAGTTATATTATGCAAAGTTTCAGATCTAATTTCAAGTATTCATTTAATGCTATCGGTTTATTGTACGGTTTGGAGGTAACTTTGTAATTTTTTTCTATCGAAAAAATGTAATGGAATCAAGTTTTCACAACAGCATGGACATAGCTTTAGTCCTCAACTTCATCATATATAAATTTCAGAGTGATTGTTGCAGTATTTATTGGTATAAAACAGGATCATGCGAAGCGATGAGAGGTATTATATACCCTTAAGTGTCTGTTAAAAATGGTTTTCGTTCTCATGTCGATATTCATTGTTGCCCCTCGTCTTAAGGCGCATGGGCACGCCACCGGCACCGTTTTAATACAAAGTTTGATAACCCCTTTGATTGTTTTTCGTTATAGACTAAAGTTTGAGATCTCTAGGTAGTTTAAAACAGGCATTTCCAAAGTCACTATCTGGTTGAAGGTGGCATGCCTGCGCCTTAAGTCGACCAAATAGTCGTCTTTTTCTCTTTAAATCGAATCGAATTGAACTCCTTAGTAATAACCGGTTTGGTTAAATATAGGCAAAAGCCACAAGTCATGATAGGAAGGTCGTGATATGAGCAATTTTATGAATTATAGCTGGATTCAAATCTTTAATTAATTGCAACCATAGACTGGACTCTAGTAAAACTAGTTAAGAGCGAGTTGAATGGATACAGAGAGTTCCTTTCCAAAAGGAGTTCTTCGGGTTTGTAAGTTATTCCGTTGATACATAGGTAACACTAAAAGTTTCCGGAACTGGCCACTTACATAAACAATATTTAAAAATTTATTGCAACATTTGAAAATAGAACTCTTTGGCTGTAGAATGCAGTTTGTTTCATCTGACTGTCTTTTGTTTTTACCTTGTGGCGCCATTTAAAAAATTGTGTGTCTGCATCAACATGGATTTAACTCGGGAAAATTTTCATAGTATGATTTTCTACGATTTTAAGTGTAATTTGACAGCTCAACAGAGCATCGCTCGGCTTGAAACAGCTTTTGGCAATGAAGCACCATGCAAGACGACTGTTTATAGCTGGTTTGCAGAATTCAAGCGTGGTCGTATCAATCTCAGTGACGAATCTCGCGATGGTCGGCCGTCCACCGCTGTGACCAACAAAAACATCGATGCTGTGCGCCGTATGATTGAAACAGACAGGCATGTGACCTACCATGAAATTCGCGCATCCTTAGAAATAGGCATGAGTCAAATACAATCAATCCTACACAAACATTTGGGTGTGAGAAAGCTGTGCTCGCGGTGGATCCCACACAACTTGACCGAGGCTCAAAAAACGGACCGCGTCACTTGGTGCAGTGCCATGCTTACCAGATTCAACGAAGGTGCGTCAAATTTGGTGTGGGACATAGTAACAGGTGACGAAACATGGATTTATTGCTACGATCCCAAAACAAAGCAGCAATCGAGCGTATGGGTCTTTCAAGATGAGCCGAAACCAACCAAAGTGGCGCGCGTGAAAAGTGCATCTAAGCGGATGATTGCTTCTTTTTTTAATAAAACTGGACACGTGGCTACTGTTGCTTTAGAGAATCGTCGTACCGTGAATAGTGACTGGTACACGACCATTTGTTTGCCGGAAGTTATTGACGAACTCCGTAAAAATAACCGTAAACGCCGTATCATCCTGCACCACGACAATGCTAGTTCTCACACGGCCAGACAGACAAACGACTTTCTGAAGACGAAAAATGTAGAACTCATGAGTCATCCCGCATACAGTCCCGACCTGGCACCTTGTGACTTTTTTCTGTTCCCAAAAATTAAGAACCAATTACGCGGTCAACGATTTTCATCACCAGAAGAGGCTGTCGAGGAGTATGAAAAACACGTTTCAGAGGTCACCACAGGGGAGTGGCACAAAAGTTTTCAAAACTGGTTTGATCGAATGAAAAAGTGCATAGACGCCAAGGGAGATTATTTTGAAAAACAATAAATTAATTTTGTACCTTTAATAGTATTTTTTCATATTCATTCCGGAAACTTATAGTGCGTCCCACGTATATCACTTGAGTGATTAATGGAGAAAAGGGAACACTCTGAGTGGTGGTATTAATTTCGTTGGTTTTATTTATACGCATTATTGTAGAGATTATTGGTTTTAAAAAGAGTAAGAAAAGAAAGAAATAAGGTTTGATAAAAAAGGAGCAGCAAAAAAATTACTTTTTCACTTCTCATGCTCTTAAAGTTCTTGTTTATGCTAAGTTTAAGCGGACTAAAATGTTCTAGTGCATAAAAGTGTTTACTTCTTCTAAGACAATGGCAATAGACCTTACAGCCAAATACACAGTACAACTTCATTGCCAAACTTTTTCAAACTTAATACTGTTCCCGCTAAGATTCTATAATTTTAGCGCAAACTGACAGGACAGCGATGAGCACGGACTCTTCAGACGATGCTCAGAAGGATATTCAGTGACTTAAACAAATATTATATGAAATAAATAAACCTCAGACATGCATGTCTAATTATTTATTTACGTTATTTAGACAAGGCTTTGTGTGCTAAGTTACCTTCGCCTTCCCAATGGGTGGCAGAATTAAAAAAAAAAGTACTTTTTTCTCTGCAGTACATTAAAGTTGTTTGAATATTTAAATTTGCAATAAATATTACTGAAAGTCAAATATGTCATCAAGTGATGATGAAATAATACTTACTCCTAACACATTAATGGAAAGAAACGCAAAGTAAGTTGTTCAGCAGATATTGCCGCCAAAATCTAAGCAAATATATCTTAAAAGCTATGAAAATTTCATGTATTGGAGAAGCGGAATACAAGACAATACGTCTATTATCATTTTCTCGCAATCGAAGTGAAAAGCAGAGTGTTGAACTCGGCTACAAACGAGCCATATTACCTCCAATTATAGCTGCCTTCGCCAAGGCTCAGGATATGGCTCGTTTTATGCACTCGTATAACAATCTACTATTTACCTCAGTGATTATCTTATGCATTTTTTGAGGCATATTATTCGGTTCTTTTTTTATCCAATATAACAGAATCCTAAAAATTGACATAGAACAAAACTTTTAATATTTTTCGACTTAAGTGATTTTGTAAAACTTCGCATGACTGTTAATTCTTTTCAAATTAGGGACAGTCATAAACCAGACTTTTAAAATCAAAATGTTAAAATTAACATTTTATTTCATGTTGTTATTTTTAGCTAAATGTCAGCTACTGTTTACAGTTTGTTTATAAAATAAAATAGGTTAAAGGAGAAAAATAAAGTTTATGTTTGTGCGTTAATACAGAATAAACTATTTTATAACAAACTAAACTTGTTTACATCAACTAATAATTTTTTGATCGTATAATTCTTGACATGTCTTTTTAACCGACTTCAAAAAAGGAGAAGGTTCTCAGTTCGACTGTATTTTTCTTAACTATGAATAACCTGCATATAACTCGGTGGCGCAATTGGTAGCGGGCTTGTCTGGGAAACAAGAGGTCGCAGGTTCGAATCCTGGACCAAGGAAGTTTTTCAAATTCTTGTCTTTACATTTGTTTCTAATTTATCTTTTCTGGTTTGTAATGCACTCTAATAATAATATTTAACCTGTGTATATTTCAAACTTCAAAATCTTCGATTGCGCAGACGACACTTCAGGCGCATGCGTAGTGCGTATTGCAAAGTAGCTGTTACGACGATAGCACGAAATAGGACAAAATAAATACTTTTCTCATGGACGCGATAAACGGAAAAAAATAGTTTTGTAGATCTATAAATAGTATTTAGTATGGTTAAAGAATCATTAAAATAGCTTCAAGCATTCGAAAGGAGTGGGAAAATTCTTGCGCAAATTATAGGAAACTTTTGATTTGTTTTTGTCAGAAGTAAACAAAATTTATTTTTTATTAAAATCTGAATTTATTTTTGACTAGCCTTTGCCCGCAGCTTCATCGCGTTCAGTGAATCTTTGCCCCGTTTTCGGCTTGTATGAACATCCCTTATAGCTTATGTGTTGTCCAGAGTCACTACGATGATAATAAAAAAACCGCATCCAAATCCGTTGAGTGGTTCTCGAGTTAAAACGGAACAGACAGACAGACAAAAATTCTAAAAATAGTTGTTCCGGCCTCAGTACAGTACCAATAAACAATTTCATTTATAATTTCGCGAAAATATTCAATGTACAGACACGACTTTTTTACTACTTTACTACTTTATTATTAGATTATTGTGTCATGTAATATTTTTTAGTGTATAGGTAATTTATTAACTGTTTGGCCCACCTGTTTAGCAGGAGTAGGCCTTCAAAAACAGGTCTAATATTGCGGTTTGACTTTATTGCGGACGCGCTCCATACTAAGCATATAATACAATATAAGGTCCTACAATTCAAAGTGAAAAAAAATTAATAGATGATAGAGTTTCGGACCACATCCACCAAAAACAAAAAATTTCGCGCGAACTTTTTTTTGCCTTTCCATAGAAATTTAGTCAGCTGATTCAACCACTTAATACTAGGTAGTAAAAAAAAAATTTGAGCAAAATGTTTTTTTCCCTCTGGAATGTGATCAGTTAACGATATATGATCCACCCTAGAATTATTTTCACTTATTATTGTAAGACCTTATATAATATAATACAATACATATAGCTATAAGGTGACTTTTATTTATACAGCCAAACTCATACTGGAGGCTTGGTAAGTGATCAGTAAAACGGATCGATAACACTTTTTGCTAATTTCACAAAATAAAATCTTGACGTCTGCGTCCCATAGATTGACTCGGGGCTGGACTAGCGTTTGTAAGGAACACGAAAAGAATAATTTACGAATTTCAGAAAAAGGGTCATCGAACCTTACACAGCACTTACCGAGTCTTCAGTAAGAATTTGGCTGTATAAATTAAAGTCACCTTATATAGGGTGAAATTAAATCAACTGACCAAATTCATACTGGAGACTCGGTTAGTAATCAAGAACTAGGTTCAATAATCCTTTTGGGCAATTTCGAAAAACATTTTTTTTTGCTCCCTTTCTGGTTGGACTAGTTAAAGTACAATTCCTAGTGCAGGCACTATCCATCCATCAGCCTGTTTCGTCCACTGTCACTGCTGGGCTAGGCCTTTCCAGGATTTTTCCACCCTTAGCGGTCCTCCTGGAAGAAATGCCCATACTCACACACGCTGGGCAGGCGGGTTGGTGAGCGCGGTGCCGAAACCTTTGCACCAGTGACACCGCTGCCCGTCATCAGTCTGTTTTATATAAGGCCGGGTAATTGGGGATGGATATACCGCCATCCATCAGTCCCAGGCAATGGTGGGCCGCCTGGTTTTTTTGCCTAAGAGCTGTTCTCTTACTCTCCCCCGAACAACTTCGGGAGGATTTCCGAGTAAGATGGTGGTACCTCCATAGTCAAGCCCGGCATCAGCTCTACCACATTTTAGCACTATGGAGCTAAAAAAATTTTTTTTTTAAATTTCACCTGGACGTTCAGAAACGGCGGTCACACTTAGGGATCGTCAAAAACTGGGGTGATGGGTTCGGAAAATGTCATGAAATATCACAAGGGGGGAAGTCTAGTGAGATATCACATGTATTTACTTTTTCGTTAAACGCGCGATTTCTAAACCGAAAAGCGGCAGTACTTCATTTTCCAGAATTAAATTAGATTATACCTGTATTTAAAGTATCTGAAAATTTGTAAGATCCTTTGTACCAAAACAATGCACGTGATTTTGGAGAGAGGGGGGTTAAAAAGTTTCTAAAAAAAACCATAACGCGATTAATGGATGACCCCTTACTGTGAAGGCAAGAGGTCGCAGGTTCGAATCCCAAGGTTTTTTTCAAAATATTTGTCGCACTTGAAATTTGTTTCAATTCTTTTCTATTTTGTAAAATCAATGGATTTTGCAATAATTTATATGGACACAGTTTTCACTAATTTTTCGGGACAATCCCAGGTTTTTTATACGGATCCACTAGCATTGAAAAACATTTAATATAAAAAAATAACTCTATATCTACCTACATGAATACACTGAACTAGTGAACTAGTAGTAATTAGCTCACGCGGCCTATTGAAGTCAGGAAGTAAGTTCAGGCCGTGAATAAATTCAATTTGCAGTATAATTATTTATTAGGGTGGCTCAAAATTCCACTTTTTTAGAGTTTGATATTGTAATGGCCGAATTAATTTAAAGAAATCTATTTAAGGCAACGATTACTGCTGGTGACGGGTATGTGCGTCTCACTTACTCGCACGACTCGTCCCGTATTGACATCTCCTTCGCTCGATGGGGAATCAAGTTGTGAACGCGCTAAAATATACGTAAATAACTAATTACAATTATCATAACTAAAATTCATAAAAAAATTTCAAGGGAGATCATTTGTTGTTATAACATCTTCAATTTGACTAAGTTTCAATTTGTTTTTTCGCATACTTAATCAAGACACATCATTTCAAATATTCTGTAGTTTATCTTTTTCTGTTTTTTTACTGTCATAACGTCTGTTTAAAACCAGCCACTAATTTCAACTTTCAAGGTAACCAGCAGGTAAAGCACTCTTAGTCTTTTGAAGACCCCAATGAAATAAAATAAAAAATATCGGACTACATCTTCTGCTCCCGCATTTGATTTAAAATTATACAAAAGTTAAGAAAGAAAAAAGATATGGAATAGCCACCCGTATTTTTATATCGTTCGATTGTTGTGAATTGTATCATACATAAACATACCAATAGGTATTTAAATTTTAGTAAGGTCTAACTTTTAATTTTAGTTTGGTTGGTAATTACTTATTTTTTGGCTATTCAATAACCCGTCTTAAGGTTCAATCACGCTCCATTGTCTATTGTTCTTCCTCTATTCTTGCTAATACATATTTAAATCAAACCAGTGACATACTGAAGAGACAAGTTGAAACTTCAACTAATGAATCTGGAAGAAACGAAGGATCAGGTCAGGATCACAGCAGATAGAGACTTGATCACAGAATCACAGCAGATAGAGACTATGGAAGAGAGACATAAGTATATGTATGTATCCACCCAAAAAGTACAAATGTTCTTATTTTTGATTCTTACTCACTATAGTATAACTAAACAAAATTCTTTTTGAATCTGAATTAAGTAATTTTGGTCACCTTTTGAAAAAGCGCTTTGCTTTTTTCGAAAAAGTGTCTGTAATCTTGAACCTGCACCGATTGACCAAAAATACGTTTTTAAAGTAAAAGAACCTCACCTCAAAAATTCTGCTAATGATTTCACCAGCCTGCGAGTAGCTGCCCATCATCCTTGTCAGGGTGCTGAAGCTGGTGTTCTTATGGAGGAAGGCCTCTGCTTGAGCCCCAGCAGTCAGGACTGGGATCCGCCAGGTTCCAGCGTACCTCGCCACGGGGGCTATGACATAGTCGCAGCCAGGGCCAATGAAGGCATCTGGAAAAGGGAGGAGTTTTAGAAGGAATTCAGATCAAAATTCAGTTAACGAACAGTAATAGTAGACATATTGAAGTGAGGTGTTTACTTATATAACAGTTTATTTAATATCTTTATTCTTGAAAAGGCAGGTTTTAGTTTTTATCCTTAAATGGTTTAGTGAAGAAAACAACCAAATTAAATAGAAAGATTCATAGCTAGGGTTTTTAGTAAATACGTTATATCGTAAGATTTATTGCTGTTCCACCACACATTTCATCAATTTAAATAAAATAAAAATAAATCTAAAGTAGACTTACCAGCAGACCCATTGACATAGAATTCAAAAGCTGCCAGAGGTCCAAAAACAGAAGAGCATTGGGTATCTCTATAATCAACCAGTATAGTCCACCCTGGTAAAGGGCCGTCAGGTCTTGTCACAGCCGGTATTGCCATCTCCAAAATTGGCAACACCTTCACCAAAGAAAACACTTCGTTTGGATCAGCCGGGAGCAGTACGCCTAGTTTCACAATTTTATTGTGAAATTGTTGCCTTTCTGGGGTTAAATTGAAATTGATCTTTTTCACATAATAAGGATTATTAATCAAATCGTGTGGGTAACCAAGGGCGTTTGAGTCATCGATTATGTAACTATTGATCATGTAAAAGTCATGTAGATCTGTTATATTTATTGCCGTGTTATTTTTGTGGAACTTATACATGGGATATTCGTGTTCATGTTCATTAGGGTTTAGATACTTTGTAACTTTCCCATCATCTCCATCTCTGCTTGAAGCTCTTCCTTTACGAAGATTATTTCTTTGATCTTTGATGGCTCTATCATGATAGATATGCCTTGATTTTTGTATTATACTGTCTTCATATTTATACCTTCTTATATTATGTACATTATTAACACTAACATCACACAAAGCTATCACATTTATAATACACAAGTAGATTATAAGAAACGAAAGGAAACTTGGTATTTTTAGGGTTTTGGCAATTATTTTTATACTGTTTTTAAGCGCGTGTGCTTGAACTTTGTCCAAATGTCCATTGATTTGTTCAACTGCATTTTTCCTACTATTTTTAATGTTTTTTGTTCTCTTTTCAACGTAAGCTCTTCTTTTTCTTTCCTTTATTTCACTTTCACTATTTAGGAGAATCGCATCTACGATTTCCTTTTTCATTTTATTTATTTGTTTTAACTCATTGTTTGACTTTGTAATTTTTATTGTTTGTTGCACTTCACTTCTTTCACTTCATTTTAACTAAAATAAATAAAATTATAATTATTATTTTTTATTTCGATAAGCTATGATTCTTTACGAATGCTATGATCTCGGAATGAACTCTAGATTTCGTGGTTTTGCGTGTGTTTGTATATCAAACATTACATTTGTCTAGAGACTAGACAAAGAGACCCGGCTAGTCTTTTTATCATCATATAATATATCATTAAAAATTCAGTCACGGTTACCGCGAGCGATATTCATACGCAATAAAATAATTATATGCTATAATGTGCGCGTCAATCATTCAGTGGATCTATACTTTACGTGACCAAAATTATGAACAACAATACAATCACAAAAACATAAATCTAAACATTAAAAAAAAAAAACTATTATGTTCGGTCGCCTACACGACAACGATGGCTATACAAAAGGCTGTCATATTTGTTAAGATCTTCATGTTTAGTTCTAAATTAGTTCTTGCCATATTTGATAACCTTATGAATAAAACCAATATAGACCTAATTGACGGATGGATCAACAAGTCCATAAACCAGCTAGTTAAATGTGGGACCACCTATCTGAATGCTGAGTTCAGGTACAAAAAAATCTGTGGTGATTCACCTCTGTTTATTTTATATTTGCTTGTTAAAAATGTTTTCTTTTGTTTTCTTTCTGTCATGTTAAATAATTAATAATTTGTTGGCACGATGATGTGTAATACGAAACCGGTAGCCTAAGTTAGAATAAAAATAAATATATGTGGAATAAAAGTACAAGAATTTGTGTATAATTTATTCAAGATGATATTCCACCAAGAACCATCAATCGAATCCATCCAATATTACAAAAAAATCAATTTATTTGATCAATGAATATTTAAATATTTATGTAAATATTTTTATATATATAATAATACTACCTTACACTCTCGAGTGTAAGTAAGCTTACAAACGCAAAATATATCTTTACTCAAAACGAATCAAAGGAATAAAAAAATATCTTTCAATTTATTCAAATACACAACAAGGTAACTTTTTTCTGTTTAACTATTTTCTTTGTATTTTTATGAAAGAAATAACAAAGCGCACGTAATCGCTTTATACTACACCCACGGAAAAATTTACTATTTAAATTTCATAAATTAGACGACATTTTGAGTAGAAATATTTTGCAAATTGAAAATTCAGACGAAACAAAAGAAAGTGGCTTTTTGTCTTTTGGCATTATTGAATATATTTAAAAAGAACCGGACAAGTGCGAGTCAGACTCGCCCACCGAGGGTTCCGTACAAATTATTAAAAGTAAAAAAATATATACAATAAGATTTGGTCACCCGTACACTTATTACCGCGCATACCGTTGCTTAACCTCGATGATTTCTTAATGATTTAATTACAAATGTACAGTTTTAAGATTTTTTCCTATACTTGTAGTATTAGACGGTATTACTTGCCAAATTTCATAGTTCTAGGTCAACGGGAAATACCCTATGAATTTTGATTCCCTTGAGAGTGTCGAAATACAAGTTTAAACGGCCGTATCCTTTTTTTAAGTTAACTTAGAAGTTTGATGTTTTCACACCTTCAAGTTACTGTACATTTGAGAATATGGTTTTAATTTCAACTCGATACCTTCCCGCGTTCCTGAGATAAAAGGTCTTGACAGACAGACGGACGGACAGACGGACAACAAAGTGATCTTATAGGGTTCCGTTTTTTTCCTTTTGAGGTACAGAACCCTAAAAATTTAAAAGAAAACATCACGTTAACAATCGACTTTCATATTCTTTTTCTGCCCGCTTAGCACGTTAACAATGGATTTTCATATATTTTTTCCACCCGCATCCTTTTAATTTTCTTTGACAGTATTGAAGTACATTCTGCATCGTTTTCAAAAAAGGAAGAAGGTACTGTCCGAGTAGTAAAAACCCGTTTTACTTTAATCTGATCCCATCCATCTATAATAAATCTAATAGTTAGTTTGTTTGTGATCTTAGGTATAGTTCGCAATCGATCAACGGACCGAGATGTAGTTTGCAGGAAGATTGCTCGTGAACCAGGATGATAGACTGGCTAGAAATTAGCTAGTCCTTTAGAATGGACTAAGCTAAAACGAAATCCGCACAGGCGAAGCTATTTAGTATTTAGTGAAAAGTATTACTTTTAAACAAGGTGTCAATGAAACAAACAAGTTTGACGACATCTTCTAAGGAAGTGCGCTTGCGCATTATTATTTATCATGTTCTGTGATTCCTTTCCTTTTCAAATTTGTAAGGAAGAAATACCTTCAATTTAGCTTCATTTGGTCATCCCAGAAGAAAACAGCAGTACACGGATCATACCAGATATAACAACAAAAATTACCAGCGACGTATTTTTGGAGTTTCTCGATTCGCTTCAGAATTCCTGTTCTAATAATGTATTGAGTATATCGATTTATTTAGTCTAAACGTTAACGCATGTGTAAACTATAAATAAAACATTAATTCTATTGTTAATTTATAGTCTAGACAGCAGTCGCACCTCCATACCTACTCGGGCATAAATATGTGTAGGTATTATAACTAGTATACATTTTATTTTCAGAGGTCCATCCATCCACCCATCAGCCTGTTTCGTCCCCTGCTGAACATAGGCCTTTCCATAATGCCCATACTCACACAAGCTGGGTGGGCGGGTTGGTGAGCGTGGTGCCGAACCCCTTGCACCAGTGACTCCGCTGCCCGTCACCAGTCTGTTTATATAGGGCCCGGCAATTGGGGATGGATATATCGCCATCCATCGGGCCCATTTTCAGAGGTATAACGTTAAAAATAATTTAGCCAAGTGCGAGTCGGACTCGCGCACAAAGGGTTCCGTACCACCACATGTTACGGGTATGGAACCCTAAAATCTATTACCTCGGTAAAAGCTGTCATAAAAGTCATCGATCGAGTATTGGGACTTTAGGTTGAAGTTTTTAAATTTTCATTTTTCTTATTTGTCGTGATAGAGGCTATAGTAACACGTATTATGTGATTTTTTTAATTTTCTACCTATTACGGTTGAAGCTGTAGACCCCTGTGACAGACGGGCGGACAGACAGACAGCGGAGGCTTAGTAATAGGATTCCATTTGGCACCCTTCGGGTACAGAACCCTAAAAATGCACACACCAAATGGTTTTATCTTTTGGGATATCGACGCAAATAATTTTGGCAAAAGGATCTTTGATCTCTGCCTAAGCCTTCGGAGACTGGCGTGGGTTTTTGATATTTTTTTCTTTGTTGCCGCTTGAAAATACTCTTTTTAAGACTTACATGTTCTTAACAGATACTTGTTATAGTATATATACCTATATATTATATAGGATGAAACTAAATGAACTGACCAAATTTATACTGGAGACGTGGTTAGTTATCACTATCAGGAACTAGGTTCAGTAATCCTTTTGGCCAAATTCGAAAAATAATTTTTATTGCTCCCTTCTGTACTGGTTAGACTAGTTTATAGACTAGTTTAAGTACAATTCCTACCTAAACCAGTCATTGCAAGAAAGCAAAAAAAAAAATATTTATCGAATTTCACCAAAAGGGTAATTAAAGCTTGTTTCTGATCACTGAGTCTCCAGTAAGAATTTGGTCGGTTGATTTAATTTCACCTAGTATACAGAATAGACTGTAAGCTAAAAGTCATCAAAGGTGAATGCCCAAACTTTATGGTCTTCTATGCTCGGTATAATATACTCACTAACATTATTTTTTGTTTGCACTGCCCACACATTAAATCTGCTTGTCAATCAAATTCATGTTTTTTTGGGCAAACGATCTAACCACATCCTATTAAGAGAATAGGTTCCGATTGCATTGATCGCTGTTACTAAAAAATAAATAAAAATAAAAATGAAATCTTTTATTTCGGACAACTTAGATCCATAGTATGTTAGTAAGACTTATTAATAAATATTACTAATAAAAATCCATGCGGAAAAATCTGTAGTGCGAGAGGGACGAATTCTGGAAAATTATCAAAATGACGACATTTATCACGAATTTTATTATAAAAAAAAAACTAAAGTTTGTATCAAACATCTGTTCGGATAACAGTATAATAAAGTTTATACAGATTTTAATTAATAAATAATATAATATGATTTTGCTCAAATAATGTTAAAACTCGATATGAAAACTTTTTTTGGAGTCATCTTTGATTTTTTTTGGCTCAATGTTGGAATGACTTCTGAAGATTCTGTTTCGAGAAGAGTGTGCATTATATTCTTGACAGAAGTCCAAATTTTTTTCAAATATCTAGTATTGTTGATTCTTCAAACAAGGAAGAAAAAAAAGATTTTCGAAACCTATCCTCTTTTTGACCTGCCGCAATGATTATACGATGCGTTGGACTTAGTACTGGTAGGTGCAGTATATTTCAGAGGCATTGACCCTCAACGTAGAGCTGATGCCGGGCTCGACTGTGGAGGTACCACCATCTTACTCGCAAATCCTCCCGAAGTTATTCGGGGGAGAGTAAGAGAACAGCTCTCAGGTACAACCAGGCGGTCCACCATTGCCTGGGACCGATGGATGGCGGTATATCCATCCCCAATTGCCGAGCCTTATATAAAACAGACTGGTGACGGGCAGCGGCGTCACTGGTGCAAGGGTTTCGGCACCGCGCTCACCAACCCGCCTGCCCAGCGTGTGTGAGTATGGGCAATTCTTCCAGGAGGACCACCAAGAGTAGCGAAATCCTGGAAAGGCCTATAATCTATATTAAGTCCATATTTTGTCCACGACCATCTAAAAATCGTCTTTCCGTCACTTAGGCAAAGATCTTTCTTCATTCTTCAGCCTAATTGTGAGCAATTTACTAAATGAAGGTGTTCTACGGGAGCATTAGAGACAGCATGGCAAAGATACCTAAGAAGCCTATCCCAAAGCAAAATAATAAATATTATTTGCTAAGTGGTAATATTAGCGGTGTTATAATAAATAGGGCCGACCACTAAATATGAAACCTGTATGTATTACCGTCTTTAAGATTGTAGAGCTGAAACAAATAACCTTGAAAATTATATTTAATAACTAGCTTTTGCCCGCGACTTCGTTCGCGTGGGTTTCGGGTATAAATTCGAATCAGACTTCCCATATATTAATATATTAGCCTTTGCCGTTTGCGTCTATTCAATATTTGCCCCGTTTTCGGCTTGGACGTTCTTTTATGAACACCCCTTGTAGTATATGTGTTTACCAGGGTAACTACGATGATAAAGAAAGCCGCATGCAAATCCATGGAGTGATACTCGAGTTATAAAATCGTTTATTCAATTTTTGCCCCGTTTTCAGCTTGGGCGTTCTTTTATGAACACCGCTTATAGTCTATGTGTAAGCAGTTCATTGCGGAATAGGAACGCAACCTTTAAAAAAAATAAAGTCATTCGAGTCGGAATCGTTCTTTTACTTACATGGCGCTGCGGAGTTGACCAGAGTAACCACAATGATAATAAAGAAAACTGCATTCAAATCTGTCGATTGGTTCTCGAGTTATAAAAGCGTTTATTAAATCTTTGCCCCGTTTCCGGCTTGGGCGTTATTTTATGAACACACCTTATAGTCGATGTGTTAACAGAGGTGACTACGATGATAATAAAAAAACTGCATCCAAATCCGTTAAGCGGTTTTCGAGTTAAAACGGAACATACAGACAGACAGACATAAATTCTAAAAATTGTTGTTTAGGCCTCAGTACAGTACCAATAACCCATTTCATTTAAAATTTCGCGAAAATATTCAATGTACAGATACGACTTTTTTACTACCTTATATTACAACTGAACCTATAACCCCCTGTAACAGACGGACAGACAGACAGACGGACAGTGGAGGCTTAGTAATATGGACCTGTTTGACACGTTTCGGGTACGGAACCCAAAAACCGGCTGTACCTGAGCCTAGAACATGAACAAAGCCAGATTTTCGAGGGTTCTTTTGAAGAAATTAGGACTATCTTAACATTGAAAAAAATATATTTAAATTAATTTATTTTTTGTCTAGGTGATCTACTTATAAACCATATACTGAGTTTTATATTTATGTCAAAACGAAAAAAAAATTTCCACCCTCTTTTTTTGGTTTTCAAACATTCTTTTCAAGAACGCGGCTAAGAGATCAACTTGATTTTTTTTTCATAAATATTTCAGTATTAGCTAAAAACCCTCCAATCTGCTGTTTCGCGCGTAAATATTAGTATTACGCGTCCTAGACAAATAGGTCGATTAGCTAACCAATAATCGCCTCTATCAAAAGCTAATAAAGTATTTGGCATTGGCCTTTTTGCGTTGGACGGGTAATGACATTTTTTCCTAGCCTATGCCATACCCTTAAGACATTCAAATGACAAAAGGAGTAAGGTACCTTTTTATGGTACTCTTTCAATATGGTCAGTAAAACATTAAATTTCAGTTTTGTAGATACTAAACTCAGTACTGTTGCGACAACGCTATAGTTTAAGCCAACGCACAATTACTTCATGAGACCATTTATGTAGGGCGGATATGAGGTTTTAAAACTAATTGCGATACGCTTCAGAATATTAATCATCCGCATAATGATATTGAATGTTTCTTCAGCTAAAATTAGACCCTATGACTCATGCAAGACATAAAGTCTAAAATAGGATGACAGGGACGCGTGATTACAATAGCCTGTTGATTTCGGCCAGGTACTTGGCTCAATCACTCAGGTGTTTAAAGTAGGCACCCTCACTTTAATCCCCAGAGTGTTTGGGCCAGTGCAGGGGCCGAAATTAACGGGCAATTAAAGTCTGCGTTTTATAATACTGCAAACTGCAAAGCCCCGAGAGGCAGGTGTAAACGGTGGAGTGTGAGGTTTATTGATATAAGAAAACAAACCCTTCTGTAGATTTGTAAATTTAATGTAAGGCACATAAAATCAAGTCTACGTAGGTACGTAGTATATTATGAATTTAAACTTTATTTTGCACTTGTATATAGAAACAAATCTTCTATCAAATCATTTTTAGTAATTATTTTAAATAATTTTATAGAATATTATTAAGGAAAGTGATTATTTTAGTTTTCACTTTTTTCACAAGGCTGTATAGAATCAATACTTAGGTGTATATATATTATACGAGGCCTTTTGTGAGCTCTTTCGGATACTTTGTCATTAGAAGCACGACTTTTATCTTTTCACTCCATGAGCAATCTTTTTTAGTTGTTTAAAATTTATCAGATGAGCTTCTTAAGTCTTTTAAGAATTTTCTTGTATGTGGTGTAGTTCCAGTTATCAGAGTCATTTTTAGGGTTCCGTACCCAAAGGGTAACCAACGGGACTTAATTACTAAGACTCCGCTGTCCACCCGTCCGTTTATCACCAGGCTGTATGTTATGAACGGTGATTGTTAGACACTTGAAATTTTCACAGATGATGTATTTCTGTTGCCGCTATAACAACAAATACAAAAACTGGCAAAGTGCGAGTTGTACCCGTGCACTCCAATACAACAGGCATGATTATTTTGCCGTTTTTATAGATAATGGTACGGTACCCTTCGTGCGCGAGTCCGACTCGCACTTGGCTGATTTTTATAACATCAGTTACTCGTTCAAATTCATATTTAAGGTAATATCACTAATGCATATCACTAATACACTACTGATATACGACACTCACACTCACACACACACCTGCTCACACTTATTCACCCTCTCTTTCCCTTTCACACTCACAAACACCCACGCTCATGCACATTTTATTTATTTTGTTAGTAAACTTAATTTTAAATTTAATTAAAACTTAAATACTTCTGTTAAAATGTACTCTGGAAGAGCGGAGCCTCCTGGTACAGGCATTATATATGCTTAAAAGGAGGCTTCATTCACTAATTAATGTTAAGCATGTACATTTGTTTAAGGAAAAATAAAAATTTATTTATTATTATTATTTATATCACTGACAAACAGATCATTAGAGATTTTTTCAGGTAGGATTGGCTCACTGAAAATCCTCTCGATGACAACACTACTGTTTGGGGTTTAAGCAATCGGCTAAAAAATGTCATTAAGTAATACCTTTCTTAACGCAACTGTTTAAGAGTTTTGAGATTTGCAATTCCCTCTTGCTTTAGTGGTATGGAGTGCAGTAAATTGCGTAACGATCTAGGTTTTAGAGTAAGCATATCTGAACTTCAATTATCTACTTTAAAAGCCCGAGTGGTTGGGCCAAGCACCTGGCCAAAATCAACAGGACTTTGTAATCACGCGACAGGGACACTTAAGAAAGCCTTCGGAATCCTAATATAAACTTCGGCGTGAAATATGTACTATCAGCAAGATTCCCGTCTATCCAGTTTTAAATCTTTGTTGCTTGCATGTGGCGATGTGGCGATCTCAGCTAGCCCCTCCTTTTATTTTATTTACCAATGAAAGTTTGACGTTTTATTTCATTTACCAAAGAGTATTATGACTCATATTGGTAAATAAAATAAACGGCAGGGCTAGCTGAGATCGCCACATGTAAGCAACAAAGTTTTGAAACTGGATAGGCGGGAATCTTGCTGATGGTACGTCAAACAATCGCTATACAGGGTACAGATAAGGTTTTCAACTTCTGTATAAGGGCTGTTACTCTGAATCTGGGGTTCATAGTATAAGCCCTCCCCAGCGGTGAAAAGTGACATACAACACTGATTAGAGAACAACGTAATTTTGTAAAATAGCTCTAAGTTCATAAACTGGTAACCTGAACAACAATAAATCAAAAAACTAAGACAAACAAAAAAAAAAAAACGGCAATTTTCCTTAATAACCCCAATCTTGCTGGAGGTCTTTAGAAGTGCAATTAACAAATCTTTTAAGGTTAAACAACCAGGCAAGTACGAGATGTATCCGGCATTAGGGGTTCCGTACCTTATGAGAAATCATAAAAAATTATTCCATATGGGAATTTATGGCTAACAATCCGTTTTTATTATCAAATAGTAACAAGCTATTAGTCCTTACAAGAGAAAAAATACTAAAGTAGACCTTGGGGTCATTTAAAACCCGTAAAATACTAAACTAAGAAAAGCTTTTTTCAACTATCTGTATGGTTCTGATTTACGTATAAGCTACAATTAAGAGACGATTTATGTATTTTAATAGCCCTTTTAATGTCTTGATTAGTTTATGATTAAACCACTAGATGGCGTTCTACACCAAGTCACGTATCAGGTTATCAGCACAAATGAAGTCACGGGCAAAGTTACAGAACTATCGCCTTAAAAATTGACCCCTTAAAAACTAAAGAGGAGTCCGTCTTTAAAGGCCCAAATCATAATTCCTTTAGTAGGCACAGGTCATGGGTTTAAATTCCGTAAAATCCTTGTTCAGCTAGTTCTTTACGTACCATAGAGATGGATCCACGTATCCCACTTTAATCTGTTAGGTGTATACAAGCAGAGACTCTTTTCGGTACCGTTTGAATGGTTAATTACCGGATACAAATTTCAGTACAAGTTAATGTAACCAAATACTCCTTTTTTCTACACTTGTTTAACCGTTTTCCCATTTTTATACCGTAAAGAGGGTGGAGCGTCGCGAAGGCGGGCTGCGCGGGGCGGAGGCGTAAAAGAAAGACCAAAGTTCGGTACCGTAATTTGTACACCTGTACTTTAACCCTAAACTTTCTTAAGCTAAAAACGAGAAAGTATCGTAAAAAAACGGTATGACATCATACCGAAATGTTAGGGTACCCTTATTTAGCAGTTGATCAGTCCTTGAACCAGCGCCATAAGATCCGAGTTCAATTTGCAACTCGATATTGTTGTGAAATCGTTTGTCGAATAACCGCAAGTACCTGTGATTGGATACCGTCGTACTTCAATTTGCAAATTAACCCCACTGGACGGTATAGCTATTGTTTTACTGTTCTTGTAGCGATAATTAGAATTAAGAGGGTTCAGGGTTCAATTTTTTCACATTTGACTGCGGAATCCTAATACAAATTATCATGCAGTACCATAGTACCATAGTACCATCAAAGAAACTGCACCTGATCCGCTTATCGCAATAGGCTTGTAGACAGGGTAAACAAAATATTATTCTATTTAGTCCGTCATTTAGGTTATCAAAAAATATGGAACACTTACTTTTTCTTTTGTCAATCAAACAAAAAATGACAGAGATAAAGCGTGTCAAAGTTTGGGAGTGGGGGAAAATGACGTCACTTCTGAGTAAAATTGTACCTAGATGTGACGTCACGCGGAACTTCAGCGGGCTATATCTTCATCATGTTTCGTTTAATTGAAAAAAGAAAAAATACATGTCCAATATTTTCAGATTATCTTACAGACGGACTAATTTAAAAAAAATTGTCATCATTCCTATTGTAACTATTACAATAGGGGTGATAAGATAGTGTGCTTGCGGATTTTTCTTAGATAGTACACACTATATGAACATAGTATGCTAATGTTTATTATTTTTCTCTTACGGCGTTGCCTCTCCATATTTATAACTAGCCTTTGCCCGCGGTTTCACCCGCGTTGAAATAGTTTTTGTTTACTCCTATAAAATCAGTCAATATTATGTATTAATATCGGACTGTTATAATACCTACAGTAAACACAGCTGGTGAAATATGTGTGTTGTGTGCCTCTGTTTAGCATTTTGTCTCTCTTTTATAGCTTTTCCATGGGAACAAAGGGAAAAAGTAGTTTTTGTCCTATTCAAAGTCTAGAAATACATTTATGCAAAATTTCAGCCTAATCGGTTTCGTAAGCATGGCGTGAAAGGGTGACACTTAACTTTTCTATAGAAACTTGAAAGCTCATTTTCATCCCGTGGGAACTGATTTATTGGATAAAAAGTAGCCTATGTCCTATTCCAGGTCTAGAACTACATTCATGTAAAATTTCAGCCCAATCGATTCAGCAGTTACGGCGTGAAAGAGTAACAAACATCCATCCATACATCCATCCATACATCCGAACTTTCGCATTTATAATATTAGTGGGAGGGATAAAAGGGCAAAGTGAAAAGTACCCGGAATAGAAGAGCCTGTATGACTAGGTTGATGGATGTAGAAGAAGCGAAAGAGGTGTATCAGGATCGTATCAGATGGAAATCTGTAGTCTCTGCCTACCCCTATGGGAGACAGGCGTAGGCATATGTATGTATGTATGTATGGGAGGGATAAAAGTAAAATCATAAAATTGCTCCTCGGTTTACGAGAGGAACCAGAAATTCTAATACAAAATATTATACGCAGACGGTAACGATTATCGAGACCCAATGCTAGGCTTACACTAGTTACAGGTTTAGAAAAAAAAACATTTTTTTCTCGGCCTTTTTAGGGTTCCGTACCCAAAGGGTAACCAACGGAACCCTATTACTAAGACTCCGCTGTCCGTCCGTCCGTCTGCCACCAGGCTGTATCTCATGAACCGTGATAGTTAGACAGTTGAAATTTTCGCAGGTGATGTATTTCTGTTGTATTTATGTTTTCATGATTTTTTTGCCGTTTTTATAGATAATGGTACGGAACCCTTATTGCGCGAGTCCGACTCGCACTTGGCCAGTTTTTAATTCAATGTTATTTACCTCATACCACAACGTTACTTTACACTTGCATGCTATATATCAAATAAATACATTATAATTTATATTTACAGTTACATTATTATTATTAATTTATATACAGTGTTTTTATATTCATTTACTCCGGTATTTGACTACAATGTTTTTAACTGTGACTGGTTTTTCAAAGTAAAACATAGTTGTTTGTATAACGTTACAAAACAGAAGGTTCAACCAACAAAAACACACTAAGCCAAAACAGACAAACAGACTCCGGCTATTACGTATGTGTATGTATCACACGATCAGGTTTTTTGTTCTAAACACGTCAAGTTGAATGTCGTAACTTGGCCATGACTCTGCAATGACCGTCGCGTCTAAAAATAACTTGGCGAGACTGTAGCCGTGCGCGGAGGTGGGTTATTTTTGTTACATTCAAGACTCCTGGCAGCTCAGGTTGTTTTAGGGACCCTTAGAAAACAAAACCCTTATAGAGAACCTGTCTTCAGTATAATTTAAAAACGATTGAGCCTATTGAGTTGGATTTTATCTTTTTGCAGATTTCGCCACTTTTTTTTCTCTTATACTTTTTCGAAACCGGTTCCGAGGAATAGCTTTACGGAACTGTTTTTGGTAGCATTTTTAAATGTAAAAAGCGATGTTTTGCTTTTGACCTTCAACTCTGGCTGAAGAAACTTTTCTTAGTATACAAAATATAACATTTATTATTTTTATTTAAATATCTAAAGCTGGTCTACAGCTGATATTTATTAGTCTCTAAACACGTGATGCTTATTGGAGCTAGATTTCAATAGAAAAATATGAAACAAAACGTAGCAATTGGTGCAGTTTTATTGTATAGGTAAGAAGTAAATTACTAACAAAGGTGGTAGAGCTAATGCTGGGCTCGACTGTGGAGGTACCACCATCTTACTCGCAAATCCTCCCGAAGTTATTCGGGGGAGAGTAAGAGGACAGCTCTTAGGCAAAAAAAACCAGGCGGCCCACCATTGCCTGGGACCGATGGATGGCGGTATATCCATCCCCAATTGCCGAGCCTTATATAAATCAGACTGGTGATGGGCAGCGGCGTCACTGGTGCAAGGGTTTCGGCACCGCGCTCACCAAAACCGCCTGCCCAGCGTGTGTGAGTACGGGCATTTCTTCCAGGAGGACCGCCAAGAGTGGCAAAATCCTGGAAAGGCCTATGTCCAGCAGTGGACGAAACAGGCTGATGGATGGATGGATGGATGGAAATTACTAACAAAAAACACAAACACTGGCAAATCTTTATCAGTTGGTTGAACCAGCGCGTCACAGATACAACATTTATGTGTATGTATGTGTACATATGTGACAAACATACGTACGAGAGATGATAACGGTGCTCTTGAAATAGCCTTTCAAAGAAATCTCTGTTTGTGACAGATCTTTATGCTAAGAAACAAACTTTGTTGGGTTCAAACACACGGTGCATGCGAGAGACTCGTACTTCGTCCTTGTTCTTAAAATAATAACTCCTTCAACAGGCACAATAATTCCTTTGTATAAGGTATATACCTAAATATGAAATAAAAATAAATTTGAAATATTTTTCCATTGAATTAGGTAAAGGCCGCCTCTCGCAAGACAGAGTTTTTTAATCAGAGTGTTTTTGGTATGTGTAACAAAATTTATAATATGCTTCCAAACTCCATCAGAGAAATAGATAACATTGTATTGTATAAATTTAAATTACAAAATTTTCTGATGAGAAAATCCTACTACTCATTGACCGAATTTTTAGAAAATGATAATGTATAATAGGTACTCGTATGTAATGAAATGAAATAGTTGACATGTAATTAATAGTGTAATTTAAATTTAAGGTAATTGACCTAACTGACAAGCAATTGAATTTAAAATTTATTCTGACATAAAATCAGTAATGTAATAGTGTTTAGTTATTAATGTTTTATAAGTGATCAATTTGTATATTTTGTAAATATGTAAAATCATTTATTGATAAAAAATTGCAAACCTAACGGCATACAGCACATTATAAGCTTAAGATTTACCTACCTACCTATGACTCAGCAATAAATGATATTCTATTCTATTCTATTCTATTCTAATTATTTATGTTCTATAGTCTATAACTACTATACAACGTGAAATTTAAGTAATCCATCCATCCATCAGCCTGTTGCGTCCACTGCTGGACATAGGCCTTTCCAGGATTTCGCCACTCTTGGCGGTTCTCATGGAATAAATACCCATACTCACACACGCTGGGCAGGCGGGTTGGTGATCGCGGTGCCGAAACCTTTACACCAGTGACGCCGCTGCCCGTCACCAGTCTGATTTATATAAGGCCCGGCAATTGGGGATGGATGTACCGCCATCCATCGGTCCCAGGCAATGGTGGGCCGCCTGGTTTTGCCTGAGAGCTGTCCTCTTACTCTCCCCCGAATAACTTCGGGAGGATTTCCGAATAAGATGGTGGTACCTCCACTCCACTCACTCACGGCATTAGCCCCACCACCTAAAGTTTTAAGTAATATATAATTTTTTTAAAGTAATAATGATAATATTTATTCAAAAACTAACATCAAACAAATTTACAAATATACATATGAGTTTCCTTCTAAAAGTAAATACAAATATTGGTCAACGTTAGAAACCAAGCTAAGATAAATCAAAGGTTAACTTGTGATTTGGCTTCTAGCGCCTTCCATCGGACTAAGTGCTTCAAAAAATGGGCAAAAAAGGTGAGTAATTTTGTTAACGAAAACTGGTGGTACTCTACTCGTCCATATCAACAACTTTTACTATGAAGCAAATAAAAATATATCTGCTGTTTCATACAATTTGATCGAGTAGGTATTTAACTTTTATTTGTCAATACTGTGTTCCCATTGATATGTTCACTATTCTGTGTTCCATTCGACTGATGACGGCTCCATACATACCGTGGGCCGAAATATATCGAGTACATACATACAAATATACCTATTTTATCAACATCTACACTATCTACATCTACATTCTAAATTCTACACTATTCTACACTTCTACACTTCTACATCTACACTTCTACATCTACTCTACACTATTATATAAAGAGGAAAGATTTGTTTGTTTGTATGTTTGAGGTAAACTTTGGAACTACTGAACTGATTCTAAAAATTCTTTCTTTTGTAAAAAGCTACGCAATTGCTGAGTAACATAGGCTATACTTTATATAAGTTTATATAGTAAGTTTTCAGTTTGAAATATCAGTATTTGTGAACCATGTCGGGAGAAAAAACGCTGCTTAGCTGATTTGTCGGCGCGCCCTGACCAAATGGTTAGTTATACGTGATAAAACCGGTTGTTTTTCTATACGAGGAAACTGTATCAGGTTAATCTGACTAAAAATTTCCATCTACAACGATCCTGACACACCTCTTGCTAATATTAAGCTTGAAAAATTGACTACAGCCAGGTTTAAGAATAGATACATCAAAAACTGTGGTTTAAGTAATGATTTCTTCCCATATGGCAAAACTAATCAGTTTAATCTGACTACAAATTTCCATCTGCAACGATCCTGAAACCCCTTTTGCTAATATTAAGCTTGAGAAAGTGACTACAGCCAGGTATAAGCACAGATACATTAAATACTATGATTTATGTAATGATTTTTTTCCCATACGGGAAAACTATATCAGTTTAATCTGACTACAAATTTCCATCCACAACGATCCTGAAACCCCTTTTGCTAATATTAAGCTTGAGAAAGTGACTACAGCCAGGTATAAGCACAGATACATTAAATACTATGATTTATGTAATGATTTTTTTCCCATACGGGAAAACTATATCAGTTTAATCTGACTACAAATTTACATCTACAACGACCCGGACACACCTCTTGCTAATATTAAGCTTAAAAGTGATTAAAGCCACGTTTATGTATTGATTTTTTCCCATACGAGAAAACTGTATCAGTTTAATCTGACTACAGATTTCCATCTACAACGATCCTGACACACTTCTTGGCACTTTGCTAAAACACTGGTTACTAAACCAGGGTCTGATGATTGGACTGGAAGATGGGTACGGGATCTCCTCAACGGACAACAGCAGACCCTTCGAATTTGGGCTTATTGATTGGTATTTATTAGCAGTTTGGTAAAATATGGTGACCAAGGTCTGCTGATGGGACCGGAAGGTGGGTACGGGATCTCTTCAACGGACAACAGCAGACCCTTTGAGTTTGGGCTTACTGATTGGTATTTATTAGCACTTTGGTAAAACATGGTAACCAGGGTATGATGATGGGACTGGAAGATGGGTACGGGATCTCCTCAACGGACAACAGCAGACCCTTCGAGTTTGGGCTTATTTGATTGATCTTTATTATCACTTTGGTAAAACATGGTGACCAGGGTCTGATGATAGAACTGGAAGATGGGTACGGGATCTCCTCAAAGGACAACAGCAAACCCTTCGAGTTTGGGCTTATTTGATTTGTCTTTATTATCACTTTGGTAAAACATGGTGACCAAGGTCTGATGATAGAACTGGAAGATGGGTACGGGATCTCCTCAAAGGACAACAGCAAACCCTTCGAGTTTGGGCTTATTTGATTTGTCTTTATTAGCACTTTGGTAAAACATGGTGACCAGGATCTGGTGATGGGACTAGAAGATGGGTACGGGATCTCCTCAACGGACAAAAGCAGACCCTTCGAGTTTGGACTTATTTGATTGATCTTTATTAGCGCCTTGGTTGAACATGGTGTCCGTTGCATATAGTCGTTCAAAAAATCATATTCTTTTGTTTTCCTTATTTTCACGAAAATCACTTTGACGCGGGCGGAGCCGCGGGCAAAAGCTAGTTTTTAATATTAATCCATAAAATTTCAAAATACTAACCCACTAGCTATTTAGATAGTAGGTAAAAGACTGAGGGACTTGTATATATCCCTTTTCCTAAATTTTGAATTTTACATAGTTAAATGATTTTTTTAAACTTTGACTTTTCAACAAAAGCCTTGTAGGCATAATGATATTCGTACCAAAGCCAGTAACTACTTTGGTTGTAATTGAAAAAAAACGAAATGGAATGACCATAGAGCTTAATATTTCAAATGTCATTAACACTTGACATTGACAGCTAGTATTTTTATTTATTGCTAGGTAAATGTATTCTAGCTGTTCAGCCCATATCCTTAAAATTTGTTTTTTTTTTTCAACATATCTCGAGAACTAAGGAATCAAAAAAATATATTTTAACGCTTTTCAGAATAAGAATAAAAAGATATCTCCATAGATTTTTTATTTTTTTACCTTATCAGAAATGAAAACTTGTGGATTGCTGTCTAAAATAAAGAATAACGCTTAAAAAGAGTAAAATATATATTAATTCATAATTTATATCCATGTATATTTAAGATTTTTATGCAATAATGAATAAATCTTAGAGATTACAGTTTCGCAAAATACAAACGTCAACATTTTACACAGGGGCGCGTAAAAGAATTTATACAGAAAGTTTTGGATTCAGCAAATGGCCCAGAGAAAAACCTGCAAAAGGCTTACAAATCATAAAATTGTCTTCACGAGGATTTGGACTCAGGCCTTCAGATTAAATCTATCTTTAAAAGCCTTAAGCCTTAGTCGATATTATCCTGCAACTATTTTAGGGTTCATCGTGGAACGTGGTCACGTACCTTTGGGTTCCATTATCTGAGTAGTTGATCTTAGTTTAGTGGGAATTTGAAATTGTATTGTTTATAGTAGGGATACAAATACCCGAAATACAGGCGAAAGCTCACCATCCATCACGCTGGGACGTAATAGTCGTCGGTGAAACACAGGTGAACGAGTGTGGACAGACTCGCACTACTCGAAAACATCCCTGATACTCCTTCGGGGCATAATGTCGTGACGAATTGGCAATGCGTAAGTACATAACTTGTTTATTTAAGAGCTGACTACGCGTATAACAAACTTTAAAATGGTCCAGCGCGAGTCAAATTTGCATACTTACTTAGGATTCGGTAATTCGACAGTTTTGGGAATAGTCAGGAAGAAGGTATTTAAAATCTTGCCCATAACTGTTTAATAACTAAAAAAAGGAATTGATTGTATCACAAGAGAGAGACTCCAATATTTTTATACCGTACTCGAATTAGAACTCGTGGATGAAAATTTTTGTCTCTATAGTTTTCCTGTAATTGGCCAGTTAATAATCGTAATTTTATTTCATTTTTTTCGGTCCATCAGTTTCGGAAATAAGGGAGGGACATGCATTTTTGTGGTTTTTCAAAGATTTCTCGAAATTTGTGCCAGTAAATATAGTAAAAGTATATATATTTATAATCAACTCTTTAATATCTACAATTTGTTACCCATATTGTATTTTTAGGATTTTTATTTTATTTTTCTCAGTTTTGCATTGGAAATATTTGAAATAAACATATTTTTTTTTACACTCTATTGTGTAGGCAAACTAATGTTATTTTTGTAGTCTATATCTATAACAAGATGGTTGACGTCCATATCTGGACGATAATGAAGCATGGTGTAATAAATAATAATAATCTTTATCAAAATTGTAAGTCATAATTAGCAATTTTTAATACGAAATGTTTGATTCCTCTAAACGCTAATCTTAAGCCCTTTATAGTTAATTAATATGTAAACTGACTTTGCTGTAAAAGGTAATAGACAATGTAAGACGGATTGACTAAGATCAATATATTTTTTTTTTTTCTCTTGGACATAATTCCTATGGTTTTATATTCGCCTTTACTTATGTAGATATAAGAAAATTGTATAGATTAAGTTTATGTTACAAATGAAAAAAAATCATGTTTGCCAAGTTTCTTGCCCTTCTTCTTAGCAATACTAATCGAATGGTGCGGATGGTTAGGCATTATGTATAAATAATATATTTATTCCTATATTTCTTTATTTTATGCAGGTTTATAACTTTATTACATTTTAGTAGCCCAACCTTAATATTCTTTGGATGTATTTCCCGTATTTATTTATCAACTTGTTTGTTCGTTGCATCATTTATATATAATATTTTTATTCCTAGATTTCTCTATTTTATGTAGGTGTATAATTAAATTTTTGTAGCCCACCCTAAATATGTTTTGTATGTATTTCCCTTATTAGTATATACATATATATTTTTTTATTTTTTATTGTAAAGATATTTATTGTAAAGATTAACTTTGACTTGTAGAAAGTATACTTTATGTATCTATTTTACAAAATAAATATTTTGATTTGATTTGACAAGGCTAAAGATATGAGGCTGTGACATACGGACGGACGGATGGACGGACGGACAACGGAGTCTCAACATAAAGGTTCCTTTTACTTTTCAAGCACTACGGGAAAATATCTGCTTTAAGAAAATATCACAAAACATCGAAGCAAGAAATACCTAACGAGCTTACGTTCTTTCATACTCCAGCAAAAAACTGAATACAGACTCTTATTGAATTTTACAAACTTTCGTGCAGTTTTCAGAATCTGCGAAATCTAGAATGGCACTCAGTAAATATTTGAACCGAACCGAACAGGTTGAATTTCACCAAGTAAAATACTCTAGCTAAAGCTTGAATATTGCATTTAGAAAACGCAGGCTTTTTTTTTCTTCTGAAAGCAACTTTGAAAGTCAAGCTAAAAGTAATCTCAATTACAGTTTTATTACTGGTAGCGTCGTACTTCAATTACAGAATAAACAATTGATTCCACTATGATTCCACTGCTATATTTTTTATGGAAGCAGACCATGGGTTTATAAATGACAGTGAATGTTTCCTGATTCTTGATTCGTACTTATCTCATTCTTGGCATCGTTCTTACATACAGGGTGTAATCATGACGTGCTCATAAAATTAAACCACATGCTCTACTGATCATCCTGAACCACTTCTATAGAAAAACTTTGTGTTAAAAAATATGTCAATGACATTTTTAAGGCAACTTTTTATTTTTTTCGCGTTTTATCAAAAGTTTTTCTATGGTTTTTATCAAAAGTTTGGTTCAGGATGATCAGTAAAGCATGTGGTTTAATTTAATGAGCACATCATGATTACATCCTGTATAATCCGTCTACGGTTCTTTAAAAATATCAATGAAGGTTTTGTTATTGGTGGCATCGTACCTATAGAATACTTCCTTTCCTTAAAAAAATTTAAATTATTAGCATCTCGACTCTGGTCAACACATACGCTATAAGGGGTGCTCATAAAATAACGACCAATCCGAAAACGGGGCAAAGATTAAATAAAACTCGAGAACGAGAACGAGAACCATCCAACGGATTTGGACGCGGTTTTTATAAAATTATTATTCACTAGGATAAGCTAAATCTAAAGCTTATCCTAGCTCACTAGGCCAACAACAACATCTATATCAACACATATACTACAAGGGGTGTTCATAAAATAACACCCAAGCCGAAAACGGGGTAAAGATTAAAAAAACGCTATTGGAGCCGCGGGCAAAGGCGACTAAGCCGGAATAAGCCGGCCAACGAAAAAGGCCATAGCCTAGTTTTTAATTTTTATTAACTACATACTAGGTAATTGTGACAATATTGGATTACTAAATGTATAAAAAATCTACATAATTATAATGACTTGTTATCGATGAATTTATACAGTTTTACTACTAAATAAATCGTGGTTTAGATTCATATTGATATTGAAACGGCTACTCACTATGTATTAGTCAGATTTCAGTGTCAAACGGGGAACCGCCGCGTAACTGTACGAATACAGTGAAACTAGTCAGACGAAATCTGTCTATTATACATATGTTGAGTAGCCGTTATGAATCTATAAGGTCCTACAATAACAAGTGATAATAATTCTAGGGTAGATCGTGTATCGTTCACTGATCAAATTCCAGAGGAAGAAAAAATTTTTTGCTCGAATAATTTTTTCACTTCCCGATACAAAGTGGTTCAATGAGCTCTAAATTTCTAAGGAAAGGGAAAAAAAAGTACGCGGAATAAATTTTTTTTTCTTTGGTATCTGGTATATTAGGGATTACTCTATCATGTGTTGATTTTTTTTCACTTTGAATTGTAGGACCTTATATACAGGTTGAAAATGAACCTCCTAGCTTTGTAGAAATCTATTAATCAGAATAACTAGCAGAACACAAAACCATTAAAAAAAATTTTTTTTTTCACTACCTCTGCTGACAGTACTAAACAACTCTTTGAAAAAAAAACCTTGCGCAAATCTTCAAAAAAAGATTTTCAACTGTAAGTAACTCAAAGACTATCTCCTAGGAGGAAGGTCACGGAAGACGCTCTCTTGAAACTCGCCCGTATGTCGTTGCGTTAGGGTTCACGCATTTTTGTTTGGAACTCAATTATTTCCCAAACTAAGGGTCCGCGGGTATAATTCTTGGGAAAAGTGGTTCAATAGGTTCGGTAGAATATGTGGTTTCATTTAATGGTATGTATAACAATTTTATGTGTACTTCATGAAATACACAGAAACAAGCATATTTGATTTAAATAGTCTCTTTGGACTAAATATAGATAATGATTATCGTTATAATGTACATACATAATCGCCGTACAAAGCATAATTAACAGAGATACGTAACTCAATCTCGCTTGAGACGCAATATTATGTAAGGGAAGCTTACCTTTCGTGTCTGAAAGGATATTAGATAACATAATGTGCTTAGTACAGAAGTAACGAAGAGGGTAAGATAGAGCAACTACGAGTAAAGTATTCAAGGTATTTTCCACGGAGTTACGAGGGTCTTCTCAGAAGACTCTTGTGGAAGATACCGCCCTGCTTTATATTTTGACGTTATATCAAAACAAATAAGACAGTTCAGAAAAGTATTTTGAAGATGGCAGTACACTCAGAAAACGTCTTGGTAAAATGGGTTATATTCGTGCTTAATTTAAAAAAAACTGGAGGTTTAGTCAGCAGTATTCATTGCTAGGAAGTAGCACAGGACCGCGATGTGTGGTTTCAGCAAGGGGAGGCCTTTGCCCAGAAGTTGGGCAAATTAGAAGCTACAAAAAAAAAATCGTCGCTAAACCAAACCACTAAATTTAGTTAAAAGAATTCTTAATCAAATAGAGCCATCAGGTAGTAATAATTTACTTGAGTAAATAATGTTATTTATGTTTTATATATTTGCACAGCATAACAGATTAGAAAGACAACAAAGTCGATTCTGAAAGCCCTAATTTTAGTTTTAGTGCGGTCAAAAATAATTTTTTTTTATTACAAAATAGTTATTCAGTGATAACAACAGAAGCTATACGTGGGACGCACTATAAGTTTCCGGAATGAATATGAAAAAATACTATTAAAGGTACAAAATTAATTTATTGTTTTTCAAAATAATCTCCCTTGGCGTCTATGTACTTTTTCATTCGATCAAACCAGTTTTGAAAACTTTTGTGCCACTCCCCTGTGGTGACCTCTGAAACGTGTTTTTCATAGTCCTCGACAGCCTCTTCTGGTGATGAAAATCGTTGACCGCGTAATTGGTTCTTAATTTTTGGGAACAGAAAAAAGTCACAAGGTGCCAGGTCGGGACTGTATGCAGGATGACTCATGAATTCTACATTTTTCGTCTTCAAAAAGTCGTTTGTCTGTCTGGCCGTGTGAGAACTAGCATTGTCGTGGTGCAGGATGATACGGCGTTTACGGTTATTTTTACGGAGTTCGTCAATAACTTCCGGCAAACAAATGGTCGTGAACCAGTCACTATTCACGGTACGACGATTCTCTAAAGCAACAGTAGCCACGTGTCCAGTTTTATTAAAAAAAGAAGCAATCATCCTCTTAGATGCACATTTCACGCGCGCCACTTTGGTTGGTTTCGGCTCATCTTGAAAGACCCATACGCTCGATTGCTGCTTTGTTTTGGGATCGTAGCAATAAATCCATGTTTCGTCACCTGTTACTATGTCCCACACCAAATTTGACGCACCTTCGTTGAATCTGGTAAGCATGGCACTGTACCAAGTGACGCGGTCCGTTTTTTGAGCCTCGGTCAAGTTGTGTGGGATCCACCGCGAGCACAGCTTTCTCACACCCAAATGTTTGTGTAGGATTGATTGTATTTGACTCATGCCTATTTCTAAGGATGCGCGAATTTCATGGTAGGTCACATGCCTGTCTGTTTCAATCATACGGAGCACAGCATCGATGTTTTTGTTGGTCACAGCGGTGGACGGCCGACCATCGCGAGATTCGTCACTGAGATTGATACGACCACGCTTGAATTCTGCAAACCAGCTATAAACAGTCGTCTTGCATGGTGCTTCATTGCCAAAAGCTGCTTCAAGCCGAGCGATGCTCTGTTGAGCTGTCAAATTACACTTATAATCGTAGAAAATCATACTACGAAAATTTTCCCGAGTTAAATCCATGTTGATGCAGACACACAATTTTTTAAATGGCGCCACAAGATAAAAACAAAAGACAGTCAGATGAAACAAACTGCATTCTACAGCCAAAGAGTTCTATTTTCAAATGTTGCAATAAATTTTTAAATATTGTTTATGTAAGTGGCCAGTTCCGGAAACTTTTAGTGTTACCTATGTATTAATTGTGAAAAATTTAAGTTTTGACAGCACTAAAACTATTTATTATCATATATTTAAGCCCTTAGAATTGAAATTGAGTTCGAATCTAGACCCAAAAGATAGGATTTAGTCGAAATTTTTGGATTTTTTAAAATCCTTAATATAATATATAGCAGGCAAGATAGTGACTAGAATCCATTTAAGGATTAATCTGTGAAATGGATCCGCGCCACGACATAGATTGCGATCTATAGTTTTATTTATAACTAGCTTTTGCCTGCAGCTCCACACGTTATTCGGTTTAACGACATGTTTTTTCCGGGATATAGCCTATGTGTTAAGTTAGGGTATAAGCTATATCCATTCTAAATTTCATCCAAATTCGTCCAGCCGTTTCAGCGTGAAAGAGTAACAAACATACACACAGACACACACACACACAAGCACACACTTTCGCATTTATAATATTAGTGTGATAGTGTGATTATAATCAGAAGGGTTAAGAGTCGTAATTAATAACGGTGGTTTGTGTCAGGTACCGGTGCAAAATTCACAACTCATGACTGCAGTCATTTTAGTTTATTTAGCGACTATTGTTTAATAACAAGGGTTTTTTAGCAGAACTACGTCGTTTCATGGAGTATAGTTCGCATTTTTATCCATACCAACTTTAAAGCGGGTTGTGGAAATAATTAACCACGTAATGCATAAAATAACACAACGGTGGAAATGCCTAATTGACATGCAATAGTACATTACGATACGAGAGCGATGAAACGTTTTCTGACGAGTGTGAGTTTGCGGCACGAGCCGAAGGTGAGTGCTGCAATCACACGAGTCGAGAAAAAGTTTCTCGCACGAGTATCGTATAATATTTTATAGCAAAAGTGCGGAAAATGCCGACTTTACGCAAGCGCAGCGTGCGTAAAGTGGTCATTTTACGCACGGTGTGCTATAAAAATTATTACATAAATCACATTTATTTAATAATTTTAAGGAAAACTGTATCTGTTGAGTATTCTTCTAACATGATTTTAAAAAGAAAAATAGTAAAACAGTTATTTAAGGGGGTAACTTTTTACTTCGGTATAAAATGCACATCATAATATTGTTTACCTTACTTTTGAATAAAAAGTATGCAATACTTGCGGAAATAGTTTATTAATAAAAAAGTCTTCACAAAAAAATTACGTACTTTAATGTATTACATGCTGTTTGCATTACATTAACAAACTTAAAAGCGTGTTTACAGTTGTAATGTAATTCAGTTTAAATGTAACGCATAAAATTGAACACCTAACTATTAACAAGCAGTTTGCGCGAATTGCTATAAAACGCATTTATTGCAAACTTTTTATTCAAAGGTAAGGAAAACAATATTATGATCTGCATTTTGCACCGAGATCCTCCGTTACCACCTTAAGTCGCTGCGTAGCGCAAAGACCCCAAATTAAATACCAAGTTTGCACAGCTGAAAACTCCGTCACAACAGAACTCTTTGCAGATAATTACCACATTCTATTTGGTTTTTATTATATTTAAGTATATTTGTACACAAAAGAATAAAAAAATAATAATTTCAAGATATATTTCGGACCCTACTGGGCCCGGCATCAGTTGATATAATAATATATATATATCAGCTTAATCTTTTGTTTTTGGTTTTTATTATATTTAAGTATATATGTACACAAAAGAATAAAAAAATAATAATTTCAAGATATATTTCGGACCCTACTGGGCCCGGCATAAGTTGATATAATAATTGATATATATATATTAAAAAATAAATGAAAACCAAAAATAAAAGAACAAGCTGGTAAAGTTTATATACATTTATTTTATTGTATTCACATTCTATTTGCAAATACTAGGCACTCATATCAAAGTATACCTAGAATTTACATAAGTCCACAGATGCTGATGTGTACTAGTACAAATATAAAACTGTACAAAAAATATATATATCTTCACGACATGAATCCCCGAGGGGTGTCAGAGGTGTTCCCAAGTGTGAACTGTGACATTCAGAATATATATATATACTTACTAATAATAAAGTAGTTAAAAGTCGTATTTCAAAATTTTATGGAGATGGTTTATTGGTTTGTACTAAAGCCAAAGCTATATTTTTTTTAATTTTTAATGAAAATATATTTCCGTTTTAACTTGAGAACCACTTAACGGATTTGGATGCGGTTTTCTTTATTATCATCGTCGTGACACTCAACATACAGCTGTGTTGATGATATAACGTCCAAGCCGAAAGGACAGAGTTAAATAAACGCAGGCGGAGCCTCAGGCGAAAGACTACTATGTAATAGATGGTGAAAGATCACGTATCTCATCAGTACCGTAACAGATGAAGATCGGTAGTCCCTGTCTACCCCTCTGGGACACAGGCGTGAGCATACGCGGGCTTATTATTAAAAATGGTTCGGTCATGCACTACAGCTGTGTCAAACGGTAAGGATGAGAATCCTTTTAGAACATAAGTGAGGTCTTAATCTTAGGGTACCATCTAGAAATGAAAACCTTTTAAGTCAATATTTTTAACACACTTTTGAACTTGATACAAATAAATAGTAGAATCTACGTGAAAAATGCATACGTGTGTACTAACGGTATATTTTTATATTTAAGTAAAATAAAGCAACTTTAAAATTCTTTTTTTCTTTAGTTATCTTATTATTACTTTACTCATAACTACATTACACAAGAAAAGTTATGTAATTAAAATTTAAACTTTTTTTTCCTATCTTTCTTTTCTCCACTGCTGTGTATTTAACACAACCCCTCCTATTTGCACCGAAAGAAACTACGAACAGGGTTTTAGTTTCATGAAGGAACCCGGAAAACTGCATACTGTTTGCTTAATTAATATTCTCGCTTGAATAGACTGAATATTCTCTCTTTTAAAGGCTGTTTACCGGTTTCCCCAATGAATTTTAAAGCCCATTGCTGCTTTAATGAGGACTCAGAAAAACCTTCATGAAAAATTGCAACATTTCTCTTTGTACAAAAGAACTGGCCAAGTGCGAGCATTAGCATGAAAACATCACGGTTAGGTTATAGTTGCGTTCAGGTTAGATTTTCTATGGAAATTGAAAAGTTCCGCTACTGTCCGCTTGGGGCGGTTTTCAGATTCCATACAAAATGTAACGTGAAAAAAATTTATCTTTTTGGTGTTTTCCAACTTTGTGTAATGATTTTATTAGGGAAATTTCTTTAATTCTATTTAACATTAAATTTTTTAGAATTGTTCTGTACAGAAAAGAGCCGGGTGGCAAAATCAAACTTTCAGGTCTTCGTCGTTTAAATATTTCCATTAATTAGAACAGGTTGCCAATGCAAACGGTAAGACTTATGAGGTGACTTTGAAAGCCACAATTAAGGGCCAGTTTAATTCGGATGGTATTTGAATAAAAAAATGAAAAACTACAGAACATCTAGAATGATGTACCTTGATTATAATTTTGAGTTTTTATTAAGAACTTTAACTAAATAAGTACCGAAATAAGGTCCAAATTAACGCTAAGATCAGATTTCATTCATTAAGTTTGCAAATAAATGACTTAAGACTTAATCAAATAAAAAATTTACCACAACAAATAAGTGACCTTGAATATTTTTGAATAATGTTATTTATGATAATTGTAATAAATTATTTCGGTATATTTTAGCGCGTTCGCAACTTGATTCCTCGTTGAACGACTGAGATATCAATACGGGACGAGTCGTACGAGTGAGTGAGACGCAAGTACCCGGGGTTACCAACAGTAATCCATGAGCCAAAGTTATAGAAATTTAAGTTATTATAACATTCTTCTATGTTAAATTTTAGCTTCTTCGAAAGATTTCGAAATTAGAAGCTTGGGACATTCGTGAGAAACGTGTCAAACATTGAAGAAAGTTTAATGGTAGACCTGGAAACTAAAAAAAAAACATATAAATACTTGTAACAACTCGCAATAATATTTATTTTTATTATTCATATATTTTAATAAATTATTTTCATAATTTTTAGGGTTCTGTAGCCAAAGGGTGCCAAACGGGACCCTATTACTAAGCCTCCGCTGTCCGTCTGTCTATCCATCTGTCACAGGGGTCAACAGCTTCAGCCGTAATAGGTAGAGTCGAAATTTTCAAAGAATACGTGTTACTACGGCCTCCTTTTTCATTGTTATTTTTTTTAACTCTACCTTAAAGACGGTAATAGATAAAATTTTCAAATTTGGTCACGTTATTGTACTTACATGTTCTAAAGAAAAACTAAGGTAAAAAAGTTAGGGTTCTGTACTCAGAGGGTGCAGAATTGTTTGTCAGGCGCTACCATTTAAGCGCGTTTGATGTTCCCTTAAGGGGGTAACTTTTTACCTCGGTACAAAATGCACACCATAATATTGTTCTCCTTAATTTTGAATAAAAAGTATGCAATATATGTGTTTTAAAGCAACTTGCGTGAATAGTTTATTAAAAATAAAGTCTTTACAAAAAATTACATACTTTAATGTACTACATTTTGTTTGCATTACATTAACAAACTTAAAAGCATGTTTACTATTGTAATGTAATGCAGCTAAAATGTAACGCATAAAATTGAATAATTTTCATGTGATCACCGAAATATTAACAAGCAGTTTGCGCGAATCGCTATAAAACGCATTTACTGCATACTTTTTATTCAAAAGTAACGAAAACAATATTATGAAGTGCATTTTGCACCGGGATCCTTCGTTACCACCTTAATGTTGCATTTATATTGTTGATATGTATATTTTCAAGGTTCCGTACCCGTATTGTATGTTGGTACGGAACCCTTTGTGCGCCCGTCCGACTCGCACTTGGCAAACAATATTGGAAATTTTATATTGGAGGAGAAAAATTCTATTCCGAGCGTTGAACGTTGCAGATGCTGGAGAAATTCTTGGCAGTACTTGATTTTATTTCCACAGATTTTTTTGTATCCGCTGAGTTCATGAACGAGTAAAAGTACAACCATTTTATAAGATACATTTTTAGTTCACTTTAAATAAAATTTTACATTTATTATCGCTTCTTTCAGTAAAACTGCAATTGTTGGACTTGAGCTCAGCCTGAAGGTAGATTTACCGATACACCGAGTCAGTCTAAGCAGACTTCAAAACATAAAGGTCATAAACTTTTTAGGTTTCCATTCCCAAAGGGAGCCAATGGTTATTTTAAACCGTAAAAGGTAGAAACTTAAAGTTTTCATAGAATACGTATTACTATGGCCTCTATTACGGCAAATAACAAAAAAAATTCGACGTAAACTCTTGGGCATACAAAAAGAATCCTTGAACAAATATCACTTTCCCAACGTTATTTCTTTCAGGTCCAACTTAAAAACGGTAGTACATACAATTTTAAATTTTTATCAAATAGTTATAGTATGAAACCCTAAAGTAAAACAACAATAATAAAAATTAGAGTTCCGTACTCAGTTTGTCAGGCGCTATGATTATAGCGTTATTTGTCTTCTTGATGGTGCATGCCATAGCATATAATTGTTATTGTCGCAATTGGCTAAATTATTTTATCAAAGTCAAAGTCAATTTACTGATCCGAAACCAAGTAAGACTATGATAGATGCCATAGTAATTTATAATTAAGGCTATGGCACATGCAACAGTAATAAATAATAAGGGCTATTTATAGCAAATGCAATAGTAATTAATAATTCTCTTCAAGTTTACTATCAGACTAGTAAGCACATATTCGTATTTATTTTACAGTTAATAGGTTGGACTGAGACAAAAAAAAATACCTGTGTGTAAGTGACATTGACAACGCTTATTTTCCTGGAGAGAAAAACAAAGCTGAAGCATAACTTTATCAAGACCATATAAATAATATATGGATGCTTTGTTTCTGTGTTTTTCATGAAGCATACGGAAAATTGTAATACATTTTTGATATATGCATTTTGACTATATAATCTAGGGGTTTTTTTGGAAAACACGTTTGGTTAACCTTCCCCGATAGAAATAATTATTGAAATAAGGTCTTCAAACGCAATTTTTATCCTCGTTTGACGAATGAGAATCATGTACAGAACTCAAACATGTTTAACTATATGGGTTTTAACAATATCTAGATATTTAATTTAGGAAATTTTGCTAGCTACTTTAGTTTTTTTAATAAAATTAAAAACATACTTCTTTCTCTTTTGCGCTGAATCCGCCCCTCCCGCACTGCGGTTGACAAAAATAAAATTTACACGGCCTCTTATCATTCAATATTAGAGTCTGTTTTTTTTATTTACGTCCACGTTTTGTTACAAATAGAGCAGATATTTTTACCAAAACCATAGGTTAAAATAGAACCATTACCAAAAAACTGCTATTTCCGATCTCGTTCTGATTCGCCGCTCACGCAAACGTGTTTTTCAGGCGATACGCCAATCTCTTTCGAAATTCCAGCATGTGCGGGCACCCAAATTGAGTTGAATTCATACGAACTAGTGCGGACGGAGGTAAGCCTGGCTTTTCGTTTTAAGTGGAATAGTTCCACGTTACAATGGGCTGCACTAATTAAATACTGCAAGGGAGGAATTTTAGAAATTCTGTTACTTCATTTTGACAATTCTCGTTTTGTTAAGCCATATTTTCCGATTTTCTTATACTCTCTTGTAGGTACGGTATCTAATTCAAAGTAGTCGGGTTGTTGGGATAAGAAAGTTAACGCTTTGATTTTTTTGTCAGGATCATTATGAAAAAAAAATAACATATTGTCACGACATTGTATCCACGGGGTTTTTCCCAAGTGTGAACTGCGAGGTGCAAGTCACAGTCGATACACCTGCTTTTTACCAACAATTATTGCGTCCCAAATTTGATGGGTGGTGAGCCCTATCGCCGTACTTTGAGCATAAAGGTTGCTTAGTATATTTAAGGTGACTTTAATGTATGCAGCCAAATTCTTACTGAAGACTCCGTAAGTGCTCAGTAACAAGGTTCGATGACCATTTTGGTGAAATTTGTAATTTAGTCTTTTCGTGTTCCTTACAAATGCAATACCAGCCCCGAGCCTATACTATAGGAAGTCAAGATTTTATTTTGCGAAATCAGCAAAAAGTGTTATCGATCCTTGTTACTGATCTGATCACTTACCAAGCCTCCAGTATGAGTTTGGCTGTATAAATTAAAGTCACCTTATACATATATAGCATGGTCTCTACATGTGCTTTGTTGATCTGGAAAAGGCGTTTAATCGAGTACCTAGGACTGCCCTCTGGACAGTCTTGGAGAAGGTCCTGTGAAATTTGTTACCATAATGCGCCAGTTCCATGAAGGTATGACGGCCAGAGTTCGGCTTGAAGACATTTTCACAGAGCCGTTTCCGGTCACCAGTGGTGTTAAACAGGGGTGCGTAATGGCACCAACGCTATTTGCAATTTACTTTGCTGCCGTGATGAACGACGCCTTGAGGAACTGCACTAACCAAATCAAGTTAAACGTCAGAACAGACAAGAGTGTCTTCGACCATTCCCGCTTCAGAGCTAAGCGCAAAACACAACAGCACACTGTGTTAGAGGTACTGTATGCCGACGACGTGTGTCTAATGGCTGATAGCATTGAGCACCTGCAGCAATTCATAGACAGTCTGGACCTGCCATGCCAGAAATTCGGCCTAGTGATAGGCGTATCGAAGACCCAGGTCCCAAAACAACCTGCAAAGGGGGTACCTGCAAGCGATTCTGTCATTAACTTGCCTGGAAAACACCTGGAAGAAGTACAAACAATCCGTTACCTCGGCAGCCTAATACGAAATGACAACCGTCTGGAGTCTGAAATTACTTCAAGAATTGCCGAAGCTGCAGCTGCTTTCGGAAAGCTGAACCATAGAGTCTGGAACTCACACGACTTGCGACTTCGGACTAAACTTGCCGTGTATAAAGCTATAATACTACCTCTGCTGCTTTATGCCTCTGAGACTTGGTGCCTCTACAAAGGCGACATTAAGCGCCTCGACAATTTCCATATGAGGTGCCTACGCACTATCTTGCGCGTTAAATGGCAAGATCATGTTTCCAACTCAGATGTTCTCCGGCGCAC
This sequence comes from Ypsolopha scabrella, assembly GCA_910592155.1. Taxonomy (NCBI): domain Eukaryota; kingdom Metazoa; phylum Arthropoda; class Insecta; order Lepidoptera; family Ypsolophidae; genus Ypsolopha; species Ypsolopha scabrella. The sequence goes on from OU342982.1 coordinate 18,412,578, forward strand.
TGAAATGTCTGGCATGGAGTGCCTGCTCATGAAAGGCCAACTACGATGGTGTGGACACCTAGTCCGTATGGATGACTCTCGACTCGCTAAGGCAGTTTTCTACTCGGAGATCTCCACTGGAAAACGCAAGACTGGAGGCCAATATTTGCGGTACAAGGATGTCCTGAAACGTCATTTGGCTGCGAGTGGCATTGCATCAAACACCTGGGAAGAGCTAGCTCACATGCGATCCGATTGGCGAAAATCTGTGCAAGCAGGGACCAAAAACTTTGAAACAGCTCGACTGGAAGCCCTCGGCGCTAAACGCTTACAACGCAAGACTCGCCCAAAGCCCGCATACAACTACACGTACAACTCAAGTGGACAATTACACTGTACTTCATGTAACAGAATATTCTTGACGAAACTCGGATTTCCCAGCCACATCCGAGCAATAAGGGTCGCCGTCGACCGATACGTCGAGGAGGACATCATCATAAGCTGAAATTAAATCAACCGACCACATTCATACTGGAGACTCGGTTAGTCATCAAGAACTAAATTCAGTAATTCATTTGAACAATTATGAAAAAATAAATTTTTTTGCTCCCTTACTAGTTGGACTAGTTTAATTTGTACTATACCTAATTGGCCAAAACAATTTTTTTTTTCGAATTTCACCTGGTAGGTTATTAAACCTTGTTCCTGATGACTAACCAAGTGTCCAGTATGAATTTGGTCAGTTGATTTAATTTCACCTAGTAATATTTGTTTATAAATATAATAATTGCTATTTTAAAATTTTCTTTTACATCCACAACCAAAACCTTTGTTTTTTAATACATTAGGTACATATCTCCCTGTAATTAAAACACGGATGAGAGTTTTTCATTTCTCACTGTGCACTATTTTTGAGTTCATAATTGAGATTTTACGATATGAGTATAGATACAATAAATATTTAGTTTAAGTAAATACATACACTTCTAAGCATTAAGTGTACATATTTATGCGAAATAAAAACGAAAGCTAACGTATCCATCCATCCATCAGCCTGTTTCGTCCACTGCTGGACATCCAGGATTTCGCAACTCTTCGCGGCCTCCTGGAAGAAATGCCCATACTCACACACGCTGGGCAGGCGGGTTGGTGAGCGTGGTGCCAAAACCCTTGCACCAGTGACGCCGCTGCCCGTCACTAGTCTGTTTTAAATGAGGCCTGGCGATTGGGGATGGATATACCGCCATCCATCGGTCCCAGGCGATGGTGGTCCGCCTGGTTTTGCCTGAGAGCTGTTCTCTTACTCTCCCCCAAATAACTTCGGGAGGATTTCCGAGTAAGATGGTGGTACCTCCACAGTCGAGCCCGGCATCAGCTCTACCACCTCACGTATAGAAACGTATAGAAAAAATATTTATTAAAGTTATTACAAAGGCCATTTTGTTATATAGGTAATTAGCCCAAAATCTACGATCTCAGGCAACTGACTAAAAGTTAATTCAATTCGACTTTCAAGTTAAATCAAATGAATTTCAGTAGCAAAAGTATTTAGAGAAATTACTAAGAGATTGAAACCCTGACAAGATTGTTTCATTAACCCTTTGTCTATTTGAAGATAAGCAAATTAACAAGGTTTACTGACTAATTTAATTTGCTGAATCGCTAATAAGACTCGTAGATAGAGTTGCTAGAGAGATTGTTCACTTTTCCTAAGAAATCTTAAGAGATTTAACAATAAATACATTATGCTCACGCCTGTTTTCCATAGGGGAAGACGGAGACTACAGATTTCCATCTGCTACGATCCTAACACACCTTTTTCGGCTCTTCCACATCCATCAATCTCATATACAAGAACTGTTTTATAAAGTTATTAATTTACGTTCGCTTTTGTTTGATTTTATTTTAATATAATTATTTGTGATAAAAATTAAATAAAAAAAAAAACAAATACCTACACTGCGCGATCTCATCGTCTAAACCTATTATTTGCGTTTTTATATCCGTAGAGAAAAGTTATTCAGTGTAACAAGCAAACTTTTGTTCTTTTTCCTGTAGGCTTTACTTTCCACCCAGTATATATTGACATTCGTGATTCTACTTAATGCCATGAAGGAATGTGCTTCTCCATTGAAAGCATTTGCAGTCGGGAAACTGCTTAAATCAAATCCGGAGCTTACTGATGGCTACAATTTCACTTGCAATATCACAGAAGGGAGAATTTGATTTCGTACCAGTATCTTCAGTCAAAGAAGAGTTAAGGACCCAATATTTTTCAGAAACTGCTTTCAAGGCGGCTTGTGACGTGCTTGAAAACTTTGACCTTACTTCTACTTATCATATTGAACATTTTTTTTATGACTTTATAAACTGGTTTAAAAAATCACATTCTTCGCTGTAGAACAGTAGTTTATGCTAGAAGTGCGGTAAGGAGTATATTATATTACGTTTTTCAATGCATAGTATGAGTAAATAAATGAAACATAATTAAAGAAACGAACAAACAATAAATACTCCAAATCAACTTTAATTGCGTTCAGTTTGAGGCGTTCGTAGGCTGCGTTCACTTTAATCGTCGGGCGACATCCACCTCACATGCCTCGATACTGTCGATGTCGTGCTGCCAGTGGCAGGCGGACGTCGACCGACGATCAAACTGAACGCAGCCTACGAAGGCAACAAACTGAACGCAGTTTATTTCCACCTAGTCTATCTATGGTACACATGGAACATTCTCTCTTTGCAACAACGACTTTGCCAACAGTTTTGATGCATATAAAATAAGTCTTTACGAGCACTTACTTGAACAATCTATTTTGTATAATGTTTAGCATAAATTAAATCGTGTAAAAACAAAATTTGATTTGTATGATCATCAGAGCATATTGCGAAACAGGGTCCCAAGTGCAACTTTTATACAATTGAGCCACCACCTGACACCGATGGAATTGTTTTACAAAAACTACATGCTCAATATCTTTTTAGGGTATTTCACGCCTTTTCTTTTATCCCCGAATGAAGCCCCAAATAAATTGCCTCACAATGTGTCTATACGGAACCCTTAAAATTCAAATACAAAACAATTACCGTACAATTTAAACGTGTTACGGAACTGACAAACGTGTTCTCGGAAACTGTCAATAACAGAAACTGCACGTTGCATTGTTGACGTGAAACTCAAGCGACATTATGTTTGTAAACTCGTTTCAGTTCCATATCTTTGTCTAGTGGCTGTATATTTGCAGCTGTTATTTGAAGTACGCTGATTGAAATTTTTAGCGAGTATTAGTAGAATGGATTAATAATGAATAGAATATCTGTACTTACTCAGTTCCACAAATCTGTATCTGTAAAGTTTCGCGAACTTGTAAAGGTTCGGGACCGGTTTCATCGTTTTCATTGCATCGTCGGCATATTATTAGTAGGATCTCGCAAAACACGGAAAATCTTTGTCGACATAATTTTTTTTTAATATTTAGTACTTGTAATTCATGCTTGACGATGGATTCTTCAGATTACAAGAAGTATTAAGAAGCAACTTACAGCATAAAATAATATGTATAGTATATATGTACACTAAAACAGATTGTTCAATAGTAAACAATTTTATAATGGTTATTTGTTATGGAAGGCTGCAAGGTAAAACAAATAACGACAGAAAAATAGAACTAGTATTTTCTTGTGTAGACATATATCATTTATTATAACTTTTTTATAAATCCGGGTTTGCTGGCAGAAATCTATTCTTAGAAATAAGCTCGCCTATGTACATGATATCTCTAAGTGCAATTTATAAAAACTATGATGGAAATAAACTTATATTATTTTAAGCACTTGACCACAGACATATATTCGACTAGCTTTTGCCCCCAGCTTCGCCGGCGTTCAGAGAATCTTCGCCCCGTTTTTGGCTTGGGCGATATTTTCTGAACACTTCTTATAGCCCATATGTTGAACACGGTAACTACGATGATAATAAAAAAACTACATCCAAATCCGTTCAGTCATCTTTTCCCCGTTTTCAGCTTGGGCGTTATTTTATGAACATCCCTTATAGCCTTTGTGTTGACCAAGGTCACTAAAATTATAATAAAAAACCGCATCCAAATTCGTTGAGTGATTCTCGAGTTAAAACGGAACAGACAGACAAAATTCTAACAATTGTTGTTTTGGCCTCAGTACAGTGATTTTCATTTTCATTTTCATTTAAAATTTCGCGAAAATATTCAATGTACAGACACGACTTTTTTACTACTTTATTATTATTATATAGATATATGTCGGTGCACTTGACCGTTTATCCATCGCAAGGATATAAAATAGTAGTTTATGAAACTGGTACATAGAAAGTTGATGCACTGGCTCAAGTTATATAATGGTTACAGAACAATAAACTCAAAATTAATTTAAGTAAAACCAATTTTATGCAATTTAGAACATACCAAGAGCAACATTTCAAATTAAATATCGAACACAATAATGGAAAAGTAAATGAAGTTGATTATACGGTATTTTTAGGTGTAACGTTGGACAAAAATCTAAATTGGAAACAACATATTAAAGCTGTTTGCAATAAACTCGATAAATTTGTGTTTGCTTTGAGGCGCCCAAAAATACAATATCTCAAACAGCAGCGATTATCGCCTACCATGGGTACGTCTCTTCAGTCCTCAACTATGGCTTAATTATGTGGGGGAACTCTGCAGAGGTTGAAAAGGCATTTAACTTTACAATCTGAAAATTCTGATGAAACTTAATCAACCGATTCGCGCCTGATTTTTACTTTTTAATTTCTTTTTATAATATAAAGGTAACAAGAAGGATACTGGAATCTGGTTAAAATAAACTTCTTGTTAGGTAACCTCATGTTATCGTAATATAAATAAGAACTTTTTGATTATAATGCTAAAAGACAAAAAGTTTTAATGTGCGAGTTCGCAAAATGATACTGGCCACTTGCCACTGGCATACTTGGATTCACATTATTTAAGAAAAATACAATGTTATCGATTAGTTTTCCTTGTTAACAACATTATTTGTATCTAAAGAATAGACAATTTTGGGCAGCCATTGTTGTTTATTATAAGAATAATCTGGTGGAGTCGAATTTATCCTATGTATGACTGAAAGCAACGTTGGAGCGCATCAAACTGAAAGCAGCTTATTTCCGGCAAGTTGGCAACTTGCGTGCAAAGAAAAAGAAAAATAATCCCCGCCTAAAGTTCGTTTGAAGTATTTATTGTTTGTTTTTTTCTTTAATTACGTCTAGTTTCTTTACTCACACTATGCATTGAAAAACGTAGTATGATATATGGCAATAACTTACTCTGTAACGTTTAAAACACTCGCTTATCGCTCGTGTTTCAAATCATTCCTCGTAAGCTATTGCCTCCTTACGCACTTGTAGCATAAACTACTTTTTTTGTGTTAGAGACGTTCTTGAAATTTTTTTAAAATTATGTATGTAGATTTGAGTTCATAGTGAGGATTTTACGATATGAGGTTAGATAAATTAACATTATATCATTGAAATATTTAATAATTCGTTCCGCGTGCTTCGGAAGATAATGTCTATGTTCGGAAGGTATAACTATTAAAATTCACAATTTTTTTATAATTTTTAACATGAAAACGTCCTACAATCGTCACGCTAAAATAAAAAATTGTAGCTAGCTCAATAAAAAGGTGTAGGCAGCTCAATGTACAATTGTTAAAAACCGATCATATCGCACAAAAACAAATCGCCAAACAATTCGATAGTGCAACCTACCATTCGACGTAAAATCTGTAAAAGAAAATGGTTTTCAACATAGAGTTTGAATAAACCGTAAAAATATGATCTGTAGATACTTCGTTTTACGAGTTTATTGACTTTGCTTGAAATTGTTTTCAGGTTGAAATGCTCTTTTTATAGCTGTTCTTAGGTTTAGGGTTCCGTTAGAAAATAAAACCATACCAGATGATATCTATTTTCTCTATTACATTTCTATATGACACGATTTTATTTATAAAGGAGTTTCTTAGGAGTGTTTTTAGTTAATGAAACATTCAAGCTATCAGTAAAAGGAGCTGACTATTAACTGTTTTGAAGAAACAAGTCGAAGAATAGGGGACCGAGGGCAAAGCTGATGACAAAAAAACGATAGTATAGAGATAAAAGTTGTTTTGTTATGTCTTTAGGCATTTAAATTTAATGATCAATAGGTGACTTTAATTTATGCAGCCAAACTCATACTGGAGCCTTGGTAAGTGATCAGATCAGTAACAAGGATCGATAACACTTTTTGCTGGTTTCGCAAAATAAAATCTTGACGTCCTATAGTATAGGCTCGGGGCTGGTATTGCATTTGTAAGGAACACGAAAAGACTAAATTACAAATTTCACCAAAATGGTCATCGAACCTTGTTACTGAGCACTTACGGAGTCTTCAGTAAGAATTTGGCTGCATAAAGTCACCTTAAATATACGAAGCAACCTTTATGCTCAAAGTACGGCGATAGGGCTCACCACCCAACAAATTTGGGACGCAATAATTGTTGGTAAAAAGCAGGTGTATCGACTGTGACTTGCACTTCACAGTTCACACTTGGGAAAAACCCCGTGGATACAATGTCGTGACAATATGTTATTTTTTTTTCATAATGATCCTGACAAAAAAATCAAAACGTTAACTTTCTTATCCCAACAACCCGACTACTTTGAATTAGATACCGTACCTACAAGAGAGTATAAGAAAATCGGACAATATGGCTTAACAAAACGAGAATTGTCAAAATGACGTAACAGAATTTCTAAAATTCCTCGCTTGCAGTATTTAATTAGTGCAGCCCATTGTAACGTGGAACTATTCCACTTAAAACGAAAAGCCAGGCTTACCTCCGTCCGCACTAGTTCGTATGAATTCAACTCAATTTGGGTGCCCGCACATGTTGGAATTTCGAAAGAGATTGGCGTATCGCCTGTAAAACACGTTTGCGTGAGCGGCGAATCAGAACGAGATTGGAAATAGCAGTGTTTTGGTAATGGTTCTATTTTAACCTATGATTTTGGTAAAAATATCTGCTCTATTTGTAACAAAACGTGGACGTAAATAAAAAAAAACAGACTGTAATATTGAATGATAAGAGGCCGTGTAAATTTTATTTTTGTCACTCGCAGTTCGGGAGGGGCGGATTCAGCGCAAAAGAGAAAGAAGTATGTTTTTAATTTTATTAAAAAAACTAAAGTATCTAGCAAAATTTCCTAAATTAAATATCTAGATATTGTTAAAAACCATATAGTTAAACATGTTTGAGTTCTGTACATGATTCTCATTCGTCGAACGAGGATAAAAATTGCGTTTGAAGACCTTATTTCAATAATTATTTCTATCGGGGAAGGTTAACCAAACGTGTTTTCCAAAAAAACCCCTAGATTATATAGTCAAAATGCATATATCAAAAATGTATTACAATTTTCCGTATGCTTCATGAAAAACACAGAAACAAAGCATCCATATATTATTTATATGGTCTTGATAAAGTTATGCTTCAGCTTTGTTTTTCTCTCCAGGAAAATAAGCGTTGTCAATGTCACTTACACACAGGTATTTTTTTTTGCCTCAGTCCGACCTATTAACTGTAAAATAAATACGAATATGTGCTTACTAGTCTGATAGTAAACTTGAAGCATAATATAATACTACTTGAAGATAGTAAACTTGAAACAAATATAGCAAATTTCGCAAAAAAAAAACTCGACGTCTCATAGTAATTGACTCGGGGCTGGGCTTGCGTTTGTAAGGAACATAAAAAGATTAATTTACGAATTTCATAAAAAGGGTCATCGAACCTTATTACTGAGCACTTACCGAGTCTTTGGCTGTATTAATTAAAGTCACCTTATATATAAATGTCATTCTGCCATCATTTCTGAATTGTCCTCGCTCCGGCAAGGCAAGACTGCGGAAATACAATCCGGAGTCTTTGATTGGGTCTAGCTTCCTACAGATTAAGCTAACGCCACTTTTTAAAACAACAACAACAACGTATCGTCACGACAGGGATTTGCCCTAAGGGGTCGTCAGAAGTGTTTCCAAGTGTGAACTGTAAAATGCAAGTTACAGTCCGCACTCGGTACACCCGCTTTTCACCAACGTTTATTAATAATACGTTCCAAACGTGATGTCTCATCCCTTTCGCTCTAATTATATTTGAAAGATTTTAGACTTACATCATCACTATACAGGCTGAACCAAAAGAATGCGCCATCGAGGGAAATACCTTAAATATTAAGGATAGCAAAATTTACTTAAGGAAACCATTATTTTATTTTTAAAGTTAAGAAAAACTGCATTCAAAGAATTTAAAAAAATCACCTGCATGAACCGGGAAACGAACCGGACAAAATGTGTAAGAAAAAATATTCTGTATTTTTATGATACCGATGCAAAGGGATCAAAATAAAGAATTAAATTCTTCAAAATAACATAGTATCATAAATTAAAAGAAGACCATGAAATTAACACTTAAATAACAAAACTCGTATTCAAAAATTTTATGTATGGGAATAAGCTACAAGTACTAGGGGAATCATTGTAAGACAGGTCTATAGGTTTTTTTTATAAATACCGGGTGTAAAAGCAAAGTCAAGAATCCTTTAAGGGTGTGTTAGTATGATCGGTAAAGATATTATTTTAAATACTGGGATCTCTAAATAAAGTACCAGTACCTCATAACAAGACGAGTTTCTTTACTCAAAATACACTAATCGCGTGGACAGCCTCACTGGTCGCTGGCCACTCGGATGAGGGGTGCGGGTTGCGGGGTGCAATTAGGTGTGTGAGGAGGCCGGTGAGCTGCGTAGCCATAGCTTAGAAAAATTATGGAATTTTTGGTGAAAATTCAAGGTATATTTTTTTTTTCTCGTAATGACATCAGAATCGTGTATACTTTCATCCCCTAAAGGGATTCTTGACTTTGCATTTACACCCTGTATAACCGTGCCAGAAAAATGAAACTTAGCCACTTTCATCGTATTACGACAGTCCAGCCAGGGGGCATTCGTTTGGTTCACCCTGTATACATTATTAGAAGTACGGGATTCACTCTGTTCATATTTTTCCTTATTTTCAATTTAATTTTTATTTTGGCTAAAGCAGCGGATGTCGACTATTCAGCCAGTGTCACGTAATAGATTGCAAACGTACCATTGGTTCCCTTAGATAACAGACAAGGGGCGTATCGCACTATTCATAGATTCAAATGGATTGTATGTACAGTACACGTTATCTAGGGGCACTGACTATACATAGGTTATCATCCCATCCATCTATCCATCAACCCGTGTTCATTCACTGCTGGACAATAGGCCTTTCCCAAATCCCAAATATTAGCAAGGTTAAGGTAACAAGGTTATCCCATGAAAAATTCTAATTTATTCGATTAAATTTTGTAAAAGGTGGTAGAGCTGATGCCGGGCTCGACTCTGGAGGTACCACCATCTTACTCGCAAATCCTCCCGAAGTTATTCGGGGGAGAGTAAGAGAACAGCTCTCAGGCAAAACCAGGCGGCCCACCATTGCCTGGGACCGATGGATAGCTGTACATCCAACCCCAATTGCCGGGCCTTAAATAAAACAGACTGGTGACGGGCAGCGGCGTCACTGGTGCAAGGGTTTCGGCACCGCGCTCACCAACCCGCCTGCCCAGCGTGTGTGAGTATGGGTAATTCTTCCAGGAGGACCGCCAAGAGTGGCGAAATCCTGGAAAGGCCTATGTCCAGCAGTGGACGAAACAGGCTGATGGATGGATGGATGGATATTTTGTACGTGGAAGTGTCTTTAAGAAAAAACTACTATCGACCGTTTTTGGCTTGGCGGTGATTTATTTCACATCCCTTACAGCATTTATGTTGTTCAGGGTCACTACAGTGATTATAAAGAAACCACATCCAAATCCATTGAGTGGCTCTCGAGTTAAAAGACAGACAGACAAAAAAAATGTTTTGTCCTCAGTACAATACAATACTAATAACACATATCATTTAAAATTATAATTTTGCAAAAATTTTCTGTATGCAGACACGGCCTTTTTACTAATAAAATTTTATATTAGTATACCTATAGATAGACGTAGCACAACTATTTCTTCTGTGTTATAGATGGATAGATGTAGGTAGATAGATTATTAACTTATGGATATATGAATATAATTTGCAATATTCCGCTAAACGATTCTTGTCATGCTATTCAAAATGCAGATTTGTGCACCGTCCGCCCATCCGCATAAAACATGCAAGAAGCAATCAATACTAGCATAAAAGCAAAGCAATCTCAAATAACAAGCAACAAAACTCATTGCCCCGGCAACACATCAGTTGCTACGTAGAAGCCGAGCTAGCAACACATCCCGAGGATGCCTCGTTCAGAAGCGAAACACGTGTCGATAAGTTTTCTTGCTTGTTATTTAAGATTGCTTTGCTTTTATGTTCGTATTGGTTGCTTCTTGCATCTTTTATGCGGGTGGGCGGGCGGTGCACGAGTGTGCATTTTGAATAGCATGACAAGAATGTTTTAACGGAATATTGCAAACTATATTCATATATCCATAAGTTAGAGATGGCCTTCCGCAAGGTAACGCCTATTTCAATCAATTAAGATAGATTATTCAGAAATCAACATAACCATTTCCTTGTTCAACTCGCAACTTTATCCGATTACAAGAACCAAATACAAACGCAAAAGAACCTCAAAGAACAAGTCTGAAATTTCAAATGAAAAAAAAACCGACTGTCATTTGTTTCCAACAAAATAGCTGAGAAGGAAGATGTAAATGTAGCGGACAGAATATGCGATGAGGTGATTCTGAGAACTTCCCGGAATGAGCTGTGCCATCAAATAAATGCAAGGGACCCTTTGAATATGGATGTTTAAGGTACTGACGCAAAACAATGTTTTGTTATTTATGGTCCTACAATAATAAGTGAAAATAATTTTAGGGTAGATCATGTATCGTTAACTGATCACAAAAATGAAGGAAAACATTTTTTTGTAAAATAATGTTTTCACTTCCCAGTACAAAGTGGTTCAATCAGCTGTCTCAATTTCTATGGAAAGGTGAAAAAAAAGTTCACGCAAATTTTTTTTTTCTTTGGAACGTGGTCTATTCGGGACACTCTAGCATGTCTTAAATTTTTTTCACTTTGAATTGTATGACCTTATATGTATATTTTTTCATTTTCAGGTTACTGTAATCCTAAGCTTCAGTCCGTCCACCTATCACAGGGTTTATAGCGTAAGCCTTAATAGGCAGCTAATTGAAATTTTCACAGAATACTTGTTACTATGGCCTCTACCACAGCAAACAATGAAAAACAAAAAAAAAATCTAAGGTGTTTACCCATACAATAAACCTCGAAAACATAGCATTTTTTTAACATTATTTATTTTAGCTCTATCATACATTTCGTATCATACGTTCGTTCACTGCTGGACATAGGCCTTTACCAAATTTCGCCACTCATGTCCTCCGTCCTCCTTATCCAGCCGCCCCCCGCAACGTCATTCAGGTCGTTGGTCCAGCGGGCACGAGGTCGGCCTACACTACCCTTTGCTGTACGTGGTCTTCATTCTAAATCCTTTCGGACCCATCGGCCATCAAGTCGGCGACAAATATGGCCTGCCCACTGCCACTTCAACTTACTGATTCTGCAGGCTATGTCGGTTACTTTAGATCTCCGACGGATCTCCTCATTTCGGATTCTATCAATCAGAGATACCCCAAGCATATCATACAGACGTTAATACTTACATACAAGTTTCAAATTAGGTCAGATTGTCGTACAGTGGAGCCCACATCAAGCTAAACACCTTCAGTATAAGCTGACCTCTCATTGTATAGCCTTCCCATACAATGAGAAGTCAGCTTATACTCAATGTGTATACGGAACCCTTTGTGCTCGACTCCAACTCACACTTGGCCACATTTTTCTTCTTTCACAAGCATTCCGTCTTGGCCCTTATTCAAAATGTCAATAATATGGCGACATAATGCTTTTACATGTTTTAGATATTATTTAAAATTGAAATTATACGTCTACTGACGGATAACCGTATAATTGTGTAAGAGAATTTATTTTTCTAGTACATTATTCAAGGTCGTCTAGTCTGCTTCCTTAGTCACTGAAAAAATCATAAGTTCGTTTGTATCACAGACGTATATTACCGGGTGTAAAAGCAAAGGCAAGAATTAGTATGATCGGTAAAGATATTATTTTAAATACTGGGATCTCTAAATAAAGTACCAGTACCTCATAATAAGACGATTTTCTTCACTCAAAATACACTAATCGCGTGGACACCCTCACGGTCGCTGGCCACTCGGATGAGGGGTGCGGGTTGCGGGGTGCAATTAGGTGTGCGGAGAGGCCGGTGAGCTGCGTAGCCATAGCTTAGAAAAATAATAGAATTTTTTGTGAAAATTCAAGGTATTTTTTTTTCTCGTAATGACATCAGATTCGTGTATACTTTCATACCCTAAAGGGATTCTTGACTTTGCATTTACACCATGTATAGTAGCAGACTAACATTAATAATAAACGCATAGAGTCGACGCGTGGCAATTTTAGCTCAGTGAACTACGGGCTCTTTTAAATATAAATATTGCTTGATTCCAAACAAAATATATACTAAAGATTAGTTTGGAAATTAAAAAAATATGTTCAAAAACAACCCATTTTTATACGTTTCTGCGTACCATGAAGCCTAAATGTAGCTTATTTTTTGTATGGAAACTTGCCACGCTATTTAATCCTTATGTTTGGTCTGCTACTTAGTAATAATTATGTCTGTGGTTTGTATATCGGAGAACAGAACAGACACTTGCAATACGTGCTGATATAAATGTTATTTCAAAATTGTTTTCTTCAATTTTTGTACTGACACATGTCAAATTGCTAATTTAGCGTAGGCATGCGCTTTGAATGCACATTATAATTGTCACAAGTAAAAAATCAAAATTACCTAAGAACGCGCCAGTAGAAGGTAAAGCTCTACCAAGCTGCCGCCGTAGAAGGACGTTTGCCGATTAAATTGGCGAAAAACCAAGTCAAAAGCACCCGGAATAGAAGAGCTTGTTGGCTAGATTGATGGATGTGGAAGAAGCAAAAGAGGTGTATCCTGTAGGTGGAAATCTTTCGTCTCTGTCTAACCCTCTGGGAGACAGGCGTTTATGTATGTACTCGTACATATATTATGTACCTAAACTGGAACAGCATCGCAGCAACCGCGCGCAGTCGATATATTCAACTGCATGCAGTTATCTGCAGTCGTTTGCGCAGTTGACGCCACGCATCTAGCCCTAGAGCTCAGTACTGTATGCGGTTAGCCACCACTGTAGCTGAGCGCGTAAAGCGGAAGGCACGACTGTATACAGTTAATATTGACTTCACAGGACTTCAGCCGACCGCGTTAAGTTGTTATCATTACTGAACCAAGTCGAACGTACAACTGCATTCGGTTGAATATATCGACTGCGCGCGGTTGCTGCGATGCTGTCTGTCTGATGGCTTAAACTCTTTAAAGAATAGTAAACATGTTGTTAGTTATATTCTTCCAAAGTAACCAGTCTAATTTTTAAAACGTAAAGTTAAATCAGTTTGCAGTAGAAATCAAATTCTTTAAATAATCGAGATTATGAAATAAAAAAACATATCAAGTTAAAAGGTGCTTAACTCTTTCGTTCTAATTCCAGTGAATAGAACACAAAAACATTTAGCAGTAACTGACTGTAGACGGAAGTATTATATTCAGTTAACTTTGGCCCTTAGCAAAAGTAATTGAGCCGAAAATTATCAATTTCTGCCTATCTCATCCGGGATTTCCATACAAACTGGTACTTTTTACGTGAGAAATCCGAGTATAGGGTCCTTTGGAGGAAAGCGTGAAAGCTATTGTCTTTTATGGTCCAAAAAGGACCAATTTTGGCGAGAACTCCTATTATGTGGGCGAGAAAGACCTATTTATAGAAACGAGATTATTACGTCTGTGTGTAGAAACGAGTATGGAAACACTATTTTTGTGTTGCGTTAGTTTTTAGGGATGTCGATTCCTTCTAAAAAAGATCGATTTCTAATCGTAGTGGAAAAATCGATCCAAAAAAATCGGTACAGAAAAGATCGATTCAAAATAGGAACAGAAATTTACACAATTAGCGTTAATTAATTTTTATTTATGTTGGTTTTCTAGGTAAAAATTCATGAGCATTAATTTTTCCTGAATTTATTGTAAGAAAAGTTAGTTGTTTTCTCAAAAATAAAACATTAATTGTATCTGTTGAAGAACCTTAATTAATAAAAAGTTACTTTAACAAGATAAAAAAAAAATACTTCTTTAAGTTTTATTTGCCAAAATACACATACTAGTATGTCTGAAAACAGAAATCAGGTGTTGATTGAGTTTATCTGGAATGTGACTAAATACAGAAAGCAAACGGAACAATCGAAGAATTGCTGCTGGCCCAATTTTTGCTCTTAGATCTACAATATGGGTAGAATAAGGTTTGCGGATGTTTCTTTGATAGTAACTAAATATAAGTGTTACAATATAAAAGTTAAATATAGGAAGGAATAGGAGGTTTTGTTCTGTAACTTTTTATGAATTGACAAATTAATAATAGATTTGTAAAAATGAAATAAATACAATTTATGATAAATTGGATTTATTACATTTATATTATATTTTCGGGGACCTAATGTATTTTCTTTAATTTTCATTTTATTTTCGCTACATAAGATATCTATTATTAGTCCTCACAACATTATAGATTATAAAAATAACTATAATATAAATACTACTTTAATAGATTAGTAAAAATGAAATAAATACAATTTATGATACATTGGATTTATTAAATTTATATTATATTTTCGGGGACCTAATGTATTTTCTTTAATTTTCATTTTATTTTCGCTACATAAGATATCTATTATTAGTCCTCACAACATTATAGATTATAAAAATAACTATAATATAAATACTACTTTAATAGATTAGTAAAAATGAAATAAATACAATTTATGATACATTGGATTTATTAAATTTATATTATATTTTCGGGGACCTAATGTATTTTCTTTAATTTTCATTTTATTTTCGCTACATAAGATATCTATTATTAGTCCTCACAACATTATAGATTATAAAAATAACTATAATATAAATACTACTTTAATATATGTAAGTTTTTATGAAAAAAGGACTAGGACAATTATTATTAGGAGAAGAAAATTAATCCTTTTTTTTCTAGTAAAGTGTGCTTTACTGATTATCTGATATTGGCAGAAAATGATGGCAGGAAGCAAGCCAATGGCCAAATAGAATAAAGTCTTCTATTCGTTTTCACTGCTACATAGGCTAAGATAATAGTACACTTTATATTGACACAAGACCTACTTTATGTCATATCTTATAAAATTTGGTCTAAGCGTTGAATTATCGGGGGGAGGGGCATAAAATAATCTTCGATGACGTCACGATACGCACTTGACAGAATTTTGTTACTATTTATGGTATACAACAACAACAACAATATTTTTCGTGATGTTGAAAACCAAAACAGATACAAAGTTGAGTCATATGATGACAAACCTTGGTTTAAAACCATCACAAAAGTATGACCTCGCCGTCTTAAAACAATTCATCTTGTGTCTAAAATTAGATGACATGGGTAAACAAGTTTGTTCTTAAAATAACTCTCCGGTTAAAATCTCGAACTATGTAGTAAATCTGACTATAGTGACGTTTATGAAAATTGAATACTAGGGCGGCTATTCCGGCATAATTTTTCACTCGCAATATCAGTCATTAGATGTTTGTTTAAAGTTTGATAAATGGCATGCAATGGAAATGAGATAGTGACTAAACCACATCAAATAAAAAC
Source organism: Ypsolopha scabrella (assembly GCA_910592155.1). NCBI lineage: Eukaryota > Metazoa > Arthropoda > Insecta > Lepidoptera > Ypsolophidae > Ypsolopha > Ypsolopha scabrella. Next base: position 18,428,475 of record OU342982.1, read on the forward strand.
TGTATGATATAAGGAATGCTCTCTATAAGTTTTCAATCAAAAAAATCAGTACATATCCGTACAAAATCCCTTTTAAAATCACCCGCAATCTGCCTTTGCAATTTTTGCGCACGTGCCAGAATTAAGGGCCTGCTATTGGTACGAGAGCCAGAGGTTCTTAGAATATACTTCTCGTATGCGTATCTCCAGAGGTTTGGTTTAAATTACCATACTTATTTCACAGCGGTATAGAAAACTGGAAGAAAAGGATGTGAGGATGTGTATAAAATGTTAATTATATTTCCTTGCGTTGGATACATTTTTTTATCTATATGGTTTTGTTTGAAAGGTTGGTTTAAAGTTAACTAATGAAGAAATCTCAAGAAAGTTAGGAGACCTTTATGCAACAACTGCTATTTAATTTTTTATACTAAGCTTTGTCTTTGTATCGTATTTTTTTAAAGGATAATCTGCATGTCATAATAATTTTTATCTTTTATGTGGTTGCTTCATGATTCAACGCACAACTTGCGTTTTTAGGGTTCCGTAGTACCTAAAAGGTACAAAAGGAACCTTAATGGTCACAATCACCCTCACATCACAATTAACATCACAATTAAATTCACTTGTACTTGTTTCACTGCTTTTAATTTTAAGGTTTACACGTTAATCCCGACCGGTTTCGGTTAATACACCATTTTCAAGGGATACAGAAATTCAGGAAATTAAACAAACATTACGACGAGCCGTTAAAAATGTACACAATGATTATGTCGAAACGAAAATATAAATATGGGTAGGTAAGTCAATAAAAACTTCAGTGATGTCAGAGTAAAATAAATTCCCGAAAATGGGTAATTTAAGTCATTTTTAACAAAAGTCAATAAAAGAAATAACCGTTACCAGAACAAATTAATAAGACCACCCTCAAAAATGAAACTAGTCTCAACCAGCCCCCATCACATGTTAATGAAAATATACAACCATATACCTAACTATCTCATATCACCATATAGGTACCTAAAAACTCACCTTGTTCAACAATAAATTAAAAATCTTTTTTTATAAATAAGTGCTACTACAGTATAATTGATTTTTTTTAACGATGCTATTAATAAATAATATATTAATTATTAATTTAGAATAATTATTTTAATGTCAAAACAAATTTAAATATTAGTAATATAAATGTCAAATAAAAATTGTGCATGTTAAAAGGTTAATTAAAATAATAAAGCAGAGGTGATTTGTTTACGTCTAACTGTTGACTTAGAATTTTATTTTGTTCTTTATGCATAACTTTATTTATCTCCAATGCTTCTAAGGGGGTCATTTTTCTGCCTTTCTTACAGATATGGAGAGGTTTAAAGTTTTTTGTTATGTCAAAAGAATGATTTTGGCTGATTAAATGATCGGCAAAATTGGAGTTAGATGTTTTATTACGACGCCAGCTACTGACATGCTCTTTAACTCGTGTGTCGAATGACCTGCCTGTTTGTCCTATATATTTCTTGGAGTTAGATGTTTTATTACGACGCCAGCTACTCACATGCTCTTTAACTCGTGTGTCGAATGACCTGCCTGTTTGTCCTATATATTTCTTGGAGTTAGATGTTTTATTACGACGCCAGCTACTCACATGCTCTATAACTCGTGTGTCGAATGACCTGCCTGTTTGTCCTATATATTTCTTGGAGTTAGATGTTTTATTACGACGCCAGCTACTCACATGCTCTTTAACTCGTGTGTCGAATGACCTGCCTGTTTGTCCTATATATTTCTTGGAGTTAGATGTTTTATTACGACGCCAGCTACTCACATGCTCTTTAACTCGTGTGTCGAATGACCTGCCTGTTTGTCCTATATATTTCTTGGAGTTAGATGTTTTATTACGACGCCAGCTACTCACATGCTCTTTAACTCGTGTGTCGAATGACCTGCCTGTTTGTCCTATATAGTTCTTGGAGTTAGATGTTTTATTACGACGCCAGCTACTCACATGCTCTTTAACTCGTGTGTCGAATGACCTGCCTGTTTGTCCTATATATTTCTTGGAGTTAGATGTTTTATTACGACGCCAGCTACTCACATGCTCTTTAACTCGTGTGTCGAATGACCTGCCTGTTTGTCCTATATATTTCTTGGAGTTAGATGTTTTATTACGACGCCAGCTACTCACATGCTCTTTAACTCGTGTGTCGAATGACCTGCCTGTTTGTCCTATATATTTCTTGGAGTTAGATGTTTTATTATGACGCCAGCTACTCACATGCTCTTTAACTCGTGTGTCGAATGACCTGCCTGTTTGTCCTATATATTTCTTGGAGTTAGATGTTTTATTACGACGCCAGCTACTCACATGCTCTTTAACTCGTGTGTCGAATGACCTGCCTGTTTGTCCTATATATTTCTTGGAGTTAGATGTTTTATTACGACGCCAGCTACTCACATGCTCTTTAACTCGTGTGTCGAATGACCTGCCTGTTTGTCCTATATATTTCTTGGAGTTAGATGTTTTATTACGACGCCAGCTACTCACATGCTCTTTAACTCGTGTGTCGAATGACCTGCCTGTTTGTCCTATATATTTCTTGGAGTTAGATGTTTTATTACGACGCCAGCTACTCACATGCTCTTTAACTCGTGTGTCGAATGACCTGCCTGTTTGTCCTATATATTTCTTGGAGTTAGATGTTTTATTACGACGCCAGCTACTCACATGCTCTTTAACTCGTGTGTCGAATGACCTGCCTGTTTGTCCTATATATTTCTTGGAGTGAGATGTTTTATTACGACGCCAGCTACTCACATGCTCTTTAACTCGTGTGTCGAATGACCTGCCTGTTTGTCCTATATATTTCTTGGAGTTAGATGTTTTATTACGACGCCAGCTACTCACATGCTCTTTAACTCGTGTGTCGAATGACCTGCCTGTTTTATTACGACGCCAGCTACTCACATGCTCTTTAACTCGTGTGTCGAATGACCTGCCTGTTTTATTACGACGCCAGCTACTCACATGCTTTTTAACTCGTGTGTCGAATGACCTGCCTGTTTTATTACGACGCCAGCTACTCACATGCTCTTTAACTCGTGTGTCGAATGACCTGCCTGTTTGTCCTATATATTTCTTGAAGTTAGATGTTTTATTACGACGCCAGCTACTCACATGCTCTTTAACTCGTGTGTCGAATGACCTGCCTGTTTTATTACGACGCCAGCTATTCACATGCTCTTCAACTCGTGTGTCGAATGACCTGCCTGTTTGTCCTATATATTTCTTGGAGTGAGATGTTTTATTACGACGCCAGCTACTCACATGCTCTATAACTCGTGTGTCGAATGACATGCCTGTTTGTCCTATATATTTCTTGGAGTTAGATGTTTTATTACGACGCCAGCTACTCACATGCTCTTTAACTCGTGTGTCGAATGACCTGCCTGTTTTATTACGACGCCAGCTACTCACATGCTCTTTAACTCGTGTGTCGAATGACCTGCCTGTTTTATTACGATGCCAGCTACTCACATGCTCTTTAACTCGTGTGTCGAATGACCTGCCTGTTTTATTACGACGCCAGCTACTCACATGCTCTTTAACTCGTGTGTCGAATGACCTGCCTGTTTTATTATGACGCCAGCTACTCACATGCTCTTTAACTCGTGTGTCGAATGACCTGCCTATTTTATTACGACGCCAGCTACTCACATGCTCTTTAACTCGTGTGTCGAATGACCTGCCTGTTTGTCCTATATATTTCTTGGAGTTAGATGTTTTATTACGACGCCAGCTACTCACATGCTCTTCAACTCGTGTGTCGAATGACCTGCCTGTTTGTCCTATATATTTCTTGGAGTTAGATGTTTTATTACGACGCCAGCTACTCACATGCTCTTTAACTCGTGTGTCGAATGACCTGCCTGTTTTATTACGACGCCAGCTACTCACATGCTCTTTAACTCGTGTGTCGAATGACCTGCCTGTTTGTCCTATATATTTCTTGGAGTTAGATGTTTTATTACGACGCCAGCTACTCACATGCTCTATAACTCGTGTGTCGAATGACCTGCCTGTTTGTCCTATATATTTCTTGGAGTTAGATGTTTTATTACGACGCCAGCTACTCACATGCTCTTTAACTCGTGTGTCGAATGACCTGCCTGTTTTATTACGACGCCAGCTACTCACATGCTCTTTAACTCGTGTGTCGAATGACCTGCCTGTTTTATTACGACGCCAGCTACTCACATGCTCTTTAACTCGTGTGTCGAATGACCTGCCTGTTTTATTACGACGCCAGCTACTCACATGCTCTTTAACTCGTGTGTCGAATGACCTGCCTGTTTGTTTTATATATTTCTTGGAGTTAGATGTTTTATTACGACGCCAGCTACTCACATGCTCTTTAACTCGTGTGTCGAATGACCTGCCTGTTTGTCCTATATATTTCTTGGAGTTAGATTTTTTATTACGACGCCAGCTACTCACATGCTCTTTAACTCGTGTGTCGAATGACCTGCCTGTTTTATTACGACGCCAGCTACTCACATGCTCTTTAACTCGTGTGTCGAATGACCTGCCTGTTTTATTATGACGCCAGCTGCTCACATGCTCTTTAACTCGTGTGTCGAATGACCTGCCTGTTTGTTTTATATATTTCTTGGAGTTAGATGTTTTATTACGACGCCAGCTACTCACATGCTCTTTAACTCGTGTGTCGAATGACCTGCCTGTTTGTTTTATATATTTCTTGGAGTTAGATGTTTTATTACGACGCCAGCTACTCACATGCTCTTTAACTCGTGTGTCGAATGACCTGCCTGTTTTTCCTATATATTTCTTGGAGTTAGATTTTTTATTACGACGCCAGCTACTCACATGCTCTTTAACTCGTGTGTCGAATGACCTGCCTGTTTTATTACGACGCCAGCTACTCACATGCTCTTTAACTCGTGTGTCGAATGACCTGCCTGTTTTATTATGACGCCAGCTGCTCACATGCTCTTTAACTCGTGTGTCGAATGACCTGCCTGTTTGTCCTATATATTTCTTGGCGCAATCGTGACATGTCAGTTCATAAATGCCACTCTTTTTAACTGTCGCTGTGCGGTCTTTTACCTTAATGGTGAGACTCCCTTGTCCGTCCGTCCGTCCGTCCGTCCGTATGTCACAGCCTCATAACTTTAGCACCGTTAAATATTTTTTTCACAAAACTTGCATTCACTCGCCTATATATTAAGGTAAAAAAAAGCATTGAAAAATTTGAAAATGTTTAAAATATTTCCAATACAAAAGTGAGAGAAATAAATTCTTGAAAATACAATATGAGTACCTATCAAATTGTAGATATTAAAGAGTTGATTGTAAAAATATACACTTCTACTATATTTACTGGCACCGATTTCGAAAAATCTTTGAAAAACCACAACCCCCCTTATTTCCGAAACTGGTGGACCAAAAAATATGGAAAAAATTAATTCATAGGTCATAACTGGCTAATTACAGGAACACTATAGCGATTAAAAAAAAAGTTGATAACAATGAGAAATAAAAATAAAGTAAAATATATATTTTTTTATAAAATTACAATTTGGGTATCAAATTGTAGCTATTAAAAATTATATTTTTTTTACTATATTTACTGGCACCGATTTCAAGAAATCTTTGAAAAACCACAAAAAAATGCAGACAAATGTAAAATAAATAAAAAATATTTTATAAAAAAAAAATATTGATATCAAATTGTAGCCAATAAAGAGCTGATTATAAAAATATATACTTTTACCACATTTACTGCCACTGATTTCGAGAAATCTTTGAAAAACCAAAACAAAATGCATGTCCCCCCCTTATTTCCGAAACTAATGAACCGAAAAATATGAAAAAAATCACGGTACTTTAGGATTACATAAAAATTACAGGAAAAATATAGCGGGTTAGAAATTCGGATAGCAAAATGACAAAATTAAATTTTTCATCCACGAGTTTTATTTCGAGTACGGTATAAAAATGTTTGAGTCTCTCTTTTGTGGTACAATCAATTATTTTTTTAATTATCATACACGGTTATGGGCAAGATTTCAAATACCTTGTTCCTGATCGTTCCCAAAACTGTCGAATCACAGAACCCTAGGTATGCGAGTCTGACTCGCACATGACCGGTTTTTTTTTAGTAAACAGTAATAAATAAATGTGATTTTTGAAACTACGCGACATTAGTTTTATGTACAATTTTTTAATAATTTAATGCTTGTACATTTAAAAACGGATAGGACTCATTCATTTTTTACTGTGCAAAGAGGCACAGGTCGAGCTTTCGATGGGATTTTGACTAATTCATCATCTTCAGGACTCTTGGGGAGTACTTTCGCGCACGGCGGTCAGTCGAGTACTAAGCCTAATTAGGATTTTCTAGAAAAGTTGTGTTATTTCATGCATTACTTTGCAAATGATCCTGTACAACGTCTATTTCATACTCCAGTCACGGAATAAGTAGTACGTCGTACTCTAGAAAACTCAACGGGTCGTGATAACACTTACCGTTACAGAATATGAAATGAAGAAAGAAAAAAGGCGTTTATTTCGAATGCTACACCAATACAAAAACCAAATACACTCGATAAATAGTTTAAAACTTCCAACTATACAGCTCAAGGTAGTTTATAAGATGCATCAAACAAAAAGGTTTTTGACTCAGCAAAATGCCAACAACATGGCATTTTTGCCTGCTAAATGTCGCACGCATGTTCATAGTTAGTAACTTATGAGTTATGTTATGAGGCAAGACTTGTTTATTTATAAATTATGTTACATAATTCCAATGAATTACAATTAAATAACTATTTGGTATGCGGATAGAATAACTATACTAATAATAAAGTAGTAAAATAGTTGTGTCTGTCGATGGATATTTATTCAAATTTTAAAATGAAATAAGTTATTAGTCTTAGGCCGACTTGCACTAATATTTAAATCTAGATTTAGGACTTAGTTTATTTAAGTTTTTGTATCTTGTTAGCCTAAGTTAATTTGAAAATAAAAAATAAGGGCTTAAGCTAAGTTTAATTTGACAGAAATGAATTGACTGACAGATCGTAAACCTGATTTAGCGATAAAATTGAGATTTAAGATTTTGGTACAAGCCGCCGTACTATAGCCAAAACTACCATTTTTAGAATTTTTGTCTGTCTGTATAGGTAATTTCCGTTTTAACTTGAGAATCACTCAACGGATTTGGATGCGGTTTTCTTTATTATCATCGTGACTCTGGTCTGGTCATATAAGGGGTGTTGATAAAAAATGAGGCAGAGATTGAAGAAACGCGAACGGAGCCGCGGGCGAAAAGCTAGTCACGTTTATATGCATAATTGTTGCGCATATAATTATTTACTACAACAAGGTAGTGTTTATCCAGGAAGCCAGCAGGAATTATGATACTAAAATAGTACAGTCATAGTCATATGTACAGTACAGTCAGCAAAAGATAAAGGTATACAGGCCCATTGCAAATACTTTGATCTTAAGGCCCTTGTAGCCTCCAATAACCTTGAGGTATTTTAAACAAACTCAAAATGAACGTTAAAACCTTGCATTTGATTTTGTAATCGACTGCTCCGAAACTTGCCGCTTACGGTAATATCTAGTTTTTATTTATTAACTATGCTGTAAATCAACATTTTAAATTTCCCGTAATGAGTTTTATAAGCTTTATTTTTTTTGTATTTTAGTGCAAGAACCATACACATAACATTAGCGGTTTCCAAGAAATAGTCAATTTTATTCCAAAAACAGCTTGACTTTGCTAAATATTTTCAAGATGTTTCTCATAGGCGAGAATAATTTCCTGCAATAAGATTGTTTCCTATACTTTAAGTAATGACATATATTTTTTTCATAATTTTCAAGTAAGCCGTTTAAGAGAAATAACTTCATCAATGAGAGTAATTTTCGGATGACGCGGGAACACGCGCCTTAATCTTGATTGATTTTGATTTGATATTTGATCAATAGTACATGTGTGTATGTATTGACCTAGTATACCTTATCTCATCTATCACTTACCTGCGGGTCTTAGGATCAAAGTGTTAGCGATGGGCCTGTATACCTTAATCTTTTGCTGACTGTACATGTTACTGCTGTAATGGTTATGGTTAGTCTATTCACTTGTTGGACAAAGGCTTTGACAAAATTATAGTTTGTTCCCTGGGGACGAGCGTTTCTGTAGGGACCTAGATACAACGTCAGAAATGTAAAATTATTTTCATAAGAACCAAAAGTCAAATTTGTACGTGCTGTAAAGTTGTTGGTCTGAAAAACGTTAACAGACTCGATAGGACTACCCAAAAACTAACCTATGCGGGTGAAGCCGCGGGCAAAAGCTAGTTCTACATGAACTGGACGCGCACTAGGTGACCAGTAATCAGTACTCTGCGTTTTGGTCATGACCACGAAACACGTTACCGACTGCGTAAAATATTTTGTATGAGAAATTGTGGTTCCTGTCGTAACCCGCTAGGGGCGCTGCCTAATTTCTTATATAAATATTTGACGCAGTCGGTAACGTGCATCGAGATCAAAACTCATGGTAGGCGAGGACGACGGGACGCTCCGCCGCCTTAGAGACTGGCGTGTACCACTATAAACACTTTTTAGACTACCAGTATAAACACTTTTTAGACTACCACTATAAACACTTTTAGACTACCACTACAAACACTTTTTATGAATATTTAAATGTAACCAAATATTTAACTGATAATACTGAACAACTTCTCCCAAGAATCGTACCAGCGCAAATCTTCAGGGAAAATGATATTCAAGTATAACTTAAAAACTCAATCTCGCAGGAGGAAGGTCTATTTTAGAACACTGCTCCTGAACAGCTGTCTCAAAGACGAACGCTGCCTCAAAACACGTCCGTTTCCCGAAGCGATTTATTTAAAATTCGAGTACTTACCAAACCAATGATTCGCGCGGGAATGTTTCTTTGGAAAAGTCGTTTACAGTGATCAGTAGAATATGTTGTTTCCGTAAAAGGAGTCTGTCTATTTATTATATTTATTATTTTAGTTTCGCTTACTATACACGTTACCGTTTGCGTTAAATATTTTGTATGAGAAATGCTGGTTCCTGTAGTAAGCCGCTAGGGGCGCTGCACAATTTTTCATATGAATATTTTACGCAGACGTTAACGTGTATAGTAACCAAAACTCATGGTAGGCCTACCGGTATTTAAAATACGTGTATTTATACTGTATTATAATGTTTGTAATAGTTCTTTTTTCACGTGACGCGATCGCATTCCATATTATCTATTGTTCCTCATCAGTTGTTATAGAAAATGTATAACCGCAGGGATTAAAATGTAGTATCATGCAATATGTGTAACTATCATTTCGAATATATGCACGAATATGTTCGTATTTAATTTGACAACCACACAATGCATATTTATTTGTAACTCAAAGGGCTTCTTGGTTCAAAAAACAAACGCGGAAAGTCGGAAACGTGAACGTGAAACGCAGAATGCGGCTCTATGTGGTCAGCCCCGTAAAGCCCGTGCAGACAGAGAGCTTTCAGGCTGCGTTCCGAGTTTGGAGTTCCATTGAACGACACAAGGGTGCTGTGGATGAAACATGTACATACATTACAGAGAACTCGGAATGCAGAAAGCGGAACTCAGTTTCGTGAAACAAGTGAGGAAAAAACGAGCTTAAATTATATTTAGCGCAGATGTAGCCGCGGGAAAAAACATAATTTCAGAACATAAAGTGAACCCCACAAAAAATGTCCCCTATTAAAAGTGTCGCAACCAGGGTTGGCTTTGTTTAAAACAAGTGTTTTATACAGTGTTTAAAACACCTTGTTCAAAACACTGTTCAAAACAAATTGTTTTAAACGTGTTTAAAACACTCCTATATAAAACACTGTTTTTTAGCATATAAATTATTATTTTTTCCTTATATCGAACGTGTCGTTGTTATTAAAATTCCTTTACTGGCGGGGGGGGGGGTTTCCCCAAACGTAAAGACGAGAATGGGCGGTGTCGGTGAGTACTTGCATTTTCAAGCATTTCTAAGTCTCGTGTTTATTAGGAAAGCAGTTATTATTTTTCACTCAATACATGATTAGATTATGATAATTGATATGATAACATTCATAAGACGCTTTTTAATTAATTTTACATAATACATAAGTTACCGGTACGATACCCAAAAAATGTATTAAGCATGTTTAAAACAGCCGCAAAAAAAACATCAGTAAATATTTGTTTTAAACATGTTTTTTTTATTTTGTTTTAAACAGGATGTTTTGATCTTTTAAAAAAAACCGTTTTTTTTCCAACCCTGGTCGCAGCGGTGTAAGAGCGCTAACCTTGCCTGCGTTAGTCATTTTTTCTCTATCGCACTTTGATCACCACTTTCGCCGAGCTCTCTTAATTCGTTGCGCGACTTGCAGTTTTTATCCTCATGAAATAATGTCGTAGTGATACCTCCGTGGCAATCACTCTATTGAAGTTCATTGAAGTATGAATAAGTTATCTACCCAATAGCTATTATGAGAACAGAGTTCAGAACAGAGCAATAAATATATAGGTATTACAATATTCTTACATAGGTAAGAGGAAGTCGTAACTGCATCTTAAGGTAAGGTAATATTTAAAATCGATTAAAACTACTAGTCTACGGACAGTAGCCAGGATATGAAATGAGGGGGGGGGTGAAACTTCTGAATGTTTGTTAAACGTAAATAAAAGGCTCCGCCAATACGTTGACGTTGAATAAAACTGCATCCAAATCCGTTATTCTCAATCTCGAGTTAAAACGGAACCTAAAGACTCACACAAATATTCTAAAAATGGTAGGTTTTGGCTTCAGAACTAAACTAATTATCCATTTTATTAAATCAAATTATTCAATGTACAATTATGCAACAGACGCGACCTTTTTACAATTTTTCTTGTTTTTAATTATTATAATTATTCTGTTTTTTTCTTTGATATAATTTCAGCTAAGTTTCAGACATACCAACAATTTTTTAGGAATTATTAGTTTTCCTTCTTGTTATTTTCCAAGGTAATTAGGAATTGGCACCGGTAATCTTGCGGTATAGCTCAAGTGCCAAGAATCTATAAATATCTGTATTGTTCATACTATGGACCTTAAAAGCTCCGCGTGTTTTATTTTAACAAGTGTGATACGAGTACAGTCCAAAGACAGTAAGAGGACAGCTCTCAGGCAATAAAACCAGGCGGCCCACAATTGCCTGGGACCGATGGATGGCGGTATATCCATCCCCAATTGCCGGGGCTTAGATAAAACAGACTGGTGACGGGCAGCGGCGTCACTGGTGCAAGGGTTTCGGCACCGCGCTTTACCAACCCACCTGCCCAGCGTGTGTGAGTATGGGCATTTCTTCCAGGAGGGCCGCCAAGAGTGGCGAAATCCTGGAAAGGCCTATGTCCAGCAGTGGATGAAATAGGCTGATAGATGGATGGATGGATACGAGTATATGAATTCCGCATGTACAGAATTTCGTTTCTTTATAATTTTGTTACTTTATAGTAAAATACATAAAAATTTATATAGATATACATATGGAGTTAGTAGTTTGGAGGTCAGTGCAGATTTAAAAGTGATTAATAAATTTGAATCAGCAAAGAAATGTAGCTAAAAATACAATGGCGTGAACATTGACAGGAGTGACCTCTAAAAAATCCTTTTGTCGATAAAAATTACGCATTGTCTAGTAATAGACATCTTCTTATTTATTTATATTTATAACACTTTTTGCACATTTACAAAAATTATATGGGAGACAGATTAACGAAACAAACAAATATTGTGTACAAAGGCGGCACTTATTGCTAATAGCAATATCTTCCAGGCAACCTTTGGAAGCATACAGAGAGATAGACAAAGAAATTACATGGAAGGTGTAAATGCTAATTATAAAAAAGGAGACTAAGAAGAAAATACATTATCTAGGGCATAAACTTACATATACTTACAAATTCATGAACCTACTTAAATTAAAATATACACATATATACTCATAACTATATAAAATAAATAAACATTCAATAAATATACATAATACTGGATATTCGAATTCTACTATGATGGGTACTCTGTTGAGAAAAATTGTTTTAATTTTATTTTAAATGAATTCGTATTTTTCAGTGACTGAATAGACACAGGTAATCGATTCCAAAGTCTTGCAGCGTGTACAGAAAAAGAATCGCTATAAAATCCGGTTCTGTTTTCGGGAATAGCCAACCTTTCACTTCTTATATAAGTTTTTATCACAGAGCGAAAATCGAAGACTAAATATCACAATAAAACGTATCGTCCATCAGAAAAAGGAAATTATCTTTTCCCAATTCAATCAAAGCAAAAGTAAACAAACAAGAGATGAATTTTGGCCACTGAAAATAACGTTCTGCTTTATTAACTTGCGCAACCAAAAATATCGTAAAATTTTATGTTTCCTCGGTAGCTTTGATAGTTGAAAAAATCTTTGCCGTGTCAAAATAGAAGAGACGCTTGATTATTGCGGCAATTGGTGGAATTTACTAATATGATAGAGTGAGACATGGAGGTTTCATCGATCACTGTCACTCTAACTGGAAAAACGTGCAGTACGAGAGGTCCGAACTCAGGGAAACAGAAAAAAGTTAAAAATAATAAAAAAAAAGAAAACTAAAATAGCTGGCAAAATTTCCTGTACCAAAATCTATTATATTGTTATATAAAAATAGGTTTGAGTTCCATTACTAAAACTATGAGAAACAATGTGTTTGGAGACCGCATTTCAATAATTATTTCAGTCGAGTTGTTGTTAAAAATTAATGTATACTACTTAAAAATAAATAACCCTAAAACAAATAAATTACTCAAAATTGAGGCATTGAGGGCAAGAACGGCCTAACATTTCCAAACACAATTAAAATTTTAAATGAGATTTTTAATTGTGTCTGGAAATGTTAGGCCGTTCTTGCTCTCAATGTCTCAATTATGCTCTTTTGAAATTTTTATTATTTGACATCAGTGACAAAAGTAATAAATTATAAACAACACAAGTGAGTTTCAACAGTCTCATTTCTGTACAACAGAAATCTAGAAAAGGGTCCCAAAAATGTTACACAAATTGTTCAAACTAGTAGTTTCTTGGTTAAAATGACTCCAAAAAGTGGCAATTCTTCGTGACGTCCAGTACTGTAGTCCAGTGTTTGAACCACGTTTGGACCCTATATGAAAATTGTTGATTATTCCTAAGATGCAGTGCGGTCACCCAAAATCACCAGTTTTCTTTTCTTTTACAGGACTCCGTTATGTGGTATAAAAAACTTAAGTTAAAGATACTTAAGATTTTTCTAAATTCAAATGATAAATGAACAACGAAATGAAAAGCCTACTAAAGCCAAATATAATAAATATTTATTTCAAATTATAAATGTGTGACACATAATATTCCAGTGTTTTACTCCTTGAGCGGACGGAGCCGCAGCTGAAAAGCTAGTGAAGTATTTCAAACAAATCACCTGCATTGGTTATGTTATGTATGACCTACCCATTAAACAGTTTTAGTATTGTTTTATATCATATGATGACATATGACATATGTATGTGCCTTACTTAAACAGTCTATTAAACAAAGATAAAAACAATTATTTGCTAATAAAGCATATCTAACAAACCACTAGTCTTAGCATATTGAATATTAATCTAATATTTGTCAAACAACCGAACATACTTGAAACTATTAAGACCTCTACATTTGGTCCTTATTCTATTTAACTTTTTCATAACCTACATATTTGGTACTTATTATAAAGCATCTATGGCAAGAACGGACTTCAACAAAACTGGGAATTAATGTAGTTTAATGGAAAACATATTTTTTTTTGAAACCAAGAAATTATTGATTTCCGCCCATCTCAAGTTAATATAAATATTTCTGTTAAATTATGGTAAATAGGTAAGTTACGTCTTAATTAGCAGAGCTAGGACAGCTCTAAGTTTGACACTTATCACACTATCACACTAATATTATAAATGCGAAAATTTGTGTGTGTGTTTGTGTGTGTGTGTGAGTGTGTGTGTGTATTTGTGTGTGTGTGTGTGTGTGTGTGTGTGTGTATGTTTGTAACTATTTCACGCTGAAGCGGCTGAACGGATTTGGATGAAATTTAGAATGAATATAGCTTATACCCTAACTTAACATATAGGCTACTTTTTACCCCGGAAAAAAGCATGTCGTTAAACTGAATAAAACGCGGGCGGAGCCGCGGGCAAAAGCTAGTAATAAATAAATTAATATCTCAGTATGTTCAAATGTTGGTTTGAAAGTCCATGCTAACTCTAATTTTAAATGTTTAATTTAAATTTCAGTTTATTATGAGATAATTAGAAAATATACAGGTCTTACGGGTCCTCATATTCCACTATTTTATAAGACATAAGAATTAATCAAAAATGATCTCTATTTCTTACCAATAAGAACCTAGATACGAGTAAGAACTTGATTGTAAAGTTTAAGTAGGCATTTAGTATTTATTGTAGTATACTCGGTCCAGAGTGTAACGGCCCGTGAAACAATAAATTGCAAAAGGATGATGTGCGCTTTGATTTATAGCATGTTGGTGTTTTCTTCCAAATTAAGGGTATCTTATCTATCTTAATCAGGGAATTTGTTAGGGTAAAAATTTGTTATAGAATTTTAGAGAACAAAAATTTGTGTAGATCTCGGGACAAAAACTTTTGCCAAAAGATCAAAATGTTAACTAATTTTAAGAAAAACCACAAATACATTATCAATCTCTAACAATTTTGTAGCATATTTTGTTATACTAAATTGATTTTTTAAACTAAATTATTTAGGAAAATATAGCGCATTTAAAGTGACAAATAATGGAATAGCAAGAAACTATACTAGAGAAAAAATAGTTTTTGTTATTTTCGTCCTTCTTGATCTTATTTAAATAAATAAATTAGATATACTGATACATCCGTCTCTTTGTTTTCCATTTTAAAACCACACAAGCCGCCGAGTCTTTAAACCAAGTATACCTCTAGTATTAACGACTGCTGCTTATACTCTGTACCCTGCGTTTGAAACCCAGGTACATTCGAAAGTTATCCTTAACATAACGACATACGTTCCTAGACTGTACCGCTGACCAATAAGTTGACAGTACTCTATAAATAGCGGTATGTTTAATGTTTTTCACGTGCGAAACACGCAAACAAATCGATTATTTAGATTCCGCAAAAGTCCTGCAAGCCCTTTTGGTTCTTATTACGTACGTAATAAAATAACATCACTCTCTTAATATTCCCCGATAGTACCTTGTAATTCAAAGCTTGCGCGTCAAAGTTTGATGTATTTTAAGTTTAGAAATGCAAAAAGATCTTATCAAACTATCACACTAATATTATAAATGCGAAAGTTTGTGTGTGTGTGTGTGTATGTTTGTTACTCTTTCACGCTGAAACGGCTGAACGGATTTGGATAACATTTAGAATGGATATAGCTTATACCCTTACTTAACACATAGGCTACTTTTATTCCGGAAAAAAGCATGCCGTTGAACCGAATAACATGCAGGCGGAGCCGCGGGCAAAAGCTAGTAAAAAGCATGTCATTAAACCGAATAACACGCGGGATTTTCCGGGATAATAGTAGCCTATGTGTTAAACTAGGGTATAAGCTATATCCTTTCTAAATTTCATCCAAATCCGCTCAGCCGTTTCAGCGTGAAAGAGTAACATACATAAACACACACACACGCACAAACTTTCGCATTTATAATATTAGTGTTATTTGCGAGAATTCCATAAGTTTGTAGAATAACACTTTAGCTTCCAGTTATTATTTGAACCTAATGGGATTCATATATGATTAATTACGCTAGGCATCAGACATCACTTGAAAACTACTAGACCGATTCTGATTGGTCCTTAACTGTTATACAGAGCACGAAGCCAACCTGTTAAATGGCGAACGCGGCAAAAATAAACTTCATTTATCTACAGGATGTAATAATAAAACATTATGAATATTTTATATTATATGTTATTAAATTGAACACTCGTAAAAACAATAAATTCATAATAATCTATGTCTGATCTATATATCTATCTGATTTTCTATATTAATAATATAAATTTAATTTGTTTCCTTGCGATGGATAAATCGCCAAGTGTTTAAAATTGCAGGAATTTATTTATATCATAGTTTCATAATAATCATTTGACCGATGCCGTATAATATTTTTCGAAAACATTTAATTTATTGTTTTTACTGTGGCTACGAGTGTTAAATTCGATGAAAAGTTTACTGTAGCCAAATAACTAGATAAATTTATTTAATATTTTTTATTATAAAGAGTTGTTTGTGAGTTTGGAAGTAGGGGGTTATTAGTGCAGGAAATAAGCCGGAAAAAGCGTCAAATGTGGAAAAGTGGCGGTCTGTACCCCCAAAAATTAGGACCTCAGATTCATGATCAGCGACACAAAAAACCCCTTGTTGACTAAGGATTCCTAAAACGTTTATAAAGTGTATTAATAACTTATATCATCCGTATCGTACTTATCGTGTACGTTCTATTGTTTTCAACACACTTGCTTATAAAGTGGCCCTTATTGCAGCGTTCTTAGGGTCATAATGCAGCATATTAAACACGTGTGCTTTTTACTTTACATTATCGCACTAGTGCTTTTTACATTACAGTTTCTTTTTTAATCTTAGCAAAGAGTTTTGATGTCTTGAGAAATAGTAAATTTTTTGCGAATAAATAAACTGTCTCAGTTAAAATATAAGTTTTTCAAATTATTATTTTTATCAACTAATTAACTGAAATTCTTGTTGTAAATACAAAAATATTTAGTTTGTTAATATTTAATATTTGGCTGTTTGGCGAATGCGTCAGTGCCTCTATTTCCATCCTACGCATAAAACAAAATCTCCGCCGCTATTTTTCAAAGAAAATTGTCAACGCAGCTCACTTGTATCATAATGTACTATTACATACCTACCGGGTGCAAACGGAATGCTATCTCTAAACCAAACCAGATATTCTACTGATCATGCTTTTTTAACTCGAGAACCCTTCAACGGATTTGAATACAGTTTTCTTTTTTATCACTGTAGTGACTTTGGTCAACATATAGCCTACTAGCTTTTGCCCACGACTTCATCCGCGTGGAGTTCAATTCACCCCCTTAGGGGGTGAATTTTCAAAAATCCTTAGCGGATGCCTACGTCATTACAACTATCTGTATGCCAAATTTCAGCGAAATCCGTTCAGTAGTTTCAGCTGTGCGTTGATAGATGAGTCAGTCAGGTTTGCCTTTTATATAAGGTCCTACAATAATAAGTGAAAATAATTCTAGGGTAGATTATGTATCGTTAACTGAGCACAAACAAGAAGAAAAAAAATTTTTTGGTCAAATAATTTCTTCCCTCCTCAGTACAAAGTGCTTCAATCAGCTGATTAAACTTCTATGGAAAGCGGAAAAAAAAGTTCGCGTAAATTTTTTTTTTCTGGTGGAATGTGGTCTATTGAGGATACCCTATCATGTCTTAAATTTTTTTCACTTTGAATTGTAGGACCTTATATATTCAGAATAAGGGGTGTTGATAAAATAATACCCAAGCTGAAAACGGGCATAGAGATACTGAATAAACGTGGTGGCATACTTGTGTCTACAGTTTCACAAACTTCTTATAACTATTGCATGGGGGAGGCACACAGGACAATTTCACAGGACAACTTTGTTATGAACAGCCTCTCAATGGAATTTTTGAATAGAACTACTGAATAGAACTGCAATTGCAGCACTACTTGTATGAACCACCTGAAATATTCTTCAGCCATTATGTCTGTAAGTTACACAAGGCCCCAAGGAAACTTAGAGCGATATAGGAAAGATTCTTATACAATTAATGGAATAGCAAAACGCGAACAAAATTATAATGACGTATAAGGTGGCTTTCGTTTTTGTAGCCAAATTCATACTGAAGACTCGGTGAGTGGTCAGGACCAAGGCTCAATGAACCTGATTGACGAAAAATATTTGTTATACAATGCAATCTCAATTTATATATTTTATTATATATACATACTTCCTACACATTCCAATTCCTAGTTCATAAATCAACCCTTAGATATAAGCCACCTAGCATAGGTATAGTTTAAGTTTTAATTTTAGTTTCAGGGTTCAAAAGAATAACAGCGCTGTGGCACTTACCGCAGCACTAAGCTGAGTTGAATCCCTTTTTATTTACCTCCTTTTTCTAAATGTTAAAATCCTGCTACTTATATTTATTATGTTATACATTCTTACTCTTTGTTAATTCTAGTTATGTGTGATTTTTCATGTCTATTTTGTGTATTGTTGGAGGTATTTAAAATAAATTGCTTTTCTTTCTTTCTTTCTTTCTTTCATCTCAGTTAGTATTGGAAGTCAAAGTTTTATTTTGCTTATTTCACAGAAACGGTCATTGAACCTTGATCCTGATGTTGTTTGTTCATTTCATGATCTTTGTCAGGGATGGCAAACCAATGGTAGACGTGCCATATGTGGCACACGACAGATACACACATTATAACACGTTATAAAAAGATGATGACGTTGACGAAGTCACATTCATTATTCCCGTATTTTCGTTTGTTTGTCGCGTCCGTCAGTTTACCCTCGAGACCTGACACGTGACCTCCGGGTGGTGCTAAACGAGTTACAAACTTTCTTTATTTATCCGACCCAGATTTATAAAGAAGTCTCTGACTTTCGGGTTGGAGACACCCTAGCTGGAACTACCGGTCCGGCTGGGTTTTATTGGGTACTACGGGAGTCAGACTTGAGCCGACCTGATGCTTGCTTACGCTCGCGGAAGGTGTCTGACATGGGTTTGGACTCGTAGTGGCATGTTATTAGTTTCGGCTAATAACTTAGTGGTTTGAACTGCAGGGGTTCGAGCACGTGTCTGTCCGGTATAGCTTGTCACCGGACGCTCGTCTCCGTGAGCAGTTAGCATTCCCTAGTAGCGGCGCTTGGGCGGCCACCAATGTGAACGGGTTATGCGGGGCACGTGAGTTGTCCTCAAGTTGTCCGATGAACACTGCTGGCGTATGGACGCGTGCATTCGTGTGCGCGACCGTGCGGTTTCAGTGGGAGGACTTCATCTCCGGCACTCTATCTGGATATTAGAGGAGACAACCCGACGCTAGAGGTGTTGTCCGGGTCACCCGTCCGCGTAGGAGTTATCGAAGCCGCAAGGTCAAGATAGCGTTTGGAACAAGGGTTTGGCGTAATTATGTTTCGTGCATTTTTATTCCGCGAGGTGAGCGTGCGTGCAGCTCCTAGTACCTCCTTGGATAATGAGGGAGCCAGCTTCTCTGGCGGGTCCAACAACACTTAGTTGAGTCAATCATGTCATATATCGTTTGACGGCGGAGGAGCAGCGCTCGGGGCTATCCTGTCTTGACCCTTTTAAGGCGTTATTGTTGCATACACAGGTAGGCAGAGTGCGGATGAGGTGGGTGCGATGTCGGGTGACCTGTGCCTGTTGCGGTAAAACGTGACGATCACAGGTACTGTTGTTAGTTGACAGTAGTCAATAACATCAGCGGTGCGATCCGCTGCCCTTAAGTGGGAAAGTGATTACTTGAACTCATTCTTGAGTCAAGTTTGAGTTGAAGTTACAGAGGACCTCCATTTATAACGTAAGGTTGATATCGGCGGTCCACTATAACCTAAACTAAGTAGAAACGTAGCGTCGGGATTGTTTGTTTCACCACCACCAATATAGGTACTCTGAGAAAAAAAAAGACAAGTACTTTTGTCACCTTTGCTCTATATCATAGAATATTAAATTTATAGAATTTTTTGCATTCATGTTGGAAATTAATTTAAACTAATATTTTGACAAATCGCTCATTAATTAAGTGATAAACAATAAAATATAAATATGTTTAGAATTGCCAATCATAACCCCTTCCACATGATATCAAGATAAAAAATATTATTTTGAAACTTAACCCTATAAATAAAAATTTAAACATTTTAAGAAGACACTAATAAAAGTCTCCATGTACCTATACATGTTCCACTATGCCTACTCGTGTATAATCAATTTTGACCGTTCATGTTTTATCAAGCCAGAAGATGTCCTAAGAGACGAAACTAGTCGCTAATTAATAAAAACATAGTGGAACTCGTACACGGAGACTTTTATTAGTGTTAAAATGAAGTTCCATCAAGGAGTCACACCTTACAGTATAAATTATTTTAAGAAGACCCTTGACAAAACTTGTATATACCCTCGGTGCACGAATCGAATTCGCGTTTGCCTGAATTTTTTATAGTTTGATATCTGCTTTGAACAGATTAAACTGCCATTGAAAAATACTGTAAAATATTCATGGCGTTCAGGTTTATTTAAATTTTATTGCTTTCTTATCAAAAGTTGAAAACGTTTATGTTGAAAAATGTTCACAAGACAAATTCGCCGTAAGAAAGAAACGACGTGGTTACATCACCGAAGGAAATTTCCTGTGTGATGTTTGTGCTGACGCTGCCTCTCAAGGCTCGGCTTATAATCACCCAAAAACTAAATTAAATTTATATCATTGCGGTGTAGAAAATCAGGAAAGTAAATCTGGACGTGAAAAGCTCTGAACTGGGATTCTGAACCGGGATTTTTACCCAAAAAACACATGAAAAAAATGAATTATGAAGGTGATGATGATGATTTTTCATAAAATATCGCAATAATTTTAAATGTATAGGCAGGACTTCTATATTTCTTTATTATTAGCATAAATATAGACGTATAGGTCGCTCAACAAGAGTTGAGGCAAAAACCACAGGCTTAGTATGCCACTATTGAATTAAAAAAAGAGTATTCTTAGATGAGCCTAACACTTCTAGCTCAGAAATCAGAACCTTCTCCTTTTAAATTCGTTATTATAAAAATAATAAGTCTAATTAAAGAAATGTGTCTGTGTGAGTATTGTATCCGCCTCAACTCTCGTTGAGGTAACTGTACAGATGTCACATTAAATCAGGGGCAACTTTTAATTGAGAGGCTCTTAATTCAAAAATATATGAACAGTACTTGTAAAGTACTCTCCTAAGTTCTTAATAAGACAAAATTGTTCTACTGAAACGAAAAGCTTAGACGGGCTGACATTTACAAGCTTTATGTTGATCTTTAATTGGAATTAACAAAGTTTTCGTTTCTTAAAAGACTTTGTTTAAGATAAAATAAAGTTCCTTATAGCAAGTTTCATGTTAAGACCGCCTGTCGCCTGCGGCTTTGCTCACGTTGTTTGAAGTAGAAAGTTGTTTTCCGATTAGCCTTCTCACCCTAGAAAAATCGTGTTTATCAAAAGACTTGAAAAATTTAAAAATGACTCAAAACTTAAATAAAATGACTTAAAATTCAAACCGCTTCTGTGGTCTAGTGGTTTGAGTACGTAACGACCAATCCGTCGGTCGCAGCTTCAAATCCCATAGCATATTTTTGTTCGAACTGGGAGCTTTAGAGGTTCGGAAGGCACGCTACGCTAATTCGGTGATAGGGCTCACAACCTTTCACGCTGGACGTTATAATCGTCGGTGAAACTAGGGTGTACGAGTGTGGACTGTTGCAGTTTACAGTTCATACTCCGAAACCCCTCTGACACCCCTTCGGGGATTCATGTCGTGTCGTGACCATTTCCCCAGGACTGAGGCATATTTTGGCTGAAGAATGGCTTAGAAATTCTTGGCTACTCACTCACGATACGACAGCGGTATTGGCTCAATTTTTCATCTCATTGAATTTTTTTATTATTTTTTATATTTTATTTTATATTAGATTAGTTTATTTCCGTTTTATAGTATTTAAGACTGTTTTCAATATTAGTTGAGTTTTAAATAAATTTTTGTATGCGTTACTCCACCCCGCTATCCCGTCCCGCTAATAATAAAAAACCGCTCAAGTGCGAGTCAGACTCGCATTCCTAGGGTTCCGTAATTGGACAGTTTTGGGAATAGTCAGGAACAAGGTATTTAAAATCTTGCCCATAACTTCTTTTTTTAAAACTAAAAAAATAATAGATTTACCACAAAAGAGAGAATCAAACATTTTTATACCGTACTCTAAATAAAACTCGTGGATGAAAAATTTAATATTTTCATTTTGCTATCGTGAATTTCTCACCTCTATATTTTTCCTGATATCTTCACGTAATCCTAAATCACCATGCCTTTTTCCATATTTTTCGGTTCATTAGTTTCGGAAATAAATGGGGATCGCATTTTTTTGTGGTTTTTCAAAGATGTCTCGAAATAGGTCGCAGTAAATATAGTAAAAGTGTACATTTTCATAATCAGCTCTTTAGTATCTAGAATTTGATACCCATATTGTATTTTTATAAAATATATTTTTTATTTATTTCACTTTTTTATATTTCTCAACTTTGACTTGTAGAAAGTATAATTATGTGTATATTTTACAAAATAAATATTTTGATTTCTAATTTGTAATTAAACTTTTTTTATCGCTATATTTTTCTTGTAATTGGCCAGTTAGGAACTATAATCCTCATTTTTTCATATTTTTCGATCCACCAGTTTCGGAAATAAGAGGGGGACATGCATTTTTTGTGTTTTTTCAAAGATTTCTCAAAATTGATGCCAGTAAATATAACAAAAGTATATATTTTTATAATCAGCTCTTTATTATCTACAATTTGATACCCAAATAGTATTTTTTTTTCTCTTTAGAATTTTCTCATCCCATTAATCATGAAATGGAAATGCGGTGTCTCAGTGTATTTTTATTACCTATACATCACACCATAGGTATAAAGTTGGTAAAAAGAATACCAAATGAAATAAAAGTACCTAAAAAGATCTGAACAATATATTGTATACTAAATATTGTAAACGAATGTTTTGTGTTTTTTCTGTCTATCACACACACAACTGTAAGTTTTCTCACAACTGTCTCTTTTGAAATAAATCTTGTCTTTCAAATACGAACACAAGTATACAAGTATTGTTTAAGTTGATACCGCATTAAGTTCGTCTGAAGTTGCAACACAGCAAAAACTTATTATTAAGTTTCTACTTTGTTTAACAAGAGCAAATGAAACAGTTGCGGGACCAAAAATTAATCTAAGTTAAAGCACGAACTGTGATGAGCAAATATTGATACAAGTTCAGACCTTAATCTGTAATATTTTTATTATTTGTTGTTTTACTTTAGAGTAACCTATGTACTACAATCTGACCAAATTTTAAACTTTTCTCTATTACTGTCTTTAAAATAGACTAAAACAAACAACGCTAAAAATGCTACTTTTTTGACATTATTTGTTTAGGAACACAGCTTGAATATTTTTAATTTATACTGTAAGGTGTGACTCCTAGATGGAACTTCATTTCAACACTAATAAAAGTCTCTGTGTACAAGTTTCACTATGTTTTTATTAATTAGTGACTAGTTTCGTCTTTTAGACATCTTCTGGCTTGATCAAGACTTTTAGTAAATTTTTTTTTACGTTTTATTTTTGCCGTGACAAAGGTTTTATTAACAAGTATTCTGTGAAAATTCCAACTGTCTACCTATTACAGCTGAAGCTGTAAAACCCCTGTGACAGACGGACGGACAGACACACAGCGGAGGCTTAGATAGGGTCTTGTTTGGAACCCTTTGAACACTGATGACGACGACCCGAAACGAGATAGAAAAAAATACGATTCATGTTTTTACGTTTAAGATGACCTTCCTCAATATTGATGAAGGTTGCATAACCTTGAAATTTTTACCAAAAGATAAAGTTCAGTTATAAATTCAAAATGAAGTGCTCAATGAAAATAAATTAAATGCACCATTGACGTTATAAAATTAAGGCGACGTAGGTAGTAAAAACTGAGTTTTTGAACAAGTAGTACTCCCGAACTACAATAGATACGGTTCTGAAATAAATACATGTTATAAACAAAGCCTTTTCCAAGGCAATGTAATAGCCAAAACGCGATCGAGAAAAATTGGCTCGTTTGAAAAAAACTGCAAAGTGAAGGCTATCTTTTCATTTCAAACAAGTAGTCTGTCCAAACTAATTGAGTAAAAATAACAATGGTTACTTTTTTAAACATATAAACCCATTGTCTAAACGATAGCACAACGTTTTTTTTTAAACGCACTTGTGTGAATTTATATAAAATTGTATTGATTGAAAAACAGCATTATACACGATGATGTTGTGCGATCTACCTACTACGCCTTAAAAGCACCTCCCTACAATCCCATACATTTTACTTCCCTGTGACCATTGACCTCTCATAAACAACTAGACACTCAGTCTCTGAGAAAAGTTCGTCAGAAAACGTCCGAACGTGCGACGTGCATAATAGCAAAAATGCAACCAAATTAAGACGTTATATCGTTAACATAAGATGCAATTTCACTTGTACGCAATCGTCATTCGAATTTGTCACGCCATAGCGGTGACAAAATGCATCGTGGACACTTTTTGAGCGAGATTGTGAGTCTAGTTGTTTATGAGACGTCAATGCCTGTGACGGTAAAATTTTCGTGCCGTGCTGTTATCGTCAAAAATTATAAAATCGCTCAAACCATAGACTAAATAATTTTATGCTCAAACGTTAGCAAAATCGCTCAAAGTAACATTTATTCTTCCTGAAGACTCTGTAAGTAGTAGGCACCAAGGTCCGATGATTTTTTTTTGGAAATACGGTTATTTTTCGCTGTTTCCTACAAACGCAAGCCCAGCCCCGAGTCAATACAATGAAAAGTCTTTACTTTTCATATTACGCAAAAAAAACTATTGCTCCGTGATACCAAGCCTCCAGTGTGAATTTTGCTGCATAAATAAATGTCACTTGTATATAATATTTTTTTGTTTTTGTATGAAATCACAACGCGTATGTTGCATCTATTTTCGAATTTAGCGTCGTCGATGTACAGTGGAGCCCACATCAAACTAAACACTTTCAGTATAAGCTGACCTCTCATTGTATAGACTTCCCATACAATGAGAGGTTAGTTTAGACTCAATGTGTATAGCTTGATGCGGGCTCCACTGTACAAATTACGTAACAGATATCACAGAAACTCTAATCAGTGCGCGAATCAAATTCGCACTTGTCCGTGTCTTTTTGTGATCTTCGTTAGTCATAATCATAAGTCATAACATAACCTACACCACATTATTATGGACGCAATCTCGGTGAAGGTAATTTATCAACGCATTATCCAGTCACTGTGAAGGTCAAGGCGAGGGTCAAGAGACTTCGGAGGAAGATCTGGATAAGAGAGATCTGGACAGACCTTCGCCCATTTCTACAGCTTCGTTTACTATTAATTAGAGATAAAGGGGTAATAAAAGTTCCCAAGGGACGGGCAGTATTCCACTTTCGATGGTGGGTAGCCCATAATGTAACTTTATATAAACTGCTGAAGTTCAAACTGGAGATTTTCTTGATTATAGACAGATAAATTACTATTCATAATGCCTGTCTAAAATATAATGTACAGGGGCGAGCTTTTCTCAAAACCAAACTGAGATTTCTTCCAGCAAACCACGCCTGAAAGTTAATATTATTAATTTGATGTTTTTTCTTGGTGGGGTAATCAACTATTCATATGTGCACATAATAAATTACTTAATAAAAATAAATGAATTTATTGGTATAAATAAAGATTTGTTGAGTTATTAGATTTCACAAACACTAATAAATAAACAACTACAACTATAAATCTTCTTGTTTCTACTATATTTATTTATTATTATGTATTTATATCGACTAATCTCATCTATTTTATGATATTAAATGTTTTTTAAAGATGTTTGATCAAGTAATCAAACCTTACTGTATACATAATATTTTAGGTTCCGTTTTCTATTTTAGATAGACTGCGTTGAATATTCCCCGTTACGTGATAGAGCTGATGCCGGGCTCGACTGTGGAGGTACCACCATCTTACTCGGAAATCCTCCCGAAGTTATTCGGGGGAGAGTAAGAGAACAGCTCTCAGGCAAAAAAACCAGGCGGCCCACCATTGCCTGGGACCGATGGATGGCGGTATATCCATCCCCAATTGCCGGGCCTTATATAAATCAGACTGGTGACGGGCAGCGGCGTCACTGGTGCAAGGGTTTCGGCACCGCGCTCACCAACCCGCCTGCCCAGCGTGTGTGAGTATGGGCATTTCTGCCAGGGGGACCGCCAAGAGTGGTGAGATCCTGGAAGGGCCTATGTCCAGCAGTGGACGGAACAGGCTGATGGATGGATGGATACATATTATCGTACGCTATTAAAATTGCCTCTCTCACAGAAACGTTATTTTCTTATGTTTATTTCGCATATTTTCTTCCTGGTAATTTAAAATTTATTTGGGTTGTTTTCCCAAGGACGCAGAAATAATTATTCTCACAAAAAATGCAAATTATTGTGGTACCTACATTTTTGGCTAAGGGGCCGTTCAAGTATTACGTAAGCACTATGGGGGGGGGGTCATTGTTTTGCTTATTTTCGATGACATGGGGGGTAGGGGAGTCTAGATGATGATTACGTCATCGGTATATTTTTGCTCCTTACTCTATGTTGAATACTGTATCAGTAAAATCTAATCTCTATCCCAAATCTATTTTCTTATTTTTAAAATTATAATTATAACATTATAATATTTAAAAAAAATATATTTATAATTGAAAAATGTTTACGTAAGCATGGGGGGAGGGGGTAAGAGCTTTGCTTACTTTTGCTGACAAGGGGGATGGGGGGTAAATAATTGTAATAAATCTGCTTACGTAATACTTGAACGGCCCCTAAAAGCCAAAATACTTTGTAAAATGAAGCTATTAAATTTGAAGGAATAGGTATAACTATTTGCATTGAAATAAAATAGAAACCGGCCAAGTGCGAGTCGGACTCGTGCACGAAGGGTTCCTTACCCTTATCTACAAAAACGGAAAAAAATCATGTCTGTTGTATGGGAGTGCGCGGGTCCGACTCGAACTTGGCCGGTTTTAGTATTTGTTGTTATAGCGGCAACAGAAATACATCATCTGTGAAAATTTCAACTGTCTAACTATCACGGATCACGAGATACAGCCTGGTGACAGACGGACGGCGGAGTCTTAGTAATAAGGTCCCGTTCGTTACTCTTTGGGTACGGAACCCGAAAAATGGTTTAGTAGTCAAATAAATATACCTATATGTTTAACGACTAAAAATGCCTGGCAACCCTCATTCATTCTGCATTGTCGAATCTCATCTGAATCAGCCTAGTAGCTTTTAATGATGTAAGCAGACATCAATTTAGAAACCACAAAACACTACTTTATGTAGGTAACAATCACGTATATAATGCATTATCTACATAACTACTATGTGAAATCTATTATGTTTGCAAAGTATTCAACTCATAAATGAGTCATGAATTCATAAATAGTTAATTGAAGGTTGAAACGTCAATAATTCATTTAATAGGTGCAGGTGTAAATTTAAGGCGAGTGTGGTCAGTAAATTGCAAAATTTCACATTTTAAATTT
This sequence comes from Ypsolopha scabrella, assembly GCA_910592155.1. Taxonomy (NCBI): domain Eukaryota; kingdom Metazoa; phylum Arthropoda; class Insecta; order Lepidoptera; family Ypsolophidae; genus Ypsolopha; species Ypsolopha scabrella. The sequence continues at coordinate 18,456,032 of OU342982.1, forward strand.
ATTGATTGCGTCGCTTATTAATACAGGGTGTAAATGCAAAGTCAAGAATCCCTTTAGGGTATGAAAGTATACACGATTCTGATGTCATTACGAGAAAAAAAAATATACCGTGAATTTTCACCAAAAATTCCATCATTTTTTTAAGCTATAGCTACGCAGCTCACTGGCCTCCCCTCCCCACACACCTTATTGCACCCCGCTACCCGCTCCCCTCATCCGAGTGGCCAGCGACCAGTGAGGGTGTCCACGCGATTAGTGTATTTTGAGTAAAGAAAATCGTCTTATTATGAGGTACTGGTACTTTATTTAGACATCCCATTATTTAAAATAATATCTTTACCGATCATACTAACACACCCTTAAAGGATTCTTGCCTTTGCCTTTACACCCGGTATAACATATTTAAGTTATTTTTCTGTTTGAGGTAGTTTGCTGCAGTTTTGAATATTTATTATATCTCTGGTAAACATATAATTTTTCATGTTATGTATGATATAAATATGTGATATAAAAGTTACCATCCTAAGTATTTTTGGGATTTGTCTACGACAGAAAACATAAATTTGAAAAAAAAACGAAATTTATATTTTAATGAAAAGCCAGCGGCGTGTCCAAAAATATTTCTATATGCATGTCTGCAACTTGGTAGCCCAAACTAGTAAACCGATTTCAATTAAGCCTGCTTAGTAATTTATTCCTTGGGGGTGAACCACGTTCGCCTTAACTGCTGTCACTATTTAAAGATTCTATAAATATGAAAACGCATAATAGGTACTTTACGAAACTTGAATAAAATTAAATCAATTTATTCAATAGCCGTTGACTAATTACTCAGCTTCACGATCATAGGTGTCATTTCTGGTTGCATATCATTGCGCTCTTATCTCGTGACTGAAAGGAGTTGAGCAGGGAACTTATTGAGTAAAAAAATCAAAGGATCTTGGTCGAGGGTTTGGTCACAGTATAATTAAATTAATTAATTAATACTGTGACTTTGTGATGTGAACTAACTCAAAGAGAAAAAAGACCAATTATGTTGAAAGATGGTAAAAAGAATTTTCATTTATCATTATCATTTTATAACAATTTAACAAGTTTATTTTATTGAGATACGAAGATTCTCTTACTTTTTTTGCAAATTTCTTAATAAAATAAATAATAATAAATTATAGGAACTATAGATAAACCATACAATTGGCGGATCGCCTGCGGTAGGAGGGGAGCGTCGGGCGGCGCGGAGGTAAGAGTCGAGCGGGATGGGGTGGTGCGGGCGCGGGACAGGGCCGCTTCCAACTCCACGTCGCCCGACGCTCCCCTCGTACCGCGGGCGATCCGCCAATTGTATGGTTTATCTATAGTACAAAAGGACTTTTAGAAGTGTTTGTGAAGTCCATTAACTGAACAAATCAAAATTTAATGGATATATTAATTAATTTTAATTAAGTAATTTATTATGTGCACTTAAGTTTAACCTATCAAACAAAATATTCATTCGGTGTTCCCGAGTGTGAACTGTGAAATGCAAGTCTCAGTCCACACTCGGCACACCTGCGTTTCACCGACGATTATTACATCTCAGCGTGATGGGTGGTAAGCCCTATCGCCATACTCCGGGCACAAATTGTACACAGCTTAAAGTGCCTTCCAATGCACCTCCATGAGATTCGAACCCGCGACTTCTTGTCTAGTAGCCGAGTCTCAAAACAGACCACAAAGGCGGTCTGTACAAGACATGTTTGTAATTGTTCCGAGAAAAGTGACTCCATCCAACTAACCACTGGGTAGGTAAATTACTGTTTCTTCAAGCTACAACTTTTTGTTTGATTATGGCTTTTATGCAGACGCAATAAGGTCCTTGCATTGAACTGGCATTCTTAGTAAATTCATTCAAAAACAGATGTTGGTTGTACGATTATTTCGTGCTAGTCTTATGCCCGCGGTTTTTCCTGCATCAAAATGTGTTTTTACTACGTCCGCCCCATTGAGATCCCATACAGATATTCTTATAGAGTCCGTTTAGCTTATGGTTGTAGTAGTGACGTAAAGATAAGCGCGTTTAGTGTGTGTGCGGGGGTTTGTAGCGCTCCCACAGACGTATAATATAGTAGCAGACCTAACATTAATAATAAACGCATAGAGTCGACACGTGGCAATTTTAGCTCCGTGAACTTCGGGGTCTTTTAAATATAAATATTGCTTGTCTACAAACAAACGAATATGTTCCAAGCATAAACCAGCCAAAACAACCCATTTTTAAGCCTAAATGTTGCTTAATTTTTGTATGGAAACTTACCACGCTATTTAATCCTTATGTTTGGTCTGCTACTTAATAATAATTATATGTCTGTGAGCGCCCCCGAGTTAGGCACACTAGGAAAAAGTGAACGCGCACGCACTACTACAACTATAGCCAAACGGACTTCCTAAGACCGAATATTTGTATCTGTACCCGAATATATTTTCCCCTAAATTTAGGGTAAATTTTTATAGTAAGGGGATTTCTTAGAGTTTAAAATTATTCTGGGTATTTATTAGGGATAAATTATCTAGGAAAAGTTTCAGGTATAGAACTCGTGTATCAGAACGTGGTGTGCAGTTTTCTATCGCTGCAACAAAAGAAATGGACGCTCTCCAAGACTTTTGAAAGATAGTTTGTAAATATTATTAGTACATAATGTAGTTAATATAAATAAAGTTAGTAAAATAATAATTCATGCTTCAGGGAAAAATGTCTGTAAAGTGTCAAATTTAGAGGATTTTTCCAACGAGTTAGGGGAAATCCAAAATTACAGGATGGCAACACTGAGTCCCTACAAATTTCCAATTGCCCAGCACTGAGAGTGTTTATTTAGAGATTTACTAAAGTGACTGCATATCTAAAAAAATCAAGTCCTTGTTTTTGTTGTCAAACAGAGAAATTAAAAACTTCAAAATCGTTTCAGTATTTCTGTAAAGTCTGTACCTTTAGCAAACACAGAAACAAACAAACTTATTATTTTATGTTGATATAGGATAAGATAACTTTAGAGGGCAACCAATATGCTATTATGTAGATGTATCATCAACTTAGACCATTTAACACGGGACCTGGCAAAGCGCGACTCTTAGTACTGAAATTATTCTGCCGTTTTCCACGGGAGGGGAGGTATACACGCACAGCACACATTTACTCATTCACGCACACTCCTGCGAAAAATTGATGTGTCACACTAAATCAAAAGCTGCAACACAAACACAAAACGCGCTCACAAGCAAACTTACATTAACAAATTGTTCATGTACTTTGGCAGAGGGGATAAGTGCGCTTGCCTAGTCCCGTGTTATATGGTCTAAGATCATCAAAGATGTTGCCGCTGACCCTATAGCACTTATTACTTTAGAAATACGGGTGATAAGTGTCCCTGCGTATTTTTCTTCGACGGTATGCGAATTCGAGGAACCCCGCTCGGTTTCATCAAAATTACATGTTATTTGTGCCGACTTGAAGAGGGTACAAAATAATGATAAGGATAGTTTGGCTAATTCTTACCTTTACTTAAGTAGTAAAAACATCAATAATAACAATAATAGACACTTTAATGCACAAAATAAATACAGATATATACAATTTAAATTCCAAAAATAGAGGGCAAAGGCGGACTTATTTCTAAAAGAAATTTCTTCCAGTCAACCATAAAATACAGAGATGAAAAAAATGTATACATTGGCTTATTTGATTTTCGTTTCTGTACATTTAATATTTTTGCCAAATTTTAAATGAAATTGTATTGGAAAAAATATTGATTAAAATTATTTTAATTTCATGTTTGATTCAATATCCGGTTTTGGGTTAACATTTTACATAGTATTACATAGTATATATCCAAATTTCAGATCTGTACCTCTTTTCGTCAGCAAGCTAGAGATCCGTGTCATACAGACTCTGCCCTATGGACGCGGAACCTTAAAAACAAAAACGTTAGAGCAGTGGGCCTATTATATAACGTTGCCAACTGGTGGCCAAATACTACAAAAAATTTAAAAAAAAAACAAATTTGTCTTTAGTAGGTATTGAACCTACTAGGTAGGTGGTAGAGCTAATGCCGGGCTCGATTGTGGAGGTACCACCATCTTACTCGGAAATACTCCCGAAGTTATTTGGGGGAGAGTAAGAGGACAGCTCTCAGGCAATAAAACCAGGCGGCCCACCATTGCCTGGGACCGATGGATGGCGGTATATCCATCCCCAATCGCCGGGCCTTATATAAATTAGACTGGTGACGGGCAGCGGCGTCACTGGTGCAAGGGTTTCGGCACCGCGCTCACCAACCCGCCTGCCCAGCGTGTGTGAGTTTGAGCATTTCTTTCAGGAGGACCGCCAAGAGTGGCGAAATCCTGGAAAGGCCTATGTCCAGCAGTGGACGAAACAGGCTGATGGATGGATGGATGGAGGTATTGAACTGTTCACGAACGGTTCGTACTCGTGTCATATTAATTACGGACGTATCCTTAGATAATTGGAATTCGATAGTATATCTATGTTTTCGTTGTTTGGCAACCCATTGGCAACCGACTCAAAAATACATAATCTAGGGTCAATACTGATGTTTAGCATTGTACTGAGCCACAAGACGTTTATCGGAAAGGTAATATGCAATGGCAGATTGTCCTTGAGAGTATTTTCCGTACACTTAACGCGGTTTCCTGTTATGTACCAAATTAGCGACGACATGTGGCAACCATTATCTTTTTATGAGCCGTATCTAAATTAGTTACTCGCAAACCCTCCCGAAGTTATTCGAGGGAGAGTAAGAGAACAGCTCTCAGGCAAAACCAGGCGGCCCACCATTGCCTGGGACCGATGGATGGCGATATATCCATCCCCAATTGCCGGGCCTTAAAACAGACTGGTGACGGGCAGCGGCGTCACTGGTGCAAGGGGTTCGGCACCGCGCCCACCAACCCGCCTGCCCAGCGTGTGTGAGTATGGGAATTTCTTCCAGGAGGATCGCCAAGAGTGGCAAAATCCTGGAAAGGCCTACGTCCAGCAGTGGACGAAACAGGCTGATGGATGGATGGATCTAAATTAGGGTTACCAGATTTGTTAGCATAAATACCGAAACTGGGGATTCGACGAAAAAGAAAAGAAAACAATTTTTTAATTTATATTTATAAATAATGTTTGTTATTACTTCTGGCCGTTAATAATAATTTGTGGCCATTGGGTCTATCTAAAATATTAATTAACAAAAGCCACTGAACTGATTGATTTGGTGTAAATTCGAGAAGGATCGGGAGAATTTTGGAGCTGGCTATGTTTGCAATTATCGGCGCAATAGTGAGCTACGCTCGTGTTTCAAATCACCCTCGTAAGCTATTGCCTCCTTACTTTACTTGTAGCATAAACTACCATAAAATATAAATAACAAAGTAATATTTGCACCTCTGAGGTGAAATGTGTAAGACAGTCGTATTCAAATTGATTTTCATATGGCTATGGGCTCTGGGTTATATAATTAGTATTGTACAAAAGCAAAAACCACATTTTTTTGATCATCCTTGGCACCCCGGTTAACACATAGGCTACATACTGTTCATAAAATAACGGCAAAGCAAAAAACGGGGCAGAGATTGAATAAATGCGGGTTGAGCCGCGGGTGAAGCGCTAGTTAAAAATATAATAATATACAAATGTCACTACCTGTGTCCCCGAAGTAGTGTCAGAGGTGTTACCGAATATTGACAGTAGCCCTGCATGACCTCTAAGACTGGTGGCTCGTAGAATCAACACACGCCCATCTACATTTCGCCCATGATGTATTCGTCTTCACGTCCATTCGATAGGAGTGTGCTTATTGCCGGACTTTGGACACAAATAAGCATGCAGGTTTCAACACATTGTATTCCTTCACGATCCAGCTTGTGGGTCACTACAAATAACATTTAGGGCCCATAATACCTCAGTTTGCAGTGCAGTCCTGCTCTAACGCTTCCTACTCTAATCAAATGCCGCGCACGCAAAAACATCAGCTATTTTGAAATCGCGGCTACACTGATGGTTTTTTCATTTTTATGGAGCAGTCTGCAGCTGCTTTGTACTAACATAAGGTATATTATGCAAAGTTTCAGATCTAATTTCAAGTATTCATTGAATGCTATCGGTTTATTGTACGGTTTGGAGGTAACTGTAATTTTTTTCTATCGAGAAAATTTCATGGAATCATGTTTTCACAACAGCATAGACAATTAGTCCTCAACTTTATCATATATTAATTTCAGAGTGATTGTTGTAGTATTTGTTGGTATAAAACAGGATCATGCGAAGCGAAGTGAGGTATTATACATCCTTAATTCCGAAAAGGCAGGTTCGATCCCCGGTCGGGCATGCATCAATGAGTTTTTGGAATTTATGTGCATAGTATTTGTGTTCTTATCTAATTCTTACCACGGTGAAGGAAAGCATCGAGAGGAAACCATACAAACCCTAAACATATTAGCATTTAGGTAATGGGTGTATTTGTAACGTGTGTAAGTACGGCGATAGGTTGGGACGTAATAATATTGGGTGAAACGTGGACTGTGACTTGCATTTCACACGTCCATATTATGATATATGGACGTTTCAAGATTCCATCGTCATATATAGGTATCTATTGACAAAAGCTACCGCCGCGCCGCTCCTGATTTTTTATTTGTTAAAAAACATTTCGTCACGACATGAATCCCTGAATGCAAGTCACAGTCCACACTTGGTATACCCGCTTTTTACTGACGATTAATACGTCCCAACGTGGTGGGTGGCGAGCCCTATCGCCGTGCTTCGGGCACAAAAAGACTTCGAAGCACGCAGACCGAACAACAAATTAATGTTGCACCGCGGGGATTGAACTCACGACCTCTGGGTTAGCAGGCGAGCGCGCTGCCACTTGGCTACAGACTCCACAGTGACGGTGGACTATGATAGGACTATGATATTTGGTTAGTTATACCGTCTAATACTACATGTATAGTGAAACATCTGAAAACTATACATACATTTGTAATTAAATCATAAGAAATATAGTCTTTAACGGAGCCCTCGGTGGGCGAGTCCGACTCGCACTTGTCCGGTTTTTTAATTGTAATTATACATTACAAATTAGATTTTTTAAACGGCTGCGACAGTAACGGGTATTTAATAACTTGTTGGTATTCTTTTTACCTTTGATTTTACCTATTTATTAGTAGTAAACATTGGATATGGCAAGATAAATATCAAAGTAGAGTGAATGCAGTGGCAATGCGTTCCTTACGACGTGTGGATTGACATTTAATGATGGAGTGTAAAATAGTGACAAACGGGAGCGTTGCGGCATGAAAGAATGTGTAGTGACTAGAATTGAAAAATTAATGCTTCGTTAGTTCGAATATATATAGATGATGTATCAAGGTAGAGTGACGAAATAAAATGGCGCGCAAGTGGAAGATAAAGCTCGACCGGGCCGCATTAGAAGGTTGTATGCTGACCAAATTGGTGACATACCAAAGAAGGGCAAAGTCAAAAGTACCCGGAATAGAAGAGATGTGGAAGTGGCGAAAGAGATGTATCAGGATCGTGGCAGATGGAAAGCTGTAGTATCTGCTTACCCCTCTGGAAAACGTGGCTGTATGTATGCTTTCACAATGTCATGAGTAGTGTATAGGTATATTTTTTGGAATTCTCTGCTAAATTCGCAATTGCGGCAAATTAGAAGATCCAAAAAATCTATTTTTGCAGAATACCTTATTGGTAAAATTTACCGTAATTTGAACAGGAAAAAAAAACTGCTTTCTAAGCAGCCATTCACATTAATCTCTCGCAATTTATCATTTCTGCCTGTTTTACCTACAACTTCGAGCATCAAACGTGCAAGTCGTTTTGAGGGCTTTCATTAGCAAACGGTAAAAGCACTTCCTAGCTTCAAAGTGTTTCTTACTAGCTCTCAGTCGGCAACGGGAAGTGTTACTGAAACAGTTTTGTACGAACATGCTAACAGAAGTGCTATGTTCTAACGAGCAAAATGGCGCAGAGGATTTATTATTGTAATAAGGGGGCCTTTCCCTAATAGCACAGATTTGTAGTACAGTTTTGTACTCTCTAACAGGTCCCGAGATAATCGACAGTGAAAGACTCTTATATAGTCCGATAGAAATAAGTTTGCAACAACTAAAACGGAATCTCGGTGCAAAATGCACATAATAGTATTGTCTTCCTTACTTTTGAATAAAAAGTTTGCAATAAATGCGTTTTATAGCAATTTGCGCAAACTGCTTGTTAATAGTTAGGTGATCACATGAAAATTATTCAATTTTATGCGTTATACTTTAGCTACATTACATTACAAATGTAAACACGCTTTTAAGTTTGTTAATGTAATGCAAACAAAATGTAGTACATTAAAGTACGTAATTTTTTTGTGGAGACTTTATTATTAATAAACTATTTCCGCAAGTTACTTTAAGACACCTTTATTGCATACTTTTTATTCAAAAGTAAGGAAAACAATATTATGATGTGCATTTTGTACCGAGGTAAAAACGTTATTTCGAAGACGTCCTTTGATATTTGTACCGACAAACATCGAGATGCTAATTTAGGGTATGTATGCGATGTGTAAAATTTAAAAAACCATGTAAAACACATACAACCCCAGTTACGATTTACCCAAAAGCAGTTTCAGTGTTGCCAGCAATAATTTGATGAATTGCAATTCATAGATGTAGAATAATACAAGTTGTTTTAAAAGAATTAGGTACAAAAAGTGATATAAGTTTAAGTGATTCTCTATTAGCATTTAACCAAGTCAGACTTTGCTTAGAAAGTGCGTCTAATAAAATCAAGCATAAATTGGAAAAAGTTTTGGATCGAAATCCAAATTTGGACTCAATACGAGAAATTAGTGAAAAACTAGACAGAGGTATTGAAGTAAATGATCCTGACTTAGTTAAATTTAAACTCACTTTAGTTACTTCAACGGATGTAGAGCGCTCAATTTCAAGTTATAAATGGATCCTGGATGAAAAACGAAATAGACTCAAGGAAGAAAATATTGAAAAAGTTCATGAACATTTATTTCAATACCTCCAAAGATGATTTACAGATATGATATTTAAACCTGTATAAGTATACTTATTTAAGTGTATCAATATATTTGTATTTTTTGGTTAATAAAACGCGTTTTCTGTTCTTAAAACTTCGTTTGGGTTGTTTTTGCATACAAACTCAGTTACGATCATACTATGTAATACGGTCAATAAATGTTTGTTCAGTTGACAATATAAACAAAATATTGCTGGCAACATCGAAACTGCATTTGGATAAATCGTAACTGAGTTTGTATGTGTTTTGCATGATTTTTCAAAATTTTAGTTACCAAAGATTCGTTTCCAGATCAGTTTCCGGTAAAAAAGGTCTTATCCATACTAATGTATCAATTAGCAGCAGGAAAATCCGATCCCTGGTAATCTGTGACTTAAGTATCGCTTAATAAATTATCTCAAATCAAAAACAAGGGGAATTCATGTTCTCTCAAAAATCTCAAAGCTTCCCTTCAGACTATACTAGTAAAAAAATATGCCGTGACGGTAATTTACACAAAAGCCAAAAAAGATTCACAAACAATGTGGTTTTGGTTGAAAAATCAAAGTTTACACCGAAAACTCAGTGAGAGATGAACAAAATACAATAGACCCGCGTAAAGGAATTTGTAAGATAAAACTTTGGCTTCACATCAAAATCCCGATTTTAGTTTTGAGAATAATAAAATTCAAGTTTAGTACAATTCGGCTCATTTCCTCAAATCAGAACCGGGGGTATCCAGTCGATGTTATGCTGAGTGTCGATATTTATTGATTAGGTTTTGTAGCTCTATTATACTTCTTCTATTCACGATAGTATGTGTCGCTGTGTGCATGATTTACTAAATCTTTATTCCCAATATGTCCGAGTATGTAGCATACGTGTTAAGGCGTAGTAAGTCGATCGCACAACGAAAGCGATAAGCATATCTGAAAAATCGCGCGTCTGAAAGAGCGGTAAATCAAGAAGAGAATGGATAATGCTGTTTTTCAATGAATAAAATTTAATATAAATTGACACAAGTGCGTTTTTTCAAAAATCACTATACTATCGTTTAGGTAATAGGTGTATATGTTTTAAACAGTAATCATTGTTATTTTTACTTTATTAGTTTCGACAGACTGCTTGTTTGAAATGAAAAAATTGTCTTCACTTTGCCAATAACCAATTTTTCTCTATGGCGTTTTGGCCTATTACATCGCCTTGAAAAAGGCTTTGTTTATAACATGTATTTATTTCAAAACCATATTTCAGTTTGGGAGTACTACTTGTTCAAAAATTCCGTTTTTACTACCTACGTCGTCTTAAGACCCATCACACCAAACTCCGCTTTTTGTATGGTGTGTTTTTATGGATCGCAATTTTCTTGGAATTCGGAGCGTAATGTTAATACTAGACCGTATTAAATGACAAGATTGTCAGTAAAATTGCAGAATTCGATTGGTTAAAGATCATAAGTTATTCTGACATGAAACATTGATTGTAATTATATTTTATTCAATATGAAAAATCCTGGTAAATTGGCTACGTAAATTTGGAAAAGTAACGGAAGTCTTCTTTTTTAACAGTTCATGTGATAAATAATAAATATTCTGGTACATTATATTCCGGTCAACAAATTTATTTCTGAAGTTCTGGCAATTAGTTTCAGAAAAATTATCGAATTTATTTGAAAGATTGTAAATATATTTCCTTAGGCGAGGTATGAGAGATTTAAATACAAAAATAAATTTAGTAGTATTTTTAAGTGTATGTTTTAAGTTTTAAAGATTGGGTCTATGTCTTACCTAAGATGGTAAATAAGGGGATGGAAATTTCAGATAATACGCATGAAAACCTACTTAGTTTTTACTAGCTTCAAAGATGTTCGAAGAGCAGAAATTGGATTTTTAATATCTTAATAATCCGTCTTTAAACTTTTTTGTAGATCTAATCTTGTTTTTTATTGTTCAATGTTTGGTTAAACGCTAAATATTTGTAAGTATTGATTTCATCCATGACTTCAATTCGTGTTTCCTATTATAGTGTGTAGCTGTATTTACAGTTTTTACGGTTGTTCAAATTCAAACTCAAATTATTTATTTAGTAAAATAGGTTTAAAAAAACAACAGAATATGTAAAAAATACATAAAGTGACTCTCAATCTTGGACCAAGGCTAAATGACCCCTTCCGTGACATATGCAAAATAAAATTCAGACCTCTTATACTAATTGAGCCGAGATTGTTCTCAAACAAGTGGTAAAGAAAAAATAGAAATAAAGAAAACTAGAGGTATAATATACAAACAACTTTTACTATAAAGCTAACACTGAAATCACGAAATAGTCTTCTGCTCGATATATTTTAATAAAATGGGTATTTCACCCTTTCTATCAACAGCGAACTTTTTTCGCAATTTCAGGTTTGGCCCCAAAAGTTAGGAGTAGACGAGTGCTATCTCTAGTTTCCAGTTTTTCTGTGAAAAATTCAGGCAGCAAGAAAATGTGTTTTTGGTTATCGTATTTTTTCCTAGGTAACGTATCAACTTTATCCCATACACATACCTAAATAAATAAACCAGAGCAGAGGTCGATCTATTGCAACTCTGCAAACGTATTGAATGTAAGTATAAAAAACGTACAAATATCAATCCTTTTAATAAAGGTATGAAAGAAAATATATACTTACATTAAAATCAATCCAAGCTCATTTTGTTTTGTACGAATAGCTTCGTACCAGATAAAAAGGAAAATATTTATTTCAAAATCAAAAGCCTATAGATCACCGAATATTGTTTCTTACACAAAAATAAGTTCTGTACCATTAAATTAATTAGTAACGCAAAATTGAAAATAACTTAATAATGTAAAAAAAACTGAATCTGCATATTATGTGTTTAAAGCGCCTTGAAATTCTTAAGAAACAGCTGAGTTTTAACTGGTTTACGAATGTCTGTTAACCTCTAAGAAGGTCAACAAAATAAGGCTGATTTATAAAGAACTCAGACAGCGCATATTTTTGAATAATTGATTACTATTTTATTTTTCTTCGCTCGATCGCTTTCTGGCCTGTAAAACTAGTCGGTCTTTACATAAATAAAAAAAAGTACCTACCCAAATTTAAAAACACAATTACATATATATGAGACGTTTTGTGTAATAAATAAGTTATTCTTGTGACGAAGATCTATTTTTGGCATCGCTTCATTGCCTATTTGTAAGACACAAGTTAAAATTCTTTTGTAAACGTAAAGAAATTTGCATCAACCACGTGATATCGTTTTCGCTCGCGGTTTGTAGGTACAGCTGAATTGATAATTTCAACGTTTTAAATACGAAGATCATAGCATTCGCAAAAAAAATTACAACTCACTCTAAACCAAAATCCAATTAAACACCACCACATGAAATAAAAAACGAAAACGGCTGTTTTAATCACTTGATGATGATGACGCAAATCAAAATCAAAAAATATTTTGATGTTTTCGTCTCAAACTTGAGTATTTTCACGTGCACTTTTTCACTATTAACACAAAACTCACTTTGAAACTTTTCAATTATCAATGAAGATTTTCCAAAGTTATAGAAACTGCACCCACTCGCGAGTTTTCAGTTTTCCCGCGTAAACGCGCAAAAGGACGTACAGTCCCCACTAAAACAAAATGGCGACTGGCTGAAGGAGGGCGATATGGACGAACCGAGCAAGACGTCGAGACATACACAGTTTTTGGTAGAGTTGTGAACAGCCTCAAGAGACCGGTTCAGTCGAAAGAATCGTCAAAATAAGATCTTATTTACATAATTTAGACTGGTATGAAGGTCCCAGACTCTTTGAAAAAACCTACAAGCAACAATGATAAAAACGTATACAGAATCTTTTCATGAATTGACTGTAAATTTGTCCAAAGCATCTTTCTCTATACTTACCGGGTAAACACGTTAACGTAAATTAACTGGTTTCTGCTGATTACAATCAACAAGTCGTCCTTCTGTTAAAAATACTGATTTTTTTATTTAATTTAAAGTCGCATTTTTTGACAGGGGTATTGCAATAGTAGAGACGAAGTTTTCCAGAGAATATAAAAAAATATATAAAAATCTTTACTTTTTTCAAGGGAAAACTGTAGCGTGATCAGAATAATATTTTATTCAAAAATATGCGTATTGAACGTCTGTCTTTCTGAAATCTGGATATAGGTATGTTTATGATTTGAGACTTTCACAAGCACAAAACTGGTTTCGTTTTATGCAGTTTTCACAAAGCTAGTAGTGAGGGAAACTAAAAAATTTACATTGTGAATTTCGCAAAAATTGTAATTGAACCTTTCTGTTCACTTTGTCAATCTCCTTCCGAGTTCATAAAATTATGAGAAAATCTGAAGATCAAGGTACTGCATTTGGATAATTAAATATAACTTGACGTAAATTTGTCAAACCTGATATCGGGTATTTCTTAGTTTCGTATTTAAAAAAGGCCAAGTGCGTGTCGGGCCACGCCCAGTGTAGGGTTCCTTGGCTGCCCGGTACATTTTATAAGTTGGTCTACTAATACAGATCGCGCTAAACTTCCAGTCCGCTCGGAAGTTGCTCTCCCGTAATCGGCCCATACATTTTGTCGTGTATAGAGGGGACTAAAAGTTTGGCGTGACCTGCATTCGTAAACCTGTAAAGACTACTTAGTTGTGATAGTTTTCCGTTTAACTTCATTATATATTACTACTTCTGTGAATTTTTCCACATATCCATAAACAACCGTTTAACAGGCAGGGGGGCACACTTGACTCTACAAAAATTAGCACTTTAATGCTTAATATTTCGCCACCGGGTCCCTGAATCAAAAATGTTTTCACACACTCACATGTTTTTAAATGACCTATCCAACGATACCCCACACTATTCATCCCCAATTTACGTGTATGGGAGAGATAACCATGAAAAAAATTTTTTCGAGGTTCTTTTTTCCATTTGTCGGCGTGATTAATATGTATGTATTATACCCGTACCAAATTACAGCTTTCTAGTACGAATAGTCTCTGAGCTAAGCCGCGGACGGACAGACGGACATGGCAAAAGTATAAGGGTTCCTTGTCGGACTACGAAACTCCAAAAAAACTAAAGTCATAATATTTTAATCAGGTCAATCGCAAAAGACAGCCTCGAAAGTGGTTTTATCGCAAAAGTATAAATAAAAGTATGTTTATTGTGATACCTTGCATAAAAACATCTTTTCCTTTTATCACTTTCATCGTCTCCCGTTAAAACCACTATAAAACTTTAATGAGTCGCAACGAAATGAAAATTACGTTTGTACGTATATTTAATTCATTCATCCAAAAATAGGCGCGTTTGCCTCATAACAATGCCTTAGTCAGCAATTTACCTGTCCCGATTTGATCAAAACACATCGGGATAGGATATTGTTAGATATATTGTAGAGAAGTGCTGTGGACGAATCCAGGATTTGTCGCAAGTGAGGCTGGAAGCGCTGCAGTCACCGAGGACAACAAACTTCAGGTCCTTCGTGCTCCGGCTTCCAGCGCGGCACAAAGAGATATTCCTGGATCCAAAGTTTTTGCCCGAGTATTTAGACGGTACAGGTATAAGGTTTTAGATGCTAAAATAGACTTGTTTTACAGTTATTATTCTGCTTGAAGAGTGTTTAGAGTTATTAATAATATTATGTTACTAAAAAAGTGATTTTGATTTTGTGGGTAGTCATGAGTGATATCACTGTGGACAAGTAAAAATACAGCTTCACTGCACATTGAAGTCTCGCCTGCCACTATAGGTAACACTTAATTACTTATTTATACTATGGTCTTGTTATGATCATTCAGTGTCGAAACTATAATGTGAATTCGGGAATCTCAGTTTTATTTCATTACTAGCTTTTGCCCGCGGCTCCGCCCGCGTGTTATTCGGTTTAACCACGTGCTTTTTTCCGGGATAAAAAGTTGCCTTTGTGTTAAGTTAGGGTATAAGCTATATCTATTCTAAATTTCATCCAAATCCGTCCAGCCGTTTCAGCGTGAAAGAGTAACAAACATATACATACACACAAACTTTCGCATTTATAATATTAGTGTGATTCCTCCCGAGTGATATTACAGGGAGCCGCGAAATATTTGTGTTCTATATTATACCCAACCGGTTTCGCTATTCAGCGTCTTCAAAGACTTTACTAAAATACTTATTTAATTAACATTTTGAGATTTTACAAATAAAACTACGTGCAATAAACTAAAAATAACAAAACAACGAACAAATATTTATGTGGATAAGTACAAGTGCTAAAAATAAACATAGTGTGTTAAAATACAGAATATAAATAAAACTTACCTTAATTAAAAAGGGTAAAACTAACCTAAAATCCTTGTTAAACCTACAAAATTAACTAAACTAAATAGAAAATCCTATCAAAATCGCTACCGTCATGTGGAAGGGTACCTAGAAGGTGTATATATTATAGTGTGTATTAATTTCCACCAAGTCATCAACTACGAGTATGTAATACAGACAAGTTTCGAATTTGGTCAGATATTAAAATAAACCAACTAATAATAAAAATTAAGGTTCCGTACTCAGCGGGAGCCGAATCGTTTATTGACTTTCGACATCCGACTCGCA
This sequence comes from Ypsolopha scabrella, assembly GCA_910592155.1. Classification (NCBI taxonomy): domain Eukaryota; kingdom Metazoa; phylum Arthropoda; class Insecta; order Lepidoptera; family Ypsolophidae; genus Ypsolopha; species Ypsolopha scabrella. Next base: position 18,471,714 of record OU342982.1, read on the forward strand.
CTTGGCCAAATATATTTACGTAGGATATTATCTATACTAATAATAAAGAAGTAAAAAAGTCATGTCTGTATAGTGAATAATTTTATAATAAAATGTATTTTTCAGTATCGTACTGAGGCCAAAACTGAAGTTTTTAAAATTTTTGTTTGTCTGTTTCGCTTTAATTCGAGAACCACTCAACGGATTTAGATGTAGTTTCCTTTATTATCATTGTAGTAACCTTGATCAACATAAATCCTATAAGGAGTGTTAATAAAACAACAGCCAAGCCGAAAACTGACGATAATACTGAAAGATTGAAAAACACTTTCACGTGAACGAAGCCTAGTCATTATTTTATTATATCTTTGCCGGGATCTCGATTGAATGTTACAATTTACGTTCTCACTAATTAAGCTGAGTGTCAGAGTACAAAACTGAGTCAAATTAACCTATATCACAAACTTACCTATATAACATTTCGAAACGTTGGCACAGTTAAAAGTCTGACCGAAAAACGTGTTCCGAAAATTCAAATCTAAAATAATTCCAAATCTATAATTTCGCTTCTCTCTTCAAATAACACACAAAATTGAGGTTCAAATTGTTGAAAATCAAAATTAATAATATACTGGAAGTTTGGCAGATCACTCTCCTAATGAAATATTCCGAAACTTTGTAATTGCATGAAAATTTAACTTCGGCGACTATACCTTTGAAAGTTTTGTGCCAAACTTTGGCGTCGGTTTAAATCTTTGATTCCCTTCCTCCCTTTGAGATATCAAAAATATTAATTAGACCGGTTGATGGAAAGATCCTATCTCAGACTTTATTAAATAAACATAATTATATAAAATAAATATTCTCAATCTATATTTGTTGATTCATGTCACGATGAGGTATGAAATATAATTACTGACTATAAATTATAAAACGTTCACAAAATATAGCACGTTCACATTGTTCTTATATTTATATTTTGGCCAAATAAGTAGAATTAGTTACATTATATTTTTAGGTCAGTAATTATACATTTAAAATAGGTAATTTTTAGGGTTTCGTACCTCAAGAGGAAAAAACAGATCACTTTGTTATCCGTTTGTCTGTCTGTCCGTCTGTCCGTTCGTTCGTCCGTCCGTCCGTCTGTCTGTCAAGACCCTTTATCTCGGGAGCGCGTAAAGGTATCAAGTTGAAATTAAAACAAACTCAAATCTACAGTCCCTGAAGCTGTGAAAAAATCAAACTTCTAAGTTAACGTAAAAAAAGATACGGTCGTTTATGCCGCAAAGAAACGTATATATCGACATTCTCCAGGGAAACAAAATTTAAAGGGTATTTTCCGTTGACTAGAACTATGAAATTTGGCAAGTAATACCGTCCTATACTACAAGTATAGGAAAAAATCTGAAAATTGTACATTTGTAATAAATCATAAAAAATATAGTCCATAAAACGGAACCTTCGGTGGGCGAGTATGACTCGCACTTGTCCGGTTTTTTTTTATATATTTGAGCTGAGATACATTCAGCAACTGTATTAAAAAATAAAACATACTTTTATGTAAATAAGTAAAAATATACAAATATAAAAAGAACATGATACTTGAAAAAAAAATTATATATAATGAATTGTCATTTTTTCTATGACGTTTCTTCTATTGACAATAATATTATGAAATATTATAAATGTATTTATATAAATTATTAATAAAAATTTTTTGTTTGATAAACACTTGTACTTGTCCACTTATTTATATTAATTTCCCTTACCGGTTTCGCTGTAAGGGAAATTAATATAAATAAGTGGACAAGTACAAGTGTTTATCAAACAAAAAATGTTTCAAAAGTTCCACCAAGTGCCAACAATCACGAGCATCAACTCTATTAATAAAAACTTACGCTTAACCACTGCCTACCGCACCTGATAGAAACTTGTCAATAAGACATAGGATGAAGTGCGCTCGCCCAGCAAGTTGATGAGTCAAAGCAGTCTGTCCGGGGACTTCCACAATATTAACGAAAGTCAGAAGCGAATGATTGATTCTACGCAACTGTCTGTAACCAACCACTCTCCTGGGCTACGTTCATAAACAAGGGGTCCCATCACGGGTTCTAATGCCATCTCTGTCGCACGCGTTAAAAATTATATACGCTATCCTGCTGTCAGTGTCGGAACCTGACGCAATTGTTAATTTATGAACGGCTAGTTGGTTGGTACTGCTTCGCATGACGTCATGCCGGAACACGAGTCGGTTGTTGGCATGGATGGTTCCGTCATCAGAGTGTTGACAGACTTTGCATTTCTAAGTATTGAACGAAAATAACTTCTGCTACGGTTCTAATTTAAAATAAAGATGTATTGTCATCCTGTTGTCACATACGTGAACAACTTTTATCTAACCTCATATCGTAAAATCCTCATTACGATCTCAAAACTACTGACATAATGAAAAATTATTTTCATGAACGTCTCTAAAACACAAAAAAAAATTATAGTATAGGTCTCCGAACAACATAATGCTATAAAAAATCTTTTCTGAGATTACAGTACATGTGATACTAACTAAGAAGGCAAAGGGAACTTAGCCCACACAGCCATGTCTGAGGTTTAATATCAAATACCAATGAGGTTATAAATTAAAATTCTCTAACACGTACTAAATTATATTGCAGCGTGACAAAGGAGGTCACATTTTCATTTTATTTTCGGCCTGCACTGTCTATGGCTGCCGGCGCACGCAACGCACATACGTGGTGGACTGTTGGATTTTGGCGCCGTAGCTTACGTGGAAATTACTATTTACTGTGGTTTTATGGGTCAAATCAAATAACGACGATTTTTTGGAAATAACGACGTAAATTACGAACACTTTCAGACCGAGCTATTACAAGAAAAATCAAAAATGGCTAACGACAAATTTTAGGTTTTAACAGGTTGTTAGGCATGACATGAGTTTAGATAAAGTAGTGTATAAAACTATACACAACTAGGTATTAAAACACTCGTGTACTATTAAAAACTGACACTGACACTCGTGTTTTTATTAACCTTTTTATGTACCAGTTTCATAAACTACTATTGTGAAATACTTATATTTTATTAAATCCTGGAAAATGCAGTTAAGGCAAAACTAGTCGGAAATATAATTATAATAATTTTTTGAAACAAGTATTTTCTTCAACCATAAAGATGATTTAATCCTAAGTACTTAATTAATTATTTTTAATTTACTAATCCCAAGCAAATAAGCAGGCGAGGTAAAGCCAATCTACATTTCAAGTTAACTTGATTAAAGCCTCATCTCGCTTAGAGTCTTCTTCAGTTTATGAAATAAGTTTTTATAATTAAGTAAGCTCTTCTCTCTTATTAATAACTTAAGAAGAAAGTTTTAGTAAAAACGTAGCTACAGTTAGATTTATTTGCTTGATAGTATTATTGAAAATATATAATCAGGTATTTTTTATCTATTAAGCAAATAATAAGTATTTTTTGTTTGATAAACACTTGTACTTGTCCACTTATTTATATTATATTTATATAACCTTTGATAATGCTTTAACAGCGAAACCGGTAAGGGAAATTAATATAAATAAGTGGACAAGTACAAGTGTTTATCAAACAAAAAATGTTTCAAAAGTTCCACCAAGTGCCAACAATCACGAGCATCAACTCCAAATAATAAGTACTATTATATGTAACAAACATATTTATTAACAATTTTACAATGGTGACATAATCTATGTATTCTTATGGCTACGTGCTTTTTAGATAAATCAGTTCAATAGTTTTAGTACTGTCACCCGTGGACGTTGAAATCATGAAAAAGGTTACCGTTTGCCGTTGTGAAATTGTTTAATTACACCTTTGGAGATACAAAAAGTCATAAAGATTGAATGTAGTTATACGTAACAAAGGAATGGTTCTTTTCAGTAAAAATGGCTAAAACCAATATTTAACGTACTTTCCTACAGCCACGTTTTTCTTTTCCATCCTGTATGTGGTTACGGCGGGTTTTTGTATATCCAAAGGCGTAATCTACAACAATTTCACAACAGCAAACGGTAACCTTTTTCATGATTTCAACGTCCACGGGTGACAGTACTAAAACTATTGAACTGATTTATCTAAAAAGCACGTAGCCATAAGAATACATAGATTATGTCACCATTGTAAAATTGTTAATAAATATGTTTGTTATGGGAGCCGCCTTGAGTTTAGTCGACTTTTTATTATTTACTGTTATACAGGCCATAGTAACACATATTCTGTGAAAATTTCAACTGGCTACCTAATATGGCTGAAGCTGCAGACCCCCTATGACAGACGGACATATACAGGATGAACCAAACGAATGCCCCCCGGAGGGAAAGTACCTTAAATATTAAAGACAGCAAATTTTACTTCAAGGAACTTTTATTTTATTTTTAAAGATAAGGATGCATTAAAAGAATAAAAAAATATTTTTATTCTTCCATCAGTATAGAGTTTTGGGATATCTTTAAAAGATTTGTTATTAAAATGTAAATTTTCATGGTTTCCCTTTAATTTACGATACTATGTTACTTAAAAGAATTTGGCTCATATGTTTGACCGTTTCAATCGGTATCAGAATTTTTTTTTCACATTTGTCCGGTTCGATTTTTTTAAATTCATTGAATGCAGTTTTCCTTAACTTTAAAAATAAAAAAAGGTTCCTGTAAGTAAACATTGTTATCTCTAATATTTAAGGTACTTTCCCTCCAGGGGGCATTCGTTTGGTTCAACCTGTATAGACAGCGGAGGTTTAGTAATAGGGTTTTATTTAACACTCTTTGGTGCAGAACCCTAAAAATGTTATTATAGAGGTTGGAAATATCCCTTTAAATGATTTAAGGTCTAAGTCCTAATCCTCTTTAGAAATTTAACTAATTTAGTTGTTGCCATTCAAGTGTGAGTAAGACTCGCGCATTTAGGGATCCGTTCCATTCAAATAAGTTACTAATTTGAACAAAAATTATAAACTTATCATTATATACAAAAGACATGAAACAAAACTGCAAAATTAAGTTGGTCACGTATTCGGGTTCGAAACGCTAAAAACAAGATAGTAGATGTATATTATAGATGCAATTATAATTATAATAATTCTTTATTTTTACAACTTAATCATAAAATTTTTTTTACTTAGGAGACCCCGCTCTTCCATAGCATTACAATATATTTACATGAACAAGTTGAGTTGAATGAAAAAAAAGACATGTTTGCTAAGTTTCTTGCCCTTCTTCTTAGCAATACTAATCGAATGGTGCGGATGGTTAAGCTTTATTTTTATTTATGGTGTATTTAGTTCATATTTCAACACATTTGTTCATTGCATTATGTATATACAGGGTGTAAATGCAAAGTCAAGAATCCCTTTAGGGTATGAACGTACACACGATCCTGATGTCATTTCGAGAAAAAAATATACCTTGAATTATGACCAAAAATTCCATCATTTTTCTAAGCTATGGCTACGCAGCTCACCGGCCTCCCCACACACCTAATTGCACCCCGCAACCCGCACCCCTCATCCGAGTGGCCAGCGATCAGCGAGGGTGTCCACGCGATTAGTGTATTTTGAGTAAAGAAAATCGTCTTATTATATCGTATAATTATGCGGTACTGGTACTATATTTAGAGATCCCAGTATTTAAAATAATATCTTTACCGATCATACTAACACACCCTTAAATGATTCTTGCCTTTGCTTTTACAGCCGGTATAATATTTTTATTCCTATATCTCTCTATTTTATGCAGGTGTGTAACTTTATTACTTTTTAGTAGCCCAACCGAAATATTTTTTGTACGTATCCCGTATTTATTTATCAACTTATTTGTTCATTGCATTATGTATATATACGAAATTATTTTTCCCTAGATTTCTCTATGTATTTCCCGTTTTATTATATATTTTCTTTATATTCTAAAGATATATATTTTTAAGATTAACTTTGACTTGTAGAAAGTATACTTTATGTATCTATTTTGCAATAAATATTTTGATTTTGATTTGATTTGAGTTTGAATAATTGCAAAGTAAAGTTAATTTAGTAGTTATAATAGAAGTTACAAGTAGAAATTCTGAAGCAAGCTTTTTGACATTTGAAGATTTTTAATTTTTTTTTTACAATACAAGCTTAGCTACATTTATTACCTGTTGTTCAGGTATATTCTAATTTGCGATAGATCAGTAATGATATTTAAAGTGTTTTGCTTTAGAATCGCACTTACTGAGTTCTATATAATATTATTTTTATAAACATACAATTATAAAACATGTAGGTACTACTAATATTGTTTATTGTGCTTGTATTTTTTAACATGAGAAGTAAAGCACCTTGTGAGTGTATATGAGAGTTTGTGATACAAGGTCGGTTGTGCGTGTGTGTGATGTTGGATGATTGGTGTATGTGAATATGTGGAAGAATGTGGTGTGTAGTGAGTGTAAGAGTAAATGTATGTGTATGCTTGATTTATGCTTTCAGCCACTTATAACAAAGAAGGAGGATATACTCGGAAATATGTAAATATATTTATAGACAAAGTAAATGTATAAGTAGGTAAGTTAAGGTTATAACAATATTAATTAAGAAGAGATTCAGTCTCATCATAGCTTCTCCTCTTAAGCCAGTTTAATTTAATTTATTTATGTACACACATACACAACAATATACAAAAGATAATAAACAAAACAAGTAAAACATAAAACTGAGTTGACAAACATGTACATTGTTGAGGGGAACGAAAATTCCAGGTGACTTTTCAATGCACCCAGCACTAAGCAAGCTTGTCCAGCCGGGCTATAGTTAGTCGAAATTATCTTACAGTCATGACTATTAAAAATAACTTTAAAATTTAACTTGATTATTAATTTTATTGTATAAATGCTCGGATTTCTTGATATATTGTCTACTGGCAAAAACTGATTTGGCAGAAACTTTTCTGGACTACGACGTGTTTTCTTCGTTTATGAAGAATACTAGGGTCATAAGTAATAGATTTATGATTTTTTAAACAGTGTGAAGAACATATAATTTTGTAAATGTCAGAAGGCTTATTTTATAAAGTTCTTCAGTAGGAAATCTATATCTTTTAAAACTCATAACTTTTAACAGGGATCGTTGAGCTCGTTCTAATTCCAATAATTTAGTTTTTGTTGCCCCTCCCCAGATTGATATACAGCAAGTGAGAACAGATTGTGCTAGGCTGACATAGTGCAAACATGCCTAAGTGTCTTGAAGGTCCATATTAGTTTTCTAATCCTGCTTATCACCAATTCGATGTGGGGGTGCCAGGACAATCGTTGGTCAACTATTATTCCCAAGTACTTTATTTATTGGTGTGCAGGAACAAAGATAGTAAAGCAGATTACACGTGTGTATTTTGAGTTGAAAATTAGTTACAGGTTGAAAGGAGTTATATTTACTGAAACAGATGTAGTTAGTCTTTGATCTATTTAGTGTAAGTAAGTTAGTGTTCAGCCAGCTTGCTGTTTCACAGAGGCCTTCTTCTGAGGATCTATGTTTATCGTCCCATGTGTCACCAGTGAAAACCACTGCAATGTCATTTTCGTAAGAGAAAATTTGACCCTGATTGACCTTCATGTCACACAGGTTGTTGATGTACAATAGAAACAGCGTTGGGCCTAACACGCTCCCTTGTGGGACTCCAAAGGAGATTTTTGCTTCCTCACTCGTGTATTCTCCAATTTTAACCATCTGCCCACAATTCATGAGATAATCTCTGAATAGTTCCAAGGATAGACCCCCGATTCCAATGTTTTCCAGCCTATGCAAAAGGATAGGGACAGAGACGGTATCCAAAGGTTTTTTTGGTCGAGAAATACAGTAAGACACTTTCTACTTTTATCAACCTGATCCAGAATAATAGTTGTTAACACTGAGGCAGCATTCTCCGTTAAAAGTCCTATTTTAAAACCGAACTGTGTTTTTGAAATTAGGTTAAATTCACTTAAGTAGTTGGACGATTACTTATAAGTTTTTCTAAATTTTTTGAAATAGTTGGTAGGCCAGAGATGCAACATCAACATAGAAAAGGCTCTAAAAATCAAATATCACGTTTCTCCATACTTTTAGGCATTTATGGTTTTGATTCAGCTTTTATTTCGGTAGAATTTACAATTTCATGGAAATAACAATGAGTCAAGTTTCAATACTAGACTTGCCATTCACCCTTTTGTCTAGTAAACGACCAATGCACTATAAGTTTCCGGAATGAATATGAAAAAATAGTATTAAAGGTACAAAATTAATTTATTGTTTTTCAAAATAATCTCCCTTGGCGTCTATGCACTTTTTCATTCGATCAAACCAGTTTTGAAAACTTTTGTGCCACTCCCCTGTGGTGACCTCTGAAACGTATTTTTCATACTCCTCGACAGCCTCTTCTGGTGATGAAAATCGTTGACCGCGTAATTGGTTCTTAATTTTTGGGAACAGAAAAAAGTCACAAGGTGCCAGGTCGGGACTGTATGCAGGATGACTCATGAGTTCTACATTTTTCGTCTTCAAAAAGTCGTTTGTCTGTCTGGCCGTGTGAGAACTAGTATTGTCGTGGTGCAGGATGATACGGCGTTTACGGTTATTTTTACGGAGTTCGTCAATAACTTCCGGCAAACAAATGGTCGTGTACCAGTCACTATTCACGGTACGACGATTCTCTAAAGCAACAGTAGCCACGTGTCCAGTTTTATTAAAAAAAGAAGCAATCATCCGCTTAGATGCACTTTTCACGCGCGCCACTTTGGTTGGTTTCGGCTCATCTTGAAAGACCCATACGCTCGATTGCTGCTTTGTTTTGGGATCGTAGCAATAAATCCATGTTTCGTCACCTGTTACTATGTCCCACACCAAATTTGACGCACCTTCGTTGAATCTGGTAAGCATGGCACTGCACCAAGTGACGCGGTCCGTTTTTTGAGCCTCGGTCAAGTTGTGTGGGATCCACCGCGAGCACAGCTTTCTCACACCCAAATGTTTGTGTAGGATTGATTGTATTTGACTCATGCCTATTTCTAAGGATGCGCGAATTTCATGGTAGGTCACATGCCTGTCTGTTTCAATCATACGGCGCACAGCATCGATGTTTTTGTTGGTCACAGCGGTGGACGGCCGACCATCGCGAGATTCGTCACTGAGATTGATACGACCACGCTTGAATTCTGCAAACCAGCTATAAACAGTCGTCTTGCATGGTGCTTCATTGCCAAAAGCTGTTTCAAGCCGAGCGATGCTCTGTTGAGCTGTCAAATTACACTTAAAATCGTAGAAAATCATACTACGAAAATTTTCCCGAGTTAAATCAATGTTGATGCAGACACACAATTTTTTAAATGGCGCCACAAGGTAAAAACAAAAGACAGTCAGATGAAACAAACTGCATTCTACAGCCAAAGAGTTCTATTTTCAAATGTTGCAATAAATTTTTAAATATTGTTTATGTAAGTGGCCAGTTCCGGAAACTTTTAGTGTTACCTATGTATTACGCTTTCTGAATAAGGCTTCCTTGTCGCAATATCGGAATATCCACTTCAAATATAGTCCGACAAATATCCCGATAGACAGGGTTGTGTGAAATCAATACGTACACATGTGTCAATATTGAAACACTGTAATTTGTGACCCAACCCAAGTAACTTTATTTACCTTCGTAGGGTCTGCCTTCGAAATATGTCGATTTTAATGCATTGTAAATAAATACAAAACAATGAAATGAAATGCAGAATTAAATATTGAACTTTACCTTCAGGGGCTAGCATGGTGCCACTTTAACACCATTTGACAGTAAATCCCATCCCTTATGTTAAAGTGGCAACCCTGCAGAAGCACAAATACTTCGTACGCATTTTTCTGACGTCAAAATATGAAATAACTTACACTATTTCAGTCCAAGGTGGTAGAGCTAATGCCGGGCTCGACTGTGAAGGTACCACCATCTTACTCGGACATACTCCCGAAGTTATTCGGGGGAGAGTAAGAGAACAGCTCTCAGGCAAAAAAACCAGGCGGCCCACCATTGCCTAGGACCGATGGATGGCGGTATATCCATCCCCAATTGCCAGGCCTTATATAAATTAGACTGGTGACGGGCAGCGGCGTCACTGGTGTAAGGGTTTCGGCACCGCGCTCACCAACCCACCTGCCCAGCGTGTGTGAGTATGGGCATTTCTTCCAGGAGGACCGCCAAGAGTGGCAAAATCCTGGAAAGGCCTATGTCCAGCAGTGGACGAAACAGGCTGATGGATGGATGGATGGATTTCAGTCCAAAAAGGATTCCCCGCGCACTGCGACAAACAGACCAGACATCCAAACCGGCTAACCTTATAAGGTGACACTAATTGATGCAGCCAAATTCATACCGGAGGCTTGTTATGTGATCAGTTGTGATCAGTAATACGGATGATTAACACTTATTTTTTTAATTTGCAAAATAGAAATTGACATAGTATTTGATTCGGAGCTAGGTTTGCGTTTGTAGAAAATATGAAAAAAAAAACGAATAAAAAGTCTTCAAAACTTGTTACTTAAAACTTACTGAGGCATCAGTATGAATTTGGATTCATAAATTAATGTCACTTTGCATATAAGGTGACTTTTGTCTATGTGACCACATTCATACTGGAGACACGTTAAGTAGTCAAGAACAACAAAGACCCTGTTTGCGAAATACGAAAAAATTTTTTTGTGGCCGCTATACTTGTTTAAGAACAACCTTGATTGGATTAGTATGGGAAGTCTAAATTTTATTTGGCGTATTTCCCAGAAAGGGTCATTGAACTTACCGAATTTTCAGTATGAATTTGGATATATCAACTAAAGACACTTTTTATATTTTTGAGAGAAAAACGCTATAAAAACCAACTGGCCTCCAGTGACACGCAAAATTATCCGTTTGACAAAGAGAAAATAATTAGATTTCTAACATGGACGAAATGATTTCTAATGCCCTTTCCACACAGACGATCCGCCACGCCGCAAAATTATGCGGTAGCGAAAGTAGCGAAACTGTGGTAAACTACAAAGTGACATTTATTTATACAGCCAAACTGATACTGAAGACTCGGTAAGTGCTCAGTAGTGTCGATTCGCTATAACTTATTTGACGGGACTAAACTTAATTTAAATCTTTCTGTCTTTCTGTATCGAAAAGACAAGGCCAGGACACTTAAAATAAGGTTAGTCCTGTCAAATAAGTTAACTCGTGTTACACCTAATCGACCCTATTATCAAGGTTCGAAGAACTATTTTGTGAAAAGCGTAATTTTTTTTTGTGCTCCTAAAAGCCCAGCCCCGAGTCAATTACTATGAGTGGTCAACACTTTATTTTGCTTAATTAGCAAAAAAGGGTTATCGATCCGTGATACTACTTATCAAACCTCCAGTATGAATTTGGCTATAAAAAATTATGTCACCTTAAATATACCTCCATCAATCCATCCATCCATCAGCCCCTGTTCGTCCACTGCTGCCTTTCCTAAATTACGCCACTCATGTCGGTCCTCCGTCCTCCTCATCCAGCCGCCCCCCGCAACGTCCTTCAGGTCGTCGGTCCAACGGGCAGGAGGTCGGCCTACACTTTGCTGTACGTGGTCTCCATTCTAGAGTCTTTCGGCCCCAACGGCCATCATGTCGGCGACAAATATGGCCTACCCACTGCCACTTCAAATTACTGATTCTAAATATACCTATAAAAACTAATCGCCTATGTTGCATCTCGCTCTAAATATAGCTGCCTAATTTCGTTTTTAAGTTTTGTGGCCAGCGTCGGTGTACAAAGGGCCTAATCCAGGGGTGGGCAAACAGTCGATCGCGATCGACCGGTTGATCGTGAGCTGTTTTAGGGTCGATCGCGTTCATACTTACAGCTTGGCAAAAAAGAGTTTGGAAAAAATGAGGGCGCTATAACCACATATTTAGTCATACCACACACTACGAGGAAAACTGTATACTACGACCAAAATATTTAGTTTCATCTGTCACCGTGTAAAACTCTTTTTTTGCCAAGCTGTACAAAAATATATCTAATTGTTTACAAAGCCCTGCAAAAAATTTAAAATAGACTAAGACTAAATATTCTCTGTGAGTTTGAAAAACGTTTTTCCGACTTACGAAAATTGACGAACATTGGTATACTTATGATTATCAATTTTCTTGTGAGAATGTTGAAATGACTGCTTCTGAAATATCGAATACCTTTGACATGGACTTGCCTTCTCTTGAAAACGAGACGATGCAGATAATTAAACCTCATAGCCAGAGCAAGAGCAATAGATACCAAATTTTGGTCTCTTTTAAGCCAAGAAAAATACCCAAATCTAAAAAGCAAATCGCCCAGCATTTGACTGCTTTGTTTGGATCAATGTATTTGTCCGAATCTGCTTTTTCTGATATGAAAATAATTAAGTCAAAAATACCGCAATCGGCTTACTGACGAACCTCTGTTTTCGTGCTTACGTTTGGCACTTAGTAAATACGTTCCATCCTACGAGGAATTAGCGGAAAACACGGAGTGCCATTCATCTACGTGTAAGTAATATGTACGTAGCTAGATACCTACAATAAAGGCCTTTGTAATTGCTTTTTTTCTGCTTGCGAGTCGATCGCTTGTCGTACAATTTTACTGTGGTAGATCGCCGATGGTGTAAGTCTGCCCACCCCTGGCCTAATCGATAGATTTTTCCAAAAATCATATTACTTTCCTACTTTTCTCATGGAACTTCTTGATTCCCAAGGGTATCAAAACTATTCCATAAGTTTTACCGTTGTTTGTTGAGTTGGTACGTGATTGAGTAGCAAATAAACAATCTAAAAGAATCTTGCGTTTCTACAGAAAGAGGAAGTACAATCAAGCCGAAACCGTTTTTTACTCTTTATCAGTGCCGGAATTACACATTTTTGAAGTATAGGCTGTTATATTTTTGCCTCTACCTTACCTCCTACTACTTTATTTTTGCCATCCCTACTCTACTCCTATTTTGGAAAAATCTAATGATCCGATGAAATTAAACAAAAAATTGCTTTTTGGTATATTTCTCAGCATCAAAGCTCAATAATTATGTAAATGGTAGGATAAATTAAACTACCTACACATACAGTATTTTAGGTGGTAGAGCTGATGCCGAGCTCGACTGTGGAGGTACCACCATCTTACTCGCAAATCCTCCCGAAGTTATTCGCGGGAGAGTAAGAGGACAGCTCTCAGACAAAACCAGGCGGCCCACCATTGCCTGGGACCGATGGATGGCGGTATATACATCCCTAATTGCCAGGCCTTAAAACAGACTGGTGACGGGCAGCGGCGTCACTGGTGCAAGGGTTTCGGCACCGCGCTCACCAACCCGCCTGCCCAGCGTGTGTAAGTAGGGGCATTTCTTCCAGGAGGAACGTCAAGAGTGGTGAAATCCTGGAAAGGCCATGTCCAGCAGTGGATGAAATGATGGCCGATGGATGGATACAGTAAGGTCCTACAATAATAATTAAGTGAAAATAATTCCAGGGTAGATCAGGTATCATTAAAAAAAGAAAAAAAAAATTCAAAACGTGGTTCAATCAGCTGATTTAATGGAGAAAAAAAAATTCGCGCAAAAAAGGTTTTTTAGGTGTTATTAGGATTTCGCTATTTTTGTTTTTGGTTTCTGGAATTAATAAATAAATTCGTTTGTGACTTTGATTTAACGCTGCTTGCTTATGCAAGGTGACATTTAGTTATGGAGCCAAATTTATATTGGAGGCATGGTAACTGATTAGTATCAAGGATCAATAAAAAAAACTTAATTCCAAAAAGACAAATATGACTTTCCACGTTATTGATTCGGGGCTGGGCTTGCGTTTGTAGGGAACATGAGAAAAATAGTTTTTGAATATCCCATCAGGGTAATCGAACCTTGACACCGACTACTTACCGAGTCTTCAGTGTGAATTTGGCTGCATAATTAAATGTCACCATAAATATTCTTATGGCAGGCCATATTTGTCGCCGACATGATGGCCGTTGCGGCCGAAAGGCTTTAGAATGGAGATCACGTACAGCAAAGCGTAGTGTAGGCCGACCTCGTGCCCGCTGGACCGACGACCTGAAGGACATTGCGGGGGCGGCTGAATGAGGAGCACGGAGGACCGACATGAGTGGCGAAATTTGGGAAAGGCCTATGTCCAGCAGTGGACCAACACGAGGTGATGGATGGATGGATAAATATTCTTACGAGAGGGCTAAGCCACATAGCATGTCGTGTTTTGATACAGCAACATATTAGTAACTATTATAATAATCTGTGCTTTCGTCACATCCAAAGTCTACATTCCATCCATCCATCAGCCTGTTTCATCCACTGCTGGACATAGACCTTTCCAGGATTTTGCCACTCTTGACGGTCCTCCTGGAAGAAATGCCCATACTCACACACGCTGGGCAGGCGGGTTGGTGAGCGCGGTGCCGAAACCCTTGCACCAGTGACGCCGCTGCCCGTCACCAGTCTGATTTATATAAGGCCCGGCAATTGGGGATGGATATACCGCCATCCATCGGTCCCAGGCAGTGGTGGGCCGCCTGGTTTTTTTGCCTGAGAGCTGTTCTCTTACTCTCCCCCGAATAACTTCGGGAGGATTTGCGAGTAAGATGGTGGTACCTCCACAGTCGAGCCCGGCATTAGCTCTACCACCTATCTACATTGGTTACAGCCATTCAACTGTATTAGTTATATACTCATGGCCGATGTAGCTTGTAGCAAAATGATTATTTGTTATTGAGATGCTCTGAATTAATTAATAAATTAATGCACACACAAATGCTCACAGTTAAATAAAAACAGGGTACAGAGTTTTGAGTTTGGGTTATTGTCATATACTTCCGTCTCTATATAAGGTGACTTTCGTTTATATAGCCAAATTCATACTAAAGACTCTTTATGTAGCCAGGACCAAGGTTCAATTACCCTATTTGTGTAATATGAGAAATGTTTTTGTGCCTTATACTTATTCAAGTACAAACTCTGCTCAATTAGTATAGGAAGTCGAATTTTTTTTTCCTATTTCACCGAAAGTTTATTGAACCTTGGTCCTGACCACTTACTGAGTCTTAAGTATGAATTTGGCTTTTTTTATACATACGAAAGTCACCTTATAAAGTATGCAATTAAACCAGCAGTCGCAATTGCGTCTAAAGTGTTCATTCTAGTTGTAAAAAGCTTAAGCTAGAATCCAACTTGCGCCTGCAGTTTGCTGCCTGCGATTATGACATATCACAGTATGACAAGATGACATACGCCACGGCTAGCCCAAACTGATACGCACCTCCCTGTCCCTACGGCCGCAAGCGGTGTCGAATGAAGGGGGTAACTTTTTACCTCGGTACAAAATGCACATCATAATATTGTTTTCGTAAAGTATACAATAAATGTGTTTTAAAGCAACTTGCGGATATAGTTTAATAATAATAAAGTCTTCACAAAAAATTACGTACTTTAATGTACTACATTTTGTTTGCATTACAGTAACAAACTTAAAATAAAAGCGTGTTTACAGTTGTAATGTAATGCAGCTAAAATGTAACGCATAAAATTTTATAATTTTCATGTGATCACCTAACTATCAACAAGCAGTTTGCGCGAATTGCTATAAAACGCATTTATTCCATACTTTTTATTTAAAAGTAAGGAAAACAATATTATGATGTGCATTTTGCACCGAGATCCTCCGTTACCACCTTAATGCGAGGGTAATCAGAGAAGTCTGTCCTGCTCCTAATGCATTCATTTTCCACTTGACTTTCCTGCTCACTGGAAACGGACTGCTCAGAAAACTCGCCATTTCGAGGTGTTTTTAGTAACTTCAAATGTTTATTTTATCTTTTTTAAGAATATTGTTTCCATAAAAAAGTTTGACGATATTAAATACTTTATTTATTGATAGTGTTATTATTCTAAGACTTTACTTGATATATTATTCATTGCGAAACAGTAAAAGAAACTGTTTGAGCTTAAAATTTTGTTCTCGTTTCAGAATTATTTAAGCGCAGAGAAATTAATATTAAAATATAAATTCCATAATAATTTGAATGAATAATTTAAGAAGCACATGGGTATATTCTTTTTTTTTTAATTTTTTATTCATATTTTAATGACCCGGAAATTGATAAAAAAGCAAGCATTTTAGGTAAAACACGAATTCTCCTTACAAACGTAAGTACCGTAAAGTTTTTTTATTCCCTAGAAAATTGTATTTCATGTTTCAGCTTGATTGTACTTCCACTTTACTTTTGGGTGTACCCAAATTACTTTTTCCCTCATTCGGTTCTGTATCCGTTAATTTCATCAAGTTAGAGACAGCTTTGCGTGAGTCCAGTAATTGATCTAAGACACAGCGGATTATGTTCTGGAGAGCACCTGAGTTTCTCTACTTATTAAGAAAGTAATATTTCTTGTAGCAGTTTATTTTATTTCTTTCCACTATGTGCACTTAGCTTCATGTAATTTTTAGACACATGTTTGAAACATGTTTAAACACATGTTTGACACGTGTTTTTTTCTTCACATGTGACTATAGATTCGTACAACATTTGGAAACGAGTGACACAGAATTGTATACATTGTATAAAAGGAAAACATCTTATAATAAAACCACATGATCATCTTACAAATTTTGAAAATCTGCTCTAAATTTTAGGATTTAGGAGGACGGAGGACCGCCATAAGTGGCGAAATTTAGGAAAGGCCTATGTCCAGCAGTGGACTAACATGGGCTGATGGATGGATGGACACCAAATTTTGTATGGGTAGGTTTTCAAAATTGAAATTTCTCCACATGCATTTCTTTGTAGAATTTGTCGATTATGTGTTTTATGATTAGCTGGTGTATGAGTATGTATATAGTAAAGAATCTACATAAACTCGTAATTATCACACTAGGGTAGGTATTCTCAAACTGAAATATAAGACCTAGGTTGTCTTTGAAGGCCTACTCCTGTTATAAGTGTGTCCCAAACACCAAAATAATAAATACACAATAAATTATACACAAATTCTTGTACTTTTTATTCCACATATTTGTGTATGTGTGGATTCCACATATTTGTGGAATAAAAAGTACAAGAATTTGTGTATAATTTATTGAAGATGATATTCCACCAAGAACCATCAATCGAATCCATCCAAATACACAATAAAGCATACAATAAGCATACCATAACCAAAAATAAATTAAATATACAATTCATTTTTTTTTTTGAGTATTTGTCAAAAACAAATTGAAAGTTGTGATTTACGCAAGAATTTTCTTACTCATTTCGAATGTTTGAAGCGATTTGAATGATTCTTTTACAATAGAAAAGAAAATTTATAGATCTACAAAACTATTGTTGAAAAAATTTGTCCGTCCATCGCGTCCATGTGAAAAGTATTATTTTACCTTATTTGCGCTGTCCAGAGATACAACGATTGTCGTAACAGCCACTTTTCAACACACGCCGATATGAATATTATTTTGTTGTTTCCGTTGATTTTTGTACTAGTACCAGGGTTGGCATTGTTTAAAACAGTGTTTAAAAGACAGAGAAAAAACACAAATTAAACGTGTTTAAAACACAAAACACTCATATATAAAACACTGTCTTTAGCATATAAATTATTATTTTTTCCTTATATCGAACGTGTCGTTGTTATTACTCTTTTTTTAACGCATCCTTTTCTATTAATCGGCGCGGTTAAAATTCCTTTACTGGGGGGGGAATTTACTTTTCCCCAAACATAAAGACGAGAACGGGCGGTGTCGGTGAGTACTTGTATTTTCAAACATTTCTACGTTTCGCGTTTATTGGGAAAGCACTTATTATTTTTCACTCAATACATGATTAGATTATGATAATTGATAACATAAAAAAACGCTTTTTTATTCATTTTACATATACATAAATTACCAATACGATACCCAAACAATGTTTAAAACAGCCGCAAAAAAAAAACATCAGTTAATATTTTTTTTTACATGTTTTTTTTTATTTTGTTTTAAACAGGATGTTTTGATCTTTTTTTAAAAAATCTGTTTTTTTTCCAACCCTGACTAGTATACGTATCGAGTTGCTAATTTAGCGTACGTGTACCTTACGACTTGGGTTGTTGGGACGCAATATTCATCGATGAAAAGCGGTTGTATCAGATAATCAAAGCCAGAGGTCGTAGATTACGTTTATTATCTTGATTCTCCATTTACTAATGGCGTGATAGTTTCATATCAATCAGGCGCAAACCTTCAGAATACATAGCCTTGCGGTCTGAAATTGCTTTGCCTCCCTTAGGTCAGGTGTGAAATGCGGTTTCAATAGATGGAGATAGGTATTCTAGACCCATTCATTGTGTTGGATTGGAGCTGAAATACGATTAAATTTATTCAATCAGGTATAGCTAAGTAAAATAAGCAAAGGAATTTAGAACAGAAAAGACTGAAATCACGAATGTTTCGTACATTTCGGTCGAGTAGCTATGAGTTTTTTTATGTAATTATATGTAAGTACATGAAAAAAAGACTGAATTTTGTTTATACAGCCAAATTCATGCTGGAGACTCGGTAAGTTGTCAGAACAAAGGCTCATTGACCCTTTCTGTATAAAATTCACAAAAAAAATATTTGACTTCCAATACTGATTGAGTCGAGGTTTGCAAACATGTTCATTCAACCTTGTTCCTGACCACTTACCGAGTCTCCAGTATGAATTTCGCTATATAAACGAAAGTCGCCTTATCAACCGGGTTTATTACGTTCTCAGAAAATCAAACCACACTAAGCGCTACTGATCATACCTACTGAATCTCTGCCATAATAAAAAGCTTTTCATTTGTTTTAATATTTTAACATAATAATAAAAATAAAAAATACGGTTGATTTTAGAAATATATTTCGGCCCACTTTGGGGCCGGCATCAGTCGAATAAATGACACTTATTTAAAAATGACCTAAAGATACATACAACCTTATGACTAATATAGTCTGTCGAAAAAGTTTTGAAATGAAAATGAAACTTTAATGAACTTTATTGGACTTTAATCGTTGAAGTAGTATAATTTAGGTAATATTGGTCGGGGAAAAATTTCTTCGCATTTCATATGAAAATTCAAATCATTTTTTAATAAAGTTTATTTACATTTAACTAAAGTATGTAGGTGCCATTTTGTTCGATAACTTTCTGTCATCTTGTAGGTAGGGACATGATCCCAGTGCTATAGAAATTCTGGGGCTTCTGATCAAAAAACCGAGACAAGTGGTTTTGGTAGTCCTCTTGTGATGTTAACCTGACACTGCCTAAAGAATTCTGAAGAGACCGAAACAAGTGGAAATCTGAAGGACTAAACGGCGGATGCATTAATACGTCCCAGCCAAACTCTTTTAATTTTTGCTGAGTGGCTAAAGATGTGTGAGGTCTAGCGTTATCATGATGAAAAACCACACCCCTTGTGTTTACTAATTCCGGCCGCTTTCTCTCAACTTCTTGCTTTAATCTCATTAGTTGTTCGCAATAGAGTTCCGAATCGATGGTCCTGCCTGGCGGTAACAGCTCATAATGAATACTGTCCTTCCAATCTCACCATAAACACAGCATTACCTTGTTGCGAGATAACTCGGGTTTCGCCAGAGTCTGTGAAGCCTGACCAGCCTTTGACCACGACCTTTTTCACACGTTCTTCTCACAAAACGTGATCTACGTGATCCACTTTTCATCACCAGTTATCAGGTTTTTCAAAAATGGTTCGGTTTCATTACGTCGTAATAAAGAATCACAAATGAGTACACGGTTCATTAAGTTTCTTTCAGTGAGCTCATGAGGCACCCAAATATCGAGCTTTTTTGTGTACCCAGCTTTTTTCAAATGCGCCAAAACTGTTTTGTGGTCAATCCCCAGTTCTTCAGCTACATCGTAACTACTGATATGCCGATCTTGCTCCACTTTTTCAAAAATGGCATCCATTTTTTCCGTAACAGGGCGCCCAGAGCGAGGTGCATCTTAGATATCAAAATTTCCGGATTGAAAACGCTTAAACCAAATTTGTGCTACTCTCACAGACACTGCACTAGGTCCATAAACATCACCAATTTTTTTCGCGGCTTGCGTTGCATTTTTGCCTTTTTTGTAGTAAAATTTTAAAATATATCGAATTTCTTCATTAGATTCACTCATCTTAACAGTAATAAAAACAAATGAAAATCACACATTTTACCTAATTTGAATTTGGAATTATCTTTTTTAAAATTTAAACTTTTTAATAATACCAAAACCAGCCAGATACGAATGGTATAGCCAAAGAGATTTTATTATAAGTTCATACATACTATTTGCGAAAAGAGTTTTTCCCCAACCTATTATTATATTTATGAAACAACAACGCGGTTAACTCGGTTTAACAGATTTTTAACTTATTTGTTTGGTGTAACCAGGCGACAGAAAATTAGTTTCTTCAATATTCATTTCAACACTTTTTTGACAGACTGTACCTACCTAACCTTAACTAAAATGAAAATTATTTCAGTCGAGGAGCCATCTTGCGGTTTCCGGCCGGAACATCCCGACATTTATTTGGAATATCAGTGATACGTACCAAAAACCGCAAGATGGCGCTGCCATAATAAAAGTTTTAAGAAACCGAATAGAAAAATTCACATTTTTAATACCTACTCATCATATTATATGGGACAGCGAAAAAAAGTATTGTATTTGCAAGTCATAAAACAAAACTTTATCTGTAGGTATCATATTGGTAATCACAGTCATCAATCATCACTATTTCATCAGCTAGGCTAGGGTTTTTAGGAGTAACATCTTCCAAGTGTTTAATCTTATTGTGTATGGTAAACTAATGTTTACTGTAATACTTTATTGTAATCAACCTGCTTAGTACTCGACTGTACGCCGTGCGCGAAAGTACTCCCGAAGAGTTTGATGCTGAGTCATAATCTCATCGACACCTCGACCTGTGCCTCCTCCTTGCACAGTAAAAAGAATTCTATCTGTTTTTAAATTAATATTCATGATGTCAACTCACTCTAATTTTAATGAATGTAATTAATCTTTTTCGTTTCAATAAATTTTACTACTATTTTTATCATCATCACCGTTGGGTGCCGTCTTCATAATGAAGTTTGGAGGTCAGTAGTATCCGTTGTTTTATCTTTCAAGTCTCTGAAGCTTTTTAGCCCAGTCCACTCTTTGATGTTATCTATCCATTTGTGACGTTGATAGTTGATAGTATATATTTTTATACATACTTGAATAACTATTAGTTAATTAATAAATACTTATTAATGACATTATTTATTATTTCTTAATAATTTATGCATGCGTTTGAACAGACATTTAAAATCTCAGAACATTTTGAAGAAAGTAGTGATACAATCTAATTAGTTATTAAATCAATGCGGGCGAAGCCGCGGGCAAAAGCCAGTTTCTTTTAAAACTTTTGGGAAAAACGCGAAGACCCCGATCAAAAGCCTTTGACAAAGAAATAGTGAACAATATGATGATAGGCATGAACAAGAAAATCTTCAGTCTTTTGGACATAAGCCAAGTGTTTTGTTAAGTGTATTTGGGTAAGTTAATGGATTTTTGATGGTGAGATCCCTGTTTTTTGCGGCAATTGATTGTTTATGCAAGACCGTATGGCGTTTTGCCAAACACATATTTTGGCTCTGTATGAAATCTGAAATAAAACAGGAAGCGTAGCGGATGTGTAAGTTTTTTAATGTTGTTTATGTTAATTTTTTCGTTTCTATTTTCAAGTCGTGATTTGTGTAACCGGTTTTATTAGGCTTGTGCTTGCTCGGTCACTGCGCGCTTCGATCCGATCTTGTACATTCATAAAAACGTACTAGTTCGTTCATTTAGTGTACGTGACTCGTTCGAGCGAGGTATGTTTTTTTCCTATGCGATGATACCATTCGGATCGTGCATTCGTGTTAACGCTTGTTAAATATCTGTGATGTTGAATGAATATTCATTTTTAATGAATTAGTGATTATTATTTGTGTCATTGACAATGAGACGTAGGTACGAGTATTAAGAAAACATGTGTTTTCAGTTCAATTTATTATTCTTACCACGAATTACAAACGATAGGTACATTATTATTTTATTGACTTGTGTTGAATATAGTTTAATATATAAAATATGACAATAACATTTTATTAAGCGTCAACTTTTATGTATAATGTTTTATGAGCGATTTTAATGTAGCGTGATTTGGTTGCTGAGTTTGTTTAGAAAGAACTAATAACTATTCTTCATATTTACCTCGGAACAAGTTATTGACTAACTAACCAACCTTTTCAAAAGAATTTAAACTTTTATGTAATTGGTATAAAGTATAAATTTACGAACAAGATCGGGATCGTCGTTGTGTGAGTCACTGGCTCTTTCATTTCGTTCGTCGGGTATCGTTCGCTTCGTCTCATTCTACCGGACTGAAATGTACTAAGAGACCGAATAAAAAGATCCGAACTGAATAGTTCTTTCTCTTTCACTTTAAGGAATGATGTCTTATTAGTACTCTAGTACTGTACTACACAAGCCTAGTTGTATGCTGTCATATTACTATAACTGAAACTGATTGAAATTAAATTTCTTTACCCAAGGTGAAAGCCCAATGTACTGAAAATAAGAAACGTTCGCGATTTTAACACGTATTTTTATTATATAAGGTCCTACAATTCAAAGTGACAAAAATTTAAGCTATGATAGATAAACTTTACTTTTTTTTCACCTTTCCATAGAAATTTTGTAAGCTTATTGAACCACTATGTACTGGCAAGTGAAAAAATTAGTTGACCAAAAACTTTTTTTCTTCTGGAATTTGATCAGTTAACGATACGTGATCTACCCTAGAATTATTTTCACTTATTATTACAGGTCCTTATACATGTATAGGTGACATTAAAATTTATACAGCCAAATTCATACTTTTGGTAAGTGATCAATTATTAAGATCAATGACATTTTTTTAAATTTCACAAAACAAAAATGTTGATTCCCCACAGTAATTGAGTTGAAGGTAGGTATGCGCTGTCGTGAACATAAACAAAATAACTTATGAATTTTACAAAAAGGGGTCATTGAACCTTGATCTACTGAGCACTTACTGAGTCTTCACTGTGAATTCGACTACATAAATTGGTATCACCTTGTACACGCAACGAGCTAAAATAGTTCGTTGTATACGTGGGTAACTACTTTCCATACATTTTTCGAAATCTATTTATTACTAACATAGATTGTCGATGATTACTAGCCTTTTCTCGCGGATAAAGCCGCGTTTTTTTCAATCTCTGCCCCGTTTTCGGCTTCGTGGTTAATTTATTAACATCCTCTGTCTATATGTCTGTATGTTCCGTTTTAACTCGAGAGCCAATCGACATATAGGCTATAAGATATGTTCATAAAATAACGCCCAAGCTGAAAACGGGGCAAAGATTGCATAAACACAAGCGGAGCCGCGGGCAAAGGCTAGTCAGTCATATAGTTTCATAGTAATTTCACGTATTATTACAGTATCTTACCTCCACATATAAAATGCTGTGCGTCTGTATGTTTGCTAATAACTTGAGAACCACTGTACAGAATTGTATGCGGTTTTAAGTGTTCGCTAGAAGGTTTCTCAAGAAAGGCGTATAAAAGCGGCTGAGGGCAAAGGTTCTATTCAGCCCCAGCGCAGTGGAGCTACGTCTAAAGGCTACTCTAAAATTTTAAAGGTAAGAGCAAAGGACTTACGCAACTTTTTCACTCCATAACGTAGGGATCTCTGAAAGTTTATCATTAGGAACTTTTTAATAGCGGTAATAGAAAATTGCGGCAGTGGTTGCTCAGTTGGAAGAATTCAAGCTCCCAATCTAAGTGTGCCTACACTCAGCGGGACCCCATGTTCTATGACGATGTTAGTTATTGAGGGAGTTAGTTCCAGATTAGTTCTATCGAATCCAAAATCAAATTTAATTTTTCCGTCAAATTGGGTGAAGGCCACGATTTACAGGCTTCCTCTAGCCAGTGGAACACTTCCTATTTACTGAGAAAAATGTACTTTTGGCTTCATTATAAAATTTCATTACATAAGTTTAAAATACGTTAAATTCTTTTTACATATCTCTTGCTCTGTAAGTACACCCTTAAACCCCTGAATGCCGGGGTGTATGACTATCATTACAGCATAGGTTTTGGAATTTGAAAAAAGAACTGTCATACTCATACTGCACGAAGAATATTTTTAAAAAGTTAATATTTTTTTTTTCGGTATCGATTAATTACTCGAATCAGAATCTAGACAATTTATTTTATAAAGATTTTATTTTAAATATGGAACTATTTGTTTCCACATCGTATGTTAGATGGAATCGATTTAAAAATCAAACTGGCCAGCGAGATTTGACGCGCTTGCGTGCGTGAAAAAAAAAAAGCAGTTTACTAGTAGGCGCGAAAGCATCGCGAAAGTAATTAATTTTCTTGTTTGAGTTCTTTTTCAAAAGTTGTAAGCGAAGACATAGATCTAACGCCCGATTTTATTAAAGAAAGGGCAAAAACAGTTGTCGAAAATATATTACCGCCGAACTCGAAAGAAAGATATGTAAAGGCATACGACGAATTTATGAAATGGCGGTCAGAAAAAAAAGTGAAATCTCTTTCTGAAAGTGTTTTTATATCATATTTTGATGAATTATCTAAGAGGCTACAACCTTCCAGTTTATGGTGCTTTTATTCCATGCTAAAATCTACAATGATGACAAAACATGACGTGAATTTGAAAGATTTTTCTAAACTTACTGCTTTCTTGAAAAGGCAGTCTGACGGCTTTAAAAGCAAGAAATCGAAGGTATTTACTGCAGAAGAAGTACAGAAATTCTTAAATGAAGCTCCAGATGAAATTTATTTAGCAATAAAGGTACCTACGTACTTACTTGCCCTTTTTAATAAGTTAACAAAATATTTCACAAAAATACTATGCGAATTTGGTGCCTTTAATACAACTTATGTCTTTTTTACAGGTTGTTCTAATTTTTGGGATATCGGGAGCCTGCAGAACCGTGGAATTGACAAACTTGACAATAGAAAATGTAGAAAAACATAACAAATTACAACTCATAAAACTGCCTAACACGAAAACTAAAATTGACCGGTCATTTGTTGTGCATGAAGAATTTGCAAATTATGTTGAAAAATATCAAGCTCTTCGGCCTGAAAACGTGGATACAAATCGTTTTTTTCTTAATTACAGTAAAGGAAAATGCCACAGACAAGTAATAGGAAAAAACAAATTTACAGGCATGCCAAAGCAAATAGCCACATATTTAAAACTGAGTAACGTAGAGTTATACACCGGGCATTGCTTTCGCAGAACATCAGCGACTCTATTGGCTGATTCGGGAGCCAACCTCACTCTGTTAAAAAGGCACGGCGGCTGGAAGTCCAGCAAAGTGGCCGAAGGTTATATCGAAGATTCGGTGGCAAACAAAAGCAAAATTACTTCTAAAATAACAGAAAATATAAACTTGAAATCACCACGTCAAAGCACATCATCTGAGCCATTTTTTAATGAAGAAAATAGTACCAGTCAACTGCCGCCATTTACGATGCAAGAACCTCAAGTCACTCAAACTCAAGTCTTATCATCACAAACTCATATTCAAACTATAAATATTCCTAAAAAGAACGTGACCATATCTCTTACAAATTGTAATAATTTTACTATTAATTTTAATTAAATACACATTTTTTTCTTCTTAATAAATGTTCATTGAAACCTGCTGTCTTGTTGTTTACTTACCTCACAATCGATATGTAAAGCAGAGTATTTATCTCGGGCGTAAGCATCAATTGCATACTCGGGTTAAAACCTCGTATGCAATTGATGTCATACAGCCCTTGGTTAATAATCTACTATTAAATTTGGTGATCACTGGAAAATATTATGCTGTAATTAAAACGTTTGAGGAAATAATCGAGTTTTTAAGGTAAGTAACGCAATGTTATGATGACAAGATCACCGTAAAATTGGTCACAGAAAATAAGATTATCATTTTCATATTACATCATGCCTTCCCCATAAAAGAGGTCCGTCACACTACGGTATGCTTACTGTCACCATAAAGCGGTGACGGAGCGCATAATTCTGTCTGCTTCCTACAAAGTCATAGTGACAGTGCGTCATATTATAACGCTAGCAGCAGCAACAGTAGTTTCATCGTATTTTGTTGTGATGTCCGTATGCTCCCTATTTTACGTGAATCATCATAATTTTAGCTGGATTCACTTTATTTTATGATGAACAGTTTTCTGGGTGTCAAAACTTACAGATAGGCATTACAACTGAAGAATATTCATTTTCAACAACACTCACGTGAATACCTTTTTCCATCCCGCAAATTCCCTTCTTAGCGAATGTCTACGACATACAAGGAACTTAAAGTACCAAGTTCAAATGTTCTAGTTTTAGCCGTTTAGGCATTCGGTGACTAAGTGAGTGACAATCACGTCCATTTCGGATGTCAAGCTGTAAAAATCTCTTTTTATGCGGTATACAATTCGAGTTCGATTAGTTTCCGATTTCCAGGTTTGAAGACAGAGAATAAAAATACAAAAAATTACTACCGAAATCGGTCTAATAGCAACCGCAAACATTGTCGAGGCTGCAGACCCTGAAAAGCTCTCGCATAGTTACGACTAACAATAAAAATTCAGGGGCGGGTACCTTTTATAATCTTTCATAATCTTTTATCCATACCACGCCAATAAAAAAGAACCATAAGTAAGGCCTTTTGTTCTGCATATCAACCCTTTCAGTCTGGTAAAGTTTTACGATCCATTCCTCGTAAAGTAAGGAAAGGAATGGAATAAGAACCCCTGAGGGTTGGTTTTATAGCAGACAGTTATAAAGCCGACTTAGCGCCTAGAATTGATTATGGACGGCCGATCCACTACATATGCAAGTGGAAGATAAAATTATGAGAAAACCATGCTAGCGAACTGAAAACATCACGTTGCAGCTATCCATCAGCTGCGGGATATCCCTCCACGTTTTATTTATTTTTCCCTTAATGCTTTTCTAAGATTTTCTTCTTTTTCGTTTTTTTTTTTTACAATTATGTATTGTTTATCCCTTTTGATTCTTGATGTTTTTCTGAGCTATTTATTTTTCATTCTCCTTTATTTTCATGATTTTCTTACAGGGATCTTTTGCGCGTGGTGGCCGGTTATTATAGCACCTTCCTCCCAATTTTTTTTGACGATGGAAAATTTCTATATCTTTTGAAGTCAAAATAATGGTAATTTGGTCTTTTTAAAGTCTTCTGAAAATAAAGTTATTTTTCTTTTAAATTCAGTTCATTTCCATGGAACCCCCCACATTCTTCGACGCTCCGAGAACCTGCGAGTTTACTGATCACTATATTCGCATACCTCAAATAACGGTAATTTTGCCCTCATTCTGGCGCAAAAAAGAAAATTTCAACTCAAAAGTTTTGCGTTATAACTACAAAAGCTCTAAGTCTCGACGCAAGGAGGTTGGAACGAAAAAGAGAGACGTTTTTTGCTGCTTAAAAAACGATATGGAGGATTTTCTAAAAGGTTTCCAAACTGTGTGAACGTGACCAGAATGGGCTTTCTGGTACCCTTTACGTTACGTTATTTTAGGGTCAGGTGCAAAACCCGCAAGTAGAGAAACATTCCCCAAGTACGAGATGCCAGCATAAAATTACAATAAAAATATGAATTGGGTAAATAAATTCAATTTGCTTGCTGCCGCATGAACTTTTACGACGCACCAAACGAAGTAAAATAAAAATACTTGTGAACGTGCAACGTGAAGTGTAAATACTAAGTACTTTTATAATTAGGTACCCTTTAATTTAACATTTGCTCAATTATATTAGTATGTACATAACTTAAAATACTGTTGGACGAGGGAAGAAAAAGACTGCCGATAGATACACGGTATTTAATATGACTCGTTTAGTACCTCTACAATATGGAGCATTTGCGAAGACAAAGAGTTGCCCATATAGAAGTCCAGATGGCGCTGCTTTACAAATACGTAAATGATAATGGTTTGTACTGTCATCGCAAGGTACCCATTGGTTTTTGTAAATTTTTTCACTAACCATAGGAGACGCCTAAATCGGATGCCTATGTACATATTTAGGAGTTGCCTAGAGTAAAAACACGTTTCACTAACTCTTAAGTCATGACTAACGACGTTAGGAATCACCTAAAGTTACGACACCGATTCGGGGGTGCGTAATGCTTAGGCGCCCCTAAACTGACACATGCATGTGACAGTCGCAATTTTGAGATTAAGCTTAGGGCTAGCGCGCACTACGATTTTTACTTTTGCGACACGATTTTAAAATCACGCTGTAAAAAATCGCAGAGACTATGGTGCGCGCACTGCGATAAAAAAATCGCTGATCTTTGCTTAGTTGCACCATGGATTTCGTACAAATTGCTTATGTTATACTACTTCGGAGGATCAGCAGAAAAAAGAAGAAAATCCTTCAATATTGGACACATCCTTTTATAGCGGATAAAATTATCAATGATTTTTTTATCTGAAATACCATGAACTTCGGACGTATCCCAAAAAATTCTTTGGCTATTATCGAATGAAAATTCAAACATTTGACAGACTAATGAGAATTGTTGGACCTCATATTGAATACAAAAATACTACATGGCGACATGCAATCCCAGGTGAAGAAAGGCAATCGCGTCGCGAGCGGTCGCAGCAAAATGTGACAAATCACAATTTTAAAATCGCTGCGATTTTTCAGGCGCACTGTCATACTAACTCAAACGTTGCATTTCTGCGATAAAAAATCGAAGTGTGCGCTAGGCCGTAAAACGTCAAAAAACCGCAAACAGACAACTTGACAAACAAAACCAAAGACAAGTATCAAAAACTTAGGCTACTCTTGGGTTAGGAATCACATAGTAAAAATAGTTTGGTGAAGTAGAACTTTACGGTAAGCAAGGACCTAAATTAGGAGTTACTTAGTTAGGCGTCGCCTTGTTCGTCGTTAGTGAAAACGGGCATTAGTGAAGTACTTAATTAACAGCCTAATTTACATAAAACTCTGCAATGGCAGAAACAACGTATGTTATGTATTTATTTACTGATTTAATTAAATTCAAGCGTGCAGTTTTTATTAATTGCAAAACAGCGGTTTTTTACATTTCGCCTGCATTATGGCTCTTAATGGGCTCGTCCAAATGTTGCGTTAAAATTAAATTTGTAATTTAATCTTCTTATTAATGGTTCGATATTTTATATGAATTGAACTTTTTTCTGTCAAATTTTAAAACTATTTTAATATTTATAAGCAGCATCCTTAATTAGTTTGGTCGCTTTTTAAAGATTATAAATGTAATTTGAGAATGCAATTATGTATATTAACATTCTATATCCCAAAATATCTGACACTCTTATTGTTGGAAAATGGTGATATTGAAAAGAATGCGGTATATTATTACTCAAGCCGCACATGGGAGGGTTTCGAAGATTTTGAAACGAGTTTTAAAGTTTCAAGGGAACCCTCAGACGCTGTATTTGCAATAGAAATATAAAACCAACATTTTTGTATAGTATACGAGTTTGTCATAACAATGAATTATAAATCGGGCGAAGCTTTGATCTAAAAACATTTTTACGCGATTTTTCGCATTATTAAAACGAATAACGATTGTTTTATCTAAAAACATGCACGTTTTTTATGGTTAATAAAATATTAAGTAGACAATAAAATCTGACTGAATTAAACAAAGCAATCCATTTTTATCTTTTTTGACACTAGATAGTCGTGCGAGTAGCATTCGTGCCCTGGGGGTTCCATACCATTATATCAAATAATAACCTATGAACTTAGACCATATAACACGGGACTAAGCTAGATCACTGATCCCCCTCTGCCGCAGTACATGAACAATTTGTTCATGTAAGTTTGCTTGTGTGCGCGTTTTGTGTTTGTGTTGCAGCTTTTGATTTAGTGTGACATATCAATTTTTCGCAGGAGTGTGCGTGAATGAGTAAATGTGTGCTGTGCGTGTTTACCTCCCCTCCCGTGGAAAACGGCAGAATGATTTCAGTACTAAGAGTCGCGCTTTGCCAGGTCCCGTGTTAAATAGTGTAAGCCTATGAAATTTCCGTTTTGTATGGAGAATTTAAACTCAGTTTTCAGTACAAACGTTTTTCCATTTATTTTAGGAATGACAAATCCAAATTTTCTTGTGGAATTCTTTCTTAAAAAGTATACCTGTCAAAAAACTTTCTGAAATTCTGGGTTGTTCACTTTTTCCATGGAATATTGCAACTCACAAGAAAGAAGCATAAGTCTAGATAAAAATTACCCCCAATAATGCTGCATTTTTTTTGGTGAGCCTGACTATTAATATGTTTTTGTATATTCTGCTTTTTAGTTTTCAAGTTAATGTCACACGCGGAACAATAAATGTCTGACTTGTCTTGACTTAATATTAGTTCCTTGTAAGGTTCTATCCAGCTTTGTATAAGGCTTTCTTCACAACAATTATTTTGATGACAGGTGCTATTTACATGATTCAAAATGAAAAGCCTTTTCCATTGAGTTACATGCACATCACATGAGGAACAAAATACTTTACATTTTTCCTCATCATATTTTAAATAATTATACCGCTCTAGCCAGGAATTAATTTCACAAATAGTGGGATCGTTCATTTTATATCATCAATTAGTTATTTTAGTTGACAAATAATTCGATAGCATAATGTTTTCGACGTTTTTTACAACAGTTGTTGTCATAATAGACACGGTTCAGAGCGCGCTATTTTAAACAATAAACGGTTACATACAGAGTTCATTTCAGTTCTGAGGTGCTTATTGTCAGAGACAACAGACCCGTTTATGTTACCTATGTTCACTTTTGAGAAGGAAACCTCGTCACGCGAGTCAAAATCGCACTTGACCAGTTTTCATATAACATACAAATTAACATAAAAAACTGTAAAAAAGAAAATATCTTGCATCATAGAGTATTATTTAGTCTATACTTGCATCTATGAAAAATATACTAAAATAGACTTCAAAATTAATTTCCTTTGCGGAGAGACATTAAAAATATATATACGAGTAAGTGCAACTGTATTTATTCGCTCGGATTGTAAAAGCTCCCGGTTAAAACCTCGGCTTAGCGTTCTGCAATTTGAGATTTACTTTACAGCGTTTCAGTGAGTAGATGTGGTCTCCAACATGACAGGGTACCTAGGCGTAGATCTTATTGCGACACCATAGCAGTTAAAATCGCTTACAAAGTACCTACGTATTTTTTGTTCGCTTTTTCCAGCTGAAAGTTATTAGTAAATTACAACTAGTAACTACTGGTATTTTATTTTATTTTATATTAAGTTACTCGATTTTTGGCCTGATTATCCGACTTTCTCTTGTCCTGTACTTTCTATCTCTTTACTAAAACAATGTTGTATTATTCACATAATAATGATGATCGAAAAAAAGACATGATCTTGCTAAGTTTCTTGCCCCTCTTCTTAGCAAGACTAATCGAATGGGCGGAGTTAGGCATATATTTATATATGTAACGTATTAGTATTTAGTCTATGGTTAGCTATTATTATCATATAGTAGGTATATTATATATATTATTGTATACATGAAATATACCTTTAATGTAGTTTATGTACATGTATTAACTTATTAAGTATATATACCTACCCAAATCCTATTATAATATATTGTATTTTCATTTGCATTTTAATTATTTAATATATTCTAACGTGCGATATGTGTATTCATGTACCTACATTGCAAAAATAAAGTATTCATTTCATTTCAGGTATATCAATGTTCCGAAATTTTGTAAAAAATATTTATTGAATTTTTACTTTCTTACTTTACAAATTGTATCATGCGCCTTCCCCCCTTACATAACACATTCACACTGTATAATCTCACACACACATCATCCATCTCACAAATCCCCTAGATTTAGCATGCATTTGTAATATGAAATTAAATTGTTGTGACAAAAAAAAAAAAAAAAAAAAAAAACACTTGTACTTTTCCACAGATAATATTTAATTCTACACTACCCAACCGGTTTCACTATATAAGCATCATCGGGGGCTTTTTAATTATATAATTTTATATATAATTATTTATTTAAACAATCTTTCTGTTGCTAGATGTCCGTGCAAATTTATTGATCGTGATCGTTTTTTCAAATTTGCACGGACATCTAGCAACAGAAAGATTGTTTAAATAAATAATTATATATAAAATTATGTAATTAAAAAGCCCCTGATGATGCTTATATAGTGAAACCGGTTGGGTAGTGTAGAATTAAATATTATCTGTGGAAAAGTACAAGTGTTTTTTTTTTATCACAACAATGTTTGATAAATTCCACCAAGTGCCGACAATCTCAACTATCAACTTCATGAAATTAAATGTCAATATTCCAAAAATTATCAAGATGAGAATATTATTGATTGACAAAATATTTATTGATTGATATTTTTCCTTCTCTTAATTATATTGTTATTATTTAATTCAAAATTTTCCAGATACATAACTTTAAATCTTAGTCACAAAGCTCGTTAGTTTAGTTACTTTAATTACCCACTATAACCTAAATCTGATCTGGCCTTATTCGGTATATTTCAGTTGACGTCAAAAAATGTAACTGATTCTTACTCTGGACAGTAAAGTTCATTTCATTTCACTTGTGTATTTTCTATCGTCATTCGTATCATATCGTCATGTGCTGTCCGTTGTCATTAAAAAAATAATTATTAAAAACACGCTTTGATATGATACGTTTTACATGATTTTTCAACATAAGATGAAAAAGTAACTGGAAAATGTTTTAAAAATTTATAAAAAAATATTGAGACTACATAACATTATATAATTCGGTATAGAAACGCAAAAGAAAAGTTAATTTGTGTGTGAGGAGCTCCGAACCGGAATTCGTACCCAGGACCTCTCGCTTACAGGGCAATTGCTCTACCAACTGAGCTTTCCGGGTCTCAACACAACTCGTGAATCCCGGTTCAGCGTTCTGCGTTTCTATACCGCAATTATATACCTAATGATAATTAGTTATATCCTTGTGACGGATAAATCGCCAAATTGTTTAAATATAGAAATTTATTTCTATCAAAGTTAATATTGAGACTAATTAAAAAAGTAATTATAATTATAAAAGTTCATAGGTACTTACTTTTTTACAGCTTTTCTTGTGCTAAACATGTTTACCTTAAAAGTAATGAAGTAATAATAAAACATCATCAGAGTAAATAAGATTTTTTTTTATATTTTAATCATGCAATGCTGAAACTGAAAAAACGTGAAAAGAAACACCACACAAGAAGTGCACTGAAAATTGTAAAAACCAACACACGTGCATCGTAAAAATGTTTAATTCTGAAATAAAATAAAGATAAGTGCTCTTCACTCTGGTGCTTTTCTGTTAGAGATGTGCTAACATAATCTTCTTATAATTTTTTTATTTTTATATTAATTTACTCGAATTTATTGTTTTTATGCGCTTTTCATTTAATGAAAGTTATAATAGGTTAAAGATAAAACAAATCATTTTCGAGATATTTTTAAGTAGAAATGTGAAATTAAAGTCATTTTGCTAACGAAAACTGGTGATAGTACTCGTCCATATGAACAACAATGAACAACAACTTTTACTATGGAGCCAACCCTGAAATCGTGAAAAAAATATCAGCTATTGCATAGAAAAGTTAAATACCTACTCGACCCAAATGTATATTGAGACCTATGATTAATGATAGAACATCCAGAGTCCTGCCAGCAGGACTTTGCGTACTATTGGTAGTACGCAACTTTATTGGTTATATGAGGCTTTCTAAGGACGCAAATACTGATACAAAGTACCCATATTTCTCTTTCGGAGAGTTTTTGAATCGTGTTTCTACGATCAGTTTGGCCAAAATGGCGGCGAGTATAACGACGAAAATGATGGGAAACACCTGGAACGGCAAACATTTTGGTGATAGCTACAATATTAGTTATTGTTGGGGTACAGAATCAGATGAATGCGAAACTGTTGATATTTCTTGTCCCGACTGTTTTTTGCTACTGAATGTACTATTTATTGATGTGCATTTGTTTGTATATTTACGAATACTACTTGCCTACTACTGCCTTAGCATGAAAACACCACGGTTACGTTATAGTTGCGTTCACGTTAGATTTTGTATGGAATCTGAAAAGCTCCGCTACTGTCCGCTAGGGGCGGTTATCAGATTAACTATCACTTCGAGATGTAAAAATCTCGGGGATTATTGTTGTATTGTCTATGTTTATATTTAATTTTTATTTGTAAATCAGACATCGAAAGTATGTTTTTTCTATGATTCGTGTGTCCGTCCGTCTGTCTGTTTGTCTGTCTGTCTCGACACTTTTCTTCGAGACGGATAAAGTGACCTAAAACCTAAAATTCAAGTTAAAAACCTTTCTTGTCCACACTTATAAGAAAAGCATGCATTAGTTAAGTGCAATAAAATGTTTTTTCTTTTAATTTATGTTTTTATAGAGAAATACATCGCACAATACTCTAAATCTAATTGATCTTTTCTAGTTTGTAATGCACTCTATTATTACTCTTCGAGTTGTCTGAGAAAATGGTACATGAAATTTATTTCTGAAAGTCTAGAACAATCTGAAAATATTATTTTCAATGCAAGTACTCGTAAAGTTCTGCTTTAACGGCTGCGTTCTAAAGTTCTGCGTCTAATCTGTTGTCAAAGTCAACTTTACCGCACGAGGGTCTCATTTATTCATTTTTTTTTTGTTAGTTTTCTTCCCCTACAATATAGGGCCTACATAGTGGAAAGCCAAATGGAACTTCATTTCATTTCATCAAACTGAACGCAGCCTTCGAATGCATCAAACTGAAAGCAGCTTATTTCCGTCAAGTTGGCAACTTGCGTTGCAAAGAGAAAGAAAAAGAATGTCCACCTAAAGTTCATTTGGAGTATTTATTTTTTGTTGGTTTCTTAAAGTTTCATTTATTTACTCACACTATGCATTGAAAAACGTAGTATGATACACGTGCGTAGTCAATAAAATAGGCAAACTACAGCGATGAACCTAACATCACGATTTCCTCAACGCGCGAGTCGAATTCACACTTGCCAGGATTTTGTTATTGGTTGACACTATAGGCTGTTCGAAATTAATCACATTTTCTTGAAACGTGATACCTGTTTTGGTCCTTTGTTACCAAGGCTCATTTGCCGAACACAAGCCTGGGTAACCTTTGCCCTTGAGGCTAGGAGCTTAAAGCTAAGTCGGTTGACCCAAGGTTTTAAGGGCTGACTAACTCTGGATGATACAAAAAGGGATTTATTTTGTATAGTTAAGCCTTTTGGGTGGAAATGAATTGTTTTGAAAAACTTTATATTCGTAGGATTTTAAATGTTCGTAGCTCAATTTAATTTTATTTACTCAGGGTGAATTTAATTGTAAAAAATTGTTTTTAATAAGAAAACCTTAAAAGACCTAATTCTTTTATTATACAACTTATTTTATATTGTTATTTTGAATAATTAATTCTTATTTTTTTACAGTTTAAATCCCTCCGAAAAAAGTAAATTACAGATGGGACTCGGGCGGAAAGTTTATTAACCACGAGCTTTTGCCCGCGGCTCCGCCCACGTGTTATTCGGTTTAAAGACATGCTTTTTAAGCGTAAAAAGTGGCCTATGTGTTAAGTTAGGGTAAAAGCTACATTCATTCTAAATTTCATCCAAATACGTCCAGCCGTTTCCGCGTGAAAGAGTAACAAACATACACACACACACACACACACAAACTTTCGCGTTTATGATATTAGTGTGTTTTGTTTTAGCAAATCTGTTGTCGTCAGTACATCAGTAAAATTGGTAACACATTAAACAAAGATTGATTGTGAAGGGCGGAACCTCAAGAAACCCAAAGATATTAAGGAAAAGGCCCAAGGCGACCCTTCAGGCTCCAACATCTCATGTCGTACCGGCGGAAATTAATGTTTAACCCTTTCGGTCCACATGGGGCGAATGTGACTATCCTTGTTAGACACTCCATCGCATTATGTTCAAGCTACTGTTAACGCAACATTTCGAAAAGATTCCCTGCGTGATTCAGTTTTTCGTGAATATACACGTGAGTATACGTCTTTCGGGCGCTCCGCTGATTCTCTAGCATCAGAGGTGCAATTGTGTAAGCCAATGGTATTTAAATTCGATTGTCATATGGCTATTCGGCTAAGCAGATAAGCTCGTTCGAAAAATCAAATCGTACGTTTTTGGTTGTCAACAACAAAATAAGACAATAGGCATGATGACTAAAAAAAATTTATTTGTCCGTCAGTTAGATTATCGGAAAATATTGGACACGTTTTTTTTCTTTTTTCAATCTAACAAAAAAATATGAAGATATAGCCCGCTGAAGTTCCGCGTGACGTCACATCTAGGTACAATTTTACTTAGAAGTGGCGTCATTTTCCCCCACTCCCAAACCTTGACGTGCTTTATATCTGTTATTTTTTGTTTGATTGACGAAAGAAAAAATACGTGTGCAATATTTTTTGATAATCTAAATGACGGACTAAAAAGAATAATATGTTGCTTACCCTGTGTACAATTATAGTATTCATTTGACTGCCAAAAATGTACGATTTCAACTGTCAAACGGGCTAATTTGCTTAACCGAATAGCCATATTGTACCTCAGAACTTTTAAAATATATATTAATTATTTATCAACCGGAAGAATCTCGTCCCCAAGTGAAACAAGGATGTGATGAAATTTAACGCATTCTATTTGTGTGGACAAATTGGGCTGCGAGATATTGGTACCCGACTCGCTTTTCACCCTCATTAATATTGTATTATTTTATTTATGAAAAGTAAGAAAGTGAAAATATAAAAAGAAAGAAAGCTC
The DNA here is from genome assembly GCA_910592155.1 of Ypsolopha scabrella. NCBI lineage: Eukaryota > Metazoa > Arthropoda > Insecta > Lepidoptera > Ypsolophidae > Ypsolopha > Ypsolopha scabrella. Next base: position 18,508,700 of record OU342982.1, read on the forward strand.
AAATAGTACATCCATAACAGATAAAGATGCGAGTTTGATTTGCGACAACAAAAGAATGGACTACGATGAAAAAAAAACATCTTTTTCACTAAAGTTACCGATATTTGATAGCCAGTGTAAAAATAAATAGTATGTACCTATGTACTTTACTCGTATCTATCACATACTTTAAGACACGATTGCTTATAAAGGGTTTTATCAATCCAACACCAAAAAAGCCGACACACCAAACCCTCAAACGAACTCACTCGCGAAATAATTCCCTACAGTCTGCAGCAGCAAATCCTCGACATTTTGAAATGGCAGCATTTCACGCCCGAGGATCTCCAATCCCTCGTAAATGACGTAATCATGAAAAGTACTGGCCAATAAGAAGCCACCACTACTTCCGACCGTTTCACTGTACGCGTCCGTTTCATACAAAAGAGCGACACGACGCCATCCGAATCTGTGAACAAAGTCATATAGAATAAATTATATTTTGGTATTCAATCACCTTTAATTCTGATGCTTCTGTCGCTTGCAGTTAAGGGTTAAATTACCGTAGCGCCATCTGACGGCAAATGGCAATACCTATTCATCTGAAAGTAAAACAAAACGCCCCCTTGTAACGAATAGCGGTATTAATATACCATATTGTAAGGTGGCGCCATCTATTAGAGGGTGAGTTAAACAAGAGCAGGGAATAAAAGTGCGTTGTAAAGTTACTTACCCAAAAATCTGCAGATGGCGCTGCTATCCGAACTTTCACTTTTCACACAAAACCAACACGTAATCTCAATACTATTAAATAATGCGTTATCATATAATTTAAAATCCACTTACTTGTATACTTGTAACCGAGATAGAACTTCAAATTCTCGGTAAAATTCTTCCCGCCATCAGACGTGGTGTCCCATGGAGTATACAGGATGTCTTCTTTCTTGAGGAAATTCGCGAAGGTCTTCATCATGAGATGACAGGTGGATTTGCCAGCGACTTGAACTTGGGCGTCGGGTTCCGTGATCAGAAGGAGCTGCTTCCAGGTGAAGCTAGACGGTGGAAAAGCTCGGTGTTAGTGCAAAGCTGTCACACGTGCGCAAAATATAGTGCTGGGGGGGGGAATATTTATATATATATATTGAAATCTTAACAAATTAATTCGTGACCATGTCCAAAGTGACTAACGAAACTTATCCACATTCTTACGAACTACATATTTATAAATTCCACGCGGACGAAGCCACGGGCAAGAAGTTAGTAACATTCTGTAACGATTTGGATTTTCTTGGTATTTTTATGGTTCCTTACGCAAAGGGTGCCAAACGAGCCCCTATTGCTAAGGCTCCGCTGTCTGTCTGTTCGTCTGTCTGTCAGAAGAGTCCATAAGAACGAAGACCAAGAATATCCTAGTATGAAAACATAAAAACATGGACCGTACAAAGGACGCTACGGCACTCGAGAGACTGGCACAAAATAGACATTTATTTAACATAGTGCTCGCCGACATCCGTTAGGATATGGCACCAGAAGAAGAAGATTACATTTCTCTGAATGACACTAAAGTTCAACACAGACAGATAGAGAAATGTTTCTGTCAGATTTCAGTGAGCAAATCATAGTGATAGATAGTGATTAAAGTTCTAAGCGAAGTAATATTTACACCCAATCAGTATATAGTAAGTAATTTAATAAGAATATTTATTTAAATTTAATAAGAATATTTATTTAAATTTAATAAGAATATTTATTTAAATTTTTGTTTTTTTTTTCTTCTTATCACCTACCCCCCCTTTTACAACCTACATACACACATGCACATTCTGACCCCCGGGTTAAAAATAAATTTCAAGTGAACAAGCATACGAATACTTATTTGATCCCGGTGTCCTGGCATTTCTTAAATAAATAATGACACCTATTCTCGTGTAGCAAATATTAGATTTAGAGCTGCCATAACCTAAAACTTTTCATTGCAAAATGGGCTTTAACGCAGATGGATAAAAGTTAAATGAGCTTGTATTATTTTAGGTTTTTCAGCTCTAAATTTAAGGTTTGCTGCACGAGAATAGCAATGGTGGATTTACCAGCAGGCTGAGTAGGCTTGAGCCTAAGGCGGCAGATTTTAGGGGCGGCAAATTTGTGGACCACATCTTTGTTTGTGAACGATAAAATTATTAACTAATAACATTTACGGGATCTACCTTAACCCCGGTTCAGAGCTCCTCACATCTTGATTTACTTTTCTATACCGCAATGATGATAATTTACATTATTGTGAGGTAGAAAAATGTAACGTACCGTGCTAGTCCTACATCAATTGATAAGCTTTGATTTGCTCAGAAATATATACAAAAAACTGTAAATTGTAAAATTTCGTTGAAATTTTTGAACTGCAAAAATAAGAGATGTAGGGGCGGCAAAAATTCAACAGCCTATTCTTGGAAAATGCATAAATCCACCACTGGAGAATAAGTCACATTCTATAAATAAAATGTTTAAGAAGTCGTTTCTATACCATAAAAATTGTAGTTTCAGTCTCAATATTAGTAACCCATTTCATTTAAAATTTCGCAAAATATTTCATTTACAGACAGGAATTTTTACTACTTTATTACTATAATAAAAGATAGATGTAGTTCAAAGTTATAAAACTAGCTAGCGTTTGCCTACAATTGTTCCATAAGTCCACATCAAACGTTTTAAAGTTTAATTAGACTAAATAATGTATAATATAAGCTAAGCAAAAACTTGCTGCTTTTAAAGAATAAATACAAAATAAATTCAACAAAAATACTATAACAACACAAAACAAATTACTTCCCAAATCCTACGGAAATTGGGGCAGATACTACTTAATTGGGAAGCTGCAATCATCATTTCGTTCTCTGTGATATTACTTCAGTTTACTTTGTTGTTTCAGCCTTTAATTGTTGATTCAGGTTTCAGTAGTAGCCTTTCTTATCTGCACAGTTGATTTTAGCCCTCTCGAAACAAAATTACGGCTTAAAATAAGCATTTTGTTGGGTTTAGAATACAGTATGTCCCCCGTAAAAGTGCACACCCGAAAGGGGATGAAAATAGACCCAATTTTATCGACAAAAAAATGGAAAAAATTAGTCTGGCATTTTTTGTTTTTTTTTATACTAATTTATTTTTTCGAAGTACTTGTGGTAGACCCTGTTTGAAAAAATAATCGTATCTTTTGAAATACCAAGTGTATCTCGCCGAAACAAAATTATTAATGATTAGGAATAATATACACTGAAGATCAAATAATTAAAAAAGCCATACATTTACAAGTTTAATTAAAAAACAGGTTTTTGTAAAAAAAACATCAAGTTTTTGATTCGAATTTTTCAGTTATTACTAAATTTCTCGAAAAAACTTCCCCTTTAAGCCAATTTATTATTGCTTATTTTGATTCTACATTTAATTACACGTATATTTAAAAAAATAGTGGACTTCTATCTTCAAAAGAACTCTTGCTATGAGCGAACAAAACTAGTCAATACGCGTTTTTTAGGAATTACTTGATTTTAAGCTAAGAAGAAAAAAAAATTAGGAAATTAAACTTTGCATGAATAAGACGAATCAAACATTTATTTACGAAGAAGTTTACAAAGATTACAATGATAAATAAATAAACCCAAGATGTACTTTATCTAACAATGATTTCACCTAACGCATCGATGTCAATGTTAATTGTTGTCAATGTTCGAAGTGATCGCCTCTTTGTTGCAGACACATTGCTGCACGAACAGCTATTTGTTGTGTAGCTCTGCTAATCATGCCTGGGTCATCATTAATATCTTAGAAAAAGCTTTTGTTAGGAAAAAACAAAGGAATCCGAATTACAGCAAATCTCTGTTGTTTTGTCTGTACAAAAGCACTTGGACGTTTGAGCGGAAATTTGGCATGCTAATGGACAATGAATCTGGGTCCCAGAGAAAATGTGGAGAATTTTGGATTACGTTGATTTTAGGGTTCCGTATCCAAAGGGTAACCAACGGGACCCTATTACTAAGACTCCGCTGTCCATCTGTCTGTCTGTCCGTCTGTCACCCACCAGGCTGTATCTCATGAGCCGTGATAGTTAGACAGTTGAAATTTTCACAGATGATGTGTTTCTATTGCCGCTATAACAACAAATACTAAAACCGGCCAGGTGCGAGTCGGATATGCGCACTCCCATGCAACAAACATGATTGTTTTGCCGTTTTTATAGATAATGCATGAACCGTTATAGTTAGACAGTTGAAATTTTCACAGATGAAAAAAACAGCCCAAAGCGAGTCGGATCTGCGTATCCCATACAAGAGACATGATTTTTTTGCCGTTTTTATAGATAATGCATGAACCGTGATAGTTCGACAGTTTAAATTTTCACAGATGATGTATTTCTGTTGCCGATATAACAAAAAATACTAAAACCGGCCAAGTGCGAGTCGGAGCTGCGCACAAACACACATGATTTTTTGCCGTTTTTATACCTATAAATAATGGTACGGAACCCTTCGTGCGCAAGTCCGACTCGCACTTGGCCCGTTTTTTTTTTATTAAGTTGTGGCCGCCTTTTAGTGATTAGAGGACTCGACCACGAATCCAAAGGTCGCGGATTCAAATCCGCGACACATTTTTGTAACAAAGTACGGCGATAGGTGTCTACCCATCACGTTAGGACGTAATAATCGTCGGTATAACGTGAGTGTACGAGTGTTACCTGTGACTTCTATTTCACAGTCTACACTTGGAAACACCTCTGACATCCTCTCGGGGATTCATGTCGTGACAATCTGGTATGTGTGATGAAATGTAAGTAATTACCATGATTAACAAATTGCAATCAGCTAGTTAAACAATCTACAATTAAACAAGCAAAACAAACTGAACTTAATTATTTAGTTTGTCTGAGTGGTCATTTACATTCAGATACTTTTATATTAAACTTAGTGTTATTTATTACATTTAACCCTTAAATGCATCTTGTATCTATCGAAAATTATACAAAAGTTTTTTTTTTATTATATACATATATTTTAACTATACAATTATCTTATTTATTTTTCTTTGTTCTTTTTTGTATGTTCTCGCATTTTGGTAGGAAAATCTGTTAAAGAGAGTTTTTGAGAAAAAAATCTAATAAATATTCTGCTTGCATATATTTTTTTTGGTTTTTTGATATTAAAGTCAAAAAGAGTTCAGCTTTATTAGAAAGTAATAAAAAAAAAGAAAAATAAAAAAGGAAAATTATATAGCAAAAATATTTTCATTTGTAAGAAAATTTCTATCAAGAAATTTTTTTTTTCGTATTTTTTAGTTATTTTTCTATCACTGTTTTCAATTTCATGCAAAAATGAAACCTCATGCATTTAAGGTTGAAATTTGCCTGCAACGGGTAATTGACAGCCAGTACACGTTCTTAACTGAGCTTCAATCGTTCTTTGAGTAAACCTTAGTATAAAATGAATAGTAAAACCTCAGAAATCAGTTGCCGGATCATAGACTATTACATTCACAAACAAAGACCGACCATTTCCTAACTCGACACGCTTGAAATATAGTAAGTCTTTCAGATACGGGTAAATTAACTTTGCTAATGAAAAACCCCTTTCCTTTGTCAACCTTTTTGCTTTCACCCGTTGTCTATGACTATCCAAAATCGCACGCAGCTGTTATCTACAGGAGGAAAACAAGCAAAGGCTCTTCCATTAAGGCGACGCCACAAAATTTTGGCGACATGGATCTCCATTTTTCTCAGCAATAAAAAAAATTATTTAATTACCAATTTATATACTAGATTAAGCATTTAATTGACATCATTTTGCCCGAAAATTTAGTGGATTGATTCATTTTCATAGCAGTTAAAAAAATATTTAGAAAACCCCTTTTAAAACAGAGATTTCTATTTTACTGACAAACGGGAGCGAATGAAGCCTCTAAGTTTTTTTATTTAAATTAGTCCACAAACACACTTTAATATGGCCGATTGGATTTATTAAATTACAGTTGTCATTTAAAATGAAAAATACTATTTTTCCGCATACGACCTTACGGCATAAGCTAGTTCGTGAGCGCATATTTGTATGGAGTAAGTCACTCCACTCCCCTAAGGCGCCGATTTGAAATTATTGTCTGGTTCTAATCAGACGTTATAAAAGTACAAAAATAAAAAATATATATATACTTAATAAACTACATAACATATGATATGATGTGCCTTGACCAGAATTTTAAATTTACATCATTATCTTTAACTACATAAATACCAAACCTAGTCCCTAGATCTAATTCAATACTATTATCCGGTTAAATTTATTAAGTATGCAAAGAAACAAATTAAAACTTATTCAAATTGAAGATACTATAACAACAAATGATTGCCCTTGATTATTTTTGAATAATTTTAGTTATGATAATTGTAATTAATTATTTAGGTATATTTTAGCGCGTTCACAACTTGAGAGATCAATACAGCCCCCTGACTCTGTATCGTAAAATCAGTTGCTAATCGAGTGCCTATCGTTCAAAACATACTACTATCGAATTCCGCTTATCTAAGGATACGTTCGCACTTGAAATGACGTCACAATTCATAAATAGTTCAATATCCATTGAAGGTTATTTTGGAATTATTAATACTTGCGATTGTCGGTGAAACGTCATCAAATTTTAAGAGGTTATTTTGGAAGTTAGTTTTTATCTGTTTTTGGTGAATAGCAACCATAGTTGGCAACCGATTCAAAGTTAAGTAATAGCGCAGGACGAGTCGTGCGAGTGACTGAGTGGAATCTGATAAGTTCCACTACTGTCCACTAGAGGGCGGTTATCAGATTCCATACGAAATCCAACGTGAACATTCTAAACGAAAGGTCTAAGCATCATTTGCTCGCTTTTAGTACACAAAGTTTATGTACGAAATGAAAAAAACGGACGACGTAAATTTAGTTAAAATTTCATGATCTAATTAGTATTACTGTTTTTAGAGGAAAATAGCTTCTTTGTTGTTTTTTACTGTTAAAACCCCTACAGCTTAAACCCAACCTAGTTTAGAGGCCACAGAATAATTAGATACTTTGTATAAAGAATTTCATAGGCATTATAACAAATCACTTGTGTGTAAAACTTTACTTTCAGTCAAAGCTCCCTAAATTGTTTTGAGTTTTTGCATAAATTTGCTTAGTCAACTACATACCTGATCAATATTATAAGTACTTAAATATACATATGCTTACGTTGGAAAGCCAATTACCTATAGTATATTTTGGAAACTGATAGTTCATGCTAGTGGAAAATGCGCTTTTAACACCTATGATGCATGAGCTATTTCACATTGCACCATTCCAAAGTTCGCGACAATATGAAATGGCCATAGGAACTAAAAGCGCATTTCCCACCATCACGAACTGTCAGTTTCTACTGTAGATAGTTATCACTCGATAGATTCAAGTCTTGGAAATTATGCTCTTTGGACGAATGTTTCTTTTTTTTCAGAGCGTGTAGAGTTGTATGTCCAAAATAACTGTTCACAGTAAGAAAAGATAGTAGAAAATAATTAACCTACATAAATAATTGTTATTTTAATCTTATCATGAGACTTCCGTCAATTTATTCTGAATCATCTGTCTGGATTATATTATAATAATAATAAAATAATAATTTAATTATAATTATAATAATAAAATAAATTATATTATTATTTTATTATTATTTTAATATAACCCCGACAGACAGCTGCTGCTGTGCGGCGACGCAAGAGAAAAGAGAGTTTACGGAGATTATTCTTGTGTTAGTTAGATTTAACGTTATTTAAGCTTTTTCTGGGTCTGTTTATAAATATAAATACCTACCTATGTATATAATAAAAAGGGTTCAAGTATTTAATTTCAAAAAGAGCCCAAACTAACTACGCAGATATGTAGGTAATTTATTGGTATACTTATTCATATACGCTCAATAAATACTGCAAAGGAAATTATGAGGGAAACCAGTAAACTAATTGGGGTTCTTTCAAACTTGACGTATGTGAGGTACCCGTCGACCCCTACAACGAGGAATCTATGTCAAAATAATCTGACCAATATGTACCCGTCGGAATAAATCTTTATTATGTTACAAAAAGGGGGGACCGCTGAATAACTGACAACATTAGCCTGCGGTTACAGGAAGAGGGTTTAATTATGAAGGCATACAAAAAGATTTGTCGTCCCATTTGCACGCAAATGCATAAAATCTAATAAAAATTCAAATAACTTCATCTATCGTCCAACGTATACTTTTTATCCGTCTAAAAATTTCGGATAATCAATACGTTTACAAAAGTACAACTAAATATTTAGAAATTCTCCAAAACCACCCATTTTCATATAGATTTTTCTAAATTAACTACTTAAGGTTTTTTAATTTGAAAAAGTATTAACCCCTTTTTCAAATTATTGTCTTTACATTTGTTTCTAATTTATCTTTTCTAGTTTGTAATGCACTCTAATAATAATATTTAGAGTATTCCAAAGCGATGGATTTCGCAATAAATAGCATAACCCCTTGGTAGTTTATGAATAAAGGTAATTTGACTTTCGTTTTACAGCGAAATTCATACTGGAGACTCGGCAAGTGGTCAGGAGCAATTTTTAATGACCCCGTTTGCGAAATACGAAAAACGTTTTTTGTGCCTCTATACTTGTTCAAGAACAACCTCGACTCAATTAGTATAGGAAGTCTACATTTAATTTTACGTATTTCACAGAAGGGAAAATTGAAACTTGGTCCTGAGCACTTACCGGGTCCCCAGTATTAATTCGGCTTTATACAAAAAAGTCACCTTCAAATCGCAGTAAAAGTTACTGTCTAGCCTGAATATTCGTAGTGCTATACTACGTGGGACGCACTATAAGTTTCCGGAATGAATATGAAAAAATACTATTAAAGGTACAAAATTAATTTATTGTTTTTCAAAATAATCTCCCTTGGCGTCTATGCACTTTTTCATTCGATCAAACCAGTTTTGAAAACTTTTGTGCCACTCCCCTGTGGTGACCTCTGAAACGTGTTTTTCATACTCCTCGACAGCCTCTTCTGGTGATGAAAATCGTTGACCGCGTAATTGGTTCTTAATTTTTGGGAACAGAAAAAAGTCACAAGGTGCCAGGTCGGGACTGTATGCAGGATGACTCATGAGTTCTACATTTTTCGTCTTCAAAAAGTCGTTTGTCTGTCTGGCCGTGTGAGAACTAGCATTGTCGTGGTGCAGGATGATACGGCGTTTACGGTTATTTTTACGGAGTTCGTCAATAACTTCCGGCAAACAAATGGTCGTGTACCAGTCACTATTCACGGTACGACGATTCTCTAAAGCAACAGTAGCCACGTGTCCAGTTTTATTAAAAAAAGAAGCAATCATCCGCTTAGATGCACTTTTCACGCGCGCCACTTTGGTTGGTTTCGGCTCATCTTGAAAGACCCATACGCTCGATTGCTGCTTTGTTTTGGGATCGTAGCAATAAATCCATGTTTCGTCACCTGTTACTATGTCCCACACCAAATTTGACGCACCTTCGTTGAATCTGGTAAGCATGGCACTGCACCAAGTGATGCGGTCCGTTTTTTGAGCCTCGGTCAAGTTGTGTGGGATCCACCGCGAGCACAGCTTTCTCACACCCAAATGTTTGTGTAGGATTGATTGTATTTGACTCATGCCTATTTCTAAGGATGCACGAATTTCATGGTAGGTCACATGCCTGTCTGTTTCAATCATACGGCGCACAGCATCGATGTTTTTGTTGGTCACAGCGGTGGACGGCCGACCATCGCGAGATTTGTCACTGAGATTGATACGACCACGCTTGAATTCTGCAAACCAGCTATAAACAGTCGTCTTGCATGGTGCTTCATTGCCAAAAGCTGTTTCAAGCCGAGCTATGCTCTGTTGAGCTGTCAAATTACACTTAAAATCGTAGAAAATCATACTACGAAAATTTTCCCGAGTTCAATCCATGTCGATGCAGACACACAATTTTTTAAATGGCGCCACAAGGTAAAAACAAAAGACAGTCAGATGAAACAAACTGCATTCTACAGCCAAAGAGTTCTATTTTTAAATGTTGCAATAAATTTTTGTATATTGTTTATGTAAGTGGCCAGTTCCGGAAACTTTTAGTGTTACCTATGTATACTATTACTACTAATACAATAAAATAAGTGATTATATTAAAGTTTATATACATTTGATGATTAATTGAAATGGGCGTTACCTTGCGGAAGTCCATCACTAAGTAAAGGATATATGAATATAATTTGCAATATTCCGCTAAACAATTTTTGTCGTGCTATTCAAAATGCAGACTCGTGCACCGCCCGCCCGCCCGCATAAAACATGCAACAAGCAAGCAATACAAGCAAAGCAATCTTAAATAACAAGCAAGAAAACTTATCGACATGTGTTTCACCTCTGAATAAGTTTTCTTGCTTGTTTGTTGCATGTTTTAACGCGGGCGGGCGGGCGGTGCACGAGTCTGCATTTTGAATAGCACGACAAGAATTGTTTAGCGGAATATTGCAAATTATATTCATATATCCTTTACTTAGTGATGGACTTCCGCAAGGTGACGCCTATTTCAATTAATCATCAAATGTATATGAACTTTAATAGCTTGTTCTTTTATTTTGTTGTTTTATTATATTATAGTATATACACAAAAGAATTAAAAAAATATTTATAGATATATTTCGGACCCTACTGGGCCCGGCATCAGTTGATATAACATATTATAAATATTATATATTATATCAAAAAAGTACATATACACTCTAAAAGCTCAAGAGTTATTTGTTATTAAAGATATATATGTAAAATTATTTATATATTTATATATAATATTTAGTAAAATTATAAATATAAACAGTAAAATTTTATCAAGATATATTTCGGACCCTAACTGGGCTCGGCATCACTTGAGTATTGACATCACATTTTTTTTTATATTCTAAAGATATATATTGTTAAAATTAACTTTGATTTGTAGAAAGTATACTTTATGTATCTATTTTGCAAAATAAATATTTTGATTTGATTTGATTTGATCAATTTGAATACCATTGCTGATATGTACAATAGGCTACTGAACGTGCAAAAATTCTGCTGTTTTATCGAAATACCGCAATGATATAAATTTAATTTATACAGATAAGACCAAATTGTTCGAAAGCTAATTTTTTTTCCCGATTTCAGGTTTTGCTCTTTAGTAAAAGTTTTTCATATGAATGGATAGAAAACCCCGTTTTAGGGGAAAACTAACTGACCCGTATATCTCCGATAGGATGTCCGAGGTGTTTTAGAGTATAGATTGTCACAATAGAACAGTCAACACTCGTACACCCGCTTTTCACCGATAATTTTTGTTTCATTGTAATAGGGGGTGAGCTTTATCACTATACGGGCACAAAACACGAGTTTTTTTTTAATGGTCTTTCTCTTGCCTTCCACCGAGCCTGATGTTAAGCATCTATGGGACCTAGGATGAAGCGGGCATGCCCAGAAAGTACCTACTTCTCTTGAAAAATCTGGTCATTTTTTTTAAGGCATACAAATTTACTTCAGATTGTTTTGTTTCACCGTTCAGCAAGATCTCCATACTTAAAATCAAGTAGTAAAAAAATCGTGTCTGTACAGTGGAGCCCGCATCAAGCTATACACATTGAGTATAAGCTGACCTCTCATTGTACGGGAAGTCTATACAATGAGAGGTCAGCTTATACTGAAAGTGTTTAGCTTGATGGGGCTCTACTGTACATTGAAAACATTCGCAAAATTTCATGTGAAATGGGTTATTGATAATAAACTGAGGCCGAAACAACAATTTCTAGAATTGTTGACTGTCTATCTGTCTGAAAACCACTCAGCAGATTTTAATGCGGTTTTTTATCATCGTAAGCATGCTATATGCGCTATAAGGTGTGTTCATAAAATAACGCTCAAACTGAAAAAGGGGCAAACATTGCCTAAACGCGGGTGGAGCCGCGTGGAAAGGCTACTGGAATATACAGGGTGTAATCATGACGTGCTCATTAAAATAAACCACATGCTCTACTGATCATCCTAAACCAGTTCCATAGAAAAACTTTTGAAAAAACGCGAGATAAAACTTCACTTCCACATACAAATTTTTAATACCTCCTTGTCATTTTCTATGGGAACTTTTTATTTTTTTTCGCGTGTGGTTTAATTTAATGAGCACGTCATGATTACACCCGGTATAAGGTAACTTTGATTTATGCAGCCAAATTCTCACTGAAGACTCGGTAAGTGCTCAGTAACAAGGTTCGATGACCCTTTTTGTCACATTCGTAAATTATTTTTTTCGTGTTTCGTAGAAACGCAAGCCCAGCCCTTAGTCAATTACGTACTATGGAACGCCAAGATTTTATTTTGCGAAACTAGGAAAAAGTGTCATCGATCCGCGTTACTGATCACTCACCAAGCGTCCAGTATGAGTTTGGGTGTATCAATAAAAGTTGAACGAACCAGATTTGAACCCGGGGCCCAAGTTTGTGAATCCGACGTCTTATATAGTTAGACTTATTGTAAAGGTTGCATTTTCGGTACAAAAACTTCTGTGGCGCGAGACGCATGTGATGTGATACAGCTGCCAGTGAGGACGCTTGGCCGAAGCATAAATTCGACTTTTACGCACTTGTTTTACTATGAAAGCTAAAGTTGAGAGAAAACTTTGAGGTATCCAAAAAAAATACTTTGTAAGCTACTTATTAAGTTTAGAACAAGTTAAGGCAAAGTATTTTTTAATAACGTTGGCTATTACTCGGGAAAAGTGTTTTTCAATAACGATTTTGTAGATAAAAAGTCCCTCTAAACAAAAAAAACAGAGTTTACTTTTTCAGGGGCAGTCAGCAGCTTCTTATGTTTTATTTTATTTATTTATAACGAAACACCAACAGTACACATACTTAACAAATTAAAACATAAAACTAAAATTCTGATATGAGGACCAGTATCAGGCGTTCACAAAAAGCGAACAATATTTACAGCAAGTACCTACTAAAAATAAAATAAGGATACATACAGAACTATATTAACTAACTCAAAATTATACAAAAATATACTTTTATATGACTTATTGTTGGGCACCCAAGAAAGGTGCGTCAGGGTCGTAGTAACTGAAGATATAAATCTTTGGAGTCAAGAACACATATAAAACTTAATATGTCTGTTACAGTTGACTCTCGTACACCCATGTTTCACTAACGATTATTATTACGTCCCACCGTTATATGTGGTACGCCCTCGAAGCAGAATCTGCAGAATTACAAAGGGTTCCGGACCACCACGGAACCCAAATAACATGGTAAAAAACAAAAATATAATATGTCGTAGTAGCAAGGCGACACAAAACAAGCCGCTTAATAATTGTTGGCGCCTGAGAAACAATTTGGCTCCCGCTGATTACGGAACCCATTTTTTTGTTATTTTTTGTTTTACTTGAGAATATGTTCAACAATCTGACCAAATTTGAAACTTGTATGTATTAAAGATAAAATTGAAACAAATAACGTTAAAAAATCTACTTTTAAGAGATTTTTTGTATGGGGACGCCCCTTGGGTTTAACTTCCTTTTTTATTTTTATTGTTAGTCGTGATAGAGGCCATAGAAACACGTATTCTGTGAAAATTTCTACTGTCTACCATTTACGGCTGAAGCTATGACAGACGGACGGACTGACAGCGGAGGCTTAGTGATAGGGTCCTGTTTGGCACCCTTCGTTTACAGAACAAATGAACACACGGACTAAAAATGCAGAAAAATAAATTTCACGGTAATTTTGGCCCTCTGAGTAGCTATTAGCGAACATCATCTTTTTCAAAACAAAAAAGTTTATTAGCCTCTGCAATAACGATGAAAAGTTAGCAGATACGTACGAGTGCTATATTGAGTAACAGAGTGTTCTATTTATATCTCGAGAGGCGTAAAAGCATCCGTCATTTTCATATAGAGTGGATTGTCACGTGACATATTTATCAATAAAAGTAATGTTTTGTGATTTCACTGATATTGCCCGTTCAACACGAGAATTCTTTTCTTTACTTCTCTTTGCAATACGAGCAAAGTTCATATTCTACTAAAGTTGTTTTATTTTATTGATATCCTTGTGAATGATCGTTCACAACTTTAAGGCGTGTTTATAGTTATTCTTATTCTTATTCTTTATTGTACTCAAAAAAGGAGATCACAAACATTTGATACATTAATTTGAGTACAGCGGCGAGCTTATCTCTCAAACAGATTTTTTATAGCAAACCGAATGGGTATAGGAGTGCTTTAAAAATAAATTGGTAACCATATGTGTACGTACAGTTTGTCAAAAAAATTATGAAATAAAATGAGGGTGCCACTGTCGTGTACATAGCAACTCTGTATAGTGAGACCACAACGATTTTGATACTTGTCGTTTTTTTGCTTTTTTAAATAAGTTGTTGTGCAGGATTATTAACAAAGTAATGCATAAAATAACACTTTGCTAGAAAAGTCTAAATACATTAAACTATTGTCGCGTAACGCCACAATAGTACATAAAACTGGTACATTAAAAGATTATTAAAAACACGAGTGTCAGTTTAAAAAACGAGTCGAACTCGAGATTTTTAATAGTACACGAGTGTTTTAATACCTAGTTATGTATAGTTTCATACACTACTTTATCTAAACCACAGACATACAGACTAAACATTAATAATAAACGCATAGAGTCGACTTGAAGCAATTTTAGCTGAGTGAGTTACGGGCTCTTATAGATATAGCATTACTTGTTTCCAAACAAAATATATATAGATTAGTTAGGGTATTAACAAATATGTCTCAAGCATAAGTCAGCCAAAACAACCCATTTTTATACGTTTCTTCGTACCACGTACCTACGTTATTTTATCCTTAGATTTAGTCTGTATGTCTGTGATCTAAACTCATTTCTAACAACCTGTTTTCATAATCTTGATAAAATTTGTCGTTAGCCATTTTTGATTATTCTTGTAAAAGTTCGTTCTAAAAGTGTTCGTAATTTCCGTCGTTATTTCCAGAATGTCAGGTGGAGTCAAATTATCATCACCATCACTGCTGTTAGTAATTTTAGGGCAAAATAACACTTTTGATTTGACCCATAAAACCACAGTCAGTGTTGCATGAAACTCGATAGTCTGTCGATAGGTTATCGATACTATAGTGATATACCATAGATAGCACAATCGATATTGTTACTCTTTTCCAAGGTCAACTATCGATACATCGACTATCGATAGTCATGCAACACTAACCACAGTAAATAGTAATTTCCACGTAAGCTACGGTGCCAAAATCCAACAGTCCACCACGCATGTGTACGCGTTGCGTGCCCGGCAGCAATATTATTTAGTACGTGTTAGAGAATATTATATAATAACCTCATTGGTATTTGATATTAAACCTCAGATATGGCTGTATGGGCTAAGTTCCCTTTGCCTTCATAGCTAGTATCACATGTACAGTGGAGCCCACATCAAGCTAAACACTTTCAGTATAAGCTGACCTCTCATTGTATAGACTTCCCGTACAATGAGAGGTCAGCTTATACTCAATGTGTATAGCTTGATGCGGGCTCCACTGTACTGTAATCTTAATAAAATTAACTTGCATATACCTTTGGACTCACTGTGCATCGGACAAATATTCATTTACGCTATAATAAGTTTTGTCGTGTAAATAGTTTTTAAGATTCGTTTTAAACATTTGGATGTCTTCTGCATCTCTTATGGCCTTTGGTATCTTATTATAGATAGAGGGTGCCATTCCAAAAACACTTTTTCTGAAGAGTGCTCTTTTGTGTTGAAAGCTACAGATTTTGTATCCGTAGCGTTTGCTTTTTAAAGTGGTCAAAAAGATTAAAATTTAATTTTACAAATACCGCCATTTCGTAGATATATAGTGACGGGAACGTAAGAATTTTGAAATTTTTAAAATGTGGTTTGCAAGTTTCTGTTCTCCTAATTTTACTGATAGCACGAATGCACCTTTATTGGGCTTTGAAAATTGTTTCCCTGTTTGTTGCGTTGCCCCAAAATATAACCCCGTAACGTAGTGTGGAATCCACATAACCTTTATAGGCAGTAACTACTGCGTCTTCACTAACTATTTTAGTTAAGTTGTGAAGTGCATATGAGAATTTATTTAGCTTTGAGCATATGTGGTCAATTTGGGCTTGCCATGACATTTTTCTATCTATGTGTAGACCTAGAAATTTTATTGTTTCAGTTTCTTCAATTTTATTGTTAATATATTTTATGTCAATAGGAGAATTATTTGTTTGTTGTTCAAATGTCATTATTTTTGTTTTTTCTAAATTAATTAAAAGTTTATTATAGTTGAGCCACTGTATTATGTCTTTCAGGGTGGTATTTATTTCGCTTTCAAATGTATCTACATTTTCACTTTTAAATAACACTGTGCTCATGGAATGAGAATGTGAACCATGAGATGTTTTGTGATTTGAGGTAGGTCATTTATGTAGGCCAGAAATAATAGCGGCCCCAAAACACTTCCCTGTGGAACACCGCAACGATTATCATTATTGTCTGAATAGTAAGCTTTTTTCAGTTTTAGTTTTTGAGCATATTCTGTCGATTCTAGTTTTTTGTTGCCGATTTGTTAGATAAGATTTAATAAGGTTAAGTGTTTTACCTCTGCTCCCATATTTTTCTAATTTATTTAATAATATGTCATGATTCACGTAGTCAAAAGCTTTTGTTAGATCCATATAGAGAGCAGCTACAGGAATACGTTTGTCCATGCTTGTTAATATTGTAATTAAAAATTCATATGTGGTCATGTTTATTGATTTATTTTGTCTAAATCCCATTTGCTTCGGTGAAAATATGTTATACTTCTCTAGATAAGAGTAAATATTTTTACAAATTACATTTTCAAAAATTTTAGAAAATATTGGTATCAACGCTATGGCTCTATAATAATTCATATTTTCTCTATTAATCTTCTTAAACAGTGGTATGATAATTAACAGCTTAAGTTTATCGGGATATGTTCCTTCATCAATACAAAGATTTATAATGTAGCTTAGTATTAGCGCAATGATGAAAGCGATTTGTTTTATAATAGCAGTTGTTTTTTCATCATATCCTGTGCTTTTTGTGTTTTTTAATCATTGTATTATTTTATATATTTCATCTGGAGTTGTGGGTTTAATAAATATACCTAATTTGAATTATTTGTAACATTGAATTTTTTTGGGTCATTACATTATGCGGTTTTTTCATTAGTTGCTGTTTCATTGACAAAGTAACTATTAAAGGAATGAGCTATTTCATGTGGATGAGCTCTCAGGCAAAACCAGGCGGCCCACCATTGCCTGGGACCGATGGATGGCGGTATAACCATCCCCAGTTGCCGGGCCTTATATAACAGACTGGTGACGGGCAGCGGCGTCACTGGTACAAGGGTTTCGGCATCGCGCTCACTAACCCGCCTGCCCAGCGTGTGTGAGTGTGGGCATTTCTTCCAGGAGGAACGTCAAGATTGGCGAAATCCTGGAAAGGCCTATGTCCAGCAGTGGACGAAACAGGCTAATGGATGGATGGATGGGCTTTTGATATGTATGTTTTTAGGGTTCCGTAAAAGTATTGTGTGGTGGTTCGGAACCCTTTGTGTGCGAGTCCGACTCGCACTTGGCCAAATTATTTGTGTCTCATTCACTTCACTTTTCAAAATTCTTTATTAATAATTCTTCAGTACAGAATACAAATGCACAATACATAGAAAAAGAACAATAAAAAATGGTATTACAATAATACTTGTACAGGCTGAAGGCACGTTTTCGATTTGTCCATGCAAAACCTAAATCTGTATTAGGTGATTATGAATGATATAGCCAAATTCATACCGGATACTTTGTAAGTGATCAATAAGTTTCATTTACCCTTTCTGTGAAAATTGCAAAATGAAATTTAGGTTTCCTATACTAATTGATTAATTGTTCTTGAAGAAGTACACAGCATATGTGTTACTATGGCCTCTATTACGGCAAATAATAATAAAATAAAATACAAATGTCATTATCTTAATACATAGGTACAAGTTTCTAATTTGATCAGATTGTTGTGCATAATATTATTATAAAAGTATACATCTGGAGCATTGCTCTATATCAGGGGTTACCAAAGTGGGGGGCGCGCCCCCCAGGGGTGGCGCAGAAGCCTTCAAAGGGAGGCGCGGCCCACTGGTGTGTAGTAAAGGACTATAATTAGAGATAAACAATAAAAAACGTTCGTAGGTAGGTATAGTGTGAAATCGATGCAAGCTCATCCATCACATTCCAATAAGTATTACCAAATTAGCTTTCTGTGATTTTTGTATAACCTTAACAAGCAATGAACAGTGGTTTTTCTAACCTGATATTAACCTAAAATTATAGGTGGGTGGGGGGGGGGGGCGCAGAATCTTTCCCCTTCTATTATCTATAGTCTTCATCAAATCTATAGATAATGGAAGGGGAAAGATGTTGGGACATCTGATACGACACTACAATTTATATCAAAAACATAATTGAAGGAAAAGTGGAGGGGAGAAGAAAGAGAGGAAGGCCCAGGAGAACATTCATGGATCAAGTGGAACAAAAAGTAAATATCGTGTCGTATCAAGAAGTTAGGCGAAGACTTCACCGACAACAGCACAAAACGAAAAATACTAATGGCGTCGGGGATGTTCTTGAACAAGGGGCCCAAAAAATATTTTTTGTTTTTTGGTTCCGACTTCTTACCGAATCACCAGCATGAATTTGATCATATAAAGGAAAGTAACCTCACTTAAACTGTGAATTTTTTATTTAAATTCGAAAAAGTTCGAGCTTCTTGATATAAAAGCTGAAGAGACTAAATTACCCACAACTTCATACATTAATATAACGCCTCACACAGTAAATCATTTCAAAGAAATCGCGGCAGAGGTGTATGGCAGCCACATAAGGAGCCCTAATTCGGTCCCAAATGAGGCTATTCACAGACAATTCTGTGAATAAGGAGGGTTTTTCTTAACCTTTTCCCAGAATTGTAGGAGCAAAGTTTTATGATTTGAAGGCAAGAGTTGGAAGCCTTTGTTTGAAAGGATAAAAATTATACGTTACGTTTTATTCTCAAGTATCCGTCATACTTTTATAAATGTAAGGCTCTAAAGGGCGGGAGGGGTTCAGAAAAATATTACGAAATAACCGGTCAAGTGCGTGTCAGACTCGCATACCTAGGGTTCCATAATTCGAAATAAAACTCGTGGATGAAAAATTTAATTTTGTCATTTTACTATCGTGAATTTCTCAACCGCTATATTTTTCCTGTAATCTTTATATAATCCCAAATTATCATTATGTTTTCCTTTTTTTCGTTTTCAGAAATAAGGGGGGAGGCCATGAATTTTTTTTGTAGTTTTTGAAAGAATTCTTGAAATCGGTGCCAGTTAATATAGTAAAAGTACATATTTTTATAATCATCTTTTTAATATCTACAATTTGATACCCATATTGTGTTTTTATAAAATATTTTATTTTATTTATTTTACATTTATTTTTATATTTCTCATTTGTGTTGAACTTTTTTATTCGCTATAGTTTACCTGTGATTGGCCATCTATGGCCTAAAATCGTAATTTTTTAATTTTTTTCTGTCTACCAGTTTCGGAAATAACACGGGGGACATGCATTTTTTTGTGGTTTTTCAAAAATGTCTCGAAATCGGTGACAGTAAATATAGTAAATGTGTATATTTTTATAATCAGCTCTTTAATATCCACAATTTGATATCCATATTGTATTTTTAGGATATTTTTTTTTATTTTTCTCACTTTATAATAGGGCGATGTCACGTATATTATTTCGTTAAACGTATGCTTTCCGGCCGATTTATGATCCGTAGCTAGACTTAATTTTCTAAGATTCTTTGTACCAAAACACATACGTGATTTTGGATATTAGTCTAAAACCTCACCACGTATCACCAGTGGGGGGTCAAAAGTTGCTAAAAAACCTCACGTGATTAATGGACGACCCCTTTTGATTAGATTTTGTTTCTATCCTCATTTACTAGTTCGATTAACCTACCTATACCTAATCCTACAAATTTTGATACCCTCGAGTGTCGAAATATACATTTTTTGCGGCATAAACGGCCGTATCTTTTTTTACGTAAACATAAAAGTTTGGTTTTTTCACAGCTTCAAGGGACTGTAGACTTGAGTATATGGTTTTAATTTCAACTCGATACCTCCACGCGTTTCCGAGATAAAGGGTCTTGACCATTGACAGACGGACGGACAACAAAGTATATAAGGGCTCCATTTTTCTTTTTGAGGTACGAAACCCTAACAATACGAAAGTAATCTGCCCCGCTAAAATTGGTTTAACCTTTCCTAAATTTAGAAGATGAAAGATAAAAAACTAAGTTACGTTGAAGCCTACAAAACTTTGTTTAAATACTTTAAAACTTCAGTTTATTCACGTCCGAAAAATACGAAAGGTTCATAAAAATGATCTGTTTTTATCATGCTATCTCAGTTAATAATTTGTTTTTAGGCTAGATTTTTCCCGCGACTTCGCTTGCGTGGTTGTGTCTTTCAATCAATGTGTTTTACAGTTTGTCAGTTTTCGGCTTGGCGGTTATTTTATCAACATCCTTTTTAGGCTATATTTTGACCAGGGTCACTAAGATGATAATAAGGAAAACCGCATTAAAATCTGTTGAGTGGTTCTCGAGTTAAAACGGAACTAAGACCAACCCAACAATTTTAGAATTTTTGTATGTCTATCTGTATGTGCGTCCCGTTTTAACTCGAAAGCCACACAACGGATTTGGATGCGGTTTTCTTTATTATCACCGTGGTGACTCTGGTAAAAATATAGGCTATAAGGCGAGCAGAATCTAGTTATTAACACGTACAATGAAATTATACAAGTGAAAAGCGAATTCAATTTTCCTCTCCGATGCCGTAGTGACGTCTCAACTCCAATTCGATGCACGTAAGCACAGAGCAATATAGACGCGTTTAATAAAAAGAAGCCTTACTCATAAAGCAGACAGTCTTGTGCCGATATTACATGTTTTGTCGTTCCCTTTGCCCTTGCCAATACAGGGTGGAAAGTTAAGGCGACGCGCGACGCCACGAAATTTTGGCGACATGGATCTCCATTTTTCTCAGCAATAAAAAAACATATGCTATACCAATTTATATACTAGATTAAGCATTTCATTGACATCATTTTGCCCGAAGATTTAGTTGATTGATTAATTTTCATAGCAGAGATTTTTTTTTTAGATTACTTCTTTTAAAACAGAGATTTCTATTTTACTGACAAACGGGAGCGAATGAAGCCTCTAAGTTTTTTTATTTAAATTAGTCTACGAATACACTTCAATATGGCCGATTGGATTTATTAAATTAATTTTATTTTTTTCATTTTAAATGAAAAATACTGTTTTGCCGCATACGACCTTTCGGCATAAGCTAGTTCGTGCGCGCATATTTGTATGGAGTAAGTCCCCCTCACTCCACTCTCATAAGACGCCGATTTGAAATTAAAAGTTTATCAATGCCTCGCCTTAAGGCGAGGTTATCCAGATAAATCTGTCCTGTTCCATTTTAAATTTTACACATGTTTATCCTGCTCAACTGAAGCGGGCCGCTCAGAAAACTCGCGGTTTCGAGGTGTTTTTATTTGTTATTTTGGAATTAGAAAGATAGGTTTTTAAGAGGATAGGTTCCGAAAAACCATAATTTATTCTTCCTTGTTTGAAGAATCTAGCAATACTAGATATTTGAAAAAAAATTGGACTTCTGTCAAGAATGTAATGCACACTGTTATCGAAACAGAATTTTCAGGCGTCATTCCAACATTGAATCATAAAAAATCAAAGATGACTCCAAAAAAAGTTTTCATGTCGAGATTTAACATTATTTGAGCAAAATCATATTATATTATTTATGAATTAAAAACTGTATAACATTTATTAAACTTTTATCCGAACAGATATTTGATACAAACTTTAGTTTTTTTTTAATTAATAAAATTCGTGATAAAAGTCGTCATTTTGATCATTTTCTAGAATTCGTCCCTCTCGCACTGCGGGTTTTTCCGCATGGAGTAACAGCGATCAATGCAATCGGAACCTATTCTCTTAATATGACGGCCGTTTTATATCACATTTTTCACGACGTTTATTTTGGTATTACTTTCATTGTTCAAAACTTAATATAGCTCAAATGAAATGATATCTAGGTCACAGTTTAGATCTATCTTGGCGATTTCATTGGATCGAGCAAAATATTACGGCCGAAATATTAATATCAAAGAGTGAAATATGACGTATATGTTTTACCAAATTTAATCATCGGTATTGTTGGTTTAAAATGAATTTGAAAAGAGACAAAATGGGATAACCCCCCCTCAAGATAGTAGGCTTGTGTCGTACTACAGGTGCATAGGTATGCCACCGTTTTAGTACAAAATTTGATAACCCAGACTAAAGCTAGAGACCTCTATAGTTTAATACAGGCATTTACGAGTAAAAAGACACTATCTGGCTGTAATCAAACTGAACGCGGCCCAAAAACGTCATAAAGATAGATAGCTTCATTATTATGTGATATAGATATCGCCGCCCTATGATTTAATCAGCGACTTATTGGACGGCTAGGTTGTTCATTAAATGGCGGCATCCAATCAAATGGCTAGAGGATGCTTAACCACAGGTCTAAAAGACGCTTAGCCATTTTGTTAAATGTTGCGTGGCCAGGACACCATAGGGTAGTTGGAATTAAATTGTATACGAGAATACTGAATCTGATACAAGAAAAGTGCAGGTGTTAAAACTGAGTAAACAGTCCATTGTTAACAGATGGCTTGGAAATCAAATACATTAAAATTACTTTTCTTAGGGAAACTTCGAAAATTGTACAATTAAAACGATGAAAATTCTGATAAAAATTAGTTATTCTTATTTTTAACTACAAAACGAAACTAAACTATACACGATTATCTAACAAAAATCGCAAAACTCGTTATCAGCTGTAGACTCCATATTCATTGTTAACTCATCAGATATTTATTTATTTATACTCTTAATACCTACTTGTAAATTAAAGGTAAACAAAAATTTTGTACGAACTCCCACACATAATTTCTCAACATTTATAAATTTTTTGCCGAGGTTATTTCTTTAGTCAACCTAACATGGCCCGGCTGGAAAAATGCTGGACAAAAGCTAGCTTAGTGCTGGGTCCACTGAAAAGTCACCTGAAATTTTCGTTTCCCTCAACAGTGTACATGTTTGTTAACTCGGTTGTGTATTTTACTTGTTTTGTTTGTTATCTTTTGTATATTGTTGATTGTGTGTTAATAAATAAATTTATTATTATTATTATTTGTTATAGGACGCGGCGTCTTTTGTTTTAGCTCTTTCCTAAAGGCTAGCTTTCGTACAGTCAAATCGTTAAACGTTGAGGTATCTTAATTTAAACAACCAGCAGCCGAGCCATATAATGGATGCCAAAATTTAATTAACGACCTAGGCGTCTAATTATGAGACTGATTTAACCATCCGGCGGGATATACATGATGTAAACAGAGTGCGACCATTAAATAAAACCACATTCTCTACTGACCATACTGAACAACTATTCAAAAAAAAACGCGCAAATCTTCAGAGAAAACTATACTCAACTGTAACTCAAAAACTTTATCTGGTAGGAGGAAGATCTCTTTTAGAACGCTGCATCGGAACAGCTGTTTTACGGACGACGCTCTCTCTAAACTCGCTCGTATGTCGGTGCGTTAAGGTTCACGCATTTTTGTTAGGAACTCAATTATTTCCCAAACTAAGGGTGGCTGCGGGTAGGATTCTTGGGAAAAGTGGTTCAGTAGGGTTAGTAGAATATACGGTGACTCTAATTTATGCAGCCAAATTCTTACTGAAGGCTCGGTAAGTGCTTAGTACCAAGGTTCGATGATCCTTTTTGTGAAATTAGTAAATATTTTTTTTTACATTCCTTACAAACACAAGCCCAGCCCCGAGTCAATTACTATAGGACGTCAAGATTTTATTTTGCGAAATTAGCAAAATTGTTATCAATCTGTGTTACTGATTACTTACCAAGTCTCCAGTATGAGTTTGGCTAGATAAATAAAAGTCACCTTATATATGGTTCCATTTAATGGTGGCAGTCTATTTACACCCGGTATACATAAGTATACAACATAGGTAGCCTTATTTCAAATGTCACATTTTGCTGTAGTCGGTTCAGCCCTCTCCAAACAGTTTGTTACTTGATTGTCCACGATCTTACAAATCTGTAACTAAGTTAGTCCGTTGGCGCTTGGAAGGTCTTTCTCTAGTTGCAGCCCGAGGCCGCTCCGTATTTTTCGTCTGTTTGATGCGAAACATTATTTTTCTTTAATAACGATTTTTTGAATAACGATTCGAAGCGGGCTCGTAAGTAATAAAATAACTCGCAAAGGAGAAACAATTCAATCAAACGAATTCTAGACCTTTATGAAGTGGTGTATGTCCCTAGTTTTTCCAAAAACATCGCGATAAAGGCCAGAAAAATATTAACATACTGTTTTTGATCAAAATTGTTGTCGCCGCGGACCGGGCTCTTAACTTTTGTCAAATCGTGGTAGCTATTATGGTCTATGTAATTTGTAAGCACTTGCTAAACATAGAAATTATAGTACCGTCTGCCTCCCCTAGAAAACGGACGTCATTAATTTAAAAATATGGTTTTTATGTGATCATAAATGGAGGTTTATCTCTTTTATCTTATTACAATCACATAATCAAGAACAGATATTGTTGAAGGCTTCATGACATTAGGTACGCCAATTGAGTCCACACTTTTACATCTACATAAACAACCAATATTACGTGATTAGTTGATTACATTGCATTGTAGTCTAGTACCTAGTTCAGTTCGAACATCTTGAGTAGATTCAATTCAACCACAAATCGGGAGGAAATTATATTTAAAATGTTAATAATAACTTCAATAATAATAAATAAATGTCCTAGTATTAATGCCATAGTCTGCATTATGGTGCTGAATGGTCATTTAGTTCATTACGTGATTGTCCTAAATACATAAAACAAAATGTGCAAGTGAAAAAAAAGTGACTAAACGTCGGAACCGGACAGTTCATAAACACCACTAAGCCAGATGTCTACAGTAAAAAAAAAATACTCACATTTGCTCTGCATCTTAGGGTATAACACGATCCAATCCAAATATTATAGTTTTTGAAAGCGCCTAGAAAAAAACAATAAGCAAAACCTACTTACTGCCGCATAACATTGATTATAAAGTAGGCAACGTCCTTGAACCCCAGCATGCCAGTTCGCACCAGCATGTAGAATTCATCCTCGCAGGTCAACTTGGGCTGGACAAAGTCGAAGGTGAAGCCACCAGTGGTCAGCATTGGAGTTCCAGTGCTTCCCAGGAACTTGGCGATTCTTGCTACTGATGCTGTGGGCAAAGAAAAATGGAGGTTAGGACTTATTAAATGTCAAAATGAGTGTCCCGCGGAGCTCCATATACATAAATGACCTTCCATACTTTGTTAGAGACTTATCTGGGATAGTTCTATTCGCAAATGACACGTCACTTATTTTTAAAGTGAATCGACACGAAAATATTCTTGATGACGCGAATCTGATTCTTGATTGGTTCACTGCAATTAATTTAGTTCTAAATGCAAAAAAGACGAAATGTATAAAGTTTACTTTAACAAAAGTAATTCAAGTAGATGTCAGTTTATTTTTGCAGGGGCCCTAGCTGGCGTTAGTTAACGAAACTAAGTTTTTAGGTATTACTATAGACTCTCGTCTTCAGTGGGGTCCCCACATAGAAGCTCTCTGTGGTAGACTTAGTTCAGCCGCATACGCTGTTAGATGCATAAGGCAGATTACTGATGAAGATACTGCTAGATTAGTATATTTCAGTTATTTCCACAGCATTATGTTATATGGCTTATGGATATAGAAGCAGTCTTTGTCTTGCAAAAGAGAGCAATTCGGTCTATTTATAACATGAAGTACCGTGATTCATTACGAGAAAAGTTTAAGGAAATTAATATATTTACGTTCGCATGTGAATTTATTTATCAAGTTATTAGATATGTCAGAAAAAATATTGATAATTTCCCGAGGCTTGGTGTGCACCACTCTGATGAAACCAGAAACAAACATAAACCAGCTTTTCCAAAATTAAGACTTGCCGAAGTGTGTACCTCTTTTGTAGGACATGGTATAAGATTTTACAATAAGCTTCCAGAGGAGGCCCTTAGTTTGCCTGAAAATAAGTTTAAACTATATATTAAGCTGGGACTACTTAAGAAAGCTTACCATAAAATCAATGATTATTTGGACGATAATGAAGCATGGTGAATAAATAATAATAATCTTAATCAAAATTGTAATTCACAATTAGCATATTTGAATACTGTATGATTCCTCTAACTAAAGGCTTAAAAATGTATCAATAGGTATGTAAACTGACTTTGTTGTTAAAGGTAATAGACAATATGAGACAGGTTGACTAAGATATATTTTTTCTCGTGACATAATTCCTGCAGTCATATTTTGTATGCTTTTACTTAAGCAGGTATTAAAAAAATGTATATTTGTAATATGGTTTTGTACCAAATATTTTTTGAAAAAAAGGCATGTTTGCTAAGTTTCTTGCCCTTCTTCTTAGCAATACTAATCGAATGGTGCGGATGGTTAGGCATTATGTATATATAATATTTTTATTCCTATATTTCTCTATTTTATGCAGGTGCATAACTTTATTACATTTTAGTAGCCCAACCTTAATATTTTTTGGATGTACTTCTCGTATTTATTTATCAACTTGTTTGTTCGTTGCATCATTTGTATATAATATTTTTATTCCTAGATGCCTCTATTTCATCCATCCGTCCATCCATCAGCCTGTTTCGTCCACTGCTGGACATAGGCCTTTCCAGGATTTCGCCACTCTTGGCGGTCCTCCTGGAAGAAATGCCCATACTCACACACGCTGGGCAGGCGGGTTGGTGAGCGCGGTGCCGAAACCCTTGCACCAGTGACGCCGCTGCCCGTCACCAGTCTGGTTTATATAAGGCCCGGCGATTGGGGATGGATATACCGCCATCCATCGGTCCCAGGGAATGGTGGGCCGCCTGGTTTTGCCTGAGAGCTGTTCTCTTACTCTCCCGCGAATAACTTCGGGAGGGTTTGCTCTACCGCCTACCTACCTCTATTTTATGCAGGTGTATAATTACATTTTAGTAGCCCAACCTAAATATTTTTTGTATTTCCCTTATTAGTATACATATTTTTTTTTTATTCTAAACATATATATTGTAAAGATTAACTTTGACTTGTAGATAGTATACTTTATGTATCTATTTTACCAAATAAATATTTTGATTTGATTTGATATTAAGTTTAATTAGCTTTTTATTAGCTTTAAAAAATGTACATGCTCATACTTTTTCACAGACATTGATTGTCTGTGTGTTATAAATATGATTTTGTAAATTTTAAATGAAAATAGGCATGAAGCTCTAGCTGATTCTGAATAGTCTCGTATACAGGGGGTGACCTATTCCCCCCCCCCCCCCAAATCTTTGGATATAAGATATTTTACATTAATTCTTACTTACTATAGAGAAATATCTTCATATTAACTCTACTGTAATAACGTCAACCATTTATGAAAAGATTATGAATAATGGAATAAAGTTGTATTAATTTAATATTGACGTACTACCAAGTGGACATCGGGTCTGTGCTCAAGTGTCCGAACCAAAAAAGAGTCAAAACCATTGAAATTAAAAAATGGGTGTCAATCACACGTCAATGAAAATTAACCCGTGCAGCAATGATATACGATTCAAATTAAAATGTTTTGTTTCTTAATATTTTGAAATAAGCTGACCTCTCATTGTATGGGCTTCCCGTACAATGAGAGGTCAGCTTATACTCAATGTGTATAGCTTGATGCGGGCTCCACTGTACCTAAATACAATAGTTTTTATTTCGTACCCGGTGATCCGGAACCCTTTGTGCTCAAAGCCCCCTCGCACTTGGCCAAATTATTTTGGAGTACGGAACTCTCAAATACTTATTATATAAGGTAAATAAAGATATAATTGCCATAATTAGCTTCTTATTTTCTTTAAATATTGGTAGTAAAAATATAAATAAAATTTTCAATATACAGGCCGTAATTGTCGATAATTATGTAGGTAGGAAACATGGGGTACTCGAAGAGTACTGAATAAACAGTTAGTCTCAGCTCGTACTCCGTGTGTGATTGACATTCCTTTCCATGCTTTCCTTATATACTTAACATGGCGCAGCCGCAGTTGTTTTCCGAACTTGCGAGATATAAAAGTTATAAAGAGTGTTATTTTAAAACCAGTAAAGTAAAATAAATATAAATTTTGTTGTTATACGTACTGTGTTTGCTAATTACAAAGTGCAATGGAGGCCGTGTTACAGCCCCCGCCGCCATTTGAGTTTGACAATACTGTGTCGAACGTAACTTCTGGCAACATCTGTAGAAGTTGGAGTAACTGGAGAAAGTCGTTTCAAGTATATTTTGCAGCTTGTGAACTTGATACGAAAGCGGCAACGGTGCAGATCAACATCTTGTTACACGTCATCGGCCCAAAATGCCGCGAAGTTTACGACCAATTTCCCGGAAAATTTACAACTTTGGATGCGGTATTAACCAAATTTGACCATTTCTTCTTACCAAAAAAGAATATCACAGTGGAAAGAAATAAATTCTTTTGTCGTAATCAGATGGAATCGGAATCTACAGAACAATACGTATACCTGGACACGGGGTCTGATGTAAATATTATCCCGAAAAAGTACCTAGCAAATATCTCGGTATTTGAAAATGAGTTAACCCCCTCATCGATTAAGTTACATGGGTATTCGGGTGATTATATCACGGTCATAGGAAAGTGTAATCTCAAGGTGATTCATAAAGAAAAAACGTACATATTAAAGTTTATTATTGCTAACGTAGATTCACCACCGATTTTGAGTAGGGGTTCGTGCGAAGAACTGAATTTGGTGAAACGCGTTATGGCAGTAAATACAGAAGTAGCAAATAATAAAATATTAGATGAATACGCCGATGTATGTGAGGGAGTTGGGTGCCTACCAGGAGAATATAAGATACAAATAAATGAAACAGTACGCCCAGTTGTACATCCCCCCAGAAAACTTCCTATTGCCCTAAGAGAGAGTGTGAAAAACAAGTTAGCTGAAATGGTCAGGCAAGGTATTATTTCAAAGGTGGAGGGACCCACGGACTGGGTCAATAGCATGACCTTAGCGAAGAAACCAGATGGGGATTTTCGAATTTGCTTAGACCCTCAGGATCTAAATAATGCTATTAAACGTGAGCATTTTAAATTACCAACTCTTGACGAAATAACAGCGACACTGTCAGGTTCTAAGTACTTCAGCGTATTAGATTGTAAACATAGTTTTTGGCAAGTCAAACTAGCGGAATCTTGCACTGATTTATGTACATTCAATACGGCATTTGGTCGTTATAAATTCTTACGTCTTCCTTTCGGAATTTCATCGGCCTCGGAGGTTTTTCATAGGAAACTCATGGAACACTTTGATGATATGGGAGAAGGAATTTGTCAGTTTGTCGATGATTTACTCGTACATGCGCCTACAAAAGCGGAACATGATTGTAGATTACGCAAAGTTTTACAAAGATGTCGTGACATCAACATCAAATTAAATAGGAGGAAGTGTAAAGTAGGATTGAGAGAGATAAAATATCTAGGTCACAAAATAAGTGAACATGGTATATTACCTGATGAATCGCACACATCAGCTATAAAAAATATGCCAGAACCAAAAAATATAAAAGATTTAGAAAGGTTTTTAGGCCTCATTACATATTTAGGTAGTTTCATACCCAATCTATCAGAAAAGACACAAAGCCTACGTGAGCTGTTAAAAAATGAAGTGGAATGGCATTGGGACGAAAGACATAAACATAGTTTTGAACAGCTTAAACAATGTTTAATTAGCCCCCCCACGCTTAAGTTCTACAGTCTAGATAAAGAAATCACACTATCTGTAGATTCATCAAAAAACGGTATGGGTGCTTGTCTCCTACAAGATGGTCACCCTGTAAGTTATGCTTCTAAATCACTAACAAAAACAGAACAAGCATATGCACAAATAGAAAAAGAGTTATATGCGTGTGTGTTTGCTTGTGAAAAGTTTTATTCGTATTTATACGGTCGAACTGATATCATAATAGAAACGGATCACAAGCCCCTAATTAGCATAATAAAGAAACCGATAAATAGCGCACCTCCGCGACTACAAAGAATGCTCATGAGACTGCAACCTTATACATTCAAACTTGTTTACAAGCCGGGTAAATATATGTACGTGGCGGACACACTGTCGCGCGCTTGTGCTGATAACGGCAATCCGGGCTACATTGAGCCACGCGACCACCTGGAAGCGCAAGCGCAGATATGTGCGATAGCCAGTAGCAACCCGCTCACCGACTCACATTTTTTACTTATACAAAAATGTTCACAAGGCGATCAAGAAATGAAATCACTAATGAAAGTTATTAGAAAAGGATGGCCAGAGCACAAAGATCAGGTAGATAGTTTGTTGAGATGTTACTGGGATGCAAGAGATGAGTTAACGGTATCTTATGGCTTAGTGTGGAAAGGTGACCGTATAATAATACCTAAATGTATGCGACGAGAACTATTACAAAAAATTCACATTGGTCATTTGGGATTAGAAAAGTGTAAATTACGGGCACGAGAAATCATGTACTGGCCAAATATGAATTCTCAATTAGAGGACATGATTTCTCATTGTCAGGCTTGTTTGACATACAAAAAGGCGAACAGCAAGGAAACGCTAATTCAACATGAAATACCAGACAGAGCGTGGTCTAAAGTTGCTGCTGATATTTTTCACTTCTCAGGTCAACAATTTCTTTTAGTGATTGATTATTTCAGTAAGTTTATAGAGGTAATAAAAATGAAATCTATAACTTCAGACCGCGTTATTAAGGAACTAAAAATAATATTTAGTAGGCAAGGCATTCCTGATTTTTTCGTATCTGACTGTGGTCCAGAGTTTAGTTCAGACATATTTAAAATTTTTGCAAACGAGTGGAAGTTTCGGCATATCACTTCTTCTCCAAGATATGCGCAGTCTAATGGTCAGGTCGAAAGAGCTATTCAAACCATAAAGAATATCCTAAAAAAGACTTCTTACGATCATACAGACTTTAGATTAGCACTTTTAGAATACCTCAATACACCCATAGATACTAGGTTGGCATCTCCAACGGAACTTCTGAACAATAGGAAGTTGCGTAGTGTCGTGCCGTGTTCTCCGGTATTATTACAACCCAAAATACAAAATAATGTTAGTAAAAATATAGAAAAACGACGTAAAGTTCAAAAGAAATACTACGATAAAAATGCTAAGGATCTTCCTAAATTAAATAATGGTCAAAAAGTTAAAGCATGGCTAAATAACAAGTGGGAAAATGGTTTCATATTGAAGATGCTGCGTCCGCGATCTTACTCCATTAAATTGAGCTCTGGCGGTACAATAGTACGGAACCGCAGACATCTGAGACCGGATTCAGAGCGCCGGCATGACTCACCGCCATGCAACCAACACTCGATCTATGACGATATAGTCGTCCCGGGTACGTTAGCTTCTCCTACAGAGTCCCGCAGTCCCCGTGTCCAGTGTCGGGCAGCCAGTCCTTCTAATATTTACGTCACTCGTTATGGCAGGACAGTGAGGCCGCCTGATCGGTGGGCTTACTCCGTGACCACATCTCATCCGCATCATTCTCCGTGATGAATCGAAGTGAGATCAGCACGGTACCTCGTTATAATTTTATTTTATAGTATTAGAATAAAGAGCATGCATGCATGTCAAAATGCATGTTTTGTACATATTAGAATAAATTTTAATTTATTTATTGATTGTATCATGGTTTAGAGCAACTAAATCAAACATGATAATGAAAAGTGTTATTAAATTAATTGTTAATAATAGTAAGAATCAAAATTTTGCATGTTTTAAATTTTGTTCACTATTTTTATTTATAACACATGCATTGTTCATTTATTGATGTTAAAATGTTATCAATAATTTGTATTTAATGTACCGAATTCTTATTGTATAATTCCTAACCTCTTCTTTCTTCTTATTTGTTTAAAGAAGGAAGATGTCGATAATTATGTAGGTAGGAAACATGGGGTACTCGAAGAGTACTGAATAAACAGTTAGTCTCAGCTCGTACTCCGTGTGTGATTGACATTCCTTTCCATGCTTTCCTTATATACTTAACAGTAATCATGACGTGCTCATTAAATTAACCACATGCTCTACTGGATCATCTTATACCACTTCCATAGAAAAACTTTTGAAAAAACGCGAAAAAATATTTAAATTTTCCATAGAAAATGATAAGGAGGTATTAAAAATTAGTATGGGGAAGTGAATTTTTTTTTCGCGTTTTATCAAAAGTTTTTCTATGGAAGTGGTTCAGGATGACCAGTAGAGCATGTGGTTTAATTGAATGAGCACATCATGATTACAGCCTGTATATCAGCCTCTTCTCTCATTCAACTGGTGACGGTCTCAAGAGAGGCCGAAATACATTGAAAATTCTGTTTTTATTTTATATATATTTATACTACCAATATTATAAAGGTGAAATTCAGTCAACCGCCTAAATTCATAGTGGAGGGAGACTCGGTTAGTGATTTATCGGGGACAAAGTTCAAAGATCCTTTTGGCGAAATCATAAGTTTTTTTTTGTTCCCATTAATTCCTAGTGCAGGCACTACGGGGCCAAAAAAAATTGTTTCGAATTTCACCTAGAGGGTCATTAAACCTTGTTCCTGATGACTAACAGAGTAACCCAGCCTCCAGTATGAATTTAGGCGGTTGACTGAGATGACTGAATTTCATCCACATACAGTCGTGGTCAACTAATCAGGGACTTTCAAGATAGTGAAGAGCAAATTCATAAAAATGGATGCCAAAAAGATTATGACAATTATCGCCAAATAACTATTTTAAACACTATAAATAAAATCGCAGAGAAAGCAATATCAAAACAGATTCATTCATTCTATAAAAAACATAACATAATTACAGAGAAACAATACGGATTCCAGACCGGTAAAAGCACAACACAACTTCTTTCAAGTTTTACGGATAATATTTACAAACATCTTAATAATAAAGAACATATCTTAGTACTGTTTATAGATTACAGTAAGGCATTTGATACCTTAAAACACGATATCCTGATTGAAAAACTAGACGACTGTGGTATTCGGGGACCGCTTGGCAAATGGTGCAAAGACTATCTTGACGAAAGGTCTTATATGGTAAAAATCTGTGATTCGCTAAGTAAAAAGATAACGGTATCTCAAGGCACAGCGCAAGGATCGGTCTTAGGTCCTCTGCACTATATAACTTACGTGAATGATATGGTAAATCTTGTTAAAAACTGTGAGATCTATCAGTTTGCCGATGACACATGCCTTATTGCAGCTAACAAAGATATAAACACGGCCCTTGAACAACTACAAACTGACTTCGCATTATTGGCCAAATGGTCACATGATGTAGGTCTTGTCCTCAATGCACAAAAGACAAAATTAATGTATATCAGTTCAAGCCAGAATAGACAAACTGTCAACCTCAAACTTATTGCACACAACCACAAATGTCTTCACACGAAGGACAGTCAAAACTGTTGTTGCTCACCCGTTGAAGTCGTCAGTAAACAAAAATATCTTGGGCTGATATTCGACGATAGACTCAAATGGACTGAACATATTAACCATGTATGTGATAAATTAAGAGCAATCTTGGCTAAATTTCGACTTGTAAAACAAAAAATTCCATACTCTATACTGCTGCAATTATATAAAGCCCTGGGTGAAACCATAATTTATTATGGGCTTAGTTCTTACGGCCGAACCTGTAAGTCACATCTTGATCCAATATACTCTTTACAACTAAGGATCCTTAAATCCATCATTCCACCGAAACTTAAAAACAAACATCAGGACAACTATCACAAACTATTCCATCATTTTAAAATCATACCCGTACATAACCAAGTAAAATATAGCCTTTTAATTGACAATTTCTTTAACCTAAACTATCAAAACATAATCCGGAATCAGAATCAAAAACATACACGAAGTGCATTAATTAAGAAACTGCAAGTTCCTCCATTCCATAACTTATATGGAAAACAACTACTTCAATATCAAGTACCTACATTAATAAACCAACTTCCCCTGAACATACAAAATCAAATCACAAAAACCAACATAAAAATCAAATTAAAACACTTCTTCTCACAATCCATATCTTCGTAAATAAGCATTAAAAATAATCACCTAGTGTGTCTACACAAACAAAAGCTAGCTGTGAATTGTATAGAATGTAAGCACCTTATCGATAAGTACCTACGTAATGAGTGATGTTGTGTGAATGCGGTGTGCGGTCAAACCTAAACTGGTTTTTGTCACACTGTTAGTATATAAGTCTTATTGTAAACACTGTTTTGTTAATAAATGATGATGATGATGAATAACCGGTTATGTACATATAAATATAAAACCCTATTGATTTCTCAGCACCTATTATTTGCATAATTTGGTCCGATTATTATGATATAAATGGCTGTAAATAAAAGAATAAATAAATAGAAAAATGTATTTAATATCAAAGGTTGAACATGTATTCAATTTTAAGGTATAATTCTGTAGCTGGACATTTAATTAAGGACAGTAAACTATAATGAAAAATAGAGTTAAACAAAACTAATAATCTGCAGTATTATAATATCTTTAACAGCTCCATTTCATTACGTGTAAAATCAGTACCCAGTAGCAAAACCTTTGTTAGTAATTACCGCTTGACACCGATGTGGCATAGACATTATCAGTTTCTGGCATGTTTCGACAGGAATGTTTGCCCATGCCTCACAAAAAGCTTCATTAAGTTCATCTAAAGTTGTGGTACGATAAGTGGCAACTTTTTTCTTGATTTCGTGCCAAAGGTGCTCGATTGGGTTAAGGTCCGGGCTATTTGCTGGACAATCTAGCACCGATACTGACTGACTGGTAAGAAACGACTTGACTGAACGGGCGGTATGTTTCGGGTCGTTATCATGCTGAAACGTCCATATAATAGAGAGATGCTCCTCAGCATAGGGAAGCATCGTTTCCTCCAATATTGCCTTGTATTGATGTTGGTCTAAGTTACCCTGAACTTTCCTCACAGGTCCCACTCCACGTCCAGAAAATGAACCCTACATTTTAATGTTTCCACCGCCATGTTTCACCTGCTTTTTTGTGAATCTTGGATTCATTTCCGCTTTTACTGGACGCCGTACGTATTGCCTTCCATCTGAAGAAATCAAATTAACCTTGGTCTCGTCAGAGAATAATACATGTTGCCATTGGGCGTAGGTCCAATGTCCATATTTACGTGCAAACGCCAATTCACAATTTGGCTTAACTAGAGATTGTCCCTAATTAGTAGACCACGACTCTATATGTATAGCTGCTTAGAAAAGTATGATCAACGTAAATAATGTGATCAGGAACAAATTATTTACATTATGTTGATGTTATTTAAACATGGTTTTGTAATAATAATTTTGCATACATTAAAAAACCATCACAATAATGCCAACGAGCCATGCAATAATCGCCTCTATCAAAAGCTAATAAAGTCTTTGCCATTTGCTTTGAGATGTTGACTACTATGTTGGTTATTTTTGATTAATTACATAGAGAAAATAAAGAATTCTTAGAGAATTTCAAATAAAACCCAAATTTGGGTTGGTTCTGCTAAAAACTTTCATTTTGTATACGTAAATTGTCTTGGTTGTTCTCTATTTTAGTATTTAGTAATATCACGTAATATGGACGATTTTATACCTTCGTACAGTTTGTCAAAAAGTTGTTGCAATGAATATTGAAGAAACTATTTTTCTTTCGCCTGTTTACACCAAACAAACAAGCACGGAATCTGTTAAATCGAGTTTACTGCGTTGTTATTTCATGACTATATTACCTAAATTATCCTACTTGAACGTTTGCAGTTCAATAAAGTTCATTAAAGTTCAATATTCATTTCAACACTTTTTTGACAGACATCCTTCATTGGCCGAGTTGCACATTGATACTTGTCAAGTCAGTCATCTAAACTAAAACCTATTCTTTATTTAGATACGGGATAATAGTACCATATAAATGAGCCCCGCGGTCCGAATTAATTGTAAGCTATCTTACAGTTCATTCAAATTCATGCCGTCCTTATCGCACTTACGAGAAAAATAGTGATCTATCTCTGACTCACTCACAGTTTGAGCGATGTAATTCTATTTCGCACCATACGGAAGGTGTATCGGTCATTCAACGGGCCTTGAATTGAATAACAAGCTGTGCTACTTTCGGTGACGTCACGTCTCGGCGCTCTTGGCAAGTACGGGGCGACGCGGACGTGGCCGCGGGTTGCGGGGCGTCCCGCTCCCTCCAACCCGCGCTCACTCCTCGCACCTCTGCCTCTGCCGTCTCTGTCACTAAAACACACACACATACAAACGTGCCAGTGCCATTCACGCTCCCGCTTCGAATTCACGTTCGATTTTATCACGCGCTAAACGTTTATAAACTTTAATTACGGTACAATGAGTGATAAAACTCTGAGTGACAGTGAGCGGAAACTACTCCAAAACATTCACAATTTTTTCCAAGCAGAAAAGAATGGTGATATCGATGTACCCATTGACCAAGCGACAAAAAGATTTCATTTGGCCACAGGAGTTTACGTATTAGAAATAAACACCATGAGCGAAGGTGAAGGTAAAATACTCCGGAAAGTTTTTAAGTTTTTTCATGAGGAAATGTCATGTGTTCGTTCAAGCAGAGCCAAGTACAAGCCACCCGTCGACATGCTGAAGAAGAGATTTTTTTTGGCAACAGGACATAGGGTTTCGGCCTTGCGCGTTCCTCAGGTAAAGGAAGGTTCCTATCAAAGTATTTTTGAGAGGTTTCAACTAAAGAAGGAACCCGATATAGATACGAGTTTAGTCACGAACCACGATGTAGCACACTTCGTAAAGCGTAACATTAAGATTATTATCCTACAAAAGCGAGCAAAGACTGTTAGAGACCTATTGAAACTTGTGGAAAATGAATTGAATTTTTATCCTAACATTAAAATTTTAAAAGATATTGTCATTGAACTGGGATTTGATGTCAGTAATTTAAACAACTTGGACTATACTATTTTGTACAACCCGACTGCAGAGAGCTCGACTGCAGCTGCAGAGAGCCCGACTGCAGCTGCAGAGAGCCCGACTGCAGCTGCAGAGAGCCCGACTGCAGCTGCAGAGAGCCCGACTGCAGCTTCAGAGAGCCCGACTGCAGAGAGCCCGACTGCAGACAGCTCGATTGCAGACAGAAATGAAACGCCTTTGTTGTTTGATATTGAAAATGGAAATATAATAAATTACATGACAATTTGTAAAATACGGAATATTATCCAAAGTAAAGAAGCTCGTACTATGGCAACACTTGAAGAATTAATCCAAACTAAACTAAATTTACACACAACAAAGGATTTATTAAAAACAATTGTTGTTGAAAAACTGGGGTATCATATAAGAAATTGGAAAGGCATAGAGTATATAATGGATAATCCAATGATTGCCGCTTATAGGGCAGGTTATTTGCGAAAAATGAAAGAGAATGACGAACGCTCTAGGAAAAAAAAGAAACCGGTTATTTATATTGGTGAAACTGTATTTTTGCCTACAAATACTAATAAGCTTTGGGACGCTAAAACAAACAGAATGGCAATTGCACACGCAGGGGGAGAAAAAGGATTCGTTGACGGCGCAGGTTTAGTCTACAAACTTAAAGCAACCCAGCCTGAGACTATGGATGAGTATCAATTTTCTGGTTGGGTGTGGGTTGAACTCTTACCTAATCTTCCCAAAAATTGTATAGTCGTCATAAGTAGCACTGCTCCTCATCACTGTCATTGTGACAACATATTACCACCTATATCTGCTGGAAAAGATGTTACGATGAATTGGCTCAGTCGAAATGGTATTGCATTTGAAACGGATATGACTAAGAAAGAATTATATTATTTGATAAAGACAGCTCGCTTTTCACCAGCCTACACAGTAGATATCACTTTAAAAAAATTTGGCCACGAAGTTTTGAGGCTACCACCTTTTCATGATGACTTGAACCCTATTGAGTATATTTGGCAGTCTCTGCAAACTAAGCTTAACGAGGTTAATTCGTTCATAACAAATCCTAAGGTGTTATGTTTAGAAATACTTGAAAATCTGGGTTTAAAGGCATGGAAGAATGCACTTCAAAGTGTGAACGAGCTAAGAAAGACTTTTTGGGAATTAGAGATGCAAGAAGACTGCCTGAAATTAGAATATATTATACATGATCAGAGTTGTCCCGAATTCAAAAGTGAAGATGAAGATGATATTGTTGCCACAATGCATCATCATTGTGATTCTCGAATCAGTATTGATATTGATGATAAAATGGCAGGGCCAAGTAGTAAAACAACGGTTACAAACAGAGTTGAAATTAAAGAAGAACCAGACCAGGATATTGATATTGAAGAATTTATCATAGGTGATGAAAAAATAGTAATTCAAGAAGAATGTGAAATTTACGAAGATATGGAGACAGAGATGACATAATTTCAACAGGTTGAAAAAATATTTTAATAAAACATTATGTTTCAAATGTTTACTTTGTTTTTATTTAACTCTGCAAATGATGTACTAAACTACTCGACAAATCCTATGGAAGAAGGATATAGTTTGTATTTATTTTATAATACCCTTTCGTCCCCGGCTCATTATTCATATATTCAATCGCAAATGGTGCGCTGTCACCACTGAGGGATTTAAATTAGAAGGTCTTTAGGGTCTTCTACAGGAATTTTCAAATAATATACTGCTATCAGTACACTATCACAAAGCGATTGCCGAAATTTAGTGTAATATCACTGCTGTCATTAGAGTGCGGTTATGAGTCCACAATAAACTACCGACGATTATTCAAGAAACGTCAAAAATCGTAGGGAAAAACCACTACCTGACCTGTCCTGACCACTACCATAGATATCCTAATACTACAGACCATTCACTATAAGAAGTCCCCTAGGCCGCGTTCAGTTTGATTGCCCGCTAATCACTGACAGCAGGATAGGGTATACAAAACCAACGCGTGCAAAAGAGATGGCATGATCGGCGGGCGATCAAACTGAACGCGGCCCAGGGGACTTCTTATAGTGAATGGTCTGTATTTATTCTAGTGGCTGTCATATAATATAATTATTATCAATAAGTGGCTGTCATTGTGTTCTTCAGGAGAAATCTGTCCTGCTCCACCGCTTTCATTTTACACGTGTTTATCCTGCTCAGCGGAAGCGGGCCGCTCAGAAAACTCGCGGTTTCGAGGTGTTTTTGTTGTTTTTTTTGGAATTAGAGGGATGGGTTTTTAATATGACGGCCGTTTAATATCACATTTTTTACGACTTTTATTTTAGTAAGTACTAGCTTTTGCCCGCAGCTTCGCCCGCGTTCAGAGAATCATCGCCCCGTTTTCGGGTTGGGCGTTATTTTAAGAACACCCTTATAGCCTAGTGTTGAATACGGTTACTACGATGATAATAAAAAACCGCGTAATAACGCTCAAACCGGAAACGGGGCAAAGATTAAATAAACCCTTTTATAACTCGAGAACCAATCAACGGATTTGAATGCGGTTTTTTATTATCATTGTAGTTACCCTGGTCAACACATAGACTACAAGTGGCGTTCATAAAATAACGCCCAAGCCGAAAACGGGGCAAATATTCACTGAACGCGGGCGAAGCTGCGAGCAAAGGCTACCTTTAGTAGATAATATAAATATTCACTTTATACTTTCATTAAAAAAGAGTTCATACATCATGAATATTGTGTTGATTACGATATGTCCGGCGGGTGTTTGTTTATTTTTATTGATTAATTATCAGTTAATGATTACTTTGTACCCTCAGAACAATTTGTACCTTCTTATTTAGCATTAGGTATTATTTATTGTTTATTGGAAGAAACTTAAATAACATAAATGATGATTATTATTAAAAATAAAATAAACCTAATCTACCTCCTTGAAAATTGAATTAAAATCCAAAATAAATGAACTAAAATAGGTGGATACTAATTACAAATAACTTGAATTAAATGATAAAATTGATCAATTTAGCATCTGAATGTGAATAAAAACCTTGAAAAACCGGCTATTCGCTTATACAGGGTGTAAATAGACTACTACATATTCTACCGACCCTACTGAACCACTTTTCCCAAGAATCATACTCGCGGACACCCTTAGCTTAGGAAATATAGTCTGTCAAAAAAGTGTTGAAATGAATATTGAAGAAACTATGTATTTTTCTTTCGCCTGGTTACACCAAACAAATAAGTACAAAATCTGTTAAATCGAGCTAACCGCGTTGTTATTTCATAAATATATTACCTAAATTATACTACTTGAACGTTTAAAGCCCAATAAAGCTCAACAAAGTTTCATTTTCATTTCAACACTTTTTTGACAGACTATAGTTGAGTTCCAAACAAAAATGCGTGAACCGTAACGCACTGATATAGGGGCGAGTTTAGAGAGAGCGTCGTCCGTGAAGCGACGTCCGGGAAACCCATTTTTGTTTGGAACTCAATTATTTCCTAAACTAAGGGTGTCCGCGGGTATGATTCTCGGGAAAAGTGGTTCAGTAGGGTAAGTAGAATATGTGGTTTCATTTAATGGTAGCAGTCTATTTACACCCGGTATAGTTCTTAGTTGCAGCAATAACTTCATAAATAACAAGTAACCTTTCTAAAGTGATATCTCATATCTCTGGGTCTGCATGACGTTTTCTTATCCCACGCTGCGCCTAAATAAAAACCGGCCAAGTGCGAGTCGGACTCGCGCACGAAGGGTTCACTACCATTATCTATAAAAACGGCAAAAAAATCATGTCTGTTGCATGGGAGTGTGCGGGTCCGACTCGCACTTGGCCGGTTTCAGTATTTGTTGTTAGAGCGGCAACGGAAATACATCATCTGTGAAAATTTCAACCGTCTAACTATCACGGTTCATGAGATACAGCCTGATGACAGATGGACGGACGGACAGACAGCGGAGTCTTAGTAATAGAATAGGGTCCCGTTGGTTACCCTTTGCGTACGGAACCTCTTAAAATAGAGCTCGCGCCAACAAAGATAGCTTCTACAGTGAAAAAGAAACGAAAACGATGCAGATGACGTCACTTGCGATCGAGGGCGCTGACTGAGGCGCGGCGGGTTGCGGGGTGGGGCACTCCGCCCCCCGCTAGCCGCACTCTCACCCGCAAGGCCATCCATTCCGCCGCCACGCCATGCCGCTAGTGGCGTTGCCAGATCTCCCGATTTCACGGAAGTTCTCCGGATTTTGGTATTTGACTCTCCCTATTTTTCACAGCAATCTCTCCATGTTTTACAATACCCCGTTTGAAACCCTAATTACGAAAAAAACTGTGTAAAACACATTGCATTCGCTAAAAATTATAAACTTAAATATTCAAAAGCAAAACTTTGATAATTATCCTAATTAATACTAATTATACTAATTAATACTAATTATACTAATTAATAAATAAATTATAAAAATTAATCAACACTGCAGCGGTGCTAAGCAAAATAAACCGTTTTCGCTTAGGATTAAGCGATCAAAATAACAAGCAAGGATCACAGATCAGTGAGTAATCCTTTGAGAACGAATCTATTATAATAAAATAACGTACCTATTTATAGGGTAACCAGATGACGGGAATATTCCTGACATGTCGGGAATTTTGGCCCTGTTTCAGGGAATCAGGAAAAAATTAAAATTTGTCAGAAATTTTAGGAGATAGTGAGTAAGTGCTTAAAATTGTTATACAACGTGAAATTTTGGTCATTTTGTTAACGAAAACTGGTAATACTACTCGTCTATATGAACAACTTTTACTATAGAGCCAACTCTGAAATCATGAAAAATAAAATCTGCTGTTTCATACATTTGAGACGAGTAATTTATTATTTTTCATCTTAATAAAAATATTTTCCTTAAATAATTATGAATTAAATAATTTCATTATAATTTGAACAAATTATTTAACTTTTCTATGGAACAGCTGATATTTTTTCCCGATTTCAGGGTTGGCTTCATAGTAAGAGTTGTTCATATGGACGAGTACTATCACCAGTTTTCGTTAACAAAATAACTTAAATTCCACGTTGTATAGGTTGAAATTAAATCAACCGACCAAATTCATACCGGAGGCTCGGTTAGTGATGATCAGAAATTTTGACTTAAAATTGTGTTTATAACAAAAACTATTGTTAAATCGTCCTTTAAACTTTTACGAAAATGTCGACTGAAATATCGGGGATTTTGTCAGGAACTTACGTTACTAGATCTGGTAGCCCTGCATATTTATAAATTAATCTCATTCGTCATTATCTTCAATACTCAGATACTTTGTAAAATACTTTACTACTTTGTGAAAAAACTAGTTAACAATGAAATTCTTTGTGGAACATACCTAAGATCAGGACTAACTGTTATTTCTGTAGTGTGGTTGTGGCAATTTATTGGTCTAAGTAGGGTGGCAACAAGATTATCCTTTAATTAATAATAATTTATTATACCTAACCTGATATCTGTTTATATGTTAAATCACTTTGCCTACTCCAATTATTAATTTACACAGACCTAAAATGCCCTACAAGTTTTTGTAAATAAATAGAAACATTATTGTCTTCTTAATAAATCTCCCGATTTTTCTTAGTAAAACTTCCATATTTGAAAAAAATATCTGGCTACACTGACATCCTTGCCTGGCGCTTTCGATGTCGGTCGCCTCCTGCGTGCATTCATTCATTCCCACAGACGTATGATATAGTAGCAGACCTTAACATTAATAATAAACGCATCGAGTCGACGCGTGGCAATTTTAGCTCAGTGAACTTATTTAAATAATATAAACTTATTTAAATATAAATTGGTTTCCAAACAAAATAAACACTAGAGATTAGTTTAGAAATAATTACAAAAAAAATGATTAACAAATATGTTCCAAGCATAAGCCAGCCAAAACAACCCATTTTTATACGTTTCTTACCATGAAGCCTAAATGTAGCTTATTTTTTGTATGGAAACTTGCCACGCTATTTAATCCTTATGCTGGTCTGCTACTTAGTAATAATTATATGTCTGTGTTCATTCCGCACGCCGCGCCGTTTGCTCGGTCGGTCGATCGCCTCGGCTCAGCTCGGCTGCAGTCGGTCCTCATAGCCGGGCTCCCCGCGTCCCGCACCGCCCCGCCGCGCTGGTCTAGCTTGAACAGGCCCGACTGCGTATTTCCAAACGGTATATTATCACAGACAGGAATTATTCTGCACTAGTAGGTAGTTTGCCTTATATTATAATATAGCCTTTGCCCGCAGCTTCGCCCGCGTTCAGTGAATCTTTGCCCCGTTTTCGGCTTGGGCGTTATTTTATGAACATCCTTTATAGTGGATGTGCTGACCGGGGTAACTACAATGATAATAAAGAATACCGCATTCAAATCCGTTAATTGGTTCTCGAGTTATAAAAGCGTTTATTCAATATTTGCTCCGTTTCCGGCTTGGGCGTTATTTTATGAACACCACTTAAAGCCTATTTAAAATTTCGTGAAAATATTCAATGTACAGACACTTCTTTTTTACAACTTTATTATTAGTATAGATATTGATAAATTAAGAGCATACTATATACCAAATTAACATGTAAGGTGCTACAATAATTATTCCCTTCCAGTCCCACTTCCCACTACAAAGTGGTTTAATCAGCTGACTAATTTTACAAAGAAACTCTCCGTCTCGCCTAAAACTTGCAATTTGTCGTCATCTTTTTGGCATGTCTGAATAAAATCCTGATCCTTTAAAAATACAGTTGATAGCTAAGAATACTAACTTAAGTCTTACTGGAGTAGTATTTTAAAAATAATTAAATAATGTGCACAATAATCCATAACATTTCAAAATACTAACCCGCTAATTTCATTAGCTATTTAGAAAGTAGGTAAAAAGCTAAGGCACTTAGGCATAATGACTTTCGTACCAATGCCAGTAACTACTTTGCTTGTATTAAAAAAAACAAAAGGCAGTATGGGCTGAAGCCCTTAGCCTTTTCCATAAAGGAAGGAATTAGAACAAAAAAACAAAATGGCATGACCATAGAGCTTAATATATCAAATGTCATTGACACTTAGCATTGACAGCTAGTATTTTTATTTATTGATAGGCAAATGTATTCTAGCTGTTCAGCCCATATCCTTAAAATTTGTTTTTTTTCAACATATCTCTAGAACTAAGGAATAAAAAAAAATTTAAACCCTTTTCGGAATAAGAATAGAAAGTTATCTCCATAGATTTTTTATG
Source organism: Ypsolopha scabrella (assembly GCA_910592155.1). Classification (NCBI taxonomy): domain Eukaryota; kingdom Metazoa; phylum Arthropoda; class Insecta; order Lepidoptera; family Ypsolophidae; genus Ypsolopha; species Ypsolopha scabrella. The sequence continues at coordinate 18,553,372 of OU342982.1, forward strand.
TTTTTAACTTAGCAGAAATGAAAACTTGTGGATTAGCTGTTGCCTGTTTACTACAGTGCGACAGTTTGATAATGCGCGCCCCGGCCACACGCCCGGCCTCCCCCTTCCATCTCCGCAGTCCGCAACGCCGCGCCGCCGCCCACCGTGCCCCTCGCCAGTGCCGCTTATGCTCCCGCGCTGAAGCTACCTAAAATTTTAGCATGCTCTAAATGTGCAATTTTTTTGTTAATGTACCAATATTATCGGAATCATGAATGACACTCCCGCACGCAAATTATTAGAAAAAGTTCTCAAGTTTTTTGTTGAAGAAAAGGAAATTGGTATATTGGTGCCTCTTCATAGTGTAACGAAACGATTTAGAGTAGCAACAGGAGTTCACCCTTTGGAAATCGATAGAAGGAGTGACGGCGAACGCAAAATACTGAAGAATATATTGAAATTCTTTCGAGACGAAAAATTTTTTGGTAAGAATGTACCAATTAGTAATGTGAAAACTATATTTCGTATGGCGACTGGCTATGAACTTTCGTTTTTAAATTATCTTAGCGGAAAGAACGATTTTGAAGATGGGACTGATGATATTCAAACAAAAAAAGTTCAACAGAATTTCCAACTAAACGAGGATCAAAAAAATATTCAAACAAATGAGCACCAACAAAGAACTCAAGCAAATGAGCAACAACAAAGTACTCAAACAAATGAGCATCAACAAAGTATTCAAACAAATGAACATCAACATAGTGTTAAAACAAACGATCATCAACAAAGTACGAGTTCAGATGTGAATTCTGGTTCAAGTAATATAATATTTGTGCATCCTGACATGTTCAGTAAGATAAAGACTATTTTACAAAAAAGACAAGTCAGGACTTTGAAAAAACTTTTAAAAGTGGTCCAAGAAAAATTTAATTTTCACACAAGCATTGCAATTTTAAGAGGAATTATAGAAAAACTGGGATATCGCACCAAAACTTACAATAACATGGAATATATCTTAGGAAACATGAAACTTAAATATGATGAAAAGTTTACAAAAGGTAACTTTGATTACTTAACGACCTGCAAGATTAGGGATATTATTCAAAGAAAAGAAGCACGAACAATGACAGAACTTCTAAAAGTAGTCGGTGACAAACTAGAATTAAACGTTACAAGCGAAATTTTAAAAGAAATTGTCACAAAAAAACTACGGTACCACATTAGAACTTGGTGCGATGTGGAATATTTCATGGATGATCCAATGGTCGCCGCGATTAGATCCAAATACTTACGAATGATGAGAAACAATGACATGCTTCCTGATGAAGAAAAACGAACTGTTATATATATTGGTGAAGCCATGTTTATTCCCACAGATGCCAATGAATGTTGGGAAGCAAAAACTGAAAGATGGGCTGTTGCCCACGCAGGCGGAGACAATGGATTCGTTGAAGGTGCAGCTTTAGTCTACAGGCTTAAAACAAATGAGTTCGACTCGGACATAATGGACCAAAACAAATTTAGTGGATGGGTAGCAGTTGAACTTTTACCCAATCTTCCGAGAAATTGTACTGTTGTCATAAGTAATACTGCTGCTCATCATTGCTTTGATGACAACATACCACCTCCTATATCTGCTACTAAAGACATGATGATTAATTGGCTGAGACGAAACAAGATTGCATATGAATGGGTCATGACGAAAAAAGAATTATACTATTTGGTGAAGACAGCTTATACACCACAAGTTCAAGGTATAGATGTATTGTTCAATAGATTTGGGCACGAGGTATTGAGACTGCCACCGTTTCATGATGACCTGAACCCTATTGAATACATTTGGGAGTTAGTGAGAATGAGGATTGCGGAAATGGATTCAATAACGGCGCACCCCAAAGATTTGTACCTCGAAATAATAAAAAAAATTGGCAAAGATGCGTGGAAGAATGGAATCGAACACGTTAATCGGCTGAGACAGACTTTATGGGAAATAGAAATGAAAGAAGATAATCAGAAATTGGAATATGTTATATATGATGCTGATAACCCTCAATTTGAAAGTGTCAATCAAGAAGAAGTTTTTGAATTTCTTTCAAATGAAAGTTACTCAAGTTCGATTATCGATAAAGATGACAATACAGTTGTAGAACCGAGTACTTCTGAACCTGAATCTACTTCTGTAACGAACAAAGTTCAAATCAAAGTAGAACCAGATGAAGACATTTACATTGAAGAATTTATAATAGGTGATGACCATATAGTTATACAAGAAACTCATGAAGTAGATGAATAAACAAAGTGATTTATAAAGATATAAACTCGTTCGTAAAATGTATCCAAACTGCAAATTACTGTAATATAAAAATATTTGTAAATGGTCGTCCTTTTATTGAAATAGCATTTATGCTAGATGGTCATGACATGAACACAGACATAGGTTATATCTGTGGTCATGAATAATTCAGGCCCTAACATACAGATAGGTACACCTCTACCTCAGAAAAATCCTACCTACTTACTAATAGAGTAATAGATAATATACCCCGCGTCAGGCGCAGTTCGCGAGCTCCCCCGCACTACTATGGCATGTAGGATTTTCAAAGCCCTATTAATTTTAATTGAACAGTGGTCACGAACCTACCGATTTTTCCTACCAAAATAGAACGATTTTTCTACGATTTCTGAAAGTTTTCTAGTAATCTCCCGATATTTTTACCGATTTTCAACAGTTCCAATTTTTCTCTAACGTTTCTTTTTGGATTTTGGTTTTGTTTTTTTCATTATGTAGGCAACACTATTCTGATCAGTCTCATAGACGGATCAGTCTACTATAGCCTAAAAGGGACTCATATCCAGAGCCGTTAAAAATAGTTTACCGCGATAGTCGGTGGTTTCCGCCATGCGCGACACAATGATTACAATTTTTTTTTCCTTAACCCCGCCCTTGCGAGTATGTTCAGAAACTTACGTATTTCAAATTTGTTTGTGATTATATGAGAACTCAGATTTTCTTTTTTCATTTATTTTCTTATATTAGAAGTGAAAAGTTCTCCCAATCAGTGACTCTTATACATTATAAAAATTAATTAGATTTAAGATATCGAATGTGTTAATTAAAGCCGATTCTGAAGGTTTTGTTGTAGTTTTAGTGCTGTTAAATGTTGAATTTTTGCGAAGTAATTTAGATTCTGTTCCTAACATTTAAGGACTATTTTGCAATGAAGCAAATTTAGTTTTGACAGCACTAAAACTAAAATTAAAGCCTTCGGGATCGGCTCCATTGTACCCACATTGTACCTACTAAATACGCATTGTTTATTGTTGATTCGATTTCATTTTGGCTTGTTCCTTGTTGGTATAAATAGTTACTGTAAAGGTACTGTTATAAGTTTTAATAATGTTTGATAATTCCAGAACCTATAAATAAATAAATAAGATATTTGTAATGTTTTTTATGCCATGATTCAAAGATTCAAAATGTTTATTTGTAAAATAGATACATAAATTATACGTTTTACATCTTAAATCTAATCTGTATGAAAATAATATTTTATGATGAAACAAATATGATACTTACGGGAAATATATAAAAAAAAACTATATTTAAGTTGGGCTACTAAGTTATACACATGCATACAATAAAGACTTATTGGGATAAGAATATTATTATACATAATGCAATTAATACATAAGTTGATAAATAAACTGAATAGACCATAAATAAATATAATGCCTAGCCAAATATATTCTAACATAAGTTAAAAAATTAAAAATTGTATACAGGCTGTAAATGCAAAGTCAAGAATCAAAGGCTTGGTAAGTAATCAACTTATCAGTAACACGGATCGATAACACAATTTGCTAATTTTACAAAATAGAATGTTGTCGTCCCATAGTAACTGACTCGGGGCGTGGCTTGCGTTTGTAAGGAACACGAAAAGAATATTTTTTACGAATTTCACAAAAAGGGTCATGGAACCTTGTTACTGAGCACTTACCGAGTTTTTAGTAAGAATTTAGCATACAAGCGATTGTGGAAACACACCTTGAATTAAATTCTCTAGAATTGCCCTCTTATTGTCTAACTTATAAATATATATCGCCATAGGTAACCATAAAAGGTGGTAGAGATGATGCCGGGCTCGACTGTGGAGGTACCGCCATCTTACTCGCAAATCCTCCCGAAGATATTCGGGCGAGAGTAAGAGAACAGCTCTCAGGCAAAACCAGGCGGCCCACCATTGCCTGGGACCGATGGATGGCGGTATATCCATCCCCAAATGCCGGGCCTTATATAAAACAGACTGGTGACGGGCAGTGGCGTCACGTCACTGTCGCAAGGGTTTCGGCACCGCGCTCACCAATCCGCCTGCCCAGCGTGTGTGAGTATGGGCATTTTTTCCGGGAGAACCGCCAAGCGTGGCGAAATCCTGGAAAGGCCTATGTACAGCAGTGGACGAAACAGGTTGATGGATGGATGGAAACAATGATAATGCATAATAAAATAAATTGTTTACCCCATTAATAAAGTCGATTCTGCAGGCTTTAATTTTAGTTTTAGTGCTCTCAAAACCAAGGATACGTTAACCGGGTTTGAAAGTTAAGCCTATCATCGGGTCAACCCAGCCGTTATGCAGCCAGTTATCTAAAATATCTAAATATGTAAATGGCTCATGACGTTGGCTTAGTCATAAACACTAAAAAAACTAAAATGATGCATATACACTCACCTCATAATGAGACATCATTAAGGCGAGGCATTGATAAACTTTTAATTTCAAATCGGCGCCTTAGGGGAGTGGAGTGAGGGGGACTTACTCCATACAAATATGCGCTCACGAACTAGCTTATGCCGTAAGGTCGTATGCGGAAAAACAGTATTTTTCATTTTAAATGACAACTATAAGTAATTTATTAATTCCAATCGGTCACATTGAAGTGTATTTGTAGACTAATTTAAATAAAAAACTTAGAGGCTTCATTCGCTCCCGTTTGTCAGTAAAATAGAAATCTCTGTTTTAAAAGAGGTTTTCTAAATATTTTTTTCTCTGCTATGAAAAGTAATAAATAAACTGAATCTTGGGGACAAAATGATGTCAATGAAATGTTTAATCTAGTATATAAATTGGTAATTACATATGTTTTTTATTTCTGAGAAAAATGGAGATCCATGTCGCCAAAATTTCGTGGCGTCAACAGCCCATGAGCAAAATCCATCAAAATCATATATGCTGCAAATGCTCCAACTTAGATATAGTTACAACACATAAGTACCTTGGTCTCATCATAGACAATAGATTCAACTGGGGCCCACACATCCAAGACGTTTGTGTTAAGCTTAGAGCTATAATGGCTAAAGTCAATGTTCTAAAATACAAATTGCCACATAAAATAATAAGGCTACTATACATGGCCCTAGCTGACTCCATAATCAGCTACGGAATAAGCAGTTACGGCAGAACTTACAAAACGTACATCGAAAATATATACAAAATACAACTAGCATTAATAAAAGTATTAGTCCCGAAACATACAAAACAAAGATACAAAGCTGAAAACTACCACGGGCTATTTAAATACTGCAGGGTTATAAACGTATATAATAAAATTAAATTTAATATTTTAAATGATGAAAGCCAACAGAGCTTAATAATAAGACAAGACCTCCAGGACTGCGAAAAATAGCAAGCTCAAAAACCTACAACCTTCCAAAAACAAAAAACTCATATGGAAAGAGAACATGGCGATATATCCTACCAAAAATTATTAATAAAATAATAATAAAATAAATAAATAAATTCTTTATTCCAGCCAGATTTACATAAGGACAATAAAAAACAGGCCATATTACACACAAACTAAAAACTAAAAAAAAATAATAAACTCTATAGTACACCAAAGCTTGCGTGATATTGTCGCCACTTCTTATGCACGGGGCTCTGAGTCCACTCGGTGCAGCTACGTAAGATGGTGTTATTAGTGGCTTGGGAGACGCGCGCGCATTGATGCTGACCGCGCACGCAGCAGCGCGGGGAATGTTGACGTGCAGCCCGCGGCGTGCATACCGCTCGCGCTGCAACGCCAAGGAAGATGGAATATTGCGCGGTAGGCGTTATTATACTGAATGCGCATCGCACTCAGTGCAGCTTTGGTGAAATTTGTCCAGAGTTCTACCGTGTATACATTGGCGCAGTAAGTCATAAATAGCAGGCGTTTGACCTCTGCGCTACATCTGTAGAACCTCCGGGCGATAATATTAGCCCGCACGCTCGTTGCTCGACGTTGACGTTCAATGTCATCGCTGTCAGACAGGTCACTTCGCAGTGTATGTCCGAGATATGTCACCTTATCGACTGTGTAAGATCCTTCCGTTCAGTACTAGGGTTGGGACTATAGATGGAGTGTGAGCCGATTCAAACACCATGAAGACTGACTTGTCAGCATTATAAAGAAGGTCGTGTTCACGTGCATAGTTTTCACATACTATAAGCAAGACTCTCATAGCTGTGATGGAGGGTGCCAAGATCACCATATCATCAGCATAGCTGATGTTATTTATCATGGCACCATTCAAAGAGCAGCCCACTTTGGACTCGGTTAACTGCTTACAAAGATTGTCCATGTATAAATTGAAGAGGACTGGAGACATAGATCCTCCCTGCCTAACGCCACATCTCAGAGGAACTGCCAGAAAATTTACAAAAACTATATATAGACACAAACGTCTGCCAGAAAATTTACAAAAACTATATATAGACACAAATAAATTTAGAAAGAAAATCAAGTTGCACTTTATTAATAACCAAAATTATATATAAATTATTAATAAAAACATTCAAATTACACTACCTAGGTTATCCCTTACACATTTAATTAGAAGTAAGATAGAATACTTATGTTAGAAATACATGTCATATAAAAATCTATGGAACACCTCGCCGCCACAGATAAACTCTGCGAGTTTTCGTGGATGGCTCAGAAAATGTTAACTAGCATATAAGTTATATTAAATAAATATAAAAAAAAGAAATGTGTTTTATATTCTACTAGCCTTTGCCCGCGGCTCCGCTCGCGTTTATTCAATATTTGCCCCATTTTTAGCTTGGGCGTTATTTTATGGATACCCCTTATAGCCTATGTGTTGATCAGGGTTACTACGGTAATAATAAAAAAACGCAATTAAATCCGTTGAGTGGTCCTCGAGTTAAAAACGGAAAATACATACAGACAGATAGACAGAAATTCCAAAAATGGTTGCTTCGGCCTCAGTACAATTCCAATGGTAACCCATTTCATTTAAAAATTCGCGTAAATATTCAATTTAAAGACACATTTTCGAGGAGTTTTTTACTACTTTATTATTAGTATCCATAGATAACACCGTTTAATACCCCTTGAAAATGGTGTAATATTCGAAACCGGTTGGGAAAGAAAAATATGCACAAATAAATATACGATGACTTTTGTTTAAATGCATACTGGCGACTAAGTAAGTGGTCAGGACGAAGGTTCAATGACTCCGTTTGCGAAATACGAAAAATATTTTTTTTGCCTGTTCAAGAACAACATCGCTCAACTCAATTATAGGTACGAAGTCTAAATTTAATTTTACGTACTTCCCGGGCAGGGTCATTTTAACCTTGGTCCTGACCACTTACCTTTCTAGTGTGAATTTGGCTATATAAATTAAAGTCACCTTATATGTTTGTATGTATGTTGTATATGTATAGTGAGAATAGTACAGTGAAGAACACATCAAGCTATACCTACACATTTGAGTTAGTACCTTATATCCTTCACCGTAGAGACTAAAGTCGTACCGCAAGTGTATAACTTATTGTGTGTTTCAGTCTCGCGGAGCATGCGCAGTTCATACAAACGAAATACCAAAACCATTTGTAATCATTGATATAGGGTAGTGTGTGTTTATTCCTTGCAGAAGAAGAAAACCAACAGGAGTGGAGCCGCGCACTAATTTCTATGCAAAAAAGTCTATCATTTTCGGTGGGGGACGAGGCAGCGTCGCGGTGCACGCACACTACAAAATACTCAAACACTAGCTTAAACTATACGCACACAATCACATTCACACACAGGGACATCTATCGTTTTTATATAACCGGTATGCCCGCCGGACTCATACCTTTGGCACAGAATGAACACCCTGCTTTGGCAGAGCGGTTCGCCTGTTGGCTCGGACGAACAAACCAACTGGACAGGCCACCAACGCCGGATTGTTCAAGTAGACTCGGAGAACTCGCTTGCTTCGCTCGCTCGTTCAGTTAGTTTATAAGAGGTCAATGAACCTACCTCAAGAATAAAAAAAAATGCTTTATTTATTTCTTTAACTTGCTTAAACATTATAACATTGAGTTGGAGTTCTCCTATTGGGTATGAAAATACCTATAGCAGGAGGCCTCGCTCTCCTATAACTAAAAATACAAAATTAAGTGAAGAAACAAAACATATACTTTCACTTACAGAGGTGCTTAAAAAAATAAAATAATTAGAAAAAAGAATTTTGTTTGTTTGTGTGAAATATGCATACCCCGCCGCGCCGGCCTCAGGTATTATTTTTTAGGCTAAGAGTCAAGGGGCTGGGCCTTGTCTTTTTACTTACCACTATTTAATTGGCACTAGTCATATTTTTTAGGGTTCCGTACCCGGAGGTTTAAAATAATTACATACTGACCGATGGTACCAAAATAACCTTTTGCCGACTTCTTTCTTCCTGAAGTCGGCCCTCTCACATTGGTTTTTGTGTTCAAATGCACCGACTTTTAAATAACATTATGTTTCAGGAAGAAAGAAATCGGAAAAAGTGTTATTTTGGTTCCATCAGTTAGTATGTAATTATTACTTTTAAACTTTTCAGTGAATGTCTGCTATAGAATTCGAAGTCAGATATATTTTTTTTGTTAAAAGTTTTTTTTTTCATCGGACTATGTATGACAATCTGACCAACTTTAAAACTTGACAGGTTTAGCGGGCTGCTGACGCTAAATTCCTTAGTTAATAATATAGATATATAAGGTCCTACAATAATAAGTGAAAATAACTGTAGGGTAGATCATGTATCAAATTCCAAAAGAAGAAAAAAGTTTTTGCTCAAATGATCTTCTTACTTCCCAGTACAAAGTGGTTCAATCAGCCGACTAAATTTCAATGGAAAAGTTAAAAAAAATGACGCGCACAAAATGTTTTTTCGGTGGAATGTGGTCTAATAGGGATACTCTATCATCTGTTAATTTTTTTTGTCTTTGAATTGTAGGACCTTATACAGGTGTCCCAAAAGTCAACGTTATCCCTTGGAGGGCTGATAGGCCAGCTCATCACTGTCCAGAATATCAAAATATGACCTCAGTAAAAAGTCGATAGTTTTCGAGTTATCAATACTTTTATGAATTTCGTGAAATTCGACATCTTAGATGAGTCTTTTCAGTGCAACAGCTACACAATTCCATATTCCAAGATTATAATTTTTGATTCGCAATCTTGAGTAGCCCTGCTATTGATCTTAGTTCAAAATAAAACTAATATGATACACGTTTGTAATTAAAAAAATCATTTTTATTCGAATTATAGGTTTTAAATTTTTTATTTTCTAACTTTGACTCTTCATACTGTGAAAAAAATGTACTACGCTTAACTGGCAAGTAATTTTAAATAATAGGTCATTTAATTTTGTTTCTTAAATAGTAAAACAATTGCCGTGTTTTACTTAAAAAAAAAGTATATTGCTATTCTACTGTAAAAGGAGCTCATCTTAAAAATATTTAAATGCTTAGAAATTCGATTGTGGTAGGTAGTTACTAACAAAAACTAATTTAAATTAGAAGCAGGTGTTCAAACGGCCTGCCACGGCCACCTTTTAGAAGGGAGTGATAGATATTAAATTGCATGAATCAGAGTGAGATAGATAGTAACGCCATTTTACAAGAGTTAAAATGAGATAGTAAGTCTGTAAGTAAGTTTTAAATGGTAGGTTATTCAATGTAGTTTCTTAAATTCAAATCACCTGGCAACCTACAAATCCAGAGAACAAAGCAAAAGTCGTTAGTTTAAAATGAAAGAACCGAGACAAACGCTGCGTAATTAATAATTATGCACAACAAACGAAGTAGCGTAGCACACTGAGCAACAAAAAAAACAGTCAAGTGCGAGTCAGACTCGCATACCTAGGGTTCCGTAAGAGAGATATAAATATTTTTATACCGTACTCGAAATAAAACTCGTAAATGGAAAATTTGATTTTGTCATTTTACTATCGTGAATTTCTCAACCGCTATATTTTTCCTGTAATTTTTAGGTAATCCCAAATTACCATGATTTTTTTCATTTATTTCGGTCCACCAGTTTACGAAATAAGGGGGAGGAAGATACATTTTTTTGTGGTTTTTCAAAGATTTCTCGAAATCAGTGCCAGCAAATATAGTAAAAGTATATATTTTTATAATCAACTCTTTAATATCTACAATTTGATACCCATATTGTATTTTTAAGAATTTATTTTTTATTTTTCTCACTTTAGTATTGGAAATATTTTGAACAATTTAGAATTCTTCAATATTTTATTTGTACCATATTATGTGAATGCTATTTTGTAGAAAATTTCAAGTCTTTATCTTTAACGATGCTAAAGTTATGAGGCTGTGACATACGGACGGACGGACGGACGGACAACGGAGTCTCACCATAAAGATTCCTTTTACCTTTCAGGTACTACGGAACCCTAAAAACAGTGATTACTCTATCTCATTTCATATTTTGTCACTATCTATCTTTGTCTTACTTACAGTGTTACTATCTCACTCTAACACTTGTAAAATGGCGTTACTATCTTTCTCAGTCTGATTCATGCAATACAATATCTATCGCTCCTTTCTAAAGAGTTGCCGTGGCAGCCAGTTTAAGCACCTACTTCTAATCTCAATTAGTTTTTGTTTGTAAATACCTACCACTTAAGTTTAACAAGTGTTTTCATTCGAATTTCTAAGTATTTAAATATTTTTGAGATGAGCTCTTTTTACAGTAGAATAGCAATATACTTTTTTCTAAAGTAAAACATAGAAATTGTTTTACTATTTAAGAAACTAAACTAAATGACCTATTATTTAAAATTACTTGCCAGTTAAGCGTAGTACATTTTTTTCACAGTATGAAGAGTCAAAGTTAGAAAATAAAAAAAATTAAACTTATAATTCGAACAAGAATGATTTTTTCGTTCCAAAAGAAAATCAATAGCAGAGCTTCTCAAGATTGCGAATCAAAAATTAGAATATTGGAATATGGAATTGTGTTGCTGTGGCACTGAAAAGACTCCTCTAAGATGTCGAATTTTACAGAATTCATAAAAGTATAGATAACTCGAAAACTATCGACTTTTTACTGAGGTCATATTTTGATATTCTGGACAGTGATGAGCTGGCCTATGAGCCCTCCAAGGGATAACGTTGACTTTTGGAACACCTGTATAAGGTGACTTTAATTTATGCTGCCAACTCATACTGGAGGCGTGGCAAGTGATGATCAGTAACACGAATCGATAACACTGACTGCTTATTTCGCAAAATAAAATCTTGACGTCCCATAGCAATTGACTCGGGGCTGGGCTTGCGTTTGTAAGGAACACGAAAATAATATACGAATTTCACAAACAGCATCGAACCTTGTTACTGAGCACTTACCGAGTCTTCAGTAAGAATTTAGGTGCATAAATAAAAGTCACCTTATATACTCGTCTCAAATGTACTCAACCCAAATGTATGAAATAGCTGATATTTTTTTCACGATTTCAGTGTTGGCTCCATAGTAAAAGTTGTTCATATGGACGAGTACTATCACCAGTTTTCGTTAACAAAATGACTTAAATTTAATGTTGTATAACGTTCCAATATTATGCAGACTATGTATGTCCGCATGTTTGTTTGTTGGCTTAATGTCCACAGACACAGACTAATTTTCAGATTTTATAAAACTGTTGCGACGTACTTTACGTGCGTGTTTTTTTTACAAGTTCGGAACCACCCCCGCGCCTTGATATTCAACCTATTTATAACCCAATATTAAAATATCAGTCTTTAGAAAACTGTTGGATTTTGGTCCCTCAACTCTAGGACTATTACCTAGTCTCCCTCCAGTATAAATTTGATATAAATGTTTATCAAATCTCATCGTTAATCAATCCTTGTCGCGATTTTAATTACATATTTAATAATGTTTAACGTAATTGGTAATTTCATGTTCTGATCGATAAAGTCATAGAGTGTGAAATAAGAAATTTAAGATAGGAGCGAGGAGGAGCGAGTTAGGTTGCTTGTGATTATAAATTCGGGAACCGAGCGAAGCGGAGCGGAGCGATGCGACCCCTTTAGTTAACAGATTTCACTAGATATTCGTGGCCATATTGTGGAATGAATCATTTCATGATCTGCTCAAATACAGTAGAATCCGGATATAACGACGGTCAAGGGACCGGCGATATTACGTCGTACTAACCGGAAGACGCACTAAACGGCCAATAATTTAAGCTTTTTTTATATAAGAATTTAGATTAATTTCTATTTAAATAAAAAATATATGTATCAAAATTAACAAAAAGTAACTTTAATGATACAACATTGCATGTTTTGCCTTTTTCCTCAATGGACTATGGATGAAATTACATAAAATATGTATGTACATAATGTTGTATGTATTTACTAAAGTACGAAGTCTGTTATTTTAGTTTGTTTGTCACCGATTTTTGTTCGATAGTAAGAACTTCGTACAGGAGGTGGGGGGCGAAAGGGAATCGGGGCGGCGAGGTATTGTTTGTGCATAAGTGTTGTAAACAAAACACTGCAGCACGTCGTTCTAACCGGACGATTTATTGTCAAAATAGGTATAAACCGGAGTCGTACTATACGGATATGTTTTCATAATAAGTCTATATGAATGAAACCAACCTAGAGCTTGCGTTTTCGTCGCTAAAAACGGATAGACGTATAAACGAAGTCGTTATATTCGGATTCTACTTATTGTCAAATCCAGAGATGATTTCTCTGCATTTGACGTGTACATCACAACATCACATCTCAGTTCATCTGACCATCTAAATTATAACGTGCCATGCCAGCCCAGCCGGCCGACTAAATAATAGTACAGTATATAAATAAATACTTAATTATGTACCGCGCAAATATAAGGTCAGCGCAACGGGTTATCATCGCATAATGTCACTAAATTTAATTCTTATAACTTTATTCTCTAAGGTTTGTATTGCATTGGCTCAATGATGACGCCACATAACGGCTACACGCGGCGCAGGTGGGTTGCGGGGAGTGCGGTGTGCGCTTCATTCCCCCTCCGCGCCGCACCGGTCTAGTCTGGGTCACCATGGAGTAGCATAATAATAAATAGAGTAACAAGCTGTCGAATTAGTATGCGTTTTAATTTTAGATTATCAAATGTAACTCTATTTATCATTCTTGGAATATACGTAATAAGTAAGTATACAGTTCAGATCATATTTTAGCCGGAAATTAATGAAAGTTTCCTTTTGCATTTTACGGGGCTTCACCCCGCGGGAACTGCGTTTGAAATCGTTTTTGAATGGCTTTATACGTTATTTAGTAATGGTTCATTATAAATATTAAAAAATATATATGTAAATACAGAATGGCCGGGAAAGAGACTTCCAAATTTTTTTTTTGGCTGCCTTACATTTAGGGATATCCGAATCACCTCCATGTATGTTCCGCAACTTTAGTAATTTAAAAGATATGATTATTTTAAATAATTTATAATAATTTTCACCTGAAATTAGTTTTGATTTTTTCTCTTTTTCCATTTAATATTTGTGAATGTTTTTTCGAGGTTGTTTATGACAACTATGTGAGTAACTACCTTGAAAATTATGGTTTACCTAGGTCTTGTTCAACATGACTAAGATTTAGTCGAAAGTTCAAAATTACTGTTGATTGGTCATTAACTAGCCTTCAAAGTTAAGGAGGAACTTTTTATGTAATTTTTATTTAATTTATGATTTTATTTTATAAAAAACTATTTGATTATGATTAAAATTAATTTATTTACTGCAAGTAATCGAAGTGCCACCCTCCAACAGAAATGCACAACCTACACCTACGTAAGAAATTTTGTTTTAATTACCTAAAAGCTACACTGTTGCTTCTTGTAACATTTCCAGCTTCTTCAATTTTCTCCCTTAGCTCATTTTCAGAAGAAGCTTACTGTGCGTATGCTATTTCCTTAAAGTAAACCCAAACAAAAAATCCATGGGGTTGAGGTCAGGAGAGCGTGGAGGCCAGTCGATTGGTCCGCGTCTTCTGATCCACCTGTTAAGGTATTTTTTATTTTTTTTATTTAGGATAATTTTAGGGAAATATTACACGCACAAGAAGCATCTTGTGAAAATGAGCTGAGGGAGAAAATTGAACAAGCTGGAAATGTTATAAGAAGCAACAGTGCAGCTTTTAGGCAATTACCATGAAAATTTCTTGTATAGGTGTAGGTTGTGCATTTCTGTTGGAGGGTGGCACTTCGAAAACTTGCTGTACCTAAATAAATTAATTTTAATCATAATCAACTGTGTTTGAATAAAATAAAATCATAAATTAAAGAAAAAATACAAACATTTATTAAGTATTTTAAAAAAAGTTACTCACTGACTTACAGAAAAAAAGGCCAATTGAGGTCTGGTTTTTTTAAAAAGTTTTTGTTGCTGAAAGGCAATAGCAGTTTTTGGAATTACTTTGAAACCACTGACTTTTATATTTTTTGAAATTTTAAGACTATTATGATTGAACAATAATTTTGAAATTTCGACAAAATTTTAGTCATGTTCCACAAGACCTAGGTAAACCATAATTTTTAAGGTAGTTACTTACATAGTTTTCATAAATAACCTCGAAAAAACATTCACAAATATTAAATAGAAAGAGAGAAAAAACCAAAACTAAGGTCAGGTAAAAATTATTATCAAAATCATTTAAAATAATCATATCTCCTAAACTACTAAAAACCGTGGAACATATATATATATATATTTGTCCTACGATAAATAAATAAATATCTTTCAAAATACTTTAAATGCAGTAAAAAAAGGATTATAATGATTTAACTTTCTCAATTAAAAAGCGACAACGTTAATACTCATACATACATATAAACAAGGTGACTTTTATTTATACAGCTAAACTCATACTGGAGGCTTGGTAAGTAATCAGTAAAACTTTTTGTTAACTTCGCAAAATAAAATCTTGACTTTTCATAGTAATTGACTCATGGCTGGGCTTGGGTTTGTAAGGAACACAAAAAGAATAATTTACGAATTTCACAAAAAGGGTCATCGAACCTTGTTACTGAGCACTTACTGGGTCTTCAGTAAGAATTTGGCTACATAAATTTAAGTCACCTTATATGTATAGGGTGAAATTAAATCAACCGACCAAATTCATACTGGAGACTCGGTTGGTGATCAAGAACTAGGTTGAGTAATCCTTTTGGCCAATTTCGAAAAATTATTTTTGACGGGGCAAAAAAAATTTTTTTTGGAATTTCACCTGGAGGGTCATTAAACCTTGTTCCTGATGATTAACCAAGTCTCCAGTATGAATTTGGTCGGTGGATCTCATTTCACCTAGTATAAACAAGCTATAAAAATCCAACAATATTTTTAAAACAAGCTGCTAATTTAGCTTACTGAAGCGCCTTAAATTTTTTTTTTAATTTTACATATAAGTACCAAGGTCTAAAGTAATTTTGGTTTCAATATGTTTGGCTACGTGAGTCTATGTACCTATAAAAATATCTACCTTCTATAATCAGAGCGTTGCCAGATCTATGTGTACTATGCGACCAAGCCAATTAGACGAATTAACAGAACAAAAATCCCCTTTAACGAGAGGTAATAAGGTATTTATTTACCATTCGTCTAACTGTCTTTGTCAAGTAGTTAGTACTACAACATTGCTGACGACCGCCGACCCGCGTTCAGCTATTTGGCAATGTCTTCAAGTCCCGTTTATGAGTCTAGATTTGTGGACATTTGCCAAACGTTTGAATGCATCGAAAATGAAGCATTTCTCAATTCTTTAGAGATCACGAATAGGTTCTATTTTGCTAGACCGACTTCTGAAGATTTTATATTTATTTTAATCTTGTCAACTTACAAAATATCTAGTAAAATGGAAGCAAATTTTTTGATCTTGTAACTTAATCACTTTATCTTATGGGCTTTTTCGTGACCTACGAGAGCATAATATCACATATAACATCATATGTATAAGCGGAAAAAAAATCTTTCTTTTTACTTATCCTTTTAATAAAAAACTCTACCAAATGAGGGTAGAGACTTGACCCTTCGATCAAATTTGATCGAATACTCGGCCTCTCTTGTATTTATTCATCATCGTAATAAATCGAATACTTACTGTTTAAAAAATAGTGCTCATATTTTAACATATATATAATATCTCAAACTCTTACATTGTTTTCCACTTTTTTAGCTCTCTACATTCTACATACTCTAATCTTGTGAGCCTCAAATCAAACTCAACCAAACCAACACTGCGTGCGGAAAACGAACGAACGATACTAGTTGTTTGTTGTCCTTTATTTTATCCAAGGTGTGACTCAGTGCACGCACACACACATAAACTGTGAAATCTGGCAACGTTGCACAACTAGCACCGCTCGCCCTTCCCCGCCCCGCGACCGGCGCGGCGTCATTAATACCAGGGTTGCCAGAGGTATGAGAATTTTCGTACATGTATGCGAATATCAACTCATGTACGATGTACGAGGCAAACCAGGGTAAGGTAAAGGTAAAGGGAATTTGAGGTTTAAAGGCCGTTCTATGCAAAGTAAGCTTTAGTTAAAACCTATATAAAAAGTAGTTGAAAAAGTAATGTGTGTACAGTTAATATTTTGTCACAAATTTTAAATTAAATTGGTTATTATTAGTACTGTACTGAAGCCAAAACTACAATTTTCAGAATTTTTGTCTGTACGTAACTTAAACAACGGATTTGGACGCAGTTTTCTTTATTAAGTATCATCGTAGTAACCCTGGTTTACATATAGGCTTATAAGGGGAGTTGATAAAAAGCGCCCAAGCTAAAAACAGGGCAAAGATTAAATAAATAAAGAAATAAAAAAGAATCGCTGGCACCGGGCGAAAGGCTAGTCAAGAATAAACTTGCAACTAAAACTGTAAAAAGTGCAATAAAATCTCGGTCTAATAATTGTTGCTTCGCTTTTAAGGTGGTAAAACCGAATCTAGGTGCAAAATGCACACCAAAATATTGTTTTCCTTGCTTTTGAATTAAAAGTACGCAAAAACTGCGTTTTAAAGCAATTAGCGGAAATTGAATAAATAAATTATACACAAATTCTTGTACTTTTATTCCACATATATTTATTTTTTTAATTGAATACTAATAATTAGGGTTCTCGCACTAAGACTTGTTATTTTATACCTTACATTTTGATAACATTCGATGACAACGATAAATACGCTTTTAAGTTTGTTAATTCAATGCAATCAAAATGTAAATCATAAAATGATAGAATTTGAATGTAAACCCTTAATTATTACTGATCAATTTTCGCTAATTACTTTAAAACGCAATTTTTGCATACTTTTTATTCAAAAGTAAGTAAAACAATATTATGATGTGCATTTTGCACCGAGATTCTGCTACAGAAAAGCATTAGGAATAGGATAACAGATCGTGTCATATCAAACTGCAGCGGCTACCCCAACACGTAAATTGGATAAGGAGCTAACACGTTAATAAAAAAACATTCTGTTTTTAGGTTACTTTTGTTAAAATTATATAAAAAAATGAAGGTACAATACGAGAATATTTTAAACGATACGAGAATTATACAGCTAAAGTACGAGAATCAAACTAAACCCATCTGGCAACCCAGATTCATACACCGCGCAGCGCCCCGCGATGTTGACGTCAGAGCCAGCCAGTAGTGTCGCTTATTATGTGCTCGCTTGGAGTTGATTCTTCGCTCGATTTCATTACGTGCTAAATGTGCGATTTTTTACCAATTCTTAATTCTATGTATTAATCACAAAATAATGAGTGAGGGTGAATATAAAATACTCCTAGGTGTCCAAAGGTTCTTCCGAGGTGAAAAAGACTTTGGTGTCGTAGTGCCGGTTGAAGAACTGTCAAAACGATTTCGTTTGGCGACTGGAGTTAACGCATCGGAAATCGATACAAAAAGTGAAAGTGAGCGTGAATTACTAGAGAATATCTTGAAGTTTATGAAAGACGAAGCAACGAATGGTATAAGCACCCCCGTAGGGTTTCAGAAAAAAAGATTTCTTTTGGCGACAGGATATAATATGTCATTTATCAAAACTCCTTTCCAGAGAAAAAATACTCATTCTGAACTGTCGATTGAGAATTTTAAAAACGAGCAGCGCTGCACGAGCCCAGATATCAATAATGCAGCGTTTCCCGATATAAAAGTAGTTGTGCAATCCTCTACAATTTGTGCGATAAATGATATAATCCAGCTAAGAGAAGCAAATACTATAAACAAACTTTTGGAAGTAGCCACCGCCAAATTAAAATTTCAATGGTCTTGTGACGTTTTAAGAGAAATTGTTACGGAAAAACTAGGCTATCAAATTAGAGTTACTGGTAACAAAGAGTATATTTTAAAAACGAGACCTAATTTATGTCATGAATCACTGATGAAGAAATTAATGAAGTTTGACTCGAAGCCTTTCGCCACCACCGATAACTTAACTAAGTCTAAAATAAGAAGTGTTATCCAAAACAATGGATCACGAAATATGACAATACTTTTAAAAGAAGTCAGGGCCCAATTAGATCTTGATTTAACGAGTGAAGATTTATCAGACATTGTTGTGAAAAATCTGGGATATCGAATCAAAAATAATAACGGCATAGAATATTTAATGGATAACCCAATGATTGCCGCGGGCAGAGCTAAATATTTACGAAAAATGAGAGAGAATGACCAGCTTCCCGCAGGGATTAAAAGACCAGTTATTTATGTCGGTGAAACGATATTCATTCCTTCAAATATTAATGAGTTTTGGGACAATAAATCGAAAAGATGGGCAATCGCACACGCAGGAGAAACTAATGGATTCGTGGAAGGTGCAGATTTAGTGTACAATGTCAAAATAACTCATTCCAAGGATCAGCTAATGGATGCCAGTGAATTTTCTGGCTGGATATCAATTGAACTCTTACGTAAACTTCCAATAAATAGTATTATTGTCATAAGCAATACTGCTGCTCATCACTGCCATGAAGAAAATTTACGACCACAAATGTCGTATGAAAAAGATGTTATGATAAATTGGTTAAAAAGAAATAAAATTGAATTTGAGCAAAATATGACCAAGAAAGAATTATTCTACTTAATAAGGACAGCCTGCCAACTAAAAGTTTATACTGTAGATCAAATGCTAAAGAAATTTGGCCACGAAGTCTTAAGACTGCCACCTTTTCATGATGACTTGAACCCCATTGAGTACATTTGGCAGTCTCTGAAAAATAGGATTGCTGAAAGGCAGTCATTTATAAAAAACCCGAAGGATTTTTGCTTGGAAGTACTTAAAGATTTGGGAGTTAACGCATGGAAGAAAGAAATTATGCGTGTAAATAAAATCAGAGATATGCTTTGGGAAATTGAGATGGAGGAAGAGAATCAGAAGTTAGAACACCTTCTTTTTGACGACAGTTATCCTGAATTTATAGCTCACGATCCATTTATTAAACTAGCTGACGATCCGTCTAATGAATTGCAGAACCGAGTTCAGATTAAAGAAGAATTAGATGAAGATATTGATATTGAAGAACACGTTCTAGG
Source organism: Ypsolopha scabrella (assembly GCA_910592155.1). NCBI lineage: Eukaryota > Metazoa > Arthropoda > Insecta > Lepidoptera > Ypsolophidae > Ypsolopha > Ypsolopha scabrella. The sequence continues at coordinate 18,573,223 of OU342982.1, forward strand.
TAATGAAGTTATAACACATAAATGTAAAGATGACGAAGATGAAGACATGAACGAAGAATTGGATAGACCGAGGAGTAATCCGTCTGTTGAGGACAGAATCCATTTTGAAAAAGAATTAGATATTGATGTTGAACAATTCGTTCTAGGTGCTAAAATTATAAGACATCAATGTGAAGATGAAGATACTGACGATGAATTGGCTGGACCGAGTAATAATTCGTCTGTTGAGAACAGAATTCAGATTAAAGAAGAATTAAATGAAGATATTGATGATAATGTTCTGGATGCTGAAATTATAAAACATCAATGTGGACATGATGAAGATGAAGATACTGACGATGAATTGGCTGGATCGAGTAATGATTCGTCCGCTGAGAACAGAATTCAGATTAAAGAAGAATTAAATGAAGATAATGATGATAATGATAATGTTCTAGATGCTGGAATTATACAAAATCAATGTGGAAATGATGAAGATGAAGATACTGACGATGAATTGGCTGGATCGAGTAATGATTCGCCTGTTGAGAACATAATTCAGATTAAAGAAGAATTAATTGAAGATATTGATGTTGATGAGTACGTTCTAGGTACTGAAATTATAAAACATTATAGATGATGAATTCGTTTAATTAACTGCTACTATTTTGAATTTGAAACACCAAAAACACGACGCAGCATAATACTTTTATGTACTCGTATATAGGTAGATTAAAGTGATGTTGAAAACTTTACCAAACTTTTTTATTCATAAACAACGACCGAACAGAGCGTTTATTGTGGCATTATTTTTGACGTGCTATTGATTTTCAAGATTTTGTTCATAGCTTGATCTGTGCAAAGCGATATAAAGTTAGTAAATTAACTTCATCAAGGGAAAACTATAAAATATTATGTTTTCATTAAAAATCAATGTATGCGTTACGGTACAGAACAATATTCTTCCATTGTTTCCAATGCTTTCAAAACGACGACGTCTGTCTAGGACGGCGATTTTGGCATAAAAGACTGTGATTTTGAAAAGCTTTTCATACAAAAATTAATAAACAAAATAAAAATCATTTTTACGTACGTATCCCTATAATGCCCTACTAAGCTGAAAAGCGGTATCACAACTGCGTTTTCGAAATGAAAATAAGGATGAAAATAAAACAACGTATTTTTGTTATATGCCGCCTTTTAGCCATGTGCCCGTGAAACATATCGCCTGAATAGCCGCCAGGATTTTAGAATACCGGCTGTGAATAAACTAATATTTTTAAATGAACTTATATACTCTAATAATGTAACGATACTGAAGTACTATTCCAGAGAAAGTAGGACTCGCGCCTTCCCGCACATAACACAAACAACCCCCCCCCCCCCCTGCCGTCTAATCGGTTGTTTATGAAAATGTGAAAAAAATACCTATATGTTAGGGGTAGTACTAGAAGAAGATAGGGTAAACCTAGGTTTACCCGGGTAATGTTATACAAAACTTCGGGGGTGTTTATTAACATTTGTTTATTTGAATGTTTATTAACATTTGAATCTAACACGCTCCTCCTCGCTTCGCTCGTCGTCGCATCTATTTTAGACTTTTTTCAGACTTTACCGGTAACATATACAATGAAGTTAAAAGGAAAACTATCACAGCTAGTTAGGCGCCAAACTTTTAGTCCCCTCTAAACACGACAAAATGTATGGGCCGTTATTTAGGAGAGCAACTTCCGAGCGACTAGAAGTTTGGCGCGATCTATAAGGTCCTATAATTCAAAGTGAAAACAAAAAAATAACAGATGATAGAGTATCCCTAATAGAGAACATAGATACCACCGAAAAAAATTTTTTGTGCGCGTACTTTTTTTTTGCCTTTCCATAGAAATTTAGTCAGCTGATTGCACCACTTTGTACTGGGAAGTGAAAAAATTACATGAGTAAAAAAATTTTTCTTCGCCTGGAATTTGATCAGTTACATGATCTACCGTAGGATTATTTTCACTTATTATTGTAGGACCTTATATATTATTAGACCAACTTATAAAATGTACAGGGCAACTACGGAACCCTACACTGCGCGTAGCCGGTTTTTGAAACTGTGTTTCAACAAATTACAATAGATAGGGTTCTGAAAATAATACATGTTATAGAAGGCCTTTCCAAGACAATGACAAAGCATAAAAGACGTAGAGAAAAGATCGCTTCATTGGAAAAAGATACTACAACTAGGCTGTTTCTTTTGTTTACAACTATTAGCACGCCAAAACTAATAAAGTAAAAAACCCGGACAAGTGCGAGTCGGACTTGCTCCCTGAGGGTTCCGTTAAAGACTATATTTTTTGTGATTTAATTACAACTGTATAGTTTTCAGATTTTTCTCTATATTACTATTACTTGCCAAATTTCATCACACTAATATTATAAATGTGAAAGTTTGCGTGTGTGAGGGTGTGTGTGTTGTGTATGTTTGTTACTCTTTCACGCTGAAACGGCTTGACGGATTTGGATGAAATTTAGAATGGATATATAGCTTATACCCTAACTTAACGCATAGGCTACTTTTTATCCCGGAAAAAGCATGTAGTTAAACCGAATAACACGCGAGCAAACACCCTTGAGAGTGTCGAAATATACGTTCTTTGTCGCATAAACGGCCGTATCTTTTTTTCACGTTATTTGTTATTTGATTTTTTTACAGCTTCAAGGGACTGTAAACTTGAGTTTATGGTTTTAATTTCAACTCGATACCTTCACGCACTCCCGAAATAAAGGGTCTTGACAGACAGCTCGGACGGATGGCCGGACGGACAGACAGACGGACCAACAAACAAAGTTATCCTATAAGGGCTCAGTTTTTTTCTTTTGAGGTACGGTATCCTAAAAATAACAACATTTGCTGTCTTAGACACATGAACTATCGTTGTATAAACATATAATGGGCAACCACATTATGTTTTAGTTATCGAATCCGGCCCGTAACGGATTTTTATACGGCCCGCGGAACAATTTAAAATCCGTCTTTACCGGAAAGTCGCAACCCCACCAAAAACAAAAATGTGAAAAAGGGGCTAGTTCAGTACAAAGACAGTGCAGAAATGTCGGCTTCGCCAAAAAAGAATTGAGATCACATTGGGTGCCGAGGCTTATGGAGACTCCTTCAGTCATAACTGCAATAATATACAATGTTCTTCACTTATTTTAACAAACACATAACATCTCCAAACAGTCATTCCGACTGCAGGCTAGAATCCCGTTTTATAGATTCAAATGGTTTATTTGTAAAATAGATACATAAAGTATACGTTTTACATGTCAAATCTAATCTGTATAAAAATAATATTTTATGATGAAACAAATATGATATGGGAAATATATAAAAATACTATATTTAAGTTGGGCTACTAAAGTTATGCAATTGCATAAAATAAAGACTTATTGGAATACGAATATTATTATAACTACACAATGCAATTAATATATAAGTTGATAAATAAACTGAATAGACCCTAAATAAATATAATGCCTAGCCAAATATATACTAACATAAGTAAGAAATTAAAATATTGTATAGACATACCTACATAATTCAATGAATAAATAAGTTAATAGATAAATAAACTATAAATAGATATAATGCAAAAATCCGCCCATTCGATTAATCTTGCTAAGAAGAATGGCAAGAAACTTAGCAAGATCATGTCTTTTTTATCAGTATTTTTTTTCTGAATATGGCTCAATACTATTACTGTTTTTGTTAACTTATATAAAATAATACTAAACAATATAATTAAAAAAGGATAAAAATATAAAAGACACAAGGAAATTGTGTCATGAGGAAAAAAATATATATATCTTAGTCTACCTGTCTAATGAGGTAGTAGATAAGTTAAAATACTAAGTAAAACATCAACCACCTGTCTCATATAGTTTATCACTTTATAGGTATGTAACGGACGGACAAACAGCAGCAGCCGTTTCGCCCTTTGGACGCGGAACCATAAAAAACAGCAGCAATGCGCAGTGTTGCCACCTCAATTTTATTTTTGTCGCTAGATTGTTATAAGAAACTCACCAGATTACCTTAGATAAGATTCTATCAAAATCTCGCCAAATGTACGGAATACCAGTTTGAAAAAAGTCGCTAAAATGTATGAAATGTCCGTTTTATCAAGTCGTTAAATCGACTACGATTAATTCCGCTAGATCTAGCGACAAAGTCGCTAAATTGGCAACACTGGCAATGCGGCTGCGTCTATACGTGACTCTCTCCCAAGAAACATTTTAGAAATCTATATCTATTTATCTATATCTAGATATCTACTTACTTATATATCTTATCTAAAAAAGTCATGTGTGTACATTTAATATTTTCGTGAAATGGTTGTTTTGTTTTGTTGATATTGTAGGTACTGAGGCAAAATCCAAAATTTTTTGAATTTTTATCTTTCTGACTGTCCATGTGTCTGACTCTGTATGTTCCGTTTTAACTCGAGAACCACGCAACGGATTTGGATGCGGTTGTTTTATTATCATCGTAGTAACCCTGGTCAACACAATAGGCTATATTAAGAAGTGTTCATAAAATAACGCTCAAGCCAATAACGGGGCCAAAATCGAGTCGCGGACAAAGGCTGGTAGACTATAAAGATGTTGATAAAACAACGTCCAAGCCGAAAACGGGGCAGTATTAAATAAAAAAGGCTAGTACAAAATAAATCTAATCCTTTCTGGGCGAACATGCATCAATTATATGTTTCACTAACCTTTCGCCCGCACCTCTGCCCGCGTTTATTCAATCTATGCCCCGTTTTCAGCTAGGGCGATATTTTATCAACACCCCATATATCATATAATATGTTGACCAGGGTCACTATGATGATGATAAAGAAAATCGCGTTCAGATCCGTTAGGTGATTCTGGAGTTAAAAGGGAACATACATACAGTTACACACATATACATACAGACAAAAATTCTAAAAATGGTAGTTTTGGCTTCAGTACCTATAACAGTTTCATTTAAAATTGAAAAAAATATTCAAATAAATATAAAACAAACATCAATAAATAATATCTACCATAAAAAATAAATTCACCTACCTTTGAATAAAATACCTACAATTGAATAATAGTAGCTTATGCTACGAGAGCGTAAAGGAGGCAATAGCTTGTACGAGGAACGATTTAAAATACGAGCGATAAGCGAGTGTTTTTAACGTTACGAGTAAGTTATTGCCCTTACGCACGAGTATCATACTACGTTGTTCAGTGCATGCACAGTGTGAGTAAATAAATTAAATGTAATTATATAAACAAAGAAACAATAAATACATACTGCAAATGAACTTTAGGCGGGCATTCTTTTTCTTTTTCTTTGCACGCAAGTTGCCGACTTGACGGAATTAAGCTGCTTTCAGTTTGATGCGTTAGAAGGCTGCTTTCAGTCATACATAACATGAACTCGACTCCACTAGCTTATTCTACATAATAATGTAAACAACAATGGCTGCCCGATATTGTCTATTCTTTAGATATTGTTATAGTAGGTTTTTTTTTAAATGTCGGTATCAGCTTAAGAACTTATCTTCCAATGAATGGCATTGTTCTATTGTTAAGTTCCACCACTAATTAGCAGTGCCCAACAAAACGCATAAACAACAAAATATTTTATCTTAATAGCAACTTTAACGCCTGAACAAAAAGGCTCAAATTTGAACGGCATCGCATTCGAGATATTATTTTTTGAAATTGAAAGCGGCAGCAAGGTACAGGCACAGTGTAAAAACATATTTTTAAATTATGGTACAGGTGTGATACAGGGTGAAACGATTTAAGATTTTTACGTAATTTTATAATTTTTAAACCATGGCACAGGTGTGATACAGACTGAAACGATTTAAGATTGTTACATAATTTTATCATCATCATCATCATCATCATCATCATCATCATCATCATCATCATCATCATCATCATCATCATCATCATCATCATCATCATTATCATCATCATCATCGTCATCATAAATACTTTATTGCACAAAAAAATAAGTACAAAAAGGCGGACTTGATGCATTAATTAATAAATAATTAATTAATTAACTTAATTAACTTAATTTTTTATATGCATGTTATTAAGAAAAACAGTATTTAAGTTTAAAAATGTTCAGTTGTCTCTTTTGAAACTTTAATTAAACACAAATTTGTTGTTTATTAAATAACTATATTTACTTATACTTATATAATTCCAATAAAGCCAGTAAGTACCTACAAATGCAAAAAAAAATGCATGGCTGCAATCTACGGTAATGATTGTAGTTACATTTAAAATTACATGCATTACATTTTTGTACCTCTTATTCCCGCTAAATCAGAGTCCATATACACAGCCGGGGTCGTTATCGAACACACTTTTCACAAAAATCTAAATAGTAGGTAAGCAATCAAAATCCTATGAACGTAGGACAGGGTCAAATTTATGAAATATCCAGAACAAAACAGAGAAGTATACGATATTAAGATCCGAAAGCCATTACTTAATCATCCTGTAACTGACACACAAAATGGCTGCCGCTTCCAATTTCAAAAATTAAATCTGATGCGTTGGCGACTTGGCGTTAAAATTTGAGCCTTTTTTTAGGTGGTAAAGTTGCTATTAACATACAATATTTTGTTGTTTAAGCGTTTCGTTATGCACTGCTCATTTAGCGGTTGAACTTAACAATAGATGACAATGCCATTCATTGGGAGATAAGATATTAAGTGGATTCCGACATAAAAAAAAAATCCTACTATAACAAGGAAGACTGATCGATAACATTGTATTTTTCTTAAATATTGTATAAAGAATGCAAGTGATCAGTATCGTTTTGCGAACTTCAAACTTTTTGTCTTTTGGCATTATAATCAAAAAGTTCTTATTCATATTACGATTAAATGAGGTTACCCACCAAGAAGTTTATTTTAACCAGATCCTCCTTGTTACCTATATAAGGTGACTTTAATTTATTCACCCAAATTGTTAGTGAAGACTCGGTAAGTGCTCAGTAACAAGATTCAATGACCCTTTTTGTGAAATTCGTAAATTATTCTTTTCGTGTTCCTTACAAACGCAAGCCCAGCCCCGAGTCAATTACGAGGAGACGTCAAGATTTTATTTTGCGAAATTAGCAAAAACTGTTATTGATCCGTGATACTGATCACTTACTAAGCCTCTAATAAGAGTTTGGCTGTATAAATTAAAGTCACTTTAAATACATATATTATGAAAAGAAATTAAAAATTAAAATCAGGCACTAAGTGGTGGATTAAGTATCATCAGAATTTTCAATTTGTAAAGTTACCCTACCTACGCAAAATGACGTCTAAACAGTTTTCATATCATCAGCCCACGAACACATCAAACTGAAACACTAGTCTAGCATCAAACCATATCGAGCTCGATGGCGCTTGATACAGTGCCCTGTCTCACTCTTTTGATCTACCTAAAGAGGGACGGACAGTGTATATCGAGCTTTCAATGTTGAGCCTAGTTCTTGCACTAGCATTTTACTAGGATATTTATAAGTAAAACGTCCAGATACAGCTTGATCTTATATTGATCCGTTCCACAAGTACAGTAGTAATAGTAGTCATGTTGCAAGGTCGCAGACGCAAAAGAGCGCGCGTCCACCGCGCCGGTGGTTTTATCCACCCTGTCGCCCTCCTCCGTGCTCCCCGCTCCCTCCTCGGTCGTCCAGCAGCCGCCACGATGAATATTGAACAGTTCGATATGGTCTACTATGCTAGGTACCCAGCTCATTTCTGTCAAGTATATCTAACTATTTCGATAAATTAAAAAAATAACACAAGGTAACAAAAACGGACTTTTTTGTTGTTGTATGAATTATTTTTTGGTTTTCTTAGAGTAATATGTGGGCTGAATCTGAATCTGAAGTCACATTTTCTCAATCAGCTCGTAATATATTTATCTAAGACAGGTTCAATTTTGAAAAATCGAGTGTTTTTACTACTTTTGGTAGGTTTTCACGCTTGAAACGATTAGTTTTTCGGCTTTAAATTTTAATAACAATTTTTCTTAATGTTTCTTTTTAATAGAAAGATAAAAATATTCATGAAACCAATTGTAGTTTTTAATTTAAGAGCACAAAACAATCACACACGATTATTCATAGAAAAACTTAACATGAAATGTATGGACAGAGTATGCTCCTACGGAATTATTGTTTATTTGGAAAAACAAGGATCAATCACAAATTCTGTTATTTTCGGCATGATACCATATTGATAAAGATCTTGTAATGATGAAAAACAAATCTGTAAAACAAATGGTAATAAGTGCAAAACCTCTTCAGAAATCTTAAAAAAACGTATAATTTCTATACTTAAAGTAGATTTAACCAAAATGAAGAGCTGATAGAAGGAATCTGAGTTCAGGTTGGAATTCAGGACCCAATTTCGTATAGGAATTACAAAAAAACATTCAAACAACAAAAACCATGTTGCCCTGTGTAATACATACCTCAGACATGGCTGTATGAGCTAAGTTTTATTTGCCTTCCCACTATGTAGGGAAACAAAACTAAAAAAAAAATTAAAAAAAAAATCAAATCATTAAACACTCGTGCGGTAAAGTTGACTTTGACAACGGATTAGACGCGTATAAAACAGAACTTTACGAGCTCTTGCATTGAAAAATTAATTTAAAGCCTATAAATAAAAATGGGTATTATGTAACGTTGTATCGGTTGCCAACTGGATGCCATACACTCAAAACAGAGATAAAAGCTGAACTTTCAATGTTGCCAATTGCCATCAATGTGTATTGAACTGTTCATGAACTGTGACGTCACTTTAAGTACGGACGTATCCATAGATAGTCGAAAATCGATAGTGTATCTATGTTTTAGATGTTTGGCAACCAGTTGGCAACCGACTCAAATATAAGGCGACTTTAATTTATGCAGCCAAAATTTTACTGAAGACTCGGTAAGTGCTCAGTAACATGGTTCGATGACCCTTTTTGTAAAATTCGTAAATTATTCTTTTTGTGTTCCTTACAAACGCAAGCCCAGCCCGAATTACATACTATGGGACGTCACGATTTTATTTTGTGAAATTAGCAAAAAGTCTTATCTATCCGTCATCCTGATTACTTACCAAGCCTCCAGTACGAGTTTGGCTGCATAAATTAAAGTCACCTGGGTGTAAATAGACTGCGACCATTACATGATACCACATATTCTACCGACCCTACTGAACCACTTTTCCCAAGAGTCATACCCGCGGATACCCTTAGTTTAGGAAATAATTGAGTTAGGGTTTGAGTGTTAGGGTTCACGCATTTTTGTTTGGAACTCAATTATTTCGTAAACTAAGGTTGTCCGCGGGTATGACTCTTAGGAAAAGTGGTTCAGTAGGGTCGGTAGAATATGTGGTTTCATTTAATAGTCGCACTCTATTTACACCCGGTATACATAGTCTAGGGGCAGATCGCTGCCCCTGTTTTTAGAATATGCATATATGCACGTATTATAAGTATCTAAAAATAGTATAGTCTTTGTATACTTACCCGGAACGGTATTCTCAACCCCCTTTCACGATGGGACGTAAAAATCTTCGGTGAAAGTAGGGTGAACAGTGATACTCTACACACGGAAGCACCTCTGACAACCCATCGTGGATATATTGTGCGTCGTGGTGATATATTTGTTACGGGTAAAGCCTGAAGTCGACGTGCGACGCGACGACGAGGAGCGTGTTCGGTAGGGCCTTTACCCCGGTGCACGATAATCTTACTGAGCGATTTTGAACTTCACTATGTTGTCAGAAAGTCTACATTAGAATGCTCGCTTCGCGCACTGGCGGCACGCAAAATCAGTGAATTTTAGAGGTTTTTCTGGATTTTACGAAAAAGTATTTGACGTAGGAGTTTTTCCACCTGGCATTGGAAAATAACCCATGTTTTATTGTTATATGAGTAATTTCAGACATAAAACTCAAGCCGATTAGACATAAAACGAAATAATAACTTAAAAAGGCATCATTTTCAAGAACAAAATCTATCGAGCGAAATGTGTTCAATTAGGTAACCGACCTGATAAGGGAAAGACAGGTCTGAAAAAACACGTGTCCAAGTTTTGCATTGATAAGATAAGTAGTTGACTCAGCATAAAACCGTTGAAAAACCCAATACAAGCCCATTAAAACATTGGGCCCCGAGCGAAGCGGAGGATTATCCGGGTAAACCTAGGTTTACTCTATCTTCTAGTATTACCCGTAACATATTAATTTTATACATATATTTACACAGGGTGTTAAGATGATAACCTTTTTCCGTAAAACGGGGTGTTCTATCCATCAATATGAACAACTTTTACTATGGAACCAACCCTGAAATCGCGAAAACAAAATCTTCTGTTCCATCAATGGCTGTTCCCAAGCTATTCTATACATTTGGTTCGAGTAGATATTTAACTTTTCTATGGAAGAGCTGATTTTGTTTTCGCCATTTCAGGGTTGGCCTCATAGTAAAATTTGTTTATATTTATGGGTAGAACACCCCGTTTAAAGGAAAAAAGGTTATCACCTTAACACCCAGTTTATGTACATATGTATGCCCTTACTTTCGGATTGTTAAAATAAAACCCATATTACTATTACCTTCAGCATCTCTAACATGGTAGACCATATCATAGACTAAACAGTACTATTTAGTCTATGACCACATCGAGCTCTGACAGCTCGATATACCACTGTCTGTCACTTTTTAGGTAGATTGGGTAGATTGTTTATTAAGGTGGTTAAACCGAACCCCGATGCAAAATGCACATCATAATATTGTTTTCCTTACTTTTGAATAAAAAGTTTGCAATTAATGCGTTTTAAAGCAATTAGGGTTTTCCATTCAAATTCTATCATTTTATGATGCACATTTTGACTGCATTCAACTAACAAACTTAAAAGCGTATTTAACGTTGTAATCGAATGTTATCAAAATGTAAGGCAAAAATTAACATAATGTTAATGCTAGATCCCTACTGTTAGTAATCAATTTCCGCTAATTGCTTTATAACGCAATTTTTGCATACTTTTTATTCAAAGGTAAGGAAAACAATATTATGATGTGCATTTTGCACCGGGATTCGGTTTATCCACCTTAAGTAGTATTCTTGCTAAGTTGAAAAGTTGCAAAATGTACATTCCTAATTTAATGAAAGAAGCCTGGCTACTACCACTATTACATTTGTTTCCATTAAAGGATTTTCATTTCATTTTCAATTCTCTACAAATGATTTCAGATTGATTCAGTACCAGACTTTTAAAAGTTCGAGAACGTTCAATAGCATGCTGACGTCATCTTGCGCTATCCAGTTGGAGCTAAGAGCATACTTCGGCCTGCTCTTTTAGATTCAGTATGTAGTCAGGTTTTGGTCAGCATACGTCCTTCTAGGGCGGCCCGTTCGAGATTTACCTTCCACTTGCGAACCATTTTCTTTCGTTACTCTTATTAATTCTCTCCATACCATAGTTGGTAGAGCTGATGCCGAGCTCGACTGTGGAGGTACCACCATCTTACTCGCAAATCCTACCGAAGTTATTCGGGGGAGAGTAAGAGAACAGCTCTCAGGCAAAACCAGGCGGCCCACCATTGCCTGGGCCCGATGGATGGCGGTTTATCCATCCCCAATTGTCGGGCCTTGTATAAAACAGACTGGTGACGGGTAGCGGCGTTACTGGTGCAAGGGTGTTGGCACCGCGCTCACCAACCCGCCTGCCCAGCGTGTGTGAGTACGGGCTTTTCTTCCAGGAGGACCACAAAGAGTGGCGAAATCCTGGAAAGGCCTATGTCCAGCAGTGGACGAAACAGGCTGATGGATGGATAGATGGATGGATTCATTCTCTCTATATGCCCAAACCAATATACAAGTGTAAATAGAGTGCGACCTTTAAATACAACCACATACTCTACTGACCATACTAAACAACTTCCTAAAGAAAAATATCCGTGCAAATCTTCAGAGAAGAAGATATTAAGCTGTAACTTAAAGACTTTATTTCGTAGGAAGAAGTTCTATTTTAGAACGCTGTGCCGCTGCTTTACGGAAGACGCTGTTTCAAAAAACGCCCTTATGTCGGTGCGTTAGAGTTCACGCATTTTTATCTGAAACTCAAATATTTCCTTAACTAAGTTAGCGGGAGTATGATTCTTGGGGAAGTGGTTCAGTATGCTTGGTAGAATATGTGGTTTCATTTAATGGTAGCAGTCTATTTACACTCGGTATAATGCCCAAACAAAATAATAATTTTATTTTTAAGATACGTAAAAGGAATATCCTATTACCTAATTTTAAACAACTTACAAATAATGTATTCCACACATTTATAGCCTACCTAATTACAAAACAAACAGGCCAAAAGAACCGCACCTTCGCAAAATATATGGATTAATATTCCTAAAAGCCTTTGAGAAATTGGTGTCTATCAAATTGTGATACGTGTTCAATGCTGTTTTATTTATTAAACCTTTATAAAGGCTTGATTTGAACGAGAAATGTTGTTTTGTTTGTTTTCCGTACCTCAAGAGGGAAAAAGCCCTTATAGGATCTTTTTTGTTGTCCGTATGTCTGTCCGTCCGTCCGACTGCCCGTCTGTCTGTCAAGAGTAAAGACGGAAGATCTCGGAAACGCGTGGAAGTATCGAGTTGAAATTAAAACCATATACTCAGGTGTACAGTTTCTTGAAGCTGTAAAAAAATAAAACTTCTAAGTTAACTTAAAAAAAAAAAGATATAGGCGTTTATGCCGCAGAAAACGCATGTTTCGTCACTTTCAAGGGAATCAAAATTTATAGGGTATTTTCCGTTGACCCACAACTATGAAATTTGGCAAATAATACCGTCTTATACTACAAGTATAGGGAAAAATCTGAAAACTATACATTTGTAATTAAATCATCACACTTATATTATAAATACGAAAGTTTGTGTGTGTATGTGTTTGTTATTTATTCACGCTGAAACGGCTAAACGGATTTGGATGAAATTTAGAATGGATATAGCTTATAACATACACATAAGCTACTTTTTATCCCGAAAAAAAGCATGTCGTTAAACCGAATAACACGCGGGCGGAGCCGCGGGCAAAAGCTAGTAAAAAATATAGTCTTTAACGGAACCCTCGGTGGGGGATCCGACTCGCACTTGTCTGGTTTTCCATTCCTAATGTCACTTCGTACACCAAACAGACTGAAAATGTCATCGCGACATTACAGGTAAACCACAAAATTAAGTTACATCGGCATTCTTCGTCGACGCAGAAGGGTGGCAACGAATGGCGATTAAAACCGATGATTAAAACCGAAACGCACCAATGAAATAAAGACCTTGTTGCACTACGTATACGGATAAAAATCTAACAGCAGGTGAAGTAATGCTATCTCGCTTATGAAATCTGTACATTGCGTGGCAATGAAAAAGATTTACCATGTTGACTACAAGATCATCAATCATCAGAAATTAAAGAAAATGCAAGAAGGTCGTGTCTGTGCAGTAAATATTTTCGCGAAATAAATGAAATGGGTTATTAGATTTTTAGAATTTTTGACTGTCTGTCTGTATGTTCAGTTTTAACTCGACGGATTAGGATGCGGTTTTCTTAAGTATCTTTGTAGTTACCCAGTTCAACACATAGACTATTGTGGGGTGTTCATAAAATAACGCCCAAGCCGAAAACGGGGCAAAGATTGAATAAACGCGCCGGCGGAGCCGCGGGCTAAGGCTATTTTCAATAAAAAAATACTATTACTATAATTTAAGGAAATATGTTTGCTAGGGTGTGTTTGCGTGAGAGGGGGTATTTTAGGGTATGTATGTGTGTGTGCTATGAGTATATAGTTATATATTAACATTATTATATCATAATTACATAAATCACATGAATCACCCAAGGGTGACTTAAGACACTACTTAATCTAAGGGAAATATTCCTTAATTTTGCATAAATTGACACACATGTATACAATTTGCCAAGATTGACCTTTTAAAGGCTGTCCTGTTTCAAGCGAAGACATTTAAAAATATATCGACTAATGATGCACTTAATTTTGTCCTCAAGTGTACTGGCACGTATATCTCAGCGTTTGTACGAATGACAACTGACACTACACTCCTCTAAGCAATGGCGGACGTCAAAATGGCGCAAAGAAATTCAACCAATGATCGATGAGGAATTTACCCGCGCAAACGTACTGCCTTGTAACTGGTCTAGAAAAATTCGCAACTTTCGAAAAATTGCCTACTGCGCAGGTACATCGATGTAACTTATTTTTGTGGTACTACTGTACTGTATTTATAACTTAGATGAAGTAGATCGGCGGTATAAAAATTTTGAAAGAAAAATGCCCCACTCTATATTGTATATTGTTTGTTGCCTCGTAGAGCAATGTCTACGAACGCTATATCTACATCACAGCTATTGTATATCTTACTGCCGCTACGAGCATCAGGTAGGGGCCAAAGTTCTCCAACTTCTGCGAGCCTAACCCACCTTTTCCCCAATCTTATATTGACAAATGAAGAGCTACAAGATCTTCTATTTTAGCGCTTTTGACTTGGCCTTCCTTGATTACGTCATTGTAGGTCTAGGGAGGAGTTGATCGAATTCTATGTTCACACTCGTTCATTGATGTTTGTTTTTATTACTCACTCACTTGCGTTATTATTTTTATATTTTTACTAAAAATATTTACAAATGGAACAAAAAGATTATCATTTAATTTTTTACTGGGCTTGAAGATACCTACATATATCTGGAATATGGATAAGTAAATTAAAAAGAAGTTCATTTTTTTTCCCTTGAGATAAACAGTTGTGTCATGGCATGTTATATATATACAGATGTGTCATGCGATCTTACAATAGTTTGGTAAAATTTTGGTAGTTTTAAAAACGAAAACTGGTTATTTTTTTACACGTATATAAAGTAGGTATTACTTCATGGGGCCGGCCGTTGTCTTGTTTATTCGTCAGCTGTTTTAGAGAAAAGTTAAATGCTTATTCGTTCAAAATTTACGAAACATTATTTTTTTGCTATTTCAGTGTCATCTCTATATTAAAGTTGTTTGTTTGAATATATACTAAGTACCATCAGTTTTAATTTCAAAAACCACTTAAAATGGTGACGACATCCTTTTGAGAAACTATCTCTACTTTCACGCAAAACATTACTAATTAAAAGATACTTTTATTTTATTGCTTAATCTCTTAACCTAAGAGGTGTGCAGTGAGATTAGTACATATTTTCTTTGAAGGTTTGCTCCCATGTCATCATAATACACCAATGTGTGATCTAATGTTAATAATACGGAGCCTCAGAGGTATAATATCAAACAGGTATAAGCGATTTTATACATTTAAAAGGTTCTACGACTTTATACTCGTAGTTCGACTAATCTATCTCAATTTTGTAATTAAAACGCGGACAGTGAGATTAGTATGAGCTGATTTATATTTATTTTATGTTGAAGCCAAAGCTGGGATTCCAGGAATATTAAATTTTCTTTAAGCATTTTAAAGACGACGACCTTTGTAGAAAATTTTGAATGCTTTAGTTTAAGTGCTGTCAAATCTAAAATTTATTCATTGCAAGTAAAACTCGCAAATCCTCCCGAAGTTATTCGGAAGAGAGTAAGAGAACAGCTCTCAGGCAAAACCAGGCGGCCCACCATTGCCTGGTCCCGACGGATGGCGGTATATCCATCCCCAATTGCCGGGCCTTACATAAAACAGACTAGTGACGGGCAGCGGCGTCACTGGTGCAAGGGTTTCGGCACCGCGCTCACCAACCCGCCTGCCCAGTGTGTGTGAGTATGGGCATTTCTTCCAGGGGGACCGCCAAGAGTGGCGTAATCCTGGAAAGGCCTATGTCCAGCAGTGGACGAAACAGGCTGATGGATGGATGAAGTAAAAGCTAAATTACTGAAAAAAACTGAGCGCTCACTTTTTTCGTGGATTCAATGACTTCACAAGAATATAATACATGAATGTTATGTGTAATTTTTGTGTAATACCCGCCGGGACATAGAGGGAGGCGTTTATCAAATTCACGTCAAAATGCTTTTGAGAGGAGTAAAACTAGCGGCGGTAGCTCAGACGGTAGAACGCTGGCCTCTCAATCTTGAGACCCAGGTTCGATCCCCGGTAGTATCAATTAATTAAAGTCTGGGTTGCTATTTCCCGTATTATATTTGTTTCATCATATCCTATTGCTATTATAAAGATTAAATTTGACCTGTAAAAAGGATCTTTATGTATCTATTTTGTATAAACTTTTAACAAAAAAATGACAACCGACTTCAAATATTATATCTAGAAGTCGGCGCATTCCCCATAGTAAATAACACAAAAACTAATAGTAGAGCGCCGACTTCTAGAGAACATGTGTTACAGGTAGAAAGAAGTCGGAAGTGTTATTTTGGTACCATCGGTCCGTAAATAATTATTTTAATCTTTTTAGTGAATGGCTGCCATAATATTTGAAGTCGGTTGTTATTTGGTTGCTAAAAGTTTATTTATTTCACGCTTTTTTAGTGCTGACGGGTTAAATTGGTAAAAATGGGTAGACTACATATTCTTAGGGCTTACGGCGATATTTATATTGGAAGGTGCATTTTTGGCAGAAAGCAAGCCGGTCTGCCCAGTAATAAGGGACCAATATGAATGATTTCATCCGAGGAATTCAAGATGGCAGACCTTTTCCAAAATGGCGGCTAGATAATTTAAAAAAATTATAGAATCAAAACGGCTTCACCGATTGTAATGATTAGGGTGTCAATCATTGCGTGCGTGTGGTTTTGAAAGCCGTCACTCCACGTTATGTGATGCATCATAGAATCAAAATGAGTGCACCGATTTCATTTATATGTTAGACGACTTGTATTTATATCCTGTGATTTATGACATCTTTTGAAAACCGGCCAAGTGCGAGTTGGACTCGCGCACAAAGGGTTTCGTACCAAGTACACTAGTGTTTAATTTTTTTGGTCCCAACTTACTAATTTTAGTATGAAACGTCGTTTTCAATATTTAATTTTGATATAATACAGTAGGTATGGTTCAAATTCCCAACTAGTTTCCATTACTTTTTGAGATAGACCCCATAACCAAAATTAAATTAAAAGTGATAGATTCCATTTATTTATTTTTGAAGGTAAAAATGAGCCGTAAATACAAGGTGACTTATATATAAGGTGACTTTCATTTATATGGCCAAATCCATAATGGAGACTCGGTAAGTGATCAGGACCAAGGTTCAATGACCCTGTTTGCGAATTGCAAAAAATATTTTTAATGCATCTATAGTTGTTCAGTTAGTATAGGAAATCTAAATTAAATTTTTGCGTATTTCTCAGAAAGGGTCAGTGAACCGTGGTACTGACCGAGTCTCTGTATATCTGTAGCTTCATTCGATGTGGTTGAACTGAAAGAAGAAAAAATTCGTATGAAATCAGACCAGAATTTACATATATATATCATATAACAGTAAGCAAAAAATAAAGAGATACCTTTCGTTTTTGCAGCTGCCTTTGCATGTGCTGCAGGGTAGACCATGGGTAGACATGAGCAGAGAATTGTTTCGCAGCCTTTTTTACAATTGCAATGGTCCAGCTGTCCAAGTAGAATAACTCCTGCCATATCTCCCTGGCTTCAGACCATTGTGATACCCAACTATCATTAGATGACTTCCAACCCCAGGAGGATATAGTTGGAGATGGCACGGAGGCATCGTCAAAATAACGGCTTTACCCCTTAAGTGGCCCGCCGGATAGGTGGCACAGAGCGCGTGTTTTTGTAATGCCCCCAATGTTGATACGAGTGGGAGGTTTGTTACCAATTTATTCTAGCTGGCCTGGCACATAGTTCCTTGCGTACCAAGTTGACCGACGAATGTGCTGTATGTGAATCGTACAGGAGCAGGTGAACTTTTCCAGCATAGCCATGATTTCTGCAAGATGACTTTGTATTGGGTGCGATCTTTCTTTCAAAGCTGGTGTAACTTCATGACTTCTTTCCTTTTATATGGAAATAAGAAGTTTTGTCATACCCTGTAAAGGCGTGAAAGCCACGAAGAGCAGTCAATCTGTTAGGGCCCAAGGTATTGGCTATTTTATGAATTTCGACATAAAGGCGTTTATTTGCCGTCCCGGTCTATAGGCTCAACTCTTGCAGGCCACTCTCAATTAAAGTTTGATAAAATGACACCAATAACACCAAAACATCTGTGTCGAAAGATCTGACCAGAATACGCGTGATTTCCTGTTCTGCCATATTTTTTGCGTGAAGTATAATGCGGCCATTGGCTTCTTCTGCGTGCGTTCTTATCAAAATCTTGATTGAGAGGGGCCTGCATGAGTTGTATCTATTGACTGGGACGGCAAATAAACGCCGTTTTGACAAAATTCATAAAATAGCCAATACTTTGAGCCCTGACAGATCGACTGCTCTTCGTAGCTTTCACGCCTTTACAGGGTGTGACACTACTTCTTCATCCATCCACCCATCCATCAGCCCGTGTTCGCATTTTCATACAGAAGGAAATAAATCATGCTTCTAAACGTGGTTGTCACACCCTGAAGTTACACCAGATTTGAAAGAAATATCCCAGGCAATACAAAGTCTCCTTGAAGAAATCATGGCTATGCTGGACACGTCACCTGCTACCTATACGATTCAGATGCAGCACATTCGTTGGTCAACTTGGTACGCAAGGAACTATTTGCCAACTAGAATTAATTGGTAACAAGCATCTTATCAACAATACAAAAACACGCGCTCCGTGCCACTTATCAAGCGGGCCACTTATGGGGCAGTGACAAATGCACATGCAAAGGCAGCTGTATCTCTTTAGATTTTACTTACTGATAAGAGATGATGTAGGAACATTCTGGTCTGATTTCATACGAATTTTCTCTTCTTTCAGTTCAACCACATCGGATGAAGCTTTAGACACAGAGGATTAATATATTTACTGCTCATTTTTACCTTTAAAAATAAAGAAAATGGAGGGCTATTTGTCAGTTTTAGAATATTTTTGTTACAGAGTCTATCCCAAAAACTTAACTACTTATGTAGTTGGGAATTTGAAATGTCTTTATATTATTATTATGAACAATACCTACCTACTGTATGAAATCAAAATTAAACATTGAAAACGCTGATTCATAATAAAAAATCGGTGCACTCGTTTTGATTCCACATAACGTGGAGTGATGGCTTTCAAAACTGCACGCTTCTATTGAAATGCGTTTAGTTTAAAAACTACTCAACGGAATTTTAATATTTTTTTTATTTTGTAGATAATATTATCAGAATTTATTAAATTATATAAACATGTGACTAGATCATAGGAAATTTAGTTGTTGTTTTCATAATAATGAAAAGAATGTTTAGAAAATTTCACAATTTTCTTAATATTCGGCTGCCATTTTTAATTTCTTAAGCAGTTAATTTTTCATTTTATTAATACAAATCGATTGACACCCTAATCACTAAAATCGGTAAAGCCGTTTTGATTCTATATATTTTTTTTAAATTATGCACTCGCCATTTTGAAAAGGTCCACCATCTTGAACTCCAGTGGATAAAATTTTCATTTCTTGGGATGAAGTATTTATATTGGTCCCTAGTATTACTGGGCAAAGCGGCTTGCTTTCTGCCAAAATGCAGTTTTTTTTTGCTAAGCCCTAAGACTAAGTGAGCACTCTGATTGACTCATTTGAGGAGTTTCAAATTCAAAAGTCCCGTGGCATAATGACAATTTTCAGGTAACATCCTGCAATGAGCATATTAACACAAAGCGATTGCCGCCATTTAGAGTTATGTGCTGTCATTCGTTCAGGAGTTCTATGGTGATGTGGCCAGGATCGAAGATCAGGTGAATTATGTCAATCTGCATCCTAGTACAAAGTGTTTGCCGCATCATCGAGTGACATGCTGTCATCCATTGAGGAGTTTCACTGCCTATCTCTGAAGACCATCATCAGAAATCAGTTATTGTAAACAATTTTGTGTTTCTTTTTTTATTTGGAAATAAATCTTTATTCTATTCTATTCTATTCAGATCACGACCAAACTAAAATGGAACCTACCTGGAAGCACACATTTTATCTCAAATCGGTTAAAATATGCCGGAGATATTTGCCTCAATATCGAGTGAATGCCATCATCCGTTGAGGAGTTCTGCTGTCTTATCTTTGAAGTCCATGATCAGATCATAAACAAACTAAAACGGGACCTACCTAGAAGCAAACCCTTCCAAACGAAAAATTGGTTAAGATATACCAGAGTTATGGAGTAACATACCCAAAAAAAAAAACAGTCGAATTGAGAACCTTCTCCTTTTTTGAAGTCGGTTGAAAACTATTTGATTTGATTTTATTTGGTTGTGACTAAACTTTCAACACAAATAATGATTAAGTTTTTCTTCGTAAAGTAACGTACGGGTTCAAAGAAATACTGTGATTTAATTTTCTTTTAGAAAATAAAGTTTTTCACAAAAGGGTAAGTAAGAACGTGACCGGAGGACTGAAGGTATTTTATAAGTGATCGGTTGGATTTGAGAATTTCGCCACACCGATCGCGTAGCGTGCGAAGCAGCGCGTAGCAGCAGCAGCGCGGCAGACAGCAGATTGAACGCGTTTCGGAGGCGTAGCTGTTTGAACGCGTATCCGCGTTAGAAACGCGATCAATGCAGCGCGCTCACAGCGCTAGCGCGGTTTGAGTGCTGCGGTTGACACAAAGATGTATATTTATTTATTGAATTTACTTGCTGATTTGTCAAAATATGTATGTATATCATATATTTTGTAATACATGTATATATGGTGACTTTAATTTATGCAGCCAAATTCTTATTTACTGAAGACTCGGTAAGCGCTCAGTAACTAGGTTCGATGACCCTTTTTGTGAAATTCATAAATTATTTTCGTGTTCCATACAAACGCGAGCGCAGCCCCGAGTCAATTAGTATGGGATGTCGAGATTTTATTTTTTTGCGAAATTAGCAAAAAGTGGTATTGATCCGTGTTACCGATCACTTACCAAGCCTCCAGTATGAGTTTGGCTGCATAAATAAAAGTCACCTTATATATGATTATTTACTTTAATTTAAATTTAAATATATATATTATTGGCTGTATATTATTTATTTTAATACAATTTCCCTTTTCCACTATGAATATGATAAGCTCACCTCAGCCAAACTTTCTTATTAATCATTTACCAGCTGTAGTTTATAATGGGGTACCTATTGTCTTTTCTAAAACCGCCAAGAATCTAGGAGTTGTTTTTGATTGCCACTTGTCGTGGACTCCTCAAGTCAATGAGATCAGCAAAAGAGTGCATAGAGCATTTCACTCTTTAAAGCGCCTCCAGAACTTCCTGCCTTTTAAAACTAAAATCTCCCTTGCGCAATCTCTACTTCTTCCATTGATCGACTATGCCGATGTCAGTTTCCTTGATGCCAACGAAGAGTTACTAAATAAGCTCGAGCGCCTGCAAAATCTGGCTATTCGTTTTATATATGGCTTACGTAAATTCGACCATGTCTCCCTTTTCCGCAAAGAACTTAAATGGCTACCTATCCGTCAACGTCGTGATTTCCATATTCTCACTCAGCTTTTCAGTATTCTCACTAATCCTCGCTCCCCTTCTTATCTTCGTGAACGATTCGTACCACTGCATTTTTCTAGAGACAGGCCGGTTCGGACACGTACTGTCTCTCTACTTAAAACTCCAGTGCACAAATCATGTGCTTTCGGCCAGTCCTTTAATGTCGTGGCTATCAGATTGTGGAACTCACTTCCCCAAAACATCCGTGACTGTCCAACAATTGGTATTTTTAAAAAAAGACTAAAAGAGCACTATCTTTCTCTTCCATAAGTGAATTTGTATAGTATGTAAGTGTGTACGTACATAATGTACACGCTATATGTATGTATATTATTATCTATATCTATTGTTTATGCAAAGATTCATGTATGTAATAGAATGTAGTTATGCTGTTTATGTATATGTAGGGATATATATATATATATGTATTCCTATATATGTATATATATATATATATATGTATATATGTATTAAAATTTTAATTTAATAGTGTGATGCGTAGTTTTGTGTACACGTATGTCTACTTATTAATTTATTATGATTTTTTTTATTTATCAGAGGGGTTTGCTGGAAGAAATCTCTACTTAGAGATAAGCTCGCCTGTGTACATCCTATTTCTAACCTCAATTGTAATTATATTTATGTGTACAATAAAGTATAAAGTATCAGTAATAAATTGTCTGTGTACAATAAAGAATAAAGACCGATTTTGCCAGATCGGTTTTTTGTATATATTTATAGAATATTCCACTCAGGATGCTATAAGGATTCTAACGATACCATACACTTCGAAATCGGTCCAGGCATTAAGAAGTTATGGTGGAATTAAGAAAAAAAAAAACCACATAAACCCTGAAAACAATACACTCCTTTTTTGGGGACAGTCGTATAAAAAGAGTGTCTCTTGAAATAGTCTTCAAACAACTGAGGCCTTTTTGTACCTCGTCCGACGCCCGCAGTTTCCTTTTAGGGTTCCGTTTCCTAAAGTAAAAAAAAATATTATAATTTGTAGGGTTCCGTAAAAAGACGGTGCCAAATTTTTCGTCAGGTGCTGCCATTTAAGCGCCTTTTTGTTTGTAGCCTTGATGTGGCTTTGGCATGTACTATATTGTTGCTACATACCATAATGTTTTTAAGGTTGCGCAACCTTATTGTGTGGTGGCACGGGATCCTTTGTGCGCAAATCCTACTTGCACTTCGCCAAATTGTTTAACTTCTTTCGATGAGATTGTAATTAGTTTTAGATACGACGTAGCGGATCTACAAACGATGGGACCGTAGCACTTGCTACGCCGCCGCGCCGTAGCAAAAGGGGACGCATTTGTGTGCAAACGTCATCGCCATTAAATTTCGCGACGACTGTATCAAGACGAAATTAACAATCCCCCGTGACAAATTTTATGAAGTTTAATGTTTAAGTTTATGTTTACAACGCTTTTTTTATACTTTAATAATGTCTTCAAACATTTCGCTTGCTTTTCCTGTCAAGGAAAATCTAATATTTTTTGTTCAATCTCGTGTATTTAAAAGTTTAGAAGCGCCAAGAGGAGGAAATTAACTTAAGGATACGGCTGCGCTACTGGGTATTATTATATTGTGCAGAAGCTTAGCTTTTAGTTAAAAAACCGGTCAAGTGCGAGTAGAACTCGACCCTGTAGGTTCCGTATATACCATTCAAATAAGTTTATATATTTAACAACAATTAAAAAAGAAATAGTATAATTAAAGTGTTCTGTATATGCCATACTCTTGCCATATAGCTACATTTTCATTCTGTTCTCACTTTCGTTTTCCTTAATACATCAAAATTGCTTTCCCATGCCTCCATTATCCCGTAACATTCATTTTGCCGGTTTATTACAATCATGACGTTGTTGATTTTTATAGCATTTGCCGTAAATGGTAAGCATGTCGCTCGTAAACAAATGTTATGTGTGTCTGTTACTTTATTACAGAAATAATAACATAAAAAAGCTTTTATTTACCAAAAAAACACATACGACACAATGATTTATTTGTGGTAGAGTTTTGAAGACCGTCCGCGGCCGTCCGCGCAGCTTTGTCGCCCCCCAGTCGGCTGTCGCTGTCACCTGATTCTTACCTCCTAATTTTAAATCGTAAACAGATTTCACTTTCGTATGCTTAGCTACGGAATAGATATTAATTATAATCCAGGATTGAGATAGTTTATTTAGATATACCTACCTACTGAGTTCCTTATTATGTAACTTTATTAGTGGCAATTTAAATTATTACCTACAATTTGAAATTGTCGTTCGATTTGTTTTCACGTAACGGGCCGAGAGACTGCAATTTTTTTGATCAAAGAAAACTAAGTTTCTTACTAAGTATTAGTTAACGGGTAAATAGGTTTCTATTTTAATTACTAATAATTAGTATAAATAGGTCATGTCTATACATTGAATATTATCGCGAAATTCGAAATTAAATGCATGATGACTAAAAAAAATGTATTAGTCCGTCAGTTACATTATCAGAAAATATTGGACACGTATTTTTGCTCTTTTTAATTTAACAAGAAATGATGAAGATATAGCCCGCTGGAGTTCCGCGTGACGTCACATTTAGGTACAATTTTACTTAGAAATGACGTCATTTTTCCCCACTCCCAAACTTTGACACGCTTTATCTCTGTCATTTTTTGTTTGATTGACAAAAGAAAAAATACGTGTCCAATTTTTTTTGATAATCTAAATGGCGGACTAAATAGAATAATATTTTGCTTACCCTGTGTGAAAGCCTAAAAACCACATGTTTTATAATTTTTGTCTGTCTGTCTTTCTGCATATCTATGTACGTTTAGTCACAGATAATATAATACTAGTGTTAACCACAGTATAGGTAACAACAGTAGTTTAACTAGGCGGTGTCCTTGAAATCAATACCTACGGCCGTTCGGCGCCTAAACACGCGCTAGGGCTGCCAACTGGCTGTTTACGTATTTGATAATGCTATATTATTATTATAAAAGTTGTATTTAAGCAACCATACAATGCACAACATACTCTGTAATTTCATGCCATAATTTACGAAAATGCGCGGGAGCATCACCGAGACAACGAGCGTACGTAACTGCGTTGCGACCGTGACAGTCGTAAACCGAGTTGTACCGAGTTTTGGGGGGGGTTAATTTCGGCCCGTTTGTATGGAGATAGAATAATAAATTACTTATTTATACTACGGTAAAACGATTTTATGCAAGAACGATATTGCGAAGATGTAATAGAGCATATGAATAAAAAAATAAAAAAAAATAATTGAAAAATTTATTAAAGATTTCAGTCAAAAAGATAGTAGGTATTTAAAAAAATAAAGTACGGCTTGCCAAAAACGAGTGGAACACAGATAAGTACTGAAAGAGTAGAACAGAGATAAAAACGATAAACTCACAAATATTGACGCTGGTTGTTAGCTTGAGAACCTGATCCTTAGAAATTAAATTTATATTTAACGGTACTTAGAAAATAAAGAAGACAATTTATTCATCAATTGAATAACAATGCCTCCGTTGAAAAACTATATAGCTCAAAAAACCCAATTTTACACGAGAGCCGAAATAATAATTTTTGGCACAAAAAAAACATTTTTTGCAACTCATTCACATTTTGTACAAAGGGTCATGTAGATAACATTAAGTTCTAATTCAGCTTTATTCCAGAGGAACATACTTTCACACCTTCTGCGAGACTATAAAAAGCCAGGGCTCCATAAATTAAGTATTTTCGCCATATGCTTTTTTGTATATATGTGTTTTGATTTTTCCGGTAGTAGATTATTAATAATATCTAAAGCGTCTGTTTTGATAAACCCTGGAGTAGAATCACTATCGCTCGACATTTTCTTATCAACATGAATATTGCAATAAAATTTACTTAATTTACAAACCAATTTACTATGTATGCGTTAAATGCACAAAGGCCCAAATGAGAGACTAGGTGCGGAAACCGAGCCCGCCAAAGAAGAAGATGTATCGGTTCAGCCCCTAGAAAACATACCATCTTAGCATGGAGGAAGCATCTTAGAGATATCACACTAATATTATAAATGCTAAACTTTGTGTGTGTGTGTGTATGTTTGTTACTTTTTCACGCTGAAACGGCTGGACGGATTTGGATGAAATTTACAATGGATATAGCTTATACCCTAGCTTAACACACAGGCTACTTTTTATCCCGAAAAAAAAGCATGTCGTTAAACCGAATAACACGCGGGCGGAGCCGCGGGCAAAAGCTAGTACTCTATAAGCTGAATCAAACCATTTGAAACCAAAAAAATATGAATTGGTAAATGCGTTAAAATTTAAACGTGTATCAAACAAAATGAATAATTTGGCCAATTGCAAGTCGAACTCGTGCACAAAAGGTTCCGTACCACCACAAAATAGGGGTGCGGAACCCTAAAAACAATATGGTAAATAACAACAATATACATGCCAAAGCGACATCAAGGCTACAAAAATCAGAGCGCTAAACAAAACTCCCGTTTGGCACCCTTCGGGTACGGAACCCTAAAAAAGAAACGTGAAAGTCGATCCAATTAAAGCAACACCTAATTTCACAAAAATTGATATTTCAGTATGCGGCTAACTCTGTCAAACCATTGCGTACCGCAAAAAAAAATACTTAAACCAATTCTATCTTACAACAAATAATAAATAGAAATTTCCTGTGTTTTTTTTTAATGATATCGAAACCCCACTTGGACTATTTTGTAGAGAAAAAAAAAACGGAGCACGGTGGTAAGAAAAACTAATTTTGGCCCTATCTTGAAATATCACGTGTGAAATTAATGTAACAATTACAATGCAAATCTATTCCACTTAGGGTGACCTACTGTTCTGTATTTTTCATTGATGTCCCGTTTTTCATTTATAATTTTGACCGTGACTTGGTTTAGAAAAGTAGATTATGGGACCATGTATGGTCGAAGAAGAACTGTTTTACGTTTTATGACTATTTTTATCCTGATTTTTATTACGAGGAAACTTCTGTTGTTTTATGACGAGATATTTTTTTTTAGCTGAAGTAAATATTTATAAAAATAAAATATATGATGTCCCGTATTTCAAATGTAGATAGTACAGGGGTAGGCACTCGAAGTGTTACCAACTTTAATTTGCTATAGCAACCAAACTGTTTACAATATGGCGCCCATTTTTTCACAGTCGTAAGTCTATTGTATTGTTCCTAAACATACAGAAGCTCATTGTTTTTCGTCGCTGCTAAAAAAAGTTATCCAGATGGAATTCGAACGCCACAGTGTCATTACTTTGTATTTGGCTGGAAAATCGCAACCAGCCATTGTTAATGCGCTACGACATTTACATCTGAATAAAATGTTTGTGTATCGGACCATCACACGTTACAATGATACGGGTAGCATCAAGAAACGCCATGGAGGTGGACATCCAACAACAGCAACATCATCAGAAATGGTTCGAAAGGTAAAGGCTAGAATTGAACGAAATCCACGACAAAGCGCAGTTAAATTGGCGAAAAGTCTTAATGTATCTGCCCGAAGCATAGGACGCATATTAAAAAATAAACTACAACTGAAGCCTTACAAAATACAAAAGTACAAGACTTGACACTTGCACAAAAGGCAGTTCGCCTAGAAAGAGCTAAGGAGTTAAAGCACTTGCACGTTGATAGCAAGCTTGAAAATTTGGTATTTTCCGATGAAAAAATTTTTACGGTTCAGCAATATGTGAACAAACACAATGATCGCGTATGGTTAAAGTGTAAATCAAACGAATATTTAGACCAACGAATTGCTCTGCGAAAGCAAGCACCAGCATCAGTGATGGTTTGGGCCGCGGTAACTGCTACGAGGCGTTCACCTCTCGTTTTCATTGAGCAGGGTGCTGCAAATCTACCGTGAAAAGATTTTAAACGATGGTTTGTTACCTTGGGCACGTAAGAAATTCGGTAGAAACCATTGGACGTTTCAGTAAGACTCGGCACCATCCCACAAAGCCCGTGAAACCCAAATTTTTTTGCAAGAAAAAGTTCCGAGTTTCATTTCTTCGCAACAATGGCCACCATATTCGCCGTACTTAAACTCAATGGATTTGTCCATATGGTCAATTCTAAAGGCCAAAGTGTCAGCAAAAAAATATGAGACAGTCGACGCCTTAAAGATTGCTCTTTGCCGAGAATGGAACAAAATATCAGCAGACCACATTCGTGCAGCGTGTGAAGCCTTCTCGGACAGACTCGATGATGTTATCCGCGCTAAAGGTGGCCACATCGAACAATAACTTTATCTTTTTAATTTTAAATGTTTTTTTTCTATATATTGAAGTTCATAAATAAAAAGAAACAAAATTGTCAAAATTACAGCATTTTGAATTGGTAACACTCCGAGTGCCGACCCCTGTATAATTTTCAATCGAATGTACTGTAAAATAATAATACAGGATGTTCACCCTAATCCGCTCTTGAATAGAATAATGATGAAGTGTAGTGTGATGAACAAAGATAAAGAACAGCGTTTATTTAAAACTAGCCTCTGCTTGCGGCTCCGCTCGCGTTTTTTCAATGTGTGTCCCGTTTTAAAGAAAACCGCATTCAAACCCCTTGAGTGGTACTCGAGTTAAAACGGAACATACCTATGTACTCGTACGAGTATACTATACGACTAAGGTACTAATAAAACATTTAATTTAAAAAATTCTAAGAAAATATCCAATGTACAGGAAGATAGTACTTTTTTATTAATATATAATATAAATCGATACCTATTTATAAAGGCAAGGGTTGTAAGAAGATATCTTTATTTAGCAGAAATTCTTTCACATTTTATATCTTTGAATCTAAGCATAGATTTTCTGAAACTATTTCAGCCTTTGTCTCTTGATGTTCTTTATAACATGTATATTAACTTTGAGTGGCATTAACACGGGTGAATATTTTTTTTTAAGTGAAAGTGAAATATAAGTGAAAGATCACAGAGATCCATTTGAAAGATGTAGCATAAATTTACGTTTGTGCGTTATTTATGTATTTTAAGGTCTGATGCTACATCGGACAAAAATAGGGTTCGGCTTCGATTTGTCATCCTGCTGTTACATACATGAACAACTTTTGTGTTATATTAAAAACTATAAACGATATCGTCAAACTGTTATGTTAATCATGTTTTTTGATCTCTTACTATGAATCTGAAACATGTTCTGTCATTATCATGTATCTAATTAAATCACAATACTGAGAATGCGACCATGCTGTTTGAGAGATTTTTTTAATCCATGAATTTTTCCGAGTGACAATAAAATTATACAGTTTTTCTTTATTTTAGCAAGTTGTATTTATTTTATTCAGAAATTGTATTATTTATTATCATCTTAAGAGAGAATGGCGAAACCTATGGTTGAAGAAAACGCTCGTACTGTTTCACAAAATTAATGTATTTCCGACTAGTTTCGCCTTAATGGCATTCTCGAGGATTTGATAGTTTTTCTGCACTGCGTAAAAATATTGGAAAAAAGTAAAAATAACGAAGGTTATGGAAGTTGATTAGAGCGAGTTAGACAGTTTAAGGGCAAAAGCGTTAGAGCAGGACTTTTTCCAAGGAGCGCCGATCCTTAAGGGGGTATTGAGCTTTTTGCGAAATAATTTCGTTCGTTTGATCCCTTGCTGTATCGTTATGATTTAAGGGTTCGTATAAGGCTAGAGCTAAACTTCAAATGAGCACATCACATTGTTTAACTTGGTTAATCGATATAGTAAAAATAATATAGACAGTAGACTATAGGGCTGATAGATTCATCTTAGAAAAAACGCAAAATATTTAAGTTCGCTCGATAGAAAAAAAATACGAAGCTACCTCTAAATTTCATGTTTTTCGATTGTTTTAGGGCCTTCCTTAAAACATACAGCCTTGAAATTTGTATTAAAATAAGTTAACAAATGTAGTAGAAAAAAAAGATGGTAGCGATCTGGCCAGCATTTTTTATTTGTTATAAATATTTAAGCTTTTAGGTTGTATTTGTTAGGTTTTTTATTTAATATTATTTTTAGTTAAGTTTTATAATGTTATTTAAGATCTTAATACATTAATAAATTATAAGAGTTAACAAATGACATCGTCAGCTCATCTTAGAGTATTTTAAAAATTTAATCTAGAAGCAGAGTAATTCAATAAAAACGCAGCTTTTTGTGGGCGCGTGTCTCTTGGTGGTCGTAACAGCCACGGCTGAGAGCGCGCTATTTTAAACTAAAAAGAAACGTCGTAGAGCTCTGTTCAGATAGATGCAAAATGAGGCACTCAATCTGACCTTATATGCAGCCTTAAGCTACGCAATTAATATGTACATAAGATATATAAGGATTCAATCTATAAATCATACACTTTAGAATCACGATTACTTGTAGTTTCCTATATAGAAAAAAAAATCCAAAGTTATGTCTAAAAATCTGAAAAATATTTAACATATTGTTTTTCATCAAAGTTGTCGTCGTCGCGGGCTCTTATGTGTATAAATATGTATATTGGCCTACTAAAGTCTAAAAGTAATTTTCAAAGTACAAATTTTAATTATGTTTTCAAAGCCTCGTTTCAAAATCGCTCGACCTGCAGACTCATGTACGCCTTTTGTAAGATAAATGTTATTTCGCCTTAAAAGAGCGTGAACATAATTACTGTCTCAAAGAAGTGTGTTAATATGAACACAGCATATTAAATTTTATATCTTCTTGCGAACCGGTAACTCATAGCCTCACATTTAAGACCCCATTAATAAATAATATAACCCTAAACATAGACGTAACTAGGAAGGGGCCATGGGGCAAGCCCCCCCCCCCCCCTCTAGGGTACCGTCTACCCCCCCATAGAAATACCAGTCACAGTGATGTAAAAAGATACTTTATCCAATTTAAAGCGTTAATATTGACCTCTCATAAAACAACAAGACGCACAGACTCTAAGAAATGTTCGTCAGAAAGTGTCAGAACGTGCGACGTGCATAAAATCTTCAACCAAATTAAGACGTTATGTCGTTAACATAAGATGCAATGTCAGTTGTACGAAATCGTCATTTCGAATTTGTCACCCCATAGCGGTGACAAAATTCATCGCGGCTTTTTGAGCGAGATTATGAGTCTAGTTATCCACTAGAAATCCTAGTTACACCAATGCCCTAAACAAAAGCTGTTCAAATAAAAGAAGTCTGCAGTTTAAGGCGTAGTAGGTCGATCGCACAACGAAAGAGATAAGCATATCTGAAGAAGCGCGCGTCTGAGCAGAGCGGTAAATCAAGAAGAGAGTTTTTCAAGGAATAAAATTTATTCCAAATTAAAAACAAGTACGTTTTAAAAAAATCGCTATGCTATCGTTTAAATAATAGGTTTACATGTTTAAAACAGTAATCATTGTTATTTTTACTTTATTAGTTTCGATAGACTGCTTGTTTGAAATGAAAAAATAGCCTTCACTTCGCAATTTTTTTCGATCAAGTAAATTTGTCTCTATCGCGTTTTGGGCTATTACATCGCCTTGGAAAAGGCTTTGTTTATAATATGTATTTATTTCAGAACCTTATCTTTTGTGGTTTGGGCTTAACACTTGTTCAAAAACTCCGTTTTTACTACCAACGTCGTCTTAAGCTTTCTTACAAACGCGCGAAGGCATTTAACTTTAAACGGTGTAAGTAGGTAAACAATTTACTCCAAAAACACTATCTATTGATCACTTTACGGGGAAAAAACAACTTCTGAGCTGTTGTTTTTTTTTCACTTTTCGTTTTATTTGGAAAGATTTTCTGAATCATCAGTAAAATTAATATTCACTGAATCACATAATGATTAATGCATTTATTCACAGATGACATAAGTGAAGGCGATACGATGGCGCTTTCTAATGGATTACAAGAACTATGATGGACCCGTAATTTTTAAACATTAACAAAACATTACATTATTACATACAAAGTTGCAAAGAAGGTTACTTACCGAGAGCAAAATCGCACGCTGGTCCAAAAAAGACGTGCGCACAATCGTACGTGTATGCGTCAATCGCTGAGATAATAGCGTACGCAGCGTCGCAATCTGTGACGTCATAGGTCATCCATTCCACTTGGATCCAGGGTGGGAGGGCTTCCTGGATCCTCGGATCTTTGAGTGCTAGGTCGAACACTGGTTGCACCTGCGATAAGAAAACTAACATGAAAAAAAATACTGGACTAGTGCCAGTCGGACTCCCTCACCGAGGGCTCCGTTAAAGACTATATTTGTTATGATTTAATTACAAATGTACAGTTTTTAGATTTTTCCCTATATTTACTTGTACTGTAAGACGGTATTACTTGCCAAATTTCATAGTTCTAGGTCAACAGAAATACCCTACAAATTTTAATTCCCTTGAGAGTGTGTATACGATTTACGATACGATTTTGCGGCATAAACGGTGATATCTTTTATTTACGTTAACTTAGAAATTCGATTTTTTCACAGCTTCAAGGAACTGTAGATTTGAGTATATGGTTTTAATTTCAACTTTATATCTCCAAGCGTGCCCGAGATAAAGGGTCTTGACAGACAGACGGACCACAAACTGATCCTATAAAGGCTCCGTTTTTTCCTTTTGTGGTACGGAAGCGACAACAAAATTACACCAAAGACGCGTAGTTCGTAATTTGATTTATTGTATTAATTACTTGTCAGTATTGTTATAATTACATAATGTAATTGTCTCAATTTAATTTTACGGTGTATTAAGAGTAACTTAGTAATAAAATACAATCAATTATGAATTATTATTTATTTGTGATATGAAAAATGTTCCAAGTTTTGGTAGATATTTTACCAATAGTAATAAAAGCAGAGATTATTTCAAGTATAAAATATACATAAATACTCCGATATTTTATACTTGCTATTGTCGGCACTTAATGAAACATACAGCATCTTGTTCGTTCACAAAAACATTAAACTTTATTACAATTTTCCAACCGGTTTCAAAGATTAATCCATCTTCGGGGGATAAATAGGTCTTTTTAATATATCTGTATTATTAAATTACAACAAATATTATTTAACTGACTTATTGTTTTGACGGTGGATGAACAGCGCTTTGTACTGCTTGAGGCTACCAATTTTGATAACTTTGGATCCTTGATTAAGGCGAAGTGGGCGTTGGAAAATGCTACATTAAACAAGTTTATCAGAACTGAAAAAATACATATTATTGACGAAGATATGAAAATTCTTTTGAGTATTTTGATAACTGTATTTAAATCTTTCACACAATAGAAAAAATCCCTAAGGATACCTCTAAAAACGTTATTTATGACGTTTTATGTGTATATCTGATCGTATCGAAAAATAATAGTATTCGTACTTGTTACATCCCTACTGAGAATTAAGAACAGCAGAAAATAATATTCGTATTTGTTGCATCCCTATTATGAACTAAGAACAGCGAAAATGATTGAGCAGCCAAAGTTATAATAAATGAAAAAATATATTTCCACGGACGAAAGACGAAATTCTTGTTGTGACATCCGATTGCGGTATTCATGGCGGTTGTCATAACAACGTCAATAGTGAGCAAAAATAAAGCTGGGTTTCAGAACAAACTTGATACTTACCGTAGACAACGAAGCATCGTACGAAGTGTTTTTGGGCAACAGTAAGGCTGCCCTAATCTTGCAAACCCCCTCACTATCACACAACGATTCACATTCTCTCTGTCTAGGCTCTTCACCTCGACAATTTTGACCGTATACCATAGACACCGAGCACAACACTAGCCACAACACACACCGCGCCATTTTATCGACAACAATAACGAACTATCACTTCACATCATTACGTCAGGTTTCATCCATTGTGCGTTGATTTCACATTATCTTCAACTCTTGTCAATCTGTAACAAAATGAAAATTTTAATAAAATGTAAAAAAGACAAAAGAAAAGTGGTCAAGGTCAGCCAAGGGCGGATCTAGAATTTATTTGGGGGGGGGGGGGGGCACAAGGGCCAGTTTGGTGTAAGTATAGAGTGTCCCGCATAGTATTGCACTGTACATCTTTTAGTCCTAGCGGTACGCCAAAAAATGCTGCAAATGGTGTCAAAAGCATGAAAATGGGTACAACCAGACTCTGTTAAGGCCATACTAATAAATATTACACGTACAGTCTGTCAAAAAAAAATGAAATGAATATTGAAGAAACAATTTTTCTTTCGTCTGGTTACACCAAACAAACAAGTACAAAATCTGTTAAATCGGGTTGTTTATCGCGTTGTCATTTCATAAATATATGACCTAAATTATAGTACTGAACTTTGAACGTTTAAAGTTCATTAAAGTTCAATATTCATTTCCAAACTTTTTTGTACAAAAACCAAAAATACAGTAATAAAAAAAAACAATTTACACTACATTTTCTAAGGAAACTCGTGAAAAAACCTGTCAAGTGTAAGTAGGACTCGCGCCCGGAGGGTTCCGTACTATTCAAATACCTAAGTTAACAAAATTTTTTTGTGTGAAATTTGCAACTTTCTTCTACTTATGTACACAAAAAGAAACGACTATTTATCTTGTTTTATTTGCACCGTCTGGGGGCCGTACCCCTGTACCCCCCCCCCCCTCTGGATACGCCCTTGAGAACAGTCTGTAACTAAATCTGTATTTTTATCTAGATATACATACTCGATAAAATAATGTACAATTAGAAGCGCAAATTATAGCGTTTATTTATACTTTATAAAGTCGTTAAATTCACATTATCATGACGATAATACTCGTACTTATGTGCTTTAAAAATAGAATCTGTGATTTGTTATCATCGTTATCACAGAGTAACGTAGTCGCTAACTGAAATTGGTCCCAAACCCCTGGTACACGATAATCTTACCGAGCGATTTTGATTTTCAGTGTGTTGTCAGAAAGTCTAGGTACATTAGAACGCTCGCTTCGCGCGCTGCCGGCACGCAGAATCAGTGAATTTTCGAGGTTTTTCTGGATTTTACGAAAAAGTTTGATGTAGAGTTTTTTCACCTGACATCGGAAAAAAACCATGTTTTCTTGTTATAGCAGTAATGTCAGACATAAAACTCAAGCCGTTTATACATAAAACGAAATAATAACTATAAAAGGCACCATTTTCAAAAATAAAATCTATCGAGCAAAATGTGTCCAATTAGGTAACCGACCTGACAACGGAAAGAGAAAGGTCTGAAAAAACACGTGTTCAAATTTTACATTGATCAGATAAGTAGTTGATTCAGCATAGGGGCTATTTCGATAAAAATGGCACTTTTTGAAGATGTATACCTGCTTTTCAGATGAAGCCACTAGTTTGATAAATCAGTATATAAATTTCGGAACATTTACCTAGTTTTGTTCAGTACAGAAACGCGATTGCGTAACTTTCGCTCGATAAAAATAATTGAAATGAAGTCTTTTTTTACACTTTTTTTCATAGTATGACAAACAGGAATGACGTACAGACCTGAGAGATATTATGTTAGATAGATTTTAATGATATTTAAATTTTCTCAGTTGGAAATTTTGATAGCAATTTTAGTTCATTTTATATAAATTTAAAACCGACATTTTGCTATTTTTTCCGGAATCCGTCCCTCTCGCACTGCGGGGCGTTCCGCATGGAGTAACAGTGACCTTTGCAAGCGTGACATATCCTCTTAAATCAAAAACCGTTGAAAGACCCAATACAAGCCCTTAACATGTTGAGTGTTCAACACAATGTAAAAGGATTTTTATACTGTGATATCGGTAACGGGGATCCAACAGTTGGAGCACTGCCAAGAGTGGCGAAATCTATGTTCAGTAGTGGACAAAATAGGCTGTGGATGGATGGAAAATTACGCACTCTCTCAAAATTGTCTTAACATGTCATAGTCATAAACAAACTCTACAACCCTTACATATTAGTCAATAAGTATAGCTTGGCTTTTTATTTTTCGTTATTACTCAAATCAAAAGGGGTTAGTTCTAGTAATAATTACCCACAAAGAGAACTATGACTTATTAAAATAATACGAGTTTCCTTTCCTCAACATATTCGGGTAATAGGATTGAAATTTATGGTAATTGAAATTCAAATAAACCTTCATAATGTAATTTGAACGTGAAATTTTTATTATTTTCGCCCAGAACCTGTTGGGAGTAGACGCACAATAATACTGCTCCCATGAGCCAAAAAGCGGTATCTAAAAAAAACGTATTTTTTGTTTTTTATGGCATCGGATAGCTTGAAAAATTCCGCATCAGATGAACTAAGAGAAGTAGCCGTACTCACATAGAACATTTTTAAACCCATCTAAGAAAAATTTACGTATCTCAACTTTACTCATATTTACTTATTTAGAGTAAATTGTGTTTTTTTTTAATAAAAACTAAGAAAATACAGTAGATTGCGATATATTTCGACCCCTCATATTTACTAATAGACTTCGGGGTATGTCATTATTAGTATTATTACTTAGCTAAATGGTGGAATATCCTTTTAAACAAGAATTGGACGTTTTTTTCGGCTCTGATTTATATTGTTACGTAGTAGCGGCACACGAGACAAAAATCTCATACATCATGGAACGCGTAAGAAAGTTCATAAATAATCGCGACGTGGTGCGACATGCGCCCGCGCTCCGGGCCAAGGTCACAAATGGTCGATGCGAGAAGTTTCCGCGGAAGGGGTCATTCAACCATTGAACTCAAAATGTCTCGGATAAATAAATAAATAAATTCTGACATTGTCGCACGAAGTAGTGGGAGGGAGAAAGCATTCGGGTTGGAAAGGAGTGGATATAGACTGGGGTCCTTGACGTGCGTACCACAATGTGCGAGAGGGTTCTAGCAAAATCGTGTCACTTGAACTAGAAGCCGGTGTGTGATATAAAAACGGGACGGGTAAGCGGTCCAGGGCAGTTCAGTGTTAACTGCGAGACGAATCGGAAAAGCGGAAACTAAAGCGCGACTCTAGTGAAGTGAAGTGTGACTGTACAAAGCGAATATAACCCGGTAACGATTCTAGTTAGTAGTGGTGAAACATTGTTAAAATTATAGTGCGGTCAAATTAGTCAGTCCGGTGAGTCTATTGAGTCCAGTTAGTAATTCAGTTGTATTTAGTTTCAGTTGTGTTTTAATAGTGTGTGTGATTTAAAATAAAGACAGTTAGTGGTTTTTGGTGCGAATTGGTATAAAATTAATTTATCCCGAACCCCAGCTCGTAACAATATTGTCAATTCCGACCAAATCAGTGCAGATAAAACAAGTATCAAATATTTCGAGGCAGGTCATGTCGGCTGACTCCTTCTGCCACAGGGTGAAATTATCAATGAAGAGAATCAAAGGTAAGATTTACGACTTTGATGATTTTTGCAAAGCCGTCAGACCAAAGAAGATGGCGGTAGAAGATTTTTATGAATGGCAGGACTACACAACACAATATAAATTACCAAGAATAACACTACGTCCATCAATTAATGACATAATGCAGGTGGTTGTCATTAAGGGCAGCCATGATTTGATCTACAAAACTGGGTTTGTAAACGATCCTGTAACTGTTAGTCTTATAAGCAACAAGATTTAAAAAAAATAGTTGCTTTCACCACCACAAAAGAAAACCTAACCAACAGGCATTTCTAGTGAGAAAAAGGACAATATTTAGAAATCGCTGTAAATAGGATCTCATTATTGGAGAGAACTACCCACATTCAAGTGAGAATATTTCATAAGAATTAGCATTTTTTTCAAAAAAAGCTTGTTTGAATTTAATTGTTTATATAATAAAGTTTTAAAAACATACAATTTTGTGTGAGTATTTTTAATTATATTGATTTTCAATAAAATAAATTTGTTTTCCTTTTTGTAACAATAATGAAATAAACATGTATGAGTACATTAGAACAAAAAGCAGTAAATCATTTTTTTAAGCTAACGATCGTCAAAAGAATGGAGGTTTCTCAATTATATGCCGAAATAATACAAATTTTGGAATTTTAAACGTACCAACAATAAATATGGATAAAACAATGTTTATAGTATAACTTAAAATAATTTACAATATTGACCATTTCATGGACGTGAAATCAATTTTTACAAAATATCAATTATCTCGAAATTCACTTCACTTGAGTTGCCGCTTTTTGGGGGCGAAATACCACAGTTTAAAAATCAACAGTTGTCCAACGAAAGCGCTCAGACAGGGACTGAGGGGCGAGACGAGAGAGGTAAGCCACCGAGCTACATATACAATTTTTGAACAAGCAGTTCAGTGTTCTTGCCCCGCAAGCCCCGCACAACCGCTCCGTCCGAACGACTTCGTTAAACAACTGTATGGATTTTTAAACTGTGCTAATACTCTTCATATAAAATTATGATCCCATGCAAAAATTTCCAATTTACGAATGAACTTAGTAAAATACATCCCTTTGTACTTAATTAAGAACGTTTTGAAATTGCGTAGCATCTTTATTAAAGCCCTTGTAATAAATCGTGTACATTACTTATTTAGCAACCGTACGAACATCGCATAAACAATGATACTTTTATAAGCTTTGGCAGGCTATTTATAATTTACGGCCAATTATGCCAGGGGATAAGTTATAATTAAAACGTTCAAGATGCTGTGAGGATTAACGTGCTGCTGTTGTAGTTGTGTGTGTGGGGGAGGGAAGGGTGATGATGATGATGATCAGCTCTGACAGTTTTCGACAATGGTAACCACTTCCACTCCTAGTCGGTATGGCACTCATATTACTGCCCTTTGACATTATTTCCCAGAATTTGATCCTTTTAACATTGACTTCTCATAAACAACAAGACTCACAATCTCGCTCAAAAAGTGTCCGCGATGCATTTTGTCACCGCTATGGCGTGACAAATTCGAATGACGAATGCGTACAACTGATATTGCATCTTATGTTAACAATATAACGTCTTAATTTGGTTGAAGCATTTTTGTTATTATGCACGTCGCACGTTCGGACGTTTTCTGACGAACTTTTTTAAGAGACTGTTGCCCGTTTACACTAACAACGAACAAGGCAACGCCTAACTAAGTAACTCCTAATTTAGGTCCATGCTTACCATAAAGTTTTTGCAGGGGTCCAAGCTAGAGTTAGTCAACAAAACGAAGTTTTTAGGCATTACTATAGACTCTCGTCTTCAGTGGGGTCCCCACATAGAAGGCCTTTGGGTAGACTAAGTTCAGCCGCATACGCTGTTAGACGGATGAGGCAAAAAACTGATGAGGATACTGCTAGATTGGTGTACTTTAGTTATTTTCATAGCATTATGTCATATGGTATGTTGCTGTGGGATAGAGCTGCGGATATAAACGCAGTCTTTGTTTTGCAAAAGAGAGCAATTCGTGCTATTTACAATATGAAGCATCGGGATTCATTAAGAGAAAAATTCAAAGAAATTAATATTTTAACAGTTCCTTGTGAATTTATTTACCAAGTTATTAAATATATCAGAAAAAATATCGATAATTTCCCTAGGCTCGGTGAGCATCACTCTATAGACACTAGGAAGAAACATAAACTGGCTTTTCCAAAAATTAGACTTGCAAAGGTAGGCACCTCTTTTGTAGGACATGGTATAAGATTTTACAATAAACTTCCAAAGGAGGTCCTTAGTTTTTCAGAAAATAAGTTTAAATTATATATTAAGCAGGGACTCTTGAGAAAAGCATATTATAAAATTAATGACTATTTGGATGATAGTGACGCTTGGTGTCATGAGAATATTGATTGATACTACTGTTCGTTTATTTTCAAACTGATTTGTGTTTCAAATCGTGAGTTTTTATGTATAATATTTTTATATTGTTTTTTTATTATTATTTTGACATTTCTTTTCACATATTGACATGAACATTGTATAACTTAAACTTAGCATTTATTACTTAGTTGATAATCTGACTATCAAAAAAGTGATAAACTATATGAGACAGTTGGATGATGTTTTGCTTAGTATTTTAACTTACTACCTCATTAGACAGGTAGACTAAGATATATATATATTTTTCCTCATGACACAATTTCCTTGTCTTTTATATTTTTATCCTTTTTTAATACATTGTTTAGTATTATTTTATATAAGTTAAAAAAAACTGTAAAGCCATATTCAAAAGCCATATTCAGAAAAAAAAAATACTGATAAAAAAAAGACATGATCTTGCTAAGTTTCTTGCCCTTCTTCTTAGCAAGATTAATCGAATGGGCGGATTTGGGCATTATATCTTTTTATAGATTATTTATCTATTAGCTTATTTATTCATTGAATTATGTAGGTACGTATATACAATATTTTAATTTCTTACTTATGTTAGTATATATTTGGCTAGGCATTATATTTATTTAGGGTCTATTCAGTTTATTTATCAACTTATATATTAATTGCATTGTGTAGTTATAATAATATTCGTATTCCAATAAGTCTTTATTTTATGCATTTAACTTTTGTAGCCCAATTTAAATATAGTTTTTTTATATATTTCCCGTATCATATTTGTTAATCATAAAATATTATTTTTATACAGATTAGATTTGACATGTAAAACGTATACTTTATGTATCTATTTTACAAATAAACAATTTGAATTTGTTCTATTTCACCAAAATATTTTTACTATGTGATTCCTAACCCAAGAGTAGCCTATGTTTTTGATACTTGTCTTTGGTTTTGTTTGTCAAGTTGTCTATTTGCGGTTTTTTTGACGTTTCACAGTACTACAATAAGCATAAATCTCAAAATCGCGACGGTCACATGCATGTGTCAGTTTAGGGGCGCCTACGCATTACGCACTCCCGAATCGGTGTCGTAACTTTAGGTGGTTCCTAACATCGTTAGTCATGACTTAAGAGTTAGTGAAACGTGTTTTTACTTTAGGCAACTTCTAAATACATAGGCATGTGATTTAGGCATCTCCTATGGTTAGTGAAAACGGGCATGTGTGTCTAGTTGTTTATGGGAGGTCAATGCCTTATAAGCAACCAACTGTATACAAAGTGTTTTTCTTTTTAAAGTCAACCGGGTCGATTCCCGGATAGGATTTTTTCATTATTTAGTAATTCAGTTTTGTTTTTAATCAAAATCGGCCCCGAGACTCCTTTGAGCATTTTTCACTATTCCTTATAGTTCCGGATTTGGCCATCCAGCCAACTTAAAAAACTAACCCTATATACAGGTTGTTAATTTAATAACTTTTTTCTTTCAAACATGCTATCCATATGAGTATGGATAACTTTAAGAATGGGGCAAACCCTCAAATCGCGAAAAAAAACAGATGTTCCATAGTAAGTTGTCCATTTTAATGAAAAGAATATCTTGTTTTAAGGAAAAAAAAGTTACCATGAACCCCACGGAGTACTTTGTTATTGATGAACCCCTAGCTACATATATCATAGGAAACTTTTCTATGTCCGAAATAAACAAAATATGTTTTGTTACTTTTGTCATGCATGATTCATAAAATAAAAATATATATCGACCGTCAAAAGAAGCAATAATACTCCGGTGACAGAGACGACGCTCTACGAAGCCGAAGCTACATAGCCTTATGTGCATTATTTACCGCCGGCAATATGTATGGTCTATGGCAGTCACATGTTCCGTCGCGTAGGTTAGAAATTTGGGAAACAATAAAAAATAAATAAAAAAAACGCTTTTTTTACAATCCCTGTTTTATTGGTGATTCTGATTCATAGAATTTCAATAAAGCTACTGGTTTCATATTCAACCTGTACATAGATTATCGAAGTTCGCAATTTATGTAAAGAGAAAACTATGCTATGGCGTGTTTTCTAATCCCACTTGAATAAAACCTTTATCAATGTTGATAAATCCACACTTGAATAGATTATTTTGGATGAGGGTTAAAGACTTTGGTCTCAAACTTTGAGGGCCAAGACAATTTAGTTAAACGTCCAAAACAATTTGAGAACAAGTATGAAGAGTTTAAGGTACATTGTATTTTTACATTATATATTATATTTCAAGTTTTGTGTCTAGTTTACTTGAACGAAAAAAACCGTACAAATTAATAATACAAAATTGAGTAAAAATTTCAAAAGTATAAACCGTGCTTTCCCTTACCCACAGACATAAAATTATTATACAGGAACTATACAAACAAAGTGCGTATACTTGGTGTCAAGTAAAAAGTCCGCTGGGCTAGAGTGGGAGGAGATGTGTCTGCGCATGGGTAACAGGCGCGCAAGAAAGAGACAGCCTGAGACTCGCCAGTAGCGCCTTTTTATAAGTTTCAAAAATCTCATTGTGGCATGCATGCTAAGCATGTGATGCATGTCTAATCTGCAAGATTCAAATCTGGGTTCAAGATTGGTAAGATTTAAGACTGGGTTGGCGTTTTTCTGACTGAACTGTCGCTATTTCATATGGTTAATTATTAGGGTTTCGTTCGTACCCAAACGGCAAAATGACACCCTATTAATGTGACTCTTATGTCCGTCACGGGTCTCTTCTCTACTCGTAGACGGAATGAGTTGCAAATCTAAAGCTTGAATCTTTTGTGTATAATTTTTAACTCAAAACCGAACATTTAATTTTAAATTAAGCCAAATTTTCTTTAATGCTCGGTCTTATGATGTGCCGTCGTCTAGAGCTCATTGAGTAGAACACAAACATATTTTTTTCTGGCTTTTTACTTTAATACTACGTGAAATTAAATCAACCGACCAAATTCATACTGGAGACGCGATTAGTCATCAGGAACAAGGTTTAATGACCCTCCAGGTGAAATTCAAAAAATATTGTTTTCCCCCATAGTGCCTGCACTAGGAATTGTACTTAAGGCCTTACCCCTGGTTTACGATAATCTTACTGAGTGATTTTGAACTTC
Source organism: Ypsolopha scabrella (assembly GCA_910592155.1). Lineage (NCBI taxonomy): Eukaryota > Metazoa > Arthropoda > Insecta > Lepidoptera > Ypsolophidae > Ypsolopha > Ypsolopha scabrella. The sequence goes on from OU342982.1 coordinate 18,615,720, forward strand.
AGTATGTTGTCAGAAAGTCTACATTAGAATGCTCGCTTCGCGCGCTGGCGGCACGCAAAATCAGTGAATTTTAGAGGTTTTTCTGCATTTTACGAAAAAGTATTTGATGTAGGAGTTTTTCCACCTTACATCGTAAAATAAACTATGTTCTCTTGTTAAGTATAGCAGTAATTTCAGACATAAAACTCAAGCTGCTTGGACATAAAACGAAATGATAACTTAAAAAGGCATCATTTTCAAAAATAAAATCCATTGAGTTAAATGTGTCCAATTAGGTAACCGACTTGACAACGGAAAGACAAAGGTTTGAAAAAACATGTGACCAAGTTTTAAATTGATCAGATAAGTAGTTGACTCAGCATATTAAAACAAAAACCGTTGAAAGACCCAATACAAGCCGTTAAACTAGTCCAACAGTAAGGGAGCGAAAAATATTTTTTTAGAAATTGGCCAAAAGGATTAATGAACCTAGTTCTTGATCACTAACCGAGTCTCCAGTATGAATTTGGTCGGTTGATTTAATTTTACCCTATATACAGGTTGTAAATGCAAAGTCAAGAATCCCTTTAGGGTATGAAAGTATACACGATTCTGATGTCATTACGATAAAAAAAATATACCTTGAATTTTCACCAAAAATTCCATCATATTTCTAAGCTATGGCTACGCAGCTCACCGGCCTCCTCACACACCTTATTGCACCCCGCAACCCGCACCCCTCATCCGAGTGGCCAGCGACCAGTGAGGGTGTCCACGCGATTAGTGTATTTTGAGTAAAGAAAATCGTCTTATTATGAGGTCCTGGTACTTTATTTAGAGTTCCCAGTATTTAAAATAATAAATTTACCGATCATACCAAAACACCCTTAAAGGATTCTTGCCTTTGCTTTTACACCCGGTATATATTTAATTTTTATACTGTATTTAAATAAAAATACTGCAATTGAATTGTCGAAGGAGTTACCAACTTATTTTTGTATCCAAATGTATGAAACATTACTGAAACATAAAATGTTTTAAGCATTTTAAGCACTGCGGTATCACTCTCCGAATGCTGCCCAACCCAAGCATATTCTTCTGTCAGCCTCGTCGTCAAAGTTGTTTTTATCCAGCTGTATAACTTGACCCAGATAAATATAATTTTTGAACAACTTCGATGCTGACATTGTCGATGGTTAGTGGCCCTTGGATGACGTGACAGTTGGACATGACCTTACTCTTATCTAAATTCATCCGCAGGCCCACTCGTCTTGAAGAATTCTCAAGGCCGCGCACCATTTCCTCCAGTTCCTGCAGCGATTCCGCCATTATGACGATGTCATCGGCAAAGCGAAGATGTGATATGTACTCTCCGTTTATGTTTATGCCTCGTCCATTCCAGTCTAGTAGTATAAACTAACATTATATAGCTACAGTACCCTCAGGGCATTGAAATTAAAACCATATACTCAAGTCTACAGTCCCTTGAAGCTACGAAAATATCAAACTTCAGATACGGCCGTTTATGCCGCAAAAAACATACATTTCGACACTCTCAAGGGAATCCCGTTGACCTAGAGGTATTTCCCGTTGACCTAGAACTATGAAATTTGGCAAGTAATACCGTCTTATACTACAAGTATAGGGAAAAATCTAAAAACTATACATTTGTAAATTAAATCATAAAAATATAGTCTTTAACGGAACCCTTGGTGGGCGAGTCCGACTCGCACTTGTCCGGTTTTTTTATAATATGAACCATTTTCTTTCTTTTTAGATAAAAAAAAAGTCTGACACACATTGCTCCCAAAATATTTAATGAATACATAGCTTAGATAAGTCCAAACTAAGCTAGTTGGCTCAAGTAAAAATCAACGAACTTCGTGTCTCCAGTTTACCCAATTTATTAGCTGTTGGCTTAGAGACCACTAATAAGCTTATGACTTTTATAAGACGTTCAATAACGATGTTATTTTTTTCTACATTTCCTCTTTTGAGTAGATCTACGAGTACCAAACACGAAGTTTCAAACGAACGAGTGCGCAATTATTTTGGCAAAAAAAGCCATCGGATAGACGTTTGATTGGTTCCTTTCTGCTTGGTATAAAAAGATTTTTAAAGTCATAATATCAAAACAAAATAAAATATAAGATGATGCCAAGAAAAACGCAAAAAAGAACTTTGTTATAAAAAATAAATCGGTCTACACATAAAATTGTCTTTTTGAACCCGCCGTAAAAATGTCGTGTCTGCGTACATTGAATACCACCGCGAAATTCTAAATGAAATGGGTTATCAGTATTGTACGGAAAACTAAACAACAATTTTTAGAATTTATGTATGTTCCGTTATAACTAGACAACCGGACTTGGATACGTTTTTTTAAATTATCATATTTATTATCCTGGTTAACCTATGAGCTATATTAAGGAGTGTTCATAAAATAGCGCCCAAGCTAAAAACGGGGCAGAGATTGAATAAACGCGGGCGGAGCGCCGGCAAATGCTAGTTTTATACTATGTTCATTAGGGTGGAGCGTAAATCCGCTTTTTCGAATTTCATGTTTGAAGCGATCCATAAGTAGCCCAAATAGAATGAAATAAAAATATTGGACTGCACCTTCTGCCCCCGCTTTAAATTCAAAGTCATAAAATTCTATTGTGTTCCAAGGTCCTACGAAAATAAAATACCTTAAAAGTGCCTTAAATTGCGAAATTCTGTGAATTAACACAGATTTAATAAAAATTTAGACATGTTTAGTGACGTATATTTTTTATGATATACTTACATTTAAAATAACTTTTTATTTAAAATTTAACATTAATAATTGATTTTATTGATCCATAATTTGTGATTAAAAGATTTAACCAATAAAAATACAAAAAAGTAAAATATGAAGAAAATATTTTTTTTTCTACCTTACATTTTGTTAAGCTTTAATTTAAAGCGGGGGCAGAAGATGCAATGCAACATTTTTTATTTTATTCTATTTGGGCTACTTATGGATCGCTTTAAAGTAATTCTACTATTAAAACATGAAATTTGAAAAAAGTGGATTTACGCTCCACCCTAATGTTCATGTCTTATTCATCTTAATTACTAACTCCATCAACAAAGGGATTTATTAAGTAGAAAACCTAAAGTCTGTGTTCGTTAAGCTTTCAGTGTGAAGAAGAGTATACAGCATGTTGTATTAATTATTTACTCTTTCAAGGGTGTTAAAGAGGATCGTCCAAAGCCGCTCTCCATACAAACTTGTCGAAACCAACAACCACGACAAAAGCATTGTAATTTCGTTGTGTTACTTTTTTATACACGTTCCATCAATTCTACGCCCGCGAATAATCAGTTTTTTCACAAAAATTTTGTAATTATTATAAAATTTTGCTGCTAAAAATGTATGGAAAGTATTAAATAACGAAAATTAGATTGTAAAAGCTTTTTTTGTGTAAAAGATTGATTATTCGCGGGTGCAGAATCGATGAAAAGTGTACCTATACAAAAAAGTAACACAACGAAATTATACAAATTTTGTCGTGGTTGTTGGTTTTGAAAGTTAAGTTTGTATGGAGAGCGGCTTAGGACCATTTCCCATAATCTAGGTCACATTTTTTTTTGTATATGAATAATTCGCCTCTGTGGTCCAGTGGTTAATGTACTCTGCTACTAATCCGGAGGTCGCAGGTTTAAATCCTGTATTGGCATCTATATTTTTCAGTTTGCAACCCCGCAAAGTTCCAGGCTTTTTCCCTTTTTTTAAATTGGGTTTTTCTTTCACAATTTTGGGAAATCAAAAAGGTTGGGGAAATTTTCGAATAAATAAAAGTCACCGTATTATACGCATAATACACTTACTTTAGCAGTGCATAGTTTTACCAACTTGGTAACACCAAGAGAAGAATAATTTTCTAAGTTTCCATACAAGATAAAAATCTTGTTCAGTGGACTTGTCAGCAACTAATGATTTCTGTTTTTCCAAAGACTTAAGATAAGATTGGAGATAATAATCTTAGTTTTCCAACAGATATAAAAGTCCAAACATATTTTATTGTAAATAATATTTATTGTGTCTGAAGAATATCGCGTGTCATCGAGATTGTTGGGTATTTCTTATTTTATCAAGATAGCCTCAAGGACCGGTTTATTTTTTACATTTTTACCTCTCGTGACATTCTCGAGAGTTCTTTAAAAAAATTACCTACGTGCATGAGTCAAAATCAAAATCAAAATATTTATTTTGTAAAATAGATACATAAAATATACTTTTTACAGGTCGAAGTAAATCTATACATAAACAGAATAGAAGAGTATGCTGAAGAACAAAAAAACTTGAAAAAATATTTTACTGATTTTTTAAGTTCAAGAAAGAACTCGCATAGAAATTGTCTGTCAGGTTATACATAGCTTAATTTTGGGTTGCGTACCTAAAAATAAAAAAAACGGAACCCTTACAGGATCACTTTATTGTCTTTCTGTCTGTCTGTGCGTATGTAAAGCCCCATTACAGATATCAAATTGAAACTAATAATTCCTACAGGCTTCTAATTCAAAGCAAAAAAAAAGTTGTCGCCCTTTACGAATTAGACTCTTTAGATACATAGAGTTTGATAGATCGTAAGTGTCAACTTAAGTTGGTGGTTCATTTCTTCTCGTGGAATAAGTTTATGTTTTAATCGGTAAGTACGGAACCCTCAGGACACGAGTCCTACTCGTACTTGACCAGTTTTTTATTTATTGCACTTTTTATACATTTATAAAAAAAATACAAAGGAAGATTTAAACTAATCTTAATTATAATAAAAATTTGTACAAAACGGCATTTATTGCTAATAGAGAAAGAAGATATTTTAATGAATTTATTCGAGTGCACACTCTGTAAAAGGCTAAAAGGCAAACAATTTGTCTGCGTTATTCGAGGCTTTTTGGTATTCAACACTAATAACCGATTACCTAAGTTTTGTTCACTTACTTTTTGTGCACACATAAACCTGGTTTATCTGTCCAATTTACAGCGTGTTAGGAAAAGTAGAGCTGCTATACCGGGTGTAAAAGCAAAGGCAAGAATCCTTTAAGAGTGTGTTTGTAAGATTGGTAAAGATATTATTTTAAATACTGGGATCTCCAAATAAAGTACCAGTACCTCATAATAAAACGATTTTCTTTACTCAAAATACACTAATCGCGTGGACACCCTCGCTGGTCGCTGACTACTCGGATGAGGGGTGCGGGATGCGGGGTGTAATTAGGTGTGTGGGCAGGCCGGTTAGCTGTGTAGCCATAGCTTAGAAAAATTATGGAATTTTTGGTGAAAACATAAGGTATATATTTTTTTCTCTTAATGACATCAGAATCGTGTATACTTTCATACCCTAAAGGGATTCTTGACTTTGCATTTACATCCTGTATATGAAGGGCTGTATAGGGGATTGCAGATATACCTAAATTCAGATTAGATATTTATTGGTATCAACAACAAATAACGTAGAAAATGTATCATCGCAAAAGACACGTCGTCAAACCTACACAATTATGTAAAGACGCTATAGTATAGCGGCTATACCTTTCTTATCAGTTTTGGTGCCATGGGCGAAAGTACCAGGTATAGCATAAAATGTAGGAGTGCAGCTTCTTTCCAGTTTAGTGACAGCGCAAACATGATAGATAAACGCTGTATGCACGTACTAGGAGTACAAAACTCCTAAACGAAACAGCCTTTTAATAAAAGCCTAACTCAACTTAAAACAAATGGCAGTCCGTTGTCAAATAAAGCCCCGAAACGTGATCCAAATTGATCCTCTTATCTAATAAAGTGAATTGCGAATCGAAGTTTGAAAGGAAATCCGTTGGCTTTTCTGACATTATTATTTCAGAATCCCTCTCAAAATAAAAACCCTTTCGGCAGAGTTCGTTTTACGGAGCAAGCCTCTTTACGGTCTGCCATTTTCTCCAACTTATAATAAATAAAAATAAATAAAATAAAATGTTTTTATTCCAGCCAAATACTTCATTGCCATAAAATACATTGGCCATATCTTCAAAATAAAAGAAAATGATAAAAAACAAAACTGAGACATGATATTATACAGGTTATTATAAACAATATATATTTACAGTACATGGTACTCTCGCCATCTGTTGTGCAAAGGGCTCTGAACCCATTCTGTAATGCTGTGCACGATAATATTGCTCATGGCAAAGAGATGCATGCGGGTCAGTGCAGATCTAGTACGCAGCAAGGCAGGGAAAGTTGGCGTGCGCCCTTCAGCCAGCATGCCACTCGCGCTGCAGCGCCAAGGCAAGCGAAACACAGCGCGGTACGCGTTGTTGTATTGAACGCGCATTGCATTCAGAGCAGCCTTCGTGTAGTTCGTCCATAGCTCAACAGTGTAGACATTTGTGTAGTAAGTCATGAAGAGAAGTCTTTTTACTTCTGCACTACACCTATGAAATCGACGCGCAATCATGTTTGCTCGTACACTGATTGCCCGACGCTGCCGCTCGATGTCATCCTTGTCCGAGAGGTCACTACGCAATATATGTCCCAGGTATGTGACCTTGTTGACTCGTTGTAGCATTCTTCCACTGAGCATTAGTGGCGGAACGATGTCGGGGGTGTTAGTGGATTCGAAGATCATGAACACCGATTTGTCAACGTTTTAGACAAGATCATGCTCACGGGCATAGTTCTCGCATATTGTGAGCAAGAGCCTCATCGCTGCTACAGATGGTGCTAAAATTATCATATCATCTGCATAGCTTACGTTGTTTGTCATGGTTCCATTTACTGAACAACCCACCCCAGACTCAGACAGTTGTTTGCATAGGTCCATGTACAGGTTAAATAGTATCGGTGACATTGGGCCACCTTGCCTCACGCTGCATTGTAGAGTTACGGGTCTTGAGTATCCAGTTGTTCACCGTTCAAAACTCTCCTGTTGCTCGTTCAGGACATCAATAATATGACTAGAGATTCCTTTTTCCTTCATTTTGTTCCATAGTAAACTATGAGACACGCGATCAAAGGCTTTGCTGAGATCTAAAAACAGGCATACGTGGATGTATTTCTTGCTTTATAATACTGAGCAACCTGCTTTACAGCATAAATAGCAGTTCCAGTAGAGCATCCCGATTTGAACCCCATTTGCTCGTCATTGCTGCGTAATAAGTCTCCCGTCAAAGACAGAAGGATCTTTTCGAAAATTCTGGCTATGATTGCAGCAAGAGAAATCGGCCTGTAATTTTTTTGAGCAACTTTGATCAACCTTCTTGTTTTTTGGTATAGGCATGACATGTGTACGAGTGAGCTCACTAGGCAGATGACATAGTTTTAGCATAGAAGTAAATAGCTTAGCTAGATATAATGCTATGTTTGGACCGCAGTGTTGCACATGCTCTACACTGAGACCGTCGTGTCCTGTAGATTTCCCTCGAGGCATACCTTTTAAGACTCGTGCTACAGTACAATGATCAACTTCTGGATAATTGTCGTCGTGGCTAGATTCGTATTTATCCAATGGCGTTGCGGAGCTTGGTGCTTGTAGTAACGTTTGCGCTAAATGTTCTGCAATTTTTTCACTATCTGGTACACCATCAATGTGAGATGGAAGTGACTTCTTAGCGTTGGTTATTTGTCGTGTATGTGACCAAAATTTAGCAAAATTACCAGATTTTAAAGAAGTCGCTATCTTGTCCATGGCGTGTTGGTCGGTATTGCGTTGGCAAATTTTCAGAGCCCGTTGGAAAACCCTGCGGCAGTGTTTTCGATGGTCTGCTACAGGTCCGTCAACTGGTCGTCCCTGTTCGTGCCACAGCAACATTGCTTTACGCGAGGCTGCGTAGGATTTAGCAACGTGTTTGTTCCATCCCGGCACCAGCTTCAGTTGTTTTTTCGGGTTAGTACGGTAAGCGGTCTTGGCCGAACTCTGCATAGTGTTGACAAGATGGTTGTAGCATAAGCCAATTTTCTCAGGAGTATCCATACTGTGCCATGATAAATGTTGGTTTAGGCGTCTGGGGCATTGTTCGGCATAATGTGAGACGTTTCTTGAAACTCGTGGTGCCCATGCAAAGTCATTGATTTTGTCATCAGGGCTACTCGAGATTGTCATTAAGTTGCTCAAATCAAAACAGACATGTATGGTTCAGTGGTCTGTCCACGCCACACTATAGTCCACCTCCACATTCCTTATACATTTTTCGACCGATTCCGAACAGAGGACGTGGTCCAACCATGAGGTAGTATTATGCGCATCACTTACATAGGTATATGTATCTGCTGGCAATAGCTTTTTATCAACAATCTGATAGCTGTACTCACAGCAAAAGTCGTCCAATTCTGTGCCAAACTCTGTCCGCCAGTCCGCGTTGAAGTCTCCGGCGACTATGAAGTTGCTGGCCTCGCTCTCCTCGATTATCGAGTTTATTACGCTCAGACAGTCACAAAAATCTGGTAGTTTGTCTTCGAGATTTTTTGAATCGTATGTTGGCATATATATCGATACTGCAAGTAGTTGGCTTGTGGAGGATATTTGTATGTTACTCAGTATGTAAGCAGTCTAAGTAGTCCAAGTTAAAAGGCATTAACCAAGTTTCCTGCAGAAATAATACGGCAGTCGCTGATGATGTCTTCTCAGAGGCGGTAGCGTATGTGTCGGCGGAGGGACCAATTATTTTGGATGATTCCGAGTTTTTCAAAATTTTATCATCATTATTTGTAGTGCCACAAGATTGATTTATGGTGCATTGTAAAGGTATATCGGTTTCCGCATCATGTGTAAAGTGATTTATGCCCGTAGGGCCGCTGTCGAGCAAAAACGGCTCGCGGGCATTGTTTACACTTGTAAAGGGCGAACGGAATCTGTAGTTTTTTAGCGAATGCACTAGCTCGGTTACCTCTTTGAACTGCTGCAGGGTGACGTATTCGGATCGTATTTTCGCTTGTTCCATTTTAAGCGACATAATATCTTTCAGCAGTCTTGTGATGTCAACATGGTCGAAATCGACCGGCGGTAGTTTACTTGGGTTTCTGGCTACAAATATTGGTAATTCATTGGGATCTACTTCTTTCAGAATACGTATAATATGTTTTATGTCTCGTACCTCCTTTCCATCTCCTCGGCGTGATGATTTTTGTCCTTTATATGTAGTATTCGCAACCATTTCGCAAAGTAACGATTTCGCTTGAGAGATGTCGGTTGATGTAAATCCACTTTTGCATATTTGTGCTATGCTCGGTTCGTCCATAACGTCAATTTTATTATGCGCGTAAGCTAGAAGCTCATTTATCACTGTTTTACAGGCGTTACACTTCATATTTACATTATTTGAAGTCATTTTTAATTACTGGTTCGATCATTGTAACCGTTAGGTACGACGGTAGACGCTCGACCGTAACTATATTTAACCAAAACTGTAACTGCTCAATTTTATTTGGTTAGAGCGCAATAATATTTACCTTTAAACCTTTCTAAAGAGACTCTTTATTGGTGAAACCACATCAAAAAGCGTTGAATCGTTTATAAGTATAAAAAAATTGACAGACATACAAGCAGAAGTTTTACTTAAATGTATGGAGAAGAAAAAGGTAGAGAACATAACGGGCCATCCATAAATTACGTCACGCGTTGAGGGGGAGCGAGGGGACATCATGTGACAAGGGGGGGGCGGACGAGTCATAAGCTTCGTGACGTCACATATGAAAATCTTAAGTATTTATAAAATATTTATTGGTCATTTATTTTAAATAGATCTCTGTAAATAATTTTGGAAGTGCTAATTCTATAATTCAATTTGATAATTTTTGATAAAAAATTGCAAAATATGTGACGTCACAGCAGGGGAGGGGTCACATAAATGCGACCACAAAGACGGGGGGGGCTTCAAAATCATGACATTCGTGTGCCTCAAGGGCGAAAAAAGAAGAAATTTATAATCAGCTATAATCTGCTACGATCCTTACACACCTCTTTCGTTTCTTATCTTATCAATGAGCTTTTCTAGTTGTTGACTTTGCTTTGAATCAGACTTCTTCAAATACAGTGGTAAGTTAAGTTAAAGGCAATTTCTTTGACGGTACGATCACCTAGCTCAGTTCAGCTACCTATAATAACATACAATTTTGAAAGTTTTGACCGCATAGTAAATCTACCATTTATTACGTACCATGTGGGCGATCGTACATAATGTACCATCGATTAATAACGATTGAAATACGAGTACAAAATGGCTCTGGAGAACTTTCTTAAAAGTTTGTTATTTATAATATGCCACTAACACTCTAAAGTCTTAAGATGCTACAAATAGCTTGTGTCGACAGCCGATAACGTTACTTGGAAAGTAAGTTTGTGAGTTTACTTAAGAGGATAGTCTCCGCCAAACCATAATTCATTCTTTCTTGTTTTTAATCTGGCAATAACACATAAAGAAAATAGAACCTCTGCCAAGAATATAATGCACACTCTTATCGTAACTTCCAATATAGAGAACTAAAAACCAAAGTTGGCTGTAAAAAGTTTTCATGTCGAGTTTTCAAATTATTTAAGCAAAAGCTAAATTTATGGATGGAAATCTGAATAAAACGTGTTTTTATTTATTGTTTTGGAATTAGAGGGATGGGTTTTTAATATGACGGCCGTTTTATATCACATTTTTCACGAAGTTTATTTTAGTATAACCTTTATTGTCCAAAACTTAATACAGCTCAAATGAAATTATATTTAGATCATAGTTTAGACCTATTTTTGCGATTTAATTGGATCGAGCGAAATGTAAGTAATCGTGTATCGAATGGCCGAAATATCAAAATTAAAGAGTGAAATATGACATGTATATATTTCTTGCAAAATGTAATCATCGCTATTTGGTTTTAAATGAATTTGAAAAGAGACAAAATGGGATAACCCCCCTTAACCTCTGCGGTGTTACACGCCATATTATGGCCATGTTTGAAATGGCCCCAAAAAACAGACAAAGCAGTCGTCGTCCTGCAGCACCCCCCCCCATAGAGCAGGTCACAGGTTAAATCAACGAAACAAAACTAAGAAATTCAGACCGCTTTCACGCTGGCTAATGTAGACATTTATAGTGCCTTCTAAGACTCCAAGGACTTAAACTTTTAAGACCTAAACTTCTAAATGTCAATTACTGCTGTGATCTCATTCTCAGGCATATTTTTGAAAAAATGCGCTTTTTACACATTTTCTAACCAGAGTATATACTCGTATTATAAATGCTCGAAACATTTACAAAATCGCTCGTGCTTTCGTTTTTTACAAAAAACCGGCCAAGTGCGTGTCGGGCCACGCGCAATGTAGGGTTCCGCAGTTGCCCGGTACATATAAGTTGGTCTACTAATACAGACCGCGCCAAACTTCTGGTCCCATACATTATAGGGGCCTAAAGTTTGGCGCGACCTGTACTCGTAAACCTATAAAGCCTACTTAGCTGTGATAGTTTTCCTTTTAAATTCATTATATATACTACTTCTGTGAATTTTTTTACATTTCTAAAATCAACCGTTTAGCCGGCAGGGGGGGGGGGGACGCTGCACTCTAACTAAAATTTTCACTTTAAAGCTTAATATTTCGCCAACGGATCCCTAAATCGAAAAATGGTTTTCACAAGCCCACAATGTTTTTAAACGACCTATCCAACGATACCACACACCATGGGATAGACGAGAAAAAGAAAATATCCCCAGTTTACGTGTATGGGATTTTATTTTGCCATTTCGTCGGCGTGATTAATATTTATATGTATGCCAAATTACAGCTTTCTAGTACTAATAGTCTCTGCGCTAAGCCGCGGACAGACGGAGAGACGGACATGGCGAAACTATAAGGGTTCCTTGTCGGACTACTTAACCCTAAAAATCAGTTAACAAGAGTTATGTAAGTACCAGTGACGAAGGGTGAACATTTTAAAAAAGAAAGCCGGACAAAAAATTCGCCTTACTCAGAAAAGAAAACAAGGAAAACATATTTTTTTTTGTACTTTGCACCTCCTTGTCAGCTAAGTGTATTGAGATTTATGGAAATGTTTGGCAAAGGGAAGAGCACGGAATAAAGAAATATGGTATGGATGCCATTTCCTAAACAAGCCGATGGGAATCGTGTTACATGGACCCTTCGCCACTCGTATGTACACAATATAGTATAAGTACTGTCAAGACGAAATTTTCTTCATTTCAAAACAGTTCTTTGGTATTAACAACAAAAGCTATATTATTTCAGACAAATTTAAGTTTTAAAAGCACTAAAGCTAAACTTAAAGCCTTCAGAATCGGCTTTAATATCTATCTATACTAACAATAAAGTAGTAAAAAAGTTGTGTCGTACCATGAACGAAATTACCGCTGACCCACTTATTACTATTACAATACGGGTGATAAGTAAGCCTGCGATTTTTTTTTCGAAAGTAAAAAGAATATCTTTTCAAAGTTTTATATGAATTTGGTTTTTAGCAACATTTAGTTATTTTCATTAAATTTCTAATGTAATGTATCAATGCGTGTGTACAGTACAATCTTTTAATTTAAATGAATGATTGTTTTATTATATAACTTATTTTAATGATACAGACCCATAAGGCGCGAATTCTAGTCGCATTTTGACAGTTTTATTAACCGGTTTATTCTGGATTAAAAATTTTAAATCTGTATTTAAAACCTAAATTCTCGTAGTTTTGCGTATGAGAGGCTTGTTTACCTCGTATAATAGTTGTAATTCGCATACGAGTACGAGAATTCTCCTACGTCTGGCAACGGCAACCATAATAATAGGCTTGTAGACAGGGTAAACAAAATATTATTTTATTTAGTCCGTCATTTAGATTATCAAAAAATATTGGACACATATTTTTTCTTTTGTCAATCAAACAAAAAATGACAGAGATAAAGCGCGTCAAACTTTGGGAGTGGGGGAAAGTGACGTCACTTCTAAGTAAAATTGTACTTAGAGGTGACGTCACGCGGAACTTCAGCGGGCTATATCTTCATCATTTTTGTTTAATTGAAAAAAGAAAAAATACGTGTCCAATATTTTCTGATAATCTAAATGACAGACTAATAAAAAAAAAATTGTCATCATGCCTATTCTAGTTAGCTTCACTGAATTCATCCACGTTTGAAGCGGGCTTATCTTCTATTTTCCGATTTGCGAATATCTCTGTAAGCAATAACTTATGCTACAAATGAGCCAATCAAAGCGCAGCATTTCATAACTTGAAACTCTTAAACGTGAAGTCGCGAACCGATATCAGGGTAAGCCTTTGAAAACTAATAACTGTAGAGAGCTTGCGAATCTATTGAGTTTGGATGGTTTGAGCAAATACTGTCGATCTGAGATCGACACTTAAGATTTATATCTACGTATTTGTATTTCTGGAAACTTGTTTGTGTGCGTTCAAGTGTTCAGTGGTTGGCCTTATCATACTGTGTGCATAGATACACTTATTAGATCTTTTTATCGCGAAATTCACAACAACAATTCTGTTTTCGCAGCAGAAAAATGCATCAATGTGATATTTACAGCGAAGTGTGTTATATACAGCAAAATAAATGCAGATTGCTTTTTATAACAAAGGGTTCTGTATTCCCGCTAGCATTATGAGAAAATCCACAATAACCGCAAACGAGTCTGACTTGCTTGAATATTGCGCAGCTCTAACCAATGCCTTTTTATTTAAAAAACTCTACAAAGTCGCATTAGAGACGTCGAGACGAAAATATTGCATCTTCAAATATCAGTCAAAGTATTGCAAGATAATTTAACTTACGTTTGTCACACACCGCTGCTTTCATCGCTCTTCTTAAACTGCTTGCGGGGTGTTAAGCTTTCAAGCTGTCATAATGACAGATTGCTCGAGCGCTGTTTAAGGCGACTCTATTCGCCTGAACTCCCATACTAGCGCAGTTCGCTGATCATATCCTTATTTATAGGTACTTGCTTAATATGTTTTCTTTTTAACATACCTATCCCATACAATATCCATGACGTCAAACTATAACATTTAGGTATCAAAATCAAATACTTACATACAAAAGTTACAAGCGTATAAAAGTCCTGGATTTTACACATATTTTGATGAATGTTTATGTATATACCGTAATGTTCGAAAAGCGATAAAACAAATCAAATAGTTTTAGTTTCACAGCATAGTATATTTTATACTATTCAAAAATATTTTTGTTTCATTTCGATTTTTGGGATATTCCAAAACCATTCTCGAGTTTTTTCAAAACATGAATGTTGTCTCGCGTTAGGTTGCCTCTCACACCGTGTTCGGTTAGTTCCGTACGAGCTCGGGAAATGAACGTTCGGGCAAACCAATAACAGTCAGTCAGTGCTCTATAATGCGAAGTTGAATTATTATTATTATTATTATTATTATTGTTTATACACAAGCAGCTGAAAGCTGATGTTGTGTATATCACTGCACTTTAGTCTTTAAAAAAATGTCTAATTTATTTTTGAATGAGTTCACTGTGGTTGCACTAATTACAGCTTCAGGTAGACTGTTCCACCCGGTAACCACACGGTTAGGCAGAAAGTGTCGACGGGGGTTGCTTGCACATTTTGATCCAACGATTTTAAGTGAGTGACCTCTGAGGTGCTGGTTTTTGTTCATTTTAAAAAGGCTGTCAAGTTCTTGAACATCATAGAACCCAGTCAGTATCTTATATGTCTCTATAAGGTCACCGCGTTGTCTGCGTTGTTGCAGCGTGGTAAGACCAAGTTCTTTCAATCGCTGTTCGTATGGCTTGTCATGTAAACCTACAACCATTTTGGTAGCTCTTCTTTGAACCTTCTCTAACATGACAATGTCTTTTTGAAAATAGGGACTCCAAATTTGAAAGCCATATTCAAGCAGTGGGCGTATATATGATTTATAGATTGTTAAAAATAAAGCCTTGTCGATGTAATTAAATGTTTTTCTTATCATATATGTTACAGAGTTAGCCTTCTTGGTTAGTTGAAGAACGTGAGCATCCCATTTCAGATTGTCTGTTATTGTGACTCCCAGATCTCTCTGTGCTGTAACTGTTTTTAGGGGTTCTGAGTCAACTGTGTATGGTAAATATGGGTTGTTTTTCCCAACATGTAAGACAGTACATTTCCCAGAATTTAAAGTTAGAAGCCAGTCTTTGGTCCACTGAGTTATCCGATTCAGATCATCTTGAATCATCTGGTGGGATATTAGCGGGTTTCCCATTATTTTGGTGTCATCAGCGAATAAGGACAATTCAGATCTTATAACGTCCTTTAGGTCCGTCAAAAATATTCCAAATAGGATTGGTCCTAATACAGATCCTCGAGGAACACCGCTGTAAACATTGAAGTAGTTGGAAAGCTCTTCTCCTACTCTGACTTTGAATGTTCGTGCACTAAGGAAGTCCTCTATCCACAGAAGAAGTTTTCCCCGAATTCCAAAATGTTCTAACTTTGCAATTAATCGTTTTATGGGGACGCGGTCAAATGCTTTCTCATAATATAGATAAATTATGTCTGTAGGTTCATGCTTATCCCAATTCTTTGTCCAAAAGTTTACGCAAGACAACAGGTTAGTAACTATGGATCTTCGAGGCACAAATCCGTGTTGTTCAGCAATAATGATCTGTTCCTTGGACAAAAATTCTCTTATTTGTTTAGCAATAATTTTTTCCATTACTTTGCATGGTATGCATGTTAAGCAAACTGGTCGATAGTGAGCCGGGTCGAGCTTATCTACTTTTTTGTAAATGGGGGTAACCATTGCCTCTTTCCAATCTTGCGGTAATTTCCCATCTTTAAAAGACAGACTCATGATGTGAGCAAGTTGCCCGCATACCACACGGTTACATCTTTTCAGTAGGATTGACGGTATTCCATCAGGGCCCATTGCTGTGTCATCATTCAGGGTATTCAATGCTCTTGCTACGGCTTCAGGTGTAAAGTCAATCTGCTCAAGTGAGTTTGCCACAGCAGGACTGCCAATGTTTGGTAAAGGTTGGTTGATAGGTTCTTTCACAAAGGACTTTTCAAATTGTTTGCCAAAAATATTAGCAACTTCTTTATTGTCAGTAGTTATTCTCTGAGTTAGGCTATCTCTTAATGCTGGTGGAATAGAAACTTTCGAGTTCAAATGTTGACGCATATATGCATAAAAGCATTTCGGACCAGCTCCAACAATAGATCTTTCAAAATTAATTCTGGATTTTCTTACTTCTCCAATAATTTTATTGTTTAGCTTCCTATAATTCTCGTATGATTCTTTTGTTTTACATAATTGATACAATTTCCATTTCTGTAGCTTTTCTCGAGTCAGTTTTATTATCTGTGGTCCAATCCATGGTTTTTTTATATTTTTCTTTTTATTAGCTCTTGTAAGTGGTATGTTTCCTTTAATAACCTTATGAATGCCTGTCTTAAAGTCCATCCACGTCTTATCGGGATTAATATGGTGTATGGAATTTAAATTGAGTTCTAGTAGCCGGGAAGTTATAATTTCATAATTAGCACTGTAGAAGTTTCTTCGGTGTTTTTTCTCAACAATGTTGAGTATTTGATCATTCTGGATTTGTAGTGTCCCAAAAAGGACCATGTGGTCACTTTTACCTATTTGAGGATAATGTATTATTTTAGTACACAAGTTGTCATCACTGCAAAGAATAAGATCAAGTAATGACTCATATAATGAATGTAGGATGAAATAGCAAGCATAGCGACTCCGTGTGCGACTGACTTCAAGCCGCCGCGCCGACTACAGGCTTCTTAAGGGGGGGTTATCCCATTTTGTCTCTTTTGAAATCAATTTTAAACTAATAAATAGTGATCATTAAATTCTGTAAAAAATATGTCATATTTCACTGTTTGATCTTAATATTTCGGCGGTTCGATGCGCGATTACTTACATTTTGCTTGATCTAATTAAATCGCAAAGATAGGTGAAAACTATGACCCGAATATAATTTCATTTGAGCTATATTAAGTCTTGAACAATAAAAGTTATACTAAAATAAACGTCGTGAAAAATGTGATACAAAACGGTCGTCTTATTAAAAACCCATCCCTCTAATTCCAAAATAATAAATAAAAAATTTCTGAGCGGCCCGCTTCCGCTGAGCAGGATGAACATGTGTAAAATGAAAGCGTTGGAGCAGGACAGATTTCTCTGGATAACCTCCCCTTATGCAGCGGAGCTGGTGAAAGCTCGAATGGTGTTTTGCAACCTCACCTAACTTTATTACGGACCTCAGCGTGACAGGCCTTGGTGTATGTATGTATGTATATTAAGGGTCCGTATGAGGCTAGATGCACAACTTCAAATGAGCATATCACATTGTGTAACTTGGTTTAATCGGTTAGTAAAAATAATACAGATATAAGACTAATAGATTCATCTTAGAAAAGACGTAAAATTGTTAAGTCCGCTCGATAAAAAAAATTACGAAGTTACCTCTAAATTTCATGTTTTTCGAGTGTTAGGGCTTTCCAGCCTTGAAATTTATATTAAAAATAAGTTAACAAATGAAATTGTCAGTTCGTCTTAGAATATCTTAAAAATATCATCTAGAAGCAGAGTTATTAAATAAAAACGCAGGTTTTTGTGGGCGCTTGTTTCTTGGTGGTCGTAACAGCCACGGCTGAGAGCGCGCTATTTTAAACCAAA
The DNA here is from genome assembly GCA_910592155.1 of Ypsolopha scabrella. NCBI lineage: Eukaryota > Metazoa > Arthropoda > Insecta > Lepidoptera > Ypsolophidae > Ypsolopha > Ypsolopha scabrella. The sequence continues at coordinate 18,633,345 of OU342982.1, forward strand.
AGGAAACGTCTTACAAATACTGCTAGCGTGTTTACACATATAAGGTGACTTTCTTTTATATAGCCAAATTCATACTGGAGACTCGGTAAGTGGTCAGTACCAAGATTTACTTTTCCATAGACATTTTGTCAGCTGATTGCACCACTTTGTGCTAGAGAGTAAAAAAGTACAGTAAAAACAAACTCAAACTCAAAAATAACTTTATTCATTATAATGCTCATTGAGGGCTTATCTTTGGTCTTTCAACGGTTTTTGATTTAACCCGTCCGGTAAACGTGCATTTTTGCAAGTTTGCAAATTTTCCCGCCAATTTTGTTTGTAGCTATATCTCCGGAACTAGTTGTCCAATTCTAATGCAGTTTTGTTTTTCTAAAACTAGATAAAATTTTCTAAAAGAAAACATTTTGTTTTTTTTCTTTGGTTAAGTTGGGGGGTGGGCTTTCTCCTTGAAAAAATCTTAGTTATATATATGAATATATGTATGTATACTATATATATATATGTCTATTCAAATTTTATAATATTGTAAAAAAATATAAAGAATAATAATAAAAAAAAAAAAAGAATATAACTCTATACATATATTAAAAAAAAAAGAAGATTTGGGCCTAGAATAACAATCCACAATTTTTTTTTATATTATTATAATATATTTTTTTCTTTTTTATTGCTCATCTTCATAGCTTTCGAAAAATACCCATATCACTAGGTTTATAATATATTAACTAACAATAATACTTTTTTATTTACAATTCGGCCTAGGCGTGACGATCTTCACGACTGTGACTCTACACAATCAACTACTTATCTGACCAATGTAAAACTTGGACACGTGTTTTTTCAGACCTTTATCTTTCCGTTGTCAGGTCGGTTACCTAATTGGACACATTTCACTCGATAGATTTTATTTTTGAAAATAATATTTTTAGGTTATCAATTCGTTTTATGTCTAAACAGCTCGAGTTTTATGTCTGAAATTACTACTATAAAAAGAAAACATGGTTTATTTTCCGATGTCAGGTGAAAAAACTCCTACATCAAATACATTTTCGTAAAATCCAGAAAAGTCTCGAAAATTCACTGATTATGCGCGCCGGCAGCACGCGAAGCGAGCGTTCTTAATATAGACTTTCTGACAACATACAGAAGTTCAAAATCACTCAATAAGAAGCAAACAGCGCATCACATTCTACGTGAGTGCCCATTGAGGTCCTATCTCGGAAACCCTGAAGACTTAATATCCCTGACTGACGACGCCGTCAAGTGGTTTTCAATTACCTAGAAAGGAATGGTGTCAGCTGAACAGACTTCGCACCGGACATGGTCGCAGCGCTTCTTATAAACATCTATGTGGTTGGTCAACATCTCCCCAATGTGATTGTGGTGCCGAGAAACAAACAGTACATCACATTCTACGTGAGTGCCCATTGAGGTCCTATCCCGGAAACCCTGAACACTTAATATCCCTGACTGACGACGCCTTCAAATGGCTAAGACAACTGGACATCCAATTGTAATTATATGACTGCTGTTTCTTTTTTCCTGACATGTTAATTTATATATTATTTTTAATGCCATACGAATAAATAAAAAAAAACTCAATAAGATTATCGTGCACCAGGGGTAAAGCCTTAAGTATATCATTGTTCCCTACTCATTAAGTATATCATTGTTCCCTACTCATTAAGTATATCATTGTTCCCTACTCATTAAGTATATCATTGTTCCCTACTCATTAAGCTAGTTTATCACTATTTTGTAACGAGTAGTTTTCAGCCCATTAAATGTTGTATGACCTAAAAATTACTTTTATTTACTTAATAGTACATTACGATACGAGAGCGATGAAACGTTTTCTGACGAGTGTGAGTTTGCGGCACGAGCCGAAGGTGAGTGCTGCAATCACACGAGTCGAGAAAAAGTTTCTCGCACGAGTATCGTATAATATTTTATAGCAAAAGTGCGGAAAATGCCGACTTTACGCAAGCGCAGCGTGCGTAAAGTGGTCATTTTACGCACGGTGTGCTATAATATAAATTACAATATAGAGTAGAAAATTAAGTTGATCGGGCAGCTCTTTTAATGTCGCATAAAAATAAGAATAAAATATAAAAAGAGAGTAAACTAAAAGTTAACACACACAGCTTAAATAAATCAACTTCTAAAAATAAACCTTCTTCTTAAGAATATTTTTTGTTGAAACTTTTAAACGCGTTTATAGGGTGAAATTAAATCAACCGACCAAATTCATACTGGAGACTCGGTTATTGATCAAGAACTAGATTCAGTAATCTTTTTGAATAATTTCGAAAAAGCAAGTTTTTTGCTCCCTTACTGGTTGGACCAGTTTAAGTACAATTTCCTAGTACGGGCACTAAGGATTCAAAAATTTTTTTTTCGAATTTCCCCTTGAGGGTTGTTAAACCTTGTTCCTGATGACTAACAGAGTCTCCAGTATGAATTTGGTCGGTTGATTTAATTTCACCTAGTATAGTTGTTGTGCAGGATAATTTACAAAGTAATGCATAAAATAACACATATCTGCTAGAAAAGCCCAATTGACATTGAACATTGACAGGAACTCACTGCCATTTGAACCCCAGTCAATTAACGGTCACATTGAAAATCATCTAATACTAATTTTTATATCATATATATATATTATAAATTATATATACCGGGTGTGAATAGACTGCTACCATTAAATGAAGCCACTTATTCTACCGACCCTATTGAACCACTTCTCCCGAGAGTCATACCCGCGGACACCTTAGTTTAGGAAATAATTGAGTTCCAAACAAAAATGCGTGAACTCTAACGCACCGACAACGGGCGAGTTTAGAGAGAGCGTCATCCGTTAAACAGCTTCATGTTTCAACCTAAACTCGCCCGTATGTCGGTGCGTTAGGGTTCACGCATTTTTGTTTGGAACTCAATTATTTTCTAAACTAAGGCTCTCCGCGAGTATGACTCTTGGGAAAAGTGGTTCAGTAGGGTTGGTAGAATATGTGGTTTCATTTAATGGTAGCAGTCTATTTACACTTATACCCGGTATAGAAGTTATAAAAACACATTCAAATTGTAATGCCTAGTGCAATAGGACCACCCACCGGGACCACGGGTAAACACTAGAATAATGTTAGGAGATATATTTCGGCCATTAGCATGGTCGGCATCAGTCAAAATTATAATTATAGATTATTTAATAAATGTATGAAGTCGAAATTAAATTTGACAGGCATATTTTGATTGACAAATTGATGGATTAGTAAAAAAAGTATAAATTATATAAAAGTATTAGCTTCCCTACATGTCTATTTGCGCATTTAACATTGCCTGTTCAGACCGGGGCCATAGTGGGCACCAAGCGACCATATGTATGAGGTTTCCCAGGTCCGGATTTGAATTTACTAATAATAAAGTAGTAAAAAGTCGCGTCTGTAGATTGAATATTTTTGCGAAATTTTAGACAAAATCACTATTTTTAGGGTTGCATACCCAAAGGGTAACCAACGGGAGTCTATTACTAAGACTCCACTGTCCGGCCGTCAACAGGCTGTATCATGATAGATAGACAGTTGAAATTTTCACAGATGATGTATTTCTGTTGCCGCTATAACAACAAATATTAAAAAAGATAATAAAATAAATATTAAAGGGGGCTCCCCACGAACGTGAGACATGATTTTTTTGCCGTTTTTACAGATAATGGTACGGAACCCTTCGTGCGCAAGTCCAACTCGCACTTGGCTGGTTTTTAGATTTTTTATCTGTTTGTTCCATTTAACTCGAGAACCACTTAATGGATTTGGATGTGTTTTTTTTATAAATTGTAGTAGTAACCCTGTTCAACATTTAGGCTATAAGGGGTGTTTCTAAAATAACACCCAAGTCGAAAGGGGGGCAGAAAAGGCCTCCAAAAATAGGGACATTAAGTACTTTTTGACTTTTTTTCCGGATCATTTGTTTCGTCTAAGACACTTGACAAATGGTATTTTCGTCTCAGTAGCTGAAGGCAACACCGAAGTAAAATTGAGACGAAAAAATGACGCCTTTCATAATTGTTTTTTTAGGGATCCGTCAAAAAAAACAAGCACTAATAACGCAAACAAATGTCCAGCCATCACTTCACTTTATGTCTCAGTAAAAATGATCCAATAATCGCTTTTGTGCTAAACGATACACATTTGGTTGAGCCTGCAGTGTGTTTTTAAATGTTAACAGAATTTGTAAAAAAAAACTGGACAAGCGTGAGTCGGACTCGCCCACCGAGGGTTTTCATTTTCATTTTTCTTTATTAAGGAAAACAAACAGCCTTAAATAGTACCATCCATCCATCAGCCCGTTTCGTCCACTGCTGGACATAGGCCTTTCCAGGATTTCGCCACTTTTGGCGGTCCTCCTGGAAGAAATGCCCATACTCACACACGCTGGGCAAGCGGGTTGGTGAGCGCGGTGCCGAAACCCTTGCACCAGTGACGCCGCTGCCCGTCACCAGTCTGTTTTATATAAAGCCCGGCAATTGGGGATGGATATACCGCCATCCATCGGTCCCAGGCAATGGGGGGCCGCCTGGTTTTGCCTAAGAGCTGCTGTTCTCTTACTCTCCCCCGAATAACTTCGGGAGGATTTGCGAGTAAGATGGTGGTACCGGGCCCGGCGTCAGCTCTGCCACCTATATCTTCCTAACATGAAACTAAAAGTACAAACAGTCAACAAAATATCGAGATAACCCATTCTTAACTATACGTGAAAAAACAATAAAAACATGTTAAGATAAGATAGAGGGTAGCTCTTATGGTAGATAACTAACCAACAAAATAACCAGATACCTATTTTTATCTCTAAACCTAAGGCAATATGGATTAAAATGGTATATCAGAATAAATAAGTCTCGAGCAGGACAAACGTTAGTCAATCCAATGAGATGCTGGTCGTGCGCTTTAATCCTATCAAATAAAATATACAATCCAAACCCACAATTTTTTTTTACATGGATGAGATTAAATACCTTTATAAATTGTTTTTTTTTTCTCGCATGTCATTAACTAACTGTTAAAATTAATATTGTAGTCATTTGAAATATGTACGTAAGAAAACTATCAATTGGGTTCCGTTATAGACTATATTTTTTATGATTTAATTACAGTTTTCAGATTTTTTCCTATATTCGTAGTATAAGACGGTATTACTTGCCAAATTTCATAGTTCTATGGCAACGGAAAATACCCTATAAATTTCGATTCCCTTGAGAGTGTCGAAATATACGTTTTTTGCGGCATAAACGTCCGTATATATTTTTCAAGTTACATTAGTAATTTGATTTTTTCACAGCTTCAAGGGACTGTAGACTCGAGTATATGGTTGTAATTTCAACTCGATACCTCTTCTAAAAGGGTCTTGACAGACAGACGGACGGACGGACGGACGGACAGACGGACGGACGGACGGACGGCTGAACGGACGGACGGACGGACAGACGGACAACAAAGTGATCCTATAAGGGCTCCATTTTTTCCTTTTGAGGTACGGAACTCATAAAAAATTCCTTATTTTTGATGAAAAACTGACCCGGAACAGTCAGGGCTTAGAAATTTAAATATTGACAGCCTAACGTGGACGGTGACAGTTATATTTTTGTTAAAAATTTAATCCCCTTTTGGAGCTTCCAAAACTCTTTATTAATGGTCGTTTTCACCCCTGTATAAACACACCCTCCAAATGTCAAGTCTTTACGTTTAGTTATTTGGGCTGCGCGTTGCCTGTCAGTCAGTCAGTCACTCAAGACAGAGCCTTTTTGATTGATTTTCCCCAATATATCCTTACACACCCTCTCTAGCAGCAAATGCTGAACCCAAGTCCCTGGTTGGACGTAGGGCTAGGGAGCCTACACACACACACACATTTTTATACAAACACACCCTCCCTGGGTAGCATTACTGAAGCCAAGACTGCGGTCGTAGGACTTGGGAGGTACACTCTCTTACATCTACTCATTCACGTTTACAGCTCATTCATTCATTCCTTAAATCTAATTTGCAAGAGAAATTATTCATAACATTGTTTAGTGTTTTTCTGTAATACTTTCATTTTATTTTTGTCATCTCCATCTCTAAATAAAAGACCTTACGTCTCTTATGTAATATAATTAAGTTTTTGCAATGACTTTCTATTGTATCACACTCTAAAATTTTGTGTAAAAATGTCACTGTCATGATTCATGAAAATGGCTGGCCTACCTATTTATTTTCATCTCTCCGAGGAGCTGGGGAACTGGCAACCGTAATACAGATCGCACGCGGTCTAGCTCGGGTGTAGGGAACCTTTAACAAATTTTTGTTATTTTTATTGAAGCAGTGGTATTTGATTAACTGCTACAGTAGGAATTTTTAAAAATGTCGGAATCCACTTAAGATCTTATCTTCCAATGAATGGCATTGTCATCTATTGTTATGTTCGACCGCTAAATAAGCAGTTCATAACAAAACGCATAAACAACAAAATATTTTATGTTAATAGCAACTTTACCACCTAAACAAAAAGGCTCAAATTTGAACGCCAAGTCGACAACGCATTTCAGATTTCATTTTTGAAATTGGAAGCGGCGCAGCGGCCAATTTACGTTTATATGATTTTGATTGCTTACTATTTGGATTTTTGTGAAAGGTGTGCTCGATAACGACCCCGGCTGTGTATATGGACTTTGATTTAGCGGGAATAAGAGGTACAAAAATGTAATGATGTAATTTTAAATGTAACTTCAATAATTACTGTAGATTGCAGCCATAATGTATTATTTTTTGTATTTGTAGGTACTTACTGTTTTTATTGGAATTATATAAGTATGTATAAGTAAACATAGTTATTTAATAAACAACAAATGTGTGTTAAATTAAAGTTTCAAAGAGATAAATGAATTTGTTTAAACTTAAATACTGTTTTTCTTAATAACATGCATATAAAATTATGAAAAAATCTTAAATTGTTTCAGCCTGTATCACACCTGTACCTTGCTGCTGCTTTCAATTTCAAAAAGTACTATCTGGAATGCGTTGCCGTCCAAATTTGAGCCTTTTGGTTCAGGCGTTAAAGTTGCTATTAACATAAAATATTTTGTTGTCTATGTGTTTCGTTGTGCACTGCTAATTAGTGGTGGAACTTAACAATAGAACAATGCCATTAATTGGAAGATAAGCTCTTAATCCGATTCCGACATTTTTAAAAATTCCTACTATTCCAGATATTCCTAATCTGGGAACAACTTTTTAGTTATTACTTTGGAGTATAAGTATGCAAGTAACTTCTTACTAATATGATATTTTGTTAAACCTGTTGTTACACCTTTTTGGTTCAAATAAAGTTATTGAATAAGAATAAGAAATTTATTCACCATATAACAATGTCCGTTATAAAAGGTTTGTCAATACATAAGAAATTTAAACGAAATACAAAATATGTACAATGTACATACACAATGTAATTTATAAAAATTTACATAAAATAATGGCTTAAATTAAAAATAAATTAAAAATGTCATAATTAAAAATAAATTTATATTTTAACTGTATAATCAGAAAATGAACATGTCTTTAGCTTTAAATTCAAGAACTCATTAATTGAGTAAAACGGTTTATTTTCCAAAAAACGTTTCACACTCGTTTTAAACTCCAAGAGCGGCAACTTTGAAATAGCTGTAGGTATTTTATTAAACATAATTAATTTAATATATTTTCCTTGTTTTTGCGTCTTTTTTAGTCTAGTTTTTGATGTTATGAATTTCTCTTTATTTCTTGTATTATATCTGTGAATGTCCATTTTTTTTGGGTATTTTTGTTTATTGTTTAACTTATCTATGTATTGTTTTTTGATGGCTTGCTTGCAATACTCAGGTGTCTTTAAAGCCGTTTTAAATTAGCCTTTTTAAGCGGCTGAAACAGCAACGGGAATATGAGGGTTTCTGATTTCATTACATCTACTTTTTTGTTCAGTCCGTTTACGTGATAATTTAAAACGGTAAAAATCACAGGCTGACTTTTAACCTAACCCCGATAGTTTAGTATTTTGTAGGAGAATACAAACTGGTTTTATTACCATAACCATTCAAAATCATATTCATCATTATTTTTTAAAGTTGGAGCCCTTTGTAAAATCCAAAGAAATTATGGTCACCCGAAGAGATAAGATAATTAGATCGCGCGAAGTTATTTTTAGTATTGATCCCGCTAGTTTGGACTGTTTTTAACTTTTTTCGTATGGGAATGGCTAGGATAACCATACATTTATTTCCAAGTAACATTTTTAAATAAAATTTTGACTTTAAACTTTATTTGTTTTTACGTTTAAAATGTGCTCTTCGAACGTGTCTTAATAACCTCTAAAATTATCGGGGTTTGTTTGAAAGTCATCCTGTATGTGACGTCGTGTTTCAAAAATGTATGTCAAGTAAATGACATTTATTATTGACTTCTGTCATTCATTGTGTGTGACGTAGACAAAGGCACGTCCTAAGAAGAGCCAACAAAGTTATCTAGCAAAGAGGTTTTTAGGGTACCGTTCTGATAATCTCAGCTTTTATGAGTACACAGGTTTAATACGAGACAAGTTTACTGTGAAATTTTCTGGGTTTTGGAAACTGGTAGTAATAAATACAAACTTTGTAAAAGAGTAGGACTTGGTTTTTTATTAGGTTAAGTTAGGTTAATAATATAATAATAGGTTGTCAATGTCAAACTAACAATATTTACCGAGCCGACCCAGGATTTAGAATTCTCTTTGATGCCTTTCTTTGTTCATTAGAAACGGTAATTAATTTTTGTAACGTACTGAAAGCCTGTTAATTTATATATAGTCTTGTATGATTAATTAAGGGTGTGCCTCGCTTAAGATTTTCTTTCGTGTAACATAGGATTTTATTCAAGACAATTTGATCCTGAAAGAAAACTAATTTTCAAATTATATAAGTACATAATTTGTATAGTTCATAATAACATGGTAAATTAATACTTTTTACATATATTCTGATTAAATCTTGCAAATAGTAATGTCACGTTATTTTAAACTCTTACACCGAATACATGGTGTAGAATTAAGGATAATCGCTATCTTCTCTATACATATAAAATTCAACGTCTGTCTGTCTGTTCATTCGCTTTAACTTGAGAACCACCCAATGGATTTTGATGCAGTTTTCACTGAAAGATAAAGCATTTCTACGGCAAGGTTTAAAGCTATGTATATTCACGTTATGACAAAAGGGAGTAGCGCAATGAGAGTTTCATTGAGACATAAGGAAGGTTCGCCGCCGTAGCGTAGTCGATCGTCGCGGGTTCAAATTCAAATCCCGACTGGTAAAATTTGTTTTCACTTTTTATTTTTTATTCTTTTATTTTATTTTCAGAAAAAATATTTCCTTTTGTAAAAAAATATTAAAGCTGAAATTATATTTCTTGACTGAGCAAAGACCAATACAATAACTAAAATATTTTTATTTTTAAGTCCTTAGAAAACACCATCTCTGGGAAGCTATCCTGGATAACAGCTCAGTAAGCTGGCGTCGTAATTGTTTTTATTTTAATACACTAGATGGCACTGCATGTTTTAAAATATTGAATTTGACGCAGTCTGGTTCGAATCAACTCACGTTAAAGTTCGTCTACACTATTATACAAAAAAGGGGAAACATTTGTTTGTTTGTTTTCATATAATGGGTAATATCTAGAACTACTGAACTGACTATAAAAATTCTTTAAGCACTCAATAAGATTTTTAGTTAATCATGTGGTATGTACGCCTTGCGTAGTCGTATGTAGTCTCATCGTCGGGGTTTCAATCATCCACTGGTAAATGTTTTTTTTAGGAGACCTCTCAAGTTTAAGTTTATTTGATCGGTATTGATGAATATTTTTTTAGAACATCGTGACCAGGATCTAATGACGGGACTGGAAGGTGGGTACGGCATCTCCTCAACGGATAACAGCAGACCCTTCGAGTTTAGGCTTACTTTGTTGGTATTTATTACTACTTTGGTAAAACATGGTGACCAAGGTCTGTTGATGGGACTGGAAAGTGGGTATGGGTTCTCCTCAACGGAGAACAGCAGACCCTTTGAGTTTGGGTTTATTTGATTGGTATTTATTAGCACTTTGGTAAAACATGGTGACCGTTGCATATTGTCGTTCAAAAAATCATATTCTTTTGTTTTCCTTATTTTCACGAAAATCTCTTCGACGCGGGCGGAGCCGCGGGCAAAAGCTAGTTAAACATAAATTTAATGTTACAACCATTTGAATAATAAAATTCAAGATAAGGTATTAAAAAAATTAACGCTCTTCGATTCCTGTCTCCAGGATTTCTATGGCAGACTGATGAATGAAATTCCAAGAAAATTGTAAAAAGTGCATTCATTGAAAATAATGGAAAATACTTCTAGCAATTAAATAGTACTCTCTATTAAAAAGTTGAACCGATAACGTGTAATACGAAAACCGAAGTCCAGTTAATGTAAAAATGAAAATTATGTATTTGTGGAATAAAAAAGTATATGAATTATAAGTATGTCCGAGTTATCATGATATGGGTGGCAGTTCAAAATTGACAGTTATAGTTATGTGCCCTAATGAAATGGAATCGATTTTCAAGTATCGAGAAAGTTAAAAAGGGCTATCAAATCGATTTTTTATTTGATTGATATTTGATCATGCAAACTGCTTTTTGTTAATATCTAAATTAATTAAAATAAACGAACCAATAACGCCCGAGCTTGAGAGTTCAAAGTTTTTTTTTTGTTTTTCTCGGCATTTCACCAAAAACAAACAACAATAACAAAACAAAAAGTAACAAAAACTGTAACAAACGTCAAAACAAATAGCAGGTAATGTAACCGCAACGAAAACACAAACCGCATGCAAGATGAATTCATACTGACGCGATCCTATAAGATGTCCGCACCGATTCATCGATGTACCTATTTTCGATTATGTAGTGTCAGCACCTATGGGTTGACGTTCCGATCCACGCATCAAGTAGCAAAAATATATTTTTCTTTCCTGAATCTTTTTTCGTTAAATTTCACGACTACACTGTAATAATTGTTTCGATTTATAGATAAATAATTTATTGTATTTTTGCAATAATGGTATACATTCTTTCTAAAACTTAATATTTTCTTTTGTACCTGGGTGTATGTAGTATGGTGTGAGTAGTATAGGTGAAACGGAAAATTACGAACTGTCACCAATATCATGCTAACTCGAATATACTTTAGTGTTTAATATATACGCAAATGTTTGAGTTTATCTGAATAAAACGTCAATTTCATAGGTAACTGTTCTACAAATATTTACAAATATAATCTAAATTTTGGGGCTACCTTAAAAATTACCGTGTATATAATTTTACCTAACATAACAGTTACCAACAAACAAAATTAAATTAAAACTTTTTGTGTTTGCTTTATTGATTGCTTGCGAACACAAACAACAACTGATATGAAAACAAATAACATTATTGGAATTCCTTAAGGGTCCTTAAGTTTCTTCTATGGAATGCGTTTTTAGTTATTTGAATTACTTTTTTAGGGTTCCGTACCCACAGGGTAACCATGATTTTTTTGCCGTTTTTATAGATTATGCTTAAACCGTGATAGTTAGATGGTTGAAATTTTCACAGATGGTGAATTTCTGTTGTCGCTATAACAACAAATACTAAAACGAAGCAAGTGCTAGTCGGACCCGTGCACTCCCATACAACAGACATGATATTTTTGCCGTTTTTATAGATAATGGTACGGAACCCTTCGTGCGCGATTCCGACTCGCACTTGGCCAGTTTTTATAACTACCTACTATACCTATACAGAAATTGGATTAAGGTTCAAGCCACACAGAAGCGGCGCGGCGCGCATCGTGCGCGCGGGCGTCATTCAAATTTCGTACAAAACTCATGGAAATAAAGTCGCAATTCTCTTTTCGAGCCGGCTTCCCTTACAACACTTGTACCTTTCTCATACACATCTGAAAAAAGCTATTTGCCACTTTCACAATAAATCAAGGTCAAATACTTTAGAAGTCACGCGTTAAATTAGCTGTCACCAGTAGAGCATCCTACCATCAATCCATGAGCCTGTCTTCCTCCCCTGCTAGACATAGGCGTTTTCAAGATTTTGTTATTCTTAGCGGTCCTCCGTCCTCTTCATCCAGCCGCACCCACAACGTCCTTCAGGTCGTCGGTCCAGCGGGCACGAGGTTGGCCTACACCACGCTTTACTGGACGTGGTCTCCATTCTAAGGCTCTTCGTCTAGCAGCCATCATGTCATCATCATTATTCACATTCCACCAAAACACCAAGAATAAAAAAAAAATCAATGGATTCTGTTTTTAAAAATTTATATACAGTTTCTTCCCTGGGAATGGGCAGTTCCCTGAGGATATAGCTATTTATTAAATAAGCGTGGATAATCTAAGGAATTACTGAACCGATTTTGAAAGTTCTCTCACTATTGTAATGGTAGTCTTTCCCCTTTGACATAGGTTATAGTTTGTTTTCTGGAAGCGGGCTTTTCCCAGGGCTATAGAAATACGGTCAGACATATAAAATAATGTTTAAGGGGGAACGTTTCGAGCTCAGTGCAAAATGCATAACATAAGATTGTTTATCTCATTTTTAAATAAAATGTATGAAATAAAATAAATTCATCCTATTTTGCGACTATTGTTCAATAATTATCGAGGGTTATTAGCAGAATTGAGTCATTTTATGGATTATAGTTAGCGTGAATGTCCATACAAACTTAAAAGCGTGTTTTAAGTTGGTGTGGACATTAATTTACAACGCAATGCATAAAATTACAAAATTTTGGTATTAAAGCCTAATTGACATTAAACTATGGTCGCGAAATGCCATAAATCACATTTATTTAGTACTTTTTATTAAATTATAAGAAGAACAACCGTAAGTTGTGAATTTTGCACCGAGTTCGGAACGTTCCACCTTAAGTCTGTCATTTTTTGATGTTTAGTTTATAACTATGGTTATATTTATCTATTGTTCCATATTCAACTAACGACTACCCCGAGTGAGTCGAAATATATCTCGAAAATATTATTTCTTTCTCTCTGCCTATATATAAAAGTGTACTACATACATGTACCTATATATGTCGGCGCGAACCATTTCTTGATGTAAACATCCATTGATGTAACATTAGAAATTATTTTCTGCAGTTGATTACTAATTTAAATTATGAAATAGTTTAGTTTTTACACAGCTTCCATGATGTTTAGCATTTGAAATTATGAATAATTTTGAACGGAAGCTTCACACAATTATTGTTAGGTTGTTGCATTTTGGTTTAGGAAGTCTAGTTTTGTTTAGTCCTTTATTATTTGTTATTATTAATGCGTAAATTTAATGTTAATTTACTTAAGAAGACTCGTAGGTTTGAAAGTTATGGAACTTGATTCGTACCAAATAAAGTAGCTAGATGTTTGAATGTTGAGTCCCTGAAAATTGTCGTAATCACATGTATATATATACCGGGTGTAAAAGCAAAAGCAAGAATTCTTTAAGGGTGTGTTAGTATGATCGGTAAAGATATTATTTTAAATAATGGGATGTCTAAATAAAGTACCAGTACCTCATAATAAGACGATATTTTTTACTCAAAATACACTAATCGCGTGGACACCCTCACTGGTCGCTGGCCACTCGGATGAGGGGTGCTGGTTGCGGGGTGCAATTAGGTGTGTGGGGAGGCCGGTGAGCTGCGTAGCCATAGCTTCGAAAAATTATGGAATTTTTAGTGAAAATTTAAGGTATATTTTTTTCTCGTAATGACATCAGAATCGTGTATACTTTCATACCCTAAAGGGATTCTTGACTTTGCCTTTTCACATCATGTATATATTAAAAAAAAAACAATGAAAAAGCTTTTATAAAGCAAAAATATTTATTATTATATTTTCATGAGAACCAAAAAAAAGGCTACAGCACCGTGGACCACATTCACACGCTAAGGCAGGTTATACTGAAAACTCAGCTGAGTATAATCAGCCCTTATGTCTAGCGTTTGTGGACTATGAGAAAGCCTTCGACTCCATCGAAACTTGGTCTGTTCTGCAGTCCTTGCAGCGTTGCCAAGTAGACTGGCGTTATGTGGAGTTGTTGAAGTGTCTGTATGAGTCCGCTACGATGTCCGTCCAAGTACAGGGTGTACAAACAAGACCGATACATCTTCAGCGTGGCGTGAGACAGGGAGATGTTATTTCTCCAAAACTGTTTACCGCCGCGTTGGAGGACGTCTTTAAAACACTAGACTGGAATGGACGAGGCATAAACGTAAACGGAGAGTACATTTCACATCTTCGCTTTGCCGATGACATCGTCATAATGGCGGAATCACTGCAGGAACTAGAGGAAATGATGCGTGGCCTTGGCGAATCTTCGAGACGAGTGGGCCTGCGGATGAATTTAGATAAGACTAAGGTCATGTCCAACTGTCACGTCATCCAAGGGCCAATAACCGTCGACAATGTCAGCATCGAAGTTGTTCAAAAATATGTTTATCTGGGTCAAGTCATACAGCTGGATAAAAACAACTTCGACGCTGAGGCTGACAGAAGAATATGCTTGGGTTGGGCAGCATTCGGAAAGTTGCGTCACATATTTACGTCGTCAATACCGCAGTGCTTAAAGGCTAAGATGTTCAACCAGTGCGTCCTTCCTGTGATGACGTATGGTGCTGAGACGTGGTCTCTTACAAAGGGTCTGATCCACCGGTTTAAGGTCGCTCAGCGAGCTATGGAGCGGGCTATGCTTGGGGTATCTCTGATGGATAGAATCCAAAATGAGGAGATCCGTCGGAGATCTAAGGTAACCGACATAGCCTGCAGAATCAGTAAGTTGAAGTGGCAGTGGGCAGGCCATATTTGTCGCCAACATGATGGCCGTTGGGGCCGAAAGGCTTTAGAATGGAGACCACGTACAGCAAAGCGTAGTGTAGGATGACCTCGTGCCCGCTGGACCGACGACCTGAAGGACGTTGCGGGCGGCGGCTGGATGAGGAGGACGGAGGACCGACATGAGTGGCGAAATTTGGGAAAGGCCTATGTCCAGCAGTGGACGAACACGGGCTGATGGATGGATGGATGGATGGATGGTTTTATCGTATTGGTGTTACTAAGGCATATATATTCTACTATCCTACTACATAATATTATAAATGCGAAAGTTTGTGCGTGTGTGTGTGTATGTTTGTTACTCTTTCACGCTCAAACGGCTGAACGGATTTGGATAAAATTTAGAATGGATATAGCTTATACCCTAACTTTTCACATAGACTACTTTTTATCCCGGAAAAAAGCATGGTTCCTGTGGGATGCATCAATATCATTGAAAAATCAGGTGTCTAATTAGCGCGGAGCTAATCGTTTGTGCTGAAATGTATGTTACTCTTTCACGCTGAAACGGCTGAACGGATTTGGATGAAATTTAGAATGGATATAGCTTATACCCTAACTTAACACATAGACTACTTTTTATCCCGGAAAAAAGCATGGTTCCTGTAGGATACATCAATATTATTGAAAAATCAGGTGTCTAATTAGCGGGGAACTAATCGTTTGTGGTAAAATGTATGTTACTCTTTCACGCTGAAACGGCTGAACGGATTTGGATGAAATTTAGAATGGATATAGCTTATACCCCAACTTAACACACAGGTTACTTTTTATCCCGGAAAAAAGCAGGTCGTTAAATCGAATAACACGCGGGCGGAGCCGCGGGCAAAAGCTAGTTGTTTATAATGTTTTTAGGGTTCCGTACCAGTATTGTATGGTGGTACGGAACCATTTGTGCGCGAGTCTAACACGCACTTAGTCGGTTTTTTTTTCAGCCTCCATCCTCCATGACGGAAAAGACTTTAAAACAACACGATCTAAGTACGGACACCTCGGTGTGAGGATCGAGTTCACTTTGGCCCGTATTTTATCTCTTAAAACGATTGTAATAAAATATCATATTGCAATGGCTCTTTCATCTCATGTGACAACTTGAAACAAATTAATTGGATTTTTATGATTCTGTAGCTATTCAGGTCATAAAAGAACAATAAAATAAATACCTTTTTGACATCTAAACGATCACTCTTGTAACGTCTGACCCATTTTTACGAACAACCTCTATAAAGACTGATAAAACGAGCAACTGTAACTTTCTACATCCTTTTTCTACCCTTTTAAGTTAACAATTTTGAGCTTTATGTCTAAGCAATAAAACATATTTCAATTCCAATGTGAACCACACTCAAACTGAGTAAAAGGGTTGGGAGAAGTTTTTGATGTTTATGTCGTTTTAACATAAGGCGTACGATAAAAATACATCATGCTCCTGAAATAATATGTATCTACGAAGAGTTTATAATTTTTGTTTTTATATTAAAAGTTAGACAGTAAAAATACAATAGTACATCGTCATGAAGTTTGAACTCGAAACCCGACGAGTTTCAGAGATATTTCCGATTATTTTCTATGAATCGAAAGTCACTGTAAAAAAGTAATTGTAAAAAACAAACGTTTGTAAAGATGGGTAAATTCCTTAATCAATCTGTTAAATGTTAATATTAAAAGTTAAACATCATTTCCTTAAAGCTATGAGTACTTGTCATTATAGAATGAAAATGAAAGCGAGTCTAAACATGAAAATAAATGAATTTTTAAATTTTTTTTATGTAACAAAGTTAAAGTTTCTACTTTTTAGCATGTGGCAAAATCAGGTTTTTATTACCCGGCACTCTTTATTACTTTAAAGTATTTCTGAAATTGAATATTTCATTAGGTGGTAGAGCTAATGCCGGGCTCGACTGTGGAGGTACCACCATCTTACTCGGAAATCCTCCCGAAGTTATTCGGGGGAGAGTAAGAGGACAGCTCTCAGGCAAAAAAACCAGGCGGCCCACCATTGCCTGGGACCGATGGATGGCGGTATATCCATCCCCAATTGCCAGGCCTTATATTAATCAGACTGGTGACGGGCAGCGGCGTCACTGGTGCAAGGGTTTCGGCACCGCGCTCACCAACCCGCCTGCCCAGCGTGTGTGAGTATGGGCATTTCTTCCAGGAGGGCCACCAAGAGAGGCAAAATCCTGGAAAGGCCTATGTCCAGCAGTGGACGAAACAGGCTGATGGATGGATGGATTTATGAAATAGCTTTACTGCCGAAAGCTACGCCTGGCAGCTAGCGGCGCGATGGTGCATCTTAGAAAGCCAGAGTTTACTACGCCTGGCACGGCGCGGCGTAGCAAGCAAGCAACTAAACATCAGCTACGTCGTAATCATATTGGTTTTTTGTATACTGAAGCTAAAAACTACAATTTTTAGAATTTTTGTCAGTCTCTCTGTATTCATGTAGGCATGTTCCGTTTTAAATCGAGAACCACGCAACAGATTTGGGTACGGTTTTATTTTATTATCATCATATTGACCCTGGTCAACATTAGAAACCCGATTGGTGACGTGATTTTAAACTTAAACCAAATGCCCTACTTACTCGTATCATTAATATATAATTTTGAAATAACGCTAAAAGAAAGAAAGAAAAGCACTTTGCACTTTACCACAAAATCTGCAAATATTCACTTTATCGAACAACTGGTAAATTATGGGAAGTAAAGTTTTCTTTGCGTACCCACATTCAAAAGTATACTACTGGTATATAAAAACTGATCTTCAGTTTATTCAATAGAAGATGGCACATCACAGATGTACCTAGATGTACCTTGTAAACTCGTAGTTCTATCACGCGTAAACTCCATCTGACGATTGTACACTTAATTAAGTTTTGAAATTTCTTGGAATGCTTCCATTGTGGTTTGTTTTGTCTTTGTTTCCATCAGCTCTCTTAAGAAATTCTTTTGAATTTAAAAATTATTGAAATATTCGATGGATTCGATTGTTGGTTCTTGGTGGAATACCATCTTCAATAAATTATACACATATGCTCGTACTTTATATTCCACAAATATTTATTTTTATTTTTAACTTAGGCTACCGGTTTCGTATTACACATCAGGGGGTCAAAAAATTATTAATTTTAATAGCGATTTCAAATACAATAAACATCACAAGCAACTAAACAGTAAACAGAAGTTAATAACCACCGGTACATTTTATAAGTTGGTCTACTAATACAGACCGCACCAAACTTCTAGTCCCATACATTAGAGGGGACCAAAAGTTTGGCGCGACCTGTACTCGTAAACCTGTAAAGCCTACTTAGCTGTGACAGTTTTCCTTTCAAATTCATTATATATACTACTTCTGTGAATTTTTTCACATTTCTATAAACAACCGTTTAGCCAGCAAGGGCCCCCAACAAGGACGCTCCACTCTAACTAAAATTTTCACTATAAAGCTTAGTATTTCGCAAATGGATCCCTAAATCGAAAAATGGTTTTCACACACCTACAATGTTTTTGAATGACCTATCCAACGATACCCCACACTATGGGATATGCGAGAAAAATAAATTCGTTTACGTGTATGAGAGATGCCCTTAAAAAAATTTTTTCAAGATTTTATTTTACCATTTTGTTGGCGTAATTAATATTTATATTGATGCCAAATTACAGCTTTCTGGTACTAATAGTCTCTGAACTAAGCCGCGTGTTCGGTTTAAAAGCGTTCGGAACGCGCAAGTATGTGTCAGATTCTATTTTATTGAGATGGCAACACGGGTTGTAAAAAAGTGAAATGTCAAAGTTGTTTTTTCCGGTTTACTGTCAATCTTGCTCTCGAGAGAGATATGTGTAAAAATGGATTCAACCAGTGTTGAAGTAATTATTATGTATTTCAAGGAAATAAACAGTGGAAAAGTGGTAAAATAACCCTATTAATGAGCATTAATTGCGAGCTAAATTGTGTGTCCGAACAGTTTCGGGAATCGGTCGCCGGTGGAAAGTGATGCGAATGGATGTTCATTACCACGGTTATAAAGCAAGGCTTATTTGTTCTCGGGTGGCATGCCAGGGGTTAGATATTTGTGTTTAGGTAAACTCCCGAAAGCTGCTGGATGAGCCAGTAGTTCGATAACGGCCTGCAACGTGCTGAGGGCGACGAAGGTCAACGAGCGAACCCCTGACTTCCTATCAGCCAGGGTTGAGTCTGGCCACCCGAATGCAGTTTCGACGACCAGTCAAGGACGTGGACTTCAACACTAACGTGAGTGTTTAATCGTTTACCCTTCAGAAAGGAATTTTAGTATATAAGAACCCCCCTTTGTATGGGAAGCCCCTTTCTGACAGGTTTTAAACTCCTTATAATATTCAAATGGGTCCAGCACGCGAGGTTTAAACCTTATCTGTGGAGAGGGGGGCTTTTCACATACACCGCGGACAGACGGACATGGCGAAACTATAAGGGTTCCTTCTAAGACTACGGAACCCTAAAAAGTGGAATTAAAAGTACAAGAATTTGTGTATAATTTATTAATTAATAGTTATTATTTTCTTTTTGGTGGTTGTACTAATACAGGGCTTAACAGTGTAGCTACCACCACGAATTACTTCGGGGTAGAGTAAAAGGACAGCTCCAGATGGGCTACCATGCCTAGGACCAATTGATAGCGGTATACCGTGCTGCAATTGACAGCCCCTTATATAAAACAGACTGGTGACGGGCAGCGGCATCACTGATTTGGCATTGCATTGACAACTTTTTGTGCCTAGGCCCATGTTTGGATGGGGGCATTTCTTCAAGAGGGACCACCAAGAGTGGCGAAATCTTGGAAAGGCCTATCTCTAGCATTGGACAAAACTGGCCGATGATGGATGGATGGATGTTTTTTGTGAAAAGACTGGGGACGGATTGAGGATTTAGAGTAGGAGTATCAAAAGAAGCAATGTATTTACGTATTTCTTACACAAAATAACTTTGTGGAGTGTGGCGACGTCATCTAAAAATGATATTGTCATTTTATGTCTTCTCGTGGATGTCGTAAAAAGCGATTATGGATAATAAAAAGGGTAATATGTAGAAATGTATTTATATATATACAGGGTGTAATCATGACGTGCTCATTAAATTAAACCACATGCTCTACTGATCATCCTGAACCACTTCCATAGAAAAACTTTTGAAAAAATGAGAAAAAAATAAAAAGTTCCCATAGAAAATTACAAGTAGGTATTGCAAATTTCTATGGGGAAGTGAATTTTTATTTCACGTTTTTTCAAAAGTTTTTCTGTGAGAGTGGTTCAGGATGATCAGACGAGCATGTGGTTTAATTTAATGAGCACGTCATGATTACATCCTGTATATAATATATCTCGTAATTTTGTCTATGATATATATAAAAGGTTTCTCTGCAGTATTGAGGGTTATAAGGTTATTGGATCTTGGCCCCGTCTGCAAAGACGATGAAGGCACACGTATTCACTGGGGGTGGTCGGCTTGTTACCACTCTCATGACGTCACCATGCCGCCAAGCGACTCGACGTGTTCCGGCATGACGTCATCAGTAGCTGTACCGGGGAGTGGTTGCAGGCAGTTGCGTAGTTCCAGTAATGCGTCCGTTACCGTCTTACGTAGATTTTGCGGAAGTCCCTGGAAAGACTGATTAACGTCTCGCCTGCTGTCAACAACCTGCTTTATTCTAGGTTTTATCGAAGTTTGCCATCGAGTTTGCTGTGTTGTAGACAGGGTAAACAAAATATTATTCTATTTAGTCCGTCATTTAGATTATCAAAAAATATTGGACACGTATTTTTTCTTTTGTCAATCAAAAAAAACACGACAGAGACAAAGCGCGTCAAAGTTTGGGAGTGGGACAAAATGACGTTACTTTACTACGTTAATTGTACCTAGATGTGACGTCACGCGGAACTTCAGCGGGCCATATCTTCATCATTGTTTGTTTAATTGAAAAAAGAAAAAATACGTGTCCAATATTTTCTGATAATCTAACTGACGGACTAATAATTTTTTTTTAGTCATCATACCTATTACCAAATGTAAGCCCACAGGTATAGTACAGGTGATTTTCTGTTCATTATACATATAGGCTGAAATTAAATCAACAGACCAAATTTATACTGAAGACTCGGTTAGTGAGGTTCAGTAAGCCTTTTGGCCAAATTGAAAAAATATTTTATTTTTGCTCCTTTAGTGGTGGGACAATTCCTAGCCCAGTCAGTAAGGAAGCAAAAACATGTATTTATCGAATTTCACCAAAAGGGTTATTGAAGCTTCTTTCTGATCACTAACCGAGTCTCCAGTATGAATTTGGTCGGTTGATTTAATTTCACCTTCCATCCATCCATCCATCAGCCCGTGTTCGTCCACTGCCGGACATAGGCCTTTTCACCTTGTGTATTCCAAATTCCACCAAATCTCAAAAATCGACAGTATCAACATTCAGAGCAGAGGTCATTTTATATGAGACTAGCCTCTGCCCGTGGCTTCGCCCCCTTCTATTCAATCTTTGCCTCGTTTTCGGCTTGGGCGTCAGGACCGAAAGGAATTTCTTTTTGTTATAATTTAATTCGATTTGATTGTGTTTCTTATTGCTCTTGTTAGTAGATTGAATTTAATAAAATGGAATTGTACAACTCATTAGTTTTAAACTGTAATATTATGCGTTTTAAATAAATAACTTATTATCATTATTATTATTTATGGTGGTAGAGCTGATGCCGGGCTCGACTGTGGAGGTACCACCATCTTACTCGCAAATCCTCCCGAAGTTATTCGGGGGAGAGTAAGAGAACAGCTCTCAGGCAAAACCAGGCGGCCCACCATTGCCTGGGACCGATGGATGGCGGTTTATCCATCCCCAATTGCCGAGCCTTACATAAAACAAACTGGTGACGGGCAGGGGCGTCACTGGTGCAAGGGTTTCAGCACCGCGCTCACCAACCCGCCTGCCCAGCGTGTGTGAGCATGGGCATTTCTTCCAGGAGGACCGCCAAGAGTGGCGAAATCCTGGAAAGGCCTATGTCCAGCAGTGGACACAATATGCTGATGGATGGATTATTATATGATTATTTATAAACTAACATTGACCTCTCTGCTGACCTCTGGAATGTGGAAATCTTTCTTATAACATTTCTTGTTAGAGGCCAATGTTAGGATTGAAGCTGAAAGATAGAGTTCGGAATGCAGATATACGAGACACTACAAAGCTGCTAGACGCCGCACGCATGGTATCTCGGCTCAAGTGGAAGTGGGCTGGCCACACTGCCAGAGCCACGGATGGACGATGGAGTGAACGGGTCCTACACTGGTTCCCAAGGGATGGCCAAAGATCAGCAGGGAGACCAAAGCAGCGCTGGTGCAACGATATCACTGCGATAGCTGGATCAGCATGGACAAGATTGGCCCAAAACCGAAAAGACTGGGCTGCTATGGAGGAGGCTTTTACCCAATCTTGGGTGCCCAAACAGCCAAAAAAATAAAACTCTTGTGAATAAAATTTAGTTGCATAATTTATTTTTAGTTTAATTATTATTAACGTTTATTAAAAAATATTATTAAGTATCATAGTAATTAACTTTAAAATATAAAATATCTAATTAGTATGGCTGAAATTAACATTTACATTATAAAAATAACAATTACCTAAAAAGGATGTATAAAGTAATTCAACTGTATCAACTTCATTAAAATTAAATATAAGAAGCACAATATTGCAAATAAAATAAGATTTGATGTGTATTGAATTGAATTATATAATTTTATAACAAAGTTTATTGTTATTTTTAATTATTATGTACAAAATAGGAAAATAAATATTAGTTTTAAGTATCGTATGTTTAAGCAATGCAATGTTATTAATTTGAATTTTTGGAAAATAAAAGCTTATTATTATTATTATTTATAAACTTCCCTTATAGCCCAAGTGATAGTCACCACGATGATCCAAATCCATGAAGTGGTGCCGACTTAAAGGCGTTTATTCAATCCTCGCCCCGTTTTTGAAGCTATGTGTTGACCAGGCACTACGATGATAAACCGCATCCAAAATGGTTAAGTGGCTTTTGAACGGAACATACATACAGATAGACAAAGAGACTAAATTAAAAAAAAATAGTTTTGACCTCTATGCAATACAATATATTCAATGTACAGACACGACTTTTTACTACGTTATTATTAGTATACATTTAATATTTAGCAAATTGAATTTCTGAAACGTGATTTTGAGGAAAATCTCACCGTTGTTGCTTCGTATCACCGCCTGTACGGGACGGGGAACGTGCTCGCGGGTCCCTCTTTCTGGGTCGCAGTTTAGTCATACAGAATTAATGTTTGCGAGATACATAATATCAGGCATGACGGATACAGATAATATTAGTAGGATAGGATACAGATATTCTGTCTCACGAAGTCCGATGGCTATAGATGTAGTAGTAGCTATCACAGAATTAAAATAAAAGTGGAACGTGGAAGAAACATGACCGCGAGATAAATTCGACATGCTTCACTTTGCTAATGGATAGAATAGTTTCAATTGTTGCTTTTTTGCCATCATCAGAATCGACAACATTTCATTTTAGTTAACCATTTGTTTTTAAAATTTCAATTGAAAGTCTGCGTAAAAAAGAAGCTTATGTATTTTTTTTTATATATTTTAATTTATGTTTTTTCTGCATAATTTGATATTTTCTTATTCACTCATTCTAAAAGGACGTAAGTCGCATCTGAGGATTTCATAAGTCGATGTTCATTGCCAATCGATTATTAAAAAAAAAAAAAACTTGGCATGTTAATGTCTGCTGTCACATTCACATGGCATGACAGTTGATTTTTTTTTCAACTAAAATGCAAAGGAAGTTGTTTTTAAAATCCTGTGTTTACCATATTTTTAGTTTTTTGAAAATATCTCTTTATTTAATAAAGATATAACTCTGAAAATAAAAATATGATGCTCAGAAAGCCCATATCTCGAAATAGTTTTCAGTTTTGCACCAATTATTAATTTGTAATGTTGTCAATTCTTTTCTTCAACAATATAGGAGAAGCTCCTTTCCGCCGAATAGTAACCTGAGATAGACAGGCCTAAGCCTGGCTGTCAGTTTTGCCGGAGGAATATTATTTCCCGGGATAATCCAATACGAGTAGGACAATATTTCTTTTGTAGAGGAGAATCAATTCTGACACTCTCTGTATTTCTTATTGTATAGACTTTTGTCCAAAGCCCGCCCGAGCTGAAAATAGTTTGTTTGATACTTTTTTCTTTTTAGGGTTCTGTATGGTATCTACAGTAAAAAAATGTCTTAAATACATGTTTGCTGATGACACATGTCTCATGTATGCTGGTATAGACCCACTTACTATAGAAAATAACTTACAAGAAGATCTGGACAATATTACAAAGTGGGCTCACGATAATGGTATCTTACTAAATAATAAAAAAACAAAATTACTAAATATCTCTTCCAGTTATCAGAAATGTGTAATTAAAGATATAAAGTTAAAGGGACATACATACGACTGTCTGCATACAAATCATATAAATTGTTCATGTGCTTTTATAGATAATGTAATAAAATACAAATATTTAGGTTAACAGTAGATAACAGATTTTGTTGGAAATTTCAGATAAATAATGTTTGCGATAAACTAAGAGTATTGCTAAGCAAATTTAAAAGTTTAAGTTTCTGTACTCTTGTACTTCTTTCTTTGATTGATTCAGTTCTGTCTTATGGAATAGAATGCTACAGCATTACATTTAAAAGTAAAGTTCAAAGAATAAAAGAAATTCAAACAAGATTTTTGAAGCTTATGGTTGGTGAAAAAACCAAAACTGAACATAAAGAAAATTATTAATTGTTGTATGAGAAATGCAAAATTCTTCCGGCACACAAAAAGTGTTTATTTTTGATAGCAATAGAAGAATTTTGGAACAACGAATACGAAATATAAATTAAACATGCACATCAAACTAGGTCATAAATATCTGGTAAATTAGCAGTTCAAAAAGTTTTAAATTTTCATGGAAAACGTTGCAAAAATTGGCTTATTCCAAAATTATTCAATGCTATTCCACAAGACATCGTGTAAAAGACTACAAAGGTACTAAAACTCAAATTAAGAAGAGGTTAAAATATTTCTTTTTGTTAAATCCACATATTAGTAGTACGAATTTATAAAAATTATTTATTTTTAGTCTTGTAAATGTTTTCATTTAAGTACCTACTTTAATATTTGTTATACCGTGTCATACTGCGGTAACGCACACACGGCATTCGCTCGTCTTTTGTTACCCAACAACAACTCGAGCGAATGATACAAAATGTTAAAACTACCCTCTACGCGGTTTATCTTTTTAATTTAGGATTTAATAATCATAAGTGCATCAAGAGAGAGTTTATGTCTGCCGATAAACTGTTTTAACAGTTTGGCGGAATATTGTTATTGTACCTAATTACTTATAATGAAAAAACGGAACACTTATGGGTCACTTTTTTGGCTGTCTATTCGTTTGTCAAAACCCTTTTTCTCACACACGCACGGTTGAAGGTTAATATTGAATACTAAGGTCTACAGCCGGGTTTCTTAAACTGGGGTCCATGGACCCCTTAGGGGTCCGTGACATGAGTTCCAGGGGTCCACAGCCACATAGCTCACTCTAAACATAATTATTTATTATACTGAAGTCCAAACAACGATATCATTTTCATTAACTTAGTTTTAATACAATTTAATAAAGTATTAATGTAAACTTAACCAATAAAAGTGTTTTTTATTATTATGCTTTATTTTCTTTTCCTAAAAATTTCTTCGACAGGGGTTCGTGGAATCTTTAAAATTCTAAAAGTGGTCCGTAGCTATAAAAAGTTTAAGAACCACTGGTCTACAGGCTCATACTGCTGAAAAAAAAATTTGTTTCCAACTTTTTAAAACGTGTTTTCAAACTAAAAATCTGACCTACTGACTTATCAAATCTAGTTTAAATGTAAACATGTTAAATGTCATGGAAACTGAATGGTGACACAAAAGAAAATTTCATAAGTAATCTTTCTCTAGCTTTTCACCCTCGGCTCCGCCCGCGAAAACCGCATCCAAATCAGCTGAATGATTCTCGATTTGAAACTGAACGTATACAATATACATACAGACAGACACATAAATAGACAGACTAAAATTCTAAAAATGTTAAATTTGCAAAAAAATATGCAAAAAAAAAAATGTACAGACACAACTGTTTTACTACTTTATTATTAGTTAAGTACGTAGATAGTATAGAAGATAGATAACGCGTGTTTTATACTAACTATAAAGGTCTACAATAAGAGTAAAAGCTATATCGAAGAAAAATCCGCCGGCACACTTTTCAGCAGTAACAGCAATAAGTGCGACAAGTGCGTCAGCGGCAATTTCTTTGATAGTACTTAGTTACCCTATTTTAACACGCTCAAGGACACAGATGAGACGAGACGAAACGAGGCGAGACATAGACTAGACATGACTGGACATAGAGTAGACTAGATATAGACGAGATTCTATTGTTATTTCTGTTGTATCTCGTGATGTGACCCTGAAAGAGTAAAATAATAGGATATTTAACTCGACTACAGTGTAAAAACCCCTTCCAATTACGGCTAAAACTCACATAAAATCTATTTTTTTGAACAATTTTCATTTTTGTGTGTCCACACTAATTAACATTGTTAAAAAAACTGGCCAAGTGCGAGTCGGATTCGCGCACGAAGGGTTCCGTACCGTTATCTACAAAAACGGCAAAAAATCTGTTGTATGGGAGTGCGCAGGTCCGACTCCCGCTTGGCTGGTTTTAGTGTTTGTTGTTATAGCGGCAACTGAAATACATCGTCTGTGAAAATTTCAACTGTCTAACTATCACGGTTCATGAGATACAGCTTGGTGGCAGACAGACAGCGGAGTCTTAGTAATAGGGTCCCGTTGGTTACCCTTTGGGTCGGAACCCTAAAAGCAGTTTTTTATGTGAGTTTAACTCACAGTGTCAGTGTGATATGCAATGATAAAGTACATCCATCCATCCATCCATCAGCCTGTTCCGTCCACTGCTGGACATAGGCCTTTCCAGGATTTCGCCACTCTTGGCGGTCCTCTTGGAAGAAATGCCCATACTCACACACGCTGGGCAGGCGGGTTGGTGAGCGCGGTGCCGACACCTTTGCACTAGTGACGCCGCTGCCCGTCACTAGTCTGTTTTATATAAGGCCCGGCAATTGGGGATGGATATACCGCCATCCATCGGTCCCAGGCATGGTGGGCCGCCTGGTTTTGCCTGAGAGCTGTTCTCTTACCCTCCCCCGAATAACTTCGGGAGGATTTGCGAGTAAGATGGTTGTACCTCCACAGTCGAGCCCGGCATCAGCTCTACCACCTATAATGTATAATAAAGTGGTCTGTTTTTGATTTTAAAAAGATAACAATGTAAATAAATATATAGGGGGATTTCTGTATTTTTTGTTCGGAAATTTCCTTTTGCTTCCCTTTTGAGCGCTGAAAGGCGATTTCTGGACAAATCCCTTTATCCATTTGTTTACATTGTTATCTTTTATTTTTATATTTTATTATATCTAATATTTTAGGCTTGAGAAATTGACAAACCATAGATAGGTCTAGTATAAAATTTACCAAAAAAGTGTCCTTAGTGAAGTGACAAAATATTAAGAAACAAAACATTTTAATTTGAATCGTATGTCATTGCTGCACGGCTTAATTTTGATTGACGTGTGATTGACACCCTTTTTTAATTTCAATGGTTTTGACTCTCTTTTGTTCGGACACTTGAGCACAGACCCGATGTCCACTTGGTAGTTTATGCAATATTTGTAGAAGTATAAAAGACAGAACAATTTAGTTAAATAAAACTGATTTGTAAAGTGTACCAAAGTCATTATTTAGACGACCATAGTTCAAGTCTGACATAGTTCGGGACCTAATGTCAAACTATCAACATTTCCCAAGATCGCTCTTATACTATTTTTACTATTCAGTTGGAGCACTGTGCGACATGTTGACACCTATTCTCGTGTAGTAAATATTAAATTTAGAGCTGCCATAACCTAAAACTTCTCATTGTAAAATAGACTTTGACGCAGATGGATAAAAGTTAAATGAGCTTGTATTATTTTAGGTTTTTCAACTCTAAATTTAAGGTTTGCTGCACGAGAATAGGTCACATTATACTTTCAAGTCGAATAATTTGCTATACCCTATCTAACATGTTGAAAAATGATTATGTATTTTGTTTGTAAGTACTTTATTCGTTCTTCTTTGTTTTTGTATTGTATTTTGTAACGAAACTTTTGAAATAGACAAGATTTATTTTAGATAAAACTCTAACATTTTGCTCCCGATTTTCTCTATAAATGCGAAAGTTTGTGCGTGTGTGTGTGTGTGTATGTTTGTTACTCTTTCAAGCTGTAGCGGCTGAACGGATTTGGATGAAATTTAGAATGGATATAGCTTATACCCTAACTTAACACAAAGGCTACTTTTTATCCCGTAAAAATGCATGGTTCCTGTAGGATAGATAATTGAAAAATCAGGTGTCTAATTAGCGCGGTTCTATATATACTTCACACTAAGGCTGAGATTTAGAGTGCATTTTGAGCACGAACTCAAGACGAACTCAATCTTATAAACGTCACTCTAGTATGGGATCACGTCACTTTTTGACGTTTGTAAGATTGAGTTCGGACTCAAAATGCATTCTGAATCTCAGCCTAATATTATAAATGCGAAAGTTTGTGTGTGTTTGTTACTCTTTCACGCTGAAACGGCCAGGCGGATTTGGATGAAATTTAGAATGGATATAGCTTATACCCCAACTTAATACACAGGTTACTTTTTATCCCGCAAAAAATCATGTCGTTAAACCGAATAACACGCGGGCGGAGCCGCGGGCAAAAGCTAGTCTGAAATAAATTGTAGGTCAAATTCGCGAAAAGGCTGGTTCGATAGGTCGTTGGGCTAGGTAGAATGAAATGGTAGCCTGCTGTGACGTAACGTTATTCATGCGTTATTCTATAAATTCAAAGAAAGACATGTGATTGGTCGATGCTCGACACATCTGTGACTTTATCTACATCAGCGGCAATGTCCAGATAAGTTCTATTTTTAAATGTCAAGTGTCGTTTATCTTTTATTTGATAGCAATATCCAAGTCTTCAGCTGTGTTTTGCAACTTCATGAATGTTCAACAAAAGAATAAACTGTTGCCCGTTTTCCCTAACGACGAACAAGGCGACGCCTAACTAACTCCTAATTTAGGTCCTTGCTTACCGTAAAGTTCTATTTCACCAAACTATTATTACTATGTGATTCCTAACCCAAGAGTAGCCTAAGTTTTTGATACTTGTCTTTGGTTTTGTTTGTCAAGTTGTCTGTTTGCGGTCTTTTGACGTTTCACAGTACTACAATAAGCATAAATCTCAAAATCGCGACTGTCACATGCATATGTCAGTTTAGGGGCGCCTAAGGATTACGCACCCCCGAATCGGTGTCGTAACTTTAGGTGATTCCTAACGTCGTTAGTCATGACTTAAGAGTTATTGACACGTGTTTTTACTCTATCATCCATCCATCCATCCATCAGCCTGTTTCGTCCACTGCTGGACATAGGCCTTTCCAGAATTTCGCCATTCTTGACGGTTCTCCTGGAAGAAATGCCCATACTCACACACGCTGGGCAGGCGGGTTGGTGAGCGCGGTGCCGAAACCCTTGCGCCAGTGACGCCGCTGCCCGTCACCAGTCTGATTTCTATAAGGCCCGGCAATTGGGGATGGATATACCGTCATCCATCGGTCCCAGGCAGTGGTGGGCCGCCTGGTTTTGCCCTGAGAGCTGTTCTCTTACTCTCCCCCGAACAACTTCGGAAGGATTTGCGAGTAAGATGGTGGTACCTCCACAGTCGAGCTCGGCATCAGCTCTACTACCTAGAACTTACTTTTACTCTAGGCAACTCCTAAACACATAGGCATCTGATTTAGGCCTCTCCTATGATTAGTGAAAACGGGCATGAGTGCCATAATTCTTAATCTTATGGGTTTTTAAGGTTCGTAACCAACGGGGAACATGGAACCTTATTAATGTCGCTCTGCTGTCTGTCCGTTTGTCCGTCCGCTAATGTCACTAGTCTCTAGCTTGCAGACGAAAAGACCTGATGCTGACCCAAACCGAATATTAAATTAAAACTAGTTAGGAATGTAAAAAATATATGCTTATGTATATTTGTACTTTTGCGGATTTTTTTTCCTGTAACCATCTAACTTTTAATTCAATACTCGGTTTTCGGGCAATATTTTACACAAAAAATCCAAATTTCAGAGACCCGTGACATACGGACGGATGGACGGACAGACAGTACAGCAACATTAATAGGACATTAATAGGGTCTTGCCCTTTGGTCGCGGAACCCCAAAAGCATACTGAGCTGGACTACAACCTGGACTTGATAAGCAAACGCAAAAAGCATGGCGTATGTGATTGCAAAGCTACCAACATACAGAAATTATTTTATTCACAGATCTTACCCTTTTGTTGGCCCTTAAATAAAAAAAATCCTAAACATTTACCTTGTGACCAAGACAATGTAAAATATGTGTATCAAATTGGTTTCAGAAACTTCTCTATTATGACACAGAAGACCTAATTATCCGTCGTTGTTTAAATATGTACACTCAACCTCCCATTTCAGACAAAGGGAGGACCTGAATTTGCTATACTTCATAGAGTTTAGTTTTGTGTTTAGTTTCGAATTTATTTTGTCCGGAATGTTGCTTTATATTAAATCTTATCATCGCTCTCTTTCTTTTAAAATAATTGCAAACTTGTGTACCTTTTTTTGACACACCTGCATTTTTTTAATGGTGTCTAGGTTTCGTTGTATTATATTTACGTATAAGTACTCATCGTTGATATATTTAGCTTTAAAACTGTGTGATTTGCATAATTTCCTGTGTTCTCTACTGTGAGTTTAATATACCATAATTTGAATTTAAGAAATTGTAGACATGGTGTTTTTATTATTTTTTTATCTTTGAATTTAAGAGATAAAATACCACTGTGCTGAATTTTTCTTTGAGAAATCATAGAGGTATATGTACTTTTAGATCTTAAACTCCATATTAAATACTTAACAATTTGATAAAAATGCATTTTGATTTTTTTATTTATTACCAACATTGGCGCTATACTGGGTGAAATTAAATCAACCGACCAAATTCATACTGGAGACTCGGTTAGTCATCAGGAACAAGGTTTAATGACCCTCCAGGTGAAAATCGAAAAAAAAATTTTTTTTCCCGTAGAACCTGCACTAGGAATTGTACTTAAACTAGTCCAACCAGTACGGGAGCAAAAAAAAATATTTTTCGAAATTGGCCAAAAGGATTACTGAACTTAGTTCTTGATCACCAACCGAGTCTCTAGTATGAATTTGGTCGGTTGATTAAATTTCATCCTGTATATTAAAAAACGTGTTTAGCAAGTCCCACTAACACTTTCATATTTTTTAGGAAGCTATATCTAAATGATCATAAAACGGCCTAAACCAACATCACCGTCAAAGTAATTACTTCTGTATGTTTTTGCAGTATTTCCTCAATTTTCTGGCGATTACGTCTTTCCCTTCCCACAGACACTTTGTCAAAGACCGGGAGCACGAGTGCGGAAAATTTTACCCAATGGCACAGTGTTAAGGGGTACCGCCAAACATACTGTCGCGTTTGAAAAATTTAGCATATAAAATCAGAATTTTCTAACAAACAAAATTTGCGCAATTTAGAAGTTGAATTATGTTTGTGTATAATATTTTAGATTTAAAACAAGTAACTCGGACGTCCAGAAAAAAATCTGAAAAATCACTCAAATCACGGAAAACGTCATTCGAGTTTTCAATAGTTACCTACTGTCAAAAAACAACTAACTGTCATCCATCAGCCTGTCACTCTTGGCGGTCCTTCGTCCTCCCCATGCAGCCGCTACCCACAATGTCCTTCAGGTCATCGGGCGAAAGGTCGGCCTGCGTATCGTTTAGATGTACACTAGTCTTCATTCTAACGCCTTTCAGCCCCAACGGCTATCATGCCGGCAACGAATCTGGCCTCCCCACTTCAACTTCCTTATTCGGCAGTCCATGTCGATCACCTTTGATCTCCGACGAATCTCCCCGTTTCTGATTCTAACAATCAGAGATACCCTCCATAGTTAAAACTTTGTATTTGGATTGTTTCTTTAAAATAAATTTTTAATCAGTGACAAATGCAAACTAATCATATAAAAAATAAAATTCTTCGATATTGCTGTCTTTATTGGCATGCTGTATGTACTGTACAGAAAAGAGAGCAACATACTTCACGTTAAGAGTAAATATTAAATTTAACGTGGTATGTGTAGAATGCACGTTTACTTCACAGACTCGGTTTCCTGTGCGATCCACAAAAGAAGATTTTTCACAAAACTCGCTCTCGGTCTATACGTTAAATTATTTGCCACAGACCCCGTTCTACAAGACTTGTTTCTGGTGTTACAGAAGCACATTCAACGAAGGTTATTTGATTTACCAGCCTCAGGGGTATTACTTCTTCATTTCATTCCCATACATACATATATACTTTCACTTCATACAAATATAAATACGCCTTTCTCCCAGAGTGGTAGGCAGAGACTAAATATTTCCATCTGCTACGACCTCTTTCGCCTCTCGCCCATTATTTTAGTCATACAAGCTCTTTTATGTCGGATATTTTGACATCGCTCGTCCTCGGTATATCGCCAATTTGGTCAGTCAAAATACGTCTTTTTAGGGCTTCCACTTGCGCGCCATAGATTTCTTTCGTCACTTTGCTTGGATTGATCCTCTCTATGGTGTCTAAAGCCCAGAAGAATTCCACTTCTTTCTAGGCACAACGATCCCATATATTATATTCTTCACTCTATCATTCAATGCCAACCACACATATGTACTCCGTAAGGAACGTATTTCCACTGCATTCACTCTACTTTGACGTTTATCTTGCCATACCCAACATTCAGTGCCATACATACTTCATTCCATTCATTCCGGTTCCGTACCCAAAGGGTGCCAAACGGGACCCTATTACTAAGCCTCCGCTGTCTGTTTGTCTGTCCGTCTGTCACAGGGGTCTACAGCTTCAACCGTAATAGGCAGAAAGTTGAAACTTTCACAAAATACGTGTTACTATGGCATCACGACAAATAATAAAATACTTTTAAAAATTTTTTGCTGGTTATTGGTTTTGGCTCTTCCTTAAATACGGTAATACAAACAAGTTTTAAATTTAGTCAGGTTTTAGGTTTTACTCTAAAGTTAAATTAAAAATAACAAAAAGTAGGGTTCTGTACGCAGATATGGAGCCAAATTTATTGTCAGGTGGTACCATTTTAGAGTCTTGTTTTTTGTAGCCTTGATGTTGCTTTGGCATGTATTTGTATGTTATTGTTATTTACCATAATGTTTACCTAAAGGGTTCCGCACGTGTATCGCGGGTTGGTACGGAAACCTTTGTGTGCGGGTACGACCCGCGCTTGGCCAAATTGTTTCAATACTTATCACCATGTGTTATTGAAGTATATTAATATTATTATAGATTCAAGATTCAAACATTCAAAATGTTTATTTTATCATAAAGTATACGTTTTACTGGTCATATCTAATCTTTATAAAAGCAATGAAACAAATATAATACGGGAAATAAAAATAAAT
Organism: Ypsolopha scabrella; assembly: GCA_910592155.1. Classification (NCBI taxonomy): domain Eukaryota; kingdom Metazoa; phylum Arthropoda; class Insecta; order Lepidoptera; family Ypsolophidae; genus Ypsolopha; species Ypsolopha scabrella. The sequence continues at coordinate 18,667,057 of OU342982.1, forward strand.
ATATATATATATATATATATATATATCAGTTGGGCTAATATAGATACATATTGCATAAAATACTATCTAATGAAGTAGTAAGTTAAAATACTAAGCAAAACATCATCTACCTGTCTCATATCACTTTTTTTTTTTACAGTCAGATTAACTAATAAATGCTAAGTTATAAAATGTTCATGTCAATATTATGTAAGAAAAAGTCAAAATAATATTAAAAAAAGCAATATAGACATATAATATTTTACTTTATTTTAATTCCTCGTACGTCTAATATTGATTATTTTGCTACTCATTAAAATTTATGTTTTAGCACAAAAGGTTTGGTATAACGTAATTGGAAGACATGAAAACCCTTCACAATCAAGTTAATAACATCTTTTTCTCTTCTAGTTCCTAAAATCCCAATTTATATTCATGTAAGAGAAAATCTGAAAGGCTTCATCCATTTTCTGGACACCATTTTACTTTAAATTAGTAAATAAATAAAACATGCGTTCTTTGAAGCACCTCAAAGGTGCTGATGAGATTAGAAGCTCTTTACTTTTGAAAGAACTGAAAAAAAAGTCCAAAGGGGATACGTCAATAAAGATTTAATGTATTTTTACAGCTGCTAAAACGCTTTTTCGACATTTTTCGTATTTTCCCCACATGCTATACAAAATCGATAAACAAAATGATTGATTGATGACTAGCTCTTGCCGCGGCTTCGCTCTCGTGGGCGTCTTTCAGTAGTATCGATAGTTTTCAGACAAGAAATAACAGATTTTTAAACTAAAAAAAAATATAGTCATGACATGAATCCCCGAGTAGTGAAATGCAAGTCACAGTCCACACCCGGTACACCCGCGTTTCACCGATGATTATAACGTCCCAACGTATAGGAAAATACCCGTAGGATTAAAATCGGAAGTAAGAGAACACATTTTCTCGAAAAAGATAAGAATATTTGTAAAAAATGTTACTACTCGGTTGAGGATATCTTAACAGAATAAGTTATGCGTGCCCTTTTTATTATTATTTTTTGTTTTGTCCACCTTTAAGTTATAATTAAAATGTTATAGGTATGCTATATCCATCCATCAGCCCTTGTTCGTCCACTGCTGGACATAGGCCTTTCCCAAATTTCGCCACTCATGTCGGTCCTCCGTCCTCCTCATCCAGCCGCCACCCACAACGTCCTTCATGTCGTCGGTCCAGCACGAGGTTGGCCTACTCCACGTTTTGCTGTACGTGGTCTCCATTCCATAGCATTTCGACCCCAACGGCGAACATGTCAGCGACAAATATGGCCTGCCCACTGCCACTTCAACTTACTGATTCTGCAGGCTATGTCGGTTACTTTCGATCTCGGACAGATCTCCTCATTTCGGATTCTATCCTTCAGATATACCCCAAACATAGCCCGGGATGTACATGCGGTATTGACGACCTAAATATATGTGACGCATCTTTCCGAATGCTGCCTAGCCCAAGCATATTCTTCTGCCAGCCTCGGCGTCGAAGTTGTTTTTATCCAGCTGTATGACTTGACCCAGATAAACATATTTTTGAACAACTTCGATGCTGACATTGTCGACGGTTAGTGGCTATATTAAAATGTTAAATAAAATAAATAAAAATAAAATAAAAATCATTTAATTCAGAACTGGGTTTCATAAGATTACACAAAAAAAAAAAAATTAACAATAGAACTAAAATAAAGCGGTAATAAAAACGATATAATTTTGATTACTAATACTCGTTTAAATAAAAATTCTATAGTATAGGTTTATATTCTAAATTATATGCCTATATTGTTTCAATAATTAAGTTTTTATATTAGCTTTAAGTTGTGTTCCAAATTTTGCAATGCCTAATAGGCATCTAAGCTATAATCGCGAATAAAACATAAGATCTGTACACACTTAGATTGCAATCATGGGCGTCGGAAGGCGAAAGTCTAGGGGAGGGCGACCTCTTTCAAATACGAGTATCAACGGGATTTATACTTGAAAAATAAAAAAAACAATATTTGCGCAAACAAAAACTGCCGATCGGTCTTGTCTCTCGTATGTCTACTGTATGTGTACTTTGGTACTATTTTTTACCATCCCATTCCATTTCTGGATCTGGCTGCCCCCCTGCCCTACCCTTCCGACGCCCATGATTGCCATAAACGTTTTAGTTTGAGTTTGATGGGTGGTGAGTGTGACCCCTTTCGCCGTACTTTGGGCACAATTACACGCTGTTTAGGGCATGCAGGTTTCCTCGCGATGTTTTCCTTCACCGTTCAGCAAGTGGTAAGTATTAGGTAATAACACAAAACACTATGCACATAAATTCCGAAAAACTCATTGGTGCATGCCCGACTGGTGATCGAACCTGGGTCTCAAGATTGAGAGGTCAGCGTACTATCGCCTCAGCTACCACCGCTTTTGAAATTTGAATTATTATTATTATTACTCATGTCATGAGTTATATAATAATATACGTGGATTATAATATAGTTGAAGTTTTGGCTCACGATTCCGAACAGCGCTGACTTTCACCGTAACTTGGACTTGGAAGTGCATAGTTCATAATTATTATTGTATATTTTTCGTTTTTAGGGTACCGTAGTCCGACAAGGAACCCTTATAGTTTTGCCATGTCCGTCTGTCCGCGGCTTAGTTCAGAGACTGTGAAAACTAGAAAGCTGTCATTTGGCATGGGTATAATGCATATTAATCACGCCGACAAAATGGTAAAATAAAATCTCGTTTTTTTTTTAATGGTACCTTTCTTTATCATACACGTAAATTGGGGATGATATTTTTTTTGTCGTCCATACCATAGTGTGGGGTATCGTTGGATAGGTCGTTTAAAACATTGTAAGTGTGTGAAAACCATTTTTCGATTTAGGGTTCCGTTGGCTAAATATTAAGCTTTAAATTGCAAATTTTTGTTAGAGTCCAGCGTCTCCTTCCTGCTGGCTAAACGGTTCTTTATAGATATGTGAAAAAATTCACAGAAGTACTATAAATAAAGAAGTTAAAAGGAAAACTATTACAGCTAAGTAGGCTTTACAGGTTTACGAGTACAGGTCGCGCCAAACTTTTGGCCCCCTCTATACACGACAATGTATTGGACGTTCTTGTAAATATATGCGACTAGAAGTTTGGCGCGATCTGTATTAGTAGACCAACTTATAAAATATACTGGGCAACTACGGAACCCTACATTGCGCGTGGCCCAACACGCACTTGGCCGGTTTTTATTTAAAGTGCGTACTACAATCTGACCAAATTTTAAACTTGTGTGTATTACCGTCTTTAAGATATAGCTGAAACAACTAACGTTAAAAATGCTACTTTTTCGAGGTTTTTGTATGGGAACCCCTTGGGTTTCAATTATTTTTTGCTTATTTTGTCGTGGTAGAAGCCGTATATAACACGTATTCTCTGAAAATTACAACTGTCTACGGTCAATTACGGTTTAACCTATAGACCGCTGTGACAGAAGGACGGACGGTTAGCCGAGGCTTAGTAATAGGGTCTTATTTGGTATGCTTCGGGTACGGACAGGTAACAATAAAAATATACGGAAGGTTTTTCTACTACTATATATTATTTGTATACTTTAGGTCAGGGGTGTCAGACTCAATTTTCCAAAGGGCCATTTACAAAATTTAGGGTGTGTTCGCGGGCCAGACTTAAAATATGTAAATAAACGCATACGAATTTGTGACCTCTTTATTAAGTTAGTTAGTTACATACATATTTTTATCTATAAAAAAGGCATTTATGAGGATCGGAAGATTTGACTTCTCTTGTTCTTAATAATTTCATTGAGGTCGGCCCGTCATATTGGTGGTAGTTATTTGTGGTACTGAAGATGTTCGTAGCTTAGTCTTGAGCGATGTTTATTCTTATTCATTTTCATAATGGAGAACATCTGCTCGCATAAATAGGAACTACCGAACATACACAGGATTCGTGCTGCATGCTTTTTTTATTTTTGGGTATTTATCCAAACTCTTGAAGTATTGCGTACCGGGCGTGGCACCACAGAGTAAACACATAGCTACGTTCAGTTTGATCGCCCGCCGACGCATTCGGAAAGTCACTGCTTTAGTGGGGCGATTTTTCTGTTAAAACCAAGCGCACCCCTTGTGTTAGTCACTGCGATTACGATACTGAAGAGAGTGCCGAATTTCAAACACGCGTAGTGGCATCGCACATCGTGTATAAATTGGGATTCTGGTCGCGGGCCGTATGTTTGACATGACTGCTTTAGGTGTTCTGGCTTTACACGGACCTCTCATTCAAACTGTTACATAATCAGGGATATGAGAAAAAATTCTCTATAAAGATTGCTTCAATATTTTTCCATTGTGTGTAAGTAGGACATTTTATATTTACTTACGCATACGTTATTCATTTTACAGCATTTTTATTCAATGTTTATGTTCATACCATAGACTTAATTAGGCGAAGTCTATGGTTCATACAGTCTTCCATCCTTGCTTTTTTTGTAATTTGTTACTGGCTTGGATACAAGTGCTTTCATCTATTTCTAATGTGTTTTATTTCTTTCTCCATACTGCATTGAATGTTAACAACAATATTTTGCAAATAACCATATAACAGGGGATAAATTTTCATATGTTTTTTTCCTTAGATCGTTCATTTTAGGTATTCTATTGTAGTTTATTTCTTAACTATGTTTTAGGGTTTCGTCCTTTCAAAGGAAAAAACGAACCCTTAAAGGATCACTTTGTTGTCCGTCTGTATGTCGGCCCGTCCGTCCGTCTGTCTGTGAAGACCCTTTATCTCGGGAACGCGTGGATGTATCGAGTTTAAATTAAAACCATACACTCAATTGTACGGTCCCTTGAAGCTGTGAAATCAATCTTCTAAGTTAACGAAAAAAAAGATACGGCCGTCTATGCCGCAAAAAACGTATATTTCGACACTCTCAAGGGAATCAAAATTTATAGGGTATTTTCCGTTGACCTAGAACTATGAAATTTGGAAAGTAATACCGTTTTATACTACAAATATAGCAAAAAATCGGAAAACTATATATCATAAAAAAATATATTAATTATATTTCATAAAATATTCATAATATGTACCTACTTTGTACGGAACCGTCGGTGGGCGAGTCCGACTCGCACTTGTCCGGTTTTTTTTCTAAAATATTTTATTTAATAATTGTCCTTTTGTGCATTTATGCTGTTAGCAATAAGTGCCGCCTTTGTACGCCATGTTTGGTTGTTTTATATTTTGTATTGATTTCATTGTATGAGCAAAAAGTGTTATAAATTAATAAAAAATAAAAATTTAGTATATTTTTCCTCGTTTCTCTTATTGTAGTTAAGTAATTTATACAATATTGAATTAAAAATAAATTTCTATTTCTTCTTTTCTTCAAGCGAAATATGACAATTAAAAATCTCAAATGGAATTTTCTTAATGAAGGACTTGCAAAAATGGCGACCCATAACGCTACGTTAATTAATATTCACTCAAATCTGTTTGAATGTAGTCTAATGGACTGTGTGCTCTATAATTTACAAACAACTGTCCATCATTCTTCAATACACTCAGCCATAATTGGTTCCGCAAATTCGACCAGAGAGAGATGATCCCTATGACCTATTTGAAGGTCTAACGTCCATATAGCTAGTTTTCAAACTACGGCTTCGGCTGCGTGGTTTTTGGCGTTTCCATTCACGGTAAAAGTAGTCTATATAGGTATATTAGTTTATTATAATGTATCCCACTTCATTGTGATTTTTTCCTTGGTTGCAAAGTACAACTAGGAAATAAACAAGGATATAACTGATTTGGTTTGCTTTAGACTTCAAACAAAGTAGGGATAAGATTTTGAAAAATTTGTTATTATTCGTTATTTTAAAGTTATGTCAAACGGGACTCTATTACTAAGTCTCCGTCGTCCGTCTGTCTGTCCATCGCATCTAGTACGAAAAATAATAAGGGATCACCATACAAGAAACCTCAAAAATGTTGCATTATTTAAACTTTATTGGTTTTGGCTCTAACTCGAAGATGGTACAAAACACAAGTTTTAAATTTAGTCAGATTGTAGGACAAAGTAAAGTTGTCTAAAGTAAAATAAAAAATAAGTAAGTAAGGTTTCGTACGCAGACGGTGCCAAATTTTTTGTCAGGCGCTTCCATTTTAGCGGCTTGTTTTTTGGACGATTGATTTTGGTTGGGCATATTTTTGTTATCTACCATAATATTTTAACAGTTCCGCACTCGTATTGTGGGGTGGTACGGAACCCTTTTTGCTCGAGTCCGACTCGAGCTTGGCCAAACAGTTTATAATTTTTTCTCAATGTTACCGGCCAAACCCGATTTTAGGACAAACTAGTTTTTCCTAAGCCAAACTACAAATTTATGAGAATATGTTTTTATTGCGAAATCCATCGCTTTGGAATACTCTAAATATTATTATTAGAGTGCATTACAAACTTTACATTTATTTCTAATTTGTCTTTTCTGGTTTGTAATGCACTCTAATAATAATATTAAGAGTATTCAAAAGCGATGGATTTCGCAATAAAAACTTAATCTCAGTTAATGAGAACTGTGAATTTCTTAATTGTCTGAAGCAACAAATCTTGTAGCGAAGACAGCGCCATCTGTTTCTTAAGAACAAGGCGAGAAATCACATAACGCCCTTGTGAGCGTTCAGTATGTGCATTACAAGCTAGTTAGATCAAATAGTCACAAAAATATTCAGTGGACAAGTATGGTGGAAAAATTCAACGGTCCAGGTAAGTACCTCGGTGGCGCAATTGGTAGCACGCTTGTCTGGAAAACAAGAGGTCGCAGGTTCGAATCCTGGCCCGAGGAATTTTTTCAAATTCTTGTCTTTACATTTGTTTCTAATTTATCTTTTCCGGTTTGTAATGCACTCTAATAATAATATTTACAAATTTATGGTTACTTTGGTCTTTATAACTTAACTTGAAATGTACGATAATTATAATATAGTTATTTATGTTTTCTAAGAGTAATAAAGTAAAATAATAATCGCAAATAACACATATGGCCGCATCATGTATTGCGATGGTTTACACTTTACACGTTTGAAAAACATAGACTCTGACAGATTGCAATAGTACGTTTATTTTGACTACAATTCTAAATGAAGAAGCAACCACTTTCTCTTGTTGCAATGTTTCAATCTTAGTTTATGTTGGGCTTCTCAAAATATATTCACGACATAAATACCCGAGGGTGTGTCTGAGGTGTTTTCGTACAATTAAGATTCAGCGGAGCTACCAGATGTTAAGTAAGAGGGAATCGTACTGCAAATAGCAAATTATTTTACACCCATAGAAAATCAACAAAAGTCTGGAAAATCTGATCGTTGGGTGCTACAACAATCGTACTTCAATATTGTCTCTTTTTTAATAAAAACAAATCGAAAGTTTGCTATAATTTACGCAAGACTTTTCCTACTCCTTCCGAATGCTTGAAGCGATTTTAATGATTCTTTCACTATACTAAAGACAATTTATAGATATACAAAACTATTGTTCGAACATTTTTTTCCGTCCATCGCGTGTATATGAAAAGATTATTATTTTCTCCTATTTTGCGCTATCCGGAGACGCAGCAATCGTCGGCAGCCACTTTGCAATACGCGCTGACATGAATGTTATTTCAATGTTGTTTCCGTCGATTTTTACACACATCGAGTTGCCTTTAAAGGTTTTCGTAATTTTGTGAAACCCTAAAAATACAGCTTCTACCGTCGCGTCATCTTGAAAAATAACTTTCGTGAGTAAGGATTCAATTTATACATCACTACGAGTAGGTTTTTGCCCGCGAAAACCCGTGTAAAAAAAGGTTTTGCCTAGTCCCTTAGAGACTTGTAACGAAAAAATTCCTACAGTGGTGACAGAATTATTAATAAACTTCGTTCAAATGAAAAGGCTCTCAAAGTATATTTCTTATATCAAGTATTATATTGTCTCTTACACACAATAGACGGGCTCTGCCAATTAAAATTTAACTTGCTTGAACAAAAACGTTGGAAACCCATACCCGACTAGAATTTCCAAAATATTTTCATAATGGGCTGTCGTACATATTCGTCAAAGACCTAAGATACCTTAAGGATGTACGTGTGCCTAGAACAAGAACAACGCCAGATTCTCGAGGGTTTATTTGAAGAAATCAGATTAATATTGTTAATAAATAAATAAAATTTGATCAATCTTTTATTAAGGGAACGTACTATTATTTTTTTTATTAAGATACTTATATACTTTTATGTAAAATAAATATATTTTAACCCTATAATTTTTGGTTTTAAAATGTTCCTTAAAACGTGGTTCCGGGATTTACTTGTTTTTTTTTCATGAAACAGGTAACACATATTTGAAGGGAAATTACTAGAATCAAAAAATTGTTTGCCTATAAAATATTTCAGTGTTAGAATAACCTGTCCAAGACAAATAGGTCAATAAGCCAACTAACAATCGCCTCTATCAAAGTATTTGACATTGGCCTTTTTATGTTGGACGGTAAGTAACATTGTTTCCTAGCCTTTGCCATATTCTTAACAAAGAATTCTGGTTAACAGATCTACAAAGTAGGAACTCTATAGAGTCTTAGAAATCGCTATGCCTTGGCAAAATCAGATACGTTGCCCCCTATACATGATATTTGCGTGCGGACTACGGGGCGTAGTAAGTCTACAAAGTGGAAAAACAATGGGATCGTAGCTCTGGCTACGCCGTAGCAAATGCGTCGTAGGTGGATGTGTGGTGTGGATGCGTTTCTAGCTGGGATTAACACATTTTCTGGGTTGAAACCGAAGGGGGCCAAACGGGAACCTATTACTAAGCCTCCGCTATCTGTCTGTCCGCCTATCACATGGGTATACAGCTTCAATTGCAATAGGTAGAAAATTAAAAGTTTCACAGAATACGTGTTACTATGGTCTCTATCACGAAAAACAATAAAAATAGCGCCATCTGAAATGACTCGTTTGACAGCTTTAACCAAGGTAATAGATGGCGCTAAGATCTTTAAAATGGTCTTGTCATGTACCGTAATGTTTTTAGGGTTCCGTACCCGTAATATGTGGTACAGAACCCTTTGTGCGTGAGTCCGACACGCACTAAGCCAAATTATTTTACTTTGAATTGGTTATGCTTGGCCATTACCGCGCCTGAAAGCGTCAATAAGTAGGATGAAGAGCACTCGCCCAGAAACTGGGAGAGTGGCAGCAGGCGAGGTGTTAATCAGTCTTCAGGAACTTCCGCAAAAATCTACGGAAATCGGTAACAGATGAATGACTAATACTACCCAACTCATGATACTACGCGACATATCGATCGTGACTTGTCAACATACTTATGACGTCACGAGTCGCTCAGCGGCATGGTTTTATCATGAGGATGGTCACAATCCACGACCGATAAGGATTTAATTAAGATAAGAAAACATATGTCGTTAAACAAAATAAAATATTGTTTGTCCTAATGATTTTATTTTGTATATATACAAAAAAACACGTTATCTAATCGCCAGATATATAATGATTCACACCATTAGAACATTTAACGTCATGTACATATTACTATAATATAATAATTTATGTTTATTCCACTGACGCTGACAATAATAATTGTCAAAATATATCTGGCGATTAAATAACGTGTTTTTTTGTATATATATAAAATAACATGATTATAAAAATGTAAGACCATATAGATAAATAAAAAAATATATGTTATTTCGTTTGTCATAATGATAAAAAATAAAGCAATCATATTGGTCAAGAAAAAAAAAATTGAAATTTCTCAAATCTTTGGGTACGAAAAAAGCTTTCGTAAAACTCAATTTCTTGCTAGTGGTTGACACATTTCTTTTAAGACGTGACAGATTATATTATCGATAAATTAACGTCGACGATAACTTTTGGATACAAAAAATGTATGAAACGTAGGCGTGACAGCGGGCAAAATGTTAAAAATAATATCGGATGAGGGAACTATTACCAGACTCTTCATAGCTACTTCAGATGAAAAGAAACTTATTCTATGGTCACTTAGGCTGTCCATGCAAAATGTTTCCTCAGTTCTGACTTTTGGCCGGAAGGGATAGTTTTCCGTCGCTACAGGGAATGAAAAGGAACGTCCCTAAAATATAGGCTGGCTAGTTTTTTAATATCATATTGTTACTATTATTATATGTATGTATGTAAGAATATAAATTGTATATCTATGGGCCATTACTAATTGTAAAATAGTTGCCTGTGATAATAAACGATATTATTATTAAACTAGCTTTTGCCCGCGGCTCCACCCGCGTGTTATTCGGTTTAACGACATGCTTTTTTTTCGGGATCAAAAGTAGCCTAGTGTTAAGTGAGGGTATAAGCTATATCGACTCTAAATTTCATCCAAATCCGTTCAGCCGTTTCAGCGTGAAAGAGTAACAAACATACATACACACACATACACACACACATACACACACACACATACAAACACACACAAATACACACACACACACACATACACACACCCTCACACCCCCTTTCGCATATATACCTAATATTAGTGTGATTATTATTATTATTATTAATGTTTTAATTGTAGATGTTATATACCTAGGTAGATATGTCGGCGAAAACGATTAAAAGGAGCTGATTTGACTTTCGAGGCACAGCACGTGTTTGCCGCGCCATCGGGTGACGGCGGTGCGGCGCGCGTGCGCTCACGGAACGTCGGGGGCGGACGCGTTGTCGAGCGGCAGAGCTCGCTGGAAGTGCGCCCGTTGTAAAGTCCAACGAGCTTTTCTGACCCAGTAAGCCAAACTAAAATGACCTCTATATTCAAGAAACGACAGTCCTCGTCACCGGGTCAGATAAGTTTGTAGCCCTATACAAGCATTATTCCGACGGATCGTTTGCCTCTTAAAGTTGTCACTTGATTTGATTTGTACTAAGTGTTTAATTCAATTATACCACGTTAACTTCGTAACGCTGTTGTTTTAATCTAATAGACCGCCCCCGGTTGGGATAGGTGTTCGTTCTTCCAACAGATATATATAAAAAAATCTGTGTTTTTATGTATATATCTATATACATACATCTACAATAAATAAAAAACAATATTATTATTAATGACAATAGTTAGTAAAATTGAGCTTGATTAGAATGACAGATCTCATTGTTTCATATATAGTTACCCTTCTGATTCAAACGTTGGTAGTATTAGTTCTAGAGTGTATGCATCGATGAATTAACGATGTCTGTCATTCTAATGAAGCTAAATTTTACAAACTATAGTGATAGTAATATATAGGTTCAGGTTCATCTCTAGGTTTCGTACTGTGCATTTACGACTTTCGTTTATATAGCCAACGTCATACTGGAGACTCGGTAAGTGTTCAGGACCAATAATTTAATGGTTTTACTTGCGAAGTACGAAAAATATTTTTCTGTGTTTCTTTCTATACTTGTTCAAGAACAACCTAGACTTAAGGCGAGGCATTGATAAACTTTTAATTTCAAAGCGGTGCCTTAGGGGAGTGGAGTGAGGGGGACTTACTCCATACAAATATGCGCTCACGAACTTATGCCGTATGGTCGTATGCAGCAAAACAGTATTTTTCATTTAAAATTACAACTATAAGTAATTTAATAAATCCAATCGGCCATATTGAAGTGTATTTGTAGACTAATTTAAATAAAAAACTTAAGAGTCTTAATTCGCTCCCGTTTGTCAGCAAAATAGTAATCTCTGTTTTAAAAGAGGTTTTCTAAATATTTTTTTCGCTGCTATGAAAATTAAACAATTAACTAAATCTTCGGGCAAAATGATGTCAATGAAATGCTTAATCTAGTATATAAATTGGTAATTACATATGTTTTTTATTGCTGAGAAAAATGGAGATCGATGTCGCCAAAATTTCCATCGCCGTAATTAGTATAAGAAGTCAGAATATTTTGCGTATTTCACAGATAGGGTTTACTTGACCTTGAACCTGACCACTTACCGAGACCCCAGTGTAAATTTGGCTATGTGAACGGAAATGATTAATACGAATATTTATTTATTAGCCTTTACCCAAGGTTTTGATTTGAGAGAAACGATTTGGGTCTTCCCCCCAGAGTAAATTCCAATGATATATCGCTTATCGTTATTGGTTCGTATTCGTTCGTTCGTACATATATTTCTCCTATCTTCCCGTATAAAAACTTTTGAAACTACCGACAGCCCCTATTTTTATGGATGTTCCTTTTTATTGGTTTCCCCTTGTAGCAACGGAACTCTATCCTTCCCAGCCATGGAATAATATAGGTATAATAGTACTATAAGTACCAAAAGTTTGAACTCGGACAAAATGTACATAGACCGCCAAAACTCGAATACTGAAAGTGTATCTATTTTTTTGACGTCAGTAACTCTACTTTCCTTCAAAAGTTTCCCTCACTACGTCCCTGGAGCTCTTGTAGTTACGTCCTTGATATCTTTTTGTGAGAATCTCTCTCAGACGGAACAGATAAATCTGTCAGTGGGCGATGCAGCCTTTAACCCAGTTGAAGGTGTATGTGGTGAACCACGCTTATTACGGTATCGACACCAAAAATTGTTCTTAACTTTCGACCAAAATAAAGAAATAGAAATAGAAATGTATTTACTTGCCACAATACAAAAATTAATACTAATTAAAATTAACAACATAAGAACCCGCTCCGTATTTTTCGTCTGTTTGAAGCGAAGCGTTATTTTAATTATTATTCTTGTCATTGCCGCGATGTTTTTGAAAAAATCATGGATATTCGCCAGTCCATTGGCCATCTAAATGAAGACCTAAAATTTATTTGATTCAATTGTTTCTCCTTTGCGCGTTATTTTGATACTTAGATATTATGAATAACGATTCGGAGCGGGCTCGTAAGTAATAAAATAACTCGTAAAAGAGAAACAATTCAATAAAATAAATTCTAGACCTTTATTTAGACGGCCAATATGAAGTGGTGTATGTCCCTAGTTTTTCCAAAAACATCGCGATAAAGGCCAGAAAAATATTTAACATATTGTTTTTCATCAAAGTTGTCGTCGCGGACCGGGCTCTTAATCATTTTGTTTGCAAAATGGATCAATCTCAGCATTTGCTGTAAGTTATGAACGTTACAGCGCTGATTTTCAGATTGACCCGTTTCACACTATACCTTACATTCAGTTGCAGGTAAATACACGATAATAAAAGATAAATTTACAATATTACACAACGCTTTGCAGAGTGGCTAGCGGTGTTGGCCGTGGCTGTTGCTTACGGCAAAAGAAACGGTGCGGCGGGAAATCTGTGTACATATGAGGCTTTTTGAGACAGGTAGTGGCATTACGGAGGATGAAGCAGAACGGCGTTACTAGGCGGTGAAAACAGGTCGGTTGAATTTTGTGTTAACCGCGTTGCGTCAAAGCACCGCTATTGTGTTTCTTATCGGCAATTAATGCGTTGGCGCATTCTGTACGATTGATGTTGACACAGGCATTGTGTAAAAAGGTCAATTCAACGCGAACCTTTTCAGTGAGCTCCACTTTCGGGTTTCGTTGAGTTGGGCTTTCAGCAGAATGTTAATGCCAGCGAAGTGGCACTGACGTGGTCTAGACACGTTTTTCGGCGACCGCCATAGTTACAGCACTATTGCGATCTAAATACATTGTCGGCATCAAACCGACGGCGGCTAGAAAGCGACCGACCGATGTCGCTATCTTTACTAATAATAAATTAGTAAAAAAGTCGTGGTTTAATAATTATTCCATACGTACTGAAACCAGAACTACCATTATTACATTTTTTGAGAACCACTCACCGGATTTGGATGTGGATATCTTTATTATCATCATAGTGACCCTGGTCAACAAATAGGCTATAAGCGGTGTTGATAAAATAACGCCCAAGCCCAAAACTGAGCAAAGATTGATTAAACGCGGGCGGAGCCGAGAGCGAAAAGAGTACCTTGGTATTTTTTATATGTTACGATCCAGTTTCCATGAACGTACATCTAATACAGACATGTCCGTATGTGTGCGCCAAATGTATTCTTTCACAAATTTTTAATAGATCTAAATCGATCACAATTGATCGAATCACTTTGATTGGTTCACAAATTCACAACCTATTCGTGAGTGATTGAATCATCGATCACAAAAAGATACGATCATTTTTGACCCACCGCCACGGTCACTGCGCGCCGTACGTAATAGCGAGAGATTCTTTCTTTATTTTTTATTGCACAAAAAACTTAACTAACACTTAAATTACATAATAACTTAATTATTATGAACAATAGTTTGTACAAGGACGAGCTTACGTCTAAGAAAATTTCTTCCAGCCAACCTTTAATGTGGTGATTAATCGTTTCAAAAACTGAATAAGAGTTTAGTTACAGACTCACCGTTTTTTCTCCTTCGTGGGCTCTTCGCACGTCTTTCAAACGATCGAATCAATTTGACCCAACCACCTAACCAGTGGGTCAAGATCGACCCAGGTCGCAAGAAATGATCGATCAACACAGGTCTAGTATGTAATATCTGCTTTTCTGTACCTGATATAGAATCTCTAATATCTGGTTTGGAACATGAGATAAGATGGCCAAATCCAATGTTAGGTATTCGGAAATTATTACACGGAAAAAAAATATCTTTTAGCTATATTTCTTTCATCTGTGTTACTAAGATAGGAATTACTGTGTCTACAAAGGTCACTTTATTCATTGAGTCATACTTATGCTGAAACAACAATATATTTTTAGGTCTTTGTTGTAGCATATCTATAGGGTGAAATAGAATCATTATCCGTCTACTATTCATCAATGAATGGTTGAAATTATAGACTTGAGAAACACAACATTTTTTCGTACAGATAAAAGTAAAAAAATAGTAAATTATGATGTAAAGGGAAAAAGATTTGTTACTTCCTCGAGCTATAGTATGAAGCCCGAGCACTAACGCAAGAAAAAAATTATAAATACCGACCGACACGTAAGTTATCTATCCTAGATTTCTTTGAATTGCACTTATTTATCTTTTAATTTATTAATGTAGATATTCTGTAGTATATTTGTGTACACATTCACTATTTAAATATTATTTTAAAATTAGTCCGTCGCCTATTATTTTCCATCTTCAAGTACCTTTTCAAAGCCTACAATCCGGAAACATGTTAGAAAAGTATACATCTGGAGGTCTTATAAAGCTGAAATTAGGTAAGCGGGCTAGGATTAGTACACAAACAACTAATAAATTAATAAATCTGTAACGTTCACCCTCCAAACCCCTGTTAAGGGGGGTCCGGTTATGTATTATTAAAAAAATATATCCCAACTTCCGAAGGTCCCAGAAATCTGAAATTTGGTATGAAGACTACGATTTGTACACACCCAATGAAAATATTCAAATATTTGTTAATTTTACCCTTCAACCCCCCAGCCCATAAAGGGGTCAAGGCAACAAAAAACAAGGCGCTAAAGTTCTTGCGCCAGACAAACAATTCGACACTCTCTTGAGTAAGGCACCCTAATAATACCTTGACGGCGGTATTTTTCTGTAATCTTTACATAATACAGAATCAATCATCATAACCATGACTTCTTATATATTTTTCGGTCTTCTAGTTTCGGAGATAAGGGACGGGACATATACCGTTAAAAACTTGCTTTTTTGAAGATTTTTTTCATGGAGACCACCCATGGGTGTACATTTTATTTTAATTTAATTATTTGCCGTGTTAGAGGCCAAAGTAACAGGTAGGTGTTCTGTAAAATTAGTAATCCAGTAACTATCAGTGGCTATCTATAATGGCTGAAACTGTAGACCCCTGTGACAGACGGACTCACAACGGAGGCTTAGTAATAGGGTCCCGTTTGGCACACATCTAGAACCTTTATTAATTGTCTGGTATCCAAGGGGTGAGGGGATGGAAGGGTATCAAACGCGTCGCGCGCGCTTAGCGTCGCCTCACAATGCCACGTCGCTGCCATCACAGCCCTGATCTATCGCTTATTGTAAATAATAAGCAATTAATTAATTGCAGCCTGAAAAAAAAATGGTAGAGCATCTTACAAAAAGAGATGAAATCCCATCAAAAAAATTTCATGTAAACTAGGCCGCCAAGACTCAGAAGCTCATAACGCTTTCACGGTTAAAAAGTTATAAGATCTCATCTAGAGCCATGCTCTACAAACCCTACATCTTGATCAAAATGTATGGCTTGGCCGTTTCATGAAACTATTGCGTGACATAATATTATAAGTCCACCATGGACTCCATGGGAGTGTCTTTTTGACGGCCACGAAACGGCCAAGGCATAATTTTTGACCAAGATGTAGGGTTTGTAGTGTTAGGCCTTGTAGAGTAGAGGGCTTAGCTCTACATGAGATCTGATAACTCTTTAACCGTGAAAGCGTTATGAGCTTCTGAGTCTTGGCGGCCTAGTTTACATGAAATGTTTTTGATGGTATACATTTTACTGTCGATTAACCGTGGATGTATTCTAATCAGCCAGTATTTTTTATACTCTTTTGAGAACCTCTACACAAATCCTAACCCCGAGCTTATACCTACTTATGGGAAGTGCGAATTTTTCAAATGTAAATTTGCCTGATTTTGGCATTGATCATTATGATTGTATAAACAAAATTCGCCTTATATTTGCTCATGAAACTCCGTCCACATTTATTAACTGGAGCAAATAAGCTCCTTCGACATCAATGTTAGCATGACCTTTTTCATTATTCTGTTATTTGTATTTCGAACATTTAACAAAAAGTTAGATTAACATTATGAAGTAAAACTTAAAGTTTCGTAAATATTTATAACTGACACAAAAATAAGAGATAAACTGAAAAAGCTCATGCTTAAAGCTTTTGGAATATTGTATTGAAGAGCTTATTTGCTCCAGTTTATAAATGTGGCCAGTGTCAACAAAACAATGTAATACTTCATTGTTGCTGGCAAAAAAAGGATATAATTCTTGTTTCAGTTATTCTTATTATTTTTCGATGTTTATGTTTTTGTTATTTTGAAATAGAACTTTACCTCTTTAGTATCTTTAGTAATTTAGTATCGTTGCTAGATGCCAAATGGCTCGCTGTGTGTATCACGAAATACATAATTGTGGTACGGGGAAGCACGCACATACATGGGTGATGCGCGAATTGTGTTGACACCTAAATAGCTCAGTTGGTATAAAAAACGTCCGCTAGGCGAGATCCCGGGTTCAAACCCCGGCTTAGAGCTTCTCACATCCAGATTTGCTTTTATTGTGGCTTTTATACCGCAATAATATAATGTTAATTATTTATCTAGGTATACTCGTACCTTAAAATCTACACTGAGTGGGAAGGCAAAGGAAACTTAGCCATGTCTGAGGTTTTAATAAGGAAAGGTTCGAACAATAGTCGAATTCGTGACCGAACCCTTTGCCTCACATGCGTGGCGACTGCGAATGGTTCGAATGATAGTCGAATTCGTGCCGAATGTACTAATCTTTATACTATTTTATTTGGGCGCCATAATTTACGTTGTTATTTAATCAAATATTTACTGCGTTTTTGTTGATCATAAGTTTAATTCTGGGCAAAACTGTCTGACAGCAGAGATACTGAGAAGAATTTGACTCGAACTGACTTTCTGGAAAAAGCAACGAAAATTACGAACAGTCTCTTTTACCAGCAAAATCAATACAAGATTACAACAAATGCTACCAAAGTTTTATGGATTGGAAAAATAGATACCTGTCCACCTGTGTAACTATATGATTTTAGTTAAATAAATTGGTTTATGACACCACTCATAACTAGGTATAAAAACACTCATATGATATTAATAAAAACCCCCCATACGGCTGGATTTTTAAACTCAAAATCTTGCTTTAATAATTGCTGTTATGCACGAATTTCATAAACTACTACTGTACCTCCTTTCGATGGATAAATCGCCAAATGGTTAAAATATAGTTCTTTTTTCCCATTGTTGCTTTTGCCTCATTTCTTTTCACGCTTAAAATAGACATACTGACTGTAAATGGCATTGCTAAATAACGCGAAAAATTAAAATCTTTTCTGGACATAAAGTTCTACAACAGACCATTCATCATAACTTGTCCCTTGCCGTCATGTTGGCATCATCGCTTGTCAAGCTTTTGGTGTCATTATAGTTGTCAGTCAGATTTTCCAAAATTATTTAATAAAATTATGTATTATTATTGCCAAAGCCGTTGAACAATAGTGCAAAAGAGATTGTGTTAAAGGTACGCCTTTTGTGAAAGAGAAAATGCAAACAATGCACCGTGATTCCTCTCGATCAAGTTCGATCCCGTGTCAGTGCCATGACGGGTTGGTAAAATAGGGATACCAGCTTTAAACATAAAGCCAATTTTATGGGCAAATAATAATTAGCTATTCACTTACTTTTGCAGGCATATCGGAAAAAAGTGCCCACATTAAGTCGCCTGGAAATAATCGTCAAAAACGTAAAAAACGGGAGCTCGACTATTTTGAACAAATGTCGTCGTGCTAGAACAAGAAATAAAAAATACCGGTATGTTACAGAGATACATGTACATACCATTAGCTTATAAGTATTGTCTGCAATATACAAATCAATAAATAATTGATAATTTAGATTTTTTCATTCTGTAAATTTTATTTTCATTAAAGAGTAGTCTAATAAATATATCTATAAAAACGCATATGAATGTGAAGTAGGGTGTATGCTACGTGAGCAATTGGCAACATTATATATTATGCAGTACCACCATTTCCTAAGCCATCTGTAATTACAAACACTATTCAGTGTCCAAAACGAATGAAAAGTAAAAAAAGTTCCTCCACCGTTGCTTATGTTCCACACAGAACCAGTAAGAAAAAGTATTATTTGTTTAAATCAATTTCCATTAGTCTCAGAGGCCTATTTTTCCTGAGAAATCAATGAAAAAAATAAAATTACTACCTTCTCCTATTAATATTTAATAGCAAGTTTTTAGAATCTGCGAACATTTCTTGTAACTATATAAAGGATAGTAGTTCAATATAATAAAATGAGTTTTTATCTCTTTGAGTAAGTTAGTTTCTAAAACTTATTTTGACTTAGAATTAGGCTACAACAAAGTAATAACAATAACTAATAACTTACATGAAATTCCCGCTCCTTGATCCTCGGTTTTATTTCATCACACCACAGCACGATTGACAAGGAATCAAAAATAAAACAGTCACAAAATCCGAACAAGCAATTTCCGAACGGTCGCAAAAGTTTTCACTTTCCGCGGAAAGTGTCGAGACGTTTTCCGAACGATACACGCGACGTCACGCCACCGGCTATCGCGGAATACTGGCAGCTTAGATTTTCATACTTGGGGCGCGTTCACATTGTATGAAAAGTTTTCATGGATATCTACAAGTTGTTTAACCTACAATGAAGTTTTACTCACGTTCTCTAGGAGTGCTATTTGTAATAATAAATGATTAAATATAAATGCCGCTATGAAATATAACATCTTTGGAAAGAGTTCTACTTAAGATAAAAGTCCATGCTAGCAAATCCGGATCAAAAATCTTTCTTTACATGCTTCCTTCACCCGATGGCAAGCCCATGAGAATCCATCATCATCCATCATCCATCCATAAGCTGTTTCGTCCACTGCTGGACATAGAGGCCTTTCCAAGATTTCGACAATCTTTGCGGTTCTTCTGGAAGAAATGCCCATACTCACGCACGCTGAGCAGGCGGGTTTGTGAACGCGGTGCCGAAAGCCTCGCACCAGTGACGCCGCTGCCCGTCACAGTCTGTTTTATGTAAGGCCCGGCAATTCGGGCTGGATATACCGCCATCCGTCGGTCCCAGGCAATGGTGGGCCGTCTAGTTTTGAGGTCTGTTTTGTTCCCTTACTCTCCCCCGAATAAATTCGGGTGGTTTGTGAGTAAGATGGTGGTACCTCCACAGTCGAGCCCGGCATCAGCTCTACCACCTATCATGAGATACTCAACTGCAATATGATGTCTTTGAAGGCTTACTTACTTCCCCTATACAGGTGGTCCAAATACAAAAAAAACACATGATAGGTAAATTTTAAGTTTAATTTCTGATTGATTTTGACAGGAAACAACCGTTTTTAAGATAGAGCTGAAACGAATAACGTTAATAAATGCTATATTTTCGATGTTTTTTGGTTGGGCCGTTATTGCCGTGGTAGAGGCCGGAATAACACATATTCTGTGAAATTAGGCTTCTAACTTAAGGTGGTTAAACCGAATCCCGGTGCAAAATGCACATCATAATATTGTTTGCCTTACTTTTGAATAAAAAGTATGCAAAAAATGCATTTTAAAGCAATTAGCGGAAATTGATTAGTAATATTTAGGGTTTTAAATTCAAATTCTATCATTTTATGATTTACATTTTGATTGCATTTGATTAACAAACTTAAAAGCGTATTTAACGTTGTAATCAAATGTAAATGTAACATATTTTATTGCGAGAACCCTACAGTTTGTTAATGTAATGAAAACGAAATGTAATACATTAAAGTTCGTAATTTTTGTGAACACTTTATTAACTATTTCCGCAAGTTGCTTTAAAACGCAATTTTTGCATTATTTTTATTCAAAAGTTAGGAAAACAATATTATGATGTGCATTTTGTTCCAGGATTCAGTTTAACTACCTTAACGCGGAAAAAGTTATTGCATTATACGTAAACATTTTCATAAAAATTGTCTCACCATTTAAACCTATACCTAAACCTATAACCTGGGAGTATAGTTCAGTTAGAAACTTGAAATTCCATTCACAATTAGGTTTTATAGCATGTCTACGAAAAAAATCTGAATATTACCTACATTTAAATATCTAGGAAGATATTAAAACTGATTTTGAAGGATTTAATTTTAGTTTTAGTGCTGTCAAAACATAGATTATTATAAGTAATTTAGCTTCTGTTCTTAACATTTAATGCAATGAAGCAAATTAAGTTTTGACAGCACTAAAACTAAAATTAAAGCCTTCAGAATCGGCTCTAATGAATACCAACTTAAATTAAACTTTTGGATCCATCCATCCATCCATCCGCCCGTGTTCGTCCACTGCTGGACATAGGCCTTTCCCAAATTTCGCCACTCATGTCGGTCCTCCGTCCTCCTCATCCAGCCGCCCCCCGCAACGTCCTTCAGGTCGTCGGTCCAGCGGGCACGAGGTCAGCCTACACTACGCTTTGCTGTACGTGGTCTCCATTCTAAAGCCTTTCGGCCCCAACGGCCATCATGTCGGCGACAAATATGGCCTGCCCACTGCCACTTCAACTTACAGATGGATACATATAATTCAATAAATCGTAAGTGTGAAGTTAAGTTGGTTGTAAATTACTGCTCTAGAAATAAGTTTGTGATTTAGTCGGTATGTACGGAACTCCCTGAGCGCGAGTTCTACTCGCACTTAACCAGTTTTATTACTAAACAAGCTTTCCTTTAAATGTTTATAAGGATGTAGTCTAATTTTATTTCAACTATTTAAATACTATTTTATATATTATCTCATGACTACACGTTTAAATATTATGACTACCCTTAAACCGACTTCCCGGTCAGCTGAAAAATATACTAATTAGTACAAAGCTTGCCTTAGAACATAGACAAAATTACGCCTTAGAATAATAATTTGTATTTTGTGGTGAAACCTGTACATTGTGTACAGCATACACAAGACAGTTTATGGTTATTTGTACTGCAGCCGTTGTTTGACAGTCTTATTTTCTCAGTTTCGTTCAGAGCAAAGCGCAGAAGACAGTTCCGGTACTTACCGGTTTTACCCACAGACGTATAATGTAATAATTATATGTCTGTGGTTCTACCACAGTTAGGGTTGCCAGGCCCTAAAATACAAAACTGGGACTCTGCATTATATTAGTCCGGATATTTTGTTCTTAAAGCCGAACATATGTTTTTTAAAGCCGGATGTTACTTTTATAATAGGAAACTTCAATTACTTGTTTAATTGTTTATTACTAATAAGCCACACTTTTCTCACAAAATTAATTCATCATGACCAACAACAATCAATAATCAGTCCTATCATTTGATAACGAACACATTATTGAAGTTAAAATGTTTAGTCTAATCTAGATTATAGGTAAATACATTCAAACTTGCGACTGCATTACACTGATATAAAGCCTCAAAATAGACCTTAAAACTAATTCTTTATGATAAACGTTTTTTTTTTCATTTATATATACAAATAATAGAGCAGTAAAAGCAGTAAATTTTTGCTAAATTTTAAATTAAAAACTACAGTTTGTTTAATCTTTGTCTATGTGTATGTTCCACTTTGATTCCAGACCAGATTCACTGTACGGATTTAGATGCAGTTTTCTTTATTTTTATTGGTCAACATAATAGGCAATATGGTGTGTTGATAAATAACTGCCAAACCGAAAACTGTCAATAATAGTTTTTATCTTAATTGTAAATAAAATATAGATACATTGATGGAAAGTCGCAGGCAAAAGCCCAGCTAAAATATTTCTGGGTATTTCCTTACTCATACGTAGATCTTAAGGTCGCTTATATTTGCTGTGTTAAATGGTTTCGTGGTTATTCGTGCAGAATTGCGATTTTCTTGGAATTTACCGATGGATAAATAAACGGATAGACTGATGTTACCATATATATTATTACGGATGTTAGTTTAGAATTCTACCAAATTAGGCAAGCACTTAATATACATTTTAAATAATAATTGGGCATACAGAGAGGATGAATGAAAGTAGAGTGATGAAAAAAAATTATGCTGCACAAAATGGAAGGTACGTAAAGCTCAACCGGGCCCAACAAGGTGCAACTTTAACACCATTTTAAACACCAGTTGACAGTAAATTCTATATGAACCATGTTAGGCCTGCTAGAAGGGCGTATGCCGACCAAATAGGCGATATACTGAATAAGGGCAATAGATATCAAAAGTACCCAGAATAGAAGATCTTGTATGACTAGATTGATGGATGTAGAAGAATCAAAAGAGGGTGTGTCCACAACCGTTTGATCTAGGCGTTGGTAAATCAATCACATAAGGTATTCCTTTTATATAAATAGATTAACCTTTCGCCCGAGGCTCTGCCCGCGTTTATCCTATCTCTGCCCCGTTTTCGACTTGGGCGTTGTTTTATAAAGGTTTAGCCTATGTGTTGACCAGGGTCTTTACGATGATAATGGAAAAAAAAGCGCAACCAAATCTGTTGAGTGCTTATCGAGTCAAAATGGAACATTCATACATACAAACGGACAGACAAAAATTCAAACATTTTTAGTTTTGACCTCAGTATAATATTAAAACCCGTTTCATTTAAAATTTCTCAAAAATATCCCATGTATGCAAACACGACTTTTTTATAAATATAGTATAGATATGGAGATGATTGTTACAAATCTAAAGAATGGGCCCTTAAGGGCTTGTATTGGGTCTTTCAACGGTTTTTGTTTTAATATGCTGAGTCAACTACTTATCTGATCAATGTTAAATTTGAACACGTGTTTTTACAGTCTTTCCGTTGTCAGGTCGGTTACCTAATTGGACACATTTCGCTCGACAGATTTTATTTTTGAAAATTATGCTTTTTAAAGTTATTATTTCGTTTTATGTCTAAACGGCTTGAGTTTTATGTCTGAAATTACTGCTATAACAAGAAAACATGGTCTATTTTCCGATGCCAGCTGAAAAAACTCCTACATCCAATACTTTTTCGTAAAATCCGGAAAAACCTTGAAAATTCACTGATTTTGCGTGCCGCCAGCGCGCGAAGCGATCGTTCTAATGTAGACTTTCTGACAACATACTGAAGTTCAAAATCACTCAGTAAGATTATCGTGCGCCAGGGGTAAGGCTTTTTTGACACCATAGATATCCTAATAGTATTATTCTAATAGACTTGTATATCAGTGTTTTACATACTTACTTACTTTCACAGTTGGGTACATAACGCTACCAGGCGAACATAAATCTTCGGGTTGTAAAATTATTTCTTGTTGTATCAGGCGATATTACGTGAAAAAGACTGATGGTAGTCGAGTGTGAAATATAATTCTCGATACTAATGGCCCGGTACTCATTCGGTCTATCGTTTATTGTTCAAGCGTACTTCAATCTCTGACGCACGCATGAAGAGTGATAGAGATGGACAATATATATGATGAACGATAAATAGGCTTGTGCTTGCTCGGTCACTGCGCGGTTTGATCCGATCTCGTAGATTAATCAAAACGTACTAGTTCGTTCATTTAGTACTATTAGTACGTGACTCGTTCGGGTCGCTATTAGATTACACATATACATTTTCTTGTGTGTTTTTAGTTACATTTATTCTTAACGCGAATTAAAAATTATAGGTATATTATTATTTTATTGAATTAGGTTGAATATACTTAGTATAATACATAAAAGATGATGAATGAAAGTTTGATTTAGAGTCAACTTTTCTCTAGAATGTTTCATGAATGTAGCATAATTTGACTTCTGAGTTTGTTAAGGAAGAACTAATAACGTTCTTCATAATTAGCTCGGATCAACTCATTGGCTAACATAGCCAACAGAAGAATTTAAACTCTATGTTATTGGAATAAGGTACAAAAATTCCGAACAAGATCGGGATCGTCGTTGTGTGTCACTGGCTCTTTCATTTTGTTCGTCGGGTATCGTTCGCTTCGTCTCATTCTACCGGACTGAAATGTACTAAAAGACCGAATAAAAAGATCCGAACGGAATAGTTATTTCTCTTTCATTTTAAGGAATACTCTAGTACTGTACTACACAAGCCTAGATAAATCGATCGAAATTTTTCACTTTCGTGTAGGCCCCCTGGATTCTCCATCCGTGGTTCAAAACCCACCAGTTGACTACTTAAATACATTCTAATATATCTTCTGCTTTTTTTATTTTTGAAGGTGAAAAAGAATAAAAATACATATATAAACTCTACTACTTCGAAGTGTGTGGTATTGTTAGAATCCTTATAGCATCCTGAGTCGAATGGGCTATAAATATTAACAAAATTGTTATAAATAAAAAATAATAATATAAAATATTAAAAAACAGGACTTCTGGAGTAGAGATTTAATTCTGATTTAAGTGAAGTCGGGGGACTATTACATTAGATACGTGTTGTTTTGTATGTCTCCCGACTGAACTGAAATCCGAATTAAATCTCTATTTCGGCAGTCATGTTTCTTAATATCTTTTTTTTTTTTTTTCTTTCTTATTAACGTAACCCCATGAAAAATGTAATCGAATTTCTAATTCATAAATTGGTTTTGGACCAACATTCTACACAAAATATTGACAGTTTAGGTTTGGAAGTCAATCTTTCTACAGCTAGGGACCCCTGACATACAGACGGACAGTGGAGTGACATTAATAGGGCTCCGTTTTGCTCTTAGGTACGGAACCGTAAAAATGAGGTTCTTAAACAGCATTATTCCCAAACATTAACTACAATAGGTAGGGTTCTGAAATAAAATACATGTTATAAGGAAGACCTTTTCTAAGACAGTGAAAAAAGCACAAAATGTAAAAGAGAAAAGTTCGATGCATCGAAAAAATATGTAAGGTGAAAGCTGTTTCCCAGTTCAAACCAGTACCCCATCCTAACTAATAAGTTAAAATAACAGTAATTTTTAGTTTTATTTCAATCATTTTATTAATTTATAAACAGTACAATTATTTCCCTTACCGGTTTCGCTGTTATAGCATTATCAAAGGTTTTTTGGTTGTTTACGTCAAAACCTTTGATAATGCTATAACAGCGAAACCGGTAAGGGAAATAATATAAATAAGTGTACAAGTACAAGTGTTTTTCAATCAAAAATGTATCAAAAGTTCCACCAAGTGCCAACAATCACAAGCATCAACTCCATTATAAACAGTAATCTACAGCGATACATAATAAAAATATAACAGATAACAAAACAGATTTCAATTTTGAATAATTAAATTTAATATGAGTTCTTAAAACAGAAAGATTACAAAGCAAATACAAAAAGAAAAATAAAATCTAACCTATGTATAAAGAGGGGAGGGGCTAAAAATTGGCTCAGCTCTCAATCTGGGGGTATTTCGGGAAAGGAAAGAGAGAATAAAATGTTTAATTACCCTCACATCACACATAAGAAAATTCAAAACAAATAAGACTAATGACTGTTTACATACATATAAACCCATTTATACAAGTTGAATTTCGTTTATATAGCCAAATTCATACTGGAGACTCGGTAAGTGATCAGGACGAAGGTTCAATGACCCTGTTTGCGAAATACAAAGGCGCATTGACAAAGTCACCATCTAGGTGAAACGTAAAATTTTGGTATACAATTTAAGAAAACAGCTTTAGTACCTATGTAAATCTGTTCAGCTTGGTATCTTTAAAACAAAATCAATATATTTTTTTACAAAATGTTGTCTTTTAATATATCAGTACCAGATGATCATGGTAGATGATACAGGTCTTATACTGAGAAACGGGTTATCAAATTTTGTACTAAAACCAGAGATTTAGTATATATGGCGTACCTATAAGCCAACAAGATCAGCAGAAGTTCACCTTTGATATATCAAAAACGTTTTAACTCTTATTTTATTGATTTTGTATTAACACCCTCGGTACCGCTCAGTGGAGGAAATAAACAGATAAAGCCTTGACACCTCATAAGAGGGTAATTATGTTACTTCGTTTCGTCGTTAAAGAAAACATTGCAAAAAAAATATACACTGGATGATTCTGAGAAACAAAAATTTTCCACTGTCGTATCAGATCAATGGTCTTGCAAACGAATTATAAAAGAAACTCCTGCCTTGAGGCCCGGGTTACCTACATAATCTTTAAAACAAACGTATTCCACGAGTAGTTATAATTTTCCAAACTAATTTGCACTTGCGACTTAAACTGTATGTACCCAAATAATACCCAATTAATTTCTTCTTGAATAATTAATTATCGGTCATTTTCAGACTTTTTCCTAGAGTGCACTGTAAGACCTAATTGTAAATGAAATTTCAATTTTCTAAGTGAACTGGAATTGGAAGCACCATGTAAGTTTTCAAGGTGAGTCAATTTGTATGGAATTGATTCCGTAAACGCGCCTGCCCAGCGTGTGTAAGTAGAGGCATTTCTTCCAGGAGGAGCTGGAAAGGCCCATGTCCAGCAGTGGACGAAACAGGCTGATGGATGGGTGGATGGAATAGGTATTTAGCATTTGGAAACGAGCCCCGTAACAAGCACCTTAAGCGTGCACCAATCAATTTAAAATGAATTAATAAATTTAAATTTCTGAATGTTGAAGGAAAACACTGCGAGGGAAACCTATATGCTCTAAAAAGCGTGTTTTTAAATATCGAAAAGAAATAGAAAAAAAATACCTACTAGGAATGTAAGGATGAAATTAAACCCACAGACGTTTAACATAGTAGCAGACCTAACATCTAAATACTAATAATAAAGTATTAAAAAAGTCGTGTCTGTAAATTGAATATTTTCGCGAAATTTTAAATGAAATGGGTTATTAGTACTGTACTGAGGCTGAAACAACAATTTTTAGAATTTTTGTCTGTCTGTCTGTATGTTCCGTTTTAACTCGAGAACCACTCCACGGATTTGCATGCGGTTTTCTTTATTATCATTGTAGTTACCTTGGTCAACATATATACTACAAGGGGTGTTTATAAAATAACGCCCAAGCCTAAAACGGGGCAAAGATTGAATAGACGCAAACGGCAAAGGCTATTATATAAATCTATGGGAAGTCTGATTCGAATTTATATCCGAAGCCCACGCGAACGAAGTCGCGAGCAAAAGCTAGTTAATAATAAACGCATAGAGTCGACGCGTGGCAAGTTCGGGCTCTTTTAAATATGAATATTGCTTGCCTACAAACAAAATATATACTAGAGATTAGTTTAGGAATTAAAAAAATGTTACAAGAATAAGCCAGCCGAAACAACCCATTTTTATACGTTTCTTCGTACCATGAAGCCTAAATGTAGCTTATTTTTTGTATGGAAACTTGCCACGCTATTTAATCCTTATGTTTGGTCTGCTACTGAGTAATAATTATATGTCTGTGCTTAAACCAATTAACTTGACCAAGTGCGAGTAAGACTCGCGCTTCGAGGTTCCGCAACATTCAAATAAGTTAATAGACTAAATAATTTGAGTAAAAATTGCAAATTCACCATTACCACGGAACAAAAAGTCATTACCGCGAAAATGTATAAAACAAAACTGCAAAATTTAGTTGGTTGAGTATTCGGGTACGACGTAACCCTAAACCTGTAATAAAATCATTATCATCGAGGCATTTTCAGTATTTGGCATTGGCACATATTATATAGAAAATTCCAAATTCCCAACTAGTTTAGTTTTTGAGATAGACCCCGATACAAAGATTGTCTAAAATTTACAAATTCGATAAAATCCTCTTTGGTTATTTTTGAAAAAAAAAAAATGTTGTACTCTACTCAATGAGTTCTGGGCAAACGCAAAATTTCGTCTCTTTTTATGTATGCGTGGGACTCAAGGGCGGATCCAAAAGGGGACACAGGGGCACGTGCCCCTCCCAGACGGTTCAAATAAAACAAGGAGCTGGGAGATTAACACTATACGGCTTTAATGATATCAGTTTCTTTTTGTGTCATGCTTTTAACTACATTTGCAGCATTTTTTGGCCTACCGGTAGGACTAAAAGATATAGTCAATCTGTGCGGGATACTCTGTATGTATACCTATTTGGTCTTTGTGCCCCACCCAGAAATAAATCCTGGATCCGCCCTAGGAAAGACCTACCCTGAAAATTTATTTAATTTAATTTTTAGTCCAATATTCGGTTTCGGGTCATTTTACATAGTATATCCAAATTTCAGATCTGTAACTTATATTGTATCTTGCCTTCGAGTATGGAACCCTAAAAACACACTACTTTTATATAAAACGCTATAAAAGTTCTCTCTGTATCTACTTTTAGTAAAGAAAAGTTACGCCTTTGCGCTAGCACTTGTAATTACTTTTTGCCTTTGTACGAGTTAAAACATCTGCTTCTTTGGCTTTTACTAAAGAAATATAATACAACGTACTCACGCTGCTCTCTCAGAGAGGCAGTTAGAAATTAAAGATCTCGACATGGTATTATCCTAACATACTTACCTTCTATTCCGGGTGCTGTTGGGTGTTCTTGAACAAGTATTGAGGCACAAACAATATATTTTTGGTATTGCGCTAACATGGTCATTGACAGGGTTGAAAAAAAAACCGTTTTTTTTTTAAGAAAAAAAAAACATCCTTTTTAAAACAGAATAAAAAAAACATGTTTAAAACAAATATTTACGGATGTTTTGTTGCGGCTGTTTTAAACATGTTTTAAACATTTTTTGGTTACCGTATTGGTATATTATGTAATGTATAATTGATTAAAAAGCGTTTTTTAATTGTAATCATAATCCGATCATTTATTGGATGAAAAATAATATGTGCTTTCCCAATAAACACGAAACGTAAAAATGCTTAAAAATACAAGTTACTTGTAACAAGTAACAAGTAACTGACTATAACTGTTTATAACAATATTAACAAGCAGAAATAACAAAAGTAAGAATAAAATCAGTAATAAAATTGAAAAAGAAAAACAATCAGCTGGTAATAAAGTTGGAAAATTTGTTTTAAATAGTGTTTTAAACACGGGAGTTTTTTTCTCGGTGTTTTAAACAATACCAACCCTGGTCATTGAACCTTGGTCCTGACCACTTACCGGGTCTCCAGTATGAATTGGACCTGCTAGCCCAGAGGTCGTGGGTTCAATTCCCTTGATGCTTATTACTTTGTTTCCGGTCTGCCTCCTTCGGAAGGTACTTTATGCTGTTGGGCCATTTGTGCCAGAAGTACGGCGGCGATATGTCCCACCACACATCCCCACCCAACTACACCTTTATAATTTTTTTATTTTATAATTTATATAATTTAATAATTATATAATTTTATTTATAATTAAAAAAAAAACATGTGGCAAAATTCATACTCGAGACTTAGTAAATGGTCAGGACTCAGGACAAAGGTTTAAAAACCCTGACCTGACCCTGTTTGCGAAATACGAAAAATATTTCTATTCCTCAGTACTGGTTCAAGAACAACCTCGACTCAATTAGTATAGGAAGTCTAAATTTTATTTTGCGTAGGTAATTGGACCTTGGTTCTGATTCTGACCACATACCGAGTCTTCAGTAAGAATTTGATATTAAAGTATGCTAACTTTTAAAGCTTCTTTCTTTTCGCCATATATTTTTTTATTATTTATTTATCTATCAACAGCTATTGTACGATACAATGACTTTTAAAACGTGTATAAAAATCACACAATCACACTAATATTATAAATGCGAAAGTTTGTGTGTGTGTGTGTGTGTGTGTGTGTGTGTGTGTGTGTGTGTTTGTGTGTATGTGTATGTTTGTTACTCTTTCACGCTGAAACGGCTGAACAGATTTGGATGAAATTTAGAATGGATATAGCTTATAACCTAACTTAACACATAGGTTACTTTTTATCCCGGAAAAAGTATGTCGTTAAACCGAATAACACGCGGGCGGAGCCGCGGGCAAAAGCTAGTATAACATAAAAACACGTCATGCATTAGATAGACCTAATCTTATAGTATACTAGCTTTTGCCCGCGGCTTACCCGCGTTGAATTAGTTTTTGTGTACTCCTATAAAATCTGTCAATATTTATCGGGCTGTTTAAACATAGCTGGTGAAATGTGTGTGTTATGCGCCTCTGTGTTTCCTATTTTGTGTGTCTCTTTTATAGCTTTTCCATGGGAACTGATTTATGGGATAAAAAGTTGTTTTTGTTTCTAGATCTAGAACTATTTGTGCAAAGTTTCAGCACAACTGGTTTAGTAGGTACCTACTTCGTGGGAGGGTGACACATCACTTTTCTATAGAAACTTGACTACCCATTGCCATCCCATGGGAACTGATTTATGGGATAAAAAATAGCCTATGTCCTATTCCAAGTCTAGAACTACATTCATGCTAAACTTCAGCCCAATCGGTTTAGTAGCTACGGCGTGAAAGAGTAACAAACATCCATCCATCCATACAAACTTTCGCATTTATAATATTAGTGGGAAGTAGGAAGATGATATATTGGTATTCAACTAATGCCGGGCCCAGATCGGACCCGAAATATATCTTGAGATTATTGTAATTCATCATTTATACAATGTGGTAGAGCTGATGCCGGAGGTACCACCATCTTACTCGGAAATCCTCCCGAAGTTATTCGCGGGAGAGTAAGAGAACAGCTCTCAGGCAAAACCAGGCGGCCCACCATTGCCTGGGACCGATGGATGGCGGTATATCCATCCCCAATTGCCGGGCCTTAGATAAAACAGACTGGTGACGGGCAGCGGCGTCACGTATTTCTTCCAGGAGGACCGCCAAGAGTGGTGAAATCCTGGAAAGGCCTATGTCCAGCAGTCCACGAAGCAGGCTGATGGATGGATGGATGGATTAGGCTCGTGCCGCAAACTCACACTCGTCAGAAAACGTTTCATCGCTCTCGTATCGTAATGTACTATTATTTAATTGTATAGTTATAATTATATTTATTAAAAAATAACAGTAATAATTTGACCATATAACCGAAAGTCACCTTTTATGTAACTTTATACTGAGAGGTGCAGATTTGAATCCCGGTTCAGAGCTCCTCACATCAAGATTTAGTTTTCTTCTACGCTTCTATACAGCAATGATACAATGTAAACAAATAAAACACAAAAGCAGCCCAATATTTGTACCATTGTGAATGCGTCCTAACCAACTGCGAGCTCGGTTATCGATATCGACGGATAAGGTAGGATTGTCACTCAATTATTGTATTAAATAATTAATATTTATTTGAGCCATCGAGTGGATTCAATATAACCTTATCGGAGACTCGAGTGTTATGAAAACTGAAATCATTGATTTCTATATCGGGTCTGATTTTCGTAGGCAGTTGGTGAATTTATCGACATTTATTAACATGCTAGCTTTTGCCCTGGGCTTCGCTCGTGTGAAAAGTGTGTTTCAATGTTTGAGTGGGATCGACAGTTTTCAGCTTAGCGGTTATTTTATCAATACCTTTTATAGTCTATATGTTGACCAGGGTCAATATGATGATAATTAAAAAAACGCATCAATCTGTTGATTGGTTCTCGAGTCAAAAGAGAAAAGAAAGAAAAAATTCTAAAAATTTTAATTTTGGCCTAAGTACAATAGTTATAATATAACTCGTTCCGTATAAAATTTCGCAAAAATGTTCAATGTACAGCAGACACGACTTTTTACTGCCATATAAGGTGAAATTTATTTATGCAGCTAAATTCATATTGGAGGCTTGGTAAGTGATCAGTATCACGGATCGGTTACATTTTATGCTAATTTCGCAAAATAAAATCTTGACGTCCCATAGTACAAATTGACTCGGGGCTGGGCTTGCGTTTGTAAGGAACACGAAAAGAATAATTTACGAATTTCACAAAAAAGATCATTGAACCTCTATCTTGGTTCTCGGTCGAAGTGAGGAGGAGCGAGGTTTCTTGTGGTCATAAATTCGACCCCTTTAGCTTTTGCACATTTCATGATATTCGAGCAGACCATGGCCACAACAGATATACGATCGATTTTTTTCACTTCAGGGTAGACACCTAGTTTCTGAAATGAAAATATTTCACTCAATCACATCGCTCACATACCTAACTATCCCTTAACTTGATATTCTATTATTTGAATTTCCGATATGACCTGGTTTTCACGATAAATTTACCAAAGTTATTTACAATACCGAAATATAGGATTCCAGTGAAACCGGAATGTGTTTTAAATTTAGAATTATTATCCGAGAGGTTCTGGTCCAGCAACCCTAGTTACATACGATACGTTAATGAACCCATGTCGAAAATACGTTTTCCCTTACCGCTGCCTATGCTAGTCACGCACAAGAGGACCAAATGACGCGAAGCTTCAATAATAAGCTTTTTAGACGTTCTGTGATGCCACGCATGTCATCGGATACCTTAATTAAATATTACTTGATTGATGACGGCTCACGAAATATATTTCGAGTTTTCTATATTGTTTTGTTCATGTACATACCGGTTGTAAATAACCCCCTAACGTAAATAACCCCCCTAGGTTGAACCCTAACGCACCGATATACGGGCGAGTTTAGAGAGGGCGTCGTCCGTTTCACGTACGTCGCTTCATGGCAGACGCTCATTTCACGCATTATTTCCTAAACTAAGGGTGTCCGCGGGTATGACTCTTGGGAAAAGTGGTTCAGTAGGGTCGATAGAATATGTGGTTTCATTTAATGGTAGCAGTCTTTTTACGCCCGGTATATCTAAAATTATATAAACAAAGTGAAATAAATTGATGCAGCCAAATTGATACTTAAGACCCGGTAAGTGCTCAGTATCAAAGTACGATTACGCTTTTTGTAATATTGGGTAATTTTTTTTATAGCATCTTACCAATGTAAGCTCAGCGTAGAGTTATGGGAGTTCAACATTTTATTTTGCGGAATTAGTAAAAAGTGTTGTCAATCCGTGGTACTGATCACTTACCAAGCCGCCAGTATGAATTTGGCTGCATAATTTCAACTTGTATACGAGTACGCGCAAATAAAATAGAATCCTCATCAAAGTGAATTATGTATGTATTGCTGGCTTAAAAATCAGTCATTGTTCCGGTTTTCTACTTCGTGGGTATTGGATATACCTATTTATACCGACTCGCAAAGTTAAGAACCAAAATTGGTAGATACCTACATAATTTCAAATAGCAGAAAGCTGAAAGTTTGTTTTTATTACCATAAAAATTACTTAACTGATCGTGAATATTTCCAATCGAATATTTATTTTGTGAATTACATTAACATTTGGCTGCCTTTCCCTTAGACTGTTAAAAAACTAAAATAGTGCAAAGCTAAATGCACCCTCAGGCAAAGCCTCGGGCAAAAATTCAGTTACACAGGTAAACTTAAGGACGGTCGTAAAGAGTGCCAAATGTAATGCTATTATGGGTGCTGACGCAAAATCTCGCACTCCAGTGCTAGGTATTTTTCAGTCTCGTGACGCACTCACATAGGTGATGTGATTTGCAGCGGTATGTTACGCCGTAACACAAATGTGTTTGCATTTAGCTTAGCATGGCATAGCATTTTCCTAATATTATTTATGCATTTTCCTTTCGCTACAAGCACGACGCTCACGACAATCGCAGTAGGTGTTTTTATTCACTGTCGATTTTATTTTCTTGGGAATTAATATTAACAAACTTCGTTTTATTTGACTACTAATTCTTTAAGTTACAAGTTTACAACCTAGTTAGGTAACCTTCAGGGGCATTGCCCTCGAAGTTGATTTTCAGATCGTAAGTAGTTAAGTATAACAGAAGAATTTATTAGCATAATACTACTAGTTTTTCCTAGCAATGTTTTGCAGATCCCTAAATTATGTTTAGTGTCTGTGCTGCAATGTAGATCCGAGCTTTATATCATATCAAATTCGCACTCTATTTACTCTATTGGAGGTTGAAGTTCTAGAACAAAGAATTTAGCAGCATATATGGAACTAGGAGCTTCTGAACACTGATTTTTCTCACATATTATTGCAAAAGGGCGTTACAGTAGCGAAAATTAGTAACCAAAGCTGCAATAATATTGACGCCATTTTCTGAGTCAATTTCTTTATTTTTTCATATATTTCTGTTCATTTGAACACACTGCACAGTTTAGTATGATCAAAAACATTATGTAATCGTTAGTTATCCATAAATAAACATAAATCAGCGTTATTCTTATCAAAATTAAGACAACAATTTTAGATCCGCAGCTACAAATTCATCAGATTTTCATAAGATCTTCAATTGATTGAGGGCCCAATAGTTTTATTCCGAAAACACAATATATATTTTACGGTAAATTAAATTTGCCCTTGTTCTTCACCTAAACAAGCCGCGTAACTCAAATCTTGTGTTTACACTATAATTCCACCATTTTATTATTGCACTACACGCTGTCATAGCCATGTATCTAAAACTTCATATAAAATACAATATGTTAAAAAATAATTTTGCCCTGCAAGCTACAATTTACGACTCGGAGTGCATGACAAATGTGGCGTTCGTACATTCAACTAGTGTCAATATCAGCGTTCAGCTGCTATTTTCACATCCCAATGGTGCTTAAGGAGTGAAAATAGCAACTCCACTGGATCTATTAAATAAGGTCTACAAGGCGCCCCCTTAGGGCTATAGCAGCTGCAGAAGGGTGGCATATCACGCTATGCAGCTTATTCTTGCAGCTTCTAACTGCAATTCTATACGCTATATAGCTCTTAAGCAACCTCTTTGCGCTGGTTAGGGTGTGACGAACAGCGTCACAAGTTCCCCGTACGAAAGCCGGCAGCAGGCGACTTAGGCGCGCGCGCAAGTTTAGATGACTGAAAAGCCTTAATTTCGCTATTACATGCACGCTCGCTCAATGAAACTTGCAAAGGCAATATAATTGCAACGATTTCGTCGCGGGCACTTGGTCAAGAGAAAAAAGCTTTTGGCAACCATCCATTTATCCATCAGCCTGTTCCGTCCACTGCTGGACATAGGCCAGATTTCGCCACTTTTGACAGTTCTCCTGGAAGAAATGCCCATACTCACACACGCTGGGCAGGCGGGTTGGTGAGCGTGGTGCCGAAACCCTTGCACCTGTGACGCCGCTGCCCGTCACGAGCCTATTATATAAGGCCCGGCAATTTGGGATGGATAAACCGCCATCCATCGGTCCCAGGCAATGGTGGGCCGCCTGGTTTTGCCTGAGAGCTGTTCTCCTACTCTCCCCCGACAATAAGACTTACTTTTGGCAACATTTAATCAAATTTTAGAAACGAAATTAGTATATATCCATATTCTTTTGATTTTATCTTAAAACAATAAAAACACGTTCGGCTACACTTTTGCTAAAACTGTTAAATTTACGTTTTTAAAAGCTTGTCGTTAAGATATGATTGAATTTCCGGTTTTTTTATTGGGTTTCGTAGTCAAGGAGAAGTTTTTATTCAAATCAAGTATATTGACTTATTTGAATGCTGTGGAAACCTCAGGCGCGAGTCCTACTGGCACTCGACCAGTTTTTATTTCTAATTCAGCAAGATCTAGATAATTTCAATGGACTCAGCCTTAAATATTTTAAAAACATTCCATAGACACCTTACGCGTTTGTATGGAGGTTTGTGCGTGGTGGGTGTCCTTAAAACAAGGATAGATGACTCTCTGCGTTTCCATGATATTGGAATTTTTCCATATTACTATCCATTACTTGGACGTTTTTACGAGTTCTAATATTATGAATATTTTCATAGAAGCTCATAAAAGTTTCTCATCGCTGATAGAAATTTATCCTTTACATTGTTTTAAATAAAACACCATTTTTCTCTGTGATTAATTTTAAGTACGTACTCGAAAGGTGTACCTTTGGCCACCATCATTTTCATCATCGTCATTTCCCTCTGGAAACTAGACTCCTCGACACCTGGACATGCACGTCATGCTTGGTTACATCTTCGACCCCCCTCATCCAACCAAAACCTGCGACAGTTTTCAGGTTATCGGTCCATCTGGTTGAAGGTCTTTCCACAATACGGCTTCCTTTGCGAAGCCTTTTGCTAGCCTCTGGAAACTCTTATTTAAAGAACAATGGAAGTTAAGGCAGACAGTTCCAACAGGGTTCAAAGGGTAAAATTGATGTTTTCTGAATTGTTCACCAAGATTCGCGGTATTTTCTTTTATTACTCTGCCCCTACCCAATTATTCTGCTTAACAAACGAGGCGACGACTTTATTATTTACTCGTATTTATAAAAGACATTAATTTATTTCAAATTATTGTTACAAACTAAAAAAATATATATTTTTGCACGAACTAGGGAATATAGAAATATGGACAGAAAACCTTGTTAACTATTTTATGAAAGCTTCAGCAGTCTGTCTGTCCGTCCGCGGCATAAGAGTGGCTGATTTGATTAGGATGATTGAATAACAACAGGCAAAGGAACTACAATAATTGGGTTTGTTTTTAAGAGAATTTCAAACAACGAATTATAAAAAACAAATTTTCTAAATAGGTCTTTTTAAACCTGAATAAATTTAATCCAATCCATTTACAGTTCGGAGAACAAAGCTGTTTGAAAATTAGCCTGACGGCAATATGTAATTTTTTGCTTTATTCAGACATCGCAAAATAATTAAATTTATTTCTTTGCTCAAACGATATTTTTTCGTGTTGTCTGTTCATTATTTACATCGCGCAAATAATAGGAATATTCAAATTTCCTTGTTTCCATTCGCCCATATAATTGGAAAAACAAAATAAGCGACGTCATTCTCTGAGTTCTCGAATAGACCAATCACAGTGCCTGCGATAATTAGTTTCTCTTTCTCTCTTTTCGCTAATTAACTTGTAACCTGATTGGAATACAAACATCCCTATACTAGACAAATAATAACTGGAATTCCAATTTTGCACTAAATGTATTAGGGATATTACTATCGAATATGCCACCAAAATTAGGAAATTAAGAAACTAATTAATAAAATAATAACTTATTATACTAATATTGTGGAGAATTACAGACCTGCAGTCTTCGCTCACTCCTCTGGGAGACAGGCGTGAATATATTTGTGTTCTTTAGTACCCAGCTGTTACAGTCCATCCATCCATCAGCTGGTTCGTATACTACTGGACATATCCTTACTAAGATTTCGCCACTCATGGCGATCTTCCTGGAAGAGACGCCCATAATGACACACGCTGTGCAGGCGGGCTGCTTCCGTTTTAGAGAGAACGTAACAATGAAATGTAAAATTTACGCAATGATCCAAGCACAGCTTTTATTTGGTTACTCAAGCCAATCAGAGTAATTTCAACATAACTGTAAAATTTCTTACAATTCAATACAGCTAAAGTTGCCGTCTTCGAATTGTCGCCAGATAAGAAAAAGAACATCTTAGCTAAGATGTTCAACCAGTGCGTCGTTCCTGTGATGACGTATGGCGCTGATCCACCAATTTAAGGTCGCTCAGCGAGCTATGGAGTGGGCTATGCTTGGGGTATGTCTGATGGATAGAATCCGAAACGAGGAGATCCGTCGGAGATCGAAAGTAACCGACCGACATAGCCTGCAGAATCAGTAAGTTGAAGTGGTAGTGGGCAGGCCATCTTTGTCGCCGACATGATGGCCGTTGGGGCCGAAAAGCTTTAGAATGGAGACCACGTACAGCAAAGCGTAGTGTAGGCCGACCTCGTGCCCGCTGGATCGACGACCTGAAGGACGTTGCCGGGGGCGGCTGGATGAGGAGGACGGAGGACCGACATGAGTGGCGAAATTTGGGAAAGGCCTATGTTCAGCAGTGGACGAACACGGGCTGATGGATGGATGGATGGAAGAAAAAGAAACTAAGCAATAAGCAATACCTACGCTATGTACTGTGATATACTTTCGTAGTACATGAAACTCAAAAACCATTGGCTGATTTAGCAGGAAAATAGAGCAGAAAGTTATTTCATGTTTGAACAAATGAAGCCTTTTAAAAATACACGGCCACAAATGCTTACTTTCTAGGGCTGTGTTGGAACATTCAAATTTCAACAAGTGGGAAGTTTAAATATATATCTAGGGTTAGTTTTGGAAGTGGGCGTCGATGGCCACATCCAAACTTAAGGCGCTATGTAAAAAATATACGGATGCTTTGTTTCTGTGTATTTCATGAAGTAAACAGAAAATTGTAATGAATTTTTGGTATATGTATTTTGACTATATAATCTAGGGTTTCCATTTTGGAAAACACGTTTGGATAAATATTCCTCGATAGAAATAATTAATGAAATGAGGTTTTCAAACACACTTTTCCTCCTCGTTTGACGAATAGGGATCTTGTACAGAACTCAAACATATTTTATTAGATGGGTTTTAACAATATCTAGATATTTGATTTTAGAAATGTTGCTAAGTATTTTAGTTTTTTTATAAAATTAAAAAACTTACTTTTTTCTCTTTTGCGCTGAATCCGCCCCTCTCGCATTGCGCGTTTTCTTCGCTTGGAGTGAGAGTGACAGAAATAAAATTTACATAGCCTCTGTAAATTTTATCATCTCAGCAGATTCGTAAATAGGGCCACCCTATATACGGTGTATTATGCATTTGCTGACGCAATAATATCCTACGGAGTCAGCAGTTATGGATGCACCTTCCGTTCATATCTAGATCAGATCAAAATGTTACAAATGAGAATAATGAAAACCCTTGTTGATAAAGATACTGAAAATAACTGCAAAAGAGAATATGAGAAACTGTTTGGAATTTGTAAAATATTGCCTATTCATGAAAAAGTCAAATTTGTAATTGTTTTAGAAAACTTCAATTGCCAACTATTCAAAACACTCGTATCACAAAACTATGACTAGAAACGTCACAAGTAAAAAGCTTTGTACTCCAAAAATAAATAACTACAGTGGTGAGCGAACAAGAAAATATTTAATACTTTTTGATTTTGAATGAAATGCCTGTAAACATCAGAAACAATAATAAAAATGTAACCAAACGTACATACAAGAAATTCGTTCAGAGTCAGTTATGGACGACTATTTACAAAAATAAAATCTTGAACGTCCTTTAAAGTACTATAAGTTAGCTATATTATATTATAAATTAATTAGGAGGGCAACATCAGCCAATAAACTATTGTTTGGCAGAAATTATTAAATTTTGTATGTCTTTTTTCCTTGAATAAACTTTTCATGTCTTTTATGTCTTTAAACATATAAAAGGGCGGACGAGGTCGCCACTAATAAACAACTGAAGCGAAGCAATGGTAGCTGGAGTGTGAGTGGACTTACTATGGAAAATAGACTCACTTTAATGTGAATGTTGCGTGCTGGGCTCGTGCGTACACGCGAATAGGCATTACTATGGGTGCTTCAATTTTTGGTGACCGAAATTCCTTCCGCCTTTTTAGGGTTCCATAGTACCTAAAAGGTACAAAAGGAACCTTTATGGTGAGACTCCGTTGTCCGTCCGTCCGCATGTCACAGCCTCATAACTTTAGCACCGTTAAAGATAAAGACTTGAAATTTGCCACAAAAATAGCTTTGAATTGTCCACATAATAAGGTGTAAAAAAATTTGAAAAAGTTCAAAATATTTCGAATAAAAAAGAGAGAAAAATAAAAAAATACCCTAAAAATACAATATGGGTATCAAATTCTAGATATTAAAGAGCTGATTATAAAAATATATATTTTTACTACATTTACTTCGAGAAATCTTTGAAAAACAACAAAAATGCATGTCCCCCCTTTCCTTATTTCCGAAATGAAAAAAATTATGGTAACTAAAGATTGCGTAAAGATTACAGGAAAAATATAGTGGGTGAGAAATTCACTATAACAAAATGACAAAATTATATTCTTCATCCACGAGATTTATTTCGAGTACCTACGGTATAAAAATATACGAGTCTCTCTTTACAATCTATTCTTTTTTTAGTTATCATAAACAGTTATAGACAATATTTTATATACCTTCTTCCTGACTGTTCCCAAAACTCGACTCGCGCACAAAGGGTTCCGTATCACCTCACAATACGAATGCGGAACCCTTAAAACATCAAGGCTACAAAAAACAAGGCACTAAAACACCGTCTGAGTACGGAACCCCACTTTTTATTCTTTTTTTGTTTAGAGTATGTCCTACAATCTGACCAAATTTTAAACTTGTATGTATTACCGTCTTTAAGTAAGAGCCAAAACCAATAACGTTTAAACAATGCAACTTTTTCCAGGTTTTGGGGACACACTTATTTTTTTATTTTATTATTTTATTATTTGTAGTGATAGAGGCCATAGTTATACGTATACTGTAAAAAATTCAACTTTCTACCTATAACGGTTGAAGCTGTAGACCCCTGCGACAGACAGACAGACGGACGGATGGAAGGACGGACGGACGGATAGACAGACAGACAGACATCAGTAATAGGGTCCAGTATAGGATCCTTAGGATACAGAACCGTAAAAATGTAACCCATCAATCATGTTTATAATTATCAAACATTTTTATTTACGGACAAACTGTTTAAAAAATGGATTCCCTAAACTTGTGCTTAATTTAAACCCTGTCTCCATGTCATCCGCCTAGGTAGTTCGTATTTCTGTTAAAACTCCATCCATCCATCAGCCTGTTTTGTCCACTGCTGGACATAGGCCTTTCCAGGATTTCACCACTCTTGGCGGTCCCCCTGGAAGAAATGCCCATATTCACAAACGCTGGGTAGGCGGGTTGGTGAGTGCGGTGCCGAAACCCTTGCACCAGTGACGCCCCTGCCCGTCACTAGTCTGTTTTAAGGCCTGGCAATTAGGGATGAATATACAGCCATCCATCGGTCCCAGGCAATGGTGGGCCGCCTGGTTTTTCCTGAGAGCTGTTCTCTTACTCTCCCCCGAATAACTTCAGGAGGATTTGCGAGTAAGATGGTGGTACCTCCACAGTCGAGCTCGGCATCATCTCTACCACATCAAACTAAGGGAGACTAATTTATTTTAACCCATT
Source organism: Ypsolopha scabrella (assembly GCA_910592155.1). Lineage (NCBI taxonomy): Eukaryota > Metazoa > Arthropoda > Insecta > Lepidoptera > Ypsolophidae > Ypsolopha > Ypsolopha scabrella. The sequence continues at coordinate 18,708,753 of OU342982.1, forward strand.
AATTTATTTACATCTAAACTCCCTCCGCTCGTCGTCGTTTTAGCTTTTGGTAAAAGGTTTTCGATTTTATACTCTACGGTCTGTCGAGGTAAATAATGATATTGATTAACGATTAACAATAAAATTCGGCAGTTGTTAGAAAAATCATAATTTAATTATAACACCTATACAACAATGGCAATCGAGGATACTTACATATACGTAATTATTTTATACTTAACATGACATTTACAATAAAATTATCTTCAAAAGATAAACATTCCTACATAGATTCTAAATAACATTATTACATATTTTACATAACCATGTATAATTTTACAGATGTTGAGTTAGACGTCTACTTTAAGATACAGACTAATCAATTCTGAAACTTCTGCACAATTTCAGATAAACATTTTAGGTTCAGGCATTGAGAGTTTCGAAATGGCAAGGCGATTGCTATATTTTATTTTATGATTGCCCAAGGGCTGGAATAACATCCCTCTCTAACAGCCGAAACTCGGATAATTTCATTATAACATTTCAAATGGTAAGGCATTTTTTTTCGGGTAATTGCCAGTACAACAATCTCTATTATTAAAATGTAAACTGCCCTTATCTTTAAGTCGGTTGCCAAACATCTAAAACATATATATATATATATATATATATATATATATATATATATATATACTAGTACTACCGAATTCCGATTATCTAAGGATACGTTTGTACTCAAAGTGACGTCACAGTTCGTGAACAGTTCAATACACACTAAGTGAAATTTTGAAAGTTCAGTTTTTACATGTTTTTAGTGTTGGCAACCAGTTGGCAACCGATACAACGTTGTATAATAGGCCCGCTGATGGAGGATGTGTTTACTTAACAACGATAGTTTGTGTTCTATCACATATTTCATTTTTAGACTTATGTTCTGGATAGCGCCTATCAGCAAATGATGAAAGCAGTCAAAATCTGAATTTTTCAACCTAAGATAACATTTACGCCTATTTTTCATCATTAACGTAGTACTTTGGGAATTATTTCAATTATCTCATTGCAAGAATGGCACCTCATAGTTTGGGACTGTGTTTTCCGATTCAGGGTAATGTGGTCTTTTTTCAGTTGACCCCGCTTACTCGCATGAGTTTGTCTCTTTAACCCGCAATGAAACCGAGCTCGTGTTTCCAAGCCTTTTAAGAGCAGACATCACAACGCGGCCAACTCAATTGTGAGGGCGGCCCACGAAGTAGATACGAATCTACTTCATGGGGCGGCCAAAAGTAATGCTGTTTCATTTCGCTATAACAACATGCAAGCTCCAAGAAACTTGCTAAGGTTTTTAAACATATTTTATAACATTTCTAAGAAATATAAAACATAGTAGTGAGTATTATTGACCGTAAGTCAACCAATATATTTGCAGTTCTTATTGTTTTTTCATTGAGTTTTAGATATATTTTGTTCAAAGAAATATCGAAATTATGACGTAAACTCACTCCATTATTCGTGACTCGTGACAACAATCACGTTCGAGTTGATGATTTGACGCATATAGGCATCCAGATTAAAGCGTGTAGTGTGTACAAAGCAGGATAAGTGTGAAATCGTGGCTACACCGTAGCAAATGGTAGCAGTAAACGATCGTGTACTTTGTAGACCCGCTACGAGTGTATTCCCATTTCCCAACATAAGTAAACCGTAGGCGCGTAGCGAGACTACGAGGAGGCTAGCTACGGCGTAGCTTAATGCTAGTCAACATAGATATCACAGTAATATTAGATATAACAGTGCGCAGCGTAGCGTAGTGAAATCTTCATAATATCTTTCCAATCATTACCTGCTCAGGCATATTCATTACGTACATCTGAAGAAACGAAATAACAGACAGCTTACGGCAATATTTACTAAAAAAACCTTTCTATTTTTACCTGTATACAAATTCGGGATTGAGAGGTCAAGGTTAACATGTACAAATGTTGCACCAATTTTAACAGAATCCAGGATTGGTATGCTCAATCACGCACCGCTTACAATACTTCTTCACTGCTCTGTACCCTCTCAAGGTCACGGGAGTATCCTGGATGTTCAGCTGAGTCAGACCTCGGCAGTAGTAAGCAACTGCCTCTAGACCATCGTCTCCGATGAGCTCGCAGCCACGGAGAGCTAGCTTCTTGAGGTTGGGACAGCACCGGGCGAGGATCTGAAAAAATGGGACAGGGTTAGTAAAAAAATTATGAACAATTTATGTACATGGTTATGTGCACTGTACACATGAACGGTTGCAACTTTGTACAGTGGAGCCCACATCAAGCTAAACGCTTTCAGTATAAGCTGACCTTTCATTGTATAGGCTTCCCGTACAATGAGAGGTCAGCTTATACTCAATGTGTATAGCTTGATGTGGGCTCCATTGTACCAATGGAGTACGGTCTAGGGATTAAGGGTACATACTATTGCTCAGCGAGCTATGGAGCGCAGTGTATATTTCGTCGGTCCAGCGGGCAAGAGGTCGGCCTACACTACGCTTTGCTGTACGTGGTCTTTCTAAAGCCTTTCGGCCCCAACGGCCATCATGTCGGCTACAAATATTTATTTATTTATTTATTTATTTTATTTATTTATTTATTTATTTCTCTCTTACATCTATCATTACAGGTTCTTAACCTAATGCGACAGTGTATTTCCATAACAAAGGATACCAAGTGTAACCTTTGTGAATTCGCTTAGCGTACAAGAAAACAAATCGATTTCCTCCGCGACCATGTTGAGAGTGTGCAGTGCACGCGTTAAGGGCGTCTTGCTCAGTAGGTTGGTGCGAGCTTTCGGCACTACCAGCAACCGCGGCCGCCGCCGCCGACCCACGAACCCGTCAGGCACGCACAGATCTACTCTTCTAAGCAACTCCGGATTATGTGTCTTCCCGTTAATCAATTTAAACAAATAGCTTACTAATGCTAATATCCTACGAACTCGTAGCTCAACGTATCCCACCATACCTAGTATAAATAGAGTCGGGTACATAAGTGGGTAAAATGGATATACCCCATATTGTCTAAAGTATAAATATCTAATAAATTTGTTTTGTATTTTCTCCATCATGAGACTATATTTAATCTCATGGGGAGCCCAGATGACTGCGTTGCTTTCTAGCTGACTCCTAACCAATGCATTGTATAAAGCAATTATGGCCCTAATATTCGTAAAACCATGCACTCTGCGTAATATAAACCCTAAATTTCTAAAAGCTTTTTTACAGATTTTAATAATATGCTCCCTAAAGGATAAATTTGTAGTAAATCTCACCCCAAGATCTCGCACTTCAGTTACTCTTTTGACAGGTTCTGTGTCAACTTTGTACTCGTGATGGTAAGGAGCATGCGACTTTGAGAATGAGATAGTCAAGCATTTAGACGTGTTAAACTGCAGTTTGTTAGCTTTACTCCACGCCACCACTGCATCGATATCCTCCTGTAATCCTACACCTTCTGAGGAGTTCTTAACATTTAATGATAATTTGAGGTCATCAGCAAACAATAAACATCTCGCGTTTTTTACCACATTGGGTAGATCGTTTATCATAATCAAAAATTCTAGCGGCCCCAAATTACTGCCTTGACTGACCCCAGATCGCGTGTAATAAAGATCAGATCTATGACATTCGTATTCTACATACTGCTGTCTGTCCGCCATGTAGCTGGAGAAAAATTTCAGCAGCTGGTGGGCACAACCGATATGGCCTGCCCACTGCCACTTCAACTTACTGATTCTGCAGGCTATGTCGGTTACTTTCGATCTCCGACAGATCTCCTCATTTCGGATTCTATCCATCAGAGATACCCCAAGCATAACCCGCTCCATAGCTCGCTGAGCGACCTTAAACCGGTGGATCAGACCCTTTGTAAGAGACCAAATGTACATAACATTATATTTTATTTTTCTGAAAATATAATCTACTCTGGAGATCTTAAATTAAAAAGTTTTTAATAAAGCAGTCAATAGCTTTTATAATTTATTACCATATTTTTTTTACTTATTTTTTTTATCGATAATGAAACTGTTCAGGCTTACAAATGACGTCACAGTAGCGTTAATAAATGCTAAAAATGCCTAAATTGGATTAAACTCGAAACTGTTTTCAATCAGCCACTGTATAAAATACTCATCTAAATATTTTTGCGTAGCGCAGCAAAAACAAATGTAAATCCATCTATCCATGTCATTACCTTACATAAATACATCTAAAAGTAGTAACAAAACTAAAATAAACATTTTGTTTTTCCCCACGTGATGAGGATGCATATATTGGAGATGGATAGATAATATGCCAAGAGGAGACTTTTAATTCTAAGGGTTGCCATATTTATCAAACCCTGGGCCGTATTTTAAGGTGTGGAGGCCCTTGGGCAAGAACTTAGTTGTAATTAGTGTTTGAAAAAAATTTTGTGTTTTAACATTACTTTTTGAATTAGTACAGCTAGTTACATTTCTTAAAAACAGGCTAAGTGCGTGTCGGGCCACGCGCACTGTAGGGTTCCGTAGTTTCATCCATCCATCCATCAGCCTGTTTCATCCATTGCTGGACATAAGCCTTTCCAGAATTTCGCCACTCTTGGCCGTCCTCCTGGAAGAAATGCGCATACTCATACACGCTGGGCAGGCGGGTTAGTGAGCGTAGTGCCGAAACCCTTGCACCAGTGACGCCGCTGCCCGTCACCAGTCTGTTTTATATAAGGCCCGGCAATTGGGGATGGATATACCGCCATCCATCGGTCCCAGGCAATGGTGGGCCGCCTGGTTTTGCCTGAGAGCTGTTCTCTTACTTCCGCCCGGTACATTTTATGAGTTGGTCTACTAATACAGATCGCGCCAAACTTCTAATCTCATACATTTAGAAGAACGGCCCATACATTGTCGTGTTTAGAGGGGATTAAAAGTTTGGCGCGACCTGTACTCGTAAACCTGTAAAGTCTACCTAGCTGTGATAGTTTTCCTTTTAAATTAATTATATATATATACTACTTCAGTGATTTATTTCACATATCCATAAACAACCGTTTAGGTGGCAGGGGCGGGGGACACTCCACTCTAACAAAAATTTGCTTAATATTTCGCCAACGGATCCCTAATTCGAAAAATGGTTTTGATACACCCCCAATGTTCGAGTCAAACCTTAATAATTCAAGTATAACCATCAAACTACTCAGTAAAGGAAGGGAAGATTTATCTTTAAAGCTAAGCAAATAATTGTATGTTCCGAAGTAATTTGCATGTTTTGCTACGGAGGATGATATTTTACATCATGTTCATATGAGAACGTGATTCTCATTTCAGTTAAGTGTGATGGAAACTGTAGCCTTACTCGTTGGTATTAAGATTGAGTTTCAAATAAACGTGGATCTAACGAGGCATGAAGCATAGCATCTTGTGTGTTAGAGGCCCATATTCATTATAAACTCGACCTTATTACGACGACATAAGCACAATAGTTGTATATATCAATAAACATTTGACTGTACGTACATAGTGGTTAGTTTCTGCTTACACCCTTAGGCATAGTCATATTACAAGTTTAACAAGGGTGTATATTGTCGATAAAACTACATTTTTATTAAACCAGTATAATAATAGAGGCATTAAAATATACGAGAAAAAATTTTAAGGACATCTGTTCGAATTCGTATGAAAATTTTCTTAAAGCAGCGATATTGTCGGTAAGACAATCTTGAGACGCAGGTTCCAACCCAGCCGGTTCGGTGGACCAATCAGTTTATGTCCATATATCATGTTATTTGTGAAGGAAAACTCTGTGATATTAACCATCGTGCCCCAAAAAAGTGTAAATATGTCCGAACCACGGCGATAAGGCTCATCCCCCATCACGTTGGAACCTTGAGATCGTCTGTGACAAGAAGGTGTTAAAATATTAGCTGTTCCCTGGGTGCGTGGCAGTGCCCCGGCCAAGTCGAGCTAAAAAGCGGTACGGCCGTACGATCCTTTTCTCGAATATAATATACGTCTAAAGTAAATAAATGGTTTTTGCATATAGAGAGGATGAATGAAAGTAGAGTGACGAAAGGAATTTATGCTGCACAAGTGGAATGTAAAGCTCGACCGAGCCGCCCTAGAATGACGTATGCCGACCAAATAAGCGACATACTGAAAAAGGGCAAAGTGAAAAGTACCCGGAATAGAAGAGCCTGTGTGACTAGGTAGATGGATGTAGAAGAAGCAAAAGAGGTGTGTCAGGATCGTAGCAGATGGAAATCTGTAGTCTCTGCCTACCCCTCTGGGAGACAGGCGTGAGTATGTATGTAATATACGTCTGTGGTTCTGGCACTAATTTATTTAAGGTGACATGATTTATGTAGCCAAGTCAACTGGAGTCTTGGTAAGTCATCAGCATAACGGATCGATAAAACTTTTTGCTAATAATTGACTCGGGAATGGGCTAGCGTTTGTAGGAAACACGAAAAAAAGACATTTACTCGATTGACAAAAAGGGTCATCGAACATTGACACCGAGCATTTACCGAATATTTAGTATGAATTTGGCTTTATTAATAAATATGTCACCTTGTATATTAAGGTGTGACCCTTTTTTGATTTCGTGTTTTACTTTAATAAAAATCACCTTGTATATTGAGTTGTGACGCTTTGTTGATTTTGTGTTTTACTTTTGTTGTATTTCTATAGCACGAAATATTTCTCGTAGAAAGTATTTTCATAAATTTCCAGTTTTAAGTTTTAGCAAATATTAGTTGACCGTTGCTCTAACGTTGTGTAACGCTCTGTGAACTACTACAGTACGGCCAGATGGAATCTTTCGGTACCTTAGATAAACATTCGCCCCCAAACCTATACAAACAAACGTATATAGCATTTATAAACGATCGTATTGGGAGCTCTCCTTCATGATATTATCGTAAGTTATACGACTTAGGGTATACTTTTTTTGTGAACTTTTCTGATTTTCCTTTTTTTTCGGCGATAAATAGAAAAATCTTTTAATAAATATACAGTAAAAAAAAATCTCCTACCTGCAATCCATCATAAAAAATATTTTTTACTATTCGCGTTTACTCTTAGGCAGTTTTTAAGTAGAAAATTCGTTGACTTAATAAAATATTAATTATCCACAAATAAAATATGTGAAATAAAATGAAATGAATACTTTATTTCTGCAATGTAGGTACATAAATACACTTATGGCACGTTAGGATATATAAAATAATAAAAATATTCTTTGAAGATAGATAGATAGACAGATTTAGTTTATTCACCAAAATACATGTTTTTCTTTACATTTCTTAAGCCAAACTGCTCAGCAGTTTATCGGCTACCGCTCTCGGTATCCAAACATGTCTTCATCTGCAAAAGCTTCTAAATCTTAAACTTATTTTTAACACTTCTTTTCAAAAATCTAAACAAAGCCAAGAAAACACCTTTCCAAAATATTTTTAAATTTGTTTTTGCTTATTTTGCCCTTTAAAATTTCGTCAACCTCTTCCCCTATTGAGTTAAATATCTTCGGTATTAAATACTCGCGAGTCCTAGTTCCATTATAATTTTTGTACTTTGGCACAACATACTTAATTACTGATTTGCCCTTTCCCCGAGCTGAACAATAACGTGTTTTCTTAACTTTTAAATGAGGTTTTTGAAATGTTTCCATTGCTATAAGAAATTTTAATTTTACATCTACTGGCATGATTTTACAAATTTTAAAAATTTTTTGGTATTCCTTATTACACCTCAATTTTTCTTTTTTACTTACTAGACATCTTGTTAAATAAGACACTTGTACTTTGTCCTTTGTCCACAGGATTATAATTTCACTTAATACACCCGACCGGTTTCGCTTATAAGCATTGTCTAGGGCTTTATTACATAAAAAATAACTTAAATAATATTTACATGTTTAATACGTGCGATAAATGTCACATTTATCGCAAGTATTAAACATGTAAATATTATGTTTTGACATTTATCGCACGTATTAAACATGTAAATATTATTTAAGTTATTTTTTATGTAATAAAGCCCTAGACAATGCTTATAAGCGAAACCGGTCGGGTGTATTAAGTGAAATTATAATCCTGTGGACAAGTACAAGTGTCTTATTTAACAAGATGTATAATAAGTTCCACCAAGTGCCGACAATCACAACCATCAACATTTTACTTACTAGACATTTCAAAAATCTCACTTGTAACTTTTTTACTTCATATAAATATGTAAGAAAAGTTCTTCCATAACTACTCAATCCATAACTCAAAACCGGTTCCACTAGGGCGTGATAAATACAATACAACACACCTCTGTTAACAAAATATTTGAGATTATTAAATTTAGCTAATAGTATTCGTAATCTATTACATACCCCTTTTATGTGATATTTCCAGTTCATATCCCTGTCTATTGTGAGACCTAAATATGAATATCTAATAATCTTATGTACCTTGTCGATACTTAAACATTTACAGTTCATATAATTTTGATGCAAACAATCATATAGTTTTCCTTAACTTTAAAAATAAAATGAAGTTTCCCTGTAAGTAAAATTTGCTATGTTTAATATTTAAGGTACTTTCCCTCCAGGGGGCATTCGTTTGGTTCATTCGTATATATAGTAATATGAAATGAGTCCTAATTTCTTTAAACGAACCCTCGAAAATCTGGCGTTAAACATTATCTAGGCTACCTTAAACCTCAAAACCTTCAAAACCTTGTTATGATTCAAGAGTTGTAGAATGATCTCATCTTAAAATGCATGAAGCGGTACCGAGCGGGAGCGGAGAGCAAGCAATTTGCACTCCCAAAGTGTATTACATTTCACCTTCGCTGAAATGTAGTGTAAGCAAACGCTGTAAATCTATACTCATAAAATTGGAAAAAAATCGGTTTTAACTCGAGATCCACTCAGCGGATTTGGATGAGGTTTTCTTTCTTATCATGGTAGTGACCCCGGTCAACATATAGGCTATATGGGTTGTCGATGCTACTAAAACATTGAAACACATATCCACGTAAGCGAAGCTACAGGCAAAAGCTAGTATTTTATTTAAGGCGAGGTTATATAGAGAAATCTGTCCTCCTCCAACGCCTTTATTTTACGCTTGTCTGTCTTGCTCAGTGGAAGAGAGGGCCGCTCAGAAAACTCGCGGCTTCGATGTGTTTTATTTATTATTTTGGAATTAGAGGGATGATTTTTGATATGACGGCCGTTTTATATCACGTTTCAGACGATGTTTATTTTGGTTGGTTTTGATATCTAAAACTTAAGGTGGTAACGGAGGATCTCGGTGCAAAATGCACAACATAATATTGTTTTCCTTACTTTTGAATAAAAAGTTTGCAATAATTGCGTTTTATAGCAATTCGCGCAAACTGCTTGTTAATGGTTAGGTGATCACATGCAAATTATTCAATTTTACGCGTTAAATTTAAGCTTCATTATATTACAACTGTAAACACCCTTTACAGTTTGTTAATGTAATGAAAACGAAATATAATACATTAAAGTTCGTAATTTTTGTGAACACTTTATTAACTATTTCCGCAAGTTGCTTTAAAACACATTTATTGCATAGTTTTTATACAAAAGTAAGGAAAACAATATTATGATGTGCATTTTGTACCGAGATAAAAAGTTACCCCCTTAATATAACTCAAATGAAATGTTATCTATATCATAGTTTATGCCTATCTTTGCGATTTTACTGGATGTTTATTTAATTATGTTTCATTTAATTACTCAGAGTATGCATTGAAAAACGTAGTATGATACACCTGGGTAAGGGAAATAACTTACTCGTACGTTTAAAACACTCGCTTATCGCTCGTGTTTCAAATCGTCCCCATAAGCCTATTGCCTCTTTACCGCACTTGTAGCATAAACAACTATTCCTGAGTATTAGCATTATTAATTTAATATGTATGCAAATCCACATACAATTTGAAGATGATGGTACTATCCTAAACAGCTTCCCTATTGCCAAGGTTAGCTGGTAGTAATACTAAATAGTATTAAGCTCGCCTTTGTTCCAAACTTTATTTTGTGTAAAGACAAGCCGTACTAGGTGGTAGAGTTGATGCCGGGCTCGACTGTGGAGGTACCACCATCTTACTCGCAAATCTCCCGAAGTTATTCGGGGGAGAGTAAGAGAACAGCTCTCAGGCAAAACCAGGCAGCCGACCATTGCCTGGGACCGATGGATGGCGGTATATCCATCCCCAATTACCGGGCCTTATATAAAAGAGACTGGTGACGGGCAGCGGCGTCACTGGTGCAAGGGTTTCGGTACCGCGCTCACCAACCCGCCTGCCCAGCGTGTGTGAGTATGGGCATTTCTTCCAGGTGGACCGCCAAGAGTGGCGAAATCCTGGAAAGGCCTATGTCCAGCAGTGGATAAAACAGGCTGATGGATGGATGACAAGCCGAAAACGGGGCCAAAATTGAATAAACGCTTTTAACTCGAGAACTACTCAACGGATTTGGATGCTGTTTTTTTATTATCATCTTAGTGACCATGATCAAAACATAGGCAAAGATTGAATAAACGCGGGCGGAGCCGCGGGCAAAGGCTAGTACTTAATAATACATTCTACATAATACTTGATATGCTAAAATAAGCAAGGAATAGTAGATAGCAATATGAAAAGAATATTTTCGTATAAAACATTATTTTAGAACGCGGTTTATGGGGAGGTCTTCCCTTTTTAAGAATTTTTGAGGTATCGTACTGGGGAGTGGCGGATCCAGAAACATATTTGGGGGAGGGGGGGGTTGAAGATAATCATAGTAATTGCCATATCCGGTACTATTAAAATACGTGTAGGTGAGTGAATTTAAGACTGTAGTACAACCTAAGCAGGAAATTGTTTTCAGGCGCAGGCATGGCATGCCACTGTTTAGCACAAAATTTGATAACCCGTACCTCTCTTGTTTTTGTTGTAGACTAAAATTTAAGACCTCTACAGTTTTATACAGGCATTTACAGAGTCACTATCAAAATAAAAAAAATGTAATATAAAATGTAAAATGTTGGCAGAGGTACAATTTGAGGCAAGAAAACAACTTTGTATGTAAATCTGTCCAGCTTGATATCTTTAAAACCAAATCAATATTCAAAATTTGGCAAATGTTGTTTTTAAAATATCAGTGCCAGATGATAGAGCTCTTATACTTTGGTCTATAACGATAAACAACAGAGAAATTAATAAATTATGCACAAATTCTTGTACTTTTATGCCACATATATTAAATATAAAAGTACTAGAATTTGTGTATAATTTATTCAAGATGATATTCCACCAAGAACCATCAATCGAATCCATCCAATAACAGAGAAATGGTTTATCAAATTTTGTACTAAAACGGCGACGTGCCTATGCGCCTCAATATCACACTAATATTATAAATGCGAAAGTTTGTGTGAAACGACTGGATGGATTTAACTGAAATTTAGAATGGATATAGCTGATACCCTATCTTAACACATAGGTTACTTTTATCCCGGAAAAAAACACGTCGAACACGCGGGTGGAGCCGCGGGCAAAAGTAGTTTATAAGAAATTTGTGAGTCCTAAAACATTTATTTTGGGGCGGGCTTCAGGTCGTACTATAATCTAACTGGCTACAAAGCAATCTTCTCACACTAAATTATAAGAAAACTCAATATATGTGCTTCCATAAAACTGCCGCTTCTGAACCCCCATCACACAATGGCATTAGAATACATTCCTGCAAAAACTATGACTCCCAATTGCCGTGTTGCTGTGATGTCATCAAACGTATTAACAGTATTAAATATCTTGGTGTCATTGTCGATGAAAAACTTACCTTTAAGGATCACATTCTCTGGTTGTCAAAGCGAGTTCGTAAAGTAATTGGAATCATGAAAAAGATTCGAAATATAGCTTGCGCCAAAATCCTCAGATTGATCTATATTACGCTCTGCCAATCACTGATTTTATACTGTATTCCGGTATGGGGCAGTGCCTCTAAAACTTTCATGATTCTGGTAGAAAGGGCACAATGCTGAAAAAACCTTTCCGTTTTGATACCGAGCTATTGTATAGGGAAACTCAAGTCCTCACTGTACGCCAACTTTATATTCATAAAATTGCTGTTGTTTCTCACAGAGCTATGGTTTGTTCAGCTGAGTATAATAATCATTTAGAAAGGAGAGTTTTTAAAATGCCAGGAGCGTCTGTTAAGACAGCGTTTGCGAGTAGATTCGGTCTCCATATAAGATCCCTTATTTATAACAACATACTCAAGCACGTAGATATTAAAACCTCTTCTGTTGCACAAGCACATGTTAAGCTATTAAACTGGTTAAGAACATTAAACTATAAGAAAACTGAAACCTTATTGCTACCTTTTTGCTGTAAAGATCTGTAAAAATATTGCTATTATTATTATTTTTCTGTATTTGGTCTAAATTGTTTGTTATTTTTAATTTAATGCACAATTAATATATAGAATGAAAGAATGAACGAATGATAGATTAATAATATGAATGACCCTAAATTTTTCTACTAGTTTTCAACCTAATTATGTAAACAATGTAATATCATTGGTACATTAATAAGAATATTGGTACCCCGCATTTCTGGCTTAGCCGAGTTTGGGGACCCTTGGTAACTTTGTGTATTACTTCTGTGCATGTCCATATATAATCATTGTTATTTTAATTTACGTCTTTTGTTATGTGTTTTTCATGCAATAAAGTGATTTTGTATTTGTATTTGTATTTGTAATATTTTAATAATATTTAATTTTAAAATTAGACTTATTTCGTATCATTTCGGCGAAAGGAAGGGCACCCAGGGCCGGATTTGGGGAAGGGCAACCGGGTCTGAAGGCTAGGGGCCTCCACACAAGAGGGGCCTCCACAAGTTTTTAATATTTTACACTAATTGTTTTTTCGAATAAATAATTCGCGGTATACATATGGTTAACTAACCATAAATAAAAATACAGTAAGTACAAATTGCATAAAGATGTTAGGGCTGACGATGTTTTTTTTTTTATTTGTATTGACTTTGTCATTGTCCATGAGAACTATAATTTTGGTTTTATCTTGCTTTTTTAAGAAATGTAGCTATACTAATTCGAAGAGTAATGTTAAAACACGAAATTTTTACCACTCATCTTACTTCGTTCTTGCCCTGGGCCTCCACATCTTAAAATACGGCCCTGAGGACTCCCATTAACTAAGTCTTGAGAAAATTACAATACTTTTATAATAATTTAAAACCTACCACTAACACATTTTGTACATATGTATTGTATTCCGTAAAGTTTACACAGTACACGTCTCTCTAATTCGCAACGCATGAATGTTGCGGTACGCTTGTATAACACGGTATGCCACAACTTAACCACAGAAGTTGTCTTAAGATAGTATGATTATGTATAATTAATATCCTGAATATACATACCGCAGCCTTGTTAAAGAATAAGTATATTTTACAACAGTCTTTATTTACTCGTATCTCATGCGTTAATATTAGTTAATAAAGCGTCAATAAAATATATCAATACTTATACAAGGTGACTTTCATTTATATAGCCAAATTCATACTAGACTAGGTAAGTGGTTAGACTGGTTAGGACCAAGGTTTATTGACCCTTTCTGTTGAAATTCGTGAAATAAAATTTTGTCTTCCTATACTCATTCAGTCGAAGTTCAGAAGAAGCCACTTATCGAGTCTCCAGTATGAATTTGGCTATATAAACGAGAGTCACGTTATATAAATATCAAGTTTTTTTTGGGAACAATCAGTAAGTGACAACCCTAATGATAATCCGTTTGCCTGTCTTTTTGCAATGGGCTGTTGTTATTTTCACCCAAGATTATGATAACGAAATATTAAATTTGATGTGCGGTTTGTTGTCGTTTGATCATGTTGCAGCCTCATATGGAATACTTGCTAGAGGAGTCTCTCACCTGCAGTCCGGCCTCAGAGACATCAGTAGCTCCAAGATCTAAGGCTCTCAGCCTCGAGCAGCCTCTCGCCACAGCCTCCACGCCGTCGTCACCCAGCGCGCCACATCCTCGCGCGTTCAGGTACCGGATCTTGTAGCAGCGGCGTGCTAGCGTACGGATACCCGAGTCGGATACCTGGAAGGTGACGTTGATTAAAATGAGCCTGTGTAGTGAATAACACAGTCTACTGTACGGATAGTACACTGAAAAAATAATAATATGCAAATTGAACAAGATCTTGTTAACCGTAAACAACATATTAAGTCCATATTGAGCGCAATAAGATGTCAGTTTCCTGTACTAACTCACTTTGTATATTTGATCATAAAAACATTGGAAACAACCAATCACTTAGTTAATATAGCCAAAATTGATAAACAGGCCTCTTGATAGCAATCTATTTGTTTCATTGTACGGTACGGTAGCAATATGAGCCTGTAGTGTACGGATAGTACGGTACGGTAGCCACACTAACGGGTTTGTGGATGCTCCTTGAGTACGCTTGAAATACAGGTCTTAGTAAGTTTCGTGGGGATTTGTCTTATTACGAGTAAATACATATTTTTCGGCAGAACTTTTGTAGAAGTTGGTAAATTTTATTTTCTTAATTTTTTAAAGCTTTTTAAAAACGGATAGTAACATTGTTCATCTGAAAGCGAACTTCAAAATTATAATAAAATTAATTTAAATAATAAATACCCAAATGAATATATTATTTATAGTGTTTTATAGTCAATATTAATATTTATTATAGCACACCGTGCGTAAAATGACCACTTTACGCACGCTGCACTTTTGCTATAAAATATTATACGATACTCGTGCGAGAAACTTTTTCTCGACTCGTATCGTAATGTACTATTATTATTATTTAGTTAATTAACTAAACGAGGAAATTTATGCAGGTCTACGTTTTACCATTGCAATGAGGGTAAGAAGTGGTGCTGCGCAATTTTGAAATACACCTGATTTATTGTAAAAGAACCTGAACAAACACCTCACAAAATAAAATGAAAAATCAGTTGGTTGCTTCTCTTCTTTGAAATTGTTTTCATAGCTTACTATTTGGAAAAATCAACTGAATTGAACAAAACGAGCGCTGAAGTTCAGTGCATTCGTAGATTAATGTGTTTATCTCGAAAAGTAGAAATACAAGGATAGTAGAACTACCACATATTTCTTCTCTTTTACCCATAAATATTAGAAACGAACTAAGATTTCATCCATCCATCAGCCTGTTTCGTCCACTGCTGGACATAGGCCTTTCCAGGAGTTCATCACTCTTGACGTTCCTCCTGGAAGAAATGCCCCTACTCACACACGCTGGGCAGGCGGGTTGGTGTGCGCGGTGCCGAAACCCTCGCACCAGTGACGCCGCTGCCCGTCACCAGCCTGTTTTATATAAAGCCCGACAGTTGGGGATGGATATATCGCTATCCATCGGTCCCAGGCAATGGTGGGCCGCCTGGTTTTGCCTGAGAGCTGTTCTCTTACTCTCCCCCGAATAACTTCGCTCGGTTTGCGAGTAAGATGGTGGTACCTCCACAGTCGAGCCCGGCTTTAGCTCTACCACCTTTAAACTAAGATTTACAATTTATATATTTATAAGACAAGCTAGATTTAGGCAACCACAAATCTTGAATAAGCTCTCCAAATCCCGTCGATATCAGCTTATTATTATTTTGTTAATTTTAAATAGTTAAAAGTAACACACCTAACCCAAGTGTTAATAACTACCGAGCATAGTGATAATGGACTGTTTTCTAAAGTTTACCATAATAATTTTTAAATAGTTGATGGCTATATTTTACAATTTATATATTTATAAGACAAGCTAGATTTAGGCAACCACAAATCTTGAATAAGCTCTCCAAATCCCGTCGATATCATACGCTTATTATTATTTTGTTAATTTTAAATAGTTAAAAGTAACACACCTAACCCAAGTGTTAATAACTACCGAGCATAGTAATAATGGACTGTTTTGTAAAGTTTACCATAATAATTTTTAAATAGTTGATGGCTATATTTTACAATTTATATATTTATAAGACAAGCTAGATTTAGGCAACCACAAATCTTGAATAAGCTCTCCAAATCCCGTCGATATCATACGCTTATTATTATTTTGTTAATTTTAAAAAGTTAAAAGTAACACACCTAACCCAAGTGTTAATAACTACCGAGCATAGTAATAATGGACTGTTTTCTAAAGTTTACCATAGTAATTTTTAAATAGTTGATGGCTATATTTTACAATTTATATATTTATAAGACAAGCTAGATTTAGGCAACCACAAATCTTGAATAAGCTCTCCAAATCCCGTCGATATCATACGCTTATTATTATTTTGTTAATTTTAAATAGTTAAAAGTAACACACCTAACCCAAGTGTTAATAACTACCGAGCATAGTAATAATGGACTGTTTTCTAAAGTTTAACATAATAATTTTTAAATGGTTGATGGCTATATTTTACAATTTATATATTTATAAGACAAGCTAGATTTAGGCAACCACAAATCTTGAATAAGCTCTCCAAATCCCGTCGATATCAGCTTATTATTATTTTGTTAATTTTAAATAGTTAAAAGTAACATACCTAACCCAAGTGTTAATAACTACCGAGCATAGTAATAATGGACTGTTTTCTAAAGTTTAACATAATAATTTTAAATGGTTGATGGCTATATTTTACAATTTATATATTTATAAGACAAGCTAGATTTAGGCAACCACAAATCTTGAATAAGCTCTCCAAATCCCGTCGATATCAGCTTATTATTATTTTGTTAATTTTAAATAGTTAAAAGTAACACACCTAACCCAAGTGTTAACAACTACCGAGCATAGTAATAATGGACTGTTTTCTAAAGTTTAACATAATAATTTTTAAATAGTTGATGGCTATATTTTACAATTTATATATTTATAAGACAAGCTAGATTTAGGCAACCACAAATCTTGAATAAGCTCTCCAAATCCCGTCGATATCAGCTTATTATTATTTTGTTAATTTTAAATAGTTAAAAGTAACACACCTAACCCAAGTGTTAATAACTACCGAGCATAGTAATAATGGACTGTTTTGTAAAGTTTACCATAATAATTTTTAAATAGTTGATGGCTATATTTTACAATTTATATATTTATAAGACAAGCTAGATTTAGGCAACCACAAATCTTGAATAAGCTCTCCAAATCCCGTCGATATCAGCTTATTATTATTTTGTTAATTTTAAATAGTTAAAAGTAACATACCTAACCCAAGTGTTAATAACTACCGAGCATAGTAATAATGGACTGTTTTCTAAAGTTCAACATAATAATTTTTAAATGGTTGATGGCTATATTTTACAATTTATATATTTATAAGACAAGCTAGATTTAGGCAACCACAAATCTTGAATAAGCTCTCCAAATCCCGTCGATATCAGCTTATTATTATTTTGTTAATTTTAAATAGTTAAAAGTAACACACCTAACCCAAGTGTTAATAACTACCGAGCATAGTAAAAATGGACTGTTTTCTAAAGTTTAACATAATAATTTTTAAATGGTTGATGGCTATATTTAACAATTTATATATTTATAAGACAAGCTAGATTTAGGCAACCACAAATCTTGAATAAGCTCTCCAAATCCCGTCGATATCAGCTTATTATTATTTTGTTAATTTTAAATAGTTAAAAGTAACACACCTAACCCAAGTGTTAACAACTACCGAGCATAGTAATAATGGACTGTTTTCTAAAGTTTAACATAATAATTTTTAAATGGTTGATGGCTATATTTTACAATTTATATATTTATAAGACAAGCTAGATTTAGGCAACCACAAATCTTGAATAAGCTCTCCAAATCCCGTCGATATCAGCTTATTATTATTTTGTTAATTTTAAATAGTTAAAAGTAACACACCTAACCCAAGTGTTAATAACTACCGAGCATAGTAATAATGGACTGTTTTCTAAAGTTTACCATAATAATTTTTAAATAGTTGATGGCTATATTTTACAATTTATATATTTATAAGACAAGCTAGATTTAGGCAACCACAAATCTTGAATAAGCTCTCCAAATCCCGTCGATATCAGCTTATTATTATTTTGTTAATTTTAAATAGTTAAAAGTAACACACCTAACCCAAGTGTTAATAACTACCGAGCATAGTAATAATGGACGGTTTTGTAAAGTTTACCATAATAATTTTTAAATAGTTGATGGCTATATTTTACAATTTATATATTTATAAGACAAGCTAGATTTAGGCAACCACAAATCTTGAATAAGCTCTCCAAATCCCGTCGATATCAGCTTATTATTATTTTGTTAATTTTAAATAGTTAAAAGTAACACACCTAACCCAAGTGTTAATAACTACCGAGCATAGTAATAATGGACTGTTTTGTAAAGTTTACCATAATAATTTTTAAATAGTTGATGGCTATATTTTACAATTTATATATTTATAAGACAAGCTAGATTTAGGCAACCACAAATCTTGAATAAGCTCTCCAAATCCCGTCGATATCAGCTTATTATTATTTTGTTAATTTTAAATAGTTAAATGTAACACACCTAACCCAAGTGTTAATAACTACCGAGCATAGTAATAATGGACTGTTTTGTAAAGTTTACCATAATAATTTTTAAATAGTTGATGGCCATATTTTATATTTTTTTTAACAAAAATTAATTACTTATACTAAAGGAAAAACCATGGCAGTATTTATTTCTTAAATTGAACATAAAAGTAATTAATTTTTACCCAGACGTTTTCTGCAAACAAGAACTGAGAATTTCAATCGGGAAATAATAAACCCTTGTGACCTAAGCATTCATTTGACGACAAGCCCTGACATCTAATTTACTACAATGACAAGAAGAAAATATCAATGTTTCTAACAAATTAATTCATATTTTTTACGATCAACAGTCAATTACAAACAAAGCCTCAAGTGAACAGCAAACGGCTCTTCTTTTTAGCGATTTGATTATTAATTAACCTTTAAATTATGTGTAAATAAATTAAATGATTCAGTCACCGTTTTCACACAGCAACAAAAAATTATACAACTTCTAAACTTCATCGACAAAATTTGAGACACAACGAGCATTGTAAATTTTATTTCAGCTTCTATAATAATTAATCGTAACATATTTTTTAGAGTTCAGTAAAACAGCGTCCATTTTTATCACTTTATAACAAAAGAATGTTTAGGTATGTATGTACAAACGAAAGTCTGTTACCTACATGCACGTCAAACTGAAGGAAATTCAATTTGTGAAACTTTTGTTATATCCGGGTAACTATTCGGGTAAAATACCTGTTCTCCAAAACAAGCGTCAGAGAGGGAAAACTTTAAAACGTGCTGATGTTAAATCACACAGTTGCGAGAAATTCGTGACCTTTTGCGACGAGAATTTGAACGTTCTTTTCTGTAAGAAGATGGTTTTAATCTTTTTCCTTTCATCCAGTTGTATGATTCTCGAGTCTTGAAAGTAAATGTAATGTGAAATTTAAAAATAAACTATATGGTACTTTTCTACATTTAAATACCACAAAAAGAACTTGTATTTTGTAGTTTAGATGGACCACCAACATATGTTGTAACATTCGAGAGGGTTCAAACTTTATATCTTAGAAACGAAATCGATGGCTCTTTACAAGCTTACTGGCCCGCGCACTGTCCTTAGATATCCCAGACTATGGGACCTCACCTGAGTACACTTGGCCACAGAGAGGTACCGGAGCGCTTGCCCCAACTTGGCGAGCTCATAGAGGCCGAAGTCGGTCACTCCTGCACAATCGGACACGCTCAGCTCCTTCAGCGCGCAGTATGAAGGTATCCACCGGACTCCGGCATCTACGGATATAAATATTTGTTAGTATAATGTATAAAATCTAATATATCAACGTAAATTAATGTGAGTCGTGATTTTCCCGCACCACGGCAAAACCAAAAGCTACTGTGTTATATTGGGTCACTTTTACATAACGCCGAGTGATGAACGCAGAGCGCATGCGCAATAGATAGTAATGTGCACCGTGAGTGTAGCCAGTCGGAACCAATTAGAGTGAAAGAGACAAGACGCGGAGAATGCACTGCGTCCTTCTCGCTTACTCGCAAAAGTTTGTCTCTTTCACACTGGCCACCGCCCCAACGTATTAACTAACGTGTACTGAGGCCATAATGCTTAAGAGAGTATAAATTTACCTCACTTCGCTTCGCATGATCCTGTTTTATACCAAAAAAAACTATAACAATCACTCTGAAATTAATATATGATAAAGCCGAGGACTAATGCTATGTCAATGCTGTGGTGAAAACTTCATTCCATTAAATTTTCTCGAAAAATTACAAAGTTACCTCCGAACCGTACAATAAACTGATAGCATTCAATGAATACTTGAAATTAGATCTGAAACGTTGCATAATATAAATGATATTAGTATAAAGCAGCTGCAGACTGTAACATAAAAATGAAAAAACCATCAGTGTAGCCGCGATTTCAAAATAACTGATGTTTTGCGTGCGCGGCATCTGATTAGAGTAGGATAGACAGTTAAAAAGCAGAAGCGGGGCCCTTAAGTCAGTCCTTATGCTTTTGTTTTTTAATTATTTATCATGATCTAATCAAAATTGCGGCTATTTAAGGACATTAATTATAATGATTTTATGTGATAATCAAATTTTTTTCAAGTATCCGCTGTGTTAATTCGTTTTAATCGGTTTTGAATTAATATGTGACCTGAATCGATTTTTTCGTGAAATTTGTGCTTTTAAGAAGTGCTTAAGAAGATTAAAAGTATATTTTGGTTTTGTGAGTCAAAAAACACTCATTTTTTATCATCTACTATTTTCTACTTATATTGAACTGAATCCGATGTAAAACTAAAGTATAGCATTGTGCCTACCAATGCCATCCAAATGTTTTTTGGGGACCCCTACAATGGAAAAGCCCTCAAGCCAATTACGTGTAACAATAGATCCAAAACAATAGCGGATATGTTCGTCCTCATCAATACGCTTTAGAACCATTCACCGTGAGAGGAATTTTGGCAAATCAAATATGTTTGTGTTTGGTTGATAATTCATAACTAGTGAAAACAGAAATTTGCACGAATGAGTAAATAGCGCAGGGTACTTTGTTATACAGCCTAATAGTAAGTAGAGCCTAAAGTAAACATGCGGACACGCCGCCGCGCCGGACAAAAACATTTTTTTTTTTAACTTACTTTTTAGGTTAGTTTAGGAACGACGTCACTTCGATAGGAACCAGCGGCCATCTTGAATTTGACATAAACCACTTAGACTTAGGTATGATAACAAAAATATATATGTAAAAATACCACGCAAGATTGTTTTAATAATCGTTAGTGCTCTTAGAAGGCAAAAATACATGTTTAATTCAATATAGAATTTATTCAGTGGGATTTATATGTATTAATAGGTAGTTTATTTATTGTTATTGAAGTTGTTATTTATAAATATATGTCTTAAAGGAAAACAATGCAAGATGGCCGCTCGTTCGTATAAAAATTTAAAGCCAGCCCATGGTCCTAAGTAATAAGCAGTAAGTAAATAAAATAGTCCTTTTGTTCACCATGTCCTCATTCATATCAAATTCTTAAAGCTACCTTACTATAAAAGCAACTCAATTGGATTCTCGTTTCTAAATTAAACCCTGAAGCCAGGCACACAACTTTACGTTCCCCAATGTTCCTTAGCCTTTTCCTGTGATTTGCGACGCTTGGCTTACGACCGCCCTTCGTTTCGGTTCGATTCCCGCCCGCCCAGAGTTCGTAACGTAGTTTCTGGCTTGGAAACTGTAGTGCTACCATTACCGCTTATTGCAGGATTAAGTATAATAATAATAATTACGAATAATTACCAAAGAGCAAGAACCCACAAGCTGTTCTATGAGCCTATCGTGCGGACAAATATGCTGAAGGAGGCACCAGTTACGACAGCTATCCGATTTTTGAATAAAATTGATCAGGAGACAGATATTGACGTTTTTTACTGTTCGCTGACTGACTTTACAAGAGTAGCACTGTGTTTGTTATGTAAATAGGTTAAGTAGATGATATGTAATAAGTGATTTAGTTAATATTTTTTATGTGGCTTATATTTTCATGTCTGTTAAGATCATAGGTTTTCAGATTCTTCTTTTTTAATTTTTAACAATATTGCTTTAGGTTAACCTGTCATAATATTGTTTAGTTATTAGTAAATAAATAAAATAAATAAATAAGTATTGACGGTTGTTTTTTAGGGTTCTGTACCTCAAAATGAAACTCGGTTACCTTATACCATCACTTTGTTGTCCGTCTGTCTCTCTGTCAATACCCCTTTTCTCGGGCCCCTTTAGTCGACTGCCTCATATTGCTATAAATAAATCAGGCTTCGGACTTAACGCGGAAAAAAGTTAATGCCCTTTACGTTATGAATTTCATACATATTGGCTCACCATGAAAACCTTTAGGTTACTTCCAGTTGATTTAGAAACTTGAAACTCCGTTCACCATTATATCTTATT
This sequence comes from Ypsolopha scabrella, assembly GCA_910592155.1. Taxonomy (NCBI): domain Eukaryota; kingdom Metazoa; phylum Arthropoda; class Insecta; order Lepidoptera; family Ypsolophidae; genus Ypsolopha; species Ypsolopha scabrella. The sequence goes on from OU342982.1 coordinate 18,731,280, forward strand.
AGTTTATTACTTGTCTCATTAAACAAACAAACAGACAAACAATGCACCTTATTAAAAATACATAAAAAACAGAAAATATTACAAATGTTAAAGAAGGTAACAATTGGCGGCCTTATCGCTTAAAGCGATTTCTTCCAGGCAACCTTTGGATGGAATTATTGTACGGGAAAAACGTGAAGGCGGTGAACACAAAAACAAACTATACAAAAAACCATTACACACCAATACTTAAATAGAATAGTTATATAAACTAATATATATTCATATCACATACATAATTAATACGTTATCTTTAACATAACATTTAGGGAAAAATCTGAAAACTACCGGTATTTAGTTATTCAAGAAGAAATCAAGTTCCAACTTAAACCCTTTGGATATGTCGTCGGCAGGTCGTAAAATTGTTCAGACCGTAAAGTATGAAACCGAAAAATTTCACCAAAAGTGAAAAATAGCTGCGACGACGAGCGAAGCGAAAAGGAGCGTGCTAGATTGCTTGTGATCATAAATTTGTGGAGCCGAGCGAAGCGGAGTGGAGCGGAGCGGAGCGACCCCCTAGTTTTAACAGAAATGCGATATGCCTGGGCAGATAATGATATACCCAATTCTACAATCTGCCGACAACAAAGACAAGGACTTTAAGAGTATGGCTTACCCTAAAATGTTATTACCCGTCCAACACAAAAAAGCTAATGTCAAATACTTTATTAGCTTTTGATAGAGAGATTTTATTTGTCTAGGATGCGTAATACTAAAATTACGCGCGAAACAGCAGATCGGAGGGTATTTAGCTAATACTGAAATATTTTGTAGAGAAAAAAATACTGGATGTAAGAAGAAAACCTTTAAATTTCTATTACCTATTTTATGAAAAAAAGTCAAGGTGATCTCTTAAACGCGTTCTTGAAACGAACGCTTGAAAACAAAAAAAGAGGGTGCAAATCATTTTTTTTTTCGACAAAAGTATAAATCTTATTACATTGTTTATAAGTAGATCCCCTAGATAAAAGAGCAATAAATCAAATATATTTTTCCAATATTAAGATAGTCCTACTTTCGTCAAAAGAACCCTCAAAAACTGGCTTTCTTCATATTCTAGGGTCAGGTACAGCCTTCATAGATCGTAAGTGCCTTGACAGAAACTCGACCATGTTTCAAACCATTTCGTATGTAGGTAGAATACATCATACAATTCGCCTTTTGGACTTATTTTACGAAAACGTGAGGTGGTTGAAAGATGAGTCTACCGTGGTCTACAGACTACCGATCGTAATACCAATAGCTTAAACGACATAAAAGAAGTACCCTATCAAAGTACTTATCGTCACGAAATAAAGTCGAAAATGCCTTACTCTGCTTTTATGTCTTTCAATCGTACGAATAGAACGTTTGTTTTGTATTTGTCAAAATAGGAAAACCATTAACACAGCGTTGGTGTCTTTGAGTCTGTCAGTCTGTCAAAAACAATTTATTGGGTTTTGAGTCGATATTTTCACGTAGCAGAAAACAGGTTTGGATGCGGTTTTCTTTATTATCTTCGTAGGGACCCTGGTCAATATAGTATACGGGCTATAAGGGGTGTTGATAAAATAACGCCCAAGCCGAAAATGGGGCAGATATTGAATAAACGTGGGCGGAGTCGCGAGAAAAGCCTAGTGAGTAGTATTATTAAAACTCACGTAAGCTGACATACCTACTAAATTATTATTGGTATTCAAATAACCAATTTTCAATGATAATAATTTAACAATGAATAAATGCTTAAAATTACTTGTTGAGTTTCATTGTTTTTGTAACAAAAGCTGTTGAAAATCGCACTGCCTCCGCTTTTACATAAATTATTTACAAACAATGGCAAGGGTTTTGTCAGTTATCTAAATAACTGAATCTAGTAATCTATTTGGCAGAATCGCCCTTGTGAAATGTACCATTGTACGTAGAAAGAAAGAAAAGCACTTTATTTCAGAAACCACCAGAACATACACAATCAGAAACTATTAAAATTAACAAACAGTAAGAAGTATGTATAAAACAGTATGATTGCAACATTAAAAGAGGTGTTATATAAAAAAATAATTCAGCTCAGCCTAATGCAGTAAGTGCCACAGCGCTGGTATTCGATGAACCCTGATTTAAAATCAAAACTTAAACTTATGCCAGGTTTCTTATATCCAAGTACACTAGGGATGTACATACCTGTGACTAGAGTACACCTTCGCAGGTAGAGGTATTGCAGTGACGGACAGGTGTGCAGTAAGGCGCAAAGACCCGCGTCCGTCAGCGACCCGCAGTCCGTCAAGTCTATATACTCTATGGGAGGTCTTCGAGTGGCCAATTTTGTCTCCAGCCAGGACCAGTCTGGCCAATCCACGTTTGGGCAACCTGGAAGAGGAACAGAACTTCTGATCAATTTAGATGTTCTGCTTTTGGATGGCGCACTGAAGGGACACAGTAATCGTTCTTCAATTGTTATCGAAACTCGAAATAATCGACCGTTCACTTCGGCGCCTGGTGGCCGATCATCTTCTTGTAACTACTTGTTATTGTGAAATAACTGAAAAATCACTTCTCATATCAAGAAATTTGTATTTTATACACGTCATATCAAAATTTTCCTTCGCTTTCAAGTTTTAAGTGTTCGACGACACCAGTCGAAAGCAATTACAAACCAATTAATTCAGAAAAAGATATCTACCTTTATTATATGAATAACAAAATCCTTTGTTAGCGGGTGCTTGCATGGCAAAAGAAACCTACGTGCCAAATTTCAAGTTTATTATAGGTTTCGTAGTGTGCAAAACTTGGGCAAAATAAACTTCAAAACCACACGCCAAAAGAGCCTCGTCGCATTGTAGGTACATGATACATCGGGGGTGCAATTGTGTAAGCCAAACGTATTCAAATTCGATTGTCATTGGTTATTCGGCTAAGCAAATAAGCCCGTTTGACGATTGAAATCGTACGTTTTTGGTTGTCAACAACAAAACAATTCAATTGTATTCATTTGACAGACAAAAAATTTCGATTTTAATTGTCAAACGGGCTAATTTGCTTAGCCGAATAGCCAATCAATTTGATTACGATTGGCTTACACAATTGCGCCTCTGATAGTAATGCACTTAAGAACGCTAAAAGGGCCTTGTGTGCATTTCACACCTTGTTCTAAGAAGAGTTTAGAAGAGTTGATGATTAATTCCTTTTTGAAGAATTTGTCCCTAACAGATTATTTCATTTAAAAAAAACATACAAAGACACAAAGTTAATACTTGCGATTGTCGGCACTTGGTGAAACATCATCATGATTGAAGAAAACACTTGTACTGTTTCACAAACTTATTATATTTATATTTCCGACTAGTTTCGCCTTAAAGGTATTTTCCAGGTTTTATAAAAACGAGTGACAAACTCGTACATTTATAAAACCTAGAAAATGCCTTTAAGGCGAAACTAGTCGGAAATATAAATATAATAATTTTGTGAAACAGTACAAGTGTTTTCTACAACCATACAAAAACATAATCGTCACGACATGAATCCCCGAGGGGGTGTCAGGGGTGTTCCGAGTGTGAACTGTGAAATGCTTGTTACAGTCCACACCCGGTACACCAGCGTTTCAGCGACGACTATTACGTCCCAACGATGATAATAAGTGAGATTGCATGAATGTGTTTAACTGTGTGTTTGAACGCTTATCTTAGTTTTTAATTTAATTCCATTGCTTTGTGAAAAACATATTATTCAACATAATCATAGAATGGTTCAGAAATGTCACCAAACTACTCCCTACAAAAATAACGTATCTGAGGAAAGCGTAGAGGAAGTAAATTCAACTAACCATTTGTTTATACTTTAACGTTTCTTTCTATGTATAGTTTACTTCTGTGTGTTTTCTACGAAATAAATAAACGTGATGGGTGGTGAGACCTATCGCCGTACTTCGGGCACAATTACACGCTTCTTAGGTCATGCAGGTTTCCACACGATGTTTTCCTTCACCGTTCAGCAGTTGGTAAGTATTAGGTAATAACACAAAATACTATGCACATAAATTCCGAAAAACTCATTGGTGCATGCCCGATCAGGAATCGAACCTGGCTCTTGAGTTTTTTTAATTTTACTTTATAAATATTTAGAGTTCCTGAGCGACGAATTCTGAGCAGACTCAGTCTCACCGGTAAGATCCAAATGCCTCAAATCGACAAGGTCGGTCAGGATTGGGGCCAGAGCTCTTCCATCCATGCTGGTGCTGCTTGTCACGGCCAGATGTGTCAGATGTCTGAACGTGGCAACCAGGAGTTGGGCTCCTGGTACTGTTACCTGAAAAATAAAAAGAAAAGACTGTTAAAGTAAAATACAATTTTTGTTCTTCTCTTCCAGTTCCAGGACGACTCGTGGTTTGGTATTGGCAGTGCCTTGCTTGCATAGAATGACATAGCACCACGTACATGAGTTCGTTCAAGATAACCTAAATAACAGATTGTAATGTCGCGAGATTTTTGATACAATAGGACTTTTAAGATAGCCGCGCCGTGTGTTATCTTGCCACAAACTGCATCCACAGCCTTTTCTGCAATCCAAAGCCAAATTTTTCTCTAGATTGAGGGTGAATGAAAAAAGCCTCCACAAGTGCCGTTACTGAGATACAACCACTGAACACTCCAAATACAACTAACCAGGGTTCGAAGTGATAATTATCATTGATAATTTTTATCAAGCTAGTTATCAAGATAAATATAGGTTGATAATTATCTTTGATAAGGATAATCGAAAATATTTGCCACTGGTTAATTTGTCGCATTCAACGACTGCGTGTATAGCAACACGCGCCACTTACTGAGTATAATTTAAGTTAAGAGACAGATTTAAGTTGGATTTTGTAATTCGATTCTTCAGATACAGACAACCCCCATCGAGTTAACGCAGTTGAGATTAATTTAACTAAGTATAGTACGCAAAATGCCGGGAGTGCGGGCGAGTACATACATGTCAGTATGAAACGGCCCGCACTCCCGCCTGTCGCGACTGTACGTAGTTGATTAACTTTTCGTATTTTGGTTTGCAAGTTTATATTCACGAAATTATGAACAAAAAATTAATAAAAGATTACCATGATTGTAAGATGCCTATAATTTATTTACGAAATTACTTGCTTCTAAAGTAAATCTTAATATGTAATACCAGTTAAAAAGGGATTGCTAGGCTTATATCTGTTTGACAATTATCGGATAAATTATCTAAAAACTATCATGTCAATTATCGTGATAATTATCAGAGGGCATATTTATCTTGATAATTGCAAACCCTGCAACTAACGCACTCTACATAGACCGACAAACTAACCGGCAAACAGTTTACTTCAACTAATGGTAGGCTTTGGCCGTGTTTTGTCACTACCATCACAAAGAGACCATGCTGCCAAGCTACTAGACGTATTCCGGCATGAGGTTATGAGAAGTCTAACCGGGACAGTTTTTACAGGCACTTGCGCAGTATTATCCGGTACGGTTCTGTAGATTTTCTGAAAGTCCCTAGAGCCCTGGACTGATAACTATTAGCAGAGTATGCGGCAGCGGTGGTTACGCAACGAGAAGACTTCGGAAACACACAAACCATATTTAATTGAAGAACACTTTTCATTTTCACAGAGTAGCAGGCAAAGGAACACATAAAGCATACAGCCTAACAATCCGGTGAAGGGTAAAAACTGATAATAATATAATTTTAATAATAACGCCTCGCTTGCTGTCCCTCTCCTTCTTTTTGGGTCTCATCAACGCTTTCTATCGGGCATGGTAATGGTGAAGCATAAGCTCATTGTTTATAAAAAGTGTTCTTACCACACAACTCCTGGTGCGCCACTCCCTCACAGCACTAACACAGGGCCCCGCTCTCGCGCTGGCGCACCTTGCTGCTATCTCCAGCGGTCCTGCAGCCCTGATCTTCCTCCAGATGTCAGGCCGTGACGTCAGCCGCGTCACAAGACGAGCCCAGCGGCGGCACACGCGGGACATCCGGACTAGATCTGTCACCTGGAAGAGATTGGAAAATGCCCATTACTAGAACAATCTATCAACAGATCACACACACCATGTATGGAAGCCTTAAATACAAACTTTATCTGCTCAGAAATACTCTCCATTCGCCTCGCCACCCGTCACGCTGGGATGTAATAATCGTCGGTGAAACGATTGTAAGCTGTGTCAAAAATTGGCTTATTCCAAAACTGTTCCACAAGACCTAAAAGCCTACAAAGATAGTAAGACCTAAATCAAGAATGGTTAAGAGATTTCTTATCTTAATTCAACACTTTAGTATACGACCATATTAAAAGTATTTATTTTTTGTAGTAGTAAAACATCTGACACCCGCTCAGGCATTCATGTCGTGAAGATCGATGTATTGTATATCCATACCAGGCTCCTCGGAAAGTATTGCGAAAAAATGTTTTTAAATTATATATGGGAGACCGGCCAGTGTTTTTCGAAAATATGATTATTTATAAGTAAAAATAGGTATGTTCTAATTTCAAAATTTCCACCTACATTTTTTGCGAGCTAATTCAAAGTATCGTGTCTCGCTGAAATATGGATCTGCGCCGGGAACATTTTAGAGCTATGATTTTTTACGATTTCAAGTGTCGCCTGAAACCGAATGAATCGTCCGATAGAAATGGCATTCATGGATGAAGGCTCTTCCAAGGCAAGCATGTATCGTTGGTATAACGAATTCAAGCGCGGTCGACCAACTTTGGGGGATGAAGAAAAAAGCGGTCGCCCTTTGACGGCTGTTTCCGAAGAAAACGTGCTGGCAGTGAAAAGTTTAATCTAAGACAATAGGTGAATTACAAATCAGGAGATTCAACACATATTGAAGATTGGATCGGTAAGCGTTTACGAGATTCTACACAGCCATCTTTGCGTGAGGAGGATAGTATCACGCTGGGTGCCGCACAACCTCACCGATGCTCAGAAGCAGGCCCGGGTGGATTGGTGCCGTGATATGCTAAACAAATTTGAAGCAGGCTCGTCTCGGCGTGTTTACGACATCGTTACAGGTGAAGAGTCCTGGATTTGTCAATACGACCCAGAAACCAAGCGCCAGTCGACTGTTTGGGTGTTTCAAACTGAACCAACGCCTACCAAAGTGAAGCGATCTAGAAGCGGGGGGAAGATTTTGATCGCTAGCTTTTTAATTTGACTGGCCACTTGGTATCAATTTCCTTACGGGATCAAAGAAGCATCAATGCCGAATAGTATGCTACCAAATGTTTGCCAGAAGTTTTCTCTGTTGTTAGCAACAAGCGACCAAACACAGGGCTCCGCGTGCTACTGCTCCATCACGACAATGCACCTGCGCACACCGCACTTTAAGCGAGGGACTTCCTGGACAGCACGCCAGTCAAACTCCTGGGTCACCCTCCTTACAGCCCTGATCTAGCACCGTGTGACTTCTTTTTATTTCCTTTAAAATCAGCTCAAAGGAATACAATTTTCATCGCCGGAAGAGGCGCTGGCTGCGTTCGAGCAGGCTGTAAACGAGGTGTCTGCGGCAGACTGGAAAAAGTGTTTTGAAAACTGGTTTAGACGCATGAAACTTTGTATAGAGGCTGCTGGAGAGTTACTTTGAAAAGATTTTAAAATAAAATGTACCTATAGAACAATTTTTTTTAGTTTTGCAAAACTTTCTGAGTGTCCTACGTATGCTTCAAAGAGACCGACAAACACCAAGGCATGGCTATGAAGTTGTACGCTACATTTAATTACCTCCAAATAGGATAATATCCTCAACCAGACGGCATCGCTGAGGGTATTGTCTCGTCGTCTCCTTGGGGGCCCGCAGTCGGCCAACGTGTGGTACCCCTGGTCTAGGCTCAGCTCGCTGAGGTCTGCTGCGAGGGACAGGGTCGGCTCAGGGGGCGGCGGGGGTCGGCGTCTCGCCCCCCCGCACACCCCGGGACCCGCGCAGCTGCCGGTTGACATGTTGAGGACCTGGAAGCGGAGAATGTTGGATGAGTTGGGATTCATAAGTGAAACTGCATTTTTGGACAGCGAAATGGATCTCGCAACTGTCCCGGATGTTTCAAATTAAAACATCCGGGGCAATTGCGAGATCCATTTTGCTTTCTTAAAATTCATGAAACTTTCAATATCACCAAGGGCCTTATCGTCTAACTTTAACATCCATGGCTATCGCTTTTCAAATCGCGATTAGCTAAAAATTATATGTGATGACATTTCCAGCCAATCCCGATACATTTTTGAATTCGATCGCGATAAATGTTAAAGTCAGACATTAAGGGGGCTAACGATTTTTTCATAGTATCTACCGTCAAGCTATCGACTGAAATCTGAAGGGATTTTGATACGCTCCCAATTTTAGTTAAACGGTAGAGATTATTAAATAAATTAGATTTTCATCACTTAATTAGCAAAAAGATAAATATGCACCACAACGCATAATGTATACATATTTAAGTTGTCCTATTTCATTATCATGACACTTTAAACGTCTCAGCCTCTTCCTCGAGGATAAGTCGTGCGTGGTCATATCTTTGAAATGTCAAAATACTGGCCGCTGCTGCGACTTTCTTATTCATAATTTTATCCAGTAGTGTTCACTTTTCCTATAATAAATAAGCCTTTCCAGAGGAAATCTTGGGCCGTATTTTAAGGTGTGGAGGCCCCTGAGCAAGAACGAAGTTAGTGTTTGAAAACAATATCGTGTTTTAACATTACTCTTTGAATTGGTATAGTACATTTCTTAAAAAAGTAAGATAAAACGAAAAATATAGTTCTCATGGACAAAGCCAATACAAATAGAAAAAAAACATCGTGAGCCCTAACATCTTTATGCAATTTATACTTACTGTATTTTTATGTTCAGTCGGTTAAAAATATATAACGGCGAGCTATTTATTCGAAGAAACAATTAGTGTACAACATTAAAAACTTGTGGAGGCCCCTCTTGTGTGGAGGGTCTCAGCCCCGGTTGCCCTCCCCTAAATCCGGCGCTGAGGGAAACACAGGAACCATACTGTTAAAACAACGTTGTCCGTCCATCTGTTAGTATTGTACAGTAAAAAAATTACTGGTATTTCCTTTTACTGTCCTAGAAAGATATTCCCTATTCTTTAAATGACGGTAGCTAATACATCACATTTAGCCATATCAATCAAGTTATTTACAAAAGCATACAATTGGGTAGTATCGATCAAACACAACCAATAGATCAACGTGTGAGTCGGTCAAAGGTTCGATCATCCGTTACTCGTCCCACAAAAGGGCCAGAAGAGAACGAAGGCATGTGTGCAATTTTTCCAACAATCACTTGAGTAATGAAATCACAGACATATCTACCACTTATTACAGCTGAAGCACCCACTTACCCGTCATATTTATCTCGAGAGCTCAATTGACCTAAATAACTCTAGGGTTACAGATATCGGATATCCGTATTAATTCGTGCAATTAGTTTATATTAATTATTATTTGCATTTAACAGTTCAGACCCGGGACACCTCTGACACCCCCTTGGGGATTCATGTCGTGACGATATATATATTTATTCTGTTTTATTTTTATTCAAAACTAGCGTTCGCTAGGCTCCGCCCGCGTTTATGCAATCTTTGCCCCGTTTTCGGCTTGGACGTTATTTTATGAACACCCCCATAGCCTATATGTCGACCAGGGTCCTTACCAAAAAAACGCACTCAAATCCGTTGGGTGGTTATTGAGTTAAAACGGAACATACAAACAGACAGACAAAAATATAAAAAAATGGTTTTGGCTTCAGTATAATACTAATAACCCATTTCATTTAAAATTTCGATAATATATTCAATGTACAGACACGACATTTTTACTACTTTATTTTAGTATAGATAACAACTGCTTATAGGTCTTAATTTTTGTAACGAAGTCATAAGAAATTACCATAACCCCAAAAAACAGCTCTCAGCTAACAAAACAATGCACACAAATAGTGTAAAGATTAAAGCATCATTCCGTACATATTTTGTGGAAAACGAATCCAATTTACTCAAGTAAACCCTTGATAATAGTTTCATTCAAACACAATTCGAATAATTGTCTTGTTAGGCATTATAATGCCTATAGGCAATACGGTTATTCGGCCTAAACCTACATTCGGTGCACCTCTAACACAATATTCAATGGGTGAATAAATCAACAAGTCTGTATTTCATGTGTGTAATTTTCTATTTCTGTTATAGTCTTGAGCACCTTGAATGAAATAACAGTAAAATTGGTACCACTATACACAATGTAACTTATAGCGAGCTTCGCTTATGATCAAATTTATATCTTCTTACTGGGGACAATTTGACCATTTGATTTTTATGAAGAGTCTCAAAAATGCACAGGTTACTAAAAACATCTGAACTTTTCGGCAACCATAATCTTTTAACATATATCTTCTATAAAAAGTGATTTATGCAATCAAATTCGTACTGGAGATTCGGTTAGTGGTCAGGACCAAGGTTTGGTTACCCTTTCTGTGAAATACGCAGAATAAAATTTAGACTTCCTATACTAATTGAGTCGAGGTTGTTCTTGAACAAGTATCCTAGAGGCTCAAAAAATATTTTTCGTGTTTCGCTAACAGGGTCATTAAACCTTGGTCCTGACTACTTACCGAGTCTGCAGTATGAATAGGGAAATATAAACGAAAGTAACCTTATATATCTAATGAACTTGTTAACAGCCCTTAAAACCGTGACGGTACTCGAAATATTTTCATAATTTTTAATCTCCAAAATAACCCATTTTCATAAGGATTTTTAGAAATTGCTTTGGTGCGAACTTAATTCTTTAGTCGGTGTGTTTGCATCATAATTTGCTTGGCGGATATAACGAGATTAACCTAAGAGCGGAACTACGTTGGGAAGAATATTTCTCTAGAGTATTCCTAAATTAGAAATATTAAAGTGCATGAGCGTGGATTTTCACAGAAGTACTGTTAATTTGATTATAACCTTAACGATATTAAATATATTGCCATTTGTACCTTTATCAGGGTTACCAGATGTAAAATTAAAAAGACCTGACAAAAAGCCTGTTTTCTTTAAAAAAGTCCTGATGTTTTGTCGCAAACGTAATTCAAAACCCTGCATCACAAAAGTTTATTATAAAATCCAAAGAAGATAACATAGATTGTTTTAAACATGTTGATATTAATAACATAGATTTGTGATAAACATAGATTGTTTATCTCTAATGAAAAAATTTTTAAATCTTGTGCATTTTATTGAAAAATCAAACAATCCTGAGACTTCCTAGATGCAGCCGCAATACTGTCAACGACTTAAAAATCCCGAAATCTCAGGACTCATCCTGAGATACGGAAACGGTAACGCTACATAGGTACATGGAAACTCGAAATTCAAAATTTGAGGCGGTGGCTTAGCTTTTGCGATCGATCAAAGCGTTCCTTACATTTTATAGTTAAATAAATAACCTGCCTTCTCAGTCTTCGTATGAATTTTAAACCTGTCTCCTAATTGCATATCACTCATTATAAGTATTATTTATTTATTTTTATTATTTATTTTTTATAGTAAGTATATGATGTTTATAATAATTTAGATTATGTAGATAATTGGAATATTTTAATGCCCCCGTCCCTATAGATTTTAGCTTTTTTCTACGACCGACACATTTCCCGGCACTACCCAATAATGATCCACACCACCAAAGGTTAACTGGAAGACAATGCTAAATAGCATTAAGTTCGCCTCGTGTACAATATTTTAAGGGCAATAAAGTTTTTTTTAATTTTATTATTATAGATTTAATTTTTTTATTTGATGAGATTTCCTTACATCGCATTCCATTTATCATACTATAAACAAAAGTCGAACAACTGATATTGCGAATGCCGGAATATCCGTCCGGGTGTCTTATTTTCATCCTTACAGCCAGGTATATTAATGTATTGTCCGTATAAATAAACTTTTTCTTTTTCTTTCTATTCTATTCTATACAAAATAGAGAGAATGTCAGTACAAACCGTGTCCGGTATTTTAGCAATCATAATAAAATGCGGGCCGCGCGGTCAAGGAGGAAATATAAATCACAAAAAATGTATAAGTACATTGTTATTTTCGTCACTCTGTCCACGGCCTCAAAATTTCCTTGTGCTGAGTAATTACTTTTGTTAAATTTAATTAAAATTATACCACTGCGGCGTAGAAAAGTAAATCTGGATGTAAGGAGCTCTGAACCGGAATTCGAACCTTATTTCTACTTTATACCATATCGTCACGACATGAATCCCCGGGGGGGTTTTCAGACATGTTCCCGAGTGTGAACTGTGAAATCCAAGTCACAGTCCACACCCGGTACACCCGTGTTTCACCGACGCTTATTACGTCCCAACGTGATGGGTTGTGATGGATTACACGCTTCTTAGAGCATGCAGGTTTCCTAACGATGTTTTCCTTCACCGTTATGCAAGTGGTAAGTATTAGGTAAGAACACAAATACTAATGCAAATAAACTCCAAAAAATTAATTGGTGCATTCAGATCGGGAATCGAACCTGAGTCTCAAAATTGAGATGCCAGCGTTCTATCGCCAAGACACCCGCCCCTATTTCTATCATAGTTTATTTATTTACTTTAATATTTAACTCACTTTTCTGAATTGACCAATTCTGTAAGTATACCGGGTGTAAATAGAGTGCAACCATTAAATGAAACCACATATTCTACCGACCCTACTGAACCACTTTTCCCAAGAGTCATACCCGCGGACACCCTTAGTTTAGGAAATAATTGAGTTCCAAGCAAAAATGCGTGAACCCTAACGCACCGACATACGGGCGAGGTTAGAGAGAGCGTTGACCTCAAACAGCTGCAGGTTTCACGGACGACGCTCTCTCTAAACTCGCCCGTATGTCGGTGCCTTAGGGTTAATATTTTAGGTACACATAAAGAAATGTAAACCATTAATTTTATTGGACGTAACATTATTCTATCTGAATGTCTATTCGTATACAACTGAATACCTAAATAAGGAGTATGCGGGGCCGTATTATCACACTATATAATATTATAAATGCGAAAGTTTGTGTGTGTGTGTATGTTTGTTACTCTTTCACGCTGAAACGGCTAAAAGGATTTGGATGAAATTTGGAATGGATATACGAGTAGCTTATACCCAACTTAACACATATGCTACTTTTTATCCCGGAAAAAAGCATGTCGTTAAACCGAATAACACGCGGGCGGAGCCGCGAGCAAAAGCTAGTTAAAATATATTTCTTTGTGCAATGTTGTGTTATCGATAACAAAAACATCCTATTTAGTTTTGTACTTTATAACTTTTTAGATTTTACTTTACCACAGGAAGGTAAATGAAAATCCAATTTCCATTTTCATTTTCGTGAAAGCCTTCACAAATTGGAGTGCATCGAATATAAGCAGAGCAAGTATTAAATCCTAACAAAGAAAACTGAAATAATTTAATATAACATATTAACACATCACTCTGCTCACAGAAATATGTTTTCATTTTAAACATCCAGAAATGAGTCAGCGTTTGTTATAAATAACATGTAAATCTTTTATATCCACAAAATGAAATCATGATGCTTCGTCATAGACACTTCGTAAACCGATGACACGGCTGCCTGTCACAGCCTATTTTACAGATTCGTCCAAGGTTTCACATAAGGCGCATCAATTGGGAATGGATTTACCGCCATCAATCGGTCCTAGAAAGTTATATTTAATAGGGTTTATTTATTATAATAGGCTTGTAGACAGGGTAAGCAAAATATTATTCTTTTTACTCCGTCATTTAGATTATCAAAAAATATTGGACACGTATTTTTTCTTTCGTCAATCTAACAAAAAATGTCACAGATAAAGCGCGTCAAAGTTTGGGAGTGGGGGAAAATGACGTCACTTCTAAGTAAAATTGTACCTAGATGTGACGTCACGCGGAACTTCAGCGAGCAATATCTTCATCATTGTTTGTTTAATTGAAAAAATAAAAAATACGTGTCCAATATTTTCAGTTAATCTAACTGACGGACTAATTAATTTTTTTTAGTCATCATGCCTATTATTAGTTTTTCAGAATCTCGTGAAATCGGTTACCTTCAATCTTGCAATACAATTCATACCAGTTCAGAAGGCGGCCTCAAAGTTAGTTACAGACGGCGTAATAATTGCTCATTCCCGCAGCTTCGACAAGGAGCACAGGTGACAGCTTTAAAGATCGTCATGAGCGCAGCAACTCAGTTGTGGTCATGACTATAATGCCATTTCATTTCATGTTCGATGAACCTGCGGAGGAAATACAATCGCACTGATTTCGTCACGGGCACAAAATTGAAAACAAGTGTCAGAGAAATCAGGATTATTCTCAGTCTGTCGAATTAGCCTTCTCGATCGTAAAAACCCGTTTTATCTGTCGAACTATTTCACTCACTACTCCGCTTCCTCACACATCACTAATATACAACCAGCCTTACTCTCAGATTGTGAATTTTCTCACGAATGTTTTTCTTTTACTATGTAAATCTTTTACATAATATGTAAAATCTTTTACTTTCTTTTTTCTTCTTTTTTAATTCTTTTCAAATGCTAGCGTTTTGGTGGGCCTTAACATATTTTTCCCTGTAACCTTGCTAGACGTACTTGTGTTGTTTCATTAAAGTTGATAAGTTATAGCAAATTAATATTAAAATCAAATAAATCAAAGACCCGCCATTTCAATGGCGCCAATGCAGTAAGTTACGCTCACTATTCATGAACGAAAAGACACTGAAAATTTGACCTTATTTAATGGTAGACAGAGGTTATAATAGTAATAAGGTAAGTAGGTTCAATTTAAACCTACGCATCGCCCTTGGCGCGCCCGTCTTATACTGGTTACTGAGATATTTGAGTGTTTCTATTTAAATTATATTTTAATAGCATGTTAGGTGGCTCAACTTGTTTGTTGTGTAGTCTTTTTTGTATTTATACTTTCCTACATACTCATGCCTGTCTTCTATGGGGGTAGGTGGAGCCACAGATTTCCATAAGCTACGATCCTCACACATCCTTTTCGCTTCTTACACAGCCATCAATCAAGTCATACAAGCTCTTTTATTGTGCTTTTGACATGACATTTCTTCAGCATGTCACCAATTTGATCGACATGGAAAAGAAAAGGAGAGCTTGTGTGACTATATTGTGAAAAAAGTTTTAATCTCTACGGATCAATAAATAATACTAATTTACAGCCTAGTTAAAAACACTTCTGGACATATATGAAAAATACTACTATTTCTGTAGAGCTGAAATTACAAGTTTTAGATAAGACTACTAGAAAAAAATTTTTTTTGAGCAATCTGATATGTAAATTTCTATAGTGAAATTACTATAATGAAAATGGCGAAATGTTGAAATAAACCGGGTAAAAATGGCTTGTTCAGAAAATCAAACTCCATAGAAATAATATTGAAACAACGCGAATAAAAAACACTTCCTCATATAAATGTTTAATTAGTAATACTTACTAATCATTTTCAATGGGAAAATGTCATGTATTTGTAAAAGTGATAAAAGCAAAATGTATCTCCATGATCATTAGAGTATGTTGTTTACTTTCTGAGCATATCAAAAATACAACCTGTGGAAATGTATTTTTGACATATAATGGCACAAATGCGCTTAAAAATATTTACTATTTTTTGGGATTTTTGACAACTGTATGGTTGTATGTAGATGACTGTGTGAGTATAATTCCATCACTATATACCTGGCTCACCACAATTTAAAATATTTAAACACGTACAGGACATAAACCTTTAAATGTTTTCCGAAATGATAAATATACGCCTCTTGTTTTGCATCTAAGCTTACAAACAGACCATTTACCATCGCAACTAGCAAGAGAATCTTAGTCCATTGATATACAGACTGTTTTTGAGAAATCGATAGTTAGTTTTAAAACGGTTTTTCGTAAACAATCCTCGCCAAAGAGGTCATCAAAGAGATTGATATAGACTTGCGTCTACTTCACCATTAGCTGAACCATTATTCTAGAAAATACACGTCAGTCAAATATTTATGGTTTTGACGGCAACAGCTTAACACTAACCATCTTTCTAAGTTTCTTACCCTTCTTCTTAGCAAGACTAATCGAATGGGCGGAGGTAGGCATGTAAATCTTGGTTCTGATCACTCACCAAGTCTTCAGTATGAATTTAGCTATATGTATAAACAAAAGTCATCTTATATAATTATATTATTATGATATCTACAGAACGCTGGACGGCTCCGCGACACCTAGACGGCATTTAGATAATAAAAGGGCCTTCACTTGGCCATGGAAATATAGTTTTTAGGGTACCTTAACTCAGACTGAAAAACAAAACCTTGGTGGGATGATTTTGCTATCGGTACTTTTTGGTACTTGCTAGAACTAAATTCTAAAACTTGCAGCTCTGCAAAAAATCGGGCTAATATTCTTACCGAATGTATAAAATTAAAATTACGGCCTTTCAAATCACTCAATTCAAACTGATTTACCATCAAAACAGTCTAATTTCTATTGTAAAATCTAGCAATGAATTATTTCTGGCCACCAACTAACCGTTTAGCCATTGTACTCCATACGGTTTCTAAGCAAGAGATATAGTATGAAATTGAAAAAAAAAACAATTACTCTTGCCTAGACTCGCCTATTATGTGACCCAATCTCAAAAGTGCCAGCTACAGCTGTCAAAACTTATTGAGGTTTAATATGCAGTACCTAATAAATGTCATACAACTTGTTCTTCATTTAAAAATACGTGATATTTTCACTTAAAGAATATGCATGTCGTTTAAATAAGTAATATATTGCGTTTTTTGTATTCTATTTACTTATTAGTATTTAAAAATGACCATGGGAAACTATATTATTTTATAGTTTTGTAATTATTTATATTTAAAAAATACAACATAGTTGTAGGTGGTAGAGCTGATGCCGGGCTCGACTGTGGAGGTACCACTATCTTGCTCGCAAATCCTCCCGAAGTTATTCGGGGGAGAGTAAGAGAACAGCTCTCAGGCAAAACCAGGCGGCCCACCATTGCCTGGGACCGATGGATGGCGGTTTATCCATCCCCAATTGCCGGACCTTATATAAAACAGACTGGTGACGGGCAGCGGCGTCAATGGTGCAAGGGTTTCGGCACCGCGCTCACCAACCCGCCTGCCCAGCGTGTGAGAGTATGGGCATTACTTCCAGGAGGACCACCAAGAGTGGCGAAATCCTGGAAAGGCCTATGTCCAGCAGTGGACGAAACAGGCTGATGGATGGATATGATAATAATAGCTAACCATATACTGAATACTAATACGTTACATATATAAATATATGCCTAACTCCGCCCATTCGATTAGTCTTGCTAAGAAGAAGGGCAAGAAACTTAGCAATAGCATTTGTGGTGCAAAGCAAACTCTATAGTTAAGTAAAAGGTTTCATTTACCATCCCTATCGCAACACGGCCGCCATACTAAAAGGGAAGATAATCCACTGACAGATTCATAATACATCAGCAACCAACCAAAGCGCAGCGGTTGTCGATTGGATTTGAAAGGCATTTCCATTGACAAGACTATATCCAATTTAGGGTCGGAAAGCTATTCAGCACAGATTGGGCTACAACATCGACAGTCTCTGCACTTGACTCGTTTATTACATGCCAGATTCATTGATACGTCAAATTTCCATGTACAGCGGAGCCCACATCAAGCTAAACACTTTCAGTATAAGCTGACCTCTCATTGTATAACTTTTCCCGTACAATGAGAGGTCAGCTTATACTCAATGTGTATAACTTGATGCGGGCTCCACTGTACAATGTATAGTACAGGGAATGTATTTTTGAATCATTCGAATTTCAATTCGCATACGAATCCGCATGATTCGCATACGAATACAATACTCATTTTAAGTTTTCGTATTCGGATCCTGCGGATTCATATGCGAACTGAAATTCGAATGATTCAAACATACACTCCCTGATCTGCCACAAATTAATGCGCGTAGAAATCAATAGTCGAGCGACTGGACGGATGTCCACTAAGAGTAGTGGATTGTATAGAAATTAGAAAGCGTAAGGTAATACGATCTTTACCGAAGAATGGCGAATTCCTATCTATTTTTCTGTCATTCTCTCTTATTAGAATGAATATGTTCAGTCTGTCAAAAAAGTGTTGAAATGAATATTGAAGGAACTATTTTTCTATTTTTTTTTAGTTTTTAAGCTATACTTAATTCTAATTTTTTGCAGACCGTTTTTACGGTAGATTATGCTGATACTATCAATATTGTAATACGCATACTCTTGCAAATGAACGTTTCATTTCATTTCCAAACAGACAAGTACATCTGTTAAATCGATTTTACCGCGTTGTTATTTCATAAATATATTACCAAAATTATACTACTTGAACGTTTAATAGTAGATTACACAACAAGTGAAAAAAAAGGGAATTTCTTTCGAGGCTCAAAGGTGGATCCCGAGAGGAGCGAAGGATTCTAGAGTAGAATCTTGAGCGGAGCGAGAGATCCAAGAGCCGAGATGGAATTTTTTTTTCACGAGTTATGTACTCTACTTTTCACCATTGACTATGAGAAAATAAAAAGTACCATATTAACTATTTGAATCAAATTTTATTATACTTACAACCAATCGGTACATAGTAAATTAATAAGAGAACAAAACATAAAAATGGCGGTTCTTTTTTTTGGTCTTTTTTCCAAGCGGCCAGCCAGTACGTTTGGTAAGATATTTTTTATATTGTGCATTGACGCTTGTTCCAAATTTAAAATGCTTTATTCGGGCATTTCTGTAGAACATAAAATGTAGTGATTGCAAGATTTATAGTTTATAGCTTCTCGGGTGATTATGTTTTAAGATGGCTGTATGGTCACAGATACCTTTGCCATGCCTTTGCCTATCCAAAAAGTTTAAAAAGTTACTTGTTCTCACTCAGTGAGGAAAAGAGCGTTTTATTCACTGTTTTTGGTGAACCAATAACCCCTTTTCGAATAGTAATGGTGAAAAGTTCAATATTTATTTCATCACTTTTAAGTACTTATAAATAATAAATAATAAAATTCTTTATTGACACAAATATAGGTAGAAATAATATAGTATAATAAATTATAGATATATTTAACGTTCTCAGACTTGAAAAGTCGTTAAAATCTCTTCAGCGCAATTCTTTCAGCGCAGTCACGTGACAAAAGCGATGTTAAGTAAATATTTACTGTAGGTGAAATATTGTATGTTTTTCTGAGAGCTTGCATTAAGTTAGATTCATAAGATTAATAAATTAACATAAATGATAAAATAAAAAAATACCTGCTTGAAAAACTTATGCAACATACATGTCTATTTTTCTTATAGTGTAGTAAGGTGACTTTCGTTTATATTGCCAAGTTCATACTGGAGACTCGGTAAGTGGTCCAACCAAGGTTCAATGAACCTCTCTGTGAAATACGCAAAATTAAATTTAGACTTCAATACAAGTCTAGTCGAGGTTGTTCTTGAATAAGTATTTCGCAAACAGGGTCGTTGAACCTTGATCCTGACGACTTGGCGAGTCTCCAATATGAATTTCACTCGCTTTATGTGTCATATTATGTTAAGGTATGAAATCAAACCTAAAACGGGACTGTAACAAAACATGCTCGCCTTTGTAAAGCGAAAAAACTATACACCGCAGTAATGACAGATAGACAAATGTTTCTCACTTACTGATTTCCGATCTTATTAATTATTATTCATTGACAATAATTATAATGCAGAATTCAATTAGGTCCAGCATAAAACCGCGATGACTCCGATATGCAAAGTATGCAAGTGAGAAAAGTGCCCTCGGTACATGAAGCCATTTGTATGGAAATCAATTAAAATTCTAAAGATAGTTTCTCAATAGTCCACAGTCAAGTCGGTATGTGTTTTAAAATACTATGGGTTCCTTTGATGTAAGGTACTTAATACATGAATTGTTAGAATTTTGCATATAACTAATTATTATGACATCATTAAAATAAGATATTTTCGGTTTTCAATATATTTTGAAAGTATTTTTCTACCAAAAATATACATACTAACAATGCGCTGTATACACACACAGCCGTCCCCTCTACGCATACAGCACTATACTGCAGGCGTGCGAGGAGGTCTGTAGGTACCCTTTCCCTTTCAAATCTAAACGGACTTTAAGCAAGCATTTTCCATAAGGAAATTTTAATGTGTTGTTGAAAAAGCTTACCAAAAATTTAAAAAATACTACGACTACCTTAGACCATTTAACACGGGACCTGGCAAAGCGCGACTGAAACTGAAATTATTCTGCCGTTTTCCACGGGAGGGGAGGTAAACACGCGCAGCACACATTTACTCATTCACGCACACTCCTGCGAAAAATTTATATGTCACACTAAATCAAAAGCTGCAACACAAACACGAAACGCGCACACAAGCAAACTTACATGAACAAATTGTTCATGTACTTTGGCAGAGAGGGATAAGTGCGCTTGCCTAATCCGGTGTTATAATAATATGGTCTAAGACGACTACCAAATAGCCTTACGGTAAAACGTAATTTTTTTTTTAGGTTTCTGATTCAAGCGTGAGACCTTTATTTGGATTTTCGTATAACTCTTTAATTTAAAGAAAATAAATAATTATATTCCAAAAAAACTTACTCCCACAATCTCCACGCAAAATACGTATAATGAAAAATATTTATTATCTCGATTCATAATAAACATGATGTTTAGTGCCCAGGGAACTGGACAGTTACGTCGTGATCTACCTTAATAGGTCCCTGTGTTGGCCATGGACACTGTCCAAGGGGCCTTAAAATGCCGCCTTTAAAAACTTTGACTTTGTTTTTAACTTTGTTATTATTGTTTTTTGTTTGCAAAATGGCAACGCTCTTTATGTGTGGTGAATAGTGTCGTATATAAATAAATATAAGGTGACTTTTATTTATACAGCCAAACGCATACTGGAGGCTTGGTAAGTGATCACGGTGAACACGGATCTATAACAATTTTTGCTAATATCGCAAAATAAAATCTTGACATTCCATAGTAATTTACTCTGGGCTGGGCTTGCATTTGTAAGGAACACGAAAATAATTATTTACAAATTCCACAAAAAGGGTCATCGAACCTTGTTACTTAGCACTTAGCGAGTCTCCAGTATGAACTTGGTCGGTTGATTTAATTTCACTCTATATGCCGTCAAAATATTGAGTTCCAAATGCCGATTGAAATCATTGATATGACAAAAAGTAGATACGTTAGGTTCTTATATCGTCAACTGAAAAAATTTACCTCTTTTTTGAACAAGCGCCACCGAACGACAAAGATAGAGTGAGAAGTTTCGACAGTGGCGCAAACGAGAGAAGCTACACAAAACAGGCCCAATGGGCCTATATATGCGGGACCGCGCGCGAGAAGCGGGGTACATATCTTCCTTTTGTTTGAAATGCGAAACTGTGACCAAGCTGATACAACATTTTAGCGGCCCAAACCCGAAGCACGAAGCTCCCGGGGCAGAATCGGGGCACGCAAACCGGCGGCAAACATTATATCTTCAATATCTGGAAGACTTTTATCGTCACCCGCGGCCATTCGACCCGTGTGTCCAGCGCCTTATCTAGATTTTACTGTACTACAAGGCTGCTCGAAATATTTGGACCAACTTGCTTTTTAGGATTCCGTAACAAAACGGACATTAGTTTCTTTACGTTACTTTGTCCGTCATTCTCATTCTCATTCCCTGTTGTTTATAGCTAAGAAAGTTTTATTGCAAACCGCGGCCAATCGCCCCGTGTGTCCAGCACTTTACATTATACATTAGATATTATATGACTTTACTTTATGGCTACTTGTAATATTTAGATTAAATTACCCTTTAAGATTCCTTATATAAACGGACACCAAACCGTTACGTTCAATTGGCCTTTTCATAAATAACGTGTGTTTTTTTTAGAGGTATAGAACTTTGAAATGGAATAAAACAAAGATGATTTTTTTTATTGATATGAAATTTATTTTATTCGAAAGACAATTTTCTGGCATTATAATTGAAATATGACTTCTGGCATGTGTCCGCCACGGCTGGCTCGGACGTAGTCTAATCTGGAACGACAACTCCTGCACATCATGGTTGTTCAATTGATGAACGAAAAAAGTCTACGCCGAAAAGCCCGAAACGATTGACCACTTGGAGGACAACACTCGGCGAGTTATTGCCGATATACGGCCACAAATGTTGGAAAAAGTCATCGAAAATTGGACCTCCAGATTAGACTTCGTCCGAGCCAGCCGTGGCGGACATATGCCAGAAGTCATATTTAAATTATAATGCCAGAAGATTGTCTTTCGAATAAAATAAATTTCATATCAATAAAAAAAAATCATCTTTGTTTTATTCCATTTCAAAGTTCTATACCTCTAAAAAAAACACCCTTTATATATTTTATTGTCAGCCCTAGCCATTCGACATGGATATAGTATGTACGAGTACCTACTACAAAGTTGCTTGAAATACAGGTTGTAAATGCAAAGTTAAGAATCCCTTTAGGGTATGAAAGTATACACGATTCTGATGTCATTACGAGGAAATAAATATATACCTTGAATTTTCCACCAAAAATTCCGTCATATTTCTAAGCTATGGCTACGCAGCTCACCGGCCTCTCCGCACACCTAATTGCACCCCGCAACCCGCTCCCCTCATCCGAGTGGCCAGCGACGAGTGAGGGTGTCCACGCGATTAGTGTATTTTGAGTAAAGAAAATCGTCTTATTATGAGGTCCTGGTACTTTATTTAGGGATCCCAGTATTTAAAATAATATCTTTACCGATCATACTAACACACCCTTAAAGGATTCTTGCCTTTGCTTTTACACACGTATTTGTACCTATACATAGGTAACACTAAAAGTTTCCGGAACTGGCCACTTACATAAACAATATTTAAAAATTTATTGCAACATTTGAAAATAGAACTCTTTGGCTGTAGAATGCAGTTTGTTTCATCTGACTATCTTTTGTTTTTACCTTGTGGCGCCATTTAAAAAATTGTGTGTCTGCATCAACATGGATTTAACTCGGGAAAATTTTCGTAGTATGATTTTCTACGATTTTAAGTGTAATTTGACAGCTCAACAGAGCATCGCTCGGCTTGATACAGCTTTTGGCAATGAAGCACCATGCAAGACGACTGTTTATAGCTGGTTTGCAGAATTCAAGCGTGGTCGTATCAATCTCAGTGACGAATCTCGCGATGGTCGGCCGTCCACCGCTGTGACCAACAAAAACATCGATGCTGTGCGCCGTATGATTGAAACAGACAGGCATGTGACCTACCATGAAATTCGCGCATCCTTAGAAATAGGCATGAGTCAAATACAATCAATCCTACACAAACATTTGGGTGTGAGAAAGCTGTGCTCGCGGTGGATCCCACACAACTTGACCGAGGTTCAAAAAACGGACCGCGTCACTTGGTGCAGTGCCATGCTTACCAGATTCAACGAAGGTGCGTCAAATTTGGTGTGGGACATAGTAACAGGTGACGAAACATGGATTTATTGCTACGATCCCAAAACAAAGCAGCAATCGAGCGTATGGGTCTTTCAAGATGAGCCGAAACCAACCAAAGTGGCGCGCGTGAAAAGTGCATCTAAGCGGATGATTGCTTCTTTTTTAATAAAACTGGACACGTGGCTACTGTTGCTTTAGAGAATCGTCGTACCGTGAATAGTGACTGGTACACGACCATTTGTTTGCCGGAAGTTATTGACGAACTCCGTAAAAATAACCGTAAACGCCGTATCATCCTGCACCACGACAATGCTAGTTCTCACACGGCCAGACAGACAAACGACTTTTTGAAGACGAAAAATGTAGAACTCATGAGTCATCCTGCATACAGTCCCGACCTGGCACCTTGTGACTTTTTTCCGTTCCCAAAAATTAAGAACCAATTACGCGGTCAACGATTTTCATCACCAGAAGAGGCTGTCGAGGAGTATGAAAAACACGTTTCAGAGGTCACCACAGGGGAGTGGCACAAAAGTTTTCAAAACTGGTTTGATCGAATGAAAAAGTGCATAGACGCCAAGGGAGATTATTTTGAAAAACAATAAATTAATTTTGTACCTTTAATAGTGTTTTTTCATATTCATTCCGGAAACTTATAGTGCGTCCCACGTATAATAATTTTTTTTAGGATTCCGTAAAATATAAACTGTTTTATACAGCCAAAACTATCATGTAATAACACGTTTTCTTGAATGTTTTATGTTATCGTTGAAAAAAAGGTAACTCTTTTTGCCGATGAGAATCCGTTGCCTGTCCGTAGTCCATCCTACAGATTTGAGATTTGGGACCAAAATATTAATAAAACTCACGTGAGCTGACATACTAAATTATTATTTAATACCGGCTTCAACACTCACGTATTATATTGTTGAATAATTGTCTCGTGGAAACAGTTGGCATATAGTCAACAATTACAATACGTGAGTGTTAAAGCCGGTATTTAATAATAATTTGGGACCAAAATTCCACATAAAACAGTAAACACAAAAACAAAAATGTTCTATTCAAATATCTATATAAAACTGATTTACTCATCTAAAGTGATTTTGATTAAATAAATAAAGAATGTACCTATAATATTCAAATATAATATTCAAAGAACGGTATATTTACCTGCTATCACATTATACTTTCCTCAAATGGTGAACCAACAAGCGAACTGATCAACCTGTGGATTTAAGCGAGAGAGAATGACAATATTATCATTTCCTTGAGAACCATTACTTACATACGCTCCGACGAAATGGGTCCCTAAGGTAAGATAAAACCATTTTTCTATTGTGCAGGAGTGCTTCATTTCTCTCCTCTTTGTATATTTTACCTTGATGATTTATTATTTTACAGAGAAACCTGATTTCCTTAGGGGCTGTTCATTTATAACGAAGACAGTTTTAACCTACTATTGACCCCCTCCCTACGTTTAAGAAGGAAATTATCCGCCCGAGAAATTAAGTTAAGGGTAAGGTTACGATGTTAAGTTAAGGGGCTATTTCGATAAAAATGTCACTTTTTGAAGTTGTTTACCTGCTTTTCAGATAAAGCCACTAATTTAATAAATCAGTGTATAAATTTCGGAAACTTTTTCTAGTTTTGTTAGTACAGAAACGCGATTGCGTAACTTTCGCTCGATAGAAATAGTTATTGAAATGAGGTCTTCTTCTACACTTTTTTCCATAGTATGACAAATAGGAATGACATACAGACCTGAACGATATTTTATTAGATAGATTTTAACGATATCTAAATTTTCTTAGTTTGAACATTTTGATAGCTATTTTAGTTCATTTTATATTAATTTAAAACCGACATTGTGCTATTTTTTCCGGAATCCGTCCCTCTCGCACTGCGGGTCGTTCCGCATGGAGTAACAGTGACCTTTGCAAGCGCGACATATCCTCTTACATATATTAATTCTATCTCGCACTGCGGGTCGTTCCGCATGGAGTAACAGTGACCTTTGCAAGCGCGACATATCCTCTTACATATATTAATTCTATCTCGCACTGCGGGGCGTTCCGCATGGAGTAACAGTGACCTTTGCAAGCGCGACATATCCTCTTACATATATTAATTCTATCTCGCACTGCGGGTCGTTCCGCATGGAGTAACAGTGACCTTTGCAAGCGCGACATATCCTCTTACATATATTAATTCTATCTCGCACTGCGGGGCGTTCCGCATGGAGTAACAGTGACCTTTGCAAGCGCGACATATCCTCTTACATATATTAATTCTATCTCGCACTGCGGGTCGTTCCGCATGGAGTAACAGTGACCTTTGCAAGCGCGACATATCCTCTTACATATATTAATTCTATCTCGCACTGCGGGGCGTTCCGCATGGAGTAACAGTGACCTTTGCAAGCGCGACATATCCTCTTACATATATTAATTCTATCTCGCACTGCGGGTCGTTCCGCATGGAGTAACAGTGACCTTTGCAAGCGCGACATATCCTCTTACATATATTAATTCTATCTCGCACTGCGGGGCGTTCCGCATGGAGTAACAGTGACCTTTGCAAGCGCGACATATCCTCTTACATATATTAATTCTATCTCGCACTGCGGGGCGTTCCGCATGGAGTAACAGTGACCTTTGCAAGCGCGACATATCCTCTTACATATATTAATTCTATCTCGCACTGCGGGGCGTTCCGCATGGAGTAACAGTGACCTTTCCAAGCGCGACATATCCTCTTACATATATTAATTCTATCTCGCACTGCGGGGCGTTCCGCATGGAGTAACAGTGACCTTTGCAAGCGCGACATATCCTCTTACATATATTAATTCTATCTCGCACTGCGGGGCGTTCCGCATGGAGTAACAGTGACCTTTGCAAGCGCGACATATCCTCTTACATATATTAATTCTATCTCGCACTGCGGGGCGTTCCGCATGGAGTAACAGTGACCTTTGCAAGCGCGACATATCCTCTTACATATATTAATTCTATCTCGCACTGCGGGGCGTTCCGCATGGAGTAACAGTGACCTTTGCAAGCGCGACATATCCTCTTACATATATTAATTCTATCTCG
Organism: Ypsolopha scabrella; assembly: GCA_910592155.1. Classification (NCBI taxonomy): domain Eukaryota; kingdom Metazoa; phylum Arthropoda; class Insecta; order Lepidoptera; family Ypsolophidae; genus Ypsolopha; species Ypsolopha scabrella. The sequence continues at coordinate 18,757,962 of OU342982.1, forward strand.
CACTGCGGGGCGTTCCGCATGGAGTAACAGTGACCTTTGCAAGCGCGACATATCCTCTTACATATATTAATTCTATCTCGCACTGCGGGGCGTTCCGCATGGAGTAACAGTGACCTTTGCAAGCGCGACATATCCTCTTACATATATTAATTCTATCTCGCACTGCGGGGCGTTCCGCATGGAGTAACAGTGACCTTTGCAAGCGCGACATATCCTCTTACATATATTAATTCTATCTCGCACTGCGGGGCGTTCCGCATGGAGTAACAGTGACCTTTGCAAGCGCGACAAATCCTCTTACATATATTAATTCTATCTCGCACTGCGGGGCGTTCCGCATGGAGTAACAGTGACCTTTGCAAGCGCGACATATCCTCTTACATATATTAATTCTATCTCGCACTGCGGGGCGTTCCGCATGGAGTAACAGTGACCTTTGCAAGCGCGACATATCCTCTTACATATATTAATTCTATCTCGCACTGCGGGGCGTTCCGCATGGAGTAACAGTGACCTTTGCAAGCGCGACATATCCTCTTACATATATTAATTCTATCTCGCACTGCGGGGCGTTCCGCATGGAGTAACAGTGACCTTTGCAAGCGCGACATATCCTCTTACATATATTAATTCTATCTCGCACTGCGGGGCGTTCCGCATGGAGTAACAGTGACCTTTGCAAGCGCGACATATCCTCTTACATATATTAATTCTATCTCGCACTGCGGGGCGTTCCGCATGGAGTAACAGTGACCTTTGCAAGCGCGACATATCCTCTTACATATATTAATTCTATCTCGCACTGCGGGGCGTTCCGCATGGAGTAACAGTGACCTTTGCAAGCGCGACATATCCTCTTACATATATTAATTCTATCTCGCACTGCGGGGCGTTCCGCATGGAGTAACAGTGACCTTTGCAAGCGCGACATATCCTCTTACATATATTAATTCTATCTCGCACTGCGGGTCGTTCCGCATGGAGTAACAGTGACCTTTGCAAGCGCGACATATCCTCTTACATATATTAATTCTATCTCGCACTGCGGGTCGTTCCGCATGGAGTAACAGTGACCTTTGCAAGCGCGACATATCCTCTTGAGAGTATCGTATACTATTTTATAGATCGTGTGACATAAACCCACCATCTTTTTAGGGTTCCGTACCCGAAGCCCCCTGCAACAAAAATATAATTTTTGTCTGACCCCCTCCCCCCTTAAGCGTATCGTCACACGTAATAAAAATAAATTAAAAGCCCCTAGAATCGTTAGAATCATTATCTATGTCGCCGTAAAATAGCGAAAAAGCCGCTTCTTGGTGAAAAACCGAATTATGGCGTAATAGACCTCGTTCTCAAGGTACGGAAAAGTGACCGAGTTTATTTTAGGTTCAGACCCAATGATATAAGTCATAGTTATGAAGTAGGAAGCATCTCGAAATTATAGCTCTCTGAAGCTAAAATGGCTACAGATCGCAAAAAAATCTATATAGGATCATACGCACTAACATCTAGAATACATTTTACCCAAAATTTGGACATTTTTCACAAAGCTTTCCAAAAAAACAGCGGCCCTGAACATGACAGTTTAAAAAAAACATTTTTTTTGCGGACTTTCCTATCAAAGGGTAGATCAGAGTCCAATTGATAAGAAAAACCTCATCTTAGTTATCAAAAAGCGTATAGGAATTACATATGCCACTTTAAATATGCAATAACTCATACTAGAAATCCACTCTAACAGAGACTTCGACTCTTGTACTGCACTTTTTTAGTCTAATTTACAGTTTCAGAGACATTTACGTTGGATACATTGCTCGCTATGCATTGAAATTATTTAATAATTGGTCAGCGTGCGGAACGCAATGTATTTGCAACGCGGCAATAACGCGTGAGCCACACTATTGTATAAACATGGTCGTTCTCAGTCTCTCCCAGACGACAGATTTCTCGTGCAAATATAAACATTATATTGGAAGATTTTGTCTCGAAAATACTGGCCAATGTATTCTTTAAAGTTTAATATTTGAAATATTTATAAAAACAAAAATAAAACACAATATGAAATTAACTTTACTCAATGAAATAATTATTTTCAGAATTTAAAAAACCGTAAATATTTAACTATTTTATTCCGAAAAGGAATGAAATCCCAAATAATTAATTTTTAGCGACACTCGATCATGAATTTTTTTCACTTTGAATTTTAGGACCTTAGTTATATATTTTGAGAGAAGGAAGCAACGAAAACTGGCTGGCCTACAAATACATTGGTAAAATAAAATGCCCTTTCAAACAGCTAGTTTTATTGCACACTTAAGTGCAAGTCTTTTGTAGGACGCCGCTTATCTAAGGTTTTACTTGAGCATTAAATAAGCGCAAAGATCTAAGCGTGGCGCGGGTGTAAAGTTCACATTCCATGGAAAATGGCGTACATCGGCTGAGACCACAGAGTATTTAGCATACGATGTCGTTTTTTGCTCTGTGACTGATTCGGTATTTCGTTGTTTTCAGAAACAAAGTTTACCGTTGGGAAATATACGAAACAAGGCTGATAACATTGAAAATTTCGAGAAAGTACGCAATATTTTTTATACAGGTAACTTCCAATTTTTTTGTATCGATTTTTTCGATAGTTATTTTGGTAAGAAATTAGTGGATTACAGTGAGGAACAGCCGCTATGCTGCGTGGACATGTACACGCTCGGTTTGAACTCAAGTATGCACAAATATGCTAAATTCATACTTAAGACTCGGTAAGTGGGAAGACCAAGGTTCAATGAACCTTTCTGTGAAATACGCAAAACAATATTTAGACTTCCTAAACGAATTCAGTCGAGGTTGTTCTTGAACAAGTATAGAGGCACAAAAAATATTATTCTTATTTCGCAAACCGGATCATCGAACCTTGGTCCTGACCTCTTAACAGTCTCCAGTATGAATTTGGCTATATCAACGAAAGTCACCTTATAAATTGATTTACGCGGTGTATATTATATATATATACGTATATATTATACGCACGCACCTATGTTAGAATGTGAGTTTAGTGTTACTTTAAAAAGCTGACAAAGTACTCAATTTTATGGAAAATAGTAATATTTCTACATGAAAATATATTTGGTATGCAAATACAGTTTTATTTTTGATATTAAACAAAATAAGATAAGAAGTACCGACAGATCTGAAATAAAAAAAATTGCTGTGTTAAAGAATGTGATTCTGATTTACTATTTCTGTTTACTTTAGTTAGATTGTAAGGACAGTTATTGTATGTATGTATTATTGTCAATAATTTATTGATTAATGGAGATGTGAGATATGTATATCTTTGCTGATGACGCATGCGATATTTTAACAGGTGACTGCACACCCAACCTAGAAATTGAAATCTATAGAGATATATCTAGCCTACAAAACTGGTTTAATGTGAACGGTTTGGTTCTAAACCTATCAAAAACTCAGTTACTTTATTTCAACCTAGGGGGCCCCCCTCCTAGACCTCTATCAATTAATATAAATGGTGACACTCTGAAGCAGATAAAACATACAAAATTCCTAGGCATAATAGTGGACTCTGCTCTCACTTGGGAACCTCACATCTCAGCGCTTTGTGGAAGACTGAGCGGAGCTTGTTTCGCTCTCCGTCGTCTGTCCGTAATACTCCCAACTAAAGAAGTACGCTCTTGCTACTTCTCACTTTTCCACTCGGTGCTATGCTATGGGTTGGAGCTCTGGGGAGATGCTGCCGAGTGTAAACGTCCTTTCATACTGCAAAAAAGGGCTATCAGAATACTTTCTCATGTACCTCTAGACGAACACGCTAAACCTTTATTTATAAAGCTGAAAATTTTAACCATGACTTCACAATACATCTACAACGTTTCAAAGTTTGTAAGAGAAAACCCAGTTACTTTTCCTACAAAAGCATCTTTCCAATCCTACCTAACCCGCCACTCTAATAAACTCCATATACCTAAACATAAATTATCTAAATCCACAAAGTCGGTCTATATAGCAGGATCAAAAATATACAATGCGCTTCCTGATGCAATCAAATCTTGTAAAGAAACCACAACATTCCTAACTAAACTAAGAGCATGGCTAATTGAAAAATCGTTCTATAGTATTAAGGAATATTACACTTCAACAAATACAAAATAAACTAAAAATTAATTAAATTTAAATTTCAGAAAATAATGTAAAATGTAAAATACTATAATCATAATGAATATAATTTGTTAAAGATTTAAATGTTAAGTATAATATTTTTAACGTTAAGTATAATTTATTGTAATAAAATAACGAATGTCATATCATATAACCTGACCTAACAATTGACCTGTAAATAATTTTATTTATTAATAAATTGAGTTTGAGTTTGAGTTTGAGTTTTAATGAATGTGACCATGACTCAAATAGTATACTTTGTAAACTCGGGCAAAGAGGAAAATATCCTCTGTGCCTTTGGGCTAGGGTTACCAGACGGCAGGAATTTTCCTGACATGTCAGGAATTTTAGCCCTCTGTCAGGAAATCACTAAAAAATAGTATTTGTGGGAAATATTAAAAGAGAATTAATAAATGCTTAAAATTATTATACTACTTGAGTAACGTTGTATATATAACAAAAACCGTTGAAGATCGCGCTGCCTACGCATTAACACAAGACATTTACGGAAATTACAGGAAATTTATTGAATTACCAGGGATTTTGTAAGGAACGTTATTGAATCTGCTAACCCTACTTCGGACTGGCTAAGTAATATCGCGCAACAAGGCGCTACCGCAAATATATTGTCACTTTTTGGAATCCTGTAACAATTCGTACTTCCAAGAAGAAGCTATAGGTATTATTGTTCCACGATTGGATTGGCATTCAAAAGTACCGTTTGCATAATAGTACAAATGAATTGATTACTTACAGATACTTAAGACCATCAAGTGAAATAATTATCAAATTTTTGCGTTTTATCATGATTATAGTCATTTATATGATTTGTGGTAAAAAATTACTACGATCAGTTTGTTTCAATCTGTTTATTTGTGATTTTTCAATAAACACCTAGGTGTTTGTTTTTGATAATTTAATTTTACGGTCACCCATCCCTAAAATAACCGAGACGAGCGTTGCTTAACTTAAAGCAACAAAGAACATAAACGCAAATGTTCATGCGCATGTGTTCAAAGTTGGATTTGAAGTATTTTAAAATCACCATGTCTTTTCATTTAGTAATAATGAGTGTAAGTAAAGAGATTAAATAAAAACTACAAAGCTAAATATTTAGAGTCAATTATGTATCAAGAACTCATTTTATATTTGTTAATTCATTTAGTTACACAAATTATGATTTCACCGGCATAAACGGGAATCTTAGGCTGAGATTCAAAGTGCATTTAGAGTCCGAACTCGATATTACAAACGTCAAAAAGTGACATGATCCCATACTAGAGTGACGTTTGTAAGATTGAGTTCCTCTTGAGTTCGGACTCCAAATGCACTCTGAATCTCAGCCTCAGTCTTAGCCCATCTCTAGTCATAAACGTTCATCCCGACTATAAGTAACGTAACACGCCCGTCCAGTAGCTAGGAATATAGAAAAAGCTTTGTTCTAGAATCCAGTTTTATAAAATACCGTAGTTAAAAAAAAAGTAAACTATAGAAATAAACTTGAATCTGCGTCCGGAGGTCTTTGACCCGTGCAGAATGTAGATATTTATGTTTGAGAGACAGTTTATGTGTCTCTGCAATGATTTAGATTATATTTCGTCTGCTAATTCTAGACAAGTTAATTTATTACCTGTGACTAAAACCCAACATGCCGCTTTGTTTTAGGATTCCTTTGAACTAAGGAATCCCTTTCGTAGGTATTTAAAACCTTTCGACCACGGGACATTTGACCTTTCAATTTTTTCACAAATCGAAAACCATTTCGAGGAATAGCTAAAATATATAACTGCTTTTAAAGAGATTTTAAAATAACTATATATTGCATATCCTTTATCATGTGACATGCATGTGTGATGGATGTGTCTCATTTGACCTTATGTCACGTCAACACATCACTAAATATTGCCATAAGTATTTTGTTTTGGCTAAAAGGACCTGTTTCCACGCCATAATCAATGCAAAAAAAAAAAAAAAGTATTTTGTTTTTCCTCAACGCATCCTAATGTGCATGTTAGGGGCAAAGACGTTGGTGTCGATTCGGTGCAACATGACTTAACTTATTTGACAGGACTAACCTTATTTTAAGCGTCCTGTCCTTGTCTTTTCGGTACAGAAAGAAAAAGACAGAGAGCTTAAATTAAGTTTAGTCCTGTCAAATAAGTTAAGTCGCGTTACACCGAATTGACACCATTGTATAGAGAACAAGACTGTGCACTACGATACGAAAAACGAGCCGAGTGAGATGGGTGTTGGCACTCGTTGGTCCCTTTCTAACACTTTAGAAACTCAACAACACTACATAATATAAGTATATTATATACACTGGCAACTTGCTAGACAATAGGATACACGAGTAGCGACAGCAATCTCGCTCGGCTCGTTTTTCGCTTGAAAATGTTATTATAATAAGTATAAACTTATTTCTAAGGAAATAAAATCTAGTTTAGTTGAGCAAAAATAGGACAGTGCACAGTCTTGTTGGTATACAATATTTTTGGTTAGGGGTGTAGGATCCAACCATTTTATCTAATTATGATGACAACACTACCTGCAAATACTATAATGCTTATAAAACCGGTAAAAAAACACGAAAAAAAATGTAAAATACATATCTACCAAAATTCAGTATTCAAATTGGACGTATTTACGAACCGGGACGCAAACCGCAACTAGACAGCGAATTAGATAAAATTCGAAATTTCTATGCAATAACGAATATGCATGTCGTTTAAATAAGTAATATATTGCGTTTCTTGTATTCTATTTACTTAGTAGAATTTAACAATGACCATGGGAAGCTATTTTATTCTATAGTTTTTTTAATTATTTCCATTTAAAAAGTACAACATTTTGATGAAATGCAACGCAAATGCAAAACGCGTCACCATTGGCTAACTGCCTTTTGTGACAAAGTGAGTACATTTCATCATAAAATATTAAGTTCAAAATTAATAAATGTAAAATAAAACCCTCAAATATTTTTTAATAGGTTGTTTTATCAAAAATAATGAAAAAAATCGGCCACTCACCATACACCGCAAGCAAGAGCAGTATCATGTGACGTCACTTGATGCGCGCTAAAATGGCAGCCGTTTTGTACGAGTAGAATGCCGTTTGTAATTGTAGAAGATTATTATGAAACTTATTTTGATTTACTATGAAATATGGATAATTTAGTTGTAAATTCTTATTCATATCCCTAATTTGATCATATATTAACGAATTGTGCATTGAAAAATTTACATGCATATTCTTTATTGGGCTAGGCCATAAATATGAAAACAACGTAATGTCAGAGGTGATGACTTATAACGATGACGTTCATATTGAAACGAAAGAAGGAAAACACAGCTTCCTTTTCTTATACAATTGATAAGAGTTTTCTACTCTCCTCTTGAAGCCTGAACGGCGTTAGAGTGAGGTCGCGAAAGCATTTAGCTAAGGTTCGAACGAGATCTCGGTCTCGGCAAGTCTCGGCAAAAATTATAGCCATTATAGCCGAACCTTTCTCGGTCTCGGTCTCTGCCCAAACACGCTGAGAATCTCGGCCGTGCCGGGAGTAGTTATGTAGGTAATATTTTTAGAAATACACTATGACAAGACTACTGAATAAAAAAAAACAGAATTTAGTTGACTGTAGACGTCTCAATCAGTTTCCTCCGTTTGTATAGAAACTCGTCCATAAAGGGCGACCTTATCAGCACATATATTAGTAACTAACCAGTAACCTTACAAATTGTAAAACTTAATTATTTATGAAAACATGTACGATTTTTTTTTGTTTTTCTTATAATTTATGTCATAAATGTAATTGATTACACTTTCATCGTAGTTTTTTTATACATCTATAAGTCTCGGTCTCGGTCTCGGCCGGGAATTCATTTATTTCTCGGCCTCGGTCTCGTTCTCGGCCGAGACTGAAAATTCTAGTTCGGTCCGACCTTACATTTAGCTTTCTTGAATGAAGTTCTATCAAAGATTCACATCTTACAGTATAATTGAATTAAAAGCATTTAGCGAATAGAAAGTATTATTCGTTATCAAAAACTCTTTCAAAAGTTTCAAAAATATAATTGTAGGAAACAAACTATGTGAAAAAAAAATCAACGAAACGGAGCAGCGGTCCATTTCGAGCAGTGCCTCAATTGATTTATTTATTCCAAAAATCAGACAAAAATAGCACATTAAAGTTTAAGAAACTGATCACATGCAAGTGTAACTCGTGCCCTGAGAGTTCCGTACATACTGTTTAAAACACAAACGTATTCCACAAGCAGTTCAGAGCCGAACTAACTTGAAACTTTCGATCTATTAAACTCCATGTATGCAAACGGTCTAATTATATTGGAAAACAAATTGCTTCATATCTGTAATTTTCGTGTTTTTCCTAGATGTGTGCTTAAAAGACCTAATTGTGTACAAAATTTCAAGTGTCTTGAAGTGCCCTATATATTTTCATGGTGAGATAATTTGTATGAAATTGATTTCGTAAAGGACAACAACTTTCTTTAGCGTTAATTTAGAAGCCTGATTTTTTATTAGCACTATGGGGCCGTAGACTTCTGCAGGAGGTATAGTTTCAACTTGATATCTTTAACAGGGTCCGGAAAAAAAGGGTCTTGACAGACGGACTACAAAGTGATCGTATAAGGGTTCCGTTCTGTCATCTTGAGGTACGGAACCCTAGAAACGACGGATCCGCACATTTTCAACGAGGAAGGGATACTCTGTATCCATGGGGATACTCCACAGATGACAATCAACCTCACACCCGTCGCCTTCATGAAGGAGTGCGGGCGGCTGTCTTTTTACTTTCAATCAGATATTGTTTTAGTTTCGTCTTTGTACATACATTAACAGAACCTATATCCTTAGCAAGACCTTAAGTTAACAACTTTAAAGCACTCGTCAGAAACAGCAACAGTTTTAGTGAAGCGTCGGCGTCGGTGTCCATTAAAAGTTACAAAGTAATTAATAAACTAACACTACTTTTATAAGTTTTTTGTTATATAAGATATATATCGGTGAAATAAAATATATTATAAACACTGAAATATGCTCAAGATATATTTCGGGCCCTAGCTGGGCCCGGCATCAGCTGAGTATATTTTATTGTTTATAATATATTTTATTTCACCGATATATATCTTAAATAACAAAAAGTAGGTTTATAAGAAATCTTAACTGACATTAAACTACTGTCGCGTAATACAATAAACTACATTTATTTTATACTTTTTATTTAAAATTAAAATAAATAATAAATCATTGTGTTGTTAAGAACGCGACCCGTCGCAACCAACTTTTGCTATTGTCTATTTCTTTCATTTTGTAATTTGTTTTTTGTTGATTTCTTTTGTACTATATTAGGCTGTTTCCATATTATTTTATTTTTCGTTATTGTATCTTTTAAGTATTATTTTTAATTCAGTATTTTTTTTTTATTAACTTTCCAGTAATAAAAAGTACATAAGCAGATTATAAATATTTATAACTCTCAAGCTGATATAATCTGCCTTTAGGTTGTTATTTTAATGTATAGGAGAGATTATGCGTCCAAACTCTTTTGCCATATTTGGGCTTTTGCATTACTCACCGTAGGTGGTAGAGCTGATGCCGGGCTCGACTGTGGAGGTACCACCATCTTACTCGCAAACCCCTCCGAAGTTATTCGGGGGAGAGTAAGAGAACAGCTCTCAGGCAAAACCAGGCAGCCCACCATAGCCTGGGACCGATGGATGGCGGTATATCTGTCGCAGTCATCTGGTTGAATCTGCTATTTGATTGAATGACTAGCGCGTCTATTGAATGACGACATTTAATTGAATGACTAAAGGACAACACGTCAAGGCGTTGAATGTAACGTTCAACATCTTGACTGAACGTCATTTAGCGAAGTCGTTGAATGGGATTTAGCCAACTTTGTAATGTTTGGTTAGGGTGACCATGAATTCGCAATTAAGTTAACCTTACGATATTACTGTCGATTGCCGTAAGTTTCATCATTGGCCGCCAAAATTTTAGGTCGTCCATAGTGGGGTCCCATGTAGGGTGACCATAAAGATTAGTTTTGCTTATTAGGTAGGATGCTCATGAGAATTTTGGGAGAATAAAAAAATTACTGTTTTATAAACTGCTAAGCTTAAAATAATAAAAGATTGTAGCATGATTTGCAATGCTCTACTTAATTTCATATTTTTGCTTCGTATAAAAAAGTGAAAAACATAGACAAATTGTTCATATTATTTCAAAAGTAATTTATTAAAATATGCGAGTCTCTGGGACTCCAAAAAGTTGTTAAATTAAGTCTTTGACACCTAATGAGGGTTTAGATTTTAAAAAAAATACTTAAAATCACAGGATCAGTTTCTTTTAAAACTAATGCACTTTAAAGTAAATTTAATCGAAAAATATATAAACACAGTTCTATCTATGCGAGCTGTTTGACGCCATATTTGTTTTGGTGACTACTAGCGCCGCAGTGGAAAAAAAATGAACTAAATTTGAATCACCTGACTGATTTTACGTCCGCTCTGTTCATAGGGCTGTGTTACAATCCGCTAGCTAGTTGGACGTTGAGTGACGCTTGTTCAATCAACGTTCGGCCTAGTCATTCAATTGAATTTCGTCATTCAAGGAATGCACTAGTCATTCAATCGAATAGCAGATTCAACCAGATGACTGCGACATATCCATCCCCAATTGCCGAGCCTTAATAAAACAGACCAGTGACGGGCAGCGGCGTCACTGGTGCGAGGGTTTCGGCACCGCGCTCACCAACCCGCCTGCCCAGCGTGTGTGAGTATGGGCATTTCTTCCAGGAGGACCGCCAAGAGTGGCGAAATCCTGGAAAGGCCTATGTCCAGCAGTGGACGAAAGAGGCTGATGGATGGATGGATGGATTACTCACCTTCATACTATACAGCCTTTTGCCTGCGGCTCTGCCAGGGTTAGAGTAAATACACTGCTGCCATTTCATCTGAGGCTGCCATACATTTCGATCTCAGACTAGCAAAGATTCAAAACTTTACCTGGGTAACAGTGAAAACCAAACCAAAATGGGTTACATTTTATTCTTGATCAAATCTTATAAGTTAGATTGCATGATTCCTAGATAAAATTACGTCGTCCGTCAACCCCAAATGATTCGTTTTGTTACCGTTACTTGCCATATAAATTTTATTGGGAGCATTTCCTAAGGTGAGGCATCGAGTTTTTATCTGTCACTGTCACTCGAAGCGAGAAAACGCGCAGTGCGAGAAGGACGGGCTCAGGACAAAATTTATGTATTTAGTATTTACCTACAAATCTACTTATCTATTTTATTTATTAGTACATTCATGTCTTTTTTTTTTCTCACTTATTTTGTTTATGTCTTAAAGCCTTTCTGCACGCCTGCCTCTGTTCATTTCTTGTACTTTCTGTCGGGTTGACTGGGAGAAAATGCTTTTAGCATTAAGTCCGCCTGTTGTACATGTAACTTTTGTTTTGTGCAATAAAGTATTTAGAAAGAAAGAAAGAAAGACAAAAGAATAAAAAGCTTTTTTATTTATGTAAAGCAACTAAAATTGCTGGCAAAATTTCCTAATTACAAATATCTAAATGTTGTTAAATCCCGTCTAATAAAATACGTTTGAGTTCTGTTCATGATTCTTATTCATGAAACCATGAGAAAAGGTGTGTTTGATGACGAATTAAAGTTTTCCAATTACGTTCTAGGTGGTAGAGCTAATCTAGGTAGTAGAGCTGATGCTGGGCTCAACTGTGGAGGTATCACCATCTTACTCGGAAATCCTACCGAAGTTATTCGGGGGAGAGTAAGAGGACAGCTCTCAGGCAAAAAAACCAGGCGGCCCACCATTGCCTGGGACCGATGGATGGCGGTTTATCCATCCCCAATTGCCGGGCCTTGTATAAAACAAACTGGTGACGGGCAGCGGCGTCAAGAGCGCAAGAGGCTGATGGATGGATGGATGGAATTACGTTTCCTTACAACAGAAATCTAGAAAAAGGTTCCAAAAACTGTTCTTATTAAAAATGGTTAAAGCACTGCAAAAAGTGCCAATTCTTCGCGGCGGCGCCGCTAAAGTTAAGGTTTCTTACAGTTATACTCGTATAGCGATGTATGAAAATTAGGGTGTATAATACCTCACTTCGCTTCGCATGATCCTGTTTTATACCAACAAATACTGCAACAATCACTCTAAAATTAATACATGATAAAGTTGAGGACTAATGCTATATCCGTGCTGTTGTAAAAACTTGATTCCATTAAATTTTCCTGATAGAAAAAAATTACAAAGTTACCTCCAAACCGTACAATAAACCGATAGCTATCAATGAATACTTGAAATTAGATCTGAAACTTTGCATAATATAACTGATATTAGTATAAAGCAGCTGCAAACTGTTCCATAATAATGAAAAAACCATCAGTGTAGCCGCAATTTCAAAATAACTGATGTTTTTGCGTGCGTGGCATCTGATTAGAGTGGGATAGACAGTTAAAAAGCAGAAGCGTTAGAGCAGGACTGCGAATTGAGGTATTACGGACCCTTAAAGCCTCACAGTTATACAATGGAAGTGTTATACAAGTTTAAAACATTTGTCAAATTCTCATTCTCAACAATATTAAAATAATAGATTGGTTCCAGGACGGCTATTCAGGCATTGTTTTTCACTCGCAACGTCAGTAGTTCGACTTTTGTATGATAAATGCCATGAGATTTAAAGTGAAATAAGTAAATCTCATCAAATAAAAACGAATGTAGTACGGAATAAAATTCGGTTCAGCGATAAAATTAAGGTAAAACTAAACAAGGTAATAAAAAATCAAGTATGCAAAGTGAACCAAACGAATGCCCCGTGGACGGAAAGTACCTTAAATATTAAAGGTAGAAAATTTTACATAAAGGAACCTTTATTTTATTTTTAAAGTTAAGGAAAATTGCATTCAAATAATTTTAAAAATCACCTGCATAAACCGGGAATCAAACCGGACAAATATGAAAAAAACAACCTGTATTTTTGTGATACCGATCGAAAAAGTCCAGCATAAGAACCAAATTCTTCTTAGTAATATAGTATCGGAAATTAAAGAACATTTTCATGACAAAACCCTTAAAAGTATCCCAAAATGACGATACACGAACACGTAGGTTAGGGGACAGTAAACTTTCTATGTATGAGTATTATTTTGTAGTATGAACAAATAAAGTTATTTGATTGGATTTTGATTTGAAATTCAATATTGTTTGAAGTAGGTACGGAAAAGACGCAGGAAAAACGAATTATTCATTTTACTGAACAACACTTTAATTTTGAACAAAATTTTGCTGAACCACATAATAATTTACGATACTATGTTACTTAGAAGAATTTGGTTCATATGTTTAACCCTTTCTATTGGTATCACAAAAATACAGCATGTTTTTTTCTCATATGTCCGGTTCGATTTCCGGTTTATGCAGGTGATTTTTTTAAATCCTTTGAATGCAGTTTTCCTTAAATTTAAAAATAAAATAAAGGTTCGTTTAGGTAAAATTTGCTATCTTTAACATTTAAAGTACATTCCCTCCAAGGGGCGTTCGATTGGTTCAATCTGTATACAAATTTCTAAGTTCGTTCTAAGAATTAGAGAACTTCTGAATTTACATTTTCGCTTGTTACAGATTTGCTATTGACGGAATTGCGTTGCTATTTATGTGAAAATTGGGACTGCAGAGTTTTCTTCCATAGTACCTTGGCGTTATTCTCGAGAACTGTCAAAATTTAATAAGTCTCACTCAATAAAAATCAGAGATTATTTTTAGTTAAAATGTTGATGCTTGCGATTGTCGGCACTTAGTGGAACGTATTGGACATCTATTGAAATACAGACGTATAATATAGTAGCAGACCTAACATTAATAATAAACGCATAGATTCGACGCTCTAAACAAAATATATACTAAAGATTAGTTTAGGAATTAACAAATATGTTTCAAGCATAAGCCAGTCAGAACAACCCATTTTTATACGTTTCTTCGTACCATGAAGCCTAAATGTAGCTTATTTTTTGTATGGAAACTTGCCACGCTATTTAATCCTTATGTTTGGTCTGCTCCTTAGTAATAATTTTATATGTATGTAATTGAAATATATAATACTTTTGTGGACAAGTAAGTATGTACAAGTGTACAAGTGTCTTATTTAAACAAAGATTATTTAAGTTGTTCAACTCCTAGACACGCCAGAAGGAAGTTACACAATTCAAATTAATACCAGTATCGGAATACACAACATCGTAACACGCTGATTACTAATAAATATTAATTCTTTATGAATTATTTATGTTCCCACTGCTGTCTGGGAAACGTGGTCGGTGATAGTGTCTGTAATACAAGTGGTTTTATCATCTACAGCTGTAAACACAGCGTGATTGGAATACCGTGTATGGCCAGGAGGAATCTCTGTGAAAAGGCTTGACAGTTGCACTGTCGGGGAAAGCTCCGCAGACCCACTCTTTAATTTTTTTTGCATCGGAATAAGGGTGAAATTGGTTCTGCAGGGTTTTAACCTATAAATAGATAGAACGTCGTACGTACACGATGTATGGGTTCTGTAAGTGTACATACACCAGTACCTTAGAAAAATTGAAAATATAGTCATAAGCTTTGTAAATTGGAGACGTTATGACATACCAGTGTTTTGTACAGTGCAGGTGCTCATTTTTCTGTACACATTATTATGTATCTGCATATAACACGATTTTACAACAAAAATATTTAAAAATTAACATACTTAAATTGGATAAAATTAAACTAACATAGGTATAAAATATAAATACTATATGCAAGGTGACTTTAATTTATGCAGCCAAACTCATACTGGAGGCTTGGTAAGTGATCAGTAACACGGATCGATAACACTTTTTGCTGATTTCGCAAAATAAAATCTTGACGTTCCATGGTAATTGACTCGGGGCTGGGCTTGCGTTTGTAAGGAACACGAAAATTTCACAAAAAGGGTAATCGAACCTTGTTACTGAGCACTTACTGAGTCTGCAGTAAGAATTTGGCTGCATAAATTAAAGTCACCTTATATAAGGTTCGATGACCGATTATGTGAAATTCGTAGATATTCTTTTCGTGTTCCTTACAAACGCAAGCTCAAGCCCAGAGTCAATTACTATGGGACGTCAAGATTTTATTATGCGAAATTAGCAAAAAGTGTTATTGATCCGTGTTACTGATCACTTACCTAGCCTCCAGTTTGAGTTTGGCTGCATAAATTTAAGTTACCTTATATACTAGCTTTTTCCCGCGGCTTAGCTCGCGTGGAAGTGTATTTCAATGAAACTTTTATTGACAGTTTTCGGCTTTGTGGTTATTTTATCAACATCCCTTATAGCATGTTGACACAACAGTAATAATAAAAAACCGGACAAGTGCGAGTCAGACTAGCCCACCGAGGGTTCCGTACAAATTAGTAAAAAGTTTAAAAAAATCTACAAAAAGATTGGGTCACCCGTACAATTATGACCGCGCATACCGTGGCTTAACCTCGTTGATTTTTTAATGATTTAATTACAAATGTATGGTTTTAAATTTTTTTCTTGTACTTACAAATACAAAATATTTATTCGGTTTAAAATACATTTGCACTTAATAGGTAAATTTAAAATAGTTGCAAGAACAAAAGAATATTATAATAAAATATCCTATTAGCACTAACAAATTATCGTGATCACTATCACCTGCGCTGGCGCCTGCAAGACCGTCCTGCAGAGTGATAGGACATTTATGAGATCCACATGGCATTTGGAAAAATACAATTAGGATAGATGAAAAAGTAATAATTATAAATGTATAAAGCATGCATTCATAACCTATACTAGTAAAATATTAATAATCATATTATGCAATTCTGTTTGATGATGTGTGTGTGTGTGTGTGGTGATGTCTTTTGTGTATGTGAGATAGGATGTGTGAGGGTGTTTGTATTGTGTGTGGGGGTGTAAAATGTGTATTTTTATATAGCAAAAGCAGTATTGAAAGTGAGGTGATTTTAAGATGTTATTTTTAGAAGATTTTCAACCTGCTCGTTGTCCTTGTCCTGAAGCCATCTTTTTACAGTTTCCTTCCGTTTCACATCGTTCGATGGGGGAGATGATTCTTTCACCAGTTTTGTTTGCAAGTATGGTGCAAGAAAAGAACGGAATCTTTGTACAAAGGCTGTTTTTAGCAAGTTTCCAAAACGTGTTTTGGGAGATTCTACTACGCGTTCTTTAGGCACAAAATTTGCTAAAATAGTACGTACGTACATTTTTCGTACAGATAAAACGCTGATCTCACTATATATATAATTGCGTTGTTGGAAATTGGTAATCCTTCCCAAACAGAACTTTTAGAACAGCCTTTTGAGCACGCTCGTCTTCCAAAATATGAGTCTTAGCTGCTCCGCCCCACGATGAGATACAATAGGATACTAGAGATTCAGCCAGTGCGTAATAAATATTACGTTTAATGAACTTGTCGTTTATACATTTGAGTCTCCTGAAAATGCATATTAACTTCGAAGCCGACCCGCAACATAGTAGCAGTTGTTAGTCCATTTCAATTTATTGTCCACAAGAAGACCTAAACATCTAATGACATCAACCTTGTCTAATTCAGGAGGCAGTTATAAAATGTAGTGTTAGCACACCTGTGGAGTTTAAGACTTAATTCAGGGCATTTACTTGTAGTATTAGATGGTATTACTTGCCAAATTTCATAGTTTTAGGGCCACGGGAAATACCCTATAAATTTTGATTCCCCTGAGAGTGTCGAAATATACATATTTGCGGCATAAACGGCCATATCTTTTTTTCAAGTTAACTTAGTAGTTTGAATTTGTCACAGCTTCAAGGGACTGTAATTGTAAAAATTGTTCTTTGGAAATAAAAGTTTTTATTATTATTATTATTATTATATAAACCTGTTAACGGGTACTGGATTTTTAAGACTTCATGCTCAGGGTTTTTGGATAAACTTTAGTAGGTATATATATGGTTTTAATTTGAGCGTTCCCGAGATAAAGGGTCTTGACAAACAAACGGACGGACAGACGGACAACAAAGTGATCCTATAATGGCTCCGTGTTTTCCTCTCGAGGTACGGAACCCTAAAAACCGCATCCAAATCCGTTAAGTGGTTTTCCAGTTAAAACGGAACATGCATACAGACAAAAATTCTATAAATTATAGTAATGGCCTGAGTAAAAAAATACTAATATAACCCATTTCATAAAAAAAAACGCAAAAATACACGATTTTTTTACTACTTTAGTATTAGTATAGATAGTTCTGTTTAAATAACCTTCAGTTTATAGCAAACCGAGAACCAGCAATCTCACTAAACTCCTGGTTAAGGAATGTAGTAATCGGTTCAAAAGGTTCGATTCTTGAGAATCGATAGCGTGATTCGCTAAATTAGTAGTTTAGTGAAGGTGAATAAGGGTATCCAAAAAAACTTAAATTATCCTTACCACTTGTATATTTTTAGTAAGCCTTTATATTATAAGGCAAATAAAATAAGATATGTACCTATACCTATATATGTACAAAACAACAAATGCATTCCATCCATCCCTCCATCCATCAGCCTGTTTCGTCCACTGCTGGACATAGGTCTTTCCAGGATTTCGCCACTCTTGGCGGTCCTCCTGGAAGAAATGCCCATACTCACACACGCTGGGCCAGCGGGTTGGTGAGCGCGGTGCCGAAACCCTTGCACCAGTGACGCCGCTACCCATCGCAGTCTGTTTTATATAAGGCCCGGCAATTGGGGATGGATATACCGCCATCCATTGGTCCCAGGCAATGGTGGGCCGCCTGGTTTTGCCTGAGAGCTGTTCTCTTACTCTCCCCCGAATAACTTCGGGAGGATTTCCGAGTAAGATGGTGGTACCTCCACAGTCGAGCCCGGCATCAGCTCTACCACCTCACAAATGCATTAAAAGTAAAATATATTTTTTTGTGTTTTTGATAATATCTGTTGAACGTTTATTTTTATACTGCTTACCAACCTTTTTGTATTGCTAAAGCCTCATAAAGGGTTAAGGCGCAATATCTCCATCGCACAACGAAAGAGATAACTGAAAAAGTGCGCGTCAGAGTAGTGCGGTGAATCAAGAAAAGCTTGAAGAATGCTGTTTTTAGTGAATAATATTTAATATAAATTCACAGTCTTATAAAAACGCGTTTTTATGTTTTAGATAATAGGTTATTTATATAAGGTGACTTTAATTTATCCAGCCAAACTGATACTGGAGGCTTGGTAAGAACACGTTTTGCTTATTTCGCAAAATAAAACCTTGACGTCCCATAGTAATTGACTCCGGCTTGCGTTTGTAAGGAAAACGAAAATTACGAATTTCACAAAAAGGGTAATTGAACTTGTTACTGAGCACTTACTGAATCTTCAGTAAGAATTTGGCTGCATAAATTTGTCACCTTATATTTATACAACAGTCATTATTGTTGTTTTAACTTCATTAGTTTGGACGGACTACTGTTTTGAACTGGAAAAATAGCCTTCACTTTTCAATTCTTTACGATGCATTGAATTTTACTCTATCACATTTTGGACCAGAAAGAATCTGTTATCATCCTGGAAAAGGCCTCATTTATAAAATGTATAAAAATATCAGTGCGATCCTTACAAGACGTAGTGACTAAAATAGAAAAAATAATGCTTCGCTGGTTAGGCTATGGAGAGGATTATTCCATTCTAAGAAAATCTAGAATAAAACCTATGGTGCGCAATAAAAGGAAGGACGAAAGAAACACTGGCGACATAATAGAGAAGGGCCAAGTCAAAACGCTTATGTGACTAGATTGACGGATGTGGAAAAGGTAAAAGAGGTGTGTCACGATCATAACATATATAAATATGTAGCCTGTGCCTACTCCTACGGAAAACAAATCTTAGCCAAAGCAATCGACAGTGATGTGATGACGTTTAACTTCTTAATTCCTTTTTCTAAATACCTTACCGCACTTTTCAGATTTTTACAACAAACCAAGTTTTACGCCGCACGTCTCTTGGGTCCGTCATCACTGACTCATCATCATCAGAGAGGCACAATTTTATATTATTTTAGTTTGACCATATAACATTTAACAGCTTGTCGGAACATTAAGCTACCCTATCCTTTACTACTAAAAGATTCGTGGTTTAGATTCATAATGCTATTTAAACGGCTACTAGTGTCAAAAGGGGAACCGCCGCGTAACCATGTTTGCCTCCGAAGAAACTGTACGAATACAGTGAAACTAGTCAACCGAAATCTGACTATATAAAAATCGTGAGTAGCCGCTTCAATAGCATTATGTTACCCTTATTGATAAGTTTATTTATTTGAAACATTTTTCCACTTGCAAAGTTCATAATTAGTCTACAAGATAAACGAAAAGATAAAGTAGACCATGTATGCCATACCTTTTAGGTATTAGCTACATAACATTACAAATGACCGGGGTTGTGTGGGTCAATTTCTTAATTTGTACCTGGTCCAAACCTGGCGGCAGATATAAAATATGCTAGCAATAAATATCTCGCAAGCATAGTCCTTAACTGGCTGAGTGCAAAATCTTAAACTCGTATGACTATACGAATCCGTCTTGCATCGAAAATAATAGTATATTATACAATAGTATATAGCATTAAATAATAATATGTACAGAGAAGAACAGTGATAGGGCTCACTCACCACCCACCACGTTAGGACGTAATAATCGTCAGTGAAATGCGGGTGAACTGTGTGTGGACTGTGACTTGCATTTCATAGTACACATTCGGGAACATTTCTGATAGATTCATGTCGTGACATAATATATATTAATTAATGCAGACAAATTCATCCTGGAGACTTGATAAATGATCAGTATTACGGATCCATAATACATTTTGTCAATTTCGCAAAACAAAATGCTGATCTCTCATAGTAACTGGCTCGGGGATGGGCGTGCGTTTGTAGAGAACAAGAAAAATATAACTTACTAGCTTTTGCCCGCGGCTCCGCCCGCATGTTATTCGGTTTAACGACATGCTTTTTTTCGGGATAAAAAGTAGCTTATGTGTTAAGTTAGGGTATAAGCTATATCCATTCTAAATTTCATCCAAATCCGTCCAGCCGTTCCAGCGTGAAAGAGTTACAAACATACACACAAACACAAACTTTCGCATTTATATTATTAGTGTAATTAAAATGGAAGTTTTGGCTCCAGTACAATACTAATAACCCATTCCATTTAAAACTTTGAAAAAATATTCAATGCACAGACACGACTTTTACTACTTTATTATAAGTAGGTATGGATTTAACAAAAATATCAAGACAGGAGATTCAATACTTCAAATATGACAAAATCTGAAGTCATACGAGTCCAAGACCAACGAAAGGCAATAGATCAAATACTTAAGTACCTCACTTTACGAAACTGTACCTACTCGCATATGCTTAACTATTAGTTGAGCCAACTTTATGAGCCATGTGGGAAATATACTGACTGGTATATCCACTGAATGTATCCAGAACATGATAAAGTGGATAGAAATGTTTGTTCCAAACTAAACTACAGTAACTTAAACCAAAGTTCGTAAAACTAAAAGATTCGTGGTTTAGATTCATAATTGATTCTAAACTGCTACTCACGATATAGAGCTTGTTAGGAAGATAACCTTTTTCCCTACAAAGGGATAAATCGGAAATCGCGAAAAAAACTGCTCTTTTACTTTGTTGGAGTAGGGATTTAACTTTTTAATTTTTTTCGGTTGGCACTATAGTAAAAATTGTTCATATTTATAGGCAGAATGCCCCGTTTTAAGAAAAAAGGTTATATTGACAACCCGTGTAATAGTCAGATTTCACCTGACTAGTTTCACTGTAATCGTACAACTTCTTCGGAGGCAGACAGGGTTTGGTTTTCATCAAAATCGGCCCAGAGACTCCTTTGTCAATTTTTCGCTATTCCCCATAGTTTCGGATTTGATTTGATTGCGTATGAACTTCATATAGATACTGCAGTTCTCTTTATGAGGGCAGTATATACTCGAAGTAATAATAAAGTAGTAAAAAGCCGTGTCTGCCTGTACAATGAATATTTTTGCGAAATTTTAAATAAAGTGGGTTGTACGGTGTTAAGGCCAACTATTCCGCAATTTTTCGGGTTTTTGTCTTTCTGTTTGTACGTATGCATGTTCCGTTTCAACTCAAGAACCATTCAACGGATTTGAATGCGTTTTAGGGTTCCGTACCCAAAGGGTAACAAACGGGACCCTATTACTAAGACTCCGCTGTCCGTCCGTCCGTCCGTCTGTCACCAGGCTGTATTTTTATTATTATTTATTTATTTATATTATTAACCACAAAACAATCTCTTACATTTAAATAGTGCCCTGCAAAACTGTACAAACAGTTTGTCTGCAGGAATGAGTCTCGAGAATTACAAACAGAAATAAAAGCTTAATTAACAAATAAAATATACATAGGTACATAAACTTATACAAAAAGATGTCTCTTAGATATTAAATTAATTAAGTATGGAGTGTCTCTAAGAGATAATTTTTAAGAGACTTCATAAACTTAAATTTATTTGGCTCATTTCGGTATCTCATGAACCGTGATAGTTAGACAGTTGAAAGTTTCACAGATGATGTATTTCTGTTGCCGCTATAACAAATACTAAAAAACAGAATGAAATAAATATAAAAGGGGCCTCCCATACAACAAACGTGATTTTTTTGCTCGTTTTTGCTCGATATTGATAACGGCAACAGGTAGACACTTGAAATATTCACAGAATATTTAGTTATATATATTCAATTTAAAAATAAATAATTGAATTAAAATAAAACAAATATTTAAGGCGGGCTACCATACAACAGACATGATTTTTTGTCGTTTTTATTTATTTATTTGCACGGAAACCTTCGTGCCCGAGTCCGACTCGCACTTGGCCGGTTTTTTTTAATTTTATTATCGTAGTAGTCTGGTCCCTATATAGGCTATTAGTGGTGTAGATAAAATAACCGCCAAGCCGAAAACTAGATATTAGTTTTAAAAAACACTGTCGCGCAAACGAAGCCACGGGTAAAAGTTAGTGTAACATAAAATAAACACAGAATGTGGTTAAAACTAAATTATATTATTAATAACGTTTCTTGAAAGCAAGTGAAATTACATGGAAAACCTAGGGATTAATATAAGCCGTCTATAAAGCTGTACATAACGTTAAATATAATTTAAAACTGGTCAAACGCAAGTTAAATGCTTCAAAATATTCTGTGGCTTCCGTATGTGATCAATTATAAGACCTTTTTTTAATGTATTACAAAATGGGCAAGTAAATAATACCTTTGCTCCAATTTTCGAGTCTATACTCAAATCGTAATTTCAGACCCTATCTTTGAAGGATTACTCCTCATATATGGATGGTCCAAACAATTTAAACAAAATATATGATAGGCATAATATCATCAAGAATAAATTCCTAATAAAGATATCGAAACTTTCTTATGATTTACGCAAAAGTTTTCTTACTTCTTCCGAATATTTGAAGCTATTTTAATGATTCTTGCACCATACAAACAGACAATTTATAGATCTACAAGATTTCAAAAGTTCCAATTTTTTTCTGTGCATGTGTAAAGTATTATTTCCTCCTATTTTGCGCCATCCGGAGACGCAGCGATCATCATAACAGCCACTTTGCAATACGCGATGATATGAATATAATGTTGTTTCCGTGCATTTTTGTACTGACATACTCGTATATCAGGTTGCTAAGTTTGCGTAGACCAACACCCTTAAATTGATGACTTACAATCTAGCTAGAGCAGCAGTTCCTGACCTTTTCCATCTAATCACCCCATAAGTAATAATAAGGAACGTGTTAAACCCATCTCTTCTCTTCTTCTCTATACGTATAACATTCAAAGTCTGTCTGTCTGTCTGTCTGTCTGTTCGTTCGCTTATAACTTGAGAACCAATCAATGGATTTTGATGCAGTTTTCACTGAAAGATAAAACATTTCTTCGGGAAGGGAATCATCACGTTATGACAAAAGGGAGCAGCGCAATGAGAATTTTAGTGAGACATAATGGAAGGTTCGCCGCCATAGCATAGTCGATCGTCGCGGGTTCAAACCCCGACTGCTAAAATTTGTTTTCACTTTTTATTTTTTATTATTTTGTTTTATTTTCAGAAAAAATATTATCTTTTGTAAAAAAAATATTAAAGCTGAAATTATACTTCTTGACTGAGCAAAGACCAATACCTAAAATATTTTTATTTTCAAGTGCTTAGAAAACGCAATCTCTGTGAAGCTATCGTGGATAACGGCTTAGTAAGCTGGCGTTGAAATTGTTTTTATTTTAATACACTAGATGGCGTTGCATATTTCAAAATATCGAATTTGACGCAGTCTGGCTCAAATCAACTCACGTTAAAGTTTGTCTACACTATTATATAAAGAAGAAAGATTTGTTTGTTTGTTTGTTTGTTTAAATGGGTAATATCTAGAACTAAACTCATATATACTCAATGAGATTTTTAGTTTATGATGTGGTATGTACGCCTTGCGTAGTCGTACGTATGTAGTCTTATCGTCGGGGTTTCAATCATCCACTGGTTTATGTTTTTTTTAGGAGACCTCTCAAGTTTAAGTTTATTTGATCAGTATTGATGAGTATTTTTGTAGAACATGGTGACCAGGATCTAATGACGGGACTGGGAGGTGGGTACGGGATCTCCTCAACGGATAACAGCAGACTCTTCGAGTTTGGACTTATTTTATTGGTCTTTATTAGCACTTTGGTAAAACATGGTGACCAGGGTCTGATGATGGGACTGGAAGATGGGTACGGGATCTCCTCATCGGACAACAGCAGACACTTCGAGTTTGGACTTATTCGATTGGTATTTATTAGCACTTTGGTAAAACATGGTGACCAGGGTCTGATGATGGGACTGGAAGATGGGTACGGGATCTCCTCAACGGACAACAGCAGACACTTCGAGTTTGGACTTATTCGATTGGTATTTATTAGCACTTTGGTAAAACATGGTGACCAGGTTCTGATGATAGGACTGGAAGGTGGCTACGGGAACTCCTCAACGGACAATAGCAGACACTTCGAGTTTAGGCTTATTTAGTTGATATTTATTTGCACTTTGGTAAAACATGGTGACCAGGGTCTGCTGATGGGACTGGAAGGTGGTTATGGGATCTCCTCATCGGATAATAGCAGACCCTTAGAGTTTGGGCTTATTCGATTGGTCTTTATTTGCACTTTGGTAAAACATGGTGACCATAGTCTGATGATGGGACTGGAAGGTGGGTATGGGTTCTCCTCAATGGAGAACAGCAGACCCTTCAAGTTTGGGCTTATTTGATGGGTCTTTATTAGCACTTTGGTAAAACATGGTGACCAGGGTCTGCTGATGGGACTGGAAGGTGGGTACGGGATCTCCTCAATGGACAACAGCGGACCTTTTTAGTTTGGGCTTATTTGATTGGTATTTATTAGCACTTTGGTAAAACATTGTGACCTTTGCATATTGTCGTTCAAAAAATCATATTCTTTTGTTTTCCTTATTTCCACGAAAATCTCTTTGACGCAGGCGGAGCCGCGGGCAAAAGCTAGTGTTAAAATAAAAGGTATGGTATAAAAATATGGGCATCATCAAACAGTATGATTATAATTAATGGGCTGTTACTACGATATTATCATGAGCTAATAAAAATAGATAATTTATCATGGTTTAAGAATCATCGTTTTGAACTAGCATAAAAATTTAATTGTATATTAAATGACTGGAATCCGTTTTCTATAATTCGCAAGGACGTTCCAGCCTTATTACCCCCTTTGAATAGCTCTTTTACCCCCATGGGGGTAATTACCCCCAGGTTAGGAACCGCTGAGCTAGAGGAATAATGTAGCTGCCTATTATTTAGTGAAAGAATTTTCAAAATCGTGGTTCCGGAGATTAATGACCTCCTAGAGACCTAATATATATATATATATATATATATATACCATGATTGCCACTTTAACACCATTTTAAACATCATTTGGCAGTAAATTCCATATATATATATATATATACCTGCCAAATGATGTTTAAAATGGTGTTAAAGTGGCAATCATGGTAGGCCTGCTATATCTAAATTCACAAACTTCTCTTTATAATACGAGTATTAGTGTGGATGAGTGTCCACACATCCGCTGAAGAGAACCTGTGATAAAACGACCCATTACTCCGTTATATACCAACGTATTTTCTAGTCACAACTTCATAGACAGAAAACATCGAAAGCTTCTCCAAGTACCAACATACATCTAACAAACGAGTCTTATGCCTTCGTCATTAAGGTCTATTTTCAAACATATAAGGCTTGTCACACGCTTCTAGGTTATATGTTAAGGCTCCAGCATCCGTCTAACGTCAATTACTAAGTGAAAGCTAAGTAAACGATTTTCCTAATCTGTCTTTAATGTGATCGCGATCTCGGATCACTATAATTTCATTAAATGGCTGATAAGATGGCTTATCTAGAATGGGTGCTTCATGTGGAAAATTGGAAATTATGCTGCTTCGTATTCAAGTTTTCTTAGAATTAGTTCGTTTGTTGTGTCTATGTATAAACAAAATGTTATATCATAATTAATACAATAATTTTTGGTCTATATTTATTCTCTGCGTCTGCATTTGTTATAACTTATTTTCTGTTTCAATCTATACTAACAATAAAGTAGTAAAGATAGCCGTATCTCTAATGGGCACTGAATAATTTTGCGAAATTTTAAATAATATAATTTTTTAGTATTGTACTGTAGCCAAAACCACTTTTTTTTTCTTTGTCTGTCTGTTTGTATGTTCCGTTTTAAAAGGAGAAACACTCGACAGATTTAGATACGGTTTTTTTTATTATCATCGTAGTGACAATGGTTAACATACTAGGTTTAGGCCCCAAGGGGTGTTTATAAAGTAACGCCCAAGCCGAAAACGTGGCAGAGATTGAATAAACGCGGGTGGAGACTCGGGAAAATGCTAGTACTAATAATAAAGTAGTAAAAAAGCCATGTGTGTACATTGAATATATTTGCAAAATTTTAAATCGCACAAGTTAGTACATTAGTAGATTTCGTAGCAGGATGCCTACTATCGCGCTTAGTTGACTTTTCAATATTTTCAAGTAATCAGTAGCACAATGACAACATTATGAAACCACCATATATTAGATCGCACTATGCCTACTTTTTTATTTTAGTCGCAGTTACATAGCAGTTTGACAACTTTATGAAAAATCGGATCCAACTATAGCATTAGGTCTATTTTGGTACCGTTATGTTCAAAATAATTTTCTGTTATTCCATAAAAAGTGAAGTAAGTACCAAATAGTTTACATGAGTACTTTTCTCGTGTTTATTGTTTATGTTTGACTTTGATATCTAAAATCTGTCTAAAATAGACAGGCTTGGCTGTTCCTAGATCCCACTTTAGGATCCCTGGTTTTTCTTGTCTTAGAGACAACAGAGACGATGGGTTTACGGGTTGGGCTATTTTAGTCAAACGGTGCTTGACTTTTTCCCAAATTTCTCTTCCTGCTTATAGTCAATATGTCAATGCTGTAGCAATTAAATTCCTTAATTTGTCAACTTTATCAGTTCAAATCCTAATCAATCTGTTCTGCCCGAACTGTTTTCTATTATTTCATCTCTACCTGTGCCTGTCATTATAATGGGTGATTTCAATGGCCATTATTTATCTTGGTCACTCAAAACCGATGCCTTCGAAGTGATCTTATTGATATTTTCGTTTACCTTAATATTTGCGTTCTTAATGATGGTTCTCCTACCCGACGTACTCGCCCAAATGAAAACTCTGGCAGTATCGTCGACTTATCTCTCTGTTCCCCATCTCTTTCCTCTGTCTTGTCTTGGAAAGTTCTTTCCCTTATTTATGGAACTGATAATTTCCTTATATTATTTTCCATGCCTAATCGCTCTATTTAGGTATCACAGTAATCAATCCCCTTCACTAAAATATAGGCGATGTTCTGAATTCCAAATGATGACAAATAAAATGACAGTTGCCCATTGTAAAACCTATCAAAAAATTGTGTCTTATTTAAATAAATATTCTTATTGCTAATTAAATAGCAAAACAAACAGGCTTCCAAAAACGTAAACGAGCAGAGGAAGTCGAAAATACAACAGGCAGAAAGTTTTTCTTTTGTTCATAAGCAAATTGAAACACTTACGTCCACTTCTAGCACTAACTTTCTTTCTAACTACTTCCAGTTAGTTGAAATTCTTACTTCTTCTGCTAAAAAACATATCCCTATCAAGAACCCTTCTCGTCGCAGACTTTCTCCTCCCTGGTGGGATCCTGATTGTTCTTCAGCCGTCATAAAAAAGCCAAGCTGAAAAAGTATACAATTATAACATGACAATGAACAACTTCTTATCATATCAACAAACTGATGCACAAACAAAAAGAATAAAGAAAAAATAAGGTTGTAATAAATTTTGTGAGAGTCTCCTAAGACCCCAGTTTCTTTATTTATTTATTTATTTATTTATTAAGGAGCTCCAACTGTATACTCCGATTTCAAACATATTCTTAGTTCTATACATTTGTCCTGCAGAGTGATGCAAATTATAGGAGCACACAGCCCTCACATATAAATCCGGTACAATTTTCAAAAATAATAAACCTTAATTAAACAAAATTATAAATTAATATAATATTAAATTCTTTCCATCCATCCATCAGCCTGTTTCGTCCACTGCTGGACATAGGCCTTTCCAGGATTTCGCCACTCTTGGAGGTCCTCCTGGAAGAAATGCCCATACTCACACACGCGGTTGGTGAGCGCGGTGCCGAAACCCTTGCACCAGTGACGCCGCTGCCCGTCACCAGTCTGATTTATATAACGCCCAGCAATTGGGGATGGATATACCGCCATCCATCGGTCCCAGGCAATAGTGGGCCGCCTGGTTTTTTTGCCTGAGAGCTGTCCTCTTACTCTCCCCCGAATAACTTCGGGAGGATTTCCGAGTAAGATGGTGGTACCTCCACAGTCGAGCCCGGCATTAGCTCTACCACCTAAGTTTCTTTAGTCTGGCGAAATATTAAAATATTTCGAGGGGCACTAAATATTCACAACACTTCCTCCAATGACACTGACTCTTGGTTAGATGCCTTCACCGAGAAGCTGGCTCTTTCTTCCCCTCCGATCTTGTCTCTTCTGTCTACTCATCTACCTTTTTCTCTTTCTTCTTATTCCGATACTATTATTCTTATGAACCCTCCTTTCTCCTTTTCTGAACTACAATTGACTTTACAAGGTCTCGAAGACTCGATCTCAGGTACCTCTCGATAATATTCCTCTTTCATTTCTAGCTAATACGACAAGTATTGCTACTAAGTATATTTTCCTTCATTTAATTTATTTATTTATTTAGTTACTTCATTTACGTACTTAATTGATTTTATTTTTTAATTTGTTAAGACCAACCTTTTATTAACTAGTACAATAATTATTATTTATTATTACAGTATGTAAATTTCGTTTTGACTGTACAAATTGTAGGCCACATGCATATCAAAAGCACTGATGATGTCCAAAGTAGGCATACTGCGATTAGAAAACATTATTAAGGAAAATGTTTGTCTATATGCAATTATAGGCATAGTGCAATCTAATGTATGGTGGTTTCGAAATGTTGGCATTGTGCTACTGATATTGAAAATATTGAAAAGTCAACTAAGCGCGAATGCAGGCATCGTGCTACTAAATCCATTAGTATTGTCCTGAGGCCGAAACTATGTTTTACAGTTTTTGTCTGTCTGTCTTCGTTTTAATTCGAAAACCAGTCAAAGGATTTAGATGCGGATTTTTATTATCATCTTAGTAACCCTGCTCAATATACAAGCAATAAGAGGTGTCGACAAAATAACCGGCAAGCTGAAAACTGTCAATATTTTATCTTACGCCCAAATTAATATACAAACCACACAAACGAATCCGTCCGCAAAGGCGAGTATTAAATAAAAACGTGGTTAGGTTAAGGTAAGTTTTGCCTAACTATAAATTAAACATACCCTTCATCTAAAATGATGTAGTTTAACACTATTAGAACATTAAATCTGCATACTCCTTGTCTATGGTCGAGTTGTAGAGAGCGCTCGCCAGCTATTCTGCTAACCTAGAGGTCATAGGTTCAATCCCCGTGGTGCGCATTAATTTGTCTACGGTCTACGTGCTTAGGAAAGCACGTTGAGCTGTTGGCCCACTGTGCCTTAAGTACGGCAATAGGGCTTACCACTTATCACGTTTGGGACGTACTAATCATCGGTGAAAAGTGGTACTGTGACTTACTTAGGAACACCTCTGATATCCCCTGTGTATGCTAGACAAATATTTTGACATGGAAGAATGGGCGGCCATTGGTGTGGAACACGACCTGCGGAGTTATTGTGTAACATTGTATCGGTTGACAACTACTACCCAAACACTAAATAAGTACATAGATAATAAAAACCGGCCAAGTGCGAGTCGGACTCGCGCACGAATGGTTCCGTACCATTATCCATATAAACGGCAAAAAAATCATGTCTGTTGTATGGGAGCCCCCCTTAAATATTAATTTTATTATAATTAAATTATCAATTTTTAAAGTGAATATGTAACTAAATATTGTCTGAATATTTCAAGCGTCTACCTGTTGCCGTTATCAATATCCCCTTTAATATTAATTTTATTCTTAGTATTTGTTGTTATAGCGGCAACAGAAATACATCATCTCTGAAAATTTCAACTGTCAAACTATCACGGTTCATGTATCTCATGAAAACGCCTGGTAACAGACGGACAGACAGACGGACAGCGGAGTCTTAGTAATGGTCCCGTTGGTTACCCTTTGGGGACGGAAAAAAAACTGAACTTTTAAAATTGCCTTCAATGTGTACTGTACAGTTCACGAACTGTGTGACGTCACGTTAAGTACGAACGTATCCTTATATAATCGAAATCTATGTTTTCGATGTTTGGCAACCGACTCAAAGATAATAATCTAGAGGCTGTGCGGATACACGGGCTCCGTCTCGCCACAAAGGCTGGCGCGGTGGCAGCTGCAACAGCGAGCGGCCTTAAAAAGGCGCAAATATGCTGCCTTAGGTGATGGCTGCCATGTTTGTGCCTTTCGGAGTGGAAACTCTGGGGCCAAGGGACCAGATGCGCGACGACTATTCCAAGAACCTCGCGCCTGCTCGACGCTTCTGAATTGTGTTCATTAAAGAACCCAAGGCTGTGTAGGAACACTGGGGTTGCAACGCTGAGTTTTGAACGGGTTTATCCGGGTTGCTACACTCCAAACGTCAAATATATACTAACATAAGTAAAAAAATTAAATATTGTGTATACATACCTACATAATGCAATGAATAAATAAGTTAATAGATAAATAAACTATAAATAGATATAATGCTTAAATCTGCCCATTCGATTAATCTTGCTAAGAAGAAGGGCAAGAAACTTAGCAAGTGAGATGTGATTGGTGTAGCGACACTGCGGTTTTTGAACGGTCGGTGTTGCGACCGGTGTTGATTTTAGCAACCCGGGTAGGAAACTTAACGTGTGAGTTTTTGAACGAGTATCTGGTGTTCGCCGGGCTGGGGCCTTCTTGGACAGCGGATTGTCCTCGCAATACAACGGGGTAACACCACTAGCCTGGACCCTCCCCCACACCAGCGACCTACGTAATATTTTTTATTAAGCTGTTTATTATTTTGTTTTATTATAAGTATTATTTTGAAATTAGTATTTTTTGGGAACAATTACTTATTTGCGCCGTCTGGGATTATTACTATTATTTTTCAAAATTTAGGTTTCTAATTTATTTTAATAACACCAATATGTTAAAAAATAGTGATTTAGAAAAACATTTTAAACTTATTTTTTACGTTCATGAAATAAAATTACTCTACGAGTATTTACTAAGCAATCTGCCACTTTTTTAAGGGTTCCGTACCCAAAGTGGGCCAAACGAGACCCTGTCAGACCCTTCTCTGTCAGTCTGTCTGTCCATCCGTCCGTCACAGGGGCCTACAGATTCAGTTGCTAAAGGTTGAAATTTTCACAGAATACGCGTTACGATGGCCTCTATCACGGCATTGTTTCAACTTTATTTGTTTCAGTTCTATCTTAAAGACGCTACTACATGCATGTTTCAAGTTTGGTTAGATTGTTAAATATTCTAAAGTAAAAGAACTAATATTAAAAATTAGGGCTTAGGAATTGTTTGTCGCGCTCTACCATTTTAGCGGCTTGACGCCTGCGCCTTGATGTTGCTACGACATCTATGTATATTTACCATGTTTTAAGGGATCCGTACCCATATCTTGTGGTGTTACTGAACCCTTTGTTCGCGAGTCCGGCTCGCACTTGGCCAAATTATTATTTATTTAGTTACATTCTGCAGACAGGTCGAGCAACACTTCCTCGATGTCTTCAATACTTTATCGCACACATAGCATGGACTGCGGTAACGATTGCTATACCTATCTGAAAGGTAAAATAGGGCATTTTGCGTTCAACTGTAAATGTTGGAGACAATATTTATGCAATATCAGATCGGACAGTGTAGAAACGCCCTTACAGCTCTCCATTGAGTATCTGATTGTAGTTTTATTATTATCTGAAGAATTAAAAATCATGAAATTAGTAAAGGCCCAGTCACGTCAGTTCCAGACCAAATCTCTAATAAATCAATAAATCTCATAATATTTTCCGCTTGGCGTGATTTTCATTAGTTTTTGGTATAAACACAATGTAACCCAATAAATAAAATAATTTAAATTTGTTTTCAATTCTAAATATTATTATTAGAGTGCATTACAAACCAGAAAAGATAAATTATAAACAACTGTAAAGATAAGAATTTGAAAAAATTCCTCGGGCCAGAATTCGAACCTGCGACCTCTTGTTTCCCAGACAAGCGCGCTACCAATTGCGTCACTGAGGTACTTACCTAGACCGTTGAATTTTTTCACCATACTTGTCCACCGAATATTTTTGAAACTATTTGATCTAACTAGCTTGTAATGCACATACTGAACGCTCACGAGGGCGTTATGTGATTTCACGCCTAGTTCTTAAGAAACAGATGGCGCTGTCGTCGCTACAATAATTTTTAGAGTATTCTAAGGCGATGGATTTCGCAATAAAAACATAATATTTGTCAATTCGCTTTTAAAATTTCCATTTTTTCCTGATCCCCTGCCCGCGGGCCAAATAAATTCCTGACATATCAGGAAAATTGCAGTTATCTGGTAACCCTAGTTAAGGGGCAAACTGCATGCTGTGTGATTTTTTGTGTATGCTACATTGGAATCTCTTTATTGTATGCTTCATATCATAACACTATATGTAGTACCTTGTGTTTTCCTTCAAATTGCGCTGAAAATATGTGCTGCATGCGTTTCTTTATCTAGGCAACAGCTGTTAGGAATGTCCTCAAAATGAGCAAGACAATTTTTTTTCATTTCTGTTTAGTTATTAAAGTCTATTACAAACGTCTTTAATTCTAAAATTTTAATCTTTAATGAATAGAGATTTGGAACTAGTAAATGAATATAAAAAAAAAAAATTTTTTTTTTTTCATTTACAATCTTACCGAACCATGGAAAATTTTCATACCTGATTATGAGTAGAGTATGTGTATTCTTTTAGTGCTTCACAAGAAATTTACACTCCTAAAAATATGTTAAATAAATATCTTCATTTATGTTTTCCGGAATTCATTCTTATAGATTCGTGTTATTCTTACAATCGTCCTTTCTTTCAAAATCAGCATTCCACGCCTAATTGGCTAGGAATTAGTAGAGACATGATAGTTTATTTACGATCTATTGATTAGAGGAATTGAATATGCATAACTTTCTCAGGAAGCGATAAAAACATTTAAGCAGAAAACACCAATAGTGGTACGAGCTCATTTACAACTTTGTCACATTAACAAGTTTAATGAAGCTCTTACAAAGCCCACGACTTACGAGATCAGTCGTAAGGTGACAAAGTCCCAAGATGGTAGAGCAACTGAATGGAATTAACCTACTTTCTTTGCATTGAATGCTGTTTTTCCAATTGGATAGACTTTGGAGATGTTAAGTTATGGTTAAGTTACGCTACGTTACAACATTTTTGTTACTTTTTACCGACGTAAGTATGTACTTCAAGAGAGCGTGGTTTGAAATGCATTTCCAAGAATCTTGGACACTTCTATAAGCTTTTATGAAGTTATATCACATAAAAGTACCTTAAAAGTATCATTTACAGTTAAATCTTTTATAAACTTACCTAGAAACCGGTCCACTTTTTCCTGACAGATTTCGCGTAGAAAGTGATTTTCCACATTTTCAACCGAAGTGAAATCCTGCCATATCCACAACGTTTTGGTCACACTTATCCAACTAACACTAGGAGCCATCCATAGCTTCACTTAAGTTATACCCTAAGCACACTTTACGTATCACAATGCACTTTAAAACTCGTAGCAACACTGACAGCCTGTCACAGATAACATGAAAAATAAATTCTCTGACCGAACTAAGTTTTACACAGTAACTTAAGTTAATTCTCAAGAACACAGATAACTTAAGTTCGGAAAACACAGTAACTCGTGGTATTTTTGTGCATAAGGGGTCTAGTAATGCGTATGATGACCCTAAAAGTTGGTTTAGGACTGCAAAACGCTCGGTTTCTCGACTCCGGCGCAGGTCGGTATGCGGGTGTGCTTGTGTGCGTGTACACGGATGCGGTGGCACGCACACAGATGCAGGAAGGCTGCACGGTTTTTGTCGATGTCCACGGGGCAAGTGGATTGCTTGCCCAAGTGTTGTAGCTCGCTCGGCCGATGAACTTTTCATTTAAGAATTTGAAGTCTCCTCGTTTGAAAAATTTATGCGTGAGAGATTTGTAAATAATGTACATAATTAAATCAATATATTTAATTCAGATATTAAATTGTAGTATATACTTAATAAAATAAAAATTATTTTTATTTTTAGATATTTTCTCTTTTATAATTATTAGTGTCGATTCGGTGCAACACGACCTAATTTATTTGACAGGACTAACCTTATTTTAAGCGTCCTGTCCTTGTCTTTTTGATACAGAAAGAAAAATACAGAATGCTTAAGTTTAGTCCTATCAAATACCTAGGTTAATAAAGTCGTGTTAAGCCGAATCGACACCAATATACGTATAAATATTCATAAAAAAAATGCAAATATAAGTAAGTATGTTTCTTTAAACACCCAAAACTATATAAATATATTTTTTCTATAAACATACATTATAATCACGTCTGTCTCCCAGAGGAATAAACAGAGACTACAGACTTTCTTGTACCTCTACCCCGATCCTAACATACCTCTTAGCCTCTCACATTCATCAATTTAGGCCTACAAGCCCTTCTAATAATAATTTAAATTTGCTAACTGCAAAGAATATTTAATGTCTGTGTTTAAAATGGGACAAACTGAAAATCAGATCTGTGAGTTGCTTGCATGCAACAAGCAGCATTTGCTGAGTTTGCCCCTTTTTGCCACTAGGTTGTAGTTTCTTGATTTATTTTTTCGTGTGTTTTATAGCAAATAAATGTGTTCATGTCAATGTCAGCATAAGTCATTCTAGGACTGCTCGTTCGAGCTCTATCTTCAACTTGCGCGCCATATAAACCTTCTTTAATACATTACCTTATACGCATTAGGAAAATTACTGATGAAGTTATTACTAGATTGAACATTTTACTTTCTTACTAGTTACTTTCAAAGGATTCTCTCAGACGTCATGCTGCTGTGAGGTAGAGCCGTGGATATAAACTAGAGATGTAACGAATATTCGGCAACTATTCGGTATTCGGCCTATTCAGCCATTTTTTTAAAGCCGAATACCGAATACCAAACAAAGAAAATAAAACACATTTTAATCAGAATGTATATATTTGGTAAGATGGCAGAAAAACTTGTTTTTATTCGCTACAATCTGCTATATAAATAAGTGTAAATAAAAACGCATTTTAATCAGAAAGTAGGTATATATTTGGTAAGTTGGCGGAAAAACTCGTTTTTATTTACTTATTTACTACAATCTGCTATATAAATAACTACGTAAGTATTGTTAATATTTAAAATTAATCAGAGGCAGATTTATTGAAGTTAAACATTTTCAATTGTTCGTTGTAAGAAACTTGTATTTAACAAAATCAAACACAAATTGCGATCACAAAATTAAAAAACACAAACACAGCGCGCCCGTGAACCGCACGGTGTGCTCGAAAATGAGTTTTCTTCCGCCACCCCGTCGTGCCCCCGCACCGGGACAGGGCGTAACGTAACCTGTACGAGTGTATGCGCAAAATTCACAGATCTCCCACGGTCAGTTCAGTTCAGCCTAAAGCGCCGCCGAATATTCGGTATTCGGCCAAATCACTATTCGTTGCATCTCTAATATAAACACAGTCTTTGTTGGCAGAAGAGAGCAGCTTGGGCTATTTATAACGTGAAGCACCAAGATTCAAATAAATTTATATAACAACGGTTTCTTGGAGTTTATTTACCAAGTTATTAGATGTGTCAGAAAAATATTGTTACTTTCCCCAGGCTCGGTGAGCACCACTCTATTGAAAGGAGAAACGAAAATATAAATTAGCTTCTCCAAAAATAAGATTTGCTACTCAGTAATAATTATATGCCTGTGTTAATTATACTAGGTTTATTTATACAGTATTTATATGGAAAAACACAAAAAAATATATATATTTACAACTTTCGATATATTTCGGCCCACGGTATGATATTATATATATATATATATATATATATATATATATATATTCGACTGATGACGGCCCCTTACCGTGGGCCGAAATATATCGAAAATTGTAAACATATATATTTTTTTGTGTTTTTCCATATAAATATTGTAAATAAAGGCTCAAAATATACATTTTTAAAATATTCATTTATTCTTATAATTCATACTGCAGGCTCGGTAAGAGCTCAGTATCAAGGTTCGATGACCCTTTTTCTGAAATTCATAAAATATTATTTTCGTGTTGTATAAACCCAAGCCCAGCCCTAATTCAATTACGATGGGACGTCCATATTTTATTTTGCAAAATTAGCTAATATCCGTGATATTGATCACTTACCAAGCCATCAGTATGAATTTTGTTTTAAAAATAAATTTCACCTTATATATTAAGCAGGGACTCCTGAATAAATCTTATTATAAAAACAATGATTATCTGGACAAAAATAGAGTATGGTGTTATAATAATAGTGATATTTATTATTAAATTGTTTATTTTCCCAGTGTTTGATTTCTCAAAGCCTTAACATTAATTAATGGATAAACTACTGACAATTGGTAGGGTGGCATCAGTCAAGTACCTTGGAGTTGTGTTGGATGAGAATCTTAACTTTAAAGAGCACGTACGAAACGTGGCAGGTCGTTTACGGAGATTGATTGGTGTGATGAAACTGCTACGAAATAGTGCGGACCGAGCAGTTTTACGACTTGTCTATTTGTCTTTGTGTCAATCAGTAATTTCCTATTGCATCACTGCGTGGGGTAGTTGCGCAAAGTCAACTCTTATAATATTGGAGAGGGCTCAGAGATCGGTCCTGAAAGTTATGCTTAGGAAACCTTTCAGGCATCCAACAAAAGAAGTTTTTGGTGAAGCTCAGGTCCTTTCTGTAAGACAGTTGTATATACTGAGAGTTGGACTTTCCCACCATAGAACTGAATTAAGAGAATGTAGCCAGAGTGTTGAAACTGGGCGGAGACATCGAATGAATGTGAATACTCCCTTAGTCAAGACACAATTTGCAAAGAGATTTAGTTGTTTTTCTTTCCCATATATTTACAAACAGGCTTGTAAATATTGCAATCTCAGAAGCTGTAGTGTCTGGGAAGTGAAGCAAAGAATAACTAAATGGTTACTTACACTTAACTATGACGCTACCGAAAAAATATTAGAAATACAAAAATAAAAATAATCTTTTTCAATATGTTGTATATCATATCGAGTATGTATTATTTACTATAAAATTATATAAATATATATATATATTCTTTTTCTTTTGTAATAAATGTAATAAATTTCAAGATTTAATTAAAATGTTAAAAAAAAAATGGTAATGACAAAAATCTCGCATATTATAATTTAATTCATCATCATCATCATTTGATAAATTTTATTTAATTTGGCCTTGCAAATAGAAAATGTATTTGATTTCAATTTAATTTTAAGATAAATTTCTTGTAGTATACTTCTTTGTACATCTAGCCCATTTGTAACAATTTTTGCAAATCTCTGTTAAGACTCCCGCGTTTCAAGCTCGACTTAGTTTGGGGTCTGTTATTAAACGGGTGAAATTAATTCAACGCTCAAACGTACAAGCTCCACTTTTTTACTACACTGTCTGCGTACTGTGTACAACTACTTCCGCATGATAACAGGATTATTATATTTTACGCTACCCACCTATATTTTTGTTTTTTGTGTACTGATTATTTGTTTGTGTTTGGGTCTGTAATTTCTTATTTTTCTTTTGCATTTGCATGTACTTTTGAGAAAATAAATGTTTTTGTATTTTGTATTTTGTATTTGTATTTTTGTATTTGTAACTATAAAAGTTATCTCTAGAGTGTCTCTCATATAAGACTACTTATATAAGACAGGTAGACAATAGACAATTTTTTTCTTTCTCAGGACATAAATTCCCCGTTTTGTATGTTTTATCTCTTTAAACGTACCAAACTTTGTAAAAAATTGAATATTATATTTTAAAAAGAAAAGAGGAGATCTTGCTAAGTTTCTTGTACTTTTTTGCCAAGACTAACCGAGTGGGTGGAGTTAGGCATATATCTATTTATTTTTCGTTTTTGCATTTATTTTAAATTTATTTATATAGGTATACCAACTTCGTTGTATTTATTGCATTTCATTTATTATTTATGCAAGTATATTTAATTTCAACAGATGTCCCTTTTATTTAAATTCTTTTATTATTTATCTATGACATACGAGTATCTTATTACAAGTTAATTTTTTTTTAATTTAAGTAAACCAAAACTTTTATTTATTTTTATTGTCTTTTCCGTATTATATTAAGAACAAGTGAGTGCTTCTTAGTTAATTTTCCTATATTGCATAAATAAATAAATATATTATACATATAGCTAAATTACATTACTTACACTGCAATATTTCTATACCAATATTTCTAAAGTTACTTTGTGTAAGTAACTCATAATTGTTACATTTTATAATTCAGTTTACTTTTCACTTTTCCAGCTGCATTGTATTGGATCTAAGCCGATTTTTTCTGAAAGCTGCTGGTCGATGTCCCGCTAGCAAGACTCTTAAGCTCCAATTCTGTCTCTTTCCCTCCTACCTCTACTCCATACTAAAGACAGAGACGGCAACACCTTTTCTTGCTCCACCAAACGTTTGCACAACTTGAAGAGGTAGCATCAACGGCATGTCCTGGTATACCAGGGCAGACCTTATTACCGCTACACAGAGGTTATAATCCAATACAAAAGGGTGACTTGTTCCCGGTTGGGTGTACTACTCAGGAATTATAACGACTATCCGCATGGTCGCTTTGCAAGAAAGTGACTGGTTTAAAAATGCCTCCAAATTGTAGGGTTTTCCTTAGAAAATAGTCGTCATTTTTCTTGGGCGGGTTGGCAATGCTATGGTATCGTTCTTAATAAGGGATAGCGATGTTACAAGAAAGAGTATAGTCCGGCTACTTAAGACATAGCTTTTAAAAGTTAAAAAGGCGATCCACAATATACAGAATAAGACACAAGAA
This sequence comes from Ypsolopha scabrella, assembly GCA_910592155.1. Lineage (NCBI taxonomy): Eukaryota > Metazoa > Arthropoda > Insecta > Lepidoptera > Ypsolophidae > Ypsolopha > Ypsolopha scabrella. The sequence goes on from OU342982.1 coordinate 18,797,058, forward strand.
CAGCCTTTTTTGGATATGGTAGTCAACAAATTGAGTAAAATAAATTCTAGTATTTCCAGCAAAAAGAAAAAAATTGAGACAACACACTAAAATAGAAGATCCCTGACAGAATCAGTAATAATTTCTTATGATATTTTCATTCGATGAAACTTTTCAACACACTTTAATATAATTTTAACGGGATTCGTTGTATAAAATATCAAAACAAGGCAGTCAAGCAAAGGTTACAAATGATTAAAATATTTTGAAAACATAAAAATCAATCAATTAAATTTTCTCAGTTTTGGATTTCTATATTACAACATACTCAGATAAATGAGTTATTATTTACTAATATTAAGACAGACAGTACAGATCAAACTGAAGTAGCCGCACTATACAGAGACAGACACCAGATCAATTTGAGGTTGTCCCAACTAAAGGCTATAATTTGTAAAACTGTTGATTTAAATATAAACAGTTACGTAATATTAAATGCGTACTTAAGCTTTTTTGTTGAATTCTTACAGAGCTTTAGTTAGCGTGTGTGTCGAGCATGTCGTATTAAGATATTTAAATTTTTATAGGAGTTTTAGTTGCCATGAGGTTTTGTACACAATAATTTTGTACTAAATATCTTTATTAATGTTCATTATTTTGGTATATCGTGCGCCATTTTAGGTCAGAAACCTTGCTCTACGTTAATGATGGTTATTGGGAAAAAAATTTGAAGAGCCCTGTAATATTTGTAGTTATAGTTAGTATAAAATTTCAAATGATTTGAAATTTTTGGCTTGAAAAGTATTTTATATAAATGTACTTTATTCAGAAATCCTACTTAAAAAGAAAATGAAATATTTAAAGATAAACGGACACAGAATTACCTTTTGCGTTTCATAAAATCTTTAATAAGATTTTCGACATAATCAAAAGCACTAATTTTAACAATTTCCCGAATTGAAAAGTTTCCCCGTTTTTGTTAGGGTCAGTTAACCCGGGAAACACAGAAAACCATTAATTTGACGTATCAGAAACCTTAACATCAGCAATTTATTATTTATATTTTATTTGATTTGTGCATACAAGCTGGCGTTTAGAAAACATTTAGAAATAAAAAGTCTATGTAAAATAGAGTGTTAATTTGAATACCTTTTTCCTTAAAAATTTGCTACTTGCAAAGAATATTTAACGTCTGTGTATCTGTACAAAATGGCACAAACTGAAAACCAGCGCTGTGAGTTGCTCTCAACAAGCAGCATTTGCTGGGTGTGCTCCTTTTTGTCACTTAGTTGTTGTTTCTTGATTTTTCTTCTGTATATTTCTTTTTTATGACAAATAAATATTTTCACATATAAGAGAATGTTCTACCCATGAATATGATACGCCTGCCCAGCGTGTGTGAGGCCAAGAGTGGCGAAATCCTGGAAATGCCTATGTCCAGCAGTGGACGAAACAGGCTGATGGATGGATGGATAGGGCCAACCCAAAATCCTGAAAAAAATCATCCGTCTCATACATTTCGGCCGAATACATATTTAATTTTTCTGTGGAACAGCAAATTTTGTTTTCATAGAGCTGTTCTCTTACCCTCTCACGAATAACTTCGGGAGGGTTTGCGAGTAAGATGGTGGTACCTCCACAGTCGAGCCCGGCATCAGCTCTACCACCCAATCAGCCCCATATTCAATTGGCCCCATAGTAAAAGTTATTCCTAATAATGGGTAGAATGCCTAAAATCCTGTTTATTCACCACAGCAATACTAAAAGGGCTAGACTTTGAAAAAATAGAGCAACAGTTTCCCTTGCCATCTGCTTACAAAAGAAATGACACGTAAACAATACCAGAAATCAAAACAGCATTTTATTACAACAATAAATAAATCATAAAGTCCATAAACGACACTCAAACCGCACGAGACCTTACCTTTCAAATAATAATATAATAAAAGTAAGGGAACATTCCTTTAAATCCTCAATCTCTTTCTAACACGGCCCTAAACCTCACGTGAGAAAGGGACAACTGAATCGAAGGAAGTCGCTCCTTATCGTTCATACCAAGAATAACTGGACATAGACTATTTAAAGAATGTAGAAGGACCCTTTTGATAAATGCGTTCAAGGTATTCGGGCTATGCTGTCTTGTAGAAACTTTTTTTTCATGTTCATGTTTTGAAGGGTATATAAAAAATGACGGTATTTTTATTACGTTCATTGTGAAATAAATATTCCATAATAAGGTGGCTTTCGTTTGTGCAGCCAAATTCATACTGGTGACTCGGTGAGTGGTCAGGGCCAAGGTTCCGTTATGCTTTCTGTGAAAAACGCAAAATAAAATTTTTACTTCCTTGGTAAGTCCACATTTGGTACGAATGCTTTTCACCGACGATTATTACGTCTCAATCGTGATGGGTGGTGAGACTTGTCGCCGTACTTCGTTCGTCGTTTGCACCGCGGAGATTAAACCCATGACCTCGGGGTTAGAAGACTAGCGCTTTACCATTCGGCTTCAGAGGCGGTGCTCGGCCACATAGGTGGTGCTCGGCCACAGAGGCGGTGCTCGGCCACAGAGGCGGTGCTCGGCCACAGAGGCGGTGCTCGGCCACATAGGTGGTGCTCGGCCACAGAGGCGGTGCTCGGCCATAGAGGCGAGTACAACTTTTTACTATATTATTTTTAATATTATACTATCTTAGATGGACAGGTATCGTTAAATGATACCACCTAATCTACTGAACAACTTTCCCAGAGAAACACAGATATTCAATATCACGAAGTCCTGCAAAAACGCGCCACACACACAAAACGTGCTATTTGCACACGTCACTACAACAACCATAGCCAAACGGACTCGCTTAGATATATGAGGAAATTAAATATTATTTTCACGTTACCAATAATTTTGAAAACCTATTCTGAATTTTGTATGGGCATAGCATAGCCATTTTATTTTTCACAAGGGCTCGCTCTGCCCGCGTATATCCTATCTCTGCCCAGTTTTCGGGTTGAGCGTTATTTTATGAACACTCCAGCCAGACCAATGTTACTTCGATAATAATAAAAAAAACTAATTCAAATCAGATAGACAAAAATTAAAAAAGTGGTATTGGCCTCAGTACAGTACAAATAATAATAACCAATTTCATTTAAAATTTCTCAAAAATATTCGATGTACAGACTTTTACTACTTTTTTATTAGATAGTGGTAGATACCCGTAGGTATGTGTTGTTCGCTATGATTATGTGGTTTTATTTAATTTTATTACCTGTTGAGCTTCTTTTCCGGTATTAATAAGACCACAAACATGTAGAAAATAGTATAGTGAAAATCAATATACCTATATGTAGTTCCCAAAGTATTCTTTCTCATTACTCTGTCCTCCATAATCGTGACGTCATGCGCCTACGCAGATCGAACTTAATCATTAGCACAATTAAAACATTCCCCCCTCTCCCTCTCTCCCCGTCCCTTACCCCTTCCTTCCCCCAAACTGACCCTTCCTCTGGAAGTGTCGTCGCCTTACATCCTGCAGGCTTTTGCGAGACGATATTTTTGGTGATTTTATTTTATTCAAACCACCTTTTTATTATATAAGGTGACATTAATTTATGCAGCCAAATTTATACCGGAGGCTTGGTGAATAATTGTTATAACAACAGATTATAACAATTAATCACTTTTTGCTCATTTCGCTAAATAAAATGTTGACCTCCCATAGTAATTGACTTTGGGCACGCTTGCGTTTGTAGGGAAGACGTAAAACATAATTGAAGATTTTACAAAAAAGGGTAATCTAACATTGAATTTAAGGCGAGGCATTGATAACCTTTTAATTTCAAATCGCTGCCTTAGGGGAGTGGAGTAAGGGGGACTTATTCCATACAAATATGCGCTAACTAGCTTATGCCGTAAGGTCGTATGCGGCAAAACAGTATTTTTCATTTAAAATGACAACTATAAGTAATTTAATAAATTCAATCGGCCATATTGAAGTGTATTTTTAGACTAATTTAAATAAAAAACTTAGAGGCTTCATTCGCTCCCGTTTGTCAGTAAAATAGAAATCTCTGTTTTAAAAGAGGTATTCTAAATTATTTTTTTCTGCTTTGAAAATTAATCAATCGACTAAATCTTTGGGCAAAATGATGTCAATTAAATGCTTAATCTAGTCTAGTATATAAGTTGGTAATTACATATGTTTTTTTATTGCTGAGAAAAATGGAGATCCATGTCGCCAAAATTTTGTGGCGTCGCCTTAAGTACTTACTGATGAATCTTCAGTATGAATTTCGCTGCATAAATTAATGTCACCTTGTATTTATACAAAGGCCCAAAATTTAATTATTTTATAATATTGGACTTTGAACAACTCTCCGTATAGTATGAATAGATTTCCGTTTATTAACTTTGTCCTAAAAACAAATCAAGTGCCGGTAAGTCTTGCACCCTGAGGGTTTCGTAGCAATCTAATAAGTTGGTAGACATCAAATTTCATCAAAAGCTACCAACTAATTTTCCCATTTTGTTTGATGTAGGTAAATGCAACCGAACTGGTAAATTAAGTTGGTACTAATTTTTCATAAAATTTTAGTATTAGTTGTACAGGAAATACATGAAAAAAATTCATTTTTTTGATTTTTTTGATCATGGAGCTCTATACAACGAAACCCCAAATGTTAGCGTAATAAAAAAAATGCAGTTTTTATGTATTGGACCTCTTCCCCTAAAAATAATCGGACTGAATTAAGTAGTTCATATTTCAATTAGAAGTTAAAGTTAAGTGACATACGGACAGAGGGACGCACAGCCGCCGACGAACAGCAAAGTGGCATTAATAGGGTTCCATTTTGCACTTTGGGTACGGAACCCTAAGAATGGCGATAAAGTATAACTGATTGATTGAGTGATTAAAGAATAACAATTTATCGTTCTCTATAATTTGCAAGGAAGCGCACGCGCCCGTTGATGTCTTTTACTCACGCACTATTACTTGCACAGTTTGTAGATGGGAGATTTGTTACGCTTTTAACGTTTTTGAACATTGTTTTAAGAAATTGGTTTTATTTATTAGTAACGGTTGTTTGGCTAGTTTTCTGGATTGTTGGGACTCTAGTAACAAACATTTTGCTTATTTACATAGTCTAGGAGCAGTGGCGTGCATATAAATTTTTGCTGCAAAAGCAATGTGAAGGTCAGGTTTAACAATAAAAAAAATATGAAAAAATTTAAATATTACTTTGAAAAATCATCAGCCAGGGTAGCTACTGTCTATACAGGATGCAAATGCAAAGTCAAGAATCCCTTTAGGGTATGAAAGTATACACGATTCTGATGTCATTACGAGGAAAAAAAATATACCTTGAATTTTCAACAAAAATTCCATAATTTTTCTACGCAATGGCTACGCAGCTCACCGGCCTCCTCACACGCCTAATTGCACCCCGCAACCCGCACCCCTCGTCCGAGTGGCCAGCGACCAGTGAAGGTGTCCACGCGATTAGTGTATTTTGAGTAAAGGAAATCGTCTTATTATGGGGTACTGGTACTTTATTTAGAGATCCCAGTATTTAAAATAATATCTTTACCGATCATACTAACACACCCTTAAAGGATTCTTGCCTTAGCTTTTACACCTGGTACAATACCATTTAGTAAAACTTTCATACAACTTTTTGTTTTCAAAGTATATTTTCGTGCAACCATTTGAAATACCTACCAAGCGATTTTTAGTGTAAAAAGCGATATAATAACAATATTATGACTTAATGGCGCGCGACCTTGTGACAATTTAATTAATATTATTAATATTAATAATAATCTTTAACTATTGATTTAAAGATATCAGTGCTGGCTTCACTTCAACTTCTTTAGATCTGGCAACAATTACTGCAGATATGTATTGCCAGCAATTGCAAACAATGATGGAAAATATTGGAAAAGCTCGCCGTTCAACGACCGAGACTGGTCAATTGCTCTAGCCCACTAGCTCCAGGACAACGCTCGACCACACGCTGCACGACAAACAGTCGCCAAGTTAGAGGACCTACGACTGGAAACACTGTCACCCACCTTTCTCTCCAGAGCTTGCTCCAACTGATTTCCACTTTTTTCGGAGTTAAGACAACTTATTGCACGGAATAAAGTTCAATTCTGATGAGGCAGTCAAAACCGCCTTTAAAGGATTCATTGATTCTCACTCCCAGTTTTTTTTTTTTTTAAAGGAATTAATAAACTTACCGTAAAATGGCGGAAATGCATCGATAACAATCGATTATACTTCAAATGTAATTAAATATACACTTATAATATTTTATTGCTTTACTTTTACAATAAAAACAGTAATTTAATAAGTAGGGATTAATTATACAAGGTGACATTAATTTAGGCAGCCAATTTTACATTGAAGACTCGGTAAGTGCTCAGTAAGAACGTTCGATGACCCTTTTTGTGAAATTCGTAAATAATTTTTTCATGTTTCTACAAACGCAAGCCCAGCCCCGAGTCAATTACATCAATCAATCAATGACATCAAGATTTTATTTTGGCAAATTAGCAAAAAGTGTTATTGATCCGTGATACTAATACCATAATAAGCCTCCAGTACATCTTTCTTTACTTTTCATATTATAATCTAAAATTTAAATAACAATTTATGTCTAAACTAAACAGCCTCCAGTATGAATTTCGTGGCATAAATTAATGTCACCTTATACTGCACATATCTGTAGGTCCGGTGAATAACTAACTTTATCTTCTCATCTGACATTTTTTTTTCTTCAAATTTTTTATTGTTATTGTATTTCATGATTTTTTTATGTATCATTTTATTTGAGTAGTGACATCATAGTAATTTTTACAATTTGCTTGCAAAGACGAAACGTTAACCAGACTCTACCTACCTTCTTTTATTATTATTTTTTCTGTTTTAAGTCATCGAACATGTAATTTTATAATTAACGTATTTTATAATTGTATTTAATGTTTTTCTTTATTGTTTTCGCCTGAAGATGTCGATAAATCGAGGAAACCGGTAGTGTGATCATCCTTAATTAAATAGGTACTAGTGGAACAACGTACAAATAATTTCAATTTTTTTCTATTTTGTAAAAATGTTCCATCAAGAAGTGACAACATACAGCATCAATCTTAATAATCAAACTAACTTTAGCTCGATTTAGGTCCAAAATTAGATTTTTTACCACTGCTCCGTTTTTTTCTCTCTACAAAATGGTTTAGTTATATGAGGTCCTACAATTCCAAGTGAAAAAATTTCAAGAGGTGATTGAGTACTGCTAATAGACCACTTTCCATCGAATTTTGTTTTTTTTTTTGCGCCAACTTTTTTTTCAATTTTCTATAGAAATTCAATCAGCTGATTGAACTTTGTACTGAGAAGTGAGAAAATAATTTGAGCAAAAAACATTTTTTTCTTCTGGAATGTGACCAGTTAACGATACACAATCTACCCTAGAAATATTTTCACTTATTATTGTAGGACCTTATATATCCATCCATCCATCAGCCTGTTTCGTCCACTGCTGGACATAGGCCTTTCCAGGATTTCGCCACTCTTGGCGGTCCTCCTGGAAGAAATGCCCATACTCATACCTTATATATATATTATACCTTATATATTATAAGACTTTATATTTTCTTGCTCGAGATGTTTTCTTTCTATACTTCAAACCGTTAATAACAGTTCCAAATAATCAAAAAGCACAAGAATTTGTGTATAATTTTCTCTTTTTTCTCGTTGCTAAGCATCTCGGGAAAACTTGGCTACGACGTCAAGAAAACAAGTTATTACTCAATCATACTATTATTGTTTTCGTCAACATCCAAGAAACTTATTTTGCTCTTACTATGGTCGAAATACCTAATTAAAATAAATAGAAGCAATTTTCGTGTAATTAATAAGAAAATAATCTCTTAACCCCAGCGCTCCCATGTGTCCATATGTAACAAGTATTATTTTCTGAGACCGTAATTAACAAGCGTCCTAAATAAACATGTTTACGGTTGAAACAAAGTGTAGAGTAAACACGGCCGCACATCTCGCTAGATTTGTGAGCCTTTGTCAAACGCTTGTGACTTTCTGTGTGGCAGACATGTTAAAAGTCCATGACTTTCCGTCATTTATTACCCGTCCTTATAAAATATTTACAGTGCTCCCAAAGTTATAATGCGCATAGAAATCTATAGCTGAGCGACCGGACGTACCACGTGACCTTACTGCTTGTATAGAAAGTGTAGGGAAATACGAACTTTGCCGAACACTGGCGAAGATTCGTATGAGCATTATAAGTTTGGGAGTACTGTAAATCTGAACATTTTATTTATTCTGAACTCGCAACGGCTGATTATGTTCTGTTTAGGTTGCGTTTAGTTAAGCTTATGGGGTGATTCTCCAACTTTGTTGCAAAATTGTAAAAAAGCAGCGGGTTGTGTCAACTGCAAATTATTTAAATGGATACTTCTTAAGTCGCCTCTTTACTCAATCAAAGAGGAAGGAATTAATGGCGACCATAGATATAATAATTTGTCAGTAAGGGCATCGCAATCACTAAAGCCGATTCTGAAGGCTTTAATTTTAGTTTTAGTGTTGTCAAAACTAAAAATGCGTCATTCCAAAATAGATCTTTAGTGTCAACAACAGGGCTTTACTACTCTGGAAAAATGTAAGTTTTGACAGCACTTAAACTAAACTTAAAGCCTTTAGAATCGACTTTATTGTCAACAAATGCGCAGATGAAGTCAATAAGCTTATCACAAAGTTCTTTTCACGAAAGAACAAAGACAAACTCCTGTCAAAGTACTTTTATTGTCAACTAAATACGAAATTGCGGTATTTATTTCGTGCGGTTTGTCCCGGAGGGACGTGCAGGTTCTGAACATTCCCCTGATAGCCGTTCATTAATTAACACTTTCCGACACTGACAGCAGGATAGTATACAATTTTCAAAGAGTGTGACAGAGATGGCATTAGAACCCGTGGCGAGACCCTTAATTTATGAACGCAGCCCTTATTAAATTATTCTCGGCTATAAGAAACACCTTGAAAATATTTTCCAAAGTCAAGCGTCAAGTCTTAGAATAAAGTTGGCAATTCCTTGGAAACCGCTAATGTTATTTGTATGGTTCTTGCACTAAAATACAAAAAAAGTATAGCTTACAAAACTCATTACAGTTAATAAATAAAAACTAGATATTTTGAGAGCGCGTGGCGTCAACGTTGCCGTAGACGGCAAGTTTCGGAGCAGTCGATTACAAAATCAAAAGCAAGGTTTTAACGTTCATTTTGACTTTGCTTAAAATATCTCAAGGAGGCTACAAGGGCCTAGCTCGGTGCAAAATTCACAACTTATGATTGTTTTTCTTGTTATTGAATAAAAAGTACTAAATAAATGTGATGTATGGCAGTTCGTGACCATAATTTAATGTCAATTAGGCTTTTCACCAAAATTTGGTAATTTTATGCATTGCGTTGTAAATGAATGTCCACACCAACTTAAAACACACTTTTAAGCTTGTATGGACATTCACGCTAACTATAATCCATTAAGGGACGCAATTCTGCTAAAAACCCCTGATTATTATTAAACAATAGTCGAATAATAAGATGAACCTATTTTATTTCATACATTTTATTTAAGAATGAGATAAACAACCATAGGTTATGCATTTTGCACTGACTCGAAACGTTCCCCCTTAAAGATTCATCTTGCAGAGAGGCAACTAGAAAGATGGTGGAATTGGTAGGTCAAAATTAAATCTTTCCGCATATTAACAAAACCCTAAAAACTCAAAACAAGTTGTGGTAAACAAATAGGCTCCGTCATTTCCGTGTCTATTAGAGCATCCTGTATGCAAATACGAGTCACTTCCCTGGTCACATGCTTTGTCTCAGTTGTTACTCAACAATCCAATGTGTTACGTAACAGACAGGACCGGTTGCATTGAAAGTTGCAACAAACAATGCATTCAACGTTGTAACTCAAGTTACTGGGCGAATGTTACTCAGTGGAAGTTTCTATTGGTCTTTGACCAAGAAATGAATAATGAATAATCATCATAATATTAAAATAAGACAAAATAATAAGTAAATAATATTATAGCAAACCCAAAAAAATATATAAATAAATGAATGGTAGAAGGTATGCAGGTGGTAGAGCTAATGCCGGGCTCGACTGTGGAGGTACCACCATCTTACTCGGAAATCCTCCCGAAGTTATTCGGGGGAGAGTAAGAGAACAGCTCTCAGGCAAAACCAGGCGGCCCACCATTGCCTGGGACAGATGGATGGCGGTATATCCATCCCCAATTGCCGAGCCTTATATAAAACAGACTGGTGACGGGCAGCGGCGTCACTGGTGCAAGGGTTTCGGCACCGCGCTCACCAACCCGCCTGCCCAGCGTGTGTGAGTATGGGAATTTTTTCCAGGAGGACCGCCAAGAGTGGCGAAATCCTGGAAAGGCCTATGTCCAGCAGTGGACGAAACAGGCTGATGGATGGATGAATAAATGAATGAATAAGACAAAATAACAAAAAAACATATTGTGAAGACATGTATCCTCGAGGGGTAGTCAGAGATGTTTTCACACATGGTCTGTCACTCGTACACCTTCTTTTCACGGATGATTTGTACGTCCTAACGTAATAGCCTTTTCCTTCACCATTCAGAGTGGTAAGTAAACAAACACTATACGTATAACTATTCAAAAATTTTACGTCTTCGAAATTTAGCCCCGCCCCGTTGGCCTCCCGTTTATAAACGAGGAGGACGATCAGATGAGGCATCGCTAGATTATATTGAAAAAGATAGATAAAGATAGATAAATATAATATATATATATTTTGTTATTTATTCATTTTTGTTTTACAAAAGTTGTTCTGTTTTTTGTGTGTTATTTGTTATGTTATGAATGGTATAACTGGAACTGCTAACCCAACTTTAAAACATGGGCATCCGCTGAAAATCAGCGTCGTGGCCGTAGCTGCGATATTATGCTGAGCGGAGACCTTTTTGGTATCATTTAGTTTTTAAGTAGTTAGAATATTTTATAAGATGTTTTGTTAATACAACTAGGTAAAAGTCTTGAGTAATTTCTGGTACCAAATAAACATTTTTTCTTTCTTTCTTCTTTCTTTCTTTCTTTCAAAAAAATCTAGTAAATTATCAAAATCTAGGTCCAAAATACAGGTCTTACGAGAGCTAGCCCGCCGGCGCTTAGCTGTGACCTACTGGGGGAAGTTATTTATGTACTAGACTGAAAGTTAATAATTCGCATTGTCTCCTTATAAGGCTGGCTTAGTGTAGGAAACCGGCTTATTTGGTCGTTAGAGAAGTTAGATTCAATAACTTGGTTAAGGGTTCGGGCAAAAACCTCTATTGCATTCACTGTCTGCGGAATTATTAAAAACTTCTAGGAGTATTGAGCAAAACTTGGTACGTAGCTAAAAATTCAGTGAAGGAATACAAAATCTAATTTGGCTAAGTGCGAGTCGGACTCGCACACAAAGGGCTTCGTACCACCACATACTACGGGTACGGAACCTTAAAAACATAGCGCCATATATCAGCCCACCAATAATCTCCGTACAAAAAGGTTACTCTTACAATTTGTGAGTCGTGATAGAGGATATAGTAACACGTATTTTGTTAAAATTTAAACTGTCTACTTATTACGGTTGAAGCTGTAGACCCGTGTGACAGATGGACAGACAGCGGAGGCTCAGTAATAGGGTCCCGTTGGGCACCCTGCAGGTACGGAATCCTAAAAATTTTACTTGAGGTTTTGTAAGCTTTTATAACGGCCAGTGTTCTAATTAAATTAATCATATTAAATTTTAATTATTCATCCCGGTGATTTTAGTGCTATGAATCAAAGAGGAAGTGCTGAGAATTGTAGAGGAAGAAACATGTTTGGTAAAAACCATTGAAAACAGAAGACGAAAGATGAAAGAACACTTGATTCGACATGATAGAAGGACGGATCAAGAGGTAAAGAGGAAGAGGTAGGCCTAAAGACGTACCTACTTTACTGAAGTGAAGTAGAGAGATAACGCTATGTCGTATCAAGAGGTCAAATTATTAGCAGAAGAAACAGAAGAATGGCGGTAACTGCACAAACAAGAGCGTAAGAGATAGATAGGGTCAAAGATATAACTATTAATCTGTTGGATTGGTTGGAGCCACTATCTCGACTGCGATCTATTGTTTTAGCTAAAGATGGTTAAGATTACCACTACAAATACTGCAAAAAATATTGAGGAAAACTATCTTACATGGTTTATCCATGAGCCTTGTTCATCCACTGCTGGATATAGGTCTTTCCAAGATTTCACCACATTGGCGGTCCTCCATGTCCATGCATAATAACACACGCTAGGCAGGCAGGTTGGTAAGCGCGGTGCCGAAACCATTCACACTAGTGACGCCGCTGCCCGTCACCAGTCTGTTTTGTAAAAGGTCCGGCAATTAGGGATGGATATGCCGCCATCAGTGGGTCCCAGGCGATGGTGGGCCGCCTGGTTGTGCCTGTCTGCAAGCTGTCCTCTTACTCTCCCCCGAATAACTTTGGGGGGGTTTGCAAGTAAGATGGTGGTACCTCCACAGTCGAGCCCGGCATCAGTTCTACCACCTAATCAACAATCTCAACATTACGTAACACATAGGTCTTAGACCATTTAACACGGAACCTGGCAAAGCGCGACTCTTAGTACTGAAATTATTCTCCCGTTTTCCACGGGAGGGGAGGTAAACACGCACAGTACACATTTACTCATTTACGCACACTCCTGCGAATAATTGATATGTCACACTAAATCAAAAGCTGCAACGCAAACACAAAACGCGCACACAAGCAAACTTACATGAACAAATTGTTCATGTACTTCGGCAGAGGGGGATATGTGCGCTTGCCTAGTCCCGTTTTATATAGTCTAAGCATCAAGTCGATAACTGAGAACACTATATATATGTTCATACAGTTTCTCACACTATGTATATGTCGCAGGCATTTGGTTAAATTCAGTGACTTAAAATGGCTTTTGGTATAAATGGTGGTCATAAAAATAAAACCAAGAATGTTAGGTATGGTTATGGTAAGCTACCACCTCTCTTCTGCCTGATTTAACCAAAATAAACCGGGTGTATTTGTATCTTGTTCGATGGTCGATGAATTTATTGTGCGGAAAAAGTAAATGAAAAAAATACCCGGAAGTCCTCGCTAACCGAGCGATTGCTCTAAAAACTAAGCCATCCAGTTTTCAACGCAACCTGCGAATTTACCCACGTGCTTTCCCATACCGCAAATACTTGCTTATTGAGCCAGTTGGTGTCTAGCTAGAGGGACATCTCGCTAACAAGGCGATTGCTCTACCATGACAAGGTTCGAATTTCGGTCCAGAGCTCCTCTTCTCCATATTTGCTTTTCTGCTTTTCTATACCGCTATTATATAATTTTATTTTTTTATCTCCTTGCGATGGATAAATCGCCAAGTAATTAAAATATAGAAACATATCTCTATCATAGTTTCGATAGGGGTAATGAGTATTCTTTACTACCCGATGCTGTAACAAGTGACGATAGGGCATAAAAGTCTTAGACCCGTCTTGAACACACTAGCGCCCTCTAGACGCCAAGTGGCTCACATGGTTAAATTTGCAAGTTGTGTTGAGAACTAGATAGCTCAGTTGGTAGAGTAATCGCCTGCCTAGCGAGAGGTCCCGGGATCGAATCCTGGTTGGCTCCTCACGTCCAGATTTACTTTTCTGCTTTTCTATTCTATACCGCAATAATGTAGTGTTAATTTGTTATCTCCTTGCGACGGATAAATCGCCAAGTGTTCAAAATACAGAAATGTATTTCTATCAATGTTATAATATAACTATATTATAGTATCGCATGGCCCAGTGTACCAAAGCGATTCCAGCAGAAATAATATTGTCATTTTCAACATCATTATAAAGAGCTACAAATTGAGACTAATTAGAGCTGAAACAACGACACGGCACGTACAGAATGCCAACGACTTTTTAAACAGAACAAATTATTGTAATAATTGAGATCGTAATCGCTCTTAGTTGTAAAATTGTTTAAAGGTCTGATTTAGGGTTCCGCACTCGAAGGGTGCCAAACGGGACCCTATTACTAAACCTCCGCTGTCTGTCCGTCTATCACAGGGGTCTACAGATTCAACCAAATTTTCACAGAATACGTGTTACTATAGCCTCTATCATGACATGACATGTAAGAAATCTCGAAAAAGTTGCATTATTTAATCGGTTTTGGCCCTTATTTAAAGCCTTACTTAAAGACACAGATACAGGTTTTAAATTTAGTCAGATTGTAGGACAAAGTAAAACATAAAATAATGAAAAGTAGGATTCCGTACGCAGACGGCCTCAAAGTTTTTGTCAGGTGCTTCCATTTTAGCAACTTGTTTTTTGTAACCTAGATGTCGCTTAGGAATTATACTGTTGTTATTTACAATATTGTTTTTAGGGTTCCATTAAGGGTCCGTATCTGTATTAAGGGTCTGTAGGTGGTAGAGCTGAAGCCGAGCTCGACTGTGGAGGTACCACTATCTTACTCGCAAATCCTCCCGAAGTTATTCGGGGGAGAGTAAGAGAACAGCTCTCAGGCAAAACCAGGCGGCCCACCATTGCCTAGGACCGATGGATGGCGGTATATCCATCCCTAATTGCCAGGCCTTAAAACAGACTAGTGACAGGCAGCGGCGTCACTGGTGCAAGGGTTTCGGCACCGCGCTCACCAACGCGCCTGCCCAGCGTGTGTGAGTATGGGCATTTCTTCCAGGGGGACCGCCAAGAGTGGTGAAATCCTGGAAAGGCCTATGTCCAGCAGTGGACGAGACAGGCTGATGGATGGATGGAAGGGTCCGTATACGGCTAGATGCCCAACTTCAAATGAGCATATCACATTGTGTAACTTGGTTAATCAGTATAATAAAAATAATGTAGACAGTAGACTACATAGGTAACACTAAAAGTTTCCGGAACTGGCCACTTACATAAACAATATTTAAAAATTTATTGCAACATTTGAAAATAGAACTCTTTGGCTGTAGAATGCAGTTTGTTTCATCTGACTGTCTTTTGTTTTTACCTTGTGGCGCCATTTAAAAAATTGTGTGTCTGCATCAACATGGATTTAACTCGGGAAAATTTTCGTAGTATGATTTTCTACGATTTTAAGTGTAATTTGACAGCTCAACAGAGCATCGCTCGGCTTGAAACAGTTTTTGGCAATGAAGCACCATGCAAGACGACTGTTTATAGCTGGTTTGCAGAATTCAAGCGTGGTCGTATCAATCTCAGTGACGAATCTCGCGATGGTCGGCCGTCCACCGCTGTGACCAACAAAAACATCGATGCTGTGCGCCGTATGATTGAAACAGACAGGCATGTGACCTACCATGAAATTTGCGCATCCTTAGAAATAGGCATGAGTCAAATACAATCAATCCTACACAAACATTTGGGTGTGAGAAAGCTGTGCTCGCGGTGGATCCCACACAACTTGACCGAGGCTCAAAAAACGGACCGCGTCACTTGGTGCAGTGCCATGCTTACCAGATTCAACGAAGGTGCGTCAAATTTGGTGTGGGACATAATAACAGGTGACCAAACATGGATTTATTGCTACGATCCCAAAACAAAGCAGCAATCGAGCGTATGGGTCTTTCAAGATGAGCCGAAACCAACCAAAGTGGCGCGCGTGAAAAGTGCATCTAAGCGGATGATTGCTTCTTTTTTTAATAAAACTGGACACGTGGCTACTGTTGCTTTAGAGAATCGTCGTACCGTGAATAGTGACTGGTACACGACCATTTGTTTGCCGGAAGTTATTGACGAACTCCGTAAAAATAACCGTAAACGCCGTATCATCCTGCACCACGACAATGCTAGTTCTCACACGGCCAGACAGACAAACGACTTTTTGAAGACGAAAAATGTAGAACTCATGAGTCATCCTGCATACAGTCCCGACCTGGCACCTTGTGACTTTTTTCTGTTCCCAAAAATTAAGAACCAATTACGCGGTCAACGATTTTCATCACCAGAAGAGGCTGTCGAGGAGTATGAAAAACACGTTTCAGAGGTCACCACAGGGGAGTGGCACAAAAGTTTTCAAAACTGGTTTGATCGAATGAAAAAGTGCATAGACGCCAAGGGAGATTATTTTGAAAAACAATAAATTAATTTTGTACCTTTAATAGTATTTTTTCATATTCATTCCGGAAACTTATAGTGCGTCCCACGTATATGGCTGATAGGCTGATCTTAGAAAAAACTCAAAATTTTTAAGTTCGCTCGATAGAAAAAAATTACGAAGTTACCTCTAAATTTCATGTTTTTTGAGTGTTAAAGGACCTTTCTTAAATCTTGAAAAAAAATAAGTAAACAAATGACATCGTCGGCTCGTCTTAGAATATTTTAAAAATTCCATCTGGAAGCAGAGTTATTAAATAAAAACGCAGATTTTTGTGGGCGCGTGTTTCTTGGTGGTCGTAACAGCCACGGCTGAGAGCGCGCTATTTTAAACTAAAAGAAAACGTCGTAAAGTTCAGTTCTGATTGATGCAAAATGAGGTGCTCAATCTGACTTTATATGCAGCCTTAATATCATCGTGGTGACAATGGTCACAAAGATAGTCATAGTACTTGAACGAGTAAGTACTTTCCAGTTCTTTTGGCGCACCTAGCTAAATAAACCCGAGCCAATTAAACAAGGAAAATATACAGGTTGTTAAGATGATATTGCAAAAGCCGGAAATGGGTGAAAAAAAATAGGGGAAAAAAGCAATTGTTCGTACATTTTTGTTGAATTGGCAACTTTTTTATGGAACAGCTGATATTTTTCGCGATTTGATGGTTGCTTTCATAATTTGCAAAAGTTGTTCGTATGGACGAATACTATCGCCAGTTTCCGGCTTCCACAACATCAACTGAACACCATGATAAATATCCTTATCCGTTGACATTATCTCCTCGGACCCTGCCTAGTGCTCAAATAAATGAGTAATCAGGTAAGACTTTATAGACCGTTTTAACAGTGGCGTGCATAGAACTTTTTGTTGGAAATGCAATGAGAAGGTCAGGTTTGACAATGAAAAAATATGGAAAATTTATAATGTCGCTTTGAATACGTGGGACGCACTATAAGTTTCCGGAATGAATATGAAAAAATACTATTAAAGGTACAAAATTAATTTATTGTTTTTCAAAATAATCTCCCTTGGCGTCTATGCACTTTTTCATTCGATCAAACCAGTTTTGAAAACTTTTGTGCCACTCCCCTGTGGTGACCTCTGAAACGTGTTTTTCATACTCCTCGACAGCCTCTTCTGGTGATGAAAATCGTTGACCGCGTAATTGGTTCTTAATTTTTGGGAACAGAAAAAGTCACAAGGTGCCAGGTCGGGACTGTATGCAGGATGACTCATGAGTTCTACATTTTTCGTCTTCAAAAAGTCGTTTGTCTGTCTGGCCGTGTGAGAACTAGCATTGTCGTGGTGCAGGATGATACGGCGTTTACGGTTATTTTTACGGAGTTCGTCAATAACTTCCGGTAAACAAATGGTCGTGTTCCAGTCACTATTCACGGTACGACGATTCTCTAAAGCAACAGTAGCCACGTGTCCAGTTTTATTAAAAAAAGAAGCAATCATCCGCTTAGATGCACTTTTCACGCGCGCCACTTTGGTTGGTTTCGGCTCATCTTGAAAGACCCATACGCTCGATTGCTGCTTTGTTTTGGGATCGTAGCAATAAATCCATGTTTCGTAACCTGTTACTATGTCCCACACCAAATTTGACGCACCTTCGTTGAATCTGGTAAGCATGGCACTGCACCAAGTGACGCGGTCCGTTTTTTGAGCCTCGGTCAAGTTGTGTGGGATCCACCGCGAGCACAGCTTTCTCACACCCAAATGTTTGTGTAGGATTGATTGTATTTGACTCATGCCTATTTCTAAGGATGCGCGAATTTCATGGTAGGTCACATGCCTGTCTGTTTCAATCATACGGCGCACAGCATCGATGTTTTTGTTGGTCACAGCGGTGGACGGCCGACCATCGCGAGATTCGTCACTGAGATTGATACGACCACGCTTGAATTCTGCAAACCAGCTATAAACAGTCGTCTTGCATGGTGCTTCATTGCCAAAAGCTGTTTCAAGCCGAGCGATGCTCTGTTGAGCTGTCAAATTACACTTAAAATCGTAGAAAATCATACTACGAAAATTTTCCCGAGTTAAATCCATGTTGATGCAGACACACAATTTTTTAAATGGCGCCACAAGGTAAAAACAAAAGACAGTCAGATGAAACAAACTGCATTCTACAGCCAAAGAGTTCTATTTTCAAATGTTGCAATAAATTTTTAAATATTGTTTATGTAAGTGGCCAGTTCCGGAAACTTTTAGTGTTACCTATGTATATATAATTTGTCTATAGGTGGTAGAGCTGATGCCAGGCTCGACTGTGGAGGTACCACCATCTTACTCGCAAATCCACCCGAAGTTATTCGGGGGAGAGTAAGAGAACAGCTCTTAGGCAAAACCAGGCGGCCCACCATTGCCTGGGACCGATGGATGGCGGTTTATCCATCCCCAATTGCCGAGCCTTATATACATCAGACTGGTGACGGGCAGCGGCGTCACTGGTGCAAGGGTTTCGGCACCGCGCTCACCAACCTGCCTGCCCAGCGTGTGTGAGTATGGGCATTTCTTCCGGGAGGACCGCCAAGAATGGCTAAATCCCGGAAAGGCCTATGTCCTGCAGTGGACGAAACAGGCTGATGGATGGATGGGTCGCTTTGAAAAATCATTATTTGTATAAAGCCAGGGTAAGTAATCACCGTCTACCCTAGAGTAGTCATACATAACTTAAGGGCCCTGTAGCCGAATGCTTGAAGTCAGTCGCGCACGTGGTGGCTATGCTTGCTATTTCATTCTACATTCAAGTTCGGATTATAGAGCACTGACTGACTGTTATTGGTTGGCCCGAACGTTCATTTCCCGAGCTCGTACGAAACTAACCGAACACGCTGAGAGGCAAGATAACGCGAGACAAAATTCATGTCTTGAAAAAACTCGAGAATGGATTTGGGTCTTCCTATGATTTCAGGAGAATTATCCCAAAAATCGAAATTTAACAAAAATATTTTTAAATAGTAAAAAATATACTATGCTGTGAACCTAAAATTGTTTGATTTGTTGTATCGCTTCCGGGACATTACGGCACATAAACATTCATCAAAATATGTGTAAAATCCAGGACTTTTATATGTTTGTATGTATTTGATTTTAATAAATGTTTTAGGTTCAAGTCATGGAAATTGTATGGGATATGTTGAAAAAGAAAAATAATAAGCAAGTACCTATAAATAAGGATATTATTAGCGAACTGAGCATGTATGGGAGTTGGGGCGAATAGAGTGCCCTTAATACAAATTTCTTTTTATTCTATTTTCAAATTGCTTTTTAAATTTTTTATGTTATTTTTATCGTCAAACTTGAATTTCTCATTACTTTTTCAGTAAAAAATTTTATGCATTCCACTATGTTTTAACATGTTATTGCAATGTTACAGGTTAATTCATTATATTTATGTAATATTTAATGTTTATTTTGCATTTTTTTACACATATAACAAACTAATTTCTTAAATTCTACTCGAGTAAAACTTTAATCCTTTTTTTAAACATTTTTTTCTCCGGTAAAACTTGAATTCTCTACTATCATATATTTTTAAAGGATCTGGATTTTTTCTGACACGTTAGACTAAATGACGAAAAATTTCATTTTTATAGCAAGACGAAGTTAGGAGCTGACAAGGCCTTAATTAATTTAAGATTTTTTAAAATAATTATATGAACATTTTATCATAGAAATATTAATAAGTGAAAAACTTGAAGTTAGTACCTTTGTAACTCAAGAACTGGTGCTGGTCAGAATTGTTTTTTTTTATCGATGTATCACATTACTCCCATATCAAAATGTCCCGAGCGTAGTTAAGTATAAAAAGTAGTAGTAGTAGTAGTAGAAAAACACCGGACAAGTGCGAGTTGGACTCGCCCACCGAGGGTTCCTTTTTTATAATTTAATTACAAATGTATAGTTTTCAGATTTTTCCCTATACTTGTAGTATAAGACGGTATTACTTGCCAAATTTCATAGTTCTAGGTCAAAGGAAAATACCCTATAAATTTTTATTCCCTTGGGAGTATCGAAATATACGTTTTTTTGGACATAAACGACCGCATGTTTTCTTACGTTAACTTAGAAGTTTGATTTTTTCACAGCTTCAAGGATACCTTCACGCGTTCCCGAGATAAAGGATCTTAACAGACAGACAGACGGACCGACTGATCCTACAAGGGCTCCGTTTTTTCCTCTTGAGGTACGGAACCCTAAAAACTACTGAGTATAAATAATATATACAATACAAGCAAGCACTTCCAGTCAGCTATTTGAACTTTAATCAAACAGGAGAAGCCAGGTAGGATCGGTAGCATGATTAATTGCTACAGTAATTATGAAGTAATTAACTTCTGCGCGGGCGCCTTCCAGAAACCGTGAGGCGATGTGTGTGGCTCGAAGGACGGAGAACCTCGGGCACAGTCGGTAGAACCTTCGCCTGCTGTTTCTAATACACAAATGTTTTTATTTTAATCTGTGAGATGGACCGCTAATCTGTGGTCTAGTGATTCGAATTCGGTTGACTAATCGAATGGAAGGAGTTAAGGCATTATATTTATATACTAGCCTTTGCCCGCGGCTCCGCCCGCGTTTATTCCATCTTTGCCCCGTTTACTTATGTGTTGACCAGGTTCACTACGGTGATAATAAAAAAAACGCATCCAAATCCGTTGAGTGATTCTCGAGGTAAAACGGAAATATACAGACAGGCAGACAAAAATTCCAAAAATTGTTGTTTCGGCCTCAATACAATACCAACAACCTATTTCATTTTAAATTTCAACAATGAAAAATTTAAAACCTATGTATAACGGGGACATACAGGAAACGAAAAAAAAAAGTTGAAAGGTTTTGTAGGAAAATAATTATGAGACAATACAAATACTCTATACTTTATATTGTACACATAGAAAAGCAAACTTAAAGTAGAAAAACAAGTAGCAAAGTAGGTTTCAATTTACGGCCTTGTCGCTTAAAACGACTTCCTTCAGACAATTTTTGGGTGGGATTATTCAAGTATAGTCAAGAGGAGAAATCGTGAAGGCGGTGTACATTAAAATAAATAATAACTAGACAACTTAACAAGTGTTTGCTTACTTTATTTTAGCCTTAATCTGTTGGCTCATTTCCATAGAAATATCAATGGGTACCGACGTTAGTGTAACGTTGTGTCGGTTGCCAAATGGTTGCCACACACTGAAAACATAGATAAAAACTGAACTTACAAAATCTGTCTTCAGTGTGTATTGAACTATTCACGAACTATGACGTCACTTTAAGCACGAATCGGAATTCTATGGTACAGTGCCACCAACTTATCTGTTCAGTTGGATTATCCACCCATCTCTTTCTAGTGCGGCAGAAAAGAGTATAATTAGAAAGAGACGGCGAATGATTTTACTGAACAGTTAAATTGGTGGCACTATAGTACCTATATCTGTCGCAGTAAGATAATTATTTCCGTGATATAATTATAGTATCCCTAGTTGCAATCTAGTGATTTAAGTATCGTACTAAACTAATCTAGATATATAAGGTCCTACAATAATAAGTGAGAATAATTCTAGGGTAGATCATGTATCGTTAACTGATCATATTCCAGAAGAAAATGAATTTTTTGGCTAAAGTATTTTTTTCACTTCCCAGTACAAAGTGGTTCAAAAAATTGTTTTCTTTGGATATTGTTCTATTAGGGATACTCTATCATCTCTTAAATTTTTTGCACTCTGAATTATAGGACCTTAAATAGTTATAAACATAATACCCGCAACATAATACACTGTTGTCTATTGGTTGACGGCACTGGTGCAAGCCTTTAGTGCAGAAGAGAGCCGGTAGGTTGGGTTAGAAGGTTAACCTTAACCTTCGTGGTTATTTTTTTCATGACAACCCTGAAATCCTATAAGATATACGGTAAAATTTGAGATTTCGACGCGATCTTATAGGATTTATGGGCTGTCATTAAAAAAAAATAACCACGAACGTTCTTTTCTTACTTACCCCACCGGCTCTCTTCTGCGCTAAAGGCTTACCACCAATGTCATCGACCAATCAGAGAACAGTGTATTGTTTATAACTATTTAACTAGATTAGTTTAGTGTTGCAACTAGGGAGTATTAGGGGCTCGCTGGAAATCAGCGCTGTAGGGATCCTTAAAAAATCTCCGACGGCAAATGCTGAGCGTGCCACCTTTTGCCGAACAAAATTTGTATTTAAGTTAGTCTAATTCCTTTTTATTGTTTTAATTTTGTTTCATGTGTTTTGTTTGGCAATAAATTCCATTTTCTTTCTTTCTTTCATATATTATGGATATAACTAGGAATATATCACGGAAATAACTATCTTACTGCGACATGATGTTTAGTAACCAGTTGGCAATTTTCAAATTTTATCGACTCAAAGATACATAATCTAGGAACGGGGCTTCGTCGGGCCAACATTATGTATAGGGTTAAATTATCCCAAGTTATTCGACCAATCTGTAATGCCAACATTGTTTAAGTGGAGGCATTTCCCACAATATGACAGATGGAGTAGTTGACACGGAATGCGGTACTGAAATTAATGTCTCTTATCGCCACCGCAGACTTTATTTGAATTTATTAGTCTCAACAAAAAGAAATCTTATCATCCTGTATCGGAATATGATATATTTTTAATCTCTAAAACAAGCGAAGGCTCAATTTTACCCAAAAAATTTTTTGGGTTGCGTACCCGACGGGCAACTCGGGGTCCTATTAATGTCGCTCTGCTGTCTATCCATTCGGGTATGTCAGTGTCGCTAGCTTGCACATGGAATGAGTTAAAGATTTGAAATTTGAGTATTTTATGTAGAATGTTGACCCAAAACCGATTTTATTTTCGGGAGGTCTAAGAAAAAGGACCCTAATTTTTTTATATTTAATTTTTTTTAAATACTCAACCAAGTTAATATTGCAGTTTTGTTTCATACATTTTCTAGGTTCTGATAAGTTTGTAATCTTTATTCAAATTATTTAAGTCTATTAACTTATTTAAATGGTACGGAACTCTCAGGGCCTGGGTCTTACCCGCACTTGACCGGTTTTTTACAATTTTTACTACAAACACGATAGGTTGATTCAAAATCCCACACAAAACCAAAGAAAGGATCATAACCTGGACATATTTTATGATTGATGATTTTATTCTATAACCAAGTCGTGGTAAACTTTTGTACAATACATTTGAACTCCTATTTCTATACCAATACAATTCAAACTCAAAAACTAGAAAACGGTACTGTACTGTTCGAGATGAATTCAGATAAGATTCTAGATATGCCTTGTTTATATGCACTATAGGAATGTTTGTTTATTTATCTCTTTATTGGAAACTATATTTATTTATTAACTGACTTTAAAAAACGATTTATTGAACGTGGAGATGTAGATACCTATACTACCGGGTGTAAATAGACTGCTACCATTAAATGAAACCACATATTCTACCGACCCTACTGAACCACTTTTCCCAAGAAAC
This sequence comes from Ypsolopha scabrella, assembly GCA_910592155.1. NCBI lineage: Eukaryota > Metazoa > Arthropoda > Insecta > Lepidoptera > Ypsolophidae > Ypsolopha > Ypsolopha scabrella. The sequence goes on from OU342982.1 coordinate 18,820,765, forward strand.
ATTTAGGTAATAATTGAGTTCCAAACGAAAATGCGTGAGCCCTAACGCACCGACATACGGGCGAGTTTAGAGAGAGCGTCGTCCGTGAAACCAATTTCATTAAAATTACTAACAAAACTTTGTGCTGAGATGAGAAAAATTTGTTTGTCGAGAGTAAAGTAAGTAAGGTATATAACATACACAAATAGATTGTTTTTAGGGTTCCGTACCTCAGGAGGAAAAAACGGAGCCCTTAAAGGACCACTTTTGTCCGTCCGTCCGTCAAGCCCCTTTATTTCGGGAACGCGTGGAGGTATCGAGTTGAAATTAAAACCATATACTCAAGTTGACAGTTCAAAGTTACTATATTCTCAAGGGAATCAAAATTTATAGGGTATTTTCCGTTGACCTAGAACTATGAAATTTGGCAAGTAATACCGTCTTATACGACAAGTATAGGGAAAAATCTGAAAACTATACATTTGTACTAAATCATAAAAATATAGTCTATAACTGAACCCTCGGTGGGTTTTTTCTTAATTGTTTTTATTTATATTTTTTTAAATGGCAATAACATTCCTATTGTTTATGGTTTTTTGATTTCTAATTTACAGCTGAACAATCAAACACGAGAAAGCATTCAATTCTTATTTTAGGATTAGGGTTTCGTTGTAAAAGGAATCTCCTTTTGTCCTTACACAGAAAGCAATTATCCCAAGAATTGAAATCCTTTTCACAACCTGAAAGTTAATTAAACTTTCAAAAGTAAATATCTGAAATAAATGTACAGGTTCCGTCAATAAAATCTGTATGTAAATCATTTTGTTTAAAACCACACATGGAGAAACTTTTTAACACAATTATGTACTTAAATATTTTTTTGTTGTATCTTCGAGAACCTACCTGTGGTGTATGCTTGGATTGCAATGACGGCCAAACACCGTGCAAACACCACAAACTTTTGTAATTCTCAATATTCACATAAAAGGTTTTGCATTTATAAAGAAACCCTTAAAAAGTGCCTCAAATTATCTAAAAATAAAGAAGAAAGCTCTGCCAAAAGACATCCAACATCGCGATTCAATGCCGCATTCCACTTAAACCCATCTGTCATATTCACGTCTGAGGAGCGAGTTGTCTCCGATTGCAGAGCAATTGAGGTCACACGTTGATCCAAACACCCACGAGCTAAGCTGAAATCGGCTTTATTGCTTTGTGTTTAGAGTTGAGAAAATGTCTAAGCGTGTAGGGTAAGCAGGATTGATGATGGAGCGGGAACCGACTGTAGAAAGTTGTCATAAATGAATGTGAATTATTGCCGGGGATATAGAAGGGCATTGTTACAGCCATTTTTCTTGTTGGCGGGAATTTTTGTATTTAGTAAGACAGCAACTTCGATGAGAACAGCGAGATTAAAATCTATATGTCGTCGTATGATTAGTGGTGGTTTGGTTTTTATAAGGCCGCGTAAAAACACCAAGCCACATAGGTACCTATAAGGGTTTTCGGTTTGTCCGGAACCCTAAAATTGAGGATAACTTTATTAGCTATTTAACTAAATAGCAGTAAAACATGTTTAACTCCTCTTAGCAACCCGCACCCTGCTTGTATTGTGTTGCATTTCATTTAAAATTTCAAAAAATATTCAATGCACTTATTACAGACACGGCTTTTTTGCTACTTTATTAGTGAATTACCTATTTTGTATTGAATTGCATTGTGTTGAATCTTTTTTTGAAATTTTATTGCATTGCAATGCAATATAGGTAGGTAAAATAATAATAAAGCAGCAAACGAGCCGTGTCTGTCTGTACATTGGAGTTTTTTTACGAAATTTTAAATAAAATGGGTTAGCAAACATCTGTGATGTTGAATGATGTTTTTTAGAATTTTTGTCTGTCTGTATGTATGTATCCGTTTTAACTGGAGAACCACGGTACTGAACTGATTTCGATGCGGTTTTCTATATTATCATCGTAGTCACCCAATGAAATGAAATACTTTATTTTTAAAATGTAGGTACATAAATACACTTATCGCACGTTAGAATATATTAAGTAAGTAAAATGGTTAAATTTAAAAGAGGAAAATACAATATATTAAATTAGGATTTGGGTATATATATTTAATAAGTTAATACACGTACATAAACTACATTAAAGGTATATTGAATGTATACAATAATACACTGGTGGACAAAAAATCGACTCAAGCATTGTTGTTCTACATTTAAGGAAATAACCCAATCATACAAGCATAAACTTACATAATCCGTAAATCATTTTAAAGATATAGGCTTCCCCCTTTGATTAAATGCATTTTGTCTTAAAGTATTTGCTATAAAGGCTGTAATTTTTTTTAAAGTGATGAGTTAGTAAATATTGAAATAATCAAATAGCGAAAAATTTAAAAAAGAACCTTCTTTTACAAAATCATTCATTTATTCCCTAATTAAGTTTAACTTTAGTACTTCGTGTTCCCCCCTCTAGCCCTTATAACTGCTTGCAGCCGGTTCTTCATTGACCTGATAAGTTTTTTGACTGCTGTCTGTGGAATGGCATCCCATTCTTCTATCATCGCAATCTTCAAGTCACTGAGTGACGCAGGAGCTGGATTCCGCTTTCTTACTCTTCTCTTAACCTCATCCCACATGTGCTCAATGGGATTAAGGTCGGGGCTTCGCACTGGCCAGTCCAATGTGGGTATCCCCACCTCGGTTAGATATTGCCGCACCGTTGCAGCAACATGTGGCCTCGCATTATCGTGCATTAACACGAAGCTATCGCCGATAAATCCTGCATAGGGCACGACATGTTGCTGTAGAATATCTTCAATATACCGGTGAGCGGTTAAACTACCCCTGCCAGTCCCGTCATTCACAAAAACCAAGTCGGTCTTTGCATCCAACGAAATACCTGCCCACACCATGACAGAACCTCCTCCATAGGCAACGGTTTCAGTGATGCAGCACTGCGCATAGCGTTCCCCAGGCCTCCTGTAGACCCGTGCTCTTCCGTCGTTTCCATGCAAGCACATTCGGGACTCGTCAGAGAACAAAATGGAGCGCCATTGTTCCAAGGTCCAGTTTACATGTTCTCGGGCAAATTGAAGTCGCGCTTGCCGATGAGCTGTGGTCAGTTGGGGCCCGGTTGCTGGTCTTTTTGGTGTCAGGTTAGCTTTCTTTAGTCTTCTAGCGATCGTTCGCCGACTTACAGCCCGATCTCGTACTTGTCTGAGTTCTTGTTGGATCTCAACTGCGGTCATGTGACGATTTCTTAAAGAACTTAAAACGATGAAACGGTCATCTTGCTCAGAAGTGCATCTTGTTCTGCCAGACCCTGGCCTACGAATGACGCCGCCGGTCTCCACGAAGCGTCTGAAGACTCTGGAGACAGCTGATTGGCTTAGGTGTGATTCTGCAGCCACGGTTCGTTGGTTCCGCCCCAATCGCAATAGGGCAAGCACTTGAGTGGCCTCTAATGGCGTGGTGTCCATTTTCGGATGACGTAATCACTGGGTAATTAGGGTAGGTGTTAACAGGTTGAAATTGTCAAGCAAGTGAGGAAAAAAAATTATTGCACGTCCTTTTAACGGGATAAAGGGAGCTTAACGCGTACGTATCTGTACGAGGTAAAAACTGTTCAAATACGGTAAATGAATTTCACGTCCTGTATAGCGAATACTTTTAAACCAAAATGCATTTATTCAAAGGTGGAGGCCTATACCTTTAAAATGATATATATATTTCATATGTTTATGTTTGTATGATTGGGTTATTCCCTTGAATGTAGGACAACAATGCTTGAGTCGATTTTTTTGTCCACCAGTGTATATATAGGTATACCTACTATATGATAATGATAGCTAACCATATGCTAAATACTAATACTAACTCCGCCCATTCGATTAGTCCTGCTAAGAAGAAGGGCAAGAAACTTAGCAAGATCGTGTCTTTTTTTTTTAATCATCATTATAATATGAATAATACAACATTGTTTTAGTAAAGACAACAAGAAAAAGTCGGATAATCAGGCCAAAAATTGAGTAACTTAATACAAAAACAAAATGAAATTATTAGATTATCTCTTTATCCTCCTACTCTAGTCTATAAAGATTGTTGTTAAAATAACGCCTGAGCCGAAAATGGGACAGAGATTCTATGATGCGAGAATGTAAAACTTTTTATCTTAGGGGCCAGTTTATTTTACTACATCTTTTAGTTGAAAAAGTAAAGTAAAATAAACGCAAAATTCAAATTAACAACTTATTTATTAACAAAAGCATCTACATATTAACAACACATACATCCCATTTTATGACTATCTACACCTACAAGGGGAACCATCTTTGTGCCCCATCTAACCGTATTACTTCGCCGTTTAGCATGGGGTTTTCAACTATACATGTGACGAGGTGGGCAAATTCTTCAGGTCTTCCCAGTCTAGATGGGCACGGCGTCATTCTTTTGATGAACTCTATCATTTTGTCTGGTAGGTATGATACCAGAGGGGTTTCGAAGATTCCTGAAAGAAATAAAAAATAAAATCTTGAAATTAGATATTTACCTGCGAAGGTATCGGTATAAGGCGGGGTTTCTTAAATTGGGGTCCAGGACATGAGTGAGTGCCAGCAGTCCACAGCCACTCAGTTCACTCTTAACATATTTATATACTGAGTCCAAACAACGGTATCCTTTTAATTAACTTAGTTTTGATATCATTTAATGAAATATTATGTATACTAACCATTAAAAGTAATTTTTATTATTATATGATTTATTTTCTGTTCCTAAAAATTTGTACAGGGGTTCGTGGAACCTTGGAAATTCTAAGTGGTCCCTGGCTATAAAAAGTTGAAGAACCACTTGTTTAAGGTAATGGCAAGGTATAAGGTATTAACTACTATGTCTGCTCTGTTGTATTGTATGCTAGAATCGCCACCCTACCCCATTATGATAAATACGTGTATCGAATTTCATATTTTTCTCGGGAAGCCTATATACACCATCACGGATGGGGGGGGTGGGGACAGCCCCCACCCGCAGCCCCTGGCGGCTTCAATGAGTACCTATGTACATACACTACCTTTTAGATCAGTACACTTGAATTTCTAATTCTAGTTACGCGAATGATGTGCACACATCAAATATCATCTCAGTATGCTACTCATAGTCTGAAAATCTGTATAGTGAAAATGGTGTCCATCTGTTCCTCCACAGCATCATTCAAAAATTACAGTAACAATTTGTTACTTAAAGTGCTAAATTAGTAAAGGATGCCGGTAAAACTGTAGTTTTTATAGCTTCCGCTGCAAATAATAAACAAAGCAACTATTTGTACTACGATCAATTCGGACAGAAAAATGAGGTAAACAAACCGTTTAGGATGAAAATTACCGATATTGTACACACCTCTTGTTAAAAACTTCACATACATCGATTCTAGACACTTCAATCTTCATGTAGAATACACTTTTGGTCACAATAAAATTGCATCTTAACTCACTTTTTGGTAAAAAACTTTTCAACAAAACGATCATTCGTTTTTTCTAATGGCGGCTGCACATTTTTATCTGTGGTACCCTATTGACTAGTAGTGATGTTCCACTTTTACACAGATTAGAAAAAAATCCAATGAACGTTAGTGAAAAGAAGACGTTCTGTGTTTTTCCAACAAAATTTACCGTAAGCACCGAAAAAAAATTACATCGCTTAAATTTTAACAAAAGAAGTGATTAAAATAATTTCGTTATGTCTTTCATCGCTCAAGCTTTCAAAGCAAAATTTTTGGCATCCCGAATCGACAGCTTTTGTAGAATTCCGTATGAACCATGAGAGCTTAAACATTACAGATCATTCATTGCCCCAATTAAAGTCATTTATTTTAGTTTTTTAAGGTTAGGAAATATTTTTTTATTTATTTTAATTTTAATAAGGTTTTTTAATTTTTGAAGCGTCGCAATGCTGATATTTTAGATCAATAATGGACGGACGTCTGAGGTGTCACTGAAATTGTTGAACATCGCCACTGTTAAAAAGATACTCAGGTATAACATCATCACTATAACTGTAAAAAGTGGTCAAGTGTGAAAGAATCTTTTTTTTGTTTACATCATTGGTCAATCTGACTTGATCGTAGTATAGAAGTTCCTTAATTCCTAAAACAATCTCAAAAAAATGATAACAAACCTGGTGCAACTGTCATAACTCTAATCCCTTGTTTTGCTAAGTCTCTAGCTATTGGCAGCGTCATGCCAATGATCCCAGCATGCGCCGCAGCAATGGCTGCCTGACCAATGTCTCCTTCATACGCTATAGTGGAAGCAGTGTTTACGATCACACCTCTTTGTCCATCTTCATTAGGTTTGTTTTTGCCTATCAGTCCAGACGCTAGGCGGATTACGTTGAATGTTCCTACTGTGTTTATCTGAAACGGCATAAATAAACAAATATTACAGATACAGTATAGTACTTGTACTATTTAGTCTGAGTGTGGTTTATGTCTAGAAAGTCTATATTTGAACTTTTTAGTTTATTGGATGATTGTTAAATTTCAACATGATAATGGGTGAGCCTTTTCGCTATACTTTAGGCACGAATCGGCAGAATTAAGGGAATGCAGGTTTATTCAGTGTTTTCCATAAACATTCAGCAAGTGGTTACAAAATACTATGCACAAAAATTCCGAAAACCTATCTTATTGTGCATGCAGATAGCAGAATTGTCAATCATCCTACCAACTTACACCAGACTGCAGGGCTAACACGGGGTGCCCAAGACGTGACAAATTATATCATTTCTTACAATTTGTCTTAAATGCTAATACGGGTCAAGCATATGACTCATTCTTGCTGGGCGACATGCCTTTCTTGTTGCCGACTTCATAGTGTGAGATATGCGACCAAAATGAAATGAAAAAATACGTTTCTAAGAATGCAGTTCGACACATGTGTTCATTTGGATCTCGGGTTTGTTTGACCGTTTGCGGTCGAGCTATTTACAATGTATACTAGGATCCGTTTCAATGCAATCCTTATCGTGAATGCAATAAAGACTAATTAGGTTTGCAAATATATTGTAATGGAATTTTAAATCCTATTTTGTGAGAAATATAGTTTATTTTTGCATTGGAAAATAAGGCTGTGCAAATTTTTGTTTATATCAGGTGACTTTTATTTATACGGCCAAACTTATACTGGAAGCATGGTAAGTGATCAATAACACGGATCCATAGCACTTTTTGCTGATTTCGCAAAATAAAATATTGTAAAGAAGACGAAAGAATAATTTACGAATTTCACAAAAATGGTCATCGAATCTTGTCATTGAGCACTTAACGAGTCTTCAGTATAAATTTGGCTGCACAGATAAAAGTCACCTTATATTACAAGGTAAAATTTATTTATGCAGCCAAATTCGTACTGGAGGCTTTGTGAATAATTATATTATTCTTAATATTCGTCAGTGAAAATCGGGTGCTCTAAGTGTGTGTGAATATCGACCTACATTTCATAGTTCATACTTGTGAACACCTCTGACACCTCTTTTGGGATTCATGCCGTGACAATAATGTACTCGTATCTTAAAAGAAAATATTTTGTGTCAGGTAAAAAAATAATTTGGCCAAGCGCGATTTGGACATGCGCACAAAATAAATGTAAATAACAAATAGATGCCAAAGCAACAAACACGAGTTTAGTGCAGTAAATAAGAACAAAATAATATTTCTTTCAATTTTTCAATTTGTCACCACCTTGGAGCAAACGTGATAAATTTTTCTTATTCATCTGTCAACATTTGTCATTTGTGACAAAATTTATGCATCCATATTAGCAAATAACTAAAAACTACTAAAGACTAAACGTCAAGAAGTCTATGTCCCAAGTCAAGAAATTATCTCACGCCGCCGTGTTAGCATTTAAGACAAAGCGTTTTTATCGCCCAGATTGTGATAAAAACTGTGACTCAAGTCATGTCACAGTAGCTCGTGTTAGCCGTGCTGATGTACTAAGTTTACAGTTCAATAGATTGTTAGGGATAGCAATTTTTAATATTTGCTTTTATTTTCTGTCATTGATTTGATAATTTCTTACATTTATAATTTCAGCAAAATCATGTAAATCGTGGCATAAATCCTTTTTGAAATTACAAGTCTGGTGTGTTTTGGAGAATCCTGCACAGTTGACCAGTGTGTCAAGCCGACCAAACTTCTCTTTTACTATGTTTAAAGCTTTCTTTACATCTTCTTCTTTGGTTATCTGAAAAGAAGGAAAATAACAGTTGAAACCAAACTGTCAGACTCTAATCTTGTTTGAGGCTTTGATGGATGCTAATATTGCTTATTTTGTTGTTTGGCAGTCAAGGAAATATTGATTAGTATTAAATTAAGAAAAACCGTAAGATCTGAGGTAAATTCGTATTTAAGTACCAGTACCTCTAGCATGGTAAGACCATATCGAGCTTTGACAGCTCGATTTACCACTGTCTGTCCCTCTTTAAGTAGATCAACAATGTGAGACAGAGCACTGTATCAAACGCTATCAAGCTCGATATGGTCCTTCATATTAGAGGTTCAAAGATTCAAATTGTTTATTTGTAAAATATATACATAAAGTACATGTTTTACATGTCAAATCTAATCTGTATAAAAATAATATTTTATGATGAAACAAATATGATACAGGAAATATATAAAAAAACTATATTTAAGTTGGACTACTACAGTTATACACATGCATAAAATAAAGACTTATTGGAATAAGAATATTATTCTAACTACACAATGCAATTAATAAATAAGTTGATAAATAAACTGAATACAGCCTAAATAAATATAATGCCCAGCCAAATATATACTAACATCAGTAAAAAAATAAAATATTGTACCTATATATACATAATTCAATGAATAAATAAGTGATAGATAAATAAACTACAAATAGATATAATGCCTAAATCCACCCATTCGATTAATCTTGCTAAGAAGAAGGGCAAGAAACTTAGCAAGATCATGTCTATTTATCAGTTTTTTTTTTCTGAATATGGCTCAATACTATTACAGTTTTTTTTTATTACATAAAATAATACTAAACAATATATTAAAAAAGGATAAAAATATAAAAGACAGAAGGAAATTGTGCCATGAGGAAAAAAATATATAAGTATCTTAGTCTACCTGTCTAATGAGGTAAGTAAGTTAAAATAATAAGCAAAACATCATCCACCTGTCTCATATAGTTTATCACTTTTTTTAGTCAGATTATCAACTAATAAATGCTAAGTTTAAGTTATAAAATGTTCATGTCAATATGTAAAAAGAAATGTCAAAATAATAATAAAAAAACAATATAAAAATATTAGTCTACATAAAAACAAACGATTTGAAGAAGAAAAATCAGTTAGAAAATAAACAAACAGTAGTAACATGGCCAAATGACAGCTCCCTTCTCGTATCATGACCTTATTTACTTAACGTATAAGTGTTGTTCCCCGAAGCGTCGTGCAAAGGTCATTGTGCAGCTAAGTTTCAAGGATATGGATATTGATAGCCTTAAAAATGATTTACGTGGCCTTGACTGGTCTATCCTGTACAATGCAGAGTGCGTTGATAAAAAGGTTGACCTATTTGTTTCTTTACTTACTCATGTATTTGACATTTATGCTCCTGTCAAACCTATCAGAGTTAAACATTATCCTGCTCCCTGGCTTACAGAACCTATCAAAATTCTAATGGCTAAAAGAGACAGAGCTAAGCATAAGTGCAAAAAGTTTCCATTACCAGAGAACTTCCTCGCTTATAAGAATCTACGCAATCGATGCAATAGATTGTGTAGAGATGCGAAACGTCGTCATATCCATTCAGCAGTTGAAGAGCTTTCCCCTCCTCAAGTATGGAAGTTTCTAAGAACGTTAGATGTGGGTAAGTCTCAAGCCCCTATGGATAATACCAAAGATCTCAACGATTTAAATAGTCATTTCTCTACTCCTCCTGTTAATCTTGATAGTTCAGTTAAAGCTTCTTCTCTCTTCGATTTATCTCAAAAAGTTCTACCATCCTGTGATCCATTTGTTTTCTGTGATGTTACAGAGTTTGATGTTAGGAAAAGTATTTTATCTTTTACAACTAAGGCAGTGGGTATTACCTATTGTGGATGATGTTGTTCCTATTATCACACACATTTGTAATTTCTCTTTAGCCAGCAATGTCTTCCCAATGGCTTGGAAAAAAGCTAACGTCATACCCCTGCCTAAGAAACCGAATCCCACTTCTTACTCTGACTTTCGCCCAATTTCAATTCTCCCCCATTTTATCAAAAATTCTTGAAAATGCCGTACATAAGCAACTCTACTCGTATCTTCTCAAAAACAATCTTCTTAGTCCGCTTCAGTCCGGCTTTCGTCCTTTTCATAACACTGTCACTGCACTGTTGAAAGTCACTGATGACATCAGGCTAGCAATGGATAACAAACAGCTTACCGTTGTTACACTACTTGACTTCAGCAGTGTATTTAATTCTGTTGATTTTGATATTTTGCTTGGTATCCTTTGTTGTAATAATGTGTCTTCAACCGTTATCCATTGGTTTAGCTCCTACCTTCGTGGACGTCAGCAATGTGTCTTCAGTGATGAATCTTCATCAGATTGGATTGATTTAAGTGCTAGTGTTCCCCAGGGAGGAGTTCTTTCTCCTGTTCTCTTTTCAGTTTTCATCAATGAGATAACCCGCACTTTAGTCTGTAATTATCATTTATATGCTGATGATCTGCAAATCTATCGTCATTTCGATGCAGTTAGAGCTGAGAATGGTGTTGGTGATGGTATAAACTTGGAAAATGCTTCGGCAGCTATTAATGCCATTAATGATGATCTGACTTTAATTTTGAGGTGGGCGCAAGACTGCGGTCTTCTTGTCAACCCAAGAAAATCTCAGGTTATCATCATTGGTAGTAAGCGTTTGAGAGATCCCATTTTGCTGACAAGGTAAAAAACCTTGGCGTCTTCATGGATGGCAATTTATCATGGCAAGCGCACATCAATGAAATTAGTAGACGCATGCACTTCTCGTTCCATTCGCTTAAAAAACTCCAAAATTTTTTGCCTGTTAAAACGAAAGTCATGCTTGCACAAAATTTTTTATTGCCGCTATTAGATTACGCTGACGTGTGCTTCATGGATGCCACTGAGGAACTTGTCAACAAGCTTGAGCGTCTCCAGAGTCTTGCCATACCTTTTGTCTTTGGTCTACGCAAGTATGATCATGTTACAGAGTACAGGCGCAAACTAAAGTGGCTAACAATTAGCTCTCGCAGAAATATGCACATGCTTAGCGTCTTGTTTAATATTTTATGTAACCCCTATGCCCCTCCGTATCTTCGCGAACTATCGGTTTTCTTCTCCCTCGTGACAGGCTTCAAAGATCGTGTGACCTCAGGACCTTACAAGTGCCTCAATGTAATACAAAATTTGACTCTAAATCATTTACAGTACGAGCAGTTCGAATGTGGAACACACTGCCTAAGATTCTGAGAGATAGTCTGTCAATATCTTCATTTAAAAGTAAATTAAAAGAGCACTTCCTCTCGTATGAGTAATATTTAAGTTATGGATTTTAAATTATTTATGTCATATATTAATATAGATTTGTATTTATTCATTCTTCATTTATATCCATTATATTTATATCCATAATTTTCATTTTTATTTTTTTTATTTGTATAGAATAAGTTGTTAAAATCCTTTTGTATGCTTGCTGCCAACTATTTTTGTGTATTCTTTCACCACAGTACTGGTTGGCTGGAAGAAACCTCTTGAAGAGGTAAGCTCACCTTTGTGCATATTTTTTACTTTTTTTGTTATCTTAGTTTTAGTTTCTGTGTGTGTACAATAAAGGATATAATAGTATCAATCAATATTCTCATGACACCAAGCACCACTATCACCCAAATAGTCATTGATTTTATAATATGCTTTTCTCAAGAGTCCCTGCTTAATATATAATTTAAACATATTTTCTGAAAAACTAGGACCTCCTTTGGAAGTTTATTGTAAAATCTTATACCATGTCCTACAAAAGAGGTGACTACTTTTGTAAGTCTAATTTTTGCAAAAGCCAGTTTATGTTTCTTCCTAGTGTAGGGAAATTATCGATATTTTTTCTGATATATTTAATATCTTGGTACACCAATTCACAAGGAACTGTTAAAATAAGGTGCAGATGATACTCACACATCCAGGAGATACTATGACATTATCACCAATACATTTAGCGACTTCCTGAGCCCTTGTAGCCTGCATATCAAGGATGACGACCTTCCCACCATTCTTTGCGAGCCTCTCTACAGTAGCTTTGCCCAATCCCGAGGCTCCTCCAGTCACCAAACTTACCATTCCCTGGAAATGTAGAGTTATCATAGGTTATGTTTACAACTTATTTTCGAGATATTTGCTCAGTAAAAGATGACTGACCTTTAGCATTTTTATTTTTTCTTGCAAACGTTTTTAACTTATATAGGTATACTTAGTTTATTAGTGAAGATTCTTTGTAAATCCTACGTTTATTTTAAAAACACCGCTGACTGATCATGACATTTGCTCAGTGATCCTTCCTCTAATAGTGCGTTCCGATTCAAAACTTAATCGATTACATCGCGTCTATCGTCATTCCGAATCACTGATGGCCGTACGGCGTGGTGGGCGTGAGTAATTTGATGGTACTTTTAGTGCTGTCAGCGCCTTTCGGAACCCGGCATAAAATGACTTATTGTTTTTTTTAAATATATTTTATGGCCTGGTTACAGCGACCTTTAGGGCATTATCTTGGTTCTTTTTTAAACCATCACAGATTAGAGATAAGTCGAGTTAATCCAAAAAAAAATAATGATCAAAGGAACTTACCTGTAAGTGATGTTCGATCATAATTATCTAAATGCCTGATCCTTCCATGGTCATCATGACAACTGAGTAGTATCGGTCCTCCATACGCGCGACATTCACGACATTCAAAGCTAATATATAAATAAAAAACTTTTTCTATACTGGTCACCCACAGGCTGGCCACCCTGCGTGTTACTCTATGTTTAAACTCATTCGTTTAAAGTTATAGAGATCCCTAATAAATTTCTCCAACCTACCGTAATTAGGAAGATTTATGTTGTCCACATACAATCCTGGGTAATATAATAACAACCGACTATCCTATTAATATTATAAATTCGAAAGTGTGTGCCTGTGTGTGTGTGTGTATGTGTGTATGTATGTTTGTTACTCTTTCACGCTGAAACGGCTGAACGGATTTGGATGAAATTTAGAATGGATACCTATAGCTTATACCCAATCAAAATATAATATTTATTTTGTAAAATAGATACATAAAGTATACTTTCTACAAGTCAAAGTTAATCTTTACAATTACAAAGTTAATCTTTAGAATAAATAAATATAAAAAATAATATGTATGTATAAGGGTAATACATCCAAAAAATATTAAGGTTGGGCTGCATAAAATAAAGAAATATAGGAAAAATATATAATATAATACATAATGCCTAACCATCCGCACCATTTGATTAGTATGCTAAGAAGAAGGGCAAGAAACTTAACAAACAAGACTAAATTACTTTTTATACTTTTTATCCCGGAAAAATGCATGGTTCCTGTAGGATAGATCAATATCATTGAAAAATCAGGTATCTAATTAGTGCGGTAGTAATTGTTTGTGGTGAAATAAGACAAGGCTTTAATTGTTATTTCATACATCAGGTGTCTAATTAGCGCGGTCACTAATCGTTTGTGGAGAAATAAGACAAGGCTATGTTATCTCATCACACTTCACACTAATATTATAAATGCGAAAGTTTGTGTGTGTATGTGTGTTTGTATGTTTGTTACTCTTTCACGCTGAAACGGCTGGACGGATTTGGATGAAATTAAGAATGGATATAGCTAATACCCCAACTTGACACATAGGTTACTTTTTATCCCGGAAAAAATCATGTTGATAAACCGAATAACACGTGGGTGGAGCCGCGGGCAAAAGCTAGTGCTACATATAATATGGGTGGGTTTGGATGACCATAAAAGGATCAGGCATTCAGATAATTATGATCGAACATCACTTACAGGTAAGTTCGTTTGATCATTAAATTATCCTTCATGCCTGATCCTTCCATGGTCATCATAACAACTGAGTAGATGTTTAAAGCCAAACACTAGGTTAGCGAAAGTTTATAAGGTATTTAATCCTCCTCAACCCAGTTTTCCTAAGTGAGAACAATAAATTGTGTTCAACGCAGCACACACTCAGCATAGTAACAATCTCTTAAATATTAATAATAAATATACTTACGATACCTAGTATGAATTTTATCAACCACTGTTCTCAGTTCAGCATCATAAAGAAATAATAATACTTCCTTCGATTAGGTATGGGCACAGACTTTAAGGTCCTAGGGTTTGTTTAGGTAAACTTGGTAATCAAATCAATTGAGATCAGTTCTCTTGTGAGGATCAAAGTAAATTGGGTAATCTACACATTTCATCAAAATTTGACCTCATAATTGGATAATTATTATAATTATAGAATCTTGCAATTGTTAGAGACTATTTTTGACCCACCTGGTCCTGATTCCGATTGAAGCAAATCTATGTACCTTCTTCTGATGGTTAATGAGATAGAAGCATTTTTGTACTCTGAGTACTAAACACCTAATGCTACTAGTTCAAAGTTCTTGACAAGGCAACTCCATGTTAGTAGTTTATTTGTAGGTATGTAGCTTTGAGAGTTCGAAGAAGAAAATGTACATCTTTATGAATAAACTTGTTTTTTCTATACTTATTGCAGGATACATTTTCTGGGCATATTACAGAGGTGAAAACCTAAAAGTACCTATAGGTATATACAGTATCTCTCTTCTCATTCAAAATTGTCTGTTTCTATATAAGTACTAAATAAATAAACTTTTTAGTTTTTTGAGATTCAGCATAAACCTGTAAGAATTAAATTTGGAAAGAACGTATATAATACACCTTTCTATGGCAACTATTGTCATTTAGTGCATTATTCCGAGCATGACCCGAAATCCTAACCCAGTCTTGGATTAGGTAAGGAAAACTTTTTACTTAATCTCGAAGATTTTTACTTTAGCCAGTTTTATATTGCATAGGCCTATTTGGAAATGACAAATAGTTGTTACCCCTTTATCTGATGATAACTTCTGAACAACTTTGGATCTTACTTTGGCTGTACTGATGTTTTGAAATTTGAAACTGTTTACAAAAAAATATTCTTATAACTCCTCCAGTTCTGCTTCCAGACTGTTCGGAGTAAAAGATCTCCTAACTTTTGTACTGCCAGTCACATTAGCCTTAATCTATCACTCAAACCTTCCCGCACTAAAAGTTTTGCTGTCTTGATGATATCTGTTTGTGCTCTAGTCTGTTACTGGCAATATTATGTCTTGCCTCGGTGTTTAGTTTGGCTTTTGGTGTCCTTTTCAGATTTATCTTAACCTTTTAGTATTTTCTAAAAACCCAGGCATTAAAACCTATGTGTTTGTAAGCTCTATATTTCCTGATAGTTAAAAATTAGGTATTTATACTCGTAGAGGCGGCTGGCCTTTTCCTTGGACTGAACCTTTGATCCTATCAGGCAAGGTATTTTTATTCTTACCTGTGTTACGACTAAAGAGGTATCCTATAGTGCGTAGATAAATCGCAATGTTTTGTAATTTTTGTATCTATATTTTAGGGTTTCCAAATTTCTGTTCGAACCACGGATTGTTTGGCCTAACAAAAAGAAACAAAAGTATTTTTATTATACTCCTGAAAAGCTATGATTTATCCTATTTTAAAATGCATACTAATACTATATGAATCACATATAAACATTATTTACCACGTGAACCAGGTTTGTATTAAATTTTGGTATCAATGCCACTGTATAACTCAAGACCTCTAGCACTCATGCTGTTGCCTCTATGGTTCCGACCCTAAATTATTACCCATGAATGTAGGTATCTATATTTTGATTTTGAGTGACTCTCAGTTAAAGAACAAAGGTGACTGTTTGCATTCAGTATTGTCATAAAAGTTAGTACCATGGTAACTCTTGCCAGTAGTTGGTGAAAAAAAGTAGCATCATCTAATACAGTCAGGGTTGGCATTGTTTAAAACAAATGTTTAAAACAAGTGTTTTAAACGGTGTTTGAAACACCGAGAAAAAAACACCCTTTATTGAAAGTCTGAATCAATAAAAGATAATTATTTTATTTAGAAAAGAAGCCTGTCCATTTGCTAATTTTCCAGTCTCAAGTCCAAGTCAGTGTCAAATCTCAAGTTATGGTCGTTTTGTGGCCAGCCGCGAAGGAGTCCGTAACATCCCGGCCCCCAGTATTGCAAGTCAATACTCTAGTTCAGAGCGGACGTCCAGTTTACAGAGCTTCGCCACTGACGGTCGGTATTGTCCCAGTCTTGTCTTAACGTCAGCTACGCGCACTCCACCGTCAGGTCCTTCATATACTTTAGTCACTATGCCCCGAAGCCAAAGGCCACGAGGTGCCTGGTCATCGACGATTACGACAATGTCGTCAACTTTTAAGGGCTGGGCAGTGCCGAACCACTTAGTTCGTTTAGTGAGCGTTGGTAAATATTCTTTTAGCCATCGCTTCCACGTAAGGTCAGCTAAACGTTGTGATTCTCTCCAGTTTCGTCGGAGCATATCTCCGTCGCTAAATGACCCAATAGGATTTATGTTCGTCAGTGATTTAGATGCTAGTAGAAAGTTGTTAGGTGTCAGGGGCAAATCATCTTTGTGATCTAGGGGAACATAGGTCAGGGGTCTATTGTTTATGAAATATTCGGTCTCTGCAAGCAAGGTGGCTAATGTCTGGTCAGAAAGGTACTTCTCCTTAAGTGGCGCTACTCTCACTCGTGTCATAACCATACATTCCCACTTATCATTGGTCATGCGAAGTCGTAGGAACGCTATACTCGCAAAAACTCTTGAACTCGCGTCACAGAATACATGTAGCCGAGCTGGCACGCTGTTGTCGCAGTTATTATTCATCAGCCAGCGAGGTACTCTAACGTCTTTTACCTGGTTCAGTTCCTTTAGCCACGTTTCCCACCTTTCAAAATGACAAGTCTCGATCTCATCATCCCATCCAATTTTCGACTTCCAAATATCTTGTAGTAGCATGCGTGCCTTCACTGTTACGTAAAGCAGAAAGCCGAGGGGGTCAAATACTGACATAACTATCTTGAGGACGTCTCGTTTAGTCGGTCTCTTACCTCCAATTACAACTGTATCGTCAGCTGTATGAAACTTTAGCAAGAAAGTGAAGCTGTCAACTTCAGGGTCCCAATTAACACCAAGTACACGTTCTGTCAGCTCATCTTTGACGTTGGATAGCATTTTTACTCCACCCGGTGCGAGCTTGTCTTCTGGTAAGTGTGCTAAAGGTTCTTTAGAGTTTGACATGAAGTTTCTCATATTAAAACTACCTTGTGCATGGATACTTACTACCTCGTTGACAACTTGGATAGCTTCATCGAGAGAATACCTGTCACCTATCAGTTTAGTAGTCTTCTCCATAATAGCTAAGGCTCTCAAATCCTCACTAGAACGAAAACCGTCAGTAGAAAATGATTGTTTTACCATGTCATTAAGCTCGTCACATACACATTTTATGTGAAAGATATCAGCGTCATTTGGTATCATTGGTGAAAGTTTACCATGAATAATGATACCTAGTTGAGTTTCAGATACTATAGGTCCGTCTCTAGGTCCTATTAAAGCCCGTCTGGTCACTATAAGCTCAATGTTGTCAGACCCAATGAGTAACAATGGTCGTTGATTGTAGCTCGCCATGTCATTGTCTTTTACAAAGTCCGATAGATAAGGAAAATTATTTACAAGTTTAGAAATATTTACAGTATGCATAGGAAGAGATAAATTATTTACAGACCTAACATTTTTTAAATTAAAACCCTCATTGTTATTTTGTCCTCGAATGGAGAATGATACGATTTTCGAGTTCGTTTCGTTTGTCGTCATGCCGGTGGCGCCACGTAGTTGCAGAGTGGTGCTCGGGCCGGTGATACCGGTGCGCTGCAGGAGAGACTCATCAACGAGAGATAAGGCAGCGCCTTCATCAAGCAGGGCTAGTGTCTCGACGTCTCCTTGAGGTCCAGAAATCACGACGGGAGCAACTTTAAGAAGTATCGTCGCGGTCGAATTTTCGCAGTGATGAACCGGAGCTGGTATGCATACGCCACTCGATGTCTGATCTCCCGTTGTCTGGTCAGAACCGTGGAGCGGAGCGGCGTGTAGCAGGGGATGATGGATTCTATCACATTGTGGCTCTGTACATTTTTGCTTTCTTCTACATCCTTTTAGTTGATGTTTCGAGGAAAGGCATGAGAAGCATAGCTTGTTCGTCGTTATAAGCTTCCAACGATCGTCAATAGAAAGCCGTTTGAAGTCAGCGCAGTCCTTCAAGTCATGATGACTATTACATATGATGCATGCTCTTTTCTTCGTAGCTATAGTCGTGGTCATGGCTAGTATCGGCTTCCGTTCGAACTTGGAATGATGTTTTCGTTCATTGTCTGTAGATGATAATGGTGCGACATGTGTGGCGGCTCGTGCGACCATCATCAACCAATCAGATAAACTGTCTAGTGTTACGATTTTGATCCCTCTATTTTCAAGGTGAAAACTCCATTGATATTTTAAATTTGATGGTAGTTTACTGATTATCTCTCGAATTAAGGTTGGATTTGTAAGATGTCCAACCTCATTTGTCATTGTCATAGTCGCTACAACGTTTTGCACTATGGTTGCGAAGTCTATTAGGTGGTTGATGTCATCGTGACGTATGTTACGAGTGTCACGGATTTTTGTCAACATAACCTGGATCAAGTAATCAGGTCGACCGAACCTTAATTTTAATGTTTCTATGATTTTGTTTAGGTTTGTCGCACTCACCAAAAGAGCGAATACGGAGTCTCGAGCACGTCCTTTGAGGCACTTCGATAATCTAGCGATGTTCTCGTCGTCACTGTACTGGCATAATCTAGTCGTAGATACGAATTGGCTGTAAAACATGGGCCACTCCTCCGGGTCCCCAGAAAAAGGTGGAAGGTCTTTGACTGATTGTTGTCTTGCCAGAAACTTGTTGCTGATATCGTCTTGTCCTGGCTGTCGAATAGATGAACTCATATTGTTAATCGGCGCGGCCGAGGCGCCGCAGCACGGTCGAGCTGTAGCAGCTGTCGTAGTCTCCGCGGCATTAGCGGCAGGGGTGATCTTATTCTGATTCTGGTTTTCATATCTGTCATGTCTGTTACGACTCACGAGTGATGTTGATGAGGCTCGAGATGAGACACGAGATGAGGCTCGGCTGCGCCGCTCGTCAGCTTTGATGGCGGCTGTCTGTATCTCAAGCTTTTTATTTATCAGGTCTTGTTTAATTTGTGCCATTTGTTCGGCAGCTTCTATCTGCAGGTCAACTAGTCGTCGACGTCGTATTGTTGATGCAGTTGAAGCTGCAGATAATGTTATCAGGTCGGATGGTGACGGTGATAGGTCTCGGTCTCTGTCGGAGACGCGCTCAGGTTCGAGGGTCGTGTCGGGATTCTCCCTCGAAGGGTCGGCGAGTGGTTGGTCATCGTCATTATTGAACTTCCTCTGTATCTCCATATTTTAGTTGTTTTTAGTCTCGAAGGACCACTTTATTGAAAGTCTGAATCAATAAAAGATAATTATTTTATTTAGAAAAGAAGCCTGTCCATTTGCTAATTTTCCAGTCTCAAGTCCAAGTCAGTGTCAAATCTCAAGTTATGGTCGTTTTGTGGCCAGCCGCGAAGGAGTCCGTAACACCCTTGTTGAAAACAAATTGTTTTAAACGTGTTTAAAACACTCATATATAAAACACTGTTTCTTAGCATATTCATTATTATTTTTTCCTTATATCGAACGTGTCGTTGTTATTATTCCTTTTTTTACACATCCATATCTATTAATCGGCGCGGTTAAAATTCCTTTACGGGCGGGGGTTTCCCCAAACATTAAGACGAGAACGGGCGGTGAGTACTTGTATTTTCACGCAGTTCTGCGTTTCGTGTTTATTTGGAAAGCACTTATTATTTTTCACTCAATACATAATTAGATTATGATAATTGATAACATTTAAAAAACGCCTTTTAATTAATTTTACATATAAGTACATAAGTTTAGAATAAGCCGCAAAAAAACATCAGTAAATATTTGTTTTAAACAGGTTGTTTTTTATTTTGTTTTAAACAGGATGTTTTGATCTTTTAAAAGAAAACTGTTTTAACCCTGAATACAGTACTAATAAAAACTTTCGACATAACCCATGTCTCTAAGTATTTAAGTCCAGTTTATAAATTCTTCTGATACTATAAATTCTATGCTTTGTCTTATGACTATGGAGACTGCAGAACTTTCCATAGGGAGTTCTTTTCTTTACTTGTACCAGGGAATTTCATTAATAGAGTTCGGTATTAATGCCTCTTAATAGTTAACATGTTTATGCAAAATCTTCCATCCATCCATCCATCAGCCCGTGTTCGTGCCCACTGCTGGACATAGGCCTTTCCCAAAACTTGCCACTCATGTTGGTCCTCCGTTCTCCTCATCCAGCCGCCCCCCGCAACGTCCTTCAGGTCGTCAGTCCAGCGGGCACGAGGTCGGCCTACACTACGCTTTGCTGTACGTGGTCTCCATTCTAAAGCCTTTCGGCCCCATCGGCCATCATGTCGGCGACAAATATGGCCTGCCCACTGCCACTTCAACTTACTGATTCTGCAGGCTATGTCGGTTACTTTCGATCTCCGACGGATCTCCTCATTTCGGATTCTATCCATCAGAGATACCCCAAGCATAGCCCGCTCCATAGCTCGCTGAGCGACCTTAAACCGGTGGATCAGACCCTTTGTAAGAGACCACGTCTCAGCGCCATACTTCATCACAGGAAGGACGCACTGGTTGTATATCTTAGTCTTTAAGCACTGCGGTATTGACGACGTAAATATGTGACGCAACATTCCGAATGCTGCCCAACCCAAGCATATTCTTCTGTCAGCCTCGGCGTCGAAGTTGTTTTTATCCGGCTGTATGACTTGACCCAGATAAACATATTTTTGAACAACTTCGATGCTGACATTGTCGACGGTTTTGGCCCTTGGATGACGTGACAGTTGGACATGACCTTAGTCTTATCCAAATTTATCCGCAGGCCCACTCGTCTCGAAGAATCGCCAAGGCCGCGCATCATTTCCTCTAGTTCCTGCAGCGATTCCGCCATTATGACGATGTCATCGGCAAAGCGAAGATGTGAAATGTACTCTCCGTTTACGTTTATGCCTCGTCCATTCCAGTCTAGTGTTTTAAAGACGTCCTCCAGCGCGGCGGTAAACAGTTTTGGAGAAATAACATCTCCCTGTCTCACGCCGCGCTGAATATGTATCGGTCTTGTTTGTACACCCTGTGCTTGGACGGACATCGTAGCGGAGTCATACAGACATTTCAACAACTCCACGTAACGCCAGTCAACTTAGCAACGCTGCAAGGACTGCAGAACAGACCAAGTTTCGATGGAGTCGAAGGCTTTCTCATAGTCCACAAACATAAGGGCTGATTATACTCTTGAGTTTTCTGTATAACCTGACTTAGCGTGTGAATGTGGTCCACAGTGTTGTAGCCTTTTCGAAACCCAGCCTGCTCTGGAGGTTGGAAGTCGTCAAATCGTTGGGTGAGACGATTCGTGATAACTCTTGAGAACAGCTTGTAGGTGTGGCTCAGGAGCGCAATTGGTCTATAGTTCTTAAGTAGGATTTTGTCCCCGTTTTTGAAGAACAAAATGACCAGACTCCTGCTCCACTCCTTTGGCGTAGTACCTGTGCGAATGACGGCATTAAAGAGGTCCTGTAGCAGTCCGAGTATAGGGTAACCTCCAGCTTTCAGGAGTTCAATTGTGATGCCGTCCTCGCCCGGTGCCTTGTTGTTTTTCAGCTGTTCAAGAGCTATCCTAATCTCACCCATTTTGACATCCGGGAGTTCATCGGTGTAGTGGCGGACCAGAAGTGCACGTTTGTCGTCTTCATCGCGAGCAGTTGGCTTGGGAGCGTGTGAAGAATGCAAAATCTTACTCACAAAGAAATAGCTAATTTGTTTTATTGGAGATGGAGCTATCGTCTAATGTGGTTTCCTGAAATAAAACTTGTCTGGTAAGGGCCTCCCTAATAGTACAACTGCAGTCAATTTCAATTGGAGAGCGTAATTTTCTCCTGTTCCTGGTATAGAATTAATTGATATAATATTAACCAATAGGGTATTACCAAATTTTTGAACCACAGGAAACGAGGTTGTGTCTATCAAAAAAGTGAATTAACATAAATCCTTTTACTTTCCTGTTGATAGGTAATCTTTGAGTTACTTCAGAACCATGATGAAAGGAAGAAAAAACATTAAAATAGAGTTGATCTGAAAATCTAATCCATTTTTTTGGATAACACCCTTACAATCTCTGATCATATGGGGTATCTAGACTCAAAGTCAGCTTCATGGAACTTACAACCACAAGCTGCTATCCTCAATTGAAGAAATTGCGGTTGTATTGTCCATTCTCAATAATATTTACCTGCATTTCTTAGCTATTGCAAACCGTTTTAAGCAAAAATATGCTGCCTTCAGTTCTTGAACCTTCATGTGCAGTTGTTTTTTCCCCGTCTTTCCAGGTTTTATCAGCTCTATTTATCTGGCCAAACACAACACGACCCCCCCCCCCCCATGTTAAAAGAGCTCAAGTAGATTCATTAGAATATTGTTGTCTTTTTGGGTTTAATGCATATTATACCCTGACTTAACATTGTCATGCCTTGTTGGGTTCTAAAACATGTTCTTCCTTGACCTACCATCCCCCAAATCTGCCTCGCAGGATTTCAATTTGTTTGGTTTAAAGTAGGTCCTGGGCTACTACTGGACAGACAGAATTTGGTATGCCTATCACTTTAACCATAAAACAAATGGCTACATCTAAGTAATTGTTATGCAAGGTATATAACTATCTCTGCTTTATCCTCAGGTTAAATAAGATCTATACCTGTCACCTTTATAAAGAATCAAATTAGAGAGAATGAAGAAGGATTTTTCTTACTTTATAATGAGGCCTAACTTCCTAGTTTTTCTAATAGTAACCTAATATTTTCTATACAAAATTCAGCTGAATCTGCTATAGGTAAATAAGCATCCTCCTGGATTTGTTTAACTTTGGTGATCAGATGAATGTTGGCTAACCCAGAATATCCATTCTGGTGCTGCTTTTCTTCTAGTTTTCTGCTCTGTAATAAATACAAAAGTATTTTAAATTGACTCTTTTTTGGGTATCGAGACATCTCTTGATCATCTCAAATGGCTGACCCATTGAGAATTCTAATGTTTGTCCAAGCTCTAACTTTCATAACAGCCTATTTTGGGAAGTGATTTTTTGGTCATTTTATTTTTAGTTTATTTTATACTACATGTAGGTTCTATTCTTACTGATAAAAGTACAACGAGTTTAATAAAACTTGGTTGACCCCTGTGTGAAAACTTTTAGGTTATAATACCCGAGATGGTTGACAATACATGTCAGTTTTAATATATTATACAAAACCCAATGTGTTAATGTAGCCCTGGTTGACCCCAATGTGACAATTATTATGTTTTTATGCATGAGGTCGTTGATACAACTGTCCGGTAAAAAATCAAAATAAAACCCAATGTGTTTACATAAACCTGGTTGGCCCCAAAGTAACAACTCTAAGGTTTTGATACACAGAATGGTTCACACTACTTGTCCCATCAAATAAATAAAAAACTCAATGTGATTACATAAAACCTTCTTGACCCCAATGTGACAACTCTTAGGTTTTGATAGGTACACAAAACTGATTGTCAGTTCGTATAATCACAAGATCCAACGTGTTAAATTCAAACCTGATTTCCCCCAAGTGACAATTCATGACTGCCCCCAAGTAACAGTTCTAAGGTTTACACGTGATGGCTCTTAATTTTTAGTAGTTAACCTACCCAACCTGTTGCAGTTAAACCTGGCTGCCCCCAAGTGACAGCTCTAAGGTTTTTTTGCAAGTTAATCCTGACTGCCACCGAACGACAGTTCTGATAGGATTCGGATCTTGGATTGTGTCCTAACCTAATTGCCCCGAAGTGATATCTCTTGGATTATTTTTTAGATTATCTCCTCTATTTCCTTTAGAAAATGTCAGGAATCGGAATGTCATCGTATACTATGCCTCTATCACCCTGACAATTTTTCTGTTTTTGGTAGATACTAAAAAAACGCCCTTGACGCAATCCAATTTGGTGTTTTTCATGACCTTTTTCCATGTTCCCCTAGATAAATTCTAAATATTCCTCGAATAGTTCTTCGTTTAGTCCTTTTATTCATTACCATCTTTTGCCCGCGGCTCCGCTCGTGTCGTAGAGATTTTCGTGGAAATAAGGAAAACAAAATAATACCTATGATTTTTTGAACGACTATATGCAATGGACACCGTGTTTAAGCGCTAAAAAAGGCCAATCAAATAAGCCTAAACTCAAAGAGTCTGCTGTTGTCCGTTAAGGAGATCCTGTACCCATCTACCAGTCCCATCATCAGACCCTGGTCACCATGTTTTACCAAAATGCCAAGAAGTGTGTCAGGATCAAATCTGTAGTCAGATTAAACTCATACAGTATACATAAACCTGGCTGTAATCACTTTTTCAAGCTAAATATTAGCAAGAGGTGTGTCCGGATCGTCGTAGATGTAAATCTGTAGTCAAATTAAACTGATATAGTTTTCCCGTATGGGAACAAATCATTACTTAAACCATAGTATTTAATGTATATATGCTTAAACCTGGCTGTAGTTACTTTTTCAAGCTTAATATTAGCAAGAGGTGTGTCAGGATCGTTGTAGATGGAAATGTTTAGTCAGATTAAACCAATACAGTTTCCTCGTATGGAAAAACAAGCAGTTTCATCATGTATAACTAATCATTTGGTCGAGTGGCGATAAAGCAGCTAAGCAGCGTTTTTTCTCCCGACATGGTTCACAAATATTGAATTTTCAAACTGAAAACATAATTTTATTAAAATAAAATATAGCCTATGTTACTCAGCAATAGTATAGCTTTTTATAAAAGAAAGAATTTGTAGAATCGGTTCAGTAGTTCCAAAGTTTACCTCAAACATACAAACAAAAATACAAACAAACAAATGTTTCCTCTTTATCTAATATATATAGTGTAGAAGTGTAGATGTAGATTAGTGCTGAAAAAACTAACTTTTATCTGAAAATCGGAAAAGAAAAAACTCTGAATGTGTAAACATGGCGCGCACGACGAAACGAATGAGTTCAAATAAACATCGAGTAACACACGCAGGGTGGCCACCCTGTGGGTGACCAGTATAGAAAAAGTTTTTTATTTATATATAAGCTTTGAATATCATGAATGTCGCGCGTATGGAGGACCGATACTACTCAGTTATCATGATGAACATGGAAGGATCAGGCATGAAGGATAATAAAAAACAATCCGGTTATTAAAGTTCACAGAGTAGCAAGCATTATTTATTTTTAACTGTGGTCTGTGTTGGGTGACTGACTTTTCCACATTTCCACAATCTACTCCAGTATTGCCAGTATAGGTATTTTTACCTGACTTCGGGTAATTTTAGCCTTTAGCGAGTTATTTGCGGGTAATAATTACTGTCAGGTAATTTCGGGTATTTCCGTAACAACCGCTTAAAAATAATTAATTGATCTGCTTTGTTATGTGAAATATGACTTTGGTCCCTATCCAAAAAACCACTACATATTTTTTTTATCTATCAGAGCATTTTGATGTGTTTTGTTCTTTTTTCTTTCTAAACAGTACAAGTTACTCTATAACTTATACTTGCGATTGTCGGCACTTGGTGAAACATGGTGACAAGTTACTCTTGTCAAAAGTTGAAAATTTATATTTATATTAACAACTAGCTTTTGCCCGTGACTCCGCCCGCGTGTTATTCGGTTCAACAACATGCTTTTTGGGATAAAAGTAGCCTATGTGTTTAGATAGGGTATGAACTGTATCCATTCTAAATTTCATCCAAATCTGTCCAGCTGTTTCAGCGTGAAAGAGTAACAAACACACACACACATACAAACTTTCGTATTTATAATATTAGCGTGATTATTGTTATGAAATACTCACAAAGCTATGATAAATCACTATTTATTTTTCTCTGTCACGGTATCACAATAATATACTATACTTATCACAAACTAATCACTTATTATAAACCAAACGGGACGATTAACCCCGTATTCTACTGGAATTCTGGCAGAGTAAGGCCTTACGCAAGCTTATGATACAGAATGCCCAATTCACTGCCAGACAGCCATTTTTATAAGACTCCCGTCACTATTCCTTGAACACGTCCTTAAGGTACTATCAAGTATCGAAAAAATACTTTTAAATTATAAATATCTTAAGAATCACGTAAACCATTTGCATATCCGTACGTTATTAATAAAAATTAATCCAAATAGTCAAAATCACGACATTATAAATCAAATAATCAGTAAAATGGTAATAATATTTGAAACTCCTCAGAAAAAAAAGTAATAGGTAACAATAAAACAATAAAATATACGTTAAAAGCATTTTTCTTTTCTTGGTAAGTAGGTACATTTTAAGAGCCCGACCATCGTGACGACCATAACCTTGATGAAAAACAACATGTTAAATATTTTTCTGGCCTCTATCGCGATGTTTTTGGAAAAACTAGGGACATACCATACACAACTTCATATGGGCCGTCTAAATAAAAGACAAGAATTTATTTGATTAAATTGTTTCTCTTTTGTGAGTTATTTTATTACTTTCGAGCCCGCTCCGAATCGTTATTCATAATATATATGTATAAAATAACGCGCAAAGGAGAAACAATTGAATCAAATTTTTAGATCTTCATTTAGGTAGCCAATATGGACTGGTGTATGTCCCTGATTTTTACAAAAACGTCACGAAAATGACAAGAAATATAATTAAAATAACGCTTCGAATCGAACTGATGAAAAATACGGAGCGGGTTCTTAATCTTAGTGATCTTTATGTGACGGAAAAATATTCATAATTTATCATTTTATTTGGTGGCAGTAAATAGTAAAAGACTATAGGTAGGTATTGAAAATATATATCATGGCCGGAATTATTTTCTTTCAATCTAGGGCTGAGTTCAGTTTGATCACCCGCTCACGCCCGGCGATCATGACATCTCTTTTGCACGCGTTGAATTTGTATATGCTATCCTGCTGTCAGTGAAGAGCGGGTGATCAAACTGAACGCGGCCTAGATCTAGAAGACATATCGGCTATCAAAACGGGTATCTGAACTTTCTGATTCGATCAGTTTCGGGCTTTTTTTGTTTGAATACCGGCAACACTGCTACTCCACGAACGAACTGCGAAGTGCAGTGAGTGGTATAATCTGAATTTCATCGAGTTTTCCGATTACAATTACAGTTGATAATAAAGCAACAATGTTGAACCACAAACGAGACTGAACAGGTATACTGAGTTACCCCACAGGCTTGGTATTGTGGGTTTCATGATGGTGTGTTAAAAGGTATCAAATAAAATGTTGAGCAGATTCTCTGATGTTCTGCAAACAGCGGCAGACGTTGTAAGTAGCTAAAATTTATTTACATAAGTACTGATTTGGAAAACTTAGGAAAACATCCATTTTTTAATATCTATAAAGTTTAGCATACAAACTGTTCTTTCAGCTTGCACCACCGGCTACTAGACTGGAAGATTTCGAGTATCATTGGAAGCTTATTTTGAATTTCTATCAAAACTATGACGATACTGCGAAATTCCACGTTGAAGACACAAGAATACCGCACCATCTCAATCAAATGCTGCAGGTAAATAAAACTTGTTTATTTTTTTCACCATATCAATAACATTGCTGACTTTGATACTAAACAAACCTTGGCTTCAAGGTTAGTTAAACAATACCAGAAGATCTTGTGACTCATTTGTTGTGTTAAATACAAAACTGGCACTTAGAAGTGGTTGCTTAGAGCATTGCATGTGTAACAGCATTGTACAACAATTATAAGTATATTTTTTTGATCTAGCTGATATATCTTCATTGGAGTGAAACAAATACCTGTGAAATTACTTGTTATTAAAACTATCCAAGATGAATTCTTACTCTTTTCTGTTAAACAATCTGTAATATTCAGCTGCTGTTTTCGTTATGCAGTATGTTGGATAATTTTGGGGTTAAAAAAAAAGAAACAGCTTTTAATAGATAAGCTATATTTATTTATTTATTGTGTCAACCAATTTACAATTTTACAAAAAACAGGGAAAATATTATGAGAACATACCTAGATCTTAAATCAAACAAATTATTTGTATATTGGGATAAATTTGACATGAAAAATGTGCTGTTGGTAACTGTGGTAATATAAATTGTTATACAGTCACCAACGCCTTCCTACAGGGGAATGATAACTATACTATTTTATATGATAGCTATATGATATATATGTTAAGATTCACATTTATTAAATTAATAATATTATTACCTGTAGGCAAAAAAAGATTGAAATCAGATAATTTTACTTAAATATCTTTATCTAACCTCATATTGTAAAATGTTCATTACAAACTCATAACTACTGGCATAATGAAAAATATTTTTCATGAACGTCTCTAAAAAATTAAATTATAGTATAGGTCTCCGAATAACATAATGCTATAAAAATCTTTTTCTGAGATTAAAGTACATGTGATACTAACGAGGAAGGCAAAGGGAACTTATCCCAAACAGCCATGTCTGAGATTTAATATGAAATACCAATGAGGTTATCATATAATGTTCTCCAATACATAATACATGCATAACAGTAATGAGGTTACATTCAACTTTATTTTCGGCCAGGTATTGTCTATGGCTTTCGGCGCCTTAGACTCGGTCTGTCAATGGATGAACTGTTTGTTGCGCCATAGTTTTCGAGCAAATGTATTTATTACTTACTGTGGTTTTATACGTCAAAAGAATTATTTTGCCCTAAAATTACTGAGAGCAGGGATGGTGATGATATTTGACACCACCTGATATTCTGGAAATAACGACGGAAATTACGAACACTTTTAGAACAAAACTTACAAGAACAATCAAAAATAGCAAACGAAAAATTTTCCAAGATTATGAAAACAGGTTAGTAGGCATGAGTTTAGATAAAGTAGTGTATGAAACTATACATAACTAGGTATTAAAACACACGTGTTCTATTAAAAAAAAATTATATCTAATATCCTCCTATTATCCTTTGCCGCTCCGATATATATAATAATTTTAAACTGACACTCGTGTTTTTAATAACCTTTTTATGTGCCAGTTTCATAAACTACTATTACAACATCAATCGTCAAAGGGGTGTTAGAGGTGTTCCCAATGCCAATGTCCCCATTTTGTACACCTACTTTTCACAGATGATTATTTCATTCCAAATCCAATATTCGTGAGCCTTATTGCTTTACTTCAAGCATAAATGGACTAACAGCTTAGCATGCTTCTTCATGATTATCAATCACCACAGTCTCATGATTGACTTGAAATGTGTTATTTTAGTTTGCATACTGGTGACACAACACATTATTGCTTAACACTTATTTTATTTATCCCATATTTTACCCCGTTGCCATTAAGTTTGATACATTAATTGAGTTAGGTTCACTTTAAGAGATTATTTTACATACTAAATACCTGCTTAAAAGGAGTAACAATGGTGTTGATTTGGTGTAACACAACTTATTTGACTGGACTAACCTTATTTAAAACATCCTGTCCTTGTCTTTTTTAAACAATAAGAAAAAGAAAGAATGCTTAAATTAAGTTAGTCCTGTCAAATACGTTAAATCGTGTTACACTGAATGACAACAAATGATAATAAAAGATATATGTGTATAAAAATTCGTAATTGACTTTATGTATACCATGGCGGTATAGAAAAGCACAAGAAAAGTAAATCTGGATGTGAGGAGATCTAAACTGGGTTGTGCTCACATCTAGATTAACTTTTCTTTTACTTTTCGTTACCTTAATGATAAATTGTTAATTTGTTATCTCTTTGCCATGGACAAATTTCCAGTATTTAAAATATAAAAAATTATTTCTATCATAGTTTTTATAAAATTCCAGCTAATAGTTGAAGAAGAGAAGGAGCAACATGGTGGAACGGTGGGCCCTTGTCTTGAAGCCATCGTCCAGCGATCAGTCTGTCTTTTGGACGCATTGACAGCTCTTGCTGCAGCAGACAGACCTCCAGGAGCTAGGGCCTTGGCTCTCAGTACTGGCACAGCTTTACTGAGGCGGACGAGGCAGCCGTGTGTGAATAGTGCCCATGTTTATAGGCCTTTACAGGTGTGTGGACTTCTCATAAATTATAATCTTTCTTTGAAAAGACAATATGATTTGGAAGTGTGTGTGTTGCTGCTAGGGGTGCCCTTATAAGATCGGATGCAGTACCTTTAATAGTGGCATTGTATCCACTCCCAATAGAAGATGATACTTTGCTGCTAACTGTACTCTAGAACTTGAAATGAAAAACAAAAAACAAGGATCTCTGTGTAGGTATACCTATCATTATTTATTTTAAAACTACGAGGGTCGCCACTTTGCTCGGCTTCCTCATTTATTTACATGTAAACTTAACACACCCCTCCTCGCTCCGCTCGTCGCCGCACCTATTTTTGACTTCTTTCTGACAAACTTTCGTACCTAACTCCGATGAGAAACAAAAACCTCTGACAAGAATTCGAACCCCAATCCTAGTTTCTAGCATCGAATACTGTTATCCACTGCACCATTGATTCGATATTAGAAGCGACCAATCTAGCGAACATATTTAAGTTTTTCACGTGATAGTAACTTGATGTCTCAGCATATTAAAGCACTGCTAGCGGCATCGCATTCACTTCCATATGATTTTTAGCAACAACTTGGAAAATATACTAAATGGAAAATAGAGTGAATAAACAAATTCTCAAAAGAAAGATACCTCTCTTATAGGACTTGAGCTCGATTATAAAAGACTAACGGAAGCTCCGCAACGTTGCTGGCGTGAATCCGGTTTTTACCGATAGCGTAGGAATTTCCTAAAAATATACTGATCGTACTGAACAACTCTCTGAAATATTTAAATAAAAACGATTAATTTTACAGAGATGCGGTGAAAATCAGCGCTGTTCGGATCATTGCTTATGATCCGACAGCATTGCTGAACGCATGACCTTTTGTCAAATTAGCTAAGACTTTATCTATCATTATGTGTAGTTTTTTTTCTTGTTTTGGCAATAAATGATTTTTTCTTTATTTTCTTTCTTCTTTCTTTCTGAAGAAAAATACCCGCGAAAATCTTCAAAGAAGATATTCAACTGTGACATAAAGACTTTATCTCATAGGAGGAAGGTCTATTTTAGAATGCTGCGCCTGAACAGCTGTTTCGTGGAAGACGCTGCCTTAAGACCTTACCCCGGTGCACGATAATCTTACTGAGCAATTTTGAAGTTCAGTATGTTGTCAGAAAGTCTACATTAGAGCGCTCGCTTCGCCCCCTTGATGTAGGAGTTTTTTCACCTGACATCAGAAAATAAACCATGTTTTCTTGTTATAGCAGTAATTTCAGACATAAAACTCAAGCCGTTTAGACATAAAACGTATTAATAACTTAAAAAGGCATCATTTTCAAAAATAAATTCTATCAGTGAAATGTGTCCAATTAGGTAACCGACCCGACAACGGAAAGACAAAAACACGTGTAAATAGTTGACTCACACCCAAATACTCGAAAGCCAGTTAAATATTTGAGACCATTTCAAACATTTGAGACCTTGTTAACATATTCTTAGTCGTCAGTCAAACTCCCACTCAAAAGTTAACAGGCCTTTAAAATAACATGGATTCAAGTGCTAAATAGTATTCTTGAACGCTATTTATCGTTTGACAGCTGTTTGACAGACCTTTAAATGCGGTAACAGACTGTTATTATTGAGATTGGTCTCGACTTCTTTTAAAAGTTTATCTTCACAAAATGTCTCTTTCTTCGTTGTCTTCGCTTTCCGATGAAGATACTCATCCCAGACGCAGACGGAGAAATGAGGAGAAACTTAACGCCTTTGAAAAATACGATGATGTGGAGTTTCGGATGCGGTTTCGTCTTACTAAAGAAACGGTGCTACATCTGGTGGATTTGATCGGAGAAAAGATAAAACCTGCTACCAAACGAAGTAGAGCAATAGAACCTCTTGACCAGATCCTCATTGCCCTCAGATGTTTTTCTACTGGCACGTACCAGAGAGTCATTGGGGATATTTTTCATATTGAGCAGCCGACAGTTCACCGCATTGTGCATAGAGTTGCAGCTGAACTGGCAAAGTTGAAATCCCAGTATATAAATATGCCAAATGTCCAGGAGCAGCTTCAGGTTGCAAATGAATTCTATGCGATTGCTGGTTTCCCAAGAGTGACAGGTGCTGTGGATTGCTCTAATTTTTTTTACCACAGTCATAAAACAAACACTGCGTTTTTTGACATTATGGCGTTTCGTTTTACCTACGTCACTACAGATATATTTGTTTTGTTTGAGTGACAGGTGTATTAGTTTGCGTTAAACTAAACGTTGTCGTCCCAAAATATTAATTTGTAATTGAAAACAGACTTTTCATTGTAATGTTGCCAGACATCATTTATTTAACAGATGTTCAGCTAATAGGCTTCTTAAAGACGTAATCGATGTTCGAGAATTCCAGTTAAATTTAATGTCATCTCAACAGTAACTCGCCTTTAACAAACTGTAAAATTTAACTGGCTTTCGAGTATTCGGGTGTCAGCATATTAAAACAAAAACTGTTGAAAAACCAAAGGCACAAGCCCTTAAAAACGTGCGTATTTCGGTGCGTTAGAGTTCACGCATTTATTTTGAAACTCAAATATTTCCCACATTAATGGTTAGCGCGGGTATGTTTCCTGGGAAAAGTGGTTCAGTATGATCGGTAGAATATGTGGTGTCATTTAATTGTAGGGATCTATTAACACCCGGTATATATTATAAATAACTCTAGCTAGTGGAATACGACAAACCCTTTTGAAATAATAAAATAGTTACCCAGCAGTAATTATTCCTAGGAAATGGTTTATTGAGGTTATCACTGCATTTTGTACCCAACTAAATTATTCTCAATTTACTGCCATAACTTTACTAGGAAATAACATTTCTAACCAGGTTATCGCTGTTTTCCATTATAAGCCTAACCTATTTAATACAATCACTTTTTCAGAGAATGCTTATACAATGCAATGAGAATGCAGCGTCGCCGACGGAGAAAGAAGAAGTAGAACTACTTCTAACACTATGTGGCCTTGTACGAAAGGAGCCGGGCCTAGCTAATATATTCACAACACCTTTCGTCGAAGACCGAACCTCCCTATTAAGTATTCCTGAAGATATACAAAAGCTAATACCTATTAAAACCAAAGTACAGACGCCAAAAAAGAATCCCTTGTTTGAAGTAGACGCTCCAAATCCTATAACGAATGTTTCTATTATAAAATACCCAAGTTCTAATGCAGAAGGCAGCTCGAATGGCGATGAAAACGCGTCAAATAGAAGTCAGAAGACGATACAGGACGATAATGATAAGTTTCTGTTGATAGATTTGCTGCTATCTTATTTGAATAGTGCGGTGAGTAGAGCTTCGTTTCTTTATCTGATAATAATTTTAATTGGAGTGATAAGGAAGTTAATACTTGCGATTGTTGGCACTTGGTGAAACATCATCGTGGTTGAAGAAAACACTTGTACTGTTTCACAATATTATTATATTTATATCTCCGACTAGTTTCGCCTTAAAGGCATTTTCCAGGTTTTTTATCTGTACGAGTTTGTCACAAAAGCCAGGATGACAACTCGTACAGATAAAAAACCTGGAAAATGCCTTTAAGGCGAAACTAGTCGGAAATATAAATATAATAATATTGTGAAACAGTACAAGTATTTTCTTCAACCATGATAAGGGAGTGTTTATTTGAATTAACTGTTATATTTAATGTATGTGGGCTTAGACCATTTAACACGGGACCTGGCAAAGCGCGACTCTTGGTACTGAAATTATTCTGCCGTTTTCCACGGGAGGGGAGGTAAACACGCACAGCACACATTTACTCATTCACGCATACTCCTGCGAAAAATTGATGTGTCACACTGAATCAGAAGCTGCAACACAAACACAAAACGCGCACACAAGCAAACTTACATGAACAAATTGTTCATGTACTTTAGCAGAGGGGGATAAGTGCGCTTGCCTAGTCCCGTGTAATATGGTTTAAGTATGTGGGTTTATTGTTTTATTTAGCACCTCAAGATCTACTATTTATGGTTTTACCGAATCGCATTGAAATTATGACCGCCTTCAGGATTTGCAAATCTAGAGACTGAATTAGGAATCAAGTTATAGTGTATTTTCTAATATATAAGTTGACTTTGGTTTATGTAGCCAAATTCATACTGGGGAGTCGGAAAGTGGTCAGGACCAAGGTTCAATGAAATACGACCCTTTCTATGGAATACGCAAAATGAAATTTAGACTACCTATACTAATTAAGTCGAGGTTGCTCTAGAAATAAAAAAAGCTCTAGAACTTAGCATTTATTAGTTGATAATCTGACTATAAAAAAAAAGATAAACTATATGAGACAGGTAGATGATGTTTTGCATAGTATTTTAACTTACTACCTCATTACACAGGTAGACTAAGATGTATTTTTTTTCCCTCATGACACAATTTCCTTCTGTCTTTTATATTTTTATCCTTTAGTTTAATACATTGTTTTGTATAATTTTATGTAAGTTAAAAAGACTGTAATAGTATTAAGCCATATTGAGAAAAAAAAATACTGATAAAAAAAGACATTATCTTGCTAAGTTTCTTGCCCTTCTTCTTAACAAGATTAATCGAATGGGCGGATTTAGGCATTTTATTTATTTAAAGTTTATTTATCTATTAACTTATTTATTCATTGCATTATGTAGGTATATACAATGTTTTAATTTTTTACTTATGTTAGTATATATTTGGTTAGGCATTATATTTATTTATGGTCTATTCAGTTTATTTATCAACTTATTTATTAATTGCATTATGTATAATAATATTCTTATCCCAATAAGTCTTTATTTTATGCATGTGTATAACTTTAGTAGCCCAACTTAAATATAGTTTTTTTAAATATATTTCCCGTAAGTATCATATTTGTTTCGTTATAAAATATTATTTTTATACAGATTAGATTTGACATGTAAAAGGTATACTTTATGTATCTATTTTACAAATAAACATTTTGAATCTTTGAATCTTGAAAAAGTACAGAGGCCAAAAAAAAACTCAAAAACAGGGTAATTGAACCTTGATCCTGACCAATTACCGAGTCTCCAGTATCAATGTGGCTATTTAAACGAAAGTCACCGTTTATATAACGGATATTAAATAATAACAATAACGAAACAACAGCCACTTTTGACTAGTTGCTCGAACATCTCAATTACTAGTCCTGACCACCGTTCATAAATTAACACTTTCGTCACGTTCCGACACTGACAGCAGGATAGCGTATACAATTTTCAAAGCGTGCGACAGAGATGGCATTAGAACCCGTGTCGAGACCCCTAATTTATTAACGCGGCCCAGAGGTGCGGGTTCAATTTACGTAGGAGCACTTTTGTGTTCAGCCTGCGTGAGATGCGAAGGCACTTTAAGTTGCGGGTCCTTTGGGATGTGATGACGATATTTAAACTAAAATAAAAGTCAGTTTGAAATTTTCAGTGATAAATCGATGAAGAATTTATAAGAGATCGAGAAAAACATTTGTTTGTCCGTTCGCAACATAACACGAAAGTTACCAAACCGATTGAGCTGAAACATAGGTTAAAAATAACACTGGGAACCCAAAAATTTCAAGGTGTCATCACATTACCTTTATAAAAATATAACATAATCACGTCAGCTTTGACAGACTCTGTACATAAATTCCTGAATAAACGTAATTTTTGCAGGACAATCAAGTAGTTCTACGGTCCTGCGAGGGAATCATGATAGTATCGTCTCTACCTGATGACGACATCGCCAACTTGGTGACGTCATGCAGCCCAATGTGCGAGAGTCTCATAGAGAAGCTAGTTGTCAAGTTTAAACACATACCAGCCAATGTGGACCCCTGTGACGTGGACCATCTCAATATTACTTGGGGGTGAGTTGTAGATGACGTCGTCGCCAACTTGGTGACGTCTTGCAGCCCAATGTGCGAGTTCTCATAGAGATTTAAACACTTACCAGCCAATGTAGACATCTCAATATTACTTGTGGGTGAGTTTTTGCTGCTTGGTGACGTCATGAAGCCCAATATGCGAGTGCGAGGAATTTAAAAAACTTATTACATAATGTGAATGAAAGTAAACTATAATAGAATTTAATTTGTATGCCTATTGTAAACACTGCGATTTATCCATTGCAAGAAGATCACAAATTAATATTTTTCAATGCAAGTGCTCGTAAATTTCTATTTTATATGCGTCTAAACTGTTGTCAAAGTCAACTGTACCACACTAGTGTTCTATTCTTATTTTTTGTTTGTTTTGTTTTTCCACATAGTGGAAAGGCAAAGGGAACTTAGCCCGTACAGCCATGTCTGAGGTATTTTTATTTTTTATGAAAAGTTGCCAGTCTTATCTTGTGTACTATAAAAATAGACTTGACAGAAATGAGCTGGTTTTAGTTTGATGCGTTCGTAGGCTGCGTTCAGTTTGATTGTTGGACGAAAACCGCCTACCACTGACAGCAGGACAAGTATATTGTGTATGACTGAAACCAGCCATCGAACGCATCAAACTGAAAGCAGCTTAATTTCGTCAAGTTAGCAACTTGCGTGCAAAGAAAAAGAATGCCCGCCTAAAGTTCATTTGAAGTATTTATTATTTGTTTGTTTCCTTGATTACGTTTTATTTATTTACTCACACTATGCATTGAAAAACGTAGTACGATACACGTGGGTAAGAGCAATAACTTACTCGTAACGTTTAAAACACTCGCTGTCGCTCGTGTTTCAAATCGGTCCTCGTAAGCTATTGCCTCCTTACCGCACGTATAGTATTATCATTGCGGTATAGAAGAGCAGAAAGGTTAATCTGGACGTTTAGAGCTACTAACGTCCAGTTTTACTTTTCTGCTTTTCTATACCGCAATGATGTATAATATTAAATTAAAGTACTTCTTTAATTTTCAGGTACGTGGCGCAAGATTTCGGCGACAAGGCCTATAGCAAGTTTCATGGATACAGAGAGCTCACTGCTTTCTTCTCCTGGTTGGACTATTGTGATACACTCATGAAGGTTTGATTCTTACATAAGGAGTGACATATAAATAATGCCCGTGGGAATCCTCTTTCTATACATACAATCCATAAAAGATAGTATATGACCGTTCTAGAGTAGAGCTTCCTCATGCTAAATAGAGTAAAGACTCTATTAACTTAAAGAAGTTAAAGTTGAATATCTTCTTCCCTGAAGATTTGCGCGGGTTTGTTTCTTGGGAAAAGTTTTTCATTGTGATCAGTTGAGTATGAAATTGTCCATTAACACTCGGTATGATATCATTGTACTGAGCATATTTATAGTTTCTGTATGATTGTCCAGCGGTTTTGATAATTTCTGTATAGTTAATTGGCCAGTGAAGGTAGAAGAATTATATAAGTCACCTTTTATATACATAATTAAGGCAATTAATAAAAAAAAACATTAAATAAATGTAAAGTTTAATTTAACTTAGCAAGATCATGTCCTTTTTACAATATTTCCTTTTTTTTAAATTTTGGTTTCAATAAATGCTTGTACTATATAAAGTACTTAAGTTTAGGGTTAAGGTTAAAAAAAAAAGACAACAGGAATTTATGTCATGAGGAAAATATATCTTAGTTTGTCTCATAAGTTCATCACATCATCTTTTACATTTTATCGTATAATTAATTCTTACTTCTTCTAAAGCCCGACGTACGGTTCACAAAAGCTTTTCCTTCCAGGAATGCCATCCCTCAATAGCGTCCCACCTCGCGCGCACATTCCGACAGAACTTTCTCGAGGGCACGGTGGAGTGTGGCCTGCTAGATCTACATCACACTGTTGTCGTCACCGCGATCGTCAGCAAGTGCTTGAAAGTTGTCGATAGCCACGAGTTTATTAATGGTAAACGTCAATTAATTGTCAATGGATTAAAGGTGGTAGAGCTGATGCCGGGCTCGACTGTGGAGGTATCTTACTTGCAAAACCCCCGAAGTTATTCGGGGGAGAGTAAGAGAACAGCTCTTAGGCAAAACCAGGCGGCCCACCATTGCCTGGGACCGATGGATGGCGGTATATCCATCCCAAATTGCCGGGCCTTATATAAATCGGACTGGTGATGGGCAGCGGCGTCACTAGTGCAAGGGTTTCGGCACCGCGCTCACCAACCCGCCTGCCCAGCGTGTGTGAGTATGGGCATTTCTTCCAGGAGGACCGCCAAGAGTGGCGAAATCTTGGAAAGGCCTATGTCCAGCAGCGGACGAAACAGGCTGATGGATGGAAAGTCAATAAATTTTATCTACAATACTATTAGAGTTAGAAACAGAAATTAAGACAGAAAAAAAGTACTAGGTATTAGTATATGTTTTATAAATAATATAAAACAGGAAAATCAATTTGACATAAAATCTCTAAAAATAAATATCAGATGTGACTTATCCAGTTTGTACACCGACATCTACTAGAGTTCCGGATTTCGTAACTTCATGTGACATTGTAAGTAATGCACAATGTGAACGCTCACGTGGGCGTTGTGTGCATTTCACGCCTTATATGGAGCAGAGATGGCGCTGTTGTCGCTACAATACGACAGGAGATGAAGTACTTAAACATTCGGATGTATTGTACATCATAGTACTTTTTGTGGGATAAAACTTGCCCGTTTGAATAAAATCAATCGTTTGTCAATATTAAGGATACTTTTTGCACACCGACCGCTCTTTTCGACACTGTATATTCTGTAACATAATAATAGCTTCACCTGAGATTATATAAAATATAACCTTGAACAAGTTTATAGCCACATTCATACTGCAGACTTGGTAAGTGGTCAGGACCATGGTTCAATGACCCTGTTTGCGAAATACGAAAAAAAATTTTTGTGCCTCTATACTTGTTTAAAAACAACCTCGACTCGAGTTTAGGAAGTCTAAATTTTATTTTGCGTTATTCACAGAAAGGGTCACTGAAGCTTGGAAGTCAGAAACACTTACAGAGTTTCCAGTATGAATTTAATTATGTAAACGAAAGTCATCCTATATAGACTGAAATTAAATCAACCGACCAAATTCACACTGAAGACTCGGTTAGTGATCAAGAACTAGGTCCTTTTGGCCAATTACGAAAAATGAATTTTTTTGGTCCCTTACTGGTTCGGTACAATTACTAGTGCAGGCACTATGGGGCAAAAAAAATGTATTTTCGAATTTCACCTAGAAGGTCATAAAACCTTGTTCCTGATGACTAACCGAGTCTCCAGTATGAATTTGGTCGGTTGATTTAATTTCACCTAGTATAAGGTGACATTTATTTTTACAGCCAAATTCTTACTGAAGACTCGGTAAGGGCTCAGTAACAAGGTTAGATGTAAAAATGTTTGTGAAATTCGTAAATTATTCTTTTCGTGTCCCTTACAAACGCAAGCCCAGCCCCGAGTCAATTACTATAGGACGTCAACATTTTATTTTGTTTTATTAGCAAAAAGTGTTATGTATCCGTGATACTGATCACTTACCAAGCCTCCAGAATGAGTTTGGCTGTATAAACGTAAGTGACCTTACATGGTATATTTCAGAGTTCTCTAACTGGCTGGTCGGCGACGGTGAGGTTTGCGAATGGCCGCTACTTCATACACTGATCAACAATTGTCTCACCGACTGCCATGAGCTTACCTTGGAGAGTTTGAAGTTCTTTGAGGTGGGCATTCATTACTTTTATACATATTTGTGTTTATTTTAAACATTTATACTTATCCACATAAATATTTTGTATCCTATTTTATACCCAACCGGTTTCGCTATTCAGCATTCTCAATGGCTTTATTATTATACATATTTTATTTACATTTTGGGGTTTTAAAAATAATACTACATGCAATAAACTAGCAATAAAGTATAAATAGTATTATTTGTAAAACCTCAAAATGTTAACAAAATATGTATAATAATAAAGCCCTTGAGAATGCTGAATAGAGAAACCGGTTGGGTATAAAATAGAATACAAATATATCACCACCTGCTCGACAATGTCCAATAACATATCACGCAACCTCAACGTAAAGTAAAGCATTATATCTTAAGTTAAAGGATATAAAGTTGTATGAAACTCCCTAGGGAATAAAGTGATTTGAATTTGGAACGACAAATTCATGTGGAAACTCGTGTAAAACTCTAAGTAAAAAATGCCCATATGGCATTGTAAAGAGGTTTGTTCGAAAATCGAACTGGCCGAGATAAGAGAAACTCAAAAAAAAAGAAGAAGGTGCGTTTACAAAGCATGTGAAACAAAAGACGGTGTTTGGTGCTGTGATTGTCAGTGAATTTGAATTTTATTGCAATATTCATGTTGATAAAAAAATGTCGAGCGATAGTAATTCTACTCCAGAGTTTATCAAAACAGACGCTTTAGAGAGTATTAATAATCTACTACCGGAAAAATCAACACACATATACGAAAAAGCATACCTATGACGAAAATACTTAATTTATGGAGCCCTGGCTTTTTATTGTCTCGCAGAAGGTGTGAAAAGTAGAGTATGCTCCTCTGGAATAAAGCCTGTCTTCGTCTTGGGCGGCCTGAACCCCTCGCTTCACTCAGGGCCATTATTTGCTCGGGAGTTAACTCTAGAGTCCTAAGACATTGCTTTATTTCCTTAGTGCATAATCTACTAAATAACTAAATAAACATAGTGTGTATTGATTTCCACCAAGTGCCAACCATTACAAGTATCAACTATGCTCATACAGCAGCGGCTTATAAGTGTGTGAGTGGATTTACTATGGAATTACTTACGCTGACTATGATGTGAATGTGTGCGTGCCGGGCTCGTTCGTACACGCGAGTTGCCTACTATGGGTGCTTCAGTTTTTAGTTGGCGAAACTCCTTCCGACTTTTTTTGTACTTCTATGGTTTTCACCGCCATCTGGAGCTAATGGGTGATATTTTCTTTCATTGTGACAGATTGTGTTCTATTTAGGTATACTTTTGTGTCGGTGAAGCGGCTGTAGCTCAGGCGCTAGAACGCTGGCCTTTCAATCTCGAGACCGGCCGGGCATGCACCAATGAGTTTTTCGGAGTTTATGTGCACTTGATGAACGGTGAAGGAAAACATCGTGAGGAAACCCGCATGCCCTAAAAAGCGTGTAATTGTGCCCGAAGTACGGCGACAGGGTTCATCTCACCACCCATCACGTTGGGACGTAATAATCGTCGGTGAAACGCGGGTGTACCGGGTGTGGACTGTGACTTGCATTCCACAGTTCACACTCGGAAACATCTCTGACGCCTCCTCGGGGATACATGTCGTGGCGATATGTTTTACTTATATGTATTTCCTTTCATCCCACTGATATTATAAATGCGAAAGTTTGGATGTATGTATGGATGAATGGATGTTTGTTACTCTTTCACGCCGTAGCTACTGAACCAATTGGGTTGAAATTTTGCATGAATGTAGTTCTAGACCTGGGATAGGACATAGGCTACTTTTTATCCCATAAATCAGTGCCCATGGAAAACCTATAAAAGAGACATACAAAATGGGAAACACAGAGGCGCATAACACACACATTTCACCAGCTATGTTTACTGTAGGTAACAGTCCGAAAAATATTGACAGATTCTATAGGAGTACACAAAAACTAATTCAACGCGGGTGAAGCCGCGGGCAAAAGCTAGTGTAGAAATATGTAAGAAATTGGTAGGTTTTATGGCAAACATAACACTAATAATGGTAATTTTCAGACGATAATAGAGAAGCCAACAGAGCACAGTATGTCTCGGCTGGTGCTAGCGCGGTTAGCTTCGCGCGGGTACTACACCCCGCCCTCGCAGATATCTAAAGTGCAGGAGGAAGATGAAAGAGATAGACTCAATGATGTGTCATTGTATCAAGAGAGGGAGAGGAATAGGTAAGTGTTATATACCGACATAGCACAGTATGTATACAGTAAGGCAGTAGCCAATTGTGACGCGTTTTGAAATCAAAATGTTGTATTTTTCAAATGGAAATAATTATAAAACTATAAAATAAAATAGTTTCCCATGGTGATCATTAAATTCTACTTAGTAAATAGAATCAGAACAGCTCGACTGTGGAGGTACCACCATCTTACTCGCAAATCCTCCCGAAGTTATTCGGGGGAGAGTAAGAGAACAGCTCTCAGGCAAAACCAGGCGGCCCACCATTGCCTGGGACCGACGGATGGCGGTTTATCCATCCCCAATTGCCGGGGCTTATATACAACAGACTGGTGACGAGCAGCGGCGTCACTGGTGCAAGGGTTTCGGAACCGCGCTCACCAACCCGCCTGCCCAGCGTGTGTGAGTATGGGCATTTCTTCCAGGTGGACCGCCAAGAGTGGTGAAGTCCTGGAAAGGCCTATGTCCAGCAGTTGACGAAACAGGCTGATGGATGGATGGAAGTAAATAGAATACAAAAAACGCAATATATTACTTATTTAAACGACATGCATGTTCTCTATTCTACTATTACGACATGAAATTAGAAAAAAGTGGAATTTCGAGGCACCTTAGTAGACTGAGACAACGTATCTCCATCTGCTCGAACCTGACATCTACAGTTCTTCCTACGGTCTAATAATCGAGACATACAAGCTGTATCGCAGTGAGTAAATAAATGAAACGTAATTAAAGAAACAAACAATAAATACACCAAATGAACTTCAAGCGGTTATTCTTTTTCTTTTCGTTGCCAACTTGACGGAATTAAGCTGCTTTCAGTTTGATGCGTTCGCAGCAAATTTTTATCAAGTCTGTCTATGGTACACAAGAAAAGACAATAATATAAAGAACTATATTTGAATATATTAATACCAGTTTGGTAAAGTTGACTTTGACAACTGTTTTGAAGCATATTACGACCACTTGCACTGAAAATTCTTTTTAGATGACGTTGCCACATGCCACGTATAGAAAAGAAAAACAGTCCAGGGTGACAATATAGAATTTGTCACATTCCAGGGAGGCCATGAAGCAAATCCAACACGAGGGCCACGTGAATGACAAGATCAGCGATATCCTGTCTCACGAGGGGCTCGACGCGCGCGAGCAGGACGACAATATACACAAGGTTATCAACAGGTACATAGCGTCTGTATCACTATAGGGCCAATACAAACGCAAAGTTAAAGCCATAAATCATATTTATCGGAACTCTCACTTACTACCCTTATGAAGCAATAATAGTGTTGTGCGTAACTGTGGTGATGTTATCGATACTAGAAAA
This sequence comes from Ypsolopha scabrella, assembly GCA_910592155.1. Taxonomy (NCBI): domain Eukaryota; kingdom Metazoa; phylum Arthropoda; class Insecta; order Lepidoptera; family Ypsolophidae; genus Ypsolopha; species Ypsolopha scabrella. Next base: position 18,864,450 of record OU342982.1, read on the forward strand.
CCACAGACGTATAATTATAAACACATAGAGTCGACGCGTGGCAATTTTATCTCAGTGAGCTTCTGGCTCTTTTAAATATAAATATTGCTTGTTTCCAAACAAAATATATACTAGAGATTAGTTTAGGAATTATCAAATATGTTACAAGGATAAGCCAGCCAAAACGACCCATTTTTATACGTTTCTTCGTACCATGAAACCTAAATGTAGCTTATTTTTTGTATAGAAACTTGCCACGCTACTGTACAAAACGCACGCTGTTTTGCTACTTAGTAATAATTATATGTCTGTGGAGAAAACAAGTAATATGAGTCCGCGTTTCAAGTTCGCTTAGTTTGGGGTCCACCACAAAACTTTTTTAAATATTTATAGAACTATTTGATACTTCTGTAATCCTGTTTAGGATATTTTTGGTAACTTTGTGTTTTTGTGTTAGCTAAAAAACTTCATTTTATTTATTAGAATTTTAATAATATTACAAAAAAAATATTTTGGTAAGTAATCATTTATTTATATAATTAACACACAAGATGTCTTTTATATTGAAGAACAACGTTTTCATCGTGCACCAATAAGCGATCGCATTCAAAAAAAGTACAATGATTAATGAATAAATCACGTAATTTATGCAGCTATTTATACTAAATCACCAAGTTCACATTAGTTGAGTATCAAAGAGCCACCCAATATGCATTTAGCTAATAACTCATCGACAGTTTACTACCTGCGTGTGCGCATTAGCTAATTATTGACAAACAACTCGCAATCATGGTGCATCCTTATGAACATAATGATTTATGACTGTGCGTTTGTAATGGCCCTTGTATAACTCGTAGTAACACTCTTTATCCGAATAAAAATACTCTAAAGCTTTATAATTAATATACCTAATACAAATAAAATTATTAACTTGTAGGCTTGTGCAGCTCAAACGAAAAATTCAAGATATAATGTCAACTGAAATACCCACCGAGAGTGAAACGCCAGTGCAATAATTATTATTTATTAAATAAGATACTTGTTCTAAGTACTTTCAGTGTAAACAGGATGGGTAACAATGATACTAAAATACTCTGCTGGTAATATTGAATGAATTCTCCGAGAAACAATTCCGTGATACCACAGTTTAAAAATCCACACAGTTGTCCAACGAAAGTGCTCAGACAGAGCAACTGTGCGGGGTCTGCGTGGCGAGACGCGGGAGGTAAGCCACCGAGCTACATACAATTTTCGAACAAGCAGTTCGGAGTCTCGCCCCGCAAGCCACAACCACTCCGTCCGTACGACTTCGTTGGACAACTGTATGGATTTTTAAACTGTGGTAATACCGTGGCAATTGGAAAAAAAACACTTGCTTACTAATTTAAAATCTACCGTGAATTTTGTACCGTTTTTTTTTCATGTTTATGTTTTTTATCTAAGGTGACATTAATTTATGTAGTCAAATTCATATTGAAAACTCGGTAAGTACTCAGTGTCAAGGTTTGTTGACCTTTTTTGGGAAAATCGTAAATTTTGTTTTTGTGTTCCCAGCCCTGAGTTAATAAGTATGGTAATGTTATTTTTTCGAAATTAGCAAAAACTATTATTGATCCGTAATACTGATTACTTAACGAACGTCTGGTATGAATTTGGCTGCATAAATTAATGTCACCTTATAGAATGTTGTTCAATATAAACAGTAGAGTAACCTGTCTTTTTACACCCGGTATGAATAGGCCTTTATTTTTTGCTCAGAATATTAATTTAGTTTTAATGAGATTTTATGAACCATTCCAACGATGAATTTTATTTATTTCTGTTGAGAATTTTAAATTGTTATTTTTATCAGCATATAAAACATGGGACGTGTTATAAGTATTTGTGGGGAGTCGTAATTTATATTTGTTTTTGTGATAAATCATGAATGGAAACCAAACAATAAATATTTTGTTTTCCAAACAACTTTTTGAATTGATTTATCTTGTGAAATTCTTTAAAAGAAATATTTAATTATGTTTTTGTTGCTATTTGTTCACATACAATATTATTATATTTTATTTTATTACCTAAGTTATTCGAGTGATAAATTCAATCTGAAGACGCCACAGATCTGCCATTTTGTATGTATTTTATTTCGAAACATATTTTTTTTATGGTTACATAATATCATTATTGTACAAAGTTGTAATTAAAGTGTTTTAAGCATAATTTCGTTGTTTTATTCATGGATTCCCCATTCTCCTTTCAGTTTCCTGCTATTGCTGCCGCGCGCCATTTTGTCTGATCCCGTGGGAGCTGACTACGAACAGTATATTCATGACGCTCATAGGCATTATCAGGTAAAAAGGGTCTTTTAGGGTTTCCTTAAGGCGCCTAGGCACGCCACTGTTTTAGTACAAAATTTAATAACCCGTTTCTCAGTTGTTTTTCGTTACAGACCAAACTATACTTCTGGACACATCTATTGGCCCACCTTGCATTTTCAGTTTCGTTTGGTCCTAGCTAAAAATTTATATTAGGTCGAGCAAAAAGTTTAGAACAATACGATCGAAAAAGATGGTAAAATGTATCAGGTTTAAAACTGGATCGATAGTTTTTGTTCAATCTAGCAATCATATTTAGGTAGGGGCCATCGAAACCTAAACTCTAAGGTGGGCCAATAGATGTGTCCAGAAGTGTATATGACCTCTATCATCTGGTGCTGGTATTTTAAAAGGCACCATTTTGCCAAAATTATGTACATTGATTATGTTTTAAAGATATTAAGCTGGACAGATTTACATACAAAGTTGTTTTCTAGCCTCAGATTGTACCTATACCAAAATTTAACATTTCAGCCAAATAGCGACTCTGTAAATGCCTGTATTAAACTATAGAGGTCTATAACTTTAGTCTATAACGAAAAACAACTGAGAAACGGGTTATCAAATTTTTTACTAAAACGGTGGCGTGCCTAGGCGCCTTAAGAGCAGACATCAAGACGCGACCAACTCAGTTGTGAGGGCGTCCAAAAGTAATGCTTTTTCATTTCGCTATTACGTGCACGCTCCACGAAACTGGCGAACGCAATACTATCGTGCGGAATACGTCACGGGCGCAGAGTTTAACACTTGTGTTGGGAGAAACATGATTGTAGCAAGATTGTCGACGTTTTCAAACATATTTTTGGTTAATATTAATCTAGATAACATTTTCGATACCCAACTAGTATTCATTTTTGATTTTATCTAAATCAATAAAAACACTGGGGGTTTGTTTTTAATATATGATTCAAATTTTTATTTCTAAATCGGACATATATAGATAATGTCAATGGACTCTGCCTAAAATATTATAAAAATATTCCATAGACAATTCACAATTTTGTTTTTGCGTTTGTATGAGGTTTTGCGCGTGATATCTGCTCTTAAGTAGCTTGGGCGCTAACTCACGCCTTGCAATAATATGGTATACTATTTTCTCTATCCTCATATCGTAAAATCCTCATTATGAGCTCAAAACTACTTGCATAGTGAAAAAAATTGTTATGAACGTCTCTAAAATAGAAAAAAAATACTAGTCTAGGTCTCCGAGCAACATAATGCTATAAAATAACTTTTTCTGAAATTACAGTACATGTGACACTAACTAGGAAGGCAAAGGGAACTTAGCCCATACAGCCATATCTGAGGTTTAATATCAAATACCAATGAGGTTTTTATATAAATATTCTCCAATACGTACAAAGCAATATTGCGACCCATCTAATTATTTTCGGCCTGGTATTGTTTATGGCTGGCGGCTGACATGCGCGTTGGTCTCAGTTTGTCAATTGATGGCCATAGTTTACGGAGAAATTTATTTATTATTTACTGTGGCTTTATGGCTTAAAAGTATTATTTTACCCTAAAATTAGCCATGCATGTTTCTGATATATATTTTTTTAATAATTTAGTTTGAAAATGTAGACTATTTTATGAAACTAATTTCATTATTTTTGGGTTTTATTCATTGCATCTATTTAAAAACAAAAACTTAAATTTTACCCGCCAAAAGTGAACGTGACGTCACTAGAGGCGTTCCGTATGGCGCTAATAGTGCTAACACTACCATCAAACTTCTCACGCCCATCAAGTCGTTCCGAGTGAAAAATGGCGTCCATCACTGTTTATACTTATAATCCATTTAGGGTTCTTTTGAACGCAACATGAATGATGACAGAATTTGTAGAAATTCATTTAAGTTACGTGAATACAAAGGATATACTACTTTACTAGGTCCAAGAAGTAATTTCTTCTAACTACAATCTTATAATCATGATTTAACTAATGCTCTTATTCTTCGAAAAACCTATTTTTGAAATTGCCACCGACCAGCTAGCACTTTTCATAGATCGCTCATAGTGCAAACGCTCTGAAGCATAGGCATATCACAACATGGCGTCGTTAAGGATTTCGTCTATGATAAACAAGGTGAAATTTAATCAATCACCCTTATTCATACTGGAGACTCGGTTAGTGATCAGGAACAAAATTCAATGATCGTTATTTTCGAAATCATAAAATAAATTGTTTCCATACTGACTGAATAGGCAGTAGGTAGGTACGGGAGCAATTTTTTGTTTTACAGTTTTACCTTGAGGTTCATTAAACATTGTTCCTGATCACTAACCGAGTCTCCAATATGAATTCTGGCGGTTGATTAATTATCGGGCTCACAGTGACTCGGAATGATGATAGATGCGATATAATCGATTATGTCGCGACACGGAATGCACTGCATGTCAAATGTCATGTCATGACGTCATAGATAAGTCAAATGAAGTTCATTGCGTTTTGTTAAAATATATTTAAAAGTATAGATTTATTAATTAATCTGATAAGTAGCAACTGTACAGAAAACATATTTCTCGAAATGGTTTTAAGATTTCCGTTCTTGTCCAGAAAGTTAGCACCCCCAATTACTGACATCAGTGATGGTGATGATTATTTGACTCCAACTAACGTTCTGAAAATAACGACGGAATTTATGAACACTTAGTACAAGCTTTTACAAGAATAATCAAAAATGGCTAAGGACAAATTACAAAAATTATGAAAACAGGTTAGTAGGCATGAGTTTAATAAAGTAGTGTATGAAACTATACATATATAGGTATTAAAACACTCGTGTACCTTTAAAATACTCGCCTACGCTTCGCTACATAAACTACTAGTATAGCACGTGTGACTTAAACCTTGCGAAGAACCGTTTTATTTTTCTTGGCTGTTAGAGTGGGACCGTGGCCTTCGAATTGTTTAAAAATTAAAATATCCATTACTGTGGTGCAATTAACCCCTAAAAACGGCCTAACCTCAACATCCAAAGTAAAAGTATCATTCCAGCTCCAAATTGTTCTATATAGTCCACATATTGTTGGGTAAAAAGTTACACTATTTTTAGCGTCGGGTTGGGGGGTGGAGGGGGCGGAGAAGTTGTTTTTTTGTCAGTTTTTCTTACATATTTCGAAAACTATGCGGTTTAGCGCAAAAGTGCCCAGGACAAAAGTAATCTAATTGAATTGTAAGCAAAAACGGTTCTTAGCATAATCTTGTTAAAGTGAACGGTTCCAGAGTTACGGAGGGAGTAAAGTAGCTATTGTTCGGTTTTTTTAGATTTATGGAAAAATATGACATTTACACAAGGAAACTATTTTTTTAAATCAGGATTGTGTTTTGTTTAAACAAATTGTAACAAAAAGTAACTCTGAAAAAAGCTGACCGACCTTGGCGATACCTGGCAAAAACATGTGCTTTTTAGTACATTCGGGTTCACCTCATTGTTTTCCTATATACCGAACAGAAATTCTAAAAATACTAAATTCTGAAAAACACTGGTACTTGCCTAGTTACAGAAATCGAATCCGGATCTGATTAACTCTGTCGGCCTCGACCGCTAAATGAGCAGTGCATAACGAAACACTTAAACAACAAAATATATTATGTTAATAGCAATTTTACCACCTAAACAAAAGGCTCAAATTTGAACGCCAAGTCGCCAACGCATTTCAGATTCCATTTTTGGAATTTTTGTGGTGGAACTTAACAATAGAACAATGCCATTCATTGGAAGATAAGCTCTTAAGCCGATTCCGACATTTAAAAAAAATCCTACTATACTATTCCCTAAAATGAATTTTCCGAGAGGTTATTGTGTCCATTCAGAACATCCTCTGTGGTGTCACATTACAAAAAGCTCTCTAAAATAAAAGTAACATTCTAATCACTGGAAAATTAACCCATGCATTGTAAGCATACCTTTAAACCACTGGAGTACAAAGGTAACCGTGTCCTCGATTTTCTTAACGTTTCAGATTTGGCTAGATCTGACTTCAACATTTAACTGGCCTTCAGACACGCATTGGATAGACAACACGGCCAGTTCTACACACAGTTACGATAGTAGACCGGAAGCCGATTTACATCTGGATGATGTTTTTGAAAAACCGGTTAAAACCGATAACCGCTACCCCAACACTATTAAAGAAAAAGAAAAAAGTTTCTGTTTCGGCGGGCATCGTCCGGAGATCTGTTGCACTGAAGATGATGTGAAGAATAATAAAATAGGAAAATGCAATAAACCGGCTGCAGAATGTCCGTTTTCACAAAGATTGGTGCTAAAAAGTAGAGATTTTAGTTCCACTTCGACGGAAGAGGACGAATTTGATGAAGGTCCGTTTTTGAAAATGCTCTTCAAATTATTGTCCACAATGCCTTTACAGCCTTATCAAGTGAATTTGCACCTTACGTCTATTATTTCAAAGTTAGCTTTAATGCCGCATCCGAATCTACACGAGTATTTATTGAACCCAGCGTTGCCAACTGCGAAGAAAACGCAGACTTTGTTCAAATCGCTACAAGATTTAGCAAGGAGGTTGACAATGGAAATACCGAGATTGAGAAATTATAAGAAGTTGATTGAAAATACGAGAATGCAGCTTATGAGTGAGGACCCGAGCTATGATGAAAGGTTCGTTGTTTTTGTTAATTTTATTTTGCAACATGCTTCGACGTCCGCACTTGTGGACTATGTAAACAAATCGTTTTCTCAATTATTCTTCGCATGATCTCGCTCAATATAATTCCAGTTCATGTGGTTTTAATTTTTTTTCAATTCAAGTGCTCGTAAAGACCCATTTTATTTGCATAAAATCTGTTGGCAAAGTCAGTTTTTCCACACTAGTGCTTTATTTAGTAATTTATTGATACGGAAGGAAATGAGCTGCTTTCAGTTTGATGCGTTAGTAGGTTGCGTTCAGTTTGATCGTCGACGACACCCGCCTACCACTGACAGAAGATTAGATTATACAATAAGAAGAATTTATCGTTTCTTTAATTATGTTCTCTCACTATGCATTGAACAACGTAGTATGGTACACTTGGGTAATAACTTACTCGTAACATTTAAAACACTTTCATAACGCTAGTGTTTCAAATCGTCCTCGTAAGCTGTTGCGTTCTTACCGCACTTATAGCATAAACTACTATTTCATCTTTGCACGTTCGTGATGTTCGTTTACAGTGCAACAAAAAGATCTTAACTGCTTAGTGAAAAGGGCAACAGACGCTGTGACGGAACCTTTCGTTATTGGTGTCGATTCGATTTAACGTATTTGACAGGACTAAACTTAACTTAGCATTCTGTATTTATCTTTCTGCATCGAAAAGACAAGGACAGGACGCCAAAAATAAGGTTGGTCCTGTCAAATAAGTTCAGACGTGCTACACCGAATCGACACCACTGTGGGCTACTCGGTGACTACTGAAGCGATACGTCAGAATATTATAGTGAAGCAAATAAAGAAAATTAACCTGTCCCTTGTCTCCAAACATCGAGTTTGCGAAACAATGTAAATGTCCAAAGATTTTCGCAATTTGAAAATCGTGCACCACAGCTAGCTGGCTTCATTATTTACCTCATCTTGGTACTAAGCATAAACATGCTATCGACTCTACTTCGCTTCGATTTATCGAGTTTTTCTGTCAAATGTATCTAATCAATGCTTAGGTACTTGCTATGCAGGCTCGTTAATTCATAGACGCCAATATATGGCGCATTGTTTACATAGTCCACAAGTTCTAATGAAGGCAACTTAAAGTACATCTCCTCATTCTTTTAGCCATTTTCAATAACTCTTACAGGTAAAAAAATAAGGTCTAAACTGCACATTTAATTTACAGCGGCGACCACAACCAGCTAGTCGAAAGCTTGATAGTGGTAGAAGAGTTCTGCAAAGAGCTGGCAGCGATCGCCTTCGTGAAATACCAGCACTCTATACACTGCAGGTAGCAAGGTGGGGACGAATGAAGTGTTGGAAGCTGAAAAAACCGGTTGTTACCGACAACCATTACACCAAACACTAGTGCAGAAAAAGAAAAATATATTGGTGCGAATCGTCACAAATACGTATACTCATCGTAGTTAGGATAGACCTACATGAGCCCGCTTCTGTTGGGGCTGAAAGGGACAAACTCAAGCGGGATGGAAACTTGAGTTGACGGCACACACAACAGAACCGCGCCATTTTTATTGTGCGCCAGTTTTTTATTAAATGCACGAATTTAATTTTGTCGCCGTGGTATGCAGCGCATTGTACACACTAGCTTTTGACTGACGCTTTCGCTGAAAGAAGTTTAAAGACTACGACGTACTAATGCACTCTTCGTTGCTTTCAAAATCGGTATGTCGATGTCTGTGAGTTAACTATTCGTTTTATTGCGGCATTATGTTTAGTAGTAGAGGGAAAACAACTCCAACAAGCATCATAATCGTTTTACTGCTAAATTTTTGCCATTTATTATATGACATTATTTCACCAATGAATTTTGTAGACCGCTTTGTGCCGAAAGTACATACTCGTATATCTTTGATATTAGGCTTGTAGACAGGGTAAACAAAATATTATTCTATTTAGTCCATCATTTAGATTATCAAAAAAAATTGGACACGCATTTTTTCAATCAAACAAAAAATGACAGAGATAAAACGCGTCAAAGTTTGAGAGTGGGGGAAAATGACGCCACTTCTAAGTAAAATTGTACTTAGTACAATACTTAGTAGTACTAGGTGGTAGAGCTGATGGCAAGCTCAACTGTGGAGGTACCACCATCTTACTCGCAAATCCTCCCGAAGTTATTCGGGGGAGAGTAAGAGGACAGCTCTCAGGCAAAAAAACCAGGCGGCCCACCATTGCCTGGGACCGATGGATGGCGGTATATCCATCCCCAATTGCCAGGCCTTATATAAATCAGACTGGTGACGGGCAGCGGCGTCACTGGTGCAAGGGTTACGGCACCGCGCTCACCAACCCGCCTGCCCAGCGTGTGTGAGTATGGGCATTTCTTCCAAGAGGACCGCCAAGAGTGGCGAAATCCTGGAAAGGCTTATGTCCAGCAGTGGACGAAACAGGCTGTTGGAGGATGGAAGAACTTAAAATCGGAAAATTTGAATTATATCTCGACAACAAACCTCTGAAAACGTAAATTTAACTATTATTTTCCAAATATTTTTATTGTTTTGCATATAAAATCATAAAATTAATACATACAATAAATTAATAGTTTGAAAACCTGCCAAAATTTAGCTTCTGTGCCCGCGAAGAAATCGGCGGGATTGTACTATTGCCTTTCCAAGATTCATCGATTACTAGAGAAATGAAATAGCATGAAATTTTGCCACGCCCACAACTGACTTGCCGCGCTCATGACGACTGTCCTCTAGTTTGCCAACCAAAAAGGCGCGCGTGAAAATAATTACGAGTATCTTCGTGTTATGTCCCTCCCCTCTTGGTCAAAGCTCGTCAACTACAAACGCATTTTGCATTTATAAATTAAGTAAATTATTACCGCTTTCATTTTCTAGTCTAATAATAAATATTAGGTATTTTATCATTCCCACGTTTTATGTTTATGCACAATACTTGGTGTTATTTTATTATATTGATTTTATATTAATTTTAGCAAGCTGTTACCTAAATTATTATGTGTATAAACGAAATGTTTAAAATAAATTATATGAGAACTTTAACGATTTTTTAATAATTTCTTTAAGTATTTTAAAGCAAGTAAAAGAACAGGTAAAATGCAAGGGCGATTATATTTTTCCTCCAAAAAAATAATTAAATAATGGATATATAAACATGAATTAACCATAGAAAAAAAAAGTTTAAAACTATTTACAAAATGTGAAATTCAATAAACTTTTATAAATGCCGTGGAAAGAAATTTAAACTCCGCAGGTTTTGATGATGAAATTATTTTATGACTATCCTACTCACCTCATTATTATAAAAAAGTATAACACACTTTTAACACGAGGTGAGCGAAATTTAATTTTCTTTCCACAGCAACGATTTTATATAATTACACAAACATTCTCACTTCTCTTACATATTTTCGGATATACAGTATATATTATATAACATTTCATATTTTACCTCCTGCCTTTTTGTATAAACGTCGTCTGTGAAGATAAACTGAACTTTTTTCACGCGTTTATTTTCTCGATGTTAGATCGATTCGTGATACCAAAATAGCCACTATGTCAACGCCGACTAGGATTATATTCGATTAGCAGTTCCTACATGTTTGTAACATTCTCGTAAGTAATATAATCCTAGTGGGCATTAAAATAGTGACTATTTTGGTATTACTAATCGATCTGTCATCGAGAAAAATGCTTGGAAATAGTAAAGTTTACAGGACAATTTTTTAGAGATCAATTATTCATTTTAATAGAAAGTTGAAAAAAACTCATAATCATAACCATAGACACCGATAGCAATGTTTTGTGGATTAAGACCAAAATCGGTTGTAATAATTATGGTGAGTTCAAAATAAACGTGGTTTTTGTATACCTATGTTGAGTCCGATACCGTTTCCACAAAAAGGCAAAGATTTATTTAAAAATCATGCAAAGATTTGTTGCTAAATCTAAAGTCCAGTGATTTTTACAAAACTCGTGTTCAGAACTTAAATTAGGTAAAATATATTAAATTTGCTAAAAGCAAAATATTAACAAAAACATTTAGTATTGTACTCTTCTAAATTGGGACTATGGCTGCTATCCAAGGAATTAGTATTTTCTTTTGAAACCAGCCAAAGATTAACTTTTCAGAATAGCAACCCGTTATTAGTTTGTCATTTTGTTTGCAAGTACAGTGAGTGTCACGGGTCTCGCGCAATGTCTGTAAGGGATAGCTAGTGCAACGTACTACGCTTAATCATGCAACATTAGCTAGCTATCTCTTTCACACAGAGTTCAAGGTACATGTCGCGCACTGTATTGAGGCACTTTTCAAATTTTTTGACCAAATTTTCAAATTAGCCGTTTTTAAATGCCTGATTTATATTGTCTTCGCGTGTTATTTAAGCCTTAAAAAAATGATGAAAAGGGCTTGTTTTTTCTCGTGCCTTTTCATCCAACATTTTGTTGGTCGATCATAATTATTTTAAATGGCAAGATCGCTTTCTTTTCATACAAATAAGGGAGTTAGATTGTTCTATTTTAAAGCTTATTATTCACGTCAAAATATAAAAACAAAACATGTTCCTATTAAGTAGAAATTTACAATATTAGATAAGTTTGAAATAAAGAGACAATTACAGCAGCATATTCCGAGATTTTATCTACTTATCTTAAAGTACAAATGTGTTTGTTTATTCTATTAAATGGAATTATTAGTTTATCACATATTGATATATAATTTCAGAAGATTTATTAGAAGAAAGGTGCTTAGATTGAAACACTGTTTTATCTTATCATTCTGAATTTGGGAAACGAGAAATAAAAACTTCGTTATTTGTTTTAGCTATCTCAGAAAAGCAAACTTCGACTAGTTTGGTCAAACATTGACCGTTAGATTAGTGCTACTGCAAAAGTTGGAAAATATAATCGATAAAGAAACTTCCATGATTTTACAATCAATTATGCAAAACTCATTCTTGTCTCCGAAATTGTAACTTTGATTATGATCTATTAATTATCCAACTTCAGTAGTGCTCGTAATTTGAAAATGCGCTAGACTATATTGTTTATTTTACATACATACACATACATCATCATTACGTTACACAAATATGTTTCTTGTATGTTTGTCCTCGACACCGCAGTATGGAACTATCACCATTTCGAAATGTCCTGAAAATAGAAAGATTTGGACGTTAAAATTGTATTTTTTATGCAAAATTAAAGCCAATGGGTAATGGCGGTGAAGTAATTCGCCATGCATATTGAATGAGAGAGAGAAAGAAAGACAAGAGCGTCTCCTTCTTTTTGTGTTATTGCTTGATTTATTCTCAGTATTCATGGAACACATACATACAGCGCGGCAGAGCTGCGTTCATAAATCCGGTATTGAGATTCAGGTCCTAATAATATCTCTTTTGCACGCATTATAATTATAATGTACCTACGAGGGGTGGCTGAAAAGTAATCTACCTGACTATGAAAGAAAATACATGGATTAATAATTTATTTTTTATTTTTCAATATAGTCCCCTGCAACTGAAATGCACTTACGACATTTGTCAATAAGTGACAGCATACCATTAAAATAATAATTATTATTTTGATTGTCAAAATAGTCATTCACAGCGTCCTTCATCTCTTCGTCTGTTGAAAATCTGCGCCCTCTCAAATTTTTCTTTAAATTTTTAAATAAGAAGTAGTCAGAGGGAGCCAGGTCTGGACTATAGGGTGGGTGGTTGATCTCTGTAAAGCCGTTTTTTGTCAGAGATGACCGCGCCTTAAAGGCCGTGTGCGCGGGTGCATTATCATGCAAAATCAAAACGCCTTTGCTAAGTTTGCCCCTCCTGTCTTCTTTTATTTTTTTGCGTAGCTGGTCAAGTAAGTTCGCATAGTATTCAGCATTCATCGTGGTGTTTTTTGGCAGGTAATCTATCATAAGAATCCCCTCAACATCCCAAAAAATGGTTGCCATTAGTTTGCCCGCTGACAGCCGGACCTTAAACTTCCTTGGTGGTTTTTCCCCTTTAAATTTCCATTGCATCGATTCTTGTTTGCTTTCGGGATCCCACTGACGAATCCAAGTTTCATCACAGGTCACTATTCGCAAGATAGTTTCTTCCTCTTTATCCTTTACCAAGTCTAAAAATGACTGACAACATTCCACACGCCTTTGCTTATCAAACGGGGTCAACATTTTAGGCACCCAACGTGCGCTCACCTTGGACATTCCCAAATGTTCATGAATTATTTCATGAACTCGTTCCTTGCTAATGCCAACATCTCTAGCTATTTCCCACTGCTTAATTCGCCGATCGGCAAGGATCAGTTTCTTCACTTTTTCCACATTATCTGCGGTAACTGCAGAAATGGGCCTTCCACTACGGGGATCGTCTTCTAAGCTCACACGGCCTTGTTTAAACTGCTTTGACCAAAACTTTATTACAAATTCGGAAGGACATGAATCTCCGAACACCTTAAACATGCGCTCTCGGATCTGCGTCGGCGTATTCCCTTCTTTACCGAGGAATTTAATCACAGCGCGATACTCAATTTTATCCATTTTTAATTTTATTGCAACTTGATAAAAACGAAGACGCGCCAAAAAAAAATTGAACTCGTAGAAACAAATAAGTGTCATAATTTTTAAAAAAGGAATAAACAAAGAATACGAGAATATAGTGGCCAGTAACATTTTTTAAACTTTCTTTAACAAAGGAGATTTTATATCAGCCACCCCTCGTATATATGCTATCCTGCCGTCAGTGTTGAAACCTGACAATTTTGTGAATTATTGAACGCGCATCACTCGTCAGCCAATCACAGCAAGCCATTTGAGACAGTTGCAGTAGAGCCACGTTATTTTGGAAACCATATTGAAGTAAATAAGCGCGACATACCAATTACAGACCGTTCACTATAAGAAGTCCCCTGGCTTAGGAAATGGTAGCACTGCATATAATGTTGCCAGTGGCTCACGTAGCATTCACCCTACTACACGTTCCTAATATTTACTTAAAAATTTGACTACTCTTTAATGAAACTAAAATATGCAGAATGAAAAAATCAAAATTATCAATTATTTATTGATTTGTATTTCGCAAACAATACGTATGATCTAATGGTATGAATATCTATACTGTATCTCTGTACTAAAGCGGTATTTTCTATTTCTTGTTCTAGCTAGACGACGTTTGTTCTAAATCGTCGAGCTCCCGTTTTTTACGTTTTTGACGAGTATATCCGGGCGACTTAATGTGAACGCTTATTTTCGATATGCCTGCAAAAGTGAACAGCTATTTATTATTTGCCCATAAAATTGGCTTTATGTTTAAAGCTGGTAACCCTATTTTACTAACCCGTCATGACACTGACACAAGATCGAACCTGATCGAGAGGAATCACGGTGCATTGTTTACATTTTCTCTTTCACAAAAGGCGTACATTCAACACAATCTCCTTTGCACTATTGGTCAACGACTTTGGCAATAATAATACATAATTTATCAAATAATTTTGAAAAATCTGACTGACAACAATATGACATCAAAAGTTTGACAAGCAGTGATGCCAACATGACTCCAAGGGACAAGTTATGATGAATGGTCTGTACGAATGAACCAAGAAACCTGACAAATACCGTGCAGGTGTACACAACTAGACGCCATGCGCACTTGTATCGGCCTGTGGATATCAAACTGTAGGTAGGTGTGGCGTGCATAGAACTTTTTGCTGGAAAAGCAATGAGAAGGTCAAGTTTGACGATAAAAATAACATATAAAAAACTTAAAACCAATTCAAAAATTTTTTATGAATTCATGTAGTCTAGGATAGGAGTCTAGGGTAGGCCCACCCTGGCGTCATCCAAACCAAATGATGATTTTTCAAAGAGACATTTAATTTTTTTCATTATCTAACTTGACCTTTTTATTACATTTCCAGCAAAAAGTTCTATGCACGCCACTGGTTGGTGTATAAGACTTACCGATAAAACAGTTTCACCACCAAGAGAAGAACGGAGATTTGTGTTGGAACCGCTGCTGAAACGAGTCGAAGAAACGCGAAGACGTCGACCCTGCCTTCGACCTGCAACAGAAACGTTACGTCATCATTTAATACATACTACATATAGGTATAAGATGACTTTAATTTATGCAGCCAAACTCATACTGGAGATCAAATCAAAATATTTATTTTGTAAAATATATACATAAAGTATACTTTCTACAAGTCAAAGTTAAGAGACTTGGTAAGTGATCAGTAACACGGATCGGTACCACTTTTTGCTAATTTCGCAAAATAAAATCTTGACGTCCCATGCATGGGCTTGCGTTTGCAAGGAACACGAAAAGAATAATTTACGAATTGAATTTCACAAAAAGGATTATCGAACCTTGTTGTTACTGAGCACTTACTGAGTCTTCAGTAATAATTTGGCTGCATAAATTAAAGTCACCTTATACATGTATAGCCGCGTATAAGTTGGAGCTATTTCCATGCGATTTTTACCATCGATCGTGACAAAGTAAAAAGAACTACCATTGTAAGATTTGATCTGTGGTTGTGTTGTTATTTTTTGTATAAACTACAAAATAGTTATCACAAGAAAATAAAAAGTTGCAAACATATTTGAAACAGCCGCATAAAAAACATCAGTAAATATTTGTTTAAAACATGTTTTCTTTAGATTAAAACAGGATTTTTATATTATAATTTAAAAAAAAAACGGTTTTTTCCAACCCTGCTCCCGACGAAGCGTTTGACCGATGGCAACGCAGTACGAGTCATTTGTCGAGGCGATGGTCACGTGATTAGCTTTCTTGCGTTTCCAGTAATGGCGAAATTAATTAAACTAATTTCATCCTTGTAGCCGTTAGGGCTGATATTTATTTAACCTACCTTTCAACAATAACAGCCGGCATCTGAACTAGTTGTACGGGACTCTTGCTGTCTTTGAGGGCTTGCGTCAAGTTGAGCACTTGCCCTCGCATCACCGACATCTGGCGCTCGAATAGACCCTTGTCGAACCCTTTGTCTTGCTGCAAACAAAGATGCATGGCTTCGTGATTCCGTTGTTAGACAGTACTCAGAACTGTTCATTGATAATAAACTGTATAGTTAAATGCTTGAACACAAACTATTATAGACAAAACTATCCTCACAACATACAGGTTGAAAATTAACCCCCTAGCTATAACAAAGGAAACTGTTCTATGTTCGAAATAAAAAATACCAATTTTGTTGCTTTTGTCATGATTCTTTGCACTTTATTGCCGCGTGGCGTCAGTAGCTTTTTATTCATGTGTCTTTGAAGATTGGCTCTTCTGGTATTATTATTATTTCTTGTGCTTATATACCTTTTATCCGATGTTTTATGGATAGGATAAGGGATAGGGAATGAGCTTTATCGCCGTACATCGGACACAAATACGCGTTTATCTCAGTGTTTTCCTTTACTATCAGCAAGTACCGTTCCAGTAACAACTTCGGAGATATAACGTAATGATGATATGTTGTTTGTACTTGCCTAATAATCGCACTACCAGCACAAAATACACTAAAGGTTTATAGGTTCATATAAAAATGGTCTTACCTTGAATAATAAATGCAGCTCATCGCACAGCTCTTGTACAAAGTTCATATCTGACAGCAGCGGGAGTACCAACTCTCTGGAAAATATAACAAGTCATGTTTTTATTTAGATTTCAGAAAATCTGCCTAACGGACATTTTCTTCTACTTTCCCATCTTGATGGCAATGTTGTGGGCAGATCGTAATGCATGAAATCGAAAATCTTTCACAAAAAATAGGTACGACGACGAGCGCAGCGAGGAAAAGCGTTTTCGGTTTGCATGTAAATAAATTTGTGAAGCCGAGCGAAGTGACCCCCCCCAAGTTTTAACAGAAATATGATATGCCTAGGCAGACCATGATATGCCCAATTCTATGACGTATCAACGGCAGAGAGATGAGACAGTTTCTGTATTTTTTTATTAACAAGACTTACTCTCGCTGTATAGGTTGTCATTGTACCGTGTTGCTGCGTGGGATTGGCATTGGGATTTATAGCTGGGGGGGCGGCCCCAATTCATGAAACCATCAAAAATTATCTGTTCTCGGTTATGTGATCGTAGTAAGATAAATAGAGATAACCCTCAACGAAATTTTACAAAGAGATCACATACAAACCAATAAACAAGAAAAATGGCGCCTCAAATTGGATGCAGCATCTTTTTACAGCAATGACACCCGTATTTCTAGGGGGACCAACAGTGGAGGATCCAGCCTGCAAGCCAGGGGGGGTCACAGGCTCCAAAATTGCGATAAAAACTATTAAGACCGACCAAAAAAGATCAAACTGAACGGAACGAGGGCTCGCCTGCGCCAGCGGGTGAAGGGGTGCATGAAAATCAGTTATTTTAGTATGTGTGGATGATTAAAAGTGTAGTTTTAGGCACATTTAGTGTGTGCGTTACAAAAAAAAGTTAAACTAAGCACAGGGAAGGGGGGGTTATGACCCACCCCCTGGATCCGCCACTGGGGGCCAGACGGTATTCTGGGGGTGGTCCGTGCCCCCTGACCTCTATCTAGTTGCATTACACCCATGGGGATTGGGCATAACTTGTTTTCTTCTCGGTGCAGTACTCACTTCGTCTCCTGACTGAACGGCAGCTTGGCTTGCGGCAGCCACGCCCAGTGGTAGGGGTACGCGCGCCACGAGTCCGGGTGCTTGAACGGGAACGCGAGCCCGTTGTCTATGGCCGCGATGCGCACTTCCGGGCCCTGGAGATACCACTCCTTTGAATATCGGAGGCGGTTGTTAGAGTTAGACACCGAAACCAGGAAAAGTTAGAGAAAATAAGTGTTATTTAGGGAAAAATGATTAGTAGAGTACAAGAAATAAGGATTATTGTAGAAAAAAGCTAGCCCGTTGTTTATGGCGGGCTCTGCCCCGGTAGCATGGATGAAAATAATAGAGCAGTTTTGTCTCTCGAAGACGTCACCAATGACAACGATAATATATGTGACAAGGAAAGCTACAACAGTTTAAAAATCCATACAGTTGTCCAACGAAGGCGTTCAAACGGAGCGGTTACACGGGGCTTGCGGCGCGTTGGACAACTGTATAGATTTTAAACTTTGGTTATAAATATCATCGAGACAGAAAACTTCTCTATTAGTTTAATTCATGCTATAGCGGAGGCAGAATGTTAAAGTTCAGATATTGAAACCAAGGAAAGTCTGAGAAAATTAATTTAGGAAAATTTTACTATAATAGCGAAATTTTATTAATGTAGTGAAACAAATGATATAGGATAATAATAATTGAAATATATACATATATATAGCTAAAGTGAGCTTTTCATTTATAATTAATTTAAAGAAGTGACTAAATAGCCGTTAGGGGCTTCCTTAGTTTTAATTTTATTCGAGCGCTAGGGATAGGTTGCAACGACGAGCGAAGCGGAGAGAGGCTACCCTCGAAGTTTTAACAGAATTCACGATACACAGAAAAATTATTTTCCAAGCACTTTCCGATGACTTACGGTTCAATTTCGCTTCCATTTCCGAACGGTACATTGCAAATTGAACTTTATTAGTACGTGGCCGTGCTAAGGAAGATATTCCAACAGCGAAATAATGACTTACAGTTCAACAATTTAAAAAATCAAAGGACCGCTAACTAAGTAATACGAATGAAAACGCCAGTCATTCTCTATGGGGGGCCCTAATATACCACTCCATTGAATATTGGAGGCAAATTGTTTGAGTTAAATAACGAAACCAAGGAAACTTAGAGAAAATTTACATTATTTGGGATAATTTATTTCAATAGCGAAATTTAATGAACATAGTAAAAATAATTATATAAGGAAAACGCCGAACCAGGTATAAGGTACAGAAACGGTAAAACGAATGTCCTCTAAGCATCGATGGTAAAATTGTTAGAAAACAACGGGAAAGGGTTACTAAACAACAGGTGAATACACTAAAATGAACAATTTCAATTAATTGTTCAAAAAACAGAAAGGTTAGTATTTGCCTTCTTATTATATTTGTTTTTGTGCGTTTTATTTAGAACCTGACTACATTAACCATCGTTATAATAATACTCCACAATGTATTCAGTTTTAGTAATCAAAATTTAGGGATACAAATATTACAAATAAAAGATATACCTACACAATATAAATAATACAAAAGCATATTATAAGATGTCCAATTTCATACAAAATATATGAAATAGTACATTACGATACGAGAGCGATGAAACGTTTTCTGACGAGTGTGAGTTTGCGGCACGAGCCGAAGGTAAGTGCTGCAATCACACGAGTCGAGAAAAAGTTTCTCGCACGAGTATCGTATAATATTTTATAGCACAAGTGGGGAAAATGCCGACTTTACGCAAGCGCAGCGTGCGTAAAGCGGTCATTTTACGCACGGTGTGCTATAAAATCCATTAATGATTATTCTTATGTATCAAATTTCGACTTTTATAATGAACCACCTTTTGCCCGCGGCTCCGCCCGCATGTTATTCGGTTTAGAGACATGCTTTTTTCCGGGATAAAAAGTAGCCTATGTGTTAAGTTAGGGTATAAGCTATATCCATTCTAAATTTCATCCAAATCCGTCCAGCCGTTTCAGCGTGAAAGAGTAACAAACACACACACACACACACACACACACACAAACTTTCGCATTTATAATATTAGTGTGATGTGATTAAGAGTAAAAGCCGAATGCACGGTTAGATTGTATTCAGGCCCTCAGCCGATTTAAAGCGTATTTATAATTCTTGTGCACGAGAATTTAGAACATAAAGCATAAAATAACGCAAACTTTGCTATCACATTAAACTATGGTCGCTAATTCTAGAAAAGTTGTGTTATTTTATGCATTATTTTGTAAATAATCGTGCACAACAACTTTAAATCGTGTTTATCGCAAACTCCTGACCTGTACCCTGATTCTGTATAATAAAATCAGTTGCCAACCGAGTGCCTATCGTCGAAAACAAACATATAATATCGAATTCCGCCTACCTAAGGATACGTTCGCTCTTTAAATTACGTCACAATTCGTAAATAGTTCAATACCCAATATACCCAAACAAACATATAATATCGAATTCCCTCTATCTAAGGATACGTTCGCTCTTGAAATGACGTCACAATTCGTAAATACACTGGTGGACAAAAAAATCGACACAAGCATTGTTGTCCTACATTCAAGGGAATAACCCAATCATACAAACATAAACATATGAAATATATATATCATTTTAAAGGTATAGGCCTCCACCTTTGAATAAATGCATTTTGGTTTAAAAGTATTCGCTATACAGGACGTGAAATTCATTTACCGTATTTGAACAGTTTTTACCTCGTACAGATACGTACGCGTTAAGCTCCCTTTATCCCGTTAAAAGGACGTGCAATAATTTTTTTTCCTCACTTGCTTACACAATTTCAACCTGTTAACACCTACCCTAATTACCCAGTGATTACGTCATCCCAAAATGGACACCACGCCATTAGAGGCCACTCAAGTGCTTGCCCTATTGCGATTGGGGCGGAACCAACGAAGCGTGGCTGCAGAATTACACCTAAGCCAATCAGCTGTCTCCAGAGTCTTCAGACGCTTCGTGGAGACCGGCGGCGTCATTCGGAGGCCAGGGTCTGGCAGAACAAGATGCACTTCTGAGCAAGATGATCGCTTCATCGTTTTAAGTTCTTTAAGAAATCGTCACATGACCGCAGTTGAGATCCAACAAGAACTCAGACAAGTACGAGATCGGGCTGTAAGTTTTTTTTTTTTTTTTTTTATTTATTTAACCAAATTACAGTAAGAAATAGTCTTAAATGATTAAGCCGTCTCTCTGAAACCCGTACGGGTTTATGCGAGTGACACGCTACCAGCTCGCTACGAAGTAGGTAATACAATTGATTAGTTATATGCTAACTCCCACGGTAGTATTCTTTCACTAGAGATAAGGTTTTTCTTCTGGATAGTCCAGACAATAATTCTGCGCACAACTCGGCCGGCAAGCCGTTTAGAATCTCCGGTAGAAGGTATTCCCACTTCCTCATGCCGTAGACGTTAGTATATCTTGGCAGCCGATATACAGGGAGGTAGGGTAAGCTACGCAGTCGATTTTGTCTGCTATATTTAGTCAGTAAACTAATTTTATCTAGTTTATCTAGTAAGAGAGATAAGTTTACTTTGTTATAAACTGACATTACCTTACAATGATTGAACAAACCAGCTTCATCCTCTTTGTATTTTTGTTTAATACTTTTCGACACCATGTTCTTAAGGATAGTTAATTGTAGTTTGTATATACTATGCAAGTATGTCTTATATGTGCGCCCATAGCTACTCAGCCCGTAGCTTATGATAGAATCAGCTAGTGATAGGTATAAAGTTCGTAGAATAGTAAACGGCAGTTTGTATTTAAGGATAGCTAATTTGGCGTTAATCGATCTCAATTTGTTACACAGTTTTTCGATATGAGGTCTCCAATGTAGGTGTTTGTCAATTATCAATCCTAAGTAGGTATGTTGATCTACTATCTGTAAGCATTCGCACGAACAGGCGGTGGTTGTGGGCTGGCGATGCATGCACTGGTGATCGTGTGCAATAATAGTAGGTTTCTGAGTTGTTTTCATGTACGGCGAGTATATATGAATTATTTTGGTTTTGTTAGCATTAATGACCAAGCCTACATCGTGCGCCCACTTACATAGGTTGTCGAAATTTACCTGCATTAATTCCTGTGCTTTCGATAAATCGTTACTATGGGTTACTAAACATGTATCATCGGCAAACTGGTATACAGAGCCCTCCGAAAAAATATTACACATGTCGTTTACGTACAAAAGATACTCTGTCGGTCCAATAATTGAACCTTGAGCCGTACCTTTCGAGGTAGGTATCTCATCACTGAAGCAGTCGCCCAAACGGACTGTAATACGTCTGTTGTGGTGGTAATTTTGAAACCATTTTAACAGAGGACCCTGTACACCATTTTGCTCCAGTTTTGAGAATAAGGTATCATACTGGAGCACGTCAAACGCTTTGCTAAAGTCGATGAGGGTAACGAGCACCTGTTCGCGGGCGTCGAGGTACCCGTTGACCTCATCTGTAAAGCTTGATAAAAGCTGGGATGTGTTACGGCCCTTTTGGAATCCATATTGTTTACTGTTAATTATACTATTTTTAGATAAGAACTTATTTATTTCGTTACAAAAAAATCGTTCAATAATTTTATCAATGCTAGGTAATATGGTAATAGGTCTATAGTCGCTAATATCCTTATATGATCCTTTTTTATGTATGGGTCTGATAATGCCAGTTTTTAACTTATCAGGGTATGAGGAAGTGGAGATACACGAATTTATTAGGTGTGTAATTACTGGAGTAATTTTATTATTAATACAAATCAAATCCCTAGTCCTTATACCGTCTATACCGGGGCTTTTGTTCTTATTTAGGTGCTTAATTATAGTAAATATAACATCATTAGTAGCCTTATTCATTCTCATGGACACAGAGGGTACTCTTTGATAGTTTTTATGCGGTAAAAGTGGAACATCACAATTACTATTACATATGCTTTTGACATTATTATCGAAGCCATATGCAAATTTATTACATAGTGCTTTTAAGTCTAAATTTTGAAAGTGTTTCCTAACTACATCATCAATGGAGCTACAAACTTTGCCGCAAATATTATTAATAATTTGCCAAACTTTTCTGGGATTTCTAAAGTGGGTACTTATCTCATTTCTTATCGATTTATTTCTAATCATATTTATGTAAGAGTTGGTTTTATTTCTATAACTATTATATATGAGTCTGTTAGCTATATTAGATTCATCTGCTTTCCAGATATCGAATAATTCCTGCTTCTTGTTTGACATATATTTGATTCTATTATTTATCCATTTACATTCATGCCTCTTACTGGTTTTCATTTTACATTTTATTTTGCATTTATCGTACACCTCTGTGAAATTAGTCGTGATAAAACTTAAAATTTCATTTGGGTGTTGTAGTTCAAGCGCAATTTTCCAATCTATTTTGTAAAGTTCCGTGTTTAGCCTCTCGTTATCTATACTAGTCTTAAATCTAGGGCTAACCGGTTTCTGTCGGTTGTTATCGACCAACACAATGCCAGTTATATAATGATCGGCGAGTGAGTAGTTAATCACGGCCGAGTGCACTTCTTTACAGTTTAAAGTCCGAGCGAAAATATGATCAATGCAAGATCTAGATAACACATCGCCCCTTAACTCGATACGTGTATACTGTGTAATTGCGCACTCCAGTCCGTGCGCACTCAAAGAGTTCAGATATAAAGTTCGAATCGTATCCTGCGTTTTTAAGTTAATGTTCATGTCGCCTATTAAGATATAGTTTTGCTTACGTGGCTGTAGACTAACGACGCTTGATAGTTCCCCAAGAAATCGGAGCTTGTTTGAATCTGGCGGCCTGTATATAGCACAGACTCCAACTGTTGTAGCATATTGTGTCTGTATCTCTCCAACAATACATTCAAAGTGGATCGTAGCTGTAGGTATTCTTGTAAAAGACAAACTGTTGTGTATGTAAAGAAGTACGCCCCCACCCTTTCTATGACTTCGTAGTTCTGAGTACATCTCATAGTCTGGCAGTTGGAACAGGTTTTTGCAAGCGTCAGATATGTTTACTTCCGTTAGCACAATAATGTCTACGATGTGTGGGCTAGTGGATATTATGTACTCAAGCGTGGCGAAGTTCTTAATCATCGACCTGATGTTTACATGGAACACGGTGAAATGGTGATGGTACTTAAATTGAAAAGTATTCATAAACTCATTCCAAGTACTATGACTATTTTCGTATATAGAATTGAAATCTTCATCAATACAAATCATCTCTGTAAAATAGTAGGGCTTTGATAAATTAGATCAATTAAATGGTTGCGTTTGCTTTATGTCATGAATCTAAGTTTTTCGATGTCCGTTTCAGACCTTATTTGGTGTATTTTTATGTCGGCGAACGATCGCTAGAAGACTAAAGAAAGCTAACCTGACACCAAAAAGACCAGCAACCGGGCCCCAACTGACCACAGCTCATCGGCAAGCGCGACTTCAATTTGCCCGAGAACATGTAAACTGGACCTTGGAACAATGGCGCTCCATTTTGTTCTCTGACGAGTCCCGAATGTGCTTACATGGCAACGACGGAAGAGTAAGAAAGCGGAATCCAGCTCCTGCGTCACTCAGTGACTTGAAGATTGCGATGATAGAAGAATGGGATGCCATTCCACAGACAGCAGTCAAAAAACTTATCAGGTCAATGAAGAACCGGCTGCAAGCAGTTATAAGGGCTAGAGGGGGGAACACGAAGTACTAAAGTTAAACTTAATTAAGGAATAAATGAATGATTTTGTAAAAGAAGGTTTTTTTTTCAATTTTTTTGCTATTTGATTATTTCAATATTTACTAATTCATCACTTTAAAAAAAATTACAGCCTTTATAGCAAATACTTTAAGACAAAATGCATTTAATCAAAGGGGGAAGCCTATATCTTTAAAATGATTTACGGATTATGTAAGTTTATGCTTGTATGATTGGGTTATTTCCTTAAATGTAGAACAACAATGCTTGAGTCGATTTTTTTGTCCACCAGTGTAGTTCAATACCCAATATACCCATTGAAGGTTATTTTGGAAGTTAATTTTTCATCTGTTTTTGGTGAGTAACAAGCGTAGTTGGCAACCGATTCAAAGATACGTAATAGGCCCGCTGAACATAAAATCGTCCACTCACATTAGGGTCCCGCATCTCGACGCTATTGCCCTGGTTCTGCGCGTTGGGAGGGTTGTAGTTGATGAGCCAGTTGTCGTTGCCTCTGTCCGTGTTGCGAATGATGTAGTCCAGCACAACTAGCCGCTCGAACTGGAGCTGGAATCTGGGGAATTATCAATACTGTAATGCCTTCTGTTTTCCTGGGGTAACAAACATTCCTAGGGATCTCCTGATTAGACCCCGATGATTAGACAATATTACGTTTTAGGTGGTAGAGCTGATGCCGGGCTTGACTGTGGAGGTACCACCATCTTACTCGCAAATCCTCCCGAAGTTATTCGGGGGAGAGTAAGAGAACAGCTCTCAGGCAAAACCAGGCGGCCCACCATTGCCAGGGACCGATGGATGGCGGTATATCCATCCCTAATAGCCAGGCCTTAAAACAGACTAGTGACGGGCAGCGGCGTCACTGGTGCAAGGGTTTCGGCACCGCGCTCACCAACCCGCCTGCCAGGCGTGTGTGAGTATGGGCATTTCTTCCAAGAGGACCGCTAAGAGTGGCGAAATCTTGGAAAGGTCTATGTCCAGTAGTGGACGAAACAGGCTGGCGGACGGACGGACGTTTTTATCGTTTTTTGTTCTTTTCCTAGCACTTTTACAACACCTTTTGGTACCTTAGCGGCGCAGTCGATAGCGCATTTGCCAGGTAAGCAAGAAATCGCAGGTTTCGAGGAATCTTTTAATCTTCCTAAGCCAATCAGAACACGATTCACGTGTTCAAGCGTGACAGTTGCGCGAAGTCGTTACGCAACTCTACTTGAAATTGTTTCTAATGAATGAATTCGTAAAATACTCCTAATAATGTTTAGAGAATATCCATAGCGATTTTGCTATTAACGTTTTTAGGGCATGTATGTATACCCCCGTGTTTTCTTTCCCGTCAGCCAGTGATAAGTATACAAATACTATGCACATAAATTCCAAAAAGACTCATGCTCCGTCCCGCAGGGTTTGAACTTGGGTCAAGATTACTGCTGAATCGTTACTACTACTAACTACTAACGATATTACTTATCACACTAATATTATATAGTCGCCGTCAATAGAAATTGTGGACTATGTAAACAAACCGTTTTCTCAATTTTTCTCAAGGTTCTGTCACGGA
The DNA here is from genome assembly GCA_910592155.1 of Ypsolopha scabrella. Lineage (NCBI taxonomy): Eukaryota > Metazoa > Arthropoda > Insecta > Lepidoptera > Ypsolophidae > Ypsolopha > Ypsolopha scabrella. The sequence continues at coordinate 18,890,379 of OU342982.1, forward strand.
GTCTCACTGAACATTATTCCAAATCATGAAGCATCAAGTCTTACCTGCCATTCACTGTATTTCATCATGAAATATTCAATTATCACCAGTTAATTACGGAAAATCATAGAATCAATAGTCAATTCTGTACTGCGTCGAGATTGCTGTCATATTTTTTTCTCATCGAATCTGTATTGTCTTTGAAAATTAGTGATGTACGAATCTATTTGAATATAAACCTATTTTATTCGTGATGCTATTTTATTCCGTCATTTTTTTGACAGCGTTACTTCATAATCTTAGTGTTTTACCTTGAAACAACGACCTGCTTTACGGACTACGGATTCTGATACTGCCAAGTGGATTAACAACAATTACGACCAAAATAATTTCAAAATGAGTGAACCTGTTTCTACACCTGGAACATCTGCAAGTTCTGCGCCCCTTTGAAAAAGAATGATTCAGACGCCTGTAAGTGATGCTATGCCAGGAACGTCTGAAACGTCAGCACATCAAGGAAGGAAAAGACTGAAAAGACACAAGACGCCACAAATGACAGAAAAAGAAAAAAAAGGTCGCGATAAATGTCTACAAATATGTTGAAAAATCTCTCACAACATACCCGTTAAAAAAGGATGTGCTGCCCATTGTAACGGAAATAACTGGAGCATCGGAACGTACAATTGACAATCTTATTAGATTCTATGAGAAAACGGGAAACATTCCGAAGTTAAAAGAGAGACCTGTAAATCGATCTATAATTGATCAGTTTGATGATTTCCTCTTGTCTGCTATTCGACGCAAAATACATCAATTTTATTTTGATGGTGAACTACCTACCGTGCAGAAAGTGACTGCGGCAGTTAATGAAGATTCCAGTCTTCCGTCGTTATCTGAATCTTCAATATATCGAGTGATGAAAAAATTGAATGTTAAGAGAGCACGCAAGAGCATCATGTTGGACAGGCCTGATCTCCAAATATGGAGACAAAAATATCTCTTGCAGAAATCAAAGCGAATCTCATAGCTAAAGTAGACAAGCAAAAATATAAAAAATGTATGTAGATGAGTTGGCGGCATCGAAAAATGTGACAGTTTTGCGCCTTCCACCATATCATTGCGAGCTTAACCCAATAGAGTTGACATGGGCGCAAGTAAAAGGTTACGTTGGAAGGAACAACAAAACATTAAAAATGGACGATGTGAAGATTTTGTTGGACCAAGGTTTAGCGCGGATCGGGTCAGAACAGTGGGCGAAATGTGTAGCTCATGACCTAAAAGTAGAAGAAAAAATTAAAGAACTGGATGGGATAATAGATACGGCCACCGACGCTGTGATGGAACCATTTGTAATTACCGTGGGCGATTTGACTAGCGATTCATCAGAATATTTTAGCGATGAATCAAATAAAGAAAATTAATTAATCACCTAACATATTTTAATCAGATACTTACCCATCTCTAGATAATTCACCCATTCATAGACAAAGACAACATGGCGCTTTGTTTACATAGTCCACAATTTCTATTGACGGCGACTGTAAATGCGAAAGTTTGTGTGTGTGTGTGTGTTGTGTGTGTGTGTGTGTGTGTGTGTGTGTGTGTGTGTGTGTGTGTGTATGTTTGTTACTCTTTCATGCTTAAACGGCTGAACGGATTTGGATGAAATTTACAATGGATATAGCTTATACCCTAACTTAACACATAGGCTACTTTTTATCCCGGAAAAAAGTATGTCGTTAAACTGAATAACACGCGGGCAGAGCCGCGGGCAAAAGCTAGTTAATAATAATATTTATTTATTTGCGTAAAATTATTTATGATTAATACAATCAGAATAGGATCATACGGCTAGTACGTTTTGCCTAAACTACGAAAAGTAGCCTGTATTTTAGGCACAAAATTAACAGAATATAAAGAAAACTAAAATAACAAATATTAAGTTTCACAATTAAATAAATATTTGAAATAAAAGTAGAATTTTGGTACATACACCAGCGATTCGGTTTGAATTCGTACTCTGTAATTGCAAGTCGGCCATCCTACGGGCTGAACTACCAAGAAGCCAGTCACATACCCCAGAGGGGTAAGCAAAAGAGCACAGATATTCTATCTGCTACGATCCTGACACACCTATCGCCTCTTACATGTCCATCAATCTAGTCATACCATCCATCCATCCAACAGCTTGTTTCGTCCACTGCTGGACATAAGCCTTTCCAGGATTTCACCACTCTTGGCGGTCCTCGTGGAAGAAATGCCCATACTCAAACACGCTGGGCAGGCGGGTTGGTGAGCGCGGTGCCAAAACCCTTGCACCAGTGACGCCGCTGCCCGTCACCAGTCTGTTTTATATAAGGCCCGGCAATTGGGGATGGATATACCGCCATCCATCGGTCCCAGGCAATGGTGGGCCGCCTGGTTTTGCCTGAGAGCTGTCCTCTTACTCTCCTCCGAATAACTTCGGGAGGATTTCCGAGTAAGATGGTGGTACCTCCACAGTCGAGCCCGGCATTAGCTCTACCACCTAGTCATACAAGCTCTTCTATTCCGAATGCCTTGACGTTTTCTTCACCAGAATATCGCCAATTTAATCAACATGCGTCCTTATTTACCTACCATTTGCACATCGATGTTTCTTCCGTCAGTCTAAAACAGGGGTTCCCTGACTTATATGGGACGCGCCTATTCTAGCAAAAAAAATAATTCTGGGGCCCCCACCATTGACCTCTCATAAACAACAAGACACACAGTCTCTGAGAAAAGTTCGTCAGAAAGTGTCCGAACGTGCGACGTGCATAATAGCAAACATGCTTCAACCAAATTAAGACGTTATGTCGTTAACATAAGATGCAATGTCAGTTGTACGAAATCGTCATTCGAATTTGTCACCCTATAGCGGTGACAAAATGCATCGCGGACACTTTTTGAGCGAGATTGTGAGTCTAGTTGTTTATGAGAGGTCAATGGCCCCCACCGATAATTTTAGGTTAATATCAGGTTAGAAAAACCACTGTTCAGTAACAAAATAAGTATTTTTATTGCTTATTAAGGTTATACAAAAATCACAGAAAGCTAACTTGGTAGTACTTATCGGAATATGGTGGATGAGCTTGCATCGATTTTACACTATATCTTCCTACGAACGTTTTAGGTTTATCTCTGAATAAGGTCCTTTACTTCACCAGTAGCCCGCGCCCCCCTCTTTGAAAACCCCCTGATGTAGATGCCGCGGCTTCGCCCGCCTTCATTCAATCTTTGCCCTGTTTTCGGCTTGAGCGTTATTATGTGTTGACGACGATAATAAAAAAAACCGCATCCAAATCTGTTCAGTGGTTCTCGAGTTAAAAGTGTTTATTCTATCTTTGTTATTTTATGAACATATAACCTATATCCTATATCCTTCGCAGGGTCTCAATCTATCTCCATTCCAAATTTCATGAAAATCGGTCCAGACGTTTTGACGTGAAAATGGAACATACAGACAGACAAACAAACAAACATTTTCGCATTTATTAAGTAGCGAAGTAGGGATTTAGGCAGTAAAATGTGTACTTACTTCCTCATGAGGTGCGGCGGCGGCGGATCCTGCTCGAACCTCCGCAGCCAGTAGTCGGCGTCCTTGTACCCCTCCACGAATAACTGGAACGAGCCCATCTGGAATTGTACACGTTTTGTGAGGACTTCGGCCGTTTGCAACCTTCGATGAGTCAGATGAACGCTGTCGACTGCGCAGAAATTTATAGGGGGTCATTTTACCCTACCTTAATTGCCAGGAAAGGTCAGCACAAGAAACCTTGAACATTACAGAAACACAGGATCGACAAAAATCAACCGCGACAAAAAAGCAGCCGGTTGTTTTAGAGATGTCGCAGTAAGATAGTAAAAACCGTGATATAATTATATCCCTAGGGATATGGTTATATACCGTAACATAGTTATATGAAAGAAGTTAATATCTATCTTACTAGGGATATAATTGGGCCACGGTCGCAATCTCTATCTTACTAAACTCGTACTAAACTTATCTAGTTAAATAGTTATAAATTGACCGAAGGATATATAATATTCATATTACTATCATATTATACCCGTAACGTAATAACATACCGGTACTTACCATTTTTATTTTATTATTCCGATATAATTAACTTATTAAAAAACGCAATAATCTATAGTCAGAAGTTACATTATCATTCGTTAAAAAAATAGTTTCGGAAGTGAAGTACAAGGTCTAAACATGCCACCCATACGAGATGCGAACAAAGTATTCACTTCAAAGTAAATTGCCTCAAAAATACCACATCAAGGGGTGGTAAAAGCAGAGCCACCAACGTTCTGAGATACTCAAATTGTCTGGCAATATAAGAGTTTCATTTCCGAAGGTGTCTAATTTGTAAGTTTCGGTAATCGACTGGGGTGCACCAGGTGATGTTTACATTTGGAGAACCTACTTAATCAGCTCCTCCCTTACTAATATTGTGATTTAATTTAAACAGAGACTACATTAGACCGGCAAAGACGCCATAAACTTGTGCTGTAGTGCACGTCACATAAAATAAGGGGGCATCGAGCTTTTTGCGAAATAACTGCGTTCGTTTGATCCCTTGCTGTATCGTTATTACATAAGTTTTAGTTATGCAATTAATTAATCCCACTAATAATATTATAAATGCGAAAGTTTGGATGGATGGATGTTTGTTACTCTTTCACGCCGCTACTGAATCGATTGGGCTGAAATTTTGCATGAATGTAGTTCTAGACCTGGAATAGGCTCTAGGCTACTTTTTATCCCATAAATCAGTTCCCATGGGATGAAAATGGGCTTTCAAATTTCTATAGAAAAGTGAAGTGTCACCCTTTCACGCCATGCTTACGAAACCGATTAGGCTGAAATTTTGCATTAAATGACTTTGAATAGGACAAAAACTACTGTTTCCCTTTGTTCCCATGGAAAAGCTATAAGACACACACAAAATGGGAAACAGAGGCGCATAACACACACATTTCACCAGCTGTGTTTACTGTAGGTAACAGTCCAAATAATATTGACTGATTTTATAGGAGTACACAAAAACTAATTCAACGCGGGTGAAACCGCGGGCAAAAGCTAGTGTATAATATATTGAAGGATTCTCTCCATAAATCATACACTTTAGGTTTAGAAACACGATTACTTGTAGTCCCTTCGATAGAAAAAAACGGACGGGGAGCCTGTATTGCTTGCACGGTTTTAAAACGCCCGATCGCTTTGGCCGGTGTGCCTCACGCACACATACACGGAGCGTCACTAGAAACTCGGAGCAGCGCATGTTTTTGCCATTTTGAACTTTATCTCCACGCAGTACCATGCACAGTACCGCCATCTTGAATTATATTGGCTAACTTTACGTGCATCGCTTCACACCATCACCACGCATGCGCACGACCCGAATGTAAGTGTACCCTTACCTTAGGCGGCAGTCCCATTCTGTTGAACCTAAGGTTAGGGAACTGCTCGGTGATGGCGCGCTTCAGTCTAGACCGCTCCCGGTCTATCCGCAAGTAGTTAAATGTTTCCGATACTAGTTTCACCACCTGGAAATTAAATATATTACAGTTAATAATCGTGTCATCATTATGATTTGTTTTTAATATAGTCTTATTTTACCAACAACTTCAAATAGTAAGGAGATAATAATTGTTCCTAACATTATTATTACTAATTACTATTATTAATATTATGCTGGCACAACTTTAAAGAGATTCGTTTCAGTCTTGGTGCAAAAAATGCACAACTTTATTATAGTTTCCCTATTTTTGTATAAAAAATATCAAATAAATGTGATTTATGGCATTTCGCGACCATAGTTTTTAGTCGATTAGGATTCTGCAGTAAAGTTGTATTATTGTTTCAATGCACGCATGGTAAACTATATAATCAAGTAAGCAAGCTTAAAAGTTGGTAAGAATTATAATCCCTAAAATGACGCAAATCTGCTAAAAACCCTGATTATTATTAAACAATAGTCGCGAAATAGCATTAAACGCCGTTTTTTTCTATTGAGGTACGGAGCCCTAAAAACATTAAAAAAGCATTTTTTGGAAATCAATTTAAAAACTTCCTAGATATTAAGATGCTGGTAAATGTGTTAAAGCCATTCGATTTGGTATCATAATGCTTCATTCAATTTAGGTGGTAGAGCTGATGCCGAGCTCGACTGTGGAGGTACCACCATCTTACTCGCAAATCCTCCCGAAGTTATTCGGGGGAGAGTAAGAGAACAGCTCTCAGGCAAAACCAGGCAGCCCACCATCGCCTGGGACCGATGGATGGTGGTATATGCATCCCCAATTGCCGGGCCTTACATAAAACAGACTAGTGACGGGCAGCGGCGTCACTGGTGCAATGGGTTTCGGCACCGCGCTCACCAACCCGCCTGCCCAGCGTGTGTGAGTATGGGCATTTCTTCCAGGAGGACCGCCAAGAATGGCGAAATCCTGGAAAGGCCTATGTCCAGCAGTGGATGAAACAGGCTGATGGATGGATGGATGCTTCAAAGTTACAATTATTATTACCTAACCTATCTGAAGTTGAGTGACAGTAAATTCGTTATCCCACTGAATATCTAGTAAAAACTGTTTACTAAACAGCTATACTTATTTCAACGAAACTGAATACTGATCTGTTACAGAGAATGTCCACTGTAGATTGCATCAATTGGGCAACAGCTGTTATATGATCTGACGCATTGACATAAATTGCGGCTTTACCTACGGGCAATGGGCAATATAATGTGAATTCGAATTACTGTCGTCATAGTTAAAAGTACAATACAATATTTTGTTATAGAAATGGTTATCAGCCTTATTAAATACCATATTCAAGAAGGTTTAAAAACATAATAAAAAGGTCTAATGGAGCCAACAGTGAAAATCATAAAATTTTACAGTTTTACTGAATCCATTCAGTTACATATCGAATTACATTTCATTACCTTTAGAACGAAAGTGACCTAATCCAAAATTTTACATTTTAATACACTATTTCTATACTTTTATTTAACAGTTGCATAGCTGAAACCTTAATTTCCATTATGCTAAATAGATTTTGGTGCACTCACAAGAAATCAAGGAAAAATCATGGAAATAATGTGAAAGTGTCCCAATTTCAAATATTCTTTTAACGATTCCCAACATTTTGGATTAGGTCACTTTCGTTCTAAAGGTGCGATATGCTATTCAAGAAATCTCGAATTAACTGATATGCTTTTCAACTATTATAAAAACATCTTGAAATAAAGTGTGTCAGAGCAACTTTAGTTTAAAATAGCGCGTGGCTGTTACGTACGACAACCGAAATAATCTATCAACCAATATACTTTTATGTTAGAGCCATCTTCCCACTTAAGGGGAAACGTTTCGAGCTCAGTGCAAAATGCATAACTTATGACTGTTTATCTTATCTATATACTACTAATAATAAAGTAGTTAAAAAAGTCATGTCTGTACATTGAATATTTTCGCGAAATTTTAAATGAAATGGGTTATTGGTAATGTACTGAGGCCGAAACAATATTTTTAGAATTTTTGTCTGTCTGTCTGTCTGTATGTTCCGTTTTAACTCGAAAACCACTTAACGGATTTGGATGCGTTTTTTTTTTAAATTATCATCGTAGTGATCCTGGTCAACACATAGGCTATAAGGGGTGTAAAAAGACGTAAGTGGCAAAGGCTATTATATAAATCTATGGGAAGTCTGATTCCAATTTATATCCGAAACCCACGCGAACGAAGTAGAAGGCAAAAGTTAGTTTTTAAATAAAATGCATGAAACAAAAAAGTTTCATCTTATTTTGCGACTATTGTTTAGTAATTATCAGGGGTTTTTAGCAGAATTGCGTCATTTTATGGATTCTAGTTAGCGTGAATGTCCACACCAACTTAAAAGCGTGTTTAAAGTTGGTGTGGACATTAATTTACAACGTAATGCATAAAATTACAACTAATTGACATTAAACTATGGTCGGGAAATAACATATATCACATTTATTTAGTACTTTTTATTGAATAATAAGAAAAACAATCGTAAGTAGAGCATTTTGCACCGAGCTCGAAACGTTCCGCCTTAATATAATCGTAATTGGAAAAGTTACAAACCTTGCTAATTTCAAGAGCATATTTAATCCGAATCATTAAAAGTTTATTCAACACTTCCTGTATCAAATAAATTGAAATTATTCAATCAAACTGCACGTAATGTACGCAGAAGGTCAATGAAGGTCAATATTGAGTGTCAATGAAATTGTATCGTCCAATTCGGGTCATTTGAGACGAGGTCGCACGTTACGTATTATAGAAGAAAAAGTTGCAATCAAATTCTTTATCGTGCGTAACAGTTTACAGGTTTTATTGTGTTTCGATTGAATGACCCTTCTACAATCCACCTGATCATATATTACGGAAAACGATCATGATAGCAGCAAGATTAATGGAATATGCTACATTATCACGACATGAATGGCCAATGGGGGTGACAGAAGTAATTCCCGGTGTGGACTGTCAAGTGCACCCACGTACATTTACGTTTCACCGACGATTATTACCTCCTTGCGTGATGGATGGTGGACACTATCGCAAAATACAAATATGGACCTACAGCGTTTCTTCCTTTGCAAGCGGATTAGTAGTCGCAATTAGACAAGATAGACGATCATCTCCCTGAGAAATGTAAGCGTAATTTCTTAGTGTACAAAAATAATTAAAGGTTTTCTACAAGTGCTTAAGGCGAGGTTATCCAGAGAAATCTGTCCTGCTCAAACGCTTTCATTTTCCACATGTTTATCCTGCTCAGCGGAAGCATGCCGGTCAGAAAACTCGCGGTTTCGAGGTGTTTTTATTTATATTTTGGAATTAGAGGGATGGGTTTTTAATATGATGGCCGTTTTATATCACATTTTTCACGAAGTTTATATTAAATTGTACAAGTTTTATTGTCCAAAATTTAATATAGCTCAAATAAAATGATATTTAGATCGTAGTTTAGACCTATCTTTGCGATTTAATTGGATCGAGCGAAATGTAAGTAATCGTGTATCGAATGACCGAAATATCAAGATCAAAGAGTGAAATTGACATTATATTTTTTACAAAATTTAATCATCGCTATTTATCGGTTTTAAATAATTTGAAAAGAGACAAAGTTGGATAACCGCCCTTAAACCAAAACTAAACAGCGAGCTTTATGTCCTCCATGCAAGGAACATGATATTCTCTTTTTCCCATCTACCATTATCCAGACAGGATAATTTTGAAGTTGTCGGGTTCATGCCATGTTATTGAGCTGATATTTAAACATGCCCAGCGGAAATATATTAACGATAACCTAACCTTACTAGTTGATGGATTATAGTATCTTTCAGCTAAGAAGTCCCGGCTGACACATCTAAAGAAAGTAAGGGTGTATGTTCATTGTAAATTACCGACATGCATGATACAACTACGAGTATATACTTTTAAAGACTTAATCCAATACACAACATTTCAAAATTCTTTTATTATTACAATCAAATTACAATCAATTTATTGCGTTCACTAATCCTTAGGTTTTTAAATAACATATTGATACATCCTTTTATATCACCGTTATGCACTAGGCCTATTTTTTCATAGTGACGAGACGAAGAATCGGTCAATTAATCGGTAAGCAGCCGATCAATCGATATGGCGAGTAAACGTTTATGACAAAACGACACATAAGTAACGAGACTCATTTCAGCTATTTCATTAATAGGTTTCCGTACCCAAACGGAACCGATGATACCCTTTTACTAAGCCGACGATGACTGTCTTTATCCTTCCGTCTGTCACTAAAACTAGCACATTTACCCAGTTTTTAGCACATATTGAGATAGACGGCCTGCATTCTTTGTTTCATGAAAATATTTATGGTATGATTGTCATGTTGACACCTGACTCGTTAAACATGAACATAACAGAGTATTTCTTTTCACAAAAGAACGCTTCTGTAAAAGTACTTCATGTATCAATGAATAAATACGAAAATGCCTTAATCTGTGGTAGTTCTTCATGGTAAAGAACTTTCAATCATTAGAGTCTTCAATTTTGAAATGGGTCGAAAGCTGTGAGCCTGACTTGTATTTTGAAATGATTTGAGTGAAATCGTTATTTCTTGTATTTATTTTGTTATTAAAATGGTAAATACCACTAAAAAAGGTTTGCTGTATAGACAAGCGCGTGAGTTTGTTGTGCTTCTACGAGACTATTTCGAACGGGAATCGCTAAATAACGGACCGTTGTTACCACTATCTCAAGTGTGTGAACGAGTAAAGGAAAACTTTGGAAAAGAAACCACTGAGGAGAACATATTAAAATCGCCGTCAAAGAAGAGGGTTAAAAAGGCCAATCGTTACACAAGTGGACAGTTTCGATGCTGATGCCATTAGAAACCATATTTATGGTTACTACAGCAGGAACCAACTTCCAACTCTCCCTAAATTAATGCATACTTTACGAGAGTATTAAGAAAAATTGGCTTTAATTACAAAAAAGTGATAAAAGAAAGATTTTGATGGAACGAGGAGACATAGCACTAGCTAGATGCAATTTCCTACGCGCAGCAAAGTCCATCAATGATTGGGGTAATGTCATATTTTTAGATGAAACCTGGCTAAACACGAATCACGCTGGACAGATGACACTCCACACTCTTCAACAAAAGTACCCAGTGGTAAAGGGGAAAGGTTGATTATTTGTCACGCGGGTTCATCGAAAGGATTTGTTCCAAACTGCCGCCTTGCTTTCAAATCCAAGAAAACTTATCGCCTTTTACGACATCCATGAGATTTAGAGTGACAATATTATTTTTAGATGAAACCTGGCTAAACACGAATCACGCTGGACAGATGACACTCCACACTCTTCAACAAAAGTACCCAGTGGTAAAGGGGAAAGGTTGATTATTTGTCACGCGGGTTCATCGAAAGGATTTGTTCCAAACTGCCGCCTTGCTTTCAAATCCAAGAAAACTTATCGCCTTTTACGACATCCATGAGATTTAGAGTGACAATATTATTTTTAGATGAAACCTGGCTAAACACGAATCACGCTGGACAGATGACACTCCACACTCTTCAACAAAAGTACCCAGTGGTAAAGGGGAAAGGTTGATTATTTGTCACGCGGGTTCATCGAAAGGATTTGTTCCAAACTGCCGCCTTGCTTTCAAATCCAAGAAAACTTATCGCCTTTTACGACATCCATGAGATTTAGAGTGACAATATTATTTTTAGATGAAACCTGGCTAAACACGAATCACGCTGGACAGATGACACTCCACACTCTTCAACAAAAGTACCCAGTGGTAAAGGGGAAAGGTTGATTATTTGTCACGCGGGTTCATCGAAAGGATTTGTTCCAAACTGCCGCCTTGCTTTCAAATCCAAGAAAACTTATCGCCTTTTACGACATCCATGAGATTTAGAGTGACAATATTATTTTTAGATGACGTTGCCACACACCACATAATTATGTAATTTTTAAGACATACGAGTACGCTGTGTTCTTTCTGAGTCACTGTTAGCGTGATAAGATATTTGAACTCCATATATCAGTAGTTTCCAATATTAGATGTTTTGATTCGATTCTAATCTGTTTGTAATAATAATCGAAAATCGATAGAATATAGTATCGATTCAAAGTGTCTCTTCACTAAAGCTCAGTTCTGAGATTAGCTTCAATTAGCCACAATGCAATGATATACATACATACATACATAATACTCTGAAACCCTTCGCAAGGAAACGCCTAGACAACACTAAAACCGCAAAATCCGTTCAGTGGTGCTAAACGTACATACACATACGTAGATGTTGCGTCATACGCATAATAACTAGGCCTGGAATATTTGTTTTAAACAGCAGAAACTAAACTTTACGCAGTCTCCGTCTAAAATAAAATTGTCATCTTTTAAAAATATAGCTATTTTGTCTATGGACGTAACTAAGCTTCTACCCGCGAGCCCACGTTGTAAAGAGTTTTATTACGCAGAGAATGTAGGGATGCAGTTTCTTTCTGCACATAAATAGAGAAAGCGAATTATAAATGAATTAAAAAAATGGTTTTTATTAAATCAACAGTATCTACTAGTACTTAACTATTCACCACAATTATAATTTTCATATTAAGTTACAAAGGTTTGTATTTATGTAAATGTACAATATAATACATATTTTTTGTAATTAATCATTTGTATATTTAAGAGTCTCAGATATACCACGCAGCGTTTCTGTTTCTTTTATAATAATGTCATAAAACATTTCACACGCCACCTCTTCACTTTACGCAAGAAATCGACATGCAACAAAATTAGAAATTTTACAGAAAACGTCCGGAATTTTCTGCAATTGTCCGGAATTTTCTGCAATTGTCCGGAATTTTCTTGTTTATAGTAAGCCTACCCGGAACCTCCGAAAACAGCCACACAAAGAGATAAGAAACCAGGAAAAGCACAAACACTTTGATCCTAAGACCAACGGACGAGTGACATGACAGGTGTGATGGGAAATCTACACTATTTTAACCAAAAAATTTCTTTGTTTGTTTATTTGTACGTACGAGATGGGTACTCTCTGGAACTACTGAACCGATTCTAAAAATTCTTTTACAAGTAAAAAGCGAGTAACATATGCTATATTTTATTTTAATAAAAGTTTGAAATTTTAATATTTGTGAACCAAGTCGGGAGAAAAAGCGCTGCTTGGCTAGTAATCAATAATGCGTGTCTATATGTACTATGTACGCGTATTGACCAAGTATGCCTCAACTCATCTATCACCAGTCTGTGGGTGTTATAGCCGTTTTCCCTGACGACGAACAAGCGACGCCTACTTACGTAACACCTACGTAACTTTGATCAGCAAAAAGTTCCTTTAGTCGTGATACTTGAATTTGACCTAAGGGTTGGTGAAACGTGTTTTTGCTCCAGGCAACACTTGAATATTTGTGAATATCTGGAAACCGTTTCCAAACGTGCGATGGTAGTGTGAAATTTCACTCGTTTAATAGAAAGAGACAGAGCTAAATACAAGAAAGAGAGAGAACATCTGGTTTTGAAAAGCTTGCGAGTGATTCCAGTGAGAAAAACGTCTCAGAACGGGTCTGGGTGACAAACGTCAGTCGGAAACTGAAATTGACTTTTGTAGTCACAAAAAAAAATTATAGATAAATGTGCTCTTACGACACTTTTTTCCCTTTTGAAACGATGAATACATTTTCAAAGTTTTGAATTTTATCCAAAACCCGGCAAAACTCCGAAGTGACAACTTAAGCGTTTCAAAACACTTCCGAGTAACTGTCAGGTAACAGTTCGGTTACCCTCGCTTTAGCTCGGGACAATTTTTGAACGCTCTAGGGTGAAATTCGCATCACTCCGAGTGAAATTCACTCGATTGGAAACGGAACCCTGTTGTGGTGTTGTGTAAGAAAATCGTATTCATTTGACATTGACAGTCCAAGACGAACTGTTTCAATTGTCAAATATGGACTAATCTGCTTAGCCCAATAGCCAGCCGTTTGACAACCGAAATCGTACGTTCTAAGCCGTCAAATGAATGCAATCATATTACACAATAAATTGCACCCGTGATATGCGTCTTCTAATCATATCAAATTAAATCAAATCAAAATATTTATTTTGTAAAATAGATACATAAAGTATATTTTCTACAATTCAAAGTTAATCTTTAAAATATATATCTTTAGAATAAAAATATATATATATTTATACTAAAAAGTGAAAACGGGCATTACGATCAAAGTATTTGCGCTGGGCTTGGTAAATTATCTCTTTTGTTGACTAACTTCTTGCCCACCTCTACATGCACATTGAAGGGATGTGTTGAAATTTTCGGTTTCTAGCCCCAGCCAGGCATTGATTAATCACTCAGTCAGGGTAAATATATAAGGAGACATTCGTTTCGCCAAATTCATACTGAATACTCAGTGAGTGGTCAGGACCAAGGTTCAAAGACCCTTTCTGTGAAATACGCAAAATTAAATTTAGACTTCCTATAGTAGAGTTCCGTACCCGAAGGGTGGCGAACGGAACCCTATTACTGGAGGCTTGGTAAGTGAACAGTAACACGGATAGATAGAACACTTTTTGCTGATTTCGAAAAATAAAATCTTGACGTCCCATAGTAACTTACTCGGGGATGGGTTTGCGTTTGTAAGGAACACGAAAAGAATAATTTTCGAATTTCACAGAAAGGTTGAACCTTGGTCCTGACCACTTACCGAGAATCCTGAGTATTGGCTATACATTTATATAAAAAAATCACCTTATACATACTCGTATACAAGGTGTAATCGTTAAGTGCGACCAGCCGATTATTCCGTAACTATTACAGATATCAAAAAAATTTAAACTGATATCGAAAGTACGTTACCTAATCAGTAAAATTACTTCAATAACTTTTTGAAAATCAAACGACAAGTGTTCAAAATTTTGACATTAAACACTCCCATACATTTAGTATGAGATTAGTAGAAAGGTTTTAGTTTCCTTATTTTAAAAGGTTATTTTAGCTTAGTACTGATATTAAAGGAAACTGTTTATTAACCAAACAAAGTAATAAAACTATCTTGAATAATATTTATTTCTTAGTAAGTGCAAAATTTTGTATTCGAAGTGACGTCCTTGTTAATCTCATACTAAATTAAATGTATGGGAGTGTTTAAAGTAAAAATTTTGAATACTTCTCGTTTGCTTTTCAAAAAGTTATTGATGCCATTTTACTTATTAGGTAACGTAATTTGGATATCAGTTTAATTTTTATTGATATCTGCAATAGTTACGGAATAATCGGCTGGTCACACTTAACGATTACACCCGGTATACTCGGCCTACAGCAAGAAGTCATTATCTGCAAAAATGTAGTTCCGAGATAATCGCGCTTTTAGCTTTTCCATAATTTTGGCCATGACTTTAAAAGTTCCAGTCATAGAGAATTAACCGAAGATACTTTTGTAGCTTATTTTGCATTCAATTGAAGTAGAAATGAAATTTACGCCACAAAAAGGTTTTCCTTTTAACAAGATAATGATTTCTTGATATTAACAAAAAAATGTATGCTTCAGACATAAAGTCGAATATCTATAGAATATCTGTAGGTAAGAAAATAATGATTTCAGATTATTGTAGAGCTCAACGCCGTCTATAGGCTGAGCTACCTAATGCAGTAATGACTTCTAGCAAATAATGACTTCTTGCAGTAAGCCGACGATATACTAATAGATAGAACTCGACTCACCCTGGTTTTTGGCACAATATTCAGGCCAATCTTGGAGTCGACCAGACTGGCCCCCGCCTCGGAGAGGTACCCCTGGTTGGGGATCAGACAGGACCGGCCGAAGCAGCATGGACAGCACAGCTTGTGCATCCATTTCGTCCACTTCGGGTTCAGCCGTCCGTAAGGCTCCTCGTCCTTCGGCTTAAACACGCCTATTATTTTCTGTGGAGAAATATTGGCATAATTATTATCTTACTAGCTTTTGCCCGCGGCTCCATCCATCCATCCATCAGCCTGTTTCGTCCACTGCTGGACATAGGCCTTTCCAGGATTTCGCCACTCTTGGCGGTCCTCCTGGAAGAAATGCCCATACTCACACACGCTGGGCAGGCGGGTTGGTGAGCGCGGTACCGAAACCCTTGCACCAGTGACGCCGCTGTCCGTCACCAGTCTGATTTATATAAGGTCCGGCAATTGGGGATGGATATACCGCCATCCATCGGTCCCAGGCAATGGTGGGCCGCCTGGTTTTTTTGCCTGAGAGCTGTCCTCTTACTCTCCCCCGAATAACTTCGGGAGGATTTCCGAGTAAGATGGTGGCACCTCCACAGTCGAACCCGGCATTAGCTCTACCACCTTGTGGGCTCCGCCCGCGTATTATTCGGTTTAACGACATGCTTTTTTCCTGGGATAAAATGGTCTATGTGATAAGTTAGGGTATAAGCTATATCCATTCTAAATTTCATCCAAATCCGTCCAGCCGTTTCAGCGTGAAAGAGTAACAAACATACACACACACAAAAACTTTAGCATTTATAATATTAGTGTGAAGTGTGATGAGATAACATAGCCTTGTCTTATTTCACCACAAACGATTAAAGACCGCGCTAATTAGACACCGGATGTATGAATTAACAAAGCCTTGTCTTATATTACCACAAACGAATGGGTCCGCGCTAATTAGACACCTGATTTTTCAATGATATTGATTTGAATTTGGAATTATATAATAAAGTACCACAGTTCCCCCGTACAATAAACCTCGGAAAAATCATTTTAGGGTTACTAACGGGACCCTATTACTAAGACTCCGCTGTGTGTCCGTCTGTCACAAGGCTGTATCTCATGAACCGTGATAGCTGGACAAATCCCGATCGCTACGTGTCTACTTAGTTTAGGTTATAGTGGACCGCCAATATCAACTCGAGGTTATGAAAGGGGGTCCTCTGTAACTTCAACTCAAACTTGATTCAAGAATGAATTCAAGTGATAGTCGCGACAGTTGAAATGTTCACAGATGATGTCTTTCTGTTGCCGCTATAACAAATACTAAAACCGGCCAAGTGCGAGTCGGACCTACGCACTCCCATACAACAGACATGATTTTTTTGTCGTTTTTATAGATAATGATACGGAACCCTTTGTGCGCGAGTCCGACTCGCACTTGGCCAAATTATTTAGTATGGTCGGTATGGAGTGTGTTTTCCTTTATTGTTACTCGTCTATGTACTGCCGGAATATTCGGGAGACAACATGTACCATCAGCAAGATTCCCGTCTATCCAGTTTCAAAACTTTGTTGCTTACATGTGGCGATCTCAGCTAGCCCCGCCTTTTATTTTATTTACCAATGAGTGTATATGACGACTCATAGCAAGCAACAAAGTATTGAAACTGGATAGACGGGAATCTTGCTGATGGTACATCTCTAAGGGTGTCAAAGGTGTTTCGAATATCAAGGTGCAACAAATCCCGAATAGGGCAACTGAAAAGGCAAAGTTTTTCTCTGTTTACGTATTTATTAAGCCGATAAGCTGGGCGATAAAACATTCGTTTAATGATCCAATACTCTTATCTGAGATAAGCGAAAATCTCTCTTTTTTGTAGTTGTAGCCATCGATACCAAATAAGGATATGAAACTTTACATATCGTTAACCCCGCGATGGTGATATGCTATAGCTCCGAGTAAGGCAGGCCAGCAATAGGTGCTGGGGTGCCAGAAATTACTATCAGGAGCATGTACTGTATTGTGTATTGAATGCAAATAGCGTATTGTGTGTTGAAATTTACTGTGAGGAGTGCCAATGTTTTTAGTATTGGCCACTTTATGCGGCACCGAGTTTATTGCGAAATATTACTTAAGCTTTAGTTATGCAATTAATATGTTAATAAATGTAGTTTTCTTCAAAAAACCAGTTATAGTTATTATTTTTAAGAATGAACACACAGAAATAATATAAATTAAAATGTGCTATATTTCGACCCCTTAGTGGGGTCGTCATCAGGCGAATGACGACAAATGACCCCACTGAGGGGTCGAAATATAGCACATTTTACTTTGTATTATTTCTGTGTGTTCATTAATAAAAATAAAAACTAGCAATTAATATGTAAGATAATTAAGGATTCACTCTATAAATCGCATACTTTAGAAACACATGTTTACATTCCTTTATAGAAAAAAAATCCAAAGTTAAGTATCTCTAAGAAACAAAATAAACCCTTAGTACGTCGTAAATACTTCACGGAAGGTCATAGGTTTATGAATAATAACAAAACTACATGGTTTTTATAATGTATACACTTAACATTTTCAAAATTTGGCGAAACATTATTTAACAATACGAAGGAAATACCTAAATTCGCACGCGTTCCGTCCATCCTAGCCTTGGAGGAGAAAACTAACTGGAGTGGAGCCGCGCACTAATTGCTGTGCAAAAAAATCTGTCATTTTCAAAATACTCAAACACTAGCTTAAACTATACGCACACAATCACATTCACACACAGGGACATCTATCGTTTTTTTATAACCGGTACGACCGCCGGACTCATACCTTTGACAGAGGGGTTCGCCTGTTGGTGGCCCGTCCAGTTGGTTTCTTCGTCCGAAATCCCCCCCCGCCCCACCTTCCGACCGCAGTCCTTTTTCGGCCGTCAGACTGGTAGTCTGCATCGTTTGCACGTATCGCTTGCACTTAGACCTTGTCCACATGCCGCGTTTTACTCGCGCGAGGCCTCGCGCTTAGTCGAAGTACTGGGCTCCAATACATTGCGTCCACGTGGCTCGCGCGTAGCATGTGGACGTAATGTATTGGAGCCTAGTACTTCGACTACGCGCGAGTGCTTACGCAAAGGTCTCGCGCGTGTATCTGGACAAGGCCTTATGCACTCTCGCTCGCTCTTGCCGGTGTGCCTTACCCACACATGCAGGGAGCGTCGCCAGAAACTCGGTGACCCCTTAAGCGTTTGTAGCTTGAACCAAAAACGAATAAAGCAAATTTCCTAGGATATAGGTGTCAAAACTGTTTTACTTTTAGGTAGTATTAGTGGTGTACGTGCACGTGGCGCTAGTGTGCGTGCCTGTCAAAGCGTATAGTTCACAGACATTTTCATGTTGTACAGTTTCTTCACACAAGCAAAGCAGATTAACCGTAGAAGGAAAGAACTATCCAATTGTAAGCTATACTTACACCACCAGGGTTCTTGACAAAGTAGGAGCCACTGGACCCCTGGTATATCCGCTCGGGATAGATGCCATTGTCTATGGCCACCTCCGCCTGCCACACCAGCTCACTGAACTGCGGATCATCTGAAGGATAGAATTACTTAAATTATCAATTATATAAGAACTTTGATCTTTTTATTGTGAGTATCCACTTTTGGCTAGTATCCCCAACAGATTTATCTGTTCCAAATGCTGTTAGGATAGGATCTTTTGGAACTGCGTTACGCGGCACATTGAGTACAAACACACTCAACACTTCTCTCAGCGTTGCTAATGTACACGGGCATCATACATAGCTCCATTCGAAAAGATCGTACCCTGACAGCATTATAAGATTTTTGGATTTGGCATCATACATAGCTCCATTCGAAAAGATCGTATCCTGACAGCATTATAAGATTTTTGGATTTGGCATCATACATAGCTCCATTCGAAAAGATCGTATTCTGACAGCATTATAAGATTTTTGGATTTTTAAGTACATGGCCACTAATAATATGTTTTTTGTGCAGTGATGATAACAGGCTGACACTTGCAGCGATCTACCCTCTATCATTCTACCTTCCTTTCTTGTAAAATATAAAATTAAATCATGGTTCAGTCCAACTCCCAATGATAAGTGAAGTACCTAGATGGATTTTGGTTGAACAAAATATTGAACAAGGAAATTTGTGTTTTAATTGGCTACAATTTTCAATTCGAAATGAAATGAATACTTTATTTTCGCAATGTATGTAGGTACATAAATACACTTTTCGCATTTTAGGATTTATTAAATAGATTATATTAGATAATATAAATTAATATATAAATTAGATTAAATATATATTAATTAAATTAATATTAGAATAGATAATAATAATATTTGAGGAAAAATACAATATATTAAATTAGGGTTTGCATATATTTAGTAAAAGTAAATACACATACATGAACTAAAATAAAGGTACATTTAATGCGTACAATTATGTAGGTATATTCTGAATAGAAAAAAGTGATAAAAATCTCCAAAATTTTAATATGATTAATATGATAATTTTAATATATTTCGTATGAGGGCAAGGTGTTTCTCAGTCCAAGAATTTATTAATTTTCTTTTGTTTAGTCGTTGAATTTATCTTCTCTGAAGAGTCTCCTATTAGTACAATCGACTTGATCAAATAATTCTCAAATAAATGGATACAATCCATTCAATTGTGAGTTTTGAATTTGGTAAAAAACTGCCAACTCATCTATTGTGGTTTTGTACCAACTTGGAATAATAAGCTTTTTTAAGTAGTCCCTGCTTAATATAAAGTTTAAACTTATTTTCAGGTTAGCTAAGGACCTCCTCTGGAAGTTTATTGTAAAATCTTATACCATGTCCTACAAAAGAGGTACCTACTTTGGCAAGTCTTAATTTTGGAAAAGCTAGTTTATGTTTGTTTCTGGTTGCAACTGAGTGATGCACACCAAGCCTCGGGAAACTGAAACTAACAATATTTTTTCCGACCGGACTTTCCGGACTGATCCAATAACTTGATAAATAAATTCACATGGGACTGTAAATATATTAATTTCTTTAAACTTTTCTTTTAATGAATCTCGATACTTTATGTTATAAATAGACCGAATTGCTCTCTTTTGCAAGACAAAGACTGCTTCTATATCTGCGGCTCTACCCCACGACATTATGCCATATGACATAATGCTGTGAAAATAACTGAAATATACTAATCTAGCAGTATCTCCATCAGTGATCTGCCTTATGCGTCTAACAGCGCATGCGGCTGAACTAAGTCTACCACAGAGAGCTTCTATGTGGGGAACCCACTGAAGACGAGAGTCTATAGTAATACCTAAAAACTTAATTTCGTTAACTAACGCCAGCTTGGACCAATGCAAAAATAAACTGACAACTACTTGAATTACATTTGGTAAAATTAACTTTATACATTTCGTCTTTTTTGCATTTAGAACTAAATTATTTGCAGTGAATTCGCGTCATCAAGAATATCTTTATGTCGATCCACTTTAAAAATAAGTGATTTTTTTCACAGCTTCAAGAAAATGTAAACTTGAGCATATGGTTTTAATTTCAACTCGATACTTCCACGCGTTCTCGAGATAAAGGGTCTTCACAGACAGATGGACGGACGAACAGACGGACAACAAAGTGATCCTATAAGGACAATTTATAATAATAAAATTAATGGAGGCAACCTGACACTGGAAGGGCATTGCATTGAGGTACGGAACCCTAAAAATGAGTGCCATATGTGTGGTGTACAGGAAAACTAGAGGTTCAACAACACGAGAAGAGAAAATTAACTATCAATGCAATCTTTACTTTAAAGTATGAAAATAAAAACTGTCAATAAGGTATTTTGTTGCAATATTCAATTAAAAAACACTCTTTTAAGGAAATAACTTGAATAATTAGCAGATTGCTTAACTAAATGATGTTTTCCTCAAATTAGGTTTGCTTTGGATGATCCCCTTATTTTCGTGTGCCATTGTAATAACTTAATAGCAACACCGTTTCTGTATGGTACTAAGAACTTTTCAGATATGTTTTTTTACATGTTCTATAATTTAGTTACACTCTAGTACTGAATTACTAGCTAAGTGTAAATTCATCATTTTAAATAAGACACAACAAACCATACAATTAACACCTAACCCTCTTAAGACATACATATATTTATATATCACCTGTACGAGACACGACACTCTGATATGGCCAAATGCTACATTGACCCAGGCCATAATTTTAAATGTTAATTCTTAATATCTCTAAAGCAATAGATTGCAGTCCAGATTGTGACATGGATCCATCTTACAGATTAGAACCTATGCAAAGAAATTTCAAGTATGCCAACATTACACATATACATGTAAAAGATATTCATGGTTATTTATTAGTTGAGAATAGATGGCTCTTGCATAACTCGCCCAAATAATTTGTTCATTTTCAAGGTAAACAGCTAGTTGAGCTGTAAAGCAGCTTCATTTACATACTAATAGTGGTTTCCTTAATCCTTATCAATGTATTGGACCTCATTCTGTTTATTAAACTACAAAAGCACCATGGCTTCATGTAGATGTGAAGATTGTAGCTTTTAAAATTTAGGAAGTACATACTAGGTGAAATTAAATCAACCACCCAAATTAATATATAAAATATGACTCGGTTAGTCATCAGGAACAAGTTTTAATGACTCTCCAGGCGAAATTCGAAAAACATTTTTTTGCCCCGTAGTGCCTGCACTACTTAAACTAGTCCAACCAAAAGGGAGCAAAAAAATTTTTTTTTTTAAATTGGCCAAAAGGATTACTGAATCTAGTTCTTGATGACAAACTATGAATTTGGGCGGTTGATTTAATTTCACCCTATGTATAGGTATATTAGAAAAATGTATTTAAGTTGATAAAATAAAAATACATAAAATTACAGTTTGGACATAGATAAGGGGGCACTATAGGAAAGAAAAACTTTAACGCAGAGCAATTTTACACCTAAATAATTAACCCATAAAATGGATTCAAGCCACTATATTGCCTGCTATCTATTGAGAACTTAAGAGTCCGTTACGTATTGTTAAGCAAATATTATTATTAGCCTCCTGCTCCAACAACCTTAAAACTTAGCTACGACTGTTGTTACCACATTTACAATATCATGAATAGTCACTAAAACAAGAAAACAATAGATCTATTTATATGTCTAGAATTTGTTAAAAATAAAGAAACTTTAATATGAAGGAAACATATGGAACCATGAAAACCTAGTTTACATCTATCAATCAAACATATTTTCAATATAAAATGATATAATGGTGGTGAAATTGATTAAATAAGACTTTACATACCACATTGAAATGGTTCTACCATAGTTTTGGTCAAAAGCACACATCAAAAACAGTAAAATGACTTGTCTGTTTACACTCCACTGAAAATAATACAGTCTGCTGCTGAATTCAGGTTGTATTGTGTTTTAACTTTCAAGTTAATGAAGTTGCGGCAAAACAAAATTACAAATAAACTTAAACAATCTAAGAATTATGCTTAACAGTATTTGCCAAGGCCAAACTGTGCAATTAACACATGTTTAATGTTGTATTCAGACAGAAAAAGTCTAGAAGTTAGTGTTCAACAACCGATAACTGGGTAGCTGAAGCCTAACAAATGCTAAGGAAGACCTAAATAGGTACATACAAAAGTAACATAACTTCCACAAAGCCATATGTCTCTCTAGTTATTACAAATTGGCTCAAACAGGTAATTACGCGCAAAAATGAGTCAGTGTAGGACGAAAATGTAACTTACCAGGAAATTGGTTGAAGGACACTTCGAAATCGCCGCGGCCGCCGAGAAGCGGCTGCGACTCCCTGTTCACACCTGGAGAATCCACTGTGCCTTCGAACTCTATCTCGGGCACTAAGCAGATGTCCTCTGCACTACTCGATAGGGAGACCACACCGTCATCGGATAGCGCAATATTTGTGTTCGGCTTGTCGAAGTCGAGGTTCAGCAGAGTCTCTTCCGTACTCATGAGTGTAGCTAAACAACAGGTCTCTACCGAGCCTCATTTAATTCGTTTAATTTTCTTTGTTCCACAATCATTTACACAAAAACATCACGACTTCTTTCGTTTGACAAAGGCAAAGATTATAGAGCGGGTGGATGGATGGATGACAGAATTGACAGATTGAAACGAGTTTTCAAGCATAGACAACTGAGATTTGTTTTTAATATAAACCGGTGAATCGCGAAATAATCGATAGATGCCCACCGAAACGTAATCGAAAAAAAATCGTTTTTACTCTGACCTTCGCGGACAGATTTTTAAATGCTCTGTGGTGTGGGCAGTTGGGTTGGGCATATTGTAAATCTGTGAATTGTAAAGCATAGACTGATAAAATCCAAAGTCTATGTTGTAAAGTATGAAACCGAAAATATTTCATTTCACCAAAAGTGAAAAATAGGTGCGGTGACGAGCGGAGCGAGGAGGAGTGTCATAGGTTGTCTGTGATCATTGGGGAGCGGCTCAGACTATGGGGAGCCGAGCGAAGTGGAGCGGATCGGGCATATGTCTATGGGATCGGGCATAGAGCGAAGTGGAGCGGATCGGGCATATGTCTATGGGATCGGGCATAGTTAATAACAGAAATATGATATGCTTGGACAGATCATGATATGCCCAATTCTACGATTTACCGATGGCAAGCATATTAATTTAAAAAGTGACTTTCGGTTATGAAGCCAAATTCATAGTGGTGACTCGGTAAGTGGTCCGGACCACAGTTCAACGACCCTTTCTGTGAAATACCCAAAATAAATTTAGCCTAGTACATATAGATACTAATTGAGTCAAGCAAGTTGTTCTTCAACAATTACCATAGAGGCACAAAAAATATTATTCGTATTTCGCAAACAGGGTCATTGAACCGGTTATATATATATATATAATATATAGGTCCTACAATAATAAGTGAAAATAGTTCTAAGGTAGATTATGTAGCGTTAACTGATCGGGATAGGATATTCGGATCGATTTGTACCTAAAGTTGAAAAAATGACATAAAACGTTTGCAACTATTGAGTCGGCTTCTTAAAATATTATTTATTTAGATAGTCAAAGTTACGGAATTGCTCTAAACGTTACGATAATGTACCTTATACTTAATAGATGTTACCGTAAATGTATGTTTATTTTCCAGGCATTGTATATAATTCCCAGGGTTTTTTAAAAGTGCGAAACAGATTTAGGTCGAACAGAGTAGAAGGTCGAAGATATATACCTATAGTCTATACTTCGACCTTCTACGCTATTTGACCTAAATCTGTTTATCATTTTAAAAAAATCGTAGGAATTGTATACAATGCTTGAAAAATAAACATACATTTACGGGCACATCTATTAAGTATTAGGTACATCATCGTAACATTTTAAGCAATTCCGTAACTTCCGGAACTTTGACTATCTAAATAAATAATATTTTAAGAAGCCAATTCCATAGTTGCAAACATTTTCTAGTATTTTTTCAACTTTAGGTATATATCGATCCGAATCCTATCCCTGCTGATCACAATCCAGAAGAAAAAAAGATTTTTTGATCAAGTAATTTATTGACTTCCCAGTACAAAGTGGTTCAATCAGCTGACAAAATTCTTATGAAGAGGTGAAAAAAAAGATCGCGCAATAAAAATTTTTTTCAGTGGGGAGTGGTATAATAGGAATACCTACCCTTGAATTTTTTTCTCTTTGAATTGTAGGACCTTATATAAGGTGACTTTAATTTATACAGCCAAACTTATACTGGAGGCTTGGTAAGTGATCGGATCAGTAACACGGATCGATAACACTTTTTACTAATTTCGCAAAATAAAATGTTGACGTCCGATAGTATTTGACTCAGGGCTGGGCTTGCGTTTGTAAGGAACACGGAAAGAATAATTTACGAATTTCACAAAAAGTGTCATCGAACCTTGTTACTGAGCACTTACCGAGTTTTCAGTAAGAGTTTGGCTGCATAAATTAAAGTCACTTATATATCTGCTCGCCTGCAACCCAGACTTCATAGGTTCAATCCCCGCGGAGCACATTAATTTATGTTCGGTCTACGTGCTTCGAAAGCGCCCGTTAAGCTGTTGGTACATTTGTGCCCGAAGTACGAAGATGGGGCTACATCACGACCCGTCGCCAAGTATGGACTGTGGCTTACATTTTAAGATTATAGATTTTTATAAGATTTTACAATTCACACTTAGGAACACCTCTTACATCCCCTCGGGCTCAACTCAAAAATTGATGTCTTGACAATAAAGTCGATTCTGAAGGCTTTAATTTTAGTTTTAGTTCTGTCAAAACTTAATTCTTTAAAAAGTAATAAAGCTTCTGTTGTTAACACTGAATAACTATTTTGGAATGAAGAAAATTTCAGATAACGTATGTTGTTAATCTGTATTAATTTACAAATAAGACAGACCTCCTTAGTTTATAGGAATTTATATCTGAGATTTATGGCATCTTCAAATATAGGAACAGTGGTTTAAGTTATTGACATGACAATCAATATTTCAATAGGTACCTAATTGGCATATAGTCGAGGACCTACCTGCGGACGGCGAGCCTATTATATAACTTTAAAAACATGTACCCATTCAAACTGAACCTTCAGTACTGTGACGTAGCTTTAAGTACGAAGACATCTGTCACAAAATCTAAATAAAAATTAAATCATCTGTCATTTTTGACATCTGACCATTGATATAAATGCATCTGACTCATAATCTTCATAAAAAATAAATAATCTGTAATTTTTGACATCCGTCACAAAACCTGTATATTTCAGACTCAAAATGCACTCTGAATCTCAGCCTAAGACTCATATGTAGTAGGTAGGTACAATGTAAGTAATCAAGGGTATATCCTTAATGATAATAACATTTTGTTCCAATTTCAAAAATGACACTACCTAATACCTAACCCCGATCTCAGCTTATCACCAAGGCAAAAGAAAATGAAAAATTGGTCAAGTGCGAGTAGGACTTGTGCTCCGAGGGTTCCGTACATACCATTTAAAACACAAACTTATCCCACAAGTACTTATATAAACGCTTGTCACGAAAAGCTTCTCAAATAATTAATTTAACATAAAATATGAAATAGGGTTCTATAAAAGCTTCTTTATTACTTGAGATTATATATTTATTATCAATGAAGAACGTGCAACATCAAAAACACTCAATTGTAATATTTAGGGTCTTCATAATCCAAACTGTCCACGATATTACTATTGCTCCTTCTTGACTGAAACTCCCATGGGCAGATTTCGTTCAGGATTACCTTGAAAACTGAAAGAACAATAAATATAAATGCTTCGTCACGAAATAAATCTCCTATAAAGATGTTTCCGAGTATAGACTCGGTCACCCACGCTTCACCAACGATTTATTAGTCTCAGCGTGATCGACGGCATAGGCAGAGAATATAAAGTATTACTACGCATAAAAGTTGTTAAATGTCGAATCTGTAGGTCTGTACTTGACGTCGGCAGTTTGCCTGCTGAGCGCCGACAGATAGATAAAGTTTTAAAGATTGCTAAAATACTAGATTAGTTTAGGATTATAACGTTGTTGTCGTTCTCAGCGCGTTTCAGTAGATTAGGTGGATTATAGTGATTTGACTCAGAGGCATCTTATCTTGTCCAAATTCATTCCTGTGTAAATTTAAAACTATCTGTTCTGACGAAGTTGAAAACATAAAAAAACTCAGTTGTAATAAGAAATGAAAAGGGTTGATGAGATCTGGAATGAAACGCGCTCGTCCAGAAATAGGGAAAATGCAAACTGGCGAGCCATAAATCAGTCTGTCGAGGGACATCGGCAAAATCTGCAGAAGTCGGTAACGGATGAATCATTTGTACTAAGCAACTGCCTGCAGCCCCAGTACGGTACGGCTTGTCGTAACTTAGATACTGGGACAAGAATCGCTTGGTTCCGTTATGATCAAGGGTGATGATAACCCACGGCCAAAGCCTACCACCAAAAGTGAAGTGAAAGGATTTGTCAGTAAGTTGGCTCTTGGTCTAACTGTCCAGGGTCCGTCAGGAGTATTTGGAGGAGTCAGTGTTATTTCAGTTTACGCCACTCGGAAAGGCTCCTTGCATGGACCTATGGTAAATATTTTGTCGGCATATTCGGTACAATTCGGCATACCATGATCTGCCTAGGCATATCATAATATATCTGTTAAACGTTTAACTTTCTTTGCCTGTAAACCATTACACGCTACTCCTCGCTTCACACGTCGTCGCACTTATTTTTGATTTTTTGGTGAAAAACTGTATATTTAATCATTTATAATCTGCTGAATGATGTCTGCGATATATTTTGACACATATCGAAGGTACTTTAAATCCTACAAAATCTAACTACTCTTTAAGCGAATGAAAATTCCAAAAAACTACCTATCAGTGTAGATATGAGTATAGCCACGTTCTTTACACGACTGACCCCAAAAAAGGAGTGTATTGTTTTCACCATAACTTCTTGCCTGAACCGATTTCAAAGTGTGCGGTATCGTTAGAATCCTTATAGCACCCTGAGTGTAATAGGCTATAAAATACACAAAAAGTATTAAATAAAAATAAAAAATATTTAAAACAGGACTGCCCCGAATAACTTCGGGGGGATTTGCAAGTAGGACGGTGATACCTCCACAGTCGAGCCTGGCATCAGCTCTACCACCTAATGATAGCGCCTGACAAACAATTCGGCATCTTCTGAGACTCTGAGTACGGAAACCCAGTCTTTATAATTTTACTTCAGAATATGTACGACAATTTGATTCAGTTTGTAACTTGCATGTACAGGTGGGACCTGGATAAATGAGAAACCTCCATAACTGTAACTCATGCTGAGGTCCCAACACTTTGGCACTGAATTACCTCTGTTAGTGGGACGAAGCAAACCTCTATATCTGGGATTCTTTATTTAGATTCTATCGTCATAGTTACCTCTATAACTGAGACAGCGAGTGAATTTTATATGCATCAACCTCTGTAACTGAGATAACATCGTTTTGTTTGTTTACTTATAGGTAGTTTTTTGCTCAAATAATTTTTTCACTTACCAGTACAAAGTGGTTCAATCAGCTGACTAAATTTCTATGAAAAGGTAAAAAAAGTACACGCAAAAAAACTTTTCAGTGGAATGTGGTCTATTAGAGATACTCCATCATCAGTTAAATTTTTTTCACTTTGAATTGTAGGACCTTATATACCGTCTTTCAAATATATCTAAACCAAACGATAAATAAATGTAACTTTATTGAGGGTTAAATTTTTACAAACTTTTATTTTTTGTCGTGATAGAGGGCATAGTCACACGTATTCTGTGAAAATTTTAACAGGCAACCTATTACGGTTGAAGCTGTAGACCCCTGTGATTGACGGACGGATAGCGGAGGCTTTGTAAAAGGGTCCCGTTTGGGTACGGAACTCTAAAAAAATCGGACAATTTTTTTGTATTATTTATTTACAAATGTATAGTTTTCAGATATTTCCCTATAGTTGTAGTATAAGACGGTATTACTTGCCAAATTTCGTAGTTCTACGTCAACGGAAAATACCCTATAAATTTTGATTCCCTTGATGGTGTCCAAAATACGTTTTTTGTGGCATAAACTGTCGTATGTTTTTTAACGTTAACTAGAAGTTTGATTTTTTCACAGCTACGAATAAGAATTAGGCTTCGAGGGATATACATGAGTTTTTTTTGTGATTGATTTGCACACAATCCGAGAATGTCGCACTATCTCCTCTTTTAAAAAGAAACTAAAGGATTCAAATTCACATTCACAGCAAATTCTTAAGGTATCCTAAATATGTATAATTAATTGTTGCTGTATTATCAATTATTAGCTATCGTTATGTTCATTATACTTATATATCCATTTTATATGTATATAGTCATATTTATATATAGTCAGTTTATATTAAAGTTAGTTATATTAGTATTAGGTGGTAGAGCTAATGCCGGACTCGACTGTGGAGGTACCACCATCTTACTCGGAAATCCTCCCGAAGTTATTCGGGGGAGAGTAAGAGGATAGCTCTCAGGCAAAAAAAACCAGGCGGCCCACCACTGCCTGGGACCGATGGATGGCGGTATATCCATCCCCAATTGCCGGGCCTTATATAAATCAGACTAGTGACGGGCAGCGGCGTCACTGGTGCAAGGGTTTCAGCACCGCGCTCACCAACCCACCTGCCCAGCGTGTGTGAGCATGGGTAGGTATTTCTTCCAGGAGGACCGCCAAAAGTGGCGAAATCCTGGAAAGGCCTATGTCCAGCAGTGGACGAAACAGTTTGATAGATAGATAGATAGATATTAGTATGTATGTAGAACTCTAGGGTTACTTAGATATATTTTAGTGGCATATATATTTAAATATGCATTATACCTATGTAAGTATTTCAGTATATAGTAGTCATGTAGTACGTACACATATGGTTACCAATTTATTTTTAAAGCACTCCTATACCCATTCGGTTTGCTATAAAAAATCTCTTTGAGAGATAAGCTCGCCGCTGTACTCAAATCAATGTATTAAATGTTTGTAATCTCCTTTTTTGTGTACAATAAAGAATAAGAATAAGACTTTTATTGCTGTTGGCCTTTTGACCTTTACGGCTTTACCTTAATAGTGAGGGGGACAGAGAGTACCCAACCTCAAAGATATACGGTATATGGTTTTAATTTCAACTCGATACCTACACACGTCCCCTAGATCGGTCTTGGCAGATCGGTCTTGGTCATCGGACTGACGGACGGACAGACAGACGGACAAAAAGTGATCTTATTAGGGCTCCGTTTTTTCCTCTTGAGGCTAATCATGTGCTTTCGGCCAGTCCTTTAATGTCGTGGCTATCAGATTGTGGAACTCACTTCCCCAAAACATCCGTGACTGTCCAACAATTGGTATTTTTAAAAAAAGACTAAAAGAGCACTATCTTTCTCTTCCATAAGTGAATTTGTATAGTATGTAAGTGTGTACGTACATAATGTACACGCTATATGTATGTATATTATTACCTATATCTATTGTTTATGCAAAGATTCATGTATGTAATAGAATGTAGTTATGTTGTGTATGTATATGTAGGGATATATATATATATATACATATGTATTAAAAATTTAATTCAATAGTGTGATGCGTAGTTTTGTGTACACGTATGTCTACTTATTCATTTAATATGATTTTTATTTATCAGAGGGGTTTGCTGGAAGAAATCTCTACTTAGAGATAAGCTCGCCTGTGTACATCCTATTTCTAACTTCAATTGTAATTATATTTATGTGTACAATAAAGTATAAAGTACAATAAGGAACCCTAAAAACCAACATACCCGTATCAAACCTGCAGTTATGCTTGGTCATATCGCAGCTGTTCTTAAACGAAGCCACCATCCCAGTCAAGTGGTTGCAAGCACATACTGCACCTTCATACGCATCAGACACACATTGTAAATTTGCGCAAGCTAAAGCCTTCTGAGGCTCTACCTCCTTGACCTTGATTTTTTTTACGTTAGCGACTATATCCTCTTCGTTAGCTACTATATCCTCTTTGTTAGCTATTATATCCTCTTTGTTAGCTACTATATCCTCTTTGTTAGCTACTATGTCCTCTTTGTTAGCGACAGTCAAATATCCATGATTGGGACTTTCTGTAGCTAACTGTCGAAGCTGCTCAAATATTCTTGTTAGTTGCTCTGAATGACCATTGTATACTTCATCAGTTTCGTGGTGGGATTTGTCACAGTTACAACCTTGATTTGGTTTGTATATGTATCTCTGGAGTTGAGGATAGAAAAAAGCCTGCGTGTTTGTGAGTGTGACGACCAGGGAAACTATGGAAAATTGTAAAAAATATTTAAGACTTTCTTCGAAATACAATAAAGTCGCTTCTGAAGGCTTTAATTTTAGTTTTAGTGCTGTCAAAACTTTAAACTTTCCAAAGAATTATAGCTTCTGTTGTTATCACTAAAGAACTATTTTGTAATAAATAAAATTTAGTTTTGACAGCGCTAAAACTAAAACCTACAGAATCGGCTTTAATATTTTATTACCCTTTTTGCTCATCTGGCTAAAAAGACTTACCGAAAGAGACCCTAAAATAACAATTCCACTTCATATTGGATTAGTAGTTTGAGAAAAGGTAAATCACACATAAAGAGCTCTCAAAGAATAAGCAAACAATGTACTTATTTAGTTAGAGTTTAATACGTTATAAAATAATATATCTGACATCAATTTTATATGGGTGGGTATTTAATTAAATTTGATTGATTTACTACCCGAACAATGTAGGGATGTCAAATAAAAACGGACATTACTTATATACTTAAGGAATGTAAGGAAAGTAAAGTTTTTCGAAAAGAATATACCTAACACGACTACGAAACTAACGTCACCTTTTCTGTTTACAGCAATAATTTGTCCAAATATGTTCATTGGTTTGGGCTCAAGAGTGTAACTAACACGCACTACATACAAATAATTTTGCCAAGTGCGAGTCGGACTCGCGCACAAAGGGTTCCGTATCACCACACAATAAGGGTATGGAATCTTAAGAACATAGATATTATTACAATATCCTAGCAACTTTAAACTCCAGGCGCTAATAAATGGTACCGCTTGACAAACAATTCAGTACGCCCTGAGTGCCTTAATTTTATTATTTGTTGTTTTACTTTAGAATATGTTCAATAATGTGTGTAAATTTGAAACTTGTATGTATTACCGTATTATTTAAGACAGAGAGGAGTGTATTTTAATAATAAATATATTAATATTTCCTTAGCACCTAGGTTTTGCTGGCAGAAATCTCTCTCAGAGATAAGCTCGCCTATAGCACGTTTAATTTATGACTGCTTGTATAAGCTTGTATACTGCTTGTATAACTTTTCTGTGCAATAAAGAATATGAATATATGAATATGAATATTTTTGAATCATTCGAATTTCAATATATGAATCCGCATGATTCGCATACGAAAACTTAAAATTAGTATTATATTCGTATACGAATCATGCGGATTCGTATGCAAATTGAAATTCGAATGATTCAAAAATATACTCCCTGAAACAAATTACGTTAACAATAAAGCCGATTCTGAAGGTTTTAATTTTAGTGCTGTGAAAACTAAAATTTTTCTAAAGTATCTAATATGCCTTTTGTTGTTAGTACTGAAGAACTATTTTGGAATGGAGAAAATTTAGTTTTGACAGAACTAAAACTAAAATTAAAGCCTTCAGTATCGGCTTTAATATGCTACTTTTTCGAGGTTTATTGAATGGGAACCCCCTTTGGGTTTAATTTTTTTTTGCCTTTATAGAAGCCATAGTAACGCGCATTTTATAACCATTTCAACTTTTTCCCTACAACGACTGGAGGCTGTAGACCCCTGTTACAGACGGACGGACAGACAGACAGACAAGCGGAGGCTAGGTAGTTGGGTCCCTTCGGGTACGAAACCCTAAAAACAGTTAAATAACCTTGTACTTGTACTCGTTTTCGCTTCGCCGTCGTAGTGGGTACAAAAATAGAATGAAAATCAAAAGTGGTCGTACAATAAATCAATTTTCTATTTAAACCACGAAATATAATGGTTTTCAATAATGTAGTCTGTACCTAGCTCTGTAGTCACTAAAACTTTTATTTAATACTTAGTATTAACTATCATCAGCAAACGATGCATCAAAACCTTGAGAATCTGAATATCCTTTCACTTCTTTATCCACAGATCCCTTGTCTAGATACCCCCTCTTTCCATATATTCCCTTGAGTCTATCGTGATGAATATGTCCTTTACTAAACCCTACTCCCCCACCGACCTTGTACCCTGAACCTTTAGCACCAACTTTTTTTATCACGCCACTAGTTTCATCATCTTCATAAATCACTTTGTCTTTTTTATATTCATCCTTATGGTGCACTCTGTGGAATCCTCTAGTTTTCGTTCCCTTCTTGTATTTCCGATCTTCTTTTCCAGTTACACTGACAGCCTGCGCCGCTACGCCTTCGATTTCTCCGTAAAGGTCATCATCATCATATGCTCCTTGGTCGTGAGCTGCAGCGATATTATAAAACTTCTTCAAATCTTCTATGTTCTTTTTGCCTTTCAATCCTGTGCTTGCGGTCTTCTTCTTCTTGAACCCTGTCGTTTTCACGTTTGAATTTGAAGTTTTAGCCGTTTCATCAGCAGCGTCTAAAATCTTTCCAAAATCATCGAGGTCTTCCTCCTCAACTTCGTACCTAAGGTCAGATAGGTCAGTATCCAGGTCAGCCAAAGGTTTACTCTCGACCCAAAGGCAGATTATTGTCAATGATATAACAAGACCTAATTTCTTTTGCATGTCGATGTTTTTTGTTAACTCTTGCACAATGGAAATAGGTTGCGACACTGACATACATGGAATTGGACGCGTTTATATAGCCTTTTGTTATAAATTGGTGGAGAAGGTCATTGTTTTTCTGAAGATGAGTGTTCAGTGATACTTCTCGGTTTCGGTTGACCAGAATCGTAATCGTTGCGGCCGTAGTAGGTATAATTGTAGAACCACTGGCCCGAAACGGTTAAGGCCGTTCTGATGCGTTTATTTCGATGAATGGTTATTATTTACGAATAGATCGATTGTGATTGTGATTCTTGGAACTTTTCTTTTCGTTTGCTTGTCGTGGATTCCGAATTTTTTACAGACAAAACAAAATGTGTATTTTAACTAACATCGATTCAGGACGTTCGACGTAATTGCATTGTTTATGCGTGCGATGTGCATGGTACCTATTCAATTTTCGTATTCTTTGTTAGGTGGTGGAATACTAACTACTATAATTTTCTCTTGTATAAGGAAATTAACACTGCTTCTAACAGTTGCTTTTACTCGCTAAAAATAAGAAGAAACACAACAATCCATAATCCCAAAAACGAAATTAAGTGCCTCTCACTAAAAAATACTGTTTGTGGTCTCCAGTCCACCATTTGAAGTCAGAGAACCCCCTATTACTTACATTGGATTTTATAAATTATATCATACTTTAGTGTAATATTTATTGCTTGTATTAAGATAGTTTAGTTATTTATTTTATACAGTACTATTATTGTTTTATATTAATTTTTAAACAAAAATTGGCACCCAATTGTAAGCATAGTTTAGGAATTTAACAGTTTCCAATCACATTGAAATGTTTTTAATGAATTAAGTATGCAAAGAAATAACTTCAAACTTGGTAAAATTAAAGATATTATCCTTTCAGAGATATACCTGAAATGTAGAGTAAATTTTTTCTTGTTTTCACATATTTTCAAATCATATGTTCCATCCAATTAGTACCTACATTCCTGTAATTATGTGTTTCTAAAATTTCTAATACATGCCTGGATTATTGATCAAATACTCTCTTAGAAACTATGGGTAGGATATCTGCTGTCAAATGCTTATAGTTACTCGGAAAACAAAATAATATATCTTGGGAAATAGGTACGCTGGGACCGTTTAAAAAAGTCGAACAAATACAAAAGCAATTATAAAATAAAATTTAGATACAACACGTAATAACAAGGTTGCTAAATTGTTATTACCTATTAGACACGGTTTTAGAAGATGGCCTTTTAACTAAATTAATAACGATATAACTAAATGTCCCGATGTAACTGTAAAATTTAAGTGAAACAGTACAAATGTATTTTTTAAGATGTTGGCGATGTTTCATTAAGGCGCATAGGCTTGCCACCATTTTAGTACAAAATTTGATAATCCGTTTCTCTGTTGTTTTTCATCATAGACTAAAGTATAAGAACTCTTTAGTTAATTACACGCATTTACCAAGACACTATTTGGCTGAAATGTAAAACTTTGGTATAGGTACAATTTAGGGCAAGAAAACAACTTTGTATGTAAATCTATCCAGCTAGATATCTTTAAAATAAAATCAATATTCAAAATTAGGGCAAAACAGTGCCTTTTAAAATATCAGTACCAGATGATAGAGGTTAACTTTGGTGTATAATGAAACACAACAGAGAAACGGGTTATCAAATTTTGTACTTGAACGGTGGCGTGGCTAAGCGCCTTAAGTGCCGAGAATCGCCAGTATTAATCAGAAGCATAACTATATGTTATATACTTTATCCCAGTAAATAGAAAAAGCCATTAATTTCCTTAAGGATATGGCTATGTATCGAGATAGATAATTTCTATACTATATTGGCTTATTGGTAATTTATTGTTCTGACCATTGATGTGCTGTTGTTTTTCAAAATCTCTTGTAATAGTAACTATCTTTGTTATCTGCAAAAACAGGAACACGCAAAGTACCATCCAAGGATGGGGCCCCAAGTAACGTTAAAGGAGAACTTCAACACGAAGTTCAAATTAAAACAAGGGAAACCTTGCGTTCAGTACATAAAATAACATGCAGCTCTTCAAGCGCTGCAGGTTATCACAATCTTTGAAGGCCTTTGGCGCTTTGCGTGACCCAACAATAAAAAAAAGAATGCGGGAAATAAAAAGTGATTTTGTGTCGTTTCTGTCCAAGTTGTTTTTAAAGAGTTCATCATACGAATATAATAATTTGGCCATATTTAGTTTCACCAGACGTCAAATATTTGGTGACAATGTTAGGGAATGTAAAAAAAACAAATCACGTCATAATTCATCGAAAATACTTCTACTCTCTCTACTTAAATATCTATCTATGTTTTTTGATGCAGGTCTCTTTATTTTGGGCCTGACGTCAACGGTGGTAGCCGAAGTAACGAACTTACTACCACAAACGTACTCGTACTTAGTATAGAAATCGACAACATTACAAATTAATAATTGGTACAAAACAAAAAACCATTTCGAGATATCGGCCTTCTGAGCATGATATATTTTTTTCTGAATTAAATCATTCTCTAATAAAGAGATTTAAAAAAGAAATGAAAAGTTGGTATACACAGGATTTTAAAAACAATTACCTTAGCTTGAAAGACCATTCCGTTTTTAAACAAAATTAACTGTCATGTCATTATAACTGTTGACATTGACAGCGAACATAAACATGCCAAGTTTTTTTTTAATAATCCCTTGGCAATGAACATCGAGTTTATTTCAGTTGCGACTTACGTTCTTTTAGATTTAGAATGAGTGAATAAGAAAAAATAAAAATAAGCATTAAAAACACACAATAAAACAAAATAAAAAATACTTAAGCTTGGTTTTTACACATACTTTCAATATAAATATTGAAAACAAATGGTTACCTGAAATGAAATGATGTCGATTCTCGTAACATGGTCAATAAAACTGTGCGACACTAAAAGCAAGATTGACAAACTCGTTCGTGTCATGGTTATAAAACTGTTTAGAGAATTTTGTTTATCATGTTTTATTATTTCCTTACTAAATGCCTCGATGGAACTGGTTATTGTTGTGTTCGCAACTTTTACTCTCCCAAAAACTGCCTAGTTCGCGTCCTCGATATTCAATAATGATCTATTAAATACCACAGAAGAAATAATAGTAATACATAATCCCTGAACATGGGAACGAAAGAACGAAAGCCTAAAAATCTAGAATGACATTCTACTGTAGTTGAATAATTATATTTTAAAAACTCGGGACTCATCATAATTATGACGATTAAAAGCTTCTAATAATTTATCTACAAAATATCATAATTATTTAAATAAAAAATATAGTATTTTTTTAAATGCGTTTATTCGTTTCGTTTTCGATGTACAAAAATATATTTACAAATCGTTGAATATCAAACATAACAAAATCAAGAAGTTGAAACTAATTAAGTAGTTAATAATAGGTATTTACAAACAACATGTATTCAGCATCTATTCTTCATCATAATCTCCATCGTCATAGGCAAACTCTTTCTCATGTCCACTGCCTCCCTTTTTAGCATAGTCTTCCTCTTGGTTATAATGACTTTCATCACCTTCTTCAGCGGAATGCCCTGAATCACTTTCATCATGATGTCCTTTCGCATGGAAGCCTGCTTTTCCAAAACCTTCTTTTTCATACCCTGAAGCTTTTTTACCACCTTCTTTGTGGCTACCCTCTTCAGAACCATGATGGCCTTTTTGATATCCGTGCTTGTTAAAATGGCCGCTGTTATCGGCAACATCGTAAAAATCATGGTCTTTCTTGAACTCATCCTTATGGAAGACCTTATGGTAACCGGTAACGTCTTCTCCTTTACTGAAATGTTTCTTATGACCATGGTCTTCTCCCTTGTGTCCTTTACCAGCTTCGTGATGACTGCCATCGGCTTCAGCTTCGTCATGGTGACTTCCCTTTTCACCCTCCTCTTCGCTGTCATGACCTTCCTCATGCTCCTTGTCATAATGTCCTGATTTACCTGCAGCGTGATGATCTTTTGAGTGATATGCCTTATGTCCTTTCTCACCATGAGCTGCATGGTTTTCTTCAGCATAATCACTGCCAGCTCCTTTCTCATATCCATGACCGTGGCCTATTGCATCTCCACCGTCATGGTATTCCTCTGATGATTCATCACTGTCATTCTCGTCATCTTCCTCTGCATCTTCAATTATGATAGGCTTAGCAGCAACGTAAGGTAGGACTGCAGGCTGCAGCTCAAAAATCGGCTTTGTATCTTGCAAGGGTTGTGCAGCCAGAGGAATAGGAGGAGCAAACGCATGTGGTTGCTGATAGTTAGGCACTCCCAACTGGATGAGACTGGCGGGACCATCGTTGTCACTCCTGTAGATATATCCTGTGGCATGTGGCGCTATGTACCCCGGTTGTCGTATAGGGCCTATGACATGAGCCGCCGCAGCGACAGCGAATAGTATTAAGAGTGACAACTGCATGTCGAGTTGTTGACGGTTTCGCAACTTCTGCTACAATAATTGATAACTCGATTACCCAATATTTATATCTAGGTTATAGACAAAGGTGTGTTGCCTTTCTAGAAGCCATGTAACGATTTGTTGACCACGAGGTTAAAGGTGACAAAGACATTGATAATGAAAAAAGCTTGCATTGTGTAATAGTTCGCGGTTCTTGTCGCACGCAGTTCGAGGATCTGTATTATAACGAAACCCCTGACTCGGACGCACTAGCCTCGTATCGTATTCAAATACTTCGAGAGAGAGAGAGAGAGAGAGAACACTCAATAACCGTTCCGAAACCACAATTTGACAGAACATTTTGACACATGACACATTTTGTATGCATCGATTCGGTATTGGAACTCGACGTTGGTGTGCTTAGGTAACGCCACACCAATTATTGTTTTTAGGGTTCCGTATCCGAAGCGTGCCAAACGGAACCCTATTACTAAGCCTCCGCTGTCTGTCTGTCCTTCCGTCTATCACAGTCACAGGTTCTACAGCTTTATAAGCGTGTAGATAAAAGCCGAAAGACACTGCCACGCGAGCGAAACCGCGGGCAAAAGCTAGAGGTTCACCGTACCACGTTGGAATGTAAAAACGAGTGAAACGAGTATGTATGTATGTACGAATGTTGTGTGATTATGTATAGAGTATGGAGAATGCTGTCAGAGGTGTTTTGATTTCAACCTCGAAACACCTCTGACACCCCTCCAAAATATTGTGAGGATATCCTTTCAGCCACGTATAGTACAAATGTACCTATAATATTTTTTGATTGAAAAACACTTGTACTTGTCCACTTATTTATATTATTTCCCTTACCGGTTTCGCTGTTATAGCATTATCAAGTGTAATAAATTCCAAAACCAAAAATTTTAAAATAATGAAAATGTTATAACGCGTACTTATTACATTTTCTTAATGTTTACGTTTATTACTATTTATGTCAATGGGTTAAAAGGATCGCAGCACTTTTCCTAACAAGCTGTATTTTTAAAAATCTTTTATTAGATAAATTATAACTGTTATTGAATATTTGTTACATGGTACCGTAAATGTTGTTGGTAATAAACGCTGGCTGCGAAACAAACAAGAAAAACATTAGTTTTATGCAAGTCTCAATAAAATATATAAATTAGGACATTGTAAAATTTAATAATTTCCTCTGTACGCAGCACATAAAAACATGACAACTGAAGTATGGGAAAAAAGTGGGTTTTTTCTTTGATAGCTTTTTAGGGTTCCGCAGTACCTAAAAGGTACAAAAGGAACCTTTATGGTGAAACTCCGTTGTCCGTCTGTCCGTCCGTATGTCACAGCCTCATAACTTTAGAGCCGTTCAAGGTAAAGGCTTGAAATTTGCCACAAAAATAGCATTCACTTGCTTACGTAATACGGTATAAAAAATATTTATAAGTTTGAAAATGTTCAAAATATTTCCAATACAAAAGAGAGAAAAATCAAATTGTAGAAATTAAAGAGCTGATTATAAAAATATGTACTTGCATGATGTTTACTGCACCAATTTCGATAAATCTTTGAAAAACACGAAAAAATGCAAGTCCTCAAAAAATAAAAAATGAAAATATTTTATAAAAATACAATATGGGTATCAAATTCTAGACATTAAAGAGCTGATTATAAAAATATATACTTTTACTATTTTTACTGACACGGATTTCGAGGAATCTTTGAAAATCCACAAAAAAATGTATGTTCCCCCCACCCTTATTTCCGAAACTAATGAACTGAAAAATATGAAAAAAAATGGTAATGGTCATGGTAATTTGAGATTACGTAAAGATTATAGGAAAAATATAGCGGATAAGAAATTCACGATAAAAAAATGACAAAATGAAATTTTTCATGTACGTTATAAAAATATTTGAGTCTCTCTTTTGCGGTACAATCAATTCTTTTTTTAGTGATCATAAACAGTTATGGGAGAGATTTTAAATACCTTCTTCCTGACTGTTCCCAAAACTGTCGAATTACGGAACCCTAGGTATGCGAGTCTGACTCGCACTTGACCGGTTTTTTTTGTACGGACGGGGGACATCTATGTAATTGTGTAATCTACTTGAAAAAAGATTTATTTAACAAACCCCAGGTATCTACGATCTTCAGAAAGTCTACGGCCCCATAGTGCTGTAAAAAAATCAGAGAACTCTAAAAAGTTATTGCTCTTTACGTAATGAATTCCAGTTGACTTAGAAACTTGAAACTCCGTCGAGGAAAGTACTGAAAATTAGCTATATTAAATTATGTATTCAAGAATATAGATATATACAGGCTGACTTTCAAACAAACCCCGATAATTTTAGAGGTTATTGAGAAACGTTAGTAGAACACATTTTAAACGTAAAACAATTAAAATGAAGTCGAAATATTATTAAAAAATGGTACTTGGAAATGTAACTAATGGTTATGCTAGCAATTCATTCCCATACAGAAAAAAATGAAAATAGTGGGATCAATAATAAAAATAACTTCGCGCGATATAATTTTCTTATCTCTTCGGGTGAACACGATTTCTTTGGATTTTACGAAAATCTTCAAAAGGCTCCAACTTTAAAAAATAATCTTGAATATGATTTTGAATGGTTTTAATACCACCAGTTTGTATTCTTCTACAAAATACTGGATTATCGGGGTTAGGTTACAAGTCACTCTGT
The DNA here is from genome assembly GCA_910592155.1 of Ypsolopha scabrella. Classification (NCBI taxonomy): domain Eukaryota; kingdom Metazoa; phylum Arthropoda; class Insecta; order Lepidoptera; family Ypsolophidae; genus Ypsolopha; species Ypsolopha scabrella. The sequence continues at coordinate 18,931,241 of OU342982.1, forward strand.
ATATAGGTATAGTTTAATAGATCGTAAGTTGGTAATTCATAACTTCTTCTGCGATAAGTTTGTGTATACGAGTATGTACGGAACCGCCAGGGCCTGAGTCCTACTCGAACTTGGTCAGCTTCTTTTTGTCATCTATGTTATCTATTTTTAAAAAGAAAACTGTCCGTCTGTCTGTCCGTATGTCGCGGGTGTATAGCTTGCAGACGGAATAGGTACAGAAATGAAATTTGGATAAAACCGAATATTGGATTAAAAAATTAACATCATGTTTAGGGGGGAATTAAACAGGAGCCGAAAACATTTTTTTTCTATCCCTTCATGTTAGGTGTCATTGTCCAGAACTTATTAAGTTAGAGAACAAGGCGTTTTTTATTTCTTTTTATCTCCAAAAGTTTGTAAATGGGAGGCCATCAAAGTTGTCAATTTTAGACCATTTTTGTTTACGGGGTTTATTTATTTAAAAACTGTAGTTAGGAATTTGGAATTTTTTGTATATTATGTACTTACCAACAAATACTGATAATGTTGATTTTTTTGTTACACCTGGGTTTAGCCGGCTACAACTAGGTGGGGTCGGTGACAGTTGGTTAAACTTTGACATTACATGAATTTCTACATTTAATTTTTTCATACATATAAGGAGACGTTTATTTATATAGACAAATTCTTTAATCATTTACAGCCATTAATTATTTAAGTTTTGCCAAATTCTTACTGAAGACTCGGTAAGAGCTCGGTAACAAGGTTCTATGACCCTTTTTATGAAATTCATAAATTATTCTTTTCGTGTGTTTCTTACAAAAGCAAGCCCTAGGAGTGTATTTTTGAATCATTCGAATTTCAATTCGCATATGAATCCGCATGATTCGCATACGAAAACTTAAAATTTGTATTGTATTCGTATGCGAATCATGCGGATTCGTATGCGAATTGAAATTCGCATGATTCAAGAATGCACTCCCAGCCCCGAGTCAGTTGCTATGAGACGTCAAGATTTTATTTTGCGAAATTAGTAAAAAGTGTTATCGAAACTTGTTATTGTTCGTGATCACTTACCAAGCCTCCAGTACGAGATATTGTAGACACCCGTCTGTATATGTCGTTCATGTAATAATGATTATTTTATTTACATGTGTAAGGATGTAGAATTGAAGCAGGTAGGTCCACATCCATTACCAAATAAAAAGGGTATAAATTCAAAGCTGTGTCTATAAGCCTATGTCCAGCAGTGGATGAACACGGCTGATAGATGGATGGATGGGTGTCTATAATATCTCCGATCGCGACTCTATATCAGCAAACACTAATTTCGCTATTACTGTAAAATTACAGTTTCCCAAAACCGATCAGTTTGTTTATACTCCGTGGAAATAAACTAAAAACATGAAAATAATTTACACATCATTTTATCAACAACAACAACATTACGGAAGTATTTCCGGGGAGTACTAACACTATAGGTAAGGTCAACACAAAACACCCTCTTTTCGCCGACGGATTTTTACATTCTTACGATTTTTTAAAGTATGGGGAAAAGTCCATCTTACAATCGGAATCATAGCTGCTCTATTAACACTCAATAGTAGCGATAAATGTAATGTAATGATATTGAGCAGTCAGAAGAAAATTTACATATTTTGTACTGAATTATTTATGACCCTGTGCTACCTAGTAGATAATTTGAGGATAAAGAACGAAAATAAAACCCTACCCTTCACGCCCAGCTGCCATAAAAATGCTTTTGGTGTTTATGACGTCTTGGTGTGAAACTTTGCACACGTCTTCAGATAGGTTTCCCTTTCTACGACGCAGCACTCTGACCTATCTCTCATCGAGAAGTGCATGATGGCGAGGTATTCACCCAATATTAGAATTAGTAAAATGGTTTCAGGGGAAAGCTGTTTACCATGAAACTGTACGTATTTATTTTATCTTCTATAAATGAACGACCGCGGACTAAAGCGTTTTTTTTATTCTATTATATCTACAAATTCTACGAATCGTTAAGCTTTGCGTAAAAACGAGGCAATATTCTCTATATCCTGACAGCTATGATGGCATATCATCAGATTTTAGCTTTTTGGGCTTCATACGTTTGTCGCTAGATAAAACATGTTGAAAAATATATAAAAAAGTAAGCTGTTGACTTCACAAACAGTTTTTACCTGTTGTAAGGAGATTTTTGCGTGTTGAGGCCGCTTAATTGGACAATTCGGAGATAAAATTATAGATAACACATTTTCATCCAAATTATTGAATTATCTTCGCTACTTGTTCACAGTATTTGGCATGAGAAGAAGCAGTGAAGGTTAATGAATAATAAAAACATGATTTCGAGAAAATTCACAAAAGTTTATTAGTCAACTATAGGCAGGCTTAATTAACATACTATTGAGATCACATACTGAGAGGAAAAATTAATTCGAATAAAAGCGAACGAGTAATGCACTTGTTGTTACAAATAAGGGACAAACCTAAATTCAGCTTATCTTGATTTGTAAACAGATATTTGAGATCAATTATGAAAACAGAGTAGCTTAAACCAGTATGTATCTTTCCTTATTTGACGAGTTTGGCAAATACATATTTGTAAATATCCATAAATATTTTACAGACTTGATTCGTATGGATAAAATCATCAAGGGTATAAAAAACTTTCAGAAAACATTGTTCGTAAGAAAATTACCCGTGTGCCTGATCTTCATACTTTAGGCATAAATACACGCTCGTAAGGGCATGACAGATTCACAATAATTTTTCTTCATCGTCAGCAAGTGTTAAAGTACTACGCAGATGCATATTTTCCGAAAAACTTATTGGTGTATGCTTGACTGGTAGGATTTCAACCCGAATCTCAAAATTTCGAGACCCGGCGTCCTACAGTCTGAGCCGCCGCCGCGCCGTCGCTCCGCTCCTATTACAATTTACACTACATTTTACTGTACAGAGGTGTTCGTGACTTTGTTTATATGTAGGAGGCATCGACAATAGAGCCAAGTCTGTGGTAGGAGGTAATCTCCGCTACTTCTGATCCGATTCTGATAATTCTTTCAGTAATAGGAAGCTACATTATCACTGAAATGACTTTAAACTAGTATGTAGTATATGAATAAATAAGTATGTGTAGAATATACAAACAAACACACACACACACACACCCTCCCTCTCACCCTCATACACACACGCACACACCTCCATAGCACTGGCGCATGCTGCATGTTATTTCTCTTTTATTATACTTTTTATTATGTACTAAAATCAATTTTTGTAAATTTTTTAAACAGTTTTCTAAAACCAAAGCTGTGGACTGAAGGAGCGGAGTCTTCTGTTACAGGTATTTATTACATAAAAGAAGGCTCCAGCTGTAAGTAATTGTAATTATGAAAATATTTGGTTATCACAATAAACATTTTTGATGTTTTGTTTTTTTTTGTGTGCTATATGTTGTAGTTTGTTCCCTGGGGAGAGGCACTTTCCTAGGGACTTAGCCATAGTTTTATAGGTACTGGAACTAATGAACCGATTTTGAAAATTCTTTCACTGTCTGTTGTTATGGTTAGACTTTTCCCTTGTTATTATAATGTTGTTCCTTGGGGCGAGCGGTACCCTTGAACCGATTTTGGTAAATTCTTTAACTGTTGTAATGGTTTGACTCTTCACTTGCACATAGTTATCTGTCAGAAAAATATTGACAGATTCGATAGGACTACACAATAACTAAACAAACGTGGACGAAGCCGTTTGTAAAAGCTAGTTTATGAATAAAAACCTGTTCCGGATTTGCCCACCGAGGGCTCGGTTAAAGACTATATTTTTTATGATTTAATTACAAATGTATAGTTTTCAAATTTTTCCCTATACTTGTAGTATAAGACGGTATTACTTGCCAAATTTCATAGTTCTAGGTCAACGGGAAATACCCTGAATTTTGAATCCCTTGAGAGTGACGAAACGTACGTTTTTTGCGGCATAAACTGCCGTATCTTGTTTTTCACGTTAACTTAGAAATTTGATATTTTCACAGCTTCGAGGGACTGTAGATTTGAATTTATGGTTTTAATTTCAACTCGATACCTCCACGCGCTCCCGAGATAAAGGGTCTTGACAGACAGACGGATGGGCAGACGGACAACAAAGTGATCCTATAAGGTTCACTCCGTTCTTTTCTATTGAGGTACGGAGCCCTAAAAAATAATAATAAATCATTATTTGAATTAAACTGAAGGTTTCTTGAGGGTAGGGAATAGGTATTAACGGGAGAAAATTGTCTTTATGAACTTTCACTTTTTTGGAGAGTTATCTTATAAATAGTTATAATATAAACCATAAAGGCATCAAGATAAAGCTGCAATAAATTATGAATAAGTGATTCCATAAACGATATTTCATGGACATTTCTTTCCAACAATAAAATCAAACATCAATCCATAACTTAACATCAATTATTGTTTATTTATTATCATTATCGCACAGTACAGAAACAATATTTACAAAACATTACTAAAAAATAACAAACAACACAACATAACAAGCAACAATTTTACCGATGTTTGACTTCAAATCCGTAGCCCTTGCCGTCATGATATCCTCCATTAGAGCCGAAGTCTCCGTGACCATGGAAGTAGGACTCGTCCCCTTGCTCATTGGAGTAGGCCGAACCATGCTCATCTTCCGTTCCTTGTTCATTAAATCCATCTTTACCGAACCCTGACTCGTGATTCCCTGCGTCGTGAGAACCTCCCTTCTTGAACCCTCCGGCGTCTGATCCGTGATAAGCGTGTCCATGCCCAAACTTGCCGAAGCCACCTTCAAGCGCTTCTCCATCGTAAAAGTCGTGGTCTTTCTTGAACTCGTCCTTTGCGAATAATTTGTGGTATCCGTCTGTCTCCTCACCTTTACTGTGCTCAGATTTGTGCCCGTGATTGTCCCCTTTGTATCCCTGTCCTTTAGCGTAATCTGACCCATATGCATCTGCTTCGTCGAAGTCTTTTTTGTGTTCACCCCCTCCAGAGATAGAAAAGCTTTCGTGTTTTTCGTTGTGAAAATCTCCAGTTCCACCTTTCCCGTAATGATGACTGGACGCGTAGCCATTATGACCTTTGTCACCGTGTCCGAAATGACCTGCAGATCCAAAATCTGAGCCACCCCCGTCCTCGTGGTGATGATCATGTCCGTTATGTCCTAAACCGTGCAGATAATCACTGAAATCGCTTTTGTAATCTCCGAAATCAGCTGCGTATTCACCCAAATATTTCCCGTAATCTTCATGGTCAATGCCATCAATCTCATCGCCTTCTTTATCTTCCTCAACATTTTCAACGACAGGTATTACGTAAGTTTCGCGCGCGTGCGACGCCGCTTTGCTCTCGTCCCCTTCCTTTGCGTAGAAAGGTCCCGCAGCGACCGGAATAGGAGCAACAAACGCTTTAGGCTGTTCGTATATAGTTTCAGGAAGTTTCTTCAAATGCTCCATCACTTCGTCCTGCTCCATTTTAATCACTTTCGCGGGACCATCGCTGTTTCTTTTGTATATGAACCCCGTGGCAGCGGGCTGAAGGTCAGACCCGGTCGTGCGGACCATCACCATCCTTTCGACGGTTTCTGTCATCTCCATGCATGTTATGGAGTAAATAGATACAAGAATCAGACTGAATATGTCCCGCACCATGTTTAGTTCGGTGGTCGATGCAGTAATGATGGCAAAGGTCAAGTGAAACTCTTATATAGTGAATATAATACTTGCATCTGAGGCTGACATTCATGTTGGCCCAATTTTAGATCTCTCTCGATATTGTGCAATGGACTTCTGTGTCAATGATAATGAAAAACTCTGTGTAATTATACGGTGCATAGCTGCGCGTTCAACTACGCTCGGTCACACGAAAAGAAAAGAAAGAATCTCTTACTTGAACCAAGACTTCAACCGAAGGACTTAAAAACGGATTTAAAACAAAGTAATTAAACAATTTCTTTAATTAAAAAAATATTTATTTATGAAGTGTTAACCAACGCATTACCTATATTATAAATTTTTAAGGTTTGTAAAATATTGCATTAATTTTGTTAAGAAGTTGGTAAGTGTCTTTTACGGAGATTATTTAGTACCCAAATAGGTAAAAATTAGTACAAAAACAACACATTCAGCGGAGTTAAAAATGATCCCGATCTGTGAAAAACCTTTTAACTTTTTGATGGAATTTCCACGGTAACAACTCTTTCGGTTGTCTGATCTTCTGAAAATGTCCTTCATGAAAATCTCCGTCTGTCTGAGACCTGGGAGCATCTGAATCTACATTTATCGTAGGGCTACCGGCATCTTTCATGAAACGGAAGTTCACCCTAACAATATCTTTAGGGTTGAAATTGTATATCAATCCGTATGCTCCTTGCCCATCTTTGTTCTTCATCTTTTTTCGTAATGTTTTATCATGATGGTAAAAGTCAAGAAAGTTTTCAGGCGTTCTTTCTGAGTCTGATAATTTTCTGAAGCGAGTATTTATATTATATCTGTTGACAATACGAGTGTTATCGTTCAGCAGAGCATAAAGCGCTTGATTTCCTCTTTGGATATTTTGGAAATTTTGATCGTAAGCTTTTGTTTTTGGAACTGAATAGTAATTATAATTGAGGTCACTGATATGGCCTAGGTCAAACTGTCCACTGTGTTTCCTAGTCCTACGGTTAAACCTTGCCACTGGAGCGCGAGAATGAATCTTAAATGCCTTCTTTTCGTTGTCAAAGACAAGTTTGCGTGGTCTTGTTTCAAAGTACTGGCCTGAAGATCTTTGAAATTGATTGTTTCCTTTCTCATGTTTTATGGGAAGTAGTAAGGTTGTAACCACATTTTCAGTATAGTTTCTATCCAAACTCACTTGCTTGGTATCTTTTTTATCAACTTCTTTATTTCGTGCAGTTTCTTCTTTTTGAATTCTTAGGTTCTTATCGTTTTTTTCCTTTCTATGATCACTTTCCAAATTATTACCTTGCAGTATATTGTTATTTTTTGGTGTCGTATCCTCACTCATTTTAGATATGGTATTTTGAGGCCCATACTGGACTGTATTAGCCCCGATCCTTGCAACTTCAAATGGAGAGTCGAATGAATATTTGCTATTGTGGCGTTCATGCCGCAAGCTGCTCGAACCGCTATGGTATTTCTTATCTCCAACGAAAGTGGAGTATCTTGAAATCAGGTGGTTGCTAGGATACATGCGATTCACGTCGTCATTGTTCAGTCTGTAGAATATCAGTGGTGATACTGCACTAAAATAGAATATCAATATACTAGTCGTGAGAACAGCTCTCATCGTGAAAGATCGGAAACTGCCTCAAAAACAAAGATGTTGTGTCCTTATAACTGACGCATATTAAACTTGTTTGTGAAAAATGTTATTGTATTTCATTGTAAACACTGACAGTAATGTAAACTCGAATCGAATTTACATTGTGATCGGATCACGAAACAAAGTACTTATTGTTATAAATAAATATGATGCTTGCATAGTTTCTAGTTCCTTCACTACAACAATAAACGATGAGGCATCGTTCTTAACGTGCTTTTATTTTGTTGAGAATGTGGACAAACCCCTTTGATAATATAAGGTAATTTTGGTCAGATAACGTTTTTGATAAAATTATCACCCAAATTGGATGGGTACGTGAAATATGAGTTCGAATGTTTATTTACACAATTATTCAGAGCATTATTATATCACATCATCACCGATTGTCACAGAATTCAATCCGGTATATGTATTGTTCTTGATTAATAAACACGAAAGTTTACATCATGCGTAATTCCAGTGGATAACCGCTAGTTGCCGCCGAGGTGTTGGTGAAATAACAGTATGAATATAATAATAGCGTTCTCATTTTTGCTTTACGTTATCCTGTTTTCTGACTGCAAAGTTATACCAAGGAGTACGACGAAGGCCGTCAAAGATGTCAGCTTTGAGAAGCCTCGAAGAATCGCGCGTGAAATCGCCGATGAAGACGCGGATACTACTACAGAAGACTCACAACACAGCTATGAAGAATCCAAACGTAGAATAACAAGACACTACTCCCCCATATATCCAAAAACGTCAGAAGTAATTGGAAGCAAAACTTTTTATTTTCCATCTGTACTCGATAAAAGGAAGAAGCCATCAGACTTTGCAGCTTTATACGCAAAACACAGCTTAGAGCTAGTGAAGAAACCCATTCCGAAGTTCAACGATATAGATGAAGATGATTTTCAAGGTAATGTGATGAAGATTAAAATTATAGATAATGAATCACCAGACATTCACGAGGATGAGGACTTCAATGTGGACGATTACGATTTTGATTTCAACCACGATGAGTTCAGCGGTAGACTGAAACCTTTACAGCCCAGATTAAGGCTAGGACAATTAAACGAGAAATACGAAACTGCACAAACACCACCAGAAACAAATACAATGAATAAGCCAGTTGTGGCAACAATAAAACCGAACAATTTGACAACTGAAAGTGATTTGCCACATACCCGAAAAGAAAGTACCACTGTTGCTACTAAGACCCTGAAGGTTGAAAAGTTTAAGGAAGATGAATACTATGATCCATCATTTTTTAAGAGATCTGAAAGAGATGAAAGGGATCTTTTTAGAAATCAAGACGAAGACTTTGATGATAGCGATGATAGTACAGACTGAAATTCAAATCCTACGCAGAATAAGTGATTGACATTTGTCTCAGAGAATGGGCTGTATGATTGGGGTATTGTTATAGATTGATAGGAGACCCTGTCTTTTTTAGCCTTGCGAACCTCGTGTTATCTATCTTATCATTCGTCAATCTTGGTTTTCTTTCTATCACTCCTCTTTAGGATTCCTACCATAGAGATAGCAGTATTAGTACTAGAGCTTCATAACGAGTTAAAGACGGTGACACCAAAGTTTCATGAAAATCTCAGTTAATGTGGCGTTAAACTTTGTATGTGATTGAAATAACTTATATATCTATGTAAGGTGACTTTTGTTTAAAAAGTCAAATTCATAATGGAGACTCGGTAAATGTCAGGTCAGGATCATTCAATTACCCTTTCTGTGGAATCGCAAAATAAAATGTAGACTTCCTACACTATTGAGTCGAGGTTATTCTTAAACAAGTATACAATACAAAAAAAGGTATTTCACAAACAGGGCTGTCAAACCTTGGTCCTGGCCACTTACCGAGTCTCCAGTCTGAATTTCGCTATACCTATAAGCGAAAGTCACCTCATACAGGATGTTAAGAAAAGTACAGCGATCCTTTCAACCACGTACAGTATAAGTGTAATACATTCCATAAAAAATAAAAAACACTTCCCATTACCGACTCATGACAAAGAAGGTCGAGTACCCGTCCCTATCCTAAACGCATAATTTTTTATAATTCTAATTTATTTATTTATTAATCCAGTTTTTCTTTCTTACAAAGTAAAATTATTCTCAACATAAACCATTCTGACAGAGCTTATTTATACAAATTAAAACACAATCAAATTGTGAAAGATTTTTAAACGAATTTAAATAGACACTTTATAAGTAAGCGTTTTATAAAAAAGAAACATTATTTAATTTTACTATAAGTACGTGGTTGAGAGGATCGCAGCACTTTTCCTAACAACCTGTAAAAACAGTTCCGTGACCGACTTGACTGACGGACAGACAACAAACAGCCTAAACCTCTGAAGATAGAAACAAAAAAAATTGAACATATTTTCCTTAAGGGGTGTAGAGGTGCACTAAGACAGGATTATTCTAAATTAACAATCAAAGGTGTGAAACGGGGTGTAAACTTTTGTATTGAAAATGCGTTCTTAACGGGTACAACGGGCTGTTTATATACCAAATCCACGTGGACGAAGGCGAGGGCGTTCTCTAGTTTCTAAATAAGGACAAATCGAATTTTAACAGAATTTATGGAATCCCAAAAATATCAAAACACTGTTTTTTTGTTGGTTCAAACAGGAATTTTGAACCTGTCTGAAATGGTGATATTTGAGATTAATAAAGCCATGAAATTGGCGGCCTATATAGGTAATTATTCCTCTAGGCACTATATGCTACCTCTATGATCCCAATGGGCTTATTTCAGATGAACAGTTCTTTCGTCATTGAAAAGTTATTTACGTCAACAGAAATCGGTTTTCAATTTCTTTTTTATTTGTTGTGAAGCAAGATTGTGATTTGTGATGGACAAATGTTTTTTATTTGTTTAAATTTTATTGTTAATTTTTTTATCCTGTTATATTCAAAATAACGGTGCCCAAAATAAATTGTTTTGTTTTTTTTTATTCTACGTTACTTCATATTTATACTACAGTACAAGGCCCATGTCGGATCGAATCGCATCAAATAATAAATTTTGTTTCCAAAACTAAACTCATGTGCTAAACTTCGACCAATATAAAATTTTATATTGGTCGAAGGTGCTAAAACGATGACCCTAAAAAACCTACCCCAGGACAAATAGACCCGACCAGGATTTCTTCAATTAAATTTTATATTTTTTGAATAATTTTGATGTCCTGTGGCAGAGAAAAAGCTTAACTTTCAAGTCTCCTTCGTAAATGAAACATAAATTACATTTTCATAGGTCAAACAAACGATTTTGTGTTTGGATCGGGCTGTGGGAAGTTGGTCGCACCCCACTTTCGAAGTCATCGTTTTTACTCTTCCGACTTCAAACAAACGCAAACGTAAACAAACCGTACAGAACCTGAATCAATCACCAAACAAAGCTTTTATACTTTGGGCGAGTTGTGAAGAAACTAGCCACACATACATTTTCTTAGGGTTCCGTAGTCCGACAAGGAACCCTTATAGTTTCGCCATGTCCGTCTGTCCGTACGTTCGCGTCCATCCGTCCGTCCGTCTGTCCGCGGCTGAGCTCAGAGACTATTAGTACTAGAAAGCTGTAATTTGGCATGAGTAATATGTGTATACATATTAATCACTTATTCATAAAAAACCGGCCATGTGCGAGTCGGAGTCGCGCACGAAGGGTTCCGTACCATTATCTATAAAAACGGCAAAAAAATCATGTCTGTTGTATGGGAGTGCACGTGTCCGACTCGCACTTGGCCAGTTTTTGTATTTGTTGTTAACAAATACATCATCAGCAACAGAAATACATCATCTGTGAAAATTTCAACTGTCTAACTATCACGGTTCATGAGATACAGCCTGGTGACAGACGGACAGACGGACAGCGAAGTCTTAGTAATAGGGTCCCGTTGGTTACCCTTTGGGTACGGAACCCTAATTACAAAATTAATAAAATGACTACCCAAATTTCAGACAGTAAAATAGTGTCAATATACTTAATAATGTTATTTGCACAAAAACAGATTCTATTTTCAAAAAATAAAGGGGAGTGTTCGTTTCCGAGTGTTAGTGGGAAACGTCCGATTACAATAGTTAAGTTATGTACTGTTAATAGATGTTGCCCTTTTTAATACAGTCAAAATTTAATGATTTGTAGTAACATTACAAAAAACCGGTCAAGTGCAAATACCTACACCCTGCCCCACTGTGGATTAGACCATGTTGCCCATTGTGTAGGCGAGGCACCCGCCACTGCCATACGTTGTGTAAGCGTACTCTGTATCAATCGCAGGCCTATAGTTACGATAGGTCTTGTGTTTGGATCGTATGTATATTATTAGCGAATTAATGACAGTTAATTAATTATTGGCTGATATGCTCAAGTATAATTAATTTAAGAAACAAAAACCAGTTTAGTGTGAATCGGACTCATGCTGTGAGGGTTCCGTAGATACAAACTCATTCCACGTGCAGTTAACTTGACCAACTCACCTTGACACTTACGATCTATTAATCTCTCTGTATCCAAATAATAATCCTCTTGAATTAATTAAACAGTGCAAAACTGTTCCAAACATCTCATAAAAGTTATTACGTTCATATTTGTTTGCTGCTCTGCTGCATATAGTAAAGTATCATAATAGTAGTTTATGAAACTGGTACATGAAAAGGTTATTAAAAACACGAGTGTCAGTTTAAAAAACGAGCCGAAGGCGAGTTTTTTAATAGAACATTATGTATAGTTTCATACACTACTTTATCTAAACTCATGCCTACTAACCTGTTTTAAGTGCAAATTTTTCTTAGTCAAGTGTCCTCCCCCTGCCGGCTACACGGTTGTTTATGAATATGTGTAAAAATACACAGAAGTAGTATATATAATGAAGTTAAAAGGAAAACTATCACAGCTAAGTGGGCTTTACAGGTTTACGAGTACAGGTCGCGCCAAACTTTTAGTCCCCTCTAAACACGACAATGCATGGGCCGTTCTTCGGGAGAGCAACTTCCGAGCGGACTAGTAGTTTGGCTCGATCTGTATTAGTAGACCGACTTATGAAATGTACCTACTGGGCAACTACGGAACCCTATACTTCGTGTGGCCCGACAGCCCGACACGCACTTGTCCGGTTTTTTTATTGTTCCAATCGGTCTATTCCTTTACCAGTCTCATCGAAATTCTCCCGTTTGGTATCTGTGTGAGTAAATGTTATTTTGCGACCTTCCTATATAATACAGTTGTTGTATTGTTTAGCAAAGGAAAAATATAATTGACCTATTTTTTTAGATTGCATTACAAAATAGAAAAATCAATGAAAAACTAATTCTTTGAGAACAATACTTGTAAATCTGACGAAGCGCGGACCCAGGGCAATTCGGATACGTAACCCTTAACCTCCTAGGTTTATTAAGAATCGGCATTTTCAGTATTTGTTGTTTAGATATAGCACATCATAGTACAGAAAATTCTTAATTCCTAACTAGTTTAGTTTTTGAGATATACCCAGCCACAAAAATGGTCTAAAATTGACAACTTTTATTTATTTTAGGCACAGACGTATAATATACCTAGTAGTAATTAAGTATATGTCTGTGATTTTAGGAGATAAAAAGAAATGAAAAATATATTACTCTTCTAGTTCTAGACAATGACACCCCACGTGACGGGGTAAGAAAAAAAAACCTTGGTCCCGATGACTTATCGAGTCTCTAATGTGAATTTAGCTATATAAACGAAAGTCACGTTATATAAGTAGGCAAAGATCTTATTCGTTTGAAATAAACTAATAATTTGAGCCTAAGTATAGGCATTTTTGATAAATTAAAAAAAATGTACCTAATAATATATCTATTGAAATTCAAAAAGGGTGCTTGGAGATTGTTGTATTAAATTCAAAAATAATAAAATTTGATTGAATCAAGTTATTTCATGCTAAAAACAGGAATATTAACTGCATTAGATAAAAAAATAGTTTTATATAATGTAATATTATTTATTTTTTATCCTTAATATTATAAAGCCATGATCCACGCTGATTATTATCGCTTTGGCTCTCTCCTTTATTATTGTATTCATGCACCATGTCACTACCCTTAAGACTATCCTTAAACCTGCCAGTTTCTGCTAAACCAGCCTTGTGGAAGGCATTAGCTTCATCGCCCAACGCAGCAGCAGCATAAGATTCGGAAGACCCAGCCAATCCACTATTATGATACTTAGAATTACCCTTATCTTCTACAACATGAACATTAGCTGTGTTATCATGGAACTCTTTATCCATTTGGTATTCGTCCTTATGATACACTCTATGAAAACCTTTCTTATTTTCCGCTTTGTCCTGCACGTTTTTAACCAAATAATTCCTATTAATTTTGTGGTCTTCCTTGGCGACCTTCTTAGCGAACTTATCTTTATCATTTTTAAAACCTCTATAATTTTTCCCTGCGTGCTCATATCCAGCTTTCTCGTTCAGTTTTTCGTGATCACCTTTTACTTGATGATCGAAATCTTTATGTTTATCGTAATAATGTTTTTTATCAAACTCTCCATTCGAAGCTCTGTTTGAGTTAATTGCATGTTTAACATCTTTATCATAGTTGTAGTCTAAATACTTTTCAGTAGGTCTTGAATCGGATAAATCTAAACCATTGAAGAAGAAAGAATCTTCATCAATTTTGTTGTTGTAGAAATACGGATTCTTGTACATTGGGTAATATTCCGTAACTGGTTCGTAATTGGGTATCCTGTAAGTTGTTTGTGAAGGATCGTACGTAGACATAAATGGTACGTCTTCTTCTACATGCTCATGAACGGGAATTATCAAAGAGTCTAGAGTTCCGCTCACATAGCGCTTTTCTTTCATCGGTGTCATATAGTGATCATCAACAACCGAATGGTCATATTCAAAAGGAGACAGATTTAAAAACGGCCAGGTATCATAATTTCCTAAATTTGTTCTCACGTCATCGTGGTCACTATGAAACCCAAATGTTTTATATTGCATTTCCTCTTTCGATGGCTTGTAATGCATGAAGGATTGAAAATCTTCCACGTCCCTTTTCCTTTTAAACGAAGGCATGGTTTTGGGTTTATACTTCCGGCGTAGTTCTAAAATCCTCTTATTCGCTTTTGCCTTCGGAAAATTGTGGTCGATTGGAGAAAAAGCTTCATGTTTGATGCGTCCTTTTGTTTCAAAAGTAGCTAGTACACCAGGATTTCCATCCACTTGTTTGTAAAGAAAACCGGTTTTTAAAGGGAATGTGTTTAATCCTGTTTTTTTCGAGATGTACAGTTCTTGAAAAGTTCTTCCTGTTAGCACCCGGGTCACGTAGACACACAAGAGTATTAAACAATACAACATTTTTAGGATTACATTTGCGACCGTTTTTGAGGTGATAAAGTTTGGGACTGATTCTTGGCGTCTCCAATCACCTCTATATCAATTGGGTTGACTATAAACACATTGTTTTAATCACAATAGCTTGGGCCAGGTCACTGGCAAATATTGTGACACTTCCTCTGGTGTTGGTGTCTAGTAGGCCAGGCAAACAATAACAAGACAACAATGGACATATTTACGCGGTCACTTCATTGAATGTCTTTGAACTTTATCATAGTGTGTTTTGATATCATCCATCCATCCATCAGCCTGTGTTCGTCCACTGCTGGACATAAGCCATCCCCAAATTTCGCCACTCCTGGGTACCTACAGCATGGTAGTTGGTAGACCATATCGAGCTTTGACGGCTCAATATACCACAGTCTATCCCTCTTTAGGTAGATCAACAAGTGAGACAGCACTGTATCAAGCGCTATCGAGCTCGATATGATCCTTCATGTTAGAGGTGCTGGCGGTCCTCCGTCCTCTTTCACTACGCTTTGCTGTACGTGGTCTCCAGCCTATTCGGCGCTATGTTTTTATTAATTAACTATTCTAGGGGGGAAGTTTTGTATAGTCACCCATATTCTTTGAAGGTTTTTTCCTTCCGACGTTACATGGAGAAGCAAGCCAGATAATTATAATAAGATGAAATCAAATAAATAAAAGTTCCTTTCCTACTATAGTTTTCATGCCATTTCGTGTAATAAAAATGCATTAAATAACACAATTTCTGTACAATTATGTTATAAGTTTAAATACAAGCGTCTAGCATGCGCCGTCGATACAGTATCTATGATACTCTCTCGCACATTGGCAAACGCGGTTTGCGTGAGAGCGCAAGTAGGATACCTAGATAGACGATCTCTGGCGCGTGCTAGCTGTGCAAATTCAAAATGATTTTCATATTTTTGAACTTATTTATTACTTGGATATCGCTTTTCTGATGTAACTTAACACTGCGACTAATTCTGATATAATGAAAATTAGCAATAAAAAATAAAATGCAGAAGAGTATGAGAGAAAACTTTTATTAAATCATCCGTTTCGATCAATTTTCACAACGTTAAAAAAATAACATTGACCACTATTCTCGAGCTGCAAATTTTAATTTTAACCCTTTAAAACATAAAATTATTCTTTGTAAAACAGACCCGATGCAAAGTAGTAAAAGTTAAAATCGTACTGTTTTAGGTTCTGACATCTTTAGGATTTGCAGCGCGCGAAGTGTCATTCTCTGAATAATTTCGTTTTGTACATAATTGGTAGATAACCGTCGGCATTACAATCGTTTCCATGTTCATACACTTTGTAACTGAAACTCAGTTGTAATAATACTCGTATACATAGTTTGTAGTGCAGCAAGTTATTTTTAAACAAATCACGTAACAATTGTTTAAATAAAATCAATTCTACAAACCATTTAACGTTAAGATATTCATTATAAATAGTATTATTAAAACTAGCACGTGTAGACTTAACAAATCATTGAAAATACGCTTTTCTCACTTGCTTACTTTATGGTTCGGTTTCACCGAACAAATGTTGGCTTTTTCAAGACGATAGCACATTGTTAACTATTTCAAACAATGACGATAGAATCAAATATGTAACATATACCAGGTGTACATGGGCTGCTGTCTTAAATAAAACCTTTCAATGAAAACAATCTACTGATTGATCATACATATAAAACTTAGTTTTCTCAATAATGAGACGCGCAAATAAAATAATACAAAATTTACAATAAGTAGGTATTTAAAATAGTATGGAAAGGATATTTTTAGGATTCCGTACCCAAAGGGTAACCAACGGGACCCTATTACTAAGACTCCGTCCGTCCGTCTGTGGGTCGGGGTACATTCGTCCTCTTGAAATTCGTACCGCGTAAATTTGTCCCGTAAAAGTATTTATTTTTTTATGTAAATTCGTCCCTTTTCAAAAAATATATTCATCATGTGAAAATTTGTCCTCTTTTTACTTGTCGATTCGTCCCCTTCGTCTTGACAATGGATTTTATACCTAGGTTTCTATTTATTTTACTTAAGAGTACTGTCAGTCACAAAAGTTAAAAGAAATATAATATTCACTATACAAAAAAGGAATATTACTAATCTTTGGTTTGAAAATATTTTGTTGATTATAAATTGTAAGAAATTTTATGTGTTAGTTTTAGTTTAGACTTTGTAATTGGAACATTTTCTTTTTTTTATTTGTACAATGAATATTGTAGCATTTTTATTTTTATAATATATGTGTGAGTATTTTTAAGTAAAGGTGGTAGAGCTGATGCCGGGCTCGACTGTGGAGGTACCACCATCATACTCGCAAATCCTCCCGAAGATATTCGGGGGAGAGTAAGGCTGAGATTCAGAGTGCATTTTGAGTCCGAACTCAAGAGGAACTCAATCTTACAAACGTCACTTTAGTATGAGATCACGTCGCTTTTTGACGTTTGTAAGATTCAGTTCGGACTCAAAATGCACTCTGAATCTCAGCCTAAGAGAACAGCTCTCAGGCAAAACCAGGCGGCCCACCATTGCCTGGGACCGATGGATGGCGGTTTATCCATCCCCAATTGCCGGGCCTTATATAAAACAGACTGGTGACGGGCAGCAGCGTCACTGGTGCAACGGTTTCGGCACTGCGCTCGCCAACCCGCCTGCCTAGCGTGTGTGAGTATGGGCATTTCTTCCAGGAAGACCGCCAAGAGTGGCGAAATCCTGGAATGGCCTATGTCCAGCAGTGGACGAAACAGGCTGATGGATGGATTTTTAAGTATATACATTAGTTGAAGTTTTATAAATCGTAGATTTTTAATAAACAGAATGTTGATTGCCAATTTACTTTTATTTTGTTCTGATTTCACTTTTCACTCTCATTGTATTATCGAAAAGAAATACCATTTATAAGTACTTAACGGTTATGTATGTTATGAGTCGAGGGACGAATTTACTCTGCTTGAGTCTAGAGGGACGAATTTTACGAAAAATAAAAAAGAGGACGAATATTCCCCAACCTCCGTCTGTCACCAGGCTGCATCTCATGAACCGTCATAGCTAGACAGTTGAAATTTTTACAGATGATGTATTTCTGTTGCTGCTATAACAACCTCAGACTAAGGAACCCAAATAACAACAAATACTAAAACCGAACAAGTACGAGTCGGACCCGCGCGCTCCCATACAACAGACATGATTTTTTGCCGTTTTAATAATGGTACGGAACCCTTCGTGCGCGAGTCCGACTCGCATTTGGCCGGGTTTTTATTTTATTTACGCGTTTTTCAGTATGAGTAGAGTATGTGGTTTAATTCGAGGTGACTTAGAATGCCAAATTAATACTCGAGACTCAGTAAGTAGTCAGGACTAAAGTTCAGTGACTCTATTTGCAAATTTCGAAAAATATTATTTGTGCCTGTCAATTAGTACAGGAAACCTACATTTTGAGTTTTTACAGATAAAGTCGTAGAACCTTCCTACTGATCACTTATAAAGTCTCCAGTATGAATTTGGCTAAATCAACCAGTCACCTTGTCCCTTCACACCCG
Source organism: Ypsolopha scabrella (assembly GCA_910592155.1). Taxonomy (NCBI): domain Eukaryota; kingdom Metazoa; phylum Arthropoda; class Insecta; order Lepidoptera; family Ypsolophidae; genus Ypsolopha; species Ypsolopha scabrella. The sequence continues at coordinate 18,949,501 of OU342982.1, forward strand.
ATACATCTTCGCTGTCATTCCAGTAATATAGTACCAGCTTCGAATCCAGCCTGCCGTCAGGTCACAGAAAAATAAGCTCGGAGTAAAGAAAACATGCCAAAAGCCTCCTTGTTTGTATAAACTTCCTTACGGACATTTTAATAGATAATATAATTCTATTTTGGTGTTTAATCACTATCACTTTTACGGCTAGAATTAATATTATGTGTAATCTACTTTCGTTACTAATTTTATATTTTATCTTATTGACAAATTAATGCGTACATTGTGTTGATTCCGTGCAACACGACTTAACTTATTTAACAGGACTAACTTTATTTTAAGCGTCCTGTCCTTGTCTTTTCGATACAGAAAGAAAAAGAATGCTTAAAGATTTAGACCTGTCAAATAAGTTAAGTCGTGTTACACTGAATCGACAACAATTTCAATAGACTCCTTCATTTAATTGCTCTGAATCAATCACTCATTAATAAATTAATTTCTTCGTTAATTCTTACATTTGTCAACCAAGTTGCAGGTTGACAACAAGTCAGTAAATATACACTTCTCATCAAAAACATCGAAGCACTTCTCAAGTTTGTGTTTTTAATGGATTATTTGAAAAATATTTTATTATGCGGAAAAAAATAAAATGTCGTACAACAGTAGATAGTACAAGGTTTCGAATTCCCTATAGATAACGTTCCAAATTCTTTTTTTTTTAAATAATTAGTCCACATTTTTGGTTGTTGGGCGCAAGAAAGAGTCTGGGTAGTATTTCGAATTTTTTGACGAGATCTGTGTATATAACGTACAGAGAACGCGCGAGCTGAACGCAGAGCTAAGGGATGCATACCTGGTGTAAAAAGAGTACTACCTTTAAATGAAAGCACATATTCTACCGATCATACTGAACCACATTTTACAAGAAACATACCCGCGCTAACCATTAGTTTGGGAAATATTCGAGTTTCAAACAAAAATGCTTGAACCCTAATGCACTGACAAACGGGCGTTTTTTTTGAGGTAGCGTCGTCCGTGAAACAGCTGTAAGGCGCTGCGTTCTAAAATCGACCTTCCTACGAGATAAAGTCGTTAAGTTACAATTGAATATCTTTTCAAGATTTGCGCGGGTATTTTTCTTCAGAGTTGTTCAGTATGATCAGTCATGTATGTGGTTTTATTTAAAAGTCGCATTCTTTTCACACCCTGTACACAATACAACCGTTCTCTCTACGCACACAGCACTATACAGCAGGCGTGCAAGGGAGGTGTGTGGACAGCGGGGGGAGGTGCTCCCGCCCTTCGCCTCGGCCCCCGACTGTAGTCAACTCGCGCGCTATCTGTACCTACGCTTCTCAGATTGTTAATTAAACCCAGGGAGTTTGGCAAAAGAACAAATCATATTTGTAACCTAACCCAATAATTTTCTGTTTTAAATCATTATCAAGGTTTGAAGATTCTCGATACTTCATTGTTTACAATCTTTAAAACCTTTGATAATTGTGTAAAACCGAAACTAGTTACGTAAAGGAATAAAATATATTGTGTATATTAGTTGTTCATCATTCGTCATTTAGTAAACAGTAATTATTTATTTAAAAAATTGCACAACTTCACAAAGGAATCTTATTCACTGTACAGAGATTTATGTTAATAATAATTATGTTCTGTTCTTTATGCCTCATCTGCAAGATATAGGATGTAAAAACAGTGATATATGTTTATACAGATAACAGTTTAAGTTTTGGTACAAACCAATCGTTTTATTATGTTTACATTGTGAAATTTACTAAGGAGTACAAAATTAATGGATAGTCGTAATGTGTGAAGAAATAAGTAGTGACACATTTATAAGAATATATTGCACATTTCAGGTTGAACGATCATGGAAGAATGTTTAATTGCACATTATTATGTTTAAAGTTGCCCCCGAATTCCGCGTGCAGTGAGAAAAGTTTGTCTATATAACACACTATACGAGAGCAAGTTGAAAAATTATAGGCCGGGTAGTAAAATATTGTTATTCAGTTCCAAAATAAATGTTTTTCTCTGCGCAGTCCTGTATTAGTACTAACTTGCATTGTCATGATTAAAATATTTGGTTCTTTTACCGTCCAGACTTTATTTACACTTTTCATACATTCGGTCAAAGATGCTTGTGCTGCAATAGTACATTATGATACAAGTTTAATATCTAATGCTCACGCGTTTCATACGACGTTTTTCAACACACTTGCGAGGAAAAATAATAAAAAAATTTCACTGTCTTTTTTTCAAATAATCCGAAACACAGCTATGAACTAACAATTTTATTTGAAAAGGGGCGGCGGAGATTTTGTTTTTGGCGCAGGTGGAAATAGAGACACTGACTCAAAAAGCCAAACAGCCAAATATGACATATTAACAAACTGAATATTTTTGTATTCACAACAAAAAATTTAGTTAATTAGTTGATAAAAATAAATAATTTGATGAAATTAAATGATTTTATTATATTTCAACTGAGACAGTCTGTTTATTCGCAAAAACTTTACTATTTCTCAAGACATCAAAACTCTTTGCTAAGGTTTAAAAAAAACTGTAATGTAAAAAATACTAGTGCGATAATGTAAAGTAAAAGCACACGTGTTTAATATGCTGCATTATGACCCTAAGAACGCTGCAATAAGGGCCACTTTATAAGCAAGTGTGTTGAAAAAGCCATCATTTCATTTTTTTCTAGGTCCATCCCTCCATCCATCAGCCTGTCATCGTCCACTGCTAGACATCTATTTATTTATTTGGAGCACCAATGTTACATACACAAATAGTATAACAAATAGTAGGTAGGGTTTAAATCTGCGTGTTGTAACGTTACAGGTGCACACATATTTCAAAATTTTAAATTTAAATTTAGACATAAGCCTTTCCAATATTTCGCCACTCTTGGCGGCCCTCCGACCTCCTCATTCGGCCGCCAAATGCAACGTCTTCAGATCATCGGTCCTTTTCTAGGTAATAATTAACAATTGTTTATATCCAAACAAAAAAAAAACGTATCAAAAACTTTCTGGCAGGTGAAATCGACTTCAGTTTTCTTCACTGCTTCGTTTGACCAATGCGTTATTCAAAGTAACAATTGGGTCTTAAAACTAGATAAATTTTCGGAACGAGCAAAACAGGGGTCAGAAATTTATTTTCTCCAGTTATTATGATATGGTACCCATCCTGAACAGAGATTTCTCATATTCTAAACTTAAATATACTTTATTTTTTTTTCTGATTTGCCACACCGTTAATCGCTTATATCTTTTTTATTTTGGGAAAAGTTTCTAGATTTAATTGTTCATAGCACAATTTTTAGGGTTCCGTACCCAAAGGGTAACCAACGGGACCCTATTTATTTATAACACTTTTTGCACATTTACAAAAATTATATGGGAGACAGATTAACGAAACAAACAAATATGGTGTACAAAGGCGGCACTTAGTGCTAATAGCAATATCTTCCAGGCAACCTTTGGAAGCATACAGAGAGATAGACAAAGAAATTACATGGAAGGTGTAAATGCTAATTATAAAAAAGGAGACTAAGAAGAAAATACATTATCTAGGGCATAAACTTACATATACTTACAAATTCATGAACCTACTTAAATTAATACTTAAATTAAAATATACACATATATACTCATAACTATAAAAAATAAATAAACATTAAATAAATATACATAATACTGGATATTCGAATTCTACTATGATGGGTACTCTTGAGAAAAATTGTTTTAGTTTTATTTTAAATGAATTCGTATTTTTCAGTGACTGAATAGACACAGGTAAGCGATTCCAAAGTCTTGCAGCGTGTACAGAAAAACTATTACTAAGGCTCCGCTGTCCGTCTGTCTATCCGTCTGTCACCAGGCTGTATCTCATGAACCGTGATAGTTAGACAGTTGAAATTTTCACAGATGATGTATTTCTGTTGCCGCTATAACAACAAATACTAAAACCGGTCAAGTGCGAGTCGGACCTGCGCTCTCCCATACAACAGACATGATTTTTTTGCCGTTTTTATAGATAATGGTACGAAACCCTTCGGGCGCGACTCCGACTCGCACTTGGCCGGTTTTATTATTTTACTAAAAAAGCTTTAAGATGGCTACTATAATAATATTGGGCAGCTTATCATGTAAATTTTTTCTTGCGTGGTTGAAATTTTTGGGTTTCAATAACGTGGACCACTTGAAGAGACGTACGGCCATGTTCAAATTCATCCACCCATACCATTAAAGCTAAAATATAATTATACGGTGGAATCAAATCAAACATTTATTGCATTCATGTTCTGTCTTACAACTTTTACCAACCTGAAATGAATTTTCATTGCTGGCAAACTGTCTAAACGAACATTTAGACATGATGACGCGACCAACTCAGGTTTGGGGCCAGATGTATTGCTGTTTCATTTCGCTATTAGGTGCACGCTCCACGAAACTTGCGAACGTAATACAATCGTGCTGACTGCGTCGCGGGCGCAGAATTTAACACTTGTGTCAGGAGAAACATGATTTTGGCAAGATTGTGGACGTTTTCAAACATATTTTTGATTAATATTTATCTAGATAAGATTTCGATGTTCACCTAGTACTGATTTTTTGATTTTATCTAAAACAATGAAAACACACACGTTTGTTGTCAAGATATTATTAAAATTTCCCGATTTTTAGTTTTAATCGGACACAATGTACACGGGGTGACTTTCAACCTAACCCCGATAATTTAGTATTTTGTAGATAAATACCAACTGGTTTTATTAAATCCATTCAAAATCATATTCATAATTATTTTTTTAAGTTCTATGAAGATTTTCATAAAATCCAAAGAAATAATGGTCACCCGAGGAGATAAGATAAATTAAATCGCGCGAAGTTATTTTTATTATTGATACCACTATTTTGGACTATTTTCATTTTTTTCCGTATGGGAATGGCTATGATAACCATACATTTTGTTTCCAAGTAACATTTTAGAATAATATTTTGACATCTAATTTTAATTGTTTTTAGATTTAAAATGTGTTCTACTAACGTTTCTTAATAACGTCTAAAATTAGCGGGGTTTGTTTGAAAGTCATCCTGTATAGATAATGCCAATGGACTCTGCCTAAAATAGTATAAAAACATTCCATAGACATCTCATAATTTTGTCTTTGCGTTCGTATGGAGGTTTGCGCGTGACGGCTTCAATACATTTATTTTGTAAAATACACAAGTGTTGCGTTAAACTTTTCACCTTGCCCTGGTATTGCACTCGTGGAAACAAATTCAATTTTGAACGAAACCCAGCCGTAAAAAAAGGATATAATAAATTTGACCTAATTAATCAAAAATATATGCAGAGATCATGCGCCATGCGTGAAAATTAAAAATCAAGTTAATCAAAATATTCAAAACACAATTGTGACATTTATACACTCATGCGTAAAAGCATTTTTTAATACGAAACACGACGAAAGGCATGTTTCTACGTACTTGACATTTTCACATAATTTTCTAATATAATTCTAGTTTTTACTAAACAGCTCATGCGATGGGGTTTTGCAGTTACATTCGTTATATACTAACAAACAAAAAGGACTAGATAAAAAGGCACAAAATATTCACAACACAACATTTTAGTACACAAATAACGGGTTTAAGTTACCATTATACAGGTTGAAAATGAACCTCTAGCTTTATTGAACTCTATGAATCAGAATCACTAATAGAACACAAAACCGAAAAAAGCTTTCAATTTTTGTTTTTTTTTTTGGTTTTCAAATTTCGAAATATGGCCGACCTACGCGTAGCAACATGTGACTGACAATAGACAGAACATATTCCCGGCGGTAAATAATGCACATAAGCTATGTACCAGTGGCGAAGGGTGAACATTTTAAGGAGTAACGTTTCGAGCTCAGTGCAAAGTGCATAACATAAGTTTGTTTACCTTATTTTAAAATAAAATGTATGAAATAAAATATTTTCATCTTATTTTGCGACTATTGTTGAATAATTATCAGGTTTTTTTTAGCAGAATTGCGTCATTTACAACGTAATGCATAAAATTACAAAATGTTGGTAGAAAAGCCTAATTGACACTAAACAAAACAATGGTCGCGAAATGCCATATATCACATTTATTTAGTACTTTTTATGCAATAGTAAAAAAAACAATCATAAGTTGTGCATTTTGCACCGAGCTCGAAACGTTTCCCCTTAAATAAGGGAAGCCGGATAAAAATCGCCTTGCTCAGAAAAGCAACCGAAGAAAACATTTTTTTGTAATTTGCAACTCTCTGTCAGCCAAGTGCTATTTATCGTATTGAAATTTATGGAAATGTTTGACAAAGCGAAGAGCACGGAATAAAGAAATGTAGTATGCATTGACCTATACGGTAGTATGGATGCCATTTCCTAAACAAGCCGATGGGAATCGTGTTATATGGACCCTTCGCCACTGCTATGTACACATAGGTTTTGTAGAGCGTCATCTCTGTCACCGGAGTATTAGTGCTTCTTTGGCGGTCGATCTTTTTTTTATTATGAATCATGACAAAAGTAACAAAACATATAGTATTTTTGATTTCGAACATAGAACAGTTTGTTCATTTTCAACCGGTAAAGGGCAATTAAATATAATAAATACAAAAACCACGTAATGTTACAGTCACCGTACTGAACAACTCTTTCCAAATAAATTCATTTACTTATTTTTAATATCCACTGTTAAAGTTAACCATTAGGTTATCTATTATCACCAGTATAATTTGTAGTTACAGAAAAAGTTTTCACTCTAATTTTTTTTTTATTTAGAACTATTTTATATCTCGTATATTATTTTATATGGAGATATAAACAGGTCATATTTTAAATCTCATACATATATTAATACGTATTTGTTTGTAAAAACTGGCTACTATCAGTAAGTAAGAGACTAAAGCAAAACTCTCGAATGATGTAACAAAAATGGCGGCTTCAACGCGTTTGCGTTTCGATATAAGGTCTTACAATAGTAAGTGAAAATAATTCTAGGGTAGATCACGTATCGTTACTGACCAAATTCCAAAAGAAAAAATTTTTTGCTCAAATAATTATTTCACTTACAAAGTAGTTCAATCAGCTGACTAAATTTCCATGGAAAGGTAAAAAAAAAGTATGCGCAAAAAAATTTTTTTTCGGTGGAATGTGCTCTATTAGGGATACTCTATCATCTGTTAATTTTTTTTCACTTTGAATTGTAGGACCTTATATACATCGCCCTTTTCTAAATAGCAATATTGCTTCTGTTTTGTGTGGAAAACGTTTTATCATGTATAACTTTATTATGCATAAATAAATCTAATATACATACTAATATTTGGTACAAAAATACTATATAAACATTACCTTTGCGGGTATTATTACAAAAAAGCTGCTCATTACAAGTGAAGGGTCAACTTCATTGAATTCGAGAAAAATACATCACATTTTTCTTTACATTAATTAACTAAAATATAGAGATACATAAAACGTAGAAAAATAATTTCCTTTCAACTACTATGGTTTATAATTATAACCCAGGGATAGGATAATAAAGTTGAAAAAATCCTTGAAAAAGTTTGTGGGTGTGGGAGTCGGCTTCCTAAAATATAATTGTGATAGTAAAAATTACGAAATTGCTTAAAACGTTATGATGATGTACCAATACTTAACAGATGTTACCGTAAATGTATATTATTTGGGAATTGTATAGAATTCCTAGGCAATTTATAAAATGCCAAGCTGATTTAGGCAGAAATAATTAGTTTTTGGTGTTTTTTTTTACTTTTGCTCTATTCAGCCTAAATCAGCTTCGCATTTTATAAATTTCCTAGTAATTGCATTCAATTCCCCAATTTATTTATTTATTATTTACATTTCCGGTAACATATCATTAAATATATTAAATTATCGTAACGTTTCAAGCAATTCCATAATTCCGGGAATTTAACAATCAAAATAATATTCTATGAAGCCGACTCCAGAACTTGAAACTTTCTCAGTTTTTCCAACTTTAGGTATATATCGATCCGAATATCCTATCCCTAGTTATAACGTCACTTGAGTTGTATGAAACCCATTATCTCCACGATTCGTACAAACAAAGCAACTTTAACGCTATTCTTTATCTTAGTAGTTGAAAGAAAAGCAGATAATTGACCTCACGTGACGTGATTCATTATTACCCTGGCGTTTATAGAGCCCTCGCTTGCGTTCGAGACTCCAAACTAACGCCCGAGGAAAAAATAAATCCCTTTCCGCTCGATTGTAATCTACTATGATTGTTATTAGTCACAAAACACAACAATAAAGTTGTAAAACATTCAAACTTGAGCTATATGACACATAGACTTAAGTGCAAAACCCCTTGCGCATGACTTTACAGATAAAATACTATATTCTATAGTAAATCTTTACGATAATCTATATTTCTTCTATTTGAGAGCTAGCACGTGTTTTGAAGTAATAGGTCCGCGGAGGCATATGTATTCCTGAAAATATAAAAAATATTATTAGGAACCACCAGATGTGAAAACATGTTCGTTGTTTTCAGGATCGTACGCGCCGCATTTTCTGAAATATTGTACAAAATGATAAATTAAAGACATGATCCAGCTAAGTTTCTTGCCCTTCTTCTTAGCAAGAATCGAATAGGCATGTACTTAATATATGTAACGTATTATTATTTCATATATGGGTAGGTATCATTATTATTATAGTATACATTGTATAAATTAAACTTTTGTTCATTTACGTGTCTTAAGTTATTAAATATGATCAAACCTAAAACCTAATTTAATATGTTGTCTTTTTCCTCTTTTACGGTGGTAAAACCAAATCCCGGTGCAAAATGCACATCATAATATTGTTTTCCTTACTTTTGAATAAAAAGTAACCAAAAATTGCGTTTTAAAGCCATTAGCGGAAATCGATTAGTAATAATTAGGGTTTTACATTCAAATTCTATCATTTTATGATTTACATTTTAATTGCATTTGATTAACAAACTTAAAAGCGTATTTATCGTTGTAATCGAATGTAATCAAAATGTAAGCCATAAAATAACATAATTTTAATGCGAGAACCCTACTGTTAGTAATCAATTTCCGCTAATTGCTTTAAAACGCAATTTTTGCATACTTTTTATACAAAAGTAAGAAAAACAATATTATGATGTCCATTTTGCACCGGGATTTGGTTTTACCACCTTAAATTTAGTAATTTTAATTATTAAACAAATCCTAACGTGCGATAAGTGTCTTTATGTGCATAATAAAGTATTTATTCTCAATCTGATGATTCTTGAATGAATATGTGTATTAATTAGTATCTATTCATCATGGCCAATATACAATTCGTCGCCCTCTTTACATACAGAAGATATCATAAAAATCTGATAATGACTTAAAGATACCATCCATCAGCCTGTTTCGTCCACTGCTGGACATAGGCCTTTCCAGGATTTCGCCACTCCTGGCGGTCCTCCTGGAAGAAATGCCCATACTCACACACGCTGGGCAGGCAGGTTGGTGAGCGCGGTTCCGAAACCCTTGCACCAGTGACGCCGCTGCTCGTCACCAGTCTGTTGTATATAAGCCCCGGCAATTGGGGATGGATAAACCGCCATCCATCGGTCCCAGGCAATGGTGGGCCGCCTGGTTTTGCCTGAGAGCTGTTCTCTTACTCTCCCCCGAATAACTTCGGGAGGATTTGCGAGTAAGATGGTGGTATAATAATATTATACCTCCACAGTCAAGCCCGGCATCAGCTCTACCACCTATAAGATACCTTAAAGATACAATTGTTATTTTTGGTCTCTTTTTATCAATGACATAACTTTTTTGAAGAGCTCGTAGTAAGACTTAATAACAGACAAAGCTCCAGTCCAAAACATAAAATGTATTACAATTGGGCAAATTAGTTTTTTTTTACTTTTCTACAAAACTCCTAAAAGTGAGATACGCCTGTATGTAAAGAGAGCGACGAATTTGAAATATCATTCCGCGATTTATGAGTAATCTGTTATGAACTATCAACAGGTACTTCTCAAACAGTATAATAAATTTAAGTGAATTTAACTATTAACCTCTTTGTATAAGGTCGCATACTGGCCAATTTTTTTTATGTTTTGCTGACGAATTCAGTCTAGTTTTGTTTTTGCAATGATGCTCTCAAGATAATCGTTTCGTGATGATATTCTATGATTATAAAATAAACTTAACATTGACGGAATCTGACAATCCTCTCTATAGTATAGCCTGACCTGGCCCGTGTGACTTTTTTTATTACCCAATTACCCAAAATGATGCGTCGCCGGACATTCATGTACTCGGTCGAGGCAGTACAAGAAATTAATCGGCTTTTATTCGACCTTCCGCAAAACGCATTTTTTAAATCTTTGAGGACTGGTTTTTGAAAATGTGGAAATATGTAGACCTTGGAGGAGTTTATTTCGAAAAACATTAAAGTTATCTTTAGAAAAAACAGTTAAAGTTTATACAGCTAAAAACTTTCGTAGCAACCTACGTATTGTCTAGCTGATGCAGGTAAGAATATAATGTCACCTCACGTGTCCTGAGGTGTAGCCTCGCTGCCCAGCGATCCATCCCACGCGGCTTCTTTATGAAGCGCCGCTTGACGTTTCTTTTCTGAAATTTAGACAAGTTCTCAGTTTACGCTACGATGAGGAAATAAGAGAGATACTTGAACCAAGCGACATAATTTAAAGTATGTTCGAGGTATCATGATATGGGTGGCAGTTCAAAGTTGACAGTTATAGTTACGTGCCCTAACGAAATACTCGTAGAATCGATTTTTTAAAGTATCGAGAACGTTAACAAGGGCTATCAAATCGATTTTTTATTTGATTGATCTTTGATTATCCAAACTACTTTTTATTAATTTCTAAATTAATTTAATTAAACAAACCAATAACTCACAAGCTTGAGAGTTCGAAGATTTTTTTTTGTTTTTCTCGGCATTTCACCAAAAACAAACAACAATAACAAAACAAAAATCAACAAAAACTGTAACAAACGTCAAACCAAATAGCACGTAAAGCAACCGCAAAGAAAACACAAACCGCATACAAGATGCACTCATACTGACGCGATCCTTTAGGATGTCCGCACCGATTCATCGATGTATTATGTAGTGTCCGTACCTATGGGTTAACGTTCCGATCCACGCATCAAGTAGCAAAAAGACATTATTCTTTTCTGAATCTTTTTTTGTTAAATTTAACGAATACACTGTGATTATTGTTTCGATTTATAGGTAAATAATTTATTGTCTCTTTTCTAAAACCTAATATTTTCTTTTGTGCCTGGGTGTATGTAGTTTGGTGTGAGTAGTATTAGGTGAAACGGAAAATTACGAACTGTCACCCATATCATGCTATCTCGAACATACTTTAGGTTTACTCACTTTTAAGCTATATTCGATATTTCTAGTTTGATGTGAGGACATACATACATACATATACTCACGCCTGTATCCCAGAGGGGTAGACAGAGACTACAGATTTCCATCTACCTCGATCCAGACACCTTTTTTGCTTCTACATCCGTAAATCTAGTTATAACAAGCTCTTCTATTCCGGGTACTTTTTACTTTGCCTTGTTCAGTATGTCGTCTATTTGGTCAGCATACGTCCTTCTAGGGCGGCCCGGTCGAGCTTTACCTTTCATTTGCGCACCATTTTCTTTCGTCACTCTACTTTCATTCATCCTCTCTGATGTGAGAACATAGCAAAAAAGGTTAGTTTTAGTTTAAGTGAAGACTTTAATCTTCGAATTGATGGTGAAGTTTTCACTTCTCGGTGGAAATTCATCAAATAAACGTACTCAAATTGAAAATGTAGATAAACACTTTTTCATTCGGTCGTATTATCGATAATGTAAACAAACCAAAATCTATTGTTTCCCAGAATATTTATTTATAACGTCGTAATTTGTGCCTGAAGATATCGTTTAAACGATGAAACCTGTCGTACACATTGAGAAGAACCTTTAAAATGTTAAACGTCGATTTGTCGAACTGTATACCAATACTTTTCATTTACATTATTCAGTCTTATGGCGTGCAGATTCAATGAAAGATGAACCTTTATTAAAGGTAATAAGGCGCCTTTCGTTAGCTCTATCGTGTTTTGCAGTACTAAGATTGACTACTAATTAGTCGTAATAGTGCAGAGACCAATTTTGTGGTCGCAACCGTGCAGGTTTAATCAAAACAAATGTTTACCTCTAGTATTTAGCTTGTTTTTCCAGTTCTATTAAGAACCCGCTCCGTATTTTTCGTCTGTTTGATGCGAAGCACTATATTAATATTTTTTCTTGTAATTGCCGCGATGTTTTTGTAAAAATCAGGGACATACACCAGTCCATATTGGCCATCTAAATGAAGACCTAAAATTTATTTGATTTAATTGTTTCTCCTTTGCGCGTTATTTTGATACTTAGATATTCTGAATAACAATTCGGAGCGGGCTCGTAAGTAATAAAATAACTCGCAAAAGAGAAACAATTCAATCAAATAAACCCTAGGCCTTTATTTAGACGGCCAATATGAAGTGGTGTATGTCCATAGTATTTCCAAAAACATCGCGATAAAGGCCAGAAGAATATTTAACATATTGTTTTTTATCAAAGTTGTCGTCGTCACGGACCGGGCTCTTAAGATGAATCTCTCTATACCCTTTCCCTATACGGGCAGTCCAAACACTTGAAAAAATACATAATAGGCATAACATAATTGGTAAAAAATAAATTCCATGTTTATTAATAAAAATTCGGGACAATTTTTTTTTTGACAAAAACAAATCAAAGGTTATTGAAAGTTTCCCATGATTTAAGCAAGAATTTTCTTACTCTTTTCGAATGCTTGAAGATATTTTAATAATTCTTTCGGATTATTTTTGTCTTCCCAGACTCAATTTTATTTCCATTTTTATCCACAAAGCGCTGTACTAACTGAATTGCACTTTATTTAAAGAGTGGATCTTCTGTACGTAGTACTACTATTTCTTCTGTGCCAATGTCAGCATGTGATTCTAAAGGGATTGTCAAACTAAAACCAACCTCTAGCGATGGTAATAAGGCGTCTTTCCTCAGCCCGCTCCTGCCTCGCTGTACTAAGTTTGACACCTAGTGCTCCCGACACCAATCTTCGGGCCAAAGCTGTGCACGTTTCTGGACGTTGTCTGGAATTTGAAAAAGGGACCGTTGAGTAGAATAGTCACTTGTGAAGCAGCATGATGAATTGATATTTCTGGATATAAGCTTGATAGAAATATCATTTGTATCATACAAAACTTGTAACTATTTTTTTTTACATTTACCGATGATGTCTTTCTCTTAGAATTTATTTTATAAGTGGTATATCGAGCTGTCAAAGCTCGATATGGCCCACCATTCTAGGTACCCAGGGTGATATTGAATACTTTTATCTAAAGGAAGCTAAACGTAACAATTCGAACCATCCATAAATTGTAACAAGCCCTTTTGTATATTTTTTCTGAAAATATAGGCTAAATCATGAAGATACATACTGTTCTTTAACTTTCAGGTGGTATTTTTATAACGAAATTATTTTTAGAAAATCAGTTTGGAGAAATGGGAATGTTACGTAATAGTCATGCCGTTTAGACTCAATAGGGAGAGTTCCTTGAAGTAAAGAAAGAAAGAAAGAAAAATTTTAGGGGATAAAACCTGAAGATGGGATTACTGAAAATAAAAAAAAACAGACGTCGGTTTTGACATTACATTTTTTTTCTTGTGGGCAATGGCCTATTTCCTGTAATATCTAAATGACATGACTATTACGTCATCAAAGCTATTTATTCAGTTCCCGAATATTTTCATGTATATCTTTTGTATTTCAAGGAGAAAAAAATTTACACTTATATGAACTTAAAAAAGTCTATTCCTTTTAAAAAAAAACAGCAATTAGGTGCTGTTATAGTATTCTGGACCATTCGAATTTAGTGGAATAAGTTTACTGACTGACTGATGCTGTTTCCACTACTAGCAGATAGTTTTTGGTGAAGCCATGGGTAAGCAGCAAGGGGCTTTGATGAAATAAATTGAAATGAAAGTTACGCTGAATTAGTAGCATACTTAACTAAAAGCCTGCTGGTCCCCAGCTTGGCATGCAGTTAGTACCTTCATTGGCCTTTCTTTTACCCTAAATCAAGGTTGCCGTTTTCCTTCTGTCTAGAGGATTTTAAATTATAAAAAAAATCCATGGATTAATTTTAAGTTATTGTAATAGTTAACTGGTACTCATTGCGCTAACACCACATGTACTTTGTGCATGCCGACCAAATAAGCGACATACTGAAAAAGGGCAAAGTGAAAAGTAACCGGAATAGAAGAGCCTGTATGACTAGGTTGATGGATGTAGAAGAAGCAAAAGAGGTGTGTCAGGATCGTAGCAGATGGAAATCTGTAGTCTCTGCCTGCCCCTCTGGGAGACAGGCGTGAGTATATGTATGTATGTAAACTGGCTTCGGGATCACAGTGTTATTAACTACTCTGGAAGCCAGTTGTTCAAATTTCATGTCCTAAATGTTTTGCTCAATCAATTAACTTCTGTGTTTTTGTTATTTGACCTTCAGTGAAGTCATCACCAAACACACTTTAATAAATATATGTTTTTCTTGACATCATAAAGTCTGACAAGAATCCGACCTAATACGATGACGTCACTTCCTGTAAATACTCACGAAATAGGTTTAAAAGCACGAAGACACTTATTATAGAAATTATATGCCAGAATTGATAAATTTATTCCAAAATGCAGACAAATATAGCACATAATTTTTTTTAAACGACCGAAATTGGTAAATCTAGAAATAGGAAACAAAAATATACGGTGACCTTCGTTTATACATAAATTCATACTGAGGACGCGGTAAGTGGTTAGGACTAAGGTTCAATGACCCTTTCTGTGAGAAACGCAAAATAAAATTTAGATTCTTGAACAAGTATAGAGGCACAAAAATCTATGGATTAATAGGATTAAAAAGGATTTTTCGTATTTCGCAAACAGGGTCTTTGAACCGTGGTCTTGACCACTTACCGAGTCTCCAGTATGTTTATATATTTAGCTATACAAACGCAAGTCACCCTATATACCTTGTATACTAGGTGAAATTAAATCAACCGACCAAATTCATACTGGAGATTCAGTTAGTCAACAAGGTTTAATGACCCTTGAGGCAAAATTCGAAAAAATATTTTTTTTACCCCGTAGTGCCTCCACTAGGAATTGTACTTAGACTAGTCCAACCAGTAAGGGAGCAAAAAAATATATTTTTCGAAATTGGCCAAAATGATTACTGAACCTAGTTCTTGATCACTAACCGAGTCTCTAGTATGAAGTTGGTCGGTTGATTTAATTTCACGATATATTTTCAAAAGTAGTGTAGTATTTTCAACGTACAGTTGGCTCTACATCAGCTTGCCCGACGCAGGTTTTTATACGCTGTATAGTTTGAACCTTGAAGCGCAACAGACTGCATGCATAGGAAGTAGACTTAACTCCATTCCTAGCGGATTTTGGTTCTGGCTAAGAAAAGGTTACCGGACTACAGGAATTTTCCTGACATGTCCGTAATTTTGGGGCTCTGTCAGAAAATCAGGGAATAATTTTTTGCCAGGATTTTTTAAATGAGAATGAATGAATGCTTAACATTAATGTTTGAGTGATATAAAAGCCAATTCTGAAGGTTATTATTTAAGTTTTAGTGCTGTCAAAAGTGAATTTTCTTCATTCCAGAATAGTTCTTTAGATTTTAAAACAGAAGCTGTATTAGTTTGGAGAAATTTAAGTTTTGACAGCACTTAAACTAAAATGAAAGCCTTCAGCATCGACTTCATTGTTTTTGTAACAAACACTGTTGGAATCGCGCTGTGTCCAGGAAATTTCATCATATTTGACAGGAATTTACATTACTTAATCTTGTAACCCTAAGGCAAAGAACGACTTGGTAGAGATAAAGGAAAATGTTTTCGCCGACAAAACCAACTTGAACTGTTGTTTGAACAGTTAGATACTTTACCAATATTACCTGTAAGGCTGCAAGAACTCCGCACATTTTTTCGCCTTGTTTCTGGACTCGGCGGTGGCGGCGTGCAGAGGTCGACATCGGACCAGGGGCTTCTGCGTCGATAACACTTCCGCAGCTGAAAATGTGGACAAAAAAAATGTACTATTTAGTATTTTAAAAAGTTATATTGAGACGCGTGCCTTAGGTTTAGTACCGTTATTATTATATACCTACTCGTAAATTAGTTCAGTAGACTTGAACAATTGGGACAAAAAAAACCGGCCAAGTGTGTGTCGGGCCACGCGTAATGTGGGTTTCCGTAGTTACCCGGTACATATAAGTTGGTCGTCTACTAATACAGACCGCGCCAAACTTCTGGTCCCATACATTATAGGGACCAAAAGTTTGGCGCGACCTGCACTCGTAAACCTGTAAAGCCTACTTAGCTGTGATAGTTTTCCTTTTAAATACTACTTTATAATACTACTTCTGTGATTTATTTCACATTTCTATACACAACCGTTTAGTCAGCAGAGGGGGGGCGCTCCACTCCAACTAAATTTTTCACCTTAAAGCTTAATATTTCGCCAACGGATCCCTAAATCGAAAAATGGTTTTCACACACCCACAATGTTTTTAAACGGCCTATTCGACGATATACCACACAATAGGATAGACGAGAAAAAAATCATCCCCAGTTTACGTGTATGAGAGGTTCCTTTAAAAATGTTTTTTTCAATATTTTATTTTACCAGTTATTTATATTTATATCCATGGCAAATTACAGCTTTCTAGTACTAATAGTCTCTGAGCTAAGCCGCACGGACAGACGGACATGGCGAAACTATAAGGGTTCCTTGTCGGACTACAGAACCCTAAAAAGGAATGAGGCTTCGTTAATTATTGTAGTACTTATATTGCTTTTAATATTATTTATTTATATAATAACTAGCATGCTATGGGTGCGCGTTTTTGGGTTGCACTCTAGCTCCTAACCTTTGTATCACATTATTATATTGTAAATAAATAAAATCACTTCTCGCCTACCAATAATCCGTCAATTAAAATTCATGTAGGTCAAACAAATATCATCAAGACTGATGGAATCCTTGCTATGGTATACTTCATCTGACTGTTTATATAAAAAAGTCAGTGGTCGTTGTCGTCTATATTTAAATAAACAACGTGTGACGTATAGCAGTCACCTCGGTCGAGTTTGTCTGGTGGCAATGACCCGGTGTTGTCAGTTGCGAATATTTGCGATCTCGTGTTCGCTTTAAGTGTTCCAGTTAAGAACATCAGCTGATTATTTTATAACTTTTATCCTTATGTGGTCGTGATAAGAAACAAAATAGCATTTGGAAAGGTTGACCCTACAAATTACATTTTGTTACATTTTGGTATACTCTATGGATTTTAATTGATTCTTTATCTTTTTTAGGATTTCGAAAAACAGTTCAAAATAAATAAAATCGACCTAACTTCTGGTACCAAACTTTTTGCAATAGAACATTACTCTTCTACTTTGGGTTATAGAACTTGCTTTTATTGCAAAAGTGCCATACAGAAATATTGAATTTAACTTAACTTTTTACCTCTGTACAAAATGCACATCATAATCTTGTTTTCCTTACTTTTAAATAAAAAGTATGCAATAAGTGTGTTTTAAAGCAACTCGCGGAAATTGTTTATTAATAATAAAGTCTCCATAAACAAATTACGTACTTTAAATGTATTACATTTTGTTTGCATTACATTAACAAACTTAAAAGCGTGTTTATTTATGTAATGCAGCTAAAATGTAACGCATAAAATTTAATAATTTGAATTCGCGAATTGCTATAAAACGCATTTATTGCATACTTTTTATTCAAAAGTAAGGAAAACAATATTGTGATGTGCATTTTGCACCGAGATCCTCCGTTACCACCTTAAATACAAGAATTTTAATAAATACCCCACGACCACCTCTGTTATCACTCTTCAAGAAAACCTTCAAGAAACTCTTCTAAACAACCTGCCCCTAGATTATGTATCAATGAGTCCGTTGTCAACTGGTTGCCAAACAGCGAAAACATGGATACACTATCGAAATCCTATTAACTAAGGATACGTTCGTACTTAAAGTGACGTCAAGTTCGTGAACAGTTCAATACACACTGAAGGCAATTTTGAAGGTTCAGTTTTTATTTATGTATTTAGTGTTTGGCAACCAGTTGGCAACTGATACTGTGTTGCAAAATAGACCTGCCCGCCCTGGTGGGGGGGGGTCCTCTTCTCCGGGCCTCTACAGCGCCAGCAGGCAAGGAATTGACGTAACGGCACATTGGACTGCAGAGACATAAAGGTCCAAGTGACACGAAAGAAGAACATAAGAAGGGTATTAAATAACTTATCATTTTATTTAAAACATCAAGGAAACTCGTACATTATGCCAGTAATGTTAGTTTCTTATTATTTGACAGTCTTCCAGTCGCAGGTTGTTTTTGTCATATTCAGGATTTAATACGTACGTGTTAACGTGACTGCATCTGACGAAATCGTATAAAACTGATATGGTCTTTAAATAAGTCATGTTGGTATTTTGTCGTATGACGCAAAGTTAATGTGTCATGCAAGACTGGGAATATTTACCTAAGCCCTTATGGCATCCACATATTCTTTGCAAGACTTAGTTCTTACTAGCAACACTAATGATTAATGCCAAATGGCTGCCAAAGGCAGTAAATTTTCCAAAATCTTTGAATACCGTTTTTAATTTGTTCAAAATCGATAACGAACTTTGAGCGAATGTCTTATAGTTTAGATTTTCCCCATATTGTCCCACATCAACGCGCTATCCTGTATTGTATACCATAAAGAAAGTTGCAAGATTTTATTCATCTCTTCTTGTACCTTTTCTCGGTCTGAGTGAAAGAAAATGCTTTTCTCAAAAGTACATTGTATTATTACCATTACATACTGTAAAGACCTATCAGAAAATACTTCATCCTGGCGAGCTATTTAAAAGTGTCCAGGAAATCTGAATAACTGTTCAGGAAATTCGTATGAAAATCCATTACATATCATATGTTCACAGAGTACGATTCACATGTTTTCTTTTTAAAACAATCCGTCTATGTTTTTAAGACTCTGAGGAGTTTGGCGATCATAAGGTTTAAAGCGGCCAATTTGCAAAGAAAAATTAAATGAATTACAATTTCATGTGTAGAATGTAGAAATGTTTGCTATATTTTATAACTGCAATAACAATAACAAAAATATATAATTTTTATTGATTTTATAGATATATTTAAAACCATTGAATACTTTTAAGTAATTATTACTTAAACTTAATGAGCGTTTTTCTCGTTGTTTCTTAGTTCTTACCGTTCCTCTAGATGGCATTGTCCATGAAGAAGGCTGTATGGCGGTAAATACATTTGCCCAGCTGGCAATAATAAAAAAAGTTGCGTAAAAGCGGGAATTTATGTTGCTATAAATTTTAGTTGAAAGTGTTTTGTGCAAATAAATTACAAAATGAGTTCAGAAGAGGGCTCTGATATAGATTGTACTCCACTAATGCTTTGATGAAGAAATCGATAATAATAAACATGACTAATTGCCCAAATATGAGCAAGTAAGTAACTTTTAATATTTCCTAGTCAGTTTATTTTTGAGAAAAGCACTATACTTGCTTCGAGCATGAATTAGCAATCCTGACCTCGTATATAAAACTCCTCATCCTACGGGCTCGGACTTTTAACTTACTGATCCAGGATTGCTTATTTCCTGGTCTTAGCAGTAATGTACTATTACTCGTTATTTTCATTCACTGTACATCTCAAAACGTGTGTAAAAAAATTATTAAAAATAAAAGTGGTAATCCGACTGGGCTTGGCAGACAGGTGAAGCCGAGAAAATACGGCAAATGTAAAAGACGAAACGACGGAAATCTTAAGCACGTTATTATATGGAAAACCCGTGTCTCATGGCACAACACAACCTTCGCAGGCATTAACCTTTCATTTCCCAATTCCTCAACAGTTTCCGCATCAAAGCCCAGCTGGTCATCAAAAGCACCCGAGTTGACAAAGGAAAACCGACTTTCACACAAGACAATACGAGCCGATGGTTATCTGGAACCACACGCACGTGGTCACCAAAAAGCCACATAATATACATCAAACAAAAACCACTTTTAAGACAATAATGGTAAAACTTGAAATATCTTCAAATGTATCTGGTTTGTTTATAAACAAAACCGGCGAAGCCTACTTTCCTCGGCCTTAAGAGGTTGAGTAACTTTAGATTTTAACTTTTTGGGACATTCGTTTGCTTCTGGTATGGATATGGCGGTTTCTAGGTCGCTAAGACAGTGTATTCTCAAAAGGAGTTGCTGAAAAAGTACTAAGTAGTTTTATGGAACTTACGAGAGCACAACAAAAATGTGTCAATTGGTTGAATTGAAACCTACTAATATTTAAAGTGGAAAGTTCAAATCTCACTGCACGTTTTGTCAGAGTAAAAAGATTACAATAGTAAATACATACGCCTTTCTACCAAAGGAGGAGTTAGGGACAACGTATCTTTATTATAGAATCCTCATTCGGTTGCTTCTGAATTAGCCCTGCTTTGGAATATTGCTAAGTGGTCATCATACGTTTTTTTTCGGCAGACAGAGAGACAAAGACTCGTTTTTTTTTTAGTTTTGGTTTCAGTACAATACTAATAAACCCATTTCATTTAAAATTTCGCAAAAATATTCGATGTGCAGTAACGACTTTTTTACTATATTATTAGTAAGTTACAGATTGATATTATTTAATTTATTGAAATGTTTTCTTTTAGATGCTTTTTATCTGTATGTGATTTTCTATTATATTTGTTGTTATAATTTTAGATCAATGTTACTTTATTTAAATTTTGTAAATTACTGACATGTACAGTGGAGCCCACATCAAGCTAAACACTTTTAGTATAAGCTGACCTCTCATTGTATAGGATTCCCGTACAATGAGAGGTCAGCTTATACTCAATGTGTATAGTGGAGCCCACATCAAGCTAAACACTTTTAGTATAAGCTGACCTCTCATTGTATAGGATTCCCGTACAATGAGAGGTCAGCTTATACTCAATGTGTATAGCTTGATGTGTGCTCCACTGTACCTATAATGTTTTGCAAAACCTATATTACTGCATAAATCTGAATTTGGTAAAAAGCCCAAAACTATGGCTTGCTGTACCTGCCACTTCGGACATTCGATAAAAATGAATATTACCTATTAACATTATACCGGGTGTAAAAGCAAAGGCAAGAATCCTTTAAGGGTGTGTTAGTATGATCGGTAAAGAAATTATTTTATTATTAAGATATTATTTTATATGTTTTATATTATTTGATTAACAAAGTACCAGTACCTCATAACAAGAAGATTTTCTTTACTCAAAATACACTAATCGCGTGGACACCCTCACTGGTCGCTGCCGACTCGGATGAGGGGAGCGGGTTGCGGGGTGCAATCAGGTGTGTGGGGAGGCCGGTGAGCTGCGTAGCCATAGTTTAGAAAAATGATGAAATTTTTGGCGAACATTCAAGGTATTTTTTTTTCTCGTAATGACATCAGAATCGTGTATACTTTCATACCCTAAAGGTATGACTTTGCATTTACATCCTGTATAATTTCGGTACAGAAA
The DNA here is from genome assembly GCA_910592155.1 of Ypsolopha scabrella. Classification (NCBI taxonomy): domain Eukaryota; kingdom Metazoa; phylum Arthropoda; class Insecta; order Lepidoptera; family Ypsolophidae; genus Ypsolopha; species Ypsolopha scabrella. The sequence continues at coordinate 18,971,251 of OU342982.1, forward strand.
CGCAGAAGTATTGTAAAGTATAGTCTGTCAAAAAAGTGTTGAAATGAATATTGAACTTTAATGGACTTTATTGAACTTTAAACGTTCAAGTAGTATAATTTAGGTAATATATTTATGAAATAACAACGCGGTAAACTCGATTTAACAGATTTTGTACTTGTATGTTTGGTGTAACCAGGCGAAATAAAAATAGTTTCTTCAAAATTCATTTCAACTCTTTTTTGACAGACTGTAAACCTGAATGTGAGGAGCTCTAAACCGGTAGTCAAACTCGGGACCTCTCGCTTTCCGGGCGATTGCTTTACCAACTGAGCTACCCAGGTCTCAAACTTGTTGCCTAAAAAACGCTAGTGTATTCAAAACTCGTAAAAGAACATTATGCCCTACCGCGTTACCTGTTGGCACCACTGGGTTGTAAGGAATAGACATTACTCTTATCGAAATGTTACATGTCCCTTAACACCAGGTAAAGCCATAAGACATGAAAATAATTGTGCACTGGTCTGCATCTGACCTCCGACACAAGTTGACACAACTCCCCACCACAAAGATCCAGCATGGAGGTTCGACGACTTGTGACGCAACAGCACGCGTGTGGCGCGGCCGCAGTGCTACTTACAAATACATGGCCAGTTTACACTTGCGTTAGGTCTTATTAACTGGCAATAGCGGTTATAATTCAGAATTCAACGCTCGAATTGTTGTGGGAATTAAAACTGGTTGGGTTGAAGCTGATCATATGGAAAACGTACTATTGGGATTACTGATTCTATCAATTCTATCAATGTTTGATGTTATTTGTAAAAAATCATAAAATATACATGAAATTCACCGAGACGGCATGAATCCCTGAGGTGTCAGGGGTGTTTCCTATGGTTGGTGAAAAGGGTTACACTCTTACCCCATTTTACAGACCAGTAGATTTTGGAATTAGCCCATGGGGCGACGGATATACCGAAGCTATACTACGGTTTCCAATGTTTATATTCTTAGTAGTACCCTAATTAATGTTTCTTAGGGGAGGTCAGATTTGCTAGATAAATAAATAATTAACAGTGAAAACCTACATAGAAAAGTATTTTTATTTTTAAATAGCTAACTTCTATTTGACGGAAATGGTAATTAGGTATGGAACTAGATAGACCATCCAAAAAAAAACACCTATCAACGGAATCCATACCATGTCGTGATTGAGTTGAAACATATATTCTTTGCAAGACTTGGGTTTTACTAGCTACTATCTTGCACCTATCAATTGATGCCATAAAACGGGATTTTTTACAAAATGAGCAGTTTTGATTCCCGGCAAAGTCAGTCAGACTGTCAGTTAGTCTTATAAAATGCACTTGTAAAACTTTTGTTCTGATAATATTTTATAAGTTTCAACGATCTTTTAGCACAAAATATCTTTTTCAACACACTTGCTTGTAAAGTGGCCATTATTGCAGCGTTATTAGGGTCATACATAACATAACATAATGCAGCATATTACACACGCGTGCTTTTTACATTATCGCACTAGTGTTTTTACCTGTTTTTTCAATCTTATTTTTATCAACAAATTAACTCAAATTTTTGTTGTAAATACAAAAAAATGTTCAGTTTGTTAATATTTAATATTTGGCTGTTTGCCTCTATTTCCATCTGCGCGCGCATAAACAAAATCTCCGCCGCCATTTTTCAAAGAAAATTGTCAATTCATAGCTGTGGTTTCGATTATGAGGAAAAATAAGCAGTGAAATTATATTATTTTTCCTTGCAAGTGTGTTGAAAAACGTCGTATGCCTGCAATCCCGCCTAGACTGTAATGTCCAACGCAGCTCAATTGTATCATAATGTACTATTTTATAAGATTTATCATCTTAGTCAGGACACATATTCGTGTATACCTTTTATATTGCCTGAGTTCTTATAAAGGATAGTGCATAAGGCAATTTTGCTAGTTGGGATGCACAACATAATATGAAATGGCTTCCAGATTGTTATATGCTATATCCATAACAATAAAAAACATGATTACAATTTTCCCCAGACAATAATTCATTACATTCATTTGTTAGAGAATCTCAACAAAAACCATTTTAATTGCTGCTACACATGTAATTTCATCTCAGAATTTCACGTAACACGGTAGATACATTTGTACTAATTTCCTGTTATTAGATTTCACAGAGAATAGTTTTCTGTTCAATAATGTGGGAATTTCGATTGAAAGAAACTGTTAATTGTTAGTTATTGTATCTTGAACGTTCGATACGTAGAGAAACCAAACAGTAGATTTTCAAGAATGTTTGATCTATTTATAGAAGAACGGAACCAAGTGTATTCTAAAGAAAAGTAGGTTATCTATACAGTATTGTTTTATCTGTGTCTATACTTATCCTATCCTACTAATATTATAAATGCGATTGTGCGTGTAGGGTGTGTATGTGTATGTGTGTGTGTGTGTGTGTGTGTGTGTGTGTGTGTTTGTTACTCTTTCACCCTGAAACGGCTGGACGGATTTGGATGAAAATTAGATTGGATATAGCCTATACCCCAACTTAACACATAGGTTACTTTTTATCTCGTAAAAAAGCATGTCGTTAAAGCGAATAACAGGCGGTCGGAGCCGCGGGCAAAAGCTAGTATAATAATAAAGTAGTAAAAAGGTCGTGACTGTACAATATATATTTTCGCGAAATTTTAAATGAAATGGGTTATTTTATTAGTATTGTACCGAGGTCAAAACTACAATTTTTTTGAATTTTTGTTTGTCTTTATGTATGTCCCGTTTTAACTCGAGAACCACTCAAAGGGTTTGTATGCGGTTTTTATTTATTCATCGTAGTGACCCTGGTCAACACTAGGCTATAAGTGGGTTAATATAGTAACACCCAAGTCGAAAACTGGGCAAAGATTGATTGGAAGCCTTATTCGAATAAGATTATTCAGCTATACGTGTTAATAAATTAACAATACATTACTAACATCCATCCATCCATCATTCATCATCTAAAATAACAACGCAGATAAAATCTGCTCCGAAAGACATGAATTGAGAAATTAAAACGCCAATTTAATAGACCCTTGGGGTCAAAAGAACAAACGTATGAACTTACTTACTTGTACTTTAATGAAGAATGACAGACGCTTCAATCTGTAAGACGAATACAAGTCACGATCTGGACTTGTATCTTATGTTTTAGTATTGTGTCAGCGATAGTGGAAATTGAGAGGTTAATGGTTTCCAGTATAAGAGTATGGCATACCCTAGGAAAAAATCTTATTAGACGTCCAATACAAAAAGGCCAATGTCAAATACTTTATTACCAATCCCCCCAATAAGGATAATTAGAATTAGAAGATCAACCCGCAATTATTACAGTATAAACACCTATACTAGTACAACAAAAAAAAAATAACCCTAAATTAAATCTTATTAAATTAAAATAATGAGGAATTAAAATTCACAAAGTTAAAGATAAAATAAAAGCACGATTTATTGGTTAGCTAATCGACCTATTTGTCTAGGACGCGTAATACTAGTAATTACGCGCGAAACAGCAGATCGGAGGGTATTTAGCTAATACTGAAATATTTTGTATGGAAAAAAATATTAAATTTAAGTAGAAAACCTTTACATTTCTTTAGCCTACTTAAAAAAAAAATCAAGTCGATCTCTTCGCTGCGTTCTTGAAACGAACGTTTGAAAACCAAAAAAAGAAGGTGGAAAACATTTTTTTTTTGACAAAAGTATAAATCTTTGTACATTGTTTATAAGTAGATCACCTAGATAAAAGATCAATAAATCTAATATATATATTTATAATATTAATATAGTCCTAATTTCTTCAAAAGAACCCTCGAAAAACTGGGTTTGTTCATGTTCTAGGCTCAGGTACAGCCTTAATTAACGGAACCTAAATTATCGGTATCAGATGTTCCGCGCACAAAACTAGAAATAATTGGCATTACCATACCGTAATGTGTTTCAGCTGTTTGAACGACTGAACAAATTAAATTGGGTCAGCCATTAAAATGCGAGAGATATAACGATTACTTTAACAATGAGGTCGCGCAATCTGATGGGAACAAAGTATTGGAACAAACCCAGAGTAAAATATATTTAAAGTGATAATGTGGGGCTTTTTTAGTTTTTTATAATATCGCATGTGTGAGTAATAATAAATATACCTATAATACCCTTTAAAGCTTTTTATTTTTGGTCAAAATAATTTGGCCAAGTGCGAGTCGGGCTCGCACATAAAGGTTTTCGTAAACCACAATACGGGTACAGAACCCTAAATATATTATGGTAAATAACAACAATATATTCCATAGCAACATCGAGGCTACTGTACCAAGTATCAATATACTAGCGCAGAAGGTGAGACTTTAGAATTGTGATTGTGTGCGTGCACACCATTGACATTGTGGAAAACAACTCTTATAGCAGTACAGGCAAGGTTTTCAAAAAAATATGGTTTGACTTTTATCTTATTCTTCTTTTGTTACGATGTATACTTTATGTTTCCATGATTTTTCAAAAAATAGACCTTGGCTGCACTGCTATAAGAGTTGTTTTCCACAATGTCAATGGTGTGCACGCACACAATCGCAATTCTACAGTCTCACCTTCTGCACTGTACTGACTGGTGTATCAAGTTACAAAAATTCGGTGTACAGTTATGGTGGAAAAATTCAACGGTCTAGGATGAGTACCTAGGTGGCGCAGTCAGTAACGCACTCCTGGCCGGAGGATATTTTTCTGAAGAATCTTTTTTTTACTCCAAATTTTTTTTTAGTTTCGTTATTCTTGTTTGTATCATGCAAAATACAAGAAGGTAATATATGACAAGAACTTTGAAAATATTAAACTGACTGGGCTTTATTAATCACTAGCTTTTTCCCGCGGCTCCGCCCGCGTGTTATTCGGTTTAACGACATGCTTCTTTCTGGGATAAAAAGTAGCCTATGGGTTAAGTTAGGGTATAAGCTATGTATATTCATTCTAAATTTCATCCAAATCCGTCCAGCCGTTACAGCGTGAAAGAGTAACAAACATACAACCACACACACACACACACACACCCTCACACACACACAAACAAACTTTCGCATTTATAATATTTAATATGTGATAATAATAACAATTGATAAAATACAGCCATCGGCAAGTTAGAATTTACTCAACTATAGTGATATTAACAAAACAGTACATTATTACTACATCCGGTTTGAATTTGCCTTTTTTACCGAGACTCCAGTATGAATTTGGCTGAATGAAGTCACCTTCGATATGCTTTTGATCCGTTTATAAAGTCATTATTAAATCAGACTCATTGAGTTATCCGTTCTCTGCGTGTTCGTAAATACAATTTCGTTTCCAAAATGTCGGCGTCCTTTATACCTAAACTAAACTCCTCTAAACTCAAATATTCAATCAAACATCATCCACCACATTGAAACAAGATTCACATTCCATTGTCCAGTGGCAATAAACAACCGCGTGTATTCGTGACTTGTAAAACTGGTAGCAATTAGCACTATGCTCTTGATCTCAGTTTGACATCGTACAAGTTTTATGTAACGTTGCAGCAGCGGGTTGAATAATAATGACGAAAGAATTTCGTTTACCAACTTCTTTTTACATCCTTGCCAAACTAATTTGAATTCTAAATACTGAACGTTATGGTCTATTTGTAGATATAGGTTTGGTTTTTAGGTACAGTTCACTGTAGTATGCTGATCGGCATTTCAAAATTCGTGAAGCACATCGAGGTCAGGTCTGTTTTGGATGCAAATCCAAAAATTACGGTTGTTAACTGGAATATTTTACGGCTTACTTATTTCCTGTGAATGATTTATTTCATTGTTGCTTGTTAAATTGAATGTAGCCTGTCGAGATTCTGATCTGATTAATTAATAAATTAAAAGCTACACAATAATATGTCAAAATAAAATAAAACTGAAGACTTTTGGACCGACAAGGAATCAAGAAATACAATTTGATGATTTTTTTAAAGGATTTAGTTTTAGCTTTAATTATGTCATAACTAAAATTAATTCATCGCAATATAGTAGTCAAATAAACTTATTAAAAGCAAAAATTTTAGTAATGGTCAAAAAGCTTTAAAATCAGCTATTTACATTAAGTCTGCAAGCCATGAATCTTGGGTAGTAAAGTGATGCGGGGTACCAGCTAACGATAAGCCAATCAAGTGACTCAACACGCCTAGTCCTATCCACAGGTCCTATACATTTGATTTCTAAAAAGCATTCCTGTTTACTTAGAACATTTAACACGGGACCTGCCAAAGCACGACTCTTAGTACTGAAATTATTCTGCCGTTTTCCACGGGAGGGGAGGTAAACACGCACAGCACACATTTACTCATTCACGCACACTCCTGCGAAAAACTGATATGTCAGACTAAATCAAAAACTGCAACACAAACACAAAACGCGCACACAAGCAAAAAAATTGTTCATGTACTTCGGCAGAGGGGGATAAGTGCGCTTGCCTGTCCCATGTTTAGAAAATAAAAATAGAAAACTTGAATACGTTACATTCAAATTAATAAAACAAAAATCTGAAATTTAATAACCTCGACAGTGACTTTGGAACTAAACCTAGTTATCGCGTATAACGATTAAGTTTTTAACTTATCTCTTAGTTTATACAAATGCAACTTATTTTCGCAACACATTTGCCACCAAAGATTTACAAATGTTGCGTCACAAATGTCGTTGACAAACTATAACTTTTATTTGATAAATAGGCGTCGCTATTGTCTTTTTGGTTCAATACAATGGAATGTATTGTTGGGAAATAGTGTATTGAAATGTCAATAGATAAGTAGGATTAATTTTGGTTACGTATGAATTTAATGGAAAACGCGGAGCTTTATGAAATTGATAAAATTAAATAAGTAACAGAGAGACTGATATAACTGGTTTTGATACTGAAATCTCTGTTCATGTTAATTATATTTATAGCACACCGTGCGTAAAATTACCACTTTACGCACGCCGCGCTTGCGTAAAGTCGGCATTTTCCGCACTTTTGCTATAAAATATTATACGATATGTACTATTATTCCTTATTCGAATGAAACTGAATCTCTTGTTTGGGAGCGTCAACTTTTTAAATATTATATTTTTGTGTTTTTATAATTCCTTTACATGAATTAGCAAACATGTCTCATAGTAAGTATGTCATCGCAATGTTTGATCAAATTTTGCCTTCCAATCTCGTTGCTAAGTCTAAACTTAACTTTGTTTGGGTACAATGAACAAAATGTTGCAGTATTAACTCATCAACTTCGAACATTCCAGAATAAGCTACGAAATTATTTATTAATACGACCATTTTACTATTTAAATGAATTTTATAATAATATTATTGAATCTTAATCGTATTTAGTTTCACCGTGCTTCAATCTTTTTTTTTATTTCACAATGTACTACAATTTTACTATTTCAACTTTAACATTTTATTCTAGTTATTCAATTTTCTATCGTTTTGTTATTTTTTGAAATAAGTTTTTTGTAAAACTTCAACTATTTATTTTTATCTTTGTGATTTTTGTACCTACACTGATTTGTATACCATGTTTGGTTTATAATGCAAATAAATTTGATTTGATTTGATTTGATTCCAAAGTACCACTTTTAATAACTAATTTAATTTCTAATTTCAATAGCTGAAACGGGTTTACAAGGTTTTGGCATAGTCACTCGTCTCAGGTTACCGAGAAGTGATATTCAATGAATAAGTGCCCGCCAATCGGGTGACCAGTGATCATTAGCCGTAAGTTGCACTGTCATGGCATTTAGACGTTATTTATTATTACAAAGGTATGGAGACATAGATGGCTAGGCATTATGTATATATAATATTTTTATTCCTATATTTATCTATTTTATGCAGGTGTATAACTTTATTACATTTTAGTAGCCCAACCTAAATATTTTTTGGATGTGTTTCCCTTATTAGTATATATATATTATTTTAATTTTTTTTATTCTAAAGATAATATTGTAAAGATTAACTTTGACTTGTAGAAAGTATACTTTATGTATCTATTTTACAAAATAAATATTTTGATTTGATTTGAGACAAAGGGCCTTATTGTCTGACTTCAACATCCACCTTGGCTGGAAATGACATCAGCATCACACAATCACACATCATTTTTGTATTGAAGCTAGACAATAAGAGGGCAGTATGCGTTTCAACCTTATATCGACCAATCTTATTGATTTAGGCATTATATCTATTTATTGTTTATTTATCTATTAACTTAGGCATTATATTTATGTATGGCCTATTCAGTTTATTTATCAACTTATTTATTAATTGCATTATGTATAATAATATTCTTATTCCAATAAGTCTTTATTTTATGCATGTGTATATCTAACTTAGTAGCCCAACTTAAATATAGTTTCTTTATATATATTTCCCGTAAGTATCATATTTGTTTCATTATAAAATATTATTTTTATACAGATTAGGTTTGACATGTAAAACGTATACTTTATGTATCTATTTTACAAATAAACAATTTGAATCTTTGAGCCATGAACGGATCGACAGCGATCTAACTAACCTAATTCGGTGCACAAAGCAACATGCAACTTTGCAACGTTTTAACAATGCGCTAATATGGGTTAGTTACTACATTTATAGAGCTAAATGGTGTTAAAAAATACATCACCACGACATGAATTCCTAAGAGGGTGCCAGAGGTGTTTCCGAGTATGGATTGTGAAATAAAAGCCTCATTCCACACGAGGAATTATATTTCCACCACGTTTCACCGACGAATGTTACATCCCAGCGTGAGGGCAAGCCCTATTTGCCGTACTTCAGCCACAAATATAGACTGGAATTGAAGCTGCGGCCTCCGGATACTAGAGTACTAGACCACAGAGTTGGTCAATATGTAAAAATTGTGTTAAAATAGATTCTTAGTTATCTTATGATTATGACTTGAACTAGTTTAGTTGTAACAATTTTATAGCTCATCTAAGAAACAAACATGATCAAAGATGCAAATTATATGTATTTGAATAGGTGCATATCCGATTTCTTCGGCAATACTTATTAAAAATCGTTAACGCGTGTCGAGGTTGGCTTTTTACACATTAATTATATCGGTGCACTAAATTAAATCGAATATTCGATTAATGTGTACGTCTTCCGCTGTCAATTTATTGAATTTACGATGTGGAACATTTTAAATTAGTTGAAAATTTATAAAATGGCGCCTGGGTCTTATTAGTCTAATGACCAAGTTGACTTAGACGATACATGCTAATTATTTCCCGATTTGATGCGGAAAGCGAAGTTGTATTTTTCAACATAAATACGAGTAGCTGAGGAATATATCACTTGAAGCATATCATATCAACAGACCTTGGCTTGGCTCAAGCTGTGGAATATATTACACGAAGCATCTTACTAACATACCCTGGCCTGGGCTCTGGAATATTTCACTCAAAGCGGAATATTTCACTCAAAGCATAATACCAACAGACCTTGGCTTGGCTCAAGCTATGGAATATATTACACGAAGCATCTTACTAACAGACCCTGGCCTGGGCTCTGGAATATTTCACTCAAAGCATCATACCAACAAACCCTGGCCCGAGCTCTGAAATATGTCATTCGAAGCATTATACCAACAGACCCTGGCCTTAGCTGTAAAATATGTCACTTAAAGCATCATACCAATAGACCCTGGCTCAAGCTGTCAACTATATCATTCAAAGCATTATACCAACAGACCCTGGCCCAAGCTCTGAAATATATCATTCAAAGCATCATACCGACAGACCCTGGCCCGAGCTCTGGAATATGTCACACAAAGCATCATATCAACAGCAGGGAATATGTCATTCGAAGGTACAAATAAACCAACAGACTCTGGCCTAGAAACGATTAATTTATTAAAAGCCGAAAGGATGTTTGCTTTGAAGCAAAGGATTTGGTTTCAAAGAGGATCCAACAAAACATAAATGATGACCAGACCTTCGTGGTTATTTTTATGAAAACCCACAAATGCGCTACCGGACCTTAGCCAATTTCCCGGGAACTTAGCCAAATCACGATTTTTCTTACTACCCTGCGACATATAGAGAGACAAGAGAGATTAAAAAATCATACATGGAGCGCAAGTAGAAAGCAGAGTTCGTCCAGGCCGCTTTAGAAGAACATATATGAAGATTTTTCGACATTATATATTATGTACTAGGGTTAAGTCAATCACCCTATGATTCGACTGCTGTGTGTGAAAGAGATATTTCAAGAACACAGCAGATAGCGATCTATAGACTCTGCCTATACCCCCGGTAGACAGACGTGCGTTCATGTAGTTGGTGCATCTTGTCGGCAGTTCATAGAAGTTTGTTAGTGTTTTCATGGGGTAATTTTTAAGCGCTAATCACTCTTTTATGTTATTTTATTTTTCGTTTGCTAACGTTTATGCTATGTAAAAAATTAAAAACCTCAACTCACCAATTTTGGAGCTGCTGAAGACGATCAACGCATGAGTGTCATCCACCCACTTGATCTCGAACCCAGTGTCCTTATATTCACTGAACACTGACAGCAAATCGTTCGTCTTAAACTCACTAGGAAAGTCAAACACTTCGACCACATGCGCGAATGCCTCATCTATGGGGCCGTTGAAGAGTGCTTGGCCTCTTGTCTGATATTGTCCATAGTCGTTCTTTGCTTTAGATATATGCACTTTACCAACAGTGGCAGTAAGCTCTTCTAACAAAGAAGGGTCGAGACATTCTCCACTTTCATCAAAAACAGCGTCCCAGTCGTTTTCTTCACGTTTTAATGATACCCTAGCTTCTAGTTTTTGTTTTGGCTTTACTGGACTTAGAGTTTCCGGTTCTGTTAGATCAGAATTATCAAGTTGTGTGGTTTCAATCTGTTTTGATTCTTCAACGGGATCGGATATAACTAAAACATCGGAATCAAAGCTTTGTTTAATAATTCGTTTACTACTTCTATTGATTTCTTGAGACGCACGTTTTAATTCGTTTTGCTCGAAATCTTCATCCTTACTAAATTGTATATATCCGTTGTCTATAATAGCGTTTGTATTAGATTCAGGTACAGCCATGTTTAATTCGTTAGTCTCATTAGATCTCCAGTTTTGGTTGTCAGTACTATCCTCCTTATCGTCTTCTAATCTGTTATCTAATTCATTAAAATAAAAGTTCGGGTTGTATAATCCTAGTTGGCCATTGGCAAAATAGTCGCCTATGTAGAAATTGCTACCTATATCTGTAGTATTATCGTTATCCCTAAAATCTATTGCACTATCACTGTTTGGCACGGAAGGCACGTATTCGCTCCCTGAATCCGAGTCGCATATGCTTGGGGCGGTGTGAGATCTTTGATTCCTGAGATGAGGTGGGGTGTAAACGTTGCAAAAGGTCTTATCGATTGATTTCCTCGGAGTTCCTGGGAGGGACTTGTCCCGAGGGGACTTGGGAGGTTTGGCGTTGGGAGTGATGGAGGTTTGGCTTCTTTTTCGAGTATCGGGCGGTTTGTTCTCTTCTGAGGTCGAGTTTTCCGAAGACCTGAGTGCTCGGGGCACGTAGACGGCTCGGTCGGGCCGGCGGGGTTTCGTTGACGACCTGCCAGGAAAATAATATGTTAGAAATTATCTACACAATGAAGAAGAAAAGGAAAATATATATTATTCTATAGGTACACCAGGTACGAAAACTAAAAAAAATATTTCCTTGTTTGTTGGATATACATTTAAACAGTGATGTAAAATTTTCAACCTAGTTAAATGGACACTTAAAAGATTCAGGAAGCTTGTGCTTGGAACCATAATATAGGCATATGAAACAAAACGTACTTAACTTTTAAGAGCTTGTGTACATCATAAATACACTATAATGTTCCTATACAAAATACAGCTACATATCTATACAGGAAAAACAGACACAATTAGCGTTACAAGCGAAATAATCGAAAAGGCGAATACAAAATAGCAAATAAGATTAAATTTTACTATTATGAACTATATAATACTCTTGCAACCAAATGAACGGATACAATTACGATTTCTGTTGTAATATCAAATGTAGTAACTCCATGACACTTGGTATACAAACTGGTTGGCTACGTTAAATATTGCATCAAACTCATGCAATGTATGCTACAGAAATGTATTTTATAACTTGAATTATATTTAGCAATAAGTTGATTGCAAAGGATCTTGAAAAAACATTTTAGAGGACTCGGCAAGTGATAAGAAATAAGAAAGTTTTTGAAAAAATAACACATTTTTAATGTTTAATTACTTTTTCTTTGTATTCTGTTTAATTCTGTGTGTGTACAAAAAACTGCCAAATCATTCATTAATTTATTTTCATTTTAATTTTTATAAATAATAATATTTTATTTTATATTAAAACCCATATCAAGAACTTTTTATACAGAAGATGATAATTTAATGTTGACTTCCCAAACCTTTGTACATGAACATGCCCCTCCGTTAACTATTAATTAAACATACGAGTGGCTGCTTAGATCAATATTTTCTTTCTAATATCATTATTGCACAAAAAAGCAACATGTATTGAGAATTAATGCTAAGTTTTTGGAAAAAAAAAACTTTTTGAAGACGACAGAAGGTGCAAGAAAGCAACAGAAAATCTTTGGTTAAATAAAAGACACCTTCCTGAGGAGACAACCAAAAACGTGACTAAGTAAATTTTAGTCAGATCATAAAGTATACAGAAGATTCAAGTACGATTACTGTGATGCATAATCTTTGAAACATGTAACTTCAACAATCACCACTGTTACTGCTGCAATCTGTGAGTCAAGGTCTGCGAAATGAGCCAATAACGGCGAGATGAGTACATCCCAGGCGCACCTCGGTCACGTCAGCCGACGCAACAGAAAGGAGGTTAAGGCCGTTTAGTGACTGCACGCCGAATTCTTAACACGCGCCCCGAAGAGGTTGGCACACTTTCGATTTCAAAGAGCATTCTACTTTAGAAGGTAACAGTTACCTATAGTTACTATAGGTTGCGTTTTTGTAGTCGGTAAGTAGATGTTGGGTATGAGCTAATGTGGATGGAGTTGAGTTTTGTGCAAGTTTAAGATACAGTATTGTTCCAATTAATATAAACAACGAGTTATCGCATAGACAAATTTTCGTTATTGTTCATCCATGGTTATCGTCAGAAATAAATCCTAACTCTAAAAAATTTGCACTTTAAGCTTAATATTTCGCAAACGGATCCCTAAATCGAAAAATTGTTTTCACACACCCACAATGTTTTTGAACGGCCTATCCAACGATACCCCACACTATGGGATAGACGAGAAAAAAAAATCATCCCCAGTTTAGGTGTATGAGAGGTACTCTTAAAATTTTTTTTTTCAAGATTTTATTTTATCATTTTGTTGGCGTAATTAATATTTATATCCATACCAAATTACAGCTTTCTAGTACTAATAGTCTCTGCGCTAAGCCGCGGACAGACGGACATGGCGAAACTATAAGGGTTCCTTATCGGTCTACGGAACCCTAAAAATGGTCTTCACACACTTGCAATATTTTTAAACGACCTATCCCGAGACTATTAAATCTTTGGCATCATGATTATCCTGAATTTGGCTTCTTTCTTCTCACCACCACGCGATTAGTGTATTTTAAGTAAAGGAAATCGTCTTACTGGTACTTTATTTAGAGATCTCAGTATTTAAAATAATATCTTTAGCGATCATACTAACACACCCTTATAGGATTCTTGCCTTTGCTTCTACACCCGGTATTTATCGCCTTTGGGCTCTTTTTGTGATTGTTACCAACCAACCAGTGATAGTTGCTTCGACCTTGAAAGTACAGCGAGTTCCTACAGTGGTGGATACAGAACACAACAATCACCCACCATGGTGAAGTGAAACACTTGTGAAGACACAGACAGTGTTGCCATTCATCTGAGAAATAATGTTGGACACTTTGGACAGTGCCCAAATCTCTACAAATTAGTTTTATCTAAAAGCAACCTTAAGAACTTTTTATGATTCCATTTGATTAGACCATCATTGTAACAAAATATTCCATTCGAGTTTTAGTTCTATTGAGATGTTGATAGCTTTAATATTATTTTTATCGTTTTAAAAACTTGATGTTGTTTCGTAGGTATTTTTTAAATATGGGCACAATTTATTTGTTTCCAGTCTCCCGAATTATTGCATATCATGCAATAATTCAAAACTACAGTAGGTTGGAATGACGAGCTAGCTAGGTGTCCTCGGTACAAAATGCACATCTTAATATTGTTTTCCTTACTTTTGATTAAAAAGTATGCAATAAATGTGTTTTAAAGCAACTGCGGAAATAGTTTATTAATAATAAAATCTTCACAAAAAAATTACGTACTTTAATGTATTACATTTTGTTTGCATTGCATTAACAAACTTAAAAGCGTGTTTACAATTTTAATGTAATGCAGCTAAAATGTAACGCATAAAATTTAATAATTTTCATGTGATCACCTAACTATTAACAAGCAGTTTGCGCGAATTGCTATAAAACGCATTTATTGCATACTTTTTATTCAAAAGTAAGGAAAAGAATATTATGATGTGCATTTTGCACCGAGCTCCTCCGTTACCACCTTAATGGAGTCAGTGTGGCCCTTAGACTAAAAAGTTTCTCGGTACCTCTGCCTTAAACTATTACTTCGTACGTTTGTTCTGAAAAATTATAATGCAATAGCCATTTGATTTTAACTAAACGCGGCATCAACGAGTATTCAACTCTACTGAGTACAAAAAGCTTTAAATCAGGCCCATTCAATTATATATATACAGCTTCTTATGCAAATCTTCAATATTCTAAGATGCATGTGCAAATTGCATCATCACGGTGTAGATGTTTCCGCGGCTTTAGCACCAACCTAACTACATATTTGAGCCTTACATATGGCATAGAAGCTTTTCGAAATAGTAAAGATGTTAGTTAGTTTACATAACGAATAAAAAAATACCGGACAAGTGCGAATTGGACTCGCCCACCGAGGATTCCGTTAAAGACTATATTTTTTATGATTTAACTAGCTTTTGCCCGCGGCTCCGCCCGCGGTATTCGGTTTAACGACATGCTTTTTTCCGGGATAAAAGGTAGCCTATGTGTTAAGTTAGGATATAAGCTATACCCATTCTAAATTTCATCCAAATCCGTCTAGCCGTTTCAGCGTGAAAGAGTTACAAACATACACACACAAACTTTCGAATTTATAATATTATATCATTTATTATGATATAATAACAAATGTATAGTTGTCAGATTTTCCCTACAATTGCTTGCCAAATTTCATAGTTCCAGCTCAACGGAAAATACCCTATAAATTTTTATAGAGTGTTGAAATATACGTTTTTTGCGGCATAAACGGCCGTATATTTTTTTACGTTAACTCAGAAGTTTTATCTTTTTACAGCTTCAAGGGACTGTAGACCTGAGCATATGGTTTTAATTTTAACTCGATACCCTCCACCCGTACCCGAGATAAAGGGTCTTGACTTGACAGACAGACGGGCAACAAAGTGATCCTATAAAGGCTCCGTTTTTTAACCCTAAAAACCTTAAAAAGTTTTGATTCCAGTCATCATCAATAGGTTTGTTATTTGCCTAGTCTGTTTTCTGTAACGCTTTAAGAGTGGACATTTTGATAAAGTGGACTTTATGCGACCGAAGGCTCTTTCTTCCCTATTTTCTGACTTCATTTACACGTTTACTACTTAGTCGCGGAGCAATGATTTATCCCCTATAACCTTTCCTAATAATTTCTTTAGAATGGTGAAACAGCATCGAAATAATTGATTCTTAAGTTATATGTGGACTTACAGAAAGAAGCCCGTATCGTCAAAACTACACCTACAAAGACATTGTGCAGGTTTGCTTACTATGCAAGTAAGTGAGATCGGTCATAAAGGGCAGCTCCAGAAACGATATAGCTACAGAAAACTTACGAGACTAACCCTTATTTTTGGAGGATTTTGGTTCTGCATTTACAGATTTTAAAGAAAAAGTACAGGAATCGGCAAAATCACCAAAACATATTATCTTATTCCATTTTATTACTAATTTTGAACATAAATCTATACGGGGTCAACAAGTCCTACTCAACTTTCCACTATTTCTATGAAGTTCTCTTTAATTTTGAAGTTTTCGTCGCACATCGATGTCACATTGTTTTCATAGACAGATAGATGCCTAAGAAACTATTAATAGCTCAAGTACTGGAGTTTATTCAATTATTATATTACTAGCTTTTCGCCGGCGACTCCGCCCGCGTTTATTCACCCTCTGCCCCGTTTTCGGCTGGAGCGTTATTTTATCAACACCTCTTATAGCCTATACGATACGTGGACCAGGGTCACTATGATGATGATAAAAATCGGTCAAGTGCGAATAGGACTCGCGCCTGAGGGTTCCGTACCATTCAAATAAGTTAAATGATTATAATAAATACCTACAAAATGTATCTAAACAAAACTGCAAAATTAAGGTGGTCGACTATTACTACTTAGCTGTGATAGTTTTATCTTTAACTTCGTCATCTGCCGTGAATTTTTTCACATATCCAAAAACAACCGTTTAGCTGGCAGCGGACATAATGACTCTAACAAAAATGAGCACTTTAATCCCACTGATATTATAAATGCGAAAGTTTGGATGTATGGATGAATGGATGGATGTTTGTTACTCTTTCACGCCGTAACTGCTGAATCGATTGGGCTGAAATTTTACATTAATGTAGTTCTAGACCTGGAATAGGACATAGGCTACTTTTTATCCCATAAATCAGTTCCCATGGGATGAAAATGAGCTTTCAAGTTTCTATAGAAAAGTTAAGTGTCACCCTTTCACGCCATGCTTACGAAACCGATTAGGCTGAAATTTTCCATAAATGTAGGTAGTTCTAGACTTTGAATAGGACAAAAACTACATTTTCCCTTTGTTCCCATGGAAAAACTATAAAAGAGCAACACAAAATGGGAAACAGAGGCGCATAACACAAACATTTCACCAACTGTGTTTACTGTAGGTAAACAGTCCGAATAATATTGGCTGATTTTATAGGAGTACACAAAAACTAATTCAACGCGGGTGAAACCGCGGGCAAAAGCTGGTGCTTAATATTTAGCTAACAGATACCTGAATAGAAAAATGATGTTCACATATCCGCAATATACCTATTTGAAAGATCTATCCAACGACCGACACCCAAGACCAGGGTATAGACAAAAAAAAAATCATCTCCACTTTACGTGTACCTGTCGTGGTTTTTTATCACATATCCAAAAATAACCGTTTAGTTGTCAGAGGGAACACTTGACTCTTGTAAAACACTCGAAAAATTTGTTCTTTAATGCTTAATACTTCGCAAACGGACCCCTGAATCGAAAAATTACTGTCGTCAAGAAGAAAAGACAATGCGAGATCTTTTTTCGTACAGAAAAGAAAATAAGAAAGGATATAGCGCTTGGTAGAGTTGAAAGCTGAGATATAAAAACATTCTTTAAGTTGGAATAATATGTCTTAGACTCAGCTATGAAAGAATTGAGTAAATACAATGAATCTTAAATCTTATAGACTTAATCGTCCACGCAATAGGTGCGATTGGTTGGTCGCGCATCAACGTATTGGTATTTGCTGGAACCCGTTGACATTTTCAGAAAGGTTGTAGTTGCATAAAGCCAAGCCAATTTGAGTAATAGTGTAAGTTACAATATATCCGGGAAATATACGTACAAAATAAATATATATTTTATTATTACCAATTGATCTCTCTTTATTTTAAGGTATTTTATATAAACCATTTAAGGCTATATAATTTTATGCCACTATTATTTTGCATGACCTTTGTTTTATTGTGTAACTCACATAATATTTATGCCCATTTGTATTTATTAGTCAATTGTTATTTATATTTAACAGTTCTTATTTGACGTAAAAATATGATGTACCTATTATTTCCATGTACTGTAAGTGTGACAAACAAAGTTACCAACTCTATCTACTATACCGGCAGCTCAAAGGACGGCTTTCATCTTGGATGCAGATGCAGATGGATGATGCAGCCTCTCCAAATCACTGGGGGAATCGTTGACCAGGTGCAGAAGTTCACCTATTTAGGCGGTATTGCAGATTTGGACATTTAAACCAGCATCAACAATGCAAGTGCCGCTTTTGCCCCAACTGAGACTTGTGTTTGGAGTTCCTACAAGAACCACTGGTCGCACGCACTAAACAGAGGCTTTTTGAGTCGAACTTGGAGTTAGTCTTGATTTACGGATGCGAGACATGGTTCGTCAGAAAGGATATATCCCCACAGGCTTCGAGTGTTTGTCAACAACTGCCTGACGAATACTTGGGATTTTCTGGCCCCGAACCATAACCAAGGCAGTACTTTGGAGACTGACGAAGCAAAGGCGGGACGGAGACGAAGAAATATGTTTGAGAAAATGGGCCTGGTTTGATCCCATGTTGGCCTGACACATATCCTTCTAAGCAGGCTTAGTATCTGTCTTAGAGTGGGGCGCCCGAGATAAACGTGACGTCGTAGTTTAGTGGCAATGGAAGAGAAGATCGTGGGACACACTGAGGGGGGAGGACCTCGAGGCCGCGGCGGCGCATGATCGTCCCAACTAGAGGGAAGCTGTATTGAGCAGGGTTGGCACTGTTTTAAAACTTTGTTTCAAATGAGACTTGAGAGCGATGAGAGAGAGAGAGAGAGAGAGGGTGTGTTTGTGTGTGTGCGTTTGGGTTTTTGGGTTAGCAGAGGACTCGCATAAAATTGATTTCATGACTAGGATATACATGTTATACATAGACTGCAATAATTAGGCCTGTTTGTGTGATAATATGATAAGAAAATAAAAATTGTGACAGGGCGTAAAAATGATCCGTTTTGGCGGCATTTCCGTGCTTTTAGTTCTGTAAGTGGTGCACAGAGACAGGATTCTTCTACTCTGCGAAGGCTACAAGAAGTTACAAGTAAATCGGCGCGGCGGCCCGACCGGGCGGGTTATTCAGTACGTTAAAAAGGGATAGAGTTACGCGATTGAAAGAGGAGCGCAGAGAGGTGCCTCGAGGTGGATAGAATTGTAGCCACGCAGCGCCCTGCAAGCTGAATTGCACTTTATTGCCGCGTGGCGAGAGTAGCTTTGAATTCAGGTGTCTTTGAAAAGTGAACCTTCTGTAGTACTATTTATTCTGTGACTGAGAGTAAAGTGCAAATACTTGGTACTAGGGCTAATGTCCTGGATGAAAGCATACCTTAGAAACATTGATTTAATTATATTTTTTTGTTTTTCTATCATTTATCATAAATTACTATAATGTGAAAATGTGTAGGTATGGTATGGGTCAGTTTTCCTTCGACATTCTTGGAGGAACGTGGGAACAACCCCTTATATGAACTGAATATATGAACTAATATATAATATATGATACATATTGGCCATAAAAATATTCTTGAATAAAATTATATATTTATACCTACTAAAGTGTAAAATTGTGTAAACAATACTCAATATTAGTACACTGAAAAAAAAAGTTAATTGAACAAGATCTTGTTAACCGTAAACAACATCTTAACTCCACAATAAGAGCGCAACAAGATGTCAGTTTTCTGTACTGAACTTGTTTACTTGATCATAAAAACATTGGAAACAACCAACAATTTAGTTAATATAGTTTCAAAGTATTTGTTTACTTGAAATTTGTTTCTAATTGCTCTTTTATAGTTTGTAATGCACTCGCATAATATTTTTAAGCTGGTTACTCGAACCACCAGACACCCTCTGTGTTGGAAAAAAATAGCTGTAGTCAAATCAAACTTGTTTCGTGATTTATGATGATTATAAAGCATGACAATACTGAAACAATTCAGTTATCAGCGAAGTAACATTGGAATTCCATATTTCACAAAACCAGGCCTTGGTTTGGTATCCTAAACAAAAGTAAATAAATACGTAACAAAGGATCATTAGGTAGTAGGTACCCATTACACCAAGACACAGTATACAATGCGGTAACAAACTTTAAGATTTAACAGGTTAGATAAAAAAATTACAAAGTTTAAAAAAATATTAAACAGGTAGGTATGTCATGCAGTGGCGTGCAAAGAACATCTTGCTAGAAAAGCAATGAAAAGGTCAAGTTTGATGATAAAAATGACCAAATTGTTTTTTTTTTAATGAAATACTGATATTTCAAAGTGACGTTAAATATATTTTTTATTTTCTCATTGAATTTCCAGGAAAAAGTTATATGCACGCCACTGATGTCATGGGCTGTTTTCAACTTTAAACTAGACATGTGTTTTAGTAACATTTTATCAAGAAAGAATACATACAACAACAGAAACTCACTCTGTATCAACCTCGTATTCCGTCAAGGCCGACATATACGCCTTATCAATCCAAATTCAACCTTATCACTTAAATAACACGATCACAACACAAATCACAATTCAATTAGAAGGGCGCGAGTATGTCCGCTCGCGTCAAAATCTCGAACGCGAATGACTAAGGAAATGTTTTGGTACCTTATCTTCTCCTGAGGCCGCGCCCGGCGTTGCGCTTGCGCCGCCTTGGTGCATTCTCCGTCGCCGTCTGCGCAACACAATGTTACATCAATCTTAATGGATGTGAGCTAGGTTTAGTTTAGATGGGAGTGATGGGAACGACTGTCGGGTCACGAGTAAGGTCTTACGGTTAAGTAAGATTAGTTCTAAATAAAGGTAGTTTCACTGTTTGTATGCTGACATTACATGATGCTGAAAACTAAGCATATGATATAGTGCCAACCCACACCCAAAGTTACTATTTTAGAATTACTCTCGCTCGATAGAAGTAGCGAAATATCTGCATTTTATAAGACAAAGAGGCTGCTAGATAACACCTATGCATTATCAATAAATCACCCATCACCCATGCATTAACTACAGGACCTACACCAATAAGCTCAATACAATGTTTAAGAATAAAGACGAGATTTTTATCTACGTTAACAAATCAGAAATTTTAAATCTAAGCAAAATTAATTGTAAATAAAAACTTATCAATATACAAACTAATTCAATCACTAAATCACGAAACGAAATAAACACTTGATTTAAGTCATCGCTGTCACTGGGCAACTGACGGCATAATACAATAAATCATAATGGTAAAAACAAATCTATCCCTCACTGTAACGCAAAAAAAACGATACTGCAATAATTTATTATCATTCTAAAATATGTATTATATGTATGCAGTATTTACACAATACTCAACGAAAAAAAAACAAAACTAGTTATAGCAAGTTGTTGTTTTGAAGAATTCAGCTAGATTACAACATTACTCTAATTAATGGGCCATACTTTAACTTTACTGTCAAATTATATAATTTTACTTTCATAATCCATATTATACGTATAGTTGTTCTTCGTCTTGAAATTTCTTCACTGCTTAGTGACTAAGTATTAGTTATTTCAATTAAGATGATGGCTACGTCAAATTTGACTGAAAGTTTTTTTTATATTGATGATTAACATCAAAATAACACTGATTTTGAACTAAGTTCCACAGAAGTAAACTCGATCTAATTTACAAAATGCAAAGTTATTAATTAATTAAATTAAGTAACTCATCACATAATGATGTGCTAGAAAGGGCTGCACGTTTCGATACTTAAGTTAAAAATATTTTAATAACAATTAACGTAAGGACCGTATAATTTTGTACTAAAATGTTAATGAATAGATAATATCTATTGTTATTTTTCTTTTGGCATAATTCACATAAATCATAAGATTATTTCCGCAGTTTTGCTCGTGTTAGCAGAATTGAAATTACAACACATTTGAATTATATTTAAATAAATTGCTTTCATTCTACTTTTAGTGTTGGTTGGCCAATAGCGGTAGCCAGGGTAACGATTTGTATAGCTAAATAGCTACTCTATTTGATTTCTTTAAAACTTGCAATTTTTGGGACTTGCTGATTTGGTAATCATCCTCAATAAAAAAATTACTCTTATTCTAATAGTACCACTGTTTATTTTGAGTTTTGATTGATTTTTCGTTAACAAAGTTCGATTTGAATTTTCATGTTAAAAACAACACATGTGAGTATTTGCAACATACAAGCAAAATGGTCCTGTCTTTATTATCGGTACGTTTACTAAACGTCGGTCTAGATGTAATCATAACTATCATAAGCATAACATTTCTTTGAATAGAGTTTCGAATACACCAAGGAACCTACGTTTTTATACGACAAGACCAGCCTATAAGACTAGATTCAAGGAAGCCTACAAAATTAAGGCACACGGAAGGGCTGCATTCTAGTCTAGATTCAGTTCTTGCCTAAGAAACTGTTGCTTATGTCACAATGCAGTCAAGCAATACTACAAAAAAACTTCAATTGCAGCACGCAAAGGCGCAGGCTGAAGCATGTTTATGTAAGCTACTACCGGCCGGGAGAAAAACTGGATATTTGTGCTAAGCCAAGTCGGGAATGTCTTTTTTCTTAAACTCTATCGATCTAAGATTCTGATGAAAACAACTAGGTACCATTAACTTAGCAAATAGATAGTTCACAAAAGGATTTGAAAGTAATGAAACTAAAACATGTAAATATGAATAACAAAATGCTGGGCATAACATAGCAAAGTAGGTGGATCACATGTTCAAGAGCCAGATATCATATGCAATCACAAGCGACACTTCAAGGGAGATGGGGGCCTCATTATCTAACCTCAACATCTATCCCTTTCACAGGTATCGTGATTGGCTACAAATGATGTATGACGCCATTTCTAGCCAATAACGATATCTTTGAAAACGACAGCGATAGATATTGGAGTTAGATAGTATTAGTATAAATAATTATTCATTTGAAATTTTTGACATCTGTCAAATAATATTCACCTGTAATTTTTGACATTTGTCAAAAAATAAGTATTGAAAATAATTCATCTGTCATTTGTGACATCTGTAAGAAAATCGGTATGAAAAGAAACAACTGTTATTTTTGGTATCTGTAACAAAATCTGTGCAGAAAATCATTCATCTGTCAAAAAACCCGAGATTTTGAAATTTTAATCCATTCCTATTGAAACTGGATCCACTGAGAAAATAACTCCTCAGGCCCAAAATGTTGAATTCCTAAAATGTTGAATTTAAATTTTCACAGATTTTTTTATCAGATGTCAAGGTAACAGATGATTTATTTTCAATGGAGCTACCGAGAATGATCGCCTTAAAAACGGAAAAATGTTCAGTTAAAATACTGGGTATAAATAGACTGCTATTTTTAAATAAAACCGCGTTAAATTTTTAATTAAAGTAGTAATTACCACAGTGAACAACATTCCAATAGAAACACAACCGCGCGAATGAAAAAGAAATTGGACCTGCCCATACAAAACTTACAGTAGGTTCTTAAAGTTAGTATGGAGAGAACAACTTTGTTCTTTTATATTATGTTTCTATAGCCGCGATGACGCCATCCGATTTATCGATATCCTAACTAGGATAGGATTGGACTACGGACAGCTAGTGTAATGGCATTTAGCACTTTAAAACAATCGATATATGAGGTGACTTTTATTTATGCAGCCAAATTCATACTGTGGGCTTGGTAAGTGATCAGTATGAAGAATCGATAATACTTTTTTTCTAATATAACAAAATTAAATATTGATCTCCCATACTAGTTAACTCGGGGCTGGGCTTGCGTTTGTAGGTTAAGGGAAAACAATAATTTTCGAATTTCTTAAAAGGGTCATCGAACCTTGCTACCGACTACTTACCGAGTCTTCAGTATGAATATGGCTGCATAAATAAAAGTCACTTATTTAAGTGACAATTTTAAAGTGACAAATTTACAAAATTTATGAAAACAGGTTGGTAGGCATGAGTTTAGATAAAATAGTGTATAACTAGGAATTAAAAGACTAGTGTTCTATTAAAAAACTCGCCTTCGCGCTTCGGCTCGCCTTTTAAGTAACCTTTTTATGTACCAGTTTCATAAACTACTATTATATCAATGAAAAAAAAAATTCGATGTAAAGTAGTCTATTAGCGATACTCAATCACATAAAAAATAAACACTTTAGATTTTAGGACATTATATACGTTGAAAAAAATGCTATGAATATTTAATGAGTATACTGTTACAATACATCTAAAAAGTCATGAAATTTAATTAAGGCAATATTGCTGTCGTGCACATGGCCACCCTAGATAGCGTGACAAAAACGACTTTAATACTTGCATTTTAAATGTTTCCTGTCAATATTTTTCATATATTTTGGTTCATCCACCCTACAGTCCTGACCTGGCTCCCAGTGATTATTATCTCTTTCCAAAAATGAAAAAAGAACTTCGGGGGAAGAAGTTCTCAAGCGATGAAGAAGTGAAGGAAGCAGTTTCAGCTTATTTTTCAGACAAAGAAAAACATTTTTTTTCGAGGGTATACATAAGCTAATTGAAAGATGTGAAAAATGTATTAGGGTTGCAGGTGAATTTATTGAAAAGGAAAAATAAACTTGTATTTTTATTTCCACGTCTTACCCCCGATTCCGCGAACTTAAAAACGCCCCCTCGTACAATCCATTATCCTGAAAATGAAGTTTGTGCCTCACGTGTTCACTTCACGTGCCTTGTGTTCGTAGGGCGCACACTGCGCTCATGAACAAAAGTGTATACTGTATGGGCCCTTTAATACATAAGAAAATTCCTAAGTACATCCGAGACTTAGATGTAAATTAATTTAAAAATAAAACTAAAACAATATTGCTGGATAAATGTTGTTATACCATCGAAGAATTTCTTGTAGACAAAATAATTTGACACTGTACGCTGAAAGTATATTTATAAGGGTACGTTCAAGGAGACGCGACGCGTCGGGCGGCACGGTGCGCGAAGCGGGCTGCGTGGCGTCAAGCGTTTTCTCCGTTTATGGAGAGGCAGCGCGTGTCGCTGCCCGCCGCAGTTGACGCGTAAAAACAAACATATGGTAACTAGAAGTTTCGTTTATGAACGAGCGGGGCATACGGAATAGCGGTTTACGCCGCTGCATCCGCCGCTACAATTCAAATAAACACCGTGAAAAAACGCTTCTCCTTGAACGTTCCATACATCGGTGTATGTTTGTGTTTCCGGCGCGGCGGCCCGCTTAGCGCACCGCGTCTCCTTGTTCGTCGCCTGTTTTATGCATAGCATTACTTCATTAATACATTATATTTTACACTTGACTTTAGAATTTATAAACATATTTTTTTATACTTGACATTTTTTTGTATATACAATGAGTATAATGTGTATTAATTTCCATCAAGTGCCAACAATCACAAGCATCAACTATATATACAATGACTAATTGATATTCACTGTAGAAATTGGAACTAAGTTTGTAGGTATTATTTATTGATTGATTATTAAGTGTTTTAATTTAATTAGTCCGACTAAATATCTGCCACGGGCACACGCCACCTCCCTGATATTTGTATGCCGTTATTAGGTTAAAACGTGATAGATCTTACCTCTTTATTTATCATCTTTTATATACTCATGTTTTTACAAATAAATTTCTTTGTCTTTGTCACGAAAATATACGAAATAAAACCTGATGTCTATGGTTTTTGGATAGAGCGTGGAAAACACTGCTTTTAAATAACTGTGAAGCATACATCTTCATATTCTCCATAAATAACTCCATAACAGCTTCTTGAGGCGACATACACAACCTCATTCCACGCGACAAGGAAATGCACAACCCGGTAACCGGTAACCGGTTATACCGATATCCCTATCACATGTCTGTCACTGCCCATTGGGCTCACATTGGATCAACTTGGACATTTAACTTCCTGTTTATTTACAAACTCGACTGCATATTTTACTGCTTACAGTTAAAGACTATTTTTGCTTATATTAAGTGCGCTTATAAGTTTGTAAGCATTATTCAGTTTAGCTAAAGGTAATTTCCTAAGAGTAGTTTATGTTATGATATGATACATGATGTCTTCTAGAAAATGGTTTATACAAATAATTTTTGTACAACATTAAAGGGGCAAAAGTAGAAGAGTACCTACTCAGTTTAACTTTAATATGGTTTACAATTTATTCACCAAATATTTTATAAATTGTTCTATCCTGTAATGAGCTATCCTTTTTCCTCTTAACTGGGAGCGATCTTTTCCGTGAATGGTCCCGGTTAATATGACCAGATAGTATTTAATTGGGCCCCATCCCTTATTGTTTTAGAAAATAAAGTTTCAGTGAGAAATGGGTACGAATTTTTGACTTACAGTTGACATTCGTTACACTTCATCGGGGATAACGCAGTAACGATTTGTATGTTTTTTTATAGAAAAGAACGCAACTGTAGGGCTACGAGAGTAATTGAAATCAGATACTGCTTCCTGCAAGCTGCATTCAGCTAATAGAACTAGGGCTTTGCAGTTTGGTCCAAGGCAGAGCGTCTAGCGGCGCATTTGAAGAAGTAGAATAACTATAACGAAGGCTGTTTAATGACTGCTCCCGCCCCTTTGGTGCTCCGCAAGTCAGACACTGCTTCCTGCATTTACTCGTACCAAGAGAACTAGGGCTTTGTAGTTTGGCCCAAGATAGAGGGTCTAGCAACGTGTCTAGGGAAGCAGAATAGCTATAAAGAAGGTTATTCAGTCCAGTCCAGCCCTAAAGGTTTCCAAGAGTCAATCAAGTCAGACACTGATTCCTGCAATATGAATTCAGCGAAAAGAACTTAGGTTTTGTGGTTTGGTCTAAGGAAAAGAAGAAGGCTGACAGATCCACAAGGTCCAGCCCTATGTATTTTGATAATATTATCCTCAATCCTCTTTCCAGGCATTGCCAGAGTTGAAATGCTAGGCCAATTAATATATTAATATTGTATGGGTCCATAGAAGTAAGATTTTTGTATAATAGGCTAAGCTTTTTTTCAATGAATAAATGAATTATTATTATTAATTCTTTGACCAAGGTATGTACCAGCCCTGGGGTCTTCGAAAACGTCAACCGCATAGCTGTCGCGCTCCCGGTCCTGACGGCCCGAGGGTTTCAACGTCGAAAGGCGTCAATATGTACCAGAGCCGATGGTTGCACGCTTGCGTCACTTCATCTCCTCGGCAGACGCTGCCTCCACCACGGCCTGTAGGCGGTCGCCTGTAAGTGAGACGGAACACAAGTTGCGTTCCACACTAAAGACTTCCTGTTCTTCCAGGGTATCAACGACATCCCGTCGGGTCTCCTACCATCGTCGCGAGACAGGCCATCAAGAGACCTACTGATGATGTCGTTGGGCAGCTAGCACTGCGCTAGCCATGGTGACCGAGGTGGTCAACTCTATCCCCGCGAAGACACCGATGTCCCTTATTCAAATTGAGACCAGTCAAATGGCTAGTGAGAAAGTGTTGCGGTCCAGCAAGGTACCAATATTAAACTGTGCTATCGTGTTTAGCCAATACCCCGACTCTGGCTCATTAGAGGCTGATTAGGAGACTAACCAGCGAAACACACGTCTATCTAGTCACTGTTTGTCAATATGCGAGAGAGCAAGTATGATAGAATACAATGTAGTGCTGCGTGCTAGCTACCCCGGTCTGCGGCGTTTGTCGCGGTGTTTAAGTGCACAAGCCAATAATTACATCCGAAATGAATTACCAATCTCGATATGCTCACTTAAAAGTATATGATTCAGGCCACATCTTTCCGGCCACCTGCCAGCTGCCACTTCGTATCAACCTCCCAAGTCTTGTAACCTGCACCACAGCCAAGTTGCAGTAAAGCCGTGCCACTTTCACTTCCAAGCGTCCCACATTCAGCGGCCTCGCCACGATCACTCCACTTAATCAGTTGTGTACTGTTGCATCATTTCTGGATTATGTCATTGGAATCTCGCGCCTATTGCCGGGCATTTGGGACGGTGTTTTTGGGAAATAATAGATTATGTCGGTCGGTAACTAGTTATTGTTTTTGCGTAAGGTAATCCTTAGGTCTTGGAGCTGTCAGTTAAGTGAGGCTTAAGTAGTAGGTATAATCGCAGGTTGATTGACGACCTAACTTAAGTAATGCTCGTCCTGAAATGAAATGAACGATGATTTATTTTTGCAATGTAGGTACATATATACACTTATCGCACGTTAGAACCGATTAATAATCGATGTACACACATTTATTTTTAAGCATCTTTTCGCATCGCTTGACGGAAAACGTCGATAAGCGCCGAGCGCGCTCGCCCTGAAACTGGGAGAGTGACAGTAGGCGAGCCGTTTATCAGTATTTCCAGGAACTTCCGAAAAATCTAACGACTGATAGTACGCAGCTGCCTTTAACCACTCCCCCGGTACGGCTACTCATGACGCCATCCTGGAATAAGACAAGTCTCTTGGTGGCGTGGTTTCGTCATGAGGGTGGTGACAACCTACGGCCAAAGCCTACCCCAGAGCCACACGCTACCTGACTACTTAGTTTAGGTTATAGTGGACCGCCAATAGCAACTCCAAATTGTTGAAAGGAGGTCCTCTGTAACTTAAACTCTTACATACACTCTAGTATGAGTTCAAGTAATCACTATCTCACTTAAGGCACCGCTGATGTTATTGACAAACGTCAACTAGTAAAGAGGTCATACGTCGTCGCTGCAGATGGTGTAAGATCCAATGACCTTATGACCCTCAACACTACAGGGACATAGATTGTTGCCATACCTTTTTATAATCCCTTAGTATCCGTTTACGAGATCCATGAGAAGGAATAGAGTGATAGTGTTATTTTAGATGACGTTTGCCACAAGCCATAAAAACACAATATATAAGGTGACTTTAATTTATGCAGCCAAATTCTTACTGAAAACTCGGTTAGTGCTCAGTGACAAGGTTCGATGACCCTTTTTGTGATATTCGTAAATTATTCTTTTCGCGTTCCTTACAAACGCAAGGCCAGCCCCGACTCAATTACTATGGGACCTCAAGATTTAATTTTGCTAAATCAGCAAAAAGTGTTATCGATCCGTGTTACTGATCACTTACCAAGCCTTCAGTATAAGTTTGGCTGCATAAATTAAAGTTTAATTTTGCTAAATCAGCAAAAAGTGTTATCGATCCGTGTTACTGATCACTTACCAAGCCTTCAGTATAAGTTTGGCTGCATAAATTAAAGTCACCTTATATATATTATAATTATAACCTAGATTTTGAAGTCCAAAATGCGAGTTGGAAATGATAAGTTACAATGAGCCGTTACAACAATATTTAAATTTTGAAAACATTTTAGGAGCCATTAGAAAAGATAATTTCGCCATTACTGACGATGAGTATAATGAGTAACACAATAGAAGCCAGAAATTAGAAAACTTATGTTGATGAACCCATTTACAAAGCCACGAATTTTTATTTTTATTTTAGGCAAATTTCAATACTTACCACTTCTCTTCTAGTTGACACAAATTAGGCTAGAGACCGATACAAAACAGAATGGTCTAAGCCAGACAACAATCCATACAATAAAGACGATGCCCACATGCGTTTTGGCAATGTTGTCGCTGTACGACATAGTATGGAAGCAAACCCGATTATGGATTATTTTGCCTATGAAATAAAGTCGAATTTGTATAAAGATTGTAACTAAAGCGTAAAAACAAAGCAAATGAACGCAGACGCTTGTTATGTCATTTTAAACGGAACATATTATAATAGTGGAGCGATTAGAGGCCGAATTAGTGAAGAAATGCATGAGAATATACTAGACAATTGAGCCGATTCTGAAGGCTTTAATTTTAGTTTTAGTGCTGTCAAAACTAAATTTGCTTTATTGCAAAATAGTCCTTAAATGTTAGGAACAGAATCTAAATTACTTTGTAAAAATGTATGTTTTGACAGCACTAAAACTATAATTAGAGCCTTCAGAATCGGCTATAATGTCTAAGTCGCAGACCATAAAACCACTTTTTTGTTCAAAGCGAGGGAATGCGTATTTTACTAAAAAAATCTCGTTTTTAATCAATTTCCGGGTCATCAAAATATAGATAAAAATAATCAAAATATAGATAAAAATAATCAAAATAATATATGAGCTTCTTCATATCTTTATTCAAATTATTATGGGAATTTTTAACAATTTATTTAACTTCGCAAAATTAAAATAATTCTGAAAGATACATTCAGCTAAGAAAACAGTAATTTATGATATAATTATTGTTTTGCAATGAAAAATATGTCAAGTGAAAGGATTTAGTATTGTCTGGTTTTTTATGGAAATTGTTATTTTAATTGAAAAACGTTTTCATGTTTTTTGGCGAGTTTTCTGAGCGGCCCGCTTCCACTGAGAGGGATAGGTAAGTGTAAAATGAAAGCGTTGCAGCAGGACAGATTTCTCTGAATACCCTCGCCTTAAGGTGAAGGGGGCATTGGGAAAACATGCTGTGAGAGTGCAGGACGAACTTATCTAGAGTCGAGCGCGAGAGAGCAAGATAGATATAGTACATGAGCCTTACCAAATTCAATGGCGGTATCTAACTGAACGTTAAAAATTACACTTTATTGAAAAAAAAGTCTTGAAAGATGGACAACTAAATATTAAGTTTTGCAATGTTACGATACATATTACAGACACAAAACGTGATAAATACAATTTTCAGAGGTGTTTGCGGGATATTTTTCCGTTATGTGGTAAAATTTCAAATAATATTTTTAATACACCTAGGTATTACACATTATGTATCTCTTTAAAAATACATTTTTTGTGTTTTCCTCATTTGCTATCATATTTTTTACCTCCCCGCGTACCAGGACCCCAACCACAAAAATAGACTGGATTTGTAAAAAGAAACTAAAGGTAACATCTTCAAAGTAAAAAAGATAAGGTTCCAGCAGAATAATCAGTGTTGTATTAACTATTTTTGCTGCAAACGCTGAGTCGGAGCCCTTTTGTTGTTATGGGAACATTTTATTCGACCTCCTTTTGTGAAACATTACTTGTTCCGTGTACTTTATCTGTTTATTATTGTTCCGTGTGTTGTAATGTTGAATTGTGTTCAATATTAAGTGTGTACATGTTGCAATAGCAAATATAAACGATTTATCTATCATAAATCACAACATAACCTAAGTCAGCCACAAAAACGAAAATACGAGACTAATTTAAAGAGCAGACAGCAAACATCACACAGTATCCGCCTACGATTTTCATGTTTAAAAACTCGTCATAACATAACTCGTCATTTTTATTTATATCATTAACTAGACTTATGCTCGCGGCCCTGCCCACGTTGCAGAATAATGTTTCTCTTTAACTTTTATACAATGATCTATTCGCTCAGATCCTCTCAGGAGACCCCCAACAACAATCGCCAAGGGATAAGTAATCAGCCCCCTTATTACCTAACTTCAATATCTATCCCAATAGCCATCAAAGGTATCGCGGTTGGCTAAACATGATGTGTGATGTCATTTCTAGCCAATCACTGTGCGTTTGAAGGCATTAGGCATGATGACTAAAAAAAAATTATTAGTCCGTCAGTTAGATTATCAAAAAATATTGGACACATATTTTTTCTTTTTTCAATTAAACAAAAAATGATGAAGATATAGCGCGCTGAAGTTCCGCGTGACGTCACATCTAGGTACAATTTTACTAAGAAGTGACGTCATTTACCCCCACTTTCAAACTTTGACGCGCTTTATCTCTGTAATTTTTTGTTTGATTGACAAAAGAAAAAATACGTGTCCAATATTTTTTGATAATCTAAATGACAGACTAAATAAAATAATATTTTGTTAACCCTGTGTACAAGCGATGGCTGTCGAAGTTAGACAAAGAGGCCCCAGGTCCCGAACAAACAATTCGATTCTTACACCTACAGACGATGGCTAATGGTTAATTTAATACGTACACAAGCTACCCCTACGCCTAAGCTTTTGCTAAATGAAATTTGACCATTGCATGTCTTTTAAAAACCGACCAAGTGCGAGTCGGACT
The DNA here is from genome assembly GCA_910592155.1 of Ypsolopha scabrella. Lineage (NCBI taxonomy): Eukaryota > Metazoa > Arthropoda > Insecta > Lepidoptera > Ypsolophidae > Ypsolopha > Ypsolopha scabrella. Next base: position 19,003,294 of record OU342982.1, read on the forward strand.
CGCGCATGATGGGTTTCGTACCATTATCTATAAAAACGGCACAAAAATCATGTCTGTTGTATGGGAGTGCGCAGGTCCAACTCGCACTTGGCCGGTTTTAGTATTTGTTGTTTTAGCGGCAACAGAAATACATCATCTGTGAAAATTTCAACTGTCTAACTATCACGGTTTATGAGATACAGCCTGGTGACAGACGGACAGACAGACGCACAGCGGAGTCTTAGTAATAGGGTCCCGTTGGTTACCCTTTGGGTACGGAACCCAAAAATGAGTAAATGTGTGCTGTGCGTGTTTACCTCCCCTCCCGTGGAAAATGGCAGAATAATTTCAGTACTAAGAGTCGCGCTTTGCCAGGTCCCGTGTTAAATGTCGAAGGTTTTTATAGATAATGGTACGGAACCCTTCGTGCGCGAGTCCGACTCGCATTTGGCCGGTTTTTTTAGATACGTTCATCTCTTTTGTTTTGCGATGGACATATTGCTTCTTCATTGACCCAGTTGCGTGTAAACCGCGTTATACATTCAATAATTCAAATGGTCCAGAATACCATAACAGCACCTAATTGTCGATTTTTTTGAAAGGAATAGACTTTTTTAAGGTCAAATAAAAGTTTTTTTTTTCTCCTTGAAATACAAAAGATATACATTAAAATATTCAGGAACTGAATAAATAGCTTTGATGACGTAATATCATGTCATTTAGGCATTACCCAATAGGACATTACCCACAAGAAAAAAAAGGTAATCTCAAAACCGACGTCTGTTTTTTTTTTATTTTCAGTAATCCCATCTTCAGGTTTTATCCCCTAAACTTTTTCTTTCTTTCTTTCTTTACTTCAAGGAACTCTCCCTATTGAGTCTAAACGGCATAACTATTACGTAACATTCCCATTTCTCCAAACTGATTTTCTAAAAATAATTTCGTTATAAAAATACCACCTGAAAGTTAAAGAACAGTATGTATCTTCATGATTTAGCCTATATTTTCAGAAAAAATATACAAAAGGGCCTGTTACAATTTATGGTTGGTTCGAATTTTCAAGTTCGATATGAGACGACGATGCATTTTATAATTGAGTAAACTAACGTCGGCAATAAAGATAAACTACACAGATATAAACAAGTAGGTTATTGCTGGCAGTCAAGTTGTAAACCAGGTATGCTTTCCGCCCCAATGATCTAAATAGAGATTTTATATAAAACTTTATGTAAACATCGTCATAATTATTAAAATGGCAGTAAAATTATCTTTAGAGGCGTATCAACAGTTATTAATTCTAACTTGATAGTAGACACTAACACTAACACAATTTTAGCGCAATATTATGACTGTTTTGGTTCCGTCACAAAAGGGAAACCTTAATAGGGAAGCCTAGGCGACTGTCTGTCCGTCATTCCGTCTGTCGACCTGCTGAGGGCTATAATTGCCGGTGACCTTCAAAGCCACAATTAAGGGGGGATTATCCCGACTTTGTCTCTTTTTAAATTATATATGTTATATTTCACTCTTTGATATGAATATTTCGGCTGTTCGATACACGATTGCTTACACTTTCTTCGATCCGATTAAATCGCAAAGATAGGTCTAAACTACGATCTAAATATCATTTCATTTAAGCTATATTAAATTTTGGACAATAAAACTTATATTAAAATAAACGTCGTGAAAAATGAGATATAAAACGGCCGTCATATTAAAAACCCATCCCTCTAATTCCAAAATAATGAATAAAATCACCTCAAAACCGCGAGTTTTCTGAGCGGCCCGCTTCGCTGAGCAGGATAAACATGTCGCACATCCGGTGCAAGAACGTCACATGTACATCCGAGAGCGCAAGGAACAACTGCCCTAAGACGTTGTCTCTCCAGTTACTCGCTAAATTGCGCCAAAACCGCAAAGACAAAAGAGCCTTCAGACGAAAAACTACGCACCAGGTATATGGTCAAAATATGTACGTTTTTATAAATTTTTCTGAGTTTTTACTTTTTTGCACTTGTGACGTTCTTGTGTAAAATGAAAGCGTTGGAGCAGGACAGACTTCTCTGGATAACCTCGCCATAAGGGGCGGTTTAATTAAGACGGTATTTGAATAACAAAATTAATAAAATACATAATAAACTACAGAACATCTAGAATGATGTACCTTTAATAGAATTTCGAATTTTCATTAACAACTTGAACTAAGTAAGTAACAAATTAAGGTCCAAATTAGGATTCCGATTTAACTAAATTGAGCTCCCTTGATTATTTTTGAACAATTTTAGTTATAATATTGTAATTAATTAATTAGATATATTTAAGCGCGTTCGCAACTTGATTCCCCGTCGAGCGAAGGAGATATCAATACGGGACGAGTCGTGCGAATGAGTAAGACGCACATACCCGTGACCAGTAGTTATTGTCGCCTTAAGCAAAGGTTCCGTATTTCAACTATTCCATAGTGCCGTACTGCAGACTACATTTCGTTGCCTGGAGGTCTATACAACTACTTAACCCAACACGTAGACGCAGTGTTGAGCAAATGTAAGTTCTTGCGCGTCATAAGATCACACAAGTTTTGCTCATAACTTTGCTATTATTTAATTTTCATATTGTAAGTTCGCTTAGATCTTTTGACCAATGCATTGTTTGGCTTTTTTTAGTACATCTGCACACAGCTCCATTTTATTTAAAAAAAACTAGCCTTTGCCCGTGGCTCCGCCTGCGTTTTATTCAATCTCTGCCCCGTTTACGGCTTGGCGTTATTTTATGAACACCCCTTTTAGATTATGTATTGACCATTGACCCTTAATTCAATGTTCTTATCTATCTATCTTATTTTACGTATGTATGTTTTGATGCCTACTTATTTTATTTCATAAACTTGAAATTATTTTCCCCCTACCAACCGCAGCCCCCGACGGACTATTTGTAATAGTGTATTTTCTGTTTATTTCTTTTTTATATGCGTGAATTTGATTTACTTTTAATTATTTTGATATTGTGTGTTTTTCCTGTGTTTCTATTTTTAAATCTTGTAATCATTTTTGTTTGTTAATATTACCTATGTTTGTAGCTTTAATATGGATATTGTTAATTTTATCTGTTAATTATTTTGCTATAGAAGTACTTATGATCAAATAAAATAAAATAAAACCGCATCCAAATCCGCTAAGTGGTACTTGAGTTAAAACGGAACATACATATAGAGACAGACAAAAATTCTAAAAATTTTAGTTTTGGTCCGAGTACAATATTAATATAATAACTTATTTCAATCAAAATTTCGAAAAAATTGCCAATTGATAGACACAACTTTTTTACTACTTTATTATTGAAATGGGTTACATAATAAGTTCCTTTGAACATTTTAAGGTACTTGTAATAATAATAAAAATGTGTTAATTTTCGAAATATATTTCGGCCCACTTTGGGGCCGGCATCAGTCGAATACTTAAATCAGATTATATATCTTAATCATCAGATTTAAGTATTCGACTGATCTTTAACATTTTAAAAGAAACTAAAAGCTTTATATAGCTAAATATATATACCTAGTCGGTCCTTAAATTCTGTCACAAACAAAATTGGCTATAAAATGAAAACTAGTAATAGTATTCAAAAAAAGTTTTTTTTTAAAAAAGGTAATTTAATTAGCTTACATTAAACACAAAATTTATTCAAAATGATTGCCACCATTTTTCACACAAGCCTTCAATCTTCGCGGCCAATCATCAATAGCAGCACGGACCATATTCATGTCGATATCGGCCACTACTTTAATCAATGATGACTTTAGGCTGCTCAAATTTTTGTGAGGTTTAGAACAGACCTTCTCCAATTCCTGCTAAATTTTGTAATCCAGTGGATTGAGGTCAGGGCTAGATGAGGGCCAATCTTGTTGCCTTATTAGCTCGATATTCTGGCGCTCGAACCACTCCTGAGTTGTTTTGGCCTTATGAGCAGTTGCGGAGTCCTGTTGAAATACAAATGGCCGTCCTCGAAAGAGTGTTTGAGGCAGATCTTTTACTATGCGATCTAAAACCGTGTCTTGGTACACTTTTGCACTGGTTTTGACACCTTTTTCACAAAAATGCACTTCAGTAGGGCCATAGTAGGACACTCCCAACCAAATCATGACTGATGATGGATGATGGCCGTGCTGCACTCTAGGAATGGCATTTCCAGCGGCCGCAGAGCTGGAGGCGTACACCATGTCATTTTGTTTGTTGTACTTCTCTTCGATATTAAAAATTTTCTCGTCTGTAAACAGGATATCGCGGTGTCTGTTTCTTGCGTACCGCTTTAGCAAAACTTTGCATTTTTTGGCTCTCATCGCTATCAGACGCGCGTCCAGAAGATGTCCACTCTTTTTTCGATAAGCTCGTAGTCCCAGGTCTTCATTGAGTACTTTTTTTACGGTACATCTGGTTAATCCCATCTCCAAAGCCATCAGTTTCTGCTTGCGGACGGGATTTCTTGCAATACGCGCCTTGATTGCTTTGATGACCCCTGGAGTCCTAACGGAACGAGGTCTGCCAGTTCTTTTCTCGTCATCGACACTAGAGGTTTCATTGTACCTTTTGATGGTACGGTACACGAACCTCTTCGTGATTTTTAATTTTTGAAGCAAGTTGAATATCGTCTTCGGTGGATGGCCGCAACGATGCAATGCAATTATTGCTACTCGGTCCTCTTTGCGAGTCCACTCCATCGTAAAAAATGAATGAATGTAATTGTGATTTGGCAGATTATTAATCAAAAATATTTGAAAATCAAACACCATTTCAATTTTTTTTCTAGGTGTTCTATTTAAAAAAAAAATGGCTAGTGACAGTATTTAAGAACCGACTAGGTATTTATTACATAATAAGTATTTTACAAAGGGCAAAACCACATTTTTTAGAATTTTTGCCGGTCTCCCGACAACCACTGATTTGGATGCGGTTTTCTTTATTATCATCGTACTGACTCTGGCCAACATACCGGCTATAAGGTGTGTTGATGAAATAACGTCCAAGCCAAAAGCGCGGGTGGAGGCGCGGGCGAAAGGCTAGCACTAAATAATAATGATATTACCTGTGCGGGTGAGGGCGCCATCGTCGCGGTCAGCCTGTGACAACCCCATGATCGGTCTGGCGCATGCGGCATCACTAAGACAATACCACATTCAACATTAATTATACTAGTGACATTTATTTACACATTAGACTGATGACAGCTTCTGAGGCCGAAGTATATACCCTCACAAAAGGGTTGGGGAAGATTCGTGCCGCGGAATTCGTGCTCTTTTTTATTTTGGTGGCGACTCGTGTCGCTGTTTTTAACCAGTGATTGTACATAGCTAGTTATATAACTCAGTTATGTACGAAGAATAAGGGGACGATTCGTGCTCCGTTGAAATTATTTACTAGTAAATTGGCAATGCTTCCCAAAAATAGAAAAGTACAGTTGGTGTAAAAAGTGAAAATAGTATAAATTAATAAAACAATTTAATTATCAGTCCGTTTTTATTTTTATAAAACTAACGCTTTATATTACATGATGTGTTTCTTCTTATTACTAATAATAACACAGCAAAAATAGTGATAATTAGAAAAATTTTGCTGTTCTGAAGAACAGTAGTTCTAAATCATTCAACAATTTTGCGATCAACATTAGACTTCGGTGCCAAAAACGGAAAATCGATGTTAAGCAAAGTTAAGGTGGGTCTTTTGATTTTGTCTCTTTTCAAATTAATTTTAAGCCAATAAATAGCGAAGATAAAATGTTGTAAAAAATATATGTTATAATATATCTTTGATCTTGATATTCCGGCCGTTCGATACACGATTACTTACATTTTCCTCGATCAATTTAAATCGCAAAGATAGGTCTGAACTATGATCTAAATATCATTTCATTTGAGCTACGTTAAGTTTTGAACAGTGAAACTTATACTAAAGTAAACGTCTTGAAAAATGTAATATAAAACGTCAATTTCCATAAACCCATCTTTCTAATTCCAAAAAAATAAATAAATTCACCTCAAAACCGCAAATTTTCTAAGCGGCGCGCTTCCGCTGAGTAGGATGACCATGTGTCAAACGAAAGCGTTGGAGCAGGACAGATTTCGCTGGATATCCTCGCCTTAATCTATTTTACTTATATTTATTTATTATTTTTTAAATGACTTTTGTGACTGGTAGTACTCCAATGTGAAATAAACGAAGATTTTTAATTGTCAAGTTGTTCGGCACGAATCTACACCAAAAATAAAGATTTTTGGCACGAGTTTACACGGCACGAGGTTGACATGTAAGTACATATTAGGGAGCCGAGCGAAGCGGAGCGGAGCGAGGCGATCCCCGTAGTTTTAACAGAATTCACGATATACAGAAAAAAAATCATTTCTCGAGCACTTTCCGATGACTTACGGTTCAATAATTTATAAAATTAAAGGACCGCTTCCATTTCCGAACTGTACATTGCAAATTGAACTTTATTAGTACGTGCTAAGGAAGACATTTCAAAAGCTACATAATGACTTACGGTTCAATAATTTAAAAAATCAAAGGACCTTTAGTCACTTCCTAAGTTATAAGTATTGCTGTTGAAAAAAAACAATTAATTATAGTGTCCAGTCCCCTGCAAGTCAATTTCCAAATGCATGCAAATTGCAAAAATGACAAAACATCAAGCCAAGCATTTTATTCCTAAGCACAACCATCTAATTAAAATAACTATCTAATTCAATGGTTTCAAAACTAACTTGAATCACAATTCAGTTAAAACAAAAGTTGAGATTTAAGAACTGCTAATAGACATATGTACCCCTGATTTCACAGTTGAGAATTTAAAGTTAAATAGTGCTTAACTTTAAAATGCAGAGCTGTGATGTGAAGATGTGCTAGTTTTCAATATTTAATTTTTTTTATGCTCCACTAAATATCCGCTTGCGTTGCGACCCATGTGGGTAACGACCCATACTTTGGGAAATGCTGATCTAATGAATAAAGATGATGAAGACTGCTGATGAGCTGACAGAAGAATTCTGATGTAACAAGTCACATATACATAAGATGGGTGAATAGGAAAATGTATTTTGGAACTAATTATTTTAGTTATATTGAAAGTAGTAAGCCGTGTCAAAGGTTTTATTCATTTCCACTAAAAACACCCATCATTCATGAAATAAAAGTTCCTGGCATAAGACTGCATATTTTAAATATAAGTGTTGATAATAAAGAGTTTGAAGCTAGTACTCATAAAGTTCACTGACACAGCTAGCAACCACCTGTAATATAAACAGGTGTACAAGTTTTTCAACTGTTTTTTATATCAAAGAAATCTTACATCTTGAATAAGTAAGTATGTGGAAGTCTATGAAACAAATCTTTTGTTTTCTGCCACAATATTAATATTTGTTTTTGGAATACTTATATCATCTAAAAAAAATATGTAAGTTTTTTATATATTTTGGTCTATAATCTTCAAGCAAGACTTTGTTAGTCTTCTAAATGAAATGCAATACAGCACAGTATATAAATATATATCATCAAACAATCTGTACTACCTTAGTAATTTGTCTGGAAAGCACACCACAGTGCGACGCTCATCCCCCAGTCCAATGGAGAATGTGCACAGCTGCGGCACCCGCACTTCAGACACACAGCGATGGATCAGGAACCTGCGGTAGTTGCTAACTGGTGGGAACACCAGGACTCTGCAGGGTTAGGTAATTTGGTTTTATTATTAGTTCAACATCCAAATTAACATGTTTTGGGTTAGAATCTTGTATGAACAAATTTAGTGCAGCATTAAGAAAGATTGATAAGCCCTTGGAGCCAGCTACTATTGCCAGATTTCTGCACAGAATTACATGTTCTCCAGCCATTGGTAAAAGAGCAGAACCTGCCTTGTTTTAGGTAAGTACATGTCTACGTCCCAACAGCAAAACCCAATACTTAATTAAAAGTAGGCATGCAATATATTTAATTTAATAAAAAATTGATTCGCACCACTAGACCGTAATTCACATAGCTAGAATGCGGGAAGTTTCTAAAGTAAAGCGTGCTTGGATCCTTCCTTTACATGTTCAGAAGTAATAGTTTTTTTTTCATTTAGTGCATTAACACAGTACCGTGCGGGCTGTCACGGATATACGTTTTTATCTCACGAACATGAATATTTATTAGCGTACAAGGCAAGGCATCATCTCGATCTATTTGATTCCCGACCTTAAATGCCGTTCATTCGTGAAATAACCTTGAAATTGATCACAGGAGTCCGGCCCCAAAATGAATTAAATACAGTACTGCCACATGCACAACTCAAAATCGCTGAATCAACTTAATTTCTATTTATAGCAGCAATAACAATTCCTGCAAATACCGCCTGAATATGAATAAAAATTATTGTTTACCTGTCAACTTCGTTTCTGGTTACAAAACATTTTATGTCGTCGTTAACATCGTCGATGAAGCTATTGTCCGCAAGGCTGAAGAAACGTTCTACCGTTTTCGCACCCAGTTTGACGGTAAATATGTTTATTTTTTGCAAAATAAAATTATAAATTCACGTGCTAAACGGAAAAGCAAATCAGCCGTCCATTTTCATTTTTCACAACATTCATTTTCATAGAGTAACTTATTTCAATCAATAGTGATGGCCACAATCGGTATTAAACGAGGCTATCAAAAACCGGTAAATGACTCGATTGATTTAATATTACGGCAGCGGAGTCTTTTTAGGATTCCGTTAAGAATAGAAACATCAGCAAAACTCTAAGGCACTTCTAGTTCTAGCAGACATAGAAGCTTCAAATTTGGAATAAAAATAAAATTTAGTCTTCCTATACTAATTGAGTCGAAGCACAAAAAATATTTTTCGTATTTTGCAAACAGGGTTTCTGCTTGGTTCTGACCACTTACCGAGTCTCCAGTATGAATTTGGCTATATAAACGAAAGCTACCTTAAATGTACTAGGTCAGAAAATACCTTGCCATTGCCAATGTAATGTAAAATTAATACTGTTTGTAAATGCAAAGTCAAGAATCCCTTTAGGATATTACTATGAAAGTACCTATACAGGATTCTGATGTCATTACGAGAAAAAAAAATATACCTACCTTGAATTTTCACCAAAAATTCCATCATTTTTCTAAGCTATGGCTAGGCAGCTCACAGCTCACCGGCCTCCCCTCCCCACACACCTAATTGCACCCCGCACCCCTCATCCGAGTGACTAGCGACTAGTGAGGGTGTCTACGCGATTAGTGTATTTTGAGTAAAGAAAATCGTCCTATTATGAGGTACTGGAACTTTATTTATTCCAGTATTTAAATCAATATCTTTACCGATCATACTAACACACCCTTAAAGCATTCTTGCCTTTGTTTTTACACCCGGTACGTGTGGCCATATCGTAGAATTGATCATTTTATGATCTACTCAAAATATTCATGAAATCTGTAAAACTTTTAGTTACAATTTCAATTTCATACCTACTATAATAGGCCTAGTATAATCTGCATTCTTTTTTCACATTCTCTCGATTTTTTTACGTAGGGTTGTTCTGTTCTTGTGGACGATTACTATATGTACTATTGCCAATTTCCGGCTTCCACAACATCATCTTAACCCCTGTATAATTTTTATAGCCCATTGCCCGCAGTTTTATTCGCGTGAAAGGTTTTTGCTAAATCCCAGTGAACTACAGTCCGATAATGGATATACTTTGTTTTATGGTTCAAAATCCAATAGTTAAAAAATCCTAATAATAATTTTTTAAACGGAGAGCCCCACACCAAAACGTATTTTTTAATACACCCTAAGACTACGTGCCTGTTTAACGTGCGTAAAATTACATATTTCGCACTAATGCATTATTTTTTGCTACTAACGCCATCTAGGGGAACCTGGCGACATCATTTAGTAAGCAGTGCGTACAACTGTTCTATTCATAGACTTAGAATAGTCTATGGTTTTATTTTACTTGTCGTTTTGTTGGTATTTCTGGAAGTAACCGGATACACTAAAAACTGGATGTTAAATTGTAAGAGATGTCTTAAAAATATAAAACTATTTTCGACGTCATAATTTATATTCTATTGTATCTATCTTAGACCTTAAACGATTTTAGAAAGATACATTGGTTTTTGGCGCCAACCAACCAGACACTGCGTTTTCTTCTGTCGACTTGTATTTGTACTTTGTTTTGCAACAAAATTACTTTTATTTTATAGTTTCATGTAATTTTTCGCATGTGTATAAAAAACGTCGTTTGATACACCTGCGAAAGTGTTAATATTTCGCACTAGGATCAAAATGTACTATTACTTGACTTTTACAACCTACATTAATCTTGGGTATTTTTTTTAGATCAAACTGCAGACTAACAAATATTTAGTAGTAATTAAATACAACTTCATACACATGTAAAATTAATTTATTGAATTAACATCAACGAACTAATTATCAGAAGCTCGTTGATTAACATACTAAAATTAGTACATTTGAATAAAATAATCTTTGTTCTAACTTACTGGTAAATACTGAGGATATACCCACCAAAGAAGCATAAACTCACCAATACGCTTAATAACGTAAGGTAAAACCGATAACTGAAACTCTGATCTTAAAGTGGTAACGGAGGATCTCGGTGCAAAATGCACATCATAATATTGTTTTCCTTACTTTTGAATAAAAAGTATGCAATAAATGCGTTTTATAGCAATTCGCGCAAACTGCTTTTTAATAGTTAGGTGATCACATGAAAATTATTCAGTTTTATGCGTTACATTTTAGCTGTATTATATTATAACTGTAAACCCGCTTTTAAGTTTGTTATTGTAATGCAAACAAAATGTAATACATTAAAGTACGTAATTTTTTGTGAAGACTTTATTATTAATAAACTATTTCCGCAAATTGCTTTAAAACACATTTACTGCATGCTGTTTATTCAAAAGTAAGGAAAACAATATTATGATGTGCATTTTGTACCGAGGTTAAAAGTTACCCCTTTAAATTGGAATATCTACAGCGCAGGAGTAATGTAATTTGAGTCTTCGCTTATATTAGTTAATTTTGTTTGTTGAGCTCCAATAAAACGCGAGCATAATTCTCATAGGTTTAACCACCGTTTTAGTACGAAATTTGATACTTAACCCGTTTCTCTGTTGTTTTTTGTTACAGACTATTAAGTTTAGGACGATATATGGTTTAATACAGGCATTTCCAAAGTCACTATCTGGCTGAAATGTAAAATTTTGGTATAAGTACATTTTAAGGCAAGAAAACAACTTTGTATGTAAATCTGTCCCGGTTGATATTTTTAAAACAAAATCAATATTAAAAATGTTGACAAAATGGTGCCTTTTAAAATATCAGTACCAGATTATAGAGGTCTTATATTTTGGTCTATAACGAAAATCAACAGAATAATGGATTATCAAATTTTGTACTAAAACGGTGGCTATCTTTTTTCGGGTGTAAATGGACAACGATCGTTTAATGTGAACAAATTACTCAACTGATCACACTGAACAATTTTTCCCGAGAAACATACCCGCGCAAATCAAGGGTAGAAGATACTCAACTTTAGTTAGACTCTATCTCGCAGGAGGAAGGTCTATTTTAGAACACTGCGCGTCTCACTAACGACGCTGCCTCAAAACACGCCCGTATCTCGGTGCGTTGAAGTTCACACATGTTTGTTTAAAATCAAACTATTTTATCAGGTGTTTGTTTGAAAAAATTGTTTAGTCATCAGTGGAATATGTAGTTTTCTTTCCGTAAAGGTTTAAATTTTAATTTAAATTACCCCCGGGTTATATTTCGAATATTTTTTTCCAATAATGCATTATGAAAGAAGTCATTTTATATAACTAGAATACCTGCAGTTTTAATTTATCGGTCTTGCTCTATTTGACATCTGGTATTTTCACTCCCTTGGTCAGGAAAGTCTTTTAACTAAATGCCTATTAAAAATTTAAACTAAAACTAGAATTAAGAAACTCAGTAATAGTCTTTCATTAAATTCCTAGTTTTAGTAACAAATATTTTACATTACTTATAGCTAGATTTAATTTTTACAAGGACCGTTACCTAATAAACCTAAATAATTTGCTAAATTATTAGATAACATAAAGAAAAATAAAACAAATTCAACAAAATAATACTTAACTAAAGAGAACTAAAACAATCTCAATTAGAATTCCATTTCATAGATTCATATTTCAGACAAATTAAATAAATTGGTTATTTCAAATAAGGTATTCACTTCCTTCGCGTAAAACACAAAATTCTGATTAATAATCACTAAACTAGCTACAGTACTGTTAGTATTTCTTGCTACATTTACAAAACCATTTCTTTTTGCTTTCATTTTTTACTTAGCATTCCCAATCACATTTTTATAAATTTATTAAAAACTTATACTAGTGGATAAATTGCTGTTGACACAATTTTCGCTTTTACTGCTATTGCAATACGGACGAAAAGTGGCCTTGTGGATTCATCTTGAAGTACTTTTTCGCTTTTTTTTTGTTAAAATACATTTGATATTAATCAATCAATATATTTTAGAAAAACCAGATGTTGGCTTTTAATTTAGAGTAAATTGTGTTTTTTTAATAATCCAGTAGATTGCGCTATATTTCGGCCCCTCAGTGGGGTCGTCATCAGGCGCCTGTTGACGACCCCACTGTGTACCAATCATTTGGAATCACACTTAAAATACATAAGAGCTTTGTAGTTATGCTGTAGTAACGCACATGTTACAGTTAAGAGCCCGGTCCGTGACGACGACAACTTTGATGAAAAACAATATGTTAAATATTTTCCTGGCCTTTATCACGATGTTTTTGGAACAACTGGAGACATACACCACTTCATATTGGCCGTCTGAAGGCCTAGGGTTTATTTGATTGAATTGTTTCTCTTTTGCGAGTTATTTTATTACTTACGAGCCCGCTCCGAATTGTTATTCAGAATATCTAAGTATCAAAATAACGCGCAAAGGAGAGACAATTAAATCAAATAAATTTTAGGTCTTCATTTAGATGCCCAATATGGACTGGTGTATGTCCCTGATTTTTACAAATTCATCGCGTCAATGACAAGATAAATAATTAAAATATGCTTCGCATCAAACAGACGAAAAATACGGAGCGGGTTCTTAATAAATTGCATTTAATTACCAATCATTTGAAATCACACTTAAATAAACTTGTAATTAATTTATGTCAATTATAAAATAAATCAAATGAGCAATTTTCGATTAACAAAGTGATAATTTAACATTTTCCTGGACACAAATGCACTTAGACGTAAGTGTGTTGATACGTATAATGACAGTAAGAAAGCTTTTTGCCACATTGCCAAAAGCAAACGCTGTGTTGTTTACGTCGTTTTTAAGCGAAACATAAACTAAACTAGAGCCAACGAGAGATGGCACCTATGACGTTTAAATGCCTACCAAGTTTCATAATTGTTTATGGGTAAGTGTCATTAAAATAATCTAATACTTCATTGCTGCTGGCAGCGAAAAGTGACGTACTACTCGTTTAGATCATCATTTTTCGATTTTATAAAGACTTTATATTCTAATTTTTTCAAACCTCAAGGGATCATGAGGAATGTTAGTGGCTGAATTGTAAACCATAAATAACGGGTTCTATTCTCCTTAATCGTACGGCTCCATCTGTTTACAAACTATATATTTTTATGATTAAAAATTGTAAACCAGTTTTCTAGATTTTATGGCTGCTTTGTTAATGTAAGCAAATGCACATTTGCCATTTGTATTATCACGATGCATGTTGTATGAAGTGTCAAATAAATCGATTTTTTATTTACTCAAGTCGCTAGTTGCACTTGATTATTATTTTTGCCGAAATTAAAATGCACCCCATCACTAAACGCAGCTGCCATAGGTGCCATCTCTCGTTGGCTCTTCTATACATACTTCCTTTTAAAGTTTAAATTTTACCTCAAAACAAACTAGATCAATTTAGTTTGGGAAGCTGTTTCTCAACTTTTGACGATGAATTTGTTTACTATTAAAATATAAGTGTTTAGTGTCATGACATGACATGACATTAATCTAATCATTATTTTTACAGAGGCCATTTCAATACCTAGGGAACACTTATGGGCCCAAAAGCAAAACCTACTTAAGTCGTATCTTTAATTAGCTAGATTAAAACAGGATAAGGAACGAAGTTGGACTGGTAAAGGAGAAACTAAGTTTAATCTCGGTTATGGACCTTCTCCGGACCATAGATTATAGTGTTGATTCGGTGTAACATGACTTATTTGACAAGAATAACCTTATTTAAGCGTCCTGTCTGTATTTTCGATAAAGAAAGAAAACAACAGAATGCTTAAATTTAGTCCTGTCGAATAAGTTTACTCATTTTACAACGAATCGACACCAATGTAATATGCACCGGACAGCCAATTTAGCCTAGCTAGTAAATAAAAATACGACTTTATAGGCCTAACAAGCTCGAAAAGAAGACAAATATGTCTATCTTACATGTCATTTCACACAGTAAGAACACCGTCCCATATGAAGTGAAGCGGTAAAGGTTTTCCCAGTATAAGAGCCGGTCACTCTAATCATATTGTTCGTTCCCCTGCCATCGCTGCACCCTGACACACAGGATCCTAACTCTGGGCCCCGGCGTGGAGACATGCTCTCACAAGTCTATCTTGGGTCGGTACTGTAGTCTGAGGGGCGGGTCTCGAAAACGCCACCGGGTGACGTACACGAATTTCAAAGTGTGATCTTTGCCTAGTAGTTCGTCGTTGCAGAGAATGTCAATCTGTGGTAAGAATAAGAACACAATTAGGACAAAACAAGGTATGGGCGTTGCTTTATTGGATACATTCCTCAAATACGATATCAGGCGTTCAAATGAATTGGCGGTCGCGATTTATATACACTGAGAAAAATATCTTTTTGGCTTCATTATAAAATAGCATTACATAAGTTTAAAATCCCGTGAATTGTTTTTAAGTTTGGTGATAATTGGAAAATATTATGCTTTAATTAAAACGTTTGAGGAAATGATCGAGTTTTTAAGGTAAGTAACGCAATATCACCTTAAAATTGGTCACAGAAAATAAGATTATCATTTTCGTATTACATCATGCCTTCCCCATAAAAGAGGTCCGTCACACTACGGTATGCTTACTGTCACCATAAAAGCGGTGACGGAGCGCATACTTCTATGTCATGGTGACAGTGCGTCATATTATAACGCTAGCAGCAGCAACAGTAGTTTCATCGTATTTTGTTGTGATGTCCGTATGCTCCCTACTTTACGTGAATCATCAAAACTTTAGCTGAATTCACTTTATTTTATGATGAACAATTTTCTCAGTGTAAGGTGACTTTCGTTTAAATATCCAAATTCATACTGGAGACTCGGTGAATGGTCGGGAACAAGGTTCAATAACAATTTCTGTGAAATAAGCAAAATAAAATGTTGATTTCCTGTACTAATTGAGTCGAGGTTGTTCTTGAACCAGTATAGAGGCACAAAAAAATATGTTTCGTATTTCGCAAACAGGGCCATTGAACCTTGATCCTAACCACTTACCAAGTCTCCAGTATGAATTTGTTGACTTTTATTTATGCAGCCAAGCTCATACTGGAGGCTTGGTGAGTGATCAACTGATCAGTAACACGGATTGATAACACTTTTTGTCAATTTCGCAAAATAAAATCTTGACGTCCCATAGTAATTGACTAGGCGCTGGGCTTGCGTTTCTAGGGACACGAAAAGAATGATTTACGAATTTCACAAAAAGGGTCATCGAACCTTGTTACTGAGCACTTACTGAGTCTTCAGTAAGAATTTGGCTGCATAATTAAAGTCAGCCTATAGATTAACTTTTTATAATATAGTTAGCATCCATTCATCCAACCATCAGCCCCTGTTCCAATATTTCGCCACTCTTGGCGGTCCTCCTCATCCAGCTGCCACCCATAACATCCTTCAGATCGTCGGTCAATGGTATCCAGTAGTTGGCATACGTACATCGAGTTCTGTCTGTACATTTAATATATTGAAATTTTTTATTGAAACTGGTTATTTGTACTGAGGCCCAAACTAAAATTTTTGTCTGTCTGTCTGTATATATGTTCTGTTTTAACTCGAGAACCACTCAACGGATTTGGATTGCGGTTATCATCGTAGTGACCCTGGTCAACCTAATAGGCTATAAGGGATGTTGATAAAATAACGCCCAAGCCGAAAACGGGACAGAGATTGAATACACGGGCGGAGCTGCGGGTGAAAGGGTAGTAAAGTAATAAACTTACTTCTCTATACTTCTCCATCCCATTCAATACTTTCTTAGCTACAAACTTCTTTAGATGTGTAATTGTGGCTTGAGCAGAACACCTGATGAAGCTTCGTTTTAACGTGCGCAGAGATGTCGATATACATTCCAAGCATACATTGACCTGAAATGGAAGATAATTTCTTCTTAAAATTCGAAGCAGCCGCTGAGGTAGGCAGGAACCTAAGATGAAAAGAACAAAGAGACAGAAAGCATCACAGAGAAAAAAATTCTTCTGTGGACTGTGTACATTGAATTTGTTTAGTTGTCATTTGTATTTCAAAATTTACAGCCTGTTTAGAATCTTCCCTGCATTTAGAAAACCCTACTTCTTGCTAATGTTACTGCCATACTGAGCAGCAATTTATTTCGCTCTCTCTAGCGATCGCACGAGAGAGAGATAGTAAATTGCGTACTGACAGTTCTATTTTTTTTTTCTTATGGGGATAGCTGCCTTTTTAAGCGCCATTTTTTGCCGGTATCAAGTACAATCTGACACATTGAAATACCGTTAATTCATCAAGGTAAAATTTGAAAATCATATTTTTATGTTATTTGTATTTGATAGGATAAATTTTGCCAAGATAAAATAATAAATAAGACATATAAACGGGAAAGAAGGAATAGCATGAAATAAGGCTAGGATAGATATGAGGACAGTTAATATTTAGGGGACAGTTGAAAAATATACTGTCCAAAGAGCCATCCCCGAGACCACAGTCACAGAGTGGTGAATCTCTTAGACTGAATTTAAAAAACCAATGGGAGAAAAAGTGTGGCATTCTCAATTCTGATGAGATCACTTGTAACTCTCTTGTCAAATTTTTCATTTGAGATGCATAGTATATTTTGATGCGTTAAGAAGCAGGTGGAGCCCTAGCATAAATCATATACATAAAGATAAAGAAAGATGCAATGGCTCACCTGTTCATCTTTCCTATGACTGTCGGTATTGTCTTGCTGCTCCGTCTCATCCCCTCCACCAGACTTGTCTGTGGCAAGCGCTGCATCTTTAGGACACGGCAGGCCTCGAGCTCTGTAGAAGTCTCGCTCACGTTTCAGTTCATCTGGAATAAGTATTAAATCCATGAATATAATGTTAGCAACTGATAACACTATATGGTACAGTAGTATGCATATAAGTATAAGAATCTTCACCAATTTATTAACTTTGTATTGGGGTCTTACTCGCAATAACTAATAACATACCTTAACCTTAATAGATATGTGCTTGACGTTGCGAGTAAGACCCCAATACAAAGTTAATAATGTGTGAAAATCGCGAAACTTTAAAGTTTACAATCTTCCCCACTCTTTGGAAAAGGTCATTTTTGCAATTTTGTGACATGACATGACAGATATTGCACATCTAGACAAGTACTAAAATTATTTGGTCTCTTATGTTCTCTTTAATAAGTTACCAAATGCTAGTGCAATCTTCACATGTTAGGAAAGTTGTGCTGTGAAGTTTTCTGGTGCAAAACAGTAAATTAAGGCGACACATTGGAAATTTTGGCAGCATGGACCTCCATTTTTCTCAGAAACAAAAAAACATATGTAATTATCAAACTAGATTGAGCATTTTATTGACATCATTCTGCCCGAAGATTTAGTTGATTGATTAATTTTCATAGCAGAGAAAAAAATATTTAGAAAACCTCTTTTAAAACTGAGATTTCTATTTAACTGACAAATGGGAGCGAATGAAGCCTCAAGTTTTTTATTTGAATTAGTCTACAAATACACTTCAAATACTGTTTTGCTGCATACGACCTTAAGGCATAAGCAAGTTCGTGAGCGCAAATTTGTATGGAGTAAGTCTCACTCACTCCACTCTCCTAAGGTGCCGATTTGAAATTAAAAGTTTATCAATTCCTCACCTAAACAGTAGCAATCAAGAAAAGTTGAACTCCAACTACGACTAAAAAGTAAAATTTAATTGTAATCAGTATTTCCATTGATGTCACTACTTTAATTTGTATAAGCCCAGAATTTGGCCTCACCTGTCTATAATAACATAAAAAAGATAATTGTTTTAGAGAATATGTGTTACCACTATAAAAAAATAAAAAAAATAAAATATCTTTATTTCAAGTAACTCAGAGACTCATATAGGCAGAAAACATGAAAAGATAAATTATATACCTACATACATAACACAAAAACATATTTACAAGAATTATCCGCCACCGCTATGAATGAGACAAATAATTCAGGATGCATTGGTGAATAGAAAAATCTACAAGTGATGCTGAAATCTATTTAAAAGTTTTATTCCCAAAATGAATCATCAATAAATGTGTTGAGTTCTCATTATTGCTACAAAGTTAAAAAATAGATAAATAACATAAAAAAGATAATTGTTTTAGAGAATATGTGTTACCACTATGAATGAGACAAATAATTCAGGATGCAATTTTGGTGAATAGAAAAATCTACAAGTGATGCTGAAATCTATTTAAAAGTTTTATTCCCAAAACGAATCATCAATAAATGTGTTGAGTTCTCATTATTGCTACAAAGTTAAAAAATAGATAAATAACATAAAAAAGATAATTGTTTTAGAGAATATGTGTTACCACTATGAATGAGACAAATAATTCAGGATGCAATTTTGGTGAATAGAAAAATCTACAAGTGATGCTGAAATCTATTTAAAAGTTTTATTCCCAAAACGAATCATCAATAAATGTGTTGAGTTCTCATTATTGCTACAAAGTTAAAAAATAGATAAATAACATAAAAAAGATAATTGTTTTAGAGAATATGTGTTACCACTATGAATGAGACAAATAATTCAGGATGCAATTTTGGTGAATAGAAAAATCTACAAGTGATGCTGAAATCTATTTAAAAGTTTTATTCCCAAAATGAATCATCAATAAATATGTTGAGTTCTCATTATTGCTACAAAGTTAAAAAATAGATAAATAACATAAAAAAGATAATTGTTTTAGAGAATATGTGTTACCACTATGAATGAGACAAATAATTCAGGATGCAATTTTGGTGAATAGAAAAATCTACAAGTGATGCTGAAATCTATTTAAAAGTTTTATTCCCAAAACGAATCATCAATAAATGTGTTGAGTTCTCATTATTGCTACAAAGTTAAAAAATAGATAAATAACATAAAAAAGATAATTGTTTTAGAGAATATGTGTTACCACTATGAATGAGACAAATAATTCAGGATGCAATTTTGGTGAATAGAAAAATCTACAAGTGATGCTGAAATCTATTTAAAAGTTTTATTCCCAAAACGAATCATCAATAAATGTGTTGAGTTCTCATTATTGCTACAAAGTTAAAAAATAGATAAATAACATAAAAAAGATAATTGTTTTAGAGAATATGTGTTACCACTATGAATGAGACAAATAATTCAGGATGCAATTTTGGTGAATAGAAAAATCTACAAGTATGCTGAAATCTATTTAAAAGTTTTATTCCCAAAATGAATCATCAATAAATGTGTTGAGTTCTCATTATTGCTACAAAGTTAAAAAATAGATAAATAACATAAAAAAGATAATTGTTTTAGAGAATATGTGTTACCACTATGAATGAGACAAATAATTCAGGATGCAATTTTGGTGAATAGAAAAATCTACAAGTATGCTGAAATCTATTTAAAAGTTTTATTCCCAAAATGAATCATCAATAAATGTGTTGAGTTCTCATTATTGCTACAAAGTTAAAAAATAGATAAATAACATAAAAAAGATAATTGTTTTAGAGAATATGTGTTACCACTATGAATGAGACAAATAATTCAGGATGCAATTTTGGTGAATAGAAAAATCTACAAGTATGCTGAAATCTATTTAAAAGTTTTATTCCCAAAATGAATCATCAATAAATGTGTTGAGTTCTCATTATTGCTACAAAGTTAAAAAATAGATAAATAACATAAAAAAGATAATTGTTTTAGAGAATATGTGTTACCACTATGAATGAGACAAATAATTCAGGATGCAATTTTGGTGAATAGAAAAATCTACAAGTGATGCTGAAATCTATTTAAAAGTTTTATTCCCAAAATGAATCATCAATAAATGTGTTGAGTTCTCATTATTGCTACAAAGTTAAACAATAGATAAATAACAAAAAAAGGCATACTGTCACAACATTAATCCCCAAAGGGGTGTTACAAAATGTGAAAGGTAAAATGCAAATTGTAGTCCCCAAAATTGATACAACGGCTTTTCACCAATGATTATTATGTCCTAAACATGATGCCCTCACAATACTTGGGTTGGGACCCAAATGGACCAACAGCTTAACATGCCTTCCGTAGCATTCAGAACAAACACAAATTAATGTGCACCATGGGGATTTAACCTACTACCTCTGGGTTAGCAGGTGAGCACCACTTGGCCACAGAAGTGGTCAATAGATAGCAAGCAAGATTTGCTCAAATCCATTTTACAGGTTAATTCATGAGATACTCACTATCTTGCAAATCTGGTACTAATTTGTATACAATATCCTGCATGGTTCTGTCGAAGCTGATGTACTGGAGCGGATGA
Source organism: Ypsolopha scabrella (assembly GCA_910592155.1). Classification (NCBI taxonomy): domain Eukaryota; kingdom Metazoa; phylum Arthropoda; class Insecta; order Lepidoptera; family Ypsolophidae; genus Ypsolopha; species Ypsolopha scabrella. The sequence continues at coordinate 19,024,143 of OU342982.1, forward strand.
GACTGATGGATCACAATGTTGCATGTTGGACATGTGTTGTTCTCCTCTAAATGCTTTACAAGGCAGCTCTTGCAGACTGAAAAATAGGTAACAAATATACTACTGTACGTATAATAGCTTTAAATGGGGGTTGGCTTTAGATACCATCTACCTTAATTTGGAGTACATAACAATGCATTTGGGTTTAGGGGCCCAAACTCAGTGAAATTTTTGTTTTGCCAGATAAGCTTCTTTAATTTTTTTGACTTTTTTGAAAACGCACTGAAAATCTGTTTCTAATCACAAATTTACCATTTTTATTACTCTAGTGATGCGAATGTTGTTCCGTTACGGTGTATGTCATTTATGGTTATGGGTTATTCTGACTTTTTGGGTAACAATCATTCTTTTTACAATTTGGGTGAATGGAAGGGTCTTAGTAAAAAAAAGTTCACCAAAAGTAAAAAATAGGTGCGACGACAAGCAACGGGAGGAGGAGCGTGTTAGGTTGACATGTAAGATAATAAAAGGAGCCTAACGAAGCTCCCTAGTTTTAACAGTACCTAAAATTTTTATTTTCAAGTCACCGATAAAACGATTTTCAAAACTCTATAAAAAAAACTTGTGTCCCCGGCAAGAAAAAGCGGCACAGGAAGGCTTTCCTTCCCCCTAACCCCTCCCAAACCCTTAAGTCGTGTAGATGACATCTAAAAATTAACCTTAAATGGTAGTTCAGAGGAGCGTGTTTATGTTTATCCAGTATAATAGTGAATATTGAAGTACCACCTACAAAAATAAGACACCGAAATTAATGAAAAACTAGGGGTCACCTTCACCTTGTGAAAATGAGATATTACACTAATTTAGAGTAAATAAAGAGGTATAAGGTTGAGGTTGAGGTAAAAGACTCAAATTTGTAGTGTTTTTATTGAAGAAACAAATGGTAAATGAGTTTAACTTACACGTATGGAGACACTCAGTAACTGTGGTCGCGTCTATGAAGTATCCACGGCATATTTTACAAGTAATGTGGCTATTGAGTGTTTTCAATTTGATCCGCCGTTCCATTGTCATCCTTAAACTATAACTGTGCTAAAAACATTTGGGAAATTAACGGGAAAATAAAGGAAAACAAAATAATCGAACACAAAACGCGTCCACTACGAGAAGAAAACACTTCGAAAGCGTTTTGTTTTAACATTACAGGATTACTTGACACTTTTTTTTTGTTACAGCCTAACCAAGCATCTTTATACAAATTATTCTATGTACATACTTGATCGTTATAAAAAGTGAAATATTAATTTATGTAGCCAAATTCATACTAGTGGCCTGGAAGTGATTACTATCACGGATCTATAAATGAAATGCAAAAATCACAAATGAAAATTTTGACCTCCTATAATATTGAAGCGGAATGTGTACTTGCACACATGGAACCTTTGGTAAATCTACATCTACACTATTATATAAAGAGGAATGATTTGTTTGTTTGTTTGTATGTTTGAGGTAAACCTTAGAACTACTGAACCGATTCTAAAAATTATTTCTTTTGTAAAAAGCTACACAATTGTTGAGTAACATAGGCTATATTTCATTTTATTATAAGTTAGTTTTCAATTTGAAAATTCGATATTTGTGAATCATGTCGGGAGAAAAAACGCTGCTTAGCTGCTTTATCGGCATGCCTTGAAATGGTTAGTTATACGTGATAAAATCTGTATCAGTTTAATCTGACTAGAGACTTCCATGGCCAGATAGCCAGGTTTAAGCATAGATACTTTAAATACTATGGTTTAAGTAATGATTTTTTCCCATACGGTAAAACTGTATCAGTTTGATCTGACTAAAGATTTCCATCTACAACGATCCTGACACACCTCTTGCTAATATTAAGCTTGAAAAAGTGACTACAGCCAGGTTTAAGCATAGATACATGAAATACTATGGTTTAATCTCTGGTATGTGTTATATCAGATCTGAGACTCCCTCGAGTATGTGTTGTCGCAGCTCTGAGATTCATACGAGTATGTGTTGTCGCAGATCTTAGCAACAAAAATATGGACTTTTTTATGCGACTTTAGATTATAATCCCATGAAAATAGAGTTTTAAATGGTTTTAGAGGTATAGAATGATATACAAAGAGACTCTCAACGAACCATTTACATTCAATTAGTCGACCGTTATTCGCATCAGATTCCAGTTTGAAATTCACACAGTGACAAGTGCGCGTCGAATAGTGAGTGATTGCAATATTGAAAGTGTATTTATTTAATGTTTTTCTTTTCTGTGAGTATACTTTCTTAATGAAAACAGTTAGTTTATATGCTGATTCACATGGGACTATAATCAAACTCAAATAAAGTAGCCAAATGATGGTCAAACTAAGTGTATTTCCTATACGTACAAATTCAGTGAAGTGTTTATTCAACCGCCTGTACAATATGCATTTGGTACTAAAGTATGCTCTAGTCTGCTCTACATTATTTATTAGTTATCTGGCAAACAAAAACCATCGGTAAGTACATAGACCCCTATACAAATATATTGTTATTGTCAACAATTGGTCTAAAATTTCGCGCGCGCTCTAAGCGCGCCGCAGGTGACACAGAAGAGGTGCGGTGAAAAATACTTTCTCCCAGGGGGCGGGCGCGATTGCGATCCCTTCAATCTCCACATGCTAGAGGATGGTTTAAGTAATGATTTTTTCCTATACGGAAAAACTGTATCAGTTTAATCTGCCTACAGATTTCCATCTACAACGATCCTGACAGACTTCTTGGCACTTTGGTAAAACATGGTGACCAGGGTCTGATGATGGGACCGGAAGATGGGTACGGGATCTCCTCAACGGACAACAGCAGACCCTTCGAGTTTGGGCTTATTTGATTGGTATTTATTAGCACTTTAGTAAAACATGGTGACTGTGGTCAACCGATAAAAAATAATAATTTTTTCATAGTTTCAGACTCATGATATTTAATTTCAGTTTCAGATATCCAACCAAAGTGTAAAATATGTAAATCTGAAACTAGCCTAAAATAGTCTATGTTCCTTTATATTTTTGATTGAGCTCCAACTTCCGTTGCCGGGGAGTTGCCCTTTTTGTTTGTGATGACAGGCTTGTGTTGCGTTGTAAAATGTTTGCAAAAATTAAAGTTTAAAGTATTCAATCAGCCTGGTGTTTACTTTGTACAAGTTCCCGTCCAAACACACGCCACAGATGGTTTCTCTGGAAATCCCAGTTCTACATAAGTGGTCCTTCGCAAAAGAACCGGCATTTTTTCACACGGCGTGGGTCAGTAAATATGGCGGATCGCGAAAATGAAGACTCGAAAAGCCAAAAGAAGAGCATTACGTCGTCGTCAAAGTCATCCTACAAGAAATCTCTGATCGAGAAGAAAAAACATCTTGACGAAATCCAGAACATTCTGGACCTGAAAGAAAAGAATGCAAGAGAAAAACTCCGAATATTGGACGAAATGTCAGCCATCGATAGCGGCACCAGTGGTAGCAGCAGTGCAGATTCCCAGGAATTAGGGAAATATTGCCGTACTAAGCAGTGGGTAGAGCATCATGATGAAAAAGGACCCTCAGTAAAAATTTTGGCAGTATCAAAGCCATCAGCGCAGCTGCCGTCGCCTACAGCGCCCCCACCATCAGCGACAGAGAATCAATGTTTCTCCGCTATTCATACAGACGGCGCCACAGTTCCGTTGTCTACTTTACCGACCGAACAAAACGTCAAAAGTGACAGCAATGATGTAAACAAACTCGCCGTGGCCCTTCAAAACACCATAAAAAGTGCTTTTTCTTATCGAGATAGCAACTTGCCAACATTTGATGGGAGTACAAAAGATTGGTTGCAGTTCAAAGCATCTTTCGTAGAAACCACAGAGAAATACAACATTCAGCCAGCAGAAAATCTTCGTCGACTACGATTAGCTCTCAAAGGTGAAGCAAAGTCCGCGGTTTCAGCACTTCTTCACGCGTGTTCTGATCCAGAAAGAATCATCAATGCTTTAGAACTACGGTTTGGCCAGGCTCAGCTTATAGTAAGAGAGCAAATTAAAGTAATTAAGAAGATGAACACTCCGAAGAACACACGTGAATTAAGTGTTTTTGCTAGCGAAGTCATGAACTGTAAAGCAGTTATTAAATCACTAAAGTTGAATGAGTTCCTTCATGATAACGAACTTTATGAACAAATTGTACTGAAAATGTGTTACCGTTTAAGAGATAAGTGAGCTGAATATGCGGAGAAAAACATTAATAAGCATGAAGGAGCATTGTCATGTGTGGCCGAGTTCCTGCAGCGCGAGGCACAACTCGCATTGAGATTTATACCTGAAGTGGAGCCAACTACACAGTCAACTGGAGGTCGTCCCCGAGGTAGTGAGGACAATCACCTACGGCCCAGGTTTCCTGTCCATAACACATTTAGTAAAGGTCAGTCTATTTGTGCCTTATGTAAAGATAGTACACATAGTATAAACAATTGTGAAAAATTCTCCAATATGAGTGTTGATGACAGATATTTGTGGGCTAAATCTAACCGTAAGTGCTTCAGATGCCTTCAGTATAGCCACCCAGCCAAAAATTGCAAAATATCAAAATATTTACACAAGTTGCTCAGAAAAGTCAAGCAAGGCGAGGCTGGTGGGGATGCTGAAGGTCCAGATTCAGTCCTAAATGTTAATTGTGAAGGAGCTATGTTAAAGGTGGTACCTGTTGTGGTCCACAGCCCAGGAGGCCCTATTAAAACCTTCATTCTTCTTGATGAAGGAGCAACGATCTCCCTGGTAGATGAAAGTTTAGCTAGACAGCTAGGTTCAGGGGGTAGAGGGCCATTAGAAAACTTAAACATTGAAGGGATAGGTTCAAGTAGGCACTTAGTTAAAAGTAGCCGTATTACCCTTAAGATTGAAAGTACTCTAGGTGAGCAGTTTCTTGTCAATGTTAGGTCCATGCCGAATTTAAATCTTAAGAGTCAATACATGGACAAAGATAGGCTATTAAGCTACAATCACATCAAACAAAATGAAAACTTAGTGGACTGGTACAAGTGTGGTACTCCTACTATATTGTTAGGTCAGGACAATTGGCCTCTTATTATTACAAGGAAGATTTATGCTGGTAAGGCCAATGAACCAGTCATTTCAGAGACGCTTTTAGGTCATGTCGTGCATGGAAACCACTATTATGGTTCCCCACACAAAATACAGTACATAGCTCATGTCAATCATAGTATAGATGAGTTGCATGCTTTGGTAAAAGATAATTTTAGCCTGGATGCTTTAGGTATTGAGCCCAAACAACGTGCTAATCCTCTTGAAGAAAAAGCTATACAGATTTTACAGAATACAACTAAAAAGCTTGGTAATAATAGGTGGGAAACGGGACTATTATGGAACAGTGAAACGGGTGTCAGTCCGTCCCTACCTGACAGTTCGAAAATGGCTCTCAAAAGGTTTGGGAACTTAGAGAATAAGTTACTTGAAAATCCACAGTTAGCCGAGCAATACAAACAGCAAGTTGATAAGTTAGTTGACAATAGCTATGCAGTCTTAGACGATCAGCAACCGCAATGTGCATCAGATAAAGTTTGGTTTCTACCTCATTTCCCAGTTTTGAATCCTAATAAACCTGGTAAAGTAAGGCTAGTTTTTGATGCAGCGGCTAGGGTACAAAATGTAAATTTAAATGATATGTTGTTCAAAGGCCCAGACTTACTTCAGTCATTGCTAGGAATATTGTGGGGATTTAGATTGAAGCCCATAGCAGTTTCAGGTGACATAAAAGATATGTTTTTGAGGATCAAAATCAAAACTGAAGATCAGCAGTATCAGAAGTTTTACTGGCGCACGCCTGGAAGCCCAGAACCTCCTCAAGTTTACCGACTTACTTCCATGCTCTTTGGAGCCAAATGCTCACCATGTTCAGCTATTTTTGTGTTAAATGAAAATGCAAAGAAACATCAGGATACCTACCCAGATGCAGTTAAAGCCATACAGACACGTCACTACATGGACGACTACCTTGATTGTTTTGATAGTGAAAGTGAAGCAGTACAGCGTATTCAAGAAGTAATGTATGTTCATGATCAAGGAGGCTTTGAGATTGTAAAGTGGGCAAGTAACTCTGCTAAAGTTTTGGAGTCCATCCCTGAAGAGAAAAAAGTACAGGGTGGCATTCAGCTCCTGTCAGACGAGTCAGCAAAAGAAAAGACTCTGGGAATGATATGGAAACCTGCCACTGACACGTTATCATTCAACTTCTCCATGAATCGGGTACCAGTTAAAGTGGTGGCAGGTGAGGAACGCCCCACTAAGAGGCAGATGCTAGCAGCAGTTATGAGTGTTTTTGATCCTATTGGTCTCCTGTCACCCTTCTCTATTAGAGGCAAGATGATTTTGCAGGAAGTGTGGCGTTCTGGTATAAATTGGGATGAGAAGCTCTTTGATAAAGAATATGAGAAATGGCAGTCGTGGATTTCTGAGCTCCGAAAGATTAAAGATTGTCAAATTCCACGCTGTTACCGTTCCCGAACAGATAGAGCACACACTGAGCTGCATACGTTCTGTGATAGTTCGATTAAAGCATATGCAGCAGTATGTTACCTCAGATTTGTCTATGAAGATGGAGAAATTAAGGTGGTCTTGGTAGCAGCAAAAGCTAGAGTAACTGCTTTAAAACCCAGTTCTATACCCAGACTAGAATTACAGGCAGCTCTATTAGGAGCTAGATTAGCACATGCAGTAGTAAAGGAGCATAAACTGGAAATCAAAGAAAGGTACTTTTGGTCAGACTCCAGTACAACCCTGGCTTGGATTCGATTAGATCCACGGAACTACAAAGCCTTCGTAGGTCATAGACTAGCAGCAATAGATGAGTTGTCTATGGTCTCACAGTGGAGATGGGTCCCAACTGCACAGAATAGTGCCGATATTGCTACATGAGACACCTCACCTCTAGACCTCTCTCAAAGTGGTTTATGGTTTAGTGGCCCAGAATTTCTAAAAAAGAATACTGAAGCATGGCCCGTTGAGAAGAATAAGTTAGTTCCTGCACCTGAAGCATCCTGTGAAAAAAGAGTCTATGCTATTAGAAAGAAAGAGTATGCTTTACCTGATATTGCAGCATTTTCCTCTTGGAAACGTCTCATTTATGCTACAGCAAATGTATTTTTATTCATAAATAAATGCAGAAAATCTGGAGATCAAAAACTTACCTTGCAGCTCCTTGAAAAGGCAGAAAAAGCATGGATTAAGAAAATGCAAGAAGATAGCTACACAAAAGAGTTGGCATATTTAGAAAATAAAGAAGAATTACCTAATGACAGTCCAATTTTCCAGCTGACTCCAGTTCTCGATGATGAAGGAATTATGAGATTACAGGGAAGAATAGATAGAGCTCAGAGTGTTTCTTCAGATATGAAACGGCCTATCATATTGAACGGAAGTCATCAGTATACAAAGCTTCTCATATACGACTACCACAAGAAACAGAATCACAGTAGTACAGAAACTGTGGTTAATGAGATTCGCTAAAAGTACTGGCTTGTCAAAATGAGATCGACTATAAGATCAGTAGCACATAACTGCCAATTTTGCAAAATTTTGAAGGCAAAAGCAATTCAACCACCAATGGGTGATCTTCCACAAGCGAGATTACAGCACCACCAGAGACCATTTTCGCACTGTGGCCTTGATTATTTTGGCCCCGTTGAAGTGTCAATAGGCAGACGAAGGGAAAAAAGATGGGGGGCTCTATTCACTTGTATGGTAACAAGAGCAGTTCACATGGAGATTGCAGGAAGTTTAACATCAGACTCAGTTATAATGGCGATAAGAAGACTGACAGCTAGATTTGGATCTCCGACTGCCATTTACTCAGATAATGGAACAAACTTCAAGGGAGCAGATGGTGAGCTAAAAAAAGCCTGGCTAGAACTTGATAAAGAAGCCATCAGCAAAGACATGCTCAATAGGGGAGTAGAATGGCATTATAATGCACCGACTGCAGCTCACATGGGGGGAGCATGGGAACGCCTTGTTCAGTCTATAAAAAAAGCTTTAAGTGTGACCCTGCACGAACGTGCTCCACGTGAAGAAGTATTGGCTACTTTACTGGCTGAAGCCGAACTTACTGTTAATAGTAGACCACTAACCTTTGTATCTGTTGATCCAAGAGATCCGGAAGCTCTGACGCCTAATCACTTTTTGATTGGATCCTCTTCTGCTGCACCAATCCCGGGAAAATTTGACGATAAAGACTTGATGTTAAAAAAGCAGTGGAAAATTTCACAGAGGCTGGCAGATATGTTCTGGTCCAGATGGCTAAAAGAGTATTTACCTACAATGGTTGACAGAAAAATGAAAGGAACTGCTAATCAAGATATCAAGAAAGACAGTTTAGTTCTGATAGCTGACAGTGCTTTGCCTAGGAACATGTGGCCTCGAGGCATTGTTACTCAGGTGTTTCCAGGAAAAGACAATAAAGTCCGTGTAGTAGAGATCAAAACTGTAGGAGGTATTTTCCGTAGGCCAGTTAATAAGATTGTTTTGTTACCTACAGATAGTTCAGATGATGAACACGAGGTCTCTGTGAATTATCTATCAAGTGGCCTGTCACGCCTAGAGCAAGTGAGTGGGCGTGCCAGGGGGGGGGGGAACTGACAATTCACTCTGTGCTGCTTTGAAAGATAAAAATGAAGTTACTTGAATGGGGACACATACTTTTAAGATTTTAATAAAAAATAAATATATATATATATATATATATATATTATTAATAATGCAATGAAAATTTTGTCAAACTATGGCTTAATTATAGAATTTGGTTCTTTATGTCAGGGCATAGCTAGCCACTTTGTACCAATTCATTATTTAGTTTACTATTCTTCTTGTGATTCTATCAAAGCACTAATAATGGGGCATTTGTAGTAGCTCTGTTACAAATATCAGTTAATACGTCACCTGGCTTCATTCCGCCAGTGAAATCGTTGCTCCTCATGTTTTTTGTAATAATAATATTATTTAGGATAAACAAATAATGCTAAGCAGGTACATAGTCTGTTTCCTGTTGTTGTTGTTCAGTCTTTCAAAGATATATTGATTTTGTTTTAGATTTAGCATTTATGTTTGAATAAGTTTTGTTCATGTTTCATCAATAACTTAACATATTGAGTTACTTGTCATGTATTATCGGTTAACCGTTTTTGTGGCACATAAACACTTATAGATGTGCCAGGGATGGGGCATGTGGTCAACCGATAAAAAATAATAATTTTTTCATAGTTTCAGGCTCATGATATTTAATTTCAGTTTCAGATATCCAACCAAAGTGTAAAATATGTAAATCTGAAACTAGCCTAAAATAGTCTATGTTCCTTTATATTTTTGATTGAGCTCCAACTTCCGTTGCCGGGGAGTTGCCCTTTTTGTTTGTGATGACAGGCTTGTGTTGCGTTGTAAAATGTTTGCAAAAATTAAAGTTTAAAGTATTCAATCAGCCTGGTGTTTACTTTGTACAAGTTCCCGTCCAAACACACGCCGCAGATGGTTTCTCTGGAAATCCCAGTTCTACATAGTGACCAAGGTCTGCTGATGGGACTGGAAAGTCGGTACGGGATCTCCTGAACAGACAACAACAGACCCTTTGAGTTTGGACTTATTTGATTGGTATTTATTAGCACTTTGACAAAACATGGTGACCAAGGTCTGCTGATGCGACTGGAAGGTGGGTACGAGATCTCCTCAACGGACAACAGCAGACCCTTCGAGTTTCGGCTTATTTCATTGGTATTTATTAACACTTTCGTAAAACATGGTGATGTGGTGGAAGGTGGGTACGGGATCTCCTCAACGGACAACAGCAGACCCTTCAAGTTTGGGCTTATTCAATTGGTCTTTATGAGCACTTTGGTAAAACATGGTAACCTAACCAAGGTCTGATGATGGGACTGGAAAATGGGTACGGGATCTTCTCAACGGACAACAGCAGACCCTTCGAGTTTGAATTTATTTGAATGGTCTTTATTGGTACTTTGGTAAAACATGGTAGCCAGGGTCTGATGATGGGACTGGAAGATGGGTAGGGGATCTCCTGCACGGACAACAGCAGATCCTTCGAGTTTGGGCTTATTTGATTGGTCTTTATTTGCACTTTGGTAAAACATGGTGACCGGGGTCTGATGATAGGACTGGAAGATGGGTACGGGATCTCTTCAACGGACAACATCAGACCCTTCGAGTTTAGGCTTATTTGATTGGTCTTTATTAGCACTTTCGAAAAACATGGTGACCAGGGTCTGATGATGGGACTGGAAGATGGGTACGGGATCTCTTCAACGGACAACAGTAGACCCTTCGAGTTTGGGCTAATTTGTTCGGTATTTATATTTATAAGCGCTTTGGTAAAACATGGTGACCGTTGCACATATTCGTTCAAAAAATCATATTCTTTTGTTTTCCTTATTTCCACGAACATCTCTTCAACGTGGGCGGAGCCGCGGACAAAAGCTAGTATTAAATAAAATAAAGCATGGAACACAAAAAATAATAAACTATGAAAGAATTAATTTCTATATTTTTAAACACTTGGCGATTTATCAATAAATAACAAAATAAATTTATATATTAAATTTATATTAATTTAACAAAAAACAATATTTATGAATTCAACAAAAATGATCACCGAAGTTACATACTGAGCACTTACCTGGTCTTCAATATAAATTCAGCTATATAAATTTATGTCACCTTGTAAACTTACAAGTTTATTGGCAATTTAACCTATGTAGTTCTTCAGAGTTATTATTTTTGTGATTATCAACTTATTTTAACCAATCCTTTTTTAAAATATTTTTTTAATAAATAATTTTTACACTTTATGCTTTCATTTAGTATTTTATAAACATAAACACAAAAAGTTGAAAAAAAATTGCTCATAGTTTCGGGCCCTATTGAGCCTTGCATCAGCTGAAAAATATGTCAGTGATTTTACATAATGTATTACCTAATTGCTATAATAATAAAACGCATTTATTGCATACTTTTTATTCAAACAATATTATTGTTTAGGAAAAGAATATTATGATGTGCATTTTGAACTCAGACTAGTTTGAACCGAGATCCTCCGTTACCACCATTTAAAATATCTTGCAAATATTGAGGAAGTAGACATATATTGTAAAAATGAGTGAACTACCGGCATTGGAATCCACTTTTATTATCCAGTAGAAATAAAAAGAAATATTGATTCTTGTATGTAAATTTTTGTAAAGCAAGATTTTAAATAAAAATTGTGCTGCATTCAGTTTGATCGCCAGATGACGTCTGCCTGTCTAACACCATCAGCAGGATAGCAGATACAAATTCACTGTGTGAAAAGGAGATGGCATAATAAGCGGACGTCGTCTGACAATCAAATTGAACGCAGCCCCAGTAGAATTTATGACTTAAGCCTCGTTTGCTGCAATAACAAAACGCAATTGCTAGTGAATACGTGAGAAAAACCGGTTTTCATCGGTTCAACAACTTTAATCGGGCAAATATTATGAAAATGGCAAATATTATTATTCTCACAATAATATTGTTATGATAACTATGATGTCAGTGCATCCATTGTACGTACGTATCTCTTCTAGTGCGACAAGGCTCTTTTGGCGCGTCGATTATACGATTGGTCGTGCGTTGTCAAAAACGAGTATGGCCAGGGTATCGTGCCTCGACTTTACCCTTAGAACATTAAAAATAAAATAGGTATATTAACTTAAATAAATTAACTTTCTCCATACCCATGTTCGTAACAGTTGTGCCACGATTCCCTGGCCAAACTCTATCATATCCCTTGTTTCGCAGCTGCGGGCACCCCCCTTGTAGTTAGTATTATATTATCGGTTAGACCAAGAATGGGGAAATGGCGGCCCGCGGGCCAAGTCCGCGCACCGACATGTTTCAATCCGGCACGTAATCAACACCCGTCATATACCGTGTGTAAACAGTACCAGATTGCGACCATTAAATGAAACCACATATTCTACCGACCCTACTGAACCACTTTTCCCAAGAGTCATAACCCGCGGCGGATAGCCTTAGTTTAGGAAATAATTGGGTTCCAAACAAAAACGCGTGAACCCTAACGCACCGACATACGGGCGAGGTTAGAGAGAGCGTTGACCTCAAACAGCTGCAGTTTTCTCGGACGACGCTCTCTCTAAACTCGCCCGTATGTTGGTGCGTTAGGGTTCACGCATTTTTGTTTGGAACTCAATTATTTCCTAAACTAAGGGTGACCGCGGGTATGAGTCTTGGGAAAAGTGGTTCAGTAGGGTTAGTAGAATATGTGGTTTCATTGAATGGTGGCAGTCTATTTACACCCGGTATATTTAATCGGCCCACAAAAAACAATATTCGAACAATTTTAATTAATCCGCTCACAATATTATTCTATGTTTGGATCTTCGGATCTGTGAGCAAGTTAAAATAAAGATGGCTGACGGACGAACATCTTGAGTGCGTTTCACGAGTTACTTCTAGTAACTTGGAGCCAAATGGGAAATCCCCCATAGAATTATTGGGTGATACGATGATTTCCCCATCCCTGGGCCGCATTCAGTTTGATCGCCCGCTCATCACTGACAGCAGAATAGCTTAATACAAATTCAACGCGTGCAAAAGAGATGTCATGATTGCCGGCGATCAAACTAAACTCAGCCCTATGTTAGACCTTCTGTGGTTCATGTACTCGACCACTAACCCGGAGGTCGCTGATTCAAATCCGTAGGAGCACATTTGTATTCGCTCTGCCAGACTGTTGGTGCATATTTGTGTCTGAAGTAGGACTACACGGCACTATCGCTTACCACTCATCACACTGCGCTGGGGCGTAATTGTCGTGCGTCGGTGAAACGTGGGTGTATGAGTGTGGACTCTGACTTGCGTTTATCTGACAATAATATGTATATAGTACATACATGTTCATAATTTGTAATATGATTTATCACTAGAGTTTCAAGCCACCAGAGGGCGCTACAGTTGAAAAATACTTAATATCTTTGAATACCTTCATAACGTTAAGCATTATAGATTATGATGTTGTAATAAATATTCTAAAGTATTTTAAATTTCAAAGAAAGAAGATATGTTTGATAGGTATTATTTTCTTTATACATGAGGGATGTTTAAGGTCGAATAAAGTGAGTAAAAATAATTCTAGGGTAGATTGGGTTCTGTTAACTGATCAATCACATTCAAGAAAATAATTTTTGTGTTAAAATATTTTTTTACATCCCAGTACAAAGTGATTCAATCAGAGGTAGTTAGTTACTAGTAGGTATTCTGACAAAAATCTTCCGTTTCCTTCAGCAAAAATACTGGTCATAAGATCTATAAAAACCAGGTAAAAAGTAAACAACATAGTTATATAAAACATAATAATTTCTTCAAAATAATCGATTTGAAGTTGTGATACATAAAAACATGCAGCCTACATAAATTAAAGGAAGTGTATGCGTTGCCACTAGTGGTACCCTAGTAAGATTGGATGCAAACTTGCAACATGTTTGCTGGATTGGTCGCTTTAAATATCAAATCGTTGGTGCAGTTGGTAACAGCATTAAATGCTAGTGATTTGGGGTCCAAATCTTTGTCAGAAGTTGTTTTTTTGGAGTTATGTTTACAAGTCTTTAAAAAGTCTAAAATAGGAGCGACGACGAGCGGGGCGAGGCGATCTTCACAGTTTAAACAGAAATCATAGTATACACAAAAATCCTTTTTGTTTTTCAAGTCACAGCTCCGTAACCGAACATACTACAGCACCGCTAGCAGCAACGTATCGTCGTCTATTGGAAGTGCATACGTTGCCACTATCGACGATACCGCATCCGATCTTACTAGAGCACCGCTAGCGGCAACTCATACACTTCCTTAATCATATAGGAAGTGACTAAATAGCCTTTAGCAGCTTTCTTATTTTTAATTTTATTCGACCGCTAGGGATAGGTTGCGACAACGAGCGAAGCGAGGAGGAGCGGTTAGGTTGACATGTAAGTACATATTAGGGAGCCGAGCGAAGCGGAGCGGAGCGAAGCAACTCCCGTAGTTTAAACAGAATTCACGATATGCAGAAAAAATCATTTTCCGAGCACTTTCCGATGACTTACGGTTAAATAATTTATAAAATTAAAGGACCGCTTCCCTTTCCGAACTGTACTGTACATTGCGAATTGAACTTTATTAGTTCGGGCTAAGGAAGATATTCCATCAACTAAATAATAACTTACGGTTCAATAATTTAAAAAATCAAAGGGCCGCTAGTGGTCCTTTAGTCACTTCCAATCAAATAATAATCATGTAAAATCTAATGGTAACTTATTCTAGGTAATAAAATTGTTACAAAAACAATGAATTTTCAAAAAAATGCACATGGACTGATTACAAATTAAAAGTTTTGAAATCAATAAATTAACATGGAAATGCACAATACATAAGTATTAAAAAACAATATACCGTTTTAAAAATCAAAAGGAGTTGAGTTTTTGCTTGGACTCGATTCAAGTAAGTCAAACAAAACAAAAATTACATATGACACATTAAAAGATTTAAAATAGACCAGAATAATTATATTTTTTAATAAAATCAGTTCTTGAGCAAGGCTCAAACTCGCATTACAATAACACGTTTTAAAAATATATAAAAAACTGAGTTTTTGTTTGAACTGGATTCAAACCAAGTCACGGTCAAAAGTTACTTAAAAGCGCATTAGAAGATTAAAAATAGACCATAATATCTCGGGCGAGGCTAGAATTGCATTAAACGTATGCAAAACAATATATACATAATTTAAAGAGAATATTTGTTACAATCAAATAACAATAATTAAATTAAAAATAAATAATACAAAATATTAAAAAACACGATTGCCGGAATAGAGATTTAATTCGGATTTCATTGCAGTCGGGGGATATACAAAACAGCACCAATGTAATAATCCGAATAAATCTCTATTCCGGCAATCCTGCTTTTTATTATTTTTCATTATTTATTTTTATTTAAAACTTTTTGTATATACATATTGCCTATTCCACTCAGGATGCTATAAGGATTCTAACGATACCATACACTTCAAAATCGGTTCAGGCATGAAGAAGTTTTGGTGTAATTAAGAAAAATACTCACATGAACCCTGAAAACAATACACTCCTTTTTTGGGGTCTGTCGTGTAAAAACTACAAATAAATAAATAAAACTCAAAATTCACAATCTTTCACATTTAACCCCTTTTACATTTGACTCGGGCTCTTTCTGCACCTCGCCCCCCTGTGATTGGGACACAATCAACTTATAATAATCAGAAGATGGAACGGGCATATCTGGTTTCATGTGGTCCTTTTTGAAATGTCTGCTCAAATGACTGGTTTGAGAAAACTTTTTGTTACAAAACTTGCATTGGTACTTCTTTTCACCCGTATGGACTACTTTATGCTGTTTTAGGGCCGATGACGTGTAGAAAGTCTTTCCGCATTCGCAAAAATAGTCCCTTTGGCCTTTATGACGTTTGACGTGGACGTTGAAAGCGCTGCATGTGACAAAGCCGCGGGAACACTCCTTGCAGTGGTATCTGAGAAACAAAGTTTCATTGTCATCTGGGGCATTTAAGCGGACAGGAAAAAAAAAGTGAGGTTCTGAAATTTGTTCATATTGAGGGCAATTGTACTCCTAGTAGATACGAAAGTGAACACAGAATATTTTTAGGGTTTCGTAGTACCTGAAAAGTAAAAGGAACCTTTATGGTGAGACTCCGTTGTCCGTCCGTCCGTCCGTATGTCACAGCCTCATAACTTTAGCATCGTTAAAGATAAGGACTTGCAATTTTCTACAAAAATAGCATTCACCTGCCTACATAAAATGGTAAAAAAAAATATTGAAAAATTCTAAATTGTTCAAAATATTTCCAATACAATATGGGTATCAAATTGTAGATATTAAAGAGCTGATTATAAAAATATATATACTTTTACTATATTTACTGGCACCGATTTCGAAAAATCTTTGGGATTTTTTACCTTTGGGACTTTGGGATTTACAGGAAAAATATAGCGGTTGAGAAATTCAAGATAATAAAATAACAAAATCAAATTTTTCATCTACGAGTTTTATTTCGAGTACGGGATAAAAATATTTATGTCTCTTTTAAATGTGGTACAATCAATTCTTTTTTTAGTCATCATAAGCAGTTATGGGCAAGATTTTAAATATCTTCTTCCCAAGACTGTCGAATTACGGAACCCTAGGTATGCGAGTCTGACTCGCACTGGACCGGTTTTTTTATGATGTTTATTTTTCAAGTTATATAGGTAAGATTCTAAAGAATAGTCTAATTTGAAATTCGGATTTTTTGGAAGTAGTTTTTCGAATATAAATAAAATATTAAACTTAGCAATTTTTATAGAAAATTTATTGTTCTTTTTGAGGACAAAATCAAACAAGAAAAAATTTTTTTTTTCGTGCTCTAAACCGGAAGTAAAAGTTTTAAACAAAATTTTGAAAAGTTCAACCAGTTTTTTTTTATTTTTTATTTTCTTTCAATATATGACTTAAGGTGTTGTTATAAGACACCAGAAGTTTGAAGATGGGATCTGCATTTGTTAAGGAGATATTTAAATTTATGTACGTACATGTCGCACTCAGGATGATGTTAGGCTCTGGTTTATGTCGGTTAGTTTGCGAAATATGAAACTTAAACAAGACGATATTAACATTTATTATCCTGTTCAAGTGTATTTTAGCTCTTACAAAGATTAAATGTAGTTATTTAAATAAAAAATATAAATACCTTGATAAATATACGTTTGATTAGAAATATTAGAAGGAGGAAGTAAAAAAACATGTTTTTAATAACAAAACGCGACTAGTAGCGCCATCTCTTAGGTGTGAGAGGGTTTAATGCTTATGCTAGATAGAGACAGAAGTATGACGCTACGCCATTTTGAATTTTCGTAATTGTAATCGATATGCTCTGATAGGGAACCCTGGGGGTAGGTCTATCTACTGTTATTACCTTATCTCCTTGTTATGTATCCGCACGTGTATGGACAAGTTGCCGGATGTAGCGAATCTCTTCTCACACATGGGGCAGTGGTAGGGCTTCTCTCCGTTGTGGACGCGCTGGTGGACCTTGAGGTCTGCTCTGATAGGGAACCCTGAAGGTGGGAAATTTGTTTTTCTCATATATGCGTAATGTTACATAACTTTATTCAACTTTCAATGCTGAGTCACGTTCAATAGCTCACCCTGTTGTCAGGTCAACATTGACAACAGGATGGCATAAACAGGAAATGTTTGACTGTAAAATGTACTGTTCTCGTTTTAATGATATTTCTATGTTTTGTTTTATTGTATACCAATTATATATTTTTTTGAATTATTGATGTATGTAATAGAACTGTATAGCGCATTGGATTAACTGTAGTGTTATACAATTTATTTAAATGAATAATACTATCTTTTTGTGCTTGCTTTGCTTGCTCGTGTAATTTGCTGTGTGTAATTCAGTCTTATGTTATTTTGACGACGAAATATTAACCTTCAAATTGACATTGACAGAAAATCCGCATAGTCAACACTTGTACACTCTCGTTTCATCGACGATTTGTTAAAAATAAATATATCGTCACGACATGAATCCCCGAAGGGGTGTCGGAGGTGTTCCAGATATGAACTGTGAAATGCAAGTCACAGTTCACACTCGGCATACCCACGTTTCACCGACTATTTTTACGTCCCAACGTGATGGGTGGTGAGCCCTATCGACGTACTTCGGGCACAAATACACGCTTTTTAGGGCATGCAGGTTTCCTCACGATGTTTTCCTGCAAGTGGTAAGTATTAAATACTCTGCACGTAAATTCTGAACAACTCATTGGTGCATAGTTCAATTTAGAACGCATCGTAAGACTGAGTGGTTTACCTTTCCCACAATCCTGACATAGGAATGTTTTATCCCCTTTATGTCTTCGCATATGTATGGAGAGTTGAGCGCTTTGTACAAAACTCTTGAAGCAAATGTCACAGCTGAAGAGTTTTTCACCTGTCAAACAAAGAAATTAATTAATGTGTCTTTAACACAGATATAGATCCAAATAGATGCCGCGAGTGTATGTACTTCGCGTGCCCAATTGCGCACCAAAAGGGAGAGCAATGCTCTTCCTTCACAGATATTGACTCCTCCAACTTTGACTCTTATGTATTATGTCTTAAGTCTTACAATCCCTTCTAAGATTCAAACCGCTGTCAACCAATTTCATTGTAAAATGTGACACGCTTGATTTTAATAGAGTTTGATGCACTTGCGTCATCTATTTAGATCTATATCTGTGGTCTTTAAGATAAAAACTATTATCGACAGTTTTCGGCTTGGTGGTTATTTTATGAACACTATAATAAAGAAAACCGCATTCAAATCCTGGTTCTCGAGTTACAATATGTCTAATAATAAAATAATCCATGCCTCGAAGCAAAAACTAAAATTTTTAGAATTAGTGTCTGCCTGTCTCTTTTTGTCTATATGTTCTGTGATGATAAAATTACCGACAAGCCAAAAACTGTCGATAATAATTTTTACCTTTCACACAAATAAAAGCTACATTGATTCCAAGCGAAGCCGCGGGTAAAAGCTGGTACCGATATTTATATCTCGTAACTGCTCACTGGCTCATTTTTAGTACGAAAGAACAGCCTTGTGTAATGAAATGACGCACAAACTACTGTACTAATTTTAATGGAGTTCCCTCAGTTGAATGGGTGTAATATCGTACCAGTATGTATCCGGACATGGTTGACGAGGCCGGTCCGTCTCCGGAACTGTTTGGGACAATATTCGCAGTGGTACGGCGTCTCTCCCGTATGCATCTTCCGGTGTTGGAATAAGGCACTGTATCCCCTGAAGTAACAAAGCGCGTTTAAACATGTTTGCGGTAAAGTTACACATGAACATAGGAGCTAGGGGACATGCTCCCCCCCCCCCCCTCCCAGCAATACAGGGAACATAGATGCGTTATCCAGGCACAGACGTATTACATAGTAGCAGAACTAACATTAATAATAAACGCATAGAGTGGACGCGTGGCAATTTTAGCTCCGTGAACTTTGGGCTCTTTTAAACAAATATTGCTTGTTTCCAAACAAAATATATACTAGAGATTAGCTTAGGCATTAACAAACATGTTCCAAGCATAAGCCAGCGAAAACAACCCACTTTTATACGTTTCTTTGTACAATGAAGCCTAAATGTAGCTAATTTTTTGTATGGACACTTGCCACACTATTTATTCCTTATGTTTGGTCTGCTACTTAGTAATAATTATATGTCTGTGTATCAGTGGCGAAGGGTCCATATAACACGATTCCCATCGGCTTGTTTAGGAAATGGCATCCATACTACATTTCCTTATTCCGTACTCTTCGCTTTGTCAAACATTTCCATATGTCATGTCATAAATCTCAATACGAAAAATACACTTGGCTGACAGGGAGTTGCAAAATACAAACAATTTTATGTTTTCCTTGGTTACTTTCTAAGTACGGCGATTTTTTTCACCGGCTTCCCTTTTTAATATGTTCACCCTTCGCCACTGCTGTATATCCAGTCTAAGACGTTATTTCAAATAACTTATTTGTCTTGTTTATTGATTTGTTAGTGATCTCGTTGTACGGAGGGTTATCCCTACTTACCTTATTACGATCACATAATCGAGAATAGATACAGGTCTAGCGCATAACTGAGTCTGTTCCTGAGGTGTGGGAGCGGTACGGGAGGGGTGTGTTTACGGAACGTCAAGCGACGCGTAACTTCAGTCGGGCGTCAGCCTTGTCTCACTTGTCACCCCTCCCGTACCGCTCCCATACTTCAGGAACAGACTCAGTTATGCGCTAGAACTGTAGTCTCAGATAAAGAACGAAGAGATGGAGTAATTAACTAATGACGTTTAGGTAATAGAGCGAGATCCCTTGGTAAACATATGTGAAAGAAAGAGATAAGAGATTTGTTTCTTGTCCTTGTCATTGTGGCCGGATTTTTTGTTTTTTTATTTATTTTTTAAATGTTAGGAGAACTTAAATGGTAGAGCTGATGCCGAGCTCGACTGTGGAGGTACCACCATCTTACTCGCAAATCCTCCCGAAGTTATTCGGGAGAGAGTAAGAGAACAGCTCTCAGGCAAAACCAGGCGGCCCACCATTGCCTGGGACCGATGGATGGCGGTATATCCATCCCCAATTGCCGGGCATTATATAAAACAGACTGGTGACGGGCAGCGGCGTCACTGGCGCAAGGGTTTCGGCACCGCGCTCACCAACCCGCCCGCCCAGCGTGTGTGAGTATGGGCATTTCTTCCAGGAGAACCGTCAAGAGTGGCGAAATTCTGGAAAGGCCTATGTCCAGCAGTGGACGAAACAGGCTGATGGATGGATGGATAGGGGACAACAGTCACACAACAACTCGAGTCGTGCCAAACAAACAATAGTGTTTGCATATATCGAAGTTTTTAATTATTTATGTGCATTTTATGATAATATTGACGAAAATATTATTGTATTTAGTATCTACGCTATAGTTGGTTGTAGTATTCTAGGCTGTAAAAGCCGAAGTGAACGAAAAATTTACGGAATAACATTTCACTCGTAAGTAAAGTCGCCGTCAATAGAAATTGTGGACTATGTAAACAAACCGTTTTCTCAATTTTTCTCAAGGTTCTGTCACGGAGTCTCACTAAACATTATTCCAAATCATGAAGCATCAAGTCTTACCCGCCATTCGCTGTATTTCATCATGAAATATTCAATAATCACCAGTTAATTACGGAAAATCATAGATTCAATAGTCAATTCTGTACTGCGTCGAGATTGCTGTCATATTTTTTTCTCATCGAATCTGTATTGTCTTTGAAAATTAGTGATGTACGAATCTATTTGAACATAAACCTATTTTATTCGTGATGCTATTTTATTCAGTCTTTTTTTTGACAGCGTTTCTTCATAATCTTTGACATAAACGTGTGTGTGATTCTATCGAGAGCTGTGTGATCTTCCAGCGTTGCTCCAAAATCTTTTGTGTTTTCGGTATTCTAACGACTTGGCTTCTCTTACTGATCTTTCTTTGTGATTTGGATAGTGTTTTACCTTGAAACAACGACAATTGGTTCCGTCATAGTAATGGACAATGCCCCATATCATTCGCGTCAAATCAAAAAGGCGCCCAACATGAGTTGGCGGAAGGAGGCTATCCAAAGCTGGTTGCGCGAAAAAGAAATCAAATTTCAAGAAACCGAAATCAAAGCGAATCTTATAGCTAAGGCAGACAAGCAAAAATATAAAAAAATGTATGTAGATGAGTTGGCGGCATCGAAAAATGTGACAGTTTAGCGCCTTCCACCATGTCATTGCGAGCTTAACTCGATAGAGTTGATATGGGCGCAAGGAAAAGGTTACGTTGGAAGGGACAACAAAACATTCAAAATGGACGATGCGAAGATTTTGTTGGACCAAGGTTTGGCGCGGATCGGGCCAGAACAGTGGGCGAAATGTGTAGCTCATGACCTAAAAGTAGAAGAAAAAATTAAAGAACTGGATAGGATAATAGATACGTCGCGACGCTGTGACGGAACCATTTGTAATTAACGTGGGCGATTTGAGTAGCGTATCATCAGAATATTTTAGCGATGAATCGAATAAAGAAAATTAATTAAGCACCTAACATATTTTAATCACATACTTACCCATGTCTAGATAGTTCACCTATTCATAGACAAAGACAACATGGCGCTTTGTTTACATACCTAGTCCACAATTTCTATTGACAGCGACTGTGGATAATTTATGTGTTTATTGGCTTTGTAAATCCTAGCAATCATCATCCATAGTATTTTGCGTAGTTTCTGAATGCTGTATGTTAATAAAATTAAGATTTATTGCATCATTTCATTTAAACATTTATCATATCCTTAAACAATGTTGCCATGAACTAAAGACATCTGCTACCCTAATATTTTTTTTCAACATTTTAGGTTTCCTTCTAAAGCTGAAATACAAAAGAAATGCCTGCACGCTACTGGGCGACAAAATTGGAAACCAACTCAACCAACGAAGTATTCAAGAATTTGTTCAGTCCACTTTGATGATGATTTATTTGATATAAAAGAAAAAAGGGTGCAATTAAAAGGTTAACAGATTACATACGTTTTATTTTAATATACCTACATTTTCGAATTGAATGTGTTTTTTATTTATATCATAATACATAGTAACAAATTGCAAATTAAATTCGATTTTAAATTATACCGAATGTTGATTTGGTCCACAGCTTCTACTACGTGTGTGTTAGTCTACGCAATGCGTATTTAAGAAAATATCTTGTAAATAAATACAAATAACTAGAGACAAAGGTATGTATTATGTAATTTGTCCCAAAACAGTCTCGCTGTTGCCTGCGCTAATATTGAATTTAAGACACGAGGTGGCGCGGGTATGACAATAAATAGTACATAATGGATGTTATGTTTGTACTTTCTTTGGCATCAGTATCGTGTAATGGATGCTGGGGATTAAATCAACACCATGTATGTTTAACAACCAAAGGAATCTGAAAGATACACAAAACAATATATTTTTATTGCAATATTACCTAATTTTAGGTAAAAATATCAACATTTGCAACATTCTAAACACCTATCGCTGTCTCATGCACAGTCACGCTAAGAGTCCATCTGCTGGTTCTTTATCTGCGCCTGTAGTAGATGGCTTCATAAGCTGGAGCCCGTGGCCACCCCCACCCCCCAGCCGCGAATTCTAGTTACGCCCATGTGTATGAAGAAGACAATTTCAGGCAAAGACCTAAGAACACGCAATACTGAGTTAGGTTATCGGCCCACACAATGCTTGGGGTATTGAGATTTATGGTTTGGGGATTAGGCGATTTTTAGGGTAAAAAATGATTCAGGGTATTTTTAGGGGAAAGGTATTCAGAAATAGTTTGCGCGTTTTGGAACGTGATGACAGTTCTCTATCGCTCAAATCATTCAAATCATCTAATAATGAAGTAGTAAAAAAATCGTGGCTGTGGCTTTACCTCAATAACCACTCGACGGATTTGGGTGCAGTTTTTTTATTATCATCGTAGAGACCCTGGTCAACATATAGGCTATACAGAGGGGTTTATAAAATAACGACCAAGCCGAAAACGGGGCAGAGATTGAATAAACGCGGGCGAAAGGCTAGTGATATATATTTTTCATAAGCTATTTTTATTTCGGCTTTGAACGTCATTTTGACGTCCCTATACGAACCTTGCAAACCCTGCTCAGAGTTGATGTTGAAAAGTTCGACACCGGTGTAGCGACACTGCTATTTTTGAACGGTCGGTGTTGCGACCCGTGATAATTTTTGAACGGGTTAGTGTAGCTACCCGGGTATGAGACCGAACCCAGTGTGAGTTTTTAAACGACTGTTTGAAGGTCATGTCGCAAGTAGAGCAGGTATAGGGCCACAGGTCTGTGTGACAAATCTTGTGCGCCTTCAAGTTACTTCTCATACTTAGGAACTTGCCACAAATGTCGCACTGGTGGGGCAACTAGCTCTCTAGCACTCACCTAAAGGTCATTTCACAAGTAGAGCAGGTATAGGGCCGCAGGTCTGAGTGACAAATCTTGTGCGCCTTCAAGTTACTCCTTGTACTTAGGAACTTGCCACAAATGTCGCACTGGTGGGGCAACTAGCTCTCTAGCACTCACCTAAAGGTCATTTCACAAGTAGAGCAGGTATTAGGGCCGCAGGTCTGTGTGACAAATCTTGTGCGCCTTCAAGTTACTCCTTGTACTTAGGAACTTGCCACAAATGTCGCACTGGTGGGGCAACTTGCTCTCTAGCACTCACCTAAAGGTCATTTCACAAGTAGAGCAGGTATAGGGCCGCAGGTCTGTGTGACAAATCTTGTGCGCCTTCAAGTTACTCATTGTACTTAGGAACTTGCCACAAATGTCGCACTGGTGGGGCAACTAGCTCTCTAGCACTCACCTAAAGGTCATTTCACAAGTAGAGCAGGTATAGGGCCGCAGGTCTGTGTGACAAATCTTGTGCGCCTTCAAGTTACTCATTGTACTTAGGAACTTGCCACAAATGTCGCACTGGTGGGGCAACTAGCTCTCTAGCACTCACCTAAAGGTCATTTCACAAGTAGAGCAGGTATAGGGCCGCAGGTCTGTGTGACAAATCTTGTGCTCCTTCAAGTTACTTCTCATGCTTAGGAACTTGCCACAAATGTCGCACTGGTGGGGCAACTAGCTCTCTAGCACTCACCTAAAGGTCATTTCACAAGTAGAGCAGGTATAGGGCCGCAGGTCTGTGTGACAAATCTTGTGCGCCTTCAAGTTACTCCTTGTACTTAGGAACTTGCCACAAATGTCGCACTGGTGGGGCAACTTGCTCTCTAGCACTCACCTAAAGGTCATTTCACAAGTAGAGCAGGTATAGGGCCGCAGGTCTGTGTGACAAATCTTGTGCGCCTTCAAGTTACTTCTCATGCTTAGGAACTTGCCACAAATGTCGCACTGGTGGGGCAACTAGCTCTCTAGCACTCACCTAAAGGTCATTTCACAAGTAGAGCAGGTATAGGGCCGCAGGTCTGTGTGACAAATCTTGTGCGCCTTCAAGTTACTCCTTGTACTTAGGAACTTGCCACAAATGTCGCACTGGTGGGGCAACTTGCTCTCTGCTGTGATTTCATCAGGCTTAACTGCATAATAGATACATTTTCATTAGAGTGTATTAAAAATGAGAAAATATAAATTTCAAGTAAGACAAGAATTTGAAATAATTCCTCGGGCCAGAATTCAATGCTGTGACTTCTTGCTATCACGACAAGCGCGCTTCTGCACTCTAAATATGAATAATTTTTTTAAAAGCGATGGATTTTACTATACTGGGTGAAATTAAATCAACCGACCAAATTCATACTGGAGACTCGGTTAGTCATAAGGGAAAAGGTTTAATGACCCTCCAGGTGAAATTCGAAAAAACATTTTTTTTGCCCCATAGTGCCCACACTAGAAATTGTACTTAAACTATTGTCTTTCGAAATTGGCCAAAAGGATTACTGAACCTAGTTCTTGATCACTAACCGAGTCTCCAGTATGAATTTGGTCGGTTGATTGAATTTCACCCTATATTATAATCTTAATTAGAGTACTAAGGCAAATCTTCCTTGTTTCCTTTATCTATTATGCTGCTAAGTAACTTTGCAGGTGTGTTTATCTCTGTCAAGTGCAGAATGCCTTCTAAACCTCGTTTCACCACTGAGATGCAATCTGTGATCATACACACCCAAACCAAAGTCGCTCTCCATAGAAACTTGTCGGAACCAACAACTACGACAAATGCATCAAAATTTCGTTGTGTTAGTGTACCGTACCGAAAGGGTAACCAACGGGACCCTATTACCACACCCCCGACACACCAACCAATCTGGCCCAGATAACTCCACACGCGCATAAGCGTGTCCGTACACGCTTGTGTGTGTGCGTGAGCTAGTCTAGGGCTGGCAGCAAGCGTGTGAGGATCGTCGACCGAGAGGGACAACATATAATTCAGCAACTTCTATGATTCTCTTACGTTAGCGTGGTTAATCCTATGCACAATGCACATTATGTAAATTCCGATAAACTCATTGATGCATGCCCGACCGGGGATTGAACCTGAATCTCAAGATTGAGAGGCCAGCGTTCTACCCCTGAGTTACCGCCGCTTTTCCGTTGGTTGAAAAGTAAATAAGACAAATACTTCAATCGACTCCCGTCTACTATCCAAACTCAGGGGCAGGCCCCGCACGCAGCCCGCCTTCCCTTTATGATGCCGCAACGGTGCGGCGACGGGCGCGGCAATCGTTAGACAGCGCTTAGGCACAACTTTGTAACGGCGGCACGCGCGAATTTATATGAGTAAAATTTAAACATCGTCACGTCACGACACGAATCCTTTCACAGTCAGAGGTGTTTTTAAGTATGGACTGTGAAGTGCAGCTCATATTCAGTACTTCCTCTTACACCCACGTTTCACCGATGATTTTCAACATGCTTTTATTAGCTTCACTAATGAACTAACTGAGGAGTTCTACCTATGTAGCGATGAGGCTTGGGTCGAAGGTCAGGTGGGTATACAAAAGCAAAATAATTTGTCCTTAAATCAGATTTTGCCGGTAACATAATGTACAAGCAAAAACTCAACTTACAAAATTACATAATAGCCAACGACCGGCACGCCGCCGGTACAAGGTTACATCGTAGAATACAATATAAAGACATGCTGAAAACTCAAACAAAAACATTCGATTTTTAAATTCAAAATGTTGCAATTAATTTACTCAGCTCGAACTGTCGATCAAAAACATTCGATTTTTAAATTTCAACTCAATGTTGAAATTGATTCCAACTGTTTAAAAGTTGGAGTCCTGAACCGATAGGTAAAGTACAAAAATATTCGACAAAGAAGAAAATGCCTTTCCTCGGTTCATCGGAAGGAAATTTAGAAAAATCTTCGTTCTTTATTGGTTTCTCGGTTTTCTAGACATCCATAAACACCACAATAACGAACCATATTGATAAAAAACATGTATCGTAAATAATAAAACTATATACGCGCGCAGCGAACGAGTGGTAGCCGAGCTCTGCTGGGATCCAGATTTACCCCTAACTTGCGGGGGAAAGTGGGGCACGATAAACTCGCGCGGGGAGGTGATATATTATATTCTCTGCTATTACTAACACTCCGCTGTCCGTCCGTCTGTTCCCAGGGCCGCGTTCAGTTTGATCTCCCGCTCACCACTGACAGCAGGATAGCATATACAATATCAACGCGTGCAAAAGAGATGTCAAGATCGCCGGGCGTGAGCGGGCGATCAAACTGAACTCAGCCCAGGATGTATCTCAAAAACCGTGATAGTTAGACAGTTGAAATTTTCACAGATGATGTATTTCTATTGCCGCTATAACAACAAATACTAAAACCGGCCAAGTGTGGTTCGGACCCGCGCACTCCCATACAACAGACATGATTTTTTTGTCGTTTTTATAGATAATGGTATGGAACCCTTCGTGCGCGAGTCCGACTCGCACTTGGCCGGTTTTTCTAAAAGTAACAACGAAATTATAATGCTTTTGTCGTGGTTGTTGGTACCGACAAGTTTGTATGGAGAGCGGCTTTGGACCATCCCCCTTAAGACGAGGTGCTACCCTGATAAACCTAAAATAAATACAAAGCATTGCTGAAAGCACTAATTGAAACGACTATTCGAGCAGAAATAGTAAAAGATCTTCACTGTCAGTAAAAATAAATTGCAAACTAACCCTTGACAATAAGCTTTTGTTGCAGAGATCCATAGACATACTATTTGTCTATGCAGGGATCTTTGAGTTTTGAGCGACAACTACCTACCGTTTATTTTTCGGAAAGCACTTATATGTCGCGCTTGCAAAGGTCACTGTTACCCCTGCGGAACGCCCCGCAGTGCGAGAGGGACGGATTCCGGAAAAAATAGCAAAATGATGGTTTTAAATTAATATAAAATGAACTAAAATAGCTATTCAAAATTTCCAATTGAGAAAATTTAGATATCGTTATAATCTATCTAATAAAATATCTTTCAGGTCTGTATGTCATTCCTGTTTGTCATACTATAAAAAAAGTGTAGAAAAAGACTTCATTTCAATAATTATTTCTATCGAGCGAAAGTTACGCAATCGCGTTTCTGTACTGAACAAAACTAGAAAAAGGTTCCGAAATTTATATACTGATTTATCAAATTAGTGGCTTCATCTGAAAAACAGGTATACAACTTCAAAAAGTGCCGTTTTTATCGAAATAGCCCCTTAAAAGCAAAATCGACCACTTATTTCTTACATTAGCCTTAGTTTTCCCTAAAATTACGAATTACCAGCAAAATAATGTCATACTTATGGATTTATTAACATAAAAATGGTTTTCGTTCTCACGTCAATATGCATGGTTGCACCTCGCCTTAAATATATCAGAAGGGCATTGCAGTAGCTTGAGCACGTGCTCAGTACGTGAAAATATTTGAGTACTTACTTTTTCTCTTACGACCTCTTTTTTTTAGTCCATTGACTCCATTGTGTAACTCTGAAAAATTACAATAAATAAATAAAATTGAATTTCATTCAAAAATACTAATGCCAAGAATTTTATAATGTAGATTTTTTTTTCATCAAGTTTTTTTTTCAGCATTCAATATTGTTCTGCAATATTGAGCACATCTCTTCTTTTTGTTTTAACAAAATGCAAGTGCTCGTAAAGACCTATTTTACATGCATCGGAACTATTGGCAAAGTAATTTTTACCACACTGGTACTTTATTTTTATTTTTGAGAAAAAGTTGGTAGTCTTTTCTTGTGCACCATAGATCTAGATTACTTGACTTAAATCAACTGCGTTCAGTTTGATGCGTTCGTAGGCTTCGTTCAGTTTTATCGTCGACGACAGCTGCCTACCACTGACAGCAGGACAGTATCAAGGCATGTGAGGTGACTGAAAGCAGCATACAAACGCATCTAACTGAAATCAGTTTATTTCCGTCAAGTTGGCAACTTCCGTGCAAAGATAAAGAATGCCCGCCTAAAGTTCATTTGCAGTATTTATTGTTTGTTTGTTTCTTTATGTTCCATTTATTTACTCACACTATGCATTGAAAAACTTAGTATGATACACGTGGGTAAGGGCAATAACTTACTCATAACGTTTCAAACACTCGCTTATCACTCGTGTTTCAAGTCATCCTCGTAAGCTATTGTCTCTTTACTGCACTTGTAGAATAAATTACTTACATACCTAAAACTACCTTATCCTTCTTTTTAGATTTGATCTCCTCCAACAAGACATTATCATCAGCATCCCAGTCGCTGCCCTCGCCATCATCATTACCATTTGGTTCTGGAATAATTAAACAAAGAAAAAAATTGAAGAACTACTGTCGAAAACGTTAGAGATAAAATTTTTTAAAACGGCAAGTACATGAGTTATAAATAAATATAATGTGTATTTTTAGAGTGTTTTTCATGTTGGAGTTGATGCTCGTGATTGTTGGCACTTGGTGGAACTTTTGATACATTTTTGATTGAAAAACACTTGTACTTGTCTACTGATTTATATTATTTCCCTTACCGGTTTCGCTGTTATAGCATTATCAAAGGTTTTTTGGTTGTTTACGTATAATATATGAATCGCTTGGCAAGCGGGTAGGACAAACAAATTCTACGACAGAAACATTTGAGTATTTTAATTTCTTAATATAACATTGTATAAAATATTCATAAGTTTCCATAGATACACTATCCTAAATATCCAACGTTGTGGCAAGGTTTGGCAATGGTAGAATTAGTTATGGGGTTGTCATATAACAAAAATAAAGTTAACACAGTAGAAGAAAGAAAAACTATAAATATCTTAAAAACAAAAAATAAGGATTGAATATGCTAAAAATGTCAGTAAATGTTGATTTTTTAAATAAAATAAAGTTAAAATAGTCAACAGTAGTAAAATATATAAGTGTGAGAAGGTGATTTAGTAATATAGTCAAATTAATTTATGAAATAATGGGGTAACCTAAATAGGGGGTTATGTCGAGTATTGTGTAATTGAGTGTCAAGTCAGATAGATGTCAAACGATTCAATCGTGTTTCATGTCAAATAAGAGCCAAGTCAAAATACAAAATGAGCTATTTAAAATATTGAAGCAGTGGTGAGTTATTAACGTCTAATTGTTTATTTAATATTTGGTTGACATTGGAATGGCACAATTTATTTATTTCGAGTGCTTTTAGGGCTGATAATTTTTTTTTTGGCTTTGAAATTTAATTTGGAGTCGAAAGTGTGGTTTTCACTGATAAGGTGTTCCGCGAAATTAGAATCTGTGCGGTTCAACCTCCAGCTCTTGACATGTTCGTCAACCATTGTTTTGAAGGCCCTTCCAGTTTGCCCCACGTATTTCTTATCGCAATTGCTGCAGGAGAGTTCGTAAAGAACGTTCGAGAGTTTTTCATGTTCTCCGAGAAAAATAAATCTCAGACAGGGCTCGAAAACTGCATCTCTGCCTTTCGCAGGGAAACGGCTTATCCAGTTTGAAAACAATTTCGAATTTTGTGATCACTTGGTACACCAGACACACTTTATTCACAAACTGAATGCTTAGAGAAATACTAAGTTTTTATTAACTAAGACTATATGATAATAAATCCATCTATTTGGAAACTCTTAAAATTATAGTTTTCTCATTTAATTATAGAAACAGAAATATATAATATATTTATTTATAC
Source organism: Ypsolopha scabrella (assembly GCA_910592155.1). Classification (NCBI taxonomy): domain Eukaryota; kingdom Metazoa; phylum Arthropoda; class Insecta; order Lepidoptera; family Ypsolophidae; genus Ypsolopha; species Ypsolopha scabrella. Next base: position 19,054,499 of record OU342982.1, read on the forward strand.
AATATAGGTAAGTAGATTAAAAACATATTAAACGTCAGAATAAAAAACAACTTTACTAAAAATAATGTGGGAAAAAACAATCAAAAATTATAATAAAAAAGGGTGTTGAAATTTTTATACTATACTACAAATATTTATTTTAATTTTACACTACATTTATTAATTGGTTTAAAAAAATTACAGTTGTAGCAAAATAACATTCTTGCTACTAATAAATTTACATTCTTTATTTTATAAAAATACTAGCCATTGCCTGCAGCTCCATCTATGCTTATTGAATCTTTGCCCTGTTTCATCTTCAGTGTTATTTTATGAACAATCCTTATAGTATGTGTTGACCAGGGTCACTTTGATGTTAATAAAATAACTAGGGATTCATTGATACGCCTTTTTACCGATACAATACCGACACCTATATAAAAATATTGACGATACTGATACATTAAGTTAAAATACAAAGTTGGAATACTTAAATATACCAGGTGTAAATAGAGTGCGCCCTTTAAATAAAACTACATACTCTGCTGATCATACTAAGCAACTTCCTAAAGAAAAATACAGGCGCAAGTCTTCAGAGAAGAAGATATTCAACTGTAATTTAAAGACTTTATTTCGTAGGAAGAAGGTCTATTTTAGAACGCTGCACCGTAACAGCTGTTTTACGGAAGACGCTGTTTCAAAAAACGCCCTTATGTCGATGTCGGTGCGTGAGAGTTCACGCATTTTTGTTTGAAACTCAATTATTATATTTGCTAACTAGCGCGGGTATGTTTATTGAGAAAAGTGGTTTAGTATGATCCGTAGAATATGTGGTTTCATATAATGGTTGCACTCTATTTACACCCAGTATGTTCTAATTAATATCATAAAAATCAGACATAGAATTAGAATATAATTATTTATTAAAATGAATAATGAGGGTAAATTAATTTTGTTAATAAATAAAATTAACATGATAAAAAATTTTGTTAGGTAAACAAAGTGTTCTCAAGTTTTGCAGAGAAAGGTAATTATACAAAACTGTTTGACTGAGACTGGGGCGGCTATTCCGGCATTATTGCGTATTCGCAATATCAGTCATTAGAAATTTGTTTAAAGTTTGATAACCGCCACGCCATGGAAATTAGAGTGACTAAGCCACATCAAATAGAAGCTATAGGATATTAAGGAATGTTCATTATAAGTTTTCAATCAAAAAAATCAACACATCTGTACAAAATCCCTTTTAAAGTCACCCTAAATCTGCCTTTGCAATTTTTGCACACATGCCAGAATTGAGGGCCTGCCGTGGAAAATTTACACACATAAAATCAATACGATATGTAATTCTGTATTTTGTTTAGCATGGGAAAATTAAATACTACATTGACAACAACCAACCAAAGCATCTCCCGATGTGAGACAATACACTAAATAAAGCGCGCGATTTTCCCGAGCATAGTTCGTGCCTCGTTTGCAATGCAATAGGCGAACCAACACGCGCGGTTACTTTACTTTTCTGAAGAGTGAAATTTGAAAAATATTGTTGTACCTATCGGCAAAAAAATATCGTCAAACCCAAAGTATCACCGATATATTGGTATCAGATGCATCCCTAAAAAAAACTGCATCCAAATCCATTGAGTGGTTATTAAGTTAGAAGCGGTCATTCAATCTTAGCTCCGTTTTCGGCTTGGGCGTTATTTTATGAACACCCCTTATAGCCTATGTGTAGACCAGAATCACTACAATGATAATAAGATTGAGTTAAAATGGAACATACATATACAGACCAAAAGAGAAAAATTAAAAAAAATGTGGTTTTGTCCTTAATAAAATACTAATACATAATCCATTTCATTTAAAATTTCAATGAAATATTCAATGTAATTACTTTTTTACTGCTTTTTAATGTAATGACTATACTAGATTCAATCAGAGGTGCAATTGTGAAAGCAAATGGTATTCAGATTCGATTGTCATATGGCTATTCGGCTAAGCAAATAAACCCATTTGACAAATTAAATTGTCAACAACAAAATAAGACAATTATATTAATTTGACAGCCAAAAATGTACGATTTCAACTGTCAAATGGGCTAATTTGCTTAACCAAATAGCCATATGACAATCAATTTGAATACCATTGCCTTACACAATTGACGCCTCCTGTGTAATATATATATTTTTTATTATGTATGTAAAATTTATTCAGTTGTAAGGAAAAACAAGTCAGTTACCTAATTTTATAACCTTCTCCTCTTCTTTTTTATCATCTTCTAAGATTTTATCAAACAGCCTCTCATGTTGCTGTTTTTCTTCCTTTAGATCATCTTCACAATTGTTCTCAGTTTTGACTTTAATTTCTGTTTCATCTTTCACACCACAGCTATTGGTTTCAATGGTTTCATTTTCTATGACCGAAGACTGCTGGTTTTCTAGGTAAGATCTGAGTGTTTGTTCACTATCTTCACATTGAATGTTGAATGCATATGTTCTTTTCAATAATTTTGCACAATCTTTACAAATTAACCTTGGAAAGCCATCTTCTTCAACAGGCTAGAAAAAAAGTGAATTCTGAGTTTACTGAGATACAATTAGGTTAAGGTGTAGATAAGCAGCAGTGTTACCAGTATGCGCTTCAAATTTCGGACGACAAGCCATCTGAAAAGGGACGATTTTGGAAAAAAGGGATGGTTTTTCAATATAGCATAATATAAAAGTTAAAATTAAAGGGTTGGCTAATTAAATAACATAAATCAATAATATTTATTTTTTGTTGTTCAGCTTTGAAGACTATAATTTATAGGTACACAACACAAATCAACGATGAATACATGAAAATTTTGGCTAGTCCGAAAAGGGATGGTGGACGAAAGAGAAGGGAAGGGACAAAAAAAACAATGTTTTATCACCAAAAAGGATGAAAATGGTCCCTTTTCGGATGATCTGGCAACACTGATAAGGAGGCACTATGGGTAAAAATCCCATTCAGAAATCCTTCAGTGCAAAAGTGAGCGAGGTTTTGGTATGGAGTCACAGAATGTAATGGTGTGCCTGTTATACATAACCTTTGTGGCATTTTTGTTATGATAACCCAGTAACCCTCTAACACAGAAAATTGTGTCCCCTTATCCACACACTGAACTACAATGCCATCTAACTTTTAAAAATTCAACAGGAATAACGAAAAAAGAAATAGGGGATGTTAGTTTTGGAAAAATATTTTCATCATGTTTGATTTTGGTGGGAATACATACGTACCTTAAGTTTAGTACAAATGCAAAGCATTTCGTGGTACATAATATTTCTTTTAGCATAGTAACTTGTGAAAATGTCAAAAGTTAGCCTATCCCCTTGGAGGCAAACTCGACATATTTTCTCAAAATCCAGGGTCATAATTTCTCTACAAATTGAAGGTTCTTTGATTAAAGATGCGTAGTAGACAATATGGAGCTTAGTGAATTATTATTAAACAGAGTAAATCGTGGTTTTATTTTGATAAATAAAATTTAAGAAAAATAGAAAAATAAACAACACAGCCGTTTATTTGATTGACGTTGATTTGATCGTTTTTTTTTTGCTTGCTTTGCTCCCTGATTGCGTTTTGTTATTACGCTTTCACAAAATTGCCCTGGGCTGAGTTCAGTTTGATTGCCCGCTCACGCCCGGCGATCATGACATCTCTCTTTTGCACGCGTTTAATTTGTATTTGCTATCCCGCTGTCAGTGATGAGCGGGCGATCAAACTGAACGCGGCCCTGGATTTAAAGGTAAGCAATATGAGCATATAGACTGTGGCGGTACCACCGTCTTACTCGCAAATCCTCCCGAAGTTATTCGGGAGAGAGTAAGAGAACAGCTCTCCGGCAAAACCAGGCGACCCACCTTTGCCTGGGACCTATGGATGGTGGTATATTCATTATAAAACAGACTGATGACGGGCAGCGGCGTCACTGGTGCAAAGGCTTCGGCACCGCGCCAACCCGCCTGCCCAGCGTGTTTGAGTATGGGTATTACTTCTAGGAGGACCGCCAAGAGAGGCAAAATCCTGGAAAGGCCTATGTCCAGCAGTGGACGAAACAGGCTGATGGATGGATGGATAAATATGAGCATCCTTCCTAAAACAACGATGACGATGGCACAAAATGAGTATTAAGTCTGTGGGACAACCCAAATGACTGAATTTTGTTTGTGTAAAGTAAAAAAATATTTCAGTATTTTCACTGAAAATAATGTTAAAATTATAAAAACAAAACGTCGTGCTAGCGTTAACCCGTCGTATTAACCGGTTTTTACCGAAAATAAGAGAGAATCGATTTGAAGATCTTTGCTTGATCAATTTTTCGTATATAATATATTATATCGCCATTCCGACTCACTGTTAGCCGTGCGATGACGGCGCGGCGCGGCGGGGGGGCGGCGCGGCGTGAGTAGTTTAGTGGTACTTTTAGTACTGTTAACGTTATTTGGAACGCGCAGTAGATTAAGACGACAACACCATGGACGTATTGCCCAAACAGGACTGGACACTTGTTACAAAAAACGTCAAGAACGAGAAGTCAAACCATAGTATTCCATTTCTTTCAAAAGCAGGGTAACCATATTAAAAAAAAATATTTATACAACTATATTTAATAGGACTCCTCATGCCTTCTTAGCTAGCACTAGACTAGACAGATACTACAAACAATCCAACACATATTTTTGATAGGAAAGAAAAAAGTCACACTTCTTTCTATGTATGTTCCTATAATGTAATGTATAATTTCTATGTTTGTTTATAAATAAAATAAAATAAATAAAATAATTAAAATCACAATGTCAATTTTTATTGGAACTTATTATAGTTAACTGATGAAAATTTACCGTGAGCATACATTAAACATATTACATTTTGCATTTTACAATAGTTATTTGATTTAACTAGTACAAAAGGAGGTTTTTAAATATGAGTGTGATTTTAAAAACCCAGCCATAATGGGTTTTAATAATGAAGTGATGAACTTTCTTGAGAAAAATTTGCTGAAAATCCCAACGTATGTTTTATCATAGGACTCCACTTTGAACTTGAGATAATTAAAAAATGTGCGTGCGGTCATAACAAGTTTTCCAAAAAAAACACACATAATTTCAAAATAATTATTCATTTTTTTGAAGACTATAATTAATATGTATTTGATTAATATTGGAACGTAGCGAAATATGACAGGTTTGAGTCTGTGTTGGCAATACTCTCTCTTCCTTTGAATTTAAGTGCGCAATTACATTTTGTATCAGTTTCTTTACAATTAAAGTGATTAGGAAAGATTCCCGTGTTTCTATTAAATCTTGGAAGGCCCAGGACACTTCAGTAATGTAAAATCCAAGATCATGGTTACTCTAGCGGTATCAAAGTAAATATGTATTATAATTTACCTTAAAGGGTTGAAATTATATAATGTTACACATAAAACAGTATTTCACATTTTTGTAAACTTTCGCTTCTACAATCCCTTACGCAGCCAACATGTTATCACAATATTTACAAAATAGGTTAATTTTATTTAATAAGTCACGCCATATTGAAATAACAGAGTTACTAGCTTGCAAGCATAAAAACGTTACCTACCATAATAAAGAGTGATTTATCTTACATTTACGAGCAAAACTAAATGCGAAACAAAAAGAACCATTAAGAACAAGTATTCACTGAAAGCCAAATATTATCAACTCTAAAATCGCGAGTAGCCGTTTCAATATCAGTATGAATCTAAACAACGAATCTTTTAGTGCACTATCAATCAACTCGTTGAAAAATTTGTTAAATCATGAATCGTTTAAACCTCCCATCACGATTTGTTTTTTGTGATAGCGACTGTGCGAGTGAGACACCAGTTGTTTCTGTCATGAAAAAATAACTTTTAATGGTGGTAGATGGAGTCTATTTTTCTTTCTGGAAAATCCTTCAGTACTCAATCCAGTTTTGATAAAAGTCTATGGTCAACACCTTTGCTTTGATTTGACACAATTGGGTTTCGTTTCGAAACGAACGAAAATCACTCGAGTGGTGCGATTTGACCTTAGAGCGCTCAAAAATTAACACGAGTTAAATCGAGAGCAAACGAAATGTCATCTCAAAGTTGCAAGAAAATGTTTTGAAACGCTTCGGAGTTATGCAAAAATCACACTGGGCCACCTGATGTGTGCATCCAGATTTTTCTCCTATACAGCTGTAAAAGCAAAGGCAAGAATCATAAGGGTGTGTTAGTATGATAGGTGAAGGTTGATTTTTAAATATTGAGATCTCTAAATAAAGTACCGGTAGCTCACAATAAGACGATTTTCTTTATTGAAAATACATTAACCGCGTGGACACTCTCACTGATTGCAAAGGTGCGGCTGCAGCCTCAGATTGAGGCGCTGCACGATTTGGCAACAGGCGGCCACTGCATACCCCGGGGCGGCGGCGGTCATGGATGAGGGGGGTGCGGGGTGCAACTAGTTGTGTGGGGAGGCCGATAATAATGTGTAGCCATAGCTTAGAAAAATGATGGAGTTTTTGGTGAAAATTCGAGGTATATGTTTTTTTCTTGTAATAATATCAGAATCGTGTATACTTTCATACCCAAAGGGATTCTTGAGCTTTCATTTACACTCTGTATAGATATGTCTCTTTCTATTAAACAAGTGAAATTTCGCGCTATGATCGCACGTTTTGAAAGGCTTCCTTGAGTTGACTGACACCAATGATTTTAACTGACACACTCACAAATGACAAGTTTGTAGTGTTGCCACCTTAGCGATTCTGGTGATTTTTAACGGCTTTTGGCGATATTTTGTTATCATTTAGCGATAATATATTTTTATTGATTTTTGGCGATTTTTAAATGTGTTATCCGTGCGTGAGAAGTCCTTTCGTGGGAAGTTCTTTACAAACTTAGTCTATTATCGGGGAAGTCTCTCTCTATGTTTGTATGCTCCGTTTTAACTTGGGAACTACTCAACGGATTTAGATGCCGTTTTATTTATTATCATCTTAGTGACCCTTACCTAAATATGGGCTTTGGGGGTTTGGGTGTTTATAAAATAACCGCTAATACGAAAATTGACGATAATTATTAGTATCTTACTCGCAAATCCTCCAATCCATCCCCAATTGCCGGGCCTTGTATAAAACAGACTGGTGACGGGCAGCGGCGTCTTTGTATATTTAAATATAAATATTCAAAGAGTGGCGTCACTGGTGAAAGGGTTTTGGCACCGCGCTAACTAACCCGCCTGCCCAGCATTTCTTCCAGGAGGATCGCCGAGAATGGAGAAATCCTGGGAAGGCCTATGTCCAGCAGTAGACGAAACAGGCTGATGGATGGATGAATTATTAGTAATTTATTTATAACCCCCACTCGATATAAACTTGCACGTCGCGTTTTTTAGGCTGAATATCTTTAAATTAAACAAAAATTGTGTACAAATGTAAACGCACAGATAACGTCAAATATATTACGTTACGTCTACACACCCTGTCATTTCATCAGTGCTTCACCATAAGAGTTTTAATGTCATTTCATCCTCCAGTAAGCGAAATTCAGCTAAGAACATGGGAGTCCTACTTTATATGGTCTCTTGGACTTGTCTCTTTATGGCTATGGCCTCATCAAACAGCATTAATGTTCAGACCCAGATTGGCTGGCCCATCATCATCATTACGACCACCACTACCATCATAATCATCATCATCATCACATTACCATCATCATCATAACTATTATCACAATTATCATTATCATTAAATCTCTTATCATTAATAAAATAAGACAGACTGTAAATAATTTATTATTTCAAAAAAATTGGTCATGAATGTCTATTATTTGTTTTGTTAGGTCATGTCATGTCATGTCATATTTATTTTACATTACAAATGTCTATTTGTATATACCCAACTGATGCCGGACCAACTGGACCTGAAATATATCTTGAGAATAATTACCTAGTCGGTGCTTAAATTCTGTCACAAACAAAATTGGCTATAAAATAAAAACTAGTCAAGATATTCAAAAAAAGTTTTTTTTTTAAAAAAGGTAATTTAATTAGCTTACATTAAACACAAAATTTATTCAAAATGATTGCCACCATTTTTCATACAAGCCTTCAATCTTCGCGGCCAATCATCAATAGCAGCACGGACCATATTCATGTCGATATCGGCCACTGCTTTAATCAATGATGACTTTAGGCTACTCAAATTTTTGTGAGGTTTAGAACAGACCTTCTCCTCCAACTCCTGCCAAATTTTGTAATCCAGTGGATTGAGGTTAGGGCTAGATGAAGGCCAATCTTGATGCCTTATTAGCTCGATATTCTGGCGCTCGAACTACTCCTGAGTTGTTTTGGCCTTATGAGCAGGTGCGGAGTCCTGTTGAAACACAAATGGCCGTCCTCCAAAGAGTGTCTGGGGCAGATCTTTTACTATGCGATCTAAAACCGTGTCTGGGTACACTTTTGCACTGGTTTTGACACACTTTTCACAAAAATGCACTTCAGTAGGGCCATAGTAGGACACTCCCAACCAAATCATGACTGATGATGGATGATGGCCGTGCTGCACTCTAGGAATGGCATTTCCAGCGGCCGCAGAGCTGGTAGCGTACACCTTTTCATTTTGTTTGTTGTACTTCTCTTCGATATTAAAAAATTTCTCGTCTGTAAACAGGATATCGCGGTGTCTGTTTCTTGCGTACCACTTTAGCAAAACTTTGCATTTTTTGGCTCTCATAGCTATCAGACGCGCGTTCAGAAGATGTCCACTCTTTTTTCGGTAAGCTCGTAGTCCCAGGTCTTCATTGAGTACTTTTTTTACGGTACTTCTGGTTAATCCTATCTCCAAAGCCATCAGTTTCTGCTTGCGGAAGGGATTTCTTGCAATATGCGCCTTGATTGCTTTGATGAACCCTGGAGTCCTAACGGAACGAGGTCTGTCAGTTATTTTCTCGTCATCGACACTAGAGGTTTCAATGTACCTCTTGATGGTACGGTACACGAACCTCTTCATGATTTTTAATTTTTGAAGCAAGTTGAATATCGTCTTCGGTGGATGGCCGCAACGATGCAATGCAATTACTGCTACTCGGTCCTCTTTGCGAGTCCACTCCATCGTAAAAAATGAATGAATGTAATTGTGATTTGGCAGATTATTAATCAAAAAATATTTGAAAATCGAACACCATTTCATTTTTTTTCTAGGTGTTATATTTTTAAAATAAATGGCCAGTGACAGTATTTAAGAACCGACTAGGTATTATTTGTCAATATACTTTTAAAACATATTTTTTTTACATAAACACAAAATCTACAAATTGTATTCGGTTAAATTTCCAGATTAAAGTAATTCTTTTTCCACAGAAAGTTCAAAAATTTGGTGCTATTTCACACTAGATTAACATAAATAAATATGTTTTTTAAGGTTAGCGATTTCTGCCTGCTGATTCTGTATCGTAAACTCGGTTGCCAAACCGAGTGCCTATCGAGTAAAACATACATATCCGCTTATCTAAGGATAAGTTCGCACGCACTTGAAATGACTTCACAATTCGTAAATACGCGGCCCTGGGCTGAGTTCAGTTTGATCGCCCGATCATGACATCTCTTTTGCACGCGTTAATTTTGTATCTGCTATCCTGCTGTCAGTGATAAGCGGGCGATCAAACTGAACGCGGCCCTGGTGACATTTCAAACTAGATTTAGCGACAAAATAAAATCAAGGTGGCAACACTGCAAGTTTGGCTGGCAAACAAAATGTCGGCAATTTTGTTTTGAAATTATTATTTTATCAATTTTGATATAAATTGTACCTATTGCATGCATTTACATGATTGTGATTGAGATTACCCAAATATATCATCTCTCATCATGTCAGCTCTTCAAAAAAGCATTTTAAAAAACAAATTGCCTCCTAAATGCCCAAGAACTTCGGGTGTTTCTAAGTGAGTACATTTTTGCAGATTTCTTTATAATTTCTTGTATCATCGTGCATATTATAATTACTTTAGGGATTTAAAACTCTTAGAAACGAGATCACAACAAAAAATACCTGCTCTGTGTTCAGAAATCTACAGAATCATTACTTACAAATTGAGGTTAGGATGTCTCGAAATTTGTGCAAATTTCGCCCAAAACATCCCGTTATATATTCATAAGAGTCCTCTCTTCTATCTATTAAACTTCTGTACCAAATACTGCTCCTAATACTTGATTCTTCATCAGGTTGGCGCCATTTGGTGCGTCTCGTCGTAAAGATTACTCCCCAGTGTCGTGGCAGCAATATTTCGATAAATATGTGGATGTGGAGACAGAGAATGGCGTGTTCAGGGTGTACATGTCGCCAGAGCCGGACCATGCGGAGCGGCCGCGGGTGGTGACGCTGCACGGAGGAGGCTATTCTGGATTAAGCTGGTCCCTGTTCACTGTTAGTAGTAACTGATAATTATTTCAATCATGATTCTAGTTTTATTTGCAGCTTACCAGATTAGTGCATTACAAGATAGAGGTCAATCAGTTATTTTTTACCAATTATGATATTGATTTGATGGTAGGTTAGAGTTCGCGCCAAACTTTCAGTTGGCTGAGTGAAGTTAGCTCCAGCGAGACAGATAGAGAAATAGATGACAGAGATAGATGAAAGAGAGAGATAGACATAGACAAACTTCAGAGCCGACTTTAAGTTTGGTGTGGTGTCTACATACACTGACAAGTTAACCAGGTACCCAGGAAAAATATCTGTTATCTTGGTTGCTTATCAATGTTGCAATGAAACACCAAGTTCTCAAGGACATCTCGCAGGGGGTCAGCTGTAGCCAGTGCATCTCATTATAATATATCCAGGGATACCTGGCCCAACACAAGCAGTAATAGTGCACATATTAACATCTAAAGGCATTTTGTTTTTATTATGGGGTAAAAGAAAATGTGGGTAGATGGCTTTTTTGATTTGATTTCTACTAATGAAATCATGTGTATATATATTCCAGGAAGAAATAACTAACATGATCCACTGCCAGGTGGTATCTATGGACATCAGAGGGCATGGGGAGACCAAAGCTAAGGATCCAGATGATTTAAGCGGTGATACTTTGGTCAAGTTAGTATAAGCTGAGATTATTTGTCTGTATGCTAGTATATATTATATTAAGTTGCCTGTAAAAATTAAAATTGGCTTCGCCCAAATTGAAAGTTTCACCATTACTATGACAAAAAACACATGACATTGTATTCCTGAAGGGCTATCAGAGCTGTTTCTGGGGGGCTAGCATGGTGCCACTTGAACACCAATTTAAACACCATTTGACTATAAATCTCATTCATTTACTGTCAAAATAGTGTTAAAGTGGAAACCATGTTAGACCTGCTGATGTAGACTATTGCTGGGTACCTAGCTTGGTAGACCATATCGAGCTTTGGCAGCTCAATATACTACTGTCTGCCCTCTTTAGCTAGATCAACAGAGTGAGAAATAGCACTGTATCAAGCACTATCAAGCTCAATATGGTCCTTCATGTTAGAGATGCTGCAACAGTCGACACTTGTACTGCTTCCATTGTTGATTTTTACAACCAAATGTGCAGCGCAGGATTACAACCTAGTATGGAGGAGTTGAATAGACAAGCTAAAAAGTTTAAAGCCCAAACTTTTTAGGCTAATTGACCACACTGATTTCTCTACTAAGCCCAAAGGGCTAAGACCTAAATAGCTAATCATCCCAACTTTATGTAATTTGACATTATTTTCGTATTGGGACTTGCCGGAGAATGAGATCTTTGGTGCAGGGGTAGGCTCCACTAGATAGCTCATCATCCCAACTTTCTGTAATTTGATGATGTTTCCGTATTGGGACTAGCCGGAGAATGAGATCTTTGGTGCAGGGGTAGACACCACTAGATAGCTCATCATCCCAACTTTCTGTAATTTGATGATATTTCCGTATTGGGACTAGCCGGAAAATGAGATCTTTGGTGCAGGGGTAGACACCACTAGATAGCTCATCATCCCAACTTTCTGTAATTTGACGTTATTTTCGTATTGGGACTAACTGGGTTCCATTAACACATCCGTCATGCTGGGATGTAACAATCGTCGCTTAAATGTGGGTGCAGGTGTGGACTGTGACTTACATTTTTTAGTCCTTGCTCGGAAGTACCTCTGGGACCTCCTTGGGTATTCATGTCGTGACAATGTGTTTTTATACAGTTTAATGACCATTATGGTGTAAACTTTAGAGACTGTAATTGATCCAATAACAGCCGGTTTCTTCGGCGCTGTTCAAAGTTGTGATTTATATTCGACCAAGCAAACAAATCAAACCCAAATACTGATTGACATGTCGTTTCACTTTTCAATTGTTAACTGATTTGATCTGTTGGTCAACTGAATTGACTGACGCTCAGGAAACCTAAATCGTGCTGAATCGTAGTTTAATTTGATCGTAGCAATTAATAAATCTAATCAGCCCCAAGAAACTGGGTATATGTGTATTATTTAAACGTTTCAACTTTGCATGCTACTGGATCGCTATCATTCTGTTAATGACCCAATAAGATTGTTTATTAAATTAAAGTTTATATACATTCTATTATATCTTGCAGTGGCGGAGGGTCTATATAACACTATTCCCATCGGCTTGTTTTGGAAATGGCATCCATACTACATTTCATTATTCCGTGCTTTTCGCTTTGTCAAACATTTCCATAAATCTGTATGCAAATACACTTGGCTGACAGGGGGTTGCAAAGTGCAAAAAATTTCATGTATTCCATGGTTGCTTTTCTGATTAAGGCGATTTTTTTGTCCGGTTTCTATTTTTAAAATGTTCACCCTTCGCCACTGATATCTTGAGTTCCCAAAAACGCCAAACAGGAACTTCATATAAACAAAACGCCTAACTTTCGCAATCTCCCCAGAGACGTGGAGCAAGTCCTCCACAAGCTGTTCTCCGACGAGGTCCCCCCCATCGTGCTGGTGGGCCACTCGATGGGGGGCGCCATCGCCGTCAGAGTGGCGCAGCAGCCCTCGCTAGAGCACGCCGTGCAGGGCATCGCCGTCATCGATGTTGTTGAAGGTAGCTTTGGTAATGACTTAATGAACTAACTTTACTTGCAGATTATTAGAATACTGTGATAACATTTATTGTAAACTTTAAACTTTCGCGATTTTCGCACATTATTAACTTTGTATTGGGGTCTTAATCGCGTTGAGTAACTGGTTACTAACTATCAGTTAGCTTGTGACCACGAAAGCCTACAGAGGCGTCGACTTGTCAAACACGTATCTATTAAGGAATGTTGTTATCCAACGCGATTAAGACCCCAATACAAAGTTAATAACAATTATTGTCTTTTTCATGTGAGGTTTTTTTATAGCTTACTAGCTTTATGCCGCGGCTTTGCCCGCATGGTTATCGTTTTTGTCACTGACTTCATATTTCAAAATAACGACATTCGGGATCGTTGCAGCTCAATAGAAGATGTAGTGACTAGGATATAAAATGGAATGCTTCGGTGGTTTTGGAATGTAGAGAAAATTAATAAAAGTAGAATGACGAAATTTATGGTGCGCAAGTGGAAGATAAAGCACGACCGTGTTGCCTTAGAAAGACGTATTCTGACCAGGCTACCTAGCATGGTAGACGATATCGAGCTTTGACAGTTCAATATACCACTGCCGGTCCCTCTTTAGGTAGATCAACAGAGTGAGATAGAGCGCTGTATCAAGTACTCTCGAGCTCGATATGGTCCTTCATGTTAGATTGATGGATGAGAAGAGGCAAAGAGTTGTGTCAGCAAGATCGTAGCAGTTAGAAATCTGTAGTCTCTGCCTACCCCTCTGGGAGACAGGCGTGAGTATATGAATGTATGTTTGTATGTTTTTTGTATTTCTAAAGTGGCATGGGTCAAAGACACAAATGTGAAAAGGTATGCATGTTTCCAGGATAAAAGATATCTTAATGTTGTTCCCAACTTGCTTTAGTGCTATGCAAAATTTCCCCGAAATCGTAACTAACATTTGTTAACATGAGTAAAGTAGATGGATTCTATTGCATTTTGCTTTTCTTTAAGCTTTGTCCCTTTCATGACGAGTCTCGTCGAAAGCGTACTGCAGCTATCTGTCAGTAAGTCAGTTGTCGCGTTTAACGACCCCGCATCGCTGCAGCGATGAACTGTGCAGCCGCTGCAAAAAGTTATAAACGACCATTTCACATGACTTTGACAAAGATCGAGCAGCGCAAATAATTTCCGCTGCTCTCTGCAGCGTATAGGCTATCTGTCATTTTGACGCATGGCCGTTTAACACAAATACATCGATATCATATTATGGCGCCTCGTACCGAACCCAAAGTCGTATCCGCAATTCGAATTTACTGTACACTGACAAGGGCAATAGCAAAGACTTTATTACCTTTTGCTAGAGGCGATTATTGGTTGGTATCCTGTTCATAGTAAAGCGGCAGCGGAAACGAAAACACCGAAATATTTTTACTAGCTTTTGCCCGCGACTTCGTTCGCGTGGATTTCGGATATAAATTCGAATCAGACTTCCCATAGATTTATTATAGCCTTTGCTGTTTGCGTCTATTCAATCTTCGCTCCGTTTCCGGCTTGGGCGTTATTTTATGAACACCCCTTATAGCCTATGTGTTGACCAGGGTCACTACGATGATAATAAAAAAAACCGCATCCAAATCCGTTTAGTGGTTCTCGAGTTAAAACGGAACATACAGACAAACAGACAGACAAAATTTCTAAACATTGTTGTTTCGGCCTCACTACAGTACCAATAACCCACTTCATTTAAAATTTCGCGAAAATATTAAATGTACAGACACGACTTTTTTACTATTTTATTATTAGTATAGATATACAGATTATGATGTTAGAATTCCGGACTTCAGTAAACTCTTCTGATCAAAAAGATGTTGATCGGATTTTAAAATATCTAAGTAATTTTATGACTTTCATTTGGTTGTGACGCCATTTAGTACGATCCCGTGGCATTATCCTATTTCTAATATATGTTGTTAACTTGAACAAGACTCTCACTTTGTACGCTATAAAGACCTCGAAATAATATAACGAACAACAAGATAGATATAAGTTTATCGCACTGAATAGTGACAAATCTACGCTATTTCAGAAACTTAGACCAATTTATGGTCTCTTCTTTTTTTGCCTCTGGCATTTCAACTTTCATAACTTGCTTCTGAAAAATCTGAAGATTTATTTCAGAATTCTGTATCAAAACTACAGGTCTAGCGCATAACTGGGTCTGTTCCTGAGGTGTGGGAGCGGTACGGGAGGGGTGTGTTTACGGAAAGTCAAACGACGCGTAACTTCAGTCGGGCGTCAGCCTTGCCTCACTTGTCACCCCTCCCGTACCGCTCCCATACCTCAGAAACAGACTCAGTTATGCGCTAGACCTGTAGTAGAATAGAACTTATATGAGTATCGGACTCAGTGTCCCCTAGGTAGTGAAAGATATTACTGCAAGCTGCGAGAGAGGTATGATTTTTTTCATTTTACAAACTATCAAAACAGGCCTTAAAACAAATTGCGATAGTAGAACAAAAATAAAATATGAGAAAGTAGGTATTCAATAAAAAAAATACATATCTGTAGCATGTAAGATACAGTGATTTCCTTGTGAATTAAAAACGTATCAGCTTCGGAAACCTTTCTATGATTTAAATTAACTGATGTCAATCAATAATATTATTTTAACATAATATTGACATTTCAATTTGCTTGTACATTATTGTATAATGAATAACGGTATAATTTTAAGATCGCTTGATACATTCGTTTTCTTGTTTAAACTTCCTGTTTTATTGTTATAAATTATTTTCCAAATTTAATGTTTATTGTGTGATATTATATGTGATGATATTTATTGTGATGATTCTGATGATATTTTATAAATTTTGCCAATTTTATTTTATTCCACACTGTTGTAAGAATTGTTTTTATACTGATTTGTGTAGCATATGTATATATATGCAGTATGGTGTGATGCAAATAACGATTCGGATTCTGAATTCACTCAAGAGCTCAGAAGAATAGGTCTTCCTTCTTGTTCCGCTACTATGTTGAGGATGTTCAATGAAGATTGAGCGGTCTCCTTTTCCCTCCCCTCCGACCCCCTCCCGCTCCGCACTGCTACATAGGGAACTGCCCAAGTTCAACGATAGACCTACGAGTGTAATACTGATTCTAATGATCTTTTCAGGTACGGCAATGGACGCACTCGCCAGTATGCAGAGCTTCCTTCGAAGCAGACCGACGCATTTCAAGAGTATTGAACACGCTATCGAGTGGTGGTAAGATTTATTTTATAGTTTGGGCACAAACTGCATTCTGTTGGGATTTTTTGTGAAGGGAAGTTGCGATATGTGGAATCTCTTTATTATATGATTAGGGCTGCCATCCGTCCCGATATATCGGGACTGTCACCGTTATATAGTACCCTGACCCGACGACGTCCCGAAGTCCCGACAAACAATAAAATGTCCCGATATCTACGCAAATCGCATAACAAATGAAGGTAGCGACTCAAGCATTGCTTTAACGCCGGTGGATTTGAAATTGAAGAATATGCTTGGGTTCGGCAGCATTCGGAAAGTTGTGTCACATATTTACGTCGTCAATACCGCCGCCCTTAAAGGCTAAGATGTACAACCAGTGCGTCCTTCCTCTGATTACGTATGGCGCAGAGACGTGGTGAATCATGTATTCACGCACGAAAACAATTCACGTGCGAAATTCAATTCGATTGGTCACGATTTTACGTATTTTCGAATCAGTAAAAATCACAGACATACAGACCAAACATTAATAATAAACGCTAAAGTCGACTTAAAGCAATTTTAGCTCAGTGAGTTACGGGCTCTTTTAGATATAAATATTGCTTTTTTCCAAACAAAATATATACGAGAGATTAGTTAAGGTATTAACAAATATGTTTCAAGCATAAGCCAGCCAAAACAACGTTTCTTCGTACCATGTAGCTTAAACGTCGCTTGGTTTTTGTATGGATACTTGCCAACACTATTTAATCCTTAGGTTTAGTCTGTATGTCTGTGGTAAAAATCAATGTAATGGTTTTCGTTTCACGCAGAAAAAATTTAAACCAGAAAAAATATTTCGTTGATTTTAAAAACCGATAATGAATGGAGGTGAACGGAACGTAAATTAAAAAGTTATAATTTCAGTCTCTCATCGACATTTTTGTTCTCACCTTGCGTAGATTCTACTAGTAGAAATCGGAAAACGAGTGGGTCAGACTACTCGTTGCAGAATTAAAGGAATGAATTTTCAAAAATACTGATTTCATGTTTTCGTTTGCGAATCATGCGGATGCATATGCGAATCGAAATTCGAATGATTCAAAAATACACTCCCTGATCTACCGATGTATACGTGGGACGCACTATAAGTTTCCGGAATGAATATGAAAAAATACTATTAAAGTTACAAAATTAATTTATTGTTTTTCAAAATAATCTCCCTTGGCGTCTATGCACTTTTTCATTCGATCAAACCAGTTTTGAAAACTTTTGTGCCACTCCCCTGTGGTGACCTCTGAAACGTGTTTTTCATACTCCTCGACAGCCTCTTCTGGTGATGAAAATCGTTGACCGCGTAATTGGTTCTTAATTTTTGGGAACAGAAAAAAGTCACAAGGTGCCAGGTCGGGACTGTATGCAGGATGACTCATGAGTTCTACATTTTTCGTCTTCAAAAAGTCGTTTGTCTGTCTGGCCGTGTGAGAACTAGCATTGTCGTGGTGCAGGATGATACGGCGTTTACGGTTATTTTTACGGAGTTCGTCAATAACTTCCGGCAAACAAATGGTCGTGTACCAGTCACTATTCACGGTACGACGATTCTCTAAAGCAACAGTAGCCACGTGTCCAGTTTTATTAAAAAAAGAAGCAATCATCCGCTTAGATGCACTTTTCACGCGCGCCACTTTGGTTGGTTTCGGCTCATCTTGAAAGACCCATACGCTCGATTGCTGCTTTGTTTTGGGATCGTAGCAATAAATCCATGTTTCGTCACCTGTTACTATGTCCCACACCAAATTTGACGCACCTTCGTTGAATCTGGTAAGCATGGCACTGCACCAAGTGACGCGGTCCGTTTTTTGAGCCTCGGTCAAGTTGTGTGGGATCCACCGCGAGCACAGCTTTCTCACACCCAAATGTTTGTGTAGGATTGATTGTATTTGACTCATGCCTATTTCTAAGGATGCGCGAATTTCATGGTAGGTCACATGCCTGTCTGTTTCAATCATACGGCGCACAGCATCGATGTTTTTGTTGGTCACAGCGGTGGACGGCCGACCATCGCGAGGTTCGTCACTGAGATTGATACGACCACGCTTGAATTCTGCAAACCAGCTATAAACAGTCGTCTTGCATGGTGCTTCATTGCCAAAAGCTGTTTCAAGCCGAGCGATGCTCTGTTGAGCTGTCAAATTACACTTAAAATCGTAGAAAATCATACTACGAAAATTTTCCCGAGTTAAATCCATGTTGATGCAGACACACAATTTTTTAAATGGCGCCACAAGGTAAAAACAAAAGATAGTCAGATGAAACAAACTGCATTCTACAGCCAAAGAGTTCTATTTTCAAATGTTGCAATAAATTTTTAAATATTGTTTATGTAAGTGGCCAGTTCCGGAAACTTTTAGTGTTACCTATGTATGCTTGAAAAAATTACCATACAAAAAAATATGTCGTCATAAAAATCAAACAGCGCAATTTGGAGGTAATACACCATTATGTACCATACAATAAAGATATTGCCCAAGTTTGAAGCCTTTTTCTAATTAGAAATACCGTAGTATTTCAGCAGACCCTCCTCAGTATTGCTTTTGTGGAATTTCTTAAAATACCTTCTTGCGGATGTCTACGACGTCATTATTAGGAACCAACAGTTAAAATTTCATCTTCCTGGGCCCAGCCGTTATGTCTAAATGGGCGTTGATAAAGCCTAACGTTTATTTATATATAAGGTGACTTTAATTTATACAGCCAAACTCATATTGGAGGCTTGGTGAGTGATCACTGATCAGTAACACGGATCGATAACAGTCTTTGCTAATTTCGCAAAATAAATTCTTAACGTCCCATAGTAATTGACTCGGGGCTGGGCTTGCGTTTGTAAGGAACACGAAAAGAATAATTTACGAATTTCACAAAAAGGGTCATCGAACCTTGTTACCGTGCACATACCACCGAGTTTTCAGTAAGAATTTGGCTATATATATTAAAGTCACCTTATTAAGGTCCTACAATAATAAGTGAAAATAATTCTGGGGTACTTAGATCACGTATCGTTAACTAACTGATGAAATTATAGAAGAAAAAATTTTTTTTGCTTCAATAATTTTTCACTTCCCAGTACAGTGTTCAATCAGCTAACTACATTTCTATGGGTAGGTAAAAAAAAGTTCTAGTTTCTTTGGAAAGTGGTCTATTAGGGATACTCTATCTATCATCTCTTCAAGTTTTTACAAATGAAGACTTATATAATTTATAGCAAATACAGTCGCTTGGGAAACAACATTATTAAAGGGTTACTACAAGCAGAGACACGGTTCGAGCCTTGTCTGAGTTTTTCTCAGAGAATTCGTTTCTTGATTGATTTTTCTTAACGTTTGGTGATTTAAAGTATTTAGCTCCTTCGCCCTCACCAGTTTCATACATACTTTTGGGGAAAATATTGCAATGGTAATACATAGGTAACACTAAAAGTTTCCGGAACTGGCCACTTACATAAACAATATTTAAAAATTTATTGCAACATTTGAAAATAGAACTCTTTGGCTGTAGAATGCAGTTTGTTTCATCTGACTGTCTTTTGTTTTTACCTTGTGGCGCCATTTAAAAAATTGTGTGTCTGCATCAACATGGATTTAACTCGGGAAAATTTTCGTAGTATGATTTTCTACGATTTTAAGTGTAATTTGAAAGCTCAACAGAGCATCGCTCGGCTTGAAACAGCTTTTGGCAATGAAGCACCATGCAAGACGACTGTTTATAGCTGGTTTGCAGAATTCAAGCGTGCTCGTATCAATCTCAGTGACGAATCTCGCGATGGTCGGCCGTCCACCGCTGTGACCAACAAAAACATCGATGCTGTGCGCCGTATGATTGAAACAGACAGGCATGTGACCTACCATGAAATTCGCGCATCCTTAGAAATAGGCATGAGTCAAATACAATCAATCCTACACAAACATTTGGGTGTGAGAAAGCTGTGCTCGCGGTGGATCCCACACAACTTGACCGAGGCTCAAAAAACGGACCGCGTCACTTGGTGCAGTGCCATGCTTACCAGATTCAACGAAGGTGCGTCAAATTTGGTGTGGGACATAGTAACAGGTGACGAAACATGGATTTATTGCTACGATCCCAAAACAAAGCAGCAATCGAGCGTATGGGTCTTTCAAGATGAGCCGAAACCTACCAAAGTGGCGCGCGTGAAAAGTGCATCTAAGCGGATGATTGCTTCTTTTTTTAATAAAACTGGACACGTGGCTACTGTTGCTTTAGAGAATCGTCGTACCGTGAATAGTGACTGGTACACGACCATTTGTTTGTAGAACTCATGAGTCATCCTGCATACAGTCCCGACCTGGCACCTTGTGACTTTTTTCTGTTCCCAAAAATTAAGAACCAATTACGCGGTCAACGATTTTCATCACCAGAAGAGGCTGTCGAGGAGTATGAAAAACACGTTTCAGAGGTCACCACAGGGGAGTGGCACAAAAGTTTTCAAAACTGGTTTGATCGAATGAAAAAGTGCATAGACGCCAAGGGAGGTTATTTTGAAAAACAATAAATTAATTTTGTACCTTTAATAGTATTTTTTCATATTCATTTCGGAAACTTATAGTGCGTCCCACGTAAATAAGAGTGAAAAGTGGGTCAGCTGAATATTCCCAGATATTACATACCTAGTCGGTTCTTAAATACTGTCACTGTTCATTTATTTTAAAAATAGAACACCTGGAAAAAAAAATGAAATGTTGTTCGATTTTCACATATTTTTTGATTCATAATCTGCCAAATCACAATTACATTCGTTCATTTTTTACGATGGAGTGGACTCGCAAAGAGGACCGAGTAGCAGTAATTGCATTGCATCGTTGCGGCCATCCACCGAAGACGATATTCAACTTGCTTCAAAAATTAAAAATCACGAAGAGGTTCGTGTACCGTACCATCAAGAGGTACAATGAAACCTCTAGTGTCGATGACGAGAAAAGAAC
The DNA here is from genome assembly GCA_910592155.1 of Ypsolopha scabrella. Classification (NCBI taxonomy): domain Eukaryota; kingdom Metazoa; phylum Arthropoda; class Insecta; order Lepidoptera; family Ypsolophidae; genus Ypsolopha; species Ypsolopha scabrella. Next base: position 19,075,783 of record OU342982.1, read on the forward strand.
CGGCAGACCTCGTTCCGTTAGGACTCCAGGGGTCATCAAAGCAATCAAGGCGCGTATTACAAGAAATCCCGTCCGCAAGCAGAATGGAGACGGGATTAACCAGAAGTACCGTAAAAAAAGTACTCAATGAAGACCTGGGACTACGAGCTCTCCGAAAAAACAGTGGACATCTTCTGAACGCGCGTCTGATAGCTATGAGAGCCAAAAAATGCAAAGTTTTGCTAAAGCGGTACGCAAGAAACAGACACCGCGATATCCTGTTTACAGACGAGAAAATTTTTAATATCGAAGAGAAGTACAACAAACAAAATGACAGGGTGTACGCTACCAGCTCTGCGGCCGCTGGAAATGCCATTCCTAGAGTGCAGCACGGCCATCATCCATCATCAGTCATGATTTGGTTGGGAGTGTCCTACTATGGCCCTACTGAAGTGCATTTTTGTGAAAAAGGTGTCAAAACCAGTGCAAAAGTGTACCAAGACACGGTTTTAGATCGCATAGTAAAAGATCTGCCCCAGACACTCTTTGGAGGACGGCCATTTGTGTTTCAACAGGACTCCGCACCTGCTCATAAGGCCAAAACAACTCAGGAGTGGTTCGAGCGCCAGAATATCGACCTAATAAGGCATCAAGATTGGCCCTCTACTAGCCCTGACCTCAATCCACTGGATTACAAAATTTGGCAGGAATTGGAGGAGAAGGTCTGTTCTAAACCTCACAAAAATTTGAGCAGCCTAAAGTCATCATTGATTAAAGCAGTGGCGGATATCGACATGAATATGGTCCGTGCTGCTATTGATGATTGGCCTCGAAGATTGAAGGCTTGTGTGAAAAATGGTGGCAATCATTTTGAATAAATTTTGTGTTTAATGTAAGCTAATTAAATTACCTTTTTTAAAAAAAAAACTTTTTTTGAGTATCATGATTAGTTTTCATTTTATAGCCAATTTTGTTTGTGACAGAATTTAAGCACCGACTAGGTACTTACCATGGATTGTCTATGATACTTACCAATTTTTGTGTGCGTGGGGTGCCGCCGCTGCTGCTGGTGCCGCGCTCACGAACCAATTTACAGGCAAAGGCGCCGCTTACGCGCGCGCTCCGCGCCTAGAATCTTATTTGGGAAAACGCAGATGTATTCCATGTTGCTCTGAATGAGTTTAGAAGAACGGCGCTGTTTGTGCTGTGCTATAAGGAGCGGTTATTGTAGAAAATTGTATTGTATATATATTTATATATAACATATATATGTGTATATATACATATATATAATATATACATATATTTTTATTGTTAAGGCAGTAAAGTATATGATTATGTTGTAATTTGTAAATAGCTAGCATACCCATCGAATTAGGTTAAGCCTGTAATGATAGGTATTTGTGGAAAAAAAAAATATCCTTTTGCCAATTTATTGCGTTATTTTTTACAGTGTGAGGAGTGGACAAGTGAGGAATGTTGAATCAGCTAAAGTATCGATGCCCAGTCAAATTATCAAGTAAGTTTACTTTGAATACTAAACCAAGCTGAAAGTGTGATTAAAATGTATGCAAGTAATTAAATAACTTTTCAATGCAAGTGCTCCATCCATCAGCCTGTTTCGTCCACTGCTGGACATAGGCCTTTCCAGGATTTTGCCACTCTTGGCGGCCCTCCTGGAAGAAATGCCCATACTCACACGCTGGGCAGGCGGGTTGGTGAGCGCGGTTCCGAAACCCTTGCACCAGTGACGCCGCTGCCCGTCACCAGTTTGTTTTATATAAGGCCCGGCAATTGGGGATGGGTATACCGCCATCCATCGGTCCCAGGCAATGGTGGGCCGCCTGGTTTTCTTGCCTGACAGCTGTTGTCTTACTCTCCCCCGAATAACTTCGATAATAGGTGGTAGAATTGATGCCGGGCTTGACTGTGGAGGTACCACCATCTTACTAGCAAGTGCTCGTAAAGACCTATTTTATATGCACGAAAACTGTTGTCAAAGTCAACTTTACCACACTAGTGTTCTATTTTTATTTTCTCCAATTTATTGAAAAATAGTTTTTTTTTTTTTTTTTTTAATTTTTTTATTTAACACACAGGTAATTTACTTATACTAGGTACATAAATTTCGCAAAACTTTGCAGTTTGTCTGCGAAAACGTAGCAGCTTTAATAGTTTCTACTTAAATTAACTCAACCCTAACTACTTTTGTCCTTTATGAACACACCTTAATACTTAATATAAATATAAATAATACTTGGTAACTGATACATAAGTTTGAAGTTAATTATGACAGATAATACTTTTTTAGCAAATCTTTAGCTTTGGAAAGCTTTCTCTCATTTACTACACAATCTGGTAGCTTATTTATTAAGTTAATAAACAATGGTCCTTTCAACCTACGACCGTAATAGTTGTTTACCGGCGGGCGACAGGCAAGCCAACCGCTGCGCCCCGCTCCCTTTTCCGCACGGCGCGTGACTTGCCCCCCGCGGGCCGGTTCTCGCTTATACGTGGCATAGTTATGAAATTCATTCTTTATTATTAAATATTCAACTTTTTTACAAACTGGCATTACATTACATATTTTAAACAATTTATGATAGTCTCCTTTACAGTTTGCCTTGACTTTTCTTGTTACCAACAGTTTTAAAAACCTTGTCTGTAATTTTTCAATCTTTTTCAGTCTTATTTTGTGTCCCATAGATAGACTTGACAGAAATGAGCTGGTTTCAGTTTGATACGTTCGTAGGCTGCGTTAAGTTTGATCGTCGGACGACACCGCCTACCACTGACAGCAGGACAGGTATGTTATGTATGACTGAAAGCAGTCGCATGAAACTGAAATCAGCTTATTTCCGTCAAGTTGGCAACTTGCGTGCAAAGAGAAATAAAAAGAATCCCCGCTTCAAGTAAATTTTGGAGTATTTATTGTTTCTTTATTACTTTAATTATGTTTCATTTATTTACTCACACTATCCATTCAAAAACGTAGTATAATACACGTGGGTAAGGGCAGTAACTTACTCGTAACGTTTAAAACACTCGCTTATCGCTCATTTTTCAAATCGTTCCTCCTTACCGCACTTTTAGCATAAACTACTATTATGTATTTTCACCGTTACATAAGGAATTTTCCTGTACACGTTTAATTTTAGGATCCATTGACATGTGTGTAACTAAAAAATAACACCGGTTTGATCGAAGGAAGCAAGGCATGGCCGGTTGAGCATCTTTTTTATTTCCGTAATGCAAACAAGTTGAGTAATGCGATAATCGTGGAAAAAATCATTAAAATTATCCAGGATGGTACAACTATGTATAATTTTACAGCATTTGCAACAAATATTTGAAACGACAATTTGCCAGGGAAGCGTTCCTTTTTATAATCTAGTCAGTACATCGTCTTTCAGGCCGCACCGACCTCTTATCAAGAATTTATTTGTTTCAGCTGCGCAACCGGTCTTCTAGCCACAAACGAGATCGATACTTCGACCCCCACTACCTCGGACCCCCCCTCCCCGGTGCTCCCGCACCGCCTGCCCCCCCGCGCCGACAGCATAGCTGAGGAGGGAGAGGGCCAGGGGGAGGGGGAGATAGAGGGAGGGGAGGTGGATCCCCATGTGTTCACGGTGCCGACGACGACGATAGGGGATGCGAACGGGACTATGAAGTAAGTTGTTTATTATACAACTTTTAATTTCAAATCGGTGCTTTAGGGGGGTGGAGTGAAGGGGACTTACACCATACAAATATGCGCTCACGAACTAGCTTATGCCGTAAGGTCGTATGCGGCAAAACAGTATTTTTCGTTTAAAATGACAACTATATGTAATTTAATAAATGCAATCGGCGGCCATATTGAAGTGTATTTGTAGACTAATTTAAATAAAAAACTTAGAGGCTTCATCCCGTTTGTCAGTAAAATAGAAATCTCTGTTTTAAAAGAGGTTTTCTAAATATTTTTTTCTCAGCTATGAAAATTAATCAATCAACTAAATCTTCGGGCAAAATGATGTCAATGAAATGCTTAATCTAGTATATAGATTGGTAATTACATATAATTTTTAAAGCTGAGTTAAGTGGAGATCCATGTCGCCAAAATTTCGTGGCGTCGCGTCGCCTTAAGGCGCAGTAGGTCGATCGCGTAGCGAAAGAGATAAGCATATCTGAATACCGCGTGTCCGAGCAGTGCGGTAAATCAAGAAGAGAGTGGATAATGTTGTTTTTCAATTAATAAAATTTAATATAAATAAACAAAAGTGCGTTTTTTAAAAAACGCTGTGCTATGGTTTATATAACGGGTTTATATGTTTGAAACAGTAATACGTGGGACGCACTATAAGTTTCCGGAATGAATATGAAAAAATACTATTAAAGGTACAAAATTAATTTATTGTTTTTCAAAATAATCTCCCTTGGCATCTATGCACTTTTTCATTCGATCAAACCAGTTTTGAAAACTTTTGTGCCACTCCCCTGTGGTGACCTCTGAAACGTGTTTTTCATACTCCTCGACAGCCTCTTCTGGTGATGATAATCGTTGACCGCGTAATTGGTTCTTAATTTTTGGGAACAGAAAAAAGTCACAAGGTGCCAGGTCGGGACTGTATGCAGGATGACTCATGAGTTCTACATTTTTCGTCTTCAAAAAGTCGTTTGTCTGTCTGGCCGTGTGAGAACTAGCATTGTCGTGGTGCAGGATGATACGGCGTTTACGGTTATTTTTACGGAGTTCGTCAATAACTTCCGGCAAACAAATGGTCGTGTACCAGTCACTATTCACGGTACGACGATTCTCTAAAGCAACAGTAGCCACGTGTCCAGTTTTATTAAAAAAAGAAGCAATCATCCGCTTAGATGCACTTTTCACGCGCGCCACTTTGGTTGGTTTCGGCTCATCTTGAAAGACCCATACGCTCGATTGCTGCTTTGTTTTGGGATCGTAGCAATAAATCCATGTTTCGTCACCTGTTACTATGTCCCACACCAAATTTGACGCACCTTCGTTGAATCTGGTAAGCATGGCACTGCACCAAGTGACGCGGTCCGTTTTTTGAGCCTCGGTCAAGTTGTGTGGGATCCACCGCGAGCACAGCTTTCTCACACCCAAATGTTTGTGTAGGATTGATTGTATTTGACTCATGCCTATTTCTAAGGATGCGCGAATTTCATGGTAGGTCACATGCCTGTCTGTTTCAATCATACGGCGCACAGCATCGATGTTTTTGTTGGTCACAGCGGTGGACGGCCGACCATCGCGAGATTCGTCACTGAGATTGATACGACCACGCTTGAATTCTGCAAACCAGCTATAAACAGTCGTCTTGCATGGTGCTTCATTGCCAAAAGCTGTTTCAAGCCGAGCGATGCTCTGTTGAGCTGTCAAATTACACTTAAAATCATAGAAAATCATACTACGAAAAATTTCCCGAGTTAAATCCATGTTGATGCAGACACACAATTTTTTAAATGGCGCCACAAGGTAAAAACACAAGACAGTCAGATGAAACAAACTGCATTCTACAGCCAAAGAGTTCTATTTTCAAATGTTGCAATAAATTTTTAAATATTGTTTATGTAAGTGGCCAGTTCCGGAAACTTTTAGTGTTACCTATGTAATTGTTATTTTTACTTATTAGTTTGGACAGTCTGCTTGTTTGAAATGAAAAAAAAAACCTTCACTTTGCAATTTTCTTCGATCTAACCAATTTTTCTCTATAGCGTTTTGGGCTGTTACATGGCCTTGAAAACGGCTTTGTGTATAAATGTATTTATTTCAGAACGATATCTTTTGTAGTTTGGGAGTACTACTTGTTCAAAAACTCTGTTTTTACAACTTACGTCGTCTTAAGACATGAATCTCCGAGAGGGTATCATTTCAAGTGTTCCCCAGTGTGGACTGTGAAATGTTCTCCACACGTACACCTTCGTTTAACCGACGATTATTACGTCCCAGGTGACTCCTGTTGCTGTATTTCGGGCACATATTTGGAACCACAGCTTGATATTCCTTCCGAAGTGACAACACCACACTTTGACAGCAACCGACATAATGACGTTTAAAAGTTTGTCTTACCGAATGGTTCTACTAGTTTTCTGAAACATGGTAAGGTTTATTTTCCTTTTCAGCCTTTAAATAACATTGCTTCGAAATGGATTAAAAAAAAACCGAACAAGTGCGAATCGGACTCTCCCACCGAAGGTTCCGTTAAAGACTATATTTTTCATGATTTAATAACAAATGTATAGGTATAGTTTTCAGATTTTTCCCTAAACTTGTAGTATAAGACGGTATTACCTGCCAAATTTTATAGTTCTAGGTCAAGGGAAAATACCCTATAAATTTTGATTTCCTTGACAGTGTCGAAATATACTTCTTTTGCGACATAATCGGCCGTATCTTTTTTTCACGTTAGCTAAGAAGGTTAATTTTTGCACAGCTTCAAGGGATTGTAGATCTGAGTATATATGGTTCTAATTTCATCTCGATGCCACCACGCGTTCCCGAGATAACGGGTCTTGACTCTTGACAGACAGACGGACAACAAAGTGATCCTATATGGGTTCCGTTTTTTCCTCTTGAGGTACAGAACCCTAAAAACAATGAACGTATTTCCAGGTACAAATGGCGCATCGACCTCTCAAAGACGGAACGGCACTGGTCGGGCTGGTTCATGGGCTTGTCGCACGCCTTCCTGACGGTCCGCGCGCCGAGGTTGCTACTGCTCGCTTCTATAGACGGACTCGACAGGGAACTGACCGTCGGACAGATGCAAGGTACGTCTGTGCACCGTCCGGCTGTTATTGGACAAGTATATCCCATCGGCCTTGCTGCCCGCACAGCGATAAAGCATTCTGTTTGCTATCCATCCATCCATCAGTCTGTTTCGTCCATTGCTGGACATAGGCCTTTCCAAGATTTCGCCACTCTTGGCGGCCCTCCTAGAAAAAATGCCCATACTCACACACTCTGGGCAGGCGGGTTGGTGAGCGCGGTGCCGAAACCCTTGCACCAGTGACGCCGCTGCCCGTCACCAGTCTGTTTTATATAAGGCCCGGCAATTGGGGATGGATATACCGCCACCCATCGGTCCCAGGCAATGGTGGGCCGCCTGGTTTTGCCTGAGAGCTGTTCTCTTACTCTCCCCCGAATAACTTCGGGAGATTTGCGAGTAAGATGGTGGTACCTCCACAATCGAGCCCGGCATCAGCTCTACCACCTCTATTTGCTATATAAGTATACTATCCGTTTCTAATGCTAATCCGTTCTAAATGCTATTAGGACAAGACCGTTTGCCTGTGTGCGTCAGCACACTGTGCATCTCTTTCGCTCACGCACTTCCGTCAACGTTGCTAACGCACACAGACATCAGGTATGACAAGGCTATATCCCAATAGCATCTGAAACGGGTAGTATACCGGATGTAAAAGCAAAGGCAAGAATCCCTTAAGGATGTGTTAGTATGATCGGTAAAGATATTATTTTAAATACTGGGATCTCTAAATAAAGTACCAGTACCTCTTAATAAAACGATTTTCTTTACTCAAAATACACTAATCGCGTGGACACCCTCACTGATCGCTGGCCACTCGGATGAGGGGTGCGGGTTGCGGGGTGCAATTAGGTGTGTAGAGAGGTCGGTGAGCTGCGTAGCCATAGCTTGGAAAAATGATGGAATTTTTGGTGAAAATTCAAGATATATTTTTTTCCTCGCAATCACATCAGAATCGTGTATACTTTCCTACCCTTAAAGGGATTCTTGACTTTGCATTTACATCCTGTATAAGGTGACTTTGGTTAATATTGCCAAATTCATACTGGAGACTCGGTAAATGGTCAGGACCGAGATGCAATGTCCCGTTTTGTGAAATACGCAAAATTAAATTTAGACTTCATGTACTATGAGTCGAGGTTGTTCGTGAACAAGTATAGAGGCACAAAAAAATTATTTTCGTACTTGGTCATGATCTCTTACCGAGTCTACAGTATGAATTTGGCTGTATAAATGAAAGTCCCTTATATAGTGCACCTATATATTGCAAATAAACTTGTATCTATTTTTCACCGCCCTTGCAGCCCGCAGTGGAGCGATAAAGCATCCTTTTTCTGATAATTATTGGTAAAACAGGGTTTTTTGATAAAGTTGGTAACATTTAAAATTTGTCAGTCTTTCGAAAGCGTTCAAGAAAAAAATGCGTCTTAGGATGCGTTTAATGAAAATGGAAATGTGTGATGATGACGTCACTGAAGATCAAGTTAATGTCATCGCTTTTTTTTTCATTTAATAAATGCTATGAACGCTTATTTTAAAATCTGTCTTCTAAAACAGTTCAGGAAAGCTATTCCTCGAAATGATTTTCGAATCGTAAATATTGGTGAAAACAAGAATAGGCCAATTGCATAATGTTGCGCGGTAAATCGAAAGCATAGACAAATTATTGTGTAGGTATTGTACACTTGTGTGTTTGCGTGTTTTTAGTGCTCGTAAAGAACATTGAAATAGTATTGAAAGCGCCATCACTGATTTTCCGTGGATATTACGATGAATGTACTACGCCGTCAGCTTAAGTGCCCAACATCCATTTTATTACAGCTAGCGGGCGAGAGATGTCTAGAAGTAGTGACATATAGAAATAATACAGGATTTTGGCTTTCTAGCAGAATATGTTTTTTTGTATGGGGTTGTCAATCCTCTAGTATTGTTCATCCATGATCGAAAGTCAAGTGATGCAACAATATTCACAAATTGATAAAACTTTATTATCTCCACAGTAGTTGAATGATGAGCAGATTACAAAAATAGCAAGAGGTCGCAGGTTTGAAACCTGGACCGAGGTATTTTTTCACTCTAAATATTTAGATAACAAATCCTTTTGCGCTCTGCATGTTATTCTACTACAATGTTGATAGAGACGGCGATTAATCTATGACTAATTTTGTTTCAGGCAAGTTCCAGATGCAAGTGTTGACTCGGTGCGGTCACGCCGTGCACGAGGACAGCCCGAATGAGGTCGGTGTGAGACTACATTTTATTTATTCTTCATAAAGACTACATCACAGACACATTCAGACACTACATTTTATTTATACTTCATAAAGACTACATCACAGACACAGTCAGACACTACATTTTATTTATACTTCATCAAGACTACATCACAGACGCTTCACAGACACTACATTTTATTTATTCTTCATAAATACTACATCACAGACACTACTTTTTATTTATTCCTCATAAAGATAGATACCGGGCATAAATTGACGAGTAAGACAAGATTTAGATGTAACTGATATATTATAATTAAACCACATATTCTTTTGCGTGGCTAGCATGCGCCAGAGATAACAAAATCTAGCTTTAAGAACAAGTGATCAATAAAAAGTGGCTGTTCAAGTTATAACGACTTTCGGAATACACCTGACACCTTGGGATTAAATTGACAATAAATTGTATTTCTATCTCTCTTATTACAGGTGGCTCGAGTGGTCGCCTCGTTTCTCATCCGACATCGGCTAACAGCGCCCACTGAAGAGGGCGAACACATGAACTTAGTGTCGGCACCCGGTTGTTAGGTTACATCTACTAGGTCTAGCACGCCACATGGATATAGCCTCTTTCCATCATGCTTTCTCGCTCGCACGTTGACAAACGTTTCGTGACAGCGAAATTAGGATAAATAGACTATATCTCTAACGCCTGCTAGACACGCGATGGATACAATTTATCTTTGAAAGATACAATTTCTAGCTGTGGTTATGAGTAATCCGTCAAATGGTGGTTTCCGAACAGTTTATTGATAATTTATATCTGTGTAGCGGAATATTGGATCACTAATTTAATGTGAACTATGTACGGGCTCCTCAATGTACAATGGGTGTGGTCATGACATTCAACACGTTCACCATTGTGGCCTGAAGTTAGCTTTGCAACCACGGTTTTTCCAACGTTTGACGTTTGTTGAACATCGTGACTTAACGGTGGGTGTTTTTTGGTGGTAAATTGTAGTTTATTGTGGTTTCATAACCACCCTAAACGTTACCACGTTTGTAAGTGTATCGTCTGCATCGAAAGAGAAGACCACGACTAAAATGAGTAAACACCAATTAAATTGGGCCTTATCTCACTTACTTTAAGACCAGAAATTGAACGAAAAAGAACTCGTTCGCTATGTTAGGTACTATACGACAAATGTTCAGCTCCACGCGCAGTTAGTAAGTTTGGGGAAACTGAATTGTGACATATGGCATATTTTTTTGGTCGCGGTCAAAATCGGAACCTAATAAAACGTAACCCTTGTTTTACAACTGCGCCACCTGTCAATGTCATCACATTGGGGCACATGGAAAAAGATTATGAACTTGTTTTTTTAATTTCTGGAAATTTTTTATTCAAATGGAGCGTTTTTTTACTACATTGTACATCTATATTATTGCAACCCGCCCTTTGGCCATTTGTTTACGATATACTACTAACAAGACTTTCTGAGCAATGCTGCCAACGGTCAAAGCAGTTGAAATCAAAGGGGTTTTGTTTTTTGGCGGAATCCAAACTAAACCTCAGTATTCGTGAACTTCAAAAAAAGCATTAAGGGAGTACGTTTCGAGCTCAGTGCAAAATGCATAACTTATCATTGTTTATCTCATTTTAAAATAAAATGTATGAAGTAAAATAGTTTCATCTTATTTTGCGACTATTGTTTAATAATTATCAGGGGTTTTTAGCAGAAATTCATTTTTTGGATTATAGTTAGCGTGAATGTCCATACAAACTTAAAAGCGTGTTTTAAGTTGGTGTGGACATTCATTTACAACGCAATGCATAAAATTACATAGTTTTAGTAGAAAAGCCTAATTGACATTAAACTATGGTCGCGAAATGCCATAAATCACATTTATTTAGTACTTTTTTATTGAATAATAAGAAAAACAATCATAAGTTGCTCATTTTGCACCGAGATCGAAACGTTCCGCCTTAAGGTCACATTTAAAACCGATTTCGAAATGTTACTTTGATAATAATTAAGGACGTAAGTACATCATTATGTAAGAGAAAGGTATGTTTATTTTGTGCGATCGCTATACATTAGTGGCACTTTTCGATGTAAAGTTAGTTCACAAACCTTAGAATTATTTTACACTTTCTAATATTTGTAGCAATAATTACCTCTTGGGTACGGATATCGACAACTCCTTACCGAAATGTATTTGTATACCATGGCAGTACCACACATCCAAGGTACAATCAGTCGATCTCAAAATAAAAGAGATAGTTGAATGCAGAGCTAAGGAATGCGCTACATACACACACAACCGTTCTTTCTACGCAACAGCACTACACCTCAGACCCCGACTGCATTCAACTCGCGCGCTATCTATACCTACAAAAGTACATGTTTAAAAAGTGCGGCGAATCAAGACGAAATCGGATATGCATTGTTTTTATTTTTGTTTTTTACGCAAAGATTGCTTATTAAATGTTTCGTCGTATGAAATTTTTTTCCAATTCGGAAATGTACTCACACATTGGTATTCCTTATTTGCTCAAGTTTTATTAATTTAATAACTTTGTCTAAAACTCGATTTACTGTCAGAGACTTCTATGCATAGACAAGCTATGCCGCACTGAAAAACCAGCCCTACTACTTACGTAAGGTATGACATAAAAAACTCGCTTTTAAACATGTTTGGTGGTTAGTCTCACAGGGACCGGACGTAGTTGTGTTACTTTTTAACTCGGTGGTTGTAAAATTTGCTTCCTTTATAAGAACCAAAAGCTGCCATGTTCGTTCGATGGATAATAATACATTTGTTGGCTCAAATAATGTAGCAGTTCAATATTTAATAAGATGTAAAAAATGAGTCTAATCGTTTTACTTAGATGTTGGTAAGACTGCGAAACTGACATGGGTCAGTTAATTTTAGATCTTTTTATGGGTTGTTGTAGTTCAAAATTGATTGCGGTTATTTACCTTGTTAAGCATTGTTTGACCAAAGTAATGCTGAAAAAATCAATCTACTGTTGTAAATTTTAATATATTAAATAATAATTAGTTTTTGAGAGAAAAATTATTGAACGTAATTCTGAAATTTTAATATTTTTAGAATATATGTATGTACTTAAATATTATATGTAAGACGGAGAAGGCATCTGATAATATGTTTTAGTTGTAAGAATGGAAAATCGTATTTATTTTAAGATTTTAAACTGTCCATGCTTCGTGATTTAAACATCTGAAATATAAGTTATTTTATCTCTTGTAAATATTTTATTAATGTACAGAAAAGTACTTTCAAATAAAATGCATGTTTTGAAAATTATATTGTTTTACTGAATCGTTTCAATATAAAATAATAACAAGAAAAATAACACATAGATTTTATAAATATTGTCATGCACGAAGAATATTTGGGATAAAATAAGGAAATATATTTAGCCTACATGGACGATTAAATTATAGCCTAAAAAGGAACAAATAAACACTTCGTAAAAATGACTAGCAATGTTACATAAAAAAACATAATATCACAAAATGATGGCAATTAACTAAACAAGGATAAATAAATTAGGTAACTAAAGTTGAACAAAATATCATTTCGGATAACTTTTTAATATCTCATTGAATAAGACATAAGACATTTTTATTCATAATTAATATAATAATATAGATATTATAATCTAAACCACTTGAACTAAATCCAGTTGTCTCAACTTTAGTAATTCTTAATACTTTGTAATATTAATTACTCATAAAATCACACAAAAGCACCAACACATTTTTTAACAGTAATAAATATAATTCCGTATAAAAAATTATTCAAAGAAAAATATCCCAGTTTTTATATTTACTAATAGAATTAGTAATATACAACATGTTATTTAATTGAAATCGGACAAAAATCACCCGAATAAAATAATTTAAAATCTAATATCATACGTTTTGTTTCATCAGTATAAAAGTAAAGTAACTTCAATAAAATAAATAGGTACCTAGGATAATGAGTTGAGTAGTATTAAAATTATGTATATGTATCTAAACATTATAAATATCTCACTTTTACAATTTCACACGATAATGAAATGTAATGACTGTTATTTTTACTCACATAGGTAAATATCCAAATCTTCCTGTGTTTTTACTATAGATTATTATATAAATAAATTACTAATATCAGTAAGTAGCACTGCGGTTGTTATTCCGGTGTTAGGCACGAAGTTTCCTCGTCGGTGATTAGTAAAATGACTGATTTTCAATGAATAATACTGATTTACAATAAACTACTGGCACAATCGTGGATAAAGAAATTTTACCAGTTAATGTGTGAACTCGCATTTAGCGAGCTTCGTTAACTTTTGCAAATAACGAACGAGATTCGAAAGACAATATGGCAACATTTTGGAGGAGACTTAGAATATAATAATATTGTTTTTATTATGTGTTTGAAACTGAGCCCTTCATTTCATGTTTCACACAGCTTTTAAACGCTTCCCATCCTTCGGTTTTGGCAAATGACTGAAAAGAGATTAAATAATTTAATTATAAATTTATAATTAGGTATACCTACTTGGAGGTAGGTAAGTCAAAATACGTGCGAAAGTACAAAAAAAGTTCTATGCTTTATATTTTTATTTTCGTTTCATGCGTGTAAACCAATTTTTTCGAAACTCTTTTACCAGTCCACCACAGACACCTTTTCTACGGTCTTCCCGATCGCAGAGCTGTAAGGTTCCGGCGATGAAAACTTTACAAGTATCCCTTTGAGTAGATTTTTTATTTTAGGGAATAAAAATAGTCACGATACTAAATCAGGGATGTAAGTAGGGTGAGCCAAAAGTTTAACCGGTGTGCTGTCCAGGAAGTCCCTCGTTTTGAGCGACGAGTGCACTGTCATGGTTTGATTGGGTTACAATTACCCTTAGTCCCACTGCATTGCGGTAGGACAACGGGAAAAAAAAACATTGGACCCTCCAGAGTGGGGATAAGTGGTGGGGGCCACGGGTACAAGGTAAATATTCGTCCCCAAGAATTCGTCCTCTTTTCTATTTTTGGGAAAATTCGTACCCCTTCGTACCTTGAGAGGGGTAAATTGGGATGAATTTAATTAATTCAACTCATACATAACGATATCATGCATAACCGTTAGGTTATTAAATTATTGCTTCCGCATAGTACAATGAGAGTAAAAAGTGAAATCAGAATAAAATAAAAGTTTTTCATTCAACAGTCTGTTTATTAAAAATAACGAAATATGGAGGCATCCAAAATATATCAAATAATTTATTCTGTAAAATAGGTACAATAAAGTACACTTTCTACACATCACAATTAATCTCAATCAAAAAAATGTAGTGTCTAAAATCCAAATTATAGTCTACACAGCCAAACCCATACCGGAGACCCGGCAAGTGGCAGGACCAAGGCTCAATGACCCCTTTCCGATACGTAAAATAAATTTCAGATCCACACTAATTGATTCAAGGTTGTTCTCAAACATATATGTTGTAAGTAAGCACAAAAAGTATTTCTCGTACTTCGCAAACAGGGTCACCGAACCATGGCCTCTATCACCCATCGAGTCCCCAGCACGAACCCAGCCACACGAAAAAAAGTCACATGTATAAGACATTACTTAAACTACAGTATACTTAAAAAAACTCGCACATATATTATAAAAAATAAAAATAAAAAGTCAAAATACTCATTGTACGTGGGACGCACTATAAGTTTCCGGAATGAATATGAAAAAATACTATTAAAGGTACAAAATTAATTTATTGTTTTTCAAAATAATCTCCCTTGGCGTCTATGCACTTTTTCATTCGATCAAACCAGTTTTTAAAACATTTGTGCCACTCCCCTGTGGTGACCTCTGAAACGTGTTTTTCATACTCCTCGACAGCCTCTTCTGGTGATGAAAATCGTTGACCGCGTAATTGGTTCTTAATTTTTGGGAACAGAAAAAAGTCACAAGGTGCCAGGTCGGGACTGTATGCAGGATGACTCTTGAGTTCTACATTTTTCGTCTTCAAAAAGTCGTTTGTCTGTCTGGCCGTGTGAGAACTAGCATTGTCGTGGTGCAGGATGATACGGCGTTTACGGTTATTTTTACGGAGTTCGTCAATAACTTCCGGCAAACAAATGGTCGTGTACCAGTCACTATTCACGGTACGACGATTCTCTAAAGCAACAGTAGCCACGTGTCCAGTTTTATTAAAAAAAGAAGCAATCATCCGCTTAGATGCACTTTTCACGCGCGCCACTTTGGTTGGTTTCGGCTCATCTTGAAAGACCCATACGCTCGATTGCTGCTTTGTTTTGGGATCGTAGCAATAAATCCATGTTTCGTCACCTGTTACTATGTCCCACACCAAATTTGACGCACCTTCGTTGAATCTGGTAAGCATGGCACTGCACCAAGTGACGCGGTCCGTTTTTTGAGCCTCGGTCAAGTTGTGTGGGACCCACCGCGAGCACAGCTTTCTCACACCCAAATGTTTGTGTAGGATTGATTGTATTTGACTTATGCCTATTTCTAAGGATGCGCGAATTTCATGGTAGGTCACATGCCTGTCTGTTTCAATCATACGGCGCACAGCATCGATGTTTTTGTTGGTCACAGCGGTGGACGGCCGACCATCGCGAGATTCGTCACTGAGATTGATACGACCACGCTTGAATTCTGCAAACCAGCTATAAACAGTCGTCTTACATGGTGCTTCATTGCCTAAAGCTGTTTCAAGCCGAACGATGCTCTGTTGAGCTGTCAAATTACACTTAAAATCGTAGAAAATCATAATACGAAAATTTTCCCGAGTTAAATCCATGTTGATGCAGACACACAATTTTTTAAATGGCGCCACAAGGTAAAAACAAAAGACAGTCAGATGAAACAAACTGCATTCTACAGCCAAAGAGTTCTATTTTCAAATGTTGCAATAAATTTTTAAATATTGTTTATGTAAGTGGCCAGTTCCGGAAACTTTTAGTGTTACCTATGTATAAACCAAAAAAACTAAAAACAATTAAAGAGTTTAAACCTAAAATAACATACAAAAATTAAAATAATTATATATTGTATAAATAAACAAAATATTTTCAAACAAAACGATATTAATTTTTTTCAATTTGATGAAAAGAAAGCAATAGTCAATGAGAGCGAACTAATATTACGCATACCTAAATATTTCATATTAGGTACGAGTATAAATAAATAAATAAAATATTTATTCAGAAACTTACATCAAGCAATCAGAAAACGAGTAATATTTTAAACTTGAAGTACCAGGCAAAGATAACTGCGCAAGAGTCAACTACTACACCACCAGTTGGTGAGTAGGCATTGAATTTACCTACTGACAGACAGCGATCAGTTTGGCTATCACGTACCAGGATCGCATGAACGACAAAGAGTTGTCATTCAAGTTACACTTCACTGTACTTGATTTTTGTTTGGCCCAGCAATGTCTCCACGGCTAGGCTGTGTCCGTATAGCAGTACTAGTTAGTACCAAACAGACTCTAGTTCGATTCCAGCCCGCAACACTCACTTTTTGTAACACAATGAACATACAACACAGTCTTAAGAAAACAACAACTAAAGAATCTAAGAGTAAAGTAGATTTCACTCGAAGACCGATTTCAATGAATTTGAAGACGATAAATTAAACATTAGGTAAATTTTGCGATGTTGCAGAATCAATGTCAAAATTTCGCGAACAGATGATGGAGGCAATCAAAAGATTCAGAAACGTACCTACAAGCTTAAAAATATGGCATACATTCGTGACGACATGTCTGAAATGCGCAGTTAAATAAATCATTAGAAAGAGCGGTCTCATCATACTTACATGTTTTTATAAACTTAAATGGATAAGGTCTACACGTGTCTTACTGATTCTGCAGGCTATGTTGGTAACCTACGATCTCCGACGGATCTCCTCATTTCATCACATTGTCATCACAGGAAGGACGCACTGGTTGTACATCTTAGCCTTTAAGCACTGCGGTATTGACGACGTGATATGTGATGCAACTTTCCGCTTTCCGAATGCTGCCCAACTGCCCAACCCAAGCATATTCTTCTGTCAGCTTCGGCGTCGAAGTTGTTTTTATCCAGCTGTATAACTTGACCCAGATAAACACATTTTTGAACAACTTCGATGCTGACATTGTCGACGGTTAGTGGCCCTTGGATAAAGTATGACAGTTGGACATAACCCTAGTCTTATCCAAATTCATCACACCCACTCGTCTCGTAGAATCGCTAAGGCTGCGCACCATATACTCCAGTTCCTGCAACGATTCCGCCATTATCACGATGTCATCTCTCCATTTACGTTTATGCCTCGTCCATTCCAGTCTAATGTTTTAAAAACGTCCTCCAGCGCGGTGGTAAACAGTTTTGGGGAAATAGCATCTCCCTGACTCACGCCGAGCTGAAAATGTATTGGTCTTGCTTGTACACTCTGTGCTTGAACGGACATCGTAGCGGAGTCATACAGATATTTCAGCATCTCTACGTAACGCCAGTCAACTTGGCATCGCTGCAAGGACTGCAGAACAGACCAAGTTTCGATGGAGTCGAAGGCTTTGCGTAGTCCACAAACGCTAGACAAGGGCTGTTTTTCAGCTGTTTAAGAGCTATCTTAATCTCACCCATTTCGACATCCGGGAGTTCATCGGTGTAATGGCGGACTAAAGGTGCACGTTTGTCGTCTTCATCGTTGACTTGGGAGCGTATGAAGAATATAGGAGTCAATAAAATGTCTCGATTTCGGCGAGAATTTCTTGAATCTGGCCTAGAGGTAACGTTTCTATTGTCAGTATGTCTTCAGCTTCGTCAGATTGTATTTTAATTTATAATTTGTTATAATAATGATCCACAGCACCAAAGGTTAACTGGAAGACAATGCTAAATATTTAATTGCTTTTTATTATTATTATTTTTGTAATAATGTAAATATATTTTTAAGGACTAACAATGAATACGTAGAAAATTTATTTATCATTTTAAGTGAACTAATACGTATTGTTCTTATGAGAATAAACATTTAAACCTACATAAAATAAATATAAAAACAAGGTATAAGATCCATTGCCAAGACGAAGGGGACGAATCGGCAGACAAAAAGAGGACGAATTTTCACATCACATCTTTTAATTTACACCAAAAATAAATACTTTTAGGAACGCCCCCTCTCCTGAAGTACCGTCTCCCCGCCTCCCTCCCCCCAGAAATACACTTGAAACCAACTTATTCCCGAGGCAATTATTAATTTTATTTAAAATAATTCAGGAAAATATTTTGTACAGGTTAGGTAGGTAGGTTTAATCTCCGTTTTATGAAGAAGAGTCAGGAAATTGGTTTTGTAGAAATATTTTATTGAAAAGCTTTATTAAGTGTGGTACCAACGTACGTGCTTCCTGCTCTAAACATCTAAAATATAAATTATTTTGTTCCTTGTTAATATTTTATGAATATAAGTACAGAAATGAATTGTTTCAAAAATTATATTGTTTCACTAAACCTTCCAATATAAAAGGACGACAAGAAAAATAGCACTTCTAGATTTTATAATTATTTAATTATAACAAACAAAGCACATTGATTTAATCATTTGATTTACAGGATTACATGTCATACACGATGAATATTTGGGATAAAATAAGGAAATATTATTTCCCACAAATAGGTTTTTATCCTAGATGGACGATTAAATAGCCTAAAAAGAAACAAATATATTTGTACACTTCGTAAAAATGACTAGCAATGTTAAGTAACACAAAAACTTAGAAATAATATCGTAAAACGATGGCAATTAACTAAACAACGAATAATTAATGTACTAAAGTTCAGCTGATATACAGGTTGAAAATGAACCTCCAACTTTATTGAATTCTATGAATCAGAATAACTAATAGAACTAAAAACCGAAAAAAAAGTTTTTTTTTGTTTCATTTTTTATTTATTTATGAATTTCAAAAAAATGCCCAACCCACGATTCGCGACATGTGACTGACAATAGACGGCGATAAATAATGCACATAGGCTATGTACACATGGGTTTTGTAGAGCGTCGGCTCTGTCACCGGAGTATTAGTGCTTCTTTGTCGGTCGATATCTTTTTTTTAAATTATGAATCATGACAAAAGCAACATTTTTTTATTTCAAACATAGAAAAGTTTCCTTTGTTATAGCTAGAGGGTTCATATTCAACCTGGATAATCTAACCTTAAAATTAGACATTCCTATTACTTTGCGATATAAATAATGCAAAATACTGCTTTATATTAATTACAAAGATTTTAAAAGAAAGATCACGCAAAACCACCAAAACTTTTTAACAGTAACAAATATAATTTTGTAAAAAAAACTCATTGAAAGAAAAAATATCTAATCCTAGTTTTTACATTTTACTCGTCGATTTAGTAGGTAAATTTGAATTAACTAGTTGAAGACGTTACCTATCCAGAAAGTACTGTAAAGAACACATGACGCTATACAAGTCCAATGACTTTGTACCTATTATTCATTGACGTCTCATAAACAACTAGACTCACAATCTCGCTCAAAAAGTGTCCGCGATGCTTTTTGTCACCGCTATGGGGTAACAAATTCGAATGACGATTTCGTACAACTGACATTGCATCTTATGTTAACGACATAACGTCTTAATTTGGTTGAAGATTTTTGCTACTATGCATGTTACAGGTTCGGACACTTTCTGACGAACTTTTCTTAGAGACTGTGTGTCTTGTTGTTTATGAGAGGTTATTACTGTAGAGACTAATGTCGTAGTGCACGTTTATAACTCGACGTGTTCTTTACTGTACATCACAACTTTAAATCTAATATACCGGGTGTAAAAGCAAATGCAAGAATCCTTTAAGTGTGTGTTAGTATGATCGGTAAAGATATTATTTTAAATACTGGGATCTCCAAATAAAGTACCAGTACCTCATAGTAAGACGATTTTCTTTACTCAAAATACACTAATCGCGTGGACACCCTCACGGTCGCTGGCCACTCGGATGAGGGGTGCGGGTTGCGGGGTGCAATTAGGTGTGTGGGGAGGCCGGTGAGCTGCGTAGCCATAGCTTAGAAAAATAATGGAATTTTCGGTGAAAATTCAAGGTATATTTTTTTTTCTCATAATGCCATCAGAATCGTGTATACTTTCATACCCTAAAGGGATTCTTGACTTTGCATTTACACCCTGTATCATACGAGTTGTGCCTGTGTATTAGATTTAAAAATAAAGTGACTGCAATAACAATAAAACAAAAATAGGTAGGTAGTGAGTTGTGTAGTCTTAAAATTAAATTATGTATAAATAAACAAATCTTAGTACTTATAATAAATCTCACTTTAACCTTTACACGATCACTAAATAAAATGACTGGTATTTTTACTACATATTATTAAGTATATAAAATAATTATTAATTAATATTATTTAGAACTAATGTAGTACTTTGCGGGTGCCATCCCGGTGTCAGCCACGAAGTATCATACCCGCGCAAATTCTTTCGTCTTTGACGACCAGTAGAATAGGCTTGTACACAGATTAAACAAAATATTATTCTATTTAGTCCGTCATTTAGATTATCAAAAAATATTGGACAAGTATTTTTTCTTTTGTCAATCAAACAAAAAATGACAGAGATAAAGCGCGTCAAAGTTTGGGAGTGGGGGAAAATGACGTCACTTCTAAGTAAAATTGTACCTAGATGTGACGTCACGCGGAACTTCAGCGGGCTATATTTTCATCATTGTTTGTTTAATTGAAAAAAGAAAAAATACATGTCCAATATTTTCTGATAATCTAACTGACGGACTAATAATTTTTTTTAGTCATCATGCCTATTATTGATTCTAGAATCTAGATACATAACAAATGATCTACAATGCACGATCGTGGATCGAGAGATTCTACCGGAGAATGTGTGAACCCGCAAAGTTATTTGGCGAGCTTTGTAAATTTTGCTAATTGATATAAATTACAAACGAGATCCGAAAGACAATATGGCAAAATTTTGGAGGCAATTTACTATATAAAATTCTGTTTATGACGATATTTAAACTGAGCTCTTCATTTCTTGTTTCACACAGCTTTTAAACGCCTCCCATCCTTCGTTTTTGGCAGATGACTGAAAGGAGATAAATATTTGTAATTTAATCAAAAAGCTTTGGGGACAAATAGGTGAGTAACAAAAAAAGGAAAAACGTAGAAATCTTCGGGGAGATAAAGGAAACAAAAGAATAAGGTTTTCACACCGGTGTAGCTTGAAACAGGGACATCTACGCGCCAGGTGGACGGTTTATCAACCGAGTTACTGACGTCATGACGTGCTTATGAATTAATACGAAATTTCCAATCCTGTACGAATATTTTATTGATATACTCAGGTGATTTGCTCGTGAAAACTCTCGGAAAACGACAGAGGTGAGACTTAGGCTGAAATTCAGAGTGCACTTTGAGTCCAAACTCAATCTTACAAACGTCGAAAGTGACGTGATCTCATACTAGAGTGACGTTTGTAAGATTGAGTTCGGACTCAAAATGTACTCTGAATCTCAGCCTTATACCATAGTAAAAACAGATGGTTTATACTATGCCTATACTCTGTCGGTTTATGTAGTTAACTTATGTTATGTTAATGAATGAGTCAGTGGTGGAAAACATTTGAATGTTTATTTATTTATAATATAAATGTACCAGGTGAAAAACTGGGTTCGAAAACCCAAACTAGTGGTAGTACACGTCTATACGAATAATTTACACCAGAGGCCAAGTCTCAAATTACAAAAAAATAGCTGTTCAGTATATTTTGGGCGAGTACTTTTGTATGGAATAGATAGGTAGCTGATTTTCTTTTGAGTTTTTATAGTCGGCTCCAAAGCAAAAGTTGTTCGTATAGAACAGGCAGTGGCGTAGCTAGGTGGACAAGGGCCCCGGTGCATAGAGAAAGAATGGGGTCCTCACCCGCTCTTTCCACGTGGCTTGAACATAAATTGGTCTTCAAAATTAGTGCACCAGGGTCCCTGAGCTCCGGGGCCCTGGTGCACTGCACCACCCGGCCCTACGATAGCTACGCCACTACCAGGAATGGGAAAATGGCGGCCTGCGGGCCAAATCCGACCCCCGACATGATTCAATCTGGCCCGCGAACGAAACCCGTCAAAAACCGCGAAAAACAATAATTAAACACGGTCATAAAATTATTTCTATGTTCGGGTCTTCATATCTGTGAGCAAGTATTATCAACAATGAATCTTCTTAAAAACAAATTAAGGAATGGGATGACTGACGGTCTCGAGTGCATTTAAAGATCTACTTCCAGTAATTCAGAGCCATAAATTTAGTAATCTTGATTAATTTTGGTGACATATAATAAATTCTCTTTGGCCCGCATAAATGTTGTAATTATTTTGAACCGCCCCTCTAAATCTATTTCCTCATCCCTGCCCTGCCCTGGTATAGACGAGTACTAATACCAGTCAGGCGCGGTCGCAGCTCAAGATTTTGAAGGGGTCGTCTTGGCTCAAGTACAGTTCAAGAAGCCAATTTTAACAGTAAAACAGGTTAAACATATATATAGGTATACATTTTTAATCAAATGAAAAATCTCAATCATAAAACAAATGGAAGGATTCTATGAATTTTATGGGGTATGCGGCCGCCGCCGCCACCAACATCCGCTTTTAGAATTTGGTATTGCAACGTTCGAGTTATTTTTATACATTGATCATTTTTGACTTGGACGTTAGTAAGCAGATAAAAATTTGTTTCAATTGTTCGAAAACCGTCAAGTTATAGGGGATTTTTCGAGTTGTCATGATGATTTTGGGGGGCCCCTCGGACCGCCACTGTCACCAGTCTGCTTTTCCAAAATCATAATACACCAACGTTGTAATCTCCGTGCAAAATGTTTAATGCTCCTGGAATTTTGGATGTTTTAGGTGTTATATCGATGAATGTTTCATGAATATTATAAAGGTGAATGGCAGGTCTAGACTGAAACTTGACCCGGTGTTATTTCCATGACTTCGTGGTGTTCAATTCATTAAATCAAGTTGAATGTAAAGGATTCTGCCCGAATAAAGCTGTATTAAAACCCATAAATGTCTTAAAGTGTAAAGAAACGAGATATTTGCTTTTTTGGGACATACTCTGTGCATGGATTTGTACAAAGTTACTCAGCTCGTACAAAGTTACACAGCTTGACTGCATAGTACGTAAAAGTTAATAGCATAAAACGGACCGCAACAATTCAAAATATATTTTGACAGCACACTGGCCAATCACTGCCGTCGACAATTTTAAGATTGTGAGATATTAAAATAGCAGTCATTCGTACGTTTATTAGATATATTTTGATAAAGTTTTTCTTTAAACTTACTTTTTCTCACGGACTTTAAGAAATCATTCCTTTTTTGCAAGAGACAACTTTTTGCGGTTTGCACGTACTTTGATTTCTTGAATATACTGTTAAAGCGAGAAAATTGCGAGCCACCAACTGCCAATATCCTTTATCATCGCAATGTTATCAAATACTTAAAATATATTTTTAAGCAAACTCCAAAAATTACATGTCTTTTGCTTAAAATTGTTGATTTAAAAAAGTCTCGACTGTGGAGAGTGCCCAATAAATAACTTAGCTAGATCGATTTCTAGAAACTGATAACAAAATATAAGATGTCGCAATATGATAGTTAAAACCGTTTTAGATTATATCTCTAGGGATATAGTTATATGACACACAGTTATATGAAAGATGTTCCTCTGTCATGTTCGCGGAAGTACACACAGATGGTTTCGCGGCAATCATGCGAAAGCGCTGTGCGTCGCTGCTCAGTCGAACTCGAGCCAGCCCCAATAGTGTCCTGAAGGTATTATCTGATAGGTGGGACTCGCCCCTTCTTAAAAAGTGGATAGAGCTCCACAAGACATAATTTAATTTTAATACAACTTTTACTCGCCTGATCTCTTACTAACACTAGTTTATAAGTTATATTATATTACTAACACTTTATGGATCCTGTCCGAAATAAATGATTTTATTATTATTTATTATTATCAATATAGCTTTCTTACTAGGTATTACTAAACCTATCTAGTTAAATTGTTATAAACCGACAGAAGGATGAAATAAAAAAAAAGTACAAAAATTTCAACTTTCATACAGTCCATACAAATTAATTTAAAAAAATCGTCACAACCTTTCACAAGTTACAACGTTAGTATTTTTTTAGCAACAATGTTACATGTATTTAGTAATAAAGTAACCAACATTAATAAAACATTTTTTTATATTTATTCATAGAGTCAACAATAATAATATATATGATAGCGAAAAGAGAGTAATATATGAAAAAAAAATTACGTAGTAAGGTAGTACTAAATAAAGTAGTAGTACAATACCTCTGTCTTCCTTTAATCTTATGTTTTTGTTACGACATAATTCAGAATAATGACATCTAGAGCCCCGCTTCAACAATCATTTAACTAGATTAATCTAGTAATATAATTATATTACTAGCCCGGGCGGTAGCGTTGTATTTTAGGTAGTGATTTTACGCCGATTGATTTACATCTTTTTCAATAGATCTGAAATGGTTGATAACGGAACCAAGCGTCAGCTGACGCACCCGCGGTGGGACGCTGCGGAAGTGGTATAAAAAAAGTAATAGTACGCCGGCTGAAACTTTTCTCACAGATAGTTGACATCATACTGAGCTGAAAAAAAATCGCCATCTGACGCAACCGCAGTGGGTGTGGATGTGAGAGGTTATATGAGGTGAATATCAGCCGGCTTACTATGACTTTTGTATTTGCAACGGTACCTCGCGGGCTATACTATTGTATTACCCTGTTATAGTTGTATCCCTATAAGATAGTTACATATATTATATATCTCTTTCGTATCACTATGTTACGGAAGATAACTATAGGTATATCCCTAGTAATGAAATTGTATTACTGCTTTAACTTTTATAAGATAAACAGAATACTAAACATTTATGTACTAAAATACACAGATTGTAAAAAGACCATTACTACTTGGATAAAACAACTTAACTACGAAGATACTGAAAATTTACTAAAACCAATATCATAAATATTCACATTTCTCAAGTTATCGCAGTCTAACCCTACGGAGAACAACACCGACAGGCCTATCCTAACCCTGCTTAATCTAAACTTTTATAATGTTACTCATAAGAGTCATTCTCAAACGGTAATACTTTTATAAACTGGCTTCAATTGTCTTTTTTCTTTGCACCTTGGAACAGTTGATACTTTTTGCTACCTACCCTATTTGTGTAAATTGTGATAAAATTGGTGGTTATATCTCACTTACATCAATTACTACTATCCAAATTTAAAATATATAAAAGTATTAATATTATTATTATATAGGGTCCTGAAATTCAAAGTAATATTATTAAGAAAACAAAAGAGGTGATGGAGTATCGCAAATAGACCACTTTCCGCCGAAAGTTCAGTTAGCGATACACAGTCTTCCCTAGAATTATTTACACTTATTATCGTAGGACCTTATACCTATATTTAAGAGAATTACTATTAGTTGTAAACTATATTTAATACTTTTTTAAACATATTATTATACATATATACCATGGATTCTTAACCACGCAAATGCAAATACGCTTACACACGCACACAGACACACACCCTCACACACACCTACACACCCTTTCACACACCACACACAAACATATTATGTATGTATAACCTCTCATCTTTTTTTCTTCAAAAAAAAGATTTCTGTTAATTTATTAATTTATATAATCTGTAGTTGTACTACCTACAAACAGCACAAGAATAATGTAACAACTAGGGAAGAACGGTCCCTTCTAATACAGGTTTTGTTAGCTTAAAAGGAGGGTCCAAAGTACTTATAAATTACTTGTGTATAAATAAATAAATTTTGTATTTGTATTTGTATTATTAACCATCATACTACGACTTATACACACAAATATTTCTCGTTTCATTCATAGTGTTGGATGGATTGGGTTGGATTACTTGGAGGAAGTATCTTCTAGTCCCTGTTTGGAGGTTGGTTAATACCTATATAGAATTAGGTCGCCTTATATCTTGTGACAGACCTACGGAATAAATGACAATTAACATTGCGACAATTACTGTCTCAAAATAAGCTAACCTGGCTTACCTATAGTCAGTCCAATGCTAACTCACAGCTTATTCCTCACTGGCTTCGTGTGAACATGGACGTCAATCGCATACGCAACGTTGAAGGGTCATAAAATAACCTATTGATCACAGGCATAAGTCAAGATTTCCCAACAGTATCCTGATTTGCTTTCGTTTTCGTGATATATATTTTACGCGCTGACTTTAGTAACGATAAAATTCCCAATATATGAGGATATTTCGCGCTTGCAACGGTCACTGTTACTCCATGCGGAACGCCCCGCAGTGCGAGATAGAATTAATATATGTAAGAGGATATGTCGCGCTTGCAAAGGTCACTGTTACTCCATGCGGAACGCCCCGCAGTGCGAGATAGAATTAATATATGTAAGAGGATATGTCACGCTTGCAAAGGTCACTGTTACTCCATGCGGAACGCCCCGCAGTGCGAGATAGAATTAATATATGTAAGAGGATATGTCGCGCTTGCAAAGGTCACTGTTACTCCATGCGGAACGCCCCGCAGTGCGAGATAGAATTAATATATGTAAGAGGATATGTCGCGCTTGCAAAGGTCACTGTTACTCCATGCGGAACGCCCCGCAGTGCGAGAGGGACGGATTCCAGAAAAATAGCAAAATTATGTCGATTCGGTGTAACACGACTTAATTTGACAGGGCTAACCTTGTTTAAGTGTCCTGTCTTTGTCTTTTCGATACAGAAAGAAAAATACAGAATGCTTAAATTAAGTTTAGTTCTGTCAAATAAGCTAAATCGTGTTACACCAAATCGACACCATTGTCGGTTTTTAATTATTATAATATGAACTAATATAGCTGACAAAATTTCAAACTTGCAAGAATTAAATATTGTTATTAGAGTGCATTACAAAGCAGAAAAGATTAATTAGAAACAAATGTAAAGACAAGAATTTGAAAAAATTCCTCGGGCTAGGATTAAAAACTGCGATCTCTTGTTATCAAGACAAGCGCGCTACTAATTGCGCCACCGAGGTACCTACCTAGACCATTGAATTTTTCCACCATACTTGTCCACCGAATATTTTGTAACTATTTGATCTAACTAGCTTGTAATGCACATACTGAACGCTCACGAGCGCGTTATATGATTTCACGCATGTTCTTAAGAAACAGATGGCGCTGTCGTCGCTACAATATGTGTTGCTTCAGACAGTTAATAAATTCAGAGTTTTCATTAACTAATATAATATTTAGAGCATTCCAAAGCGATGGATTTCGCAATAAAAACATAATTTTAGCAAAAATTAGATATAATTAAAATCCATCTAGTAAAATATCGATGAGGTCTGTATGTCATTTCTATTTGTTAAACTATGAGAAAAAGTGTCGATTGAGACCGTATTTCAATAATTAATTATATCGAGCGAAATTTCTTCAATCGCGTTTCTGTACTACAGAAAACTAGAAAAAGTTTCTAAAATTTATACCTATACTAATTTATCAAACTAATGGCTTGTGATAATAACTTCTTCTAATAAGTGATAAGCAACTTCAAAAAGTGTATATTTTAGCGAAATAGCCCCTTAACGCAAGGGGTCTAGCACGCAGCATAGATACAGCGTCTTTCCATCATACGTGCGTGACAGCGCGAAGACACGAAGGTCAACGGCTTGTTATATGACAATGTCGTCAACAAATTGACTGTTATTTCGGACAAAGGGGAGTGGTAACAGGCAGTTGCGTAATATCAGTCATTAATCTGTTACCGACTGCAGTAGATTTTGCGAAACCTCTTGTGCAGACTTGATAACGCCTCGTTTGCTTGCACTCCCACCCACTTCATCTCACGTCCTAAACGCTTTGTATCCAGAGCCAAGCGTACGCGTAATTACGAGTAAACAAAAACTGGAGCTCACATACCTTGAATCCCCGATGGAGACGGTCCTTCATGATGGCGATGAACTCCTTGTAGCTGAGCAGCCCGTCACCGTCCGCGTCGAATATCGCGAACACGGTCGAGACCAGGTGCTCCGTTTGGGAGATGCCCGTGCAGATCAGCACTGCGCGGTGGAACTCGTCTGATAGATAATACAATATATCAAGTTTTACTGGTTCTTCGGATTTGTATAAGTCAAGGCAGGTAAAAAGAGCTCTGGGGCGTCAGTGGAAGGGATATGTTTGCGCATGGGGGTATAGTCGCGCACAAAAAGGCTAGAGTATAATATTGTTTGATTATGTAAGTAAAATGTTATTGTAGAATAACATCGGTATAACAGCTATTTTTTAACATGTTAGAAATAAAAATATACTGTGGGTATTGATTTAGTCCACAACTTGCGTCACATGAATGTTAATATACCTACATGATGCTTATTAAAAAAAAAATGGATACAAAAACAAAATACTTCTACCAGGTTCGTTCCTCATGCAGCAGTAAACATTGTAAATAATTTTTCTTTCTTTTCTCTGCAAACCCATCGTAACACAAATTCATTTTTGCGCGAGACTGTATTTTGAGATCGACCGAACGTGGACACTGCGCCGTGAAGCGAACGAACCAATCGCGAGACAGCAAATCCACGCGCCAGGTATTTTCCCGTCGCGGCCGCCCGCGCCGCACCTCATACAACCAATTTGGTCGGTAATTCGCTCACCGCGCAGGTACGTCGCTCGGAGCTCTTTTTACCTGCGTTGACTTATAACAGAATCTCAAGAAATAATGATAACGCTCAACAACCAACTTGATAAGATCAATACATCGTAGCGACATGAATCCTCGAGGGGGTGTTAGAGGTGTTTCCGAGTGTGGGCTGTGAAATGCAAGTCACAGTGCTCTTGAACATCCACGTTTCACCGACGATTATTGCGTTCCAGCATTAAATATGGACCCACAGTTTCACGTGCCACAGTAAAATTTTATTGTAATTTTTTCATGATTATACAACGTGAAATTTAAGTCATTTTGTTAACGAAAACTGGTGATATTACTCGTCCATATGAACAACTTTTACTATGAAGCCAACACTGAAATCGCGAAAAAAAAATCAGCTGTTTCATACATTTGGGTCGAGCAGGTATTTAACTTTTCTATGGAACAGCTGATACTTTTTTCACCATTTCAGGGTTGGCTCCATAGTAAAAGTTGTTCATATGGACGAGTACTATCATCAGATTTCGTTAACAAAATGACTTAAATTTCACGTTGTATACTTATCTTGTAGGGTAGCAATTGATATTTATTTTGTTTACAAATTTAATTTACTGTCATCTAAAGTCGGAATGCCGAAACCTGTTTTTGCCCGATTTATGGATGCCGAACCTAATTAAATAAAAAGCTCATTATACCGATGTACATTGCGTTGACTAATATAATGGCTACTGATCTGAAAATCATTCCTCAAGAAACATACTTACCTCCGGAAATGAAACAATATTTCCACGATTTCTTATTAATTTTGAAAACCTACCATGCATTTTGTATGTGCAGGTCCGATTTAAATTTCATTTGCTAATATTTCTGTAAAAGTTGTTAATTAGAATGTGTAGTTTCGTTAAAATATGCCTCTCTTTTTGCACCCGGTATTTATCACATACTGGGCTGAGTTCAGTTCACGCCCGGCGATCATGACATCTCTTTTGCACGCGTTGAGTTTGTATATGCTATCCTGCTGTCAGTGATGAGCGGGCGATCAAACTGAACGCGGCCCTGGTATCGATTCCGTGTAACACAACTTAACACGACTAAACATAATTCAAGCATTCTGTCTTTTTATTTCTGTATCGAAAAGACAAGGACAAGGCAATTAAAATAAGATTAGTACTGTCAAATAAAGTAAGTTAAGTCGTGTTACATGGAATCAACATCAATCATTACTTCACCTTTAGAAATGGGATGGTCTGCGAGCGTGTACATCCGCATCGCGATAGTGAAGTCCTCCAGGTTGTTGAGGAACTGGCAGAAGGTCTTGAACTCTTCGAAGGTGATGCCCTGCTCCGTCTGAACACGGTCGATCAGCCTGTCCAGGTACATGTCGTACTCGTCTGTGTCCAAGTAGGTGTACCGGAGCAGGATCTTCGCAAAGTCCACTTCGGATATCGTTTCGTGGCCTGGAAGAGGTGGCGATGAGAGGCTGAAAATCAGCGTCGTAAGTTCATAGAGCTTGCGGTATACGCTGAACCAGGGACCTTTTTGTTGCTACAATCATTATACCGGGTGTAAATAGACTGCTACCATTAAATGAAACCACATATTCTACTGACCCTACTGAACCACTTTTCCCAAGAGTCATACCCGCGGACACCCTTAGTTTAGGAAATAATTGAGTTCCAAACAAAAACGCGTGATCCCTAACGCACCGACATACGGGCGAGGTTACAGAGAGCGTTGACCTCAAACAGCTGCAGTTTTCTCGGACGACGCTCTCTCTAAACTCGCCCGTATGTCGGTGCGTTAGGGTTCACGCATTTTTGTTTGGAACTCAATTATTTCCTAAACTAAGGGTGTCCGCGGGTATGACTCTTGGGAAAAGTGGTTCAGTAGGGTTGGTAAAATATGTGGTTTCATTTAATGGTCGCACTCTATTTACACCCGGTATTTGTTTCATTATTTTCACTACTTACCTTCCTGTTTTGTTTGTTTTTTTTATACTTAATGTTTTTTGTTATCTTTTTGTGTATTTTGTTTGTGTTTGTGTAGCAGTTTTGTAGTGTAGTTTTCTTTCTTTTAAATGTTAGTATTTCGGGATCTACGGGGGGAGGGGAGGGTAGAGGGGGCGATGGCCCTTTCCCAAACGATCTTGAAAAAGGAAATTCTAGAGACAAAAGCAGACAAGCACAGTTTAAAAATCCATACAGTTGCCCAACGAAGGCGTTTGGATGGAGTGGGGGCTTGCGGGCCGAGGCTCCGAACTGCTTGTTCGAAAATTGTATGTACGACGAGGAATAAAGGAGAAACTATACTGTTCTTCTCGCTTGCTTGCACAACGCCGTCCCTTTCCCGGACTGAATTAATAATTTGACTTTAGCTCGGTGGCTTACCTCGCGCGTCTAGCACGAAGCCCCGCATTTGCTTTGTCTGAGCGCTTTCGTTAGACAACGGTATGAATTTTTATGTCTAGTATAGTCTTATGTAAACGTCAGCGTAAATTTGAAAAATCCGATACTTTATAATTTCACTAGGTAAAGTTAGTTTATAAACAACGAATTTAGTTTACAAAACCAAGGATATAAGAAGGTTGTGGTACCTAATAAGATTTTCGACTGAAACTGAAATAGCTACTAAAAATAAAAGCTTATTAGCGTAACCTAAGGTTTTACCTTTAGCAAACTCCTGGAATTCAAGTTCCAAAACTTCAGTTTGTAGATTCTCCATGAACTGCTTGAAGCCCTCGAACTTGAGATCGTTGGTGCCTTTCTTGCCGAAGAAATGCACCTGGAAGTTGGAAAGAAGAATTGATTGTACAAGATAAACTAGAAATTGGTGTGAAGTTCAAGTGTTTCACAGTAATTCATCGCAAAACATACATTTTTTACGACGCCATCTAGACCACATTCACACCCTAAAGGTAATTTGGGGAGCATTGTACATTTATGGGTTCGATTCCCACATTTTATAGGTTCCTTGATTTCTGACAGAAGCAGAGCAATGCTGGACGCACATGCTAGAATGTAACTACATGTTTTTGTGACGGTTTATATTCATGTTTCTTTGAGAAAGAGTCCGTAGAATACAATCTAATGTAGTTATATTAATATTATACTTAAAATCGATCGTAAGCAATAATATATATTTTTTATAACCATCTGAGGAGTACCTATGTAACATATCAAAGCGTCTTAACTCCGCCAATAGAATTCTTGAGATAAAGGCATAAATAGAATTATGCATAGATTAAGGCAATAAGGCAACAAGTGGATTTAATATTTTTTGAAACGTTGGGCACTTTTGTCACTTTATAATTGGACGTAGTTTAGCATAAATATTCCAAGCCACACGAAGTTAGTTTTAAGATATTGACTTTTGAAGTTTATTTTGTATTGGGTGATTCTAGGATTTGGGTTGGGATACTATAGCTCTTCTCACACATAACCGATAGCTCGGAATGTTTTTGATATATAAAAATTTGGCACCAGCTGATCGCTTTGGTATAAATAACAAATTTTTGCCTGTCTTGTGGATTGGAAGGTTTTTGCTAAACTACGTCCAATTTAGTATGTAATACAATTTGATACGTCAAGTTTTGACAGAAGTTATAAGTTATAAAAAGGATGAAAATCCGTTTCATAGCATTATTTTTTGGATGGCGGGAGTTATATGTATGTTATATTATAGGTATACCAGAATCTCATGGCAAAAAATATATGAAATCATAGAGAATTTTCATATGAATTTTTGCCATCAGATACTGGTATACCTATAATACGCTTTGATCTGTTGCTCTTTATCTGTAAATAATTGAAACGGCACTCACTTGCAACATAGTATCAACGTTGTGTCTCCTCTGTAACCCCTGCTCATCATTGACGTAGTTTTCATGCGGTTTCTGATCGCCTTCCTTTTCCAAGGTCTCTGAGAGGCCGCGCTTGCCCTTCCACGCAAAACTGAAGATTTTCTCCATCTACGCATAGTTAGTCTTTGATTATTTGGCGTGTATGGATGGCATGATGCAACAAAGAGGTAATTTTTACTCATTATTTATTATAGATAAATTAATAAGGGACTTATTGTAATTAATATATTTATTCTAATAGGTATGTAAAGTATGTTAAAACAAGGATAAATAGAAAATATTTTAATACACAAGTCTGTACACATAATTAATAAAAAAAAAATAAGGTAGGAATTGCATGCAGATAAGTTAAATGCATTTTATTATGCAATAAATAGTATAGAAAACATGAAGAGAGGATAATTAACAACAATATATTACAAGTGCAGTCCAAAATAAAACGTTAGTTGATTAATATAATATTATTAAAAAAACACAAAATGTTAGGATTTGTGTTCGTGAACAATATGTAAAAAATATACGAAGAATGCAGTATAATAAAGTGTAAACCATTTAAGAAAAAAAAAACCGGACAAGTGCGAGTCGGCCTCGCCCGCCGAGGGCTCCGTTAAAGACTATATTTTTTGTGATTTAATTACAAATGTATAGTTTCAGATTTTTCCCTATACTTGTAGTATTAGACGGTATTTTTTGCGGTATAAACAGCCATATCTTTTTTCTCGTTAACTTAGAAGTTTGATATTTTCACAGCTTTAAGGGACTGTAGACTTGAGTATATGGTTTTAATTTCAAGTCGACACGCGTTCCCGAGATAAAAGTTCTTGACAGACAGACGGACGGACGGACAGACGGACAACAAAGTGATCCTACCAGGTCTCCGTTTTTTTCTATTGAGGTACGGAGCCCTAAAAAGGTCTCCTAAGAGAAGTTGATTGTTGAGATTGTCGTATCATACACTGTAATGAAAAAAAAAAACACTTCTACTTTCCACAAATTATCTTTACAATTTACTCTGCCCAACCAAATATTTATTTAAACTGAAGCCCTTGATAATGCTTATATAGCGAAACCTGTTGGGTAGAGTAAATTTTAAATATAATTTGTGTAAAAGTACAAGTGTTTTCATCACAACAATCTCTTGTAAGAGAGCACCAATTGTAAGAGAGAACAAAATACCTAAATTTGCTGAAAAAATATATCAAAATGAACAAAAAGGACCATTGCGTGCACTCATCAGCTTACACAAAGATGTTCTAAAAATAAGGCCAATAAAATAAAGAACTACTTACAAATATACAATACAAAACATAGGTAAAACATAAATACGGACGGACAACGAAAAGTCAAGCCAATAATATCAACGGTGCAATGAAATTTGAAACTTACTGTAGAAGGTTTAGAGACTACTTGAGTTTGGCCCATTTGGTTCTTCAGTGCACTTGTCTGTACTAACGAAAGCAGCTACAATACGATTACAAAATATGCATAAATATAATATTATTACATCACAACTCACAAGGAATACTTTTGTATAATTGAAAGCGGATATTTTTTTTGAATTTATACTAAGTGTAATCACAAAAGCCAATTTAGTTGCTTTACATTACGAAGCAATTTTTTTGTTGAAGTTATATTATTTATAAAACAAATTAACGAAAAGAAGCAATATTATTTTAGAACACAACTGTGCCGTTCTCATGTTTGAAAAATAAATAATTAAAAATTCTAACAAAGCTAGACTAAAAACTCAAGTGTTATAAAATATAATTATAATATAATATTTGACTGATATTCGGCTCCATACCGTGGGCCAAAATATATCGAGCAAAAATATTTCTTATTTTGTTAAATAATTATTATTAAGTCTCGCAAATAAAATATAATTGTACGTAACTACAAATTAGATACTACTTATGTCCCTTCGCAAGATGCTTTTTTGCACACTTGCAATATGATTACATCAAAAACTAAAAATACTTTGAAAAAATAAAACATTCAACGTACAAAAATGAAATCATAAAAACAAAATATTTTTTACGGTCACATCAAAGGTTCAAAGTCCAGAAACTTTTAACCGAAGCTAATGAGATTCACAAGCATATTGACGGACCCCACATGAATTGACGGACATATTTTCCTATGAACGGCACAGATTTTAGTCACGCATTCAACTTACAGCCTCGCGACTTTTTGGATCCAAATCTTTACGTTCCTTCATCGAGCCACCCAGTAACCGTTGAATCTAGATATAAATACGAAGAAAAACAAAAAGAAAACTCATAAATAAACAATAATATTAAATAAACATAATATCTAAATATTATAAATGTTGTTGGTTCCTTTAGCCATGAAGGTATCCAAAATATAAAAGAACAATATTTTTGAAAAACTCATAATTTGAACATCTGTCCTTATTCAAATGTATTTTATGAAGTACCATTTTCCAAAAATACTGAAATAAATAATGTACCCTAAAAGTACCCCAGTATAATTGTATGATAGGATAGGTAGTGGTTATATATATGTTACGGGTAATACTAGAAGATAGGATAAACCTAGGTTTACCCGGGTAATGTTATACAAAACTTCGTCCAATCAACCTAACACGCTCCTGCTCGCTCGTCGTCGCACCTATGTTAGACTTTTTTCGGTCTTTACCAGACTTCGAGATTTACCCATAACATACAGTGTAATAGTGCGAGTTATCTACAGTACAGACTATAAGTTACAGGTATATTTAGATTATTTCCATTCAGGAAGTCAGCCCTAGGACTTCTGTTGGTGCAGGAGAACTCCCTTTGTCTCATTAAAGGTTGAAAAAATATTATAATAGAACTGAGTATCGAATTATGTAGAGAGAAAAAGCTACAATAAAAAAAAAACTTTTAATGATTGCGACATCCAGGATAGAAGCTCGAACTATCAGTATTTACTGTACACAAAAATTTAGACGAAAAATATTTTTTTATGAATCAAATTATTATTAATATCAATAACACATAAAATAATTGAGTTCAAATAAAATATAAATTATGCAAATCATAACTGATTAATTTAATTTAGAGTTTTTTTTTCTTATGTCATCATGAATCTAGAAAATGATATTTACTATTTTATTTTAATTTTTTAGAGTTCCACTTATATGTAAGGCTGTCGAACCAAATCTCGGTGTAAAACGCACATCATAATATTGTTTTCCCTACTTTTGAATAAAAGGTATACACACATTTCGTTTTACAGCAATTTATTAGTAATAATAAAGTTTTCACCTTTAAATTCTATCATTTTATGATTTACATTTTGATTGCATTCGGTTAACAAACTTAAAGGCGTAATAATCGTTGTAATCGAATGTAATCAAAATGTAAGGCATAAAATAACATTATTTTAATGGGAAAACCCTAATTTTTGCATACTTTTTATTCAAAAGTAAGGAAAACAATGTTATGATGTGCACTTTGCACCGAGATCCTCCGTTACCACCTTAAGCCAGGAAAAAGTTGATTTTTTTAATGTAGAGAAGAAAGATAATGGAGTTTTGGTTTTTTGCACTTGGCCTTTGGCCTTCAACCATAATAAGACAACTAAGCTACTAAGGGTCACACCACATTCCACTGGGAGCCGTATGCTGGTCTCAATAAGGTCGATATTGCATACTCACGACTAGAAATTCGTTCTTATCTACTCTTTGGTTGCCGTCGGTGTCGAACATGTTGAATGCTATCTGGAAACCGGAAGCCGGCTCTAGAAAAAACATAAAACTAGATCAATTTTGCGAAAAAAGAACAAATCTGTCTTGTGCATGTCGTTTTACGGAAAGAAAATTCAAACAGTAACACTGTGAAGTATTTGTAAGCTTTGTTTTTTCCATGTTTTTTCGTCTCATTGATCCAATAAAATTCGTTGCTCCAGATCTTTCAAACTTAAGGTCAATTTGATTATCAAATGATTTGCGTTTGAGGATGCTCGAAATAAGGTCAAAATAAAAATAGAAACGTCCTTATTTCATTTGAGAAAAGAGCAGCGGTAGTTCTTTCGGTATTAGGCCAGCGGATTCTCAAATTGAGATTCGGGTTCAGATCCTGCCGCGCGCTCGTTTTTCCGGACTTTTACAATCATCCTAGGATTTTTGCGTTGATCCGTTTTTTCTGATTATCCCGCGACCACTTGCCGACGACGGTGAAGGAATAGCATAGGTATAGTTTAAGTTTTTTATTTTAGTCTCATGATTCAACAGAATACCAGCGCTGTGGTACTTACTGCAGCATTAAGCTGAGTTGAATCCCTTTTTATTTACCACCTTATTTCTAAATGATACAATCGTATTATATTATTTCATACATCATTCTTGCTCTCTGTTAATATTAATTTCTTATGTCTGGAGGTATTTAAAAGAAAGTTGTTTTCTTTCTTTCAAAACAATGTAATTTAAACCCGTATGCTCTAAAAAGACTGAAGTACTCAATAAGGCTCAACCTCTATCACGATCGCCGGTAAAAAGGGAGTGTGACGAGTGATAGTCCACACTAGAAAACACCAGTAACACCCCTTCGGAGAGATATGCCTTGATTGAAGATTATTATGTGTTTGATAAATACTTACTTGTTAAAATAGAAAGCAGAAACAGGTACTCGGTGTAAGAGATGATTCCTGAAACCGTATGAAAATGAAAATGAAAAACTTTAATTGCAAGATAATTATAGCTAAAAATATGAATAGATTATTTCCCAAACAAAACATTGTATTTAGACCATGGTCTATTGCTGCAGCAACGAACAGTTGTCATATTATCAAAGAGATTGCGGTAAGCAACCACTAGCAACTTCCATTCCTGCCAAAAATTTAGGTACCTACAAGTGTAGTGACATGAAGATGTCAGATCAATCACAAATTTAACTGATCAAATGTTCAATTAAAAACCTACTGATACAGAAATCACTACTCACATTATTATAAAAAAAAATTACTGGTTGGTTAACAGACTTCCATATTTTTACACTCTTCCATAAACATGACATGAAATATTTATAGCACAAGTGGGGAAAATGCCGACTTTACGCAAGCGCAGCGTGCGTAAAGCGGTCATTTTACGCACGGTGTGCTATATTTATGTCATGTTTATGGAAGAGTGTAAAAATATGGAAGTCTGTTAACCAACCAGTAATTTTTTTTAATAATAATGTGAGTAGTGATTTCTGTATCAGTAGGTTTTCAATTCGCACTTTTGCTATAAAATATTATACGATACTCGTGCGAGAAACTTTTTCTCGACTCACCTTCGGCTCGTGCCGCAAACTCACACTCGTCAGAAAACGTTTCATCGCTCTCGTATCGTAATGTACTATTAGTGAAATTCGTTTAGTTAAATATGGCAGTTATATTATAGGAGATCACGACAAATCTGGTAACAATAAGGGAAATGGCTGAATCTGGGTTCACGACTCTAGGTCGTACAACCCATCCGTTTCTGGAGAATCCAATCATAAATTAAGGACATCATACCCTTGTCTCTCATGTTTCTGAATAGAGAAGGCGAGCCCTTCTTCAGGGAGGGAGTGTGGTCTCGCAGGTATTCGATCTCTTTGGTGGTCAGCACACGTCGCTTCAACCTTGCTGGAAAATACGGAAAAACACTGTACACTATTCCTAATTATTCACCAAGCGACAAAATGTTGTTGAACCCCTTAAGAAAATATCAAACAAGACAGCTATCTACAAGTGCATATGTATGTATGTATGTATGTATGTATGTATGTACATCCCCACCTAGTTTATTTATTCAAATTAAATGATATTGCACCTTCTTAAATAATCAAGCGTAACTTTAAGATTTTCAAAAATGATTTATTATTTTTCAACACACTTGCTTATAAAGTGGCCCTTATTGCAGCGTGCTTAGGGTCACACATAACATAATGCAGTATATTAAACACGTGTGCTTTTTACTTTACTTTATCGCACTAGTGTTTTTTACATTACAGTTTTTTTTTAATCTTAGCAAAGTCTTGAGAAATAGTAAAGTTTTTGCGAATAAACAGACTGTCTCTGTTGAAATATAAAACTTAAATAATCATTTAATTCCATCAAATTATTTATTTTTATCAACAAATTAACTCAAATTTTTGTTGTAAATACAAAAATATTAAGTTTGTTCATATTTAATATTTGGCTGTTTGGCAATATTTGGCTGTTTGGCTTTTTGCGTCAGTGCCTCTATTTCCATCTGCGCAAAAAACAAAATCTCCACCGCCAATTCTCAAAGAAAATTGATAGTTCATAGCCGTGTTTTCGATTATGTGGAAAAAAGACAGAAATTTTATTATTTTTCCTCGCAAGT
Source organism: Ypsolopha scabrella (assembly GCA_910592155.1). Lineage (NCBI taxonomy): Eukaryota > Metazoa > Arthropoda > Insecta > Lepidoptera > Ypsolophidae > Ypsolopha > Ypsolopha scabrella. Next base: position 19,114,776 of record OU342982.1, read on the forward strand.
GTATGATGATGATGTGCATGAAAAACGTCGTATGAAACGCGTGAGCATTAGACATTACACTCTCGGCTTCGACTCGGGCTGCAATCCCTTGTATCATAACATAATGTACTATTATCAATACCTCTTATGTCTATAAATATGTTGACCAGGGTTACTACAATGATCATAAAGAAAACCGCATCCCAATCCGTTGTGTGATTAGCGAGTTAAAACGGAGAATGCATACATACAGACAGACACACACACATATGAAGAATTCTAAAAATGTTAGTTTTGTCTTCAGTTCAATCTCAGACGAACCTCCAAGAGTTAAATACTTAAATCCCATTTTATTAAATATAAAAAAATATTCGGTGTACAGACACGACAATTTTACTACTTTATTAAAGATATATACGATACAGCCCCCTGATTCTGTATCGTAAAATCAGTTGCCAAACCGAGTGCCTATCGTCAAAAACATACATATATATCCGCTTTTCTAAGGATACGGTCGCACTTGAAATGACGTCACAATTCGTAAATAGTTCAATACCCATAGAAAATTGTTTTAGAAGTTCATTTTTAGGGTTCCGTACCCAAAAGGTAACCAACGGGACCCTATCTATTTTTGTTGAATAGCAACTATAGATGGCAACCAACACTGAAATAAGCCGCAGGTCTAAAAGATGAGGTTGCCATGTGGATGATGATGATATTTTATGTGAAGCAATTTTCGGAGGACTTACGCCTAGGCTCCTGTTCCACCACAGACTCCAGGAAGTCCTGCGGAGTCATGTACAGCTGGCCTCCATATTCCACGCTCGCGAACTTGATGAACCTTCGCTCCCGGGACGTCAGCTTCACTGATTTGGCTAACTCATCTGGCTGTGGATAAAAGAGAAAAATAATGCATAAAATGGAGACACCTAGAAAGGACCGGAAAAGTCATACAGCATTTAACTTTATAGAAGAGATAAAAAAACAGGAACGTGTGAATTTTAACGAGAAAGCATGGTGCTGCGCCAATGGAACCATCTTGAAAAACACTTCTACTAAATGTACCGAGTGTAATAATGACGAGCTCAGAAAATTAAACAACTTACGCTACTGATCATGCTGAACCACTTCCATAAGAAAACTTTATAATAAATATAATTCAAAAATTTATATCCTTAAGAGCCCGATCCGCGACGACGATAACTTTGATGAAAAACAATATATTAAATATTTTTCTGGCCTTTATCGCGATGTTTTTAGAAAAACTGGGGATATACACCACTTCATATTGGCCTAGAATTTATTTGATTGAATTGTTTCTCTTTTGCGAGTTATTTTATTACTTACGAGCCCGCTCCGAATAATATCTAAGTATCAAAATAACGCGCAAAGAAGAAAAAAATTGAATCAAATAAATTTTAGGTCTTCATTTAGATGGCCAATATGGACTGGTGTATGTCCCTGATTTTTACAAAAACATCGCGGCAATGACAAGGAAGATAATTAAAATAATGCTTCGCATCAAACAGACGAAAAATACGGAGCGGGTTCTTAGGTAAACAAATTTTGAAAACCTATTCGTCATTTTCTAAGAGAAAGCAAAAAAAAAGTCTGAAAACAGAAGTTTATTTTTATGAACAGTAGAGCATATGGTTTAATTTTCTGGACACTTCATTACTACATCTTTTTGTCACTATTAACCCCACTGGTTTTGATTATAGCTTTCTTATAAATATTAAGTGCAATAATGAAATTCGTACAAAATACACATGATTCGTCAATGGAATTTTCTTTCATAAAGGTTCCTCAATTGAAACTCCACATCGATATTTGAATGTCAAGTCCATCGATAATTCTTTCCGGAATCCCCAGGAAACTTTTTCATCTAAATACCCAGCTAAATCGGTCTAGTGGTATAATGCTGTGGATAAAGGGACCAAACTATAAACGTTTTCGATTCTTGACAGACCAAAAAATTCGTGAACTTCCGTTACCGACTGTACGATCAGGGAAATAAAAATGAGACAAGGTGTCCGGAAGATAATCTTATTAACAGTTACTAAATCACGAACTACTTGTCGATAAATATCGATAAACCAATGAAATACCTAACTGTTCCCGCTAAAGTAATGTTCAACAAATTTTTATTACACTTCTAAATCACACTTCCCCGGAAAGTTTTAGGAACTTTAAGCAATAACTCAACCAGAACTAGAAGCTATCGATGTCTGATATCATATGGGAGAGATACATTTGAAATAAATGGTGGATAAACATACCATTTGGGAAGATTCCGCTGAATACATATAATATAATAGGTACATGCAAGTGACACGAATAGTCAAAATGAGTTCAAGAATCATCCATCCCATCCATCCATCAGCCTGTTTCGTCCACTGTTGGACATAGGCCTTTCCAGAATTTCGCTATGCTTGGCGGTCCTCCTGGAAGAAATGCCCATACTCACACACGATGGGCAGGCGGGTTGGTGAGCGCGGTGCCGAAACCCTTGCACCAGTGACGCCGCTGCCCGTCACCAGTCTGTTTTATATAAGCCCCGGCAATTTGGGATGGATATACCGCCATCCATCGGGCCCAGGCAATGGTGGGCCGCCTAGTTTTGCCTGAGAGCTATTCTCTTACTCTCCCCCGAATAGCTTCGGGAGGGTTTGCGAGTAAGATGGTGGTACCTCCAAAGTCGATCCCGGCATCAGCTCTACCACCTACAATAATACACGAAATGAAATACCATGTGAATCATGTGAAATAGATCACCAGAAAAACATGGACAGTAAATAACACGAAAATAACAATAATAGAACAAAACGAGAACTCGTGTCTTAGATATCAAACATAAATAATGCAACTAAGTGCAATTCACAAACTAACATCACTTTCTTCAGGTCAGGTCAGGTCCTAAGTTTCTAGATCACATAAAATTGATGAACCTTGTTTAGTTTGTCAACTTTCTATCATGTAGCCATGTTTCCTTTGATACACAGCCGCACTTCAGTGTCAATCGTGATGGGAGAATCGTCGCTCAGTACCGTTTTGGTCACGAAATTTCTTCATTCACCAGCTCAACGCATATTTCAAGATATAGCTAGGAGCAAAACCTGTGCAGTTTTCTTGTAATTTTGAATTTTATAACTATGTGATTAAGATTATTTTTCAACAGCATTAGTAGGCACAAATATCAAGAAGCGACATTCAAAAGTATACTTTGTTTTCCGGGTCTAGATGTTCCAGAATCGTATAGAGTTGGTAGCGTAAACATACTCAGTTGCACTATAGGACGCAACCAGCCTGATAGATTGGTGCTACTTCCCTTTAATGACATTAGAAAACGCGGTTATGCGTGTTCTTTACGTCTTAAATATCCATAATTTATAATAACAAGTCTCGTATAGCTGGTTATTTAAACATTTACATCGACTCTTCATTACGTTTATTGCTTGCATTTGAATCTTGCAGACGTAACGGTTTCTGCTAATTACACTCTATAACTGCTCATAAATTGAGATTTTGCAAACTTATTAGCATAAATCTTGAAAAATATAATATCCTCTAGGAACACAAAAATTAGTAGATGATTTAATAAGACCCATATAGATAAAGAAAATGAAAAAGCGAGGAGTTATTTAAGACGACGTAGGTAGTAAAAACGGAGTTTTGAACAAGTAGTACTCCCAAACTACAAAAGATATGGTTCTGAAATAAATACAAGTTATAAACAAAGCCTTTTGCTGCTGGCGATGTAACAGCACAAAACGCGATAGAGAAAAATTAGCTCGATCGAAAAAAAGTGAAGGCAATTTTTTCATTTCAAACAAGCAGTCTATCGAAACTAATAAAGTAAAAATAACAATGATTACTGTTTTAAACATGTAAACCTATTATCTAAACGATAGCAAAGCGATTTTTTTTAAACGCACTTGGGTGAATTTATATTAAATTATTATTTTATTCCTTGAAAAACAGCATTACCTACTCTCTTTATGATTTACCGCTCTGCTCAGACGCGCGCTTTTTCAGATATGCTTATCTCTTTCGTTGTGCGATCGACCTACTACGCCTTAAGTATTCGAAATACTAGTTTAAACGAAGGAGCCAGTTGAAATGCAAATTTGACGTCCAAAACTAGAAGTCCGTAATTCTGCTGTATTGACAAATTGCTAGTTAATGTCAAATTTTATTACTGTAACCAACCATAAGTATAAGGTTGCGATTTATCAAAGACGATTTTCCTTAGAGTATGTAAGCAGGTTTTTGGTGTTATTCAAACATTTTATATTGATGAACCCCACTCAATTTGAGCCCATCATCTTCTTCATATCGTGTGGGCTGCAAGACCTATCGGCCCGACAAGCCCTGGTGTCAGAGTTTTTAAACCGCCTTACCGCCTCTGACGTGGTTTATGTAACGACCACTCTACTAGAAAGTGGCCGGGACCAACGGCTTAACGTGCCTTCCGAAGCACGAAATCATCTTACTTTTCGGACAATCAGGTGATTCAAGCCTACAATGTCCTAACCAAACTGAGAACAATTCACAAAGTGACTTTCCACTATGTGTGTTCCTCGCGGGAATTGAACCCACGACCTCCAGGTTGAGAGCCCAAGGCTCTCACCACTAGACCATGGAGGTAGCTAAAAGCCCTCCCCGTTTCTCAATTCCAAACAAAACACATTGTAATCCTTTTCTCACGTGACACCGCAGGGTTGCCGAATCACAAACACCCCTGCGGTTTCATTATCACCTTTTATTTATATTTAGCTCTCGTTTTAGTATAATTTATGTCTCCTTTTAGGGGTGGCTCGCGTCTCACAAATTTATTGCCATATGTGTTACAAAATGGCTATTAACTGTCGTGGAATGTTTTATAATGCGATTTTATTGAGCAACCTTGATTTATCGGTTTGATAAGAGATATATTTCTTGTTTTGTGTATCCCTTTATGGTGGGTTTTAAATTAGTTTGGCCTTTGTCCTTTGTGCTCATCAAATCGCCTTAAACATGGAAAAGATTTTAAGGGTTTCTATAATTGTATTTATTTATGTTGTACGCACATTAACAGTGTAACTAACGGACAGATTTTTCAAAAAATTAAATAAACATTGAATTTAATTTATTTACATATTATTTATTGCATTCTTCTTTTGATGTATATAAAGTAACCATATAATTTATACTAGAGACTCAGTAAGTGGTCAGGACAGGACCAAGGTTCAATGACCATGTTCGCAAAAAACGTTAAATTTTTTTTTGCCTCTATTCATGTTCAAGAACATCCTCGACTCAATTTGCATACAATTTTCACAGAGAGGGTCATTTAACCTTTTTCCTAACCACTTACCGAGTCTCCAGTATGAATTTGGCTATACAAACAAAAGTCGCCTTATATTCAACTTTATACTAGTGATTATTATTAAATTTGAAAAAGCAATATCTTTTAATTCCATCGAGTTACAAGACTGAATTTTGACCTTTATCTCAACTTTGGCTTTTCCTTAGACAGAAGATCCTAGTGCCTTGGCACATACCTTCTAGTTCCTGTCTGGCACAGACGGGCAACAAAATGATCGTATGAGGGTTCCGTTTTTTCCGTTTTGTACGGAAACCCAAAATGTTGAACCGAGGGAGCTGAGGCTTGCATGTTGGTACAAAACCACTGTAAACTCGGATTTCGGTAAAACTATGTTTCTTTAATAAGCTAATTTAGTAATTTTTCATCAACGGAACCCGCCCACTGAGTAGCACGTAAACTTGGCAGACTTTGTTCTAAGGATAGTTGACCCATATTTTAACAAACAAACAAGAAATACGAGACCAATGCGGAACACAACGGTTCCGGCTCTCGTTTGCAGTTTAAAATAATATTTTCACAAAGAAAGCGCCAAAGCACAAGAAAAACGTATACAGAAGGCCAGCTCCATACAACTAGCGATTCCGGGCGCACGCGTTCATACGACGATCTCGGTTGAATGCCAGTGCACGAGTCTACCGACATCGTCGTACGTACGCGTCTATATAGGGTGAAATTAAATCAACCGACCAAATTCATACTGGAGACTCGGTTAGTGATCAGGAACTATGTTCAGTAATCCTTTTGGCCAAATTCGAAAAATATTTTTTTTTGCTCCCTTACTGGTTGGACTAGTTTTAGTACAATTCCTAGTCTAGGCAGTAAGAAAGCAAAAAAATAAAATTTAAGAATTTCACCAAAAGGGTAATTGAAGCTTGTTTCTGATGACTAACCGTGTTCGGTTTTATGCTTACGCACAACCGATCAGGTGAGATGCAAGCGACGCGCGGCGACGATTTCCTAATTTCAACAAACCAGTGCATCAACCGATTCCGTTGCGACCGGCTGCATTCACATAACATTAACATTTAAACATTTTCTCGTATAATAACATTCAATTTAATAAAACTTCTTAGTTAACAATAATCTGGAGTTTAAATAACATCTACAACAGACACTAATTCGTTCCCGAGACAAACAGAGTCTCCAGTGTGAATTTGGTCGGTTAATTTAATTTCACCTTGTATGTGCTTGCGCCGGGAATCGCTGGTTGAATGGAGCTAGCCTTCTGCATGTATATATTTTGTGGCCAAAGGCTGATAATGATTTCAGTTCGGTAATTCCCTTAATCAAAATATACATACCGACCGTCTCAGTGGAATATAAAATATACATAAAACAATATTTTAACGACTGTTTCGTTCTGAAGCAAAATAATTATAATATCATGTATTTATAATAATTTCCGTTTTCGAACATCTATCGGACGCTACCATTAAAACAAAGTGCTTTTTAGTTGTCACCGCATTAAAATGAGAGGACCTACGACAGAAGAATAATAATGGCGAAATACTCCCCTTAATTACAAAATCTTAAGGCAAAACATTGGTCAAGGAATCAAGAAAGGACACAAATATGTCAAAGGCCCCGACACACGGACTTAAGGGACGTAAATCACGAGTGTCTCATCTAGCAAATGATATACGGGACATCATGTTGACGGTGTAATTGAAATAAAAAGATTTGCAGTATTGAATATTCTGAAAATGCCCGATCATTTAAAATTACTAGTGAATCAACAATGTTGATAATATTCACTATGCATCTCATTTCTACTATGCATGTAGCTGTTACTATAGTTATTTTTTATGTCTTTGAGCATTAACATATTAAAAAAAAAGTATATCGTAGCTTCTTATTTGCGCCTGTTTTGATGTAATAACGTAAGCAATTTTAAGACATAAAAAGGTTCAAAACTTTTTTTACCTTCGTCATTAATTTGGGTAATGATTTAAGATTTTATAACGACATTTGCTGAATATTAGTACTATGTAATAAGAGGCCCAGCGAAAAGTACATAGTCTTACTTCTTAGAACAACAACCGTATTAATTATATGCAGCAAAATATACACACCACATTTTTCTTTGATTATACAGAACTTATAGAATGTACAAATTTTTCAATTACATATACAAGGTTAAATAATAATAGTTGGCGAAATTCGAAACATAGGTAGTACTGGTCTACATGAATAACTTTTTCTTTTGGAGCTAAGCGAAATTCTCAACTTTTTTTCACTTTCTTTCATACAAATTCACCATATCAGTCGTCTGGTTTACTATGAGAAAGCAGAAAAAAAAATGAGAACTTTTCTTAGTCCCCATAGAAAAAGTTGTTCATATAGATGAGTACTACCTATGTTTTGAGTTTCGCCAACTACCTATATTATTATTTAAACTTATACTGGTCATTATTATGAGTGGGAGTACGGGACTCATCGTGTTTACATTTTATATTTTCCCGAATTTCTTTTATAAATTCCCGGCAAATGTAACTTTGCCACAAATTCGGGAAAATAAAAAAAGTGAACACGGCGAGTACCGTACTCCTAATAACATTTAAAGTGACTGCGTAAACCCAAAACCTTATAAGTACGGTCAGTTACGCGAGAGTAAAAACGAAAAAACGCCACAAAACAACAGTGGTTCTCCAGAATCATTATAAGGCAATGTGGTTAAAATTTTGAAGCATCTTATATTTATAGATTTTATAGTACGATATAGTAGTATATTCACCAACACACCCGCCCATAATTTCTCTCTTCAAATCTCGAGGGCGTCCCATTAAACATATCGGCGTTGCCGGCGGCGCGGGCGCTGCGCACTAATTCGTTACAAATATGTGTACAAAGCACACTGTTTAGATGTCGCGGTCGGGATTTATGGGGACCCAACCAACTTTGAGGACAAATCGCGGGGACACTTTGTTACTAAATGTAATAAAACTTTGGAGGTGGACTGGAATTTTGAGGAGCTACACCGCAGTAAGAAGTTCTCACTGAGAATATAGGAACCAGAACATTTATTTGATATCACATTAACGTACAAGGTATTCATCTCAATAAAAAATGGAAAACATCATGTAATTAATTACAATTAAAGTGAGTTGACATCATAAATGTTGTAATTACGGATAGGACTCATTTTTTCAACTGTGCAAGGAGGTCGAGCCTGAAGAGTCCTTAGATTCATTATTATTATATTAGTATATATTAGGTACTTTAGATACTTGCTGTTTTAATCGTAAAATTAATAGAGTCGCTGGTAAATACAACATGTAAAACATGTAACTTTTTTTTTGAAATTGAATGATCATTACGTGACCAAAACAGTGTCAGTATTGCTACTTAACTCGAAAAAGAAAACAACATGATGAACAAAAACACTTGTACTCGTTTCAAAATACTTGTATATGTTAATCCCAACCGGTTTCGGTATTACACCATTATCAAGGGTTTTAATAACTAATTAATAACACTTTAATTATATATTGTTTGCACGTCGAACCAATGTCAATATATAATTAAAATGTGTTATTAATTAGTTACTAAGACCCTTGATAATGGTGTTATACCGAAACCGGTTGGTATTAACATATACAAGTATTGTGAAACGAGTACAAGTGTTTTTGTTCATCATGTTGTTATCGAAGTTTCACAAAGTGCCGACAGTCGCAAGTATTAATCATACGAAAAAGAAAAGGTGGAAACAGCATAGCAGATGATTCATCAAAGTAAAGCCTAGACCGCTAGCTAATAAACCAAATGTAAGCACTAATAAATATAGTCATTAGTAAGCTAGCTGTGGCTAATACTATACTTTATGCTGGAGGCCTGGCTTTATTTATTGGTATAATAGGTTGTGGAGTGAGCGTTGAAACAATGATTAAGTCTTTAGGTCAATTTGTAAGAGGTAAGTTCTGAATTTGGAAGCAAATATCACAAAAAGTTCCAATATGTAACACAAAATATCGCTTAACTTGTTCTTTATACGAAATCTCGAGATTATTATCAAACCAATGTTCGTTCCTAAATAATCAGACAAAGATTTAAGAATGAAAGTTTGGTGTCTGTCAGAAGGGATACAATTAGCCTCACTAAATCTTTCTACAATAGGCGTCTCTAGGGACTCAAAGTGACACATGACTGGAGAGCTTAACCTCACAGACTGCTTAACCCTCAAATAAGGGATAAAAATAGTTAAGATCCTCGTTTGTTTTGATACTTTTGGGAAACGAAATGGGTTGCTTTTTGTCTGTACGAACTATTTTCGTTTTTGGATACGTTTATTATTGTAAGGGATAGAATAATAAAACTGCCGAATTTTAGGTTAAACAAAGACAATGAGGTGCACACCGTTCAAGCTACCGTTGAAGTCCACTAAAAACCGTCATAGCAAATCTACCGGCTAATTATAAAATTACCAAAAAAGCAAATCCGTTGTGTACCCGTTAATTGTCGCTTTTTAATTACACCAACAGATGGCAGCACTTATACATAAATATTTATACTAAAACAATATTTCTAAATTACATAGTTATATAACCTATTAAACTGCGTCGCCTACAATTATGTTTGCGTAATCCTCAAGAGGTTTAAGGGTGAAATTTGAGCAAATATGTAGGTATAGGTACCAAATGTTATTTTGCTACTATAGGATTTAGGTAAATATACTTGTACATAAATACGAATAATAGGCATGATGACAAAAAAAATGTATTAGTCCGCCAGTTAGATTATTAGGAAATATTGGACACGTATTTTTTATTTTTTCAATTAAACAAAAATTTATGAAGATATAGCCCGCTAAAGTTCCGCGTGACGTCACATCTATGTAAGTAGATACAATTTTACTTAGAAGTGACGTCATTCTACCCCACTCCCAAACAATGACGCCCTTTATCTCTGTCATTTTTTGTTTGATTGACAAAAGAAAAAATACGTGTCCAATATTTTTTGATAACCTAAATGACAGACTAAATAGAATAATATTTTGTTTACCCTGTCTACAAGCCTATTACGTTTGTCACCCAAACCAAGCAGACAGAGACCACAGATCTCCATCTTCTATGATCCTGACACACGTCTTTCGCTTCCTAGACATCCATGAATCGAGGCCTGCAAGTTAGTATATCGGTAATTTGGTCGGTATACATTAGGTGGTAGAGCTGATGCCGAGCTTGACTGTTGGGGTACCAGTGTACCTTACTCGCGAAGTTATTCGGGGAAGAGTAAGAGAACAGATCTCAGACAGGCATAACCAGGCGGCCCACTATGTCTGAGACCGATTGAAAACGGTTTATCTGTCAGCGTTAGTTTAATAGTAAAATTATAAACTATCGGATTTAACAATCTTATCCCCTTAATTCCCTTGTATGAAACAGACTGCTGACAGGTAGCTGTGTCAGGGCTTCAGCGCCGCGCTCACCAACCCGCCTGCCCGGCGCGACAGCGTGTGTGAGCATGGGCACTTATTCCGGGAGGACCGCCAAGAGTGGCGAAATCTTGGAAAGGCCTATGTCCAGCAGTAGACGAACAAGGCTGAGGGTTGGATGAATGGACGTTCTTTTAAGGTTGCCTGGTCGACCTCTACTTTCCACATGGTGCTTCGTAGCTAAATTAATTTCATACTTAAGTAAATCAACATGACTAATTGACTTCTTCGTCTTTATTTTGTACCAAAAATATATTTCACTATCAATTTAAATTTTATTTCACACTTAGTAAAATAACTAATTTATTATACCTATGACAGCTATTTAAGGGACTTCGCTGAGTCAAAAAATCCAACAGACGAAGTCCACGATTACTAATATCCTTAAACACAACCAAGTAACTTTAGTATTTGTGATCCTTTTAACTCCAATTAGCTTTAGCACTAGAAACATACTATTCCATCTTTAACCCAGCACGAAATTATCAACAACCTTCTTTATTTCCAGTCAAGAAGAGCTAAGCAGTATGAAAGTCAAATTAGCAAATACTAGAAGCTCGGATAAGCAAACAGGATTTCACGTTTGCGAATTGAAGACAAAGAGGCCTTGTGAAGTCCCACAAGGCTGAAGTCAGAGCTGAGCTTTGTAAAAGCAAGGCGATAGCCTAGAACAAGATGACGGTCACTGAGCGGATCCCAAGCCCGATGATGGCCTGGCGACCGTAGAAAATATATGGAAAGCAGTGGACGCGACTAGCAACGGAGCAGAAAAGTTGGCGTGAGAAAAAAGAAGCAATGTGTCGATTCGGTGTAACACGACTCAACTTATTTGACAGGACTAAACTTAATTTAAGCATTCTGTCTTTTTCTTTCTGTAACGAAAAGACAAGGACTGAACGCTTTAAATAAGGTTAGTCGTGTCAAATAAGTTAAGTCGTGTTACACCGAATCGACACCAATGTTAAACAATGGTTGGATGTCAGTAGTGTTGGTAGGAGTACGACTAGATTAATTTGTAATGTCATATTTGTTATTTAGTCATTTGTAAATTATTGGACGTAAGTCTGTAAAATGAAGATACTTATTATTATTATTATTATTACTACTTATTTCTAATACAGATCAGAACTCAGAAACAACAGAGTAGTGCGAGCGCCGCCGTTCTCCTGCCGAATCGTGAAGATGATGAGTCAGCTTGACCGGGTACCTAGCAGGGGCGAAGGGTCCATATAACACGATTCCCATCGGCTTGTTTAGGAAATGGCATCCATACTAAATTTCTTTATTCCGTGCTCTTCGCTTTGTCAAACATTTCCATAAATCTCTATACGACAAATACACTTGGCTAACAGGGAGTTGCAAAGTACAAAAAAAAAAATGTTTGCATTGGTTGGTTTTCTATGTAAGGCGATTTTTTACCCGGCTTCCCTTTTTAAAATGTTCACTCTTCGTCTCTGGTACCTAGTATGGTAGACCATATCGAGCTTTGACAGCTCTATGTACCACTGTCTGTCCCTCTTTAGGTAGATCAACCGAGTGAGGCGTATCAAGCGCTATCAAGCTCGATATGTGCTTTCATGTTAGAGGTGCTGAGCCGACTTTAAAGTGAGCTTATACATTTTTAATATTTGTGATGGCATCTCACTGTTTCTGAAATTAAATTTTATATAGGTATAATAGTTATTCATCATAGCAATATACCTGAAAGAAGATGTAGTGACTAGAATAGAAGAAGAACTGCTTATTGGTGGTTTGGGCATATAGAGAGAATTAATTAAAGCACAGTGTCGAAAGAAATGTACTATGGTGCGCAAGTGGAAGATAAAGCTCGACCGGGCCGCCCTAGAAGGACTTAGCTGACCAAATTTAATACTGAAGACGGGAAATGTAAAAATGACCCGGAATAGAAGAGCTTGTATGACTAGATTTATTAGATGTGGAAGACCCTAAAGATATCTGCTACCCTGGTAGACAGGCGTGAGTATATGTATGTATGTAGGTACTAATACCAATAAATAAACTAAAAATATAACCCGAAAACTTAAGAAACCTAAAAGAAACAAAGTAATTTGGAAAACAACTTCACAAAATAAAAGTATTTGTTAAAAGAAGAATAAAGCAATCAGTCAACACACCCCAAACATATCTGATTTTCAAACGATTTCCTGAAACTGGTATTAGTCTGAACTTAATTTATCACACATTTTGGCGAAGTGTATTTATTTAAACGGGCTTCGGAGTGCGCGTGAGTCGCGAAAAATTAGGTGCGAGGTAAACAATAATGGCGCCAAGAACTGATCTGCTACAATGCCGGCTATAAAACGGAAGTTTTGAAGTTGAAGTATAAACTTGACGACAGAACACAAAACAAAGTAAAAAAAATAGTAATTCGTATATTTTATTTAGGAGTATTGTTGCTGATATTACCTACCTACTACCTACATGTAAAAAAAAACAGTGACATTCAACAAAAGAAAACATTTTTTTTTAAATTATAGCAGAGACCACATGAGCTGGTGATAAAGCGCATTGTATTTTACGAGTATGTATGTTTGTTTTTTCAAAATTTTAAGCGATTTGGTTATCATATCAATGTTTGTTCTTAATCCAAAACTACCATTTGAGTTTTTTCTGTGTGTATGTTTCGTTTGAACTGGAAAACCACTCAACAAATTTTGATGCGGTTTTCTTTATTATCATTGTAGTGATCACGGCCAACATATAGGCTATAAGGGGTGTTGATAAAATAACGCCCAAACCGAAAATGGGGCAGAAATCGGGCAACAGACTAGTTTGTACTACGGGCTCTTACACAAACCAGAAACCAAGATAGGCTGGTGGCTCAATATTGTTTTAATAAATTAATTTCCTGAGATAAAGACACAATATTTCTACATAAAGTACCCATAATGTAGTTAGATGTAACAGAGTAAGCATTGTTCTCATTTCAATATGGTTTGAAAATAAAGTATATCGTATCTCGTGCAGGGCTGGAAAAAAAACAGTTTTTTTAAAGGTCAAATCATCCTGTTTAAAAAGAAATAAAAAAAAAATGTTTAAAACAAATATTTACTGATGTGTTTTTGCGGCTGTTTTGAACATTTTTAAAACATGTTTTTAAAATTTGTTGGCGATCGTATTGGTTTATTATGTAATGTGGGTATAATTGATTAAAAAGCGTTTTTTAATTGTAATCATAATCTAATCATTTATTAAGTGAAAAACAATTAGTGCTTTCCCAATAAACACGACACGTAGAAATGCTTAAAAATACAAGTTACTTGTAACAAGTAACAAGTAACTGACTATAACTGTTTATAACAATATGAACAAGCACAAATAACAAAAGTAAGAATAAAATTGAAAAAGAAAAACAATCAGCTGGTAATAAAGTTGGAAAATTTGTTTTAAATCTGTTTTAAACACGGATGTTTTTTTCTCGGTATTTTAAACACTGTTTAAAACACTAGTTTTAAACATTTGTTTTAAACAATGCCAGCCCTGATCTCGTGCGATAATAAAACTAATCGTACCTATACTGTATAGACACACAAACCCCCCAACGATGAAACTCATGATAGCGCACTACATCTAAATCCAAAAGATAAAGCAAAAGTTCTCCGTAATCCGAAGCATCCGAGCAAATCTCATGAAAACGAGAACAAAACCGACTCCCGCGCTGACAAGCAACTTGCCAACACATAATTAATTCATGGTCGTACACATGACACGGAAAATGTTCATCACAAACTTGTAAATACGAAAATACATGGCGTTATATGGATTTGGGAAATCTTTTCAAAGGTAAAATCTGCCAAAGACATAATCCAACTTGTCCGATTGAGTGAGCCCACTGCATAGCTCTTTTCTATTTTGCGCCGGTCGCATGTATCCCCTATTTGTCGGGATTATTGACATCATCACCGTCAGGAAATAATGTTCCAACGATGTTATCATAACATTAACATTGTTATGTAAGTATAAATAAATTAAAATTATAGGGGAATTAAAGAAAACAGTGCAACAGAACAGAGAACTAAGAAAAGTTATTGCAAATGGAAAAGATAATACAAAATAGATACAAAACGAAAGAGTTTTATAGTTGACAGATACCTTCTTTGTTTGTAACCACCGTGAATCTATGTTATTCAATTGTAACGTCAATTTTAAACAACTCTATCAATGGCGTTATTTACATTTCCATTGATTTTAGTATTCTTGATAAAATGAGAGATATTGCATGTTATCCAACCATGAGCATTGTTTAAGCACGTCTAGACCATCCAACGTGTTCATTTAAATCACTCATACGTCACTCGCGCCGGCCTCTGATTGGCGGAGAGATGACAGGCGGCCGCGTCGAAACATGCGCGAGCGCACGCAAAATAAAGCGTACGAGTTAAATTTAATTATTTTATTAACAATGATACTAATTGTTTAGATTTGTACGAGTACGAGCTTAGACCATTTAACACGGGACCTGGCAAAGCGCAACTCTTAGTACTGAAATTATTCTGCCATTTTCCACGGGAGGGGAGGTAAACACGCACAGCACACATTTACTCATTCACGTACACTCCTGCGAAAAATTGAGACGTCACACTAAATCAAAAGCTGCAACACAGACACAAAAACGCGCACAATTGTTCATGTACTTCGGCAGAGGGGAATAAGTGCGCTTGCCTGTCCCGTGTTATACATATAGTCTAAGAGTACGAGATATAGAATCAAGTAATCAACATTAATTAATTGGTATTAATTGAATATATTTTGTTACAAATATCACACACGATCCATGATTTCAGTACCAGCGAAATACAGAAAAATTTGCGTTTATTTATTTATTTACAAACTTACAACTACCATTACAGGCCTAGTAAACCTAATGCGAACAATTAAAGAACTATTCAATAAAAAATTGCACATACGTATAACATATAATGATACCCTTTGTGAATTCACCTAGAGTACAGAAGAATATGTCCTTTTGTTCCGCTACGATGTTGAGAATGTTGAATAGCACGAAATAATGTTAAAATAATTTTGAAGCTGTTCTACGAAAATTTACCCATGTAGTTTTCACTCTCTCCTCAGTGCCTTCGGGCGGTAACGAAATACCAAATTAGTAGTCTAGACATTATTATTTTAGGTATTCACATCTGTTACAACTACGCTTCACATTCGTGGAACTGATGATTTAATTAATGATAGTGCTCACGTGAAATGGGACGTAGACATTACTGGGAATGACTGACCAAGGAAATTCAATCAGTTGGTTATTGCAAGACCACCTTTAGCTAAGACTACTAAGATTCAAGTCTAATCTTGGTAAGTTAAAGACACAACTCTTAGGGCTGTCCAAAGATAACAGTTTGATACAGCCGTAGAAAGAGTTACAGCAACTTAGGTTTAAGATCGATAGTTTATACTGAACTAATATTTAATGCTTGTTAAAATTCCTTATAACCTGGGCGTGATCGATCTGTTCACTTATTCAAACGTGTAACATATAGGAAGTCAATTGAAGTATACTAAAATTACTATAATTTAATTTTATCAGCATAAGTTTATAACACATAGAAGCTGATGAAATTAAAAGGTGACAGGCAAGTTAACTTTGGAGATCTATTATTTTGGTATGGAATAATAGGTAATCAGAAACAAGAATTACTAATCGTTTTTGCAAACTTAAATATACTTCAGCTTCCTATACAAGCAGACTCGCTTTTTGATTTAGAACAAGAAACCTTGGAGCATGTATAGCTATACATAAAGGTATATTTCATTTTTTTTTTAAATTATGTCATAATATGGGGTTTCGTGTTTATTACTAAGTCTATATAAATCAAAGTAACACCAATATTCAACGAATATACAATATTTACAAACTAAAGTTTTAAACTCTAAGCTGTTTTCGACAAGTTAGTAAGCGTTTGAGAATTGAACAGATATCAAGCACTTAAACAGGTTCATACTCTAAGATTAAACAAAACAATGGCAACAGGGATGATACACAAAAAAAGCATTTTAGTTTTATAAAATTAAATAACTGATAGTAAAAGCGCGTAATAGGAAACGCAACATATATATTTGATAAAGCTGCATAGCTTCTATCCACAACAGAATTTGTAGATATTACGCCATACAATATAAACAGTCTGCTGCCCAAAATGACGCAATCAAGATCATAGTAATAAATCTCTATCGCCAGAAGCGATACGCTGACAAGTGGAATCAAAACAGAGCAGCATCGCGTTTGGATGTTACCATGTAATTCAGATGCTAAAACGAAATGTTGAATTAGGAACGTAAAATTCACTATGAAAACCAATTGACGGGATTTATGTGCATAGAATTTGTTTGAACTACATGCTGAACGGTGGACGAAAACACGAAAATTAATACGGCGGGCGATAGGCTATATCTTGGCGTGTAAAATGGTCTGTCAATGAAAAGTATATGAGTTATAGTGTTTTATAATAAAATAAAATACATATAAATTACACGCTTACAACTAAAGATATATTTCGGGTCCGATAGGGACCTAGGATCAGTTGCGTATACCTTACATTCAGAAATAAAACAAAGAAGCTGTTTAAAGTTATTATATTTTAAACAGTCATAGTGTTTTAGGGTTATAAATAAATTAACTACACATACCAAAAAACAATTCTGACACAGCCTTTAGTAGATAAGTCGGGACAACATATTAAAAATAATGAAATTTAGGCACTAGACAAAAAATTAAAAGACCATCTACTAATGCTTTTAAATTACACGAGTATTGCTTTGTGGACTCTACGGTGTGCAGTAAACGAACGCAAGCCAGTGAGTTTATTGGTGCAGGTAACTTAATCAAAATTCTTAATGCTTAACACCTTGGACTCTTTGTCGATGGCTTTAATTACTTATTGATTAGCTGAAGCATACCGTAGCAGCTCATAAGAACTTAAGAAAGGGTAAGTTTTTGTTTATAGAATGTATAAAGTACTACAATAATCAAAACTCATGTTAATGTCAAGAGTCTCGATACTCTGGACTCTCTGGACTCTGATCTTTAAAAAAAAGTAAGTATTTTTGTTAATTCAAGTTTGAAAACTTCTTTTCAATGACTAAAATGAAGTTCCCCGTTTATATTCCCCGTTTAGCTTCCTAACAAACAAGGTATATATGGAGAACAGATATTATTTACTTTTTATTATTATTATTTATTTTCATTAAATTAATAGTTATATAATACTCCTATATAGGTATATATAGGTATATATAGGTAAAGATATTACTCATAAATACTCATTACTTATTTCAATACTATCTATTCCAATATATATAAAAACTCGCTTAATTTATACGTATTCTATCTATATAACTATTTATTTTCTTTAGTAGCATTGATTCCTTATTAGATATTAGATCCTAAAAATGTATTTGTTCTTTTTTCGTTTTAGGCTTAGGTTAAAATAAGTTTAAGGTTTTAGATCCTAATCACTTTATTCACAAATAACACGTTTGTCACCTATCCAAATATAAGACAAAACTTTTGATTAACCAACCTACCAGCACCCACGGAACAAACTACCTATCGTCTAGTCTGGGAGCTACTGAATTTATTGTAAATGTTACCATGTATGTATGTGTGTGAAATATTTTTTTTTTGTAAACAGATTTTCTCTCGCTTGTAAATTTATCAAAAAGTTGCAATTTGTCATGATGAAACAGTACACTTTTACTATAATTATCAAAATCTCTTAAAGTGTTGACAATGGCAAGCAGTTACTAGTTAAATCGGTCTTTTAATTAAATATGATTTTACTTTATTTCAAGCAGATCCGTGTTTTTTAGACTATTTACATTATCATTATCAGCAAGCTAGCTATTGTTCACTTTGTTCCGTGCAATTTTTTATATTTACCAACAAAATGTTTTCCATTATCTGCCACGAGCCACGACCCCGTGGGTCCATCCTCATCGAAGTGAAAGTTTGACAACGATCTTCAAATCTGGAGGCAGGTGTTATTACCAACATCATAATAAGACAACCAATGCAATAAAAAAGAATCAGTATTACCAGCCAATAAGATTTTTCCAATTGTCTAATAATGCGGTAAAGATTGTCCGAGATGTTAGAACTGTTATCTTGTCTATCGATAATTAAAACTTAATTGAGATCGTTGGAAGACAAATCGATCTAGTTTGATAGGGATTTTAAGGAAATTTTAATGTTTTAACGGTTTTAATTAAGAGGATTTTTCTTAATGTCGTTTAGTTGTTTCCTGGAAAGAAGTTATGATAATTTAAAGATATTTAAACCAAATGAGGAACTCTAGACTGAAAAAGGTAGAATTACTTGTAAAAAGATTAAGATTTATGAATGATAAAAATTTGCTACTACATGCGAGTAAGACTAAATGAAGAATGGTAGATAACCGCCTCGTCAAATGTGTTGCGTTACAATTATGAAGTTGTTATCTAAAAAGCATATCTAAGCCTACACCATAACCGAGCCTAAACCTTCCAACTTTGTGCAGAAAAGATACTTTGTGTCCTTTGTAACGTAGAAAGTGTGGACAGTTTAAAATAGAGCGCGTTTAACTGTTAGCGAGACAACTTGGAACAAGACAGTTTCTTAGAAAATGGGGCGACAACATACGATATTTGTTGTTTTGCATCTTTGTTTATTTGCAAAGGAATTCCCACAGGAATGTTTTGTCGTTAAGTGGGGAGAAAACTAATTGTTTTAAATATTTAGAGATAATCATGTAGCATACCAAACCAAAATCATCACATTCCAAAACAACCAGGTATTCCATACATTCGACTGGATTTTCTGACAACTTAGGTATATCCGAAACTAGCGACACATTTTTTGCAACAACCATGCACAAGAAACTAGCAACCACCCGTGACCACATTCACTTGGTATCTCCAAATAAATATAAACCCTAAGAAATACTCACCTATAACATTTAGAATGTTACATTTTTATTGTTAACATGCAATCATGGTTTATACTATATTACGTATACTATGTTTACTAAATACGCCAGCCATAAGATTTCAATCGTATCTTTATGACTATTTTGTAGTCATTACCTGCAAAGTTAGAAGATTTTTTTAAATTTCAATGTTGTGTTGAGTTTACGACGTTTTGCTCCTTCAGTATGATCTCCCCAAAAAATAGTTGGTAATAAATACGAGTCCATTCGCTTACTAGTGGCCCGTAACGTATTTAAATATATCTCGCCGCCTCTATTTATCAAAAGTAGAAAATCAACAAAATAAACATGATGACTTTAATGACTTTATTCGTACAATAATACATTATGACTAGAAAATTAAATCTAAACAAAGATATAACAAAACAGAATACTGATTACTCATTAAAAAAACTCATAACTGTATTTTTTAGAGTTTTGTCAAATTTGTATATATAGTAAATTTTGGGCTACCAGAATTAAAATGGGACAGTAGTTTATAAATCCAATTCGCCGAACCCGAGCATCTCTAACCGGCCGGCGCCCAGGGCGAGTACCCCATTTGCCCTTCTCCGTTTGAAGGATACGTCTCTGTTCTCACCTTATAAACAAAACCATGATCTCATATCTAACACCTCAGATGATGTAGCAGTGACAATTATATTTATTTTAACAGTTACAATTTCGTCGAACAACACCATAATTGCACCCTGCTGAGTCCTGCACCGTTATGTTCTGTGTATATAGAAATTTATATCAACTAGGACATTGGGTACGTTGGACAAACTTTTCATATTTCTTAGTAATTAATATGATGTAGATAATTACTAGTTGTTAAAAATTACTTGATATAAAGTACCGAAAGTTTCCTGAAGAAACATACAATCAAATAGTTACAAAAATTCAGTACCCAAGTATGGTGGAAAAATTCAACGGTCTAGGATAAGTACCTTGGTAGCGCAGGTGGTAGCACGCTTGTCTCGATAACTAGAGGTCGCAAGTTCAAATCCTACTTTTTTTTAAATTCTTAGTCTTGAATTTGTTTCTATTTGTTTTTTTTCTAGTTTGTAATGCATTGTAATAATTTGTTCCGTAAAAGACTTAAAAAAAAACGGTACCAGCCATTTAAGCTGCCATATAAATTATAGTAAGTGGATATCTAAACTAAGACCCCAAGAAATGTATATCAAGTGCAATACAAAGCGTATAATCTACCGGACATATAATACACTGACATAATCTGTATCTGTATATTGTGTAGGCTTTTTCCTGTATACAGAGATACACACATACAGCTATATAACCAACAGGCTCCATTTCCATGGCTAATGGAGTAACTTTACAATATGCAATCTGATTTAAATTATCAAGTAACCTAAAGGCAAAATGCAATCAAATATTCTTAAGTTTAAGACATGGACACAGGACATGTCATGATTTATAAACGAGGTCAAGCAAACACCTTCTATCAAGAAATGGCTTTAGGGTTAATGTTTTTAAAGGTCCTGCACCTAAACCAAATTATGATTTAGTTTATACATAAAATTTCATATTTGATAATAGTACCAATAACTGAACTGCAATTACAAGTTCAATAGTACTCGTAACAATGAATGAACACATCCCACTTCCCACTAATATTATAAATGCGAAAGTTTGGATGGATGGATGGATGGATGTTTGTTGCTCTTTCACGCCGTTACTACTGAACCGATTGGGCTGAAATTTTACATGAATGTAGTTCTAGACCTGGAATAGAACATAGGCTACTTTTAATCCCATAAATCAGTTCCCATGGGATGAAAATGAGCTATTAAATTTCTATAGAAAACTGATGTGTCACCCTTTCACGCCATGCTTACGAAACCGATTAGGCTGAAATGTTGCATAAATGTAGTTCTAGACTTTGAATAGGACAAAAACTACCTTTTTTCCTTTTGTTCCCATGGAAAAGCTATAAAAGAGACACAAAAAATGAGAAACAGAGACGCACAACACGCACATTTCACCAGCTGTGTTTACTGTAGGTAAACGGTCCGAAAAATATTGACTGATTTTATAGGAGTACACAAAAACTAATTCAACACATGAACGCATGAAACCGCGGGCAAAAGCTAGTTGTAAATAAAATGAAAGGTATTTTATCTTACGCTTTTAATAAGATATAAATTACGTTCTACGCATATATGTCGTGGGATATTTACAAAAAACGGATCGTCGCGGCAATCCCAAGTTTCTTGCAAAGGTCCGGAAAATTCAGAACTAAGGGGGTTGCCTCGCTCCGCTCCATTTCGTACGTATATCCTTTCTATAAGATACAGGATATGTCTAAGCTCCTTAGTGCGACAAGGTCCTTGCTCGAGACAAGATCACAAACAGTTCGACACCAAATCCGTATTGAATTTGGATTATCTGATCGGTTCATTGAATGCTGTCCGGCGAGTCACAACATAATCAAAACATCAGGGTATCTGATCGGAGACGGTTATCTCGATGTTAAAGGCGCCAGCGGCGGCGTCTAGCACCCTCCTGTGATCTGATACAGTGATATTGTGTAGATATGTTCACCGCCTCTGTGGTCTAGTGGTTCGAGTACTCTACTACTTACCTGGAGGTCGCGGGCAAGTCGATGTGTGCCGTACAAATATCGACAGAAACGACATTGAAATAGCGTTCATATCCGCGTGCATTGCAAAGTGGCTGTTACGACTATCGCTGCGTCGCCGGATAACGCAAAACAGAGAAAATAATGGGTACTCTTAATATAATTATAATTATATTTTATAATTATATTAAAAGTACCTATTATTTTATCTGTTTTTAAATTAGTTATGTATAAGTTTTAGACATCATTATGTTAGATTTTTGTATTGATCTTGTGTGTGCACAAGTATTAGCCGCCATCCATCCATCCATCAGCCTGTTTCGTCCACTGCTGGACATAGGCCTTTCCAGGATTTCACCACTCTTGGTGGTCCTCCTGGAAGAAATGCCCATACTCACACACGCTGGGCAGGCGGGTTGGTGAGCGCGGTGCCGAAACCCTTGCACCAGTGACGCCGCTGCCCGTCACTAGTCTGTTTTATATATAAGGCCCGGCAATTGGGGATGGATATACCGCCATCCATCGGTCCCAGGCAAAGGTGGGCCGCCTGGTTTTGCCTGAGAGCTGTTCTCTTACTCTCCCCCGAATAACTTCGGGAGGATTTGCGAGTAAGATGGTGGTACCTCCACAGTCGAGCTTGGCATCAGCTCTACCACCTACATAACCACCTAATTAAAAAATCCAAGTATTTTATAGTTTTTTTAAACTCTCATAAAGCATTTGCAAGGTTATTATTTAGTTGCTGTAGGTTAAACCGTTAAGGTTTTAAATTATCACAATCACGGGACATAAGTCAATAAATGACGTATATTTTTTTCGAATTTTTATAATAATAGTATAGAAAGTTAAAAGCTATTCAAAAACGTCTCTGAACGGAGTTTAGCTTGGGTAGCTCTTTAAGCTGTGTGTCCAGTTTGTGGCCGAAGTACTGCTCACCACCCATCACGCTGGGACGTAATAGTCGTCGCTGAAACGTGGGTGTACGAGTGTGGACTGCGACATGCATTTCATAGTTCATACTCGGAAACACTTCTGACGCCCCCTCGGAAATTCATGTCGTGACGATGTATGTGTGTTTTACTGACAATTCTAAAATTCGTTGGATAACTCTAAAGGTTACGCAAAAAGGTAACTTTTTCAACGCCTAAGATCGGGCCAAATTTTATTTTTATTAATTTAATTATAATTTAGTCCTATTGTTATTAAATTAAAATGTATCTATGTGTATGATGTATCTCAATCTCAAATTGCATAAATAAATCTATTCCTATTTTATTTCTTAAGAACCCGCTCCGTATTTTTCGTCTGTTTGATGCGAAACATTATTTTATTATTTTTCTTGTCAATGCCGCGATGTTTTTGTAATAATCAGGGACATACACCAGTCTACATTGGCCATCTAAATGAAGACCTAAAATTTATTTGATTCAATTGTCTCTCCTTTGCGCGTTATTTTGATACTTAGATATTATGAATAACGATTCGGAGCGGGTTCGTAAGTAATAAAATAACTCACAAAAGAGAAATAATTCAATCAAATAAATTCTAGGCCTTCATTTAGACGGCCAATATGAAGTGGTGTATGTCCCTAGTTTTTCCAAAAACATCGCGATAAAGGCCAGAAAAATATTTGACCTATTGTTTTTCATCAAAGTTGTCGTCGTCGCGGACCGGGCTCTTAAGCCTGTATAGTAGCAAATTGCATAAATAAATCTATGCCTGTAATAGTAGTAGTTGATAGTTAAAACTAGGTTTGCATTGCCAAATATTCGCTTCAGACGAAACCTAATTTATTGCAGGAAAGTTAGAAACCTTTTATAAAACCTTTTAAACAACGTCTCTAAACAAACATATCACAGTCCCAACACCTACCGCAGCGGCCGCTTTACAACTATCCTTTACAATTTACACGGTTTTACTTGTAAATAGTCCTTGTAAATGTCTGACCAACATTGTAATTTGGGCTCACTGATATCTGAAACGACTTTACTCTACTAATAATTGTATTTCTTGTGTATTTCAATGATTTGAGTTATTCTAACTGTTATTAGTAGGCTTGAATTGATGATGCTTTCTAGTTGCTCCTATTAAAATGAGTCACGAACATTATTTGGTTGCGGTTATCTTAATAGTATTAACCTTAAATTATTTCATCTATTTCTCCTAAGACAATTTATTCTCTTGATTTATTTTGCCGTTAAGTGAATATCTAATGTTAGTTAAACTTGTTGGGCAGAAAACGTTTAATAATTTGGCTAACGAGTCGGACTTGCGCACAAAGGGTTCCGTACCACCACAAAATACGGGCACGGAACCCTAAAAACATACATAACGACAATATAGAATTATAGATGAGCAACATTGACGCAACAAAAAACAAGGCGCTAAAATGGTAGCATCTGATAAACAATTCAGCAATGTTGGAAAAATGTTTTTTGTTTGGATGTTTGTGTTTGATTTTATTAAAATTTTAATTTTTTTTTTTGGAAAGGCTTTAGTAACACGTATTCTGTAAAAATTCCAACTGGCTTCCTATTACAGTTGAAGCTGTAGACCCCTGTGACACACGGACAGACAGACAGACAGAGGTCTTATCGACGCTTTCCGTCACGAGCGATAATGGCGCGACATAAAAGAACTGGACAAGTGCAAGTCGGACTCGCCCACCGAGGGTTCCATGCAAATTAGTAAAAGATTTAAAAAATTACAAAAAGATTTGGTCACCCGTACAATTATGACCGCGCATACCGTTGCTTAACCTCGATTGATTTCTTAATGATTTAATTACAAATATAACAGTTTTAAGAATTTTTACTATACTTGTAGTATTAGACGGTATTAAGTACTTGCCAAATTTCATACTTCTAGGTCAACGGGAAATACCGTATGAATTTTAATTCCCTTGAGAGTTTCGAAATATACGTTTTTGCGGCATAAACGGCCATATCTTTTTTACGTTAACTTAGAAGTTTGATTTTTTCACAGCTTCAAGGGACTGTAAACTTGAGTATATGGTTTTAATTTAAACTCGATACCTCCACGCGTTCCCGAGGTAATGGGTCTTGACAGACAGACAGACAGACGGACAACAAAGTGATCTTATAAGGGCACCGATTTTTCCTCTTGAGGTACGGAACCCGTAAAACAATCGCGTTTGAAAAAAAAAAATTATCTACCACCATACCCACAAAGTAATACGCGACCTCGATCTGTGGGTTCTATAGACCACCAAACCTCATGCAATATTATAGAACAGTCAATAGAATAATTCAGTACAAGAAGATCGTGGAGGATCAATTTCCCACATACTAGTTGTTCGTAGGGACGCGTGCGGGAATCGACTCGTTAAACCCGGGAACATGGGTGTCCGAGCTCGTAACTCCGGAGATACCATCACGACACCACGCGTAGGCGCCGGGCAGACAGCGTTCGGGTTTTAACCAGGATCTACTCAAATAGTGTACTAGATAATGCAGAAATACAATCGTTTATTCTCCATATAACAATGTTTGTTATACAAATTTGTCCATTAACTTATATTAAGCATAAAGACTTTAATGTAACTTATCTCAACTAGTAGTTCACCCCGAACTTTGAACTCGCGCTCGCCCGATTCGCGCTTGACCGATTTGGCTCATGTTTGAACTTGAAAATTCTATTTGCTCTATTTACTCGCCTGCCAAATTTCATGACATTCCGATCAACGATACTCGAGTTATCGTCGAACAAACATTCATACATTCATACATACATACAAACAAACGCCGGATTATTCTAGTAGACTAGGAGAACTCGCTCGCTTCGCTCGCTCGTTCAACAAAACACATTGTCTATGTTGAGTTGTGTAAGCTGGGTAAATTCTCGATTGAAAATGAGATTTATCGATTTCTGATAAAAAATGTAACAACGTTGCACTTGCACCTGATTTAATGTAATTTAGTACGAGACATACATATCTATGTATTTTATTTTTACGAAAACACATGGAAAACAACTGGTGAAGTTGCCAGCAAAAAGCTTGGATATTTAACTTTTTTTACATAATAAAAACCAAATGATATTGTTACGTAGTACCGGCGCACGCAACACTAATCTTACACATCATGGAACGCGTAAGAAAGTTCATAAATAATCTCAGCGCGGATGACGTGTGGACGCTTCCGGGCCTAGGTCACAACTGGACAACGCGAGAAGTTTCCGCCATTGAACTCGAAATATCTCGGACGAAGAAGTGGGAGAGAAAGCATTCGGGTTGGAAAGGAATGGCTAAAGGCTGGGGTTCCTGAAATGCGTTCCATAATGTACGAGAGGGTTCTAGACAGATCGCGAAGCCGGCGTACGGTATAAAAACGGGACGGGTAGCGGTTGAGAGTCAGTTCAGTGTTAACTACGAGGCAAAGCAGAAACTCTAGTGAACTAAAGGAGAACTCTAGTAGTGACTAGTGAAGTACGACTGTATAGAGCGAATATAACCCGGTAACGATTCTAGTTAGTAGTGGTGATACATTTTTAAAATTATAGTGCGGATAAATTAGGCAGTCCAGTTAGTAATTCCAGTTGTTGTTTAGTTTCAGTTGTGTTTTAATAGTGTGTGTGATTACAAATAAAGACAGTTAGTGGTTTTTGGTGCAAATTGGTATAAAATTATTTTATCCCGAACCCCAGCTCGTAACAATACTGTACGAGTCCAAAATTAAATGATTATAAAACCAAATTTATTTATTGAATAATTAAATACAAAGCCAAATACACTTTGGTATTTTTTGGAATGGAATAAAAAATATATATCTAGAAAAAAAATATTGATAGAAAGTAGAGAACAAGAATAACACGCATTGCAAGGCCGAGATCTAAAATAAACTGTTATATTCGAAAAATTGGCGGGCCTTATATAAAACAGGTGGTAACAGGTAAACAGGTTAAGTGGTAGAGCTGATGCCGGGCTCGACTGTGGAGGTACCACCATCTTACTCGCAAATCCTCCCGAAGTTATTCGGGGGAGAGTAAGAGAACAGCTCTCGGGCAAAACCAGGCGGCCCACCATTGCCTGGGACCGATGGATGGCGGTATATCCATCCCCAATTGCCGGGCCTTATATAAAACGGACTGGTGACGGGCAGCGGCGTCACTGGTACGAGGGTTTCGGCACCGCGCTCACCAACCCGCCTGCCCAGCGTGTGTGAGTATGGGCATTTCTTCTAGGAGGATCGCCAAGAGTGGCGAAATCCTGGAAAGGCCTATGTCCAGCAGCGGACGAAACAGGCTGATGGATGGATGGACTCGAATATTTTTAATTACGTCCCGAGCCCAACGAGTAAATTTCCCGAACGCATAATTTTATAGTCCAAGAGTCAACGCAGGGCCCCCGACCCAACGGGATTGAGGTGTGAAAATGGCGTTCCCTAGTTCTGGTGACAGGAACATGGTTCCGTACCAAATTATGATGCTGAGGGCGATACTAAATTTCGGCTGTTGTGCTTACATGTTCTGGGTTGGTAGAAAGGTCAGGAAATTGAATGCAGGCATCGATATAGCATGTCAATGTATAGGTAGGTTACTACAAAATAAGTTTTTTTCCATTCAGAAAAATAATAGATTGAAACACGCAAAAACATATTTAGTAGAGTTCTTTACCTCAAAATGAAAAAATAGGATCATTTGTTCTGTCTGTCTATCCCTCTATCAAGACCCTTTTTTCAGGCCCCGAGAAAGAAGTTGAAACTACAGAAATCTACGGCTCCATGATGCTGTTAAGAAAATCAAGCTTAGAACTCAACGCGAAAAAAGTTATATTGCCCTTTACGTAATGAATTTCATACAAATTGACTCACCATGGAAACCTATAGGGTACATCCAGTTGACTTAAAAACTTTAAATTCTGTTCTGTACGTCCTACCACATGTACAGAAAAAAAAACTGAAACTCACCTATATTTCATTATTCAAGATGTTGTATGGGCCAACATAAATTAGATACTTTGGATACATAATGGATCAGTTGATACTTAATAACTGCACGTGAAATAAGTTTATGTTTCTAACGGTACGAACTTCTTAACCAAAATGCGTGAATGCGGTGCGTCGTGAGTAATATCAGGCGTACAGTGAAAAGCCAAGTAATCTATAGAGGATGCGTCTGCGCACGGGCACTAGCGAATGTACACGATTTACTATACTCCGGAACACTTCACTCCGTGATACCTGGAAGCGACGACACAACAGTAAACAGTTTGTGAACAGCATAGAAACTTGCGGCCACTTCCCCGTGGCGTCGCGAAAAGTTTATACATACGTATAGTAATAAAATCTCAATAAAAAAAAATTAAATATCAGAAATGCCATTTAAAAATAAGCCTTTCCTTTTTTTATTATGGCGCAAATTTTTGTTTAGGACTACTTTTTCAGTTTGCCCTGAAACGATGAACTTTTATAGGTGTACCGACACGCGACGATAAGTGTAAGGCTGCATATAAGGTCAAATTGAGCACCTCATTTTGCATTAATCAGAACTGGACTCTACGACGTTTCCTTTTAGTACAAAATAGCGCGCTCTCAGCTGTGGCTGTTACGACCACCAAGAAACACGCGCCCACAAAAATCTGCGTTTTTATTTAATAATTTGCTCCTAGATACAATTTTTAAATATTCTAACACGAGCTGACGTTGTCATTTGTTAACAAATTTCAAGGCTGTATGCTTTAAGGAAGGCCCTTTAACACTCGAAAATCATTAAATTTAGAGGTAACTTCGTAATTTTTTTCTATCGAGCGAACTTAAAGATTTTGCATTTTTTCTACGATCAGTCAATCAGCCATATAGGCTACTGTCTATATTATTTTTACGACACCGATTAACCAAGTTACACAATTTTATGTGCTCATTTGAAGTTGGGCATCTAGCCTTATCCATCCATCCATCAGCCTGTTTCGTCCACTGCTGGACATAGGCCTTTCCAGGATTTCGCCACTCTTGTACAAACCCTTAAATAATACTAGTGCAGATTAAGATGAAGAATCCGTGAAAAAAATCAATTGATGGAACGTAAGCACTTTCATTTAAAAAGACACTCAACGCTTTCTTTAGCTTTTCATAATTATCTTAAGTGGATTTTGTTATTTATTATTACTGTAATTAATTATTATTTTTATTATAATGATTAATATTTCACCAGGCTCTAACGTATTAGATTGCGGCCTTTGAATATTGCATTGAAAAATTTAAAAAAAATACTCCAATGCAGAACAACAACTAAAAAAATCTAGGGTTCCGTACTCAGAAGGTGCCGGATTGTTTGTCCGGCGCTACCATTCCAGCGCCTTGTTTTTTGTCGCCTTGATATTGCTTTGGCATCTATACTGTTGTTATTAACCAAGTCTTTAGGGTTCCGTAGCCGTATTGTGTGGGGATACGGCACCCTTTGTGTGCGAGTCCGACTCGCACTTTGCCAAATGGTTTTTGTCTCTCTGTCTTTAGCGTTGTCGTCTGCAGTGTTAAGTAAATAATCAATCTTGATTTTTCGAAAAAAAAATATCAGTCAGCGTTTGACAAAGTTAGACATCAAGCCGGCAAGTCTACTGTTCTCCCAGAGATGGCGCGCTAAGGTTATCCATTGCCCCCATTGAGATATACGAAATGGCGAAGCAACGGCGCCCGTCCCCTGATGAGATACTGGACCCTTACACCTAGCTGTTCTGTTCTAATGCGGGAAAAGGGTCAATCGAAGAATTAATTATAACCAGGGAGTCATTCCGTGGAAGCAGTGGCAGCTCAGTTGGTTGGGCGCCAGACTTTCAATCTCAAGACCCGGGTTTCGAATCCAGCGGCCGTGCATGTACCAATTCGTTTTTCTGAATTTATGTATATAGGCTGAAATTAAATCAACCGACCAAATTCATACTGTAGACTCGGTTAGTGATCAAGAACTAGATTCAGTAATCCTTTTGGCCAATTTCGAAAAATATTTTTTTTTGCTCCTTTACTGGTTGGACTAGTTTAAGTACAATTCCTAGTGCAGGTTTTACAGGACAAAAAAAACGTTTTTTTCGAATTTTACATGAATGTTCATTTAACCTTGTTCCTGATGACTAACCGAGTCTCCAGTATGAATTTGGTCGGTTGATTTAATTTCACCTAGTATATGATTCGGCGTCACACGACTTAACTTATTTGACAGGACTAAACTTAAGGTGGTAACGGAGGATCTCGGTGTAAAATGCACATCATAATATTGTTTTCCTTACTTTTGAATAAAAAGTATGCAATAAATGCGTTTTATAGCAATTCGCGCAAACTGCTTGTTAATAGTTAGGTGATCACATGAAAATTATTCAATTTTATGCGTTACATTTTAGCTGCATTACATTATAACTGTAAACACGCTTTTCAGTTTGTTAATGTAATGAAAACAAAATGTAATACATTAAAATACGTAATTTTTTTGTTAAGGCTTTAATAAACTATTTCCGCAAGTCGCTTTAAACACATTTATTGCATACTTTTTATTCAAAAGTAAGGAAAACAATATTATGATGTGCATTTTGTACCGAGGTAAAAAGTTACCCCCTTAATTCAAGCATTGTCTTTTTCTTTCTATATCTAAAAGACAAGGAAAGACTTAAAATTTTTAGGTTTAGTCGTGTCAAATAAGTTAAGCCGTGTTACACCGAATCGACACCATTAATTTGCAAACTTATTTTATTACTGGCTGAACGGTGAAAGAAAACACAAAGGTTTACCTGCCCTGCGTGTCCTAAGGATCGTTGAAGTACGTCGATAACGGTCACCCCCTATCACGTTGGGACATGAAAATCGTCAGTGAAAAGAGGGTGTATGAGTGTTGAATGTTTGAGCGGAAGTCCACACTCCGATGTCTCTGCATCCCTTCGAAATATATGTCGTGGCGTTAGGTAAGTTGTAATTCCGGGGATTCCTTTTGATCTTGATCCTAAAGGCTAAAATGCATGCAAGACATCGATATATGGTCAGGTTAGAGTATGTAGGTACTATAATCTGACCAAATTTGAAACTTTTATGTATTACCGTTTTTAAGATAGAGGTCGGATAAATAACATAGGAAAAATGCTATATTTTCGAGGTTTTTGTACGGAGAACCCGTAGATTTCATTTTTTTTTCGTTATTTGGCTTGATATAGGCCACCATGCTAAAAGTGTTCTTTGAAAATCTTAACTAGCTACCTAGGGTCGAAAAATCACATTCTAAAGATTGTTTATGGTTACTTTAAAACGTATCAATGTAGGAATAGTGGTATGGCAGTGTTGCAGATGATAATCAAGACATATTTTTAGCTCCATCCTCATATCTATCCTTTCGTCATAGAGCCGCATCGAGTCCACTTATAAGGTGTGATATCATGATGTTGCCAGCCGATAAATAGTAATACCTTTGGGCTTGTAAACAGAATTCAAAGTAACCTAACTATGAACTAATTTATTTTCGGAGAAAATAACGCAAAGCCGTGAACATGAACATATGCCTATAAATAATTATTTTGTCAACTTACGTGAAATGATAATTATACAGGCAATACAAAACTGCCATGTTTTTCTAACTTGATAGTAAAAACATAGTTAAAAAGGTCTTGTATTTTAGTAAATTTGTAAAATAACATTAATTAATTTATTTAAATTTGTTAACTTGTAAAAATATGAAACAAAACTGCTTTGTTTATTAAATTAAAATACGTTGTTCGAGGCCCATTCTACACAGAATTTAATTAGAAGTTAAAAATTTTCGAGTGTCGGAAGACTTTTTTTCGTGCCAAATTTCAAGTATGCTATAGATAGGCTATAGACCTTACCTGACCTGACTTGATACCTGACACACGGACAGACGGAAAAAAAAGTGATCCCACAGTGATTCCGTTTTTGCGGGTAATTACCCGCAAATTGACAGCACTGATATACACCCATAAATAATTCCTAAACCGTTTGACATTTGAGGTATGTTCACTACAATGTCAAGGATCATCGATTTTGTTGCGAGTTTAGTATATCATTGCGGTGTTTCAAAGGTAAGCTGAGCAGTGAACATCTCAGTGAAACACGAACAATTCAGAGAGATGAGTTATGTACGGTCAACAAAAGAGATAGGTAACCAGGCCCAGTGCAAATACTTTAATCCTTAGACTCACAGACGAGTGACGGATGAAGAATACGTAATAAATAGTCATGTGTGTATGTATTGACCCAAGTTATCCCCATCTCACCTGTGGGTCTTAGGATCAAAGTGTTTGCGCTGGGCCTGGATACACTGAGCAAACTGTTCATCATAAAATAAAGTGAATTCAGCTAAAATTATAATGATTCACGTAAAGTAGGGA
The DNA here is from genome assembly GCA_910592155.1 of Ypsolopha scabrella. Classification (NCBI taxonomy): domain Eukaryota; kingdom Metazoa; phylum Arthropoda; class Insecta; order Lepidoptera; family Ypsolophidae; genus Ypsolopha; species Ypsolopha scabrella. The sequence goes on from OU342982.1 coordinate 19,147,473, forward strand.
GCATATGGACATCACAACAAAATACAATGAAACTACTGTTGCTGCTGCTAGCGTTATAATATGACGCACTGTCACCATGAATTTCTAGGAAGCAGATAGAATTATGCGCTCCGTCACAGCTTTTATAGTGACAGTGAGCATAGATAGTGTGACGGACCTCTTTTATGGGGAAGGCATGGTGTAGTACCAAAATGATAATCTTATTTTCTGTATTATTTTACGGTGATCTGTCATCATAATATTGCGTTACTTACCTTAAAAACTCGATTATTTCCTCAAACGTTTTAATTACAGCATAATGTTTTCCAATTATCACCAAATTTAAAAAGAGTTCACCGTATTTGAAACTTATGTAATGCTATTTTATAATGAAGCTAAAAAGACATTTTTCTCAGTGTAATCTCCTTTGTTGACTGTATAGCGCGGGCAGAGTTGCGGGCAAAAAACTCAAGTCAGTTAAAAAATAATTAATTTAAATGTACGTATACAAATAGCGAATACATCTAAGCTAATACTGTTTAAAAGCATCTTTGTTTGCGTGGATCATGTCCGTTATAGGTATTTTGATTAACCTGTATAATTCTATATCGCCCGTACGGGACACGAAACTCCGATACGGCCAAATCACCCGTACGTTTTTTAAAATTATTTTATTCACTATTATTATTGTTGATTATTATTTCAAATTATTGGTGGCATGATAATTAATAAGCTGTAATTTTAAAGGTTAAATAAATGTGACTGGCAATCGTGGCCAATCTACGAAGACGAGTGACTGATAGCACACCTTTACCCTGCTTTAGGCAATAAGCTTGCAATAAATTGAAGCTATTATCGACCAGTTCTCAGTTCTTCGGCGCCTCTGGACGACTAGTTAGGAATAGTTAGGATGATCTATACAAATGCGATGAGGTTTCGAATTTTCCTTTTTGTTTGGACTTTCGTTCGGGCTTGGGAAATAACCTGTGCAATATACAGAATGTTAAGGTTATAGATAAGCTTTTTCCTTAAAACGAGATGCTAACCCATTAACACGAATAACTTGTATTTACGGGTTCAACCGTAAAATGGCGAATATAAATCTGCAATTTTATAGAAAAGTTAAATAACTACACGAACTGGTTCAAAAAAATGAAATGGTTCGAAATATATCTTATATACCATTTATTTCTTGCATTTTTCTATGTATTTCATGCAAAATCATACTATAAAGATATCGTATAAGTCAATTTACGCGTGAGCATAAGGGCTTGGGATAGGGAATTATAATTTATGTAATTTTTTTTCTATTTATTTACGAATTATTGTTACCAAACGGGACCCTATTACGAGTAATACTTTAAATATTCTTTGCTATTACTGTCTTCAATGTCGGTTCGTCTGTCACAGGGGTGTACAGCTTCAGCCGTAATATTGTAGCCAGTTGAAATTTTTAGAAAATATGTGTTACTACGGACTCTAAAACGAAAGAATAAATGAAAAAAAATAATTGGGTTTCCCATCGGCGAATGAAGTTCGTTGGTTTTCATTCAAAAACCCTCAATAAATATGCATTTTTTAACGTTATTTGTTTCAGATCTATCATAACAACAAAGATACGTACAAGTTTAAAATTTTATCAGTACATAGGTACTCTTGACCAAAAACTACAAACTGATCGATTTAGAAGCAAAAATAAATGTAAATAAATAGTTATAATTTGGTGTCAATGTAAACACCAGACTGACATGACTATTACATATATGTACATATATAATAAGACAAGGGTGCCATAAAAAAGCAGGGAAATCTTGCGGTTTTCGGTACGTATCCCTGATATTCCAAATAAATGTCGTGGTGTTACGGCCGGAAACCGTTAGATGGCTCTTCAACCAATTATTTTTTTGTTTTTTTAATAATTTATGTTAAAGTAGGTTATTTGATTAGATTCAGCTGATGACGACTCCACTGAAGGAGTCGAAATATTTCGTTAATTTTTTTTTCATTTTTTACTAACAGTGTTTTAAATAAAATAAAACTACAATAATTTAAGGTCAATACTGGTAAAATAAAAAAATATATTTATTTACATTATTTGATCAGTAGGTTAATTAGTCATAAGGTTGTACTATATATGTATATTCTCATGTCATTTATTCGACTGATGCCGGCCCCAAAGTGGGCCGAAATATATTTCGAATCCAAAAATTACCTTTGTTTATTGTTTTTTATACCTTAAAATACTAAAAGAAATGAAAGGCCATATATTAATATATTTATTTCCGATTATTTCATGGTACTCGTAGATGTCACGATTTTTTTTTCTCGCATTGTTTTGTGAATATTATACGTTTTCATGTGCATCGTCATCGACACCGGAGAATCCGATTTGTTTTCACGTTCTTTTTGTGTTTTATGTGATCAATTTTTTTTTATTCCACAGCCTGAGCCTACGGCCATGCATAACGTAGAGTAAACTAAGAGTAATTAAAGTAAAGTAAAATGATTATTTCAGTGGATTAGGCCTATTAGAGGAAACCACTATAAAAAATAAACGCGTCACAGCTGATATACCTCATGGGTGATGTGGTAATTCAGCTCCTTAAGGGGTAACGTTTCGAGCTCAGTTCAAAGTGCATAACATAAGTTTGTTCACCTTATTTTAAAATAAAATGTATGAAATAAAATAGTTTCATCTTATTTTGCGACTATTGTTGAATAATTATCAGGGGTTTTTAGCAGAATTGCGTCATTTTATGCATTACGTTGTAAATGAATAGGTATACAAACTTAAAAGCGTGTTTTAAGTTTGTATGCCCATTCATTTACAACGTAATACATAAAATTACAAAATTTTGGTAGAAAAGCCTAATTGACACTAAACAATGGTCGCGAAATGCCATATATAACATTTATTTTGTAGTTTTTATGCAATAGCAAGAAAAACAATCATAAGTTATGCATTTTGCACCGAGCTCGAAACGTTCCCCCTTAAACGTATTTATTTTATTTATTTAGAGCCACTCTGTATTAGATTTTCTTCACTATGTGTCCATCGTCAATAGTTTACGAAACCATAAATTATTATTATATACAAAGTGATTATTGATTATGACATGTTCCATTGTTACATTCTGCAACAGAGATAACGTACCCCTGGCTTTGTATGCGGACTATGTAGTCAGAGAAATCTACCAACGGTTTCATGTTTCATTTGTCAGTGAAAGCGGACCGAGGAAACTTGCGATTCCGAGATGTTTTTATAAGTTTTCAATGTTTATTTTAATTAATTTGCATATACCGTTTCCATAAAAAAACTAGACAGTAGTAAATTCTTACACTTGATATATTTTTTATGCGAAACAATACCTAAACAATAAATTAAACTGTGTTTAGCAGAAAACTATCTAAATGTTTCAGAATTATTTTAATGCGGTAAAGTTAAATAAATAGCTTAAATATTCCCATAATTTGAAGAAGCACAATTATTTTTTCGTTTTTTTTAAGACCCGATAATTTATCTAGAACCACGCAAGAGAACAAAGTATTTTCGCCGGTCCTGGCACGGAACAAAAAGTAGCGTTCTGGTCAATTAACTCTTTTGTTGACCTTACTCGTGAAACTCAGAAAATTAAACCCAAAGTATTATGACATTACCATTTTATATTGTATCTTAAAGTTTCGTTTCTAAAAAAATTGTACGGTCACATTACATACCTCTAGGTGGTAGAGCTGATGCCGAGCTCGACTGTGGAGGTACCACCATCTTACTCGCAAATCCTCCCGAAGTTATTCGGGGGAGAGTAAGAGAACAGCTCTCAGGCAAAACCAGGCGGCACACCATTGCCTGGGCCCGATGGATGGCGGTATAACCATCCCCAATTGCCGGGCCTTATATAAAACAGACTGGTGACGGGCAGCGGCGTCACTGGTGCAAGGGTTCCGGCACCGCGCTCACCAACCCGCCTGCCCAGCGTGTGTGAGTATTGGCATTTCTTCCAAGAGAACCGCCAAGAGTGGCGAAATCCTGGAAAGGCCTATGTCCAGAAGTGGACGAAACAGGCTGATGGATGGATGGATTACATACCTAATAACTATAATGTCCACCAAATACTTATTTATAATATAACTTTTATTAAGATTTTGTCTGTGTAAAATCTTTGATAAAATATGATTTCACGTAGAAACAGCTATTACAGTTAGTACCAATAAAAAAAAGAAAGCAACAGTTAAGTTTACACGTCAAGTAAGATATACAGGCCAGACAAAACCCCTATAAACAAGAAATAAGATGATATTTTTTATAAAAAAGTCATTATCACTATATTTCATCTTCGTGAAAACTAGAACAGTAAAATAACAACCTGCAGGCTGTCATTAAAGCTGTAACTTTGATCGCCGCTCGCTGTCGATTAAAGGGTGGAAAACCGGCGTTTATTGGTGAAAAAACGACTCTATTAGCAGACATTTCTGGCTGGGACATGAGAATAGCAAGCGAACAGTAACGAAACTGCTACGGCACATATTTAGGATAAAATAGCTGAAATTTCGTCAAGTTTATACTAGAAACTACGTGAAAATAAAAAAAATTAGGAGGTTTTTTGCGCATAGTGGGTGCGTTGAATACGTTTCTTTAATTGATGTTGGGGTTTCTCAGACCGATTTTAACTTAACGATACATTTTGTGTAATTAAACATAAACCAAATACTGTACCGATCATATTGAAGAAATTTTATCCAAGGATTCTTAAATTTGAATAGAAAATAAAGACTATTATATTTTTGATTGAAAAACACTTGTACTTGTCCACTTATACCTATATATATAAAATGTATAAAAAGATCCACCAAGTGCCAACAATGACAAGCATCAACTCCAAAGACTATTACTCTTAGATAGCTAACTAGATAGCTAGTTAGTCTCGACCAAGTACCGCAATCATCATAAGAATGGACATTTTTCTTCAGGTGTAATAGACAATATGAGACGGGTTGACTAAGATACATTTTTTCTCTTGACATAATTCCTGCAGTCTTATATTTTTTATGCCTTTACTTATGTAGGTATAAAAAAATGTGTATAGAATTTGTATTGTAAAAAAGGAAAATTGAAAAAAAAGACATATTTGCTAAGTTTCTTGCTCTTCTTCTTAGCAATACTAATCGAATGGTGCGGATGGTTAGGTATTATTTTTATTTATGGATTATTTAGTTCATTTTTCAATATATTTGTTCATTGCATTATTAGGTATAATATTTTTATTCCTATATTTCTCTATTTTATGCAGATGTACAACTTTATTACATTTTAGTAGCCCAACCGTCGTAATGTTAGTTTCATTTTCTGAATTCCTGAATCCCTTGAGAATGGTGTTATTAACCGAAACCGGTCGGGATTAACGTGTCTTAAAATTAAAACCAGTGAAACAAGTACAAGTGAATTTAATTATGATGATGGGTTATTTATTTTTTGTTAATTTATTTGTTAGGTTTTTATGTGTATGTTTGTTATACCGGGTGTAAATAAACCGCTAACATTAAATGAAACCGCATATTCTTCCGATCATACGTAACGACTTTTCCCAAGAAACATACCCGCGCTAACCATTAGCTTGGGAAATAATTGAGTTCCAAACAAAAATGCGTCAACCTTAACACACCGAGATACGTGCGAGTTTCGAGAGAGCGTCGTCCGTGAAACAGCTGTTCCGGTCCAGCATTCTAAAATAGACCTTCCTACTACCAGATAAAGTCTTTAAGTTAGAGTTGAATATCTTTTTCTCTGAAGATATGCGCGGGTTTTTTTTTTCAAAGAGTTGTTTCAAGGTTGCACTGTATTTACATCCGGTATATATAAGGTCGTACAATTCAAAATGAAATAAATTTCACAGATAATAGAGAATCCCTAATTGAAACAATTCCAAAGAAAAAAAAATTTTTTTTTACCCTTCCCACAGAAATTTAGTCAGCTGATTGAACCACTTTGTACTGGGAAGTGAAGAAATTAAAAGAGCAAAAAATAATTTTTCTCAGAATGTGATCAGTGAACGATACATGATCTACCCTAGAATTATTTTCACTTATTATTGTAGGACCTTATATAACTAATAAAGTACGGATTATATTTTTAACACAACCGTGGTCTGTCGGTCTGTCAGTATCTGAATTTTGAGAAGCAGACAAGAACAAAAAAAAATAATGCAAAGAATCTTTAAAGAAGATTTAGAACCCCAAGATAAATGAAAGACGAAAGAAAAGCTTTCCCTCTCAGTTTAGTTACTGCCGATTTAGTTGTGCCAAGTGTTTGTTTGTGGTAGAGCTGATGCCGAGCTCGACTGTGGAAGTACCACCATCTTACTCGCAAATCCTCCCGAAGTTACTCGGGGGAGAGTAAGAGAACAGCTCTCAGGCAAAACCAGGCGGCCCACCATTGCCTGGGACCGATGGATGGCGGTATATCCATCCCTAATTGCCAGGCCTTAAAACAGACTAGTGACGGGCAGCGGCGTCACTGGTGCAAGGGTTTCGGCACCGCGCTCACCAACCCGCCTGCCCAGCGTGTGTGAGTATGGGCATTTCTTCCAGGGGGACCGTCAAGAGTGGTGAAATCCTGAAAAGGCCTATGTCCAGCAGTGGACGAAACAGGCTGATGGATGGATGGATGGATGGATGTGTTTGTTTGTACTGGTGTACAATCATCGCGGTCTCTATACTGTCCGCTAGTACGTGAAAGTACAGATGAACTTATATCATGGCGGGCCATATTCCACTAGCAAATTACACCTTTCTCGTGTGATGTATAGAAATAATTATAATCAACTTTATTTTCAGAAGTAAGAATACCACGTTAACATTTTTATGACGTCAAAAAATTTAATAATTACTACTGTTTTATTTACAAGACCGACAAACAAACAATCCCACAAAAGCTCACTAATAAAAAAATAGATGTATATTGTCGGAGGAAAAAAACAATTACACAAAGCAAAGACGCATTTTTTTTATTTAGGCTGACTGATACCAAAGTCACACTGGCGACTCGGTTTGTGACTAGAACGATCTTTTATGCAAAATTCTGGAATGACTCATACTGATTTAAGTCCTGCGCGGCTATTCCGGCATTATTTCTCACTCGCAATATCAATCATTAGATATTTGTTTAAAGTGAGATAAATGCCATGTGATGAAAATTAGAATGACTTAACTACATCAAATATAAGCTATAGGATATAAGGAATGCTTACTATAAGTTTTCAATCAAAAAAATCAAGATCCCTTTTAAAGTCACCCGCAATCTGCTTATGAAAATTTTACGCACGTGCCAGAATTGAGGGCCTGGAGGGTTATTATCAGTCTGTCGAATTAGCCTTCTCTACCGTAAAAATCAGTTTTATCAGATCGAGTTTTAGAAATCTCGCTTCGACTGTTTCGCCGGAATTGCCCCTCAGAGCCTAGAACTTGAACAACGCCAGATTTTCGAGGGTTCGTTTAAAACAATTAGGACTTCTTCATGAAACAAAAGCTATGGAAAATAAAGAATGCTGATTATGTTTTCAATAAAATAAACAATTCAAGACACATCTGTAGAAAATCATAAAATCACCTGAAATTTGCCCTAGCAATTTTTCTGCACGTGCCAGAAAATAGCCGTCCCGGATCTATATCGTAAGGAGACATTTATGCAGTCATATTCATACTGAAGACTCGGCAAGTGGTCGGTATCAAGGTTCGATGACCATTTTTGGGAAATTCGTAATTTATTATTATTTTCCCTTTACCTACAAACGCAAGCCCAGCCCCGAGTCAACTACTGTGGGAGATCAATTTTGTGACACAGGCCATAGTTTATGGTTGGGCCCATAGTGAAAGTTGTCCATATTTATGGGTAGAACACCCCGTTTTAAGGCAAAGAGGTTATCGTCTTAACACCCAGTATAAGATGACATTTATTTATGCAGCCAAATTCATACTTGAGACTCGGTAAGTAGTCAGTATCAAGGTTCGACGACCTTTTCTGAAAAATTAGTTTTTTTTTCCTTTTCCCTACAAACGCAAGCTAAGCCCCGAGTCAATACTATGACAAGTCAATATTTTCTTTTTCAATTTGCCCAAAAAATGTTACTGATCCGTGACACTGATTACTTAGCAAGCCTCCAGTATGAATTTGGCTGACTAACTTATCTATCAACGTCCAGACCAAATGGCTCGAACTAGAAACATACAACATGGACTGCAGGTTTCTTGTATGAAACAGACATCCGCTAAAAGAGATTTTAGGAAATTCCCGCGGGTTGTGAGAAACGGGATCCGTACTTGCAACGCTGCGAGGTATCCCCTAGTATAAAAAAAAACTCTATTTATTAAACCATAAATCGTACAAAGTTTACAGTGAGACCTAGAGAGAATAGTATAAAATATTACAATTCAATAAAATTAGATTTAGTGAACATAAACAGTCATTAAATAACTCTGCAAGTACCGGACAGGTTTGCAAATGCACTGTATAATAAAACGACATACATAAATACATGAATACAACCTCAATACATATTTGGGCACGTGATTAATGTGATTGTAATCCGGAGAAACAGTCTTCTGTGCACCAAAGCGATTGAATAAAGGTAGCCATAATTTGTAGGGTTTCGTACCCGAAGAGTGACAAACGGGAATTACTAAGCCTCCGTTGTGTCTGTCTATCCGTCTGTCACAGGGGTCTACATATTCATTTTGTTAATATTTCATATTTGGCTGTTAGTCGAATGCGTCAGTGCCTCCTTTTCTATCTACGCAAAAAACAAAATCTCCGCCGCCATTTTTCAAAGAAAATAAATTGTCAGTTCATTTCAGTCAGCTGCAGCTGTGGTTTCGATTATGTGAAAAAAAAAGACAGTGAAATTTTATTATTTTTCCTCGCAAGTGTGTTGAAAAACGTCGTAAGCTTCAACCGTAATAGAAAGAAAGTTGATATTTTCACACAATACGTGTTACTATGGCCTGTGTCACGAAAAATAATAAAAATAAAATAAGGGGGGTCCCCATACAAGAAACCTCTAAAAAGTTACATTATTTAAACGGTATTGGTTTTGGCTCTTATTTAAAGACGGGAATACATACAATACAAGTTTTAAATTTCGTCAGATTGTAGGATATATTCTAAAATAAAACAAAAAATGAATAAAAGTAGGGTTCCCTACGCAGCCGGCGCCAAATTTTTTGTCAGGTGCTACAATTTTTGCGTCTTGTTTAAGTTTCTTGCCCTTCTTCCTAGCAAGAACAATCGAATGGGCGAAGTTAGGCATTATATTTATTTGTAGTTTATTTACCTATCAACTTATTTCTTTACTGCATTATTATTATTATTATTATTACATATATTTTAATTTATATATTTTTTGATTATGTAGCCTAGCTTATAAATACTTTATTGTACATATTTCCCCATATTATATTTATTTTTTATCTTAGATTACTTATTATTTTACTTATTTATTGCATTATGCACACAATATATAATATTTTAATTTTTATATTTTTTGCTTATCCTGCCTCACTTTTAAATATTTTTTTATGTGTTTGTTTGTATTAATGTGGGTGGATATTATATTTATTTTTCATCTTATTCTATTGTTTTTAGGGTTCCACGCCCAAAGGGCAAGACGAATCCATATTAATGTCGCTCCGCTGTCTGTCTGTCCGTTTGTATGTATGTCACGTGTCTCTAGCTTGAGGCGGAATGAGCTGCAATCTGAAATTTGTATATATTATGTAAAATATTGACCCAAAACCGAATATTGAATAAAAAAAATAATTAAATTAATTTACAATACATGAAAAAGGAGACGAAACAATTTTTTTTACCCTTATTATTTTATTGTCTAGAACACACGTAGAGCAGAAATAACTTTTTTTTTGTTATCTCCCAAGATAATTAAATGGGAGGCCATTAAAATTGTCAGTTTTGACAATTTTTGTAACGGGGAAAATCTTGAAAACTATTATAGTTATTATAAATTGTTATTATTTATTTTCGTATTATTTTCTCTATTTTGCAGTATCCGCAGTCGCACGGCCAATTTTTATTTTTACATATTGCTTTCCCAATCGGTTTTGGATATTACACCATTTTCAAGGGATTGGGTAGATGTTACGGAAATACATTAATTTAAATTTTTGGCAATAAACCCAATTCTGAAGGTTTTAATTTTAGTTTTATTGCTGTCAAAATTAAATTTTCTTCATTCCAAAATAATTCTTGAGTATAAACAACAGAATCTAAATTACTTTGGAAACATTTAAGTTTTGACAGTATTAAAACTAAAATTAAAGGCTTCAGAATCGACTTTACTGTCCTAACCCAGTTAATACGAGGTAAAATATGTTTTACCAAGTGCTGACAATCGCAAGTAAGTACAAGTTTTGTTACCTCTGTTTTAGTAAGAATGCCCATCCTAAATTTAAAAGATTATCGAATCTCATCAACAATTAAACTCTTGTCACATCTTTATCGATTGCAGCATTACGAAATCGTAAGCGGTATTAATCGTTCATACAGGCAACCTCTCACGAGAATTTAGTTTCCGGCAACTAATGGCAATTTTTTGGTCACTAAGCAATAAGGGCGACAACCCGGGGGCGCCTACAAAGCTTAGTGAAGTGGAAAGAACCTTTCTGCAAGTACAATCAAGTAGCAATGATTTCATAATAATTTGTAAGAATCGCATCGATACTACTTACGGAGATGCTACAAATATATAAGTAAATATCGTTTATTCTTAGGGGAGTTGTTGGGCTGACAATATTTTTCGTAGTTTTCCCTGCAAGAGCTACAAAGAAAATTATTTCATTTTAATTTTTATTTATTTATTTAAAACGGAACACCAAGAGTATACATATTACACATACATAACAAATTAAGACATAAAACTAAAATTCTGATATGTGGACCAGTGATAGGCGTTCACAACATTCAGCAATAAACAAGTGGTAAACACAAAGCAGGCATTACATTATAGACATTTACAGCAAGTACTGAAAATTTTTAACAAATACAAAACAAAACTATTAATTAACTAACACAAAAAACACGAAAAATGTGATCGATTTGGATTAAATTCTCATCAAAGAAGAAATTTTTCAAGTGTTGCAGACAACTTTCTTAAAACTTAGGAATAATTTTTACGCGCAATAAATTGCTAATAATATCTCGGTGTAAGAAAAAGCTTTACCGAAATCAATTTCCTATTAGTCATTATACTAATGGCTTTCGGATCTTTTATCTTTGGATCATAAATTGTTTTATCATTCTGTGAGTGGGTGTCGTTGTCATCAAAACTTTAAAATTGAAGTTACGTAATACTGATTGATTCAATTTAACATTATCTGTATTGAATGTTGTATGGCTAGTCTAAAAAATAACGTACTAAACTACCTCTTTTACTTTCATTTATTTTTAATGGACTTTTAAACTGTTTCCCAAATTATTTAATTTATTTTGTAAGTAAAACCAAAAATAGTTTTGAATAGAATAGAATGTCAAATCTTTGGCTGTGTAGTGTAAGCTTTTTAGTGTTACTATGATAGTGTTCAATAAAGTTCCTCTTGCTAATAAACCCTGAATAAATATTTACATCTCTATCCATCCATCCATCAGCCTGTTTCGTCCACTGCTGGACATAGGCCTTTCGCCATTTCACCACCCTTGGCGGTCCTCATGGTAGAAATGACCATACTCACACACGCTGGGCAGGCGGGTTGGTGAGCGCGGTGCCGGAGCCCCTGCACCAGTGACGCCGCTGCCCGTCACCAGTCTGCTTTAAATAAGGCCCGGCAATTGGGGATGGATATACCGTCATCCATCGGTCCCAGGCAATGGTGGGCCGCCTGGTTTTGCCTGGGAGCTGTTCTCTTACTCTCCCCCGAATAACTTCGGGAGGATTTCCGAGTAAGATGGTGGTACCTCCACAGTCGAGCTCGGCATCAGCTCTACCACCTCATACTCTATACCGAGTAAATTTATTTTTGTTAATCAAGTTTTCAATAAAGCTTTTTATTTTGGAAATTACTAGTATCGTGCAAAGTGTGTGTACTATTACAACTTGCTGAACGATAAAGGAAACACTGTAAGTGAGGTAACATAGCTATGGGTGGCAACTAAATTACATAGAAAGCATTCGGCATAGAGTCGTAAACTTGTAACATAAACTACAAAGTTCTCAGGCATTATGCGGGATCACCGAAGCCTCATCGACTACGCTTCCGCTGCATGTGATACCATCACAGATTATCAGTGAAAGTCTATTGTATGGAACAGAGAAGTCTATAGAGCCAATATCGGCAAACATTCTATGAGTTTATAGTACCCTTATTCGAAAGTAACTTATAAGTACAAAATCAGGAAAGCTGTGTTTTAGAGGCTTGTCTTTGGTCTTTCAACGGTTTTTGTTTTAATATGCTGAGTCAACTACTTATCTGATCAATGTAAAACTTGGGCACATGTTTTTCCAGACCTTTTATTTTCCGTTGTCAAGTTGGTTACCTAATTGGACATATTTCAGTCGATAGATTTTATTGTTGAAAATGATGCCTTTTTAAGTTATTAATTCTTTTTATGTCTAAACGGCTTGAGTTTTATGTCTAAAATTACTTCTATAACAAGAAAACATGGTTTATTTTTCGATGTCAGGTGAAAAAACTCCTACATCTGATACTTTTTCGTAAAAATTGCTCCAATAACAAGTGCAAGCAAAAACCGATCAGATTAGTTTGCACATATTATGTACATCGAAGCATTACGTACTAGCAGGTTGCGATATTGCCGCCGATTATTTATTCCTGTGCGGTATCCTGTATACAGTAAAAGTTTAATGCGAATTAAGGAGTCCTTCAAGTATAAAAAAATAACATTTTACAGATTAAAGCAAGTGAGGCAAAGTGAAGACTTTATTATAAAAAATAAAAACAACAACCACTCCATACATTTCCTAGTTCCAGTCACAAGTATAATCACAAAACGATCCGATTAAAGCGCACATACATTGAGGCATCAACGTACTAGCAAGTTGCATTATCGCCGCCGATGATTTATTACTGTGAGACACCTGTATACTCTAAGCCAAAGTGAGGACTTCGACTTAATACACTAGCTTTTGCCCCCGAATCCGTCCGCGCTTGACACCGAATTAAGCTTCCAAGTTATAATATGGAGGTATTTATTCGTAATACCCTTAACATAATAAAAGAGGCGTTACTTTGAAAATAAGTAAAATCTAGTTCAAGCCATAACTTGAGTCCATCTAACCATACAGTGATGATTTATTAAATAAGGCTGGCAATGCTCATAAAACAAAATTTAGTAATTTTATTATGACATGAATCGAATACAAAGAGACTGAAGGACAGTAAATAAAAAAAATGGAATTTCTATCCCGGTTTAAGGAATCTATTTAAAGTATTGACTCATTCCATGACAAAAGCTACTCAACACTTTTATTTTTATATTGAAGTATAAAATAATTGTATGCATAATTCATTAATAAACATACAGGACTTTCATAATTTGATTAAAAAATAATAAAAAGATTAGGTATTCTTCTCTTTTTTTCGAATGTTAACATAATCGAGAACCACTGTCATGCTATTATTTTTTTCTTCAAGTGGCAAGATTAATAAAAAAAGAAATTGCGGTGCCTGTCACTTGTAAAAATGGCGCAATTTTGAAGTCATAAATCCAATCTTCATTTCTATACAGAGTTTTGTTTAAAATTCTCTTGTTTAATGTGTTTAATGAAGTATTTATTGCGTGTCATCTCATTGTAATGCCCGTAACGAAAAAGAGGTAAGAGTTTATTTTATATGAATACCATTAACTTCTATGTAAGCTTATTGTTATGGGAAAAGTGAAATATGGTTTGTCCGCCTAATTATCAAGTATCTTTTGTTCAAAATAAGTATTTTATCAGTTTTTTACTTAGATGTTCTTTTGTAATGCCCGTAACGCTCACTCTATCAGCTCTTTGCAGACTTAAAGAAATCTCAAACCTCAAGGAATTAGAATGGGATTTTTTTGCGCCATCTCATGGCAAAGGGGCGGTGGATGGCATTGGGAGGACGGTCAAAAGGCTAGTCTGGACAGCGGTAAAATCGCGCAAAAGAATTTTAAATTAAATTCAGCAAAAGAATTTTACGATTATGTTAAAAATGAGTCAAAGGGAATCCATGCCGAATATGTCAGTAAAGAGGAAATAGAAAAAGAAAAATCATCAGAGTGCAAGAGATACCGCAAATCCAAACCAAACATCACTTTAAAGTACGAGACAATAGTCTCCTTGTATCAAATCGTGACATTCCCATCCAGTACTTGTACCTTAACCGCACATTTTGACGTTTGGGAAGAAGACTTTCAACTTCCAGCATTGCCAAAAGAGCACTCAGAAGAGGACATTAATGAACCGATGAGCTCGGATGACTCCGATGCTTGGACAGTCGATGATCTGCAGCCTCTATCATTACAAAAGCTGCTTCTTGAATCAAATGATGAACCATTAGACCTAGAGTATTTTAAAGCTCAATCCTCAGGTCTGATTCAAACTCTTAACGCAGTAAAGAAAAAACGAAACTACAATGAAATTTATACAGACTCTGAAGATGATGAACACAAACAAACGACACAAAATGTAAACGATATTAAACCAAACATGTTTGTGTTAGTAAAAATTATTCCTTCTGACAAACCTCGCAAATCGAATACAATTTACAAATATGTTGGCATCTGTCAAAGCTATGTTCATGATGATTACGGTGATGTACGAATAATGTTTTAAAAAATGACAGGAGATAACGCCAGAATGTTTATCCCTAATGAAAATGATATCTCAGGTGTGCCTTTTGAGGATATTATTTGCAAGTTACCTTGTCCATCTTTAAAATCCAAAGGCAATCGCACATATTACGAGTTCAAACAAGAAGTCGACGTTTTTGAAAATTGATAATGATTTTTTGTCAATTTTAGAGTTATTAAGGCTTTCAATAAAACACTTATAGTAATGCAAGCTTCTTTAAATTCGTACGAGTAATGCCCGTAACATTTTTCTGTAACGCCCGTAACGTCATGTTGATTTAAATATATATACCTCTAAAGTGAGAGGATCCATTTAAATGTGTAATGCAAATAGGAAATTTATCACACTTTTAACAAATAATTAAAAAACATCCAGTTGTTTACCAAAATTCGCAGAGTTCTTATGTTTTGTCACGCTAGTCAAAAGAGATAGGCGAAATTATGTAACGCACGTAACGAGTGCTTTTTCATTTATTTCCCATTGCGTTTAACAATATTCCTAAATATTATATGTTCAATTAAAAATGTAATAAAAAGGATGATGTTTATTAGTTATATTGGCTCTATTGAAATAGGAACATCAAAGAAAATTAGTGTCAAAGGCGTACAAACGGTAACGCCCGTAACATGGAATGAGTGTATTGTTCCTTTAAAACCTTGCTTACGATTTTATTGTAAGATATGCATAGATTACTTACCTTTTTCCCACGGCTTCGCCCGCACTGAAGACGTTGTAAACTTGAACACCCTGTATAGATATTAACATCTGGTAATGTGAATTTTGGAAAATCCTCTTTTAGGAGATGCCTGCGTGCTATAAGGAACCTACATTCCATTTTTTTTTTGACAAAATTATAAATCGTAGTACGTTGTTTATACGTGGATTACCTAGATAAATATATTTTTTTCAATATTAAGATAGGTAGTCCTAATTTCTTCAAAAGCACGCTCGAAAATCTGGCTTTGTTCATGTTGTAGGCTCAGGTACAGCCTGACGAACTAAACCCCGACTCCCCGTAGTCGCCCCGCGGCACATTACCCAATTCAATTGTCGCTTGTATAATCACGACCGCTCATTGTGGGGACCGGTTCAGAGACAAGTCGGGAGATCAGGTGCTTTTCAAGTTCAAGTTTGTGATGCAGATGATGTGATAATGAAACTAGTTTGTTTGGCCGCGTGAGAATTATTTGAGAGTTTTGCAATGGAAAAAGTTGTTCCGAATAAGATAATGAATAACAATACTTTATTTGCACACCATTAAAAAGAAAACAAAAATAAACCATTACAATAACGTAACACATTAGGTAGAGGTCCAATCAGGCGACCTTACCGCTTAAAGGAATTTCTTCTAGACAACCATGACAATTAAGGACAAACAGTTTTTTTATGTTGTCTTATTTACCTTGCTCGTACATAATGCACAGGTTTCAGCAATGTTTCAGTTTCCTCATACTACTATAAATAGTATCAATATATTAATTTTGAAACTACTTTTGGGTATATCATATTTTTAGGGTTCTGTACCCGAAGGGTGCCAAATGGAACCCTACCTCCGCTGTCTTTCTGTCTGTCTGCCTATCCGTCTATCACAGGGGTCTACAGCTTCAACCGTAATAGGTAGAAAATTTAAATTTTCACAGAAGACGTGTTACTATGGCCTAGAGGACAAATAATTAAAATGAAAAAAGTTCAACAATTGTGTCGATTCGGTGCAACGCGACTTAACTTATTTGACAGGACTAACCTTATTTTAAGCGTCCTGTCCTTGTCTTTTAAAGACAGACAGAAAGAAAAAGACAGAATGCTTAAATTAAGTTTAGTCCTGTCAAATACGTTAAGTCGTGTTACACCGAATCGACAGCATTAAACCTCATGTTAATTATAGGGCTATCTGAGATGACTTTTTGACAGCTTTTACCGAGGTAATAGATGGCGCTAAGAGTAGCTTGTCAACCTCTCTGCACCAAGGTTCATTGGTAAGATGATAGATGGCGGTAAGATCTTAAGTGCGGTTATTTGTTATATACCATTATGTTTTTAGGATTCCGTGGTGGTACGGAACCTTTGTGCGCGAGTCAGACTCGCACTTGGCTAAAATATTTTACAACACATATTTGCTTAGTATAATCTATGTATCTCACTCAGCCTACCCAGTAGTTTTACTGTAAATTGTTAGGCTATGTTATCTTTGACGAATCATAGTTTTCGAGTTACGTTGCCATTTTATAGAAGCCGTAACTGCAAGTAAGTTTTCTCCCAACAGCAGTAAATCTAACAACACAGCTCTAAAACTTTAAATGCAAAAATAAAAGCCGTAGGAATCCCGTGTAACAAATAGCGACTACCTAATAAAATTACCCACAACAATGACAGGACTCTTCACGCTTTAACCCGAGGGTATGAGCAGGGATATAACGGCCTATAAACTATGGTTATAGGATAACTTTATTATTTTATTTAAATGTAAATGGCTGAGCTCTGGTGCGATGGCAGGATGTAATCATGTCCTGGGATTAGACGGGACGAGATGTTATGGACATTGGATAATAATGTATAGGAGCATGATTCAAATTTACGAAAACGTGATGTGTTTTGAATGCGTTGATCAACGTTGATTACAAAAATTACAAAGGAAAATTGCAGAGAATACCAAAAACTATGACTGTTGCGGATATTCTAACTCGGCACGAAGTCCATTTGGCTATCGATGTAGTAGTGACGTATACAGATAGGCACGTTTTGTGTGTAAGACGCGTTTTATAGCGCTACGAGGTTACGCATATCAGAAAAAACAACCGCAGCCACTTCGTGAGGTTTGTTATGGAATTTTGAGAATACAACGAAACAAATCACATGTAAAAAAAGAAACAAGAGAGTAAAGAACTTATAAAACCAGAATCAGGATAGACTGCACGGAACTTGAAGAGAGAAATGCCGACAAAATAAAGAAAGAAGTCTCTTAACAAAAATGTAGGACTTCTATCTCTCTTTATACTCTGTAGCAATATACAAACATAGTGATG
Source organism: Ypsolopha scabrella (assembly GCA_910592155.1). NCBI lineage: Eukaryota > Metazoa > Arthropoda > Insecta > Lepidoptera > Ypsolophidae > Ypsolopha > Ypsolopha scabrella. The sequence goes on from OU342982.1 coordinate 19,165,312, forward strand.
TTTATATAATTTTTATTTTTGTGTCAAATAAATAACTTTTTTTTTCTTTACTGTGTTAGTGTTCTTTACACCTCGGACCCAATGTCTGTCAGGTTTTCTAACACTCAGTTCATTTAACAATTCCTGCACTTATTTCAACAATTTAACAGCATTCACCCCCACTGTGAATAGCTTGAAGATATTTACACCATCACACTTGCTTGACAATTATAGCTGCTATTGTGTCTTTTAATCTGTAAAGTTATACTAGAACATAATAAAGTCTTTGTAATGTATGGACTCGTTGGCGAAAGAATTATAATGTTTTAAACAACTCCTAAGATGCTTTAGGGGTTTTGTATTAGCACGCACCTACTGATGCCGAATATATCTGTCAAACAAAAATATGAAATTTGTAAATAAGACACGAAGATTGCGATAAAACATAATTAATTATACTGTCAAACTATTTCAAATAATAATCGAAATCCTTCGGTTTTGTGTCTAATTGGAGCCTGGTCAAATCAGCGTGGAGGCCCCGTCGTCATTATATCGCATGTGCTATAATTTATATCCTGAGATAATTAATATGTTTTAGCGAAATCCATCTTTCGGTACTTACTGTAAATATTATTGGAGTGTATACCGGATACATAATGGATTTATTTATGAGGAATATGATGTAACTGCGATTACGACAGAGTTATTATGTTCTGAATTGAACAGGCTTGAACAGACGTAAAGCCCTCTAGTCTAGGTGCCAATGTGGTAGGCAAATCGTAGATTCGCCGTATCATGATTTGCCACAGAAATCGAAAATCTTTCACCAAAAATTGAAAATAGGTGCGACGACGAGCGGAGCGAGAAGGACCGTGTTAGGGTTATACGTAGATATATTTGAGGAGCTGAGCGAAGCGGAGCGGACCGAGACGGGTTGGTCTGTTGCAGGCACGTATCCAGACTTGTTTCGGCGGTCATTAGTTGAAACAACAATGTGAATTGTGAAAGAAACCTCTGTACTCACTGTACTATAATATTAAGAAGTATTAAATTATCGTATCTTTTATTTATTAAAACGTACTCTAACGTACTTTACAGTGGTTATGAATAAACATTCCCGGTCCCGTGTATGTCACGCTAAATTTCGGGGGGGGGGGGGGATAAATCCCACCTATCCACCCCCCTGGAAACGTGCTCGGTGTATTGGTGAACCACAGTGATCGAATTCACAAGCAGGTCGGTAGTGACATTGGTATAACCTGCCATCCGCGATAGGTAGGTTTGAATCCCACCTGACCATATAATTTTCGAAAACTGTGTTTCTGTATATACAAATACAGTTTTCTACGTTCAAGATCAAGGTATTTAAACTAACTCCTTTGAACTTAATAAATTAAAAAAATCGATACATCTAAGCAGAAGAGTGTAGTGATTTATAACATTCATTCATTACTACAGTCAAAACAACAACAAAAAACGATAACATTAATGATTATACAAATCACAACAGATTAGGGGAATTACTTCATTCCCCCAGCTTCGCCCCCCGCTGGTGTTGTTATGAATGAAAGCCTTCATTCTGAATGAGAAACTTTAAACATTTGAGTGTTAATTGGTTTTGTGTATGAGGCAACCTGTATTTCTAAATACGCTGATAAGGTTGCAGCCAAAGAACATACTACAAATGAAAATTATTACGACGCCGTTTAGAGCGGCAAATTCTCAGGGGATGGGCTTGAGGAGTAAAAAAAACATGAAAACATTCAAGACACACACAATTTAATACAACGCGCTTGAAGCTAGTAATATAACGTAGAACGAAGTTGAAAAACGTTACCAATGATTTAAGTAGACGTATTTTTAATAAGAATAAATTATTTGATAACTAAAACAAAATACACACCATAAGTCATTAATTAACAATAACGGTTGGAGCCAGAGCAGCTTTGAAACGATTTTCGATTTATTTTGCTACCACCTTTTAATTGTTCTTGCTTTTTATCCTTCCTAAATTTTCGGCTCCATTCAAAAAGTCTGTTAAACGTCGCATTTAATAAACGAGTTCCGTCAATACACAACTAGATGTATTTTATTCCAACTACCACATTATTAAAATCAATATTAAACTCAATATTTGACTAAAGAGTTCAAAATGTTTCATACATCTATGTACACATCTTTCAAAAAGTATTAAGAATAACTGGCTTTTTGGTTAGAACACATGCAAATGCAAGGTAAATCGACAGTTAAATAATGCAACTTAATACATTACTCTCAACTTGAAACAAGTAACAAAACACTTAAACTTTATTTATTCTTCGTGTAAGTGAAAGAAAACTCAAATAATAGGCTGGCGTGACGTGATTTGTTATTTATTCGAGTGTTTGCAGCCCGAGAACTATTGGCTTGATATAATTATGCTATTACTATCTTTTGCCTGCGGCTCCGCCCGCTTGTTATTCGGTTTAACGACATGCTTTTTTCCGGGATAAAAAGTAGCCTATGTGTTAAGTTAGGATATAAGCTATATCTATTCTAAATTTCATCCAAATCCGTCCAGCCGTTTGGGCGTGAAAGAGTAACAAACATACACACACACACGCACAAACTTTCGCATTTATAATATTATAGTGTGATATCCACATACATTTAGTAAATATGACATCATGGGATATTTTACGAATTTTTCTTGGTGTAATTCTGCATCTACATTCCTAGTATAAACCAGAGCTATCAAATGGATCTTGGACAACTCACTGGAATAGCAATTTCCTTACACACCGAAACTCCTGTACAAGGGTTTCTGTTTTTGACGGAATGCTAAAACAATCAGAATTATCACTAATATGCAAATGGCCAATAACTCCGGTGTGGTCTCCGGACCTCCCACTTGTTTGGCCAAACGTCATCGGACGATGATTTAAAATGGTTCGCTTCGACTTTGGATGCCTAATTAGGGTTTCGCGTGCCTCTCTCATTAGCGAACCGTGATTGCTCCGTATTAATGTCGGCTAAACAAAGTTACCCTGTCAGGGGCTTATCCCACTAAGATAAAGAGCAAAATGCACTAATCAGGTGGATTTTGTGTTTATATTGATACGTGTAAAGATACTTCGTCTTTCTCTCAGAATGGTCTTCTGGGAAGTTCATATTTGGCAGAGATTTCAATAAAAGACGAGTATTACAAATGTACGTTTTGTAAAACTGGTATTTTATGTTTTCCACAAGATTAGTCTAATGTTGTAAATACTCGTAGGTATATGTATAAGGTGACATTAATTTATGCAGCCAAATTCAATACTGAAGACTCGTTAAGGAGTTATCAAGGTTCGATGGTTTTTTTGGGAAATTCGTATTTTTTTTCCTATTCCCTACAAACACAAGCCTAGCCCCAAGTCAATGCTATGGGAAGCCAACATTTCATTTTTCGAATTACGCAGAAATTGATCCATGATACTCATGATACTTTCGTTTATATACCATATATGCAAATTCATACTTCAATTCATAAGGTGGTAGAGCTGATGCCGGGCTCGACTGTGGAGGTACCACCATCTTACTCGCAAATCCTCCCGAAGTTATTCGGAGGAGAGTAAGAGAACAGCTCTCAGGCAAAACCAGGCGGCCCACCATTGCCTGGGACCGATGGATGGCGGTTTATCCATCCCCAATTAATGGGCCATATATAAAACAGACTAGTGACGGGCAGCGGCGTCACTGGTGCAAGGGTTTCGGCACCACGCTCACCAACCCACCTGCCCAGCATGTGTGAGGATGGGCATTTCTTCCAGGAGGACCGCCAAGAGTGGCGAAATCCTGGAAAGGCGCATGTCCAGCAGTGGACGAAACAGGCTGATAGATGGATGGATGGAAACAAGGTCAATGGACCTTGATTCTGGCCACTTACTGAGGGTCCAGTGTGAATTTAGCTATATAAACGAAAGTTGCCTTTTATATGCGATTATAGCTTGCTAAGTTTTACCAAGTGCCGACAACTAAAGGTTTTTTAACTTTATTACAATGTGCTTGCGCTTGGCCCCACTACCGCGCTTGATGTAAAGCATTGATGATACCTAGGATGAAGCGCGCTCGCCCAGAAAGTACCTAAAAGGGTAGAAACTTCCATTTACAAGGCGTATCTTAATGCCTGTCACCTAAAAAAAAACAAGCAGTGATCCCGGATCCCCGTTGCTTTTCCAGCAATTCACTTCACGTCTTTTAGTCTGGGCAAGAACCTTGTTTTCATGGGTTTTCTTTTGTCACTCTTCTTTCAACTATTCTCTTCATATGCCCGATGTGCCGAATGTATGTAAAAAGTAAACGTGACCAAACACATCTGCTAAATTGTCGGTTTGCAGGCAAAGCAAAAATCACGAACCCATCTACTTCACAAATTGTTGCAATGATTAGTGAGTGAGCAAGACAGCAATATCTGTTTTACTCTCGGTAGCTTTGGAAATGGAATTAAACAACAAGTTAAACACAGTTTTGGGAATATTAAAGATTTTCATAGAGAAAATAGTTTTAGTTTGCCGTATGTGATTACTTCTAAGAATCTGATCCCACTGACACAATCAGATGGTGCAATAATAACAGTGTGTTTTTAGACCAAGGGCTCTATATATTCGGCTAGAGATCAAAATTGTTTTAGTTCAGTTTTACTTTTTTGGTGGAAAGTAAAACTGCACATAAAGGCATTTTTGCTATTCCTTATATTTTTAATTTTGGCCGTCCATGCCCACTTGAAAAACTATACCTGTATAATGTAGACGTTAAAATAGGAGATGCAAATCAGAACAGAACCGAGTTATATCATAATATATGTATATTTGATCATAGCTACGATGACAGCTATCATTTTAACATAACCCGGTTCTGTCCTGAGGTGCAATTGTGTAAGCCAATCTTCATCGATTTCAATTGTCAAACGGGCTAATTTGCTTAGCCGAATTGCCATATGACAATCAATTTGAATACCATTGGCTTACACACCTCTGATTTGCAATCCATGTAGCCATATAGCGAGTAAGCTGGCACGAAAATTGCTCACGGTACATTATTTAGCATTGCAATAAGGGTGTTCCAGCAGAACAATCAAGTAAATTTTTCGGGAGCGCTCTCGTTTGCTCTATCATCAGACAAGATTACAATACCACTTGACCGAATGAGGATGCCGTTTGTTCTTCTGATTGCAGGGTTCACTCGGAATTGACCAATTAACTTTCGGCAAGGTATTTAGAATTTCTCGGAAAGTTGAGAAATTCTTCGGAAATTATCGCGGTGTTGATCATTTTAAGCATATTAATGCGACTCGGTACAAAAAAGATCAAAGAGATGGCTTGTTTTTATCTTATCAAGCAATCAAATAGACACAGCCTTAGTTTAGTCCGTTCGATTCCTACAACGAAATTAATATCGTTTTTACTTAGATAGGGTTCCGACCAATAAATATAAAAGAGCTCAATATTCCCCATTTCGAATTCTTTGGAATTCCATCCATCCATCCATCAGCCTGTTTCATCCACTGCTGGACATAGGCCTTTCCAGGATTTCACCACTCTTGGCGGTCCTCCAGGAAGAAATTCCCATACTCACACACACTGGGCAGGCGGGTTGGTGAGCGCGGTGCCGAAACCCTTGCACCAGTGACGCCACTGCCCGTCACCAGTCTGTTTTATATAAGGCCCGGCAATTGGGGATGGTTATACCGCCATCCATCGGTCCCAGGCAATGGTGGGCCGCCTGGTTTTGCCTGAGAGCTGTCCTCTTACTCTCCCCCGAATAACTTCGGGAGGATTTGCGAGTAAGATGGTGGTACCTCCACAGTCGAGCCCGGCATTAGCTCTACCACCTAGACTTGGAATTATTACTTGACAATAGCGGTCGCATTACTAAGTTTTAAGCCCTTAGACGACGTAAGTAGTAAAATAATAATAATTATTATTATTAAGTAGTAGTACTCTCAAACTACAAATATAGGGTTCTGAAAAAATACATGTTTCCAAGAGGATAGCATTACCCAACGCGTGACAGAGAAAAACTCGCTGCATAAAAAATGCAAAGTGAAGGTCGTTTTTCTTTCAGTTGAAAACAGTATAGTACGTGCCAAAAAAATGTTCAAACTAATACAGGTGAAATAACAATAACAACTGTTTTAAATATATACTCGTAGACCCACTATCTAAAACTGCGATTCTTTCTTCAAAAGCTTTTGTTTGAATTTCTATTGAGTTTTATTCATTGTCCAATCTCTTCTTGATTCACCGCAATACAGACACGCACTTTTTCAAATATGTTTATCTCTTTCGTTTTATATGCGAATATACGCGATGGACTCACTCTAACTTTCGGGCGAATGGCAATTCCCGAGACACAGTCGAAGTGAGATTTCAAAAACTCGAGTTAAAAATGTATGGAGTTCGACTGATAAAATGGGTTTTTATGGTTGAGAAAGCTGACTCAACAAACTGAGAATAGGCCTACTGCACATACGTATAATATGGTCGCAGACCTAGCATTAATAATAAACGCGTGGCAATTTTAGTTCAGTGAACTACGGGCTCCTCTAAATATAAATATTGCTTGTTTCCAAACAAAATATATACTAGAGATTAGTTTAGGAAATAACAAATCTGTTCCTAGCATAAGCTAGCCCAAACAACCCATTTTTATACGTTTCTTGGTACCATGAAGCCTTATTTTGTGTATGGAAAGTTGCCACGCTATTTAATCCTTATTTTTAGTCTGCTACTTAGTAATAATTAAATGTCTGTGGCCTACTGGGCGAATGTTTGACGAAAAAACACAGGCGACAGAATAGATCTTTCGGCAGCACGCAGACCAATCAACATTTCGGCGAGCTGTAAATTTCAATAAATTCACTGTCAATGTGAATATTTACGACTTATTGCATAAACTGAGCCAATGAACTTTAATTTCGATCAATGACGCTTTATTAGAGAAGCCAATGACGGTAAAGGAAAATTTGATGATTTACAATGTTGGGTACAGCAAATATAATATAAATAAAAGATATACATATGTATGTATTTCTTCTTCGGTCACACATCTACTAGTAGTCTGTACATTGAATATTTTTGCGAAATTTTAAATGTGATGATTACAAAAGCGACCTTAAAGCAGTATATATTTAAAATCCAAATATTAGTTCAAAAGAACAATATTAATTTTAAAATCTTCCAAATAATTAAACAAACATGTAGCACCTCAAGCAAAATATTAAATTTACATACATAATTAGGCTTTATTAGCTTGCTAACATTAAAGCAAATATTAAATCAAATATATTTCACGCCCTTGTTTGGTTTAGACAGAAAAATAAATATTTGTAAATGGCACAAATCTCGCTTGTTTGCGGTCTTATAATCAGCCTATGGGGTATTAGAATTAAGTGAATTACAGGATTACACTGAATGCTATAATGTATTCCCATATATGTATTTTGAAAGGACACTGATTTAAAGACGAAATATGAAGAATTTAAAATTTCCATAGAAAACTTAGTTTACTTATATTTCATGTTTACACAACTGTTCTTATTAAATATGTGTTTGGGAACATAGATATTTCGTAATCCAATCGACACAAACACACCCTACCCCAAAAATTTGTATAATTTAAAAATTATTTTGGTATTTCGTTTGTATGAAATATGCATGCTCCGCCAATGAAGTTTAGTGTTCAATAAAAAGATAAATTGAAAGTGAACTTCATTAATTACCTTCACTACTTATCAAACCACGTGTGACTAATCGTACATACCATAAATACTATATAAAAAACACGTTGCTTACATAAAATAACTTTTGTTTCCAACGCACATAGATAAAAAATCCAATAACCAGCTCGGTTTTCAAAACCCTTTGATAAAGCCATCAAACCAATAATTACAGGTTAAAGAACAAAATTGACGACGCAATAGCCACTTAAGCAAACGCTTAAAACAAACACAAGATTATCGGCGGATAATTTAAAAAAAACTATTTAATGACACAGTATGGCGGCGGATTATTTCGTCAGAAGCTCATTGGTATAATGGGCGAATTAACATAATATTTTTGTTCACCATTAAAATTATCGAAGCTATTCATTTGACTATTTGGCTGGCAGCGGTACTATTGTTTGTCAAGTTTTGTGTCTCTTGATAATCCGCAGAGGTGACATTTAGAGTTTGGCCAGGGAATCGTGGCACAACTGTTACCAACACGGGTATGGAGAAAGTTATTTCTTTCCATAGGGTAAAGTCGAGGCACGATTCCCTGGCCAAACTCTATTTACGGATATTGTAAATAAAAAGTCATATCTGTACACTGTTCAAAATTTTAAATGAAATGGTTTATATATAAATATTTTACTGAAGCCAAAACTATTTTTTTTAGAACTGTGTCGTATGCATGCATGTTCCGTTTCAATTCGAGAAACACTAAATGTTTTTTTTACTATCATCGTAATGACCCTGGTGAAATATAGGCTATAAGTGGTGTTGATAAAATAACGCCGAAGCTGAAAACGGGGCATGGATTGAATAATAGTAAGCGGAGCCGCGGGTAAAAGGGTAGTCCCATCCCATCCCACTTCCCACTAATATTATAAATGCGAAAGTTTGGATGTATGGGTGGATGGATGGATGTTTGTTACTCTTTCACGCCGTAACTACTGAACCGATCAGGCTGAAATTTTGCATAAATGTAGTTCTAGACTTAGAATAGGGCAAAATCTACTTTTTCCCTTTGTTCCCATGGAAAAGCTATAAAAGAGACACACAAAATGGGAAACAGAGGCGCACATTTCACCAGCTGTGTTTACTGTAGGTAACAGTCAGAATAATATTGACTGATTTTATAGGCCACAAAAACTAATTCAACGCGGGCGAAACCGCGGGCAAATCAAATCAAAAATCAAATCAAATCAAAATATTTATTTTGTAAAATAGATACATAAAGTATACTTTCTACAAGTCAAAGTTAATCTTTACAATAAATATCTTTAGAAGAAAAAAATAATATGAATATCGGGAAATACATACAAAAAAATTATTGGTTGGGCTACAAAAATTAATTTATACACATACATAAAGTAGAGAAATCTAGGAATAAAAATGTTATATATAAATGATTCAAGGAACAAACTAGTTGATAAATAAATAAGGGAAATACATCCAAAAAATATTGAGGTTGGGCTACTAAAATGTAATAAAGTTATAAACCTGCATAAAGGAAAGAAATATAAGAATAAAAATATTATATATACATAATGCCTAACCATCCGCACCATTCGATTAGTATTGCTAAGAAGAAGGGCAAGAAACTTAGCAAACATGAATTTTTTCATTTGTAACATAAACCTTAATCTATACAATTTTCTTATACCTACTTAAGTAAAGGCAAATATAAAACCATAGGAATTATGTCCAAGAGAAAAAAAAATATTGATAGCGAAAGCTAGTATTCTATAATTACGGGCACAGACAGACACTACTTCAACCGACAGAGCGCCACAAACCTTCGCAGGCGTTGGCTTTCTTGGGCTGTTATATTCCTCGTGACTTTCGGTTTTCAGGGAGTATATTATGTACGGGTACATTGGAAAAGATTGAAGACATGATCTCGCTAAGTTTCTTGCCCTTCTTCTTAGCAAGATTAATCGAATGGGCGGATTTAGGCATTATATCTATTTATAGTTTATTTATCTATTAACTTATTTATTCATTGAATTATGTAGGTATATATATACAATATTTAATTTTTTGCTTATGTTAGTATATATTTGGCTAGGCATTATATTTGTTTATGGTCTATTCAGTTTATTTATCAACTTATTTATTAATTGCATTATGTAGGTATAATATTACTCTTATTCCAATAAGTCTTTTTATTTTATGCATGTGCATAACTTTAGTAGCCCAACTTAAATACAGTTTTTTTATATATTCCCGTATCATATTTGTTTCATCATAAAATATTATTTTTATACAGATTAGATTTGACATGTAAAACGTATACTTCATGTATCTATTTTACAAATAAACAATTTGAATCTTGAATTTGAATCTTTAAACAATGTACGAGCTACAAACGAAAGTCCAAGCGAATTGACTTCGCAAAATGATCGTACCGCATAAGCTAAACGTTGAAACGAAATACGTTTCGGAACACCACCAGACAAGTCTTCGTGTGCAAAATGGCGAAGGTACAAAAAATAAACAGATACGGTTTGAGTGTGGGTCCATAACAGTTATTAGTACGATAAGCATGTCTAAAACGGATGGGATAATTTCAGGTGTTTAATGTTGTTGTCATTGAACTTTTAAAATATTATTTGTATTTTAACGCTAACACTAAAGAAACTTAAAATACATTAAATTTGTTTTAAAACCCAACAGTTCCTTATTATTACATGTAGAACTATGTAGCAAGAGCTATTCACATTTCTGCAAATAAGGGGCCGTTCAAGTATTACGTAAGCAGATTTATTACAATTATTTACCCCCCCATCCCCCTTGTCAGCAAAAGTAAGCAAAGCTCTTACCCCCTCCCCCCATGCTTACGTAAACATTTTTCAATTATAAATATATTTTCTTTTATATTATGTTATAATTATAATTTTAAAAATAAGAAAATAGATTTAGGATAGAGATTAGATTTTACTGATACAGTATTCAACATAGAGTGAGGGGCAAAAATATACCGATGACGTAATCATCATCTAGACTCCCCTACCCCCCATGTCATCGAAAATAAGCAAAACAAAGACCCCCCCCCCCATAGTGCTTACGTAATACTTGAACGGCCCCTAATTAAAAACCGGACATACTTCCACACGCAATGAATTGTTCTTCTAAATTTACTACTTGAACGGCCCCTAATTAAAAACCGGACATACTTCCACACGCAATGAATTGTTCTTCTAAATTTACTCTTTTTATTATAAGATTTTGTAAATCATTTTTAGCTTAGCGTCTATGTTTCACCACTGTAACCTAAGTCATGATAAGCAGGACCCTGTCGAGATGGCTCTTAATTAAAAACTTAAAGGTCCTCAGTTTTTAGTTCTTTGTCCAACCATGGTGTAAATATGTATAATTGGAGAGTAACTGACATCGAATCTAGGCAATGTAGTGGTGACATTCTGCTATCTTCATCGGTAATCTTATGTGAGACAGCTTCATCGGTTACTTTAATGAATTATCTATTCATAGATTCACATTCTTGATGAGATATGTATGTTTCTACTAAGCAAAGTTTAGCTCATGCTCTATAAAGCTGTTATAAGTTCGCTTCGACTTATTATTATTTCCAAATCAAAACCAAGAATATTGTAAAAATGGTTTTCCATTGCATACTAAAAGGACAACATTAAAAGATTTCATTTGGTACACCGACGTAGTCTAGTACAATTTAACTTTTTTCAAAACGTAATGCATTATATCAATCGTTTGTTAGTAATTTAAGGACATACTAAAGTACAAGGTGTTTTACTAGATAATAATGTAAAATTAATTCCCGTCGCCGAAATTTGAAAGCATCAACTCTGCTTTCCTTGCAACTAGTGCATTTAAACAGTAATGATTGTCATTTAAATTCAAAACAGTCAAGGCGATGCAGCAAAAACTTTAATATACCACTTCTGAGGAAGTAAACTTAAGGTCGTTGTAGATTAACAATGTTGCGTACCTGAAACAAATACAATCACAATTCGTATACATTTTATGAAATCCTGAGCAATATTATTGAAACAATTCAGTGCAAATTACTGCAAATGCATTTCAAAGAATTTATATGCCTTTTGTTTGATGCTTCTTTCGCATATAATTGTAATTTTAATCGATAGCGATAATTCAAGCGTTATTAAATGACTCCGCCGGCTTTCGGGCTTCATCCAACCCTAAAATTATAGCAAATGATATATTTACCGAAAATTTCTATTTCTTATCTTGTTACAGAGATCAAACAACAATGCAACTTAACAATAATAATAGTTAAACCCAGTCCCCTAAAACAAATCCTTTTACCGTTGGCATCAACAAGAAGCGACCTGACGAAATGAATTAGTAAATCGACTTAGACATTCCCGACGGGTGTGTAAAAAGGACGACAATGTCTAATTTATTTATGAGAGTCGAGATACCGGGACAATGGGACTTAGAAGAAACTACAAACAGATCAACAGTCTTTGTGTGTATCGATGGAGTACGGTGAAACGGTTATAGATGTAATTGGGAGATTATTCTGGTCGTAAGAACTGGATGGAAGAGTATCAGTATTAAAAATTGATCTTAAAAAATCTAACCATCTGATAGAAGATTGCACAATAAAACTCCGCATCATATGGCATGTTTATTATAGAATACACGATGGGTCTAAATATGCAACACCATATCATTTTATAGCTGAACAAACTGAACAAGTAGTAAATCGTAAATCAATGGATTTCAGTCTAGATCGTGGCTCAAATCCATCCTAGGGGTTTAAAAATATTATTCAAACTTGTCAGATTCGCATTACTTTCTGGCATGAAAAAAGAATACTGGCAATTGAAGATATTTTTTTCTTTACCTTCATATTATTAATTTTCAACGAATCGGCCCAGACGTTTCCTTGTTACATAGGTAACACTAAAAGTTTCCGGAACTGGCCACTTACATAAACAATATTTAAAAATTTATTGCAACATTTGAAAATAGAACTCTTTGGCTGTAGAATGCAGTTTGTTTCATCTGACTGTCTTTTGTTTTTACCTTGTGGCGCCATTTAAAAAATTGTGTGTCTGCATCAACATGGATTTAACTCGGGAAAATTTTCGTAGTATGATTTTCTACGATTTTAAGTGTAATTTGACAGCTCAACAGAGCATCGCTCGGCTTGAAACAGCTTTTGGCAATGAAGCACCATGCAAGACGACTGTTTATAGTTGGTTTGCAGAATTCAAGCGTGGTCGTATCAATCTCAGTGACGAATCTCGCGATGGTCGGCCGTCCACCGCTGTGACCAACAAAAACATCGATGCTGTGCGCCGTATGATTGAAACAGACAGGCATGTGACCTACCATGAAATTCGCGCATCCTTAGAAATAGGCATGAGTCAAATACAATCAATCCTACACAAACATTTGGGTGTGAGAAAGCTGTGCTCGCGGTGGATCCCACACAACTTGACCGAGGCTCAAAAAACGGACCGCGTCACTTGGTGCAGTGCCATGCTTACCAGATTCAACGAAGGTGCGTCAAATTTGGTGTGGGACATAGTAACAGGTGACGAAACATGGATTTATTGCTACGATCCCAAAACAAAGCAGCAATCGAGCGTATGGGTCTTTCAAGATGAGCCGAAACCAAACAAAGTGGCGCGCGTGAAAAGTGCATCTAAGCGGATGATTGCTTCTTTTTTTAATAAAACTGGACACGTGGCTACTGTTGCTTTAGAGAATCGTCGTACCGTGAATAGTGACTGGTACACGACCATTTGTTTGCCGGAAGTTATTGACGAACTCCGTAAAAATAACCGTAAACGCCGTATCATCCTGCACCACGACAATGCTAGTTCTCACACGGCCAGACAGATAAACGACTTTTTGAAGACGAAAAATGTAGAACTCATGAATCATCCTGCATACAGTCCCGACCTGGCACCTTGTGACTTTTTTCTGTTCCCAAAAATTAAGAACCAATTACGCGGTCAACGAGTTTCATCACCAGAAGAGGCTGTCGAGGAGTATGAAAAACACGTTTCAGAGGTCACCACAGGGGAGTGGCACAAAAGTTTTCAAAACTGGTTTGATCGAATGAAAAAGTGCATAGACGCCAAGGGAGATTATTTTGAAAAACAATAAATTAATTTTGTACCTTTAATAGTATTTTTTCATAATATTCATTCCGGAAACTTATAGTGCGTCCACGTATACACCGAGGCTTTGCTGTAACGGTTTCTATTTCTGGCCGAATTATAACATATCCTACTGCCATATCTGCATTGCACATGACATCTAAGAAACAATTTGGATCAGTTATCTCTCCTGAAGGGGGTTATAACGAAATAATTGGATTGTCTTATTCCCCGTCAATAGGATGCGCCATTTTGGTTTGGATCTTCTTTGTAGACGCCGCCTGATTGTTTTGTCGCTTTTATATCAATTGCTGGGTAGTTTATATTGGGAGTATCATGAACTTGACCGTAATGATTCCATATGTGTTTGGATCAGGTTAGTTTTTACTTGTTAAACTGAAATTGTACGAATATAAATGATAACTGAGACTAAATAAACAATAGATTTGTAAATTTAGTTTGCTTAAAAGCCATGTGTCATACAAAATTTGGTACTCATAATCTTATGGCCTTTGTCTGAGTTAATTCAGCTTTTTGATGAACAAAACCAACAAGTGACGTGCTCGTGGTGATGTCTGGTCTTCTCGACTCCACAATAAACTCTAAACAGAATTTACACACGTTTTTAGGTTTCCGTAGTCCGACAAGGAACCCTTATAGTTTCACCATGTTCGTCTGTCCGACTGTCTGCGGCTTAGCTCAGAGACTATTAGTACTAGAAAGCTGTAATTTGCCATGGATATAAATATTAATCACGCCAATAAAATAGTAAAATAAAAAGATGAAAAAAATTTTTTTTGAGTGTACCTCTCATACACGTAAACTGGGGATGAATTTTTTTTTCTCGTCTATGTGGGGTATCTTTGGATAGGTCGTTTAAGAACATTGTGGGTGTGTGAAGACCATTTTTCGATTTAGGGATCCGTTGGTGAAATATTAAGCTTTAAAGTGAAAATTTTAGTTAGAGTAGAGCGTCCCCCCCCCCCCTGCTGGCTAAACGGTTGTTTATATAAATGTAGAAAAATTCACAGAAGTAGCATATATAATGAATTTAAAAGGAAAACTATCACAGCTAAGTAGGCTTTACAGGTTTACGAGTACAGGTCGCGCTAATATTTTGGTTCCCTCCAATGTATGGGACTAGAAGTTTGGCGCGGTCTGTATTAGTAGACCAACTCATAAAATGTACCGGGCAACTACGGAACCCTAAATTGCGCGTGGCCCGACACGCACTTGGCCGGTTTTATATGAAAACATGAACATCTCTTAAAGGGCTTCTTAGCGGACCCATAATAAAATCATTATGACATTCTCAACCCATGTACGAATACGAGTTAACAATCAGGAAAAACAGACCTTTTGACTGGTCGGATCTAGACCGACCGATCGATCAAGAACCGCCGGTTGTCACGGCATGATTGAGGATGCAGTTACTGGGAGTGTATTAAATAAGCTCCGACCCGAAATCCGCTAGTTATTATCGATACTCATCAATATTCATTGATTACCAAGAGAGAAATTTAACATAATTAAACGGTTTCAACTTGGGTAATCATTCTTAGTTCAGCAAACCAAATAATAAGTTGTGTGGTGTATGTAGTAGTTATTAGAAAAGTAAAACCTATTTGCTCCATATTTTACATAGCTTTCACTGCAAAAAATCTTGAAGAAAACACTGTTTGTACAATGTTTCACAATAGTTTTTATAGCACACCGTGCGTAAAATGACCACTTTACGCTGGCTTGCGTAAAGTCGGCATTTTCCGCACTTTTGCTATAAAATATTATACGATACTCGTGCGAGAAACTTTTTCTCGACTCGTGTGATTGCAGCACTCACCTTCGGCTCGTGCCGCAAACTCACACTCGTCAGAAAACGTTTCATCGTTCTCGTATCGTAATGTACTATTACTTCATTAACACATCACCCAACCGGTTTCGGTTTCAAATCGGTTGTTTATATAGTCCATAAAAAATAATTAATATTCGAAACCAGTTGGGTTATGTGTTAAAAGTTTAAAAAATTTATTGTGAAACTGTTTATAAGGATGTTTTGTTTGGTTTCCTCAAATGCACACTTATATTCACAGCAAAAGTAGTTCATATTGTTTTTAAAACCAAAGATACAAGCAAAAAAAGCAATCAGTAGCAGTTTTCTTTTTAACGGTTACAACCGTGTTTTGTGCTTCAATCAATCTTTTCTTCTTTTTTTAACTTTTTCTTTAGAGAAGTTATTTATTATGTTATTTTTGATTCGTTTTAAATTTTTTGATTAATTGTACTAAATGTACAATCTTGTACAATTTATCCACTAAGTCAGGATTGATTTCCTCGACCGTACATCACCGTTTATGAGCTCGGAAGTTGTTTAATGAACGCGGTGTATATCTGCGCGTACGCACGCAATGGAACGCATCTGCCGAATTTGGCGCGCTCCTGTGTCAGCTCCGTGTCCTGACTCCTGTCCGGTTGTTACTTTCGATTGAATATGGTGGCCTGCAGGCTAACGAGTTTAATGTTTAATGGTTTTTACGCACGTGTCTTCGTTTTTAATATGCTGCACAGTAAGTACCAAGCTTATAAAGCGCTCGGCGAAGTGGAGGGGAACAAGCGCATGTGTTCACTCGCGCACAAAATTTATTAAGTGCGATAGAGAAACAATGACTAGTGCAGTCAAGGTCCCGCTCATAAACCGTTGCGTTGCTTGTATAGCGTCATCGATTGTTTGACAGGGCGGCTGCTATTAGAGACTGTAAGAACAAGTGTTCCGCATTGCGTTAAAAGTTAACAAAATACACAGTTCTTTTATCAAGCCAAGGGGTAAAGATATCTGACTCTATCTTCTTCATTCTTGCCGCTAACGTATCGTAAAAGCGAACCTGTCAAGCAATTTAAAGTTGCTAAACAGTACCAATCATCAAAAAGTCTAAAAAAAAGCGAATATTTTTAGAAAATAGCAAAGAAGTAAAAATTTGGGTAAAAAGAACATAAAGATTCGCTAACATATAAATTACAACAAGAACAAACTACTGTAGCACAAAAAAAGAAACAACAGAAAGGACAGTGAAAACCTCACCCGATACAAATAAGTGAGTGACCAATGTGTCAGATAAACGTCATGTTTCTGAAATGATTTGTATTGGTCACGCTCTCGTTGGCCACGCTTGAGAAAAGGAGTCATTAAAGAGTAGTGTTGTTTAACTCCACGGAACACCATAAATGTCAGGCTTGTTGGGAACTCGAAGTGTCATAATGATATTGTGTTCTATGAAACTTTTTAAAAATTGGTATAAATATGGCCTTTTCTGTTGAAAACCTTGAATATTATTCTTTAAATCTAATAAAACCAACGACCAAAAAATAAATAAAACTGGTAATTTCGAGTTGTACAGGCAGCAGTTCAACTCTAAACTACCAGTTTTATTATGTAGTTACATGGTCAGATGGTCACCTTGTATCATGTAATCATATTGCTACAGGAGCTACTGATGTGATCCAAATGACTCTTTGTAACTTATCGTCGGCACATCGTAGAATTGGGCATATCATAAATTTGTTAAGACCAAGGTCCGGTCCGCTCAGCTAACCAAATTTATTTACACGAAAACCTAACACGCTCCTCCCCGCTCCCCTTTTTTGACTTTTTGTTGAAAGACTTGCGATTTCATACTCATGATATGTCCAATTCTACGATATGCTCACGACACGACATATACGCTTTGGAACATGAAAAGCCGGGGTTCCTCGTCGGGGGAGTATTATATCTCGAAACCGACCTGTGTACGAGTATCCTGTCCTGTTGTGGGCCTCCAGTTGGCTCCAGTAACTCGATGCACTAAACGTCGGAACGTAAGCAGTGAGAGTGAAACAATGCACCACCGGCTGATCCTGAGCTATCCATCTTGATGATCTGGCCACTTCTCAACCGATACAATTACAGGCAGTATTGTACAAGCTATCATTTTTAGAATTTTTGTCCGTCTGTTCCACTAAACGGATTTGGATACGATTTCCATCATCATCGTATTGACCCTGGTCAACATGCAGGCTAATAATAGGTGTTGATGAAATAATTGTTTGAAAGACACTTCCACGCGAGCGATCGTATTACACTTTTTGAAGCAATTCGTAGTAACGATAAAGCAATAGATCGGCAGTGGGGGTATTGGGAGTCATCCTTAGTGAAACCAGGACCGCACAGGACACAGGATATCTGGCTCCACCGGCCTGCGCCTGCGCTTGCAGTGACCCGTCACTATTGTCACGATTTCCTTTTTAATTGTCATTGTTTTGATATACTTTCTGGACGGTTGTCTACCCTCCATTATTGATGTCTTTTATAGAGGCACTTTTAGTGGGGCTATTTTATTAAAGTCTACGTTCAACTATATGGAATGGCCGACAGAATTACTAAATGTTATTGTAAATAAAATAGTCTTAAGTACTATGTTATTAGAATTCAGATAATTGCGTAATTTGCCTAAAATAGGCTTAAAATAAAAGGAAAAAAATGAGTATAGCATTAGAATAAAAACTGTTTCGTGTTCTTTACTGCCATTACAGAAAAAAGTGGTGTTACTTTATAATAAATCGATTGAATATGCATTCAAGTGATGAAGAAGATGTGTTACCTGAGTTTATGAAAGAGAGAGCGGCCGATATAGTAGAAAACTGTTTACCCAACAAATCACGGCTCGTTTACATCAAAGCCTACGATAAGTTTTGCAAATGGAAAATGAAAATCAAGCTTCGGGCACATTTTGAGAGTCTGTTTTCCTAAATTATTTTAACCTTCCTTTTTTCTTTATTTTAATTTATGTCTATTTTCGATTAAATTATTTATTTTACTCGTAGTCATGGTATAAAGTATAGTATGCAACTCTTGAATAAAGTACAGATTTATATTGAGGGCCATGTATCACTCGCGTCGCTCAGGATTCTATCACTTGAATCGTGATTCTGTCGTTAGAATCCTTTACTTGCTCGTGATTCATCTATGGCCCTCGCTTTAAATCCGTCCTTTATTCACTAGTTGCATACTATATACTATTATATTACGACTGTCTTTGTAAAAGATGACGTCCAAATAAGAAACAGTTAAAAACAAATTATATTGTTGCCGTGAAAAATTATCCGACTTTTTAAACAATAAGACCTAGTAATTTCGTTTGAATAATATCAGCGAAGACAACGACCGACGCCTTGCCAAATCGGCAACATCATTCCAATCATCAACTCAAAAGACAACTAGCTAAACTAACTATTCTGTTTACTCCTAACTGCGATATCATTGACAGATTTACGTCAGGTCATGATGAAAGTTACACAGTAGCTTCAATGCCCCTTTGACTGGCCGTGATCTTGACCGTGACCGCTGACCGTTGGTGGTCTACACAATGACCCGATTCTGAATGACTCCTCGACGTAAGGCTCAAATTCCTATAGCAGTTTAATGGCTGTGCGTAACATCAATCAATCACTTTTAGACTTAAATGAGAGGAGGCGGCGTCTGAGACGAGATGTTTGTGTAAAAAATCATAGCAATAATAAAAGTTTGAACAGGCCTTTGATTCAGACCGATAGTTCCAAGGGCGTGTTGTGTCTGGCTAGATTTGATTTACATTCAAGTTAGTTAATCGAAAAACTAAAGCTGTTATAAATTCAGAACATTTTCTGTTTTTTTTTTTAAGTCTTCAAACGTAATTTTGTTTGTTTTGCCCAAATTATGCTCTAGGAAAACGGTTTTAAGCTGAAAACCTACGTATTTTAAAATGTATTTATTCTGTAAGATGTATCTGATTGTTGTACCATTGTTTTAGCGATAATGAGAATTAAGGCGAGGTTTCGAGTTGTTTTATTTATTATTTTGGAATTAGAGGGATGGGTTTTTATTATGACGGCCGTTTAATATCACATTTTTCACGACGTTTATTTTAGTATAACTTTTATTGTACAAAACTTAATACAGCTCAAATGAAATGATAGTTAGATCATAGTTTAGACCTATCTTTGCGATTTAATTGGATTGAGCGAAATATAAGTAATCGTGTATCGAATGACCGAAATATTAAGATCAAAGAGTGAAATATGACATATATTTTTTACAAAATTTAATCATAGCTATTTATTGGTTTAAAATTAATTTGAAAAGAGAGAAAATGGGATGACGCCCCGTTAATTAAGTGAAATAAGTTACAGATTCGACTATTATTTCGACTGGTTATTGATAGAAAGAAGGAAGTACTAACATCAAATTAACTTATCATTATCACAGTGTGACTTTAAAAGAATTCTTTAAAATTTTAGAAAAATATAAATAAAATAAAAACGGAATTTTCAATATATTTCGGTCTCTTCTATGAGGCCGTCATCAGTTGAATAATGACAGTTAAAATTAATTTATATTTTACTACCAATATTTAAAGAAAATAAAAGACTGAATATAGCAATTATATCTTTATTTATGTTTAAAAGAATTCGTGTTACAATTAACACGTTATATCGGGTGTAAATGGACACCTATCATTGAAGAAAACCACATAATCTACTGATCATACTAAACAAATTCCCAAAGAAACATTTAAAAGTACTTTCACGTCTAC
Organism: Ypsolopha scabrella; assembly: GCA_910592155.1. Taxonomy (NCBI): domain Eukaryota; kingdom Metazoa; phylum Arthropoda; class Insecta; order Lepidoptera; family Ypsolophidae; genus Ypsolopha; species Ypsolopha scabrella. Next base: position 19,185,735 of record OU342982.1, read on the forward strand.
TCACCGTGAATTTTGTATAGACAGATACAATTTTTTTTTAAAGTGTCGCGGTCCTTAGTTTTGGGGGAACGACTAAGAAGGAGAAATGCTGTAGGCGGTAAATAAAATCAGGAAATATTTAGCTAAATATGCATTGAAGTCGCAAAACACAATATTAGTGACCTGTCGCATATGTTACGTATTACGAGGAGTATACCTCCCCGCACCCACTCACAATGGGTGCATAAATAAGTTGGTCGAACAGTATCCTGACCTAGATATATTTAATGTATCTCTGTCCAAATTCATATCATATATTCGTAGTTTTTATTAAGTAGCCTTTTTATATTTTTGCATTTATTGTATATATGGTTAATTGTGTTAGTTAACTTAGCTTACGATTTAGTATAAGAACTGTTAGTAGGTTAAGAAAATGAAAATAAATAAATAAGTAAATAAAAAGCACACCTAAAATCATTCATTCAATCAAAATCATTCAGTTACGGAAGTCAAAATCCAGTTTGTAAAAAATGTGTTGCTTCTAAACATAACTTTTAACGGAGACTGTGTCTCCATTAGGAATTTGTCCGCATTCAAAGATACACATACACTAACTTAAATTATAAAAATTTTCAACGTCTCTAATAAATAACCCAAAAATTATCCCATCCTAACGACAATCCTGTTGATAACAATATCTGTTGAGCATATTACTTGACAGTACTCTCTTGTTGGAACGTGATTTATTCTCCAAATGTCGATTGTACTTAACCATACATCATTTATTTCACCGGAGAACTTTTATTGTCTTCGAATGTCTTACAAATAAAGACAAGGTTTACGAAAGGAGCTACAATAATATTTATTATAGTAGTTGGAATATGTTGACTGCTTTGTCCAGCAAGAAAAGTCCAGCTTTAGATCAGTGATAAGGATTAGACATAGAAAAAACTGAATAGAATCCCTTTTTGATAAAATATAAATATCAAAAAAATAACATTTTAAATTAAAATACCATTTATCAAGAAAGCAGAATTTAAAAGGGTCCAATAACTCCTAATATCGTAAAACAGGTCTATCAATTATTACAAATTAATAATGGAGTTATTCGGGGGAGAGTCAGAGGACAGCTTTCAGGCACAAACAGACTGGTGACGGGGAGCGGCGTCACTGGTGCAAGGGTTTCGGCACCGCGCTCACCAACCCGCCTGCCCAGCGTATGGGCATTTCTTCCAGGAGGACCGCCAAGAGTAGCGAAATCCTGGAAAGGCCTATGTCCAGCAGTGGACGAAACAGGCTGATAGATGGATGGATGGATGGAATAATGGAGTCCTGCAAACCTTTCCATCCTTGGTATTTATAATTTGGTCCTTCTTCAATTTGTCACCAATTTGGTCGACATGTCTATTTAGGGCAACCAGTTCGAGTGCTACTTTAATAATACTTTTGTTCTTTATTTGTATTTCTTACGACGCTCAGGTTTCTTCTGTCTTCGTATTCCTAAATTGCGTATTTACTTTTGCATTCTAGTTAAAGATGCAGGTCTTCGAGCCCACAATGATCCTTTATATCCATATTTTTCTCTATACCATTAATTCAAATTAAAACCACATATGCTTCACAAAACTAACGCATATCTCTTGTCTATCCCCCAAGCTCCCCCTACTTGGTGAAATCCGCCGTAGCTAGGAATGTCACGGCAGATTAACAAGACTAAACAGCGCTAACAAAGCCCTTAGAAGGCAGGAAAAGAACGCAAATCCAGTTAACTAGTTATGTAACTTATCTTTGAGTTAGCGCCGACACGAGCAACAGAAATATCTCCAGCGTCTCCATTTGCCAGGGTCTTCTCGATAATGAAAACCCTCATAGTGAAGCCTGATTGGCAGCTTGATTGATATCTGGCTGTCTTTCTGCAGATCTGCAGTTTTTAAAACACCTGGGGGATTTGAGTTATTTGGCTTAAGGCGACGCCACGAAATTTTGACGACATGGATCTCCATTTTTCTCAGCAATAAAAAAACATGTAATTACCAATTTATACACTAGACTAGACTGAACATTTCATTGACATCATTTTGCCCGAAGAATTATTTGATTGATTAATTTTCATAGCAGAGAAAAAAATATTTAGAAAACCTCTTTTAAAACAGATTCATCCCATTTCTATTTTACTGATAAACGGGAGCGAATGAAGCTTCCAACATACTTCTACAAATACACTTCAATATGACCGATCGGATTTATTAAATTACTTATAGGTGTCATTTCTAATGAAAAATACTGTTTTGCCGCATACGACCTTACGGCATAAGCTAGTACGTGACCGCATATTTGTATGGAGTAAGTCCTCACTTCACTTCCCTAAGGAGTTTATCAATGCCTCGCCTTAATGGTGGAGATTTTAGAATCACACTGAAATTCCAGGAAAATATTTTTTTAAATCGTTGATCTTTGCAACATCGTAAAGGATGTGATTTGTAAAAAAGAAAGGCCAGGTGTTAAAAGGGTCATTTATAAAAACAAAACTTTTATTTAGACGATGATCATTGTCTCCCAAAAAAACGCATTTCCCCAATTTTGAAACTAGCGCGTAAATTCTTACAGCATTCGTAATCGTATAACCTATATCTAGTATTTAGATTAAATTAACCGACCATAAACCATAAAAAGTTTCGTGAAGGCTATTGTAGATATGGTTCACTGTAGGACGCCTAGGACTTCGTCCGCATGAATTTGGGACAGAAACAGCCCATTGTACCCCTGAGGAACCCATTTTCGAAAAAAAAAATTACGCCCCGTTTCGAAAAATCCTTTCTAGTACGTTAGTGCACCTCTACACTCCTTAAGGAACATAATATGTTTCAAATTTTATATTTATCCATCCATCCATCAGCCTGTTTCGTCCACTGCTGGACATAGGCCTTTCCAAGATTTTGCCACTTTTGGCGGTCCTCCTGGAAGAAATGCCCATACTCACACACGCTGGCAGGCGCGTTGGTGAGCGCGGTACCGAAACCCTTGCACCAGTGACGCCGCTGCCCGTCACGAGTCTGTTTTATGTAAGGCTCGGCAATTGGGGATGGATAAACCGCCATCCATTGGTCCCAGGCAATGGTGGGCCGCCTGGTTTTGCCTGAGAGCTGTTCTCTTACGAGCCCGGCATCAGTTCTACCACCTATAGACACCTTTATATTTATATCTTCAGCGATTTAGGCTGTGCATTGTCTGTCAGTCAGTCACGGAACTGTTTTATTATATCGATATTGGTATAAGATTGTCGATATGTTGTTACAGTTTAGCGGAATTATTTGTATGTGAATGTTTATAAACAAAAGTTTTTAAAATTAAATTTATTGTTAGGATTACCTATATATGCTTTAGTTGCAAATTTATTACTAAACAATACTTTTTTTGATCAGTTTTTACATAACCGGGAGTCCGTCAATCAACAAGTACCTACAAATGGAACCGCTGCAGTTTCCATAGTAATAGACAAAACAAGCTATGATATCGTATCGGTCATCTTGATTGAGATTTATTAGACGTATCGGCTGAGGCGGCGGTCAGTTTATAAATCAGCTTAGGGCTTCCATCGAAACGTGGAGAATGGCCATAGACAATCTAGAGGTTCAGTGGTGTTGGATTACTGATGGAAATATTGGGGTTCTAGGAAGCCATGGTATAACAGGTTAACAGGTATGCGTCTGGAGTTTCGCTGTCATGGGAAAGAATCCCGAGCAATTTTACGGAATTGGTGATGACGACTTGCTATGAGAAAACTCAGTGTTGCTTCAAATAAGAGATGACTATGTCCAGATGTAGATAGATACGAACTGAACCATAACGGAAGCTGGTTAATGAAAAATAAGATTACGGAAATGATTAAAGAAAGGTAAAGAAAGCTCAGGCGCCATTTAGATTATGTAAAACTGTAAAACTAATCTGCAAAATATCATATGCAACAAAGGTACAAGCCAAAATGTAAGTATTCAGTGTAAAAGAATGACTACAATCTCCACAATTATTACAATACTCCCAAACTTATAATGCGCATACGAATCTTCGCCACTGCTCGGCAAAGTTCGTATTTCCCTACATTTTCTATACAAGCAGTAATGTCACGTGGTACGTCCGGTCTCTCGGCTATAGATTTCTATGCGCATTATAACTTTGGGAGCACTGTAATTTCAATGGACAGGTTGAATAGCTAATCCTGCTGCTGCTTGTTACGATGCAGTCTTTTATCGTGTTTGTATTCTCTTTTGCATGTACCATTTAAGATACAGTAAGGTATGTAACTATAATTTTATTAAATTTAAATGTCTAAATGAATAATTAAATTCTTAGATAACATAGGTTGGTGTTAGTGGCAACCCTAGAAAACTTAGGTGTTGTCAGATATATCGATCCTGTAATATTTAAGCGACGGAATGTTTCCGATGATTTGTTCAGATTTATATTTTATTTAGATCAGGCATTTTCAAACGATGCGTCGCGGCCGGATTTTACAGAACTTGAGGTTGGTCAAATTTGAGACCTTGTAAAACACTACTCTACTTTGGCAGAAACTTGAAATTGTAATGGCGCTCCACGAATTGACCGCAGCCAGAACAAAACTAATTTACTAGTCATAAAAACAAAACTACGATTTTTAAATTGTTAAAAAAAACAACAAAATTTCGTGATTAAATTTTGACTGTTCATTTGTTTGATTGCGGCATACCCAAAATAACGAGTGCTATTGAGCAGAAAGTGAAGTAGTTGCAGAATTTTAAATAATTTGGCCAGGTGCGAGTCAGACTCGCGCACAAAGGGTTCCGTACCACCACACAATACGGGTACGGAACCCTAAGAACATAAATATCAACAATATATAGGTAGATGCGCTTTAGCAATATTATGGCGACATAAAACAAGGCGCTGGAATGGTAAAATGGTATAGATAGAGATAGAGCTGAAACAAATAACATGCTATTTTTTGGAGGTTTACTGTATGGGGACCCCACTTGGGTTTAAATTTTTTTCAGTTTTATTGTTTGCCGTGGTAGATATCATAGTAAGTAATACGTATTTTGAGAATATTACGGCTGAAGCTGTACACCCCTGTAACAGACGGACGGCCAGACATACTGAGAGACAGACAGATAGCGGAGGCTTGGTAATAGGGTCGGGGTGCGGAGCCCTAATAAACTATTGACATTGACAATTTAAGATTGAAACAAATCTATAGATTTAATTCTATAAAAGGGTTATGGACCGATATTGGCAACTCCTGATGTAGTTTGTTCGTTAACGCGTCATGTCCTGGCTTGCCCTGGGTCTGATTTGTAGTTAAAGGCTAACGGTAAGAGGGAATAAATTAATATTGTCCCGGCATTATTTGTTTAGTATATGTCGTTTAGCTGATTGACGATTTATTGCCGATCTATGTGGCGTTAGCCTGTAGCTTTAGCCTTCTACGCTTTAGGTTCGATACATTGTAGAGAGATGAAATCTATTATATCGAGGATATTGAAACATTAAATAATTTGTTTTTCAACACCCTTGCTTATGAAGTGGCCCTTATTGCATCGTTGTTAGGGTCATAATGCAGCATATTAAACACACGTGCTTTTTACTTCACATTATCGCACTAGTTATTTTTACATTACAGTTTTGTTTTTAAATCTTAGCAAAGAGTTTTGATGTTTTGATATATAGTAAAGTTTTCGCGAATAAATCAACTGTCTCAGTTAAAATATAATAAATAATAATTAAAGTTGTTTTGTCGGCCGTAAAAAAACCACAAGCAATACCCTGGTTTGCAAAATAAATAATCCTAATACAAAATTATTATTTAGTCAGCAGGATTATACAATCGATCAGCATAAAAATAATATTAATAAAGTATCTCTGATCTCTAAGAGTCAGCATTTTAAAATTATGGTCAGCTAACAACTTAAAAATAGTGCGATTTTATTGAAAAAGCGGCAATATGAGCGGTTAGTTGCGTGTGAGCATTGTCATTCGATGAATTATTGCATTGAGGATAACGTGTTTAACAGCGTTTATAATTATTGTTGATGTTTGTAGATTAATTTGTTTAATTTATTATTATTTTGTGACCTCTGACTGATATCTTTAAAAAAACTAGGTTTTGCGCGCGGCGGCGCAACGCCCACGTTTGTTTAATCTCTTCCCCATTTTTGGCTTGGACGTTATTTTATGAACACCCCTATAGGCTATGTATTGACCAGGGTCACTACGATGATAACAAAAAAAACCGCATTCAAATCCGTTCAAATGGTTCTCGAGTTAAAACGAAACATATATTACATACATACAGAGAGACAAAAATTCAAAAATGTGTAGTTTTGCCCTCAGTTCAATACTAATAACCCATTTAATTAAAATTTTCGCGAAAATATACTTTATTATTAGTATAGATTAGCTATTAAAGCATTTTAATATGTTTTTCCTAGTTTTATTTTCAATTATTTTCAAATAGTAGAGAGTGGTCAATCCATTATTTTACAATAACTTAATGCAGCAAAAAAATTCACACCCTAGTTGCATTGGAAATAAAATTAATTAGTAAATGAAAATTAATTTTACAGCTTGCCAAAATTGTACAAAATCCGAATCACGATTTGCTGCTCTATTACTAATATTGCTGCAGATATATTTAATTCCCTATGACATAAATTTTAAGGCTGCCCAATATCACATTACTTGCTGATCAATTTAGTTACTTTTGCCGCCCGCTAGAAGAAGCTCAATTCACTTTGTTTGCTGACAGAATACATTTTGAAACTGACCATAATCTCTTTAATTAGCTGACCATTTAAATGATAGCCATTATCAATCACCCTGGAAAGTTGACACATGGTACCGATTGACTCATGATTCTGTTAATCCATATTAAACAAGGGGTGGATAGAATCATAAATAGTTTATTCATGTGTATGATCAACAACAACGCCTTACAACTTAAAAAGTATGTTAAAACTTACCCTTCTTGCTTTATTTTTCATTAAATATCCCTTAATATATTCGTATCATCCATTTAAAAAAAAATCTTATTAGTTTATTTTAGGGTTGATTTTTCTTTGAAGTGTTTTCTAAGGGTGGTGTCAGACAAAGGAGATGGTTATCGGAGACAATGCGTGTGGCAGCGCAGGCGCATCGGTCAGCGGTGTTCCAAATTTGAACTATCGATTGTTGAAGATGATATTACAATCAGTTTGAATGTTAAAGAACGCTGTGCTAAAATAAAACCCGTGTTCTCTCTTTGGGACTTTCTCAAATCAGTTAAAGCAATCGTTTCTACATGAAGTCTACGTAATACTAACATGTTCATCCACATTGCTGTATCATTAAAGAAAGATGACCTTGTATAAAAATAACTTTAAAATTTAATCTGTATGTTGTAACTGAACCACAATCTGGACTGCGATATATTGTCTTAGCGATAATGAGAATTAATTGGGTTTACAGTTAACTATTTTAGAACTATACATTTCTGTGTTATCTGTGCCGAATGAGTAAATAAACGTTCAGAATTATTCATGTAGAAACACAGATATTTTTCACAGGTGGCTTATACATAGTAGTAGGATTATTTTAAAGAACCCTTTCTTAGTTTAACCCGTTCTTTATACTTAAATGCTGTTTTTCTTAATAACATGCATACAAAATTATGTAAAAATCTTAAATAGTTTTACCCTGTACCACACCTGTACCTTGCTACCGCTTTCAATTTCAAAAAGTACTATCTAAAATGCGTTGCCGTTCAAATTTGAGCTTTTTTGTTTAGGTGGTAAAGTTGCTATTAACATAAAATATTTTGTTGTTTATGCGTTTCGTTATGCACTGCTAATTAGTGGTCAAACTTAACAATAGATAACAATGCCATTCATTGGAAGATAAGCTCTAGATCCGATTCCGACATTTAAAAAAAATCCTACTATAAGAACTACACGAAAAAAAAGAATATAAAAATCAAAAAGGTTCTACTTAAGCGTACAGAAATATTGCTGAAGATCAGTAAGTTCAAAAGTTATGTTCAGGAAATTTCATTGTTTTGTCAATTTCATTGTTGGAAATTTTAATTGTTTTAGGACATTTATGTCAAAAAATCTCCGAACCTACTAACGAATTAATATTTCTAGTACCGAATCTTATCCCATCGCAGTGTTCTTAATTATTGTGCTGTATAAAGGATACAAGTTAACCCTCAACAAACGCTCAACAGATTTGTTTCAATGAGCTCAGTAAGCGCCATTTCTTCCACTATTTTTTAACTCAACCAATCATCAAGTTAATTTCGACCTTATGACTCTAGATTTAAAAAGTAAAGTCGAAGCCGAAGATGTTATCTAGGGTGGACTCCCATGCGGTCCAACTGTAAAGGAATTATGAGATCACATGTTACCAGTTGATTGAAAAATTCCAAAAGGTTGGTTTAGCTCAAACAACAGACCTTGGTTCAAACGTATGTTTGGTAGTGGTGATATATATTTGTTTACAGGGGTGTTTGGTACTGGTTTTAGTTTTCCGACGTATTCAGTTAAGAATCTTACAGGAGAATATTCATCATCATCATCAATACTTTATTGCACAAAAATAAGTACAAAAAGGCGGACTTAATGCATAAAGCATTTTCTACCAGTCAACCCACAGATGGTACAAGATAAATAGGTAGGTGGGCGTGCAAGAAGAGTAAAAACTTAAAAATTACAAATTAAATGAAGATATACTACTCTAAATTAATAACTATAGGTAACATAATACCTAAAATTAATAGCACCTGAAGCATTGTAATATTCTAGTCAGAGTTGTATTTATTTTGTAAAGTTTTTTTTTTTATTCATTTCTGTTTTTGTCGCTGCCTGTTTCCAGTATAGGTACGAAAAAATTTATATATCCAATAGGATCTATGCAGGCAGAGTGAGTGTTGAATTACATGAGAACCTGGGAAAGTACAGAAAATGTACAATGACGTCACAATTTAAAGGTACATTTGAAGAATAGCATACGTGTATGAAACAGATGACGTTAATAAAACTTTTCATTGTGAGTGTAGAAGAACTGCAGAAAATTAAGCTATACTGAAGAAAATCCTACATTTTGATCCGGATCATCCCAAAAAAGATTCAACCCCCAAATCCGATCAAAAAGGCACCCAAGACATAAGCACACTTAAGTTCAGATGTCAAACCTAACGAATTAATCACAGGCGAACGTGGAATGGTTAATCGGGTGAAAGTGAACCCTAATTGCTCTGAAACTGACGGTAATTTGACGTGAGGGTTCCGTACTGCTGCAGGGGATTAGGAAATGGAGAAAATTGTTTATATGTGAAGGAAAAAAAAGCAAGTTTAGGGAAAAGGAAGATACTAATTCCCATGATTTATAAATGCTGCATGTTTTCGTAATTTCATACTCAAGATCACGGTTCAATAGATCAATATACTTTGATAAACTCTGCGATGTTGGCGGAATTAATACGTTATGAGTAATTTAAGACTTCTAATAACATTTTTATAAAAAATATATTTAATTATGATGTAATAATGACAAAAGGTGGTAGAGCTGATGCCGGGCTCGACTGTGGAGGTACCACCATCTTACTCGCAAATCCTCCCGAAGTTATTCGGGGGATATTAAGATAACAGTTCCCAGGCAAAACCAGGCGGCCCACCATTGCCTGGGATCGATGGATGGCGGTATGTCCTTCCCCAATTGCCGGGCCTTATATAAAACAGACTGGTGACGGGCAGCGGCATCACTAGTGCAAAGGTTCCGTCACCGCGCTCACCAACCCGCCTGCCCAGAGTGTGGAAGTATGGGCATTTCTTCCAGGAAGACCGCCAAGAGTGGCGAAATCCTGGAAAGGCCTATGTCCAGCAGTGGACGAAACAGGCTGATGGATGGATGGATGGAATGACAAAAGAGGTATGTAACTTTTTCGATAATGTTAAATTGATTAATTATTGCAATAACAGTTTATTGGAAAAATAGGAGTTTTCCTTGTCAAGTACAAATTCTATTATGATATATCAAAAGTCACCTCATTATGATTATGTTCTAACCATGGACCTTGAAAAAAAAGGCCCTTTCAGCTCTTTAGGCCAATATTATTCCGAGATTTCTAAGTTTCATTTCATTTCATATTCAGTGTAACAAACAGACTTCACGAAATTATAGGGGTTTCTTACCTCTGCCTGACAAAAGTTCAAAATTAAACTCGGAAAATCAAATAAACAAAACGAACAGGTATGCAAAACAAACAAATTGTAAACAATTTATTGACTCCTTTTATGAATGAAACCAATAACAAATTCTCAATATAGAATCCACTTGCCATACAATAGATATCAACAACAAATTACTCCATTATATCACACGGAAGCTGTCACCAAACAATACCTTTGCGTCCGAAATTAAAAAGAAAAAAGTCAAAATATAGAGCATCTTCCACGTAGGTGGTCTATTCCCTGAACCTCCCTACACTAATCGCCTCTTTGAGGACAATATGGAATCGTTTATTGGGGTTGTGTATGCGAAGGATTTAGTATCACCCCCGACTTTGCCTGATTTACTTTTAATCGTGCATTTGATATTATCGCTGGTCCATTGAGTGTTTTGTTACGAACGGACAGGGTCAAGGAATGGATGTAAAGGATTGTGTTACTGGCTGGCTAGACAAAAAGAAGACGGTGGTGAAAAAATGTCGACGGTTCCCATAGGTTAGTTTAATTTAATAGATGCTGGGTCAACTTTGCCAAGCAAACAATACTACAAAGAACAAAGCAACTACATACATATATGAATTAATGGAATATTTAATTCATTGTTGTTTTTTCTTTTATTTTATTTCGAAGTTAATTAATTATTATAGTTAATTATTAAACGCACATAAACAAACAAAAGGCACATACTTGAGACCCAATATACATATTATATTAAAAAAATGTTAATGTAACGATGCTCAGGGGACATGGTAATTACAAAATCACAAAATCAAATCAAATCAAATCCCACGGCAAAGACGAATTCAACAATGGTAAATATGATATTAAATTCCATAAATTTGAAATTTTTAACAGTAATCAAATCACGGGACTGTTTTAGGTGAATAAATAATACCTACTTACATGTATTAATTTGTTTTTGTAATAAAACAATTAATATAACCCATACATAGATTCGAGCCCTAATCTTGCCTGTTATTTATAATTTTAGTGATAATAAGAAAATAATAATAATACTTTTAAGGACTTAAATGAACTACCTATAATGTATAGGTAATTGTATAATCAAGTAATTTAAGTATTTGTACCGGTCATTACTAGCACGAAATATACCTATAGTAAGAAGACAACTTTATTAGTCAGCTACCTTTATTGATTCTGACTACATTCTGAAGACATGTCAGGTAAGCAGGATATGCTATCTGGAAGACCCCCAATGCCAAACGTGACGTACAAAAACACGTAGGAACCCTAATGAGAATTAGACCACAAGTTGACGGCACAGTGACATTATATGACGAAGATGACAAGGCTGAGACACTTGTAGAAATAAATTATGAGATGGCTACGTGACAATAGTTTGTGTGAGGAAAATGGTGACATTAGGAAAATGAGAAAATCCTTATCTATCATTTAGGGTATTGAAATGACGATTGAACAGTCATACTCTTGAAATGTAAGTCAAATCTGTCTATAAGTACTATTAATAAAGTAGGAAAAATCTCGTGTCTGTACATAGATTATTTTTGTGAAATTTTAAATGAAATGGGTCTTTGAGACGAAAACTATAATTTTTAGAATGTTTGTCTCTCTGTATGTATGTTTGTATATTCCGTTTTAACTCAAGAACCAATTCAACGGATTTGGATGCGTTTTTTCATTATCGTTTTTTCGTAGTGACCCTCATCAACACATAGGCTGTAAGGGATATTCATAAAATAACGCCCAAGCCCAAAACGGCGTATTTTATGGTGTTACATTGCATCATCGACATATGAAGGTATACTGTGAGTTTGAAAACAATTCTGTGGACGTTCAATCAGGTGTCCTTTAACTTATGTTACTCCAAAAAAAAACAACTCTAAGTTTCGGTAAATTACATTGTTAAGAACCCGCTCCGTATTTTTCGTCTGTTTGATGCGAAGCATTATTTTAATTATTTATCTTGTCACTGCCGCGATGTTTTTGCAATAATCAGGGACATACACCAGTCCATATTGGCTATCTAAATGAAGACCTAAAATTTATTTGATTCAATCGTTTCTCCTTTGCGCGTTATTTTGATACTTAGATATTATGAATAGCGATTTGGAGCGGGCTCGCAAGTAATAAAATAACTCGCAAAAGTGAAACAATTGAATCAAATGAATTCTAGGCCTTTATTTAGGCGGCCAATTTGAAGTGGTGTATATCCCTAGTTTTTCCAAAAACATCGTGATAAAGGCCAGAAAAATATTAACATATTGTTTTTGATCAAAGTTGTAGTCGTCGCGGACGCGGGCTCTTAAGAGGAAGGATCTTTTTAAGGATTTTTTCGATAAAGTTGATGTTATTCAGAGCGAATCGAGTACATCTCCATACAAAGTAAGCCGCCAAAACCGCAAATAGGACTGAAGATTATGAATTAATGATGACACGATGACACCAATATATGAATCAGGAGCACGTCATTCATAGTTACTCCATTGTTTCCTAATTTGTAGTCGAAGAAGCGCTATTTCTAGGTTAGACGACCGCAAAGAGATACCCCTGAATTATTTATCGCCCTGACTAATCCAAATACTTCGAACCTTTCCTGTTTTTAAAGACTTTGTCATCGATAAGATTGCAATCTGGAAATGGCATTTATACGGTTCTAAGGAAAATCCTGACAGTTGATGACGCCTTTTCAGCTTTTTTCTTATTTATTGGGTTGTACATAATACAGATGAATAAAAGAGCTCGCATGGCTCGACTGATAAATGAGGAATCGTAACAGACGTATGCATCTCCACACGCTGCCATGGAGGACCATATAGAGCTCCATAAAGTACTCTGTCTCACTCTGTTGATCTACCTAAAAAAGGACAGGCAATCCCGATCGCCACGTGTCTACTTAGTTTAGGTTATAGTGGACCGCCAATGCCAACTCGAGGTTATGAAAGGAGGTCCTCTGTAACTTCAACTCAAACTTGACTCAAGAAGGAATTCCAAGTAAGATCATTGTCAACTAACAACAATACCTGTGATCATCACGTTCACGCAACAGGCACAGGTCACCCGACATCGCGCCCTCCTCATCCGACGCTTTGCCTACCTCTGTAAGCAAACAGAATAGCCCCGAGCCGAACCAAGCGCTGCTCATCCGCCGTCAAACAATATACGACATGATTGACTCAACTATGTGTTGTTAGACCCGCCAGAGAAGCTGGCAAAGCTGGGCTGTCAGAGCTCGATATGGTCTACCTACTGGTCTTCTATGTTGGCGGTGCTGTCCGAGTTGTAAAAGAATAGGCCGACGCACCAGCCGGTATATTACAGAAACCTTTTCGAGTTACTTTCGACATCCCATAACTCATTTCCTATTGGACTTACGAAGTTGTAATTTTACATGTATGTCTGTCATGTCATGACTGAAGGAGCCTCCATAAACCTCGGCACCCAATTTGATCTCAATTCTTTTTTTGACGAAGCCGACAATTCTGCACTTTAACCCACCCTGGCTCTGACCTGTAAGGTACCTAACCAAAGATAAAAAATTAAATGATCTAGGTACTAACTACAATACTTGATATCCGTAAGAAAGTTCACAATCGACAGTCCTCAGTCGACACAAAAAAAAATGCGATCAAAATAAAAAGTAGATTTCGTGGTGTAGGTAGGTGTGCCCCACCCTGAGCCTATGGGCTCACGGGTTATTCTCAAGTTCCTCCATTCTTTTGTTATGGAAAAGATAAACATTGCCTACATCAGTTCTTAAAATCATCCACGGTTTTATTAAACTAATATTATTATCGTTTTCTATTCTCAATCTCATCCAAGTAGCTGAGGTACAGTCAGGTAATTAATTTCAAAGTGTATGGAGTATGACGGATGCGCTGCAGCCTAATATTTTAATAAACAGACTTTTCAAAACTGTAAAGGTTTTGTTATTTTAAAATAGATCTATATAGAAGCATTAATTTATTTTTATTGTAGCATAGTAGTTTGAGTTTAAGACTTGAAAAAGAAAAACATATAATTCTTTGTAATGATTTATTTTTTCTACTCGAAACATAACATAATAAAAATTTACAACACTCAGCCCAGCGCCACCCCCACCACCGTCCACACCTTTCTCTCTTTCATGATTTGCGCCTGAAAATTTCATGTTCCGTGTCTGCGTTCATCACGGTTGGAACGCAATAACCGTCGGTGAAAAGCGGATTTAACGAGTGTGAGCTCACACTTGAGGACGCCTCCGAAACCCCCTCGGAGGCTACTTTTATTTTTATTATGAGGATTAATCTTTAGCCTCTGCCCCGTTTACGGCTTGGGCATTATTTTATGAACGCCGTTTATAGCCTATGTATTATGTCACTACGATGATAATAAGGAAAACCGCATCCAAATCCGTTGAGTAATCCCGAGTAAAAAACGGAACACAGACAAAACTATAAAAAAAATCGTTTTGGAATACTTTTTAATTTGGAATTTTGTAAAAATATTAAGTGTACAGACAATACTTTTTACGGTTCCGTACCCAAAGGGTGCCCAACGGGACCCTATTACTAAGCCTCCGCTGTCTGTATGTATGTCTGTCCGTCTGTCACAGGGGTCTACAGCTTAAACCGTAATAGCTAGAATGTTGAAATTTTAATTACGTAGAATACGTGTTACTATGGCCTCTACCAAGAAAAATAATAAAACATACATAAGTATAAAAAAATTAAGTGGGGTCTCTATACAAGAAACCTCGAAAAAGTTGCATTATTGCTTTTAGCTCTTACTAGAAGACGGTAAAACATAAAAGTTTTAAATTTAGTCAGATTGTAGGGCATACCTTAGAGTATAACAAAAAGGAAGGGTTCCGTAAGGGTTTAGCAGTTCATTTTTTGTAGCCTTGATGTTGCTTTGGCATGTATATTGTTGTTATTTATGGCTCCGCACCTGTATTGTACGGAACCCTTTGTGCGCGAGTCCGACTCGCACTTAGCCAAGTTATTTACTACTTTATCAATAGTATACCTACTGGTAGTTAGATATAGAAGAAGGTAGTTGAGTCAGTAAGTCGAATCAGCTTCAGCACACAACATTTCATTAGTTAAAACGGGCTCAACTCAAAAGGATGGATGAACTTGCAATTGAATACTGTAACAAAATACACTCGCACTAGAAAGTGTTGGGAATTTTATCGAAATTAATATCTTGGACTAGAAATTGTTGGGAATTTTATCGATGTCAATTATTTTGACAGCAAGTAGACTTTGGAACTTTGTTGTTTGTAACATAAATACACTGTGGCTTATCGAGATGACATTTAGTATGTAAACTTTTTAATCCCTAAACGTAATCATCGCACACTTGACACATGGAATTAAATTTTCATATTTTTTTGACTCTGTGAACTTTTCTCCACATTCTTTCAAGGTTATTTTTAATGTTTAGCTCACTTAGAATAAATGTATCAAAAACAAACGATAAAACTCCCCGCCCTAAACGTCAGAAAGGATTCGCGATCCATCCAGCTGGCGCCCACCGGCATGCTCTTACGCAGAATATAAACAAAACGACGCTCAAAACCTTTTCGATTCAGTTGAAAAGCAACCTTACTGCTTGGCAACTAAGGCTATGGCTGAAGAAAGATTCGTTGAAACCGGCGCCGGCGTCGGTAACAGAGATCACGATCAGTTTACTGCAACAACGCGTGCTTGGAAGCTGTTACATCACACTAAACTCCTAAGTTAACTTGAGACCTGGCGAGCGGGAGGCAAAGGAGGGATATTGATAAGCTAAGTGAGAAAAAAATTAACTGTACAAGTAGGTATATATTTTTTTATTTCTCATTAATTTACTAAAATAGTGGACATTAACTTAAAGCTACAATAAATTAAAAGTAAAAATGACTACGTTTTCTTTACGAGAAAAATCGACCAACTAAGGACAAAATGGCTTTTTTGGAAAATCGTTCCCTTTTTAACTATATCGAGTTTTTTTAGAGATGAGCGAATTTCTTAACAGTTTAATTTCTGTGTTTTTATATTTGTTGGCGACTAAAGATCAACGTGTAAAAAAATAACCAATCCAAAAAATACGCCATTACAATGACAAAAAAACTCGATATTAGTAAAAAAAAGGGTCAAAATTCCCCAAATAGCCATTTTGACCTCAGGTTGTAAATTTATCTAGTGAAGAAAACGTAGTAATTTTTACTTTTAATTTATTGTAGCGTTAAGTTAGTATCCTGTATTTTACTAAGATAATGAGAAAAATCTAAAACTATAAATTAAAATTATACTGTGTTCAAATACAAATACACGTATTCTAGAGCATACAGGATTATGGTAAGCATACAAACAAGTCTAAGCCCATAAATACTGAAAAATGTATTAGTACAAGGTGGACCGGCAGGATTTAAACCTGAGTCTCGAGACTGAGAGCCGGTATCCTAGCGACTATGCTACCGTTGCGCTTACTAACTAATAATATTAAAGATAGCAAATGTTACTTACAGGGAAACTTCATTTTATTTTTAAAGTTAAGACCCTTGTAGCCTCCAATAACCTTGAGATAATTTAAACAAAGTCAAAATGAACGTTAAAACCATACATTTGATTTTGTAATCGACTGCTCCGAAACTTGCCGCTTACGGCAACGTTGACGCCACGCGCTCTCAAAATATCTAGTTTTATTTATTGACTCTGCTGTAAATCATCATTTTTAAATTTCCTGTTTTGAGTTTTATAAGCTATACTTTTGTTGTATTTGAGTGCAAGAACCATACAAATAACATTAGCGGTTTCCAAGAAATAGCCAATTTTATTCCAAAAACAGCTTGACTTTGGGAAATATTTTCAAGGTGTTTCTTAAAGGCGAGAATAATTTCCTGCAATGAGATTGTTTCTTATACTTTAAATAATGACATATATATTTTTTTATTTTTTAAGTAAGAGAAATAACTTCATCAATGGGAATAATTTTCGAATTTTTAAATATTTATCCATTAAACATCACCAACTTTTGCGTGCGACTTCCCCATACAAATTACTATGGAGGGCGGCATCGAAACGTGATTCTTTAGAGCGCGCGATGTTTCGGTGTCGTAACCAGTCGTAACCTCATGTTGCGTCAGGCAGAACTGAACTCTATGACGTTTCATTATTGTTTAAACTAGCGCGCTATGAGCCGTGCCTGTTACGACTGGTTACGACAACCGAAACATCGCGCGCTCTAAAGAATCACGTTTCGATGCCGCCCTCCATAGTAATTTGTATGGGGAAATCGCACGCAAAAGTTGGTGATGTTTAATGGATAAATACACCAAGTAACAATTTTTGTTTGGCAAAAATAAATTAATCTCACCATTCTGTACACTTTTAACTTACGGGAGCCTGAATTTCAGTTTCCAAAATTATCTGAGAAATCGCCAATGAGAAATACGCGAAGAGCAGTTTTACGTGATTTTCAGAAACTTTAGATTTTTTTTCTAGCTTGCTATGAATTCTATGCAAAAATCAAATTAATTAGGTTGTAATACAACTCTTCGACAACTTGTGTGATTATTTATTTCTCATTAAACAAATATTTTCTGTCATGAATCAGCAATACGGTGGGGCACGTTTAGGTGGCATGGACCCTTAAGGAAAACAGCATTGCCGTGGCTGTTACGACTCCCAAGAAACAAATGCCCACAAAAATGTGCGTTTTCATTTAAAAACTCTGTTTCTAGATGAAATTTTTAAAATATTCTAAGACGAGTTGACGATGCCATTTTCAATACAAATTTCAAGGCTGTATGATTTAATGCCCTTAAACCTTAAAATGTTATGCCCTTTAACACTCGAAAAACATTACATTTAGAGGTAACTTGGTATTTTTTTATCTATCGAGCGAACTTAACGATTTTACGTCTTTTATGAGTCTATCAGCCTTATAGTCATTTATTAAGATGTCTATGCCTATAGTCTATTGTCTATATTATTTATACTATACTTAAGCACATCATTAAACATATTTACATACTACATACGTATACATACTTGGTTTGAATTACTGGTAACTATTAAACTTAAGGGCCCTTAATACCTCAATTCGCAGTCCTGCTTTAACGCTTCTGCTTGTTAACTGTCTATCCTACTCTAATCAGATGCCACGCACGCAAAAACATCAGTTATTTTAAAATCGCGGCTACACTGATGGTTTTTTTCATTTTTATGGAACAGTCTGCAGCTGCTTTATACTAATATCAGTTATATTATGCAAAGTTTCAGATCTAATTTCAAGTATTCATTGAATGCTATCGGTTTATTGTTCGGTTTGGAGATAACTTTGTATTTTTTTTCTAAGGAGAAAATTTAATGGTATCAAGTTTTCACAATAGCATGGACATAGCATTAGTCCTCAACTTTATCATATATTAATTTCAGAGTGATTGTTGCAGTATTTGTTAGTATAAAACAGGATCATGCGAAGCGAAGTGAAGTATTATACACCCTTTTACTTGGATGAAAATGCCAGTGAATGGTTGTCAGCCGTGAGACCGCATAATAGATATTGTAGTGAAAGTGATGGTTTCTTTTGTAAGACAACGGACATAATAATAGATATGTTACAATCTTCACGCGGAAGTAGTTGACCAATTGAATAGCGATACCTCTGTGAGGTCCTTTTGTGAGGAAAACAAATTATGAGATTATGTTTTTATTGCCAAATCCATCGCTTTGGAATACTCCAAATAATATTATTAGAGTGCATTACAAACCAGAAAAGATAAATTAGAAACAAATGTAAAGTCAAGAATTTGAAAAAATTCCTCGGGCCAGGATTCGAAACTGCGACCTCTTGTTATCAAGACAAGCGCGCTACCAATTGCGCCACCGAGGTACTTACCTAGACCGTTGAATTTGAATACAAATACGAGTAGAAACAATATTTTAATGAATTATAGAGAGAAAAATATCGACATACGGGATCGTTGTGGCCTGAAGGAAGATATTGCGATTAGAATAGAAAAAGGAATGCTTCGGTGGCTGGTGCATATAGAGAGGATGAATGAAAGTAGAGTGACGAAAGAAAATTCCCAAATTAACAAAAAATAGTCTTTGCCTATCCCTGGGAGACAGGCGTGAGTATATGTAGATATGTATTTTAGTAGATAGAGATAGGTAAGGTAGGTACCTAATAGGTATGTCCTCGACCTTTCGGGATAAAATCCGCATTCGCAGGCCCACATACTGACTTTCGACCGTTTTACAAGCGAAAAGTGGGACTGCGACAATTTCGTCCATGGTGCCTAGATAGATAATTTAAGACATAAGACATAAGATCATTTATTTGCAGTAAAGCCATACAAAAATAATGTACTAAGGCATGCAAAAAACATTGGTACAATAAAAATAAAAATAAAAAACTAGTTTCAATTTCAAAGTTTTTTCTTTAGTTTCAATCAATCACGATAACATATTAACCATCACAGGTTCACTGACAATTATTATCTCCTGCATCAATAAAGGGTAGTTGATTCGACATACTCAGTGTATTTTGTTACTCTACAATGACAAATTCTTGAAACAAAACGAAATGTCCCATCGGTTATTATAAACATGACATTTCGCATAGATAATGTCACTCCCGCGCTTGTACATCCATGCGTGAAGGTAATATAGACGAGAAATTGTATAGCAATATATTGCTTAGTTTGCTTACACCACATAACGGCAATAAGATAGTGACATAATTAACTTTATTTTCAGGAGTAAGAATACCACGTAAACTTTTTTCTGACGTCAAGCAAGCCCTCGACTGCCAGAAGCTTGGCGACATACGGTCAAAAGATGTTTGCTCGACATCAGCTCCATAGACGATGATACAAACCGATGTAGAGTTGTTCAAATTGTTGCTTGTAAATGATCAATGTACGAAAATGCTGCAGAAAGTACGTTATTCATTTATTAGGTTTAGACAGAAGATAATTCGATTACAACTTTCGACAATGGCTTAAGAAGTAAGAAACACACACGTTGGAATATTTTTATTTAACCAGCAAGGAATCAATTGGGTCCTAAGATAGCTTTTTCCACTACTGTAAAAAGTATACAATAAACAAAAAGTTGCTTTAAAAATTGCTCTTAGTTGACGATGGATCGTGTAAGAACACCACAAAACTGCATGTCCCTGTCTGACTTATCTTGCAATGCGATTAAAACTGAATAAGGAAGACAAATGCCTTTATAACTCATTTATTTACTGGTCTTCGTGTACTGTTATATCGAGAAGGCTATCTTCTAGTTTATCTCCTGTAAAGAGATGTAGAGATAATTAATGAGTAGGAATAATTATCTCTACATCTCTTTACAGTTTTATTTAACAAACATTAGTAAACTTTAAACTTTCGCGATTTTCACACGTTAT
The DNA here is from genome assembly GCA_910592155.1 of Ypsolopha scabrella. Classification (NCBI taxonomy): domain Eukaryota; kingdom Metazoa; phylum Arthropoda; class Insecta; order Lepidoptera; family Ypsolophidae; genus Ypsolopha; species Ypsolopha scabrella. The sequence goes on from OU342982.1 coordinate 19,206,320, forward strand.
TAACTTTGTATTGGGGTCTTACTCGCGATAACTAACAACATATCTTAATAGATATGTGCTTGACGTTTCGACGCCTCTGTGATTGTTCTGTGCTATTGAGACTCTGAGCACCTCTGACACCGCTTTGGGGGTTTATGTCGTGACGATAATGTGTCAAAAGACGATAAAAATTATAATTTGAGTATGGATGGGTTGGTTGTATGATGATATCACACGTTTGTACACCTTTTTTTCACCGTAAATTTTTACGATCAAAGTGTTAAGGAGTGTTTTTTTTTATTATAATGACGTTTCCCTAGTGAGTATATAAATACCTATGGGCCGAAAATCTTAATTCAAGCAATTTAAGGTGATTTTCGTTTATACATATAAGGTGACTTTCGTGTATATAGCCAAATTCATACTGGAGACTCGGTAAGGGGTCTTCAATGACCCTGTATGCGAAATATGAAAAATATTGTTTGTGCCTGTATACTTGTTTAAGAACCTCACACCCCGACTCAGTCAGTACAGGAAGTCTAAATTTTATTTTGCATATTTCACAGAGAGTCATTGAACCTTGGTCCTGACCTCTTGCCGAGCCTCCGGTATGAATTTGGCTATAAATATAAGGTAGAATTTATTTATGCAGCCAAACTCATACTGGATGCTTGGTAAGTGATGAGTATCACGGATCGATAAAACTTTTTGCTAATTTCGCAAAAACAAAATGATGACTTAAGTAATGACTCGGGGCTGGTTTGTAGGATACATGAAAAGAATAATTTACGAATTTCACAAAAAGGGTCACCGAACTCTGATACTGAGCACTTACCGAGCCTTCAATATGAATTTGGCTGCATAAATAAATGTCACCTTATATCTGGCGGGAATTGATCTCTCCTCGGCGTAAAGACGCAACAGATGGAAGAAAAAGAGCAGACTGACAAGCGCAGGAGCTAACTTAGAGTGCGGTTACGAGTCCACAAAAACTACAATAAACACCAACGATTCAATCACGAGGCTCATCAAATGTCAAAAATCGTTGGGAAAAATGGGCTGTCAAACGTGTTGTGCGGCTAACTTCAGGCCACAACGAACAACAATGCTAAGTACTATGGGGGTCGGTTGAATGTGTTGTGGTTTATGGTCGGTCACGAAGTCCATACGGATTTGATCGGTTTATTTTCGTGACCGACATTACACAACGATAGCTGAAGTAGATTATTCTGTTTAAAGCCATAACCGCACCCTTAGTCAAAGATCTTTAACCATAAGGATCCAGATGACAAACATGGGTGACAAATTCACGTGTCAAACCACCAGCTGAGTGGCGTGTTCACACGCCTGTCGGCTCCTTTAAATAAACACCACCCGATCTTCACGTTTCTACCACAAAATCAATCTTTAATTTGGTTGCAATGATCGTTTCTCCTTTGCAATAAAGTCGACAATTGAAGTGCCTGATGGTTCAGATAAGATTGCAGTACTAATAGCAGCGATTAATTTCGTGACATCTCGAATTAAGCCGGTAGCTTACTCTTGAAGAAATCTCGACGAAACACGTGTTCATAAAATTAATGATGTCCCGCCGAAGTTACCGGCAAATGAGACAGAAGAGAAATTGGTTTCGACGCCTTTGGTGTTAATCCTTTTGAGGCGGTTACTGATTTGGTACTGGCATGGATGAACAATGTCTATGGTACTTGTTATGATTTTGTTTTACTTTCATACTTCAACTGTTAGTAGAAGCGGTATGGGGGGCAAACGGCATTTTGTTTTAGAATCCACAAGATTTCATTTCTGTTAAGGTAAAAAAATAAAAAATCTATGGAGATATCTTTTTATTCTTATACCGAAAAGCGCTTAATTTTTTTAAATTCCTTAATTCTAGATAAAAATACTAGCTGTCAATGTCAAGTGTCAATGACATTTGATATATTAAGCTCTATGGTCATGCCATTTCGTTTTTTTTAAATACAATCAAAGTAGTTACTGGCATTGGTACGAAAGTTATTATGCCAACAAGGCTTTTGTTGAAAAGTCAGATATTAAAAAAAATATTTAAGGATGTAATATTCAAAATTTTGGAAAAGGGATATATACAAGTCCCTTAGCATTTAAATTTTAAATAGCGAATGAAATTGGCAGGTTATTATTTTGAGATGTTATGGATTGTGCCACTTAGTAAACTTGTTCACTAGATGGGCGTAGCTATCTATAGCTTTCTCGTGGGGGGTCCAAGGATCCAATAATGCAAAATAAAATGTCGACCCATTGTAATTGACTCGGGGCTGGGCTTGAGTTTGTAGAGAAAACAAAAAGTAACATATAGGAATTTGTAATATTATTAAAACTCACGTGAGCTGACATTCTAAATTATTATTAAATACACGTATTATTATTGTTGACTATATACCAACTGTTTCACCGAGAATGCCGAAATTGTCTCAAATTGTTAAAGCCGGTATTTAATAATAATTTAGGAATTTCACAACATTAAGGGTCATCAAATTTTGATACTAAGTAATAACCGAATCCTCGGTACAAATTTGGCTGCATAAATTAATGTCACCTCGTATTTTATGTAACGAATAACATAAGGTGAGTGGGGGCAAGTGCGCCATACTTTTTTCGTAGATGAATTCAACGCAATATATCTTCTTTATATTATGATTTGCACGTGTAAATTTATAAAATTTACAATAGGTATTTGGTATTTTGAGATTACAATGTCACGTGAATCTACTGATAAATTTATGATATTTTCACAGAAATTAAAAAACATGCAGATAGGCGCACTTGCATCACAAATGAACCCTCAAAAGTAATGCGTAGTAGAATAACATTTCATTTAAAGAAAATCTACAACAAAACGCAATATTTTTTTCTATTATTGGTAAATGGCAATAACAAAGGATTAAAAATGAAATTTGAGGCAAGTGCGCCATATATTTCTAATCAGGGGTTCTCAACAATTATGTTACCTAGACTTTTTTATCTTTTGATAAAAACTTAAATGTAGCAGGTGTAAATGAACATTCAACCGTAATTATAATTAACCGACAAGTTACAATAATGGAACAAAAACAATCAGGCAATAATTATATTTATTAAGTACCTAGGTAAACATCAAAACAAAACGAAGAAAATATTTTTTTATACAAAATAGATATCTCTTAGAAGAGACCAAATAAAAAAGGAAGGGTACCCACTTTGGCTTATTGATTAACTGAGCATGATTTATGTACATTAATGAAATTTATGTAGCCAAATGTATACTGAAGATTCAGTGAGAACTCAGTATCAAGGTCTCAGAGCAATAACCTACAATACAATACCTTGTGCTCCCTACATACGCGTAGCCAGTCCCGAGTCAATTACTATGGGAGGTCAACATTTAATTTTATGAAATTAGTAAAAAGGGTTATCGAGCCGTGATACTGGTCACTTATCAAGCCTCCAGTTTGAATTTGGCTGAATAAATTAATGTCACCTTGTATAGGAAGTAAATTTACCAAAGAAAATTATCTGCCCCTAATGGTTGATAATTTCTGCCTTGGGGAAACTGCGCCATACGACCAAGTTTAGTTCTAGTACTTAGGCGCACTTATCCCTATCGACAATTTTGAGGTGAAGATTTACAATAGGCAAGATGACAAAAAAAATTATTAGTCCGTCAGTTAGATTATCAGAAAATATTGGACACGTATTTTTCTTTTTTCAATTAAACAAACAATGATGAAGATATAGCCCGCTGAAGTTCCGCGTGACGTCACATCTAGGTACAATCTTACTTAGAAGTGACGTCATTTTCCTCCACTCCTAAACTTTGATGCGCTTTATCTCTATCATTTTTTGTTTGATTGACAAAAGAAAAAGTACGTGTCCAATATTTTATGATAATCTAAATGACGGACTAAATAGAATAATATTTTGTTTACCCTGTGTACAAGCCTATTGCTTAGAAAATCATATCGTTTGCTAATAAAAAGAAAAATACAAGCAAAGAATTAAAGTAAATCCTCTAAATTGTATACTCATCTCATTTCTCCGAACTAATATATAAATGATACCAAAAAAAAGGGTGGATATCTCAACTTAAGGAGGCCAGAGCCACTTGTGATTTAAACCCGGAACTTCGTTATACTTTGTTACATAGATGTCAAATGTCTTTCGAGTCTCATATCAGTAGTTTTTGAGATTTTACAGTGGGTGCACTTACCACATAGGCGCACTTACCCTGACTCACCTTAATATTTATATTTCCGCGTATGCTAAGAGGGGAGAGGGTCCGGGCCCCCTAATCCCCCCTTATATACGCCCATCTATCCATCTATCAGCCTGTTTCGTCCACTTAGGCCTTTCCAAGATTTCGCTACTCTTGGCGGTCCTCCTGGAAGAAATGCCTATACTCACACACGCTAGGCAGGTGGGTTGGTGAGCGCGGTGCCGAAACCCTCGCACCAGTGACGCCGCTGCCCGTCACCAGTCTATTTTATATAAGGCCCGGCAATTTGGGATGGATATACCGCCATCAATTCGGTCCCACGCAATGGTGGGCCACCTGGTTGTAACTGTTTGAGAGCTGTCCTCTTACTTTCCCCCGAATAACTTCCGGGGGTTTGGCAGGTAAGATGGTGGTACCTCCACAGTTTAGTTCAGTTCAGTCCGGCACCAACTCTACCACCTGGTAGAGCACCAGCTATAACACCTATACGACCATGCCGTAGACCTATTACAGCAGGGGTTTTCAAAGTGGGGCCCGCACGCAGAGACCTTCAAAGGGGGGCGCGGGCTGTCGTTGTAGTTAATGACCTTATTTAGAGATAAACAAGAAACAACGTTCGTAGGTAGTGTCGGCGACAGGTCGACATGACAATTTTCGAGTGATGTGACATCACATACAGTGCTCCCAAAGTTATAATACGCATAGAAATCTATAGCCGAGCAACCGGGCGTACCACGTGACCTTACTGCTTGCATACAAAGTGTAGGGAAATACGAACTTTGCCGAGCACTGGCGAAGATTCGTATGCGCACTATAAGTTTCGGAGTACTGTACCAGGTAGTCGATATTGATATTTTTTTTGGTATGCAACAAAACGAGAGTTCAAAATTCAAATATTATTAAATTTATTCAAAGGAACATTTTATTCATCACAATCAAAATCAAATGAATTTAACATCGCTACAAACACATAAGGAATCTGTTCTGAAAAGGAGTTGTTCATCTAGCCCTACTGATTTTGATTCGGATTTTATTCTGGACACAGTCCTTTTCAATTTGCCGGTGTAACACACAGCCCTCCCCAATGTTTGATTGACAGGATTTTCCAATACTTTTCTGACTAGTTCTCATGCTTGAGTGGGAATTGATTATTGTTTTATTTTAACACAATGACGAGGAGGCAACCGAAGTAATTTTTAATACAAAACTAAAAGCAACAAAGTGAACGAGATTGAAATCGATAAACGCGGCCGATGCCGACTCGTGCAGCACTACAACTAAGATGGCGCGGGTGCTGTGCGGGTGTGCGGGGCGTCACCCCCTCCACAACTCACCTCTTACCCCGATTGCCATGTCTACTTGTCGTCATCTATAGGCATAGTGTAAAATCGATGCAAGCCCATCCATCACATCCCAATAAGTATTACCAAATTAGTTTTCTATGATTTTTGTTTACTTTAATAAGCAATAAAAATACTTATTTTGTTATTGAACAGTGTTTTTTCTCACCTGACCTAAAATTATCTGGACAGAGGGGGCGCATTTTTTTTTTTTTGTAATCTGGGTCGCGTCCCATATAAGTTAGGGAACCCCTGTATTAGAGCAATTTGTGTCGTAGAACTGGAAGTTCCGTCTGATGGTACAGGGATATACCTAAACATAAAGTGATTTTTTCATAGACCTCAAAACAATCGTTTAGCTTAGCATTATAATTTATAATTCATCCCCACCTTGCATGTACCATAAAACAAATTGTTTTTAGAGATTTTGTTTTGCCATTTTGTCGGCGTAATTAATATGTATACCCATGCCAAATTACAGCTTTCTGGTACTAAGAGTCTCTGAGCTAATCCGTGGACAAACAGACAGACGGACATGGCGAAATTATAAGGGTTCCACAAAAAATCGGTCAAGTGCGAGTAGGGCCCTGAGAGTTCCGTACCATTCAAATAAACTAAAAGATGCGATTAAAGCATGTTTATTGTAACTGAGATAATTTATTGTTTCTCATGTAAGGAAATTGTATTATTTTTGATAAATAAATATCTTAAACCTTTTAAGATATAATCTTGCTAACTTTCTTGCCCTTCTTCTTAGCAAGACTAATCGAATGGACGAAGTTAGGCATTATGTTTATTTATAAATCAATTTATTGCATTATATAAGGTGACTTTCGTTTATATAGCCCAATTCATACTGGAGACTTGGTAAGTGTTCAAAACTGAAAGAGATCGTATACATAGATCTTATAACATAAAGTGTAAACTGGCTGCTACGCATCTTTTTATAATGTGTCACTTGTAAAGACTGCTGTCTATCAAAATATGTTTCTCGTGATCTGTCTACATTATATTTTTATCAAACTAAAAATACAATAGTTCCATTAATTTTACTTCATTTTACTTCACCTTCCACTACGCTTACTTTCTGCTCCGTATCAGGTTATGTGCGCCAGCGAAAGTGTAAATATTATGAAGTTTCTATGAGAAATATTTGGAACTGTCAGATGACAAGGAATTCGGAGGAATTCAGTGGATAGACGCGAGTAACGAGGAAGCAGTAGAACCTATCGTATCTACAATGGCTTCAGGCGACAGCGCGCATCAGTCTAGTTCGGGAGGTATGCCGTCAATAGAGAAACTTGAAGGTGCCTCAAACTATTCCACCTGGAAATTTGATATGGAATGTGTATTAATCCATGATGATCTATGGACTTACATCACGAGCGAACCAGATGAGAAAGATGCAAATGCCGTCAAGAGAGATCAGAAGGCGCGAGCGAAAATAAGCCTTATGATAAGCAATTCCTGCAAGGTACACGTGAGAAGTGCTAAAACAGCAAAACAGGCTTGGGAGGCCCTGAGGACAGCCTATGAGGACAAAGGTTTAAACAATAGATGTAGATTGTTGTCTCGCCTTGTGAGTATAAAGCTAGAGAAGTTTAATACTGTGGCTGATTACGTGACAGAGGTCATGAAGATCTCCCAATAACTTAGCGACCTTGGCAAGGAAATTGATGATGAGTTACTGGCAACTTTGATGCTGCAGGGCTTAACGGAGGAATATATGCCCATGAAATTAGCATTAGAAAATACAAACATTACACTTACCACCGACTATGTGAAGACTAAGCTGCTACAATTAACTGACTACAAAGCGACGTCAGGAGCAAGAGGAGCAGCACTCCTTACTACAAAGAGAAAGCCATGGAAGAAGTCTCAGAGAAAGAGCGGACCACCACTATCACAAAGTTTGAAATGTTTCATATGTGACGGGCCGCATAAAGCCCGTGATTGCCCAAACAACCCAAGCAAGAAGCCAGCGGCGCATACGGCGCAGCGGTGCACACACACCGCCTTGGTGACCTTCTCTGCTAACAACTACGAGTGGATTGTTGACTCGGGAGCGACGCTACATATGACTAATAATAGAGATTGGATGAGAAACTTTGTAAAGCATGAAAATAGAGATGTTTTATGCGCAGATGGCGGTAAAGTATATGGTATAGGTACAGGAGATGTGGTGAGTAAGGATGGGAAGGATGTTTGCGTGGAAGGTGCTATGTATGTACCTGGCCTATCAGAAAACTTGCTGAGTGTAAGTACATTGGTCAGGAGAGGTAGAGTAGTAGTATTTTCAAAGGCCGGATGCGAGATTTATGATAAGAATGATTGCGATGTGAAAGGCACAGTGATTGTTACGTGTAAAGAAGAGAGAGGTGTTTATAAACTAAAACATTATCCACAGTGTACAGAGGCAGCACTGTCAACCGACTTACACAAAGAGAATGATGATTCACTGGAGCTGTGGCATCGGAGGATGGGCCACCTGGGAGTACGCAATCTTAAATTACTACGAGATAAAATGGCGGATGGGGATTTTGCCTGATTCTAATCCTAACTTAGAATGTGTGCCTTGTCTGATGGGCAAACAAACGAGACAGCCTTTCCCAAAGAATAAGGCTACTAGAGCCAAGGAGGTACTAGAGTTAGTACACTCAGATATTTGTGGGCCTATGAGTGTTAATTCTGTTCGAGGTTACAGATACTTCATGACACTTATCGACGACAAGACCAGGAAAACTTTTGTGTACCTACTCAAGAGAAAGAGTGAAGCCGTAGAGAAGATGAAAGAGTTCAAGATTCTCGTAGAAAAGCAAACCGACAAGAAACTGAAGGTTATTCGTACAGATAACGGGAAGGAGTACGTTAATAGAGAGATGGAACAGTTTACCAGGGAAAATGGTATCATCCATCAACTAACAGTCGACTACACGCCACAGCAGAATGGTGTCGCCGAGCGAGCGAACCGAACGCTTACAGAGAGAGCCAGGAGTATGTTGCAAGATGCAGGATTGGATGAAATTCTGTGGGCAGAGGCCATAAGACATGCGGTATATCTGAAAAACCGATCCCCAACGATAGCTGTCAAGAACATGACACCTGAGGAAGCTTGGACCGGACGAAAAACAGACCTGAGCAACATAAAGGTGTTTGGCTGTAAGGCGTACATGCACGTACCCGATCAAAAGCGTAAGAAGTGGGATCCAAAGAGTAAGGAACTTATTCATGTTGGATACAGTGAGAATTCGAAGGCGTATCGACTGATTGAACCCGTTACCTACAATATACACAAAGCACGTGACGTCATACTATTTGAGAATAGTCCCGCTGGCCACCGCAAGGAAGAAGAGCATAAATCGCAACCTACAAGAGTTGTAGTACGACTAGAGGATGTCGAAAATGATGAGGGCTCAGAAACTGCAAGTTCTACGGTGGAAGCAGACCAGTCACGTCAAGGAGGAGATGCCTCCATACAGTCAGAGGACATCAGGGTGGAGGATATCCCTGAAGAAATTTCCGATGCAATCGTTTCGGAGGAGAATACAGTTAGAGTAACTGAGGAAACGGCTGATCGGAGGTATCCACAGAGAGAACGGACGCCGAGGAACATTCCAGGAGCAATCCTTTATCAAGCTGTCAACGAGTCTGATAATAACCTGGATGGTTCCATCACAATGAAAGAGGCACTAACTGGTGCAGATAAAGTGCATTGGTAGAAGGCCATTAAAGAGGAGCTGGATGCCCTCAAGAAGAATAAAACTTGGGAGCTAGTCAAAAGGGAAGCTGGACAAAATGTGATCGACTCTAAATGGATTTTTAAAATCAAGTCTGAAGCTGGCAATAAACAGAGGTACAAGGCAAGGCTTGTTGTTCGAGGATTCAAGCAGAGAGAAGGAGTCGACTATTTTGAAACTTATTCGCCCTAGCCGCAGAAAATAAACTGCACATTGACCAAATGGATGTGAAAACCGCATTCCTGAATGGATACATAAGTGAGACCGTATTCATGAAGCAACCAAAAGGGTTCGAGGAGAAGGGAAAAGAAGATTATGTTTGTCTTCTGAAGAGATCCCTTTACGGATTGAAACAAGCCCCACGGGCTTGGAACGAGAGATTGGATTCAGCAGTGAAACAGATGAAATTCCAACAACTTGGAAACGAGCCGTGTGTCTACGTGAGAAAAAGTCAGCACAGGTTTATCATCCTAGCCGTTTATGTTGATGACATTCTGATATTCTGGAATAACAAGAGTGAAATGTTGCAGATTAAAAAGGAGTTAATGGAAACTTTTGAGATGAGAGATCTTGGAAAAGCGGAGTTGTTCTTAGGAATGCGTCTTCAGCAATCAGAGGATTGGATATCACTGGACCAAGAGAATTATTTAGAGAAAATGTTGACCAAGTTCAACATGGAATGCTGCAAACCTGTGGCTACCCCACTGGTTCCAGGTCAGAGATTGACTAAGCCGGAAGATGTTAACTATGAGTCACCTAAGAACATTCCTTACCGTGAGTTGATCGGATCCATGATGTACCTCGCCGTGTGTACGAGACCCGACATCGCCTATGCTACCAGCTACTTGAGTCAATTCAATAGTTGTTATGGAGAAGAGCATTGGCAAGCAGCTAAGAGAGTGCTGCGGTATCTTAAAGGTACACAGAATCTCGGATTAAAATTCAAGCGATGTACAAGAGACATGGAAGCATTCGTTGATGCTGATCACGGAGGTGATCTAACCGATAGAAAGTCCTACTCAGGATTTGTGTTCAAGTTTGGTTCTGCGCCTGTAAACTGGGAGAGCAAGAAACAAATTATTGTAGCATTGTCCAGCGCCGAAGCTGAGTACGTAAGCCTTTCCAACGCTGCACAAGAAGCGACTTTCTTGAAAAGATTCTTTGAGGAGCTTACTGGTCTTGAGAAGACCATTGTACTGAGCTGTGACAGTCAGTCAGCTATGGCGATAGCTAAAAACTGTTCACACCACAAACAAACGAAGCACATTGATTTGAAGGTGCACTTCGTTAGAGAAGCTCTACAAAACAACGTCATAGCGTTGAAGTACCTATCTACTGAGTTACAGATAGCAGATGTGATGACGAAACCTTTGGTGAAAGGAAAGCATGAGTTCTGTGTTAAGGGTATGGGAATGAGTCCTGTTGAGAGTGTTAAGAGTATGGAGAGTCTATGCTAGTGACACGATGAGTTCAGCTGTGAGTTAACTGAGTTAGACTGGACGTTAACACTGGATGTTAAGGAGGAGTGAAAGAGATCGTATACATAGATCTTATAACATCAAGTGTAAACTGGCTGCTACGCATCTTTTTATAATGTGTCACTTGTAAAGACTGCTGTCTATCAAAATATGTTTCTCGTGATCTGTCTACATTATATTTTTATCAAACTAAAAATACAATAGTTCCATTAATTTAACTTCATTTTACTTCACCTTCCACTACGCTTACTTTCTGCTCCGTATCAAAAACCAAGGTTCAATTACCCTGTATGCGAAGTAAGAAAAATATTTTTTATTAGTATAGGAAGTCTTAACTTTATTTAGGGTATTTCACAGAAAGGATAATTGGAACTTAGTCCTAACCACCTTACCGAGTCTCCAGTATGAACTTGGCTATGTAAACGAAAGACACCTTATATAAGGTGGAATCGTAATACCTGCCACGGATGAAATAGGAGATACTATTATGTTTATAGATTACAATAGTGAAGATAATTTATTGATCTAACTTCATAAATTTTTCCATACAAACAAATGTGCGTATAAATTTAAATTCATTTAATTGTATGAAACCGTCCGTCAAAGGACGCCGCTCTATCCGAGCGAGCCACTCGTCAAATAGTCAAAGGGCAGACCGCCTGCCGCCACCCCGTCCCCCACTACCCCCTTCGTCGCACGTGCTTGTTTTTGTTTGTTGTTGTGCCCCCACCCCAGTTCGCTGTTTTCGCTGGTCGCAGAGGTGCGTATCTCACGCGCATTCTTTAAAAATGCCTCCTAGACCACGATATTCAAATCAAGAATATCTTGAGATGGTATCGTGCTACCGCGAGTGTAACAACGTAACCGCGCATGCAGTAAACCTATACGAGCAGAGATTTGGTGTACGAGTGAGCCATCATACCATTGTGTACGGCCAAACCGGACATGATATTAGAACTGTGCGAGAACTAAAAAGGCGCATCAAGCGCGCTTTTCAGCAAGTAAAAAGTGAAACTGACACCCTAAATAAAGTGCAAAGACATGTACGCAAGCGTGCCTACATTTGTGTGCAACGCGAAGGCAGACTTGTGCAACAGTTTTGTAGATAAATAATACTGTTGTAAATTATGCAAATAACTGTAGCTAAGGTGTAATTGGTGTAAATAAGGTACAATTGGTGTAAAAATGCAAAGACAGAACATAATGTTTTTGTGTAATGTGTACCTACGGCAAAACATAATCAGGAGACCCGGCTTTAAGTGTGATGGGAAGTTTACCATCTTATTACATCAGTTTTTATCTGCGGAATGAATTAGAGGAATGCAATAACTGGTAAGTGCACTTTTAAACTTTTGCCTGCGTATTATTGGGTACTGGTTGGCCAACAGATCCAGCCGTTTGGAAATTTAACAGTACCCTAATTAGTAAATTTACCGGTGTCTTAATGACCAATGACGAAGAGTAATTTGCAATGTATTTCGTATTTACATCTACTTTGCGTGTGAGCGTAAGCACATTGGAGAGGCATGCAATGGCACCTATTCTCGTGTAGCACTTTTAAATTTCGAGCTAAAAAAAACCAAGAATTTTCATAGCAAAATAGACCTTAACGCGGAGGGATGACAGTTAAATGAGCTTGTATTATTTTGGGTTTTCACAACTCTACATGTAAGTTTGTGCTACACAGAATAGGTACAAATATCTCTACCTGGTAGAGACGAACTGGGCAGCTGATTTCATTCATTGAACGGTTAGAAAGAGATAGCAATTGTTATCATTGACTAAACGACTCGTCAAGCGTAATTTGTGAACCACGTTATGCAGAATGAAGAAAATGTTTATTTAATTACTTTACCTTCTCAAATTTATTTAACTATTCCGGGGTACGAAATTTCTTCACTAATGTAATCTATAAACATAATAGTATCTCCTATTTCATCCGTGGCAGGTATTACGATTCCACCTTATATACAGGCTGGCCGGGAAAGAGACGTCCGAAAAAATTTTTTGGCTGCCTTACATTTAGGGGTATCTATACACTCCTATGTATGTCCCGCGATTTTTAGTAGTTTAGGAGATATGATTATTTTAAATGAATCTTATAATAATTTTCACCTGAAATTAGTATTGATTTTTTCTCTCTTTCTATTTAATATGTGTGAATGTTTTTCCAAGGTTATTTATGACAACTATGCGAGTAAATACCTTGAAAATAGGCATGATGACTAAAAAAAATTAATTAGTCCGTCAGTTGGATTATCAGAAAATATGGGAGATATATTTTTTCTTTTTTCAATTAAACAAACAATGATGAAGATATAGCCCGCTGAAGTTCCGCGTGACGTCACATATAGGTACAATTTTACTTAGAAGTGACGTAATTTTCCCCCACTCCCAAACTTTGACGCGCTTTATCTCTGTAATTTTTTGTTTGATTGACAAAAGAAAAAAATACGTGTCCAATATTTTTTGATAATCTAAATGACGGACTAAATAGAATAATATTTTGTTTACCCTGTCTACAAGCCAATTATGGTTTACCTAGGTCTTGTGGAACATGACTAAAATTTAGTCGAAAGTTCAAAATTACTGTTCAATCATACGCATTGAATTGTTTATAATATCCTGGGCTACGTTCATAAACTACTAGGGGTCGCAACACGGGTTCTAATGCCATCTCTGTCGCACGCTTATCACGCTATCCTTCTGTCAGGTAACTTGACGAAATTTTAATATAAGAACGGTTATTAGCTGTCACGAGGCGGGTGATATCCGAGACTATCGAACTCATTGAAAATACTAAGTTTCGAAAATGATCAGATCAATGAGGTTTTTGTAAAATGGAAGCGCAGTGGGTGATTCTTATTTTATTTTATATTGCTTTCATACAAGAAAAATTCCATGGACACAAGGTGATTAAATTTGTACCGTTTGTTCTAATAGAGATAGATAATATGTGTATAAGGTGACTTTAATTTATGCAGTCAAATTCTTACTGAACGCTCGGTAAGTGCTCAGTATTAAGGTTCGATGATCCTTTTTGTGAAATTAGTAAATTTTTTTTTCGCATTCCGTACAAACACAAGCCCAGCCCCGAGTCTATTACTATGGGACGTCATGATTTAATTTTGCGAAATTAGCAAAAAGTGTTATCAATCCGTGTTACTGATCATTTACCAAGCCTCCAATACGAGTTTGGCTGGATAAATAAAGGTCACCTTATATATAAGTAGTTCTGTGTCCGGCAATTAAACTGAAAGTAGACAGTAGACAGTACCTAGAGTCACAGACTCATTTGGGTGTAAATATTTAAAATCTTTGATTATTATAATCAAGGTTTAAATTCAAGAATTTTTTACTAGGTACCCTACAACTTTTCTCATTAAAATATTTAAAGGGTTCTACCGCGAATGATCGCGGTCCAATTTTTAGCTTTTTTGTGAAAAGGACACAAAACATAAAAATTGGGTCGCTTCGACCCCTTTAAATATTATAAATTATAATGTGTACGAATCGCGAGAGTTTAAATATCATTAGAATACATAAACTAAAATAAACCGGTAAAGTGCAACACCTGTTCATTGAGCCAGCAACCGCCATTAAAATATACAAAAAATCTACCAAAATGGTAGAAATCTACCTTAAGTGGTCACGCTGGTTGCCGATAGTGCCAGACGTGGACCGTCATCGACTTAGTTATAACAAGTTCTAATAGATGCCGCTCGTCGTTTTTTGTATGGAAATTATTCGAAGCACTTGTTCGTTCAGCCAAATCCTTACCTTTAAATGAATGTATAATATACATTTTTGCTTATGTTAGTTTTATACATATACTTCAATTTTATTGTATTTCCCCGAATTACACTACTTTTTTGAAGATTAATATTGACTTGTTAAAAGTGTAGGTACGAGTACTTTTATGTAGCTATATAACAAAATAAATGATTTGTACTTGAAAATTATTTGAATATAAATTACAAACTACAAAAACCTACAAAATATGTAAAACAAACCTGCAAAATTAAGTTGGTTGAGTATTCAGCTACGTAACCAAAGGGTTTTCAGTACATTATATGACAAATAATTATGTACAGAAAATTCCAAATTCCAAACTATTTAGTTTTTGAGATGAAAACTAGATGGCCGATCCAAAGGGGTTTTTGAACACTGTATCGCCGAGTTCGCCGACCTATGACCATTCTCGCCGAGAATGAAGAGCTAGCTTAAGCGTTCGTGACCGGGGCCAAAATGATTCACGAACGCGTCTTTCTTTTATCTCTAAATAGTTTGAACGCAGCGGTAACAAACGTCAAATAGCCGTGCTATTTATAAACAATTTGCGCAAAATTTATGACTGAAATTGTTAATTCTGATGCTTTGTAGCTGTTCAGCTGGGGAAAAAAGGTTATAAGAGTCTACTAAAATACATTTAAAATAACAATAAATACACATACCTTAGCTTTGAGTGTTTTCCTTCCGTATCTACTTGCAGCATAAAATAGAACACCGCCGCCGAAAACACACGCACAGGTTGTAATAGCGTTTTTGTATGGATTATTGCACTTCACGTGGCTCAAATTCCGAGCATAAAAAGGAGTAATTTGTACTTTTTTCAATAATTTTGCTGAGGTACGAGTTAACGTGGCCATGTTGGTAGAACAGCTGATTGACATGTGTGAGCGAGATAAAAAACAGAGCCTCTCGCTCGCCTCTCCTCTGTCACAGAGGGACGCATGCGCATTGATGTTTGTACGGAATCATGCCACAACAAACCTTATTACATGCGATAATTACTAGGGTCAGGTTTTTCAAATGCTTAAAAATCTTTAAAGGCATCAATCAAAGCCTTAAAGCTGGGCCAACTTTTTCAAAAATGAAATCAGGTGTATGTAATAATTCAGATTGCAAAAAGAAAATCAATTTCTATTTGCCCTGGACATGGGCAACCACTTTAGATCTATCAAAATTGTTGAAGAATATTTAGGCGGAAATTTCAGTTAAGTCTTAATACGGATAAATGAAATGCCTTGGCCTAGGTAGGAATGCTTATTTAATTTACATATATACCACCCCACAATACTCCTAAATTTCACATCTGAAAAAGCAAAGCTAAAAACATGATATAATCACTCTGTAAAAGTTTCAGTTTCTACAGTAAGACTAGGTTCTTCTTGTGGATCCAGCTGAACTTCCTGATTGTGATTCACTGATGGGTTGGGCTCAGCTCGTTGTTTGATTGGAATCATCAAAACCCTCTTGACAGCATCTGCATCATCATAAATCCCATACTCAGCTTGCCACAAGATAGTTGTTACCAACTGCTGAATGTTTCCACGAGTCCTCGGAGTCTTGAATTTTCTCAACTTATTAGCTACATACTCTCCGAACACAGAATACTCATCTCTAGGCTCTGGCCTTGGATTCTGATCTTGCCGCACAACAACCGGGGTACTCTGGTAATACGATTGTCTTCGCACAGGACTTTCAACTTCACGTTTTATCTTAATTACTTGGGCTTTCTTGCGCTTAGGTTCATATGTTTCAAAGTGTGTAGTTTGGAACGGGTCTTCTTCAAGCCATTCTTCATCAGAACCCTTGTTGTGCATGTTCCTCACAAGATATTTAACAGCAGTGGTTTCTTCCTCATTGTCATGGTCCACTTCAATATCTGAAGGATCAACCTGTAATAAAAAACATAATAAGTAACGGGACAATCCTGAAGAATAAAAAAGGGGATTTAGTCATTTAAATTAATTTACTTAGCACCTTGTAATATTTGTGGTCAGTGCGGATGAGGCGCGATCAAATATCCAAATATTCATCTTACTGCTAGTTAAGGGGCAATATTCAATGAAGTTAATGTGAGCATTAAGCATTGCCATTTATCAGCTACCTTAACATTATCACATAGGGCAAAACTAAATTTGATGTTTCATTCATTGATACAGTATAACAGTGACCAGTTGTAAGGAGAGAAAACCTATAATTACCCATTCGATCTCAATTCTAGTCAAAGGATCCCTAGCTTGAGAGTTCTCTTGACTATCAATAACATTATCTTGATTAATTGAAATTGAATAACATACGTTCTTATCGGTTTTGAAAACCCTCGATTGTCGTGTGACGGGCGGCGATTGACACGATGACTCTTCCCCATCTGCATTTTCAAGTCTCTGCCTTGCTGTTTCATCCAGGGATCCAGTAGTCAGCAAGTCCCACTGAATTGGATGTTTTCGCACCAAATGGGACTTTAGGTTAGTTGTGTTTCCGAAGTATTTATACTGTGTGTCACATAATCTACACAAAACCGCTGTAACTCTTCCATTTTCTTCAATACGATCGAAAAAGCGCCATACCAAAGACGCATTTCTCTTCGTCATTCTTAGCTTTCCACTTCAACTTTTCACCACAAATTTTAGTTGAACCGCCAAAAGTAAAGCGATTAATTGTATTGAACGATTATTTGTATCGAATCGGATAAAATCAAAATTCTCAAGCAAAATGGCGATGCCGATGCATCGAGCACGACGCGAGCAGTGTTACCAGTAAGCACTTCAAATTTAGGACGACAGGCCATCTGAAAATGGACGATTTTGGAACAAAAGGGACGCTTTTAAAATGTTGCATGAAATAAAAGTTGAAATTAAAAGATTAGCTTAGTTTATAAATTTCAGTATTTCTTTTTTTAACAGTTCAGCTTAGATTTGAAGACTAAAATGCAATTTATACACAACAAATCAACGACATTAGTATGTTTTCATGTATAATACATGAAAATTCTGGCTTGTCCCAAAAGAGACGATGGATGATAATGAACAAAAAAAGGACGGTTCATCGCCAAAAAGGACGAAAATCATCCCTTTTAGGACGATCTGGCAACGCTGGACGCGAGCGAGCGAGCGAGTTCGTTCGTCACCGATGACGCAGTTGTGTGCTTGAATGCGAATCGATTTCATTCTACATCTCTTTCAAACATAGACAGTTTTATCATTGCATTTCATTCAGACATATCAAACAGTGCTACCAACATGAAAGTACATAGTTTAAAACTTTTGGTTGCGTTCAATGTTTATTTTCTTTGAGATAACGTTTCAGACGAGTTTTTCAAACTTTTATTGTTAGAATACAGGTGGATGATGATGATCAATCACATCACATCTCAATGTGCCTTGCAGGGAAAAATACCAATTGAAGATAAAAATCCAAGTCAACCGCGACATAATTTTATTTCTTAACCGACCTCAAAAGAGGAGGTGTTCTCAAATGGACTGTATAATGTATAGGTATACAGATCTAAATAGAGTGTGACCTTAGAGTATACATTTGCTTATGTACTCTAAGAGTACGCCCATTAAATAAAACCACATACTCTACTGATCATACTGAACAACTATTTAAAAAACGACCAAATCGCAAATCGCGGAAATCTTCAGAGAAAAATATATTCAACAGTAACTCAAAGACTCGTAACTCGTAGGAGGACGGTCTATTTTAGAACGCTGCACCGGAACAGCTGTTTCACGGACGACGCTCTCTCTAAACTCGCCCATATGTCAGTGCGTTGGGGTTCACGCATTTTTGCTTGGAACTCAATTATTTCCCAAACCACACTGGCATGTATTTCTTTATTGTATTGTTTGAAAAAAAAACCTTCCTGGGCCGCGTTCATAAATTCGGGGTCTCCACACGGGTTCTAATGCCACCTCTGTCGCACGCTTTGAAAATTGTATAAGCTATCCTGCTGTCAGTGTCGGAACCTGACGAAAGTCTTAATTAAAGAACGGGGCTCAGTTAGGTCCATGGTGTCGATTCGGTGTAACATGACATAATTTATTTGACAGGACTAACCTTATTTCATTCGTCCTATATTTGCCTTTTCTGTACAGAATGAAAAAGACAGAATGCTTATAGCTAAGTTTAGTTCTGTCAAATAAGTTAAGTCATGCTACATCGAATCGACACCACTGTCGTTGCCACAATATAAGGAGGTTCGTTTTGACAGCTAGAAATGACCATAGAATGTAACTTTAAATGAAATAAACAAAACCGTAAACAAATAATTATTACCTTATTTTGTTAAAATAAAACCATAAATTTTTATGATCGCGTTATATAATATGACAGATAATATTGCAAGTATTATTTTTACTCGAATTCCAAAATAAAAGAAAAATTCAAATTACCACGAAACGTCTCAAAAACAGATAGGTTCTTAGTCAATTATTTTTTTTAATAATAGTGTTGTAACAATTTCATCGCTGAACATCACCGAATTAGTTCAATTCTACATGAAAATACTAATTAGATAAATATAAAGTGACTTTACTTAAAAAAAAACATGTGAAATGTTCTCTGTGAACGTATGGTATTGTAATGAATTTTCATACGAATTTCCTGGACAGTTATTCAGATTTCCTGGACACTTTTAAATAGCTCGCCAGGTTGAAGTATTTTCTGGTAGGTTTTTACGGTATGTAATGGTAATATTACAATGTATTTTCAAAATATGTAAAAACCTACCAGAAAATACTTCAACATAGCGAGCTATTTAAAAGTGTCCAGGAAATCTGAATAACTGTCCAGGAAATTCATTACAATACCATACGTTCATAGAGAACATTTCACAAGTTTTTTTTTTAACTATCCGTATCTATGTTTATAAGAGACTAAATTAAGGAGGTTGGCGATCATAGGGTCAGTTTCTGAATTATGAAAATCTCGCTAAGTAGTACTTTGGCAATGAATCAGCCAATCACAAAGCTGAATTTCATAATTAAGCACTAGTTAACGGTAAAGTAGGTGGTAGAGCTGATGCCGAGCTCGACTGTGGAGGTACACCATCTTACTCGCAAATCCTCCCGAAGTTATTCGGGGGAGAGTAAGAGAACAGCTCTCAGGCAAAACCAGGCGGCCCACCATTGCCTGGGACCGATGGATGGCGGTATATCCATCCCCAATTGCCGGGGCTTATATAAAACAGACTGGTGACGGGCAGCGGCGTCACTGATGCAAGGGTTTCGGCACCACGCTCACCAACCCGCCTGCCCAGCGTGTGTGAATATGGGCATTTCTTCCAGCAAGACCGCCAAGAGTGGCGAAATCCTGGAAAGGCCTATGTCCAGCAGTGGACGAAACAGGCTGATGGATGGTTAACGGTAAAGTGCGAGTCAGACCCGCATACCTAGGGTTCCGTAATTCGACAGTTTTGGGAACAGTCAAACTGTCTATGATAACTAAAAAAGAATTGATTGTACCACAAAAGATAGACTCAAATATTTTTATACCGTACCGTACTCGAATTACTCGTAAAACTCGTGGTTGAAAAATTTAATTTTGTCATTTAGATATCGTAAATTTCTCAACCGCTATATTTTTCCTGTAATCTTTACGTAATCCTAAATAACCATGTTTTTTTTTCATATTTTTAGACGGTTTCGGAGATAAGGGGGAGGGGGCATGTATTTTTTCGTGGTTTTTCAAAGATTTCTCGAAATCGGTGCCAGTAAATATAGAAAATGTATTACAAAATGTTGCTCGCAAGCTTGTTCTTCTAAGCTGAAGGTGGTTTGATTTGTTGCCAAAATCTCGCGAGCTCATTGCGAACATAATCGTGGGCATTGGCGAAATTACAACTAACAGGACTATTTTGTTGTTGGCCTAGACAATAACCTGATACTAGCCAGCCTAACTTTGTTTCATAAATGCTGGGTTTGTTTCGCCCCAGGTCTATTTTGCCACTACCCAGTAAGTTCCAGAATACTTCAGCACCGAGTAAAAGATCGACTTCATGACATGGTAAGTAGGTGGAAATTGTTGGTAACACGTAATAAGTAATTTCTACATTAAAATTGCTGTTTAGTGATGCTAATTTAGCCTTGCAAGTTTTTGTTAATTTTGAATTACGACTATTTATGCCTGAAACACAACTCTGTACATGATTTAATGGTAAATTAAGTTTTGTGCACAATGTTTCGCTCATAAAACATGCAGTACTAGCATTATCTAAAAGACAGCGAGCGGTATGAGCGACGTTATTATTGTCGTAAACTCTGACGAGAGCGGTGGACAGCAGCACCTGTCCGCAACCTGCGTGCTGCGCTGATAACGCAACCTTAGTCTCGGAGGTAGTCGCGGTCCCTTGCTCGCTCGTCTCATTATTAAATGACGCTCGCTCTAAATGGATAAGCGTGTTGTGTCGTTTGTTGCAAATTTTGCAGACACCCTTTTTGCAAAATCCGTAATAATGACCTGGCTTCAAACAGTTTCTGCATACTTTATATTTCGGCAATTCGTCAGCTCGCTCTTGATTTGTTAAAGCCAAGTATAACGAACAGTCATACATCCAGTGTTTACCTTTACATTTAGGACAAGTAGGGAATCCTTTTTCCTGTCCTCTCCTGTAAGCACCTTGTTTGGAGCTGGCTCCTGTTACAGGGTCGCTCGGTGACGGCGGCGGTCGCACGGACAATGGCACGTTGGCTGAAGAAGTTGAGGAAGCTCTCAAAAGTAACTGCACTTAAAGTAACGGAATGCTCCTCCCACTGACGACGGGTAAAACTATCAAGCTTCGATGAGCCTATGTGAATTAAAAGTGTGTCCCAGTGAATGGTAGGCTCTTTCAATGATTCTAAAGCTCTTATGTTTTTATTCAAATTGTCAACTGAGCTGCGAATACTAAAAGCAGATTCTTTGGCAATTGGCTGGATGCTAAATATTGCAGTAACATGATTGCTTACTAACAGCCTTTTATTATTGTATCTGTCACAAATTAGCTTCCAAGCTATAGCGTAGTTGCCGTTTGATATTTCCAAAGACTGAATAACTGAAGCTGCACTGCCCTCAATCGAAGCACGTAAATACTGAAATTTGTTTACATCATAAATTTCAGTATTATTGTGAACTAAACTATTGAACGTGTCATGAAATTCAAGCCACGTATTGTACAACCCGGAAAATTTCGGTAAAGAAATGGTAGGTAACTTACATTTCACTCGTCGTCTCGCTATAACCGATTTTTGTGATGAGGAGTCACTATCACTGCCATCAGCTATCACTGATGGTGTCCCTGAATGTGGTGGCAACAAGGCTTGGGCATTGACGTATCTTTTTAAAAACAATATAATATTTTATGTACCCTACCAAATATTTACTGGGGATGTTGGATGACAACTCGTTAGAGGTCAGGCGTACCTGTGATCTGATCGAATTCTACGGGGAGACACCGACTTTCCTGATTTAGTGAAGGATTTGTCGATTGTTTGTGTCCGATAACTACTTGCGGTCTCAGTCACACCAATTACTGTCTCTGCTTCCCGCACACACCATAGCGCGCCGCAAGCTCTTAGCACCTTAGTAAAAAAAATCTTAGTTGTATGTCATACCGTTTAAGAGATACAGCAATTGGCTAAACGTTACCCCAGTGGCATCTTGAATAACTCTGAAACCTCTGGACGCACTAATTTTCTTTTTTGGGCACAATCAGGCACTAATTATATCTACCTAAGTAGCTAATTTTTATTTAGCTACGACCACGGGATAATAAAACATGCCGCTGGGGTATCGTTACTCCAGCGGAATCTGTTTTTCGTGAATATCTTTGGATCGGCTGGAAGCACTAATTTTTTATTTCGGGCACAATTTTACGAGATGACGCTCTAATTATCTGTCGAGCTGAAATCCTGAAAAGCGCCAACATGCTGCTGGCGTAACGCACTCATCAGCCAATCACAAAGCTGAATTTCATAGTTAAGCACTAGTTAACGGTAAAGTGCGAGTCAGACCCGCATACCTAGGGTTCCTTAATTCGACAGTTTTGGGAACAGTCAAACTGTTTATGATAACTAAAAAAGAATCTGTGAATTGTTCAGTTACTTGGATATGGGTGGCCGGGAAAGATACGTCCAAAAATTTTTTTTGCCTGACTTACATTTAGGGGTATCCGAAAAAACCGAATGTATGTTCCGCAATTTTTAGTAGTTTAGGAGATATGATTATTTTAAATAATTTTTATCATAATTTTCACCTGACATTGGTTTTGATGTTATCTCTTTCTATTTAATATTTGTGAATGTTTTTTCGAGGTTATTTATGACAACTATGTGAGTAACGACCTTGAAAATTATGGTTTACCTAGGTAATTTAGTAGAATGTTTAAAATGAACTACAGAAAATCGCGGAACATACATAGGGGGTAATTCGGATACCCCTTAATGTAAGGAAAACAAAAAAAAAATTGACGTCTCTTTCCCGGCCATCCTGTATATCTGTAATGCTGTACAGTATAATATGAATAAATAAATAATAAATAGTGCCCTATGTCACTAATAAAGTTACAGCTTTGACGCTGCGTTATAATGTTTTTCAATAATACTGTTTTATTACTACTGAGCTCTATAGCTGCTGTCGAGTAACCGGGTTATAGGTCTAAATAGCAATGTTATTTCAGTTCAGTAACTTGTATAATTTAGTGATGTATTTGGCGCGGCGTACAAGAGGTTGGTGATATAGCATGTGACCACGTTACCTTTTGTTTCTAATCACATCACACTAATATTATAAATGCGAAAGGGTGTGTGTGTGTGTATGTTTGTTACTCTTTCACGCTGAAACGGCTGAACGGATTTGGATGAAATTTAGAATGGATATAGCTTATACCCTAACTTAACACATAGGCTACTTTTCATCCCGGAAAAAAGCATGTCGTAAAAAAACGAATAACACGCAGGCGGAGCCGCGGGCAAAAGCTAATTGATCATATATAATATCTTGTTTACTTTTATAGTTCATTCATTATACATATGAGAGCGGGTTAAGAACACTTATAGTTCTACATTTTTGTAGTGGCAAAATACATTTATAATTGAAATATAGTTCTAAACTGTAATAGATTGTCGGTAAGTTCATTACTTTTAGCGCTAATCGGTTTTACGTTAGTTGTATTTGTACCTTTTTATTGCCTGTTGCTTCCGTTGCTAGATGCGTCACGCATGTTGGTAAATTGAACGAAGAATAAATAAGTGAAATTGGTGTTTCTCATAATTCAAAAACTGGAAACGGTTAAAAAAAAGTGGACACTACAGGAGGAAAGTATTGAAACGATGTCAATGAAACTGTCTTGCTACAACTGAATTGCCCAACGAGCCATTTTTATCATGGCTGCCATTAGTGACAAAGCAATCACATATAGCACCAACTAGTGATTTAAAGGTGTCCGATGATAATAATGTTTTTTTTTACAAAACGATGCCATAATTGAGGCGCATTAAAAATTTAGCATAAACAACCTACTAGTTACACACTAAAATTTAAACCGCATGTTCTATCATACGGATCAGCAATTAGTTTCATTGCGGGTCCGTTTAAAACAAAAATAAATCTGTCGCGGTCCGTTTTCTAGATGATAAATAGTTAATGAAATCAGAATACTTTATTATTAAGGATACATCTAATTAAAGAAATACAGTAAGTACGTAATATTAATGCGAAAAATGACATTTTTAACGTTCTGTAGTACCTGAAAGGTAAAAGGAACCTTTACGGTGAGACTTCGTTGTCCGTTCATCCGTCCGTCCGCCCGTATGTCACAGCCTCATAACTTTAGCACTGTTAAAGCACGGACCTGAAAATATATTTCTTAGATCCGTGCGTTAAAGAAAAATAATTGAAATTTTCCACAAAAATAGCATTCACTTGCTTACAAAATATAAAGTAAAAAAAAATTGAAATACAAAAGAGAGGAAAATAAAAAATAATATCCTAAAAATACAATATGGGTATCAAATTGACCCCTGTTCTATATACATACATATACTCACGCCTGTCTCCCAGAAGGGTAGGCAGAGACTACAGATTTCCATCTGCTACGATCCTGACACACCTCTTTTGCTTCTTCCACATCCATCAACCTAGTCATACAGGCTCTTCTATTCCGGGTACTTTTCACTTTGCCCTTTTTCAGTATGTCGCTTATTTGGTCGGCATACGTCCTTCTAGGGCGGCCCGGTCGAGCTTTACCTTCCACTTGTGCAGCATAAATTCCTTTCGTCACTCTACTTTCATTCATCCTCCCTATATGCCCAAACCACCGAAGCATTCCTTTTTCTATTCTAGTCACTACATCTTCTTTCACACCGCAACGATCCCTTATGTCTATATTTTTCACTCTATCATTCAATGTCAAACCACACATACTCCGTAAGGAACGGATTCCACTGCATTCACTGTTCTATTACCTTACAATAATAAAATGTGTTGGAATAGTCAAGCACAAACAACCCAAGTTTTTATATGACAAACTTCAATGGTTCTGCACCGTCAATCGATATAATACAAGAGCTTCCGCTTATCTCGTTATTGTACCCAAACATCAATCGGCTGGATTCAAAGGCAGTTTTCGATACAGGGCGTCAAAAGTATGGATTGATTTGCCTCCTTCCATTAGAGAATGCAAAACAAAGGAAACATTTCGGATCAAATTGAAAGAATATCTATTAGAAAACCAAAAACTAAAGTAAGCCTAATCAAGTAAAAATTTGTTGTTATAAATTCTTATATATTTATTTTTTGTAATTGTTTATTTTTATATATTTTATTAATATACATACTTGCTGCACATTCTAATTCCTAGTGTATCAATTATCAATCAATCCTTAGATATAAGCCACCTAGCATAGGTAAAGTTAAAGTTTTGATTTTAGGTTCAGGGTTCAACAGAATATCAGCGCTGTGACACTTACCGCAGCATTAAGATGAGTTGAATCCCTTTTTATTTACCACCTTTTTTTCTAAATGTTTAAATCCTATTATTTTATACATTCATAATCTTTGTAATTTTAATTGTCTGTGATTTTGTATGTCTGGAGGTACCTATTTAAAATAAATTGCTTTTCTTTCTTTCTATGTAAGTTTATATATTACCGTCTAGAGATAGCGCACGCCATTTTATTTAGGTAATAAAAACACAACACTTACTGTGGTAAACAATACTGTCAAGTTTTTTTGGCAAAGACAGACATATATCTTTTCTTTTTCTCTTTGTTCTATAGTGATGACACTGGTTCAGAGCCAAGTAATGTAATTATGTGATCTCAGGGACTAGTATAACGCTACATACTGATATAGAGACCATTTGATCACTGTTTCATCACAGAGTAGTGGCAAGCTGTGACTGTTTATCACTGTTATAGAAGCTAGTTGTATTTCAATAGAGCTAGTATATCGTTACAATATCACTCATTAGTCATGTAAAGTGCGCCTTTTACTGGGGATATAAACGCTTACAGTATTGATAAGAGCTGATTCCGTACACTATTTAGAGGCGTAAACTGGCTTATAAAACTTATATGTAACACATTTTGCTTCTTGGGATGTATGTATACTTTTAAATAAAACCAAACACATATTGTACAGTAGAATTTTATTTATTTTCGGTAAAAGTGACTGTAAAAAGTTATTGTCTAAGAGTTTCGATCAATCTTCTGTTACCTACAGTTACATGGAGTGGTTAAATTTCAAAATGTCTAGAAACATTTTTGTTTATGATAAAATGATTGAAATGTGTAAATGCTCGAAGCAAATGTTTATACAAATACTGTAAATGTATCGAAATTATTATTTATTAAGTTTATAATACTGTTATTCTCCTTCTTGCTTTCTTTGATTTACGATTCTGTGTTTTTTGTTACATGTTGCAGTCAAACAACATAATTTGGGAAGTGTATATAATAAGCCCGAGATATGAAAAATCTTTAGTTAAGTAACCATTATAAATTTAAAATCTTTAAAAAGACTGCAACTTTTAAATTATTTATCTGTTGAGCATATGGACTGGAGAAATTGTCAAATCTGTAGATTGACCATGGTGGTCATTTATGGCACATGTGCAAAAATATACACTATTACAATATGACCCTTACAAACTTTCAGGTTACTGCTGGCGTAGTTCAAGTTTATACCAAGATGTGGGTTCCGTAGCTTTATTTATTTAAGAAATTACATCATTAAAATAATAATATGTCATAAAATTTGTGTTTGTTTAAACATGTGTATCTGTGCCAAAGTTGAGAAATAGAGATATGACTCCATTGATATCGAGAGAAAGAGAAAAGAGTTTTTTAAAAAGTTCCAAATATTATTTTTTGTCTACAGAACCCAAGATACGATTTTCTTTCTATTTTTATTAGTGTCCATATTGAATGTTTAAAATAACAACTAAAACACTAGACACATAAACGGAGTACCATTTTTCACAATATCGAAATACTGCTTCTACCTACACTAAACATAAAGATCGATGCATCAGTTTACAGAACCTACGATAACGAGTAAAGTACAATATTAATAAAAAACTCGGAAATCGAATAATTTAAATATTAAATGATTCGAAAAGGACAAAAAATCTAAATCACACGTTAAAAGCAGTAAAGAACTATCGATAAATGCTTTGAATTTAGATTTCGCATCCTTTTCGATTTGTCACTTAAAATATTACATAATTATGTATAAATAAGATTTTATTAAATATAATTCGCCGTACATACAAATATTCACAAATCAAATGTAATTACAATTATTTCATTCATTCTCTTATCAATATCATCAGCAACTGCAAAACTTAAATAAAACAACAGTATGTACATTTAACTAAACCTTTACTAAAGACAAAATATTATGATATCTTTATGACTGTTAATGTGGCAGTGCAAGTTTAACTGTATAAATAGCTGCTGATGATATCGACAAAACTACAACAGATACAACACATTCTATCGATAAATCTGAATGCGAGGGAACTCACTAATAAGAGAATGTTTTGCATAAAATACGTCCAGCAATTTTCGAAAAGCTATGTAAAAATACACAAGTATAAAATAAATAGCAGCTACTGTAACACAAACTACTGGACGCACTTTAAAAATTATTATACAAATATTGGCTCACTAAAATACAAGCGTATGATTCCTACAAATCTACATCGGTTGGTGCTAAAGGGAAGAGAATAATTAAAAAATCAACTAAAACGTTAACAAAATACGACTTTCTCTATATGAAAAATAAATAATTTACAAATTAGATACACGTTTTTCAAGTTAACTACTTTCCACGTCGTGGTGTTACCATTGCCACATTATTGACTGAGGCGAGTGGTCTTGCAGATGAAATCAGATACATGATGTCTCATTTGTTTCTCGCATGTTATATCTTTACAGCTCTTTGACTTGAATAAGGGTTTCAAATACAAGACCTCTTACCTAAAAATCTTAATTATACAGTAATAGGAGCATAGCCGTCCGCCGCACTTACCCTACTCATAGCCTAGACCAAAACCAACATGCCTAGATTACTCAGTCCAATAATTTCAGTCATTTTCTTATGAAATTACACCCCGATACTCACCTAAGTACAATAAAAGCCTGCGATTCTTGCTGGTGAATATTCCAGTATTCAATTCCTACTATTTTTACGACAAATAAAACGTATATCTTTGGCGGTGTTTTGAGAGAATTGGAATCATTATAATTTAATTCAAATATTGGTTCAAATAGTAATTTTTTTAAAACGGAAGCTTTACGATCTGTGTGACGATCGCTCTTTAGAAGTAACGGAATCAAACGTGTCTCATATCAGTTCCATTAACAAATCACTTAGCCTTAATTAAATAGAAATCTTAGATGTTTACGAAGAAATAGATTTGGAAGATATAGGGAATGGGAAACACGATGGATTGCGCGTAAGCATTCTTCTGACACGTGACAGAAACGAGGGCAGTTAGAAATGTTTTTGGGAAAATTTTCACTGCATTATTTGAAATATTTATTTTTTTGTTCTGAATGAAACAACTGATTCATTTTCTGCTTTTTGACTACTCCAATCCAGATGATATACAAGCCCTAACTATATGAGTTAATGTTCAAATTAAATTATATAAATTTTACAAAATAGAAACAAAATGCTTATGTTCATTTTAATTCATATATTTTACCAGCAAGAACCGCTTTCCTTCCTCTAATACAGTTCCATTAACCAAGCCTTTTCTTCACTCCATTTCAATAATACATTTCTTTTACAATGAAATAATCTCCTAAATTATTATCATCATGTTTAAGTATCCTTTTCTAGTAGAAGACAATTGGAATCTTGCCAATAACCTAAGTTTTAAAGCGAACTAGGAATATAAAATTGAGATAGATAATTTCAGTTAACTTTGGTAGTATAATAATATCATTAAATTTATTGTTATACGTATTGTCAACTTTTTGTTCGTTAAAACGACTACGAGTTTGAGTATTAAAATTTCTAATTTCTAAATAGCTCCGAATTAATAACTAAACAATAAGTATTCCATTGAAGACACACTTCACAATTACAATAATAATAACAACAACTACAATACATTTACTTGATAAAAGAACGAGCTATTAAAATACCGATGAAATTCAACAAAAACAACCAAGAGAGCTCACACACGACATATTATTCAGAGCTTCCATTCTTCGATCGATTAAAGACCGCTTGGTAAAATGAATCGAAATTTCGAGAAACAAAAAGAACAT
Source organism: Ypsolopha scabrella (assembly GCA_910592155.1). NCBI lineage: Eukaryota > Metazoa > Arthropoda > Insecta > Lepidoptera > Ypsolophidae > Ypsolopha > Ypsolopha scabrella. The sequence goes on from OU342982.1 coordinate 19,235,636, forward strand.
AAGTTCAGGAATGATAGAGAGATTCAGGAATCGCATGGCATAATGGAACCGCATTAGCGGATCAGTGCGACGGCGGCGGCGAGGCCAAAAACCGAGCGGCTCACGCGTGACCGACCGCCTCCCGCGCGGTCGTCGATCGAAAAAAATCCACGTCGGTCGTCGTTGACACCGTGGACTCGTCCCACGTCTCCGTTGTCGTCGTCCCATTCTCATGTTTTCTCCTCGCCTTTGGATGTCTGATCTTCTTTTTCGGGTTCTTGTTCTTCCGCTTCTGCCTTAAGTGTTGCTTTTGCAGTCGTTTTATGCAGTTTCTGTGGAACGGTGGTGGCCGCTTAAGTTTTCCTTTGTGCCGCCGCGCTGGGCATTGTGTTTTCTTGGGACCGTCCCATCGCCTGGTTAAGGTTAATGCGTATGCCGATAAGTTCCCTAAGGGTCTGCCGACTGGGATCTGCATTCGCCTCGGCCGGCCCCGGTTGTCCAAGGCCAGAAAGGTCTTCTTCCCGTTTCGAACCCGCGAGTAGGTGTTATAGTTGTTGGCCTCTAAATGTTCGTCAAACATGCAGTCGTCCGAGAGGTCCTTCTGGAACAAGAGAGAATGGGGATAAGTCATCTATTGAAAACAGTACAAGGCCTTATTGAGTTACAAATCAGTACTGTTATCTTTTTCAGGTTTAAATTGTTAAAACTCGTCCCAAAACTGCTAAGTAGTAATCGGAACGTTGCATCTTATATACGAGTACTAAGTAGAGATTGCTTGAAGTTCGATAAGCCTAAAAACAAATAGGTATATGTATAGTACCCATGTTTATAACTTATTCATTGGATAAGCGGGCAAATATCTTCGTAAATTCTATCACACCGTACAAGTAAATGCAAATAGACCTATTGAGCTAAAGCCCGATATAAATTGATACACACCCCATTTCGTTACTAAATTAGTAGGACCTAACCGTTATCATAACAGTTGGGTGTTCCGAGTTACAAACTTAACAAATTGGCTAGTTTAATGCATGAAATATGTATGGAAGAGTCGCTTAAGGGCGCCATAATGTCATTTAAATCGCTCGGAATACCAACGCCAGCAATTCGAGAACGCTAAATCCAATTCTTGATAGAAACTTATAGGACGTTTGGCGAAAATTTATTACCAACATGATTTACCGAGTTATTTGATGTCGGAAGAAGCTAACAAGCTAACTGTTGATGCAGTTCATGAATATGTATACTTCGATTTAAGCTTACAAGGTCATACTGAAACGCTATTCGCAGAATTCGTTGCATGGTGTAACGCAAATGGCTTTTAGTCTTATACGGATCGAGCAGAGCTGGTACAGTTAGCTTTAGTTGTGAAAGCATACATAACAATGAGGTTGTCAAACGTGAGAACCAGGGAACTCCTCAGTTCCCGAACCTTTTCGGGGGATCTTTCGCACAAAGTATTGTATCTTTCTCAGCAGTGTTCTTTCCGGCCAGTATCGGCTGTCCAATAATGTGCAACCTCATTGCAGGTTTATTAAATAGGCATCCGATACTTGCGCATCGGCAAGCCATAGTCAGGTTGTCTCTACAGCCATAACTCTTTAGCTTAGTAGCAAAATCCCTACCACCCATTGAGAATCCCCTCAGGCTGAGTTAGGCGCGCGACAGTGTTCCCTAAGCATTTAATAATCGAGCGCAGTGATTACTGTAAGTGTAGCCCGCTCGAGCTACAATAGCCTGCGGTGGAAATAGGAAGTTACAAACAAAATTACAAAATGATTTTGTTTTGGAGACCTCATTTGTTCAAAATGGGGAATGCAGTATTGACAACGAAAATGATAGAGACTATTTAGAAAGTGCTAAGAAAATAGGTTATGTTATTTTTGTTCACACGTTATGCAATAATAGCAAAAGGAAAGACAAAGTAAAGCCCGTCAATTGTGAAAGGCTCATATCTGTTAAAACACGTAAATTGGTCCAGTATTTTTCTACGCAAGGAACAAAGAAACGAAAATAACGAGAGTTTCCGTTTATTGTTTTAGCGTCAGAAGCTCCCCCTACACCGAACCCATAACTCTCGTCCAGAATAGTCTCAAGCCCGGAGGCGCATCAGATCCTGCACTCTGACAAATGTAATGGTATGATATTGATTGTAAATGCTCGCAGAAATGTCCTACAAGGAAACATTCTATAAACATCACGCAAGGCAGTGTTATTGCCGTTGTTTACGATTGGGGAAGTATACACTTGAGGCAGGCAGTTTAGTGCACGTTTCTTTAAATAATAATTATTTTTATTTTTCGATGTATGTATATAGGTAGAGTACACTGTTGTTTCGATACTTTTATTAAAAATATATTTATATAAAAATAAAATTAACCTAATCTATCTAAATAAAAAAAATATATAATTTAAAATAAATAAATTAACTATACTAAATGTGTGTATAATATATATACAAATTAAAAATAAATTAAATTAAATAAAAAAATTGTTTAAGTTGTTCGCCGTTGGGGAGCGTACCCAAGAGGCTGGCAGCGCTACCTCGTTGGATCGCCAGACTAATCCTCTGGCCGAGGTAGGCTCCAGGCTCCAGCCCTTGGGTCACCAGAGGTTTCGACCAGGCGCGACGACAGTTCTCGGAAGATATTTATAATTTACATAATATTACAAATATGGTAAATCACAAATTAGGAATGTATTCTAAGAGTGATATACTATATCTATGAAATAAAGAAACAGAACTAAAAATAGGAACTAATTAATATCTACCACCTTCTTCTGGTAAATAGCTAAACAGCTTTAGATAGTTGAATCCTATACCATCTGTTAAACACTTCATTAAGTTAAGAGCCCCAACTTGTAGCAGTATTGCCGACCGCAGGTGTCATCCCGGAAACCAACAATTATGCACCCACGACTTTATCCTCACACCCTCACCGTAGCCACGAAACTTGTTCCGCATATTATGGCAAATTGATCCTTATGAGAACGAGATAAGCTGAGATTCTTGTGCAGGCACCAACTTTATCTTATCACGGAACTATTAGGCGTTATACCCTATAATAGCTACAGGGATCCTGTTTGGAGAAACTGGAGTGTCACGAGATAAGCGGTAAGGATTCGTTAATACCGATCGAGGTTTTCGATAACTTGATTGATGATTTCGATAAAAGGAGAGAAACTTTAAAAAAATCGCCAGTTAGATGGTCAACGCATCAAAAATATTCAAGAAGTTTAACAATAAAATAAACAATTTTTTTCCCATAAAGTTGAACCAGTAAGTTGAACTTTTAAGTATTAGTAAAGAGCGGAACCATCTGTTTCCAACAATTTTAACAGGCTATAAATCCGTAAATTGAAAGGTAAATTTATTGAAATATTTGTTTGAAATTTGTAAAACCAATTACTTGAACATAAATTTCTTGGCACCTAATCATTCGAGGTTCGATGCATTAATCAAACTAGAACTCAAATCAGTTAGCAGGGAAACCGTACTTTCTAACAAGAATCTTAGGATATTCTAATTTGCAATACACGCAACGTAACTCCTTTATCGCTATGCATTTTCTATCATCCGACATTGCAAACCTAACCAACCTCTAGGTCACGCTCGTCAGGCATTTTATCGATATCGATAAACATCGATACCAGGCTGCTCTAGTCGGTATTATGGGTTATCGCTGCCGATCTTTATGGGCTCAAAACAATTGATAGGAGATCTTTAGTTTTGTTTGTTGCTATTAAAAGATTCAATATGATGAAATTAAATTTCAGAATATTTTTCTACTTATTTATATATATAAGGTCCTACAATTCAAAGTGAAAAAAAATTAACAGATGATAGAGTATCCCTAATAGAGAACATTCCACCGAAAAAAAATTTTTTGCTCGAACTTTTTTTTTCACCTTTCCATAAAAATTGAATCAGCTGATTGAACCACTTTGTACTGAGAAGTGAAAAAATTATTTAAGCAAACAATTTTTTCTTCCTCTGGAATTTGATCAGTTAACGATACATGATCTATCCTAGAATTATTTTCCCTTATTATTGTAGGACCTTATATAAATATTTAGAAAAATATATAATAAAATAAAATTATAATAATATAATAAAATCCATCGCCATCGCAGAACGAAAGAGATAAACATGAAAAGTGTGCATCCGAGTAGTGTGGTGAATCAAGCAAAGGTTTGAAATTGCTGTTTTTTTAGTAAATAATATCTAATATAAAATCACACGAGAGCGTTTAAAAATAAACTAATTTTTATGTTTTAGATAATGGGTTTATATTATGCTTACAACAGTCATTATTGTTGTTTTTACTTTACCAGACGGTCTACTGTTTTGAACAGAAAAAATAGCCTTCATTTTTCTCTATCACATTTCGTACTCTGCTCTGCTATCGTCTTGGAAAAGGTCTCTTATTACGTGTTTTTGTAGTATGTTAGTTTTACTGTTTTAAAATCACGTCTTTTACTACCTAATGCTAATATGTTGCCTCAACTAAAATATCTTTTATCATCCCAAAACAGCTCTACAACGTCTATTTCCTATGTATGTAAGTAAAATAAAATATAAATAACTAATATTATATCATAGCGGTATAGAAAAGCAGTACAAAAGTAAATCTGGAAGTGAGGAGCTCTTTATAGTAAATTGTTAAGTAAGAATACTGCTTTGGGCACTAAATTTGCTGGCTACCAGTGTTATTTATTCCGTAATAAATATGTCAATTACGGTGGTCTAGTTGAGAGAGACTGATTTATTGGGTTTAGAATTTAGATATTAAAAACAAGGCTCATAGGGATCTCGGAGGAATCTCCGTATGCTTCAATTATGGGTGAAAAGTTAAAATACATTGTGTGTGCATATGTCGCCGTTTGGTGTCATAAACTGCTTTTTAACGAAATGGCGTAAAGACAAATTATGCGATCATTCGAAATAATTCAGATTAAAACAATTACGAAAGTCTATCAAGAAAAAAAGTCAAGAATAGGTGAGATAACGAGCGAAGCGAAAAGCAGCAAGGACACTATTTTAAGGGTTCCGTAGTCCGACAAGGAACCCTTATAGTTTCGCCATGTCCGTCTGTCCGTCTGTCCGCGGCTTAGCGCAGAGACTATTAGTACTAGAAAGCTGTAATTTGGCATGGATATAAATATTAATCACGCCGACAATATAGTAAAATAAAATGTGCAAAAAAAATTTTTTTTAGGGTACCTCTCATACAAGTAAACTGGGGATGAATTTTTTTTTTCTCGTCTATCCCATTGTGTGGGGTATCGTTGGATAGGCCGTTTAAAAACATTGTGGGTGTGTAAAAACCATTTTTCGATTTAGGGATTCGTTGGTGAAATATTAAGCTTTAAAGTGAAAATTTTAGTTAGAGTGGAGCGCCCCCCCCCCCCCCCCCTCTGCCAGCTAAACGGTTGTTTATAGAAATGTGAAAAAATTCACAAAAGTAGTATATATAATGAATTTAAAAGGAAAACTATCACAGCTAAGTAGGCTTTACAGGTTTACGAGTACAGGTCGCGCCAAACTTTTGTTCCCCTATAATGTATGGGACCAGAAGTTTGGCGCGGTATGTATTAGTAGACCAACTTATATGTACCGGGCGACTACGGAACCCTACATTGCGCGTGGCCCGACACGCACTTGCCCGGTTTTTAAACTATGGCAAGGAGCTTGTCAGGTCTACATCTATACAACAGGAAATTTAAGTCATTTTGTTAACGAAAACCAGTGATAGTACTCGTCCATATGAACAACTTTTACTATGAAGCACGCCCTGAAATCGTGAAAAAAAAATTAGCTGTTTCATACATTTGGGTCGAGTAGGTATTTAACTTTTCTATGGAACAGCTGATATTTTTTTCACGATTTCAGGGTTGGCTCCATAGTAAAAGTTATTCATATGGACGAGTACCTGTTTTTCGTTTCGTTTTCGTTACCAAAATGACTTAAATTTCACGTTGTAAACATTTGGGAAATGACCGCCCCTAGTTTTTTTTTAACGGATAATGATTTCGTTTCATTATTTTTTTCGAAAAAGCGCGCTTTTTTCCTAAATACAGTTTTCGCCACCATACGACGACGACGACACGTCGATGAAAATTGCGCACTCCCAAACCCCTGACAAGTAATAAGAGCGTAAAGTGGGACAACGGACCTTTCCATGATACTACATCATTGTTATACTTAAAACTTGTTTGCCTTTTATTTATTTTTTCCCCGCCAAAGTGACACATTGAGCTGTGTGATTCCAAATCGGTCATTTCTGAGAAATTCGATTCAACAGATCCTTGTGATGTGATCGAATCGCGTCAATTCTTAGCATTTTGTTGTGACTTCGTCAACCTTCCTGAAAATGTAGAACAGATTTAGAATTCTTAAAATTTTTGTTTTTCCCTCCGACGCGACGTCTGTGAATCTAGTGTTAATTTATGCAGGCGCGGCGCCTTCTCTCAAAACGTCGATAAAGGCCGTAATTGGCAGAAAAATAAGGAAATTAGAACTTGATTATAATGGCATTTATGAGTTTATGAGTATCAAATAAATATTATAATAAGTGCTTATAGCGTACTGATAAATAGGTTGTTAATTATAGGTTCGCTGTGAGATAATGTTTTATCGATCCGCCGGATCGTTTGTTAAAATATCCGCGAAGTTTGCATTATTCATGAAGTTTCATATTCAAGTAGCAGAAATGCTGTTGTGTTTGGTATAATATTTTCTTTTTTTCTTCTATTTGTTTGAAAGGTAATCTAGCTTGCCGCCTTTTATCACCCAGACTAGGTTTTTTGTGACCGAAATTTAAGTAGGCAGAGTCGAGACAAAATTACGACTTCGTAAAAAACATTGTTTAGAGGATATCTGATGATATTAAGTGTTTTTATATTCTTTGGAAACAATGGGATAGTGTCAAATAAAAGGAAATGAAGAGATAAAAGTTTTACGACCCGATATGTTGCGATAATCGACTCTCGTGTTTTACGTTTACAGCTTTTGTAAAAATTGTAAGCCTTTTTTTAGCCATGTTTTTGTACTTTCGGTAGTCTATGTTTAATAATATTATTTTGATTTTTAACACTGTGGTTTATAATCATGTATTGAATCGTTACCTAACATACTTATTTCAAATGAAATTGTGACCTGAGACTGATCATTAAACAATAATAAATATATTTCTTATTGTAATCTCATAATCTTCACTTCGGCGGTAATGCGGGTTCTTTTATTCAAAAAATTCTTTTAAACCTCGTAAAAATGTAATAAAATGTTAGATAGATTTCTTACATAAAGCCACAGATAATAGTTAAATGTCAAGATGGTTCGATTCGGTACCGACTTTTATGTGTGATATTACGATTTTTACCCATGACGGAACGTAGCAGGTAAATGCATTTGTTAAGAGGCTGTGTGTTTGTTTGTGTACTCAGTTGTTATCACGTAACTTTAGAACATAAACTTATCGTGCTTTATAACGACTTATTGGTTAGGCATTATATTTATTTATGGTCTATTCACTTTATTTATCAACATATTTATTAATTGCATTATGTATAATAATATTCTTATTCCAATAAGAATAAGTCTTTATTTTATGCATATGTATATTACATATACATTTATTAGCCCAACTTAAGCCCAGTTTTTTTTTAAATATATTTCCCGTATTATATTGACTTAATCATGTAATATTATTTTTATAAAGATTAGATTGGACGTGTAAAACGTATACTTTATGTATCTATTTTACAAATAAACATTTTGAAACTTTGAATCTGATTCCTAACGTGCGATAAGTGTATTTATGTACCTACCTACATTGCAAAAATAAAGTATTCATTTCATTTAATTTCTGAAACAATTTTATATATATTTTTTTGCAAATGGTTGCTGTGGTCTCACGGATTGTTTATGACAATGTAGTATCTTTCCTGGTCGAAAGGGGGCGAAGTAGTAAAATAATATTTATAGCCTTTGCCCGCGGTTTCGCCCGCGTTTCTTAAGTATTTGCCCCATTGACCAGGGTCACTACGGTAATAATAAAAAAACCGCATCCTAATCCGTTTAGTGGTTCTCGAGTTAAAAGCGTTTATTCAATCTTTGCCCCGTTTCCGGCTTGGGCGTTATGTTATGAACACCCCTTATAGCCTATGAGTATGTGTGGACCAGGGTCACTACGATAATAATAAAAAACCGCATCCAAATCCGTTGAGTGGTACTTAAGTTAAAACGGAACATACATACAGACAGACAGACAAAAAGACAGACTGACAGACAGACAAAAATCGCAAAAATGGTAGATTTCGCTTTAGAATAACCCATTTCAAATAACCCGTCTTATTTAAACTTTCACGAAAATATTGAATGTACAGACACGCTTTTTTACTACTTTATTATTAGTATATAGATATGTCTTTGACTATGTTCGTAGCAGTATGAGATAGAGACCATATTCTTAAGTTTTGGAATTCCTGTAGGGTAAGCATAGATGGTGGAGCTGATGTCGGGCTCGACTGTTGAGGTACCACCACCTTACTCGCTAATCCCCCCGAAGTTATTTGGAGGAGTGTAAGAGCACATCTCTCAAACAGGCACAACCAGGTGGCCCATCATTGCCTGAGACCGATTGATTACGGTATATCCACCCCTCGTTGCCGGGCCTTATATCTCTATCTTCTCTTCTCTATCTAATAGAGAAGATATATGTAGTTATGTAGTCTCATCGTCGGGGTTTCAATCATCCACTGGTAAATGTTTTTTTTAGGAGACCTCTCAAGTTTAAGTTTATTTGTTCGGTATTGATGAGTATTTTTGTAGAACATGGTGACCAGGATCTAATGACGGGACTGTGGGAAGTGGGTACGGGATCTCTTCAACGGATAACAGCAGACCCATCGAGTTTGGGCTTATTTTATTGGTCTTTATTAGCACTTTGGTAAAACATGGTGACCAGGGTCTGATGATGGGACTGGAAGGTAGGTACTGGATCTCCAAAACGGACAACAGCAGACACTTCGAGTTTGGACTTATTCGATTGGTATTTATTAGCACTTTGGTAAAACATGGTGACCAGGGTCTGGTGATGGGACTGGAAGGTGGGTATGGGTTTTCCTCAACGGACAACAGCAGACCCTTCAAGGTTGGGCTTATTTGATTGGTTTTTATTAGCACTTTGGTAAAACATGGTGACCGTTGCATATTGTCGTTCAAAAAATCATATTCTTTTGTTTTCCTTATTTCCACGAAAATCTCTTTGACGCGGGCGGAGCCGCGGGCAAAAGCTAGTTATGTATAAGCAGACTGGTGACGGGGAGCGGCGTCACTGGTGCGAGGGTTTCGATACTGCGAACCGCGCTCACCAACCCGCCTGCCCGGCGTGACTGAATAGAAGGCATTTCTTCCAGGGGGACCGTCAAAAGTGGCGAAATCTTGGAAAGACCTATGTCTAGCAGTGGACGAGACAGGCTGATGAATGGATGGATGGAAGCAAAGAAGCGTATTTGAATCTGTTTTTACCTCCAATGCCACAAAATCAAGGTTCTGTCTGGGGACGATTGTTATTTGAAGCTTTTTAAGGAATACAGGCGAGGGCGGTTTTCGAATTTTTATTTTATTTTTATTACGATTCACAAGTGTGGCGACAAGTTACATATTTAAAGTCTCCTAGTTTTTTTTTGGTTTTATTGTGCGTATACTCGTAGACTGTAAAAACATTAGTACTAGTCAAATATGCCATTTATTTTAAAGTATTTTCTTTTTATCAATATCGATGAATAAAACCTACTCAATCTAATAAAATCATCATTACATATCTCCAACGAATCTTAGATCCATAAATAATGCGGCATATTAAAACATAAAATAGGGTAAACAATCGTAAATAAAAATTACAACAAAAACACACAAAGAGATCGTTAATTCTGGTATAAATTATGTCTATTTTGGGGGCTCTTTTACACTTTTTTCTTGTGATGGCAACAAACAGGCGGCTCGTGGCGCGACATAACCCTTTTGTCCGAATTTTTAAATTCGGAATGCTTGTTTTTTCAAGCGATTTGTTTTTATTCTGTTTCTTTTGCTGCTGGCCAGTTGGTTTATATGTAAACTAAATTGTACAGGAGGAGATAGATAAAAAAGTTACAGTGCGAAAATTAAATAAACATGAGCGAGGGCGCTGGTACAACGCGACGAACTGTCAAAATGTGACGTTTCATTTAAAAAAAAACGGTGGCATTAGGCATTACTGTTATTGGCCACGTTCATTTAGACCCTTGTCACACTGTACTCACGTTCCTACAGTAATTTTCGTCGTCTATTCACTTTTAAAATTAGTTATGTATCATCCCCGAATAGTACTATCAACTTACAAATAAATCAAACTTTTGATTTTGACCGTTTCTTATTTTGGAACTTTCCTTTCGAACAAATAACCATGGTAAACGCCGTGGTAGAAAGCCTAAAGGTATTTAGATCAATAAGAAAATTACAATTACGAATAATGAAATATTGAGTGAATAAAAATAACAAAGAAAAGTGTAAAGGTGATTACGAAAAATTGTTTGCAGTCTGTAAGATCCTCCCTGTTCACTGTAAAGTCAAATATTTAATTGCTTTAGATTCATATTACACTTCAGATTATAAAACCCCAGTAGCACGCCACCATTACACTAGATCTGTTGTGAAAGGTAAATTGTCACAACCCTCAGCAACAAACAGGCACGTATCCAGACTTAAGTTATTCGGGGGAGAGTAAGAGGACAGCTCTCAGGCAAAAAACCAGGCGGCCCACCATTGTCTGGGACCGATGGATGGCGGTACATCCATCCCCAATTGCCGGGCCTTATATATCAGACTGGTGACGGGCAGCGGCGTCTCTGTTGCAAGGGTTTCGGCACCGCGCTCACCAACCCGCCTGCCCAGCGTGTGTGAGTATGGACATTTCTTCTAGGAGGACCGCCAAGAGTGGCGAAATCCTGGAAAGGCCTATGTCCAGCAGTGGACGAAACAGGCTGATGGATGGATGGACGATGAATAAACATTCCCGGTCCCGTGTATGTCACGTCAAATTTCGGGGAGGGGGGATAAATCCCACCTGTCCCCCCCTTGGATACGTGCTTTGCAACAAATTATTATAGACAAAGAAGTAGAGAGTATTTAACTCCGAGGTTACGTAACATCTATCCTCTCTCTTATTAGATGTAGGCAAATTAAAGATACGTACCCTGAAGCCAAATATAAAAGTATATTGTTAAAATTAAAATAATAAATTATGAGTTAGACATAAAATTTGATTGTTAAGATTTTGCTGGGTTAGATAAAATTTAAAAAATGTACTTAAAATGCTTTGCAGTTTGGCGAACTGTGTTGAACTTTTTAAATGTAACATTATAGAAATAATCTAAATGAAAATAAAAAAAACAAATTTACTGATTGGTCAACGAACTAGAAATCCGGTAGAAAAATAAAGTAAAACATAGGTGACAACAAAAAAAAGTCAATATCTCGGATCACTCCATGGTGGTCGCTTAAGCGTGTGATTGCAATAATTTAATCGCATTATACGGGTTTTAATGAAGAGATTTTGTCACTAACAGCAGGAAACTTTAATAAGTAAACTAGTTTGAATAATCCTGGTTAAATGATTGGATGGGTTCCCACATATTACCGTTATGTATCGAGATAAGTAAAGGTGTCGTTACACTACACTGTCCTTATAAGATAAAAGGAAACATATCTTTACAAAACAAAAATTTAGAACCAAATACAGTGTTTTGTTAAAAATATACAATTAAAAACTAACTCCATCCATCCATCCATGGACGTCCACTGCTGGATATGGATGCCTTTTCAAGATTTTGCTACTCTTTGTGATCTTCCTGGAAGAAATGCTCTCACCAACGCTCTGGGCAGGCGGGTTGGTGAGCGAGCGCGGTGCCGAAACCCTTCGCAACAAAATAATAAATAATCTACACTAATACGAGTATGTAATAAAGCATTGATAAAGGGTTGGTAAATGAGAGTAAAATTATCACTAAGCCAAAAACCTTCAATACAGTTTTTGTTTGAAAGACACTTCCACCGCGTGCGAAGCTGCGGGAAAAAGCTAGTACCATTTTACTATAAATAGTGACTAAATTGTGTAAAAGGTATCTTAAAAGTTAGGCCTGAAAAAAATAAATTATCGGGAGGTTTCTCGTTTCTTATAACAACTTGCGAATAGACCCCGGTTATTATTATTTTTCAAGAACTATGAATCGAACCGGATTCTAATCCTGTAGTCTAAGCATGACGGTTACGTTTAGTTTGAACGTAACGCGGTTTTGTATGGAATTCTGATAAGTTCCGCTACTGACCGCTAGGGGCGGTTATCAGATTTCAAAGCCTACCGGTTCAGAGCTCCTCATATCCAGAATCACTTTTATTCTACGTTTCTATATCGCAATGACATTATGTAAATAATGGTATTTTGTACAACTGTAACATAATGAGGGCCATTAGGACACGAGTGCTTGTTTATGAAACAAGGCGAAGCTGACTTTCATAATAAACTGCACATGTGTCTCAGTGGATCGTAAAAATACCATTTTCTTTCATTGACCATCTTTTCAACAATTACATGAAAAATTTTAAGGAAAGCGCGGGATTCTGTTTTTTTCTGTCGTTTTAGGAAAGGATCTTAGCTTCTCAGTAATTTACGAACTAACCCTTATTGATGGTGTTCTGTGTGTGCATTGGAGGCTGCATGACAGAGATACTCTTTGCCTAGTCCAAAGCAAAAGAAGATACTAGTCGCTCTAATATAAGCGGTGTAACAATAAAGTTATCCCGTTACAAACCGTGCAATAATTACTTTTTCTTAATTTTACCTTCAAGTTAAACAATAGTTTTAGAAAATAACCACTAAAACGAATTCCTTGTGGACGAGAAGTTATTCGAAATATTCAATGTTTTCTTAAGCAAAGGGTGCGTTCCAAAATGTGGCGAGGTATTTATTAAAATTCAACCCTTTCGGGGAATTCTTCGCATACCTCAACTAATAGACGAGTGGTACAAAGAGGGGTTGAAGTCAATGACACAGTTAGAATTGTAAAAGTAAGAGAGAACGGAAAATTTTACTTTATATGGGTAGTTACAGAGAAACGGTCCAATAGTTTTGCTTTAATTAAAAATATGTTATTTATTTCTGGCCATGTTACTTTTATATGATACTGGCCTTTGCCTACGGCTCCGCCCGCTTTTATTTAATCTCTACCCCGTTTTCGGCTTGGGCGTTATTTTATCAACACCCCTTAAAGCCTATATGTTGACCAGAGTTATAACGATAATAATAAAGGAAACCGCATCAAAATCCGTTGAGTAGTTCTAGATTTAAAACTCAATTAGACCCTTTGGATATATGGAGTTTAATAGATCGTAGGTGTCAAGTTAGTTTGGTAATTTATAACTCCTCGTGGAATACGTTTGTGTCAAACTAAACGGTATCTACGAAACCCTCAGGGCACGAGGCTTACCCGGACTTGGCCAAAAGCTTATCGAAAAATGTTCATGGAAATGTAAAATGTATTGGAATTTCGACCGTTTTACAAATGACTTATATATAAGGTGACTTTAATTTATGCAGCCAAACTCATACTGGAGGCTTGGTAAGTGATCAGTAACACGGATCTATAACACTTTCTGCTATTTTCGCAAAATCAAATCTCGACGTCCCATAGTAATTGACTTGGGACTGGGCTTGCTTTTGTATGGAACATGAAAAGAATAATTTACGAATTTCACAAAATGGGTCATCGAACCTTGTTACTGAGCACTTACCGAGCCTTCAGTAAGAATTTGGCTGCATAAATTAAAGTCACCTTATATAGGAGTGATACTACCTACTGTTATTTAATCATAGCCTTAGCGATTGTCGTGTAAGTATAGAAAAAAGAGAAAGAAAACGCGCGTACAAGTACTGTACCTTGCTTAAAAATATATTTCCACATTGTTTCATATAATACTAGCTTTTGCCCGTGGCTCCGCCCACGTGTTATTCGGTTTAAGGACATGCTTTTTTCCGGGATAAAAAGTAGCCTATGTGTTAAGTTAGGGTATAAGCTATATCCATTCTAAATTTAATCCAAATCCGTCCAGCCGTTTGAGCGTGAAAGAGTAACAAACATACACACACACACACAAACTTTCGCATTTATAATAGATATATTAGTGTGATGTAGGAGTATTTTGTGTGTTCGCAAATAACATTATATTGTTCTACCAATGGATTCAAGATTCAAAGCTTCATACCATTGGGCCTAGTATCACATTCAAATTCCACCCACAACATCAAAGGCATTATAAAACAGGACCATCCATCCAAAACAATTTGCCCCATATCTTTGGGAGCCTCGGCCACACATCTTTCTTCCTATGACAAATCGACTAGCACACGCCTCTCTAATGAATCGAGAACTTCCTGATTAATGATGTCACTTCGCCCTTATCAAAGCTCTTGTAAGTGTAGCGCCTACTTAATGGGATCACTACGATACAAAACTATATGTCCAGAAAACCAAGACCTGTAGAACTATGAATATTACTCTACGAAAAAGATCTTTGTTAAAAGGTTTGTAATTCTGAGTGCATATTCTAGCCACGATTAGCAGGTGCTACGTTCGATTTTGGAATCGGGTCAATTTTTCAAATCCCGTTCTCTTTTCAAATTGATGAGCTTTAGTTCGAAGTTCGAAATTCTTGGCGACAGACTGACGGTTGTAGTGTGGGGATAAAACCGTAATCAATCGAGAAAAATAACGCTGATGCCACATTACCTGTTCCATTTTTGAAAACAAACAACAACAAGCCAGAAAAACAAAAACAAAGTCATTAGGTAGCGCACGAATTGAGTTATTGACAATCGAACGCACCCCGTACGCTGACAAAATTATTAAAAACGATGGACCAGAATACTTTGATTCCTATTTCCTTGCAGGAAAGATAGTTTTCGATAGTACAGATTACTTTGTTTTGTCAAACGAAATAGAGGGGTGCAAGCAAACTGCAGATGAAAATCCCTTGACGAAGACAAACGACGTGCTAAATGGAGTTAAGAGCTTTGGATGGTTGAGTGAGATATCACTTATGGCGGGAACCCGGAACGGCATGTAAAGGTTCCGGAATTTAGGGGTTCAGTACGTAATTGTTTTAGATTTGACTGCCGTTTGCTGACTCGTATAATTAGAAATATAGGCTCTTTTTTCGAAGGCATGTGCAAATATACATTTTTACTTTAGTTATGGAGGTAGTAGGTATGTAGCATAAATGTTATTTTGATGGTTAACACAAGTGTTGAAAGTATCTATCAATTTATTTTTATCATTTTATTTATTTATCCTTCATCCGGTCCAAGCTAGGGGTAGCGATGGTTATCGTGATTGGGTTTTGTTTTTATTACCATCATAATTTGTTTTCTTTGGTCACCCACTATTCCATGTTCTGATTTTTTTGGTGACCGCGACAAACGGAGGATTAACCTTATTACTTTTTAGGGTCCTATAAAGAAAAATAATACTTATTCTTCTTTATAGTCCTCTAGTCGGTCGGTTTATTCTTCTTTTAGTACGGTCGAAATGGGCGCTATGTAAAAAATATTCGGATGCTTTGTTTCTGTGTATTTCATGAAGTAAACAGAAAATTGTAATTAATTTTTGGTATATGCATTTTGACTATATAATCTAGGGTTTTGAGTTTGGAAAATATGTTTGGACATATTTTCCTCGATAGAAATAATTAATGAAATGAGGTTTTCAAACACACTTTTTCTCCTCGTTTGACGGATAGGGATCATGTACAGAACTCAAACATATTTTATTAGATGGGTTTTAACAATATCTAGATATTTGATTTTGGAAATTTAGCTAGGTATTTTAGTTTTTCTTATAAAATTAAAAAACTTACTTTTTTCTCTTTTGCGCTGAATCTGCCTCTCTCGCACTGCGCGTTTTTTCGCTTGGAGTGAGAGTGACAAAAATAAATTATGTAGCCCCTTAAACGTCAAATACTCAAACTTTATTTAGAGTACCCAACCCAACGATAGATAGGTACTCAATGAATTTAGAAAGTTAATATTTTTATTATTTTACAACAAATGTTATTTCATCATCCGAGTCGCACGCGCATTCAGAGGATAACTATCTATCACAACACGAGATTGATCGATAGATCGCGTTAAATAGATCACCCGATAATATCCTATTATTAGCCCATTTTAAAAGACCTATTTAAGTTCTTCAAAGCGTCCGGATAACCGCCAACGCGCGGAGAAAAAAACTATTGTTCGTAATTCGTAAGGTATTTTTTCGTGCTCTGATCTCTATTGTTAATTGAAATGTTTGACAACCGATCTATTTCAATTTGGAAGTCGATGCTTTTGTGATTCAAGTTGTCATAATTCTGTGGGTTCGAATAATCTTGACGAGTCGTTATGGTTTTGTACGATAGTGTGGGTGGACAACGTTTTTGTTTATAGTTCATAAATATCAAAAGGGAATACCATAATCGATTGACGGCTGTCGATTATCATATCGTCGAATTTGGTAATCAGATAGATTCCTGTATAACGCAGAAGAATCTTAATTAATCTTTACTATTCAACTTCTTTGCCTTGCTTCAACTATTATAGTTATGGATGAAAACCAGTACTGTGTAGAGAACAGCAGATACTGGAGATCTGTAGCGCTCAGTAGATACTGTTGTTCTGAGTCAGCTCCTTTTTGTTACGATGCCAACAATAGCATGTTTTTTTTAAATTTTAGATTGTTTTTCAACAAGTAAATTGAATATTCTGATTATGTATAGATAAGTAATTATTACGTGGTATATAAATATTTTTATGTAAGTTATATTTAAAGTTCTCAATCATGTGTGGCAATTTGTTATAAATCAGTTGACACTTTGATTTTGTTTATGTTTTTATACCGAAATCCATCGCTTTTGAATACTCTAAATATTATTAGAGATTTTCAAATTCTTGTCTTAAAGTTTGTTTCTAATTGATCTTTTCTAGTTTGTAATGCACTCTAATAATATTTTTCCTGATTTGGGATTTTTTACCCAATAGACGATTTCGGGAGTCCCCTTGCAATCGTCAGTCGTCAAGTTTTCTGATCTTATTAGCCTGGTGGGACCAACGGGATCATCAGACCTTTTTTACCCTGCACCTCTAAAGTAACACTACTGGACCCGGCAGTCAGAGAGAGAGAGAGAAGCGACTTACATGAGCGTATTGGAATCCGCAGGCATCCATACAGAGGTAGAGGCAGGTGGAGACCCCCTGGATCGTCAGGAGGCCGACCTTGAATGTCGCACGCTGAAGTATCGCTGCAACAAGGAGAGAGGTTCGTTAGTGATAGAGTATCACTGCAACTAGGAGAGGTCCGCGGCTGATAAAGGCTCTAGTGTTGAGTCGAAACTGTCGGCAGTTTTGGTTGTTATGAGAGTTACGAAGTTTAAAAGAAGAAGGATTGATAAAATGTAATAATATACAGTGAATGACTACTACTACTTTAGGTGGTAGAGCTGATGCCGGGCTCGACTGTGGAGGTACCACCATCTTACTCGCAAATCCTCCCGAAGTTATTCGGGGGAGAGTAAGAGAACAGCTCTAAGGCAAAACCAGACGGCCCACCATTGCCTGGGACCGATGGATGGCGGTTTATCCATCCCCAGTTGCCGGGCCTTATATAAAATAGACTGGTGATGGGCAGCGGCGTCACTGGAGCAAGGGTTTCGGCACCGCGCTCACCAACCCGCCTGCCCAGCGTGTGTGAGTATGGGCATTTCTTCCAGTAGGACCGCCAAGAGTGGCGAAATCCTGGAAAGGCCTATGTCCAGCAGTGGTCGAAACAGGCTGATGGATGGATGGATGGAATGACTACACTGATCCTTGTCAGTTGACATTAATCGTGAGTAATGATAAAAAGCATGTGTCAAAAATATATACTTAATGCAGGATTTACATATTTTTTCAATATTTAGTTTTTTTTTAGAAGAATATTTTCAATTTTTTTTCAAGTACGGTTTTCATAATTCTTAGAGCTTTACTCGCTTAAATTTACTGTTCTGGGTTTTTGCCTACCTATTTCTGGACAATTGGCTGATCTTTTGAAAAAGGTATTGTATAAAAAGTAATGCCAAGTTTAAGGCCGAGCCAGCCACAAGCTCTGTTCGCTAATCACCGGAGACCAAATACAGAAGTAAACGTAATATTACGCGTCTTTTGAACCACCACCAAATAAGTCGCGACTCGCACACCATTCAAGACTATTTTGTTAAATATGTGACTGTAGAGAAGGTAAAGAAACTTAATAATATAATAATATACCGTCACGACATGAATCACCGAGAGGGTATCAGGGGTGTTCCGGGTGTGAACTGTGAAATGCAAGTCACAGTCCACACTCGGCACACCCGCGTTTTACCAACGATTATAATTTTATATAATTTTTAAATTACAATATATGAAGAAACTTATTATCAATTTAGCCTTTGCCTGCGATGTCGCCGCACTGAACACCGATTTAAACTAAAATACATACTATCAGTTTTTTTTTCGAAATCGTAGTCACGTTAAACTTTAGGTCTGGTGACCATAACTTGATGATTTAAATTATTACACAAAGGACACTAAGCTACACATCAGTATAGCGAGTTGTGTTGAGACCTTGATCACTCAGTTGGTAGAGCAATCGCCTAATAAGCGATATACCGTAGCAGAAGCAAAATGCTTTGGTCTCGTTGCGTCAAATATCTGCTACGCAATCGTGGCACACGCAAAATGCTACGGTCTTCCTGTGAAAATATCCGCTTCTCACCCATATTATCACATACAAAATGCTACGGTTTTCTTATGTAAACTAAAATGCTACGGTCATACTGTGTAAAATTATTAAGTACGCTACGCATAAAATGCTTTGGTTTTCAGTCTCCTTGCCTCAATATCTGCTACGCAACCGTAGCACACGCAAAATATCTGCTATGTAACCTAATCGCTTTCAAAATAAGTTCTACCAAATGCTACGGACTTCCGGCGTCATCAAGCTACGCATTCGTAGCACACACAAAATATCTGCTATGTAACCTAATCGCTTTCAAAATAAGTTCTACCAAATGCTACGGACTTCCGGCGTCAACAAGCTACGCATTCGTAGCACACACAAAATGCTGCTACGGTTTTCCTGGGACTTAGTAATAAGAATTTTTAATGTTTATTTAATATACGTAATTTTCGAGATAAGCTTAGTTAGACCTTTTATTTGTACTGTCACTTCTCTATGTTACGAAGTCGCACGCGCAATACTTTTCAACAAAGAAAGAGAACATTCTCTTCTAATTCACAATCCGCCTCTAAAACGTTAAAAGCATGTAATTTACATGACTATAACAAGGCATTTCTAATTACAAGTAGCGAAAACACTGTAAAGGAAATATACAACCTAATGTAACAAAGTTGGCACGTTACTATGAAATATAAATGGTGTAATCATTTTATCGTTCCGAATGGGTAGTAACGTTATACAGGGGAAGTCTGTATTTGTTGCTTCATTTCAGTTAAACTAGAAAAGTTGTTCAATATAATCAATATATTGTAAGGGGGCCGTTCAAGTATTACGTAAGCAGATTTATTACAATTATTTACCCCCATCCCCCTTGTCAGCAAAAGTAAGCAAAGCTCTTACCCCCTCCCCCCATGCTTACGTAAACATTTTTCAATTATAAATATATTTTTTTTTATATTATAATGTTGTAATTATAATTTTAAAAATAAGAAAATAGATTTAGGATAGAGATTAGATTTTACTGATATAGTATTCAACATAGAGTAAGGGGCAAAAATATACCGATGACGTAATCATCATCTAGACTCCCCTACCCCCCATGTCATCGAAAATAAGCAAAACAAAGACCCCCCCCCCCCCATAGTGCTTACGTAATACTTGAACGGCCCCAAGGTTGTAGTTTAAAGCCTACCAAAATTCATTCTTATGAGTAGTGTTATTTTGTGAGTTGTGGATATTGTGAGAAAAGTCGTATCTGTACATTGATTATTTTTAAGAAATTTTAATCGGAGTCGGTTATTGATATATTGTCAGCAACGGGGCCGAAACAACATTTTTTTAAATTTTTGTCTGTCTCTGTCTGTATGTTCTGTTAACTCGAGAAGCACTCAACAGATATGGATGCGTTTTTTTTATCATCACCGTAGTTACCCTGGTCAATATATAGGCTACGAGGGGTGTTCATAAAATAACGCCTAGCCGAAAACAGGGCATAAATTAAATAAACACGGGTGTAGCCGCGGTCAAAGGCTATGATAATTAATTGAGATAAAGTTAAATAAAAACTTCGCAACAGTGATGTATAAAAGAAGATTGTATTGTGGTGTATTGTGGTATTTTCACGGCATATATACAGAATGTAATCATGACGTGCTCATAAAATTAAACCACATGCTCTACTGATCATTCTGAACCACTTTCATAGAAAAACTTTTGAAAAATCTCGAAATAAAAATTCACTTCCCCATACAAATTTTTAATATCTCCTTGTCATTTTCTATGGAAATTTTAAATATTTTTTCGCGTTTTATCAAAAGTTTTTCTATGGAAGTAGTATAGGATGATCAGTAGAGCATGTTGTTTAATTTAATGAGCACGTCATGATTACACCTTGTATGTATAATTCGTATAATTCATTCATCCCCCTAGGTGGTAGAGCTGATGCCGGGCTCGACTGTGGAGGTACCACCATCTTACTCGGAAACCCTCCCGAAGTTATTCGGGGGAGAGTAAGAGAACAGCTCTCAGGCAAAACTAGGCGGCCCACCATCGCCTGGGACCGATGGATGGCGGTATATCCATCCCCAATTGCCGGGCCTTATAAAAAACAGACTGGTGATGGGCAGCGGCATTACTGGTGCAAGGGTTTCGGCACCGCGCTCACCAACCTGCCTGCCCAGCGTGTGTGAGTATGGGTATTTCTTCCAGGAGGACCGCCAAGAGTGGAAAAATCCTGGAAAGGCCTATGTCCAGCAGTGGACGAAACAGGCTGATGGATGGATGGATGGATTCATCCCCCTATAATTCAGGTGTTTGGTTTTCAGCAAAAGGCGAATCGTCACTTGGCATAAAAACATTATTTTTTTGGTGGCAATTCGGCAAAAGGATTGAGTATAGCCAAACGCAAAAAAGGTGAAAATTTGCTCTTTGTAGAATCGCTACTCGAACCTACAGAGAGCAAGTAAGCACATAACAACCTTAAACGGTGGCGTTAGCAGCAATATGTGAACTCGTAAAATCTTGACACATCTATGTAAAATGTTGCACTTACATATTAGCAATTATACGAGGAAGAGTATTTACTGATATGGTCATTTCGTTTATGGTCATGGTAATCGCCGCACTTGTTTTCTTTTACACCTATAACGCGTCTGCGCTTCGACGGGCTGCAGCTTGTGCAGCATTGCCAGGTCTCTAGATAGTGTTTTTGAAATTTCCCCGAATGAGACAAAAATAAACCCCAAAAAGATACAATTTCGGTACGTTTTATGTTATTTTATGCCTTACATTTTGATTACATTCGACTACAACGATAAATACGCCTTTAAGTTTGTTAACCGAATGCAATCAAAATGTAAATCATAACATGATAGAATTTAAAGGTGAAAACTGAATTATTACTAACGAAATTTTTGCATACTTTTTATTCAAAAGTAAGGAAAACAATATTATGATGTGCATTTTGCACCGAGATTTGGTTCGACAGCCTTAATGAGAATCTGTCGTTCAAGAGCGAACAGTTACCTGGACTAAAAAAGATCTAGCTGTGGAAAAATTGAAGAAATTATTTGATGGGAGTAAAAAAAATATACCCCGTCAAGAATGCTCTAAAGATGTTAAATAATAGTTTAAACTTAAACATTTTGCACTTTTTTAAATGCTTTTACCAATTTCACCAATGGGGTCTCAATACCACACTCTGAGGCGTCTTTCCCAAAAATGTAGGGTATTAAAAAAATTCAATTATAGCTTAGTTAATAACGTTTTCTTATAAAAAATATACCAAATGAACATACACAAAACACCATAGAAACTATCTATATATAATTAATCACTATGCTTCTTATTAAAATAAATACAGATGAAAATTTAGATGTTGGGCATCTATCCTGGATTTACCCTTTTAAAAACACTCGGGTGATATTATTAAAAAACTTGTCTTTATGTACCAGTTTCATAAACAACTAGTATGATTATGACACATTTTTAAGCCGTAAACACCCTTAAAACCAGAAAAAAGCTAATTTTGGCAGAATTTAAGTGGAAATGAGGCAATTAAGAGCAAAAAGGTGATAAAATTAGCAGATCTCGCTCGAACTTGTTGATAAATAATAATAAACACGTTTCGTTACTACCATATTACCAAGACAAGATTGTAATAATCTTGTAAGCTCGCCATAGGGACGTTATTATTGTTAGAGTTCCGTACCCGAAGGGACCCTATTAAGGGGGGGGGGGGGGGGTTACCCCGACTCTGTCTCTTTTCAAATTAATTTAAACCAATAAATATATGTTATATTTCACTTTTTGATCTTTTTATTTCGGCTGTTCGATACACGATTGCTTACACTTTCCTCAATCCGATTTAATCGCAAAGATAGGTCTAAACTACGAACTAAATAGCTATATTAAAATTTGGACAACAAAACTTGTACTGAAATAAACGTCATGAAAAATGTGATATAAAACGGCATTATATTAAAAACCCATCCTTCTGGTTCCAAAATAAACATGTGAAAAATGAAAGCGTTGGAGCAGGACAGATTTCCCAGAATAACCTCGCCTTAATAAGCCTCCGCTGTCTGTTTGTCCGTCTGTACTTCCGTCTGTCACAGGGGTCTACAACTGCAGAAGTTATAGGTAGTCAGTTGTTTTTAGGGTCCCGTACCACAAGAGAAAATAATGGAACCCTTATAGGATTACTTTATTGTCCGTCTGTCTGTCCGTCTGTCCATCGGGAACGCGTGAAGGTATCGAGTTGAAATTAAAACCATATACTCAAGTTTACAGTCCCTCGAAGATGTGAAAAAATCAAACATCTAAGTTAACGTAAAAAAAGATACGGCCATTTATGCCGCAAAAACATATATTTCGACACTCTCAAGGTAATCAAACATTTATAGGGTATTTTCCGTTGAACTAGAACTAATAAATTTGGCAAGTAATACCGTCTTATATAACAAGTACCTATTGGGAAAAATCTGAAAATACATTTGGAATTAAATCATAAAAAATATAGCCTTTAATCGAATCAAAATATTTATTTTGTAAAATAGATACATAAAGTATACTTTCTACAAGTCAAAGTTAATTTTAACAATATATAGGTATATCTTTAGAAAGGCGTCCTCATATAAAAAAACTTCGAAAAGGACAAATTTCAAATTTGGTCAGATTGTTTGATTGATTGTACTCTATAAAGTAAAACAATAGATAGTAAAAAATAGGTTTCCGTACTCAGAAGTGCCGTATTGTTTGTCAGGCGCTACTATTTTAGTGTCTTATTTTTTGTCGTCTTGATTTTGCTTTGGCCATTGCGTGGTTATTTACCATTAATGTTTTAAGAGTTCCGTACCCGTATTTTGCGGTGGTACGGAACCCTTTGTGCGCGAATCCGACTCGCACTTGGCTAAATAATTTATTAACTTAGTAATCTAATTGGCTCGGTCGCTTGATATCAGTACAAATAATCTACACTTTATTGCACGATCGGGATTGAGATACCATCAGTTTTTTATACAGGTTGATTCATAAATTAAGATGTTAAAGTTTTATGGGAGTTTTCGGTGTTCTTAGAAGTGTAGGTATTTGCGAATTTGTTTAATGGTATATAATTAGCAGTTTTATGAGATTGAGAGCTGTTTGTTCATGCAAAAATTTGTTTTAGCTTTTAAAATCACATTTAAAGTGAATTAATAGGGTAATGTGTTTTTTATGGCATAGCGTCTATGTATCTTTTCCTTTCATTCTTAATTCTGTCAATGTGATTTGATAGGAATGAAAAACAAAAATCAACGTTGGAGGCGCTTTTTTCGGATCCTTGTGTTAATTAATACTGAATATACTCACACAAGAAAGTTTTGACTTGCAAGTATTTGACTTGCTAACCAAATAGACAGAAATGTAAATAAGTGTTTATTATTTTTTTCCTTTATTCCTCCCAAAAAGGCCATCTATTAGCTAATAATATTCTTTATTGGTTTCGTGCATGATATATTGTAGTTTTAAATTTTTTTGCATTTTTTATATGGGTCTTGTCTATGTTTTAGAAAATATCTACCAATTCAAAAAAAATCAATAATCAATGGTCAATAAGTTTTCTGTGCAGAAACGAAATTTTGAAATTCTTGCAGAAAACTGTGTGCTGAATCCAAATCTGAACTCAGATCTTTTCTATCAGGTCTCAGTTTTCGTGAAAACAACTTTATGTATTTTATTATTTTATTTTACGTTTCTTTAATGCTTCTGAACAATTTTTTTACTGATTACAAATGTATTTTATATATTTATTTTTAATCATTACAAGTTACATCGTTAATCAATACTTATAAAGGTGAACATAACAGAATTCGCGATTAAACCTTATTTTTCAAAATAAATAATTTTTTGTGAGAGCTTGTTTTGTCCATACATTTCATACCAAGTTTTTACTATGAAAAATTGGGTGTGATTGTTTTGAGACATTAAATCAAAAACTAGGCTTGGTTACGTGAATATTTTTCTTAAATTATTAAAAAGAACTACTGAGAAGAAGTATTATTAAAAATGAGAACTAATTGTGCTAAGCGTAACGCCCCACATGAAGAAGTAAAAACGCGAGATTTTTCAAAATTCAATCTGTCTGAAGAGAAAATCTGAGTTCATATTCGGATTCAACACACAAATTTCTAAACTAATTTCAATAAATCGTTTCTGTGACAGAAAATTTCTCTAATTTTGTTGACAGAGTAATTTCTCGGTTATCTAAAGTAACCATCCTGTGAATGCCTCAACAATTAATTTGATACATATTAGCAGTATGTTTCTCGATCAATAACGTCCATTGATCGAAGGGGCGTGAACTTGATTTGTTAATTACTATGAAATAATTGCATCTCGATCTTGCTAATTGAGTTGTAGATAACTAGTAAATGCTAGGGTATAAAGGTAGTCAACAAATCGAAACAGATCAGTGGGAGGATCGTTCTTCTATCTTGGAAACAATAACCTTTTTGCGACTATATTTGCAGTTTCTCGTAGAAGAATCTAATAGATCCTCGTCGATCTTGAACTTAGACCTTTGAGGTGATTCATATATAAACATATGTCGGACGGTCCGTCCGTCTATTTATCAAGAGGGCTAATGGTTCCTTTTTACCCTTTAGGTTAGATATTAGTTCTTTATCTTCTGCATTGAGAAATTGTCTTGTTGCTCATATTATTTACTTAGATGCTTTTTGAACTACCTAAACATAATCATTAAATTTTAATAATATTACTATAAGATAGTAAACCATTCCAACTAAGTTATAGTACCTTACGAGTAGCAAATTCTTATGTCCTAATTTCCCACTTAATTACATAGAGCAGTAAATTAGACGCGTACAGATGTCGATAAATACGATCTATCGATAGCCGACGAGTGTTAATTCTCGATAAGGAGCTGTGAATGAAGCTTGTGCAATTTGCTGGGATCCGGTCGGTAAGTGGCGCCTAGTAATGACGCGAGATTGACGGGTCCACGAATTAGGGATGGGAACGGTTCTGGTTCGATATCGATAATATTAAATGTCGAGTGAAAATCTTATGTCCATAAATAATTACATTTGATAATAATTCTTATTTCAGGCTACTGAGGTCCATACTTAGCAACATGAGATGATGAGATGAGTTTCATACCGAATAAAAAAATTACCTTCTTTGACACTAATATGAAAGGAGCTGTGGAATTATAGTGATATAAAGTTTAATACACAATAGTTCAGCAGTGTTCTAGAGACATAAACAAAACTACCCCATCACTAAAATTCACCCTGGGGAAAAATTGGCAAATTGATTGTCAAGTACCCGCCAAAGTAGTGTTGTAGTACGTCAATTACTGACAAAATAGTGCTGTATACCATCAATTACCTACTTCACCCGACGTTAAGTGAAAATAAAAAGGCAAGAACTCTCAATTGATACTACTACTTAAAATGCCTTGAAATACCATTATATTTTAATTTCAATTTGAGTCTTATTACTAGGTGTTAAGAGTGGCGTGATAGTAAGTATTACGTAGTAAGGATTGCGAAAATTGAGATGATAGTCGGTATTTTGTTGGATCTTGCCGAATGGATGAACACTTCATTCACTGTTTGTAACTAATACTACGGCATAGATAATAATTATCACATGTTAATGTACCTACAAAGATAATTATCACATAAACAGTGTGTAGCTGCTTTATCTTCACGTTTAGCTACTAAATATTCATCTCATTTTCATATTTTAGGGTCTGACGCCGGTTTGTGAAGTTGGTGAAATTTCACAATACTCAGTAGAATCTATAGAATGATGAAGAAATTAACTATTTGTACGGCGCGGTGCCGGCGGCGGTACTTGCACATAATTATATATTTCTTACGTCATTCTTTATTTATTTACCCTCTCTCGACCCAAACTAGCGAAGCGTTTATTTTTCTACCCTAATCACTACAAATTTACTAAATGAAAACTTATATTTCTCAAACATCACTAGTTGCAAATTTTCAATCAGAAGACACATAAATAGCGACCCAATAATGACATGCATCGGCGTGAATAGCACAAACATTAGTAATTAACCTCTCGGCTGGCGGCGTCATCACGCGGGTGGTCTTTGCGTGCGTAACGCGTCAGTGACGGTAGTTAGTAGAGATGTCACGAACATGGATTTCTGAACCGAACCGAATATTAACCGTTCCGCACTTACCGAACTGAATGTTCGGTCGAATTATTCGGTTAACTTTTCGCGCTTTTTGCGTTTTTTTTTTGTTAAAATACGTGTTGAATTTTATTCTACGCTATGTTACAAAATCGCATTATTGAAACAAATTTCAGAATTATACGTCTGTTTAAATAAATGTTGATTTTTTATTTATAGCGCGGTAGCTGTTTTTGTTCAAATAAGTTTTGATTACCTACTAATTTACGCTGTGTAACATATTATGATTTAAGTATGTATAAAATTATTTCTGTTTTAGAATTCTTTTTGTTTTTGTTCAAATAAATGGTGATTTTTATTTTACGCTAAGTTACAAAGTAGCGTAGTCGTGGTAAGTTTTAGTGTTTTGATTTAATTATATGTTGATTTAATTTTTTTGTAATTTACGCTGTTTGAATAAATTGTAGTTACTATTTTAAGCTGTGTAGCAGGTTATTATTTATTTTTGTTTTAGAATTTTTATTATTGCTGTTCTAATAAGTCTTGATTTTATTTTAAGCTAAGCCGAAAACTTGCATTTTTGTTTTAGAATTTTTCGTGTTTTTCTTTAAATAACGTTAATAAATAATATTTTTAATTTACTCTGTTAGCAAAATACTGTGTTTATCTTTTCTAGAATTCTTATTGTTTTTGTTTAATTATGCTTTAATTATTAGTAGCACTTTTGTTGTAAAATTTTGCTTGTTTTTGTTCAAGGAAATGTATATTTTTAATTTATATTCCGTAGGGAAAATGAAAGGTTTATTTTGAAGAATTTTTCGTGTTTTGTATTAATGCATATTAAATGTTGATTACATTATGTACTACTAAGTGAGCATCTATACATATCGTTGCGGTATGGGAAAGCACATGGGTAAATTCGCAGGTTGTGTTAAGAACTGGATAGCTTAGTGGTAGACCAACCGCCCGGTAAGCAAGAGGTCCCTGGTTCGAGTCCCGGTTTACAGCTCCTCACGTCCAGATTTACTTTTCTGATTTTATATATTGCAATGATATAAAATTCAATTTATTTGGTGAATATTCGGCACTTCAACCGAACATTCGGCCGAATAACGAACATCTAAAACGACGCTGAATATGCCGAATACGAATAATTAACGAATACTCGGCGACATCCCTAGTAGTCAGTTCACCAGATATTTGAAGGTGAATTCGATATGAACTTCTGCCATGGACCACTAATCCATTGGAGCACATTTGTGTTGGTCTGCGTGCTTCGGAAGGTACTATGGGTCCATTTTTGTGCCCGAAGTACGGCGATACGGCTCTCCAGAGATCACGCTGGGACGTAATAATCGTGAATGTGACGTGGTTGTACGAGGGTGGACTTGCATTTTACGGTCCAGACTCGGAAACACCTCCTCGAGGATTTTTTTCCTGACAAAGTATAACACTATGTTTTTTCATTTGCATATTTAAATTATTTAATAAAATGGCAAACCTATTTCCAAGTTACACCTCAAAATTTCAATACATACTACATTACATTTTGTAACGTAAAAAAAAAATAGAATTAAGTAAGGGATGAATAAAAGTAATTGTAATATTTAGTTTATAGAAACCCTATATAATTAATTAGAAACATCGATGTCGAAAAAAATTAATCAACATAACAATTTCCAATTCAATAAATTTAATATCATACATTACAATCACTCTGACAAAACACCTATTCACAAGCCCCATAAAACGACAAAACTTTCCATTTCTTCCAATAATGTTCATAATATTATATTCACTGCAGTCAATAAAGGACAAGTTTCTTACAACACAGCTCCCTACGGCCATCAATTCTGAGATTCATAATCTATGGCGTCTATAAAAATAATGTCCAGAATGTTGCCAGCTAATGAAATTATTCAGAAGTACAAAGATAAGCAGCGATAGATGGGAGACTAATAATAATAATTATGGTGAAAGTTGTGTAGCTGTCAAAACTGGGGCCGGTTTGGGCCACCGTGTCTTTGATGATATGGCACCCGGGCCAGTTGATGATATACAACCTTTTAATTTTCTAGAGACAAAAACATCAACCACTTGAAATTTCCAAGACCCAAACAAATATGCCTTTGTTACAAGTGATTAAATTCTATATTTATAAAGTCGGTACAAGGTCGTTAGGCATAGAGTTTGTTGATGATAAAAGATTATGAGTGAAAATATTTGAGGCCGTGCTTATTTCATGTAGATGTCAACAAATTTTGGTAGTCCAACGGCTATGCGCTAGAAATTTAAGAACCACACAATAAAGTTAGTAGGTGAATATTATATTAATTGAATTGGTATTACTTATTCATCATTGCATTGCAAAACAACGAAATATGTTTTTGATTTTTGAATAAGCAAAATTTGGAATTCTGTAAATTTATTTTTGAGAAATGTGTCGGCTCTACCCATTTATCTTCTGAAATTGCAGTGATTGCATTGTTGTGTAAACGTACGTCAGTAAAAAGGTGTTAAAAAAAATCCACTAAGGAAAGAAATTATTGATGACTAGTACAATTCCATTTGCCAATCAAATAATAATTCAACAAAAAAATATGGAACAAAAGCTACTGCAATAATAGATTAAACCGTTGCTCATTTAATAAAAGATCATTACAACTTGTTAAAATTTTGACAGAAACGTTTTGAGCAGCTCCATTACTAGTTTAAAGGTTACAACTTTTTCTTGTGGTCGATTGTACATTAATAGATACTTCAATTATTGTGAATGACAAATGTCTTATATTCTTGCCCACTTCTGACCTTATAGACCATAATTTTAATCAATGAACTGGCTGTAGTATATTATTCAAATTGGTACCTAAATATTTTATTATAATAATAAAGACTTGGGCATCCACTAGCTCATAAATTAAATGGCGGCATCCAATTGGATTTTTAGGCTGCTGGTTGCAAAAGTTAAGATACCTCAGCGTTCAACAAATGCTACCGCGTCATTTAAACTTCGTTAATTATCTGCCAATGCTAGCAGTTCTCTAACAAAAAATATGCCGTCAACAGTAGATATCCTGCTGGGTGGTTGTTGTTAGAGCGTGAATATTTTAGTTTAGTTACGCTACGTAATAGAAATTATTAATTTTCATCAGAACTTTCATGGTTTTATTTGTAAAATATTGAAAGCTTTTCCCGAAGAAAAGTAGTTTCAACATATTTGATTTTTAACCAATCTCTTAACAACGGCCTTTTTTTCTTCTGCACTTTTCTTTTAACAGTATTCTCATATAAAATTAAGTTCTACCCATCTTATGGTTTCTTGGCTACGCTAACAATATACATAACTAAGCGTCATTTAGCCCTCTGGTTAAGGCGAGGTTATCCAGAGAAATCTGTCCTGCTCCAACGCTTTCATTTTGCACATGTTTATCCTGCTCAGCGGAAGCAGGCCGCTCAGAAAACTCGCGGTTTCGAGGTGTTTTTATTTATTGTTTTGGAATTAGAGGGATGGGTTTTTAATATGACGACCGTTTTATATCACATTTTTCACGACGTTTATTTTAGTAATACGTTTTATTATCTTAATATAAGACTTAATATAGCTTAAATGATAAATACAAATTAAATTAATTAATTAATTAATGTTAATAGGTGGTAGAGCTGATGCTGGGCTTGACTGTGGAGGTACCACCATCTTACTCGCAAATCCTCCCGAAGTTATTCGGGGGAGAGTAAGAGAACAGCTCTTAGGCAAAACCAGGGGGCCCACCATTGCCTGGGACCGATGGATGGCGGTATATCCATCTCCAATTGCCGGGCCTTATATAAAACAGACTGGTGACGGGCAGCGGCGTCACTGGTGCAAGGGTTTCGGCACCGCGCTCACCAACCCGCCTGCCCAGCGTGTGTGAGTATGGGCATTTCTTCCAGGAGGACCGCCAAGAGTGGCGAAATCCTGGAAAGGCCTATGCCCAGCAGTGGACGAAACAGGCTGATGGATGGATAGCTTAAATTAAATTATATTTAGTTCATAGTTTAGATCTATCTTTGCGATTTCATTGGATCGAGAAAAATATAAGTAATCGTGTGTCGGAGAGAAAATCAAAAAGTGAAAAGTGATATATATTTACAAAATTTAATCATCCCTATTTATAGGTTTCAAATAAATTTTAAAAGAGACAAAATCGGGATAACACCCCCTTATACGTGGACGCACTATAAGTTTCCGGAATGAATATGAAAAAATACTATTAAAGGTACAAAATTAATTTGTTTTTCAAAATAATCTCCCTTGGCGTCTATGCACTTTTTCATTCGATCAAACCAGTTTTGAAAACTTTTGTGCCACTCCCCTGTGGTGACCTCTGAAACGTGTTTTTCATACTCCTCGACAGCCTCTTCTGGTGATGAAAATCGTTGACCGCGTAATTGGTTCTTAATTTTTGGGAACAGAAAAAAGTCACAAGGTGCCAGGTCTGGACTGTATGCAGGATGACTCATGAGTTCTACATTTTTCGTCTTCAAAAAGTCGTTTGTCTGTCTGGCCGTGTGAGAACTAGCATTGTCGTGGTGCAGGATGATACGGCGTTTACGGTTATTTTTACGGAGTTCGTCAATAACTTCCAGCAAACAAATGGTCGTGTACCAGTCACTATTCACGGTACGACGATTCTCTAAAGCAACAGTAGCCACGTGTCCAGTTTTATTAAAAAAAGAAGCAATCATCCGCTTAGATGCACTTTTCACGCGCGCCACTTTGGTTGGTTTCGGCTCATCTTGAAAGACCCATACGCTCGATTGCTGCTTTGTTTTGGGATCGTAGCAATAAATCCATGTTTCGTCACCTGTTACTATGTCCCACACCAAATTTGACGCACCTTCGTTGAATCTGCTAAGCATGGCACTGCACCAAGTGACGCGGTCCGTTTTTTGAGCCTCGGTCAAGTTGTGTGGGATCCACCGCGAGCACAGCTTTCTCACACCCAAATGTTTGTGTAGGATTGATTGTATTTGACTCATGCCTATTTCTAAGGATGCGCGAATTTCATGGTAGGTCACATGCCTGTCTGTTTCAATCATACGGCGCACAGCATCGATGTTTTTGTTGGTCACAGCGGTGAACGGCCGACCATCGCGAGATTCGTCACTGAGATTGATACGACCACGCTTGAATTCTGCAAACCAGCTATAAACAGTCGTCTTGCATGGTGCTTCATTGCCAAAAGCTGTTTCAAGCCGAGCGATGCTCTGTTGAGCTGTCAAATTACACTTAAAATCGTAGAAAATCATACTACGAAAATTTTCCCGAGTTAAATCCATGTTGATGCAGACACACAATTTTTTAAATGGCGCCACAAGGTAAAAACAAAAGACAGTCAGATGAAACAAACTGCATTCTACAGCCAAAGAGTTCTATTTTCAAATGTTGCAATAAATTTTTAAATATTGTTTATGTAAGTGGCCAGTTCCGGAAACTTTTAGTGTTACCTATGTACATTGCGTTTAACTATAGGGTCAAGCATCCTTTAACCATTTAATTCGATGCCGCCATTTTATTTAACAACCTAGCCGTCCATCTAAGAAGCTGATTGTATATACCGGGTGTAATGTAAATGGATATCTTTTAAACGGTATATCTTTAAAAGGATTCACATCACCTTCTGTTCTTATCAAAGAAACAAAAGCGAGCTAATGAAAAAAATAATTGGGCGGGACCATACGAAATTCACAGTGAGTTTTCAAAATTAGTGAAGAAACGAATAATCTGTTTTTATTTCGGCGGCCGTTTCGTTCCAATACGTTTTTTGAGAAAGTTCAGTATGATCAGTATATTATGTTATGTGGTTTTATATAAAGATAACCCATCTATTTATATAAAGCATATCTTTTCAAGTTTTGGTCTGTGTTGCAGTGTTAACGAGGCTATAGGACCGATCGGTTTGGACAGTTTGATCTTGTACAATGCCATGGCCAGATTTTAAATTCAAATTGATTCAGTTTTCGTGCGTGCAGCGTGACAACTGAACTTGTGCAAATCAGTTCCGAACCGCGACCGATCTGTGTTGACGCACCGTTTGGTCATGGTTAGTCGTTACTTTTGCCGCATTATCAATGGTTTTTAGCATAGTTTGGTTTTTTTTTTACTTGTTGTATTTTTTTAGTTTTTATTCTTTTAGTTTTTAGTTCTATTAGTTTTTTTAGTAGTGTAGTTTATATTTATTGATTTACATAACTTTTTACCAAAAAACGATTGGACTGACCCTGCACGGTATTTGCATGAAACAACTACAATGAATATCAGGAAATTTATTGAATTTTCAGGCCAGGAATTCACATTACTAATCCTATTCGCGGCGCCACATTCGCCAAGCGCGGAATATTTTTCCGCCATTTCTCTGGTAAACGAGAGTGACGCGCAAACACGAGGTGTATATGGTCGACGCGACGGACGTGCCGCTGAGCACGTATCTCAAGTTCACGCCACCACCGCGCCGCGCTAGTGACGCGCTTTAACGTCAGCCCTTTATCGATAATTCGCGAAACCAAGCGATTAAGTAGTGCAGAGGTTAAACGGTGCGAATAAAAGATGTGTTTATGAATGAAAGGCTGTCGCCACATATTAGTAAAATTATAAATTTATTGACTCGTTTTATTTAACTCAGTTTGCAGATAGTTGATCCGTGGAAATATTTTATCTACTTTCTTTAATACTTCGGCTTTTATGTAGGTACGCTATTAAAATATTTTTATGTTGGAACCTAGACACTTTGTACTTCTAAAATATTTTTATCGGTTGCTTGAAAATAGCTGTTTAAGCTTCACTATATTCCGCGACACGCCATACCTAACCTTCTTAGCTGCCTCGCTTCTGCGCTGAGGAATTTATTAAATTTCCTAAAAACTGGTTTGGCCTAGGCAATACTGGTTAGTTATAAAATCTCGTTTGGCGGGTAATATTAATCTAAATTAACTAGTTATTTATCAAAAAGGTCATTGTCCATAAAAATCAAAGTAGCTATGACAGATAACCTTCTAAATATGTCACAACAAACGTAATTGTTGTTAATTATTATATTAAGTAATGTTAGTGTATAGAAAATAGAATAATCATGTTTAGAAAAGACGTAGATATTTTAAAAAATCATGTTGTGGTTTGTTGCTTTAGTATGATTATCAAGCCGATTCTGAAGGATTTAATTTTAGTTTTAGTGCTGTCAAAACTGAATTTTCTTCATTCCAAAATAATTCTTTAGTGTTAACAACAGAAGCTATTTATTATGGAAAAAATTGAGTTTTGAAACAACTAAAACTAAAATTAAAGCCTTCAGAATCGACTTTATTGAGATGAGTTTTTTACAAAAGTTTAATTTTCACAACACTAGGAACTTAAATATTTTTTATCAAAATGACAACACATGTTGCGTTTGGGTGCTAAAAACTGTGCTAATTTACATTTGCTTTGAGCAAATTTGACATTAAATTCCTTTAGCATTTTATTACATAATTTTTATCGTTGATCTTGATCTAGAAATGACACGATTATGCTAATATAACCTCGATTATGTCAGTTTCCAAGAATAAAGTTCAAATCCCATAAATGATTTAACCAATTTGCATACCTACCACATCGTAAACACCTGTGTCATAAAGTCATACATAAGCCATAACATAAGTGTCAGAATAGTGTAGATGACTCAGAATCCCTTTGATATAGTTTTGACCAAGATTTTAAATTTAAGCGGCCCCTATAATTATTATTATTAAGAGAAAGGGATTCAACCTGTTTTTTTATATTTTCGAAAATTTTCGGAGTTACACCTGACATGGTCGCAGTATGACTTCAGGAAACATAAAATCCAAACACGATATGTCCCGTACTCTTTTATATGCTTTTTACTAGTCTTTTACTAGCGCGACATCCCTTGCTCTCTTTTGTTATTTATGCTTTTTCATACACTAGGGTCATCCTCAAGAAGCGCCTAAAAGTAGCAGTGAAAACTCCTTTAGTAACCCGGAAAAACGGAAATCAGATACAATATGTCGGTGCCTACGGATAATGCTTCTTACGGTTACTGCTGGTCAACCTGAGGAGGTCAAGAATGACAGTGACTTGCAAGCCACGGATGAAACCAGCTGATCAAGACAAAGTCTGGAGATCGCGGAATCGTTAGACTCGATCTTTTTAGCTAATTACACGAAAGATTATAATTAAGTTTCAGAAACCCTTCTATTTAAACTCTCCAATGGAACCATTCTGTCAATATAATCACTCATGGCGTTTACCTGTAGCCTAACTGTAGCTCACCGAAAAATCTTGAGAAGTGGACTCTTCTATTTAGAGACCTAGGTTACCTATATCTAGATTTCAGTCTTGGCTCCGACGTATATATAAACTTAACAATCAAATACGTGAAACACATATAGTTATTGCAAATCCCAAGGAAAGATAAATTACCGAAACAAAAGTGATAGACAAAAAGCTAAATGAACGAGTAAATAGAAGCTATCGATAACGAGGAGCGTAGTACATCACTATTTAAATTTATAAACAATATCCGTTTCCGCTTTTAGGGTACCGTTAATAAACGGGAACCCCTCTGCCTTTCAGCAAAATAACTCAAGAATGGCAATGCCGATTGAGCTGTAATTTGGTTTGTCAATTTTTATACCTATATCAAAAGATCTGGGATACGTCACGTTTTGAAAATATTTTAGAAATTGTTTTGGAGTGTAATGTAGCCTATTTTCGGATAACATCTTTGTCGGTGTTGGTAAGAGTCATCAGAAACTTAACTGCGCTTGAAGACGTTTTTGAATCGCTTTTAGTTTCTGCGTGCTTTAACGGTTATGTTATGTATGACTTATGACAGCGCGATAAGAACCGTCAACAGGTAGCGTGTCCTGCTGGCGTCAGTACACTTTATAGACTTGAGACGCTTCTAAGTACATACATTATACATGAGCTACAAGCAATATTATGAGCAAGTACTAAATATTATTTAAACAATATTAAATTTCAATAACTATTGTAACAAGATGACCTCCTTTCTTAGCAACTAAACAATCACTAAAATAATTTCGAAAATATAAACATACGTGTGCACGCACAGTGCGTAAAACTAATTATTTCTACGTATATTAATGTATTGGTGTAATAAATGTTACTCAATACAACATCGATACAGGAAGTTATTATTTTTGCAAAATCAGCAGATTCGATTCCCGGCTAAGGTAAGAAATTTATCAAAAAGCTTTAAAGATCTCAAAAATCGATGACGAGAGTCCCTTTTCTCCAAGTCTATTAGTTTCGATTTTCCCGATCTCAATGCGCCAATCTGTATAAATTCGATGTCCAGCTTTTTATGTTATGCTGCAAGTGCGGTAAGGAGGCAATAGCTTACGAGGACGATTTGAAACAGCGATAAAAGCGTTACGCGTAAGTTATTGCCCTTACCCACGTGTATCAATCAATCATACTAAGTTTTTCAATGCATAGTGTGAGTAAATAAACGAAACATGATTAAAGAAACAAACAAACAATAAATACTCCAAAATTAACTTTAGGCGGGCATTCTTTTTCTTTTTCTTTGCACGCAAGTTGCCAACTTGACGAAAATATGCTGTTTTCAGTTTAATGCCTCTTGATATACTGTCCTGCTGTCAGTGGCAGGCCGCTATCGTCCGAAGATCAAACTGAACGCAGCTTAGGGATGCATCAAACTGTAAGCAGTTTATTTCCGTCAAAACTATCTATTTTCACAAGAAAAGATTGGCAACTTTATTTCGATAAATAAAAAAAAATAAGCTCTAGTGTAGAAAAAATGACATTGCTAACCAGTTTTGAGGCTAATAAATATTTAAATTAAAAAAAATATATATATTTTTGTTATATTTCTATCTTCTATACTATCTACTAATAATAAAATAGTTAAAAAGTCGTGTCTGTATATATTTATATTTTAACGATATTTTAAATGAAATGGGTTATGGGTACTTTACTGAGACTGAAGCAACAATTCTTAGAATTTTTGTATGTCTGTCTGTCTGTATGTATGCTCCGTTTTAACTCGAGAACCACTCAACGGATTTGGATGCGGTTTTTTATCATCAACGTAGTTGGTAAAGTTAAGCTCATATGCTATAATAATTAGAATAATATACGAAATCTATGCTTTAAGGTTTGTTCATAAAATTACGCCGAAGCCGAAAACGGAGCAAAGATTGAATAAACGCTTTTAACTCGAGAACCACTCAACGGATTTAGATGCAGTTTTTTTCATTATCGTCTTAGTGACCCTGATTAACACGAAGACTATAAGAGGTGTTTATAAAATAAATCCCAAGCCGAAAACGGGGCGAAGATTGAATAAACGCGGGCGGACAAAGGCTTGTGATTTTATAGACCTTTTCGTTAAACAGAACCAAAAGTGGATCCAGGAGTTATTTTTAGGTGGGGCACAAAGGCCAAATAGGTATATTTGGACCATATTTTTAGTCCAGCTGGCAGGCAAAAAATGCAGCAAATATACAAAAAGAAACTCATACTATTAAAGCGATATAGTGTTAATCTCCCAGCTCCTTGTTTTATTTGAACCGTCTGGACGAGGGGGGGGGCACGTGCCTCTGTGCCCCCCCTCTGGATCCGCCCTTGGCAGAACCCCGTAGGTACTTACTTATACTTACTTCACGTAAAATATCGCGATAAGAACGGAAGTATATTATATGTATTCGTACAGTATAGGTATGACAAAGATACACTGTCCATTAGAAGAACCGAAAAGTCAAGGTTATTATCACAATACCCTACTTTACTGACCCAAAACAAGTAGTCATTCTACTTATAAATGTCTTTGTAGAAATATTAACTTAGAATGGTTTGTGTACAAATTCTTCAGCTGTTTATATGTAAACAGCCATGGTTTGTCACAAAACATTTTGTGTTTCGTTACGTGTTTTCGTTGGAATTTATTTATTTTGGCGGGAAACTATTTCATGTTTGCAACAACAAGTATAATACTTGTCTAACTCGTTTAACGTGCTCCATGGATATTAAAATAATCGTGACTAAGAAAACAAGTTTCAGTTTAATAATTAAACTGAAATTTTAATTATTAAACTGAAACTGTATGGCTTGCTTTCTACCAGCATTTTCTGTCAATATCAGGTACAAATCACTATTTTATCTTGAGTGATCGTGGAGAGCCCTGTCGCCGTATTTTGGGTCCATCCATCCATCAGCCTGTTTCGTCCACTGCTGGACATAGGCCTTTCCAGGATTTCGCCACTCTTGGCGGTCCTCCTGGAAGAAATGTCCATACTCACACACGCTGGGCAGGCGCGTTGGTGAGCGCGGTGCCGAAACCCTTGCACCAGTGACGCCGCTGCCCGTCACCAGTCTGTTTTATAAAAGGCCCGGCAATTGGAGATGGATATACCGCCATTCATCGGTCCCAGGCAATGGTGGGCCGGCTGGTTTTGCTTGAGAGCTGTTCTCTTACTCTCCCCCGAATAACTTCGAGAGGATTTGCGGGCCTATTATCTACTATCTATGTTTTAGATAATAGGTTTAAATGTTTACAATAGTCATTATTGTTATTTTGACTTTATTAGTTTGGACGGACTACTGTTTTGAACTGAAAAACCCACCTTCCCGTTGCAATTTTTTTCGGTGCAGCGTATTCTTTTCTATTACGTTTTGGGCTCTGTTATCGTCTGGGAAAAGGCCTCATAGGTATATAACTTTTTTTTAGAGCCCTATCTATTGTACTATGTGAGTTCTACTGTTTTAAATCTCATTTTTTACTACGAGATATGCACTTAGACCTCTGGATTGATAATCAAACAGTCGAACCACTCCACACCAGAAGCAGTTTAACTTATAAATGTTTACATTTCCTTGATACTTGAAAACCGTGGGTGTAAGAATTTGATAACTTAATTAAGAATTAAATGGTTTTGAACTTGATAACTTCAAACATGGAGAAAGTTGTTATCTGTCCGTCCGTCCGTCACGCCGGTTAGAGTATTTTTTATATCTTTATAGTACCGTCAAACAGACGGTCAGTCTTCAGATGTAGTAATTATGTTTAGATAATTTTGATACATGTGAGTTTTTATTGTTTAATTGATTGAAAGAAACAGTTAGAAATGAGGTTTATTTGTTTTTAAGTGACGGGTAATCTTTTGAACTACTGAAATGATTGGATACTTTATCATTCATGAGAGATTCGTTCATTCATTCAGTTTTTTGGAACATTTTATTTTCGACAATCACGCAGAATAAGTGATTCCATTTATTGAACTACCGAAATTATTACTTTATTATTCACTCACTAGCTTTTGCCTGCGGCTTCCCCGCATTGATTTAGTTTTTGGGCAGTCCTATCGAATCTATTAGTATTTTTAGGATCAATAATTTAATATTACACACTAGCTTTGCCCGCGGCTCCGCCCGCGTGTTATTCGGTTTAACAACATGCTTTTTCCGGGATAAAAAGTAGCCTATGTGTTAAGTTACGGTATAAGCTATATCCGTTATAAATTTCATCTAAATCCGTCCAGCCGTTTCAGCGTGAAAGAGTTACAAACATACACACATACGGTGATGGAACAAGAAGGGTTTGTAGCACTGTTCGTTAACGTAGACTCTGATAGCGACGATAGCCATCTTTATCGACTCCACAAACACATTCACAAATATAAATTCTTCAATTTTGACGTGTTTTCCACGAGACTTCAAAATTTTGTCTGAAATTATGGAATGAAAATCATTTTTTACGTTTCATTCCGTTCAAAGGTCTCATCGCCTCACCTAAAAAGCTACAAAAGTCATACGAATGAAAGAAGACATTTGCTTCACTCATGGATTATTTTCCATTCATCTCATTCATTTGTAATCGATTTTAGCGATGTAATTCTATTTCGGACCGTACGGAGTATACATATACTTAGATGAGTATTCGTTCATTCATTCATTAGCGACAAACAGGCAATCGCGCAAAAAAAACGATTCCTTTTATTTCTTAAAATATGTTTTGTTCACTCATGCATGACAAAAAGTAATAAGATTAGTAATCATGACAATAAACATAAAATGTAAATATCCTCATATTAGTTCAGACACGTCCAATTACAAAATACAACAGACCATGAAATTGTTGAACCACAAATAAAAATAAAAGTGACCATATTAATCACTTTTATATCAATTTGAACAACCCATCGCGCTTAAGTCCAATTATTATAGTTTACCGATGCTTATGCAGTCTTATTTAATCGAAAATACCCTCTATTTTAACGGAAAAAGGGTTTTCTTGTTTGACAGTCAAGTTACGTCAAAGTTTGCGTTGACAGTGAATGTCAAGATGTTCGGATTAACTTGACATCGGGCCCCACACTGTGGGGATCAACGGAGGGAATGTTGACATATACTTAAAATGTGAATTCTTTATTTCGCTGCGACATGCAACAGCTTTTGAAATTATAAAGTAGTTATCCATCCATCCATCAGCCTGTTTCGTCCACTGCTGGACATAGGCCTTTCCAGGATTTCGCCACTCTTGGCGGTCCTCCTGGAAGAAATGCCCATACTCACACACGCTGGGCAGGCGGGTTGGTGAGCGCGGTGCCGAAACCCGTGCACCAGTGACGCCGCTGCCCGTCACCAGTCTGTTTTATATAAGGCCCGGCAATTGGGGATGGATATGCCGCCATCCATCGGTCCCAGGCAATGGTGGGCCGCCTGGTTTTGCCTGAGAGCTGTTCTCTTACTCTCCCCCGAATAACTTCGGGAGGATTTGCGAGTAAGATGGTGGTACCTTCACAGTCGAGCCCGACATCAGCTCTACCACCTATTAAAGTAGTTATAAACGAAGCCATTTTATGAAAGACACTAGGTGTATGTATCACCACGACTCTTTGGTACGTTACAGTTTGAAGTCAACAAATAAACCAATCTATGATTTATTTTATACTAGCTTTTGCACGCAACTCCGCCCGCGTTTTATTCGGTTTCACGGGATAAAAAGTAGCCTATGTGTTAAAATAGGGTATAAGCTATATCATTTCTAAATTCCATCGAAATCCGTTCAGCCGTTTTAGCGTGAAAGAGTAACAAACATACACACACACACAAACAAACTTTCGCATTTATAATATTAGTGTGATAGTGTGATGTGATAGTGTGATTTGCAAAAAGCCCTCATATCTATCTGACCGTTATTTCTGCAGTATAAATGAAACCCGTATTTATGAAGGTTCTTGTTTAATATCAATCAAGTAATCCGAAATCAACACAAACACGATTAGAACCAGCGACCTGTGCGCTGTGCCTACAATGTGTATTGAACTGTTTACGAACTGTGATGTATCCATAGATAATCGGAATTCGATAGTATATCTAATCTTTTTTTTCTATGTTTGGCAACTAGTTGACAACTGGATTTTGTACAGATATGTGTTAATTTTTTTGATTGAAATCTTATAGTAAGCATTCCTTATATCCTATAGCTTCTATTTGATATGGTTTAGTCACTCTAATTTTCATAGCATGGCATTTATCAAACTTTATACAAATATCGAATGACTGATATTGCGCATGCGAAATGATGCCGGAATAGCCGCCCTGGACATTTAAACACAAATTAATCTTCACACATAAACTATGCAAACATGTGTATTTACGCTGTTTGAAATTTATGTTGGCATAGGACTGTGAAAGAACTTCCGTGGCAATTCCGACGTTAGTAAAACTTCCATATTCATGCAAGTGTACGGAAATAATTTGTCACACGATTGGCAGAAGCTTCGGTATGATACTTGTAAAATGGATAAATAGAATTTATTTACCTACAATAAACCACCCCTAACAGGCTTCTTAGACAAGACATTTTTTTTTATCTTACTTGCAGTATTGCTACCACGCGGGTGTAAAGATATATTTTGGTGCGTCGATTCAAATAAATAAAAACCGGTCAAGTGTGAGTCAGACTCGCATACCTAGGGTTCCTTAGAATGATTTTAGCACAAAAGAGACTCAAATATTTTTATGCCGTACTCGAAATAAAACTCGTGGATGAAAAATTTCATTTGATTTTTTTCATATTTTTCGGTTCATTCTTTTCGGAAATAGCATAAGCATGAGGGGACATGCAATTTTTTGTGGTTTTTCAAAGATTTCTTGAAATCTGTGCCAGTAAATATAGTAAAGGTATATATTTTTACAATCAGATCTTTAATATCTACAATTTGATATCCATATTGTATTCTTATAAAGTATATATTTTTATTTATTTAACTTTTTTTTTCATATTTCTCATTTGTTATCAACTTTTTTATTAATCCTATAGTTTTCCTGTAATTGGCCAGTTATGACCTATAATTGTATTTTTTTTTCATATTTTTCGGTCCACCAGTTTCGGATAAGTGGGGAGACAAGCATTTTTTTTGGTTTTTCAAAGATTTCTCGAAATCGGTGCCAGTAAATAAAGTAAAAGTATTTATTTTTACAATTAGCTCTTTAATATCTACAATTTGATACCCATATTGTATTTATAAGAATTTGATTTTTATTTTTCTCACTTTCGTATTGGAAATATTTTGAACAATTTCATTTTTTTTTGTACCGTTTTGTGTAGGCCAGTGAATGCTATTTTTGTGGAATATTTCAAGCCTATATCTATAACGGTGCTAAAGTTATGAGGCTGTGTCATACGGACGTACTACATACTACGGAACCCTAAAAAGCTTTGTTATTAATAACTATACTTTTGAGTTCTTGTTTTTCATATATTTGACCTTGACCTATATTTTTCGGCAGAATATAGACAAATAATATGACATTCATTTAGACCTCAACCTTGTTTTGTGCTAAGATTTAAGTAATGAAATAAATATTTTTGTATTTGTATTGGTATTCATTTATTACAAACTAAGGAAACGAAATTTCAGATACTGGAAGTCAATATGAACAATAAAATTTTATAAATACAGTTTAAAATTCTCATATTAACTCAAAATAAACTGTGTTAATTACCTTAAAAATATTGACAACCAGAACTTGTAAATCGGGCAGCGGTAACTCAGGCGGTAGAACGCTGGCCTCTCAATCTTGAGACTTAGGTTCGATCCCCGGTCGGGCATCCACCACCGAGTTTTTCGGAATTTATGTGCATAGTATTTGTGTTCTTACCTAATACTTACCAATTACTGAAAGGTGAAGGAAAATAATCGTGAGCAACCCTGAATGCCCTAAAAAAGAGTGTAATTGTGCCCGAAAAGAGGTGTGTCAGGATCGTAGCAGATGGAAAACTGTAGTCTCTGCCTACCCTTCTGGGAGACAGGCGTGAGTATATGTATGTATGTAATTGTGCCCGAAGTACGGGGATAGGGCTCACCACCCATTACGTTGGAAAGTAATAATTGTCGGTGAAAAGCGGGTGCATCAAGTGTGGACTGTGACTTGCATTTCACAGTTCACACTCTGGAATACCTCTGACACCCCCTCGGGGATTCATGTCGTGACGACATATGTGTTATCTTTAGAACTTCTAAAATCAAATTTCCTAAAAAATTAGCCTTGTTAAGAAAATTATAAAAAATTACAAGGGTACAAAAATTACATATCTTCTAATATACAGGTCATTGGTAACTAAGTAGACATACATATACGAGTACTTATGTCAACATTTAAAATGATCAGCCCGTTCTATCCATCAGCTTTGCTATAGAAAATAAATTAAAACAAAAAATTTCTCAACAATAAATTCTAGATTTATAAAAAAAAAAATATTGCTACTTGTACACATAAACAAACGCTACCATTCTAGCAGAAAATTCATCTCATGAACACCTCTTTGCATCATTAATTTTCAAACAATATGAAATAATAACGTAAACACAGTGCGCCTCCGCAGGTTTATACGTCACTTTTATTTGTCACTTTTATAGGTTTTGTAATTTGCTGATATAATAAATATTGCCATAACGATATCGGTATTTTATTTGTGCATGGTCACGTAAAGGCGGTTTATTAAATTTTGCCTATAAATAAATTGACATATTGGACAAGGGAAACATGAATTCCAGTATATAATAAAATCGTTTTGTTGTACAAACTGGAATAAATTTTATTACAATGTTTTGCTTTTAAACTGCGAATAGGTTTGGTTTTTGGAAAGCATGAATAATTTACTAGCTTTTGCACGCGGCTTTGCTCGTGGAACTGTCTACTATTATCAACCAATTTCGACTTGGCGATTATTTTATCAACCCCCTTGCAGCCTATAAGTTGACCAGGATTTTTTTGGTTCCGTCTTTACATACCATCCCTATGTCAGTTTGCAGTAAACGAAAATGACACAAACTGGGTTTGATTTAAAGACTACGTAGGTAGGCCACCTTACATACCATTCTATTTTTAAATTTTAAATAAATTTTGGCAGTTTTGATTCGAGTTAAAGTTTCAAGCCCTTCTTCTTAGCAATACTAATAGAATGGTGCGGATGGTTAGGCATTATGTATATATAATATTTTTATTCCTATATTTCTTTATTTTATGCAGGTTTATAACTTTATTACATTTTAGTAGCCCAACCTTAATATTTTTTGTATGTATTTCCCTTATTAGTATATACATATTATTTTTTTATATTCTAAAGATATTTATTGTAAAGATTAACTTTGACTTGTAGAAAGTATACTTTATGTATCTATTTTACAAAATAAATATTTTGATTTGATAAACAAATCAGCCACAAATCATCGAATTTCTGAAAATGCAGGTGAAAGATGTGACACAAAACGCAATAATAATATTTATAGGGAC
Organism: Ypsolopha scabrella; assembly: GCA_910592155.1. Classification (NCBI taxonomy): domain Eukaryota; kingdom Metazoa; phylum Arthropoda; class Insecta; order Lepidoptera; family Ypsolophidae; genus Ypsolopha; species Ypsolopha scabrella. Next base: position 19,280,434 of record OU342982.1, read on the forward strand.
GACTGACTTGCCTGTGGAGCAAGGATAAGGAACTTTAGAATTCTTGTAATGACACCTATTCTCGTGTAGCAAATATCAGATTTAGAGCTGCCATAACCTGCTGCTTTTCATTGCAAAATAGGCTTTAACGCAGATGGATAAAAGTTACATGAGCTTGTATTATTTTAGGTTTTTCAACTCTAAATTTAAGGTTTGCTGCACGAGAATAGGTCACAATATGACCTCAAAATAAGCTAACGCTATCGGTGTATATGTCGCAGTAAAGTAGTTAAATCAGAGAGTTAATTGAATCTCTAGAGAGTTAATTAAAGATCGACATTCAATCAAGTCGCTAGCATTTTGATTTAAATAAAGCAGCGTCGAAAACGTTTAACTATCTGTCTGACCGAAAGCCAGCGTGTTGATTGATTAATAATGTAAAACAAGATGGCGGTCACGACAACAGCTGATTACATTTAGAATGTTCAAACCTGACCTAACGTACTGTTTTTAAATACATTTTGACCTATCCATTATGCACCTATTTAGTATCCTACTCGGGGACGCCTCGCTCCGCTCCGCTTCGCTCGGCTCTGAGTTGTTTCATAATGTTCAAACCTAACCTAACCTAGTGTTTTTAAATACATTTCGACCTATCCATTATGCGACTATTTAGTATCCTACTCGGGGACGCCTCACAAAGGTCACCCTACCAAAGTTGAAATGCGCCTAGGAACGTTTAGGAAACTCGTTAAACGTTTCGTTCACTCACTTGTCTGACGGAACTTTAGCGACTTGATTGAATGTCGATCTTTAATTAACTGTCTAGAGATTCAACTAACTCTCTGATTTAACTACTTTACTGCGACATATACAATGATAAAAGTGTGGAAGCGGGCAACATAAATTTCACGTCATTTTATACGTACAAATTCTACTCTATCTGCGTTTTTGCTTGTTTCCGGATTATGAATATGCAAGACCGGCGGCAGGTGAGGGCCATTGTATACGTAAGTAGTTTTATGTGATTTTATTACTACTTCGTTGGTTTATTATGTCAAATGTGCTTTTTGGTAATTGTAAAGCAACTTTCATAATACGCAGCTAGGGTAGAATTTGTACGTATAAATGACGTGAAATTGATGTTGCATGCTCTTGTCCATAAGAAATAAACCTGAATCCAAATTCGGTGAGTGATTCTCGAGTTAAAATGAAAAAGACAGACAAACAGACAACAATTCAAAAATTTTTTGTTTTGAATATTTAATGTATACAATATATATGCCTTATATAAATCAGACTGGTGACGGGCAGCGGCGTCACTGGTGCAAAGGTTTCGGCACCGCGCTCACCAACCCGCCTGCCCAGCGTGTGTGAGTATGGGCATTTCTTCCAGGAGGACCGCCAAGAGTGGCGAAATCCTGGAAAGGCCTATGTCCAGCAGTAGACGAAACAGGCTGATGGATGGATGGATGGATTTAATGTATACAGACACCACTTTTTTCATTACCTTATCATTATGACGAGTAGCTGTTACGTTTTTAAACCAATCCAAAGTGTTCCCATGACATTCGACAAATAAAATTAAAACATCGCAAAATAAAATAGCCAATAACGATTGTCTGACCCTCTCTATAACGTGTAGATAGGTAATTATGCCCAGAACGTCCGCTTTCTACCAATAAATAGCCATTACGCGGAGGTAGGGCTCGACCAATGAGAAATAAGATAAAAACCGCATACCGTTTAGTTTAATTCCACATTTGAATTTCAAAATAAGTTGCGTGGAAATTGCTTTCTAAAGTGCATTGACAGTTTTGGCACGGAATATTAATTAATGTGATTTATATTGCTGTGCATCTTTTGTACATTTCTTGCAGCGGAAATCTGAATCGTAGATCCTTATTAACAGATTTTATTTTACGTTCATGGAACCCGTAGCGTTGAAGAAAGGCCATACCAGAGCCACTTTTCGCTCTGCAGCGAAAAATAGATCTGCGTCAATTTCTAGGACAGTACATTTCCAGACCTTTTATTTATTCTCAAGTCCAGTGACACTGCAAAGGAACCGTGTTCTGTAATAATTAACATTTCTGACGAATTCCTTCGGTCACTTCACTCGTATAATAAAGTGATTACAACATTCCAAGCTGTATCGCCTTGTAATCTGTAGTTGGCACCTACACCACTAACTACTAATGTAATCGTATGTAATCTTCATAGTTCGAGTCCCGAGTGACTACTTGTAGGGTTGTCATTGTCGGTGCGCGTGAACGTAGCTGGACACACCTTCAATTTCACAACGTAAAAAGTAAGGTAACATGGTTGTACTCACTAATTTGCTAAAAATGTAGATTTCTCGTTTCAGCGTCTTATGTGTAATGAAAACCCTTTTTTTCGTCTGTCCGGTGTCTGTGTCATCATACGAAAACAGGACTACAAATACCGAGACCTCGAAAAAATCAAAAAAAGTTTTTCGGTTGGGGTTTGAGGTGTTGAAAGCATACTTTTTAATTAATTAATTTATTATTGTTATGGATACAAGCAGGTTACATCTTAATTGACATTGTAATCGGTCTACGACGTAAACCTAATAGACTTAGAATTTTTGTTTATGTGTAATGTGTGCATATTAATTGATGCCATATATATTTTTAAAGCCTCCTAATTCTCGTTGTCGCTAAAACAATAAATCGCAGTTCAAATCGTGGCGCAAATCCATCTAATCATCATTTAATTTGTCATTAAATTATAACAATAACATTCATAAACGAGTTCTATTTATTTCATATAATGCAACGCAATTTGATAACTTCATTCCAAGGAAGTAAGTTTTTGAAGGGAGGAGCCCTAAAAATACTTTATCTGTCATCATTATCTTTATAATGGGCGCTAGTCCTACTTCATAAATTGGTTGTATCACCAGTTACATCTTAATAAATTAAGATTTCTCTATAGATACATGTATAATATTCCGTGTTATTTATGCTTTGGGCCGCGCCTCCCTTTGTACGAGCTACGCCGAGGACTATCAGATGTTTAAAGGATATAATTTAAATTGTGAACTTGTCACCTTTTTTATGTCTTGTTTCTTGCTCAGGGTTGGCTAATATTGCATTTCGATTTTCATTTTATTTTATTTTTTATAATGTTTTTTTTTGTGTATGGTGATAAATATACCTAAATAATTTGTTTAAATTACATTTGTAAAAAAAAACCTTTTAAATTGGTAGCTGCTTGTATTGATTTTTTTCACAAAGTGTTAATAACACAAACACAACATTTTGCATTGAAAGTTATAACTTAAGCATTTTGTTAAAATAAACCAAAAAAGCAAGTCAGGCGTAGAGGAGTTTTGTCTATGTAAGTATATTAAAATAAGGATCCTTAATTTTATTTAACTAAATAAAATAAATTTAAAAAAACATAACCATTACATAACCATTTGTCATATTTTTTTACAAATGCTTGGTGAAATAATGGCACTGCATGTCAAATTTCAGTTTATTTTAGCACTTTAGCAGAATAAGGCAAACTGAAGCCTATACATAAGACATGAAATAGATACTTCGGTTTATAACATGTGCTTTACTAGACGATGTATCAAGAAGTAAAAAATAACTACGGGTTCAAGTCCCGTCTGAAATTCATTTTCCTCAGAGAATTTGTTACTTGATTCTTTCTATCTGTGATGCACTTTAATTTTCTTTCTTAGCCGCAACATGACATTGGAAAATCTGTTAGTGGCAGCCCTAACAGCTCGCAGGACACCTAATCCAGTGAATATTTTAAATATTATTTATCCTCCATTGGGTCGATTATGGGCGCGCCACGATAACGCACACGGTACGTTATTGTAAATTAAATTGTTCAACACGATGTTATTTGGGGTGTAAGGATTGGTGACACTGTTCTTTGAATTCTCATTTCGGTAAATCGGAGAAAGAGGACGTTTCATTTTCGTTTTTACATAAACATTTTGTAAAGTACTTTTTGGTTGCGGTTCTAAAACAAAAAATACAAAGTACTTGGTAGTTTAATTTAGTTTATGAACGTATGAGTACATTGTCCAAAAATCTATAAATATAACTTCTGAAGCAAGTGAACAGAATTGCACAGGAAACTGCACTGGAAAAACAAACAGACATATAACGAAAACAAAAATATTAATTAATCTGTCAATAAATCGACAGCCATCAGTCTGAAGTGCTTTAAACAGCTCAGCCCCTTATTTCGAAATATTAATATCGGAATAGCATATTGCTCAAGAAAATCTAAAGACGAGACATCTCATGGCATTTGACATGTAAATCTGTGAAGGTCTCAATATACAGCAGCTAAAATGGCTCAGATACATTTCGAACATCGATATGACATCAATCGATAAGACACGCTTGATATGGCCATCTCAACGAACAAAATTAACAAAACGAATTGATATTTGAAGTACGTAAAACCAAAAACTGCTTACGAATAAATTAATCGTCAAAAACATCAGTTCACGCTGCATCGAAGCAATGCAACCAAGATTAACAGAATCATTATTCCGGTTTGATTCGATAAATATGCCAATCTTGTCATTAATACGAATAATAACGATTTGTTAGGATGTGATGTGGCGTAAAATTATTGTGATGTGATTTTATTGCAGGAAAAATGCTTTTTGTTGACACTCGACTATTAACGTAATTTACATAGGTTCCAAATAACAGATCCCCAGATTCAACTCTGTTAAATAAATGGCGAAACTATTTCTTTAGAGCTTAGGTCAATCAGAGCACATTATAGAGGGTGTAATCATGACGTGCTCATTAAATTAAACCACATGCTCTACTGATCATCCTGAACCACTTCCGTAGAAAAACTTTTGATAAAACGCGAAAAGAAAATATTTTCACATAGAAAATGACAAGAAGATATTAAAAATTTGTATGGGGAAGTGAATTTCTATTTCGCGTTTAATAAAATATCTATGGAAGTGGTTTAGGATGATCAGTAGGGCATGTGGTTTAATTTAATGAGCACGTCATGATTACACCCTGTATAAGGTGACTTTCGTTTATAAGGCCAAATTCATACTAAAGACTCGGTAAGTGGTCAGGACCCTGTTTGGGAAATACGAAAAATATTTCTTTGTGCCTCTATACTAGTTCAAGAACAACCTCGACTCAATTGGTACAGAGAGTCAAAATTTTATTTTGTGCATTTCACAGAAAGGGTAATCGAACCTTGGTCCTGAACACTTACCGAGTCTCCAGTATGAATATGGCTCTATAAACGAAAGTCACCTTATATTCACCTTTTATAATATCACATACCATGTATGACGTGATGGAACTGCTAGAATTATGTTTTTTTTACCCTTTATTTAGTGATAGAATGTAAAAAATAGACAACAATAATAAGTAAGCAAGAAGCGAAATAAAGATTAGAGTGCATTTCACCGAATAGTACCTATGGCGTTATGTTGGTAGTAATGCAATCTAGTTCAGATCATCCAATCCCTATTCATACAATTTTGTTTTATCCAATCATTACTTTTAGAAAACATGGGAGCCAACATTACAGCAAAGGTACTGTGTTTACTATTTGATGAAACGCACTATACATTAAACGATTTCGAATAGGCATGTGAAATGTCAACAAAGGACACAAAAAGTAAAAAACAAACCGTCCGTTCAGAAGTTTTTACTAATTATAATGCATGTTTAACGTAAGTTATTAATTTATGAATTGTTTTATTTAGTGGCTCGCATAGTTTATATTACGGGCACGTGCCGCTCCGGTGCATGCGCCGAACATACTGTGAAACCGTCTTGATACTTTAGGATGCAACTATTGTTATTATTATTATTAATACTAGCTTTTGCCCGCGACTCCGCCCGCGTGTTATTCGGTTTAACGACATACCTTTTTTCGGGATAAAAAGTAGCCCATGTGTTAAGTTAGGAAGCTATATCCATTCTAAATTTCATCCAAATCCGTTGAGCCGTTCCCGCGTAAAAGAGTAACAAACACACACACACACACACACACACACACACACACACACACACACACGCACACACAAACTTTCGCATTTATAATATTAGTGTGATTGTATTCATGTGCAAACCGCCCCATGTACTTGTGGTCTGAAGCTCACAGGATAATTTGCATGGACATAAAAGTATCCTATTTATATGTCTTAGAAAAAGAAAGTCAAGTTGCTATGGCAACGCAAGATACAAGTGCGCTGCAGGTGTTCCCCCAGGGTGGTGGTAATATGTACGTACTCATATCTTGATTCTACAGATAGCTATAAATATACCCACAAACTTAAATTAAAAACAAAAAAATATATTTAAAGGCATAAGACTAGTTACGACGTGAACTAGTCCTCAGAAATTAAAGGTAAATTTTATATTTAATCTTAAACTTCAATACAACTTTATTTTAGGGACTGTTATTAGCCCGCTGGTAGTTACAGCTAGGCTTATTACAACTAACATTTTATGAAATAGCTGCTACAATTGTGCACCTAGTCGCGAGATCAAAACCGTAAACGGTCTTACTTGGCCGCTCGAAGTCTAGCTCTCACTCTCTCTTACAAAAACTATATCTACGTTGAGAGAGAGGACCTAAAATTGAGTGGTCAAGTAATATCGCGCGATCTTTGTATGTGTTATTTAAGAGTGCACATAAAGAAAAAATACAATTCTAAATTGCAATTTCAGTCAGACTACTAATTTAAGTTCGAAATGGTAAAAAATATATATGGATAGGACATTATAATTTCAAGAGCCCAAAATAATCAAAAAGTAGAAAAAAAAACAAGAAGTTACTTTTAGTTTTGACCGAATTTCTATTTGTACTATGTATAGTGCAAACTAATAATCCAAAATAATTATAAATAATATCACGTTCATATCAACAAGAGCCCCAATCAGCGATTTTATTAATATGACTATATTTCAAGGGGTCATTTTGTAGAAATTCAGTATTTTTTGATTGTGGGTTTCTTGTTTGTCGTAACAGCCATGCCTCACAGCGCACTATTTTAAACAAAAAAACGTCATAAAGTTCAGTTCTAATTGACACAAAAGGAGCTCAATCTGTCTTTATGCACCCTTATATACTTTTATCAGCCAACCAAAACTTTGAACAAATAAGCTCAGTTTGATACAAACCACCAAATGTCCCAAAAAGGAAAAATTAACAACTTATGAAGTCAAATTAATTATCTCATAATCAAAAAGCACACAAAATCTCAAGTACCAAGACATTGCGAACGAGTGCACACTCGAGAGGTGCTGAGCGACGCAGGAGTGGGCGCAACCGCTTGTAGATAATTTTAACTTCTTAACTTTCGAGTTTGCAGGATTTGATTATTATAATATTCGATATATTTGAGAAAATACTTTAATAACAACTGGCCCTCAATTCGGGCACGTGCGCAAAAATTGCGAAAGCAGATTGCGGGTGATTTTAAAAGGGATTTTGTACAGATATTAGTTGTTTTTTTTATTGAGTATGCCTTAAATCCTATAGCTTCTACTCGATGTGGTTTAGTCACTCTAGTTTCCATCGTATGGCGTTTATCAAACTTTAAACAAATATCTAATGACTGATATTGCGAATGCGCAATAATGCCGGAATAGCCGCCCGGGTCCTTAATTTTTGTAACAAAATCAAAGATTTCAGTAGTGGGGTAAAAATGAAGTTGTAAAGTTCAAACAGCCACGACTCAAAGCGCGTTATGAAACGTCATTTCAACGTTCAGTTTTACTCTAATAAATAATTATATGTCTGTGGTAAGAGGTGCTCAATTTTATGCCCATAAACCTCTCAATTCTCATTATGTCTAAAACAATAGATCGCAGTCTAGATCGTGGCTTGGATCTTGATACAGATGAATACTTTTAATATGTAGCTTCTTCGAGTGAAGATTTTGTCTTCTTTGATATTCTTGTGATGTATGCGTTAGAGACTAAAATAAAAGCAAGACCGGTCGATGATCGCCATGAAAATGCCATAAAATGACTTGAAAAATAATAGATCAGAGAACTGTTCTGCGAATAAAATCGAACGTTTTTCTATTCAGGTGGAATCTGGCACTTAAAAAAGCGCGCGTGTGTTTATGATCTGCTTGCGGGCGGAAATTCTAAATGTGTCCACTAAACAGATTGTTTTAAGGCTATGAACCTATATATGGTCTTTCGTTTATACAGCAGAGAATACGCGGAGAATAAAGTAAGGTAGTAAAGGGAAGTAATAATTTGGTCAAGTGCGAGTCAGACTCGCGCACAAAGGGTTCCGACCACCCCTCAATACGGGTGCGGATCTCTAAATACATTATAGTAAATACCAACAATAAAGGTACATGCCAAAGCAACATCAAGGCTACAAACAACAACAAAAAATGCCTGATAAAAAGGAAGGACCATCAGCAGTGATCGGAATAGGCAGAGTAAACTTACCCAAACTTCTTGGAACATAGTCATAAAATGGAGACTTCCATGACTAAATATTAATTATATTTTTCAAATGAGATTGTCATTTGGTGTATTGTTGTTTTCAAATTTTCTTCAAAAATTGTAAGGACTTAAGTTGTTGTAAATTTGATATAAAACAAGTTATGTCCTTACAATTTTTGTAGAATATTTGAAAACAAGGGAGATTGAGCAAAAACAATTATCATTTAAAAACAAAATGAGGGATGACGCAACCAAGGAACTTGATTACCTATTTCATGGTTTTTAATTATATTTGTGCCTAATGTAGTAAAATAATACATGAAATAAAAATCTGATTTGAAAAATAAAATTAATATTTAGTCATGGAAGTCTCCACTTTATGACTATGTTCCAAGCAGTTTAGGTAAATATACTCTGCCTATTCTGATCACTGACCATCACACACGGCCAGACAGTTCCGTTTTTCTAGATGAGGAACGGAACCCTAAAAAGAGAATTAAAATTTACATTTTTCTTAGACACAAAGTTTATTTATCCAAAAGGCAATAAATAAGAAAATGTTAAGGTTTTTTCTTTATTCCTTATGCTATTACCCCGCTAGAGCTAAATAGAACAATAATACCAAAAAGTATTTAGGTAGTTATAGGACGTTGACCTCGGTAAAGAACATAATTATAGAAGTGGACTAGAAAATAATAGATGTGTTATTTCTGACTGAGATAAAAATAAGCAGGCAGAGCGATATTTAAATGTTTTAAATTTTAGCTCACGTGTATAATTTTAGGTAGTCTCAACGGCTTTTACATTTTGTTAATGTGTAACAAACAGCCAATTTTTTTGTAAATAATTACTACACTAATAATAATGTAATAAAAAAGTCGTGTCTGGACAAAGAATATTTTTGCGAAATTTTAATTGAAATGGGTTATTAGAATTGTACTGAGGCAAAAACTACAGTGTTTAGAATTTTTGTCTGTCTGTCAATTTTGTATGTATGTATTTTAACTCGAGAACCACTCAACGCATTTGGATGCCGTTTTGTTAATCATCATCGTAGTGACCCTGGTCAACATGTAGTCTATAGGTGTGTTCAAAAATTAAAAGCCAAACGGAAACGGGGCGGAGATCAAGAAAAACGCGGGAGCCCCGGGCAAAGGCTAGTTAAGATAAAACATTTGGTTATAAGGTGGAACATTTATAATATGGTCCGTTCTCCATGATTACTGTTTTTAGGGTTCCGTACCTGAAGCGTGCCAAATGGGACCCTATTACTATGCCTCCGCTGTCTGTCCGTCTATCACAAGGGTCTAATACGGGTCCCAAGCAATAAACCGTGAATTTTTTATACTTATATATTTTTTTTAAATATTTTTATACCTTATTTGGTTCAGCTCTATCTTACAAGTTTCAAATTTGCATACATTATTGTACATACACCAAAGTAAAACAACAATAATAAAATTGGTATCCCGTACTCAAAGAGTGCTGAATTCGAATAGTCCAGAATACCATAACAGCACCAAATTGTCGATTTTTTGAAAGGAATAAATTGACTTTTTAAAGGTCATGTAAAGTATACAAACAATAAGTAAGATATAAATGAAAATATTCAGGAACTGAATAAATAGCTTTGATGACGTAATAGTCATGTCATTTAGGCATTACAGGAAATAGGCCATTGCCAACCAGAAAAAAAAAGTAATGTCAAAACCGACGTTTGTTTTTTTTTATTTTCAGTTATCCCATCTTCAGGTTTTATCCCCTAAATTTTTTGTTTTATTCTTTCTTTACTTCAAGGAACTCTCCCTATTGAGCCTAAACGGTATGATTATTACGTCACATTCCCATTTCTCCAAACTGATTATCAAAAAATAATTTCGTTGTAAAAATACCACCTGAAAGTTAAAGAACATGATTTGAAGACTCATGATTTAGCCTATATTTTCAGAAAAAATATACAAAAGGGCCTGTTACAATTTATGTTTGGTTCGAATTGTTTGTCCATTTTATCGACTTAATGTTGCTATAGCATCTATTTTGTTGATATGTATGATCTTAGGATTCCGTACCCGTATCGTGTAGTGGTACGGAACCCTATGTGCGCGAGCCCGACTCGCACTTGCCAAATTATTAAATATTTTAACCAGCCAAAAGCTTCCAAAGGCTTAAGTTTTCGTAACGTTATGCTTCAATAAAAAATAAACCATCTATTCTTGTAGGTTACATAAGTAATGCCTAGCTTAGACGTGAAGTTAGACAAGTTTTCCCATGTCGTATTACAGACAGGCTAACTTATTGAGGCTATCTGTTAAGTTGTCTTTAAGTTAAGTGAGACTTAAGTTTATGCTAAACGCTTTGGATGAAGATGTTTTATTGGTTGGCATGAGATTTATTGCAGGACTATAAGTTTTCATATTTTAAAAGCCAGTTTAAAGGCTTCCTCGAGAATTTTACTCCTTAACTATGTTTTGTAAGAAAGTGTACGGTGCACGTCAACCTTAACTTATCCAATTGTAGTTCTTATTACAATGTAGTTGGAGTTAAAATAGCACAAAAATTGGTAGCTTATACTGCAGGTGACTGTGAAGTAAAGATACACAATGAAAATTTCAATGTCTTTTTTAATAAACAAGTAAGTATTTTTTAGGTCTTCGAGAAGTTTTGAAATGTTTTCAGCACGATCCTATAATTGAACTAAATCCAGACTAAAAAACACATTTCCTATGATGGATTTTGTTTTCCCACGTAATGAGGATCACGGAACCCTAAAATCAAGTACAGCAGCGTTGAAAATCTAGTTCGCATCAAGTAAGTTCATCATTAACTATGTCCACCATGACTTTCAGACTCCGAGTCCGTCGAAAACAGTCTTTATTGCACTCTACAATAAGAGCTTATTCATATTTTTATAATTCGTAGTTTCTAGTTCCACTACATGATGAGATCGCGACGAGATTGCATGATGTATCTGAGATACATCTAGATCAGATACAACGTGTGATACACATCTTAGGTTGTGTGTACACTGCGCGGTCTGCGCGTAATAAAATAACGTTTATCGAATGCCCGCGAACGCGTGTTTTTGAGCAAAACGTGAATGATAATATGATTATAATTCAACCATCCATCCATCAGCCTGTTTCGTCCACTGATGGACACAGGCCTTTCCAAGATCCTCCTGAAAGAAATTATAATCCAAATAATAATATTCCGTATCGCCATCCATCAATAAACATCAGAAATCTGCATCACTACTTATACCGTTACTCTCTATCCTTTTTAAATAAGAATAGAATAGACAGAAGACGGAAAACGCATTTTATACAGTACAAAAACAATAACTATAATAATAATGTATTATTATATACTGAAACAAACATGTAACAGAAATATAAGTTTTCTTATTAGTTAAAAGCTAAAAATTTGATCTGTAATTGTATTATAAGAATAACATATATAAAATCAAAATAAAATAACCTGTATACAAAACCGTTATACAATAGAACCGAATTAATAAGTATGACTAAATGCGGTTTCGGAATCAGACTCGACCGGGGCTTTTGATGCAGTTTTCTGAGTCCGGTAATGCTTAGTCATAATCTCATCAAATGCTCGACCTGCGCCTCCTTGCACAGTAAAACAATTGAGGCCTAACTATCCGTAATGACAACATTTAAAATACAACCCATTACATGTAGTAAACAGTTTGTTGATCAGCGGGCCTATTATGTAACTCTGTATCGGTTGCCAACTGGTTGCCAAACACTAAAAACAGATAACAACTAACTTTCGAAATTGCCTACAGTATGTGTTGAAAATGTTTACGAACTGGACGTCACTTTCAGTCAAAGATACATAATCTAGGGGCTTGTCGTCCAGTATGACCCGACCTTTATTATATTGCTTCCGAATTTGTATAATTTTAAAGACAAATTCACATATATCGTGCTGTATGAAAAATAACTTTAGTTTTGAGGTAACTGGGCGAGTATTGGATAAGAAGCTTTTTCATCGATACTAGTCCATAGTTTAGTTCTTTATGAGGGTAGGTTTCGATTGCATCAACCACTGTTGCCTCCATACGCAAGGACGTACAGCGCGAAAGGGGCGGATTCTGGAAAAAAATGTCTAAATGACGACTTTCTTCACTAATTTTATTACAAAAATAGTTTAATGAAATATCAAGACCTTAATTCCCGCACGTGCACAAACATATATATTTATATATAATATAATATTATATTATATAATATTATATTATATAATATATATATATATATAATATAATATTATATTATATATTTAAATTTCAAAATTCTATTCAAAATGCAGACTTGTGTACCGCCCGCCCTCCCGCCTAAAACATGCACAAGCAAGCAATACGAATACAAATGCAAAGCAATCTTAAATAACAAGCAAGAAAACTTATCGACACGTGTTTCGCCTCTGAACGAGGCATCCTCGGGATGTGTTGCTAGCTCGGCTTCTCCGCAGCAACTGATGTGTTTTTTTTTTGCTTGTGCATGTTTTATGCGGGAGGGCGGGCGGTGCACGAGTCTGTATTTTGGGTAGCATTATAAGAGATTTTAGTAAGTAAGTGATGGACTTCAGCAAGGTAACGCCTATTACAATCAATTATCATAAGTACTATTTTTTTATATGTAAGTATATATTAATCCTAGATTCTTCAAACAAGGAAGAATAATTTATTGTTTTGTGGGAACTACCCTCTTAAGGATCGTGTTGACTTGACAGCCTATTTCCGTGTCCAGTATCACCTATATGCTAATCCCAGCACAAGGAAGACACAATTTAATAGCCCCATCCAGAATCCAGTATAAAACAACCCTTTGACCCTAATACCTCTTCAATAACGACTAGTTTCCACTGCCCGGAATCCTGAGATAAATTTTAAATCCGATCGAATCGTAGATAATACAGTTCATTATTACTTGGATCTTGTAATTGAATGGTAATGAAAACTAGTTTATGTACTAGTTAGGACTTAGTTTAGAATGTGGAAATGAGAGCTTGATTGTTTAGGTCTTATCGCGATCGTCTTTTATTTGAGGACTTAATATAACTCGGGCTTAGCACGCAGGTTCTATGCAAAATATCCATATACTTATTCACTCTGCTGCAACATCTTTTAGGAGCGGGTTTTTCAGTGACGTGAAGCGAACAACAAAAATAATGTGAGATTCTGAAATTCATTCATATTCAGGTAAATTGCACTTTTATGCGAAGGCCACGGGCAACGACGCTCCAAGCGATATAGCTCTGTGCTCTGCAAGCATCGGCGTCAAGCTCATACAAATTGTATATTTGATGAGCTTGACGCCGAAGTTTGCAGCGCAGAGCGAATTCGCTTGGAGCGTCGCGTCGTTGCTCGTGGCCCTCGGGTTAGGCATTATGAACGTAAAAACGCGATTTGATTTTTGTTTATGGTATAGTTGCCAAGTTATCTATTTCTAGAGAATTTACGTAATATGAGGTATAGATTTTTCGGAAGATGTTATTCGAATAGACCAATTGATATTAAAGTATTACAAATTAGTGTTATAAATAGTAAATTGAGTGCTTATTTTAATAATTTAATCACTTTCGAATTTTGTTTTTTTTTGTACGTACAAAACCGGAAGTGAACTTTTCAAATTAAAATTTTACTGATTTCAACCATTTCTTTTTAAATATTTTAACTTCATATTCAGTATATAAATTATTGACTAAAAGTTTCAGAATGTAATCTGCATTAGTTTGGGAGATAGATGATAGACAGCACGTGCTGAGCTCGGCCGGCTTACGCGAGAAATACTCGTAGAAACCGCTGCAAAATCATCTGACCACATAATTATTTGTATTATATTATCTGTTTTAAAGTCAATTTTTTGTATCAAATATATTAATTTGTACTTTAAATCAATTTAAAATGAAACAACTTCATAGTGAAATAATGGATTATTTTATAGTAAGTTTTACTAAGTATTTTACAATTTTAGCTACTACTAGAATTAGTTCTTTTCATATATTTGAGTCATAGATGAATTTATGACCGCACCTAGGTTACATTTTTTGTTTTCTCTCTTAGGAATTATTAAAGGTTTTTTTAAGGCACAGTTCGGTACTATTATTATTCAATGAGAAAGTTAAGTATTTATACATACGTTTAAAGGTGGCATAGAGTAGAACTCATTTGAATTCTATTTTGGATAAACATCTCCGCAGATAATTACACATAACAACTATGATCTAGTTATCCTAGATACCTCAAGACTAGATTCTACACCTTTATCCTATATTTCCTTCATTAAACATTGTAAGCAACATTGCATTTAACTGTCAAATTTAATTAACCGCTAAGTTTATGGGTTAGTTTAATGAGAGGAAATTGTTAGCGAACTAGCTGGCTTTCTATGGGAATTGAAATTGGTATTTTAGGGCTCCTTGCTCGATTATGGAAAGGCGAAACCCTCATAAAATCACTTTGTTCTCCATATGTTTATTGTCCGTGTAACAAGGTCCTTTTTCTCGGGAAGGGTTTGAGGTATCAAGTTAAAATTAGTATACATGACTAAAATCAATAGCCTCATATTGCTGTAGTTAATTCAAGTTTCTAGATTGCCAATTACGCAATAAAAAGATACGGCTTTTTAATAATCCCCCACTGACTGATTTATCCAAATCAATAGCACGGTGATCTACGATATCGATAGCTTTTATATTTTATTATGGGGATAAAACAGAAGCTTGGTGCTAAATTCACAATATTGTTTTCACCTCACTAGTTCAAAAAGCGCGCCTTTGTTGCTTAAAATCAGTGAGCAAAAGTGTTTTGAATTAAGAATGTCGCGAACACACAGGAAACTGTGGTTGCGTTTTTTTTTTTTTGGCCTGAGGCTGACTCTTTCATTGGCTATGGTCATGACCACCACCACGTTCACCACGCTCTACTATCGTTCGAAAGTCAGTTAAACAAAAAAAAATATTGAATGAAATTTTATATTTAAAGAAGAGTGATGAACATCACAATTAAGAGTGATGAAAGAATGAATAAAAGTAGAGTGACTACCGGGCCACCCTAGAAGGGCACATGCCGACCAAACGAAGATGGGCGAAGTCAAAAGTACTCGGAATAGAAGAAATTGTATGATAGGATGTCGAAGAAGCGAAAGAGGTGAGGTATATAGTATGCATGTATTTTTTACATCTTGTATTTTCTCGCTAGTGAGGTGAAAAGTTGTATGTGTCACGCGAGAGCAAGGTAATTTTGTTTCTTGTACCTTTGAATTCCTCAAAATGCTCAGGATTCAAACTCGGCATTCGCAACAAAACCTACCTTTGCTCTCTTGTTGCACAAATAAATACTTCTTTACTTTTGAATACAAAATATGCAATAAACGCGTTTTAAAGCAATTTCACAAGAAAATGATGTCATTTTATGCATTTTGATTGCATTTGATTACAACTTTAAACACGCTTTTATGTTTTCTCATGTAACTTATTTATGACTAACCGTGACCATGGCGAATAGAACTTTGCCGAAAACTCTGGAAAATATAAAAAGTCCCGTACTCGCGAGCGTAGCCAGGGACAATTGTATGTTTTCTATTATTTTGCTTGCGTCGGTTTCGAGGAACTATCAAAAATTTCTCTAAAAATCATCTTGAAGTTCCTTGAAACATTATGCAAATTTACTCTCCACTGACTAAAAGAGAATATTTCAATGTTTTGAAAAAAGCGGTCTACGCCCGCCATTTAGAGAGATTTAAAAATCTGAAAAAAAAAAACAATGCAGTAGTATATTGAAAAACCTAGACAGGAATATTGTTTCGGAAGAATTAGGATAATTAATTTTTTTATTAAGTTACCTATCCCATCCCATCCCACTAATATTATAAATGCGAAAGTTTGGATGGATGGATGGATACTCTTTCACGCCGTAACTGCTGAACCGATTAGGCTGAAGTTTTACATGAATGTAGTTCTAGACTTGGTATAGGACATAGGTTACTTTTTATCCCAAAAATCAGTTCCCATGGGATGAAAATGAGCTTTCAAATTTCTATAGAAAAGTGATGTCTCACCCTTTCACGCCACACAAATTTTGCATAAATGTAGTTCTAGACTTTGAATAGGACAAAAATTATTTTTTCCCTTTGTTCCCATGGAAAAACTATAAAAGACACACATTTCACCAGCTGTGTTTATAACAGTTCGAATAATATTGACTGATTTTATAAGAGTACACAAAAACTAATTCAACGCGGTGAAACCGCGGGCAAAAGCTAGTTTGTTATATTATTGATAAATAACCGTATTAATTTAATATTGGATAAATAATTAATAAGTATGAATACAATTATGATTGATGGTCTAGAGCTGATGCCGGGCTCGACTGTGGAGGTACCACCATCTTATTCGCAAATCCTCCCGAAGTTATTCGGGGGAGAGTAAACAGTTCGGGGAACAGCTCTCAGGCAAAACCAGGCGGCCCACCATTGCCTGGGACCGATGGATGGCGGTATATCCATCCCCAATTGCCGGGCCAGACTGGTGACGGGCAGCGGCGTCACTGGTGCAAGGGTTTCGGCACCGCGCTCACCAACCCGCCTGCCCAGCGTGTGTGAGTATGGGCATTTCTTCCAGGAGGACCGCCAAGAGTGGCGAAATCCTGGAAAAGCCTATGTCTAGCAGTGGACGAAACAGGCTGATGGATGGATGGATGTAGAAGTGGCGAAAGAGGTGTTTGAGGATCGACCAAAATCTGTCGTCTCTGCCTACCCTCTGAGGAGACAGGTGTGAGTATATGCATGTATAAATAAAATGTATTAATGTATTTGAATTTGCATGTTGTGTAAGTACTTAATAAGGATGTACTGTTTTTTTTGACCAATTATTTATATCTTTGTAATCATTTTGTTCCGTAATTTTCCGGAATATGCAAACTGAGAAGCTAATGAGTACAATATTTGTTTTCAAATAGCTCGATAATGATTAAATCCATTTTGCAAAGGTTAGTTTCGCCATTACAGATCGGCACGAAGTGTGAAGGTGCGAATCATTGTAATTTACAACTAAAACAATGTCCTAAATAGGTCTAATAGTTAATAATACTCGATACCTACTTAGTATAACGGTATTAAATACAAGATCAATGGAACATAGGGCACATAAATTATAAAGGGCCTATTTTAAACAATTGTGAAAAAGTATGATAGCATTCGGTAACTTTTTTCACTACTTGTATCGTCACAATACACGGAGAAAACGGGAGGCCTAATAAATTATAAAGTTTCTTCTAATAAAGCCGACCAACTTATTTCGAACAGAGCCTGCAAAGCTCGTTGCTGAAATCAAACAATAGAATATGAACCGATATTATAGGTTATTTAAATTTAACTAGGCTGCTTGTAATTTTAAATCCATTAAATGTATTTTAATCAGTATTGCAAACAAACCTTGTGTTCTTATTAACTATAAGCAAGCTTGAAAATAATTAGGTGGTAGAGCTAATGCCGGGCTCGACTGTGGAGGTACCACCATCTTACTCGGAAATCCTCCCGAAGTTATTCGGGGGAGAGTAAGAGGACAGCTCTCAGGCAAAAAAGCCAGGCGGCCCACCATTGCCTGGGACCGATGGATGGCGGTTTATCCATCCCCAATTGCCGGGCCTTATATAAATCAGACTGGTGACGGGCAGCGGGTGCAAGGGTTTCAGCACCGCGCTCACCAACCCGCCTGCCCAGCGTGTGTGAGTATGGGCATTTCTTCCAGGAGGACCGCCAAGAGTGGCGAAATCCTGGAAAGGCCTATGTCCAGCAGTGGACGAAACAGGCTGATGGATGGAAGCTTGAAATTTTTAAACAGGCCAAATTGGTACTTCGTTAAAGTCACCTTTACTCACACCCATTTTCTTAGCTGACATATACATTAATTATAACATATACGTAACTCTACAGATTTTCCTGAACAACTTCCCTAGAGAAACAATAAGCAAACAAAAAAGTTGTACGTACATCTATTTATACCCGGCACTCAACATAAAAGGTGTCATTACAAATAAAAAAATATCTTGCGGACCCATAAACGATTAAAGTAATTAATTGAAAAGTAGAATCTAGTCAATAAACATATCAAACAAGTAGCGCATGTGTGGTAAAACGCTACATTAACACTATTTATCACCGACTCAACGGACTCTTGCAATCAACACTTGCGATAACTAACTCTCATTCGACAATTACCGAACCGATTTGATCGAATCAGAATAGGTTCACATTTCTGCGCTCACAATTTATTGCATTTCATCGCATCGTGTGCTAGCTATTGTAAATTAAACTCTGGCGATAAAGTTACTTCTTGATAGACTTAAGGCGCTTAATCCCTTCAGCTATTGCCAAATAGGTACTTTCTAAAGCCTCTGCCACGTTTACAGCTCGACCAAATGGCTTGAAAAAAAAATTATAAATTATTAACTCTCAGAAAACATTTTCAACGTATTTTGGTTTCGTACGACCAAAACTTCCATATTAAAAAAATATAAAAACCGAAAGATGTTTTTTTGGCTTAAATTCACTCTACCTTTTAAGCTGCTACGACGCGACGTTTGGAAATATTTACACGCCAAAAAATTAATAATTTGTTGTACTCTAAATTCAACATAGCTCAATTAAATCCAGTGACATTTTCCATTAGAAATATCGAAATATACAAGATTGCAACGTCAACGGCTGAGAGGTGCTCCCACGGGGGCAAGGCGGCAGTCATACACTGGCCTTAAGATACAAGTCTTAGCAACGAAAACGTTTCGGGAATAATTATATTATGTTTAGGTAATAATAATACGTCATCAAATATCACATTGTAAAACTTGAAATAAAAAACCTCACCAGAAGATATAAGAAAGTCTTCGATGATTTTCATCATTATTGTCATCAAACTATATCAGCACACTGTTGAGTACCAGAGGTGGAATTGTGTAAGCCAATGGTATTCAAATTGATCGTCATATGTATGTATGGCTATTCGGTTAAGCAAATTAGCCAGTTTGACAGCTGAAATCGTACGTTTTTGGCTGTCAAATGAATACAATTGTCTTATTTTGTTGTTGACAACCAAAAACGTACGATTTCATTTGTCAAACGGGCTAATTTGCTTAGCCGAACAGCCATATGACAATCGAATTTGAATACTATTGGCTTACACAATTGCACCTTGGTCTCTTGATCCATCATCTGAAATTTTTGATATTATATGCGTATTTTTATTGCCGCAACTTACTGATTACAATTAGTCAAAGCAAATAAAAAAAATACGTTGAAAACTCCTCAATCTTAGTAGCATTACTAATTCAAAATTAAATTAAACAAGGGGTTATCCAGAGATGTAAAAATTATCATATTTTAAGTAACTATGTGTTTCAACGAACTATAGTTAGGTTAATATATATATTTAATAATAAAAATATGTTAATTATCGAAATATATTTCGGCCCACTTTGGGTTTTATTTTTCAGTCGAACAAATGACAAAATGTAAAAATTAAATTGAAATATATACATTATTAACCTACGAATCCACTAACGAACTTTTAACAGAATAGTTATTTAAAAAATATTATAAAACGAAATTTTTATTTATTGAAATTAGTACTAGGAAAATAGGAAGTGACTGAATTTCAAAGTGGTGTGTTTATGCAATGTAGATACTCGTACTTCGCACGTTTTTGTTTGGCACAAACTGAAGTATTTATTTTTATTGTTCTACCAAGTTCATGTGTCAAAATGTCAATTCACACCTCATTAGTCCTCACATCATATCGCTGTCAACATGTTTTATAATTTAAAAATAACTTTATGTCAAAGCAGTATGGTTTACATTTCAACGTCGGGGAAACCTTCCGCAAAGCTCGGCGCGTGCGCAATAGGCACTGAAGCGAAACACTGATGCACTCTGCGGCTTTGGACAAGCAAGCTCCCGGATAAAAATTACGACCAGACTTTTAATTTAGTTTTTTTTTTAAGTGTTTTCAATTTAACTAGAAGCTGAGTATGAATTGTCGAGTAAATAGGCTTAAAAATGTGTAAAAGTGGTGAACCCCCCAAAGTACCCCAAAAAGTAAAACCCCTAACTGCTGATTAATGTTCCTAGGGGTCTAGGAAACACGAGAAAGAAGGAATATTTTACATCGTATAGTTTTTTTGAGTGATAGCTATTATTTGGGGTACTCATTGCCTCTTACTTTATCATTTCCGGGGTTACTGCTGGTGAATGTCCTTAGGAGTCTAGGAAACACGAGAAAGAAGGAATATTTTACATCGTATAGTTTTTTTGAGTGATAGCTATTATTTGGGGTACTCATTGCCTCTTACTTTATCATTTCCGGGGTTACTGCTGGTGAATGTCCTTAGGAGTCTAGGAAACACGAGAAAGAAGGAATATTTTACATCGTATAGTTTTTTTGAGTGATAGCTATTATTTGGGGTACTCATTGCCCCTTACTTTATCATTTCCGGGGTTACTGCTGGTGAATGTCCTTAGGAGTCTGGGAAACACGTGAAAAAGGAATTTATCAAATCGGAGCTGTTCCAGCTTACACATTTTTTTCGAGAGCGCGTGCTATTTTAAACAATAATGAAACTTCGTAGAGCTTAATTCAACTTGATGATGGTGGTCACAAAGGAGACAAAAAGGATGTGGCCTTTCTTAAAGCGTTTCAAGTTTTGCATAAATAACAAATTACACAAAATACTTATTGAAATTTATTCATGAATTTAAACAAGATTCTCTTTTGCTGGTACGTAATTGAAATGTAATTTCGTATTTCACGGCTATTAAAAATATCAGAAAGTGATATTACTGACCTTTTACGCAACGTCTTTACCGATGAAACTTTAAGATTATGATACGTACCTGTAAATTAAACAAAAAACAATGTTATAGATCGAAAATATATTTTATTATATTATAAAAAGGGGATTCATTGTAATTATCCGTAGAGGACTAACATAATATTGAATTGGATAAAACGTTGTACTGAACTTTAGAACTAAAACCCATTTGTCCATAGAAACTTTATGGAATAACTAGCTTTTGCCCGCAGTTTCACCCGCGTTGAATTAGTTTTTGTGTACCCCTATAAAATCAGTCAATATTTTTCGGACTCTTACCTACAGTAAACACAGCTGGTGAAATATGTTTGTTATGCGCCTCTGCTTCCCATTTTGTTTGTCTCTTTTATAGCTTTTTCATGGGAACAAAGAGAAAAAGTAGTTTTTGTCCTATTCTAGATCTAGAACATTATTTGTGCAAAGTTTCAGCCCAATCGGTTCAATAGGTACGGCGTGAACACACGTGGGACACATCACTTTTGTATGGAAACTTGAAACCTCATTTTCAACCCATGGGAACTGATTTATGGAACTAAAATTAGCCTATGTCCTATTCCAGGTCTAGAACTACATTCATGCAAAATTTCAGCCCAATCGGTTCAGTAGTTACGGCGTGAAAGAGTAACAAACATCCATACATCCAAATTTTCGCATTTATAATATTAGTGGGAGGGATATAGTTGTTTAAAGAGAATAATAGGCTACGCTTGTATACTTATCATTGTTACCATGCGGAGAGAACCGCAGTGCGAGAACGAAAAATTCAAAAAAAAAAATACCATAATGGAAAAAAATCACTATTTTTGTTATGTAAAATAGACTAAAGGTTTTATAAAATATCTGTTTCAGAGTTGAATGAAGTTTTTACAGGTTTTAATCCATACATAATATTTACATATTTAAATTTGCTTAAATAATCTTAAAGCTCGAAATGAAAACATTTTCAGAGCTATCTTTGGTTTTTTTCTCGTTATTGGAATGAATTTAAAAGATTTTATTACGATAAAAGTGTGCATTATATTATTGGTAGAAGTTATTGTTATCTTTTTTACATATAGTATTGTTTGATTCTTAAAACCAGTAATATTATATGAAGTGATCAACTAATTAAGTACATTATTTCAATATTTTGAAGACATTTTGTCCGTTACTTTTTGCCAATGAATGAAAATATTATATAATTAAAAATTATACCTAAACTTTGACCTGAAAGCAATATTAAAACCGCTATGTAAATCAATGCCGTATATTCTCCAATGGATTAGCCCTTGTCTAAACATATAAATAAAGTATAAGTCACGTGTCTAAGGGCTGTATGAATTGCAAATGTTAAATTCTAATTTATCTGGTTATTCCACAAACGGGATGACACATATGACGTATGTTTAACACGTTTTATGGCTCCCTGAGTTTATATTAAACACGCAATCCTTTTCGCCTGTTGATTTATTACTTATTATGCACATAAAGGTATAATAATTAATTTTATTTGTTTTGATAATATAAAATAATATTCATCCTCAAATTTAATCTAATAAAATCTAATAAATCGACATGTTTTAATAATTGTTCATTATTTAGAGTGCATTTACAAACTAAAAAAGATCAGAAACAAATTTCTAGTAAGACAAAATTTTGAAATAAATATCACAGTCTAGGATTGATACCTCGTGGCGCAGTAGGTAGCGCATTTGGCGTGTAAGCAAGAGGTCACAGGTTCGAACTTTAAATTCGTTTCTAATTGATCTCTTCTACTTTGTAATGCACTGTAAACAATGTTTAAAGTACCCAAAGCGATGGATTTCACCTTAAATCATAAAACTATTTGTCCCTCAAAAAGAAACAAAGTTGATTTTCCCTCGGCCCTCGAATGAAAGTACTCTTCCGGTATAATCACTAGAACAGTCACAAGACTATGGCACGCTCGAAAGCCATAAACAAAACTAAAATTAGCGTGATACGTTATGGTCTAGAAATAGTGTTGATATTTCGAGTTCTTTATAGTGCTACGAACCACTGTGCGGTCACGAGGTGTTCGCCGGTCACGTAGACATAGGGTTGCCAGATAGGAAAACCAAAATATCTGGGCAAAATTTCAAAAAGTCGGGATTTTGGGATTATGGTCGGGACAAATAAAAATTATACGAATCAAAAAAAAATTTTTACTACTATATTTTTTTTTGGAAAATTATGAGGTGATTCAGTTGAAAATTATAAGATCATATTAAGACACAACTAAAACATACTTGGTTTCTTTCTACTTTGCCACAAGTATTTGCATTTGAATTCACTGACTCCACCAATTTCGCTCATTCGCTTGCAGCCCGCCGAACGTTGTTATTTGTCGGGGCTCTGGGCATTATAAGAAATGTCGGGACAATCCCGACGAATCCCGACCATCTGGCAACCCTACGTAGACACCATGCGTAATTGCACAGGCGGAAAGCGGGTGATTTTTAGAAGCTCCACAGAAACGTCATCAAGCTCTTAAGATAAAATCCCTTTGCCCGGATTCATACCATGTCTTACTTAGAATTATCATCCAACGGTATTTATGACGTGATTAACAGAGTGGTATGAAAAATAAAGCGTGTGAAACATGTTGCGAAAATAGCTCTGATCGAAAATCAACTAGGGACGTTTGTGTCAATATAAGATAAATTATTTTCGAATTCGTACCTAACACCTAATACACAACAATTCATTGAATAAGGATAAATACTAGTGCTTATGGTTTTCGTTAGCATAAACCATGTAAGCACCCCGAAACTTCGATATTTCTCTTTACTTCTTCTAAGGTCTAAATCTCAATCACACTAATATTATAAATGCGAAAGTTTGTGTGTGTGTGTGTGTGTGTATGTTTGTTACTCTTTCACGCTTTCCGGAAAAAAGCATGTCGGTAAACCGAATAACACGCGGGCGGAGCCGCGGGCAAAAGCTAGTGATACATATAAACCTTTTATATTTATTTTATTTATTACACTTGACCTTGATGTACATTCACACGAAGACATGAAACAAGGTATAATAGTACATTACGATACGAGAGCGAAGTTTCGTATAATATTTTATAGCACTAGTGGGGAAAATGCCGACTTTATGCAAGCGCAGCGTGCGTAAAGCGGTCATTTTACGCACGGTGTGCTATAAAAATATTTTACAACGTTTAAAGGCGGCACTTTGGCTTATAGCAATATCTTCCAGGCAACTTTTGGGTGAAAAAGAAGATGAGGGATAAAATACTAGAGTAAACTACAAAGACTTATAAGTATGAGGGATTCCTTACGATTAGTAAACTAATCTTAAATACATAAAAAATAAAATAATAAAATAAATATGCATATTTAATAAATCATTGATAATTTTGGATAAAATGTACATGAATAAATTACGGATGAGTTATGGTGTAGCTCACTAAAGCATTGAGCTTTTAGTTTAGTTGTAAAGGTGTTTACAGCACGACAGTTTTGAACGGATTCAGGTAGACGATTCCATAGTCGAGTAGCATGCACAGAGAAAGAGTCTGAGTAAAAACCAGTTTTATGTTTAGGTATACATAAGTTTTCTAGTTGAATGGGCGTTGCAATCTGCCTCGATTAGAAAAGAAACTAAAACGTTCCCTTAGATAAACGGGTGCAAAAGCATAGTTAGTTACAGTGAAGACTCTTCACTGAAGAGAAGAAAAAGGATATAGGTATTTCTAGGAAAACGAATGGGGAGCCATTTTATCTGTGTGCGAAATTTAGAGACATGGTCATATTTACTATGGTCAAAGATGAAACGTATGCACAAGTTCTGAAGATGCTATAGCTTGTTTATAAGCTTTTCAGTGAGGTCGAGGATACAAGAGTCAGCATAATGAATAATTGGAAGAAGGAACGATTATGCTAACATTAATTTTGGTGTGAATGGGTAGGAAGTCTTGCAAGCGTCTCAGTGAGTAGAACTTTCCAAATATCTTCCTACCAAGAGATTCAATGTGTTATACCCATGACAGTGTTTTATCGAGTATAACAACCTTCAAAATGCTTCAAAAACTGCTGCAGAATTTGATGAGGATTTCAGCATTGACTAAATAGTTTGTACTAGGTTGGGGAAAAAGTTTCTTCGCATTTTGTGTACCCAGCTTTTTTCAAATGCGCCAAAACTGTTTTGTGGTCAATCCCCAGTTTTTCAGCTACACCGTAACTACTGATATGCCGATCTTGCTCCACTGTTTCGAAAATGGCACCCATTTTATCCGTAACAGGGCGCCCAGAGCGAGGTGCATCTTTGACATCAAAATTTCCGGATTGAAAACGCTTAAACCAAATTTGTGCTACTCTCACAGATACTGCACTTTGTCCATAAACATCACAATTTTTTTTCGCGGCTTGCGTTGCATTTTTACCTTTTTTGTAGTAAAATTTTAAAATGTATCGAATTTCTTCATTGGAATCACTCATCTTAACAGTAAGAAAAACAAATGAAAATCACACATTTTACTTAATTTGAATTTGGAATTATCTTTTTAAAATTTAAACTTTTTAATAATACCAAAACCAGCCAGATGCAAATGGTATAGCCAAAAAGATTTTATCATAAGTTCATACATACTATTTGCGAAAAGAGTTTTTCCCCAACCTATTATTTTGTCTATGATTTCAGTAAATTACTTGTATCAGTTTTAAATATAAAAGCGTCCGTATTTATGTAGTACTTTATTACGAGCAGCGGTATATAGATAAAGTAGGTAGGTAGTTATTAGCAGTAAAGCACGGCCTAGTTAGTCTAGTTACTGGTTCCAGTGTGGTGTAAATATTATCACCTTATGTTCTAAATAAGGGTACTTACAAGATTTGCCATTAAGTGCGGGATGAATAATTTGCATCGTTTAGTTGCACTACTGCCTCTCAAACTCGACGAAGAAAATGTAATGTTCCTGTTGGTTCTCTTTTCCTCAAGCACCTCATTGGCATAATAGAGAGCCAGGTGATAATTAAGTGAAACAATTCGAATCAAAACTGTGGAGAAGGAAAATATTCCTGTGTGAAATCAACGATCAGCCGTGTGCCTAAAATTACAAATTGTTCTTTTTTCTTTCTTTTTCAGGGTTTTGTATCCGAAGGGTACCAAACTAAGCTATTACTAAGTCTATCTGTACGTCCGTCTGTCACAGGGGTCTATAACTTTAGCTGTAATAGGCAGAAAGTTGAAATTTTCATAAAATACGTGTTACCATGTCTACAATGACAAACAATTTTAAAAAATGTAAACCCCCGGGTCCCCATACAATAAACCACGAAAAAATTGCATTTTTGACGTTATTTGTTTCAGCTCTATGTTAAAGACGGTAATAATATTGTTGATATGTATCTGTATGTTCTTAGAGTTCTGTACCCGTATTGTATGGTGATATGGAACCCTTAGTACGTGAGTCAAACTCTCACTTGGCCCAATAATTTTTACTTACGCTCTGCCATTGCCGTGAAAAACGTCGATAAAACCTAGAATGAAAGGCGCTCGCCCAAACTAGGAGAGTGAAGGTAGGCGAGTCGTTAATCAGTCTTTCCATGCACTTCCGCAAAAATCTCCGGAAGTCGGAAACAGACAAACTGATACTATGCAACTGCCTGTACCCACCCCCCTGGTACGGCTACTCATGACTTCATCCTGGAACAAGTGCTTAGCCATTACCACCACTAGTAAATAGGTGCCTACGTCGTCTCTGCAGACGGGGCCAAGATCCGATGACCTCATGACCCTCAGTACTACAGTGACGTAGATTTTTTTATAATCCCCCTTTACGACATCCACGAGAAGACATGGAGTGACAATATTCTTTTGAAGTGACGTTGCCACACTCCACTTTTATCAATTGGCCTGAAAGTTCATCAAACTTTGTTTGTTATCACACTAATATTATGAATAAAATAAATGTATATAAACTTTAACAGCTTATCCTTTTATTTCTGTTTTTATTATATTAAACTATAGGTGGTAGAGCTGATGCCGGGCTCGACTGTGGAGGTACCACCATCTTACTCGCAAATCCTCCCGAAGTTATTCGGGGGAGAGTAAGAGGACAGCTCTCAGGCAAAACCAGGCGGCCCACCATTGCCTGGGACCGATGGATGGCGGTATATCCGTCCCCAATTGCCGAGCCTTATATAAATCAGACTGGTGACGGGCAGCGGCGTCACTGGTGCACGGGTTTCGGCACCGCGCTCACCAACCCGCCTCCCCAGCGTGTGTGAGTATGGGCATTTCTTCCAGGAGGACCGCCAAGAGTGGCGAAATCCTGGAAAGGCCCATGTCCAGCAGTGGACGAAACAGGCTGATGGATAGATGGATATTATATTACATACACAAAAGAATAAAAAAAATATTTCAAGATATATTTCGGACCCTACTGGGCCCGGCATCAGTTGATATTATAATGGGGTAGGGTCCGAAATATATCTTGAAATATTTTTTTTATTAAAAATCATTTAAAGTCATTATTATAATATCACACTAATATTATAAATGCGAAAGGGTGTGTGTGTGAGGGTGTGTGTGTGTGAGAGTGTATGTGTTAGGGTGTGTGTGTGTGAGAGTGTATGTGTGAGGGTGTGTGTGTGTGAGGGTGTGTGTGTGTATGTTTGTTACTCTTAACGATGAAACGGCTGGACGGATTTTGATGAAAAATAGAATGGATATAGCTTATACCCTAACTTAACACATAGGCTACTTTTTATCCCGGAAAAAAGCATGTCGCGGGCAAAAGCTAGTCGTTCATGAATGTATAGACATTCAGGTTTACTCTGAAGACAGGTGACGCATTTCACAGAGGATCAACTTGGAGCACGGGCGACATCGACGATGTCTGATGTAATCGCCGATCACCATGGCACCGATATTACCAGCGATTTATGAACTACGATAGGCGTCAATCAGTCGCCTCGGCGGCGGCAAAGTGTTAATAACGTCTAATCGGCTGTTATTGATCGTGTTTAGCGAACTAGGTTCACAAAACTTATCAACCATTACAGCTGATGGAGGTTTATTCTTTTTAAATATAAATATATCGTCACGACATGAATCCCCGAGGGGGTGTCAATATGCAAGTCACAGTCCACACTCAGCACACCCGCGTTTCACCGACGATTATTACGTCCCAACGTGATGGGTGATGAGCCCTATCGCCTATTATTAGGGCATGCAGGTTTCCTCGCGACGTTTTCCTTCACCGTTCAGCAATAAATATAATTTATTATTTTTATTATGTTATTTACTAACTTTCGCCCTCAACTTCACTCGCTTGGAAATGTCTTTCAGATAAATACTACATAACTCGATAAACTTGACAGTTTTCAGTTTGGCGGTTATTTTATCAACACCTAGATGTTGGTCACTACGATGATAATAAAGAATACCCCTTCTAAACCAAGTCCGTTGCAGTTTAAACGTAACATACAGACAGATGGACAGACAAAAATTTTAATAATTTGGCCAAGTACGAGTCGTATTCGCGTAGATAATAACATAATAACAATATAGATGTCATAGGTCTACGACTCGTAGCAAAATCAAAACGACACAAAACAAGCTGCTAAAAAGGTAGCGCGCTCCCGCTGAGTAGGGAATCCTAGTTTTGATTTTTTTGTTGATCTACTTTAGAATATATGCAACAGTATGACCAAACATGAAAAATATACATATTACCGTCTTTAAGATAGAGCTGAAACAAACAATGCCTTTTTATTGTTTTTTTTTATATGGGGACCCAACGAGCTACTCTTGATGGGGACCCCTTTAGGTTTCATTTTATTTTATTTTATTATTTGTCGCGATAGAGGTCATGGTAACCCTGTGATTTTTTTTTCGATAAATTATGCCTTCATATTTTTGTATATTTTTTTGACATCAGTATCGTTAAACACGACGAAAGATGCGGACCAAAAACACATCTGTACACAGAACCCTTATTAAAGTCCTAAGGTCCATTTAAAGGTAACATCCCGGGGAAAACAAACCAAGACACAAATATTCGGTGCAAAAATTATCATGTTACAGCAACGATGTTTTTGTAGTTTGACAATTAAAATATCAAAAACTCAAAACCCGCAAAAAGTGTGTTAAGTTACACAAGAAACTAAAAAAGAACGCCATAATAATCAAAATACTGACACTAATCCTGCGAAACCAAATATAAATCATAACATAACACCAGCGAAGATTAACATTCTGCAATCAAAAACCAGAATAAAGATATCCAAACGGCAAAAAAATTGTACGATGTTGTAGTGGAGGAGTGAAACCGGTAGTTTTATGATATCACAAGTTGAGACGAAGCGGCATTTTAGTTACCCATTTGAATAACTCTCACCACAAAACAACTTACTAAGATTAAATTTTTAGGTAGATATAACATTTTATCTAAGACTTTTTATGTTCTTTCGTTAATGCAAAAGTGATAAGCTTATTAATACGCTTCGAAAGGAAGAAAATATAAAAAAAAATCGGGAGAAATTATAATTTCATGAATGTTACGAGTTACAATCCCACTTCAAACGCAAATGGCAGTAACAAGTAGGCACAATTTAAATTGACAAAATAACTCTCCATGCTTGCAACATTAACGTCACAAAAAACCGTTCCATATATCATCACGCCTCGTCGCGAGTGTATTAGCAGGGGCTATAAATAAACAACTTCTCTGGATAAATCTCTTTAGTAGGTAAAACAAGTATAGACAGACAGACGGAAGGTGGATTGTAGCGTAATGAGCCGCGAAGAACGTGGCCTATACTCGACTGCAACACGAATTCGAAATAATGCTGCTTGCAAAAATGTTAGTTTTGATACAAAATGCAAATTACTTACATGAGATTAATTATGAGGTGGGACACCTTTAGGCAAATAGTGCTATTGCATCGTGTTCCCATTGCTTTGAGTTTTGATTTCCTATTGTCTCCTTCTTTTATAAATCTTCCTTTAAGATCATCACTGAGTTTCTCCCGAAACTATGGGCTGTCCGAGATATCATGATATGGGTGGCAGTTCAAAGTTGACAGTTACAGTGATGTACCCTAACGAAATATAATCGTTTTTTTTTAGTATCGAGAAAGTTAACAAGGGCTATCAAATCGACGTTTTATTTGATTGATCTTTGATTATCCAAACTATTTTTTGTTAATTACTAAATTAGTTGAATTAAACGAACCAATAACTCCAGAGCTTGAGAGTTAAAAGATTTTTTTTTGTTTTTTCGGAATTTCACCAATAACAAAACTAAAAAATCAACAAAAACTGTAACAAACGTCAAAACAAATAGCACGTAAAGCAACCGCAACGAAAACACAAACCGCATACAAGATGTACTCATACTGACGCGATCCTAAATGATGGCCGCACCGATTCATCGATATATTTTCGATTATGTAGTGTGCGTACCAATGGGTTATCGTTCCGATTCACGCATCACGTAGCAAAAAGACATTATTATTTACTGAATCTTTTCTTCGTTAAATTTAACGAATACACTGAGATTTTTGTTCCGATTTATAGAGGCATTATTTATTGTGTTTTTGCAATAATTATTTACATTGTTTTAGTATTATACCTATTCATCTTTAGGTAATTAGTTTGTTTAAGTTTTTAGTATTATTAATTTATTTCATGTGAACCAGTGAACGGTGATGTTAACCCAGTTCACTGATGTTAACCTAATAAAAAACACTGAGAAAACTGTTCATCATAAAATAAAGTGAATTCAGCTAAAATTATGATGATTCACGTAAAGTAGGGAGTATACGGACATCACAACAAAATACGATGAAACTACTGTTGCTGCTGCTAGCGTTATTATATGACGCACTGTCACCATGACATAGAAGTATGCGCTCCGTCACCGCTTTTATGGTGACAGTAAGCATACCGTAGTGTGACGGACCTCTTTTATGGGGAAGGCATGATGGAATACGAAAATGATAATCTTATTTTCTGTGACCAATTTTACGGTGATCTGTCATCATAATATTGCGTTACCTACCTTAAAAACTCGATTAATTCCTCAAATGTTTTAATTACAGCATAATATTTTCCAACTATCACCAAATTTGAAAACAATTCTCCGTATTTTAAACTTATGTAATGCTACTTTATAATGAAGCCAAAAAGACATTTTTCTCAGTGAACAAAAGAAATTATTTACCGAACAAAGCGCTTGAATCTTGAGTTTGTTTCGAGCGCACGTAAGTACGTCATTTTATTACATATTATAAGCCGCGTTTTTTTGCAAAAGAAAAAGGCAAGTTACCGAGGGGACTTGCTAAAAAAGTGGAGAGAGGAACAAACTTTTTTCCAGAGTGTCTACAAGGTAGGTCCCATAACTCCCAGTCAATTATGTTAAAAACACCTTTATAATTACAGGTATCCGTTTGCATATGCATTTGTTAAACGATACTTGTAAATTAATAAATATTAATCTGGCCGCGACGAGAATTATTATTTGTTATTTATTAATGAATATGCATTTATTATGATTTAATAAAATACGAGTGCCCACAAATAAGGGAACCAGTGATTAAGTAAACAAATGCCATAATAAATAAGAGTCTTGTTTATGTGATGTAATTTAGATTAAAATCAAAGAATTCATTCTTAATATAGAATAATACACTTGTGTATGATCGGGATTAATTATCAGAAGCTATACTCTTATTGTATTTATATTTGATATAAACATATATGCGCGACTCACGCGAGTATAGGTCGTTAATTTTGAAATGCTCGAGAGATTGGTAACGCAAGAAGATCAGTGCTGAATTCATAGTTCTCTCACTACTATTACTACTATTTAGTATTCCGTCGGTTTAGTATAAATAGTAGATATAGTGATGGAATACTATTATTAGATAAATCAATAATAATACGCGTACGCATTTTCTTGAACAAATTAATATGAAGGTTAGATTTTTGGATTCAAGGGTTTATTATCTTTGTTAAATGTTTTATTGTCTTAATCAGTTCCTTTCTCTGAATTTAAAAACCGGCCAAGTGCGTGTCGGGCCACGCGCAATGTAGGGTTCCATAGTTTCCCTGTTACATATAAGTTGGTCTACTAATTCAGACCGCGCCAAACTTCTGGTCCCATACATTATAGGGGGCCAAAAATTTGGCGCGATCTGTACTCGTAAACCTGTGAAGCCTATAACTTATACTTGGGATTGTCGGCACTTGGTGAAACATAAGCCTACTTAGCTGTGATAGTTTTCCTTTTAAATTCATGATATATACTACTTCTGTGAGTTTTATCACATTTCTATAAACAACCGTTTAGCCGGCAGGGGGGGGGGACGCTCCACTCTAACTAAAATTTTCACTTTAAAGCTTAATATTTCGCCAACGGATCCCTAAATCGAAAAATGGTTTGCACACACCCACAATGTTTTTAAACGGCCTATCCAACGATACCCCACACTATGGGATAGCCGTGAAAAAAAAACATCCCCAGTTTACGTGTATGAGAGGTGGGTACCTTAAAAAAAATTTTTTCAAGATTTTATTTTACCGTTTTGTCGGCGTGATTAGTATTTATATCCATGTTAAATTACAGCTTTATAGTATTAATAGTCTCTGCGCTAAGCCGCGGACGGACAGACGGACAGACGGACAGACGGACAGACGGACATGGCGAAACTATAAGGCATAAAAAAGGCATAAATAGTATGCTGCATACAAGCCAAATGAACTTTTAACGATTCTTTAATTATTAAAATAGCAACTTAATGCTAGTTGAGATATTGCATTCACTGGGTTATATTGAAAAACATGCAGGTTTATTGATCTAGGTATAGTATCTTTTAGAATGTCGAAAATGCCACATTGCCTCACAAATTGTGACTCATAGATAATGATAGCTTTCATGCTTCTAAAGTCGCAACTATAAAACTTAATCAGCATTAAACAACTACTCATTTTATAGGTATTTCCTTTTAAAAAGACACTCCGTATGATAAGGAGGTAATTTTTCGCACTCAAAGTAATTTTCCGACTCGATAGAATTACGCAAATTAGCGCGATAAAGTGTCAGAAATTATTTACTTGATTTTCCTTAAAAGCATGCGATAGAATATAGTAGGTATCGAATATCATTTAATCTGTAAGGTGGATCCGAGCCACGTTCTGGACAGCGATCTATTGTTTTAGCAATAATGAGAATTTAAAATAAAATAAAAGAATAAATAAGAGGGTTAAGGTGATATATTTAGTTTCTTAACAAGAAGTAATTAAATTATTGAATACTCATGCATTACATTTAAAAGTAAAGTTCAAAGAATAAAAGAAATTCAAACAAGATTTTTGAAGCTTATGGTTGGTGAAAAAACCAAAACTGAACATAAAGAAAATAATTATTATTAAATTCTTCCAGCACACAAAAAGTGTTTATTTTTGATAGCAATAGAAGAATTTTGGAACAACGAATACGAAATAAAAATTAAACATGGACATCGAACTAGGTCACAAATATCTGGTAAATTAGTAGTTCAAAAAGTTTCAAATTTTTATGGAAAACGTTGCAAAAATTGGCTTATTCCAAAATTATTCAATGCTATTCCACAAGACATAAAAGACTACAAAGGTACTAAAACTCAAATTAAGAAGAGGTTAAAAGATTTCTTTTTGTTAAATCCACATATTAGTAGTACGAATTTATAAAAAGTATTTATTTTTAGTCTTGTAAATGTTTTCATTTAAGTACCTACTTTTAATATTTGTTATACCGTGTTCGTGTGTTATTGTACCTAATTACTTATGATGAATAAAGTTTTAAAAAAATGAAATGAATGAAATGAACTCATGGTGTAGCAAATTACAATAGCAAAACTTTAGCTGTACATTGCAGTTTCAAATTTACTTTATTGTCTTATGATCTAGATGTTAAGTCTTCCGTCTTGAAGATTTATAATACTGAAAAAATATATTGTAAATCTTGTTTTATAACATATAATTCAAATATACATATGTCCTTATTGATTCTTTGTCTGAATTATTTTGAATATTAAACGGTAGGCGGTTCGTTATTACGTAGGTACGTCCCATGTTTGTTGCAACCTACTGTATAACTTTGTACAAATATTTTTAATTTTGGTATTTGCAGTTTATAAAAAACTGTTTATTTTATAGTCGGTGTAATTAATTTGTCAGTTTGCATGGGTGTCACAAACAAGGCTAAGGCATACTTTATTAATGTAATAATTTATTTAAATTTAAGAAATTGCTATGCCCTGTCAGGTTTCATGTTTATTACAAAAATGTTATTTAAGACCTGTACTGTATTGTACAATTTACAACATGAGTGCAATAAAGAAATACTGAACACTGAATACTGAATACAACAAATATTTATAATTGGTAATCCGAAATTGAAAAAAAAACAATAATAGACTAGTAGTTCGCCCCGAACTGTGAACTTAAAAATTATTTTTGTCTTATTTACTGGCCTGCCAAATTTAATGACATTCCGATCAAAGATACTCGAGTTATCGTCGAATATATTCGTTCATACATACATACGAACGCTGGATTGTTCAAGTAGACTCGGAGAACTTCGCTCGCTCGTTCAAAAATATTTTCTTTCTACATATCCTATTATTTCATAATTTTATTTATTTATTTTGTTATGTTTTAAATTTAACTTGCCATCTACTGTAGCCGTGTGGTGATTCAGGACAAATTGTTATTCGAGTGATATTTTTGAATGAATTGACACATTTTTCTACACAGAAGAACAGAGTTTCGGTTACATAATTATGTACAAATGCGGACTATCACTTAAAGCGATTTCTTCTAACCAACCTTTTGGTGGTAAAGAAATAATAATAATACAAAAAATAAATGAGGATAAGCGATATTGTAATAAAAGATCCAGTAAATATTTATTGGTGATGTGAAGAGATAAATTGATCACAAATTCTCGAGAAACTGATCATCAGTTCAGAGACGTTCAGTAATAAACAAGTATATTCACACCCCATCCTCGATATGCATGAAGAAGTGACACGCCATCTTGCTCGACTCTTGTTATTTGTCAAACCAGTAGGGACAACCCATAGACCAGTGCGTCTCAAACTGCGAGTCATTTGTGAAATTCAGCTTTAGTTTAGACAGTATATCCTATCATAATAAAAATCATACTACTTTAACTTTTTGGACAGTATAAATTTTAAATTATGTCACGGATAATACAATTGGGGCTTAGGGGTCGTCCATTAATCACGTGATGTTTTTTTAGCAACTTTTAACCCCTCACCTCCCCCTGGTAATACGCGGAGAGGTATTCTCCTAACCCTCTTCTATCCAAAATCACGTGTATTGTTTTGGTACAAGAGATCTAAAAAAAAACAGAATGTTGCTTGTTGCTCAACGAGCTATGGAGCGGGCTATGCTTGGGGTATCTCTGATGGATAAATGGAATCCGAAACGAGGACACCCGTCGGAGATCAAAGGTGACCGACATAGCCTGTCGAATTAGTAAGTCCAAGTGGATTACTTGATGGCTATTGGGGCCGAAAGGCATTAGAATGGAGACTACGACAGCAAAGTGTAGCGTAGGCCGACATCGTGCCTGCTGGATCGACGATCTGAAGGAGGTTGTAGGTGGCGGCTGGATGAGGAGGACGCAGGACCACCAAGAGTGGTGAAATTTGGGAAAGGCTTATGTCCAGCAATGTAACACAGGCTGATGGATGGATGGATGGACGATATGGTTTGTAGGAAGATGTTGAGAGCCACTGCAATACGGCGAAAGTGAATCTCATTATAAGATGCATATTCATGAGTTAATAATCTTAAACATGTTAGTCATATCATCATATGGGAAGTCACGTGTACTCCCATCGCAACCATCTGATCTTGAGTAATAGACTAAAGAGAAAATAAGACGATAAAAAAGTAGTAGTAGGTTATTTCTCCATCCATCCATCTGTCAGCCTGTTTCATCCACTGCTGGACATAGGCCTTTCCAGGATTTAGCCACTCTTGGCGGTCCTCCTGGAAGAATTGCCCATACTCACACACGCTGAGCAGGCGGGTTGGTGAGCGCGGTGCCGAAACCCTTGCACCAGTGACGCCGCTGCCCGTCACTAGTCTGTTTTAAGGCCTGGCAATTAGGGATGGATATACTGCCATCCATCGGTCCCAGGCAATGGTGGGCCGCCTGGTTTTGCCTGAGAGCTGTTCTCTTACTCTCCCCCGAATAACTTCGGGAGGATTTGCGAGTAAGATGGTGGTACCTCCACAGTCGAGCCCGGCATCAGCTCGACCACCTATAAACCTGTAGGTTATTTATTCACGCCCAAACTCTTGCGTAGTAATAGTCTAAAAACCTTTAAAATACGCGTCATATGGGCCTATTTGAATTTCCAAAATTATGTGAAAACCTATTTAAAATTTTCCGATGTTCCAGATTAAGGCGCAATATGTCCATCGCACAACGAAAGAGATAAACATATTTGAAAAAAACGCGCGTCCGAATAGTGCGGTGAATAAAGAAACGGTTGGATATTGCTGTTTTTTAATGAATAAATATTTTATTTTAATTTACACCAGACCGTTTAAAAAAACGCGTTTTATGTTCTAGATAATAGGTTTATATTGGTTGGGGAAAAACTCTTTTCGCAAATAGTATGTAAGAACTTATTATAAAATCTCTTTGGCTATACCATTTGTATCTGGCTGGTTTTGGTATTATTAATAAGTTTAAATTTTAAAAAAGATAATTCCAAATTCAATTAACTTAATTAATTAATACTTAAATTCAATTAATTCCAAATTAACTGAAAAAACAGCCTTCACTTTGTATTTCTTTTTCCAGAACCCTGTCTATTGTAGTATGTGAGTTCTACTGTTTTAAAACCTTTTTTATTACCTATGTTGTCTTAAGGTTACACTTGAATTTTGCAATGATCACTATCACTCCAAACGGAAAAGCGCAAAGTGCGAATGGGACGGATACAGGGTTAAAGGGCAAAAATTAGTATTTCCATTTTCATTGAAAAAAAAAACTAAAATAGCCGTCAAAATTTCATTTAACTAAAATCTGAATATTGTTAAAACCAATCTAAAAAGTTTTGTACATGATTCCTATTCGTCAAAACGACGTGAAAAAGTGTGTTTGAAGACCTCATTTCAATAATTATGGAGTGAATGGTTTTCAGTCTCGTTTAAGTTCAGCAGAAATCTAGAAAATGGTTCCAAAAATGTTATAGTAATTTATCAAACTACGAGTAATAGCTTCTTCTTGAAAGTAGTAACAGGACTTCAGAAAATTCTAATATTTTCGCGGCAATAAGCCAGCAGCCAGCCTAATCGGCTTAGCCGTTCCTGAGTTATGCCGTGGGCAAACAGATCACTAACCGTAGCTTTGCTTTACGGGTTTCTGTGTTATGTTATGATGAGAGCCTCAAAACAAAATAGTTTACCAAAACTAGAAAAAAAAGGTGTCATCCAAAAAGAATATCATTTCGAAATCTCACAAAGAATACGCGTTAATCACGCTAAGTGATCGATCATCCTTTGGGCTTATTTCTCTATATTTAGATTTGGAACATAAAAGAAATAACGGTTTCGAAAATTTTACTAGTACTTTCTCATGGCTACTGTCTGGCGCCATCATGGCGCCATTTAACTAGGTATAATTTTCTACGATTATTTCCTGAAACAATAATCTTATGATAAAATAATCCACAAGTTGTCAACTTTGGCCATTTGCTGTTGATACAACTTTACAAGTTACAAATCAATCAGTAGCAGTTATAGCCTTATTTGATGCGATAAGAGATCTGATTTGCACACGATTTGCATGCGCCGACGCCGTTGTGTAGACCAAAGTATTATCGCCACTAACTTAAGGTGGTAACGGAGGATCTCGGTGCAAAATGCACATCATAATATTGTTTTCCTCACTTTTGAATAAAAAGTATGCAATAAATGCGTTTTATAGCAATTCGCGCAAACTGCTTGTTAATAGTCAGGTGATCACATGAAAATTATTCAATTTTATGCGTTACATTTTAGCTGCATTACATTACAACTGTAAACACGCTTTTATATTTGTTAATGTAATGCAAACAAAATGTGATACTTACATTAAAGTACGTAATTTTTTGTGAAGACTTTATTATTAATGAACTATTTCCGCAAGTTGCTTAAAAAAAACATTTATTGCATACTTTTTATTCAAAATTAAGGAAAACAATACTATGATGTGCATTTTGTACCGAGGTAAAAAGTTACCCCCTTAAGGGGTTAAGAGTTAAGTTATCGGTCTATTTAACGTAGGTTTTGGCTAAAAAGGTGCCAACCACAGTCCAAACGTGTCACCTAATTGTCCAAGATGGCGTGAGGAACAAGGAATGCGTAGAGAGGGTGACTTTGTATTTAATTTAATTACACCTTATCTACATTAAAGATAAAGATGGACAAATAGATGGGCGTGACAAAAGCTTGCAAGAAAATAATGAAAATGTTATATGTGTAACGTTTGGCTAATATATATATTATAACAGTTAAAAGGCGGCTTACATTTTCATGCGAAAATCTAAAATTTTTCGCGCCTAATTTAAAAAACTTTAAAACTGTTGAATACGTGTTAAACATGGACCAATCTTTCGCATTGCATTGCATGTATCAGATTTGAAAACACTACTTTATATATTATTTTTTGTAGTGATTAATCTTTTACACCTCGTTTACAGAATAATAATCATATTGCAAGCTTCAAAGAGCTAAATTTTTCATTCAAGTTAAATACCGTTGCTGAAAAAAATTGCCAAAACATCATACATACCAATTTGTTGAAACATAATGCACTACGATTTACATAAACTGTTGAAAAAGAATACTTCCGTAAATTTTTATGATCAATGTCGCCAGTTTACCCAGATTCGAATTTTAAATTATAATAACCTAGGTCCCTAACCAATGGAATTCTGCAATAATATTGACAATGCATTCATTTTATTAGACCATCCTACTAATATTATAAATGTGAAAGTTTGTATGTGTGTGTGTATGTTTGTTACTCTTTCACGCTGAAACGGCTGAACGGATTTGGATGAAATTTATAATGGATATATCTTATACCCTAACTTAACACAAAGGCTACTTTTTATCTCGGAAAAATGCACGTTTCCTGTAGGATATATCAATATCATTGAAAAATCAGGTGTCTAATTAGCGCGGTCTTAATAGTTTGTTGTGAAATAAGACAATTTCAGACATATTAATAGTAAACCAAAATATAAATCCTAGATAGATGAAAAAACCGGCCAAGTGCGAGTCGGACTTGCGCAAGAAGGGTTCCGTACTATATATCACACTAATATTATATATTTGAAATAAATATATATAATTTAGCTATATAAAGCCTTTAGTTTCTTTTCACTTGTATTAATAATAAAAAAAAATATTGATTTTCGAAATATATTTCGAAAATCAATATTTTTTTTTATTATTAATATTATATATGCGAAAGTTTATGTGTGTGTGCGTGTGTATGTTTGTTACTCTTTCACGCTGAAACGGCGGGACGGATTTGGATGAAATTTGGAATGAATGTAGCTCATACCCTAACTATGGGTTATATGGTGTATAACACATAGGCTACTTTTTATCCCGGAAAAAAGCATGTCGTTAAACCGAATAACATGCGGGCGGAGCCGCGGGCAAAAGCTAGGAATATATAATTAACATCACTCCATATTCCAAGAAAATTACTATCCACACAGATCTACTTATAAACAATGTACTAAGATTTATACTTTTGTCAAAAAAAAATGTTTTCCACCCTCTTTTTTTTTCATGAAATAGGTAATAGAAATATTAAGGTTTTCTACTTAAATCCAGTATTTTTTTCCCTACAAAATATTTCAGTATTCGCTAAAAACCCTCCGATCTGCTGTTTCGCGCGTAATTATTAGTATTACGCGTCCTAGACAAATAGGTCAATTAGCTAACCAATAATCGCCTCTATCAAAAGCTAATAAAGTACTTGACATTGGCCTTTTTGTGTTGGACGGGTAATAACATTTTTTCCTAGGGTATGCCATACTCTTAAGATATATATAGCATCAGCATTAAAGTTTTTTTAAATTATTAAACAACTTCCTTTGTATATGTGTATCCTGTCAACATGGTTAATTGGTGTATATTTTCAAAATCTTCTCTATAAAAATAGTATATGATAATCTCCATAGCTTTTCTGTTCCCGATATTTGAAGGGTCTCGTAAATTGAACAACAATAATTCAATATCAACCACATGTTTGTGGTTAAGTAATAATATGCAAGTTACTTGATATTTACTAGATTTTAATGGATAACTTAGTCAGAGGCGGTTTACGCTATTCAGATAAATCCTAATGCTAAGAACCTCATCCCGAACTGAACTAAGACCGAAATGATTACATGTTCACATCAAAGAAATAATGATTTATGCAGTATACGTTAATAAGATCCCGGTCTTGGAAAATATTAAATTCCATAGAATCTATAAATAGCCTAGATTTAAAAAAGGTTCTTAATTTTGAGACGCGGATTGAAAACAGAATTCTGTGTTTTGAGTTAAAATGTGGGACTAACTGCAGAGTCAGCGTCAACGGCCGTTTGTCGCTCACTTGATAATGACTTCGGAAAGAAATTGAAACATGTCGAATACTGCGGGATAAATTAATATGTGTACATAATTGTAATATTTCAAATATTTTAATTTTGGACTCAACTTACAGTAGTTACGAATTGGTTAAATCATTATTAGTTATTATAGCAAGCAAGCCAAAGTCCAAAAAAATTCAAACATAACCCAAGAAACTCGTACGTCAGTTTCCATTTCATACCATGCTGTGTATTTAGTCTTTCATTAAAAAAGTCAAAATCTCTTGAATTATCCGCGAGATATATTCAAACAAATTC
Source organism: Ypsolopha scabrella (assembly GCA_910592155.1). NCBI lineage: Eukaryota > Metazoa > Arthropoda > Insecta > Lepidoptera > Ypsolophidae > Ypsolopha > Ypsolopha scabrella. Next base: position 19,321,698 of record OU342982.1, read on the forward strand.
TTGGATTTAACAAAATATTTCGGTTGTAACATTACAAATTAATATGTCGTCTAAGCTCGTACATTTTCTTGAATAGCGAGACCACACATCTGGATTACGTATACTTATATTATAATTTAAGGGAAAGTAGTTGTTAATATAAATAAAGAAAGTAATAAAGGAATAAATAAAATCCTGAACTACATAAATTACATACTGCACTTTTGTACTGTACCTCAAGTTATTAGCGATTCAGGTAAAGTTTTCAATTCCAAATCATCCTTTTGTTACTGATTTATGAAAAGTACTAGCTTTTGCCCGCGGCTCTGCCCGCGTGTTATTCGGTTTAACGACATGCTTTTTTCCGGGATAAAAAGTAGCCTATGTGTTAAGTTAGGGTATAAGCTATATCCATTCTAAATTTCATCCAAATCCGTCCAGCCGTTGCAGCGTGAAAGAGTAACAAACATGCACACACACACACACAAACTTTCGCATTCATAATATTAGTGTTTATAAGTTTTATAATATAAATTATTATAGTGTGATGTGATAGGCGGTTTATTTGTCTAGTGAAAAATACATTGGTTTATGGTTTTGGCTATTTTTCTGAACTTCGACTCATTAGATATTTTATAGTTTTCACGTGTGACTTAATAGTTATTGATTTGGAAGGCATCTATAATTTTATATCCGTGGTCTCAATATCATACTATGTACGGGTTCAGCGAAAACTAGACTTGGAAACTTCGCTAAGTAAAATGATCTGTCATCAGGGGTTGAACACTGAGAAACAGTTTAACAATTTCTATTTCAATAGACTGTGAATTAACATATATATGCTGACTTTAATTTATGCAGCCAAACTCATACTTGAGGTTTGGTGAGTGATCAGTAACACGGATCGGTTACACTTTTTCCTAATTTTGCAAAATAAAATCTTGACGTCCCATGAAAATTGACTCGGGGATGGGAATGCGTTTGTAAGGAACAAGAAAAGAATAATTTACGAATTTCACAATAAGGTTCAGTGATCACTTACCAAGCCTCCAGTGTGAGTTTGGCTGGATAAATTAGAGTCACCTGATATTTGTTATAGTTAAAGTCGGAAGCCCAGGCGTTCCTATGTTTGCCTAATCAAGTCTAGCTGTTTTGTTATTCGGCCTTTGACTATTTATTTTTTGCCTAGGATTGGCAATCCTAAATTTTGTTTTCAAAAGTCAATAATATGTACGGCGACTAGTGGAGCGATGAGAACCGTGCTTTGCATGTGATCATTAATTCGCGAGCTGAGCGAAGCGGAGCGGAGCGAGGTGACTCCTTTTTTTAACAGAACGTTGACGGCTCGTCCCGCTTTGCTTGGCTCCCGAATTTATAATCACAAGCAGCACGACACGCTCCTCGTCGCTTCGCTTGTCGTCACACCTTTGGTAAATCATAAATTAAACTTTGACTGCCTGAATTAGGGATGTGGATTTTAAATAGATTTAATCGAAGATAGATTAATCGAGGCCAAGAAAATCGATTCAGACCGATTTTTTCGAAGCGATTCGATCTTTGAATCGATCCATACAACCGCAGAATCGTGAACACGATTTTTTGCGGTTTCACGGAAAATTTTTGCTAACAAATCACGTTAATTACGTTTCCGGCAAGTATTTGATTTCAAAATTCAAAATTAGTATTTATGGAGAGCCTTACATTTGAAGATTGGAAGTTGGAGTGGGTAATTTAGACTCAGAAATATTGTTAACTAATATTAATCTAATAATAATGTTATGCATGTGCATTTTAAGTTACTTTGGCAATAAAACTAGGTGACTTTAATTTATGCAGCCAAATTCTTACTGAAGACTCGGTAAGTGATCAATAACACAGATCGATGACCTTTTTTATGAAACTCGTAAATTATTCTTGTAGTGTTCCTTACAAATGCAAGCCAAGCCCCGAGTTTATTACTATGGGACGCCAAGATTTTATTTTGCAAAATTAGGAAAAAGTGTAACCGATCCGTGTTACTGAACACTCACCAAACCTCCAGTATGAGTTTGGCTGCATAAATAAAAGTCACCTTATACATGAGAAAACAACTAGGCAACTTTAGTTACAATAAACTCTGGAGAAATTAACACTTATGAATTTTTATATAGATTACCATCTTAAATAAAAATTAATTAACGCTAATTGTGTGAATTTCTATTCCGATTTTGAATCGATTTTTGTGAATCGATCCTTCCTGTACCGATTATTTTTTAAATCAATCTTTTTTAGAAAGAATCGACATCCCTAGCTTAAATTCAGTCCAACCTAGCATGGACTAGTCAAACACCAAAGAATATTTCTTAGTTTTGATGTTCGACTTTTGAGTTAAGTCCTACTAGGTTTGCCTTACAATACGTCAGTAAAAAGTGGACGAAAGTCGTTGTTTAAACCTAGTTAAGTCATTCCACCCGAGAGACTTCGGGCTTTGACTATAACATAACTAACAAGTTTTAAGTAAGGTCAGCCAAATTACACAAAAAAGGCAAGTATATACATATTATTTCACATTGATCAGTTTTTAAGTATTAAAAAAAACGAACTACAGAAAAAATGACACAAATAATAAAAATAACTGTCCCTTAAGAGTCTCGTGCGTGTCTGAATTCTGGCACGAGTCCAAAGTTTTACACAAAACTGTGCAACAATTTGGAAATATCTTTACAATAAATACGATTCCTCAAGGTCTTGTCGGTTGTAGTTCAAGTGCAAGTACTCGTAGAATGTGTATGGAGCGCTAATCCTTCAGCCCTACATTTTCAAAAATCAATACAAGTAATAAAAAGGGAATTACATGGATACTAATTAGTACTTTTATGCTAAAAATATGGGTGATTTGCAGTTATAAAGTATTTTGCTCGTTTTACAGTGGATTAGTTCATAAAGGGCATATTAGTAGTTTATGCTATGAGTGTGGTAGAGAGGCAATAGTTAGCTAGAAAGCCAAAACAAACACTTTGTCGTTGCTGGAGAATGCATTTGATGGTAGGTTTCAGTTTACTTGTGCTCGTAAATTCAGTGTTTATAGAGATATCAATCGTTTTATGACTTGAATTTTACCCTACTGAAGGAGACAACGCATTAAATCTGATAACAACTGGGTGGTCAACATATATTTTTTGTACTTTTCAGAGTTACAAATTGATCATATTGATGAAAAAGTTTACGGTAACACGCTATAAAAAAGATTATTTGTTTTTCGATGAAAGACAGTGACCTGGAATTGCGTGGGCTGTCTCGGTAAGTTAAAGACAAGTAAAGGATATATGAATATTGCAAATTATATTATGAAATCCTTTACTTAGTGATGGACTTCCGCAAGGTAACGCCTATTTCAATTAATCATTAAAGACAAGTGTAAAACAAAGCACGAAGCTGATCAGCTGATCTGCAACAGATCAGCTTGATGACCCAACTTCCTCTGGTTTAGACGAGCCCTTGTCACGTAATGAAGTTGTCTCTGCCATCAGACAGCAACAGAACAAACGGACGGTGGTATTGACCATTCACCGGGAGACTTGTTTAAATATGGCGGTAAGGAATTGCATAAGTTGGTGTAAGAACAGTTTTTTTGTATAGGGGAGGAGGAAGGAGTCCTGGATACTTTTAGAGTGTATCGCATTAGTGCCCTTTAAAAGAATAAAGGTAACCTTACTGACTGCAATTGCTACCGAGGTATCTCACTATCAGCCCCTGGAAAGGCCTTTGCCAATGTTCTCTTGAACCATGTGAGGCAATCTTTTCCGTTTTCAACTGCAAGGAAAAAGCAGAGAACAGAGTCGGCAGCTGTACATCTGCTTTTTTGACGTAGGGAAGGCTTTCGATTGTGTGCCTCCTGAAGCTTTTTGGATGGTGCTGCAGAAGCTGGGTTGCTCGAAAAGGTTTGTCAGACTTTTAAGGAATCCTGCACGACAACATGCAGTGCTGCCTCAACGTAGAAGGAGAATAGTCAGAGTTTTTGCCCAGTTACCTGTGTGGTGAAACAAGGTATGTTTTAGCACCTACATTGTTCGCGTTATACTTTGCAGTTAGAGGACTTGCAAACCTCTTCTGAAGGTGAAGGTTTACTGTTGTCTTTTCAATTTGACCAAACTCAAAGCGTGTAACAAAGTAACGTATGCAATGATCACCGAGATCACGTATAGTATACCGATAATCTATGCTTTATTATAAATTACATGCATCTTAACAGTACATTTGACTGGGGCATAAAGAAAATGGCCTGGGAGTTGTCACATATTATGTGTCTGTTCCGTCCGTATATCATTTACAGTCAACAAATATGCTTACGAACTTTCTACTGACGTTTATTGTGTTCCACGTATAGAATATCGCCATTCTTCGAGCACAAGCACAATATGGTTTTTATGCATGATTACCAGTAAGGGGTAAGTACTGATACGTACAAATATATACTCGAATAACTAAGTCGGCGACCGCGGACAGACAAACATTGCAGGTTTTCTGGACTAGGACAAATAAAAAACGAGAAAATATATGATTACGTTACGTCCGTTTGATCACACATAGTCACATGTCCCTGTGATGATTTCACTTTCAACTAAACATAGTTTACTATCAACTCCTATTGACATTTAACTGGTCAGCTGTTTGGCGAGTAGCCAAAGTGTTAACTAATTCATTAATACCTATGTTTCAAAGTAAACTATTTCTTACTACGCCGTGATAAAGGTCATTACACCCAAAAATAACTTCATAGATACGTTTGCTGAATCGGAGCGTTTTCAGACTGTGATATCGTAAGGAAAGCTGCTTCCCTACTTTAATTTGACATTTGGTTTTAGTAATATCTTTGTAAATTGTTGCTGCTCACAAACTTTGTAACAATAGCAAATGTCTTAGGTACTACTCACCCAAAACAGGTTTGCCGATTGAAAATTTTGATCATAGAGAAGTTTTTATTTCAATTGGGGGAAGCGAGGTTAGGAAATCGGAATACCTACGGTTTTTGGTTTAAAAAGTATTCTAAAAGTTGTAAAAGGTGACTTGACTTACCAACGTAGATCATAAAATTTAGCAAGCATACGAACTTACCTGTAACAAAAAAAAACAATAAGGTTAAGGTATTTTCATCTGGATAGTCCGTTTCGTTAGAAAATGGAAGCCATAGCAAAGCTAGTTTGTCTGTCTGTTTGTACAAAAAATGCCTGGTATGACGAAACTATAAGCCATGAAGATGCTGAATTACACGAGACCGCCTGGAAAATAACACTTCTAAAACTTATAAAAGTGTTATTTTATAAAAGTCTTTTTGTACAAGCTGTTAATCTCAGCTAGTTTCGCCTATCTAACGACATCGTAAACAAGGTAAACAAACATTCAAAAATAGAGAAAATCGGTCGCGATTAATGTATAAAAATCTGTGAATTTTGTACAAATAGAATAAATTGTACTAGAAGACTTTTATTCATGTTAAAAATTAGTTCCATCAAGTAGTCATGAACCTTAGTATAAAATTATTCAGTGAAAAATATACAAAATCTTTGATCACTTGATGATGAAGCGTCCGAAGTACAAGCTTTTAAACGGAATCCTAAAAGAGGTGAAGATACAGACGATGAAAAAGTTCAAGAATCGACAATTGGATACGCATGTTCTTACGTCATCACATCGAGGTTCGTCGTTTTTGTTCTAATGTAGAATAGGAGGAAAACTAGAATAGAACAAATCTCATGGTGATGATGGATTTCGGCGGGATGAGTAATATATGCGGAGGAAGACTGAGGAAGTAAAGTTCGCGCGAAGTCAGCTCGGGTGAGACGGATAACAAACATACGAAAGAGAGAGATTGAGACATACGAACTTCAGAGGTGCCAATACTTGGGATTTTATCCTGTACCAACAAAGATTTTGTCAGGATTGAGTCCAGTTTCTATTGCTCAATAATGCGGAAGCTCCCAGAAAGGTAAGGTAACTTTCACCTCTTGCTATAATTGAGAAAGAGGTTCTTGAAGGACAGACAGACAACATTAGATTATTGATCCCATAAAGATTCCTTTTTAAATTATAAGTTACGAAACCTAAAAAGTAATGTACCAATAAAATTCAAAAGCATGTGAATAGTTTTATCAACAATATTCTCTAGTTTCAAGCAGTTTTTTAGGGTTCCGTAGTCCGACAAGGAACCCTTATAGTTTCGCCATGTCCGTCTGTCTGTCCGCGGCTTAGCGCAGAGACTATTAGTACTATAAAGCTGTAATTTGGCATGGATATAAATATTAATCACGCCGACAAAACGGCAAAAGAAAATCTGGTAAAAAAAATTTTTTAAGGGTACCTCTCGTACACGTAAACTGGGGATGATTTTTTTTCTCGTCTATCCCATAGTGTGGGGTATAGTTGGATAGGCCGTTTAAAAAATTGTGGGTGTGTGAAAACCATTTTTCGATTTGGGGATCCGTTGGCGAAATATTAAGCTTCAAATTGAAAATTTTAGTTAGAGTGGAGCGTCCCCCCCCCTGCCGGCCAAACGGTTGTTTATATAAATGTGAAAAAATTCACAGAAGTAGTATATACCGGGTGTAAAAGCAAAGGCAAGAATCCTTTAAGGGTGTATTAGTATGATCGGTAAAGATATTATTTTAAATACTGGGATCTCTAAATAAAGTACCAGTACCTCATAATAAGACGATTTTCTTTACCCAAAATACACTAATCGCGTGGATACCCTCACTGGTCGCTGGCTACTCGGATGAGGGGCGCGGGTTGCGGGGTGCAATTGGCTCTGTGGGCAGGCCGGTGAGCTGCGTAGCCATAGCTTAGAAAAATGATGGAATTTTTGGTGAAAATTCAAGGCATATTTTTTTTCTCGTAATGACATTAGAATCGTGTATACTTTCATACCCTAAAGGGATTTTTGACTTTGCATTTACACCCTGTATAATGAATTTAAAAGGAAAACTATCACAGCTGAGGGGCTATTTCGATAAAAAGGCACTTTTTGAAGTTGTTTTCCTGCTTTTCAGATGAAGCCACTAATTTGATAAATCAGTATATAAATTTCGGAAACTTTTTCTAGTTTTGTTCAGTACAGAAACGCGATTGCGTAACTTTCGCTCGATAGAAATAATTATTGAAATGAGGTCTTCTTCTAAACTTTTTTTCATAGTATGACAAACAGGAATGACATACAGACCTGAACTGTATTTTATTAGATAGATTTAAACGATATCTAAATTTTCTCAGTTGGAAGTTTTGATAGCTATTTTAGTTCATTTTACATTAATTTAAAACCGATATTTTGCTATTTTTTCCGGAATCCGTCCCTCTCACACTGCGGGGCGTTCCGCAGGAGTAACAGTGACCTTTGCAAGCGCGACATATCCTCTTAAGAGCTTACAGGTTTACGAGTACTAAATGCGCGGTCTGTATTAGTAGACCAACTTACATGTACCGGGCAACTACGGAACCCTACATTGCGCGTGGCCCGACACGTACTTGGCCGGTTTTTTTATAATAACGTGTTCACGTCATGGAGACGGCCTTGGCGAAAGGTGAACAACCACAAGAGAATATGAAAATACCGTTTGTTATTTTTTTATTACATTTTCCCAGTCTCTGTAAACACTTGAGCATGTTTCAGGAGATGTTCCAGATAGCCTCGTAATGAATGTTGTAAATCATTTCTGATTCGATGGATCTTGCCGTTGATGGGTTCTGTTATGCAATCATTCTTAAAACTGATGATAAGATGAAAAAGCAATAGAAGCTTCGGTGTCAGCAGGCAAGAGCAACCTTTGGGATGTCGCGGGCCAAACAATCAAATGCTCATGAATTTGGTATACGAAAATAACGACACAATCAGTGAACCTCAGGTTCAACTAAAAAACTTACAATGTAATATTTTCATAATTTCCAATTGATGGAAAACTTGAGCCAAATTTTCAGACGCAAGACTACTAACATGTGAATCAATTCCACTAATAAACAGACACAAAGAATTTTACAAATATTTCTAGGTTACCCTGGTTCGTGACTTGGATTTACTGATTTTGATCCCTGCTTATTTGTTAAGTGCAAGCCACATAGAAACGGCGCGGGTGCAGGCGCGCCCTCAGTGCACCTCTTCTATCTGTTTTACACCACGTCCCTCTCCTACACTTTGTATGAAAGAACTTTGGACAGACGTCGAGACGGCACGCCACGGTTGCGCCGCGGGTGTTGAAAACCGCCGATACACACTTGCTCCTTTACTCAGATCGGCAAAGAGGTTGCATGGAAAACAACTAAACACGACTTTACGGTAAAATGTTAGTGTAATTTTAAATTGTCCCTCGCCGCGGGCCGTTTTAAAACCCTTTGCCCATATATGGTCTACAGTATGTCAACCTCAAAAATATCTACGCTTGTCTGTTAGGCTGACATGTGAAATTGTTCAGGAAACACATGTGCTGGGCAGAATCTTAACCTGGTGGAAGTGCGACGTGCTTCGAATTTAAAAGACTTTTGTTCTATTGCTTTTACCAGTGTCATTAAACGAAATTCCATCCATCTAACAGTTAGCCTGGTTCAGCCTTTCCAAGATTTCGCCGTTCTTGGCGGCCCTCCTGGAAGAAATTTGATGGGCGCCGAAACCCTCGCACCAGTACGTCAGCAGACGCGAAAAATTTACTTCCACGTGCAACATTTTCTGATATGTGTTCATGTGTTTAATGTTAAGAATTAGTTGAGTCAATTGTTTACACTATTGCATCAGGTAAACCCTGTCATGATAGCTGAAATTTGATAAATAAAAAAATAAATAATACCTAACACTCGCGAATTACTTTAGAAAGGAGCTTCTTTCTTGACTTTACTTTAAAAGTCGTAGAATAAAAGTTGTTTACTGGGATCAGCAGAACATGTGGTCTTTCGAAGTAGGTCTCCAATACGTCTCCTACAGTACAAGCTAAGTACCTAAAGAACGAGTACATTATGTAACCGTTGATTTTTTCATTACATCAAATTCTCGATATACTAATATAGAGTGGACGTGTGAATCAGCGCAAAAAGTAGTTGAATAGGAAAATACGATAAAAGAATTACATATAAGCAAGCAATATACATTACGCATAATATTCGTGATAAATAGGTCATTGTCCTCTTATCGTTTTCATAATATTATTACATTAGGTATGACTGCACCATATCTATCGAAGATCTATTTGATGGTGATGACGGTGCACTATTGCTGATGCGTATTGCTACAGGCTTAGACCATTTAACACGGGACCTGGCATAGCGCGACTCTTAGTACTGAAATTATTCTGCCGTTTTCCACGGGAGGGGAGGTAAACACGCACAGCACACATTTACTCATTCACGCACACTCCTGCGAATAATTGATATGTCACACTAAATCAAAACCGGCAACACAAACACAAAACGCGCACACAAGCAAACTAACATGAGCAAATTGTTCATGTACTTCGGCAGAGGGGGATAAGTGCGCTTGCCTAGTCCCGTGTTATATGGTCTAAGGTTGTAGACTTGATTTAGTCAGCTAATATGGGCATTTTTTCATTTTTCTGTACCTTTGGGTTTTTGCATGTAACCCAACTTATTAAGGAAATTTTGCCATTAACATGATACCATACATGGTAATCTCTTGAAATGCTGAATCGATTTTAAAATTTATTTCACTGTGATAATGTTTATATTTTTTACCTAGACAAAGGCTTTAGTTTGTTCCCTAGAGTGGGGCAGTTCCGAGACACAGCCATTAATTACATTCGCGTTCGGTTTTGTTATTTACAGGAAGAAGTTTCACCTAATTGCATTATCAGCTGAAGAACGTATGAGAAAGTAACTGTGAATACAACTTTAATTTTCCATTTAGTGATAGCTTAGCCAACTGAGTTACAGTAACCAAAAAATTAAGTTGTCAAACAATGATAACTTTTGTTAGATAAGCATGTTTTGAGCCATATTTTCACAAAATGATTAAAAGTTATTTAAGTTTTTTTTATATTAAGGTTTTATTGCTAGTTGATAAAAAAAATTTGGGTATGTTAAGAAATTCTATCAACTTTCACCATCTTGTAACTCAGACGAAGCTTAGTATATGATAATGTTAAAACTTTAAACACGCATCTCTCGGAACATCCCCATGCCGACGGCCACGTTGTAAAACATGCGCGATCATAAACACAAACACCAACATCAATACACACCACTCATCTAACACCTACAAAACACAACCAAACACGACATGTAAAACAGAAAACTGCATATACCTACTAGAATGCCGGCACTGTCCGGCATTCTACGTAGGGGACACACAAAAACGCACTCCATATCAGATTAAACCAACACAGACACACTTCAAAAATACAAAATAATATCTTACCCATACCAACACACACACGACTACACAACCTCACATTTAATCAATGCTTTACAGTCCGAATCATTAAATCATTCAACCCACCATTAACTGAAATTCAACTCCGAACATGGGAATCCTCGTTTATATGGTCACTTGGTGCGCACTACGGATCAGGACTAAATCGTCAACACTGACCCAATAACACATCACGGCTGCTGGATGGTGCCACTTTCTCAGAAAATTTATAAATAGATTAATTCAGTTAATTGTAAATAAACCTCTTTCTTTCTGTAAATATGTTAGTAACATTAAGTAGGTTAGTATTGTAAATAAACCTCTTTCTTTTTGTAAATATGTGAGTGACATTGTATGTATAATTATTTTTCAACTGACGCCGGGTCCAGTAGGGCCCGAAATATATCTTGAATTTATTTTTCTGTGTTTTTATATATATCTATATACATCTATTACAAATAAAAACAATGTTAAAACTTGCTACTTATTTTATATTTAATAAAACTTTTAAATCAATATTGTTATTTTATTTTCTAAATCTATGAATCCCAAAATATTTTGTTATTCTAATAATGGTAAAACAGACTGCAACATTTCCTAACTCAATGGAGCATACTGTTTGCTCTTCTCCAATTAAAATTTAATTTAAAATATAATATCATAATTTAACTATTTTGTAGAATTTCAATTAGTTAAAATACTAGAGAAAAAGAAAAACTCCTTATCAAGTGAGTAACAGAAACTTTTTTCAAATCATATCTTTGTAAGACAGGTACAGAAAAATAAAAAAATGCCCTTAAACGCGACGCCAGGCGCACGCTTCCAGCTTGTCATTGCCAAAATCATTTTTCATTTGTGCAACCGTTCCATGTGTCCCCTGAAATAGCGAAATAAAAATCAGCTGTTTCACACATTCAGTTCGAGTAGGTATTTAAACTTTTCTATTTTTGTTTTCGCGATTTCAGGGTTGGTCTCATAGTAAAAGTTGTTCATATTGATAGGTAGAACACCCCGTTTTAAGGAAAAAGGTTATCATCTTAACACTCTATATACGAGTAAAAGAAAGCGGCAACAATTTTTAATAAAAAAAATTAAACACATTCAAAAACCCTCGAAAAACAGTTTTACTTCCACATCTGTCAGTCGTGTCCCACTTGTCTTTCTTCGTTGGGTGCTTTGGACTTGGTCCTTATATATTTTTGTATGAGCACCTCATCAGTTAAAAGAGCCTTGACAATCAAACATTTTAATTAGTTTTTTAAAATCAAGTCTGATACTTCTATTTATTTTGCATCTTATAAATACTAATAATTTAACCTAATGTTATATTTACTTGAGTTTGCTAAATGTATAGTTTAATGAATGGCTGACGCGATCATGACTCTTCTTCTTTAATTTTTTATCGGCATTTAGTTGTTTAAGAACACTTCTATTGTTATAATTTTGCTGTAAATCTTCCTAAAAGAAAATAAATAAATAAATAAATATTATAACTAGCTTTTGCCCGCGGTTTCACCCGCGTTGAATTAGTTTTCGTGTACTCCTATAAAATCAGTCAATATTATCCAGACTGTTACCTACAGTAAACACAGCTGGTGAAATGTGTGTGTTATGCGCCTCTGTGTCCCATTTTGTGTGTCTCTTTTATATTTTTTCCATGAGAACAAAGGGAAAAAGTAGTTTTTGTCTTATTCAAAGTCTAGAACTACATTTATGCGAAATTTCAGCCTAATCGGTTTCGTAAGCATGGCGTGAAAGGTTGACACATCACTTTTCTATAGAAACTTGAAACCTCATTTTCATTCCACAGGAACTGATTTATGGGATAAAAAGTAGCCTGTGTCCTATTCCAGGTCTAGAACTACATTCATGCAAAATTTCAGCCCAATCGGTTTATCCAAACTTTCGCATTTATAATATTACTGGAATATGAAATGTTCCCACCAAATTATTTTCTTTAAACTTTTTCCTAAACGATATTCTTTTGTAGATTTTTTCGATGGGCAGCTAATAAATTTAAAACAAAACCTCATTGTTTTCCAGATTTTGAAATCACTCGGTCTAAAAATGGAGGGGTTATGACTTTTTCAAAACCTTGAAATTTACTATGTTTAAACGGTGAATAAAACGTTCGTGATACTTCCCTCAATACTTTTTTGCGACCCTTTTAGGGTTCTGTACCCTAAGGATGCCAAATGAGACCTAGTATTTTGAGGTTTTTTGTATGGTTTATTTTTTAGTTTTTATAATTTGTTGTGGTAGAGGCCACAGTATTCTATGAAAATTTCAACTATCTGTCCATTAAGGCTAAAGCTGTGAGAGACCCATGTGACAGACGGCCAGATACATAGACAGACAAACAGAAAGTGGAGGCTTATTAGTAATTAGGCACCCTTTACTGAGAAAACTGGTAATCATAAAATTAAGTGAACTCACCTGAAATTATGATGATTCACGTAAAGTAGGGAGCATACGGACATCACAACAAAATACGATGAAAGTACTGTTGCCATAGACTAAATTTATCTTAAAAACTCGATTTTTTTCTCAAACGTTGTAATTACAGCATAAATTTCCCAATTACCACTAAATTTAAAAACAATTCACCGTATTTTAAACTTATGTAATGCTATTTTATAATGAAGCCAAAAAGACATTTTTCTCAGTGTTCGGGTATAGAACAAATCGCAAATCACTTTCTCATAGAAGATTAAAATACAAGTTTCTTTTAAGTAGTTTCTTACCGCAATTACAAAAGTCGCTACATAAAAGTTATTTTGTATAAAGAGCATATAGTTTAAGCTTCTAGCTCACTGATATATAGACCGTATCTATAAAAGATGGCTTAGGTTAAGGATTAAAACTTGATACTTATGACTAGACGCTAGCTAGTCCAGTCTAATCTAGTTTCTTTTCTAGACAAAACCGATCAAGTGTCTCAAGTAAGTAAGCAGTAAAAATGTCAAGTAACATGTTAGCCTGTCGCATCACGTATAGAATTACATTACTACATTTTTGTATTTTTTTGTATCAAGTCCTAGACTATGTTAGACAAGCAACTAAGTAAGAAAAACCAACCGTTAAAATAAAATGAAAAAATTATGTAGGTGGTAGAGCTGATGCCGGGCTCGACTGTGGAGGTACCACCATCTTACTCGCAAATCCTCCCGAAGTTATTTGGGGGAGAGTAAGACAACAGCTCTCAGGCAAAACCAGGCGGCCCACCATTGCCTGGGACCGATGGATGGCGGTATAACCATCCCCAATTGCCGGGCCTTATATAAAAGAGACTGGTGACGGGCAGCGGCGTCACTGGTGCAAGGGTTTCGGCACCGCGCTCACCAACCCGCCTGCCCAGCGTGTGCGAGTATGGGCATTTCTTCCAGGAGGACCGCCAAGATTGGATGGATGGAATAGACTTTATGTTACATGTAGTAAAAAAGGAAAGGTACCCTTGCTAAAGAACAGCCCAAACCTCCATACAAAAACGCGAAAATTGTGAGGGTTCTATGGAATAAGTCCACTGACATTATCTTATATCGATGCAAATTAGAACTAAAAATCAGGAAATTTTAATCATGAACAAAACCCTAAAAATGGTTTTTTCTCAAAAGTGTAGCCAAATGTCTGTTTATTGTTTTAGATAAAATCAGAAAATTTATACTCATTTCGCATCGAAAGTGTAATCTAGATCAAATTTAACCATATACTCGTATATTTGAAAACCTTCGCAGTTTTGGCGACATTTTGTTTCTCCTGAAACAAGCTTACAATTTTGTGCCCGCGCGAAATCGGCGCGTTTGTATTACCTTCGCAAGTTTCATTGAGTGTACACGAAATAGTATTACCACAGAATATCAAAGTATAGAATAGAATAGGTCTTTATTATATACCTAAAGCTGTTGCACGGACGACGCTCTCTCTAACCTCGCCCGTATGTCGGTGCGTTTGTATTACCTTCGCAAGTTTCATTGAGTGTACACGAAATAGTATTACCACAGAATATCAAAGTATAGAATAGAATAGGTCTTTATTATATACCTAAAGCTGTTGCACGGACGACGCTCTCTCTAACCTCGCCCGTATGTCGGTGCGTTTGTATTACCTTCGCAAGTTTCATTGAGTGTACACGAAATAGTATTACCACAGAATATCAAAGTATAGAATAGAATAGGTCTTTATTATATACCTAAAGCTGTTGCACGGACGACGCTCTCTCTAACCTCGCCCGTATGTCGGTGCGTTTGTATTACCTTCGCAAGTTTCATTGAGTGTACACGAAATAGTATTACCACAGAATATCAAAGTATAGAATAGAATAGGTCTTTATTATATACCTAAAGCTGTTGCACGGACGACGCTCTCTCTAACCTCGCCCGTATGTCGGTGCGTTAGGGTTCACGCATTTTTGTTTGGAACTCAATTATTTTTCAAACTAAGGGTGTCCGCGGTTATGATTCTTGGGAAAAGTGGTTCAGTAGGGTCGGTAAAATATGGGGTTTCATTTAATGGTAGCAGTCATTTTACAGACGGTCACGTTTTTTTTTATTCTTTGAATGCAGCATAATGGTTCCTTTTAGTAAAACTTGCTATCTTTAATATTTCAGGTACTTTCCCTCCAGGGGGCATTTACTTGGTTCATCCTGTATACATGTACTGTGGTGTTACATTTGGTCAGGTCACGTCCACAACTGGGTTACTGCATTCATTACAGTGCCACCAACTTATCTGTTCAGTTGGATTATCCACCCATCTCTTTCTAGTGCGGTAGAAAAGAGTATAATTAGAAAGAGACGGCGAATGATTTTACAGTTAAATTGGTGGCACTATATGTTGCAAATACGGTTGAATTGACTGCAAACGTTAATTTTTAAGTACTTTGAAAATATGGACTGACGAACTGCTTCGCTGGTTATTTTTAATTATTTTTAAAAAGAAGGTGCTCATTTTCGTAGTTGAAATTTCGAAGGATGAGATTTTTTTTTATCTCCAAGTTTTTTTTTGCGTCCTCTACTCAGAACACTTTCTGCAAATATGTTGTGCGACTCCATCTTCAATTCCGAACCCACTCCGTCAATCAATGTCTAGAAATGACGCCCTTGTCTGACAACGGAAAATCTAACCGTGGGCAGAATCATAAAGTAAACCCACCACCGTGCGTAATGCAGCTACAACAATTTTATTTTTATGGCCAGTTTTATGCGAATATCCAGTAATACGTATACGTACCAATTATTTTATCAGTAACATTAACTTGGTGATAGCTTGAACTTTGTCAGTAATTAACCTCTGTCGAAGTTATGATAAAATTGACGCATACTTCCTCTCAAATTTATTATGTCATGCTATTTTGGTAATATTTACTCAATATTAGATACACGGTCATCCCAAACATTTATTAGGAGTATGGGACTATGAGTACTTATGTCATGACTTATTCATTATTACTATCACAAATGAATTTTTTAAATTAAAGAAACTGTGGTAGTAATAAATAGGCACAAATTACACTAATTGGCGACATACCAAAGAAGGGCTAAGTCAAAAACAACAGAAATAGAATGATGGATTTGAAAGAGGCAAAAAGGTGTGTCAGGATCGTAGCAGTTAGAAATATGTAGTCTCCGCCTACCCCTCTAGGAGACAGTTTGAATATTAAATTAATATAAAATGTCGTATAGAAACGCATGCGAAAGTTTGTGTGTGTTTTGTTACTCTTTCATGCCGAAACGGCTCAACGGATTTGGATGAAATTTAGAATGGATATAGCTTATACCCTAACTTAACACATAGGCTACTTTTTAACCCGGAAAAAAGCCGAATAACACGCGGGCGGAGCCGCGGACAAAAGCTAGTAGTAAAATAAAAGAAAGTCGAGTCCCGGTTCAGATTCATTTATTTAGCATTTCTTTCTACACCGTAATTATTCAGTGTTAGGCGCAATGAAGTCGGCGCGTTCCCCATAAAAACCAATACGAGAACGCAAACATAGTGTTTCAGGAAGAAAGAAGTCGGTAAAAGTGTTATTTCGGTACTATCGGTCAGTTTATAATTATCTTAATTTTTTTAGTGAATGTCTGCTGTAAAATTTTAGGTCTATTACTATTTTTTGTTAAAAGTTCAACGTCACAGCTGTACGTGACAACACCAGCAAATCCAGCAACTTTTTAAAAGTATTTTGCTGAAAGTTCAGTTGCTTTGATTATAAAGGGATGGATATGTTTAAAACAAACAACGTCTCACCACATTCCCGCAGGGTTTAAATAAACAGCTGATTCAGGTATTTCAAATGTTTTGTTCATTTTACTCTGTCTGCTCATAAAAAAATATGTATTTAGCAAAAGTTCAACACCCGAATAAAGGGTTTGTTTCAAACCGCAATAAAAGGCAAAGGTGCTTAACTGGAAAACCTCCGGTCCATTTTACATTCATGAGCCTAAGGGAAATCCCTTTTACAAGAGATAAAATTTCAATCACAGTTCAGGTACCCTTTAAAACAAGTTCAGTGACATGTGAATCTGAAATTCAGCGAAAAGTATACAAAATTTAACGATGTACGTTTGAAAATGCAAATTGCGCCAAATTATGCCTAAACACACGTCTGGTTACACCAGTGGTCGGACAGCGTTTGAACAAGAGCGTTCGAATTTCAAAATTAATTTGTTCGGTCCATGTTCGCCCGCGCCGCTCGTGATTGGATAATTTAGTGATTATGTGCGATGAAGTTATAAAATTTTTGGAAGCAGAAAATTATAGGTTTTTCGACTCTCGATTTCGTCAATATTTACCTTTCGTGCGCTGTTTATGTTTATTAGAGATGATTAAGTCATCCAGCTGAATGAACGCCTGGCTGATACGTTTATAAGCATTATGTCGAAATCTATATGATTATACTGCTTTGTTTGCTGCCTCCCAGGTTGAGATGGCCTGTTTCTAAGGAAACGGCTGACCTAAGCCACGCATTTTAAACAAAGTGATCCGAGACTAAACTTAGCTTTGTAGCTAAACTTTACTCAGGCTTAGCGTCAGCTTATTTAAAAAATACTTCATTCGTTTATGATCTGAAAAAGTGTTATAAATATCAACACTAACAATAAAGAAAACCGAGAAAGTTTTATTTTTAGTTAACTTGCAAAAAGCTTACAACACATGGGCAAACTTTTTTATTAAAAATAACATTCTGGGCGACAACACAACATCGCCGAGGCATTTTAAAAATATTTTTGCAAATCGATGACAGATGATTTGTCACAACAACTGTGGAAAGATGCGCTTGAGCATAGCCATAGACTAGAGAAGGCTATGGCTTGAGTAAAGTCCGTGCGCAAGATAACCACGGCCTTACCCCTGGTGCACAATAATCTTACTGAGCGAATTTGAACTTCAGTATGTTATCAGAAAGTCTATATTAGAATGCTCGCTTCGCGCGCTGGCGTCACGCAAAATCAGTGAATTTTGGAGGCTTTTCTGGATTTTACGAAAAAGTATTTGTTGTAGGAGTTTTTCCACCTGACATCGGAAAATAAACCATGTTTTCTTGTTAGAGCAGTAATTTCAGGCATAAAACTCAAGCCGCTTAGACATAAAACGAAATAATAACTTAAAAAGATATAATTTTCAAAAATAAAATCTATCGAGCGAAATGTGTCCAATTAGGTAACCGACTTGACAACGGAAAGACAAAGGTCTGAAAAAACACGTGTCCAAGTTTTACATTAATTAGATAAGTAGTTGACTCAGGATATAAAAACAAAATCCGTTGAAAGACCTTAATTTAATCAAAAATCATTCCAACTGCAAATTCCTGAAGAGTCATACGATTAAGCTACTTGTTGGAATAAATCAGTTACTTTGTTATGCGATTTGTGTGTATTTTAAGATACACATGCATTTTGTCATGTTATTGTCAGGTTCAATATGACAATGGGTAGCGTCTTGTTTTAAAATAAATTGCTGTTTTCAGTATTTAATACAAGCGAAATAAGTTTTACCATAAACACGCCTGTCATTTTCAACTACATAAAATTAAATACCTATGTAAGGACGGAAATTGTTAGAAAATGACGACGACTGGAATCTATAGGTATTGTTGTCTTACATTCGTACAGATTATGGTTCATAGTTAAGAGGATAGGTTCCGAAAAACCATAATTTATTCTTCCTTGTTTGAAAAATTTAGCAATACTAGATATTTGAAAAAAAATTGGACTTCTGTCAAAAATATAATGTACACTCTTATCGAAACAGAATCTTCAGAAGTCATTCCAACATTGAGCCATAAAAAACCAAAGATGACTCCAAAAAAAGTTTTCATGTCGAGTTTTAACATTATTTGAGCAAAATCATATTATATTATTTATTAATTAAAATCTGTATAAACTTTATTATACTGTTATCCGAACAGATATTTGATACAAACTTTAGTTTTTTTTTTAATAATAAAATTCGTGATAAAAGTCGTCATTTTGATCATTTTCCATTATTCGTCCCTCTCGCACTGCGGGTCTTTCCGCATGGAGTAACAGCGATCAATGCAATCGGAACCTATTCTCTTAAATGTAAACAGCTACTGAAGAATCTTACGTGACGTTATACTCATACCCTGTTTGCCTCCGCAAAAGTTATACTAATTATAACCAAACTAGTCAGGCAATCTAATATTACACTTTATTGAACCAAGTTTTCTTATTATTAAAAATTGTTTAGTCAATGAACATAAAATCCACATTCGATTCAATCCTTGAAATAACTTTTCTATTTATAATTTATTCATTTTTTAAATAGATGTTTAACAAAACACACAGGCTTCCGGGTGGCCCATTTAATACCAAATAAACAAATATTATACGGACTAAACGCTCAATTTTATGGGGTATTTACAACATAATTCACTTGAAATCGGAATATCGATGCAATAAATATAAATATTTTCATCTATTGTGATTTAATAGGGCTCAGCCACCGCTCTCTATGAAAGAATAGTATGAATAAGACTGTATATGACCAATTTATCACTTGGTACATTTCGCAGGAAGTGATTTTACGAAATGTTTTTACTTTTGAGCGACGACAGCAGCACTAAACAAAAAAATGTTTAAAAAAAAAGACGAAGCTCACAAAATCGTTCACATTCTATTATAACACTGGTAACTCATAAGTATTAACCTCATAAATGTACCTACTCACACAAGATCTTATTGGTAATGCTAGGGATTCACTAGCTCACTGATTTATTCATCGATTTAGTGATTCACTCATCTCATCAATTACATAAATTATTATTTTATGTCAGTAGAATTAAAATATATAATAGTAGTAGTACAGGTTTTTGTAGTAAAATAAAAATATAATATAAGCAAAATGAATAATAATACGCAAAACAAAAATGTAACATTAAGATGGGTTAATTTTTGTAAAGCTGTATGATATGAAAGAACAAAGTATCTTCAAAAGCAATAAGTACCCTTACTGCTAGCTCACTAAATCTTAATTTCCAAAAATGAAAAAAAAATTGTGTCCCTTTACTTTTTTGCTTCAGATAAAAATTAAGAAATCAATGTTTGCATAAGAGTAAGGATTCCTGCCAAAAATTGAATGAAGCCATATAGTTACAATAGAACAGACGCGCACTCACGAGGTATTGAACTAATTAAACACTATTTTACTAAAGTAAGTATCCATATTTATATCATCGATGCAACAGGAAGAAATTAGAATCAGTTTAAGGATGTTTAGTGCTATGAGGGCACCGTGACTGCGGCGCACTCACAAATCTACACTAATCGATATTTGGATCAAATACGGCGCGCGCGCAGACGTTATGTTTGAACATTCTAACGGTTTTGGAATCGGTTCGGAAATGGGGCTGTTTAAAATTGTAGTTAATAACTCTCAAACAATTATAGAAAATACAGCAAATAGAATTACGGGAACGATATTAAATTTCTTAAATAAATGAACCGACATAGTAAATGCTAACGAACATACAGATTACAGAGCCTACTAAATTTCAGCTATAACAGACCAATGGTGCGAAATGCAAAACGGACGGAAACCAAACCGTCGCTTGCCGGTTTTTGACGAAACCATATAAAACGAAATATCTTGACTTTGAACAAAGACCTCGATACGAGATTGTAGATTGTGAACTTGGGTTGGGAGTCACGATTCATAAGTCCCAGTCTTGCAATGGATAGCGACAAAAAGATTCAAAACGATGAACCTGATACAAACTAAAACTATAGATGATAAATCAATATACATATCGGGATCCGGTAACTGGCAATAGAACTTACTTCTCTTTAAGAACAACTTTAGAGCTAATACTTAGTTCCATACAAAAGCGCAATACCCGCTAGAGAAAATTTTTCAAAACAGCAGATTTTTTTTTGCGATTTTTGTTTCGCCAATTTTCGGCTTCTGCAAAATCATTTTAACACCCGGTAATAGTATGTACATTATTATATTTGGTTAAGCCATGACATGCTGTGAATCCATTTCGTGGCCTTGACGAAGAACTTGGTATGTGTTTATAGGATGGGAGCTATAACCATAAAAAGGAAGTAAATTTAGGCAAGCCCAGTTTTCTCACGGTTGCGTTGCGATTCTTCGTCATCTGAGCAAGAAAACCTAAGACTGGTTGAGAGGTAGCGATCCTTCGGCTGCTAGGCGGTCCCAAAGTTGCATTGCAGGTATTTCGAATAGGCGTTTAGAATGATAAAAACTGCACTTTTTACAAGTTGCTCAAAGTTGAGCTTTTGCCTCCAACAGCTTTTAAAGAATCGACCCATCGGAATAGCTCTTTCTGATGGGTATATACAGCATAATCAAAATCAAAAACTGATATTACAAGTTGCATAGATATATGTACCTTTAAAAAAACCTTGGGACCTTCTAGCAGCCAAAGGACCCACTCCCTCTCAGCCAGTCATGGGTTTTCTTGTACAAATAATTTAAATCACAACTGTGTTTAAAGATTACTCCAATTTGATTTTTACTAGCTCTCATACTACGTTTAGTTGCTGCCTTAGATTATATTAAAGGCCTCCAATATCAACATTATTCTCCATTCATTTACCAACCACGTAAGATCGCATCTGCAAAAAATAAATTTGTCATCAGTCCGACCGTTTTTGTCGAAATCTCAACGTGGCTAAATACAAACGCCATCTGTGATTTCAATTGACGGCCATTTTGTTTATCCAGATTAGGGTTATGGCTTTGTGATTTCGGATAATATTTTGATTATTTATTCATAAGATTAATGGGGTATGGGAGATATAATCCATATTAGATATAAAAATGTTTGTTAGAAGTATAAAAAGTTACACTCTACCGGTACATTTGATCACGGAGAACTTTACGCCAAAAAGTTAAGAATGAAGGGGCTGTTTTTTTAGGACAGTAACTTGAGAAAAATGCGCCGCTTTTAAAAATAGGCTATCTTTGTAGATAACCTTTTACAAACTCCACATGCCAGACCGAAATGCAGCCCTCAAGCTACTATAATAGTAACTAAACGTGTCAAGTTAAGTAACTTATTTAAGTAGAGTGCTTGCCACCTGTCCTCCAAAGCTCATGAATACTCGATAAGAAGAGTGAGTAGCAAAAACAATCTTAGTAGGTACATTGGACATATTACAGTGTAAGCAGTTTTTACTTTTCATTTAAAAGAAAACCAAAAAAACTAATGTTGTATATATCGTGTCTTTATTTATCTAATAATTGTTTTTCCATCTAATCTTAAGAGTCAACTCTCTAACTTAATTCGTATAGGTAATATGAGGGTATGTCCAGTGTCAAAACTGCAATTTAATCTCCAATTAAAAGTGAAATGGTACCAATACCATTAAAGTCACGCAATTATGTAATAATCTTTGGAGTTTGCATGCTGTCTCGATTGAATGTAAAATATATATTTATAAACGATGACTAAATATTTAAATGTATAATACCTCATAAAACATACAAAAGAAATAAACGACCGACAAAACGCTTCGGGATTTGCATGTCACTTTATTGAAACAAAAAGTTTTTGGAAGCAACCGCATTAAAGTTTAATCTCCACCAAAGTCGAAGCTAAAATCTTGTTTACATTACATTATACCATGGACGAATTAATTATACTGATGCAATTGCCGTGCTTTCTCTCAGCCTATGTAAAATAGTAGAGACAACTAACTACAATTTATTCCTCAATAAAGTGTCCGTCCTGAGTACCTCGAATTCTGGGGTTGAGTATGTAATTCAGATACTAGGTATTGTCTATGTGTTACATGTACAGCTTTTCTAAAAGAGATCGAGTTCGGATTTGATTATTAACCAACTATAGGTACAGTGCGAGAACTAGCGACAAGGCTTTTTTGCCACGTAGATTGGTCGTGGCCTAAAAACGGAACTAACACTGCTATCATAATAAAACGTAATCCTTGTTTCACAGCTGTGCCCTTCTGTCAATACCATCGAAGCACTAAAAGAGCCTAGTCGCACTGTTTAGTTTCCTATTTAAGTCTAAAATATAAAACCACCAAAATTTTGTGAGAATTTTGATCAAGACAATTAAATAAGACAATTTTAGTCTAAGATCGGATTTAATTAATTAAGTATGCAAAGAAACATAGTCAAACTGAAGACATGATAACTCCAAATAATTCCCTTGATTAATTTTTGAGAATTTTCGTCATCCGGAGGGCCCTTGCCACCATCAACGTGCCGGCAATGTTAGAGCCTAAGGGGATCCCACGAGATGATGGTAAACGGCCCGACGGGATGACGCTCATTCCATGGCAGAACGGTCTGCCGCTGGTGTGGGACGCGACGTGTGTTGACACTCTCGCTGCGACTGAGAGAGTCCAGTCAACTGCAGCTACGGCTGGCGCGGCGGCAGCAACGGCCGAGCGCAACAAGCGGCGCAAATAATATATACAGCGCTAAGTGGGAGCTGCATGTTTGTGCCGTTGGTGTTGAAACTTTCGGACCATGGGGTTCCGAAGCACACCATCTCTTAAAGCAGATTTCCTCTCGCCTCGTCGACGTGTCTAGCGACCCGCGAGCTGGCGCATACTTTGGCCAACGCATCAGCTTGGCCATACAACGCGGAAATGAAGTCAAGTGTCTTGGGTACCCTGCCGCACAACAGCGATCACCTAGCCAGGGTATTTTATCTTACTTAATTATATTCATTTGTATTTTCCTATGGTAATTGTATAGGTGGTCAATTGGAATTTATACAATAAAAATGTCATTATGAAAATTGTAATTCATTATTTAGTTGAATTTGAGATCGTTCGCAGCTTGATTTTCCGTCGAACGACAGAGAGATCAGTAGAGAAAGAATCGGGAGACGTACGCACAGCAGTACAGGTATCGCGGTCAGTGCTAATTTTGTCTAAATCAACACTTCCGTTTATAAGACGTTATTCAGGTCAGATATTTTCAATAAATACTAAGAGTAAAGCTACTATATTAACAGTCAGTCGGTAGCTAACTTTCGCTCGTTTCATACGGCAAAACCTTTACCGTGTCGGCGAACGCGCTCGCTTCACATACGAGAGAACCTTATCAGCCGCTACACGTTTAGGGCCTATAAACCACTCAAGCGAGACAGTTGGCTAACATTTCGTAACTTCTGATCTGTTAGAGTAGAGTGGATACTACTTGAAGTAGCTTTTTGGTTTATATGTAATGTTGCTAATCAACTAAAACTTTATATTCCTGTTGGAACAGCAATAGTTATAGATGTAGAAGTAAAATAATCTCGGGTATCAATGTCTATACCTACAGTGAATGATGAGCTCAAACTACAAATCCTAGTAATCCAATAAATTATTCCTGGTTATTAGAAACAGCTCAAGTTGCTGCTGTCATTCTACTTGCAGCATAATTGAGCTAAAACCAGACATATAAACTGTTGACTGTGACCTTTCAATGAAACCTCATAATCTACTGAACAATTTTCCCCAAAGAAATTTAGGGGCAAATGAAAAAAAGAACTGGCCCGCCTATACAAAAATCAACAAGGAAACAATGAATTAGTTGAATAATTTCGCCAGAAGGATTCTTTTGGGGAAGATGTTTAAGTATTATCACTAAATTATGTGATTTTATTTAACGATAATGGTCCATGTACACCCGGTAAACATATTCTGTGACGTGTATTTTTAAACAAAATTAACGTTGTTTGTAAAACAATTTTATGACAATAATCCAGTAGGTAAACTTGTTAACAAGCCCATAAAGTGGATGTTCAGTTGTAATGAAATTGTTATTTTATTCTTTTAAATTGTGGCTTGAAACTTGTAAAATTGGCATTAAAATGCTTCTTTCCTTAAGGCCGGAACTATTGGAACATCAACAACGCCAGACTTTCGAGGATTTGTTTTGAAAAAATTTAGGATATACCTAAAAAATTACTTGTCAATCTTTTGTACTAATAAAAAAATGTATAAAAATATATACTTTTGTCTAAAAAAAATATTCCAAACGTAGGTTTTTTGGATGCACTAACGGGATTGACTTATTTTTTTTATGTTCATGAAATAGGTAATGCAAATATGAAACGAATCTACTCTAATCCTATTTATTTTTGCATAATGAAATATTTCAGTAAGGGCAAAAATCTCTCCAATCCAAAATAAATAAATGGTCCAATAAGTCAACCAATAAAGTCTTTGTTTGACATTGATCTTATTCTGTAAGGCTGGTATTCACATTTTTTCCTAACCTTGGACGAATTCGTCCAAGTTCCTAGCCTATTGCATACCCTTAACTTCAGAGCACGTTTCAATTTCCTTTAAGTACAGGAACCTTGCGGTAAATAAGTTGAACAACAAAATAACAAGTCGGTCGGTATCTACGGTCGGGCGCAAACCGCTAATTACCGAATGAAAACTAAAATCATATAAAAATAAGCTGCTTGAACTGCAGCCGACACTAATAATCGTACATAAATGTAAACTTAAAAAAAGGGTTAAATATTTTCTTTGACTCTGAGAATGACATTAAAACCTTTTTAGGGTTCCGTAGTCCGACAAGGAACCCTTATAGTTTTGTCATGTCCGTCTCTCCGTCTGTCCGCGGCTTAGCTCAGAGACTATGAGTACTAGAAAGCTGTAATTTGGCATGGGTATACATATAAATGACGCCGACAAAATGAAAAAATAAAATCTCGAAAAAAAATTTTTTAAGGATACGATACTCGTAAATTGGGGATGATTTTTTTTTCTCGTCTATCCAATAGTGTGGGGTATCGTTGGATAGGTCGTTTAAAAACATTGTAGGTGTG
Source organism: Ypsolopha scabrella (assembly GCA_910592155.1). Taxonomy (NCBI): domain Eukaryota; kingdom Metazoa; phylum Arthropoda; class Insecta; order Lepidoptera; family Ypsolophidae; genus Ypsolopha; species Ypsolopha scabrella. The sequence goes on from OU342982.1 coordinate 19,347,341, forward strand.
TGAAAACCATTTTTCAATTTAGGGTTCCGTTGGCGAAATAGTGCTAATTTTTGTCAGTTCAAGTTTTGTAGAGTCCCCCCTCCCCCTGCCGGCTAAACGTTTGTTTATAGATATGTGAAAAAATTCACAGAAATAGTATATATAATGAAGTTAAAAGGAAAACGATCACACCTATGTAGGTTTTACAGGTTTACGAGTAGAAGTATGGGACTAGAAGTTTGGCGCGGTCTGTGTTAGTATATCAACTTAGAAAATATACTGAGCAACTACGGAACCCTACATTTCGCGTGGCCCGACACGCACTTGGCCGGTTTTTATTTACAGAGTATCTAGGATATCCGTGCAAACTTTTAAAAGAAGTGAAATATTTAAATAATAAAGAAGCAATCCTTTCTGGATAACGAATGGAGTTGAAATGATAAAAAGCGCTAAAAATAATAAAACTACTTAGAAATTGTGTTATGATAACAAATTTGCAAAAACATTTGACTTGCAGATTTTATTACCAAACTTGTAACAAGTCCATCGACCAACTACCAGTGGCCTCACGCGCTATCGCGATATTTAATAAAACATATCCGAAAAATCAATTAGTACTTCTTCACTCCATTATACCCTCCTCTCTATCAGGTCATCCTGCAATAAAAAGCGTAAACCAGACCAAAGATTCCGAAGGACCACTCGTATGATAACATTTTATTAGTTATTTATTTATACGCGATACTTCTCACAAGAGGGAGGCAATCAAAAAGTAATTTGAATAAAAATTTTACTACTGTCTAATCTGAAATTTCGCTTGAATTCGCCGCGTAGGCTTGCTGCCCTGATTTGAGGTTAGGCTGATGGTATACTTGCGTAATGAATATGAAATGCGGCTGAAGACACACTCTACTCAGCACTGTCTTCCTGTCTGCTACAGTAAGTGAGGTATCATTTAAAAGGATGTTGTTTTAAAATTCCAAAAAAATATATACTTTTGTTCCATATTTTTCGAGTTATTTGAAAGAATATTAAAAAAGGCGACCGAATATGTATGTATGTATTTTGAAAATATTCTATACTCAATTTAGAGGGATATGTTACTTAATAATTAATAAGTTGATATATAAATTAATTAACTTTCCTTCCACTACACTACTTTTTGTACAAAACAATAAAAATATATTTTACGATAAACTGCTTTCTTTGCACAAGTGTTTTTGCACGTTCTTGTATTACGCTATTGATTCTCTTCAGTTGCATGTTTGTGGGTGCCCTTACTGTCCTATATGGTCGTAAAAAGTTTACTACCCTGGAACTAAGGCTGGTTATCGATAAATTTAGGGCGTCTTCGCATCGGCGGCAGGCCATCAAGTGTTTTTCTCATCACTTTTTATTGGCATCGTATCGAGAAAAGTGATAAGTGGCTGTAAACTCTTTTTATTGGGAGAAAAGTATTTTGTAGATGTCTGTTTTTATAGAAGAAGCACTTCAAATATATTACGTATTCTGCCCTAAATATACTTATGATTCTGGTACAACTACAAGCCATGTTTCAAGATTTTACTATGCATATCCTCGGAATTAATGATGCGTGGTTTGCCCCATCCCACTAATCCCATCCCACTAATATTAAAAATGCGAAAGTTTGGATGTATGTATGTATGGATGGATGGATGGATGTTTGTTGCTCTTTCACGCCGTATCTACTGAACCGATTGGGCTGAAACTTCGCATGAATATAGTTCTAGACCTGGAATAGGATATAGGCTACGTTTTATCCCATAAATCAGTTTCCATGGGATGAAAACCCTTTACGCTGTACCTATTGAACCGATTGGGCTGAAATAAAGATCTAGAATAGGACAAAAAATACTTTTTATCCCATAAATCCTTTCCCATGGAAAAGCTCTAAAAGACACATACAAAATGGTAAAAACAGAGGCGCATAACACACAAATTTTACCAGCTATGTTTACTGTGGGTAACATTCGGAAAAATATTGTCAGATTTTAAAGGAGTACACAAAAACTAATTCAACGCAGGTGAAACCGCGGGCAAAAGCTAGTCTTTAATAAAGAATGTAAATTATTACATTACACTTTAATTACAGTTAATGACCATACAGTACTCAACAAAAGATACATTATACAATCGTATTACACATTAATTTTACTAATTACTAGTCCGCATTGCAACGGTACACTAAATAAACCACACTTAAACTGTACCATCTCTTTGTGATTTGTGATAATTGCTATTGTGCCTAATATACGTGTTAATTAAGTATACTTATTGTTCTACTGGAAGAACTCCTTGAACTCTCTCTTGTAAATTACTTGTAGAATTAGTATTGCTTAATTATTTTGCTATAAATAAAGATATAATTGCTATATTTAGCCTTTTATTTTCTTTAAATATTACTTATTACAATAAAAATTAAATAAAAACACAATTTTCAAAATATTTCGGCCTCTTCTATGAGGCCGTCATCAGTTGAGTGACAGTTAAAATCTATTGTATGACAGTTAAAGACTATCTACAGAAAAAAAATAAAAAAATGAAATAATGATATTTACAGAATTAATGTGTGATGATGATGATGATGATGATGATGATGATGATGATGATGATGATGATGATGGTGATGATGATGATGATGAGTCAATCGGTCGAGTTATGTCTGTCAGTGTTGTCTGTTGAGTCCGGGTCCATAGTGTGCGCCAAGTGACCAGATGTATGATTTCTCCCAGGTCCTCAGTTCTATGTCGGTCAATGGTGGAGTAAATGACTTAATGATACGCACAGTGAAGCAGTCGTTAAAAAGTTGATTGTGGAGGCGAGTGTGAGTGGGGATGGGCAGGATGTTGTTTTGTGTAGTGTCTGAAGTGTGTCTGTGTTGGTTCATGCTCACTCTCTTATAATAATTGGTTGCAAGGAAATACCATCGATACTCTATTGAAAAGTGAAATCGATAGTAAAATTACATTCTGGAGAGATGTACTGCATCGTATAATTAATGTTATAATTACTTTAGTATCTTGTAATCTACCTTTGAGGGGGCATGATTCTGATCCTGGCAATTTTATGGCAATTTCACGTCTGCTATCTAACTATGATGCAACTTTAAAAGAACTTTTTCTAAAACCGAAAGGTGAAATAAATTATTTAAGCCCTACGATTCAAAACGAAATTATTAGTTTGCTTGGTACTAAGGTTAGGAACAGTATTATCTCAGAAATTAAAAAAGCTCCATTTCTGACAATAATTCTGGATACAACACAAGACTTGTCAAAAATTGACCAACTATCTGTAGTTTTTCGATATATCTCGGTTACAGAAAATGATGATAATGTGCCTAAAGAAATAAAAATCTGTGAGTCCTTTTTAGGATTCATAGCAGTAACCGATTGCAGTGCTGCAGGTCTGAAAACTGTCATTTTAAATTTGACTAAAGAATATGGAATTGATTTGACTAAATGTAGAGGACAGGGATACGATGGAGCAAATGTTATGTCGGGTGTGTATGGAGGATTACAAACCCTAATAAAAGAGCATGCTCCAAATGCCGATTATGTTCATTGTGCTGCGCACGCTTTAAACTTGGTTTTGAACGATGCTGCGAGACATGTTCGTGAAGTATCGACTTTTTTCGATAATTTAGAAAAAATATATACTTTTTTTGGCAATAGTATAAAACGCTGGGCTATGCTAAGTGACGATTCATCTGAAAAATATTTGATTACCCTTAAAAAGGTATGTCCTACCAAATGGTCTTCTAGGAACGACGCTTTATTAGCAGTAAAGAAAAATTTTTTACTAATCATGAAAACTTTGTACCAACTAAATTTAATTTCAAATAAAAAAGATGAACGTGAAGAATGTAAAAGTATAATTAATATTTTAGAGAGTTTTGATTTCTTAGTGCTCGTTACATTTTTTTCTTCACTATTTGAAATTATTAATCCTGTTTCTAAAGCTCTACAGCATGAAAATAATGACTTACAGAAATCTAGTATTTTATTAAGTAATCTTTTAAATAGACTGTGCCAATTAAGAAATCAGAATTCATTTAATAGTTTGCTAAATGAATCCAAAGATTTAGCAAAAAAGTGGGGGGTAACAACTGTTTTTAAAAACAGTAGGCGAAAGATAACGAAGCGTTTTTTTGATGAGTTATCACAAGATGAGAGAATTTCCGACCCGGAATCCTATTTCAAAGTCAATGTATACTATTGCTGTTTAGATATATTAATTTCTCAAACTAAAGAAAGATTTCAGAGCCTTTGCAACCTGAGTAGTATATTCGAAATATTACAACCGGAGAAACTCCTATCTTCTTCAAACGAAGAGATATTAAACGCTTCCGGAAAACTGTCTGCTAAATCCAGTAAAGACATCTCACTTAATCTTTGTGACCAATTAAAGGCTCTAAAAACATGCTTAAATTCTGAAATTAAAAAAATTTATTCCATTAAAGAACTCATTGAATTATTGCTAGTAAAATTCAATAGTCTTGCATCCAGTTTTCCCGAGGTAATCACAGCATGCTTTTTATTCTTGACCCTTCCAGTTACAACCGCAACGGCAGAAAGAAGTTTTTCAAAATTAAAACTAATAAAAAATTACTTAAGAACTTCGATGGGACAAGAACGGCTGTCAGACATCTCACTATTGTCCATAGAGGCAGAAACTTTAGAAAAACTAAAATCATCATCAGCCATAAATGATTTAATAAATCAGTTTGCCGATAAAAAGGCAAGGAGAGTCAATATTTAAAATTCGATTTTTATTTGTAAAATGGGTAAATTATGTGATAAATAAATATTACTTCTCACAATATTTTTTTTCTTTTGTGAAAAATCTTTACCTCCATATAAGGGCCTCCAAAAAAATTTTTATACGGGGCCCCGACAAGGCACGCTACGCCACTGATCAAATCATTTGGTTCCGCGAACCCATCACGCATTGCAAAGATTGCAAACCATTAGAATAACAAAGCACTATAATCGAAGTGTCTAATATACGATAATGGCCGTATCCCGGGACCGGTCATTAAGATAAATCTTTTGTTATAGCTTAATCCGATTCCTAGTGATATAATTATATTCTTAGTATCGTTATTGGGTGTCCATTATAGTGCACCGCGCCGGTCTGGATTAATGACCATTGTCTTAGACCACAGTGTTGCTAATGGAATTTCTATTTTCTATGGATAAGGATTTTAGATATTTCTTTGTTTTTAAACTTTTAAATGTTGCTCAAGCACGATAGTAAAGAAAATATATACATAAGGTGACTTTAATTTATGTAGCCAAATTCTTACTGAAGACTTAGTAAGTGACAGGGTTCGATGACTCTTTTGTGAAATTCGTAAATTATTGTTTTCATGTTTCTTACAAACGCAAGCCCAAACCCCGAGTCAAGTACTATGGGACGTCAAGATTTTATTTTGCGAAAGTAGCAAAAAGTGTTACCGATCCACGTTACTGATCACTTACTAAACCTCCAGTATGAGTTTGGCTGTATAAATAAAAGTCACCTTATATAGTTACCTATTCTTCTGATGCTTTCTGCCATTGGTTACCTAGTTGATTAAAGTTAATTCGAATGTATGTCTAACTAATCACACTATGATGTTTCAGTTTATTGTAAAATAGGTTGATTGTCTTCAAATATTCTCGCAAAACAAGTGTTATCTTATCACCTAGTGCGAAAACCACAAATTAATGTATTAATTTTAAAAATAGGTAAATAAATATAACTTTATTCAAAAGCAGTCAATGGCTTTTATTTTATAGTTTTTATTTTTATTATTGAACAAATATAATAGTAGTTTCATACACTACTTTATCTAAACTCATGCCTACTAACCTGTTTTCATAATTTTTGTACATTTGTCGTCAGCCATATTTGATTACCTATTCTTGTAAAAGCTTGTTCTGAAAGTGTTCGTAATTTCCGTCGTTATTTCCAGAATGTCAGGTGGTGTCAAATATAATTAATCACCATCCCTGCTGTCAGTAATTTTAGGGCAAAATAATTATTTTGACCCATGAAACCACAGTAAGTAATAAATAAATTTCCCCGAAAACTATGGCACAACAAACAGTTCATCCATTGACAGACCGAGTCCTACGACCAACGCACCGTAAGCCATAGAGAATACCAATCAAAATCAATCAAAATCAAAATATTTATTTTTGCAAAATAGATACATAAAGTATACTTTCTACAAGTCAAAGTTAATTTTAACAATATAATATATCTTTAGAATATAAAAAATATATATAATAATACGGGAAATAAAATATACACCTGCATAAATAAATGATAGTCGTAAGTTTTTAAATAAATAAATTAATAAAAAATAAATAAAATAGAGGAATCTAGGAATAAAAATATTATATATACATAATGCAATGAAGAAATAAGTTCATAAAAAAAACAAAGAATATTAAGGTTGGGCTACTAAAATGTAATAAAGTTATACACCTGCATAAAATATAGAAATATAGGAATAAAAATATTATATATACATAATGCATAACCAGCCGCACCATTCGATTAGTATTGCTAAGAAGAAGGGCAAGAAACTTAGCAAACATGGCCTGGAACCTGACCTGGCCGAACATAAAGTTGACTGTAACCTCGTTACTGTTTTGTATGTATTGGAGAACATTTTAAAAAAACCTCATTGGTATTTGATATTAAACCACAGACATGGCTGTATGGGCTAAGTTCCCTTTGCCTTCCTAGTTAGTATCACATGTACTGTAATCTCAGAAAAAGTTTTTTATAGCATTATGTTGTTCGGAGATCTGTACTATAATTTAATTTTTTAATTTTTTAGAGACGTTCATGAAAAATATTTTTCACTATGCCAGTGGTTTTGATTTCGTAATGAGGATTTTACGATATGGGGTTAGATAAATAATATTTATGGTAAAATGTGCTATATTTCGACCCCTCAGTGGGGTCGTCGTCGTAATTTTAAGTTCTTTTGTGGTAAATATTTACTAAGAGAAGAAGGGAAGTAACCTTCTTGTGTCCGAACCATACTCTTTTGATCTAAAGAAATGCAATGCATTTCTGATGTTTCAGTTTTATTTATTAACTAGCCTTAAAGTATACAAGCTGTAGCCTTATTTCAGCCTTAATCCAGTTCATTAACAGTAATAAGTACGACTTTCATCGACCGTCTAATCTAATTATAAACGTGAAATTGTAATAATATTTAGTGATAGAAAGCGCGTTGCACTGAGCAAGTTAAATTATTTCCTTGTCTAGAAATTTTAAAGAAAGTAATCATTAATTAATTTCAAAATGGAAAATCATTTACAAAATGAATTAATTCTCAGAGAAAAGGGGAAGCGGATTTTGAAATATCTAAATTTCTATACCGCAGTGCTTAAAGTCTAAGCTAAGATGTACAACCAGTGCGTCCTTCCTGTGATGACGTATGGCGCTGAGGCGTGGTCTCTTACAATGATCCACCGGTTTAAGGTCGCTCAGCAAACTATGGAGCGGGCTATGCTTGGGGTATTTCTGATGTATAGAATCCGAAATGAGGAGATCCTTCGGAGATCGAAAGTAACTGACATAGCCTGCAGAATCAGTAAGTTGAAGTGCAAGTGGGCAGGCCATATTTGTCGCCGATATGATGGCCGTTGGAGCCAAAAGGCTTTAGAATACAGCAAAGCGTAGTGTAGGCCGACCTCGTGCCCGCTGGACCGACGACCTGAAGGACGTTGCGGGGGGCGGCTGGGCTGGACGGAGAACCGACATGCGTGGCAAAATTTGGGAAAGGCCTATATCCAGCAGTGGACACATGGGCTGATGGATGGATGGATGGATGGAAACATATAAGGTGATATTTATTTAACAGCCAAATTTATACTGAAGACTCAGTAAGTAGTCGGTATCAAGGTTCGATGACCCTTGTTGGGAAATTCTATGTTTTTTCCTGTTCCCTACAAACGTAATTACAGCCCCGAGGTAGTACAATGGAAAGTCAAAATTAAGTTTTTCCGTAGTCAGTTGACGAAATAACGCCACCTTTATATGAAACGTCACATTATGACAGTTCGCTGCGTTGTACCAGCGCCCTCGCTGATCGGTAAACTTACGTGTGTAGATCTCTACATTAGAATTAAGTTGTCAAAGGCCTAATTTATGCTCCGCACTTAAGGCGAGTTACGCCAAAAATTTCACCTCGAAAATTGCGTGCGCGATATCTAATCGGCACATCTCACTTGCTATTGCGGGTAAGTGGAGAAAAAAATGGCTTACGAAGCATGTGGGAGTGGTAAGCGACTAATAACGCATGATAAATGACATAAGTAAGCCATCATAATAACTATCTAGCGGGCGATCTGCAAAGTAAAGTTATCAGCCGGCCGCCATCTTTTTGGTGCGGTAGCGAATCGACATGTTTCTGAGTTTGGAGACGAATTCCTATTTTACTTTCCTATCCATATCCCTATTCGCTTCTATTTAAAAATCTGGGAATTTCTACAACTTATTACCACATAGTAAAAAAAAATACATCGAGATAGAGTTTTGATTAGAACATTTTGTACTTGAAAATCAGCCAGATCCCAAGGGAATAAAGATAACCAAAAAACAAAACTTTTTACTTTTGTTAGTAAATCTAAGTGGTTAAACTGATAGAACTTAAAGAATGTACCAAACCAAAGTTATGACATTTTCATCGCATACTTTTGTTGAAATTCGTCGACAAATCATACAGTCCAATATTGGAGATGAGATTAAGAATTTTCGACTTTTAATTAACACAAAAAGCCGTATATTTTTCTGTTTCGAATAATCACTTCTCTCTTAGTTAAAAAGACTACCCACGTATTTTCATCCAATGAGCTAAAATATTATTTGTTATTTTTTGTGTAACAGTAAAAATCGCATTAAAATCCGTCCAGAGGCTTTTACGTCATAAACGTACTGGCAGCGGCGATAAAGTGCGAGTTGAGAACAAGCCAATTTTACAAACCAATCACCTGTTGGTTGCGCTTGCGCGGTGTGATATCGTCTTTACAAAATGAGAGGTTTTCTTGGAATATTCTGCTTTTTGGTTTTCGAATTTATCACATTTAATTTTTACTCAGTTTGCCTAGCTAGCCTACTGAAGGAGCATACTTAAATATAAATAAATTACTATAAAACTTAAAGGTAGTTTGAATAATTACTTGCTTCTCACCATTGTACTTCGATAAGTACAGTGACTTTTAGAAGGATCCTAAAAACTACTTTGGAACTAAAATTTAACCTAATATTTCTAATAATGATTTGGTAAAATGCTGAACAGTTAAATTGGAGCTAGGAATGAGAAAAACCAATTTTAAAAATGTGACGTCATCGAAGATTGCTTAAGTTTCTAGGCAGTTTTTTGAGAAACCCCAAAAACTATTTTGGAACTAAAACTTATTTGAATATTTCTAATAATGATTTTGTAAAAATCACGTTGTAGATAGAAACACGTGGTCCGAGATGTTGATTGTATGATAATAAGGCCCAAGTTTAAACACATACAGGACGGTCCAAAATGTAAATATTTGTGAATTAGCAATAAACGGCTATGGGCGACTTGAACGTGTTATGTGTGTAATGGACGTGTAATGGACGCGTAACTTTCGGTACCGCGCGACCACATTTTGCGGGAAATAACTTAGAAGTTTGATTTTTTCACATCTTCGAGGGACTGTAGAGTTGAGATAAAGGGTCTTGACAGACAGACGCACGGACGGACAGACAGACGGACAACAAAGTGATTCTATAAGGGCTTCGTTTATTCCTCTTGAGGTACGGAACCCTAAAAAGTGATTGTTTACTGATTTTCTAGTAGTAATACAGGCCAATAAAGGCTTGAGTTTTCTTTTGTTCTCTTTTTTTTAAATTTAATTCTAAAGCGTATATCTATTTGACGAGTAAGACGACGAATTGCAAGTCCATTGGATGACTCGTTTATTACATCAAGAATGACGTCGCGTCGTATAGGGGTCGACGTACGGATTGTATAAGCAAACATGCGTCAAAACTCGATCAAGGTGATTCATTACCGCCTCTGAAATCTCGTAAATTACTAATCCAAACACAACGTAATTGAGATCTTATTTTGAAAGTTGGAAAGTTGAAAATAGAAGAACGGGCAAAAGCATTTATTACATTTAAAATCGGTGATGATAACGATAGAGTATCGAGCGGGGACACAAAAAAAAAACAATTTTCAAATCGCGTTCGAATATTAAGGGAGGTGCATTAACTAATAACAACCATACATCAAGGTTTTTTTTTGTTAATTTATTTAAAATGAATTGGTTCACCGTCCCGTTTGATGGTATTAAACAAATATATTAGGATAATGCCTTGGGATTGGAGTATTTATCAAAATTACATTGATTTATTGGCCTCCTTGGAAATAAGTGTGTAGCACGCGATGGGGTGATAACTAAAATATTAAGTCGATCCTTTTAAATCACAGTTTGGTTTCTTTTAATCAATTACTAAAATCATCTTGATGAAAACCACTTGTACACTGTTTACTAAACTATATATACACTGTTTATAAACTATATATGTACTTATAACCCATGGGTTAAAAGTACCTATAGTTTAGTAAATTTTGTGTAAACAGTGTACAAGTGGTTTTCATCAAGATGCTTTCCATGTTTCACCAAGTGCCGACAATCGCAAGTATAAGTTAAATTACTAAAATATATATTTTTTGGTTTTATTACTTTATACTACTTTTTAGGCTTGTACTAGTGTGATTTTATTTACGCTTAAACCTTTCGTATGCCATGTCATATAGATTGAAGATTTATATTTGGCCAGTACTAAGGCGTTATTACTTTGTACTAGCCTGTGCCCGCGGCTCCGCCCGCGTTTATGCAATCTTTGTCCCGTTTTCGGCTTGGGCGTTATTTTATTAAGAATACAATACACTAAGTATAAAAAACGCATCCCAGTCCGTTGAGTGTTTCTCGAGTTAAAAGCGTTTATTCAATATTTTTCCCCCCTTTTCGGCCTGGGCGTTATTTTATGAACACCCCTTATAGCTTATGTGTTGACCAGGGTCACTACGATAATAATAAAAAACCCGAATCCAAATCCGTTCAGTGGTTCTCGAGTTATAATGGAATATATCTACATATAGACAGACAGACAAAAATTCTAAAAATTGTGGTTTTGGCTTTAGTATAATACTAACAACCAATTTCATTTAAAATTTAGCGAAAATATTCGACGTACAGACACGACATTTTTATTACTTTTTTAACCACATTTTCGTTGGCAATAAAGTTAATTTTGAAGGCTTTAGTTTTAGTTTGACATACATAAAATTAAACTTAAGTATGGTTAAAACGAAGAGCCATTTTGAAGTCACCATTTTATAAACGTCAAACTAAAATTTTAGTTTGACAGCCATAATTTACTCAACTTAGTGATTTTAACGTGTTTTGGTAATTTCAAGGCACATTTAGAGCTGTCATTTGAGTGAATTTGAAAAAAATCTTAAATTTAGTTTGATTTAAGAGCATCGAAAAGACTTGCTAATTTTAGTTGGTGTGCCCTTCAGAATAACAAACTGTCACTTAAAATTACATTTTTTAGTAAGTTTCTTAGATTAAAATTGAAACCTATATTTTTATCTTCAACTTCCAGTGAATCAGAGCATTTTAGATCTGATTTGTAACGAAGCCATATGCGTTCGATGTACTCAGTCTTGTCAGCACCTATTACAACTCCTGTAAATATAAAAATATTTTGACCAGAACGTTTTACGGCATGTTTATCATCAATCAGGAAGCAATAAATATTTAAGCTTTAACATCTTGCCGGGAAACTATAGGTAGAGGGAAATGTCCCTTGTTTATTCAAGCTTCATGTTAAAAGTCGTTTACTAACTAGTGATGGGCTGAAATATCGATAACCGTATAATTGTAGAGCAGTGGTTCCCAAATTTACTTGACTCGCGACTCCATCCATCCATCTATCAGCCTGTTTCGTCCACTGCTGGACATAGGCCTTTCCACAATTTCACCACTCTTGGCGGTCCTCCTGGAATAATTGTCCATACTCACACACGCTGGGCAGGCGGGTCGGTGAGCACGGTGCCAAAACCCTTGCACCAGTGACGCCGCTGCCCGTCACCAGTCTGTTTTATATAAGCCCTAGCTCTTGGGGATGGATATACCGCCATCCATCGTCGGTCCCAGGCAATTTGGCCTGAGAGCTGTTCTCTTACTCTCCCCCGAATAACTTCGGGATGGACTCCGAAGATGGTGGTACCTCCACAGTCGAGCCCGGCATCAGCTCTACCACCTCATTTCATACAAAAGGTCAAGAATCGCTAATAGACATAACCCTGATTTCACAGTTTAGAAATTTCAAGTTAAATAGCGCTTAACTTTAAAATGCAGCGCTGTGATGTGAAGATTGTGCTTGTATTTTTCATATTTTTTTTACGACCCACTAAGAATCTGCATGCGACCCCACCAGTGGGTCGCGACCCACTTTGGGAAATGCTGTTGTAGAGACATACATACAAACCTATAATATATCGTCATGACATCTATCGCCGAGGAGTTCTTACAATTGATTTCGTTTTTAGGATTCCGTACCCAAAGGACAAAACTGAGATTTATTAAGAGGGCATATAAGAAAAAAATACAATTCTTGTTTGGCAACCCTGAGCGCGCTAACTAGACTAATATAAAGATCCCCACCCCATCCGTGATTGATTCAGTGTTATATGATTATATAAATATGATATTACGGCTATTTCGCTATTTCGATAAAAATTGCACTTTTTCGAGTTGTTTACCTGGTTTTCAGATGAAGCCACTAATTTGATAAATCAGTATATAAATTTCGGAACCTTTTTCTAATTTTGTTCAGTACAGTTTAAATGCAAAAACCAAGTCTCTGAATGGTTACAGTGTCTGTCCTACGATGAGACGGAAAATCTTACTCCCAGTGGTAATTTAGATGCAATTATTAATGTTTTTAGTTAAATTATTTTAAGCGTAATACTTCAATTAATCTTAAGGTTTTATATTTACTTGACTTCTACTTTTATTTCAAACATTTATTTAATTTTTAAGCATACAATTTGTTATTTTAAGTCTTCTTTATGGTTCTGTCCATTTTGTGCCTAAAATACAGGCTACTTACGCACTCGTAGTTTAGTTTAGGCAAAAAAATTATACTAGCCGTAAGATCCTATTTTTGATTGTATTAATTCAAAGTTCTTTTTATGCGAATAAATAAATATTATTATTATTATTCTATAGTTAATTACCAATAATCTATAACAGTAAAGTAGCTTTTTTCGTGCCGTTGTGGCTGTCCAGTGTAGAATGCCAATGTACAATAGTTTTTTTGTGGTAATATTAATTCGATACCTAGTGTTATTCCAACACTATATAAGGATAACCTACCTATCCGCAGCAACTTGTCATACTTGCTATTGCATTCATAAAACAATGAACAGCTATCATACACTTGAACAAGCAAAAAGGAAATAAGATCAAACATCGTAGTATAAAGTAAGTACAAAAACGATATATTGAGCAGAAGACATAGTTAAGCCGCGGGATGCTGACGTAGGTACTGGCGGACTGTTGCATGGTTTCTGCTACTGACTTCTGGTCTGTTTTCATTGTTTTCACGTTAACATTATTATCACGTACTCGTAAATGAATACATGTAAGGTGACTTTGGTTGACATAGCCAACTTCATACTGGAGACTCTGTAAGTGGCCAATACCAAGGTGCAATAACCCTGATTACGAAATAATAAAAATATGTTTTGTGCCCCTATCTACACCTGCTTGTTCAATAACAACCTTAACTCTGTATGTGGAAGTCGAAATTTTATATGCAAAACTGCAAAATTCGCAACTTTTTTTTCACATTCTCATAACGGACTAGTCGACTAATTTAAATGATAGGAAGTGAAAACGAAGTGGCTAAATTCGCTAAGCCTCCATAAATAGTAGAGCAAAAATATTTTTATGCCAAAAGAGAGGATTGGGAACACTTTATGTTATCATTATAAACTAGCGGGTGCACCACAGACGCATGGAGCCCGTTTCTCTCGAACCCGTACGTTGCCTACGTCATACGTCATACAAGGAACCTATAAACAAAATTTCATGTTCCTAGGTCCAGTCGTAAAGCCGTTTGGTCTAGGAGTTGATAACACAGTCAGTCGGTCAGGGTAAACTTTTCTAAATTGTTAACAAAAAAATAGGTGCCCATTTTTTAATTATAACCTTTCGTATCGTTACCGACAATGAAAACAGATTCATGACTTTACAAATGTCTAAACGCTTTCTGTTACACGTAAACCTACTTCATTAGGAGCCGACTATTCACTTGTTCCGTTGCCGTAAAATAAGTGACTTGGTGAATTCTACAAATGTTTCGCTTTACTTTTTTTTTTTTTTACTAAAACAAACAGTCACACAAAAACATAATGCAGTTATCTTAACAATAAACCGTCCTACAGTTTTCCGAATTTATAATTTTTAAATTATGTGATATACATTTTAAAACTTAAGTAATTTAAGCTAAGGAAAATATATATATTATACAGATATAAAATAATAACTATATTATATCAACTATATTAGTGACTGAATCATTTTCTTTTAAAATATCTTTAATGTGTTACAGAAAATATCAGCATCAACTTTCTTATAAAAACATTTGCCTTTCGCATGCCGCTCCGCTCGCGTTTATTCAATCTCTGCAAACAAGGCCTATGTCCAGCAGTGGACGAACACGGGCTGATGGATGGATGCAAACAAGTGTCGATGGTCATACCTTGCTTGGGTAAAATCTCATATAAAAAACATTTTAATTATATTATATAAATGCTTTCGCTCAACAGTAAACATTGCCCATTCTTGACGGAATATAAAAATAGACAAATTGTGTCAGTGAAACCATTCCTTTCTTACATCATTCGGGCTGTTTATAGGACATACAGACACAATCGGGTTGTCATTACTAAACTTCAAGAATCGGTGACGGTACTGATTATCTATGTCGTTAGTTTAATTTAAATCTTCACTTCGGGAGTTAAAAGAACTAAACTGACAGCAATGAAGACACGTTGCACGTACAAACACGTATCTACATAAAATG
Organism: Ypsolopha scabrella; assembly: GCA_910592155.1. Lineage (NCBI taxonomy): Eukaryota > Metazoa > Arthropoda > Insecta > Lepidoptera > Ypsolophidae > Ypsolopha > Ypsolopha scabrella. The sequence goes on from OU342982.1 coordinate 19,362,494, forward strand.
ATGGAAGAATGCTAAGGTGTTATACGACAAGGCAATTACGTTTTATGATAGGTAGTAGATACGAGCAAATACAGGGCAACCATTCGGGCAAGACCCGTGATTAGGGATCAGGAGATATGATACAAGTTGGTGACAACGGATCAAAGGATATTGGTAGGGCTTCGACCTACCTCAACGTGGGTCTTGTTGAATTTGTCACTGATGTTTCTTTTGTTTATAGCTGTACTCAAGGTTTTAGTAGAAAGGTGTATGATAGTTGATCTCGAGAATCTTTGGGGAGTTGTGATTTGGAGACTTGAGTTAGGAACACGTGACTTCCTGGTAACCGTTTGGTTTTAGACTGTAAAAGGAAAGATTTTCCCAATTCAGAGAATGCACAGAACTCTTGAATTGCAATACGTAGAGTTTACCAAAAAATAAATATATATTCTCTAAAGAAACCGTTTGTCTGTTGCAGACAAGAAGCCATTTATGCTATTGTTACGAGCAGCTAACAATAAACTTACCATGAAAACTATGTAATGTAGAGCGGTGTAACATTTGCTTTAGTGTTCAATTCTTTTACCAACGTGTCGTTTATCAACGGTTACTTTGAATCTTGCGTCAAGAACAACATTGTTTGCAGACATCCAATACAATACAATGTCATGCAATATACACTTGTGAATATTTACTTTAACGATTCGAGGATATTGGGTACTGTAGAGCAGACTAAAGTGAATTTAAACTTGGATTAACAATTAAGGAAACACATCTGATAGTGCAGTATATACGTAGATATAAGTAAAAGTTTCAAGAAAGTAACCAATCACCGGTGAGACTATAGAGAATAATAATGTTTCAAACACGAGAATTTGCTGGTTACTACGCGGCCAACATAATTAGGCAACATAATTAATACTGACTTTAGCTTTTATCAAAGAGGAAGGAATCAATGGCAGCCATAGATATCAATAATATGTCAGCAGTCGCTCACTAGGTAATTTCGTTTTTTCTTATTATTTCAATCAAATAAGCATCTACTAATGTTGAATAGTAACTAATAATGAACGATTAAGAAACGTAATACTCTACAAAAAATCAAACTTACCCGTCGTTAAAAACAAGTATATCGTCCACGAAAAACCTCCCCTGTCAAAGTACTTTAACTGTCAAGTACTAAGTACGAAAACGCATTAATCTATGGGCCTTCTCTCGTGAAGTTTTTCACGGAAGTGACGTACAAGTTTTGAACATTCCTCCTTATGCGAAATGCGAACATAGAAGACGTATTCACTTTAAAACTTTTGTATCCATTGATATGCTCGCTTGTCTCAACAACCACGTGGTCATTTTGGTCAGGCGCATGTAAATCTGTGCTAACCGATAATGCTATCAGCAGTGACGTTTAATCACTATGCAATACTGGAAAATTATTTATACACCTGTTTCCAACCGTATTCAAAGTGAAATAAGGTTCAATTTGTATCAAAACAGTGAAAATGTATTTGGTTCAAAATAAATTGAATACGGCTTGGGTGGTCTTTACTTGGATTATTTAGGTACTTATTCCTCTACTTGATCCAAATTAAATAAAAATATCTTTGCGGATAATTAACTTGAAAAATAAAGTTTTAGATTACAATAGTAACTTTTAAACCAAGTGTTATTTGATAAAACAAAAGTGGCATAAAAATTGATAACTTTTGCCAGGTTCTTTTTTATTTTTAAATATCTAGTATTGCGAGTATCTAATAAAATAAAATATATGTAAATGACACGGATGAATGATAACAAACTTAAGATATATGTTGGGTTCGATCTGGACACGGCATCAGTTTAAGGGGGGGTTATCCCGATTTTGTCTCTTTTCAAATTAATTTTAAACCAATAAATAGCGAAGATGAAATTTTGTAAAAAATATATGTTCTATTTCACTCTTTGATCTTGATATTTCGGCCGTTCGATACACGATTACTAACATTTTCCTCGATCCATTTAAATCGTAAAGATTGGTCTAAACTATGATCTAAATATCATTTCATTTGAGCTATGTTAAGTTTTGAACAGTAAAACAGTAAACGTCTTAAAAAATGTGACATAAAACGGCCGTCATATGAAAAAGCCATTCCTCTAATTCCAAAATAATAAATAAAAAGGCCTCAAAACCGTGAATTTTGTAAGCGGCGCGCTTCCGCTGAGTAGGATGACTATGTGTAAAACGAAAGCGTTGGAGCAGGACAGATTTTGCTGGATAATCTCGCCTTAAGTATGTTACATAACTCTATAAGAATAAAACATTTTTTTTTAATTTCTTATAGAATTTTTTTAATGGCGCAAATGAAAATGTCGTTTTAGTTATGTTAAGTAGGTTTTACAACGATAAAATAACACTAGAAAATGCTAACTTCACACAATTGCAAAGCCGTCTAGCATTAATCACTATGATATCGTCTACATACATCATGGGAGACGGTCAGTTAATCAATTATATCGCGTGCTGGATGCGTAGGCGCCGCTTCCGTGCTCTTTTTGGTTCCTATCCTGACAAGAGACAGCCTTGAGGGATTGTTCCCGCCTGGAAGAACTGCGAAAATATATTTTGTTAAGGTTCCAAAGTTAAGTAAAACTGACACTGGGCTTGACACTTAAGTACCTGATAACATAAGTTTGTCTATGCTGATAGTAAACCATACACATACCATACAATATTAACGTCAGTAACCTGGAAATATTTCTGATTCTTATATTAAGATTGTACGCAGGCAGTCCTTGAAATAACGTTGTAAATAACATTATTATAACAATTATTACGTAGAATTGTTGACGTTTTATCGATAACAATTGAGTCACAATAGATTTCTTGCAAGATCATGGCTCGGATCCACTCAACACTCACTGTTATTTTGGACACATACACATAAAATAAGGCCATGTATCTCGTTTTGATTACGTTTATTAACGAAACGTTACGTTAACGAGCATATCCGGTTATATCAAAATATTGTTCTTATTTAAGCCTATTAATTTCCTGGCTAAATCACTTTCCTTTAAAGACAGAACTGATGTATGGAATTTCAATGCTCTTTATTTATGTCTAATCCTACCTACAGAATTTTTCATTTTGCTGTTTGTTTACCCTTCTTAGAAAGTGAATTAAATGGAAAGAGTCAATGAAATTTGTTCAAGTGTATCATGTGGGTAGTCTAGCAGTTTTTAATGTTCTAGATTGTATTGCATCTTGTATGAAATGAATGACTCATTGTCTTCATAATCCTTCAGTGTTTTGGCGAGAGAAAATAAAGAAAGATCTTATGAGTTAAATGAAATAATGCATATGCTCACTCTGTCTGCTGGAGGATTAAGCAGAGCGGGTTCCATCTATATAGGTATATTAATAATTTATCAATCTTGAGACCCAGGTTCGATCCCCGGTCGGGAATGCACCAATGAGTTTTTCGGAATTTATGTGCAGTATTTGTGTTCTTACACTTACCACTCGCGGTGAAAGAAAACATCGTGAGGAAACCTGCACGCCCTAAAAGGCGTGTAATTGTGCCACCCATCACGTTGGGACGTAATAATCGTCGGTGAAACACGGATGTTTCGAGTATGGATTGTGACTTGCATTTCATAGTTCACACTCGGGGACACCTCTGACACCCCCTCGGAGATTCGTGTCGTGACGATATACTATTATATTCTTAAGCCCTTGTTAAATTGATTTGATATAAGATGTTAATCAGGATCTTTACACTAAGTTCATCTGATATTGTTGTCCCAGTTATATTAAAAATAATAATTATACTAAAGTGCCAGTACGATTATTATTTTTTCACCATTACTATTCGAAAGGGGGTTATTGGTTCACCAAAAACAGTGAATAAAACGCTCTTTTCCTCACTGAGTGAGAACAAGTAACTTTTTAAACTTTTTGGATAGGCAAAGGCATGGCAAAGGTATCTGTGACCATACAGCCATCTTAAAACATAATCACCCGAGAAGCTATAAACTATAAATCTTGCAATCACTACATTTTATGTTCCACAAAAATGCCCGAATAAAGCATTTTAATTTTTAAACAAGCGTCAATGCACAATATAAAAAAAAATCTTACCAAACGTACTGGCTGGCCGCTTGGAAAAAAGACCAAAAAAAAAAGAACCGCCATTTTTATGTTTTGTTCTCTTATTAATTTACTATGTACCGATTGGTTGTAAGTATAATAAAATTTGATTCAAATAGTTAATATGGTACTGTTTATTTTCTCATAGTCAATGGTGAAAAGTAGGGTACATAACTCGTGAAAAAAAAATTCCATCTCGGCTCTTGAATCTCTCGCTCCGCTCAGGATTCTACTCTAGAATACCTCGCTTCGCTCGGGATTCAACTTTAGAATTCTTCGCTCCTCTCGGGATCCACCTTTGAGCCTCGAAAGAAATTCCCTTTTTTTTCACTTGTTGTGTAATCTACTATTTATATAACAGGGACAACAATATCAGGTGAACTTAGTGTAGAGATCCTGATTAACATCTTATACCAAGCCTCCAGTATGAGTTTGGCTGCATAAATAAAAGTCACCTTATATGTATGCAATGCATATACAGGTAGAACCAAACGAATGCCCCGAGGGAAAGTACCTTAAATATTAAAGATACCGGATTTTACATAAAGGAACCTTTATTTTATTTTTAAAGTTAAAGAAAACTGCATTCAATGAAATGATTTTTTTTTACTTCTATCAATTTGAATTTTGGGATATCTTAAAAAGTTTTGTTATTAAAATGTAAAATTTAATGGTTTTTCTTTAATTTATGATACTTACTATGTTACTTAGAAGAATTTAGTTCATATGTTTGACCCTCTCGATCGGTATCATAAAAATACAGGTTGTTTTTTTTTCACATTTGTCCGGTTCGATTCCCGGCTTATGCAGGTGATTTTTTTTTAATTATTTGATTTAAGTGTTCCTTAACTTAAAAAATAAAATAAAGATTCCTTTGTGTAAAATTTGCTATCCTTAATATTTAAGGTACTTTCCCTCCAGGGGCATTCGTTTGATTCATCCTGTATATCCTACTACAGAGTACTGCATTTTTCAAATATTTATGAACCACCACGGGGTTGATATGTCTTAAATACAAGATTTCTTAGTACTTATATGTATTTTTTAAACACGTTGATTAGTTGGCAGACAGATTAAGTGATTATAATTTTTATTCGATTAACGCACAAATGAGGCGACAAATCTTTTTGTACTGCTTCAAAATCTGACCCTCTTCCCTCACAATAAAGAATGTACAGTCGATCGTGCTCAAAGAGATTATCGTTCCACAAACAGGAGATAAGGTGATGGATGTTGACTGTCAGATGCTGCGCTGGATGTATGTGGGTCACAAGAAGATTAGACCATAGGACTTATTGCAGGTTTCCGTCTGTGACGGAAAAGAGTCCGACGAGTACGTCTTCAGGTTAGCTACACATGTTCCGTCAATTGCGATGTAAAGTTGTAATCAGATATAATTCCAGTAAAAGTGTTGAATGAATAAAACCAAATTGAACGTGTTTTTTTTTCAACATGAGAAACTAGTTTTTGTTTCCGCACCTCAAGAGGAAAAAACGGAGCCCGTATAGGATCACTTTGTTGTTCGTCTGTCTGTCCGCCCGTCTGTCTGTCAAGTCAAGTCACTTTATCTTAAATTTCTTAAAAAATATATTTGTACATAGCTAGATAGACAATGTTACTCAAACAAAATTTAACTAATTGTTGTTTTGTATTTCGGAAGAGAAAGTGCAAATATATCACCATCAATTAATTGTTTATTTTTATAATAAATTTAGGATCGCCTGAAGAAAGTATTCTTAGCATTATTTGTCCTACTCAGGCTTACAGAAAATACTTTCCAAAAGAGCAGGAAAACAAAAATCGATCCTGCCACTTTTAAAATTTTAACTAGTTGCATAAAATACTACCTAATCAGCAATTTCGTAGATGTGCTTTATATAATACTGATAATGACAAGAGAATACTAAAACATGTCTCGCCTTTTCGGGACATGAACTAGAAGCCCTAAATTGAAGACACGAACGAACAATCACGTTCACAAACAACTTTAAATAAAGTAATAACACATCCAACTTTCGAGCCTTAAATGAAAATTCGTTATTTGATTTACAAGACATCTGCTAATTTTAAACCGCACTGATGCGGTGACATTGCGCAAGCAAAAGCAGTTTTTGAACGTGATGGACCTTATTTGGGGGGAATTTGAGGTTAGTAACTGAAGGTGGCTTTGATGATTGCCGCAAAATTCATACTGGATGTTCGGTAAGTAATCAAACCTACAGTTCCTCAACCTTTTTTGAGAGGTTCAAAAATACAATAAATTTAGTTTGCCGTTTGATCTTGGTGTCTATTCGGTGTAACACTACTTAACTTATTTGACAGGACTAAACTCAATTGAATCATTCTATCTCCTTTTTCTGTATCGAAAAGACAAGGACAGGACACTTAAAATAAGGTTAGTCATGTGAAATAAGTTAAGTCGTGTTACACCGAATCGACACAATTAATTGCTTCCCATAATTTGACCCATAATATTTTTTTAAACCAATCGGTTCGATTCTTGACTAGAGAAATATTTTTTTTGAAAATCTAATGATACAGTTTTGGTTTTATTCAAAATCGGCCCCGAGAATCCTTTGAGCATTTTTCGCTATTCCTTATAGTTTCGGATTTGGCATCCACGGCCACTTGAAAAACTATTCTTATATATAAAAGTACATAAAGATCTACCTACATACTACAATGAGAACGAAGCCAAAATAAAAGTAAAAAATCATTTGACAAACCGAAAGCTACAATAGTTGGCTCTCGAAATGAGATTTAAATCAACCTCATGACTCTCCCGCAATCAAGCTGCAAACATTTTTATAAGCTTTTCTTTTTAATTAAGAAATTAAATGAAATATCTAGGTGGTCTATCTATTAATGTACCTAGAAAATGTGGTGAGTAATTAATACGTCATCTTGTCAAGTACGAGAAGCCTTGTCATAAAATGCTACTGATACTAAACTACAAAACCTTGACACGCCATCCTGACCGGATAAATTTGTTAAAAAAAAACAAAAGTTCTATCAGTTCAGTATGTATATACGCTCATAATTATTAGAAAACTACTTGAGATTTTGATACGATTTAAATTTTACCTACCTGTTTTTTTTTTAGAAAGTTTCAGGATTATATACATATAGGTATATTTATATTTTTTTCTACTATATTTTTCATGAAGACAACTTTACTGCTTGAATAAGGAAATAAAAGGCCCAAACCTACAGGGTTTTATTAAAATTAGTTTACTTTTATTGCTTAACTTTTATAGCCTGCCACTGAAACGATGTCGTCAAACAGTTTTAGATCCTGTGACTGTGAATAGCTTATAGTCCGGGCGGCCACTGCAAGAAATCATATTTTACAATATAATTGAACCGATCCACCAGAAGAAGAAAAAAATTTTGCTCAAGCATTATAATATTATACCGGGTGTAAATAGAGTGCTAGCATTAAATAAAACCACATATTCCACGGATCATACTGAAACACTTTTCCCAAGAAACGTACCCGCGCTAACTATAGGCATTAGTATAGAAAATATTTGAGTTTCAAACAAAAATGCGTGAACTCTAACGCACCGACATAAGGGCGTTTTTTGAAACAGCATCTTCCGTAAAACAGCTGTTACAGCGCAGCGTTCTAAAGTCGAAATAAAGTCTTTCAGTTACAGTTGAATAACTTCTTCTCTGAACATTTGCGCGGGTTTTTTTCTTCAGAAAGTTGTTTAGTATGTAGTTTTATTTAAAGGTCGCATTCTATTTACACCCGGTATATAGACATTCTATAAGGGTTATATAAGGTCCTATAACAATAAGTGGAAATAATTCTAGGGTAGATCATGTATCGTTCACTGATCAATTCCAGAAGAAGAAAACATTTTTTGGTAAAATATATTTTTCACTTCCCAGTACAAAGTGGTTCAATCAGCTGACTAAATTTCTATGGAAAGGTTAAAAAAAAGTACGCGCAAAAAAAAATTCTGTTGAGTGTGGTCTATTAGGGATACTTAATCATCTATTAGTCACCTTATTTTGTGAGATAGGGTTGATTGCAGTGACTGCCCGGACTAGTACACATTTTATAGTGTGTAAAGTGAAATATATATTTTTTTTTTCTTCTAGGTTTGTGTGAGGTATGTTTTTATGAAAGATAATTATACTGAATATCTACACTAAATCGTGTAAATATGTGGTTAAGTTAATGTTGGCCCCTACTAGTAGAACCCATAGGTATACCTTGTAGATGTCACCGTTTATACTATCCGGTAGTTGGTAATTTAGCTGATGAATTCTGCAGTTATATCGACAATCCATTCATTTAATTAGACCATAAAACATTATTAACATCACTCCAAATTCCAAGAAAATTACTATCCACAAAGGCACTCCATACAAAAATCGTAATTTGTTGGAATGACTCGTTAGGGATGGCATTCCAGTAACGAACGCTATATGAAGGCCTGATAACTCTTGCTGTCAAGAATCGACAACATTACAAATTAATAATTGATACAAAAGTAATAGTACATTACGATACGAGCGATGAAACGAAACGAAAAAGTTTCTCGCACGAGTATCGTATAATATTTTATAGCAAAAGTGCGGAAAATGCCGACTTTACGCAAGCGCAGCGTGCGTAAAGCGGTCATTTTACGCACGGTGTGCTATAAAAACCATTTCGAGACATGGGCTTTCTCAGCATAATATTTTTTTTTTCAGAATTAAATCGTGATTAAATAAAGATAAATTTTCAAAACACTTAAAATATGATAAACACAGGATTTTAACACCAATTTCCTTTGCCTTTAAGTTTATTTTGTTTTAAAAAAAATCAGCTGTCATATCGTGTGACAGGTAGACAAAAACATGCCAAGCTTTTTTTTTAATAATCGATTGGCAATGAACATCGTCTTTTGAAATCCTCAGATGCGACTTACGTCCTTTTAGAATGAGTGAATAAGAAAACATTAAATAATGCAGGAAAAACGTAAAATAAAACAAAATAAAAAAATACACCAGCTTCTTTTTTACGCAGCCTTTCAATATAGATTTTAAAAACAAATGGTTAACTAAAATTAAATGTTGTCGATTCTGAAACCTCGTTGTGCATATCTCAATCTCAAAAGATTCTTACGCAAATTAGGCGCACGAGTCGAATAGGAGAACTCATCAATCACCGTAACCATATTGGAATTAATGTGCGTTCTTGTGACCTAAATTTTGGTACTAATAATAGGTTTTGTGGCCTTCGTGTTAACTACGAAATTATTGTTGTTTGGCAGTTTGCGTGCGATGTTATGAGCTTGTAAAGAATTGCAAAACAATTATTACAGGGTATGTGGCCTTAAAATGCAGGCTTAGGGACTAAACACGTTAAGCGTCCTCTACACGTAAATCACCTGCGGAAATTCACCATGAAAGTCAAACTTAAAGTCGTAGTCGACTAATCTAGGAATATATTAAATTCTTTGTTCTGTTTATATGTATATGGCTATATATAATATGGTATATGGTATCCCTCACTCTCTATTTTTACATATATTTTACTTACAGGTGCTACGTAAATAAATAAATAACAGCGGCCGCTGCAGTCTCAAAATCCATTTTTTGAAGCGTCTTGCGTCTTTCGAGAATGAACACAGACTGATTGACCCACAGAAAGAAGTGTGGACGGCTCGCGTATCCATCCGCGGATACATCTGCTGATCCATCCGCTGATGCACCTGTCTACAAGTAGAGGAGGCATAACACTCTCGCTAGATCCTCGCCATGAAAGAGATCCCTGAAGAGTAACGGAGATAAAGTGTCTCCAGTGTGAATTTGGCTGTAAAATCGCTTCAAGCATTCGGAAGGAGGTGGAAAATTCTTGCGTAAATCATACGAAACTTTCGATTTGTTTTCGTCAAAAGTAAAAACATTTATTTTTTATTTAACATGGAATTTATTTTGGATGATGATGATTCTTTCTTTATTCTTTATTGTACACTAAAAACTTATTTTTAAATAAAACTAAACAAATAAACATGTACAAAAGCAAATTGATTATGCCTATTACCATAGACTAAATTTAGTCTATGCTATTACGTATATTTTTTCAAGTTTTTGGACCTTCAAAGATAGGTCTAAATTGCAGTTTGAGTATATAGGGTGAAATTAAATCAACCGACCAAATTCATACTGGAGGGTCGGTTAGTGATCAGGAATTTGGTTCTATAAATATATTTTTTTGCTCCTTTACTGGTTGGACTAGTTTAAGTACGATTCCTAGTTTAGGCAGTAAGGAAGTAAAATAAAAATATTTTTCGAGTTTCACCAAAAGGGTAATTGAACCTTGTTTCTGATCACTAACCGAGTCTCCAGTATGAATTTGGTCTGTTAATTTAATTTCACCTTGTACAGCTTTTGAAAGTGTATTGTCACAATGAAATGACGGAGGGTCTTGTACGAGGGTTTGGGAGATGGCTCGTAGCACACCTCTAACACCATTCTTAGACACCGAAATTTGTGACAGTAAATGTCTTAGATAGTTTCTATAGGATGTAACCAGAAACAGGGCAAGTACGAGTCGGAGTCGCGTACTAAAGATTCCGTACCACAACACAATACAGGCATTATATGGATACGGAAACCTTAAAATATTATGGTAAATAAATAAACATGGTACCGCGTGACAAATGCGGGGAACCCTAATTTTAATTATTTAACTTTATAGGGTGTTTTCGAAATACTCTACAATCTGACCAAATTTGAAACTTGTATGTATTACATTTTTAAGACAGAGCTGAAATAAATAGCGTTAAAATTTGTTCGAGTTTTTTTTTTATGGGGATTCCCCTAGTATTTCAGTTTCCTTTTATTTGTATTATTTGCCTTGATAAAGGTCATACTTAACACGTATTCTGTGAAAATTCCAACTGGCTACATATTACGGCTGAAGCTGTTGAACCCTGTGACAGATGGATGGACGGACAGAGAGTAGGGCTTAGTAATAGGGTCCCGTTTTGCACCCTTGTAGGTAACCCTAAGAACATACATCTTGTGTCTTAGCAGATTTAGCAGAAATATATTTAGTAGAAATAGATTTAGCAGAAATAGATTTAACAGAAATAGATTTAGTAGAAATAGATTTAGCAGAAATATATTTAAAAGAAATAGATGTAGGAAAAATAGATTTAGCAGAACTAGATTTAGCAGTTTGGTATGTAGGTGAAGTAAAAATTAAAATATTCCTATTTTTGTTTGGTATAAATATATTAAGATTTATAATCGTCTAATCTAAAAAATAAAATAGAAAATTATAATCTAAACAGTAAAAAATACGAGTAGGTCATAGAAAATAAAAATATTAATTATCATTACATTACTATATTTTTTTATTTTGAGTTTCATTTAATTATTTTAAATTAAATTCGTCAACATACCTATGTAGGAGTTTTTAAGTGAATTATTCTAAGGACAAATAACTAAAGTTTTTTATGTGAAATGAAATACCTACATTTATTTGTGCAATTTTGGTACAACTTCTAACATGTCAGTATTAATGTAAAATAAAATAAAAACTAAACATAATATGAAGAGTAGCAATAAAAAAAAACAATTTTTTGGTTATGTTATGCTATGTTATGTTATGTTACAGGCACAACAAGCACACAAATACGTCACCCGAACAATCAACAAAACTTCATGTATATTTCATAAATTCATAAGCCGCTGCACTTTCTACCGAACAATACTATATCGACAGGTCCCTTGCAACAATCATTGTGTTTAGAATTACCATGGTAAATATACACCAGCGTCAACGCAAAATAGACTCTACTACAAACTGATAAGAGTGATCTACGTGTCAAACAAACATGTGGACAACAACACTGTACTCGAATTGTGGAGGCTGGTATAGGCGTGGCTAGTTATTCAATGGTTTTAAAAACGTAATTCTAAACTGCCTTTACTACACGACTCTATTATACAATTTACATAGAGCATTATTGCGGGTTATGTCGAGCTAAGCTTCATAGCACCGAAACGATTTTTCACATAATTTATTATCTAAAATAACGTCTTCCGCCGAAACAAATTATTTCAGAAAAAATCTAATAAATATCAAAAATTCGTTTGTCGAAACGACATTATCCAGTATTATGCCCTGTGTGATAGTGTTTGTTGCTATGTTAACAAGCGATTGAGATGATAAAATCACTAAAACATACACCGGGCATTAAAAATTTAGATAGAAAGCACCTTAACCTGATTTAATGAAAAGCAGCTTCGGAACATCGTAAAAATTCAATAAGTTTTAGGGCTCGATTAAATTAATGAAAACCTTTTGAGGGAGGGTTTTTGTTGAATAGTTTAAACAATATAAATTGACGAAACCATGACGCCAGCGACTCGTCGGGACTTGTGACGTCATGAGGGGCCGTACCGAGAGAGTGGTAAAAGGCGGTTGCGTAGTTTTACAATATTGATACTGCTTTTACTCTCCCGCTTTCTGAGCGACCGCACTTTATCCTAGGTCTTATCGACGATTTCTATCAGTCACGGAAATGGCCGAAAGCAAACATATTCCAAAAAGGAAAATTACCTCAATTGCCCCTGTGAATAAACGTGCTGAACTACAAATTACCCAGTTCTTAAAGTTTATTCGCGGGGGCTATCAAATTTACATTATATGATTTTGGTAAAGAAACGCAGAAGAAAAGTAAATCTGGACGTGAGGAGCTCTGAACCGGGATTCGAACCCGGAACCTCTCGCTTACCGAGCGATTGCTCTTCCAATGTTATTTTCTCTATCCGTTATATCCTTGTGATAGATAAATCGCCAAGTGTTTAAAATATAGAAATTTATTTCTATCACAGTCCCGGTAATATTATTGTTATTGTTTTGATCCTCAGATAATATAATAATATGACCACGTGGTGTTTGTTTTATGTTTTCCGTTGTGAGTGTTATTATTAATTATTATTTACCGATTTAAATAGTACCATATGTTAGTCTTTATTGCAATTTTGTATTAGTTAAGATTTGGAATACAACAAAATATAATCCTCATAAAACTTATTAAATTAAACTTATATCAAATATATATTATTAATTAAATAATAATAATAATTAAATTAATATAATATTTATATCACTCTTTTTTTTCTCATTAAACTTGATGGAACCACCAAAGTATTACATATTATACACTTGGTATTCTTTATGACTTGCTTGTTAGTCTTATAGAACGGACTAATAAATTGTTTAAACAAAACTCGAGTACCGTTTGTAGTGGAACTTGGGAGGGAATAATAAAATTAGTTTTTATTACCGACTAACTATGAAATAAATGGTGATTTGTTAAGATAAGAACAAGAAAATTGTTACAACAGTTTTGAACTTTTACTGCAACATGTACAGTTAGTAAAAATAGTAGATTTGGAAACTTTGGAATAAATCAACTCGTATAAGTACTGGAAATGAAATTATCTCAAAGTTTCTGTCCGGGATGGGCTGATTTAGCCCCGAACCGGGGTTTGGAGACTCGGGAAGGGTATGCCATGGCTACAACATAATTACTTGCAAGCCTCCTCAAGTAATTCGGAGGAGAGTAAGAGGACAGCTCTCAAACCAGGTGGCCCACCATTGCCTGGGGCCGATTGATGACGGTATATCCATACTCATTTGCCGGGCCTTATATTATGTATAAACAGACTGGTGACGGGCAGCGGCGTCACTGGTGCGAGGGTTTCGGCACCGCGCTCACAACCCGCCTGCCCAGCGTATGTGAGTATGGGCATATCTTCCAGGAGGACCGCCAAGATGGATGGATGGAAACCGTTTGCACAGATGCTTTATTAGGGAACCTACACGAGGGTGAGCCATATCGCCATACTTCGGGCACAAATGGGACCCACAGCTTAACGTGCCATAGCTGAACGTCCAAAGCACGAAGGCCGAACACAAAAGAGACGAGTTAGCCGAGACGTTCGCCACCAGCGGGCCTAACATGGTGCCACTTTAACACCATTTAACAGTAAATTCCATATATTTACTGTCAAATGGTGTTTAAAATTGTATTAAATTGGCAACCATGTTAGGCCCGTAGATAACAGAGGCAGTCTAAAATAAAAAATAATAAAAAATATTGAAAACCACGACTGCCGGAATAAAAATTTAATTTGGATTTCACAGTGCAGTCGGGGGACCTAAAAAACAACACGTATCCAATGTAATAGTACCCCGACTGCACTGAAATACGAATTAAATCTCTACTCCAGCAGTCGTGTTTTTTAATATTTTTTATCATTTATTTTTCATTTAATACTTTTTTTCAAATATATATTTATAACCTATTCCACTCAGGATTCTATAAGGATTCTAACGATACCACACACTTCTAAATCGGTTCAGGCATTAAGAAGTTATGGTGGAATTAAGAAAAATACCCACATGAAACCTGAAAACAATTCACTCCATTTTTGGGGTCAGTCGTGTAAAAAGACATTGTTTTCTTCAGGGTCTCAGAACGAAAACAAACATCTCAAACTAATGACAGAGTCCATCCATCGAACGTTGAAATTATTCAAATTACTCTACAAACAAGACACTTGAAGAAAGTTTTTTCCTTACCAACAGACATATATTATTCAGATTTGTTTTCAGTTTTTTCTATCTTTTTCATACGAACTTTCATCATAGTCTTATACTATATTTACATTTTACGACTTAAAGGGAGGATGAATTAAAGTAGAGTGACGAAAGAAATTTATGGAGCTCACAAGTGGAGGATAAAGCGGGTCGCCCTAGAAGGTAGTACATCGACCAAATTGGCCAGATGCTGATGAAAGGCAAACCCGGAATAGAAGATCTTGCGTGACTAGATTGATGGGTGTGAAAGAGCCGAAAGAGGTGTGTCAGGATCGTAGCAGATGGAAATCTGTATCTATCTGTCTCCCGACCCCTCTGAGAGACAAGCGTGAGTGTATGTATATGAGTTTTATCAATAAAATATTCTAGTGTGGTCCGAATAAAGTCAAATATTTGAAGTACCAATTAGTTTTTGTGAGGCCTGAAATAAATTAAGGACATAACATGAAGATGGATTGCTATGGATAGAGTTATCCGAGAAACAAATCTGGCTTCATGGATTTTATTGATCAGTTAAAATTATTTTGTTGCAGTGAAGGAACACAAACACTATTATAAACATCCAAACCAAAGGAAGATTATGAACGGCGAGCAACTCTACCGACAAACAGTTTTATACTAGCACGGTCCTTGACATAGTGTATAGTTTTCGGCCTTCGATTTAAGTAAATAATTACTGTATATAGGTGTTTGAACATTTTTCTTCGGTTATAAATGCTTTACATAGAGTTTAAAATTATTTATACGCGTAAATTACGAATTGTTACATGAGACTCGGCGAGTGGTCAGAACCAAGGCTCGGTGATCCTTTCTGGAAATACACATAGTAATAGAGTCGAGGTTGTTCTTGAACAACTTAAAGAACACAAAAAATATTTTTCGTATTTCGCAAACAGGGTCATTGAACCCTGACCACCTGCCGAATCTCCAGTATGGCTGGTCGACGTTTCCGGGGACCCAAGGGCTGGGGCATACCTCGGACAACGCCTTAGTTTGGCAATCCAAAGAGGGAATGCCGCCAGTCTTCTGGGGACTCTGCCACATGACGGCGGTGATCTGGTAAACATTTTTTACTTATAGCTTTTATTTGGTAAGTATTTTAGTTTTTTTTTTTTTAGTTAAATATTTTTAAGTATTTTAGGTTATCTTTTTATGTTATTTAAGTTTCTATTGTTATTTAAAATAAATATCACACGAAAAAAAGTTATTGCCTTTTACGATCGATTTAATACAAACTGGCTCACCAAGAAAAACTATAGTTAACTTGAAATTTGACAGTCCGTTTCAGAATTAGTCTAACACACGTCTAGATAAAAATCTGAAAATTACCTATATTTAATTAATTGAATCCCGGTTCAGAGCTCCTCACATCCCAATTTACTTTTATTTCGCGTTTTTAAACCGCAATTATATATAATTATAATATGATGTTAATTTATATTTAATTATTTAATTTAATTTTAATTTTTTGGGGGTAAATAGATGCCCAACATAATTATACCCTTTGGATACAAAGATTTTTATAGATCGTAAGTATCAACTTGAGTTATTCCATTAGCAGTTGTGTCAACTTAAGTTGGCACTTATAACTGCTAATGGAATAAGTTTGTGTTTTAACCGTAATGTACAGTTTTTTGTTTAACGTATCGATGTCGATACCTTGTAGCCAGGTGTGAATGGCCATCTACCTTTTATGGAAACCATTAAATTATACTGATCACACTGAACAGCTTGTCCAAAGAAACATAACCACTTTGAGAAATATTTCAATTATACAATTATTGACCCTCGGATGAGGAGGACGGAGGACCGACATGAGTGGCGAAATTTGGGACAGGCCTATGTCCAGCAGCGGTCGAACACGGGCTGATGGATGGATGGATGGATGGATTAACCCTCTGAATTATCATTATCGCTAAAACAATAGATCGTGGCTATAAAGGCTTTGTCATTTTAAATATATTATTAAAACTTTGTACCTCCTATCTGTTGACTGTGTATAAATAATAACCGGTGAAACACTCCGGTAAATAACTAAGGCCACAATTCACAGTCGAAGGAGGATCGCCTGAAGCCGTGCAAATCCGCTAAACGCATTCCCAGTAACTAAACCGCGCACCGACAAAGTGACAGCTGCTAAATGAAGAGACTAACTTAAGGAACAGCGGTTCTTAAACTTTGTTAGCCGCTTTTAGATCATATTTTATTTAACCCTCAATTATATGACAAAACGGCTGGGTCGTTTGTGAACACTTTGGAACTTAAGTACAAAATAACACATGCATCCTATGAAAATAAATTGCTGCACTAAGGCCGTTGTCATTTCTCCGGTTATAAGCCTAATCAAAAAATCAATTAAGAATTGATTAATTGAAATAGCGCAAGTCCATCACTAAGTAAAGGATATATGAATATAATTTGCGATATTCCGCTAAACAATTCTTTTCGCTCAGCTGTCGGGCGAACAACATCAGTTGCTGCGGAGAAGCCGAGCTAGCAACACATCCCGAGGATGCCTCGTTCAGAGGCGAAACACGTGTCGATAAGTTTTCTTGCTTGTTATTTAAGATTGCTTTGCTTGTATTGCTTGCTTGTTGCATGTTTTCATGCGGGCGGGCGGGCGGTGCACGAGTCTGCATTTTGAATAGCACGACTAGAATTGTTTAGCGGAATACTGCAAATTATATTCATATATCCTTTACTTAATTAAGAGTTGTGCTAAAATAGAAAAGTTATAGAAATTTACAAGAGAGCGGGCTCGTTGCTAGATTCTGCGATGATGTCACATGCCATACCACTGAGGAAGGGAAACTGTCAGCAACACAATCTGTGGGCTGTGGTACGAGTACTAAAGTTTAGTAGCTAAACAATTGGTGTTATATACTGTTGAATAATATATTGGGTATTTTAAGATTTTTGTTGATTTACTGTTTTGACTTTATGTGAAGTTTAATAATTAATCAAGTGTAAAAAAGTTACATCCTCTATTTTGATTATTTATTTGATTGAGATTTTTATATACAGGTTGGAAAGATCGAATGCCACGTGGATGGCAACTACCTTAAATATTGTAAATAGCACATTCTGTGTAAAGGAGACTTTCCTTTGTTTTTAAAAACAATAAATTCTGCATTTATGGATTTATGAAACATTGCTTGCCTCAGTCGGGACTCGAACCGGTCAAACGTGACAAAAAATAACGTTCCGTATTTTATGATGCAGATTGAAAGGGTTACTGATAAGGTTCATTTTTCTCCAAATAACAAATACAATTAAAATAACGGAAGCCAATGAAAACGGAGCTCAATTTGAACAATTGCTTAGTTAGAAAGGTTTTTTTGTGTGTTTTAATTGTTGGTTTTAAATTTGCATGGCCTTTCATTATTTTAATTGTATTTGTTATTTAGAGAAAAATGAACCTTATCAGTAACCCTTTGCACCCATATGAACAACTTTCACTATGGAGCCAACCCTTAAATCGTGAAATACCTACTCGACCCAAATGTATGAAACAGCTGTTTTTTTTTCACGATTTCAGGGTTGGCTTCATAGTAAAAGTTGTTCATATGGACGAGTACTATCACCAGTTTCCGTTAACAAAATTACTTAAATTTCTCGTTGTACCTATATTATAGGCATATTAAAATAATAATTGATAATGTTTAAGTTATGAATAACACAAAAAGACAGAAAGCAGTGTAGGTACTTATGTATACTTTCCATTTTTTATATAGCCATAAAATAAATATTTTGGTTAGTGTACCGTCTAGAGATTTCGCATGATAATACTTTATCATGCACTTTGCGTTTAGGAAACTACGCATGTTTGATACAAGGTCCAATGACCGGCCTCGACTCGACTAGATAAGAACATAGATAGCATTTTTAAGATAATGTTACTGTTACATCGTTTTCTCAGCTATCAAAGAAACATTTTTGATTTATTTTTTGCTTTACATTTGCGGCAGTACAGGACGGCTATTCCGGCAAGCGCAAAAAAATTTGCTACGGCAGATTTCGGGTGATTTTACAAGGGATTATCTACGGAAACGATTGATTTTTCTACTTTCGCAATTTTTGCGCACGCGCCTGAAACGCTCGCCTGGACGGCTAATCAGGCACGTGCAGAAAAATTTCTAAAGCAGATTTCGGGCGATTCAATAGGGGTTTTCTACGAATACGGTGATGATTTATTTATTGAAAACATATAGGGAGCGTTCCTTATATTTGATAGTTTTTATGAGATGAGATTTAGTCTCTTCACATGGCATTTATCACACTGCAAACAAAAGTCGAATGACTGATATTGCGAGTAAAAAATAATGTCAGAAAGTTTTAGATTCACTGATGTTGACTACGCGTACATCACATAAAGTTAGGCTGGTTTTATAACAATGCGCTGTGTTTCGCAAAATTTACCATCCGGACCATGGGCTAGGTGCAGACATAGTACACAACGGACAATTTTGACAACGGGACAAACGCCTAATAAAAAGCTTCGATTGGACATAGGATGAATGGCGCTCGTTAGAAGAGGAAGAGAGAAAGCATATCAGTCCGTCCGGGGACTTGAGCATAATCAGTGGAGGTCGGTATCGAACGAATGATTGGTAGTACGCATATGCCTGTCCCAACTCTCCCGGTACTGCTTCTCACGACGTCTTACCGGAACACGAGGAGTCGCTTGGCGGCATGGTTTCGGTTTCGTTATTGCACATGGTGCCAACCACGGCTGAAGTACTACCGAGTAAAAGGATTACTCTACAGCGACAGTGGTTGCATCTCAGTTTACGTCACTCGGAGAGGCTCCTGTTATGCCACACCAAAGTTTTTTAGGGTTCCGTAGTTAACAAGGAACCCCTATTGTTTGCCATGTCCGTCCGTCTACTGTCTGTCTGTCTGTCTTAGAGACTCTTAGTACTAGAAAGCTGTAATTAGTCATGGGTATACATCTAGACACGTGGTAGCGTGTCAAGCCAAGTTCTAGCTAACAGAATGGCGAGCGGTACCGTGTGTAATATTACACGAACCATTTGGAGCCACTTTTGACCCCCTCATAACTCGAATACAATTTCACATAAACATGTCAAATTTGGCTCATATATTAATACTTGCGAGATACATATGTGCTCCCAATTTCATAAACACACCCCAAACGGGCATTTAGATATTAACGTCCAAAAATCTTCAAATTTATCACTGACTCACCTATAGATAAAAAAATTTAACCCAGTTCTAGATGACCTAGAAAGTTCAAATTTGGCGTCCAGATAGGCAGATGGATAAATACAAAGAAATAAATAAAAAACAAGAAATTTATCATTTTACATAATTTTAATTAATTGATTCTGTTATGAACACTTACTTATAGTGCCTATAGTAGAGTATGTATGTCATAATTTCTGTACAAAAAGTAATGATATCCCATCAAAAACATAAATATGAAATGAGAGCCGAGTTCATGCCTTGTTTGTTTCTCGTTCGAACTAGCCAGGTCAGACCTTAGGCTTCAATATATTATCCTAAGTTATAAGAAGAAATGATATTTTAAGTTGTTGGAAAATATTTTATATTGTTATAAATACATTTAGGGACTGACCATCGAACTTGGCACCATTTAGATCTGAACTCTTTTGTCGTTGAAGTCACAAACAAGGCATGAACTTGGCTCTCATTTCACATTTATGTTTTTGATGGAATATTAATAACGCCAACAGAGTGGTAAAAAACCATCAAAAATAAAGTTTTAAGGAGTACCTCCCCTACACGAAAAGTGGGTATGATTATTTTTTTCGCGTCTATTCCTTGTTGTAGTGTAGTGTTGCATAGGTCGTTCAAAAATATTGCTGCTGTGTGAAAACCAATTTTCGATTTAGGGATTCTTTTACAAACATATTAAGCTTTAAAGTGCAATATTAAAGTCAGTGTCCCCCAACATTTGACACGAATTTTTTTCATCGGATGTGTATAATTAATGTGAATATATAATGAAAAAGGCAATACTTTGCGACAAGAAACCGATAAACACTATCAATTTCCATTTTTAACGAAGCATCCTGAATCGTGACGTCTCCGCTCTTCCTGATCCTGATTGAGACTTAGCTCCTAGCTGTCACACCTGTCAACTGTCAAACTGTCAAGTTGGCAACGTCTGCACGCGCCCTTACAGCAGCGCCTACACTAAACTGCGGTGCGGTCTCACATTTTGCTGACTTCGACGTTCGTTAGGCCGTGACCGATGGAACAGACGTTGATTTAGGATCACTGTGACAGTGGATATCTAGTATAGTGTACACGGGGCTTAAGAATTCATAAAATATGGAAATTGAAACCTGCAGGTTTATCTGTACTAATAATAATAAAGTAGTAAAAAGTTGTGTACATGGAATATTGGGTGCAGTTTTCTTTATTATCATCGTGGTGACCCTGGTCGACATATAATGTTCATAAAATAACCGCGAAACCGACAACAGGCGGATATTGAAAAAAACGACTTGTTGTAAGTTTTAAAGTTAAAGAAGTATTAATGACATTTTTGATGCCGAATACATGTGTGAAAACAAATCACCACAAGTATATTTTAAACAGCGTCATTTGTAAAAAAAAATTTAATGGCCAATTAAATGAAAGCAAAGTAACAAAGCAGTATTTTAAGCGGAGTGTCGCAACATCGATTACATTGATTTAAAACTTTATACGCGAATCTTACGAGGGCTGTCTCCGATACCGGCAAAAACACAGTACATTTACAGAGACAAATAAATAAAACATTTCTCCAAATTGGATGCCCGATAACTTGATCTACAAGGTCGATTTTACGAATCAATACTCGGGGAAAAAAGTCAATCGATCCAGACTCGTATGGCACCCGTACCACGGACTCACAACTCGACTTTTCAACTAGTACAGTGCGTGGTACGTCCGGTCGCTCGGCTAGAAATCTATAGCCGAGCGACCGGACGTACCACGTGACCTTACTGCTTGTATAGAAAGTGTAGGGAAATACGAACTTTTTTCGGCACGTTTTCGGTACATTTTCCAACAAATACATGAAAAAAAAAACAAATTCAAAGCTAAAGTTTGTTTTGTCCTAAAATCACTGTTTTCCATACAGTAAAATCTAATTTTTCTACCTTCTTCCCGTAAAAACAGCAAAACCAGAGTCGGGTATCGTTACCAATATTTTAATAACTTGAGGACTTTGATCAAAAACAAAAATACCCCGTGTAGGAAAAATACCACATTTTATGCGTAGGGTCAATAAAATTTAAAATCGTTTAAGCAAATGTCGAAAAAAAATAAAAGGAACATCAGTTTGCTGTATCACGAAAATCTTATCTTGTATGGAATAAGGTTTAGTTTACTTTGTAAATATCTGAGATTAGTTGTCAACTAACGATAGCCCACCGCTTAACGCAGTCATAACGTCACTTTGTAACAGCGTCATTATGCAGAAAAAAACGCCGGTTGAATGATTTATGCAAATGTCGAAAACCATTCGTAATCTGTATTAATGGGTAAGAGACACTATATGGACCGCGATCTATTACTGTTGCGATTATAAGAATGAAAAATTTCCTTGATTTATTTGTGGTATTTTTAAAACTCATTTTTAGTTGAGAATAATGATTTCAGAACCGTAGCAAAGAAAAGCGTAGTACCTATTTACGTTGTGGATTTAATTTAGTTTAGGATATTATGTTTGTGTGAACGCAGTCACAATTGTTTTGTCTATGACCGACTTATCTTGTCTTTTGTCCTTGTCAAGAATTAGTTAGTATGTTAGTAAAACATTTTAGATTTTAATTATCAATATTTTATTGCAAAGGTCCGTTTGTATGTAGTATTTGTAAAGACTATTCGATTGTTTCTGGAGATTATTTTTTTCTTAAACATTGCTACTTATATTTACGGAAATAACACAAAACTAATACAGATATTGATTTGATCCGTAACATCCCTCACAGGGGTGTCAATACAGATAACGCTTTTGTCACAAAACATCAATTCCATTATAACAAAAACAAATAATTTGAGATGAAGAATTTTTACACTTATTTTATTATTCACGACTACATTATAAGAAAAATAAATCCTAAAAGAAACAATTTCATTAGTTTTAATATTTAAAAACTCAGGACTTAAATTTCTTATGTTTTTTTGGAGTTTCTTTCAAGTATTTTTTTTTGTAATCTCTTTTTTACTGCCGCAAAACAAAGTAAATCCACAGAAAAATCATTGCCTAAATTTATTGCCCTATTTTTATTAACAATTGTTACTTAACACTTTAGCACCTGTTCTTTTTTCCTATATTCTATTTATTTGATAAACCATTGACAATTTTTTAATCATAATCCAGCCACAGAGGAGTATTTATATAGAACATTCTGTAGAACAAATACACGATTTGGTTAATCAGTTGTTTCTATTGTTCACTTGAATTGGGTCATCTATAAATACTTACGGACACATTTCTAGGTCTTCCAAGTGATTGTGCAAGTGTTGTTTACTTACTATGAAAACCACTAATTGAACAGATAAAATATCTTCTGAGTATATGTTACTGTCAGTGTGATTTATATAAGTCCTGTGCTTGCTATACAATTCAGCCATTATGCATAATGTCACCAGCTTTGGTCAGTTTGATATACGAGTATCATTTTATTGGTATAATTTTGCACTGTACCTACTGTTACTGTACTTCAAGAAAGGAGAACATGGAACTTAAAACCAAAAGGACAAAATGCACGTCCATATTTAAAGGGTTAAAAACGCTTTAATATAAATAAGGCAATATTTTTTTACTTCGAAATAATTTGGTTTACTTAACAAGTCGACACTTTTATTGATCATTTCATGATCTGATCGACAATATCATAAAGTATGAAATAAGAATGATGAATTTCTCACAAAAGGTCAAAATTGGTATGACAACGAGCGAAGCGAGGAGCAGCGACTAGGTTGCTTGTGATCATGAATCCGGGAGCCGAGCAAAGTGGAGCTTAGCGAGGCGACCCCTTTAATTTTTACAGATATCACGATATTTGAGCAGATCATGAAATGACCAATTCTACAATATGGCCACGCCATACGAGTATACATCAGGTTTCTACAACATGAATAGGTACACTTGCTTTAGCTAATCATAGAAAGTGTAATTTGTAATGAAGTAATCAATATTTAATTACGGTACAAATATGGTGATCGAATGAAATTTTTCTTCGGAGTACACGAGAATGGTATTTTTACCTGCCTGTTAGGTATCGGCTTTCGGCTTTCTCACGGACTGCCAATTTTGTCGAACGCTGGTTACGAGTTTATTATAAAATACCTTATATTGAAATTCAATTTATTCATCTACCTAAAGCATTCTGCACAAGTGTTTTGTACATCAAAAATCCTGCCAGCATCCACTTATATGCTAATCTTTACCAATAACAAAGTAGTAAAAAAGTCGTGTCTGAACAATGAATATTTATTCAAAATGTTAAATTAATGGATTATTATTGGTATTGTATTGAAGCCAAAAACACAATTTTCAGAGTTTTTGTCTGTCTGTCCATCTGTCTGTATGTATGCTCGAGAACCACACTCAACGGGTTTGAATGCGGTTTTCTTTATTATCATCGTAGTGAACCTGATCAACATAAAGAAGGGATGTTGATAAAATTATGCAAAAGACGAAAACGCGACAGAGATTGAATGGTCGCGGCCGAAAGGCTAATATAAAATAAATTATTGTAACTCGACATTGGCGCATCCATGGTACGGATTCTCGCTAATTTTTTCGCGCCGCACAATTTGGCAGTGCGTCGTTTTCTGGAACCGAACCGAAGCTTTACCGAAATGAAGGACTGGTTTGAAATCAACTCGTGTGTCTGCAATTGTGAAGTCCATCTGTGTTAATAAGATCCCTGTGGTGGCATCGGTTTATTTGAACAATCTTGGTAATAAATTCAATCCAGATCTGGCTAAATATGGTGCTTACTACTTAACTACCCAAACTTTTAGTTACTACAGGGTAGATCACATAGGGCCTCGATAGTCCAAGCCCCAGCTAATCCCAACGTATCTTTCTTTAATCCGACCGCGACCTGCCCACGCGCATCTTTTTCTGCAGTTTTCTATGTCGCTAAATAAATATTACTCATTAAAGCACTACAATGTACCTAATTCATACGAGTTTGATTAATTACATTAAAGTTAAATTTTCACATTTTTGCATGCTAAAAATGATTTTAATTACAAAAAACTTCGTTAAATTGCCTTTATATCGACATTTATAATCGGAACGCTTCGTACGTCTAAGCAGGACATTTTTAGTTTTCGAACGATCGATGAAGGCTTTGCTGTATTTATTTTTACAACAATATTTTAATATTGTTATTCAAGATATCATGCAGTTTGGTGCTGTTTATCTAATTTCTACTTCCATCCATCCATCCATCAGCCCGTGTTCACCCACTGCTGGACATAGGCCTTTCTCCTTCCTCCGTCCTCCTCATCCAGCCGCCCCCCGCAACGTCCTTCAGGTCGTCGGTCCAGCGGGCACGAGGTCGGCCTACACTACGCTTTGCTGCACGGCCTACACTACGCTTTGCTGCATGTGGTCTCCATTCTAAAGCCTTTCGGCCCCAACGGCCATCATGTCGGTGACAAATATGGCCTGCCCACTGCCACTTTGACTTACTGATTCTGCAGGCTATGTCGGTTACTTTCGATCTCCGACGGATCTCCTCATTTCGGATGGATAGCCCGCTCCATAGCTCGCTGAGCGACCTTAAATTTTTACTTGCTTTTAACTTTTTAACACCAAAACAACAACCATGCTGATGTCATGTTATTAAAGTAATACAAATATACCAACAATAAAAATAAAAAACAAGATCTTTTATTCTTTAATATGATGAAATGAGGTTTCACTATTGATAAATAATGGTGTTGTTACGTAGATGTTTATTATTCATATTCCTGAACTATTGCTGAACATTATTCTACGGACATATTTTCTAATCTTCTGGACGTATTACAATAACACTATCATTCAAAGTCGATCATTCAACCTGGTTACAATGTTGGGCACCGATAACTTAGTACTAAGTAGCACCACAGAGTAAATAAATAGTACTAAAGTACTAAATAGTGATAGATAATAACATTACAGAATAAAGAGAACGACGTAAGTAGTAAAAAAAGAGATTATAAAACAGTACAACTGACATACTGTGTGTGTGTGTGTGTGTTCCCATGTTTTATAAATAATATAATAAGATGTATTTGCAGCAACTGTTTAGCTAATGTAAGCATCATTGAAAAAAACAATGTATCCTAGAATAAGCTAATAATGTCTGTTTTTGTTTATCCAACTGTAGATTTCTCTGGCGATATCTAGATTCTGCATTTTCTTTTCTGTGTTGTTATTAAACTGGATGTGCTGTCGAAATCCCAAATAAAATAAAATAAAACAAAAAATACTACAATAGATAGTATTGTAAAATGGTTATGAATTCATTCATGGTAAATAACACAGAAGCAAAAAAACGCCCGGGAAAGAGGCAAATACATACATTTTCAATATTTAGAAACATTTGGTCTAGATAAGGGCCCAAGTTGTTTATAAAGAAACAGATTTAAATTAAGATCATACATTATCATTATCTATGACACACATACGAACCGGGGCGGCGTCGATCTCTACTTAGATAGTAAAACACGTCGGCTGGAACTTTTCCTTTGCACTTGTCGCGCTTTTGATGGCTAAGGTAGTGATTGTCCAATATAGGCACGGACAGTGTACGTACATATATACATGTACATACAATACAATTTGTACAATTTAATTTATTCAATTTAGGACATCGAATTAATAACTGCCATATCCGTCCATCAGCCTGCTTCGTCCACTGCTGGACATGGGCCTTTCCCAACTGTCGGCGGTCCTCTTGGAAGAAATGCCCATACTCACACACGCTGCCAGGCGCGTTGGTGGTGCCGAAACCCTTGCACCAGTGCAATGACGCCGCTGCCCGTCACCAGTCTGTTTTTTTTATAAAGCCCGGCAATTTAGGATGGATATACCGCCATCAGTCGGTCCCAGACAATGGTGGGCCACCTGGTTGTGCCTGTCTGCGAGCTGTCCTCTTACTCTCCCCCGAATAACTTCGGGAGGGTTTGCGGGTAAGATGGTGGTACCTCCACAGTCGAGCCCGGCATCAGCTCTACCACATGGTAGTATTGGGCTTAGAATCGGGTTGTAAATCTTGCAGGTTCAGCATGTACCAATGAGTTTTTAAAATGTTAAGTAGTAAAAAAGTCGTGTCTGTACATGATATATTTTCGCGAAAATGGTTATTAGTATTGTACTGAGGCCAAAACCAAAATTTTTAGAATTTTTGTCTGTCTGTTTGTATGTACCTATATGTTCCGTTTTAACTCTAGATCCACTCAAAAGATATGGATGCGTTTTTTTGACCCTGGTCAACACTTAAACTAAGGAGTGTTCATGAAATAATGCCCAAGCTGAAAATGGGGCAAAGATTAAATAAGAACTAACAATGAAGTACCTTTACAAAATAAATCAGCCCGGTTCTGTCGAAGACAACAATTTCAACGGTTACATCGATTTAGGCCTGGCGGCGTCTTAAATGGATGTCGTAAAGATACCATTTGCAATATTTCACTTGCGAGTAACGTCATGCCCGAACAACACTTGGAATTTTCCCAAAAACCCTAAAGAACGTGTAATTGCAAGCGTTTACTTCCATCTCGTCATGCCCATCGAAGTACACTCCCAATTTATCACCTCGCTTTACTTATTGTCAATTTTGGATGACCAAAAGTGGTATTGTGTGATAAGACTAATAAGTTGGCAAGTGTTCTCTGTCCCGTAGATTCTATTTTGGAGTTAAAAATGTTTTTACCAAAAACAACTAATTATTTAGGTATATTGGTCCTACAATTCAAAGTGAAAAAATTTTAAGAGATGATTATATACCTAATAGACCACTTTCCAAAGAAAATATTTTTTTTCACCTTTCCATAGAAGCTATTTGAACCACTTTGTCCTGGGAATTGGAATGACTATTTGGCCAAAAAAAATTTTTTTCTTCTTTATTGTGATCAGTTAACGATACATTATCTCCATCCATCCATCCATCAGCCCGTGTTCGTCCACTGCTGGACATAGGCCTTTCCCAAATTTTGCCACTCATGTCGGTCCTCCGTCCTCCTCATCCAGCCGCTCCCCGCAACGTCCTTCAGGTCGTCGGTCCAGCGGGCACGAGGTCGGCCTACACTACGCTTTGCCGTACGTGGTCTCCATTCTAGAGCCTTTCGGCCCCAACGGCCATCATGTCGGCGACAAATAAATTACAACCCTACAAATACATTATCTACCCTAAAATTATTTTCACTTATTATTGTAGGACCAAATATATTTCTAATGTTTACAATACAATTTACCGGGTTACATAAGGTGGCTTTGGTCGATACCATCAAATTCATACTGGAGATCCGGTCAGGAGCAAGGTTCAATTTTTTTTTTTGCATATTGCGAAAAATATAATTTGTGCCGCTATATTTGTTTATGAACAACCCCCGAGTCAATCAGCATAGGAAGCTTACATTTTATTTTCACAGAGATGGTCATTGAACCTTGTTATCGATCACTTACTAAGTCTCCAATGTGAGTTTGGCTACGTCAACCAAAGTCATCTTACATTTGTTGTATTGCTATGTCTAGTACTCCTAGACAGCAACACAACAAATGTTTGTTCCCTCCCAATTTTCCAAGGTTTTGATTTTTAGAGGAACCCTAAAAAGACTTCAAGACAGCTTCAAAATTGCTTCTTCAAAACAATTATAAACACGGTCTGCTGATGAAGACGTTATATAAGGAAGCTGTTAAGGCCCTAACAGGTGCAAATTGCTACATTAAATGTAGGTAGATGATCAATCTGCCTGTCGACACCGACTGGCCGACTGCTTTGGGGTTGCCAGAATCGAATATTAAATAAACTTGGTACGTTACCTCTCTATGTTTGTTTAATCTGTAAGATAAGATAGCAGGTGACGATTTGGACTGCGATCTATTTGTTTTAATATTGTTTTAGCTATTATAGGTATTAAGTTGAAATAATGTCGTAAAATCTAGGCTGAGCCTATTTACACACACCAATATTGCAGTCATAATACTTATTTTTGGTAACAGGAACGTTTCACTTATTACTCGTAACCTAGAAACAAATCCCAAAAATATAATGTATTTTTTGTGCTAGTATTCTCTACCATTCATACATACAGAAAACGTTAGAGTTTCAACAAATCATTATGTGTGTCACCTTTCATACCATATTTTTGAAAATTGATCTGGCAACCCTAGTGGGGGTTTATGCATATGGATGGGACCGTTTAGCTCCTGAGCGAATTTTACGCGGGTCGTTGTACACTACTTTGGTCTCTGAAATATTACTTATTATTATTAAATATTATAATATACTGTTGTTACACATTCAAGTACATTTTTTTTTTCAGTTTATACCATATATATCTAGCATTGTGTTTGTCTACTTGCTATGTATTTACTTACGACTTATTTGATGAAATTTGTAATTTATTATTTCGTCATAATTAGGGTTTTTATCTGACCGTTAGCTACAATATCTGACCGTCAGAAATGGTAGTTTACCTATAAATTACAGTAAGGTATAGTCAGGAACGTCGCTAACAAATAAGGTGAAAATAGAACGCAAAGAAGTTTGAGCTAGGCGGCAAACATAAGCAATATAAACAATAGCCAATAGCAAACATTTCATGCATGATGCTGTCAGGCAGGTTAGTTAATTTCGGAGCTTTAAGGATTTAATTAATAACTTTTCACAGTACACGAGTCCAAAACAGTAACAACATTTAATTTTACGATTAATATTGGAAATGTATTTATTTATCGCCGGCCCTTCCCCATTATCCAAACCTTTAAAATGGGCATGAGTGAGATTGACAAAATTAAAAACACTACTATAGAATAAGGGAGGATAGTTCCAGCAAAACCTTGCCGAATAGTGGGTTTTAATTGATTTTTGTCATAAATGATTACACCTTTATCACGCTCATGTTAACTACGTTTCTTACGGTAAATTATTATTTCTGACGGTAACTTACATGAATAAGGTAAAATAAGAAATGGAGCTTACATCTCTAGTCATAATTTTTAGACATTTTAGACATTTTGTCTGCCAAAACATTTAAAGTGTATCTTTAAACTTTTATCTTTTTCTCACCACAGATCTCCATCGGCCACGATCCTCGCATATCTCTTTTGCTTTTACATTCATCAATCGAGTCATTAAAGCTCTCCTATTCCGGTTGCTTTTAATTTATTGAATATTTTATTAATAAAAATAGCATAATAAGAAAACTTGCATACCAACGTAAACTTTTCTCGAAACATGTTTAATGAAGTATCACCAATTAACTGTTTGAAATATTCTGTCGGTCAAGTCAAGATACGAGGTAATTTTTCTTACAAATAAAATCGGTAAGGAATTTTTGCTCATAATGCCTGATTTTATTATAAAATAATGAACAGTCCTGTTATTGGAGCCCCAGATTGGAAACACTAAACTTTGTTGTCCGTTTTTTTGTGTGTCCGTCGAGCCCCTTTTTCGTATTTTTGGGGAAGAAATAGAGGAATTTAGGAAAATACAGGTATTTCCACTAAATTCACCCTCACACTCCTATCCAGGAGAAATTTGGGAAAGAAAATTTTAAAATAAATGAACTAATGTGGTTTAAATCCATAGCTAGGATTAACGGAATCATTAGTTTTTACTGTTTAAATTTTTATTAAAGTGCGGTGTGTGATTTAAAAAATATATAAATATGGTTAAGTAATATGACATGGTCTTTCGTTATAATTAAAGACAACGTAAGATTTATTAAATTTTAATATAATTCAGGAAGATTTAAGATATTTGGGGAAAAGTTGCTGAAATTGTATCGTTTTGTAGAATTAATTTGTCCCATTCGGGGAAGTTTCAAAAACTCTATCTGGAGACTGACCACGGATACACTATCATCAGGTTGAAATTAATTTTGATCAATTAAATGAAACCACAAGTTAAAAGATGTATCTAGTATTTTGTAAAGTACGAAACAAGTTCTATTTTTATAATAACTTGAAAAGAATAAATTGCAAAGATCGAAGTGAAGCCAACCGTCCTGATAACAGCACAATCAGGTTTATCCAGTGTTCTGTATCCCCTTAAAGTGGGACTAGGACCGACTTTATGCCTTCGACTTAAATTTTGTAGAATTTATCTTCTTTTTTTTCTTGTCATTTCCAAGGGCGTAGCCAGGCACGGACAGGGGGCAACTGCTGCCCCCTAACAGGATATGGCGCTCCCTAAACGAAGAGTAAATAATTATGTTTTTAGCAACGTTGCATTTTAGAAATTATAATTTTTGCTTGTTGCCTAGTCTTGTCCTTCTATACATTACGCCGTGATAAAACGTGACTCAAATAAACAATGCAAGAGAACCGTTTGAAAAATGGTTTAAGAAAATAGGGATGAATTGCACGAAAAGTCCTGAAACAAGTTTTCCGAAGAACCTCGAAGATTATTGTAAATAAAAAAAATATAATTCAAACGCATAATAGTTTTACTATTACATTAACAATTCCAGGTAGCACTCCCATTAACTTCCAATTCAATTCCATTGATCTTCCTGAGTTCAGTATTTTTAAAGTATATCGCCAATGGTACACTTGTACGTACCATCAAAGAAATTGCCGAATGACGGTTGATATGACAAATTCTTATCACAGTACGTATACATCGGTGCTGGTAAAATAATAAATCCCAGTCCAGATCGTGCCCGGAATACAATATTTAATTTAATTTATTTATTAAGGATATCAACAGCAATACAGTACATAAGAACAAAAAAAAAACATACAACGCATAAAACCAATAATACATACGTAGATATCCACAGAGAATACAAAATTATAAAATACACAGAACAATAAAAAGAAGAAAAAGACAAAAAAACATTCAGGAGTAAAAACAAAAGTAAAACTAATTTCATATCTTAATATTCTAATCATTAGCACCATTCAATTTTAAAATTGTGCGGATGTGTTCTAAGCATAAAATGTTTTAATACCTGTAAAAGCGAAGCAAATTCACAGTAAAAATCGAGCAAAACGTGCAGAGGCGCGAAAATACCAAAACCCACGTACAGATTGAGATAGCATTGTTTTACGACCCACCCCTGGATTCGATTCTCGATTACATACTATAAATAGTAATCGTATTCAGTAATCGATGTCCAGAGCGATTTATTACATCACACTGGCATAAATCGACGAGTTTTCGATGTTTGAAGTTGTGACATTACGGGAGGAACAGATATTTGTTCTTTTGAAATGCTAAGGCTGGATTGTTCACATCATAAAGCAAAGAGTTCTAATTAATTTTATAGATTTTTATAATAAGATATAAAAAAAAATATTTGTGCTACAAAAAATCATCATGACAATATTTTTAAATTATCCTAAAATAAACACCATTAAAGGAGAATGCAGAACCCAAAGTCGTAGCGTCAAAACCAAACCAAGTTAATTTTAGGGAGACTAAAATGTATTTACCAAATCACCAAGTCTAATTTAAATTAGTATCCGCAAAGACTTTATCACCTTTTGATAGAGGCGTTTATTGGTTGGCATCTTAATGGTTGGCAACGCAACGGAAATGAAAATACGATATATTTTTTTTATGAGAATTCCAGATTTAACTAAACTCTTTTGATCAAAAAGATGTTGATCGGATTTTAAAATATCTAAGTAATTTTTAGACTTTTATTTGGTTGTGACGTCATTTGGTACGATCCCGTGGCATTCTCCTTTGTTCTACAACTTTTGTACTTTACTTTTGCAGCAAAAAAAGAAAATAGAAAATCCTAGTGGCAGGTCACAAATAAATTGATATAGATAAAGTAAAGCGTAACCGCGAAATATTTTTTTGTTGTAAAATATACAATAATATATAAAAGGTAACCGTTTCGGTTATTGAAACAAATAATGGGTTTCGAATTAATATGGCAATCTGAGGAAATTACTACTAAGGAAATAAACAACTTGCATTGAGTTTGGAAGAGCGTAGACACGGCAAATTTCAGATTTTTGTGCTAGACTAATGACTTGATACAAAATTTAGATTTACAAGTAGATAAGTTTATGCCAATTAAAAAAGAGTTTTTTTTTAAATTTCCCTACAGAAATATTTAAAGAATATAAAGTTCAATATGAGGAATAATTTCAAAATACTGAATCCCACAAATAATTTTTTCGATTTTTAAGATTACTTCATCTAGAAATAGAGGAGGGAGAACGCTTTTTTTACTTTAAAAATAATCTCTTTTGGTGAATGGAGTGTAAAATTGCAAAATGTTGCAACGGAACTTCAAAATTATTGTTAGACACCTGTCAAAGGAGCTCTTCCGTGGTAATATGCGGTTAAAACAGAAATAAAAAGAAATACCCACGCGTGCTCTAAGAAATTAGTTTTACAATTTTACAGGTCGGAGGCAAATTTTAGCTCTGTAGGTACATTAGATTTTGATATTTAAATGTGTGACATATATACAGGGTGTCAAGAATCCCTTTCGGGTATGAAAGTATACACGATTCTGATGTCATTACGAGAAAAAAATACCTATGTACCTTGAATTTTCACCAAAAATTCCATCATTTTTCTAAGATATGGCTACGCAGCTCACTGGCCTCCCCACACATCTAATTGCACCCCGCAATCCGCACCCCTCATCCAAGTGGCCAGCGACCGTGAGGGTGTCTACGCGATTAGTGTATTTTGAGTGAAGAAAATCGTCTTATTATGAGGTACTGGTACTTTATTAAGACATCCCAATAATAAAAAAAAAACATCTTTACCGATCATACTAACACACCCAAGATTCTTGCCTTTGCTTTTACACCCGGTATAGACAGAGATGATCAGGGTTTAAACGGGTAATTAAACGGGTTTTAAGCATCATGGTAAGAATGTCTACCTGCGTTCAAGTCAAATGCAATTTCGCTGAAATATTGGGACCTTATAAAAATAGTTTAAAAAATCTGAAAAGCTGCGAAACCATAAAAGTGCATTAATTTCCTACGAGCTGCTCTTCTCGTACACTTTCCTAACTCTACAGTCACCCAGCCAGAACATCAAAAGCGCACCGACAAGAATGAGCCCTTGTTGTGATGACGAATTTATCGCGATATCGTGCGGAGTATAGCCCGACTGTACTTCGATCCACGATCGATAGTCTGCGGTATGGCAAGAAACTATGTCAATACTTGTCAAAATACCTCAGTAGGATTTGTTACTATACGATTGCAAATTTCCGTTTATTATAAGTTCATTTGAAGTTAATTCAAACATACTCGTACTTAAAACTGAAAGTTTGATTTCATGTGACCTTTGAAATTTAAGATCAGGACGAAAAACATCTATAATTTTAGTCTTAATCTAAGCGGGAAATACCGTCAGCACGATACCCAATGCGATTTTAAATAAAAAAAGAACAAAAACTAAAAATCATTTTAATAATTGGCTGTAACTTTAAAAAACTTAACTTTACATTCAGATCCTATAGTATTGAGTACAACTTGCAATTTACAAACTATTTTATGTCACGTCTTTTTGTAGTCGTTTGAAAACAAAGTTTTTACTATTGCAGTAAATTAATTAAACATAAAAGTCACGGAACAATTACAGCGCCACTATAACCGACTTTTATAGTCACACCCGACAACAGTCAAAATTATAGTCATCACAGCATAATGTTGTAAAATGTAGGGAGACTTTTATTGCACTGTGTATGGGCACAAATTACAAACATATGCGTGTCCTTGGAATTTTGTAGGTCTGTCTGTCTAGCCTGGATAATTCGTCTCTATGGAACTATAGGTATAGTAGATATGAATAATAAAGTAGTAATATAAAGTAGTAATAAAGTCGTGTCTGCACATGTAATATTTTTCTAAATTTTAAGTGAATTGGTATTTGTACTGAAGCTAAAATTACCATTTTTAGAATTATTATCTGTCTGTATCTATGTTTATTCGATTTTATCTCGAGAGCCACCCAACAGATTTGGATGCGGTTTTCTTTTTTACCGTCGTAGTGTCCCTGGTCAACATATAGGCTATAAGGAGTGTTGATAAAATAACACCCAAGAGACAAACGGGGTAGAGATCGAATAAACGCGGGCGGAGCCGCGGTCAAAACGCTAGTCTAGAATGCGACTAGAATCTAGAATAGCAGTAACCCGATTTTCTGCGAAATCGCATGACTACATTTCTATAAAATATGTCTTCCGACTTTTTTTTACGAAATATTATGTCCAAACCGATACAAATGATACAAGAAGTTAAAATAAAAAGCCCATTTCAACGTTAAGGTCACTTCAATTTACCAACATTTAAATACAAATTATAAAACAAACAAGATTCTTTCTCAAGAACGGAAATTACGATTTTTGGACGAACATGGTGTTTCGAACTTTCGAAAGAAAATTCCCATGTAAGGGCAAAGTTGACACAACGTTTCCAGATAAATGGGCTGTGGGGCAGAACTAATGCCACGAATTCTTTATTCGATCTCCTTTTTAAAAAACATGTACGGCATGCTAAAGGCATATTCAGTAATTAAATATATATTACAAATTTCTTGTTGAAAGTTAAAAAAAAAACAAAATAAAGCGAATTCTAAATAAAGGCGACACTAAAAATCGCACAATATCTGCTATGAAAATGTTTTCAAGTTTGTTTTTTGTTGACAAAGTTTTATTATTCAACAAAATGTAAAGATTAACTTCATAATAAAAACCGGCCAAGTGCGTGTCGGGCCACGCGCAATGTAGGGTTCTGTAGTTGCCCGGTACTTATAAGTTGGTTTTCTAATACAGACCGCGCCAAACTTCTGGTCTCATACATTATACGGGACCAAAAGTTTGGCGCGACCTGTGCTCGTAAACCTGTAAAGCCTACTCATCTGTGATACTTTTTCTTTTAAATTCATTATACATACTACTTCTGTGATTTTTTTCACATTTCTATAAATAACCGTTTAGCCGGCAGTGGGGGGGGGGAGACGCTCCACTCTAACTAAAATTTTCACTTTAAAGCATAATATTTCACCAACGGATCCCTAAATCGAAAAATGGTTTTCACACACCCACAATATTTTTAAACGGCCTATCCAACGATACCCCCCACTATGGGATAAACGAGAAAAAAGAAATCATCCCCGGTTTACTTGTATGAGAGGTACCCTTAAAAAAATTGTTTTCATGATTTTATTTTACCATTTTGTCAACGTGATTAATATTTATATCCATGCCAAATTACAGTGCTAATATTCTCTGCGCTAAGCCGCGGACAGACGGACAGACGGACATGGCGAAACTATAAGGGTTCCTTGTCGGACTACGGAACCCTAAAAATCATACTTGAATGGACTTAACAGCAAATTCATATGAAGCAAACTCAGTCTATAAACCGGCTTGTCTCATCAAGAAAATGGCTGTTTTCACACAAAAATGGCGAATAAACCCGACGCGTGAGTTCCACATTACAAATGCCTCCCAAATGTCGTTCTCATCAGATATGATAGCTAAGCCACCATTACTTCGGACACGCAATCAAAAACTGTTTTTATGTTATCATTAATTTGAAGTCGGTTCGGTAAAGACTCATTTTATTGCTCGGTTTTGGAGTCCGATTACGGTTAAGTTGGCCGAAGCTTTCGGCTTTTTGGACATCAGTTACAAAATGTTGCATGTTGTAGGTTATGTATGCTAAACACATAACTATTTCCTGAGGAATATTAATTTTAAGGTGGTTACAAAGGCTCTCGGTGCAAAATGCACATCATAATATTGTTTTCCTTACTTTTGAATTAAAAGTATGCAATAAATGCGTTTTATAGCAAAACATCAGTTAACCATTTTAAAATTAGCGGTGGATGAGATTGTACCCTCTTTGATTCGTTAAATTTCAATGTACAGTGGAGCCCACATCAAGCTAAACACTTACAGTATAAGCTGACCTCTCATTGTATAGGCTTCCCGTACAATGAGAGGTCAGCTTATACTCAATGTGTATAGCTTGATGCGGGCTCCACTGTACCAATATAACATTAAACCCCGTTCTAATCGCTAATAAATATCAAAAAACATGCAGCATAGAAAAAAATACCAGTTTACTCTAAAAATGTATTCAACCAACCCTGATTAACGTCAAACAATCCTCATCTAGTTTCATTTTATCATTATCTAGGTTTGGAAAAATAATTAGCTTAGCAAATTTTAGCCGAAATTATCCAAAGTGAATGAGTGAACACTACAATTTCATGGGGGTCAGTTTTTGCGAAACATAATTTGGGCTTTTGAATGTTGCGGCCTATAAAGATGCCTTCAGACTGTAGTTTGGAGTTTGATGATTCTTAAAATTAAACACAAGATAATTAAATTTAGGGCTTAAAGATGTTTTTATTAACTAAGTATATCTTAATATTTGTATTCTGGTTGTCTTTTTGACTCTGTGATTGCATTTATGTGATATTATATTTCAACATTATACTTATATTGTATACCTTAAAATGTTATAATTAAATAATATTTTGCGAGTGCAGGGTTACAGAACAAGCAGATTTTTGTTAGGTACCTTTGTCAGTGTGAACGTATCTTTATCTCGTGTCATATTATTATGACCTGAGTGAAATCGCCGCTTAACCACACACCTTACCTTTTTAACATAACTTTGCATTCAATTCCCTTGGCAAATTTTTGTGGATTTCAGTAAAACTGTTAACGGCGAGTGTTACATATTTTCCAGAAGATAATTTTAATACCATAATAGGCATGATGACTAAAAAAAATGTATTAGTCTGTCAGTTAGATTATCAGAAAATATTGAATATGTATTTATTCTTTTTTCAATTAAACAAACAATGATGAAGATATAGCCCGCTGAAGTTCCGCGTGAAGTCACATCTAGGTACAATTTTACTTAGAAGTGACGTCATTTTCCCCCACTCCCAAACTTTGACGCGCTTTATCTCTGTCATTTTTTGTTTGATTGACAAAAGAAAAAATACGTGTCCAATATTTTTTGATAATCTGAATGACGGAATAAATAGAATAATATTTTGTTTACCCTGTGTACAAGCCTATTCTTATTAAATATACATCAATTGCTCTCATTCGGTTGAAAGAATCTGAAACATACCCAAAATTACTTCTATCCCAATTTTTATGTGTCCAAAGACAAGAAAAAGACAAGAAAATTGACTGAAATAAATTTACAGTTAAAAATAGTATTTATGCTACCAAATCAAACGGACAGGAATGGTGACCTAATGGCGACTTTTTAAACCAATCTGAGTGCTACTCAGAGATACGAGTTGTGATAATGATGATCACGCAAATATGAACACGCCTTAACGATGCCTTCGGCTACGTTCTAACGTATCTAGAGTCATTGCAGTAATTTGACATAAACATATTAACTTTTAACCGCTCTATATAATTACATCCTAGTTTTCAAGTAGTGCTTTTATGGCAATATGTGTTATTAGCGGGCTATTTAAAGTGTCTTACGTTTAGAAATGTGATTATTAGTCGATCCCTGTCTATCTCAATTGCTTTTTTGTAATAATGGTATCATATTTATATTATTAGACATTGTATTTTATTAGACGTTGATGTAGTGTTATTAATTTCCAATGTATTCGCTAGGGGTTTGATTAAGGTATTCTTTTGTGGTTAACTTAAGAGTAATTTATGCATTTTGAAGGCTAACTACCAATTTTTAAAGCCAATGAAGACTGACATTTATACAAATCTGATTATTCAACTTTTTGTTATTCAGTTGTAAGGATGATCCACGAACGACAAAAAAAACATGGTATGTAATGTAATAAAAGTAGACGTTTTAGATTACTGTTCAACTGGTAGAGCTGGTAGGTATAAAATGAAATAAAATAAACAGTAGTATTCAATGTATCCCTGTGATGGGGCTCTAAAGTCAGACGAAAGTAAAGTGTAACTCACTGTAAGCGCTGTTGCCGTCTGTGGTGCCGTTGACAGTGCCGTCGGGTAGAAGCTGCAGGTATCTGTTTTTGAGGAACATCTGTATATTGCGCGAAGTGCCCGTGATGTGGCTGAGGTTGGCGGAGCGCTGCGCCCTCGCCTCCGGGGCCGGCGCCGGCGCCGCGGCGCACGACGCCAGCGCCAACGCCGCGATCAGAATGCGCAGCGGGCGCGTACGCAGATGCATGGCGCGCCGCGCCCATGGCAGCCTCCTCGGCGCCGTCACTGCACAGCACCCCTGTCTCCCATACCACCACTACCCGCACTCTTATTTACCGTCCCTTTCAACTGTGGCGCTCAACGCGGAGCTGTCAATTCTAAAATGGCGCCCGACGCGGGGCGGACACTGATTCGATTTAAGCGTTAACTGACGTGTCTATCAGTTCGATTTGCGTGGAACACCCGAAAAAACACTGGCTGACTAGCATTCACATCCATCACAATCACTAAAACTGCAATTTGTAGTGGTCGGGTGTTGGCGTCGGCGCGGCGATTTGCGCAAGCGTCGGTTTTGTATCGGTTTTCGTCGCCGCCGCAAGCCGACTCGAGGTGTGTGAACTGGATCCAGAGTCTGTAACAAATAGTAAGATGTTATTAATACTCGGTGCCGGTATTTGCAGTCGGGATTCTGTTTTAACCTTTTCTGTAAGGATCGTTCGAAAATTATGTACATATTTATGTTATTCTAATTATACCCGTTTGATTCATTCTTAACACTAAAGTAGTGGTCAGTAGGGACGCCAGACTGTCAGTGAACTATTTAGTGTGTTTGCATGGCATTTTGTAACAACACATTGATGTTACCAAAGTTAATGATAACCCTTATTACGGTGGGATGAAATAAGCGCCGCGGAAAAGTAGGTGTGCGTGTGTTCACAAGTCAGTTGAAACTCTCACACCACTAACATCCACTTGGAGCCGTTATTTTTATTTTATTTTGTCTTGA
Source organism: Ypsolopha scabrella (assembly GCA_910592155.1). Lineage (NCBI taxonomy): Eukaryota > Metazoa > Arthropoda > Insecta > Lepidoptera > Ypsolophidae > Ypsolopha > Ypsolopha scabrella. The sequence continues at coordinate 19,402,325 of OU342982.1, forward strand.
CAGATAATTTTATTCAAGTTTATGAAAGGATTGGGAATATTTATATCTCAATTATTAATCAACAATAAACCTACCAAATTGGAAAGTTATTTAGGTTATTTTTCATTAATTTTGAAACAAAAAAGTGTTCAAACGACCAGAAGGGTTACATTTCATAAATTTGTATGCTAGAGTTTCGAGAAATCTCTGTTATTTATATTAGCGTTAAATGTAGTAATCCTGACGATTGTGTATGTTTCGACAGCGGCTAGAATTTGTTGAGCCTTGTTGAACTAAACAGAGAGAAGTTGGACTGATTCTAATGAAAACATTTGAATGTGGAACAAACGAGGCCCAAATAAAACGAATATTCGCCATAAATATATAAGCGTATTCTTACTTCAAATTAAGTGTCATTAAACACGAAGAAAGTGGAAATTCTTCACAGTTACACTGCTCACAAATGAGATGAAATCTGTCTATCATCCATTAAAAACTTAAAACAAAATCCAGTTTTAAGCTATTTATAAACCAGTTGCACGTCAGCGGAAAATTTAAGAACTTCACCAGGTCTGTAATAAATCACTTAGTTTGTTTTTTAAATGTCAACGTTTTACGAAATAACTGTTTTCGAAGGTCCGATTGTTCGTTGGGTTAAATACGAAGATATTAGCATAATACATAATACGTCAATATTGTTTGTCTTTCTTATCTATTTAGTTCATGCTGTTGTACTTACTCAGCTGATAAAATCTCTGAATAGATATTTATTGATGAATTTATTTATCTTCCATTATGTATGAATGAATTTGTCCCAGATATATTGAATTCTGGTTGAATTTAAAACGAGATGGAAAACTCAGATCGGATATAATTTTTTATCATAATATTTGAAGGTATTTTAGATTCAATATTCCGGAACAGAACCCTCCGCTTGTGGTGTAGACACGCTTGACCAGTTTTAATGGGACTTAGTAGCTAAACAGAAGCGGTCAGCCATTTTACTATTTCCTTAGTAGGGAATTTCCTTACAATGAGTTAATTTTAGAGTTTGTGCAACGGTTAATACAAGTTTGTAAATATTATTACAATTACGTATACAAGTACTTTACAAAAATACGTAAGGTATTTTCTTCAATAATACTTTTTTTGTATAACCCAGACAATGTGTTGAAGATTATATTCTCTGTCTTCGGCTCTTTTCTTGACTTATTTTATTAAAATAATAGTTGCTGCTAATCCCATCTAAGTCACAAGTAATTTAATGACACATAAATCATACATGATGAACCTGTATTTCCCCGTCATCCCGTATTTTTGCGGTAAATATAATATAAATGTCCCGCCGGGACAAGCTTTGTTCCGTATTTTACTCTGCTATTTTACATACAACGGATACTTAAATGACATAAATCTTTGTGCGATAAATAAATTGATGAAAACAATGAGGTAATTTTCTAACAACGACAGTTTAAATATTTCCAATATCATCTCTTTCATCTTCAGTACCCCAAGCTGGATAGAGTATTTTTATATATCTAGTAAATAGGCACGCCACTCTTTTAGTACAAAATTTGATAATCTTTTTCTTTGTTGTTTTTGATATTTTGAAAGGCATCATTTTGCCAGAATGTTACATATTGATTTGGTTTTAAAAACATTAAGCTAGACAGATTTACATACAAAGTTATTTTCTTGCCTTATATTGTACCTATACCAAAATTTTACATTTCAGCCAGAAAGTGACTTTGTAAATGCCTCTATTAAACTATAGAGATCTCGAACTTTGGTCTATAACGAAAAACAACAGAGAAAAGGATTGTCAAATTTTGTACTAAAACGGTGGCGACGATTGTGTTCGCTCAGCAAATTTCGGACAGACACAAAAAATAGATCTGCTTGGATCTGCAAGGTCCGTTGCAAAATATAGTTTTAAGAATGAACTATTAATGTTTATGCTGTGGCTAAAACTTAAACAGTTAGATTTTTTTTTTATTTGAATTTTTCTCTCATGCAAACATACAGTATGTATGTTCCGTTATAACTCGAGAACCATTCAACGGATTTAGATGTGATTTTCTTTCTTATTATCGTATTGACACTGATCAACATACAGGCTATAATGGATGTCGATAAAATAACCGTTAAGCCGAAAACTGTCAATACTACTCAAAGATTAAAAGACACTTCCACGAGTTCCACGTGACCGAAGGCACGAGCAAGGCTAGTAGGTACTCTGTATGGCGTATGGCGTATACAGAATTTTGAAAATTTTTGGTTTTACTTGTTGACTTTGCCAATGATATTTTAGAATCTATACAAAAATAAAGTAGTAAACTCGTGTCTGTACAATGAATTGAATGTTTTCGCGAAATTTTAAATGAAATTGGTTATTGGTATTGTCTGTCTATCTGTATGTTTGTTCCGTTTTAACTCGAGAACCACTCAACGGATTTGGATGCAGTTTTTTTTATTATCATTGACCCTGGTCAATACATAGGCTATAAAGGTTGTTCATAAAATAACGCCTAAGCCGAAAACGGGGCAAAGATTGAATAAACGCTTTTAATTAGAGAACCACTCAACGGATTTGGATGCGTTCATAAAATAACGCCCAATCCAAAATCTGACGACATCTCACCTAACGGTAATCAACCCGTAAGATAACCCGTTGATAAAATCCAACGTGATGCCGCGGGCAAACGCTAGTACTGAATGAAACCTCATCGACTTTAGCAGCTATACAGTAGGTATAGTAAATCATCCAATTAACGTGATATACAAGCTGTACTGATAACTCTCATAGACCAGCAGCTAGTCTATATGCGTATCTTTATCGGTACTACATCACGTTGGATTTTATCAACGGGTTATCTTACAAACGCTTGATTACCGTTAGCTGAGATGTCGTCAGTCTCATTATTATGACATGCTCGCACTTTAATTACTTTTATGTATTCACTATGTGACTGCACCAAACCGGATTCATATCTAACAAATTCCTCCAAGTTTTTAATTGAACATGGTCGATTGGCTTAGAGTTTCAAACTCTACAAATCTTGTAATGTAGAGTCAACTCTATGTTACGCTATACCTTCATAATTGTAATCACTCTAAGTGCAAAATAAAATAATATACTAATAATGATTATAAAAAATGACATAATATAGAAAGATAAATGAAGCGTGAGTGACAATAGCAATACAACGAGACCTTGCTAAATTGTGAAATGAAGAATTGATCAAATATAAAATAAAGGTGCAGACTGATTTTCTATATCAAGAATCAGCGTATCAGAATTTACAGAAAATAATGCAATATGTGACGACGGTTGTCATTTCCCTGTCAAACGCATGTGCTACGTAACAAAACGAAATAATTTATTACACTGGCGAGCATTTTAAGGGCGGATCGAATCTAATACAGTTATAATTTCATGATAATTGTGCATTTGCAATTTCACAGATTACATTGAAAAATATAATAGAAGAAACCTAAACATTGTACTAATCATGATATGAATATAAAATAGTTACACCATAAATGTATACAGTACATCATTTATATGATAGGTACATTTATTATAGCAAAAAATAGAAAAAAATATTGGTATAAATTGATTAAAGTTTTGATAACATGTCCCAAATTCATTATGCAGACGAGACGATACAAATCTGCAAAATAATCAAAGAGATTATCCAACAAAAAGTGCATGTAATAAAAAAACTATACCAAATTAAATGCTTGTAGTCTCTTCCAACCCACAAAAAGATAAACAATCGAATCCCAATGCGCCAAAAACGAATGGAGTGATAAAGATCTTTGACAAATGATTGTGTAAATATTGGCAAGTGTAAACTAAATATATGCATTTAAGTCCTGTATTGTTTAAACACATTAACCAAAACCATAGGAGAGAAAATTTCGGTGTTTGTTAGTTGTTCAGCACACAAGAGCATAAGTATTGTCAATATTTGGGCATATTAATTAAAAAATATTCATCTCTACTTAATGATTACTTAATTCTAACGAACTAAAATATTACGATTATAATAAGGGCGAAAAATGGACCTGCAGAACTTTCCCCGATGGCAAAAGAGACGGTCATTTGGTAAGATCTACCCTCAAGGCTCTATTGTTATAAGTACGGAACTCTACGAAGATAACAAATAAAAGTCAACGACCCAATGACGTCTCAAATAAAAATACGAAGCTGAAAATGAGGTTCGGGCAATTAGAAACCGAAGTGGACTATTTTCAGAGGATATTTTCTTGGATTTTGGCAGCTCCATCAATGCGACTGTGTTTTAAAAACGAAATAGTGTAAAGTGTTTTGCTTTGATGTATTTGATGCTAGACTTTTAGTCTGCGTGTCCACAATATAATATTTTTCCCATTACCAACAGGTATTACGTATTAATAAGGAATTACGTGTCTCAACACCTTGGAACTATATTGGACATATTTAAACCATAACCGTAGTATTGGCATTCTTGGTCCTTTTGATTCCAATTTCCAGAGCTATTTGTCTTCTCAAAAATCAGTATTTATACAAATTTATCTGTGTTTGATAACGACTAATTAAATTATACAACGGTAAATAAATTAATACAATATACCAAATACCACTTTAAAGTACTGATTAAATGAACTGATCAATATTTTATACCTGCACCTAAAACTAGACCTAATATTTCAGCATACCGCATATAATTCGTGTTCTCAAAAACTAGAAGCGGTCTTCGACAAAGCATAAGTCTGCGCGGACGCAGAAATCTGTTGAAACTTTCAGATTTGTCAATCGAAACTGACCTTTATTTTCTACATAATAAGAGTCGTTATATCCAAGAACACATGTAAATAGTAAGCTTGTCAGTCCGTACAGATTTAGCATCGATATTTGCGCACACGCATCGACACAGCAAAATGTCTCAAAACTATTCTAGACCAGGGGCTTCCGGATTGGTTAGCAAAGTTGGGAAAGTTGTTTGCTGCATCCGTAATAGGTTGAGATATTTTTAAATTTAGTTATCTTTAGCTCAGATAAATTGAGCATTTACTTTTGGGTCATAAAATAAGAAGATGATGCGTAGAACAAAACGAGCAACAACTTTGAAACTTGTTACTTACACCACACCTCTAAGTTGTCATTTTATCAAAGTAATCCTCATCGTACGATCGAATAAAAAAAACCATGAACTCCATTATAGCAATGAAACATCTTACTTAGGTATAAGTTCCAGTGTTTATTTCCTCCACTTAGCAACCGGTTTCGTTAAAAAATATTTGGTGATTTTTACCCTAAGACCTATGTTTGTTTGTATGTATATTTCTATGTTTGCTTAAAAGAAACCGGTCTAAGATGATAAAATACACCGTTAATCTTAAAGTACAAGTAAGTCTTTTCATTGCGTTAGTATTAATTTTTAATAAAGACAATAACAGTTATTTTTTCACTGAATACTATCGTATACTATATATAAATACTACACGTTGTAACGAATCAGGAAGAGCCCCCGCATAGATCACGTAGGTCCACTCTTTTGGCTAGAACACTTCATTACTGATCAATGAACGTTCCGTTCAACTCATTGGCTATAATTTATTTGTTGGGCACTTTTCTGACTTCGACGATTAACCCATAGCCTTGAAATCTATGTATATAATTTTCGACTAGTGTTTTTACCGTGTTTTCCATTTATTATTAGTACCGCAGATTTCCTACCACACTCTAGAGATAGCCATTATTATATACCAAGGATCACACGACAAGATTTATAAAATAAGCAATTATAGTCATTATACAATAACATAACAATGTGTTATGACCTCATTGTATGGTACATAAAACAAAGGGGTATTTATGCGCTATTTTCCCATCAGTACTACCTATATGCTAAAAGACTACCTACTACCTAATGCAAATCCCGCATTAGCTTAGAACAGCTGGCATAAGTAATATTGTCATCAAGCGTACAAAATGGCTTCCGCGTCTACCGTTTGGTGCAAAGGGAACCATGTGCCACATTTCTAATTATTTGGTACACCACGTACAGCCAGGGGGGCTATTATGTAACTCAGTGTCGGTTGCTAGCTATAGTTGCTATTCACCAAAAACAGATAAAAAATCAACTTCCAAAATAACCTTCAATGGGTATTGAAGTATTTACGAATTGTGCCGTCATTTCAAGTGCGAACGTATCCTTAGATAAGCGGATATGTATGTTTTCGACGATAGCCTGATTTTATTATGGCTTAGCAACTTATTTTACGATACAGAATAAGGGGGCAGGAAACCTGTGTTGTGTGACCACACTGTTTCACTAAAGTTGACTTTCTGTCTGAGAAAGTCAATAGTTGACATTTCGTTGACAGATGACAGTTATATTAACTGTGACGCGGTTGTTCAGGCAAAATAACAAAAAAACTGTCAAAAGCAAGTAGGACTCGCGCCCTGAGTGTTCGTATCATTCAAATAAGATAGAATCCGAAATGAGGAGATCCGCCGGAGATCGAAAGTAACCGACATAGCCTGCAGAACCAGTAAGTTGAAGTGGCAGTGGGCAGGCCATATTTGTCGCCGACATGATGGCCGTTGTGGGCGAAAGGCTTTAGAATGGAGACCACGTACAGCAAAGTATAGTGTAGGCCGACCTCGTGCCCGCTGGACCGACGACCTGAAGGACGTTGCGGGGGGCGGCTGGATGAGGAGGACGGAGAACCAACATGAGTGGCTAAATTTGGGAAAGGCCTATGTCCAGCAGTGGACGAAGACGTGCTGATGGATGGATGGATGAATAAAATAATTTGAATTGAACAATAATTACAAACGTTACCTGCAAACCTAAAACTACATTATAAATCGGCGCTTTCAGTATTTATATAAGGTCCTACAATTCAAAGTGAAAAAAAATGAACAGATGATAGAGTATCCCTAAGAGAGCACATTCCAACAAAAAAAAAATTTTTTGCCTGCCCTTTTTTTTACCTTTTCATGGAAATTTAGTCAGCTGATTGAAACACTTTGTACTGGAAAGTGAAAAAGTTATTTGAGCAAAAAAATTTTTCTTCTTCTGGAATTTGATCAGTTAACGATACATGATCTACCCTAGAATTATTTTCACTTATTATTGTAGGACCTTATATAAAATAGTATATAGGTACGGAAAATGGTATAAGGAAATTCTAAATTCCAAAATAGTTTAGTTTTTGTGATCGTCCCGATGACACATCACAGAGCAGGGGAAGAAAAAAGAAATTTCGTCCTTTTGTCACGGATCTTGCTCGTAGACAAAATTAGTTACAGGCCTGAAATTTTGATATTTACCATAAATTTCGACCCAGAACTGATTATTAAATTAAATTTAAAAGGCGTACATGAAAATGGAGGAACAAGGCTGCAAAATTAACTTTTGTTTAAACATTTTTCATTTCTATTAGAATGTTACGAAACCTCAGTCGCGAGACCTTTTTTTACTATTTCTTCTCTCTTCCCACTTTTTATAACTTGTTTCACAATCAATATTAATTATTAAATATGGTTTTATAATGTCAACTTTGTTTAATTCATAGTCTATATAGGCTTCACAGTGTATGCTAGCTAATATTTTTACCATAATTCTGTCTTTACATTAATCAAAATGTATCAAAGGCTCAATGAATATTATTATTATATTTCAAGGATGTCTGTCTGTTGCTCTAGTCCATCTCCGCCTACTAATTGTACTAATATTTTTTACGATCTCTTCTACGAACTGACACATTTTCTATTTGCCACAATTATAATTATTCATTGGCCTTTATAGGTTTATTCAACTTGAAATTATTTAACCAGTTTCTTCTTGATTTAGACTGACAATGGTAATTTCCACAAAGTCGGTTTTTCCGAACTACTGGCAGTGTTTGCCCTATCTAGGCACACTTTTTTAAAAGCACTAGATTGGGCAGCATTTATTGCAAACTTTTTATTCAAAAGTAAGGAAATAGTACATTACGATACGAGAGCGATGAAACGTTATCTGACGAGTGTGAGTTTGTAAAAGTGCGGAAAATGCCGACTTTACGCAAGCGCAGCGTGCGTAAAGTGGTAATTTTACGCACGGTGTGCTATAAACGATATTATGATGTGCATTACGCACCGAGATTCTCTGTTACCACCTTAATAAACGTTTGATCAAACTAAACGGTATTTGACACATACATTTTTTAAAATCGTCCAAACGGATGGTCTCCCAAATATCGTTTGGAAATGATCAGTAATTTTTTTGGGATTATCTAATCGGCTAGTGGTAGTGAAATTTTTAGTGTCATTTTGCCGTCAGCGAGATCACGTGACAACTTGTATTATACTTTTGCTTAATTCACTACTTCACATATTGAATCTTTGATGCAGTGATAGAGCACCCAGTTTCAGGGTTTAAATATCGTCAGAAGTTTTTCTTTTTTGAGCCCAGCAAAGCGGAGCGGAGCGAGGCACGCTCGTATATAGTTTTAACAGAATTCACGGTATGCGAGAAAATCTTTCTTGTATATCAATTAAAACTAAAAATTAAACTACTATTAGTGGCCGACTAGACACTTCCTATTCCTACATTTACTGATCGTTAATGAAGTGAAAATTACGCTAGTTCTAGCGGCGAAATTGCTATATTGGCAACACTGGCTTTGGGCTAATTCAGGTAAAGCATGGATTATAAATCTAGGTACTAATAATTTTAATTTTTAATTAGTTTAGTTTTGATGTAAATTGTTATTTAAGTTTTACAAGTAAAGTACAATATATCACTCGAAAAAAAATTGTGTCTGCAAATTGTTTTTTTATTTTATTTTAAGTGCAAAGCGTTATTAGTATTGTTCTGAAGCCAAAACTACCATTTTTAGATATTTTTTTGTCTGTCTGTCTGTATGTTCTATTTTAACTCGAGAACTACTTCACGGATTTGGATGCAGTTTTCTTTATTATTAAGTAGTGACCCTGGTCAACATATAGGTTATAAGGGGTTGCTGATAAATTAACACCCAAGCCGAAAACGGGGCAGAGTTTGAATTAACACGGACTGTGGCGTGGGTGAAAGACTAGCTTATTCTAAAACAGCCACTCTTTTGTTTTGTTGTTGTCTTGGTAGTTAATTATGTTAAGCTGGCATCTGCGGCAATAATGAATTTCAAATTAATTTATGACAAACAACTTAACCCTAATTCCGTTGATTTAAATTCATTATTAACAAACTCAATTTAAATAAAATTATAGTAGACGACCATTCGACAGTTTTATCTACCATTTATTTATTCACGGAAAGAATCTGTGTAAATCAATTCGGCATGCTTGGAAGTCCATTTCACTCTATTAAAAATGTCAATAGGTATCGTCAATTTCACTAAATTCTGTGGTCAAGACTTTTGATTGGCATAATTTCGGTACTATCAACAAAACATCAACATAATCTAAAAGGGCTTGGCACCTGTTTACATTCGACGCGGGCGCAACTAAATCTCTTGACGATAGTAGCGTGAATACGGCCACGAAACTAGTGTTTTTGGGCATCTCGGTACAGTATAAAACATATAAAATTGTGGTACAGTACTTGCCATCGGAAGACTTACTACATGTAAATTATTATGTGTGAATAAAAAAGTGTGAGTAAAACTGAATAGTTACTAACATACGAAAACCGTTCGTTGATGTCGGGTTTCAGTTAAATACAACGTCATACTTGTGATTTTAATGAGAGAAAAAAATTATTATTTACTCTTAATTCAAATTTACTCTACATTATTGAGCAGCAATATGAGAATTGAGAATCTACGGTCTAAACCAAAAAAAATACAATTCTGTGCTTTTACTGTCGGTCGATATAATATGTTCCATCCCACTCGATATTCCGTACAGTAATCACAGTTTTCATGGCCAAACCCTGAACTGTCGCCTCATTCTTTCTTTTGATGTTATAAATTAAATACTGTTTAGCTAATAGGTACTACTTATTTGTTATCTCTGTCATTTCGGACAAAAGGATTAGGGATTGAATTCTAATTAATGATTGAAAATACAAAATTGTTTAAGTCTCACACGTCACGTATCTCTACATAACATAATATGTTCCAAGTTTACGTAACGGAGTAATGAAAAAAAAAACTGCATTTTTTGCAGCAAATTTGACTTTGTACAGCTGTCTAGATAGAAGAATTTAATTCAAATTAGCAATATAATGGTACATACAATAAAATTGAAAAAAAAATTTAGATTGCCTTAAATTTAGTGATGAAAATGTATAATACATATTTAATACACATCAAACTAATTTGTTGAATTACGTTTATTCGAACCAAAGGAATACAAATATGTCAATTCATAATTTTATCTAGTCTCCAAACCCTAGAGGCAATATTTTAGATAACGATTACCTTGAATACAGTTTCGAATAAAATATTACCGTTTACCGTTGCAGGTCTTATCATTAAGCAAACCATTTACCAAACTCATGTAAATTTTTGAGGAAATGAACAGTTCTCATGGTCACAATATTTGATAAAACTTTGTGAATTGTATCGATGATGGCTCAAGGTCTGGATGCCTGTGGAGAAACTGGTAGTAATTTGGTTTCATTTGGCTTAGAGTTGTCGTATTTATTTGTAAACTTATCTGAATAGCTTAGTAATAAATTATTTGTATTTATCCAAAATAGCCATTTCTTTCATATTTAAAGAAACAAAATACGCCTTCAATGATTGTGGGTATATTCAAATATTAACTATACTGATTAGGAACAGCCATATTCAGTCAGCACATTATGTGAGAATCACAATGTTCTATAATGTTCATCTACCATTTCAGTATAACGCAGCAGAAATACTTATAAAATCAATTAAAATATCATGTAATTTCCGAGTCAAGTTTAGTTTTATAAATGGGTTCTTCTGTATCGATATTTACTTAGTGTAATATAAGTTAATTTTTACTTATGTAGTTTAGTTTATAATATTTTTAGTTTTAGGTATTTAGTTTGTTTAAGTTTTTAGGATTATTTAGTTTTAATTTTACTTATATTCAATATAATTATCATCTTAGTGTACACTTTTTTAACTGATATTGGACGAGGACTAGAATTTTGTAGCTGACGTAAATAACTTAAAGGTACAAAAAGACGATCCACTTTATATGTTCAAATAGTAAAGCAAAATTTATGATTTTATAACAATTTCAACCATGTAAACTTTAGAACATTTTTTGCATACGTAAAATTAAAATGTTCGTAATTTAATAAAATGTATTTACATCATATAGCGGCGGTAGCTCAGGGGTAGAACGCTGGCCTCTCAATCTATGAGATCCAGGTTCGATCCCCGGCCAGGTATGCACCAATGAGTTTTTTGGAATTTATGTGCATAGTATTTAACACTTACCACTTGATTAACGGTGAAGGAAAACATCGCGAGGAAACCTGCATGCCCTAAAAAGCGTGTATTTGTGCCCGAAGAACGGCGATAGGGTTCACCACCCATCACGTTGGGACGTAATAATCGTCGGTAAAACGCGGGTGTGCCGAGTATGGACTGTCACTTGCATTAACAGTTTACACTTGGAACACCTCTGACACCCCCTCGGGGATTCGTGTAGTGACGATATACTCATTTACATAGCTGAAATTGTTATAAAATCAAAAAGCATGCTTTACAACCGTATTTGAACGTTCACTTTTGTGATTCGAACTTTCTTTCCCCTCTAAGTTACTCACACCGTTTACAAAATACCTATCCCTCGATCAAGATTTATTAGAAAACATTAAGGTCCTCTTTTACATGGTTAAATCTAAAAAAGCGACTTGTGAATAAATTTTCTTGGAATTTGGAGTGATTGTCAATATGATTACATAATTCAATTGATTAAGGATCATAATGTTATTGTGACATGATGAAATTTTAATTGTAATGATGCTTTATTCATTCTAAAAAATCTTGGCAAACTTTGATGAAAGTACCTATGTTTTTTCAACAGTTAATGTAATAGATAATAAAAATAGTGGTACATTATGTACCGATAAATTAGTAAGTGTGATGTTTTGGCAATTTTTTTCAGCAAAGTTATTAAACGTGAACGTTTACAATGTGATTATTTCGCTGTAAACAAAGTGTCGGAGATTAATCACTACAAAAACTATAAAGTAGTATTTGCAAATGTGATACGTTAATGTTCAATGCAAAACATTGTTCTATGTGAAACACGTATTTAACAGTAATAAAAGACTTTCTTAAGATAGTGAATTAGGCACTGGAAATTTTAGATGTTCGCATGAAAATGTAAGCAGCCCCTTAAAACGAGATAATTTAGAAACGTTACACTATCATTCATAATATAATTCATGGAACTTAACAATTACAATGGAATTAATCTACAGCTTTTTTTTTTAAAGTTACATATATATATTATGTATATTTTATAAACTCAAACTCAATTTTTTAATTACCCAAGAGCTGGAGCTTATCTCGGGCAACGCATCAGCCTTGCTATCCAACGAGGTAATGCGACCAGTGTCTTGGGTACTCTGTCCCGTGACAGCGATGACTTAAGTAAATTATTTTATTTTATTTTACTTTTATCTTTATATTATTTAGTTTTTTTTTTTTGAATGTATTATAATTTTATTTAATTAATATGAATGATAAAATATAGATATATTAAACTCTTCTTGAGCCTTCTTATTTATTTTGTAGCAATTAAGTATGAAAAAAATAACATTTATTTTATATATTCGATATATTTCGGCCCACTATATGGGGCCGTTATCAGTCGAATATATAAAATAATTGTTATTTTTTCATACTTTATTCAATAAATTACTTAATACTATAATTTGTTAATATTCTACAAAATATATATATATTTACATCTATCTATAGGTATTCATCTGTACATGCACTAATAACGAACCAGTGATTCTGTGGTGCCAAATATGTCTTATAAATGAAATAGTCCATAAAAGAAACTATATAATCATTCCTTTTTATTACAATGTTCATCCAATCATTAGGATTAACCAATCTTAATTACTAAAATTGAGATCGTAAAAAGAAAAACCTTGAAAGAGAGCCTAGAGAAAACGAACTAATTTCATAGTTAAAAAAACACCATCAGTAACGGTACAGCAAATTGCCAAATCTGTAATTATTCTTCCATTAGTAAAAAGATAATCAGTGGGCCGATCCTAATTATTAATTTTGAAAGTCAATAAAGATTCTGTGTAATTACTACCTCTGTATTCAATGAACAGTGTGTTTTTGGGATTTACAATTGGCTAACTTTTTTGGGTAACCCATATATCTTATATACACGAGAATTAGTCTTATGCAGATGCAAAATAACTGTCCACGTTAAATGTAGCATGCTACGGATAAATGTTCCTTAAGTTCAAAAATTCACATGACATGGCATGACTCCCAAGAGTTATTGTTTATTGCATCGCAGCTTTCCTCTCATTTCGATGATTCTCAAATCGAAAAGCTCCCGTGCAAATAGAGACAAAGTAAAATCTCTGCGCTAATACGTAGCGTGCGTGAGTTAGACGACAAATTGTAGGTTAAATATTAAATGATTTGACACGTCAAAGAAGTATCAACAAAAATAGGGAAAGGATTGCTTAAATGGTTTAGAGACTAAGAAATAATAGAAAGAGTGACTAAACTAAAGGAATCTAATAGGTATTATGGATGGAAGAATAAAATAATATTGAAAATATATTGGAGAAGCCAAGCTAAGAGGTACTCGAAATAGAAAAGCATAGACGCGAGCACATATATTAGATTATGGAGGTCTTAGACCATTTAACACGGGACCTGGCAAAGCGCGGCTCTTAGTACTGAAATAATTCTGCCGTTTTCCACGGGAGGGGAGGTAATCACGCACAGTACACATTAACTCGCTCACTCACACTCCTGCGAAAAATTGTTATGTCACACTGAATCAAAAGCTGCAACACAAACACAAAACGCGCACGCAAGCAAACTTATATGAACAAATTGTTCATGTACTTCGGCAGAGGGGGAAGAGAAGTGCGCTTGCCTAGTCCCGTGCTAAATGGTCTAAGATGGAGGTTAAAGAAGTGTGCAGAGAGTAACAGATGAAAATCTGTAGTGTCAGCCTTCTCTATTGGGAAAAAAATAGGAGATGACGTACAAAACTCCCGTGGTATAACAAAATCTGTAGTTGAATGTTGAATAGTAAAGAAAATAAAACATTAGAAAACCCACGTGTTTCAACAGGGTCAGACGTAGTAGACCAATCCGCAAGAAGCGTGAGCGCAAAACGGAACACAATGCCAAAATTCAAAAAAAGAATCTGGCTGAACGGACCTGTTCGAATTTAAATTTAGAACTCACGTTCGCACCTGATGACGACTGTTGACCTGAAGTTACAGTGAATGGGCCGTTTAACGTTCTGTTTGTTATACTTTTAGACAAAACACATGGCTGAGGATCGTGAACTCAAAAATTCTTCTTAGGTTGATTAACAGAAAAGCTTAAGTATGACATTGATAAGCTATTTGCATTATTTTCCAAATATTTTGTTTATTTCTAAGTAGTTGGTAGAGTCAACATCAAACGTTATAATGATTTGTGAAGGTTCAAAACTAAATACATGACAAAGAATAAAGTCAAATCCATAATATTTTTAGAGCCAAGCCAAAGCTCTGGATGTCTTTTAATGTTTTAGATATAAGAATTCATGAACTTTGCTTCATCTATTTATGCTTTATATATACGAGTACTAATAAATAATTAAGTAGTAAAAATGTCATGTCTTTAAACTGTTTTTTTATTGCAAATTTTGTGTTTTATTAGTATTACACTAAATCCAAAACTACCATTTTTGTATTTTTATCTGTCTGTCAGTGGCGAAGGGTGACCATTTTAAAAAGGGAAGCCGGACAAAAGAAATGCCTTATTCAGAAAAGCAACCAAGGAAAATATTTTTTTTGTACTTTGCGAGTTTTGTCAGCCAAGTTTATTTGTTGTATTGAGATTTATGGAAATGTTTGACAAAGCGAAGAGCACGGAATAAAGAAATGTAGTATGGATGTCATTTCCTAAACATGCCGATGGGAATCGTGTTATATGGACCCTCCGCCACTGCTGTCTATATATGTATATGTTCCATTTAACTCGAGAACCACTTAGCGGTTTTCTTTATTAACATCATAGTGGTCAAAATATGGGCTATAAGGGGTGTTGATAAAATAATGCCGACGTCGAAAACGGGGCAGAGATTGAACACGTCTTTCAATCTTTGAGTAGTATTGACAGTTTTCGGCTTGGTGGTTCTCAAGTTAAAATGGAACATACATACATACAAAAATTCTAAAAATTGTGGATTTGTCCTCAGTACATTAACAATATAATAATAATAACCCATTTTATAAAATGTCGCAATGATATCCTCTGTTCAGGCGCGACTTTTTTACTACTTTATTATTATTTTATATGTGATCTGTTTTATTTAAATCCCTAGAGATCATTTTGATATCGACCATACATATAGATCAATTTAGTGTGTAACACTATTTATTTAAAAAACCGGCCAAGTGCGTGTTGCGCCACGCGCAATGTAGGGTTCCGTAGTTTCCCGGTACATATAAGTTGGTCTGCTAATACAGAGCGTTCGAAACTTCTAGTCCCATACATTAAAGGGGGCCAAAAGTTTGGCGCGACCTGTACTCGTAAACCTGTAAAGCCTACTTAGCTGTGATAGTTTTCCTTTTAAATTTATTATATATACTACAACTGTGAATTTTTCCACATTTCTATAAACAACCGTTTAGCCGTCAGGGGGGGGGGACGCTACACTCTAACTAAAATTTTGACTTTAAAGCTTAATATTTCACCAACGGATCCCTAAATCGAAAAATGATTTTCACAATGTCTCACCCACAATGTTTTTGAACGGCCTATCCAACGATACCCCACACAATGGGATAGACGAGAAAAAAAAATCATCCCCAGTTTACTTGTAAGAGAGGTACCCTAAAAAATTTTGTTGACGTGATTAATATTTATATCCATGCCAAATTACAGCTTTCTAGTACTAATAGTCTCTGCGCTAAGCCGCGGACAGACGGACAGACGGACATGGCGAAACTATAAGGCAATACCTTTTGTTACGAGTAGTTATTCTTGCAGAATGTCGCTGCTATTAAGTGTAACAATGTTTATATTGTTTTTTCCCCTACGTTATTCACGTGCAACACTCATTTAGAAGACGAACTTGGGTCTTTACTTAGAAGGGACGTTCAAAACAGACAACTAAATTAAATCAAGAAAATTGGACAGCATTCTCAGCCGCCATATAAACCTTGAAGATTTGTATACTTAACCTACTTTTCTTCACTAAGCTGAGGTTTACATGCAATAAAATAGAAATAAAAACCGTGTTTTCGACACGAGGTCTGTTTGGTGACAATTTCGGTTTTTGTTTAAGTTTCCTTTTATGCTCTGAGTTGCGACGAGTGTGGTCTGATCGTTGATGACGTCATTTCATGTTATCTTTTAGATTTAGAGCTCTATTTTAAAATCAATTTCATTCAACACAATAAAAAATAAAAGTATAATCTTAGACACTTACTTTGTGATTGAAGTGTCTGATTTCCCGCTTAAAGATGCTGGTCATGAGTCCAGTTCGCGATCTAAGTAGAAATTCGAAATAACGTCTGACAGTTCGGGTCCCGGTTATTATCGCCTAAGAACTAAGTAATTTGTGCCCGATGAACGGCGATAGAGGTAATATCAGCTCCAGACATAACAAGTCGTAATATTAGTGTTAAAAATCTAATAACTACTCCTCGAAAATACGTGTCGTGCTGATAGTATGGCAGACTGATAATCAAGTCTTGAATTATATAACTTATAAGTGAAGGTCGTCAGAAGTTGCCGCTTATTAGTAATATCAATATTTAATGGCATGCTAATCCCAAAAGGAAATCACTCCTTATAGCTGTCATGTCACAGTCATAATACTAATCATGCTACTTTCGAAATTCAATGCTGCGGCTGAACTCCATATATCCATATATCTTGTCGAAACACCGCTTAAGGTCTACTGACATACACCTGTTTTGGTTACACATGTAGACAAGGCAAGAGATGTTGATAAATTCATATTGAAACAAACATACAAATAAAACCTTCAATAATATAATAGCAGTAAAACACATCGACATAACTATAC
The DNA here is from genome assembly GCA_910592155.1 of Ypsolopha scabrella. NCBI lineage: Eukaryota > Metazoa > Arthropoda > Insecta > Lepidoptera > Ypsolophidae > Ypsolopha > Ypsolopha scabrella. The sequence goes on from OU342982.1 coordinate 19,419,519, forward strand.
ATCGATAACTCGTTGGTAAAAGTACATAGTAAAGTCAACCGTTTGTCTTTGGTCGAGTTTCTTTCAGTCTATTTGTTTAAATGTAGCGAAGATCTATGAAATTTTAACGCATTTAAAATAAATAATAATTTAAATATTATTTGTGGCATATTCTTCTGTATCAATTCGAATGTTTTGTTACAAAATATTTTGCGGCTGAATTTATCAAGGCTTTGTAAGTTAAAATCGATAAGAAACATAATGCCATTCACAGCTAGGTCTTGGTGATTTGCTTATCATGTTATTTCTACACTTTTAATAAACTACAGCATAAATGCACTCACATTTTGTTTGTACTAAACTTTGGAAATGAAGCAACATGCGATTCTATACGAAACAATAAAAAAATCCATTAAAATGCGAGATCCTACTGAAGATTGGTATAAGAATCCATTGGATAAGCCCAAAAGAGGTACCTAGAATGTACAATAGGAGACAAGAATAAAGACCATTTAATGCTTTAATTCAGACCTATTTTTGAAAGCCTACTTCTGCTATAGGCAGTGGCATCCATACCTAGAATGTACACTCAAACTGCAATTTAGACCTACCTTTGAAAGCCTACTCCGGCTATAGGCAGTGGCGTGCATACCTAGAATGTACACTCAAATTGCAATTTAGACCTATCTTTGAAAGCCTACTCCGGCTATAGACAGTGGCGTGCATACCTAGAATGTACACTCAAACTGCAATTTAGACCTATCTTTGAAAGCCTACTCCGGCTATAGACAGTGGCGTGCATACCTAGAATGTACACTCAAACTGCAATTTAGACCTATCTTTGAAAGCCTACTCCGGCTATAGACAGTGGCGTGCATACCTAGAATGTACACTCAAACTGCAATTTAGACCTATCTTTGAAAGCCTACTCCGACTGTAGACAGTGGCGTGCATACCTAGAATGTACACTCAAACTGCAATTTAGACCTATCTTTGAAAGCCTACTCCGGCTATAGACAGTGGCGTGCATACCTAGAATGTACACTCAAACTGCAATTTAGACCTATCTTTGAAAGCTACTCCTGCTATAGACAGTGGCGTGCATACCTAGAATGTACACTCAAACTGCAATTTAGACCTATCTTTGAAAGCTACTCCTGCTATAGACAGTGGCGTGCATACCTAGAACTTTCAAACTTGACCTTCTCATTGCTTTTCCAGCAAAAAGTTCTATGCACGCCACTGCCTATACGGGTGGTTCAAACAATTGTCGTTTCTGTCGTTTTTTTTTTACTGACATAAATAGAGTCGCTAATTTGGCGTAGGCATGCGCCTTAAAATGGTAGTGCCCTTACAAATCAAAACTAGCACATACATTGAAATGAAAGACAACAATTTCTTCAATAGCCCATTTACCCATCGTGTCGTTTAATCTTAATTAAAACTAATAAATAAATCGTACATTACCATAAAAAATATAACGTGTTGGCTATTTAAATTGTAAAAAATAATAAATTAACTAGCTAGCTAGCAAACTTGATAATGGTAATTAATTGCTAGCTTAGATTACAGGATTAAAATGACACGGAAACTACTGTGAGAAAAAATACTTAATGTTTATTAATTGAATTCATTAAGCAATTGCCATTAGTACTTACACGCATGAATTCCCTTGCTTTGTTACATTACGTATTTATTATAAATCTTATATTATTTAATATATATAATTGTTACTGTACAATAAAGATAATTATTTACAAGATAATATTTCGGGTCCTATCTGGACCCGGCATCAGTCATACTCAACTGAGTCATACTCAACTGATGCCGGGTCCAGAACGGACCCGAAATATATCTTGTGAATAATTATCTTTATTGTACAGTAACAATTTTAAATATTAAATAATAAAAGAAAGAAGCTGTCAGCAGTTATTATATTTTATAAATCTTATCACATTTATTGAATGAAATCAATACGTAATAAGAAAATGAGACAAAAAATATAACTAGAATTTCATTTAGCAATAGCATCGCAGTTCTATAAAATTTGTTTTAGCATTGTAATTGTCTAAATTGCGATAAATTGTTTTCCAGATGTTCCTCGAATCCTCGATAGTAAACGCCAATCACACTCAAGTTTTGAGAGATAGTGACAAATGGCACAATTGAACTGTTTAACACGTCATCTGTGATTGCTGTGAGCTTGAGTGATTGGGCATAAAATTCCCGATCGATAAAACACCAATAAGCTTATATGACTTGAGAATTAGTTTTAATCAAATTTAATCAGTTAATTTCCACCAAAAATAAATACAAATATTTATTGCGCCGACGAATAAACAAATTCAAGAGATAGTAATCCAATAGTAGATAAATCGATGAAATTGGGTGAACTTTATTTTATATTTCACTGGTTTTATTCAAAAAATATTACACTTTAATCTCGACCGGTTTCGGTTAATGCACCATTCTCGAAACGAAAATATAAATATTGGTCCAAGTGGCACCAAGTGCCGACAATCGCAAGCATAAATAAAACCTTAATATCGTTCAATTTTAAAATTATCAAAAGATACGTATTTACTATTTCCTAATGGATTTTATCTACATTTACTTTTTATGCAAGATCTCAGAGGCTTAAGAGCTACCGCTAAATTCATACTAGAAACAAATGTTTATTTTTTGTGCTTATGAAAAAAATATTGCTTTAATTCACATTTTTTACACTCCAAGCCTCACCCCTACTCGAAAACTGATATTTCATCATTGAATCATTTGGTCTTTGCCTGTTTCAGACCACTTACCTTGTCTCCGGTATATATTTGCTTTAGATGTATAATAGAGACAGAAGCAGGATTGAGTAAAATACAGCTCTTCAAGATGTTACCTTCCTAGAATGGATGTTACATGTTAATAAAGTTAATACTTCCGATTGTCGGCACTTGGTGAAACATCATCATGGTTGAAGAAAACACTTGTACTGTTTCACAAAATTACTGTATTTATATTTCCGACTAGTTTCGCCATAACGGCATTTTCCAGTATTTAATAAATGTACGAGTATATCACAAAAGCTGTTCATGTATGTTCAGCTTAATGTTGTTCATGTATGTTCAGCTTTTGTGATATACTCATCACTTTATTAAATGCTGGAAAATGCCGTTATGGCGAAACTAGTCGGAAATATAAATACAGTAATTTTGTGAAACAGTACAAGTGTTTTCTTCAACCACATAGTAACTGAATTCAGATACGTCAAGACTCTTGAAAACTATGTTCCCACGGAAGACCGATGACTCGATGATAGCTATATAGATACCCCAACTATTCATATAAAAACAAACAGTAAAGCCGTTGCTGTGTATCCGTGATAGTTTCAGGATGACCTTCAACCTATATCGGTTGCCAACGCAACTGTTCTTTCGCATTCAGCGGAATTGCCAACTCCTTTTCAGAATATGCTGGATAGATCTTGGACTAACGCTTTTAATGGAATAAACAATAGAACGCATTACATTTTTTTACAAAAAGTACATCCGAATTTTGAAGTAACTGCATAGGACTACATTCTGACCTTATTTTATTATTAAAAATAGCACGAGGCATTATAGACTGCCCCGAACTGTTGAGTAAGCTCAATTTTCTAGTTCCAAATCGAAACTTAAGGCATTGTAACACTTTCTTTTTGCCTAATGTAAGAACTAACTGTAAACAAAACTCTTATATTTGGCGATCCTGTGAAGCCTTTAATCGTATATTCCATGGTGGTATCACTTCGGTGAGACGTCTTCTTACTAACACTTTCTTCGAGTAAGATATATTTTTTTGTGTAATTACCCTCCTCTTAACATAGTTATAATATCTTGGTTTGATTAAGTATTATTAGTCTAACATTATCATCGGAAACTTTAAGTGACTAGCTAGTGTTAATTTAAATTTTTCTATTGTTATTAAAATAGTCGCTAGTTTTCCATAATAAGTAATAAATAAATAAATAAAAACAATAAAAAATAGGTACCTCGCAGTAGCCTACGGGAAACAGGCAGGAAGAAAAGTCTCCATCCATCCATCAGCCTGTTTCTTCCACTGCTGGACATAGGCCTTTCCAGGATTTCACCAATCTTGGCGGTCCTCCTGGAAGAAATGCCCATACTCACACACGCTGGGCAGGCAGGTTGGTGAGCGTGGTGCCTAAACCCTAGCACCAGTGACGCCGCTGCCCGTCACCAGTCTGTTTTAAGGCCTGGCAATTAGGGATGGATATACCGCCATCCATCGGTCCCAGGCAATCAATGGTGGGCCGCCTGGTTTTGCCTGAGAGCTGTTCTCTTACTCTCCCCCGAATAACTTCGGGAGGATTTGCGAGTAAGATGGTGGTACCTCCACAGTCGAGCTCGGCATCAGCTCTACCACCTAAAGTCTCCTCGTCCAGTAATAGTTGATATTTTTTGGTCTCTTGATAAGAACTCTATCGTGCCAACGTGGATAGAGTCTTCATTAATTTCGCGTTGAAGATCTATTAATGGGTACCTATACGGAACGGTAAAGTGCAGTGTCCGATTTTAGGTCGCCTCTTACATAACAATTGAATACACGTCGATTCGATGTGTGCGTGCACGCAGAAACTGTGACAATGTTCTGTAAACAAAGTTGAAGGTGTTTCACGAGAAACTTGTCGATGTGTGCGTGTTGCTGCGACTGAAATGCAGTTGGGAAATACGTGAAGTTGTACACAATGAGTGAATTGCCCTTTGGAATACAATTCTTTTGATGATTTGTGCTTTAGGTCAAGTTTTAAAATTACTACTCTTAGTTTTACGGTTTTTCTTTGACTCGTATTGCACGGTAATATGGCATAATATTGGCCTCAGCTTTCCGAGGCATAGAAGACCGCTCGGTTATAGACATAATAACAAACGCATACTTGTGCATAGAGTACACATAAATAAATAATGTTTGTCTTCCATAGGGGTGGTAGGCAGAGAAAACAGATTTATTTGGCTATATAAAATAACTAGCCTTCGTCCGCGGCTCTGCTTTTATTAAATCTTTGCCCAGTTTTCGGCTTGTGCGTTATTTTATAAATACCCCTTATAGCTTACGTGTTGAACAAGGTCACTCCGATGATAGTAAAAAAACCGCATCAATATCCGTTGATTAGTTCTCGAGTTAATAGAGTTTATTCGATCTTTGCCCCGTTTTCGTCTTAAGCGTTACTTTATGAACACCCTTATAGACTAGGGTCACTACGATGATAATAAAAAAATAACGCATCCAAATCCGTTGAGTGAACGGAACATACATACAGACAGACAGAGTGGATACAAATGTACTGGATTTTAACCCACAACCTCGGGATTAGTAGTCGATTCCTCAAACTACTAGACCCTAGAGGCGGTCTCATCTAACTGAACAAATAGGTATCTATTGTAAAGACGGTACTTCTAAAAACTGGTTCACATTTGGATTGTGTGCAAATCATCTATACCAGTGGTTCCCAAACTTACTCGAATCGCGACTCACTTAAAACTAAAGATGAGATTCAGGACCCCCGATTTCACAATTATTTCTTAACTTTAAAATGCAGTGCTATGATTGGCTGATTCTTCGCTTTTGTATCCGCTTAGCGAGATTTTCTATTCAGAAAATGGCCCAACCACTTAGTTATAAGAAATTTTAATTTTAATTTGAATTAACATATCCATCCATCCATCAGCCTGTTTCGTCCACTGCTGGACATAGGCCTTTCCAAGATTACGACACTCTTGGCGGTCCTCCTGGAAGAAATGCCCATACTCACACACGCTGGGCAGGCGGGTTGGTGAGCGCGGTGCCAAAACCCTCGCACCAGTGACGCCGCTGCCCGTCACCAGTCTTGTTCTTTTATAAGGCCCGGCAATTGGGGATGGATATACCGCCATTAAACGGTCCCAGGCGATGGTAGGCCACCTGGTTTTGCCTGAGAGCTGTTCTCTTACTCTCCCCCGAATAACTTCGGGAGGATTTCCGAGTAAGATGGTGGTACCTCCACAGTCGAGCCCGGCACCAGCTCTACCACCTCCAAATTAACATATATATTTAGTAAAGTTGGTAGCGCGCTTGTCGTGAAAGCAAGTAGTCGTAGATTCGAATCTTTTAAAATATTTGTTTCCTTAAAATTGGTTTCTTTGATCTTTTCTAGTATGTTATGCACAGAGGCTTAATACGTGGCACAAAAAGAGTATCTTTTAAAAGAGTCTTCATCTGTCAAACTTGATATTTTCGTGCGTAAAAAATCAAGTTTGACAGGTGAAGACTCTTTCAAAAGACACTCTTTTTGTACCTCGTTTTAGCCCACCGTAATAATATTTAAAAGAGACATTGATTGTAAGACACTTCCGCACGATCGAAGCAACGGGCAAAAGCTGGGAGTGTATTTTTGAATCATTCGAATTTCAATTCGCATATGAATCCGCATGATTCGCATACGAAAACTTAAAATTAGTATTGTATTCGTATGCGAATCATGCGGATTCGTATGCGAATTGAAATTCGACTGATTTAAAAATACACTCCCTGGTCTTAGAATATTAGCTCTAGCACGCGTAGATATATCACCGGTCCTGCTGTCGCTACTCCAGTTCCCGTTAACATTGAATGATGCGCGGCCATATTTCAAGTTTCAGAGGGGACTTATATTGATAGATCCGCAAATATAGTGGGTCATTGACAGAGATATCGGAGGTGCAGTTTATTTTGACCCCTCTTACTGAATTGGGGCTGCGACGACGTTTACCTATACTGTTGTTTTATATGTTGCCGATCTATTTGGACGATATCTTAAAAATAAATAAATAAATATACCCGCGTTTCATCATTTTATGAACACCCATTTTAGCTTGTTTCTTTAAGGTGGCAATTAAAAAAACGGCATCAAAATACGTTCAGTGGTTCTCGAGTTAAAAGCGTTTATTCATTCTTCGCCCGTTTTCGGCTTGACTGTTACTTTATGAACGCCCATTAGAGCATATGTTTGGCCCTGGCTGAAAATCAGCGTCGTAAGTTCATAGAGCTTGCGGCATACACTGAGCCAGGGATCTTTTTTTTGCTAAAATCGTTATATTTATGTTTCATTATTTTCATTACTTTTCCGTTTTCTTTGTTTTTATTTTTGTTTTTTGTATACTTAATGTTTTTTGTTTTCTCTTTTTGTATTTTGTTTTTGTATGTGTTTGTGTAGCGACAAATAAAGATTTTCTTTCTTTCTTTCTTTATGTGTTATCCACCACCAGGAGGTGAGGGTCACCACGATGATAATAAAAAACCGCATTCAAATCCGTTAAGTGGTTCTCGAGTTAAAACGGAACATACATACAGAAAAACAGACAGACAAAAATTCTAAAACTTGTGGTTTTGGCCTTAGTACAATACTAACAATAAACAATATGAAGATACGACTTCTTACTACTTTGATATAATGTTATATTTGCATAGATTTAGAATTTTGGGCGTGTAGAGAGGATGAATGAAAGTAGAGTGACGGAAGAAATGTATGCTGCACAAGTGGAAGGTAAAGCTCGACCGGGCCGCCCTAGAAGGACGTATGCCGACCAAATAGACGACATACTGAACAAGGCAAAGTAAAAAGTACCCGGAATAGAAGAGCTTGTATGACTAGATTGATGGATATAGAAGAAGCAAAAAGGTATGTCAGGATCGTAGCAGATGGAAATCTGTAGTCTCTGCCTACCCTTCTCGGAGACAGGCGTGAGTATCATATGTATGTAGACATTTAGCAGTACAGCGATAGGGCTTACCACATCACGTTTGGGACATAATAATCGTTGGTGAAACGCGGATGTACCAGGTGTGGATGTGACTTGCATTTCACAAGTTTCTTTCCAAGTTTCTGAGACCCCCCCGGGGACTCATCGCGATGATAGGTTATTTAATTGGTGTTAGTACACAAATATAAATAAAAGCTCATTTCAAACCTATAAGTAAACATTATATTACATATGAAAACACACAAAAACAAACAAATAGGAGAAGTTTTCAAGTTATTATAAAAAGAGGACGCAGAAGCAGAATTTCTAGGGGTTTTCGGTAATTCATTCCAGAGCCGAACATTGAAGACACGATCAAATGCAAATGTATATTGTAAATATTATTTTAATATGGTTTATGTAACGGTCGTAATCGAAATACTAACGCGGGAACTGGCACACATCCACTTCTGAACTCTGCTGCACCTTAATAGAGCAAACACAAACGTCCACATCACTAGCCAAAAAGGCAATTCGCATACGATATTGGTAACATTTGTCGCGCCTGTCGACGGACAGTCGCGATTTTATTACATTTCAATAACATATCGACGAACGTGTCCGCGCATCTAATAAAGTAGTAAAAATGTTGTGTACTGTATACTTTCGAATACTTATTTGAATATTTTCGCGAAATTTTAAATGAAATAGGTTATTATATTAGTATTCTACTGAGGGCAAAACTACAATTTTTAGATTTTTTCTGTCTGTCTCTCTGTCTGTCTGTGTATCAGTGGCGTGTATAGAACTTTTTGCTGGAAAAGCAATGAAAGGGTTAAGTTTGACGAAAAAATAACATGAAAAAAATTTAAAAACAATTAAAAAATATATATATTGTATGGAATTATGTACTCTAGGGTAGGCAGTGCCTATCCTAGCGTCATACAAATAATGATTTTTAAAAGTGACGTTTAAATTTTTTCATTTTTTACTGTCAATTTTGACCTTCTCATTGCATTTCCAGCAAAAAATTCTATACCAGCAACTGGGGTGTATGTATGTTCCGTTTTAACTCGAGGACCACTCAACGGATTTTAATGCGGTTTTTTATACGGGGCTTCCATCGTACTTGCTCTTTCGCACGTTGACGTTGTACACGTGACAGTGCAAGTAGGTCATATATTCGCTGTATCTGCGGCGCATGCTAGGGTAACAGGAAGCAACTCTGTGTAACATCCCATAACTTTGTATTGCTGCAATAAGAATATTTAGAACAGAACTGAAAACGTTAATTGTAAAGGGAACAAAACCTTGAAATTCCATGTATAGTGTGGTACCTATCTGGTTTGTGAAATATGTAAATTTTGAACTTTAGCCTTATAATAAAGCGAAATGTTTGTCTGTGTGACGACAGCTCTAGTTCAATCACGTATATTATGGTCCTTAAAACATGAATTTTACACACGATTTTATATGATGGAAAGAAGAACATTTCAATAAAACCGGAATTTACTTCAAAGCCTATAATATACTCACTATATGACATTACTTATAAGTAAAACACTAGCTATGTATGTGACTTATACTTACCACCAGGTGGTAGAGCTGATGCCGGGCTCGACTGTGGAGGTACCACTATCTTACTCGCAAATCCTCCCGAAGTTATTCGGGGGAGAGTAAGAGAACAGCTCTCAGGCAAAACCAGGCGGCCCACCATTGCCTGGACCGATGGATGGCGGTATATCCATCCCTAATTGCCAGGCCTTAAAACAGACTAGTGACGGGCAGCGGCGTCACTGGTGCAAGGGATTCCCGCCTGCTCAACGTGTGTGAGTATGGACATTTCTACCAGGAGGACCGCCAAGAGTGGCGAAATCTTGAAAAGGCCTATGTCCAGCAATGGACGAAACAAACTGATGGATGGATGTAACTAAAGTTCGTTTTCTTTTATTTGCTATAAACATTGATACAATAATATATAGGTGAAATTAAATCTATCGACCAAATTCATACCGGAGATTCGGTTAGTGATCAAGAACTAGGTTCAGTAATCCGTTTGGCCAATTTCGAAATATTTTTTTTTTTTGCTCCCTTTCTGGTTGGACTAGTTTAAGTACAATTCATAGAGCAGGCATAATGGGGCAAAAAAAAAATTTTCGCTGGAGGGTCATTAAACCTTGTTCCTGATGACTAACCGAGTCTCTAGTATGAATTTGGTCGTTTGATTTAATTTCACCTAGTATATCGCACGTGCCTGCGCATACAACTATATGGGTGTAATTAAAATAACCGTTGGTACATTTTAATTATACAACTTTTATCTTGAAGAATTCAATATTACTGAATTTTCAGTTTAGGACTAAAGTTATTTACTTAAAGTTTTTTTTAAGAAACCTTTGTAAAGTTGCTCAAAATCTTATTCATATTTCGTCATATTGTTAAGTATAGAGACAAAAATATAAATTTATTATTTTATTTTTACTCTACAAAAGGAATGTTTTTATTGTAACACTCGTTTTTTCTCAAAGTATATGTAACTATCTTCTGCCCACGGCTTTGCTCGCGTTAAGAAGTATTTTAATATTAAAATAGTGTCGACAGTTTTTGGATTGATAGTTATTTTATTAACACCTCTTATAGCCTATATGTTGACCAGGGTTACTGAGATGATGATTAAGGAAACCGCATCCAAATCCGTTGAGTGGTTCACGAGACAGAAAGACAGGTAGACAATAAAAATAATAAAAAAATAAAAAAAATAAAAAACACGACTGCCGGAATAGATATTCCATTCGGATTATTATTATTATTATTTTTTAATAACCTATTCCACTCAGGATGGTTGATATAAGGATTCTAACGATACCACAAACTTCGAAATCGGTTCAGGCATTAAGGCGTAGTTGGTCGATCACACAACGAAAGAGATAAGCATATCTGAAACAGTGCGCGTCTGAGCAGAGTGGTAAATCAAGAAGAGAGTGGATAATGCTGCTTTTCAATGAATAAAAATTAATACAAATTCACAAAAGAGCGTTTTAAAAAAAATCGCTGTACTACCGTTTAGATAATGGGTTCATATGTTTTAAACAGTAATCATTGTTATTTTTACTTCATTGGTTTCGATATACTGCTTGTTTGAAATGAAAACAAAGCCTTCACTTTGCAATTTTTTTCGATCGAGCCAATTTTTCTCAATCGCGTTTTGGGCTGTTACATCGCCTTTGAAAAGGCTTTGTTTATAACATGTATTTATTCCAAAACCATATCTATTGTAGTTTGAGAGTACTACTTGTTCAATAACTCCGTTTTTACTACCCACGTCGTCTTAAGAAAAATACCCACACGAACAACCCTGAAAACTATACACTCCTTTTTTGGCGTCAGTCGTGTAAAAATTAAAAAATAAATAGTTTTGGCCTTATTACACAATACTAATAAATAACGTATTATATTAAAAACTTCGCAAAAATATTCAACACGACTTTTTACTACTTTATTATTAGTTTAAAGGTAGATGAAGAGCGTATAGTGCCACCAATTTAACTGTTCAGTAAAATCATTCGCCGTCTCTTTCTAATTATACTCTTTTCTACCGCACTAGAAAGAGATGGGTGGATAATCCAACTGAACAGATAAGTTGGTGGCACTGTACGAGTAAGTGTGACGTGAAAACTGTCATGGTTGTGTGTAGGTTTATTCAGTCTCGTTAATTTATAATCTAATATATAAAATTTCTCAATTTGGCAATAAAACATGCCTTAAGTTAAGATTAATTAAAAAGACAATATGTTATTAAATAATTATTACCAATATCAGAAGCCTCAACAAAGATAGACATTAAAAAGATTATTGAGTTTCCTAAAGCCTTTTCACTGTACCTTAAATTTTACTGTCGTATGAATTTTAACGATTGCCCTTTGTGTAACTTTTAACTACCCTATTATTACAGCAATATACAAGTAAAATCGAAATAATCTGAAATTCAACGACGTTGTACACATTTCATAAATGTAATAATAACCTGAGGGTTCCGTACCATTTAAATAAGTTGATAAACTTAAATGATTTAAATAAAAATTACTAACCTATCAATACCTAGATAATGTATTAAAAAAAATTGCAAAATAAGGTGGTCGAGTATTAAAAAATACTTACAGGTATAAATATAAGTATAATGAATGAACCTTGATATATTTGCTTAGCCGAATAGCCATATGACAATCAATTTGAATACCATTTTGTCATGAAATAGTCGTGACACCGTGCCGGATCTCCAAAATAATTGAGGATTATGGCGTGAAGGTTTCATCATCACCTGTTAACTCCATATTTCTAACTAATTTAGTTTTCGAGATAGACCCCGTAACAAAAATGGTTAAAATGGTCTAAAACTGGCAACTTTGACAACTGGCTCCCATTTCTTTATTTTTAGAGATTAAAAAATACACACATATATTTCTACTCTATTTAATGAGTTCTAGACACCCCAGTTACAGACATCACACACAGGGAAAGACAAATTTCGTCTTCTTTTTCATGTATAGGATCCCCTAATAACTAAATTTTTTATTCAATATTCGGGGTTGGGTCAAAACTCATTCCGTCTGAAAGCTAGAGACCCGTGACATAACCGGACGGACAGACGAACAGACAGCACAGCGACTTGAAAAGGGTTTCGTGTTGCCCTTGGGGTACGGAACCCTAAAAATTACAAATCGAATCAGTGTATGTAAGTATGTAATAACGTGGCAATAAAAAATGATTAACTGCAATGATAAGCCACTTACTTAATTTTTTTTGCAGAATTTTTGTGGTTTATATCAACGCCGAATTCTGGTGCTGCCCTCGGGGCCATCGTAATGTTTTAAGTATACCATTTTACACACGACAGACAGACGACAGGAATTTCCTTGATATGTCAGGAATTTTGAAAAATCAGGAAATAATAGGGTTTGTCACGATTTTTTAAAAGAGAAATGATTAATTATGGTTCGTTATTTGTCAATAAATAATTGTTTACAATTATTATATTTACTGAGTTACATTGTGTATTTAACATAATATATAGCTTAAAGGTTTCGTAAAAGTTTTACGAAACCTTTAGGAAATTTATTATCAGGGATTTTGTCAAGAACTCACGTTACTAGATCTCAAAATTAAAAATATATAGGTGCTGTAAGAGCTCATAAGTTTTTTGTTATTTTAGGATATATATCGGTGAAATAAAATATATTATAAACAATAAAATATGCTCAAGATATATTTCGGGCCCTAGCTGGGCCCGGCATCAGTTCAGTATAAAAATATTGACAATGACAATTAAAAATAAAATATATATACTAGATCTCGTAACCCTAGTTGCACACGCATACTTAAAACTACTATTTATTTTTGAATATCTTAGAGTAGTATATAAGGGTTCATCTTAGAGTCAATAAACTTTTAGAGTCAAAAGCTTTACCACATGGATAGTATCCATCCATCCATCAGCCTGGTACGTTCACTGCTGGCCATAAACCTTTCCGAGATTTCGCTACTCTTGGCAGTCTTCTTGGAAGAAATGCCCATACTCACACACGCTGGGCAGTGGGCAGGCGGTTGGAGAGACGACAGTCTGTTTTATATTGAATTGAATTTGTTTATTGTTCTAGAAAAACACTTAAAATTATTACAATTTTGCCAAACCACTATCGCGGTTTGTCGGCAAGCTCTTAATTTAACTTAATTAATATCCACACTATACAAAACACTTTTTAGTAAACAAATGGTACAATATTTATTTAACAATAATAATATTTTTTCTTGATTTAAGTCTTACATAAAAGAAGGCGCTTGAGTTTGGTCTTAAAGACAGATTTTTTAACATTAGTAACACAGAAGTCTGTTGGGAAGCTTTTATAAATTCTAGGTAACATACTGATACCCATACGGGATCCGTAGTTGTTACAATGTTTAGGTATTAGGTATTTGGTTTCGTTTCTTTTGGTACTACGGGTAGGATAGCTACAATTTGATATTTTTAAGAAATTTGGTTTTCCAAACATTTCTATGGCATTCTCATATTTTACTCTCGTATAACGTCCAGCAATTGGGTAGGATATATCGTCACGCGGGTGTGCCTGTTTGAGAGCTGTTCTCTTACTCTCTCCGAATAACTTTGGGGGGATTTGCGAGTAAGATGGTGGTACCTCCACAGTCGAGCTCGGCAGCAACTAGATAGTGTAATGAATAATAAATAGTAGTTAGTTGAACTGAAATACAACCACTGATTACTGCAAATACGCCCGGTACGGAACCCTTTATGCGCGAGTCCGACTCGCACTTGGACAAGTTTATTGTCTTGCGCAATACAGAAAGAAAGAGATCATACATAACGGTAAGGTTAAGGAGACTTTCGTTTATACTAGGTGAAATTAAATCAACCGACCAAATTCATACTGGAGGCTCGGTTAGTCATCGGGAACAAGGTTTAATGACCCTCCAGGTCAAATTCGAAAATTTTGTTTTTGCCCCATAGTGCTTGCGCTAGAAATTGTACTTGAACTAGTCCAACCAGTAAAGGAGCAAAATAAAATATTTTTCGAAATTGGCCAAAAGGATTACTGAACCTAGTTCCTGATCACTAACCGAGTCTCCAGTATGAATTTGGTCGGTTGATTTAATTTCACCCTGTATAGTCAAATTCATACTATAAGATATATTTCGGTTCCGATCTGGGCCCGGCATCAGTATTTATACTCAACTGATGCCGTGTCCAGATCGGAACCGAAATATATCTTGTGAATAATTATTTATGTACATATTATTCTTATTGTACAGTGATAATTATACATATATATTAAATAATAAAAGAAAGAAGCTGTCAGTAGTTATTATATTTTATATCAAATTCATACTGAAGACTCGCTAAGTAGTCAGGACCGAGGTTCAATAGGTAAAGTTGTCTCTATATTTGTTCAAGAACAACCTCGACTCAATTAGTATAGAAAGTCAAAATTTCATTTTGCGTATTTAACAGAAAGGGTCATTGAACCTTGGTCCTGATCACTTACCGAGTCTCCAGTATGAATTTGGCTATTAAAGGAAATTCAACTTGCATAAAAGCACCGATTTTTCCGGAAAATTTGTTATTTTTAATAGGTATTTTATAAATTGCTTTAATATATGTAATTATAATTAATCTCATCGACACGTGTAACCGCGAAGAAGAAGACCGCTACCGGACGGTTAGCGAAATATTGCAAATCAACAAGATTCCAAATTATTTTGTGGCAATCAATATCCTATCAAATACTTCTATAATATTACGTCAAAAATCTACAGGCAGTTATAGACAAAATACGTCTAAGAGAAGCACGTAGCAACAATATAATTTTAAGTTCTCACGTAATACAAAACGAAATATAAATTGCAGTTACCATAGATCGAATTAGACTAGCTTAAAGCGAATGAGTCATATATTTTTTTCTAGGTACGTTTCAAAGCCTAAAGTCATTCTACTCAGTCTTAACTACCTAGATGTTTTTTACCGTACTACGAATATTTGTGCCGTAAAAAATTTGTTCGATTCTTACGATACGCTCATTCAAGTTTTTTACACTTTAATTTGAGTTTCGTGCTTAGATTTCCTTTTCAGGTGTTTGTTTTAATTTGTAGAACGAAAAATCCGGTTTTATTTTACTGTATACTGCTATAACTAGCTTTTGCCCGCGGCTTCGCCCGCATTTATTCAATCTTTGACCCGTTTTCAGCTTGGGCGTTATTTATGAACACCTCTTAGCGCTTGTTGACCAGGGTCCGTAAGATGATGATAAAAAAACATCATGATTTCGAGTTAAAACGAAACATACAGAAAGATTTCAAAAAAATTAAAATTTCGCTCCAGTACAATACAATACAAAATTTTGAAAAATACGACTTTTTTACTAATTTATTATTATTAGTATATACAGATATGTGTATGAGCTATATTAAGTGACAATAAAGTGGAATGATTTTTACAAAATTTTGTCAGTTTGTAACGATTTGTTCAGTTATTATGGCTGATGCCGGGCTCGACTGTGGAGGTAGCACCATCTTACTCGCAAATCCTCCCGAAGTTATTCGGGGGAGAGTAAGAGAACAGCTCTCAGGCAAAACCAGGCGGCCCACCACTGCCTGGGACAGATGGATGGCGGTATATCCATCCCCAATTGCCGGGCCTTATATAAAACAGACTGGTGACGGGCAGCGGCGTCACTGGTGCAAGGGATTCGGCACCGCGCTCACCAACCCGCCTGCCCACCGTGTGTGAGTATGGGCATTTCTCCCAGGAGGACCACCAAAAGTGGTGAAATCCTGGAAAGGCTTATGTCCAGCAGTGGACGAAACAGACTGATGGATGGATTATGGCAACAGAGTTATAACAACTTAACACGTTTAACTTTCACGTTTATGACGTTAATAATAGGATTTCCAGGTAAGGAAGATTGTGCAACTAGTGAATAACATCAATCTAACATTTTAAAACATTGACGTCACAAAAATAAAACGAGCAAACATCCTTGAGAAACATTTTTAAATTACGCACAGCTTAAGTACACATTTTATTGCTCCCAAACACAAACAAGTTTGGGTGCAAATTTTTCTACGTTTTCAATATATTGACAGCTATAATTGGTTCATATTGAGTGGAAAGTCAATGACACAGCTCAGACCAATGATTAGCATCTGATTTGAATTCTTAATACAACTGCTGATGCTAGTAGAATTTACGTTTTGAACTTGCGACATACTCATAGCTCGACCGTACATGTTATCTTCACGTGTCGTCGTGGTACGAGTAGTATGCACTGTTCAGCCCCTTGGTATCTTGTCGTGAATATAAAGGTTTCGATAAAAGGTACAGTACAGACCGTTAGTTTGGTATTCCTGTAGTAACTCTAAACTAACTCATATTGTTTATACGAACACAGAATCAGCCCTTAGTTAGTCGAACGTAATTAACCCTTAAAATTATCATTACAGTTAATCCGATAGATCATAGTCTAGATCGTGGTTCAGATCCATCTCACAGATTAAACAACCAAAAAAAAAGGAAATACATATTTATATATATAAGGTGACTTTAATTTATTTAGCCAAATTGTTACTGAAGACTCGGTGAGTGCTCAGTAACAAGATTCAATTACCCTTTTTGTGAGATTTATTCTTTTCGTGTTCCTTACAAACGCAAGCCCAGCCCCGAGTCAATTACGATGAGACGTCAAGATTTTATTTTGCGAAATTAGCAAAAACTGTTATCGATCAGTATCCGTGATACTGATCACTTACCATGCCTCCAATATGAGTTTGGCTGTATAAATTAAAGTCACCTTATATTATGTACAAGTGACTTTCGTTTATATAACCAAATTCATATTGCCGACTCTGAAAGTGGTCAGAACCAAGGTTTAATTACTCTTTTTGTTAAATACGCAAAATGAATTTTAGACTTCCAAGATTGTTCTTGAACAAGTATAGAGGCATAAAAAATATTTACTTATCGTATTTTTCAAACAGGGTCATTGAACCTTGGAACCACTTACCGGGTCTCCAGTGTGAATTTGGCTATATAAACGAAAGTCACTTTGTACTAGGTGAAATTAAATCAACCGACCAAATTCATACTGGAGACTCGGTTAGTCATCAGGAACAAGGTTTAATGACCCTTCAGGTAAAATTCGATTTTTTTTTACCCCTTACTTCCTGCTCTAGAAATTGTACTTAAACTAGTCCAACCAGTAAGGGAGCAAAAAAAAATATTTTTCTAAATTGGCCACAAGTATTACTGAACCTAGTTCTAGAACACTGACCGAATCTCCAGTATAAATTTGGTTGGTTTATTTAATTTCACCCTATATATCTGCTACTTAAGAGCATCGCTCTTTTCGGTGGTGTAACCGCCATGCTAATGATTTGGCCCCTTGATACTTTTTCCTTCACTCGAGTGCGTCCTCCCTCCCTCCTCCCTCTTTCTCTTTTCCGCTCAACCTATCCTTCTTTGACATTTGTCAAGAGACTGTCATGTCCAATCAAGTGTCCTATCATATTCCTTCTTCTGTTTTCAATGGTTTTTAACAAACATCTTTCTTCCTCTACAATTCTCAGTACTGCCTCTTTGGTCTTCTTCCCCCTCCAGCACCACATTTCATAGGCATCTCTGTCTCTTTGCGTTGCGTTTCACTACCATACAATGCAATGCTCCACATTATTAGGAGCCTTTTCTTACTTTGCACCTACTGTCATCACATCGACATACGGTAATTGCAGGAACGAAAAAAACGTCCCTACGTCAACTCCGCAAAATTAGCTCTAAATGAGTATTTCGACGTCGGAACCCGTTTCTGTGGAACGTGATCTCGGTTCCGGTTTCTTTTTCCGCGTAATTGACAAGTGACCCCTAAAATTCCGCTTCTCAATGCCAGTGCGAGTTTATTGACGTTTTTGATGGCCTAACTTAAACAGATTTGAACGCGTCCAAACTAAAACTACTGAACTAATTGTATTGAGGCTATTTATATTTAAGAGGTTAGTACTCAAAAATACATATAATTATTGATATTATCAATTATAAATTGAACGTTGATCAAGCATAGAGGGTTAATTCTAATTTAAAAAAAAACCGGTCAAGTGCGCGTCAGACTCGCACACGGTATAATCCGACAGTTCGGCAATTCGGCAGGAAGAAAGTACTCGAAATAAAACTCGTGGATGAAAAATTTAATTTTGTTATTTTATTTTCGTGAATTTCTCAATCGCTATGTTTTTCCTGTAATCTTTACGTAATCCCATTACCATTTTTTTATTTTTTTTCGGTCCACCAGTTTCGGAAATAAGGAAAACATGCATTTTTTGTGTTTTTTCAAAGATATCAGTGACAGTAAATAGCAAAAGTATATATATTTTTTTATAATCAGCTATTTAATATCTGAAATTTGATACCCATATTGTATTTTTAAGATATTTATTTTCATTTTTCTCTCTTTTGCATTGGGAGTATTTTAAACAATTCTTTCTTTTTTTTACACCATATTGTGTATGCAAGTGAATGCTATTTTTCTGGCAAATTTCAAGTCTTTATCTTTAGCGGTGCTAAAGTTATGAGGCTGTGACATACGGACGGACGGACAACGGAATCTCACCATAAAGGTTCCTTTTACCTTTCAGGTACTACGGAACCCTAAAAAACAAATTGTCAGGTGACACTAAAGAATTCGCAGGCAATAGCTATTACCTATTTAAAAAAATGTAATTGTGACTGATGCCGAACCCAGGAAAGGGCCCGAAAGACCCGTATATTTCACTCAATTTTTATTTTATTTCATTCATCAATATCTATATAAACTTTATAATAAAGACAAGCAAGCAGCTACCTATATAGATCGTTGCAAACGTTTATTTAAAAAAAAAGTGGAAATTCAAATGAATTCCTTAAAATAAGTAGAGCTGACAAGTAGAGCCACAATCGCATCAGATCTTGCCCTCGCTTCGGACCCTTGTAAGGTATGAATGAGGTAAAAAAAAACTATTCATCAAAAACCTTAGGCCAGAAATTCCATGGGGTTACCAACTTCCGCCTGCCAGTATCATAATCAGTTATAACACAAATAGATAAAAGATAACGTTGCGTATCGTACACCACATTGTGTGCTTTTGACAAGTTGGCTGTTTAGATTAAAATCAGTGCACGATAATTTTTCGGGCTCGTTTAAGGTGGTAACGGAGGATCTCGGTGCAAAATGCACATCATAATATTGTTTTCCTTACAATAATAAGTAATATGCTATAATATAATAAAAAATATGCAATAAATGCGTTTTATAGCAATTCGCGCAAACTGCTTATTAATAATTCAAATGATTCAATTTCATGCGTTACATTTTAGCTGCATTACATTACAACTGTAAACAAGCTTTTAAGTCTGTTAATGTAATGCAAACAAAATGTAACACATTAAAGTACGTAATTATTTTGTGAAGACTTTATTATTGATAAACTATTTCCGCGAGTTGCTTTAAAACACATTCATTGCAAAAGTAAAGAAAACAATATTATGATGTGCATTTTGTACCGAGGTAGAAAGTGAATCGCGGGTGAGATGGAATCGAAAACTTTAAACAAACAAATGGCCAAGTGTCAGACATTTTTAGAATTACTTTGACCTCTCATATCGATACAGTCACGGCAAGCACCGCAATTATTTTTTTGGGACAGTGTCAATTGTTTGCCCAGTAAATTAATTTACTCATATGATTATATGAGTATTCTTTTCATTCATAAAATATAAGATAATATATAAAAACATTACACCACTTACACAGGAGATTTGTCAAGCCTATAGTCATAGACGTGTACAGGATAGTCCAAACTGGCGGACTCATCAAAGCCAAGCCCTTAGGGCTAGGCAATGGATTATAAAATTTAGACTTCTATATACCTAGTCAAAACTGAATTCTGACAGTTAGTCTCACTTGCATCAATCAATCACTGTTGCTCCACGCGGGAAGACCCGCAGTGGAAATAATTCAGAAAAAAAATGCAAAATGTTGTTTTTTTTACAAATAAAAAAAAATAACCAATTGTTGTATGAAATATCTGTTCGTTTCAGAATTTTACAAATTTATACAGGTATTAATCCCAAATAATCTTGAAACTTGACATAGAAGTTTTTCTTATTAGAGCCGTCTTTGGTTTTTTCTTCACAGAAGATTCTGTGAGCATAAGAGTGTATATTCTTAGCAGAAGTGCTTCTTTTTTACCTTATAGTATTGCTAGATTCTTCAAACTAGCAAGAAAAAAAATGATTT
This sequence comes from Ypsolopha scabrella, assembly GCA_910592155.1. Taxonomy (NCBI): domain Eukaryota; kingdom Metazoa; phylum Arthropoda; class Insecta; order Lepidoptera; family Ypsolophidae; genus Ypsolopha; species Ypsolopha scabrella. Next base: position 19,440,073 of record OU342982.1, read on the forward strand.
TGCGGGAACTATTCTGTTCAACATGTAAAAACAGTGCCTTCAGTGAGGCCAGAGGCCAAGCAATGTTTTAGAATTGTAAGGTAATATTTTTTTGTTTTACTTATAATTATAATATTCTTTAAAGTAAGATACTAAAATGTACCTAATATGAATAATAACATAGAAGTAAAAAAGTCGTGTCTGTTATTATTTTTATTTTATTTTAAGTGAAATGGGTTATTAGTTTTTTAAGTAAAGCCACAACTACCATTTTTAGAAATTTTTTTTGTCTGTCTTAATGTGTGTTTCCTTTTTAACTCGAGAACCACTCAACGGATTTGGATGCGGTTTTTTAAATTATCGTCGTAGTGACCCTGGTAGACATAAGAGCTGTTCATAAACTAACGTCCAAGCCGAAAACGGAGCAGAGATTGAAAAATATAAATATATGAAATGACAACTGACAAATTAAACTGGGAATTTTAATAACTTAATAAATCAATCTTTAATAATAACAATGATAATAAAATAATATTAATGAATTAATAATAATACATAATATCAATAATGATACTAATAAATTTCTTTATTGCGCAAAACCTACATATTAAGTTACCTTGCTCTTCCATATAACAGGTAGGTAGCTATTAATTTGCAACAATTTTAAATATTATTAACCCCAATAACAAGTTAATAATGTGTGAATATCGCGAAAGTTTAAAGTTTAATTTTAAATATTTTTATGTAGTATAATAAGTTGCTTAAAGTAGGATCTTTACTAATAATTAATCTATATAGTAATAAAGTGCCGTCCTCTCTTATATTGCTGTGTCTGGACAAGGTCCATAATGATCTAATAATATTGATGTTTTTCACCTGTGTATGTACATTATGGAATGCAATAAAGTATATAAATATGAAAAAACGCGGTCGGAGAGGCAGGCAAAGGCTATAAAATTAATGTTTAATATTCCTTAAGCAAGACTATTTTTTGGATGGACCTACTCTCCTTGTCTCGTACCAGGGAATCGTTGTATGGAGGCTAGTATGTCACATGTTATTTGCCTTCGAATATTGAGCCTTCAGATTTGATCTTGTAGTAAACAGTATTCGGGCTATAATCCGAACCGCGTTTTAAACCGATGAAGTACCTTGAAGTACTGATTTTTTTTAAAACCGGTATCCCGTGCGTTCCTTTTACTTAGTAGTAGTTTTGAGTCCTGAAATCCAGATTTTGACCTGAATGTTATTTGATATCAAATTTCTCAATTTTTATTTTTTTGTAAATTTCTTCAGGCTCAATATTCGAAGGCAAATAACATGTGACATCCTAGCCTCCATACAACGATTCCCTGGTACGAGACAAGGAGAGTAGGTCCATCCAAAAAATAGTTATATTATAACAGTTATATAACATATATTTGTTATATAATATATATAACATATACTTATAATCCAGCTGAAGTATGATGTCGACAGCCTGCACAGGTATTTAAGGATACCCCATGAACTATGTAACTACACAATGTTAGTGAAGAAAATAAACAAATTTTCATTTTTTTTCAAATCTTGATATTTTTATACAGCAATATGTAAGAAGCTGAATTTGACGTATTATGGGCAATTTTTACCTATACAGTAATACCCCAATTTACGCGACCCCGTATAAAGCGGATTCGCTATAACGCGGTTTTTAAATTTTCGCACTTGGTTGCTCCGCTTTACGCGAGTGCAAGCGATTTATTCTGAATTTGGTGTTTTATTAAAACAGAGTTAACAGACCCCTTTATACGCTAAATTCGCTTTACGCCATTTTCCCTGGAACGCATCATTCGCGTAAAGCGGGGTATTACTGTAGTCCTATTTTAATACTACTACGATTTTAAAACAAATCCGTCTAAAATAAGTTTGTCTAGTAGTTAGGAACCTGTGCCAATATTATTACAATCGCTCCAATGATTTATCGTATCCACGTGTATGTACTTATATTTTTTTAATATTTATATATATATTTGTTTTTTTGCATCACATTTTTTTAACTAACAATAAAAACCTAGGTTCGAATTTGCTACGAAATGTTTTTATTGGATCTTTAATTATTAAATATTTAGTTTTGATTCGGTCACATTTCCAAAAACAAATTAAAAATGATACGTAATTTAAAAGAGTGCTCGTGATATGCAAGCTCGGGTTCGGGCTCCGTCAGTCAGGGATTTATTTTACTCATTCACCAATAATGTTTCGAGTTTTCCAAGCAATAATCATGAAAATAAATGTCTTATGTCGGGTACCTATCTAATCCAATAGGATAGCAAGTTTACACCACAGACATATAATTATTACTAAGTAAGTCTGTGGTTTACACTCACAAAGATCAACTCCAATGTATACAGAGTATGTAAAAATAAAATTCATATGTCAACATCTTAAAAATAAAATTTGTACTGTTTCACTCATATTCACTTTATTTAAACAACCGGTTTCATCTTACGGCATCATCAGGGTATATTAATAATGAAACTAATAAATATGGATATTGGGCATGTGATAGTTTTCATTGCAGATGGTAAATAATAACAACTAATGCGTCGCGAACTTCTTGAAACCTTTCATAATCTTTTTTATTCATGATTAGGTGTCATTTTTATAATACGGAAATTGACATTTTCTTGTTCTTCAAGTAGTTTTCTGCTGATCATATTGTTTTTCACATTTTAACGAATAAAAGGTTACCCAGGTGATATAAACGTAAATTATTAATCTTAGCACATAGAGTTCATAATTTCCATCCATTTCAATATGTTTATGTACAGGTAAAAAGGTCGGCCACTTACCAGTAAGAAGGTCCAGAGGTACCGTCAGCAACGACCGCGCACGATAGCGTTCCGTACATACAAGATATTTTTCAAACCGCGTCAATTTCTCAATAGCGTGTCACTTTCGTATTACGTACGTTTCATATCACACACTTGCGGTTAACTGCACTGGTATTAATCGACAATACGGTATAGAAACGACTCGGGTTATGGTATCGGATACCTAGCTCATTTCTCCGCATTTCCTTGTGAGCTGAAATCCACAAACACATTTATTACTTGACACCATAATCCATTCACTTTAATAATACATAAGTGCCTTAATATCATAGAGTAATAAAAAGGAGCCGAAAATGAAATCAGCGTTTGACTTTTATGCATTAGCGAGACAAAAACGCGGCAACGTCACGCGAAAATAATTCAAATGCGCCCATAAATGTTTGTTTAAATAATGTCGTGTGAACGTGCGAAAAAGACTAAAGACCAGCTTGCGCGACTAAATGGACCTCCGTGACGACAGAAAATTTTGTGAGGCAATTAGCAGATTACTGTCGCCGAGAGAAGGTAAAGGAACTTTTTTTTGGCAGACTTTTTGCCTGAAGCGGTTTCGTAACAGTCGAACGCAGCTAACAAGTCATTGCACTGAAAACGACCCAAATCACACATCACGTTTCACCGCATATGCCTAGCACTAAGAATATTTCCTCCTACTCAAAAGAAAACCGACTTTTCCGCTCGGCCCAACCTTCGCTGCACTGTTATGCAACCCTCAAACCTTGCAATCCAATCTCAGACTTAGCCACGCCAACCAAAACTCACTTTTCTAAAATAAACCACGTCCAACTTGAACTTTGCAACTCGGAAAAGCGGCGGAAAACTATAACCTCAAAAAGTGAAAGTGACAGCAAAACTTTTTTAAAAAAATTTCCCGCTCTTTTATGACTCTATGGTATTTCGGCTACTGCATCTCGGACACATGGTTACCTACGATAAAGTTTCGTGATCGTGTTCAGAGGCGCGTTCGTAATCGGCCCGACGGGGAGCCATCACGCGTCCGGCTCAGCTCAATACTCGCGTGGTACTGTGGCAGCGTTCGGTCGGTATCTGGAGCGAGCTATAAAATACCTCAGACGGTACAGCCAGCAGCTGAAACGAAAAAACAAGTAGTCGAATCTTGGTGCATCCCATTGTCGGATTTTAAGGCGAAGTTTGGGGGCGAAAGGCGACAATTCTTCTTATCTTACAAATCAGGCCACGCAAATCCGCAATAACGTTAGCAAATAACCGTTACCACTGTGTTCGGACTGATGGTAAACAGTATTAAAATATACGTACCCTTTATTTAGTCTATGGTTATGGTTACATTATAAGCAGGGATAGGATAATCGGATCGATATATACCTTAAGTTGGAAAAATCCTTGAAAAAGTTTGTGGGTGTGGAGTCGGCTTCTTGAAATATAATTTATCGTGATAGTAGAAATTACGAAATTGCTTAAAACGTTATGATGATTTACCAATACTTAACAGATGTTACCGTAAATGTATATTATTTAGGAATTGTATACCTACTACATGTCCTAGGAAATTTATAAAATGCCAAGCTGATTTAGGCAGAGATAATTATAGGTAGTTTTCGGTTTTCTGTTTTGACTTTTGCTTTATTCAGCCTAAATCAGCTTGGCATTTTATAAATTTCCCAGTAATTTCATTAAATTCCCCAATTTATTTATTTTTTATTTACATTTCCGGTAAAATATCATTAAACATATTAAATTATCGTAACGTTTCAAGCAGTTCCATAATTCCGGGAAATTAACTATCAGAATAATATTATAAGAAGCCGACTCCACACCTACAAACTTTCTCAGTTTTTCCAACTTTAGGTATATATCGATCCGAATATTCTATTCCTAACTAAAATTATTGCTTTCGTCTTTATATATTCAAGGGTGTCTTACAATAGGTATTTACCGATGCCTCTTGCTTGACATGTTTATTTATAATCCCGTTACCGCAGATTCCTTAGAACTAAAACATTAAAAAACATTTAAAATCGGAACAAACATTTATTTTTAAGTATTATTATTACAAACTGGGAAAGATCAATTGAAACAAATTTTTAGTGAGAAAAGTATTTTGAAAGAATACCTCGGGTCAGGATTCGAAACTGCGACCTCTTTCTAATTAAATGAATTACTTTAAAAATTAATTCTTTAATTACCTACCTAAAAAGAGTCATGCAAAAATGCATAAGTTGTGAAAATTGGGCAATTTGTGCATAGGCTTTCAAACTTAACTTAAGCCACATTTTCCATTGAAGATACTAAACAACTTTGGATCTACGATTTTAAATTGAGCCTATACCAATAATAGAGTACAAGAAATGTCGTGTCTGCACATTGAAACTCGTATATTAGCAATTTTTTTTGTATTTTACCGAGGCCAAAACTAACATTTCTAGAATTTTTGTCTCTCTGTGTCTGTTCCGTTGTAACTCGAGAACCACTCAACGGATTTGGATGCGGTCTTCCTTATTATTGTCATTATGAGCCGGTCAACATACTATATCGATACCACATTCACGCGAGCAAAGCCATGGGCCCAAGCTAGTTATTAATATATAGTAGTATTGGTATGAATATAAATAAATATAAATATACTTCTGGACACATCTATTGGCCCACCTTGCATTTTCAGTTTCGTTTGGTCCTAGCTAAAAATTTATATTAGGTCGAGCAAAAAGTTTAAAACAATACGATCGAAAAAGATGGTAAAATGTATCAGGTTTAAAACTGGATCAATAGTTTTTGTTCAATCTAGCAATCATATTTAGGTAGGGGCCATCGAAACCTAAACTCTAAGGTGGGCCAATAGATGTGTCCAGAAGTGTATATGTATATTGTCACGACATGAATCCCCGAGGGGGTGTCAGAGGTGTTCCGAGTATGAACTGTGAAATGCAAGTCACACTCCATACTCGGTACACCACACTCGCGTTTCACCGACGATTATTACGTCCCAACATGATGGGTGGTGAGCCCTATCGCCGTTCTTCGGAACAAATCATACTTTGCACATAAATTCCGAAAAACTCATTGGTGCATGCCCCGGCCGGGATCGAACCTGGGCCTTATGATTGAGAGGCGAGCGTTCTACCCCTGAGCTACTGCTGCTATGTATAATTAGTACAATCAAACGTCACAGATACAACTAAAGGGGTAATAATAAATGAACCATTAGATCCTAAGGCTTTAATTTTAGTTTTAGTACTGTCAAAAATAAATTTTCTCTGTTCCAAAATAGTTCTTCAGTGTTAAAAACAAGCTATATTACATTTGGAAAATTTTGACAGCACTAAACCTAAAATTTGAATTGTACTGATAACTTCATAATTCCTACAAACCTTTCTTACAATGGTTTACAGGTTGACTTTTACTCGTACACTGAAAGTGTATAGCTTGATGTGGGCTCCACTGTACAACCAAATTCTTAGTTTTGGGTGTAGAGATCGAAAAATAAAAAAAGCGTTGATGAAATAACAGCCAAGCCGAAAACTGTCGATAGTAGTTTTTAGGGTTCTGTACCCGAAGGGTGCTAAACGGGACCCTATTACTAAGCCTCCGCTCTCTGTCTGTCTATCCGTCTGTAACAGGTTTACACAGGTTCAACCATAATAGATAGAAACTTGAAATTTTCACAGAATATGTGTTACTTGTAGCCTCTACCACGACAGATTATGAATTATATAAAAAAATTAAGAGGCGTCCCCATATAAGAAACCTCGAAGAAGTTGCATTATTTTAACATTATTTATTTTTGCTGTAATACATACAAGTTTCAAATGAACAAAAAATAATAAAAAGTAGGGTTCCGTACGCAGACACTCCAAATTTTTTGTCAGGCGCTACTATTTTAGCGGCTTGTTTTTGTAGCCTTGATGTTGCTTTGGCATGTATATTGTTGTTATTACCATAATGTTTTAGGGTTCTGCACCCATATTATGCGGTTGTACGGAACCCTTTGTGCGCGAGTCCGACTTGCCCTTGGACAAATTATTTACACGGGTACGGAACCACAAAAACAATGCGATGCCATCTATCATCTTACGAATGAACCTCAGTACAAAAAGGTTGACAAGTTAGATCTGTCAAACAAGTCATCTCAGATGGCGCTATGATTAACACGTGGTTTATTGTATAGGGACCCCTTGCGTATTTTTTTTTTATTTTTATTATTCTTCGTGAGAGGTTATGGAAACACGTATTCTGTGAAAATTCCAACTGGCTTCCTATTACGATTGAAGATGTAGACCTCTGTGACAGACGGACAGACAGACAGCGGAGGCCATAGAGTAACTTATAAACTGGGAATAGAGTCATCAGTTTTATCTCGGTTTAGCGACATCTCGTGGCTAACGACGGACTTAGTTCGTTATTGTACCTACCTATACCTACAAAGGGATATATGCCTCATGTATGCATGTATGTCATGCCCAGCTTTACTACATTGTATTTTCATTTTTCAAATACCTACTACATAGGGATCATTCAACAATTACGTGATCACCGGAAGGGGGGGGGGGGGGTCGGATGCTTGTATATACATCAGATTATTGTGGGGGGGGGGGGGAAGAATCCATGATTACGTCATCTGCGCTTCGTTTCCGAAAATAAATTATATTTAAATATTTACGTCCAATTTTGAAGTTTATTACTGGTAACACTTACTATTAGATAGATGAAACGGGATTTCCCCTGCTATAGACAAACTGTGGAACAGTGTGACCAGATTCAGTATTTTTATACTTTTTCGGAATATTTTACCGACTTTTCCAAGCATCAGCATCAGTATTTTGGGTATATTTTAGGTAAAAAGTTATCAAAACTGTAGCGGTCGTGCCCTTGAATATTGATGTTCAGATGTTCCCTGATTTAGCCTGTAATGGCACTTTTAAATACAAAAATATAAATACTAAATACATTCATCTAACATGTTTTAGTTAGATGAATGACGTGATGATTAATACATAAAACCTGCTTTGAAAATCAGTATTTTTACTGGTATATTTCCCTTGTGCAAATAAGTATATTTCAGCATTTTTTTGAGGTGCTTCGGTTTTTTCATAAAATTTTATCTGGTCACACTGCTGTGGAAGTCAGTCGAATTTTATAGTCTTTGTTAGTCAGTCAAAATTTTAAGCACGGACGAAGATTACGTAATCAAGGCGAGGGGGGGGGGGTAAAAACTAAAGATTACGTTGTGATCACACAAGGGGGGGGGGGGGTTAAAAATACGGCCAAAAATGATCACGTAATTGTTGAACGATCCCATATTAGTTAAATTAAACAGCATTTAAGAAATTAATGATAACTTATTTACATGTAATTTGAGTAAACAATACATTTTAGATAATTCTAAAGTAACCTAAATTAACAATTTTATACTTGCGATTGTCGGCGCTTGGTGAAACTTGGAAAACATCACAATTAAATTCACTTGTACTTGTTTCACTGCTTTTAATTTTAAGGTTTACACGTTAATCCCGACTGGTTTCGGTTAATACGAGGGGTGGCTGAAAAGTAATCTACCTGACTATGAAAGAAAATACATGGATTAATAATTTATTTTTTATTTTTCAATATAGTCCCCTGCAACTGAAATGCACTTACGACATTTGTCAATAAGTGACAGCATACCATTAAAATAATAATTATTATTTTGATCGTCAAAATAGTCATTCACAGCGTCCTTCATCTCTTCGTCTGTTGAAAATCTGCGCCCTCTCATATTTTTCTTTAAATTTTTAATTAAGAAGTAGTCAGAGTGAACCAGGTCTGGACTATAGGGTGGGTGGTTGATCTCTGTAAAGCCGTTTTTTGTCAGAGATGACCGCGCCTTAAAGGCCGTGTGCGCGGGTGCATTATCATGCAAAATCAAAACGCCTTTGCTAAGTTTGCCCCTCGTGTCTTCTTTTATTTTTTTGCGTAGCTGGTCAAGTAAGTTCGCATAGTATTTAGCATTCATCGTGGTGTTTTTTGGCAGGTAATCTATCATAAGAATCCCCTCAACATCCCAAAAATGGTTGCCATTAGTTTGCCCGCTGACAGCCGGACCTTAAACTTCCTTGGTGGTTTTTCCCCTTTAAATTTCCATTGCATCGATTCTTGTTTGCTTTCGGGATCCCACTGACGAATCCAAGTTTCATCACAGGTCACTATTCGCAAGATAGTTTCTTCCTCTTTATCCTTTACCAAGTCCAAAAATGACTGACAACATTCCACACGCCTTTGCTTATCAAACGGGGTCAACATTTTAGGCACCCAACGCGCCCTTGCCTTGGACATTCCCAAATGTTCATGAATTATTTCATGAACTCGTTCCTTGCTAATGCCAACATCTCTAGATATTTCCCACTGCTTAATTCGCCGATCGGCAAGGATCAGTTTCTTCACTTTTTCCACATTATCTGCGGTAACTGCAGAAATGGGCCTTCCACTACGGGGATCGTCTTCTAAGCTCACACGGCCTTGTTTAAACTGCTTTGACCAAAACTTTATTACAAATTCGGAAAGACATGAATCTCCGAAGACCTTAAACATGCGCTCTCGGATCTGCGTCGGCGTATTCCCTTCTTTACCGAGGAATTTAATCACAGCGCGATACTCAATTTTATCCATTTTTAATTTTATTGCAACTTGATGAAAACGAAGACGCGACAAAAAAATTTGAACTCATAGAAACAAATAAGTGTCATAATTTTCAAAAAAGGAATAAACAAAGAATACGAGAATATAGTGGCCAGTAACATTTTTTAAACTTTCTTTAACAAAGGAGATTTTATATCAGCCACCCCTCGTACACCATTCTCAAGGGATACAGAAATTCAGGAAATTAAACTAACATTACGACGAGCCGTTAAAAATGTACACAATGATCATGTCGAAACGTTCCGAAGTGAAACAAGTACAAGTGAATTTAATTGTGATCTAAGTTAACAAGTTTTCACAAATTTCACAATTCACGCGAATCTGAAATACGATATGTTCGTTAGAGTCACATTCACCGGGGTTTAAACATAAAATTGCACAAGATAGGTATTTAACACAGTTCGGCACACAGTACATTTTTTCCGATGTAATTGTTGTAGCGAATTGAAGTCCATTCAATGTAAACAAACACGATCGTTGGAGTCCAAAAGAAAGCTGGGTAGTCAAAATAAAACACAGTCAACAGAATCAATGAAACATTGCCGGGTCGTAAGTTAATCGTCACTGATTTTGATTTATCGCAAAATCATGAATACCTCAAGTGCAGCTCAGAACAGAAACAGACAGACATTTTGAAATTGAAACAAGTGCTGCCAGATCAAAGACCCTATTCAGCGCTAGCAACGCACAAATAAGCGCTAGATTCTACAAAATTCAAAGATTAAAAAAACGCTAAATTCAGTTCCTATTTTCAACAGTAAAAGACATAATGTATAGAAATGAAAACATACACTAAATAAAACCACTAAATTCTCCGCTAGGAGCAAAAACTCTAAATGCGCGCTAACCATACCAAAAATCTGTTGATGGTTGTGATTGTCGGCACTTGGTGGAACTTATTATACATCTTGTTAAATAAGACACTTGTACTTGTCCACAGGATTATAATTTTACTTAATACACCCGACCGGTTTCGCTTATAAGCATTATCTAGGGCTTTATAACATAAAAATAACTTAAATAATATTTACATGTTTAATACGTGCGATTATTGTAAGTTATTTTTATGTTATAAAGCCTTAGATAATACTTATAAGCGAAACCGGTCAGGTGTATTAAGTAAAATTATAATCCTGTGGACAAGTACAAGTGTCTTATTTAACAAGATACCAAAAATCCGTTAGATGTAGCGCCGAACGCGAAAAAATGGCAACAGTGATTGAAACAACCTCTTGTAGCTCAATCTATTGAGGAACGACGGATATAGGGCTTCGACGATGCTTCGACGTCTAAGTGAAAAGACCCTGGTCGAGGCTTAGTAATAGTCCCGTTTGGCACCCTTCGGTTACGGAACTCTAATAACCACAGTTGTTTGTATTAAGGCGGTCGTGAGTCGATATTCATAACCTTGGATTTGTGCCTCGTACAAGGGTCCATACAATACCTACATTGAGTGATTATTTTAGTTTTTAGAAAAATAAGTTATATATCCCATTCTAAACAAAGTGGGTTGAAGTCGACATCATTCTGCTGGCAATAGAGAATACTTAGAAGAAAAAAAAACTTTACTTACTAATAAATTAAATTGACCTAAATAGAGCTAAAAGTCTGATTATTGTTAAGAAAGTAATATCAAGAACGCAGCTCAATGTTACTCTGTTAAATTTGTCTGTGTTTACTATAGTGGCGCCTCTGGCGGTTTTCTCTTGTAAACTTCCTTAAAGATAAAAGACCTTATCGATAAATCAGGTTTACGATCTGCCAGTCAATACATTTCTGTCAAATTAAACACAGTTTAAGTCCTAAATCTAGATTTAAATATTGGTGCAAATCGGCCTAAGCAAAACATCGGCTACCTGGCTAGTTTATCACTTTTTCTTTACAGTCAAATTATTAACTAATAAATGCTTATAAAATGTTTATGTCAATATGTAAAAAGAAATGTCAAAATAATAATAAAAAAACAATATTAAAATATTAGTCTACATAAAAAAACGATTTGAAAAACACAAATCTATTAGAAAATTAACGAACAGTAGTATTATGGCTAACTGTTACTTGCTTTATGATGGCTAAGATCTGTATGTGTGCTCTGTGTCTAAGATCAATATTCTCATGACACCAAGCATCACTATCGTCCAAATAGTCATTGATTTTATAATATGCTTTTCTCAAGAATCCCTGCTTAATATATAATTTAAACTTATTTTCTGAAAAACAAAGGACCTCCTTTGGAAGTTTATTGTAAAATCTTATACCATGTCCTACAAAAGAGGTGCCTACTTTTGCAAGTCGTATTTTTGGAAAAGCCAGTTTATGTTTCTTCCTAGTGTCTATAGAGTGATGCTCACCGAGCCTTGGGAAAGCATCGATATTTTTTCTGATATATTTAATAACTTGGTAAATAAATTCACAAGGATGTGTTAAAATATTAATTTCTTTGAATTTTTCTCTTAATGAATTCCGGTGCTTCATATTGTAAATAGCTCGAATTGCTCTCTTCTGCAAAACAAAGACTGCGTTTATATCCAGAGAAAAATAAAGAAAAATATCGTAGATAAATATAAATTGTAGATATTAAACAGCTGATTAGAAAAATATATACTTTTTCTATATTTACTGGCACCGATTTCGAGAAATCTTTGAAAAACCACAAAAATGCACAAAATGCAAAAAACTAATGACCAAAAAATATTTAATAAATATTGGTATTTTGAGACCAATCGAATAAGCTCAAACTCGAAGGGTCTGCTGTTATCCGTTGAGTAGATCCCATAACCACCTTCCAGTCCCATCAGCAGACCCTGGTCACCTTCTTTTACCAAAGTGCTAAATGCACTGTGTATGGTAAATAAAGTGCACTGGTAAATGTTTTTTTTAGGAGACCTCTCAAGTTTAAGTTTATTTGATCGGTATTGATGAGTATCTTTGCAGAACATGGTAACCAGGATCTAATGACGGGACTGGGAGGTGGGTACGGGATCTGCTCAACGGATAACAGCAGACCCCTCAAGTTTGGGCTTATTTTATTGGTATTTATTAGTACGTTGGTAGAACATGGTGACCAGGGTCTGATGATGGGACTGGAAGGTAGGTACGGGATCTCCTCAACGGACAACAGCAGACCCTTCGAGTTTAGGCTTATTTAGTTGGAATTTGTTAGCACTTTGGTAAAAGAAGGTGACCAGGGTCTGCTGATGGGACTGGAAAGTGGTTATGGGATCTACTCAACGGATAACAGCAGTCCCTTCGAGTTTGGGCTTATTCGATTGGTCTTTATTAGCACTTTGGTAAAACATGGTGACCATGGTCTGATGATGGAACTGGAAGGTGGGTACGGGATCTCCTCAACGGAAAACAGCAGACCCTTGGAGTTTAGGCTTATTTTGTTGGTATTTATTAGCACTTTGGTAAAACATGGTGACCAAGGTCTGTTGACGGGACTGGAAGGTGGGTATGGGTTCTCCTCAACGGACAACAGCAGACCCTTCAAGTTTGAGTTTATTTGATTGGTTTTTATTAGCACTTTGGTAAAACATGGTGACCAGGGTCTGATGATGGGACTGGAAGGTGGTTATGGGATCTCCTCAACGAATAACAGCAGACTCTTCGAGGTTGGGCTTATTCGATTGGTCTTTATTAGCACTTTGGTAAAACATGGTGACCAGGGTCTGCTGATGGGACTGGAAGCTGGTTATGGGATCTCCTCAACGGATAACACTAGACCCTTCGAGTTTGGGCTTATTCAATTGGTCTTTATTAGCACTTTGGTAAAATTTTAATTTAATTAAAACTAGTGAAACAAGTACAAGTGAATTTAATTATGATGTCTTTGGTAAAACATGGTGACCAGGGTCTGTTGGTGGGACTGGAAGGTGGGTACGGGATCTCTTCAACGGAAAACAACAGACCCTTCGAGTTTGGGCTTATTTGATTGGTCTTTATTAGAACTTTGGTCAAACATGGTGACCGTTGCATATTGTCGTTCACAAAATCAAATTCTTTTGTTTTCCTCATTTCCACGAAAATCTCTTCAACGCGGGCGGAGCCGCGCGCAAAAGCTAGTATTTAATATGTGTTTGTGTGTGTTGCCTCGTCCCCACCGAAAATGACAGACGTCTGGCGCATATCTGAGTCTGTTCCTGAGGTATGGGAGCGGTACGGGAGGGGTGTGTTTACGGAACGTCAAACGATGCGTAACTTCAGTCGGGCGGCTTAGGGTGACGCCTTGCCTCACTTGTCACCCCTCCCGTACCGCTCCCATACCTCAGGAACAGTCTCAGTTAAGCCAGAGAATATGAAGTATTTGGTTATGCGCTAGACCTGTAGTGCACGGCTCATCTCTGGTAGGTTTTAGGCTCTAACTCTAATAAGGTGTAATGACATAACCCGCGATTTATCACCATCATCACACCATCCGATTTATCGGGATTCTAATTAGGACGCGCGAAAAAAATGACTATACTAAACGCGATTAAGCCACGATTACACCATCCGATTTATCGGCGTCCTAACTAGGAATAGACAATGATTCTCGTGTATAAAAAGAGCTCCAAGCGACGTACCTGTGCAGCGAGCGAATTACCGACCAAATCGGTGGTATGAGGTGCGGCGCGGGCGGCCGCGACCGACGGGGAAAGTACCTGGCGCTGGTGGATTTGCTGTCTCGTGATTGGTGACTTTCGCTTCATGGCGCAGTGTCCACGTTCGGTCGATCTCAAAATACAAACACGCGCAAAAATGTATTTGTGTTAGGTACGATGAGTTTGCAGAGAAAAGAAAGAAAAATCATTTACAATGTTTACTGTTGCATGAGGAACGAAGCTGGTAGAATTATTGCGTTTTTGTATGCATTTTTTTTAATAAGCATCATGTAGGTATATTAACATTCATGTGATGAAATTTGTGGACCAAATCAACACCCACAGTGTATTTTTATTTCTAACCTGTTAAAAATAGCTGTTATACAGATTTTATTCTACAATAAACATTTTACTTACATAATCAAACAATATTATACTCAAGCCTTTTTGTGTGTGACTATACCCCCATGCGCAAAAATATCGCTTCCACTGACGCCCCAGAACTCGTTTTACCTGCGTTGATTTATAACAAATATTAGATTTAGAGCTGCCATAACCTAAAACTTTTCATTGCAAAATAGGCTTTCACGCAGATGGTTAAAGGTTAAATGGGCTTGTATTATTTTAGGTTTTCCAACTCTAAGGTTTGCTGCACGAGATTAGGTCACAGTGTAATCGCGTTTAGGACGGTCTGTTTCTTCGTGCGTCCTAATTAGGATCCTCGTTAGGATTCCGATAAATCGGATGGTGTAATCGCGGCTTTACTTATTTGACAAACTAAACTTAATTTAAGCATTCTGTCTTTTTTCTTTCTGTATTGAAAAGACAAGGACAGGACGCTTAAAATAAGGTTAAGCCGCGATTACACCATCTGATTTATTGGAATCCTAACTAGCAAGGATTGGACCTAAGACAGTGTAATGTAATCGCATTTAGGACGGTCTGTTTCTTCAAACACGTCCTAATTAGGATCCCGATAAATCGGATGGTGTAATCGCGGCTTTAGTCTTAAGTCATGTTACACCGAATCAACACGATTGCCTGTTTTATTAAGCCTTATTTTTTGAGGCCAAGAAAAATATTACAAGAAATTACTTGTGTGCTGCCATCTAATGATTGTTTTATATATCGTAGCATCGTAGCGGTAGAATGTAATGTTCTTTTTGAATCGATTCAAATAACCGGTAAATTGATCAGATCTCTCGACACTACCTGAACCGGAAAATTAAAAAATCATTTGTAATACATACAACACTATTTGAAAAATGGCGTCAAGAGTCAAGAAACAGGGAAGGCTTTGTTCTAACAAAATAATACAATTATTGTAAGTCACATGTTGTATTAGTAAAGTTTCTGGAATTTTTCATTTTATTGTAATGTTTAAGACATTGCTCTGGCGGAAAAGTTGTGTTTTGTATCGTAGTTACTCAAAACCGTACTCTCCTACAAAAAATTCTTTGATAACGTTTCTGTTCTCAAGAACATTCGTTAAACTGCGAAACATGAAGGTTAGCGTGAACTAATTCTCAACATTTCTTTAGATAATTCAAAAAATTTAAGGTGGTCAATTTTAAACGCCGCTATCTACTAACTGCTCAACTAACTTGGACCTGGAAGCCATTTTGTAATAAAATACTATGCGGCGGGCGTGGCACCCGTATTGTTCAAAATATAGGTAGTTATTTGTCACGATAACTGCGTTTCCTTTCTTGTTAGTCGACATAAGTAAACATACACAGTTGAACTTTTAGTTATAGTTAGTTTTTTCGTAATCCCATACATTTGAAAAAACTATGTTTTGCTTCCTCAGATTGGTACCCACGATGGTGTATTCCATTGTGATGAAGTCCTCGCATGCTACATGCTTAGGCGTCTGCCTCAATACAAAGATGCTGAAATTGTCCGCACCAGGGATCCTGCAAAGCTGGACCAATGTGACATAGTCGTAGATGTTGGTGCTACCTTTGACCATGAGAAGAAAAGGTATGACCATCACCAGAGGGATTTTAAAGAGACGTTGAGCACAATCAAGCCCGATACTGGTGATCAGTATAAAATCAAGTAAGTAAATACATTCAATAACCTTTGTCACATCTAGTCAAGGATCTGCACATTAATTAATTCAAAAGATGTTGTGTTATCTAAGAATATATGTTACTGGACAAACCTGATTTTTAGGACACTAGATTTGCCTAAGCTAAAGTAGGTGCGATGCCAAGCGAAGCGAGGAGGAGCATGTTAGGTTGCTTGTGAATATAAATTCAGGAGTGGAGCAATGTCTTAAGTTTTACCAAATATATGGTCTTACCAGCAATATCATGATATTGAAAAACTAGTTTCCCGTAAAATCAGTTTTGGCCGGTAATGTACCAGGTGTAAATAGAGTGCGACCATTAAATGAATCCACATATTCTACCGACCCTACTGAACCACTTTTCCCAAATTCATTCTTAGCTAAACTAAGGGTGTCCGTGGGTATAATAATAATATAGCTTTATTTCAGTACAATGACTCTTGGGAAAAGTGGTTCAGTAGGGTCGGTAGAATATGTGGTTTCATTTAATAGTCGCACTCTATTTACACCCGGTATATTCTTTTGCTTAAAAAAAAGTACATGTTGAAGATGCATATTTAAACAGGGGTAAAAATGTTGATAGACACAATTATGTCAATATTTATATTGGTTGTAGTGTAGGTGAGGGGGCACTATGGCAAAATGAGGATTAAAAATTTTTTGCTCTACTTATGCCCCGTTGTCGATTTTTATTTGCTACTCTAACAAATATCTCAGATCCCCCTTTTGTACACTTTGGCTGAGATTTACAGTGCCGTCCTTTGAGTACAGCTCCAGGTGGCTAAGCAGAATTTAAATCTCCTGACTGCAAGTCACAAATTTTGTATTCACGGACAAGTTTTGGTTCTTCCTTCTGTTGTTCTTAGCAGAGTTCACAAATCAAGATGCTAGATAAAGATGGAACATCCAAAATTCAAATGAGCAAGTGAAACAAAAGAAACATAATTTTTGTTTTTTTCTTACATATTCACACGGCATTTAATTTTGTTGGGAAAGTGCCTGATGCATGTAAATCACCATTTACGGAATTTGAAAAACTACCTTTTTTACAAGGGCTATTTCTTATATGTATACACATCCTAGAATCAAACAAAACAAAGACCAATTTTAATAAAAATAAAATTATGATCTTGATGCAATTGGTGGACAAAAACAAGTGCAAAGAAACAAACAAAAATGATCAGATCCTGTTTGAGAAACTAATATTTTGACACTTTTACTCATTTTTAGGGTTCCATACATCAAAAGGCAAGTAAGATGTAAGATTGAAAATGCACTCTGAATCTCAACCTATGGCCCCATATTATATATTGTTTCATTCTTGTGTCTGGGTGGGCAGGCAGTTATAGCATTTTCACAAATAAATTAACCCTCTTTTGCAACTGTCATTTATTATCAAATCCTGTAATTTGACACAATGTAATAATATAACATTTTATTCCACAGGTTAAGCTCAGCTGGTCTGATTTACGCCTTCTATGGGGAAGAACTCATCCAAGGCCTTGCTCCAAAGGATGTACCTCTAGCTCCTGAAGACCTGAAAATTATCTTCAAGAAAGTATATGAAAACTTTATCCAAGAAATAGATGCCATTGATAATGGAGTTCCGATGACTGACGAAGAGCCAAGATACAAAATCAGTACTAACTTGAGTAAGAGGGTTGGTCGGTTGAACCCAGAATGGAATTTAAAACAAGAAATAAGTAGTGATGACATATTCAAAAATGCAATGGAGTTAGTTAGTGAAGAGTTCCTTTACACCATAAACCATTTAATATCTGTATGGTTGCCTGCTCGTGATTATGTGAAGTCAGCTTTAGAAAATCGTTTTCAAATTCACAAATCTGGAAGCATTTTGGAATTCACTGAACGCTTTCCGTGGAAGGAACATCTATTTGATTTGGAGATGGAGATGGGTTTGGGGGATGAAGTAAAGTATGTCTTGTTCAACGATAAGCCTGGATCTTGGAGGGTTCAAGCGGTTCCAGTAAATCCTACCAGTTTCATTACTAGGTGAGATATTGAACAAGCTATTATTTTAGCAATGATCATGGGTGCATTGACTTGACTACCTCAGGAAATGCATTACTATTGAATAGTATTAAGGCTTATATTTCCAGCAGTGGACGAACACACGCTGATGGATGGATGGTGTTTGGTATTTACAGCTAACAGTAAAGCTCCCAAAGATAATCATGTTGGGATTATTGTTGGCTGCAAGTAGTGGGTATACAAATTTTTACTGTTCAGTTGAATCTGTGAATGTTAAATAATCTATTTGCAAGGGTCTTAAACCTAAAATGCCTCAATCAGACTTTACAATCGTTTTTGAAGTTCCATACCCAAAGGGTGACCAACAGGACCCTATTACTAAGACTCCGCTGTCCGTCTGTCACCAGGCTGTATCTCATGAACCGTGATAGTTAGACAGTTGAAATTTTCACAAATGATGTATTTCTGTTGCCGCTATCAACAAATACTAAAACCGGCCAAGTGCGAGTCGGACCCGCGCACTCCCATACAACAGACATGATTTTTTTTGCCGTTTTTATAGATAATGGTACGGAACCCTTCGTGCGCGAGTCCGACTCGCCCTTGACCGGATTTTTCTTATAAATAACACCTAGAACTTTTCAAAACTCATCACTTGTTCTTAACAATAACACTTTCTTTTTCCAGGAAAGGTCTTCACAAAGACTGGTGGGGTGTCCGGGATGAGATTCTAACTGACACAGCGGGCATTGAAGGTTGCGTTTTCTGTCACAGCACAGGTTTTATAGGAGGAAACAAAACCAGAGAAGGGGCTCTAAAAATGGCTATTGCCAGTTTAGAAGCGTAAAGTTATCGGTTGTGATCCGCTCAATCAATAGATCATTGGCAGATGGAATTTCTTGCTTCGGTTACGGGCCGGGAAGATTTATCACAATGGGATTATCAGAACGCAACCTTGTAATTTTCTTACATAATAAAATCATGATTGACTTAGTTTCAATGGATGGTATGGGTTTTTTTTAAACAAGCTAGGAGTAAATTTGAAGTTTTTTAATTCAAAAAACGACTGGGCTGAGTATGGATATGTGCGTAATTATTAACCTCTATAGTATTGTTGAAAGTCAATTGATATGAGTAACAGGGGAAAGTAGCATGAAATTCGGTTGGACCGATTACACTGAGGCATATTGAATAGAAGCCCTTTTTTTAATAAAAAAAAGATGGGAAAAAGAAATTGATTTTTCATCATAGAATGCCCCTATGAAGCCTGTAGTTGGCGGCTTGAAGTCAGTCGCACACGGGGTCGCTATGCTTGCTATTTCATTCTACATTCAACTTCGGATTATAGAGCACTGACTGACTGTTATTGGTTAGCGCGAACGTTCATTTCCCGAGCTCGTACGGAACTAACCGAACACGGTGTGAGAGGCAACCTAACGCGAGACAACATTCATGTTTTGAAAAAACTCGAGAATGGTT
Source organism: Ypsolopha scabrella (assembly GCA_910592155.1). Classification (NCBI taxonomy): domain Eukaryota; kingdom Metazoa; phylum Arthropoda; class Insecta; order Lepidoptera; family Ypsolophidae; genus Ypsolopha; species Ypsolopha scabrella. The sequence goes on from OU342982.1 coordinate 19,459,704, forward strand.
TTAGTAGTTCCTATGATTTCAGGAGAAATATCCCAAAAATCGAAATGAAACGAAAATATTTTTGAATAGTACAAAATATTTGATCACTTCTAGGACATTACGGTAAATAAACATTCATCAAAATATGTGTAAAATCCAGGACTTTATACGCTTGTAACTTTTGTATGTATTTGATTTTGATAAATGTTTTAGTTACACGTCATGGATATTGTATGGGATAATTATGTTAAAAAAGTAAAAATAATAAGCAAGTACCTATAAATAAGGATATGATCAGCGAACTACGCTAGTATAGGAGTTCGGCCGAATAGAATCGCTTTATTGACTTTCCATTTAATAAATTTCGCAAAAATCTTCCACGTAGAAGGCAAAAAAGTCCATATTCCTCTCATTCGGGAAATTTAAAATAGCTGGCTGTCCAAATTGTGAGTAAATAAGAAACATCTTCGAAGACGTCACATTGAGATATAGCACATCAGAGACAGCACAGACGATTTTAAAGGCTAACTAAATTCACAATGCTAAAACTTTATTTGCTTACTGTGAAATAGATTTTATTTAAGTATATTTTACAGTGAAGATTAAAATTTTAGTACCTTCAGATTACTTAGTTATACCTTCAAAATCAGCTGCACCGTGTTAGATTCTGCTTACACTGTTGTGCTGCTTGCACGCGAATAGCGAGCCTTGATGCGGAGCTAGAAGCTCGCACAACCCCGCCACGCTCGACATCTATACTTAATAATCTCTTTTTTAATGAATTGTTGCAGTCCTTCACTTGATAGAGATTAATGAATACAATCAAAATGCAAACACCGTGTATTTCACATATTTTATCTCATGATAAAAATTTTGGTTGCAGTGTATTCTTATAGATTGAATGACAGTATTATAAATAACTAGTCATTTGAAGTATGGAAATTCAATGCTACCAGCTTTGCTGATAAGTTGTAAATTATGTGAAAATAGCTATGTTGCTGTGTTATTTAAGAACGAAATAATGAGAAATTTGTAAGAAACACTTGTTTGTCACTTGAGTCAAGAAACGTAAAAGATATAAATAATTTGATGATGACTGTGTGAGTCGTCTTTATTTTCCCATTTACAATGGACTCGATGCTTGTCAAGAAAACCAAAATGCATTTTGTATACCACATTTTGTGACAGTGTATTTCACATATTTTATCTCATGATAAAAATTTTGGTTGCAGTGTATTCTTATAGATTGAATGACAGTATTATAAATAACTAGTCATTTGAAGTATGGAAATTCAATGCTACCAGCTTTGCTGATAAGTTGTAAATTATGTGAAAATAGCTATGTTGCTGTGTTATTTAAGAACGATAAAATGAGAAATTTGTAAGAAACACTTGTTTGTCACTTGAGTCAAGAAACGTAAAAGATATAAATAATTTGATGATGACTGTGTGAGTCGTCTTTATTTTCCCATTTACAATGGACTCGATGCTTGTCAAGAAAACCAAAATGCATTTTGTATACCACATTTTGTGACAGTGTATTTCACATATTTTATCTCATGATAAAAATTTTGGTTGCAGTGTATTCTTATAGATTGAATGACAGTATTATAAATAACTAGTCATTTGAAGTATGGAAATTCAATGCTACCAGCTTTGCTGATAAGTTGTAAATTATGTGAAAATAGCTATGTTACTGTGTTATTTAAGAACGATAAAATGAGAAATTTGTAAGAAACACTTGTTTGTCACTTGAGTCAAGAAACGTAAAAGATATAAATAATTTGATGATGACTGTGTGAGTCGTCTTTATTTTCCCATTTACAATGGACTCGATGCTTGTCAAGAAAACCAAAATGCATTTTGTATACCACATTTTGTGACAGTGTATTTCACATATTTTATCTCATGATAAAAATTTTGGTTGCAGTGTATTCTTATAGATTGAATGACAGTATTATAAATAACTAGTCATTTGAAGTATGGAAATTCAATGCTACCAGCTTTGCTGATAAGTTGTAAATTATGTGAAAATAGCTATGTTGCTGTGTTATTTAAGAACGATAAAATGAGAAATTTGTAAGAAACACTTGTTTGTCACTTGAGTCAAGAAACGGAAAAGATATAAATAATTTGATGATGACTGTGTGAGTCGTCTTTATTTTCCCATTTACAATGGACTCGATGCTTGTCAAGAAAACCAAAATGCATTTTGTATACCACATTTTGTGACAGTGTATTTCACATATTTTATCTCATGATAAAAATTTTGGTTGCAGTGTATTCTTATAGATTGAATGACAGTATTATAAATAACTAGTCATTTGAAGTATGGAAATTCAATGCTACCAGCTTTGCTGATAAGTTGTAAATTATGTGAAAATAGCTATGTTGCTGTGTTATTTAAGAACGATAAAATGAGAAATTTGTAAGAAACACTTGTTTGTCACTTGAGTCAAGAAACGGAAAAGATATAAATAATTTGATGATGACTGTGTGAGTCGTCTTTATTTTCCCATTTACAATGGACTCGATGCTTGTCAAGAAAACCAAAATGCATTTTGTATACCACATTTTGTGACAGTGTATTTCACATATTTTATCTCATGATAAAAATTTTGGTTGCAGTGTATTCTTATAGATTGAATGACAGTATTATAAATTACTAGTCATTTGAAGTATGGAAATTCAATGCTACCAGCTTTGCTGATAAGTTGTAAATTATGTGAAAATAGCTATGTTGCTGTGTTATTTAAGAACGATAAAATGAGAAATTTGTAAGAAACACTTGTTTGTCACTTGAGTCAAGAAACGTAAAAGATATAAATAATTTGATGATGACTGTGTGAGTCGTCTTTATTTTCCCATTTACAATGGACTCGATGCTTGTCAAGAAAACCAAAATGCATTTTGTATACCACATTTTGTGACAGTGTATTTCACATATTTTATCTCATGATAAAAATTTTGGTTGCAGTGTATTCTTATAGATTGAATGACAGTATTATAAATAACTAGTCATTTGAAGTATGGAAATTCAATGCTACCAGCTTTGCTGATAAGTTGTAAATTATGTGAAAATAGCTATGTTGCTGTGTTATTTAAGAACGATAAAATGAGAAATTTGTAAGAAACACTTGTTTGTCACTTGAGTCAAGAAACGTAAAAGATATAAATAATTTGATGATGACTGTGTGAGTCGTCTTTATTTTCCCATTTACAATGGACTCGATGCTTGTCAAGAAAACCAAAATGCATTTTGTATACCACATTTTGTGACAGTGTACGTGGGACGCACTATAAGTTTCCGGAATGAATATGAAAAAATACTATTAAAGGTACAAAATTAATTTATTGTTTTTCAAAATAATCTCCCTTGGCGTCTATGCACTTTTTCATTCGATCAAACCAGTTTTGAAAACTTTTGTGCCACTCCCCTGTGGTGACCTCTGAAACGTGTTTTTCATACTCCTCGACAGCCTCTTCTGGTGATGAAAATCGTTGACCGCGTAATTGGTTCTTAATTTTTGGGAACAGAAAAAAGTCAAAAGGTGCCAGGTCAGGACTGTATGCAGGATGACTCATGAGTTCTACATTTTTCGTCTTCAAAAAGTCGTTTGTCTGTCTGGCCGTGTGAGAACTAGCATTGTCGTGGTGCAGGACGATACGGCGTTTACGGTTATTTTTACGGAGTTCGTCAATAACTTCCGGCAAACAAATGGTCGTGTACCAGTCACTATTCACGGTACGACGATTCTCTAAAGCAACAGTAGCCACGTGTCCAGTTTTATTAAAAAAAGAAGCAATCATCCGCTTAGATGCACTTTTCACGCGCGCCACTTTGGTTGGTTTCGGCTCATCTTGAAAGACCCATACGCTCGATTACTGCTTTGTTTTGGGATCGTAGCAATAAATCCATGTTTCTTCACCTGTTACTATGTCCCACACCAAATTTGACGCACCTTCGTTGAATCTGGTAAGCATGGCACTGCACCAAGTGACGCGGTCCGTTTTTTGAGCCTCGGTCAAGTTGTGTGGGATCCACCGCGAGCACAGCTTTCTCACACCCAAATGTTTGTGTAGGATTGATTGTATTTGACTCATGCCTATTTCTAAGGATGCGCGAATTTCATGGTAGGTCACATGCCTGTCTGTTTCAATCATACGGCGCACAGCATCGATGTTTTTGTTGGTCACAGCGGTGGACGGCCGACCATCGCGAGATTCGTCACTGAGATTGATACGACCACGCTTGAATTCTGCAAACCAGCTATAAACAGTAGTCTCGCATGGTGCTTCATTGCCAAAAGCTGTTTCAAGCCGAGCGATGCTCTGTTGAGCTGTCAAATTACACTTAAAATCGTAGAAAATCATACTACGAAAATTTTCCCGAGTTAAATCCATGTTGATGCAGACACACAATTTTTTAAATGGCGCCACAAGGTAAAAACAAAAGACAGTCAGATGAAACAAACTGCATTCTACAGCCAAAGAGTTCTATTTTCAAATGTTGCAATAAATTTTTAAATATTGTTTATGTAAGTGGCCAGTTCCGGAAACTTTTAGTGTTACCTATGTATTTCACATATTTTATCTCATGATGAAAATTTTGGTTGCAGTGTATTCTTATAGATTGAATGACAGTATTATAAATAACTAGTCATTTGAAGTATGGAAATTCAATGCTACCAGCTTTGCTGATAAGTTGTAAATTATGTGAAAATAGCTATGTTGCTGTGTTATTTAAGAACGATAAAATGAGAAATTTGTAAGAAACACTTGTTTGTCACTTGAGTCAAGAAACGTAAAAGATATAAATAATTTGATGATGACTGTGTGAGTCGTCTTTATTTTCCCATTTACAATGGACTCGATGCTTGTCAAGAAAACCAAAATGCATTTTGTATACCACATTTTGTGACAGTGTATTTCACATATTTTATCTCATGATAAAAATTTTGGTTGCAGTGTATTCTTATAGATTGAATGACAGTATTATAAATTACTAGTCATTTGAAGTATGGAAATTCAATGCTACCAGCTTTGCTGATAAGTTGTAAATTATGTGAAAATAGCTATGTTGCTGTGTTATTTAAGAACGATAAAATGAGAAATTTGTAAGAAACACTTGTTTGTCACTTGAGTCAAGAAACGGAAAAGATATAAATAATTTGATGATGACTGTGTGAGTCGTCTTTATTTTCCCATTTACAATGGACTCGATGCTTGTCAAGAAAACCAAAATGCATTTTGTATACCACATTTTGTGACAGTGTATTTCACATATTTTATCTCATGATAAAAATTTTGGTTGCAGTGTATTCTTATAGATTGAATGACAGTATTATAAATAACTAGTCATTTGAAGTATGGAAATTCAATGCTACCAGCTTTGCTGATAAGTTGTAAATTATGTGAAAATAGCTATGTTGCTGTGTTATTTAAGAACGATAAAATGAGAAATTTGTAAGAAACACTTGTTTGTCACTTGAGTCAAGAAACGGAAAAGATATAAATAATTTGATGATGACTGTGTGAGTCGTCTTTATTTTCCCATTTACAATGGACTCGATGCTTGTCAAGAAAACCAAAATGCATTTTGTATACCACATTTTGTGACAGTGTATTTCACATATTTTATCTCATGATGAAAATTTTGGTTGCAGTGTATTCTTATAGATTGAATGACAGTATTATAAATAACTAGTCATTTGAAGTATGGAAATTCAATGCTACCAGCTTTGCTGATAAGTTGTAAATTATGTGAAAATAGCTATGTTGCTGTGTTATTTAAGAACGATAAAATGAGAAATTTGTAAGAAACACTTGTTTGTCACTTGAGTCAAGAAACGTAAAAGATATAAATAATTTGATGATGACTGTGTGAGTCGTCTTTATTTTCCCATTTACAATGGACTCGATGCTTGTCAAGAAAACCAAAATGCATTTTGTATACCACATTTTGTGACAGTGTATTTCACATATTTTATCTCATGATAAAAATTTTGGTTGCAGTGTATTCTTATAGATTGAATGACAGTATTATAAATTACTAGTCATTTGAAGTATAGAAATCCAATGCTACCAGCTTTGCGGATCAGTTGTAAATTATGTGAAAATAGCTATGTTGCTGTGTTATTTAACCCTTACACTACCGAAAATTTTTTTTTTCAAAAATTTTAGAATCACTTTGTTTAACCGAATGAATAGCTCTTTCTATAACATGGAAAAATAGTCATAAAAAAAAATCTGAAGAAAACGGAGAAAATTTAGAAAATCTGTTGGGACCTATTGTCCCATTTGTATTTTTCAGTGGGACCATATATCCCAATGGTACGGAAATACAAAAAGATTATGTTTTATAATGAATTACTTTATTTGTGAAAATTAACTTGAAAACTAGAAAAATTGTAAGCTTACGAACTAATTACAAACTAAGAATGGTATGGAGTAAAGCAATCAGTACAAAGCGGCTGATTGCATCCTGAACATATGTATTTTGTTCTTTTGTCTTTCTTATCCACAGCGCATCTTATTCATTGGCGGCGACCTTTGGTGGGGACCGGCAAGTGATCCCCGATATGTATCATCCGTCTGGATTTCTTAGATCGAGGGCCACTTCTTCCTCCGATTTTTCGGGAAACCTTGGCTGTTTGACGCCCAGTAAACACAAGTTGTTCAGCTAAATTCACTAGGAAGGGCAGAAACTTCACTTTCTTTTGAGTTATTAGCTGATGAACTATGTGAGCATTCACAGCAGCAGCCATCTTGAACTTGTAGAAAACCTTCTTCCACCATTTAGAAGACCTCCGATCATTTTATTGGTATATTTTTCGTCATGTTTAAATTATCATATTAATAAATGCAAAGGCAAGTGTAAGTAATAAAATAACTTCTATTTAATCAATTTATTCCCTAAAACTTTGAGTAACAACATTAAATTGCAAGATATTAAAAAAAAATCAGGACCCTTTTTAGGCACCCTTAATGGACAGTGCAAATCCAATTATGGACACACATTCCCAGTCATGGACACTCAGTCTTGGACGTCCTTACCTTTGTTAATTAAATATTATTAATTTTGTCCCGTAATAAAAATAAAATATGGCGAAATGCAAAATTCTTTACCAACATGCAAAATTATTCGGGATATCTCAAGTATGCAGATAAAAAAGAAATATATATAATTATAAAGACACGAAGGGCAAATATTTTTCCATCTTGACCCTGAAAAATCCTCTTGTTTATTGGTTCAGGCTCTTTAATTTCTTCTATTATAGCTTTTTCACTGTACCATATTTTGTCCGGTGTTTCAGGCCATCGAAACGAATTACCTTTCGATAATGTCATTGTGCTGATTTCGAAATATTTACCATCAGTACCTATATTTTCAATTAAACCAGGGAAGTACTCTCCTTCATACTTAATTATAACATATCTATGTACTACTGATGCAGAAGGCTTTACTGCTTTTTTCTTCGCGTTTTCTTTTTCTGTCTGGTCAACTTCAGTGGTTTCTTCGTCATAGAATTCTTCTTCTAAGTCATATTCACTGTCTTGATATTCAATTACCGTGTCACTTTCCTCTGATGATGAACTCGATGTTTGCTGTTTCTTGCGTTTTTTTACTTCTACTTTATTTTTATTTTTTTCTTTATTTTTTTTCCTTGTATTAACATTTCCCGCAATATTTGTTTTTTCTTTTCTTTCTTTCATTCGCTTTTCTTTTTCTTCTTGTTTTTGTTTTTTTTCATTTTCTTTCTTCATTGTATAGGCTCTCCAAATTTCACCTGTAATCGCGGACGGCACGCGCTCTTTGGTTCGCCGTTTGTTAATGTCAGGCTCTGGCCAAAATAAAGCTCGTTTAACAGGTGATGGAATGTTCATGCCTATTGGTGTGTTTATCGAATTTGTTTTAAATGGTGTGGCTGTTGCATTGGACATTGTGGGATTAGTTTCTAATGTCGACTGATTATTGTTTTTTTGCTCAATTAGTTGATCTTGTGTAGCTTCTTGCGTAATAAGCGGTAATTGTTCACGTGAATCTGGCAGCTGTTTATTCTCTTGTATCGTTACCGCCTGGTGATCATTGCTGCTTGAAATTTGCAGTTTTTGTCCGTCTTGAATCTGTCCCGGTGTATCTAATGGCTGAATAATATTTAGCCGAGCCTGTTGTGCCGTAACTATTTCTATATCAGGCGTAACTGAATCCCGATCCATCATCTGATCCTTGTTTTGAGTGCTACCTTCAGCAGGTTTTGTTAATATCACTGAGTTATTTGTTAATTCTCTGGTTGTCGCTATATCTGAGGTCAATAATTGTGCGCTTTCAATTGGCGTTTCCGTTGTTGAAACAGATGCAGTCCCTGCTAGTGTATATTTAGTTTTAGCCCAAATAGTATAGAGTTATAATAGAATAGATCTTCTTTAGGTAGTAAATTTTCAACTTCAGTTTGGGACTTGTAGTACAATCTATTGAACAAACTCAATTTTTCAGATGAGAACACACTTTTTATCTGTAATTCTAAGGTTTTCATAAACTCTGTCTTTTCTGTGTCGTTTTCTGTTGGTGTGATGCGATTTCCAATTTTAATTTTTTTTATGTCAACATTTTCTGAAGTGAATGGGTAGAGGCCACTTTTGTGGAAGCCGTTTTTTATCGTCTCTAGTGAAATATTCTGTAACGCTTCCTTTAGATTAGGAGCAAAATTTTCTTTCTTAAAGCGTTCTCCTGGATTCTCTAACTTCCACTTTCTCACCTGCTTTTTCCAAAACACTTTAAAAGGGCGAAAAACCGCGACGTCCATGGGTTGCAGCAAATGGGTGGAATTAGGATGAAGAGCAATTACCTCAATACCATTATCCTTACAAAACTCTGCTAAGTGCAAGGTCATGTGAGACCGATGACCATCAAGGAAAAGAATCACAGGTTTCGGTATATTATTTTTTTCTAACCAGGGGTTGAATATATTTGCTACATATTCATAAAAAGTCTTTGAACACATCCATCCTGACTCAGATCTACCGATACCCCAATCTTTCGGAACACTATTGGTTATCACCAATGGCAAACGTTCATAAGGATAGACTACCATAGGTGGAGCTAAAGTCCCAGCAGCGTTTCCAGTTATTAAAGCTGTCAAATTTTCTTTTTCGTCGTCAGAACCAATGTATACGTTTTTTTCTCCCTTTCGGACAAGAACTCGTCCAGCTTTTGGTTGCAAGAAAAAAGCACTTTCGTCTGTATTAAAGATTCGGTTAGGGTCATTAAGGGCATCCAATAATCCTTGTCTCTCTATATATTCTCTGTTAGTTTCAAACCATTTCTTTATGTCCTCTTCTGTCACATTGTCTCTTGCCTTCATTAAATTTTGAGCTGTACGTTCAGCGAGAAATGGGTGACGTTTTAAAAAAGAAGCATACCATTTCTTTCCTGGTCGGTTATCAGTGAATGGGCAAGAATCAAGTTTTTTCTATACTACAATTTTTGCACACTGTCTAACAAATGATCCTTAGTTACAGGAAAATGATGATCGGCCATGTACAAAATCCATTTGACAAGAATATTTTCTTCTTCCGATGTAAGAACCGTAGCAGGACCTAAATTACAATCTAGTGGACTTTTTCCTGTTATTTTATTGTGTGAAGTAATTCTTGGAACATTATATTTAGTCGAAGCAACTGAGATTTTTTCACCTCGCCTCACTTCTTCGATAGCTTTTGCCATTTGTTCTTTAGTGTAGTCCCTTTTTGGTGCCATTTCTGAGACAACAAATATATATCATCAATTAACAACTGGTATTTCAAAATTTAAGAAAAAAAAAAGAAACTGAAAATGAATTTACCAGTTATGGACAACCAGTCATGGACAACCAGTCCATCATTGGATCGAACAACAATTATTAAGAATTTCAATGACGTAGCAGAATATTTTGCTTTTAATTACAATAAAACACACAATTAGAGATATAATTAAAAAATCCTATGATGGACAAAATGTCCATGATTGGGTTAGGAAGTCATTTATACATCCAATCATAAACACTCTTTCAATTATTCTAATAATCTATTCCATTTGTTTAGGTTGTTACAAAATAATTTATCATCGTTAGATCACACGAAATCAATCGATTTCCATTCACAGGTAAAGGATTCTTTTACAATGACTCAATAAGTAAACTCACTTGCATCTCGATCCTTGTAAGAATTATGGATTTTTCTGAAATTTGTTGCTTCGACGTCTTTCGCGGTCTGTTTTGCAGGAACAAAATGACCGTATACCAGTCAAACGAAAAATATGGAGTCCTGAGCTGTTTAAAGTACACGAAGAATGTTGCCAGTAAAAAAATATTGTTTCGTTTTGTTATTTTTGCTGATCAAATAAAAAAACGTCCATCACTGGTGCACCGTCCATGGGTGGTTCCTTTACCTTACATGAACTTTTTGATCAGACACGTCCACTCCACCCATAATTCTATTGTAAGTTGCTATAGAAGAAGGGCAACTGATCTCTTTCTTCTGGCCATCTTTTTGTTTTCTTTTTACGGGTTCAGTTACTGGCTTATGGCAATTACTCAGCATCACCACTTCTTTCGAATCCATCCATCTTGCTGCCAAGATTCCTCTATCGGTTGCAAGAAAATCTGATTCCTCTTTCTTGAGATTTCCTTCACATTTTGGCATATTTTTTCTGTTCTTTACGCTTGTATAAAATCTGTCAAAAGCTAGTAAAACTTCTTCATCTTGGAGAGATTCACAAAGTTTGAAAACAACTCGTTCACCTAAGGTATTTTCTTGATTTTGATTCACCGCATCTTTGCCACTGTATAAGTTGAAGTCGTAAATGTAACCTGACATAGAATCGCAACGTTGCCAAGACTATGCCTCGTTTTATGGGTTTCAGGGGCATGAACTGCCGAAGTGTTGATGCTCCCTTGAATTTCGTCATAGATTCATCAATTGATTGGTAATTTCCTTCTTTCACTGCCTTCTGGAAAGTGTACTTGGAACAATTTACTAACTCCTCTGCATAGTACAGCTTACCAGCTTCAGAAGGCTTGTCTGGGTGATTGAAGTACAGTTTTGACATCAATATTTGAAATCGATTCCTCGACATATACTGTTTTACAAAAGAGTTTCCTAAGGACTCATTTTGAGACCAGTAATCACTTTGACTTGGGACATGATTGTAACACATCACAAAAATCAAACCCACTAATACCATATTTCACCTTCATCTGTCAGTGGAATGCATAGATTTTTTATTCTGTTTTGTATTATCAGTATTTCATTGGTACATTGAGCGATGAATATGAAAAGGCTTTTAGGGAACATCAGTTTGAATGTGTCTAACTCCGTTTGCAGTTCATTGACAGGCACAGTTATAGACATTGGAGAGTGTTCGGGGATAGAACATTTTGGGACAAAATTTTGTGTAGGACTACCCCAAATAATTGGTCCCGAGTCATCAGCAAGTGGTCCCGAGTCATCAGCAGACGGTCCTGGGTCATCATCAGACGGTCTTGGGACATCAGCAGACGATCCTGGGCCATCAGCAGACGATGGGCCTGGCCTTGGTTCTACTGATGCAGCATTTTCATTTGATTCCGATTCGTCTTCACTGGAGCTGAGATCAGCCACCTGGTCGCCATCAGACGGGGCATACTCCGATCCAGAGTCAGAGAAGTCCTCGTCTTCGCTTTCGCTCTCTTCGAGTACCTGGCGTAATTCTTCGTCTCGAAGATGACTCCGACTCATCTGAAGCAAAAATTGCATTTCAATACCATTGGGATTATGTATCCCAGTGAAAAATACTATTGGGATCTATTATCCCATAATATTTTCGATCACATATAAAAAGCATGACCTTACGTTTGCAGTCCCAATTTTAGACACCACATGTAAAAAATACTTTGAAGGGCACGGAAACAAGACGTTACGCATAAAATTACGACAAATAAGACGTTTTTTATCAGTTTTTATCAAGATCTAACCTCAATCGATCATTACACTGTCACAGAAAACAACAACTGACGAAATCAAAATGGCCGCCTTGACTAAAACATATGACTTATTTCAAAGATAAGATCATAAACTACCACTGGGACGATACCCGGTGCGGCTAAAGGGGTTCATTTGCCCACTAGTAATTTTAGAATTTTGCTTGGGACGTATTGTCCCATTGGTAGTCTAAGGGTGAACGATAAAATGAGAAATTTGTAAGAAACACTTCTTGTTTGTCACTTGAGTCAAGAAACGTAAAAAATATAAATAATTTGGTGATGACTGTGTGAGGCGTCTTTATTTTCCCATTTACAATGGACTCGATGCTTGTCAAGCAAAACAAAATGATTTTTGTATACCACATTTTGTGACTAGTGTATTTCACATATTTCATCTCATGATAAAAATTTTGGTTGCAGTGTATTCTTATAGATTGAATGATAGTATTATAAATTACTAGTCATTTGAAGTATGGAAATCCAATGCTACCAGCTTTGCGGATCAGTTGTAAATTATGTGAAAATAGCTATGTTATTTAAGAACGATAAAATGAGAAAATTGTAAGAAACACTTCTTGTTTGTCACTTGAGTCAAGAAATGTAAAAAATATAAATAATTTGATGATGACTGTGTGAGTCGTCTTTATTTTCCCATTTACAATGGACTCGATGCTTGTCAAGAAAACCAAAATGCATTTTGTATACCACATTTTGTGACAGTGTATTTCACATATTTTATCTCATGATAAAAATTTTGGTTGCAGTGTATTCTTATAGATTGAATGACAGTATTATAAATTACTAGTCATTTGAAGTATGGAAATCCAATGCTACCAGCTTTGCGGATCAGTTGTAAATTATGTGAAAATAGCTATGTTGCTGTATTATTTAAGAACGATAAAATGGGAAATTTGTAAGAAACACTTCTTGTTTGTCACTTGAGCAGGGCCGCGCCGACCCCCGACAGCGACTGTGTGCGAAACCTATGAAGCGCCTCTTTTTTAACGAATCATCATAAAAAACGAATTTAATTTTTGAATGAATATTTTTAATTGTTAATTTTGACTGAAATAAATGTTCTCCAGTTTTACAGTACTTAGATAATATTATCATTAATAATTATCTAAGTGTACAAAACTGTGGAACATTTAGGAATTAGGATACTAAATAGGTAAATCCCGTTCGCTTCTGCTTGCCAATTACAGCGAAAAATAAAACTCGAACAAAATTTTAACATGCTTTATTAATACAAAGAATTGAATACTTAAATATGAATAACAAAGAAGCTGACTTTCTTCTAAGAATAATAATACTAATATGACTATTACCTACCTATGTTATGTTTTAAAAAAACAACAAGAGTCTTAACATTTGCAAGAATACAAACATTACTTAAATTATAATATTTCCACTTTTCTCGCTTTTTTGTTTGCGAAATCCTTAATAGCTTCATGTATGTCTATATGGTCTAGTATGGCCTCCTCTATGGATATTGTTGCTAAATTAGTTAATCTTTCCTGACTCATTGTAGAGCGCAGGTAATTTTTTATAAGTTTTAATTTAGAAAAGGACCTTTCCGCGCTTGCTACTGTAACTGGCATAGTTAGCATAATTCGTAATGCTATGGTAATGTTAGGGCATACAGCTGTCAAATTGTTTAAATATATAAATTCAAGAATTTTCACCACATCATTACTTAATTTTTTGAAAAATGGCTGACAAGACATAATTTCTTAACACAAATCATCGGCGTTAATATCCAATGAATCATTTGCTGAAAGTTTCTCCTGTAAACGATGACAGCTACTTCTTAATCGACTTTGATCTTGGTCATCACTTAAATTAAATAAAAAATTAAACACGTCGTTGTGATTATTCAATAAATCAAATCTTTCATCTACGGAGGATAACGCTTGGTCTAATATATAAAAAAATACATTAATTTTAAAAGAGGTTTTCGGATCATTTATAGTGTGGTTTTCGTGTTCATAATCAAAACTCTTTGGAGTTTTACGACGTCTTAGGGGTCTGGATCTAGAAGTTTCAAATTCAGGTTCGACGTCTAATTTTTCGGCAATTTTTTTGGCATCACTTACAATTTCTTCAAAATTTGTGTCTGTTCTAATTTTTATCAAAAACTTTTTTAATTCTGTTAAAGCATCTAAAGCAACTTGCATATTCATATCGACGGACTGTAGAATTTTACTCACAAAATTTACTTTTGTCAATATTATATGCCATACATTTAGTGAACAAATGAATGAAAAGGTGCATATTTTTTCTGCTAGACATTTAGCGTCATATTTTGCCTTCTGATCATATGATATATTATTTGATATTTCATATAGGGCATCATAAATTTTTGGTAAATTTGTAAACAGCGGTTTTATAGCATCTATTCTGCTTGACCATCTTGTTTCAGATAATGGTTTTAAGGTCAGATTTATGACATATTTTTTTAATAAATCCCATCTTTTAGCAGAGGACGAAAAATATTTATATAATTCTTGCACAATACAAAAAAAACCAGTCATATGATGATTGAGGTTGGCAGCGTCGTTTACTATTAAATTTAAACTATTTCCCGGACACCCACTCCTCTATGTCAGCAAGAACTGCACTGACATCATATGGACTTTTCCCTCCCATGTTTTCCATATGCATGAGCATCATGTAAGCGGGACCGCCGGTGAACACTTTTGGAAATGCCCACTTTGATATTTTCTTGAGCGATAGCCTAACATAGTCATGTAAGCGGGACCGCCGGTGAACACTTTTGGAAATGCCCACTTTGATATTTTCTTGAGCGATAGCCTAACATAGTCATCCTTAACTGTGGAGTTTACCACATGCGGCTTTTGGGAGAATTCCCTGTTAAAGTTGTTTTCTATCCGATGTAGCAGCCCCAACAATGTTCGGGCCATTTTAGTCTGTCCCATCTTATTGTACGAGTCGTATAACAAGTACAGACCACTTGCGAATGAGGAGTCACTGAGCGGGAACCCAGCCTTTATATTCACACGGAAGCGAACCAACCTGTCTAGAGTGTCAACGTTTTTTTTGAGTTTCCCAAGGTCATTCAACGCATTGAGTAGCTCATCATCGACTTCCATACTGTACTGGGTCGCTCCCCTGTCAACAATTCTTCCTTGCATGACTGGGATCTTGAGTCTTGTTTCTTTATGGGCAGGAGACTCCCACGTCCCTGCATTCCTCTTTTCGTGTTCGAGAGAGTTGCTGGATATGTATGACAGTTTACTTGAATTGAGTGCAGATGTGTGGAGGTCTGCCATTATTCGGAGATCGGCATGTATGTCTACTGTTCTTTTCTTAGGCCAATCCCGCTGCACTCTAGCACTGTACTTTTCTATTGTTCTGCACTCATGGGCAGGGTCAAGAGCACCGGTTCCTCCCTTACTGGTACGCTCTCCACTTGTGCGCTGCTCTCCTTCTTTGGGCCCTGCCCCAGGATGCACTTCTGCACCACTCCTCTGAGCAGCTCCACTTCGGGTTCCGGCTTGCTCCCAGCGACCGCTTTCAATAAAAAAGCTAGGTTTGGTGGGTCTGGATACATAGTGGGTTCCACCGACCATGCGTTTTGCACCCAAGAGGGGATGGTCATCCTGGAGAGTATCACCACATGGTCCATGCAGTCCTGATCCCGGTAGTGGTATCTGAGGGATGGCGACATAGTGTTTGACACAAATCCGTTTTCATGGGACGTGCCTGTTCTGCCGTTTGTGAGCACTGCCCAATCATCCACAGATACTGGTTGAAATGCTGTGGCATGCCTCTCCCTGCACAACGCAATCCGGGGGAGGGTTCGGAAGGAGTTCCCCGTAGACGCATACCATGGTAAAGCGTTCCTGTGTACTGCTCTCACTTCCAAGTACACTCCCTCATACCCATCCGTCACCACCCCGTGATTCGCTGGGACAATCGCGAACATGTCCAAGTTGAATTTTGCTGCCCATTGAAGGACTGCGAAGTATGGCACACATATACTCATCGCCCAGCCCAGATTTGTTGGGGCAAGACCATAATACCAGGTAATGTCCTGCGCCACCGTCCTTCCGTTACCCAACGCCCTATCTAGTACGGCTCTAGTATTTGGGTAGATGATGTGGCCCGCTGTTATCTGTGACACTTTGTTGCGAGCAGAGGCAGTAGCGAGGGTACCGAGTACTGAGCTCAGATTTGACCAAACTGCCCTATTTATGTCGTTCCTAGTCATGTAGATGGAAATAGACAACGTAAGCGCTGCTGCCTGTAGTGTGACTGACGTTTGCAGCCCTCCCGCAGTTGCCAGCCTGAACCGGTAGTCATTCTTCTCTATCATGCCTAGAGCTGCCAACATCCTGTACACTGAGTGTGCCAGATGCGCCTGGTACTGTGGCGCTTCCACCACTGGCACGGCACTTGTCCAAAATGACCTATATCCAATTAGTAATTGGCAATTACCCTCCCGTCCTCAATGACCTCCTCATGAGTCAGTTCAGCCACACTGGTAGCGTATTGTTGCATTGGTGACACCGCCGCAAAATTGTACCCGTTCCGCAGCGAGTGTACTGGGTAGACCTCTGAGCCAGTAGGCCCCCGTCTAGGTCCGACGTCGTGTGTCGGGGGTTATCTTGATTGTAGTTGTGGACTCCGAATGTCCATGCCCCATTCAGTGGGTTATTGTACCTACGGCCTCCGGCATTAGTCACTTCCATAAAGGGGGACTCAGGCATGGATGCACTCACCTCGGCCGCCAGCGTGAAGGCCAGCTGGAATGCCATGTCCACACACAGGTTTGACTCCATCCACTCCAAGGCATGGCACATCTGCAGTGCGGAGTTCTCAAAGTCAGCCAGCGCCCCATAGAACACGTCCGTAGTGTTCACTGTGAAGTTCACCAAGTTCTGCTGATTTGCGGGCAGATATTGTGATCCCTTATAAATTGCCAGTCCGTTATCCATTAGGATTGGACACCTCAGGTTTGCGGCAGTAGTGTTCTCATCCAGCATGACCAGCATCACTGACGTGGGTCCAGGTATGTATACATTGTGTGACCAGGGTATCACCGTGTAGGACGTCTCTTTGTATCCAGCGGTGACAGCGGAAGCATGCCTATGGTAGGAGCGTCTAGACAAGTTCCCCGCCCAGATGGTAGAGGACAGGAAACATAGTATATATTCTCTCAACCATCTCTGCCCAACCATGTCAGATGTTATCGGTACTGCCACCCACCCCTGGTCCATCATGGATATAGGCCAATCCGCCGCCAACAGGTTATCAGTCCCCTTCATGTGTCCTGCAAAAGCTGGAAGTGTGACACAAATCGTGTTGATGACCTCCCTGTTCTCGAGCCTGTTGTGACGATGCCATACGCTGATTGAGACGTGGTCCAACTGTTCTTTGTATCTTAACGTTTCAAATGCTTTACTGAAATCAATGAATACCGTAATTACGTGTTTTTTATCATTAAGATTTTGATTTATTTCGTTACTAAATTTCGCTAAAAGTTGAGTAGTACTTCAGTTTTTTTGGAATCCGTATTGATTTTTGTTAATGATTTTATTTTTTCTATGTAATTTTTAATTTGATTGCCAAAATATCTTTCTATAATTTTATCGATGCTAGATAATATTGTGATAGGTCGGTAATTGTTTATGACATTCTTCTTTCCGCTTTTGTATATTGGTCGTATTACGCCTATTTTTAGTTTGTCGGGGTATATTGCTGACACGATGCATTGATTAATTAAGTGAGTGATTACCGGGACAAATTCATTGCTGATATGTTTAATGTCTATTACTCGAATTTCGTCTATGCCGGGACTTTTTTTGTCATTCATGTGTTTTATAATTTTTTCCGTTATTTCGTTTGTAGCCTTATATATTTTTATGCTTCTGTCTGTACTGTTTTCGAAAGTTTTATTTTGAAGTAAGGGTATTTTACAATCTATACATATATTTTTTACGTTATGACTAAAACCTTTCGAAAATTCATTGGTTATGTATTTGACGTCTTTGTTAAAAGCTTTGCATATGATGTTGTCAATGGAATTTATCATTTTTCCACATAATTTATTTATTATTTGCCATAACATTTTTGTATTTTTGAAATTATTACTAATTTCCGTTTTAGTATAATTGTTTTTAATTAGGTTTGTATATTTATTGGTTTTATTCCTGTAATTATTATAAATTAAGCGATTTTTGGTGTTACTCTGATCTTTTTTCCATATCTTAAAGAGTTCATCCCTTTTTTTACACATGTACACAAGCTTTTTATTCGCCCATTCACATTGTTTTCGTTTTCCCGTATAATATTTAGTTTTATATTTGCAGGTATCATAAACGTATTTAAATTTTGTAATTATGAAGTTAAGTATGTCGTTTGGGTCCTTTATATTTAGGGCATCCTTCCAGACAATTTTTTGAAGTTCTAGATTTAGTTTTTTATAATCTAATTTAGTTACGGTATCATTGGACTGGCGCGACGGAGAATAGGCCGTATTATCTTTTATAAGGCAACCGGTTATGCAGTGATCAGCTGGTGCGATATTGATAACAGCGGTGTTAATGTCTCGGTTTCCTATACTTCTTATGAAGACATGGTCTATGCAAGACCTAGTTATAATATCGCCTTTTTTTTCAATTCTAGTATACTGTGTTATCCCGCATTCTAGTCCAACTTCACTCAGTGAGTTTAAATAATTGTACCTTGTGTTGTCATGATTTTTTAAATTAAATTAAATCACCGTAACGAGCCGAGTGAAGGAGCCGAAGATAAAATAACCGCAATACGTGCTTATAAATAATCTTACACTTATTTATGATATGAGATACGAGTATGTAAACATAAAACGCCTGGCAAATCCAGTTGCGCAAATTACTCGTATAGTTTTGGCTCAGACAGCCACGAAAGGCGCAAAAAACCTGTCCTTAGAAACAAAGTCAGTCGGAACTCTGTTTATCGAACCGTATCATCAAAATAACACAATGCAATCACAAACAAGTGCCGACCTATACATGTACGAGTATTTAGTATATAGTAAGTTCTCCCAAAACGTAAAGGCAAAAGATCTCGCGGCTCATTCACTACTGGAACAGGAGTCAAGGACGGCGAATTGCAATCAGTGGATAGAATCAAATACATTCAAGCCTGGTCCTTTAAACCTGACACAACAACGGACATGGTAACTAAGTTTCTCAATAGAACCCAGGAATCAAAAGAATACTTCGTGGAGAAACGCAATATCAAATCCAATAAACATGCATCCTTCGTAATTGGAATCCCTGAATCGCTGTTTGAAATGTTTAAGTCGTCATCTGTATGGCCTCAAAATGTTAAGTTTACAACAAATTGGTTTCGAGCGAGTCCCCGCATCGAGCGGGGTGACGACAGCAACAACGCAAGCTAAACCTACCCTCACAGTGTCGGTGCCGGCGCACACGCCGACTCCGCGCCCATTCCACGCCGCGCAACTACCCACTACGCAACAGCCGAACAAGCGTTCCACACGTCTAGTAATCAACCATCAAAATATGTGTAGTCTTGGAAACAAAACTACTAAGCTAGAAGTCCTATTAAAAGACGAATTCAGCTGTGATATTTTAGCATTGACCGAACACTTTTTCAAAAATGACGAACTTAAATGTATAAATTTAGAAAATTTTATTCTTGCGTCGAATTTTTGTCGTACAAAACTCGAGAAAGGTGGCTCATGTATATATATTAATCCTAAGTTGAAAGTCACTAATAGGTCAGAATTATGTGATCTTTCAGTTGAACAATTTTGTGAAATTTCGGCAATCGAATTGATTGACTACAAGCTAATTGTCATTTGCATCTATAGATCAAAAAAAATTAGGGCCCTTGACTTTTTAAAAATACTAGATCGGCTTCTCGACTTAATAGGAATAATTAAACTAAATTGCATCATCGTTGGTGACCTCAATATTGACAGTTTGGTTAACACCTCTGCGAGCAATAGACTAAAAGATCTCCTGTCGGCACACTGCTTTAAGAACATAGTAGACTTTCCGACGCGCATTACTGCAGACACATCAACATCACTAGACCATGTATACACAAACATAGCAACAAGTATGTTGTCATGTACACCCGTGGTAACGCGACTCAGTGACCATCTCGGGGTCCGCACCAGTGTACAGTGCGCGCCCGCGCCGCCGCCGCCGCCACTCACGCGCCTTGTGCGTGACTGTACTCGCAACACTCGACACGCTTTTTGTTTGGCAATCGATAGTGTTGACTGGGACGAAATTTTCGCAAAAAAACCATCGGTAGAAGATTTGGCTGAAGCCATTATCAACATAATAATAAACAAAGCTGAAATATGCTTTCCGCTTAAACAAAAACCCAATAGACAACAACAAAAATCGTGGGTCACGACAGATATCCTCAACATTAAATGTCTACTTTTCGAATTTCTAAGTATTCAAGACAAAAATTTGCAAAATGATCCTTTGTTATGTAGCATAGAAATTTTAAAACAAAAATATAATGCACTGTTACAAAACCAAAAAAGTCATTATTTCAACTCCATAATAAAAGAGAGTACTAACACAACCAAAACTATGTGGCGTCTAGTTAAAACCGAAATCGGTAAAACTAAATCGACATCTATTGACTTTACAGACTTGATAAAACATTCTGACGGTAGAAAATTCAGTTCGAAGAAAGAACTCGTCAACTGCTTAAACACGCAATTTGCGAACGCAGCATCACTGTGCGGAGCGCCGACCGCTGACGTCGAGCGCGCGCGCGATTTGCTTGTTGCGGCGCGCGCGCCAGCTGACACCTCACTCAGGTTAAATCTGTTTACCCCCAACGAGGTGTACACAATAATAACGAAAAAAATTGTAAGAAAACCGACTAAGGACATTTACGATATCTCGGTCGATTTGATAAATTTAATTGCGTTAACGATTAGCGTACCCCTCGCTATA
Organism: Ypsolopha scabrella; assembly: GCA_910592155.1. Taxonomy (NCBI): domain Eukaryota; kingdom Metazoa; phylum Arthropoda; class Insecta; order Lepidoptera; family Ypsolophidae; genus Ypsolopha; species Ypsolopha scabrella. The sequence goes on from OU342982.1 coordinate 19,480,645, forward strand.
ATATTCAATATGTGCTTACGCACAGGGAAATTCCCCCAATGCTTTAAAGAAGTAAAAATAAGTCCTCTGCACAAAAGCAAAGGAAAGAAAAGTAACCCCAATGACTATCGACCCATTGCTGTAATACCTACAATCGCAAAGGTATTCGAAAACGGTCTAAGTTCACGCCTGACCGGTTACTTAAATAAGACGTCGGGTCTCAGTCCGCGACAGTACGCGTACCGCGCGGGACACTCGACGACGATGGCGGCGCGCCAAGTGGTGCAGCGCGTGCTGGATGCGCGAGAGGCTCATCTACCCGTTGCGGTACTGTTCTGCGATCTATCGAAAGCTTTCGACGTCGCAGATCATACCGTACTCACCATGAAACTAAGACACTATGGCATTGAAGGACCGGCGCTAGCACTGCTGTCTGATTTCATGAGCGGTAGAATGCAATATGTTGTGGGAAACAGAGGTGCACTTAAATCCGATGGACTTTCGACTAACCAAGGAGTACCTCAAGGTTCTTCTCTTTCAAATATAGCATTCTCGTTACTTGTAAATGACCTACCAAACGCCATAATTGACTCTGAGGTGTACATGTTCGCTGACGATGTAGCAGTGGTAATAACAGCTCCTACATATAAAGAATTAGAGCATCGCCTAAACAACGTAACCAACCAACTCTGTGACTGGTTCCGTGTTAATGGTCTAGCTCTGAACTTGACGAAAACGAATTTCGTATCATTCGACCTATCAGGTCGTAAGAAAGACAAGCTAATAGTTACCGTTAACAATACTCTTATATCTCAGGTAGATTCTGCACCATTTCTAGGATTTCACATTGACAATGCATTAACTTGGAACTCTCATATCGACAGACTCTGCGGTAGACTGGCGGGAGCATGTTTTGCGCTCAGTCGCCTTTCATCATGTTTGCCGCGCGAATCTGTTCGCGCATGTTATTTCGCCTCTGTACAGTCTCTGCTACAGTACGGCATCGACTTGTGGGGACGCGCTGCAAACTGGGAGCGCGTGTTCCGTCTTCAAAAACGAGCTGTGCGAGCAATCGTACGTGTGCCGTGGGACGATCACGCCAAGCCCCACTTTATAGCGCTTCATATCCTCACCATGCCATCCCTACTTATTCTGCAAGTAGCTCTGTACGCCAGAGAAAGCTTGGATAAATACCCGAAACTCGGAGACTGTCACAAATACGACACGAGACACGGCAACAAACTAGCGAATGTGAAGCGTAGGTTAGCAAAAACGGGGAAATCTATTGAAGTAATGGGACCAACTGTTTATAACAATCTACCTGAAGATATAAAAACCGCACCTAGTCTATTTATATTTAAAAAAAAACTAAAGAACTGGCTAGTCGAGAAGGCGTTCTACTCATATAACGAATTTTTAAACTATTGTTAGTTTAAATCTATTGACATCTACTATTTTAAGTGACATTGAATTTTGTTATTCTTGTAACAATGTAATTTAATTATTTGTAGTTTTATTTATTTACATATTACGTGTTAATAGTATAATATTTAGTACGGCTACACAATATCGTGTAACCTCCTACTATTGTATGTGTGACAAACGCATCTTATGAATGACCTGTAATGAATATTACTAATAAATATATGTCTATGTCAATGTCTATGTATAAACATACATACTAACGTCCAACGTGAAAACAACCACTGTATATACAAGGTAATGGAGAGAAATTATTTTGAATTGAAACTTGGGTGGGTAAGACACACAAAAGCAAAAATCGAAACGAACGGTAAATGAGCGATGTCTTATGCAAATGAGGACACAGGGGCGAAGCGTAACCTTGAGAAATGAGAATTGATAGTAAAATATTTTTGAGTTTTGAGCAGAATTATAACTCGAAACTGAGCAGGCGGGGGGAGAACGCTTGTTTGTCAGTCAAACAAAAAATGATTTCAACAAAAGTGTGAAACTGGGCAGAAAATATCATGCGTAGGTGGGCGAAAGAATGTTCCAGAACTGGATGAGCAGATTTTATTTTATTATTTCAGTGGACTGTATAATTTTGGGCTGAGGTGTTGACCATTTTTTATTTCAACATATCTTTCTGAGCAGTGGACTGTATAATAGGGGCTGGTTCAAAGACGTTCGAAGGACCAAAGATGACACCGCTAGTGTGTCAGGATGCAGAGCAGAGTTTGGGTAATGCGCTGATGTGTGGGAGATATGGAGAGAGAGAAACAATATGGGATGTGAGCACTGGCACTGACCTGGTTCGTGGTTTCCTTTGTCTCCAAAATGGCCGCACGAGAACGCGGCGTGCCGACAAACTGGAATGTCTTTTCCTGCTGGGCTGATGGGAGATGCACTTGCACACAAAATAGTTTAATAGTATGATCACACGAGCCGATAAAATGTTTTTGAGCTGATAAAAATGGCACGGCACTGCGTGCATCGAGACGCGTGTGGTTCTGCGCAACTCTCTGAGGTCAAGGCGGACAGTCGACTGTCACACGAGCCGCGCGGGCGCCGGCCGTGTTCGACACACTGCAGCGCCCTCTAGCGGATAAACGTCGCGTCGCGCGAACACTTAGTTTGTACACCCACTTAATAAATTTAATAATAACCAGTACGAGTAATAATTCACTTTCCATTACCTGCCACAATGAAGTATTGCAATATTTTGTTGTTGTCACTATCAATAACTACGCTGGTTCCTCGTATTACTGAATTTTCTTTCTTAAATACGAACCATGGCTGCAGCGCTAAAATATAAAATCAAATGCAGTTACGTATTAGTAACTTACCCTCAAGCTAAGCAAAAACAGCTCTTGGGGCTATTTGAGACAGCGAAGAAAATACATCATAAGACTACGCCAGGCATGGTAGGGGCTTTTTGGAATAGAATTCCAAATAGCCCCAAGTCTTGTTCTAAAAAGCCCCACCCAGGAAAAGTAATCAAATATGGCGATAGAAAAGACTTACAGCAGAACCGAAAAAACCATTCAAATTACTAGGAAACGCACGTCTGCGTGAACAACTTTTATTTCCACATACCTTTATGATCTCGCTTCATGAAGCCACATGGAACTCATGTGCAAAAATGTAGATTTGACTTTTTTTTTTCGAATATTCTCACCATTCACACGATGCATGTATAACCTCAAAATCACGCCAATAAAATTTACATTAGCGGCGGTATTAGTAGGTGACCAAAAAAATAATACTACCATTGCTAGGAGGAAAAATATATGCATCCAAATCTTTTATTTCTGTAATTCCAATTAGCCCTTTGTACGGTTTACATGTATCAGCTTTAGCCGAGTACATTGAAGCTACTTGCGGTAACGAAACATACTCGCTTAAGTTAGATACACTTCGATATCGCGATGCAGAGTACCATCAATGCCATCTAGTGTTGGTTGTGTTGTTACATTAATGTTTATGTTTTGTTAAAGTTACTTACGTAAAAACTGTTTTAAGTACTAAAAACGTAAGTATTTAACACTGACTAAAAGGAAAATTGGTATTTTTTCTGAGACCAATGGCACATTTTGTAATATTTAAACCGTTCATTTATTAAGAAAATGAATCAATAAATTAATATACAGAATGTCCCAAAAGTAAACGTCATCCCTTGGAGGGCTCATAGGCCAGCTCATGACTGTCCAGAATATCAAAACATGACCTCAGTAAAAAGTCGATAGTTTTCGAGTTATCTATACTTTTATAAATTTTGTGAAATTCGACACCTTAGATGAGTCTTTCCAGTGCCACAGCTACACGATTCCATATTCTAAGATTTTTATTTTTGTTTCAGAATCCTGAATAGCCCTGCTATTGACCCTAGTCCAAAATCAAACTAATATGATACACATTTGTAAGAAAAAAAAACATTTTTGTTCGAATTATGTGTTTAAATTTTTTTATTTGCTAACTTTGACTCTTCATACTGTGAAAAAAATGTACTACGCTTAGGTGGCAAATAATTTTAATTAATAGGTGATTTAGTGCAGTTTCTTAAATAGTAAAATAATTGCCATGTTTTACTTTAGAAAAAAGTATTATTGCTATTCTACTGTAATAGGAGCTCGTCTTAAAAAATATTTTAATACTTAGATATTCGAATTTAAGTGACAGGTATTTACAAAAAAAAAACTAATTCAAATTAAAAGCAGGTGTTCTACTATAATAGGAGCTCATTTTGAAAATATTTTATTAATTAGGAATTCGAATCAAAACACATTAAGCTTAGGTAAGAGGTATTTATTGAAAAAAACTAATTAAAATCAGATAATGTGTTCAAAATGCCTGCCATCGACTCTTATGCAAGCACGGCATTTTTTCAGGAAAGATCTCTTGATCGTTCTTGCAAATCTTGCAATATTTATTTGTTGTGCGCATTCATTAATTCGTTGTCTCAATTGATCAATGTCATTAATTGGTTTCGAGTATACCTTCTCCTTGATACAACCCCAATAAAAAAAAAACAGAGGATTTAAATTTGGAGATCTCGGAGGCCACAAAATAGGACCAAGACGGCCGATCCATCTTTGTTCATAAGCTTCGTTCAAATAATTTCTCACATTTTGTGCGTAATGAGCTGGACAGCCATCATTTTTAAGCCACATTGCCCTGCTTCTGTTCAATGGCACATCTTCCAAGAGATTCGGCAATTCATTTTCTAAGAAATCGAGGTACGTTTCTCCGTTGAGGTTTTCTGGTAACTCAAAGGGACTAATTATTTGGCCATTCAAAATGCCTGTCCACAGATTAACTTTAAAGCGATATTGTGACTTTTCTTGTTGAATTGAATAATTATGAAGATTATTACTCAGATTAACTTTAAAGCGATATTGTGACTTTTCTTGTTGAATTGAATAATTATGAAGATTATTACTCATTCAAGTGAATAACTATGAAGATTATGCATGTTCATGAAACCATCTTTTTTGAATGTGCTTTCATCTGACCATAAAATGTTGTCTGGGAACTCTGGATCTTCCCTATGTTTCTGCAGCATTCTTTCGCAAAATTGGACACGTTTTTCGTAGTCACGCGGAAGTAACGTTTGCACACGTTGCACGTGATATGTGTGGTACCGATGGCGCCGTGTAATTCTGTTTACAGTAGATTTTGGTATCCCTGTACGCCTTTCGATTGCTCGTGCTGAAGTAGTTCTTCGTCGTAATCCATACGTGGTCTTCCTGTTCTATCAGGGTGGTGAGGCATTCTACCCTCCGAATATGCAAGGTGAACATTTGCGAATACGCGATGATCTGGATATCTCAACGCATTCCGGTATCTTTGGCGATACAGATCAGCTGCACCAGCAGCATTGCCTTTGCATGTCCCATAAATGTAATGCATGTTGGCGTATTCCTCAGCAGTATACAAGTCCGGCATAATGAGAAAGAAGTATTTAACTTCTATTTAACACAACCACAGAGTCCAGGAGTAGGCCAGGTCAGTTCGTTTTTTCTCCAAATAATTACTTTTACTCGCAAACAAATTCAAATCAAATCACTCTGCAACAGATTTTTGCGGGTTGAGGCCTCTTAATAAACAGATATTGATTAGCCGGATCCACACCGTCAGTCTACAGTATCGTTTCAGAGTGTCCAAACAGTCAATATCAAAAATTGTTCCTGATGTTTGTGAAGCAATCATCGACGTTTTGAAGGATTATGTAAAAGTAAGTGAAATTACACATTTAAAAGATTAAACTCTTTATTTCAAACTTAGCTTATACTTAAGAATATATAAAAGTTACATATGTTAATTAAATTGGTGGTGATTGTGGTGACGGAGAAGGCTGCCAAGTTGTCGAAGTAGTCGAAGATGTTGATGGAAGCGGAGTCATTGTTGATTCTGAAGGTCGTTCTGTATGCAATGAAGTTGATGGAAGCTGAGTTGTTGTTGATTCTGAAGGTCGTTCTGTATATGATGAAGTTGAAGAGTAATATCCATAATTTTCTGTCTATATATGGTTTTAAGACATCAAGTTCACAGTCCTGTTTCCCGGACACCCACTCCTCTATGTCAGCAAGAACTGCACTGACATCATATGGACTTTTCCCTCCCATGTTTTCCATATGCATGAGCATCATGTAAGCGGGACCGCCGGTGAACACTTTTGGAAATGCCCACTTTGATATTTTCTTGAGCGATAGCCTAACATAGTCATCCTTAACTGTGGAGTTTACCACATGCGGCTTTTGGGAGAATTCCCTGTTAAAGTTGTTTTCTATCCGATGTAGCAGCCCCAACAATGTTCGGGCCATTTTAGTCTGTCCCATCTTATTGTACGAGTCGTATAACAAGTACAGACCACTTGCGAATGAGGAGTCACTGAGCGGGAACCCAGCCTTTATATTCACACGGAAGCGAACCAACCTGTCTAGAGTGTCAACGTTTTTTTTGAGTTTCCCAAGGTCATTCAACGCATTGAGTAGCTCATCATCGACTTCCATACTGTACTGGGTCGCTCCCCTGTCAACAATTCTTCCTTGCATGACTGGGATCTTGAGTCTTGTTTCTTTATGGGCAGGAGACTCCCACGTCCCTGCATTCCTCTTTTCGTGTTCGAGAGAGTTGCTGGATATGTATGACAGTTTACTTGAATTGAGTGCAGATGTGTGGAGGTCTGCCATTATTCGGAGATCGGCATGTATGTCTACTGTTCTTTTCTTAGGCCAATCCCGCTGCACTCTAGCACTGTACTTTTCTATTGTTCTGCACTCATGGGCAGGGTCAAGAGCACCGGTTCCTCCCTTACTGGTACGCTCTCCACCTCCACTTGTGCGCTGCTCTCCTTCTTTGGGCCCTGCCCCAGGATGCACTTCTGCACCACTCCTCTGAGCTCCACTTCGGGTTCCGGCTTGCTCCCAGCGACCGCTTTCAATAAAAAAGCTAGGTTTGGTGGGTCTGAACCGGTAGTCATTCTTCTCTATCATGCCTAGAGCTGCCAACATCCTGTACACTGAGTGTGCCAGATGCGCCTGGTACTGTGGCGCTTCCACCACTGGCGCGGCACTTGTCCAAAATGACCTATATCCAATTACCCGACCATGCGTTTTGCGCCCAAGAGGGGAAGAAAAGACTTACAGCAGAACCGAAAAAACCATTCAAATTACTAGGAAACGCACGTCTGCGTGAACAACTTTTATTTCCACATACCTTTATGATCTCGCTTCATGAAGCCACATGGAACTCATGTGCAAAAATGTAGATTTGACTATTTTTTTTTTCGAATATTCTCACCATTCACACGATGCATGTATAACCTCAAAATCACGCCAATAAAATTTACATTAGTGGCGGTATTAGTAGGTGACCAAAAAAATAATACTACCATTGCTAGGAGGAAAAATATATGCATCCAAATCTTTTATTTCTGTAATTCCAATTAGCCCTTTGTACGGTTTACATGTATCAGCTTTAGCCGAGTACATTGAAGCTACTTGCGGTAACGAAACATACTCGCTTAAGTTAGATACACTTCGATATCGCGATGCAGAGTACCATCAATGCCATCTAGTGTTGGTTGTGTTGTTACATTAATGTTTATGTTTTGTTAAAGTTACTTACGTAAAAACTGTTTTAAGTACTAAAAACGCAAGTATTTTACACTAACTAAAAGGAAAATTGGTATTTTTTCTGAGACCAATGGCACATTTTGTAATATTTAAACCGTTCATTTATTAAGAAAATGAATCAATAAATTAATATACAGAATGTCGCAAAAGTAAACGTCATCCCTTGGAGGGCTCATAGGCCAGCTCATGACTGTCCAGAATATCAAAACATGACCTCAGTAAAAAGTCGATTTCACATTGCCCTGCTTCTGTTCAATGGCACATCTTCCAAGAGATTCGGCAATTCATTTTCTAAGAAATCGAGGTACGTTTCTCCGTTGAGGTTTTCTGGTAACTCAAAGGGACTAATTATTTGGCCATTCAAAATGCCTGTCCACAGATTAACTTTAAAGCGATATTGTGACTTTTCTTGTTGAATTGAATAATTATGAAGATTATTACTCAGATTAACTTTAAAGCGATATTGTGACTTTTCTTGTTGAATTGAATAATTATGAAGATTATTACTCATTCAAGTGAATAACTATGAAGATTATGCATGTTCATGAAACCATCTTTTTTGAATGTGCTTTCATCTGACCATAAAATGTTGTCTGGGAACTCTGGATCTTCCCTATGTTTCTGCAGCATTCTTTCGCAAAATTGGACACGTTTTTCGTAGTCACGCGGAAGTAACGTTTGCACACGTTGCACGTGATATGTGTGGTACCGATGGCGCCGTGTAATTCTGTTTACAGTAGATTTTGGTATCCCTGTACGCCTTTCGATTGCTCGTGCTGAAGTAGTTCTTCGTCGTAATCCATACGTGGTCTTCCTGTTCTATCAGGGTGGTGAGGCATTCTACCCTCCGAATATGCAAGGTGAACATTTGCGAATACGCGATGATCTGGATATCTCAACGCATTCCGGTATCTTTGGCGATACAGATCAGCTGCAGCAGCAGCATTGCCTTTGCATGTCCCATAAATGTAATGCATGTTGGCGTATTCCTCAGCAGTAGGGGAGCATGGGGTACAATGGGTCGCTTTTTTTCTGAAGTGGTATAGCTCTGAATATTTCATTAAAGTTGCAAACCTTATTGATAAAACTGGAAAAGGTATGAGTAATCTTGAAAAAAAAAAATATTATTTTGCCATTTAATAGCAAAAATTTCAAGAAAGAACAGTTTCATTCGAATATGGTTACAGTGAATCAGAGTAAGGGTCACCATGGATCGGTATGGGGTACACTGGATAAAATCAAATAAAAGGTATTTTCTTCAGTCGAATGGTTTATTACCATCAAATATTTGGCACAATTACTTAAAATCAACAAAACTGGACACTTAGGATAACTCAATCCAAAACATATTTAATATAAAAGATACTTAAAAATCGCTTAAAAAAAACAAACAAAAAATCCTTTCTAGAAAAAAATACAGATCTTATCTAGGTACGATGAAGTCGTAGTGGAATGGTTATAATTATAAGCTTAACGTAAATCTAGTTTTGTAAAATCAATACCAAAATGATACAGTCCTTGGGTTCTCTTTGTGTTCCCAGTAAACACAGGTTGAGGCAAAATCATCTTAACGTCCTGCAACGCGACTGTAGCAATATCTGGGATGCTGGGCATCACGAATTTATTGAAGTTTTTGACCGATCTCCTTAGAAAACTGACCTCTGCCTCAAAGGCCTTTTCTCCTATAACTTTTGCTACATAATAAATTTTCTTTCCCTTCACCTCAAATTCAACCAATATAAAATTCCCCTCTTTTGGCAAACTATCGAGTGGACATAAGTCATTGGGATTTAAAGACACAATCTCATCATCTTCTTCAAGTGCTGGTTCTTCTTCTGAATACACGCTCATCGCGTCATCTTCATCAGAACTGTCACTTTGCAAAACTTTTCTTTTTGTAGCCTTTGCCAACGCCTTTGTCTTTCTATGTTTATTTTCTTTCGCTCTTTTTTCAATTTCTACCTAATTAGGTGTATCTGTTATAATCATAGTCTTTCCTTTACGTTTCGTTGCTCTTCCACCTTTTCTGGGTCCAGCTTTTGGTAAACCTCGAAAATCAAACGGGCTGAAGAACTTCTTTAATAATCCAGCTGAGTTCGTGGATGTAGTGGTTGTACTAGTTGATGCTACAACTGGAATAATATCGTGAGGAGCATCAGGTTGTTTAATAATCTTCTGCTTACATGGGGTATTAAGCAGGTTTTCAACGACCGACGCATCCATAGAGGAAAAGTTATTTCCCTGTTCCTCTGTCTTATCCTTTGACGAAGAGCAAGTTGGCACAGTATCACATGGATACAAAGGAATATTTCTTGATGATTTCAACGGCTTTTCCGCAATATTTTTTGAAGTTAGCAAAACCAAGTCCTGAGATGTTTCCTCAAAAAAAGATTCAGCGCCAGATGGGAGCAAGATTGATGGTGATGGAGATCTCGTTCTGTTTTCGTCGTTGTCTTTACCATTATCGTCTTGTTCTGTTCTATAGTCTAAATTTTGCGCACCTAATTGGTTCTGTTGCCTGTCTGTCACTTCACTTGGTGCGAAGTCCACATCCGTAAATAAATCTCTGTTAAAAGGAAAAATCCCCGTACTTTCAAATGCACTACATATATTACTTGGAGTCATTGCAGACATGTGGGCCTCTTTTACACAGCCAGCTACTTCATAAATCGAAAAGGTTTTTCCTGGGTTTCGCATCATCCAGCTGTCAACGGCCCGGTTATAAGCAGTTTTGAATGGTCCGTAAACATCTAGAGGTTGCATTTTCCCTGTTGAATGTGGTGGCAGTGTAAGAATGGTTATACCGTTGTTTTTGGCTAAATCCAGTGTCTCAATACAGATGTGTGACTCATGATTATCTAATATGAGGAGAGTGGGATTATTTTTACTGCTATTTGTGTGGGTTATGAAATGCTTTATAGTCTTCACAAACAACTCTCCATTCATCCAGCCAGACTGTGTTGCTAGACCTAAAGTTCCAGCTGGAGCATCATTTATCATGTGGTCTTTAAAATGAACTCGAGGGAATATCATCACTGGTGGCAAGGTGTTCCCCAGAGCGCTCACAATGTAGCACGTGGTTACAAGAGTCCCTCTTTCTGCGCTAGTAACTTTGGACACTTGTTTTTGTCCTTTGACTGCCAAAACTTTGGCCGACTTTTGAACGGTCATGGTATTAGTCTCGTCCAAGTTGAACACTCTGGTTCCATTGCCAAATACTTCTTCTCTAGACATAACATTTTTCAAATTGTCATAAAACATATTTACATTGTTTATTTATTTATTTATTTATTAAGGAGCTCCAACTGTATGCTCCGATTTCAAACATATTCTTAGTTCTATACATTTGTCCTGCAGAGTGATGCAAATTATAGGAGCACACAGCCCTCACATATAAATCCGGTACAATTTTCAAAAATAATAAACCTTAATTAAACAAAATTAAAAATATGCCAAATTATATGAGTAACTACAAAAGCAGCCACAAACAAAGCTTGCATAAACAAATTAAAACTAACAAGTTACAAATTAAAAAATAAGCATTAATTATGCTTAGCCCAATTATTCGATTAAAAATTTTTTTTTTTTATAAACTTTTCTCATAACTCACAAAAATAATTGATATTCATATCGGCGGTCTTGCAAGTCAACCATGTCTTAGTTTTGTTTATATTCAATTTAAACATTGCCAAGGAATTGCAAAAGATATCAATGTCGCTGTTATTATCATAAAGATTATTATAGCAAACCGACATTCTATTTAAAGGAGAAAATTTACCTACATTTGTTAAATGAGTGAGAGGTTCAAAAACTTTTCGCCTTTTATTAGGTCTTATAATGTTGCTCCTAGGTACAGCAAAGTTTAATTCTGAAAGAACACCAGGCAATTGCAAATTTCCATTGACAATTTTGTGAAGGGCTATAAGATCATTTAAGCATCTGCGGTGTTCAAGGGAAGCCATCTTGAAATGATTGAGTCTTTGTGGATAATCTGCACGAAAAGGACAAGACTTATCCCGATACGCTAGATATCTAGTAAAACTGCGTTGCACACGTTCTATTCTGTCTATGTGTGTTTGGTAAAGCCACAGATGTAAACTCTAATGTGCTACGAACAAAAGCATAAAATAAAGTTGTAATAGGGAAAACATTCTTGAATTCTTGGCACGTTCTTTTAATAAAACCACAAAGCTTAGCAGCCTTAGTAACTATACTATCATAGTGTGCTGCAAATGACAATTTGCTATCCAAAATGATTCCAAGATCGCGAATCGTAGCGACCTCCTTTAGTGGCGTATCGTTAATTGTATATGAAGAAGGCACGATATTCAATTTTCTTGTAAATTTGATGTGATAGCATTTGTTAGGGTTAAGTAACATTTTATTATTTACACACCATTCCTGGACCGTTTTTAAGTCCTTCTGAAGAAGATCAACATCGGATAAATCGTATATTGGTCTGTACAACTTGAGATCGTCAGCAAAAAGGGAGCATTTACTAAATTTTACTTGATCCTCAATATCATTAATGAACACCAAGAACAGGATCGGCCCCAAGTGCGATCCCTGGGGGACACCTGAGGATGCCTCATAAAAGTTCGACGAATAACCCTTCACTAATACCCTTTGCTTTCTGCGGTCAAGATACGATTGACACCATTTTAGTAGCGAACCATGTATACCGTAAGTGGATAATTTGTTCAGAAGTATCCCGTGGTCCACCTTATCAAAGGCATTACTAAAGTCCGTATAAATGGCGTCCACCTGTACGCTAGAATCTACAAATTTATTTATATCGTGTAAATAGGAAATGAAGTTAGTGGCTGTTGATTTTCTTGAGCAGAATCCATGTTGGTTCAGAGATAATATGGGAGCGACATGTGAAGTCAGTACAGGGCAAATCAAGGACTCAAAGACCTTAGAAAATACAGAAAGCAGGGACACAGGTCGGTAGTTTTTAACATCCATACGATCACCTTTTTTGTATAAGGGAATAACATTAGCCAACTTCCATTCATCAGGGAACTGACCTGTGAGTAGTGATGAATTTATTATTAGTTTAAGTGGAAGGGCTAAACACGTTGCACATTTTTTGATGAACATTGGGGGTATGCCATCAGGCCCAGGCCCCTTACTAGCATCTAGTCCTCTCAAAACTTTAAGCACATCGCTCTCCTGAAACTGTATCCTACTTAAAGTACTCCGAGGAAAGTGGCAATCATTTGGGCAAGGAGAAATTCGGCCGTTAGATGAAGTGAACGTTGACGAAAACTGTTCGGCAAAAAGATTACAAATATCTGTACCAGTAGCGGCCCTTTTGTTGTTGAGTTTTACCTCAGAAGGTATTGAATTATGATTTTTATTTCTACTCTTAACAAATGACCAGAAACATTTAGGATTTTGTTTAATAGCACTTTCTACGTTGCTAATATAATTATTATAACATACCTGAATCATAGACCGAGCTCTAGTACTTAAAATTTTATACTCTATTTTGTCACGTGGATTACCAAATTTCTTGAAACGTTTTCTTATTTTCTCCTTCTCTTTTAATAATTTTATTAGAGCTTTTGAAAACCAACAAGGATAACTAGAATTATGAGCCGTTGTCTTGGGAACAGTTTCATTGATCACTATTTTTAAGTTTTTATAAAAAGCTTCAACCATTTCATTGACATCTCTACAATCACTAAATATTAAGTTCCAATCCAAAAGTTCTAGCCTATTATTTACCAAATCATAATCCGCCTTTCTATAATTATGAGTTGCAAACGGTATTTCTTTGAGAACAGCTTTACCATTAAATTTAAACGATACATCAAGCGGTGGGTGATAAGGATCAATTTTAGAGATGGGACTGATACATTTGTCGACAATTCCACCATTAAAATTACAGAACACTAAATCTAGAGTTTTTAAATCACAATTTTTTATAGTGTTAATCTGACAAAAGTTATTCAAAGATATAAAGTCTATAAGGGAATAACCTAAAGTACTCTCGTAGCCATAAGAGACCGTACACGGCGCATTACCAGACGAAGTAACTGAAGAGTCTGACCTCCATTCAATGCCACTCATATTAAAGTCACCTAAAATAATTGTTTCATCTCTACTTAGATCTAATATTTTGGAAGCACTGTCAAGAAAACTATTTAGGGTTCTCTCTGGTTTTTGATGATATACTGCACAAATGTTTACACGACGAAAGCTGTTACCACTAGGTATTTTCAAACTAACCCATATATCTTCACCATTTGTCTCCCAATGGCTAATACGTATTGAGTCTATCTTTTTAGATACCGCAATCAATACACCTCCGCCGTCTTTCATATGTGCAAGAGCTGGTGAGCTACTTCGGTCTCTTCTATAAATGCAGTAGTCAGAAGTAAACACTTCGGCATCTTTAATATGATCCATAAGCCATGACTCCGTTACTACAATAACATCATAGGGATTCGTTAAAGTTGCTAATCTAATATCCCGCAGCTTTGTCCTCATTCCTCTGAAATTCTGGTAGTAGAGAGTGAATGTTACGGCAAAGCGTAGAGTTTTTTGCTGTGTTATCACTAAGCAGTCACAACAATTTTACTGCGTCAAGACTTTTTATGTGTTTTGCAGGAAATTTGTCATCTTTACGCACCAGCACACGCCCATCGCGTACCCATACGTACTTATATCCCTTTGCACGAGCAGTTTTTCGCGTCTCAGCGTGTATAGCCTTATTGGTAGGAGACAGATGCTCTGATACAAAAACTGGACATTTCGTGCCACCATATCCGAGATGGTGTGAGTGCAGCTTATCATCTTTATCTTTGCCTTGATTAAATTTGTACACACACGCCAATAATTCGTCTCTGACCTTTGTGCTACACATTTTAACTACAACTGCACGCTGGCGGACACCATTGGGGTCTAATTTTCTGATTCTGACTGCTGACAAGATTTGGTGCTGTTGTATTTGGCTTGATACCGCATTTCCCAGCTGATGAATAACGTTTTCTAAGTTTTCAGATTGATGCTCTGGAAGACCATTAATTTCAATATTATCCTGTCGAGTATACTGTTCCAAAATAGTAATTCTAGCATCCAGATCCTCATTTCTTTTTTGCAGAGCTTCATTCTCCGCCCGAAACTTTTTGTTTTGTTCCTGACTGACTCTGAACTCTTGGGTCAAAATGTCAAATTCATTGCTCATATACTCTACCGATTTTTTTAATTCTTGAATAAGTTTAAGCTCACCTTTGAATTCAGAGAACTCCTTTGCGAAACAGGACTTCGTTATTGAAGGTATTTCAGCTGTAACAGCTTCATGGATGTACGACTTAATAGTTTCGAGCGTAGCAGGATCCATATTTCTAAGCTGATTACTTGACCTACTTTCGTCCCTTTTCAATTCTGATAAACCCTCTGAGCCTTTTATGGGAGTATTAGTATTTCCCTTTTTCGGTACTTTAAAAATGCATTCAGGACAAAGCCAATCCTGGGGTATTTTAGACGAGCCTTTCACGTTCGCACAATCCTTGCAGTAATTTTTAATGCAGCGAGTACAAGTAGATTGATCTGCTTTCGATACAAATCTGCCACAGCCGGCACAATTAGCCATAATAGTAATCTGATATATGAATATACAAAGTGCCTGAAGATTATTATAGTAAAAAAAGTTTCCGAATCGCCAATTCGTAGATTAAGTATTGCTAACTCTCATTAAACAGGCGCCAGTTGTTGCCGACGATGAACAAACAAATATATTTAGGTAGGTAGGTAAACACTTTTAAAGTAATGTTTTGACTCTTTAACACTTTTTCACCGAGTTAAATTAAAATATATTAGATTTTCACTTGTGACACTGTTCTTGAGTTCCCTTTTGTATTTTATTTTACTGTAACACTGTGTTTAGGATGAATTTATTTCACTTTAGTTTAAGTCAAGTCAACCGCTCTGGTTGTCTTTGTAAACATAGTTTCCCTTTGATTGAAACTGTCACATTCAATACCACAGTTTTATTGGCACTAATACTATAGGTTTTGAGAGTTACTGAGACTAAAAATTGCAATTAAGTAATTTTAAAATAAAAGATACACGGAGCTAGATATTTGTAGACTAAGAGAGGGTACTCTCAAAAAATGGAAGTGAAGCGAAGGAATTGTAGCGGTTAAACGACGTAGCTCGATTTAAGCTGCATCCCTCAGGTGTTCTCAGGGAAAGAACAGGGTGTCTCTTTCTAAAACCATATAACCAATCAATGCCAGCGAGTTTCGTTTCGTGCCATTTTTGTGGGACTTGGATTTTATTCAACGTTGCCATCTCATATGCAAGTTGTCGAATATCTAATAATGTGAGTCCGTAAAACATTTGGCTACATTTAATTATGTAATCAACTATGTCTTGTTCTTGAGCATTAGTCAATATCTTACGTACAGCATAATTAGGTGTAAGTTTGACGGAATCCGCTGAAGAGCTTTTGGTTTTTTGATGGTATCTTTGGAGAGTGGTGAATGGGATATTCGTTATTCTTGACACAGCTTTTATTTTCTGTCCACCAGATATCATTGATAAAGCGTTACGCATTTGATCTTCTGTATGAAGTCCGATATTAGTCTTTCTCTTCCTATTTCGCGACATTTTTACCTGTAAATTTTTTTTATAAGACGAAAGCATCGCATTGTGGGGTACAGTGGATCGCGATCCACTGTAACCCAAAATCAAACGATCCACTGTTACCCAACGACAGTAAACAGCATTTTTTTTTTTTAATTCAACGATCTTCTTGTGAGATAAACCAATACAATCAAATATATTTGGACATAGTTGTTACCATAAAAACGAATGAGAACCTTAAAATTTCTTATTCACGTTGAAGCAAAACATATTTTAAAAACACGTAAAAATTTACTTTCGTACTTACTTACTGACCGGAACGGCGCAGCGCGTCCTCCCGCTCTGAGACCGTGGCAGCTACTAAACTTGAGTTTTTAATTCGGCGAACACTCTTGACAAATAGAGTGTTGCCATTATTCGAAAAAAATAAATAGGGAGTGATATACATCGATATGTCGATATCGATATTAACTGCAGCATGACGTTTGGTGCTCTGATAAATCCGTAAAGTCTATCAAATAAAAGCCGAACAACTTTACCTGACACGGATATGGAAACAAGGTGAAAAAAAATCTGGGTAAAGTTACTCTCAGCTTTTATTAGACAGACTGCATTCATATATGTTTTATTTACTTTATATTATGAATAAAAACGTTTCCCTTGTAAAATAAGATGTTGAAAAGATATCGATTAGATCGAGTTAGCAGATTAAAATACCATTATGATAAATTATTTATTTCCTGGAGTAGAATAGGCACATCAAATTAGCAGTTACTATCGCCTGTAGCACCTTTTGTTTCTATAGTTGTCCAAATATTCGCAAGATGAAAAGTATGGATCGAAATAAAGTACGTATTCATTAACACATTTTTAATCGGAATGAGATTCGATTTTTAATAATAAATGCTAGTGTATATTATTATATAATAAATGCTATTAGGAAATGACTTTGTCATACCTGAGGTGCAATTGTGTAAGGCCAATCGTATTCAAATTTATTGTCATGTGGCTATTCGGCTAAGCAATTTAGCCCATTTGAAAATTGAAATCGTACATTTTTGGCTGTCAAATTAATACAATTGTCTTGTTTTGTTGTTGACAACCGAAAAAGTACGATTTGCTTAGCCGAATAGCCATATGACCATCGAATTTGAATACGATTGGCTTACACAATTGCACCTCTGATGTCTATGTGCGTGCGTTATCAACGTTGACGGAAGTGCGTGAGCGAATGAGATGCACATAGTGGCTGACGCACACAGGCACAAGGTCCTGTCCTAAAAGCATTTGAAACGGATAGCATAAACTCGAGTGAAGTGCTGTGCAGTTTTAGATTAGACGGACCCTACGGTGCCACTTATGCTTTGGATATTAAGAGCTTCCTTTACTGATTTTTAAATAAAATTGCAAGTTTTTACTTCCGGTAATAACTGTGAAGCAAACATAAGAAGACCACTTCGAAATAAACAAAAATAATTTTCGAAAAAGATGGTGAAAAAGTGTAATGTTATATTTTTGTTAAATTTTGCGTCATTTGACCGTATGACTTTTTGAATATAAGAAACTCCAAAAACGCATCATGTAGCCGCCAATATTTTATGATATCGATAAGAGCAGCACTGACTGGAAAGTGGCAATATTATGCTTTTCGAACTGTCAAACGTGTTCACCGAATTAAAAACTCCACCTTAGTTAGGCAGAGAGGGGTGTGGAAGCGCACTATACTAGCGAAAGCTAGCGCCCGTTTGTGTAATACATACAAAGCTATAGTAAATGATCCACTGTGACCCGAGATCCACTGAACCCCATGCTCCCCTATACAAGTCCGGCATAATGAGAAAGAAGTATTTAACTTCTATTTAACACAACCACAGAGTCCAGGAGTAGGCCAGGTCAGTTCGTTTTTTCTCCAAATAATTACTTTTACTCGCAAACAAATTCAAATCAAATCACTCTGCAACAGATTTTTGCGGGTTGAGGCCTCTTAATAAGCAGATATTGATTAGCCGGATCCACACCGGACGATCCAAGATCGTGATGCGTGGAGCGTGGATCGTTCTAGGTCGATCCAACAGCAATCTTTTGCGATCCTGACTGGCTGCTCCAACGCGCCTGCCGATCCATACTGAATCAGTTGAATTTTAAAGAGTTAATTGATGATGGAGCTGAAGCTAATTATGCACGAATGACTGCAAATCAATTTGACTTATTGTGTTCACTATTGGAGAACAAAATAAGAAAGAATTATACAAACTATCGTGATGCCATAATTGTTAAGGAAAGACTACTAATAACATTGAGATTTTTAGCAAGTGGAGATTCTTACGTCAGTCTACAGTATCGTTTCAGAGTGTCCAAACAGTCAATATCAAAAATTGTTCCTGATGTTTGTGAAGCAATCATCGACGTTTTGAAGGATTATGTAAAAGTAAGTGAAATTACATATTTAAAAGATTAAACTCTTTATTTCAAACTTAGCTTATACTTAAGAATATATAAAAGTTACATATGTTAATTAAATTGGTGGTGATTGTGGTGACGGAGAAGGCTGCCAAGTTGTCGAAGTAGTCGAAGATGTTGATGGAAGCGGAGTCATTGTTGATTCTGAAGGTCGTTCTGTATGCAATGAAGTTGATGGAAGCTGAGTTGTTGTTGATTCTGAAGGTCGTTCTGTATATGATGAAGTTGAAGAGTAATATCCATAATTTTCTGGTCTGTATCTGCCTGTGTCAGCTTCAAAAATAATTTGAGATATGGCATGTTTTACATAAGTTAACGTTATATGATCATATTTTCGTAGTTCGGTAGCTATGTATTGTCCAAAAGCGGTGTATGAATCTGTCTCTGGTTGTTCTGGTTGAGCACATTGATTAAGTAGCTGAAATGCTTCCGAAATGGATTCATCTGTTATCACAATGTCTTCGTTTTTTCTTCTTTTTTTTGATTCCTCATTTGGTTTTGAACATTGTGTTGGGTGTTTTGCACATTAGATTGGGCAGCAGGTTGTTCAGATGGTACAGAAGGTTTAGTTGGTATACTCTGATCATTAATATCTTGCATTTGATTATTAACATTCTCAGTTGTGTGATTGTCTATGTTTTCTAGAGCATTTTCATTGATAGAATGTTCTCCGCTACCAGTGGTGCTATTATTTTCTTCCTGTAACAACAACAATAACAAAACATATTAATGATAGTTGCATTTTTTTCAGATGCCATCAAATGAAGAAGAGTGACTCGCAGTGTCTCAGGAATTCGACGAAAAATTGAATTTTCCACATGTATTAGGAGCAATGGATGGTAAACATGTCGTTTTGCAAGCGCAAGTTCCTTATAAAATTGAAGTGCCCTATTTTATACTTGGTGATAAGCTTTCCAATTAAATGAGTATACATTGAAACCGTATGAAGGTGCTCCAGAAAAGGGTTCGAGTGAACGAATATTCAATTACAGATTATCAAGAGCACGTAGAGTTGTAGAAAACGCGTTTGGAGTACTAAGCTCAAGTTACAGAGTTTTGCATAAACCAATGCTGTTGGAGCCAGAAAAAGCAACTAAAGTCGTGCTAGCGACAGTTTACCTGTATAACTATTTACGAAGTAATTCTAATTTAAGATCACCGGTATCTTTTGATACAATGCAGGGGAATGGAGAAATAGTTCCTGGAAGCTGGCGAACGCAACAGGCACCAACATCACTACTACCGATAGATGGCATACCACGAAGAGCATCACAAAATGGGTATTCGGTCCCACTTAGTAAGACACTTTATAACAAACGGGGCCATTGTTTGGAAAAATGAGTACCAATAAACTTATATAAATTGTACTGTGTTTATATGTTTTATAAGTTACCTGCATTAACCCTTAAATGCATGGTTTTTTTTTCTTTTCCGAATAAATAAATTTAGTTGTATTTTGGGTTCTAGAATATGGTAAAAATAATTTAAAAAAACTTTCAAGCAATATATAATATATTTTTGACCAAAAACAGGTTGGTGAAAATTTACATCATTATGTTATTAGATCTAATTAGCTTAGTACTTAGTTATTTACAGTGACAAATTTTAGTCTGTGTGGTACTTCAGAAAGCAATTATTAGTCGGCTTGCAAGTGTACATCCGTGGGATTCTTGATGATACAAGCATGAGAGTGGTATCAATATCTTCTTTATGACATGGAGAATTCGTAATTGGATGGTGGACAATGACCACTCGTGTCAGATTGAAGTTATAAGCAAAAAACAAAATGGCCGCCGCTCTGCCGTAGATGATACTGGTTTTTTATGTTTATCTCGTAAAATACAGTATTTGCGACAAAGTGATCTATTATAAAAGTATTCAGTATTGAATTCTACACAAAACATGTTTTTACAATATTTTGTGTACGGCTGACCCTTAACATAGAAATTCTGCTTTTAAGATTCAATTCTCTGAATTAGTACCAAGATATTAAGAAATAACTATAACGGCCATGTTTCAACTTTTAGTTATGAGGAATGTACACTAATAGTTTATTATATGCATAAACGTATTCTGAAAGACAATGATACCTTCATAATAATAGGATTTTCTATACGAGTGAAGTTGAAGTTAAATTTTTAATTAAATTTTTTTTATCGAAAATGCAGTTATTTTTAAGCTACCATAATGTCATTAACAATACGTTTATGCATTAAGTAAACATTTCGTAGTCATTGTTCTTTGCTAAATGTTGTCTATTGGCCGTTATAATATTACAATTTCGGAGAATCGACCCTTAAATAAGGAATTTATGATTTTATTTTCCAAAAAGTGCAAAGAATGTTGTTTGTATTTTTTATTTGTTATAAAATGCTAAGTTTTCAATTGTATCACATTATCTAAGACATTATTAGACTTCAAAGTAACAAATACCAAATATAGTTAATCAATTACAATCTCCATTATCATAAACCTCATCTTCACTTTCTATAGCTGATTCATTGCATTCATCTATGTCTTCTGTATCCTTAGAGTTATCACATACTTCTGGATCACCTTCACATCTACACATTTCTGTGCACTTTAGTCCATACATAAGACAGGTGCATGGTGGACAACAGCGACGTAGAGAGCACGTGCAACTACAAAGCTCTGCCATAAGATCTTGAACACATGGTGAGGTGCACGCGATTGGTTCAAATGTTCCTCCAACGTAAGTCCATCCGAAACTAAGTGGTGATGGTATGACCGGGTTTGGTTGGATATCTTGATTCCACTCAAGGGCCTGAAGATGAGCTCTCAACAGTGCAGGAGTTAGATCAGCTTTTGTTGGTGGAAGATTTTCATCTTGACATTGTTTTTTTGTGAAAAGGCAGCATCGCATATGTAAGACAAACCAGTTTTGAAAACTTTTGTGCCACTCCCCTGTGGTGACGTCTGAAACGTGTTTTTCATACTCCTCAACAGCCTCTTCTGGTGATGAAAATCGTTGACCGCGTAATTGGTTCTTAATTTTTGGGAACAGAAAAAAGTCACAAGGTGCCAGGTCGGGACTGTATGCAGGATGACTCATGAGTTCTACATTTTTCGTCTTCAAAAAGTCGTTTGTCTGTCTGGCCGTGTGAGAACTAGCATTGTCGTGGTGCAGGATGATACGGCGTTTACGGTTATTTTTACGGAGTTCGTCAATAACTTCCGGCAAACAAATGGTCGTGTACCAGTCACTATTCACGGTACGATGATTCTCTAAAGCAACAGTAGCCACGTGTCCAGTTTTATTAAAAAAAGAAGCAATCATCCGCTTAGATGCACTTTTCACGCGCGCCACTTTGGTTGGTTTCGGCTCATCTTGAAAGACCCATACGCTCGATTGCTGCTTTGTTTTGGGATCGTAGCAATAAATCCATGTTTCGTCACCTGTTACTATGTCCCACACCAAATTTGACGCACCTTCGTTGAATCTGGTAAGCATGGCACTGCACCAAGTGACGCGGTCCGTTTTTTGAGCCTCGGTCAAGTTGTGTTGAGTTCTATTTTCAAATGTTGCAATAAATTTTTAAATATTGTTTATGTAAGTGGCCAGTTCCGGAAACTTTTAGTGTTACCTATGTAATATGCCAATTTCCTTGTCCTTCATGTCAGTGACACATGATCGATATTGGCGTTGCTGCTCTTTCCAGACAAAATAATGTGTTTTAAATGCAATTAATTGCTTTTCAAACTCGACAATTAGATCCCGTATGGTTATTTTTATTTGCTGTTTCGTATTCTTTTTTGTAGTCATCTCTTGGCCTGATTTTTTATACTTATGATCCACTCTTCCCCATTTAAACCAAGTAATTTCACCTTGCAATTTCACTTCACTATATGGGATGGAAAGAGTTTTACACTGATGGCATTTATTGTACATACATCCGGCAGATTTGGTGTCGCACGCAATGTTGTCCAATAGCTCATTAGTACTCTTATAAAGTAGAATACCTTTAAGTTTCAAAGCTTCGAACATGAACTCCATGTTACAATGTTTTATGCACATACATGTGTTTCTGGCTGTCGCAGTTGGTGAAAGTACGTAGAACGGCTTGTACCGAAAGAACGTGGAAAAACTTCGCCTTCATCTTTGTAAAAATTGTGAATGTTTTGTAAAGTGTCAAGTCGGTACCTGATTTGAACTTTCTTTTTGTTCTTTGTCCGAGTTTCTCGTTTACCGGCAGTGTTTCTGCTTACGTCCGATATTACAAATTGTCTGTGTACACCAAATCTTTCACACGTCCCCACAAAAAGAAGTCCAACGGTGTAAGGTCTGGTGAACGTGGAGGCCAAGGAACCGGACCTCCATTTCCTATCCATCTCTGCCCGTACTTCTCATTGAGATAGTGGCGCACTGCTAGCGCGAAGTGAGCGGGTGCTCCATCGTGCTGATAGAAGAGACCGCCACCACGATGTACATCTAGTGGTAACTCGTCCAGAAGGTCCCCCACATGCTCGAGCAGCTCGAGATATGTAGCACTATTCAGCCTCTCCGGGAACAGAGGCCCCACGATGTGACCGTTCACGATGCCAGCCCATACGTTCACGGAAACACGGTACTGCACGTGATCCACTCGGATTGCGTGAGGGCTGTGAGGCGACCACACATGTGCGTTATGTTGGTTAAACAGTCCGACCCGCGTGAATGTGGACTCGTCAGTCCAAAAGATGTTTCGGTTGCGGTTCTGTAACAACCACTCCCAAAACACAATCCGGGGCCCGTAGTCACGCTCAAGTAGTTCTTGTACCCTTGTGAAATGATATGAGTGTTGCCCACCCTGTCGCAGCAGGTGCCAACAATAAAATTGGCTAACACCGAACTCCTTCGCTCCATCGTTAGTACTTGCTTCCGGGAACATCTCAAAGAATTCGAGGACTTCATCCTCCAGGTGCCTATGAC
Source organism: Ypsolopha scabrella (assembly GCA_910592155.1). Lineage (NCBI taxonomy): Eukaryota > Metazoa > Arthropoda > Insecta > Lepidoptera > Ypsolophidae > Ypsolopha > Ypsolopha scabrella. Next base: position 19,504,210 of record OU342982.1, read on the forward strand.
GAGGTCGGCCGCCATCGTAATTAGGGCGCCGAAAAACACCGTAATCCCGCAACCTCTGGGTTGCGCCGAGCACTGTGGCACGAGTAGGCACGCTACCGTGAGGGTGCAGACGTTGGTACAGCTCCCGAGCAAAGTCCAGCACGAAGCCACTAGCCATGTAACACATCACCATATCAAAGTACTCCGAGTTGGTGTAGGCATACGGCATGTTGCTTTTTGTCACTTTTCACTTACGATTACAGACACACACAATATTGTGTTGATGCGTTTGCGCGGTTACTGACGGCGGCGACGGACGCGGCGGGGCCGCGGGGCGGGGGGCATCGCGGTAATTCGGCTTGTGGGGATTCCCCGCCGGGAATAGTCTGTGAAACACGTTAGTACGTGCGGCGGCAACTTGGATCCACGGACAGCGGGGGTCTTTGATAATACCGCCCGCACGTCGTCGCGGACTTTTCTTTTTGTTGTTTTCGCGCGTAATCGTTTTAGACAATATTGCTTTGTTTTATTTTAAATTTGAAGTTAGACGATAAGGGGGCTGGTTGTCTTCTGTCTAGGCAACACAATGTTTGGGTGTATCTCGTCCGGGAAAACTTTAAAATAAATATTGACTTTTAGAAATTTCAAAAACTAATTCCACAGTCTTGTTTCTATACATGAACACTACCTCTGGTTTGAGTTTCGCCAATTGTTTTTATGTAACCCTATATATACTCGAAAGTATATTAACAGATTATTAATTTAACTGTCACTTTATATTTCTATCTCCAATACAAAAATAATTATGATTACGAATTTCATTTAGAATTTATCAAAAAAGGTATTAATACTTTATAAATGTAGAAAATAAATATCCAAATCTCTTACTATCATTAACCACAGAAAACTATAAAAAAAACAATCAATACACAAACACAAATTTATTTACAAAAATAATAATAATAAAACATACAAAAAAAAATAACTGAATAAATTTAAAAAATTTCTGAGTAGCTCCCTTCCATCTTCATTTTCGTGTTGACCACGACCATAACCATGATGATCGTTACCGCGTTGACGATAACGACCACGATTATGGTCGTGGCCAAAAGCGGCTTCCCTGAAACTCTGCCCATTGTTGCCGCGACCGCTATTACGACCACGCCCGCGCCCGCGACCAGTGTCCCGTCGACGACCGCGGCCAGGCAATTCGTCCTTATTATTAATGATAAATTTATATCCACATAGGCCGCACGCGCCTTCCCCGTCCGCGACCAAGGACCACGCGGTACACTTTGGACATCTGTAAATAAATCCATACATAACGTATTAATAAAAAATAATATTCACATTACATCATTTTAACCTACAATCATGATTTATTTATACTCAACTGATGCCGGGTCCAGATCGGACCCGAAATATATCTTATGAATAATTATCTTTATTGTACAGTAACAATTATATATATTAAATAATAAAAGAAAGAAGCTGTCAGCAGTTATTATATTTTATAACATAAATTAATGAGACTTCTACTTTAATAATTTAATTATGAAAATAACGATTCACAGTACCCATTCAATATTGTAATAAATAAAAGATCAATTGCATCTAAAAATGCTTAAATACATAATTTTGCAACATAATGTTATCAAATTTACTCGCAGATACAAAATGACAAACAGCTTAAATACCAAAATGCATGGAAGGAAATTTTACTTCTGTTATATTTTAAGAACAAACCTTTTTGAAGGAAAAATTACTAAAAGTTAAAACAATTTGATACACGTTTTTGTTTGTTTTTGTTATTTAATACACGTATAACTATACTCTATACTACCTAAAAAAGGTATTCTTGTATTTCATATTATAAGCTATACTATATAAGATCAAGTGGAATATATCATCCAATTGGTTATGCTTATGTCCTATTATGTATATATAATTAATTCATTATTGAATATGTAATAATATTATAGCTGGTAAAAATAATAATGTTTTATGTAAAATTCGTGGCTCGAGACAGATATCCTGCACGTGAAAATAGCGTTATTAACACAAGGTGCAGTTGGTGAAAACTGAGTTTTATCTGTAAGTTGTTTTGATATGCCAGGATATATGTTTTGACTTTCACACTGCCTTTGTTTATCAACATCTTCTACACCATTAATTGTTGTAGTTACTGAGTTATATTTGGATACTTTATTATCGCCCTTCTTCTGTTGATGTTTCCATACTTGAGTGGGTTATAACGGGTATGTTGTAGCTGCATCCCATTTACTCGCAAGTAATTTCCAGCATACCCCGTATAACCCCCTAGCATTGACTACTGTATCAAATAGTATTTTAACTACACTGACGGACACATAAACTGCATCAAAGTACTGGATGACTTCCAAACAAAAATATTTGTCGAATGTGCAAACTTGACTGGAAAAGCAAAGATTGGTTCATAACGTAACAAAAAAAGGTAGTGTCCTGAGAGTAGCTTCAGTTTGCTTATTAAAACAGGCTAGCTATTTACTTTTTTAAATATAAACAGTGAATGGAACAAAAATCTGTTTAATTTGAAAACGGGTCTAACAACAAAAATAAAATAAAATTGAAGGTTTTTATTTACATTCATGCCGTGTATTACCTCCTCGTGCCATTAGTACCGATTCAAATCGGTTTCGCATAGACCCGATGAGAGTTTTAAAAAGGTCCTGCGGAATATTTTCCCATTCTTCCGTTATTGCTAATCTAAGCTAATCTACGGTTACGTAGTGGTACATGCCTCGACAACTTCTTCCACAATATACGTGGTGCTAAAGCAGAAGTAGTAGAATAAATTATACACAAATTCTTGTACTTTTATTCCATATATATTTATTTTTATTCTAACTTAGGCTACCGGTTTCGTATTACACATCATCGGGCCAACAAATTATTAATTATTTACATTACAGAAAGAAAACAAAAGAAAACATTTTTAACAAGCAAATATAAAATAAACAGAGGTGAATCACCACAGCTTGCGTTTCAAAATGGGTCTACGCCGAGGTTAAATCAATAAATAACGGCAATAAATATGTTGTGTTTCAATATCATTTTTCTATTATATGTCAGGATACACTTCTAAAAATTGAGTCAAATAAGTTAAAAAATATAAAATATAAACTACAATTAAACATAAAATTTTGATTGATTAATTAATAACATCATTTAAAATATGTCAGAAGTGGTGAGGAATTTAATTCTAATTGGTCATTTAAAATTCTGTCTGGATCGTTATTAATAATTTTATTTATTGTTAGGGCTTCCAAATAATTCAATTTTGCACTTTTATTAGCTTTGTGTACTATTTTCATGTTAGTTGTCGGTTCAAAGGAATGATTTGAAGAGTTGAGATGTTCCGCAAATGTTGAGTCATTTTTCTTATTTTTCCACGATCTGACATGTTCATGAAGCCTAGTTCTAAATTTTCTACCTGTTTGACCAATGTACACTTTTTTGCATGTATCACACTCTAATTGATAAACACCACTTTCATCCAGTTTTGGGACACGGTCTTTGTTATTACATACTAGGTCCCTCATATTGTTTCTATTCTAAATTATTAATAACGATCCAGACAGAATTTTAAATGACCAATTAGAATTAAATTCCTCACCACTTCTGACATATTTTAAATGATGTTATTAATTAATCAATCAAAATTTTATGTTTAATTGTAGTTTATATTTTATATTTTATATTTTTTAACTTATTTGACTTAATTTTTAGAAGTGTATCCTGACATATAATAGAAAAATGATATTGAAACACAACATATTTATTGCCGTTATTTATTGATTTAACCTTGGCGTAGACCCATTTTGAAACGCAAGCTGTGGTGATTCACCTCTGTTTATTTTATATTTGCTTGTTAAAAATGTTTTCTTTTGTTTTCTTTCTGTAATGTAAATAATTAATAATTTGTTGGCCCGATGATGTGTAATACGAAACCGGTAGCCTGAGTTAGAATAAAAATAAATATATGTGGAATAAAAGTACAAGAATTTGTGTATAATTTATTCAAGATGATATTCCACCAAGAACCATCAATCGAATCCATCCAATAGAAGTAGTAGAATTAGCGGTCTCAGACCATTGGGGACAGTTACTAAAGTGCCCAGTAAAAACAAGCGTTTCTATTAATCACTGGTTTGTCATGAAACGTGACTATACCACTGAAAATGTTTCCAAATTTACAGAATGTCTAGAAAACCTATGTTTCAGTGAGGTTTTTGATAGTGAAGACCCAAATAAGGCTTTCAACGAGTTTCATGACCTTTTTAAACTATTTTATGATTTGTGCTTTCCACAAAAAAAGGTCAGAGTAAGTGTTCAAAGAAAGCCCAGATGGATAAGTAAGGGAATAAAAAACTGCTGTAAACTTAAAAGACAACTTCTCTGGAAATACAGGCTGGTACCAAGTCAAGAGAATAAATTGAAATTTAAACTTTATAACCAAAGGCTTAAAAAAATTATTAAACTCACGCAAAAAGCCCAAAATAATTATCAAATCCTTAACTCAACGAACAAAGCTAAGGCAACGTGGAATGTAATAAACAATAATAAGCTAAATGTTCCCAAAGACAATATCTCCCAGATAAAAGTAAACGGATCAATAATTAAAGATCCCAATCAAATTGCGGAGACATTTAATTCATTTTTTAGTAATAATAATATGACATTTAATAATAATAATAATCCAATTAACAATAATACTTTGACATATAATTTACCTCATTCAATGTTCTTCAATCCAACTAATGCACATGACATTCTTAAAATTATTATGAATCTGAAAAATACAAACAGCACAGGCATTGATGAGATATGTACAAAAATTATTAAGCACGTTGCACGTATTATCTCTCCAGTCATAAACCACATTGTAAATTTATGCATAGAACATGGTGTGTTCCCAAAGAATCTAAAAACATCTATTATAAAACCGCTTTTTAAAAAGGATGACAAAGAGGACATCAGTTTTTACAGACCTATTGCCCTTATCACCATCTTCTCTAAAATATTTGAGAAAGTTATGTACGATGGGCTCAATCAATATTTGGAACACCATCAAATACTTGCAAAAGAACAATTAGGTTTCCGCAAAAATAAAACTATTAATATGGCGATTTTTGACTTTTTGCAACGTATCACAACAAATATTGATAAAAAGATACCGGTGGTTGCACTATATATGGACCTTACTAAGGCCTTCGACTTTGTTAATCACTCTATCTTGTTTAACAAACTTGAAAAGTACGGAATCCGGGGCAATGTTCTTCAACTTTTTCAATCGTACCTAAGTGACCGAAGGCAAATAACCCATATTACGTCAATATGTTCCAAAACTAAGATCGAAAAGGTCTATGCATCCCAAGTAACAAAAATAAACATAGGTGTACCGCAGGGCAGTGTGCTAGGACCTTTACTGTTCCTAGTATACATTAATGATCTCCCGAAAGCTGTAAATGTTCCTATGGTGTTGTTCGCGGACGACAGTACTGCAATATATACAGGTCAAAATGTAAATACTTTTGAGGCAGATATTAATAACTCTTTGACAAACATAATAAATTGGCTGAATTCAAATAATCTTTTAATAAATCTCGATAAAACAAAAATTATGAACTTCAAACAAAAACAAAATAGACTAGAATTAGATCTTAAAATTAAATATAATAACATTTCAATCGGAGAAACTGACATTACAAAATTTTTAGGAATTTATATTGACAGTAATTTAAGTTGGACTAAGCAAATTGATCACGTCTGCAAAAAGATAAATTCTTTTGCATATGCCCTATATATGCTTCGCAAAGTAGCAAACATAAATACAGTGCTGACAGCATACCATGCATACGTGGTGTCCACCCTTAGGTATGGTGTTATTTTTTGGGGTAATTCCAAAGATAGACTCCGTGTTTTCAAAGCACAAAAAAAATGCATACGAGCAATTTTTTGCTCAAAGCCCAGGGACACTTGTAAGCCTTATTTTCAAGAGCACAAATTATTAACATTTCCTTCCATTTACGTACTGGAAGTAGCAATTTTTGTTAAATCTAACATCCACCTATTTGATTCTTACACTGGTAGAAGACACCGCAATAAGGTAAAGGCCGCCTCTCGCAAGACAGAATTTTTTAATCAGAGTGTTTTTGGTATGTGTAACAAAATTTATAATAAGCTTCCAAACTCCATCAGAGAAATAGATAACATTGTATTGTATAAATTTAAATTACAAAATTTTCTGACCAGAAAATCCTACTACTCGTTGACCGAATTTTTAGAAAATGATAATGAATAATAGGTACTCGTATGTAATGAAATGAAATAGTTGACATGTAATTTATAGTGTAATTTAAATTTAAGGTAATTGACCTAACTGACAAGCGATTGAATTTAAAATTTATTCTGACATAAAATCAGTAATGTAATAGTATTTAGTTATTAATATTTTATAAGTGATCAATTTGTGTATTTTGTAAATATATAAAATCATTTTATGATAAAGAATTGTACGCCTAACGGCAGAGCATACGGCACATTATAAGCTTAAGATTTACCTACCTACCTATGACTCAGCAATAAATGATATTCTATTCTATTCTATTCTAAGCTCCACTACTGTTCTGGGGAATGGATTTCTTGCAAATACCGCTCTTTTTAAATTATCCCACACATGCTCAATAGGATTTAGGTCTGGGCTGCGTGCTGGCCAATTCATGGTGCGTATCCCAACCTCAGCCAAATATTGTTGAACTTGTGCGGCGGCGGGCAGTCGAGCGTTGTCTTGCATAAGAATGAAGTTTACGCTTACAAATCCACTGTAAGGCACCACATGAGCATCTAAAATCTCCATTACATAGCGATGTGACGTCAAACCGCGACTACCACCGGCCTGGGGAACCATGTCGATGAATACAAGTTCCGTTCGCCCATCCATCGATATGCCTCCCCAGACCATACACGATCCGCCTCCAAAAGGAATACGCTCGTCAATGCAACATTCAGAATATCGCTCCCCACGTCCGTAGACTCTTTTGCGACCGTCTGCACCATACAACCATGTCCTACACTCATCAGTGAACAATACGGAAGCCCATTGTTGTTCATTCCAATTAACGTGTTCACGTGCAAATCTTAAGCGAGCTTGTCTATGAGCTGCAGATAACTTTGGACCAAAGGGGTGATATCACGCTCCTTCATTCTTCTTCTTATGGTTCGTGTACTTGGGGCTACTCCACACACTTCATTCAGCTGTTGTTTGATGATAATGGACGTTAAGAAACGATTTCGCAAGGAAGTTGTCACAATAAACCTGTCATCACGAGGTGTAGTTACTCGTGTTCCGCCGGTTCCACGTCTTCTTTTGAAAGAACCTGTTTCCATGATTCTTCTGTATACTCGAGAAACCGTCACAATAAACCTGTCATCACGAGGTGTAGTTACTCGTGTTCCGCCGGTTCCACGTCTTCTTTTGAAAGAACCTGTTTCCATGATTCTTCTGTATACTCGAGAAACCGTAGACTGGTTTAATAATAAAACAATATTTTTTTTGTAAAAATAAGCACCACAAGACTGTTATTGAATTTGAAATGATAATTCAATTAGCAATGATAAATTAATCTTATAAAATTAAATTTTAAAACAATACTCTATAGTAACACATTTGACTCAGAATACGCATACATTTTCTTGCTATGACTTGATAGTCATTTGTTTCGACACCTTTCAATTGTTTTCTATTTTTTTATTGTTTTGAAACTATCTCTACTTTGCCAATCAAAGAAATAAAGAAATCTAAGAAGTTTGCATATTCGATCAATATTTTTGTTTGAACGTCATACTGTTCTTTGATGCAGTTTATGTGTCCGTCAGTGTACTTTACATAGTAACATTATACCGAATATGCCTGAGAAAAATGTGCCAACAGAGACAAAATTGGTCCATGTTGTTCCAAAAAAGAACGTTACAGAAGATTCGACAACTTATTTTGTAATTAATCTTTGAAACAGATGAATCAGCAATAATAGAATCTTCATTGATTGCTGCAGATATTGTTTGTGATATCGCTTTCCTTTCTGATGGATACATTATCTGACTTCTCAGCCTTGCTAGATCATCGTTGCTGTAAATACCTGCCTTTGCAAGATCTCCTGCATCAGTATAGGTTTCATTCCAACTGAAATCCTAGATGGTTCTTGTGTCAGGACTAGCTGATTAGATGAAGAGAAGCATCTGTGTTCGAGTCTGTACGTTGGCTGCATCATAAAATGTGTGATTTTGGTGTCATATAGTAGAACTTTTCTGTATAATTAACAGGTAGTTCCATAAAGCAATTTTCTAATTTAGCCACTGAAACATAGGTAATAAATCTAACACAACTACGTGAAGTATACTTTTAAACAATGCTTAGCTTTTAACGTAATAACACACAGCACAACACTTTTAAACGTACAGTACAAATTTAAGAAAAACACTGCCGCTGCCCGCGTGTGTCCTTTTTGAAGCCTCTCACCCGCCGCCCTGGTGGTGTCATGTTTCCCGCCAATTACAGTTTTTGCCCATGTCCCCATTTTTCCGCCGTGACCTAGGAACCACACGTTTGTTTCTTATTGGTTGAAATCTTCTGATGTCATATCATGGTGTTGCCAATGTTGAAATTTTATGATAGTTGGGGACATTCTAATTTGACGAAAACAGTAACTGCGCTTATGCCCAATCAGTTCTGTGCTCAATCAATCAGTTAATTAAATCAATCGGCCACTCCTATTCTTTACACTAGATGATCTGTCAAAGAGATCGACAAATTGTGTTGTGCAATAAAAGCGCATAATTTAAGTTCTGCTCTTTTTTCAGTTCGTCTTCTTTTTTTGGTTTAAGCATTTGTTCAATAGGCACTGTTTGACTTGTCAAGCTAATATGTTGAATGTGTTTCCCACTGTTCATATGCTTAACAAGCGCTGGTTTATGATTCATAACAGCACAATCGAATATTTTGCAATAAGCCCTAACCAAACCACATTCTCGCTCTCTTTTTGAAATTCAATTTTTAAATGTTATATTCGTGGTGTTGTTTTTGTTTCTTTGGCGGAGGTTTCCTAGGCACTGTACTACCATCGCTGTTTAAACTTGCGCTTGTTGAAATGAAACTTCGCTTTAATATTTTTAGTAAGAAGATTATTTAATTGAGAGGAAATAATAATTGTATAAAGGTAAGCTCAAGTGTATGACGGGCAGCCCGCAAACAAACGATATCGTGATGTAAAATCCGAGTAACGCCATCTACATTGGTATAGCAGAAAGGAAAGCTTTAAACATTCCGCCCACCAAGGACTTAGTCCGTCACAAATATTTATATGTACTAATTTCTAAATTACAATATTAGATTGAGCCGCCCACCGTGGAAAACACGGGAAAAATAATAAGACTAACTCTAAAATATCCCAGCACAATAATTATGCGTTCTACAAAAATAATAAAGATACAAGAGAACAAACATCCAAAGCAAATAGCTCGTACTTATAATTTTATTAAAGATTTTGTTTCTTTTACATTTTTGGTAGTAAACATAGCTTATTAAAAGGACGTTTTAACAAGGTGTTTTTACATTTTATAGTTACTTCTCTTGTAATATTATCCTTACCGCTATGCTTTGCTACTATTTTACCTAGAAGCCATTTGGCTGGTGGCAAATTGTCGTCTCTTATGATAACAAATCATCAATGTCTGGTTCTTGTTTTCTGTCAGTCCATTTATATCTCTGATTGAGCGTTACTATATATTCCTGAGACCATCTTTTCCAAAAACATTTACCATTTTTTGAACTAGTCTCCACCTTTGCAAACCTGTAATATGGCAGTTTGCATGGTCTTCATCAGGAATATTTGGCAACAGCTCACCTACTAGGAAATGGCCTGGTGTGAGAGGTAGAGGGTAATCTGGATTTTCGTTTAAATTATTTGTCAATGGACGCGAATTAAGACACGCCTCTATCTGTGTCAATACTGTGGAAAGTTCCTCACATGTAAGTGTCGAGTCTCCAATCACTTTTTTTAAGGTGAGACTTCGTTGATCAAACCCCTGCTTCCCACAGTCCGCCAAAATTTGAAGCTTTTGGCGGATTGAAATGCCAGGTGGTACCTTCCAAGGTTAGTCATTCTGCAATTTCATTTGGTAGTTCTGATTTGGCACTATCAAACATTTATTGTTTATCAGCTCCAACAAAATTGGTACCATTGTCACCTTAAACCTTTTGATGGGCAAATACGGTTATGGTAAACGTAACAGAGGAGGCGAAAGACTTATAGACTATGCTCTAGAATACATACTTTCTATAATGGACACTTAAAAAAAAAGAGCTAATAGGAAATGGACTTGGATGTCACCAGACAAAAACACCAAAAACGAAATCGACTTTATACTGACAAATTACCCGAAAAAGATAACAGATTATGAAGTCCTGAACGATGTGATGTTTTCTTCCGACCACAGACCACTGAGAGCAACATTTCACTTAAACGACATTGTCAAAAGTAGAAAGAACTTCAACACAATACCTAAAACACCAAAAACAGACGAGGAAGTCCAAAACTATCTTTAAAGTTATGGCATACGGCCATCTGATACGGAGCAGAAAGTAAGCGTAGTGGAAGGTGAAGTAAAATGAAGTTAAATTAATGGAACTATTGTATTTTTAGTTTGATAAAAATATAATGTAGACAGATCACGAGAAACATATTTTGATAGACAGAAGTCTTTACAAAATATGCTCAAAATATGTTCAAAACGCTTACATTTAGAAGGCGGCGGAAAAACTTCTTGTACCAAACCGCGGAACGCTTCCTCTCAACGGGATAGGAAGACAACATTTGGTCCTTCTTGTCTACACCGCCCATACGGACGTTGTAGTCGTGAACCAATGTTGGTTTCACCTTCCCATCCCTTTCAGCTGAAGCTTCACCGTGGTAGGTAGAAAGAAGTGAGACCACGTTCTTGTCTTTCCATGCCAGGACATCCACGTCTCCACTCGTGGCTCCATGTACGCTCCCAGCTGGAAGTTTCTGTTTTACCAGATCCTTCAGACTGGCAGGCACATGTTGCCTATTCAGCCTAAGCGTGCCCACGCAGTCAAAACCAAGGCTTTTTAAAAGCCTTGCCAGCAGTGGACTATTGTAGTAATTGTCCATGTATACCGAGTGTCCTTTGTGCTCGAGCCCCTTAAGGAGGTTGAGCACAAGGGACGTGGTATACCCCCACTGGGTCTCCTCGTCGTTGGGACCGGCATGCACTTTGAATCGCCAAAGATACCCCGACTTTGAGTCGCACACTTCAAACGTTTTAACGCCCTTGCCAGCAGCCTTGTTCTTGATAAACACGAGGATGCTCAAGTAACCTTTCCACTGAGTCAGAGAATCGGCAAGGGCGATGCATTGCCCCAATCGATACAACGCCTGAAATTTTACATTCAGGTGTTCCACGATTGGGGCAATCTTCGCTATCTTAGCCTCACTCTTGGAAAGGTGCCTTCGATCAGCGTGGTTATCGACGAAATGCAGCATCTGAGCAATGTCGTTAAAACGCGTATATGTCATGTACTGGCTAAAATTCGGGGTATCAAAGATGTCGCCATTGACTGACCAGTACTCAGTCAGGTCAGCCTTGACGACAATGCCGGTCGCAAGTATGAGGGCGAAGAACACGTACAGTTCATCGGCATCCGTCTCCTTAAACCTAAGTTTCCGGCTGAAACCACCCAATTCTCCTGTACGCAAGGCGTCCTCCAACTTCTGCTCTGCGTATCGGTTTGTTTCCACAGCAATATTCTCCATAATGCTGCGGTCCCAAATCGATACAAAGGCCTCGTACGGAGTGGAGAAATTACCAGAAGAGACTGGCCCTGAAGTGACCAGAACTTCTCCTTGCGTGCGGTGGGGGGAAGCGCCGGTTGGGGTAACGGCTCCCATACAAAGTCAGTAATTGAATGGGGGCCGTACCCCACCTCGGTGGAAGGAACGGATTCCGATGAAGCGTACAGTTCGGGGGCTGCTGGGTGGTCAATGGGGTCAGCAGATACAGCTGCGTCACCTGTAACACGCTGCTCAGCATCAGCGTCCGCGTCGTCCGCCATCTCCCCAGCACCAACGTCGTCCGCCATCTCCCCAGCATCCCGCCAGCCAGCAGCGATCTCGGCGTTGTCCAACATGTCGTTGAACACGCGTTCTTGCCGAGAACACTGCAGGAACCCAAACTCGAAATCCTCGTCGTCGTCTGAGCCAGACTCAGCGTCGCTTCCTGAAAATTACAAAAATTTAAGTAGGTATATTTTCTTCAATGGCTGTTTCCATTGGACTAACATTGAAAAGTAAGTAACTTACCGAAACATGCGGCAACGTACGCCTCTACTTGGTCGTACGACAATTTACGTTTTCGGCTGGAAGACCTGGAACAAAGCAGACATATTAATGCAAAGCTTGACACCAGCAATGTAAAAATTTATATTTATATTTTATAGCTAATTTACTTACTTTGACGACGAGGATAGTTTGCTTTTGGGCGGCTGCGGGACGCTGGAGCTTGACTCGCCAACCTCAATGAATCTAAAACAAAAATGGCACAATTATTACTGAACTTCTTCGGAAATATGAAAAACAAAAATAACTATTTTACTTACTGAGACGACGAGCCTGCAGTCGACGTGGACGCCTGCGGGGTGCGGGGCGACTCACCAACCTCAATGAATCTAAAAAAAATGGCACAATTATTACTGAACTTCTTCGGAAACATGAAAAACAAAAATAACTATTTTACTTACTCAACTGGTGAGGGCACCTGGGAGAGGCTGAGTGGCTGCCGGGATGGGGTCTTCGGGGAGTCCATAAATGACAAGCTGTAAGGTAAGTCACAGTTTTATAACGGTCTTTAAAAAGTTGACATTTAATAAATACAGTTTGACAGTAGGAAAGAAAAAAAAAAAAAATATATATATATGCTTACGTAGGCAACGGTGACGCTGGCTTGTCAGGGTTCCAACGCCGTGGCACTTTTTTGTGCAACGGCGTCTCCTGAGGAACCCCGACTGGTATGGTGGCCGATTCTGGGTCCGTCGACACGATGTCACCCACGTAGACATGGGCGCCGCCCCTTAAATTTGCGGCGGCGGCGCGCCGTCAAGTCTTGTGCGGCGGCGGCGTGGCGCCGGCGGCGTGTCTATATTGCGTGAGGTTTGGAAAAAAAAGAAGATGTTCGAACAAAAAATAAACTAAAGCACAATTGAACCATTTTATTAAAAAAATGAAAAGTACAAGTTTAATAGGAACATTTTAACAGTCAGCTACGAACAAATAATATAAAGTGTATTATTTGTCAACATTGTTTTTGCATTCTTTATAATTATCGTGAATAAAAATTATTTTATTCACCCTGTGTGGACTCAGGCGAGATCTTTTAGCAGAAAGTACCATCCCAGCCACAGAAAACACCCTCTCACTTGGTGTGCTTGTAGCGGGTATACACAGCAAAGCCCTAGCAAAGGTAGAAAGCCAAGGAAAATCTTTTTTCTTTTCATTCCAAAAAGATAAAAGATTGTCATCCTTGAGATCTGTTGATCCAACAGCACAAGCGAGATATCGCCAACACTCTTGCTCTAGTGGATCATCTTCAATTCCTTGACTAGCACTGGCACTATGTTTCTTGGAGAGTTTACTGAAAATCGATGAGGAACTACTGGTGTTTGAAGATACTGAAGTATCCGTTTCGTTTCTATGGGGGTTTCCAGGCAAGTCATCTACCTTTATAAGTTCTTTTACATAAGAGGCAAGGAAGGAAGCCTTTGTCATATTTTGTGACTCTAAATATAAGTCCACCTCTTTGAGTCCCATGAAGCGCTTATCCAAAAGAGCTGCAGCTATAACTGGTTTTGTAACAGGAAATCTTTTATTAATATTGGCCAACATGTTGCACTTTAGACGATACATAATCAATGATTCGTCATCTGAAAGTGATTTAAGGACGTCAATTATTTCAGAGCGAAATACTAGTCCAACATTCATTGTGCAGGTCTTTTGGGATGACATGATTTCAACTGCTTCACGGAATCGTTTTAAAAACTTGACCAGGTCTTCCAAGAGATTCCATTCATTTTGGGTAATTCTCAGCTCATCTTGTCCTATTTTTCTCAACATGTTGTTTATTGGATCACGGTTGCAAACATGAACCAAACTTTCAAGCATTTCTAAAACGCTATGCCAGCGAGTAGGCGTAGCAGTCTTTATGGAAGGAATATGCCTAATATTTTCTGCTGACAAGGGTGGCGACATATTATCTTCTTCAAACTCTTCGATGTCTTCTGCTGATGCTGTCAAATCGTTCTGCAAAATTAGGTCGCTCTCATTCTCATCAATGTCAAGTGTATCTACCACTCTTCCAAGTGTATCCAAAAAATCCTTTTGAACTTTTTCAGCTTCTGATTCCAGCTCTGGCAACCGGTATCGCACAGTCTTAACAATTTTCTTGCATTTCCTCACCAGTTCTTTTACTTCGGGAACACTATCAATGCCATCCACTGTCACAAGGTTATGTAGCCCGTGCCCGAGACACAGATGGTGATCCATATTTCCTAAGGAAACTGCCCGTTTGACATTACTCCCAGCGTCAGTTACAGCGTAGATATTTTTTGCGTCCAGCCCAAAATTTTTCTTTGTGTCCTTGATCATACCATGGATCTTTTCCCCTGTTTTCTTTCCTGTTACAATTTGAGTGTTCAAAGTCAATGACTTTAGTTCAAAATCTGCAATCAAGGAAGCAAAATAATTACTCTGAAAGTAATTTGAAAAAAAAAATTTAGAAACATTACGCTAACTTTAGTAGACACGGCCTATGGTAGTAATTTTTTCTTATTTAATTTATCGAAAGAAAATTACTTACCTTGTGTTAAATAATGCAGAGTAAATGTAATATAATTCAGTTTCCTATACTGATCTGTCCATAAGTCAAAGGTCATAGCACAGTGTCGAGGCGCGTCAATACAAATTTTATCTTTTACATTGCTCAGCATGCACTCGTACACATCGGACAGTGCTGAACCACCTACAGTATACCGAGACGGAAGGTCGTCTTCATTCAAGATGATGTCATATTTCTAAAACAAAAAGAAGAACACACGTTTAATAAACATTTAAAGCGAGGAAAACATGAAAATGCGCAATATTAGAACATTTTAAAGCGTAAAACTTTATATTTTGGAAGGTATTTGAAATAGATACCTTGAAAAAATCCGTCATTCCTTCGTCAGAAATGGAGTCAAACGGAAGTAAAGATTTGGAGAACCAAAGAGCTACATCTCTAGCCAGTAACCATTTATTATGTTTCGGTGTGACTTTTGAGCAGGAAGAGCTATTAGTTTTTGTAGGACGCTTAACAGAGAAAAAGCCTTTGATGTTAGTTGTAGCTTTGTTAGCACAAGCAGATTCATCTCGGACTTGATGATCATCCCGCAGATGACGTGTTAAATTTCCCGTACTGACTGTTTTACTATAACTTTTTATTTTTACGCTGAAACAAATGAAGCAGGTAGGTGGGTAGGTGCTTTATGCTAAAAAAAAAAATAAAGCTGCTATTTATGCAAAGTGAGAATTCGCCGGCGCGCTGGCGCCGCGAATTGCGAAGCGGCGCACACGTCTCAATCTTAATAGATAATATTTCTGTATAGAACAGTATGAGTATAAGAATGTTTGCTATACAAACTAGTTTTGAAGCCACTTGGTTAAACGATCCCAAGTGCTAAAATTACAAATAAAGTTAAACGATTGTTAAAATAAGTGTTATTGCAATGAAAAATAAAATCAGGCGTTTGAGGTTAGAAAGTAGATAGACAAAATAAGCATTCTCGTCCAAAAATAAGAAAGTACTTACGATCCAAATGTCACGTCAGCACTCTCTTCTTTTACTGCCGTAAGACAAGCTGAGCAATAGACTTGATCGGGATTCAAAATTTTCTTTTTATTGTCTTCTGTAAAAACAATGTTACCGAAGTATTTCCAACAAAAACTGCTACGTGTTTTAGCATCATAAAACACAGTTATGGAGAGTTTGCTCACATTAATCTTTGATAGACTTGTCATCTTAAAACACGGTTAAAACGCGAATAAAACTACGTGTTAACTCAACACACGCCGCGCGGCAAATGGCGGCGGCGGCGGCGGCTCGCCGATGCAACACGGCGGCGGCGCGACGGCGTGGCGCCCATGTCTACACCCACGTAAAATGAGGACCTTTAAAAAAAAGAAGTGCATATTAAAAATACTAAACTAACTACAAAAATCAGCGACATTATCAAATAAACACGCATAAAAGTAAAGTACCTCTCGACGACGTTCCCACGTCCACCACGTCCGCCGCGTCTACCCGCCCTACCTCCCCTGTTCGCCCCCGGTTCCTCAGCCTCTTGGCGCCGACCTCTCCCCCTGCCACGGCTTGTGTTCACATCACCTCTTCATTAACCATGCAAAAAAAATGTAAGTATAAAAAAACTAATAGGGATAAAAAATATAACAAATTAATAAAAAAGCCCCGAAAAAAACCACGGATCAAATTATTGTACAGTACCACAGTATTTAATATTTGTTTCACCAAATAAACGACCGAATATCCAGTATGAATTACTTCCCGTAACAGGCAAAAAGTACCAAATAAACACAAAAACAAAAACTAGTAAAAAAAGAACGCGTGAAAAATTATTGTACAGTACAAAACGACCGAGTAGCCAGTATGAATTTTCCAAAACGACCGAATATCCAGTATGAATTTCGTCCCATATAAATATGCCAACTCCCATACATAGTACCAAGAATTGGAGGGGGGTTATAAAAAAACGACCGAGTAGCCAGTATGAATTACTTCCCGTAACAGGCAAAAAGTACCAAATAAACACAAAAACAAAAACTAGTAAAAAAAGAACACGTGAAAAATTATTGTACAGTACAAAACGACCGAGTAGCCAGTATGAATTTTCCAAAACGACCGAACATCCAGTATGAATTTCGTCCCATATAAATATGCCAACTCCCATACATAGTACCAAGAATTGGAGGGGGGTTATAAAAAAACGACCGAGTAGCCAGTATGAATTACTTCCCGTAACAGGCAAAAAGTACCAAATAAACACAAAAACAAAAACTAGTAAAAAAAGAACACGTGAAAAATTACTGTACAGTACAAAACGACCGAGTAGCCAGTATGAATTTTCCAAAACGACCGAATATCCAGTATGAATTTCGTCCCATATAAATATGCCAACTCCCATACATAGTACCAAGAATTGGAGGGGGGTTATAAAAAAACGACCGAGTAGCCAGTATGAATTACTTCCCGTAACAGGCAAAAAGTACCAAATAAACACAAAAACAAAAACTAGTAAAAAAAGAACACGTGAAAAATTATTGTACAGTACAAAACGACCGAGTAGCCAGTATGAATTTTCCAAAACGACCGAATATCCAGTATGAATTACTTCCCGTAACAGGCAAAAAGTACCAAATAAACACAAAAACAAAAAATAATTAAAAAAGATGAAAAATATAAAATATAACAAATTAATAAAAAAGCCCCGAAAAAAACCACGGATCAAATTATTGTACATCAACAAAGCCACAGGAGGCAGTGACGAAGCGTATCCATGTTATTACATCATTCGCTATTCCGCCATTTTGAATCATTTTGACCCGAACAGGCACTCGTCCTTATAAGGACGCCATGGTCACGCAGTGCCGTTACCGTGAAATATATAAAATCGGAATGATTTTAGGGATTTCTGGATATCACACACTGTTCCTTATGAAATTCTCGACATATACAACATAAACATCACGAACAAATCAAGAAATAATAGCCTAAATCTGACGAAATAATCTCGCGGCGTGGGTGAATTTGAGGTTACGCACCGGAGAAAATATGTTTTTATCGAAACTACTTGTACAAAACACATATTTTTTTATAAATATCAAAAAAGCACTTACCTAGGCATGATTTTCCTGTATTTCCAATAATCTCCAAGCTACAACAAGAACTTGTTGGATCCGGAATGAGACCTTGTCTTCAGCGCGACCCGCGGTCAAATGGAGGGATTTCATTTCGTTTTTTTCTAAGCCCAAGGTGTTTTTCTGCGATCACGACTGTTTCCAATATCAAATGTCGGCCAGTGTGACCACTCAAAATAAACCACAGAGCATTTAAGCCCGAATCGGACAATTAAATCGACGTAAGAAAACGCCTAGCTGGAGGATCCTTATAAGGATCCGTACCGAACGTCGACTTGAAAAACAGCGTCCTTATAAGGACGCCGAACAGTTCGGAGATCCTAACCTCATATCGTAAAATCCTCATTACGAACTAGAAACTACTGGCATAATAAATAGTAGATTACACAACAAGTGAAAAAAAAGGGAATTTCTTTCGAGATTCCTTCGCTCCTCTCGGGATCCAAGAGCCGAGATGGATTTTTTTTTACGAGTTATGTACTCTACTTTTCACCATTGACTATGAGAAAATAAACAGTACCGTATTAACTATTTGAATCAAAGTTTATTATACTTACAACCAATCGGTACATAGTAAATTAATAAGAGAACAAAACATGAAAAATAAGCTCTAGATATTAACAGTAAAATTAGAACAGTTTTTGAAATTAAGTGGTATATTTTTGTTTTGGTCTGAAATTGGTCAAATTCTCCGCATTTTGAGGTTGTGGTTGTTGTTGCTGAGAAAGCTGTATGTAGTAGTTTCAGAAGGATTTTCCTTCGATGTTGAAGGGCGCGCCGGAGAAGAGGGCGTCCAAGGGTCAGCATTAGACGGTTGTAGATTGATGCTGTCAATTATTCGGCTGCATCTTTTGGCCTTGTTATGTATTGAATCCTCTATATAGCTTTCAGCTAGTGTGCTGGATTTCCAACCTCCGTGCCGTTTTAGCTCGGTAAGATCAGCTCCGGCATTTGCTAAAATTGTCGCGGAGGTCCTACGGAAGCAATGTCCCGTGTACAGTACGCAATTTGGTAGGTTCAAAAATGTGGCAATTTCTTTTGGCATCGCACCTATTTTGTTAATTCCAATAGGTTGCCGACTACATTTTCCGTTATGGAACTGTATGAAAAACCTGTCGGTTTTTGTATCAATGGGCCGCAAAGCTTGGTATTTTTGGATAATTTTTATATACATTCGGTATTACGAACGTTCTGTCAATTTTCAAATTAGTTTCTTTTAAAACGGCCAATAATAACGTGTCGGAATGTTTCTGAATGTCGCTTACTTTTATTTTCAATAATTCGCTACTTCGACAGGCCCCATTCCCGCCGAAAATTAACACAACCTGTAAACAAGAAATATATATTTACTTCTTTCAGGAAAAGTTGCTTAAGACCTACTTAAGTAGGTTTATGGATAAAATTAGTTAATGTAAGTGGGGTATTAAGAAATTACTTACTTTTACTGCCAGAAAGCTGTGGTCAGGCGCCTCATTCAGAAAGCGCTCAATGTTTTCAGAGGTTACTCTAGATTTCCTCGTCTTTTTACCCTCGGATAGGCGTTATAAATAAGCCACTAATTTTGAGTAGTTGTCAATCTTAATATTGTGTTTGCTGTTTATCGTGGCCTTTAGCATAGAGTATACGGACCAAAGTGTCGACGGCTGCTTAGTGTTGGCTAATTCGTGGAAGTAGTTGAGAAATACGGACTCTAAGGAGGAATTGGCGCCATTGGCGATTTTCCAGTCACAGAACAAGTTATAACTTTTTAAATATCTCTCACGGGATATCGGTGGCAACAAATTATCCACTATAATTTCTGCTTTATTTCGAATCGATTCCGGAGTCAGTGTCTCGTTTTCGTCACTCGAAGAACTCATTTTATTATTAATTTTCCTGGTACAGAACAAAGAAGAAACCTAACTATAAAACGGCGGTTCTTTGTTTTTATTTTTGGTCTTTTTTCCAAGCGACCAGCCAGTGCGTTTGGTACGATATTTTTTTATAATGTGCATTCACGCTTGGTCCAAATTTAAAATGCTTTGTTCGGGCCTTTTTACGGAATATAAAATGTAGTGATTGCAAGAAGTTTATAGTTTATAGCTTCTCGGGTGATTGTGTTTTGAAATGGCTGTATGGTCACAGATACCTTTGCCATGCCTTTGCCTATCCAAAAAGTTTAAAAAGTTACTTGTTCTCACTCAGTGAGGAAAAGAGCGTTTTATTCACTGTTTTTGGTGAACCAATAACCCCTTTTCGAATAGTAATGGTGAAAAATATTTTTCATGAAAGTCTCTAAAAAATTAAATTATAGTATAGGTCTCCGAACAACATCACGAATAAAAAAGGCAAAGGGAACTTAGCCCAAACAGCCATGTCTGAGATTTAATATCAAATACCAATGAGGTTATCATATAATATATTCTCCAATACATAATATATACAAAACAATAACGAGGTTACGGTCAACTTAATTTTCGGCCAGGTATTGTCTATGGCTTACGGCGCCTTAGACTCGGTCTGTCAATGGATGAACTGTTTGTTGCGCCATAGTTTTCGAGGAAATGTATTTATTACTTTCTGTGTTTTATAGGTCAAAAGAATTATTTTGCCCTAAAATTACTGACAGCAGGGATGATGATGATATTTGACTCCACCTGACATTCTGGAAATAACGACGGAAATTACGAACACTTTAAGAACAAAACTTTTACAAGAACAATCAAAAATGGCTAACGAAAAATTTTCCAAGATTATGAAAACAGGTTAGTAGGCATGAGTTTAGATAAAGTAGTGTATGAAACTATACATAACTAGGTATTAAAACGCTCGTGTTTTAATAACCTTTTTATGTACCAGTTTCATAAACTATTATTATTTTAAGTAGTAAAACAAATAAAGCATTGCAATAATGAGCAAACCTAAAAACTGCACAGGTGACAGAGTACATGAAACGACTATCTCAAACAGTATTAAGTTATTTATAATGATTAAAAGCTTTAGTATTGATTCGGGTCTGGTGAGCCACTGAGGAATCCAATTCTGCAGGTCCCCATCAGTCATGATCTCTTGACGACGTGAGAGTGTCCTATCGGTATTTTGTCTGCTTTGTGTGCTTTCGTGAAACGGGACCCGGTCAGATCGGTGACCTGAAAATAGATAAATGAAGCTTACAAGACGTCGATGGGTTGGCGCACACGACAAACTCTTTGCTCAGAAGTTGCAACCATAATAAGAAACTTGGACGACGGACCGTTGATATAGGTTTGTAGAAATAATGTACATACTCGCTTCTTAGCATCCTGTGCATTTTGCAGTCTTTGGCAGTCACGATCCAGTAGCTGCAAATGGAAAGAAATTAAATATTCAGTTATTAAAGGGATGCTCCAAATTAAATAAAAAGTATAGAAACGTATTAAAAATAATCTTACAGGAATATAAAAAATGTTTTATAAAAAAATCAAAATCAAAATATTTATTTTGTAGAATAGATACATAAAGTATACTTTCTACAAGTCAAAGTTAATCTTTACAATATCTTTAAAATAAAAAAAACAATATACAGGGTGGGCCAGAATAAAGTTTACTTTTGAAACCTTTATAAAAAAAGACTGATAATACTTAGAGAGTTTATTCAAAAAGTTACTTAATTTAACATTAATGTAATTTACTTCTTGAAAATAACATCGTCTAGGTGTTCTCCGTCTCGCCGCAAGCACTCTTCTAAGCGGAACTTAAGATTTTCAAAAACGCGCCGGCACGTTACTGTCGATATAGCCGCCATTTCCGCTCGAATGTTCGCTTTTAAGGCAGTAATTGTCCTCGGTTTATTGGAGTACACCTTATTCTTGAGGAATCCCCACAAAAAGAAATCCAGTGGGGACATGTCTGGGCTTCGTGGTGGCCACTCGATGTTACCTCTCTTTGAGATGACTTTACCGGGGAACAGCTGCTGTACGACCTCCATGCTGGCATTAGACGTGTGGCAGGTAGCCCCATCCTGCTGGAACCAGGTCAGGGAGTTGTACTCTTGCAGCCCAGAAAGGGTTGGCCTTAAAAACTCTTGAAGCATTTTCACATAACGGTCTGTATTAACTGTTACTGGTTGACCTCGATAATTTTCGAAAAAATAAGGCCCAATAAGCCCTTTGGCTGAAATGGCAGCCCAAACCGTCACTTTCTGGCAGTGGAGTGGCTTTTGATGCTTGCGCGAAGGCTGTTCAGCACTCCAAAAACGGCAATTCTGCTTATTGACCAATCCGTTCAGGTGAAAGTTGGCTTGGTCCGAAAAAAATGTTCCCGAAGTTGGAGAATCTCTAACATCAAGGTGGAAAATGACGCCCTTTTTGTATGGTCATCATGGGAAAGTTCTTGCACCAACTGGATCTTATAAGAATGAAGCTTCAAATCATATCTCAAAATTCGCCTTAAAGTGCTTCGCGAAATCCCCAAAGCCACTCAACGTCGTCGGGTAGAGAGTTCCGCATTTTCTTGAATAGATCGATTAACCCCCCGAATCGCTTGCTCCGTGCGTGAAGTACGGGAGCGACCTTGACGTCTCATTGGTAGCGTCGAACCAGTTTATTTTAACCTCTTCAGCCATTGTACAGGGTGGGCCAGAAAGGCGTACGATTTTGAAAAAATAATAATAAAAAAACTAAATACAATTCACATACAAATTTTTATTTCAATTAAAATAGACATCTGGGAAATTCATTTCTTAAAAATAACATCATCCAGGTGTGCACCATCGCGCTGCAAACATTCCTCGAATCTGAACCTCACATTGGTAATAACTCGCTGGCACATTGCGCGGGGAATAGCGGCCATTTCTTCTCGGATATTAGTCTTCAACTGGTTAATTGTGGCTGGGTTATTGGAGTAGACTCTACTTTTCAGGTATCCCCACATAAAAAAGTCCGGTGGCGTTAGATCCGGACTTCTAGGCGGCCATGCAATGTCACCTCGGCGCGATATCAGTTTCCCAGCAAACATCTCGTTTACGACCGCCAAAGAGGCATTAGATGTATGGCATGTCGCGCCATCTTGTTGAAACCATGTCGCACGATTATAAGCTTCAAATTGTTGCAGTTGCGGAAAGAAAAAATCCCTTAACATGGCTATGTATCGGTCAGAATTTACAGTGACAGATTGCCCTTGTTGATTTTCAAAGAAATAGGGTCCGATAATTCCGTGCGCTGATATGGCCGCCCAAACAGTTACTTTCGGCGAATGCAGAGGCTTTTGATGTTTTGCACGTGGGTTCTCTGCAGCCCAGTAACGGCAATTCTGTTTATTGACATGCCCATTTAAGTGAAAATGGGCTTCGTCGGAGAACAGAATATTGTTGAAACTTCGAAAGCGTTCCAACATTGTTTGAACAAAAGCTCGTCGTGAAATTGGGTCATTTGGCTTTAATTCCTGCACAAGTTGAATTTTATACGGGTGCAAGTTCAGATCTTTCAACAAAATGCGACGCAAAGATGTTCTGGATACCACAAGTTCGGCTGATCGCTTGCGTGTCGATAGACCAGGATCACGTTGAACTGAAGCTCTAACTTGTTCAATTGTGTCATCCGTTCTTGTTGACCTTGGGCGTCCCGCAGGTTTCTGTTTGAGAACTGAACCAGTAGCTTCAAACTTTCTGACCCACGATCGAATCACACTTTCCTTCGGACACTGATTTAGGTCATGTAATCCAAACTCACGACGAAATAAACGCCGAACAATAGCGCACGAATCGCCATTTTTGTAATAATGTTTAACGCAGAATGCACGTTGCGCTCCGGTGAAGTGATCCATCGCGACTAAATTTCCGAGAACCGAGCTTCTCAACCCCACCACCCGCGCAGCCCCCTCTCTTAAGGTTCAAACACAAGAGTGTTTTTAAAATCGTACGCCTTTCTGGCCCACCCTGTATAAGTAACTGAGTGCTAGGACACTGCCGGATACTCCGTAAATTGAATTTAACTTTGAACATACGCTGCACAGTAATGTAAGAACGACCATTATCGTAAAATGCTTCAACAGCGAACACGCGCTGCTCTCCCGTGAACTAAAAAATTGCAAGATACGCGTGACCCGATCACACCCCGCGCACCCCGCTACCCCCCGCGGTCAGCGATCTATTTGCCAGGGAAAAGTGTACTTTATTCTGGCCCACCCTGTATATATATATATACTAATAAGGAAAATGCATACAAAAATATTTAGGTTGGGCTACAAAAATATAATTATACACCTGCATAAAATAGAGAAATCTAGGAATAAAAATATTATATATAAATGATGCAACGAACAAACAAGTTGATAAATAAATACGGGATATGCATCCAAAATATATTAAGGTTCCGTAAAAGGGCCCGAATAAGCATTTTAAATTTAGACCAAGCGTGAATGCACAATATAAAAAACTATCGTACCAAACGCACTGGCTGGTCGCTTGTAAAAAAGACCAGAAATAAAAACAATGAACCGCCATTTTATAGTTAGGTTTCTTCCGTGTTCTGTACCAGGAAAATTAATAAGAAAATGAGTTCTTCGAGTAACGAAAACGACACACTGACTTTGGAATCGATTCGAAATAAAGCAGAAATTATAGTGGATAATTTGTTGCCACCGATATCCCGTGAGAGATATTTAAAAAGTTACAACTTGTTCTGTGACTGGAAAATCGCCAATGGCGCCTGAATGTGAAAAGCCCCCCTCTCCACAGATATGGTTTAAACCTCGCGTGCTGGACCCATTTGAATATTATAAGGAGGTTAAAACCTGTCAGAAAGGGGCTTCCCATACAAAGGGGGTTCTTATATACTAAAATTCCTTTCTGAAGGGTAAATGGTTCAAAGACTCACATTCGGATGCAGCCTTACTTCTTGAACTTCTGCGCTGGATACAGACCACCAGACTCAATCTTGGTGTCTGGGCAGACAGCGTTGTCCTCTCGTCGGTCTGGCGCGTCACAGGTCTTCGACAAACTACTGGCCCCGCCAGCAGCTTCCGGAGGAATTCTCTAAACTCAACCCCTAACCCAGAGCTAGCTCGACCCAGACCTCTACCACGATTTCCGTGAATCGTGTTAATGAAATCCAAACACATCACTTTCCACCGGCGACCGATTCCCGAGACTGCTCGGACACACAATAGGGCTCGCAATTAATGCTCATTAATTGGGTTATTTTACCACTTTTTAAACGTTTGTTTCCTTGAAACCCATAATTCTTTCAACACTGGTTGAATCCATTTTTTTACACGTATCTCCCTGAGACCAAAATTGACAGTAAACCGGAAAAAACAACTTTGACAGTTCACTTTTTTACAACTAGTGTTGCCATATCAGTAAAATAGAATCTGAGACATACTTGCGCGTTCCGAACGCTTTTAAACCGAACAATCCCCCGCTCCGGGCTGTTATCCTTATCAGACCGCTAGCTTACTCAACCGGGAGCCGGGAGAGAGTCGCCAAGGCTCGTCACAGAATCAAACCTTCGACCAACACCTCAGCGGCGCGAGGAGTCTCATCCCCGCCAACTACCAATTTAATAATGCGACCACGTCGCCAATACAAAGAATTCCAAATTCGCATCTTTCAATAAGATTACATCCCCGATGACGCGGCGGAGGTGGGTCTTGGCCGATTTCACATAATAACCATGACTTAACTAAATACAATTATCTTCTAAAATGTATACATCTTTTCAAGTAATTTGCGGTACCCTTGTAATTCGTGCCGTTGTCTGAACTAACTAAAAAAGCAAACCTCTACGCGATACTAATCGGTCTAATGCAACGACGAAGGCCTCCACGGACAACGAGGACTCTAATCCCAAGTGTACGGCCTTGGTGGACAGACACACGAATACTCACAGGTACGCCTTAACAGTCCGAGCGTTGCGAAGGCTAGACGTTCGGACGAGGAACGGTCCCCCCACGTCCGTAGCCACTCCATCAAAAGGTCTCGACTGTGTGATCCCATCAGCTGGCAGATCTCCTATCTGCGGCTGCATCGACAAGGCTCGCAGCCTGTAACAAAGAACACAGGAGAAGAGAACATTGCGAATTACCCGGCAAGTTGACAAAATCCAAAACTCTCGCTACAAACATGTCGGTCGGACAGCAAACGCCTCATCAAAGGCCCTCCTTGGGTAACAACAAAGGATGGCGACTTGCGTGCTCCGACCCGACGCACACCGTGCCGATGCCACCGTCGCGACGCCCCAGCGTCTCAACGCACGGTGACTCAACTCACGGCGTCCAATCAGGAATTAGTTTGGTCCCTAGAACTAGAGCATGCACACGCAACCCGGGTAAAATCTGGGGTGTCCTATCCAACTGCTGGACAGGCCAAGAAATCTGTTTCTTTAAACCACTCCGGCCCCCACTATAGATGATGCGACACCAACTCCGGCGCTGTGCAGCCCCTAGATGCGCAGGATCTGCAGGATTACATTCACCTGGGACGTGCCTCCAATTTAATATGAATAACTATATTCTGAATTTGTGAAACCCGGTTTCCTACAAAAATCTCTAAAGTACGTGGGGATGCGCGTAGCCATGCTCGCGCAACCTGACTATCCGATCATGCATACACGTCCCGAAATTCAACAGTGGTCCTTACTCTAACTGAATCTCCCCCCGGGGGGCCCCAACTACTAACTAATATGGTGGGCCGAAGAACTGTCCTCGGCTCCGCACCGGTACAGGGGCAGACAAATTATTGGGGGCCCGGCCCCTCCAATCCAGGGTGCATCCATTGCCCTATATATGGTGAGCGTATACACAATGCCATCCGAGGTGGTGCGTAACCCGCTGCCCTACCATATCTCGAATAAGGCGGGTGATATTCTAACCGCGGATACTCGTGTATCGGCGGAGAGTATCGCTGTGGCTCCGCCCTGCTATACTGTCCTACAGTGGGCGCAGGCACTGGTTCGGCAAACTGGGGTCCACTCATACAACCTTGAGTGGGGCCCCCGCCCGTGGAGCCCCCCCCCCCTCGGGGTGTCCCTACTCGGGCCCGCTGTCGCGGAAGCATGGGGTCCACTCCTAATATCCTGAGTGCGGCCCTGACCCGTTGAACCCCCCCCCATGAGGGGTCCCCCACCCGGGTCCGCAATATAGCCTCGTACCGCAGGCGCACGATTCACACCACTATCAAACTGAGCACGACTCACGCGAGGGCTCTCTCCACTCTCTGACGGGTGCGCTCCTCGTCCTTGAGAGGGGCCACTCGACGGACGTGACTGATAGGTGGACTGCGCCGCGGCTCCCCCGCTCGTGGCGTGACCGTAGGCTCCAGACCTGTTCGCACAAATTAAATCATTATGTGGCCGGCCACATTCACTACACATTCGCTGTCTGGAGCACTCGCGCGCTAAGTGGTCCTCTAAACAAAAATAGCACAGTCTATTAATTTTAACTAATCGCCGTCTGTCCACTACCGGTAATGCAGCAAAATCATGGCACTGCGATAACGCGTGTCCTGGGCGTCCACACTGGTGGCAATTTGGGCTCTCAGCAACAGCGGCCAGTGCAGCCAGACGTGCAGCAACGCGTCCCCGAAGCGGTTGCACTCCCTGTGGCCCCCTTCGCCCCGAATTACCGGCAGGTTCCCTGAAACTCCCGGTAGGTGGCGCCACCTCCGAAGTCGATGAAGATTCCATGGCCCTAGCCTCAAATTCTAAAAACTTCATCAAATCAGCGAAAGTAGGAAGAGCCTTGTCCTCCCTTTCCGCGGTCTCACGTTCGAAACGTGAACGAGTATCAGACGGTAACTTACCCAAAATAATGTGTACCAACAAGAACGACCACTCATCCACGGGCAAACCTAACATTTTTAACGCGTTACAGGCTACTGTAACCGGGGTCAGTAACTGCGTTCGAATTTGAGCCTTATTACCTACCCTAGGCAAACTTAACAATTGGCTCGTATGAGCATCGGCCAACAGACGGACATTCTGATATCTATTATTTAATAGTTCCCACGCTATGCTATAAGAATCGTCCTCTACTCTTAAATGTTGCACTAAGCTCTTTGCCTCACTTTCTAAAGTGGACATCAAATATGCCATCGTTTGTGCGTTGGTTAAATCCTGCCTACTGTCAACCAACGAGGTGAACATATTCTTATATGCCACCCATAGCTCCATGGTACCGTCAAAATGTCCTAACTCCAAAGTAGGGAGCCTACTGTGCAACGATGTACCTTGCGCTGCATCAGGTGTGCTCGAAACACCTGACTGTCGCTTTTTAATCTGACAGGCGACCTGTGTGACCTCATTATAAATATCCATAATTTGATCCATGTCATTATTAGGGCTAGCCATTACCTCCGGTGGCAGCTCCTGGTCCAACAGCTCGATGAGCGCCTGCTCAGCTTTCTCGAGGCGATGCTCCATCTGTGAGTACCGCTCCAGGACTGCATCGCCCCGATCAGCTCGAGCCAACAAGCCTTGAACGCTGACAAACCAGCGCAGCTGGCTGGCCAAGATGTTCCTCGGAGAAGTCCTCGACATTGTAGACCGGGAAATCAAAGAAAATACCAACAATTAAAAACCGAACTAACTCTGGCACGAATCACAAACGTCCCCGTATACAATAATATTGTAGACCCAACTATACTAGACTCTAGTCAGTATGTTAATTTCAGTACATTAATACACAATACAACCCTGTTGTTCAATTATGCGAGTTCAACCAAAACCAATTTTTAATACTCAAATGTGTACAAACAAACACAATATCATAACTTTATGAACAAACAGACAGACCTTTTCTGTTGCTATATATCACTCAAACATTTTCAAATAAACACAATATCATAACTTTATGAACAGACAGACAGACCGTTTCTGCTGCTATATATATATAATCCATACAACATAAACCAGTTAGTTACATTTATGCTACACTTTTGACAAACAACTATGTCCAAGCCTCAATCGCAAGTGTCAAGAAGTTTTCATTCAAAATAAACAATATAAACCAAACTGTAGCACTAACTAACAGTATATCCAAAGGTAATTGGCTTCTGAAAGTATGTAATCACATTAAACACTTGTTAAAGACTAAACATACTCCAAAACAAACAAATTAACAATTCCAAGTTGTAACATAACCTATGTACGTTGTTATAATATTATACCTAAGCGCTCGCTTAGTTAATATGATTCACTAACCAAAAACTACACATTACACATTAGCCCTGCTATGTACTTTGTAATTTATATAAGCCGAGGCTTTCAACAACTATATAACTAATAATTAAGCCGCTTCGCTTGCTAGCAATGGTTATGCTGTATGAATTTACAAACTATTATAGTTTTGTCGCCGGGTTCACTAGGCTTAACCGCGCTTATAAAGTTATATGTTTATCCACAATACAACATATAATACAATACCTAAAGCTAAAGGAGCTGTGTAAATATCCTTCCAGCTTACATAAACCTATTCATATACACAGTCCGAGTACTGTAGTATAAGAAATAACAAAATATTCTATTTGATCTCGCTTTAGGTTACAAAGCTCCAAACTACCTACCTAAAACAAAGTATAATTCACAAATTATCTTAGGCCAACGGAGCTACTATATCGGTTCGGCTTATATAAACAGAATATATCTTGGTCCGGGGTTGTTTAATATCCGATACTAAACAACTTAACCGCGTTCTGCTACCAGAAATTGGATGTGAAAAGCCCCCCTCTCCACAGATATGGTTTAAACCTCGCGTGCTGGACCCATTTGAATATTATAAGGAGGTTAAAACCTGTCAGAAAGGGGCTTCCCATACAAAGGGGGTTCTTATATACTAAAATTCCTTTCTGAAGGGTAAATGGTTCAAAGACTCACATTCGGATGCAGCCTTACTTCTTGAACTTCTGCGCTGGATACAGACCACCAGACTCAATCTTGGTGTCTGGGCAGACAGCGTTGTCCTCTCGTCGGTCTGGCGCGTCACAGGTCTTCGACAAACTACTGGCCCCGCCAGCAGCTTCCGGAGGAATTCTCTAAACTCAACCCCTAACCCAGAGCTAGCTCGACCCAGACCTCTACCACGATTTCCGTGAATCGTGTTAATGAAATCCAAACACATCACTTTCCACCGGCGACCGATTCCCGAGACTGCTCGGACACACAATAGGGCTCGCAATTAATGCTCATTAATTGGGTTATTTTACCACTTTTTAAACGTTTGTTTCCTTGAAACCCATAATTCTTTCAACACTGGTTGAATCCATTTTTTTACACGTATCTCCCTGAGACCAAAATTGACAGTAAACCGGAAAAAACAACTTTGACAGTTCACTTTTTTACAACTAGTGTTGCCATATCAGTAAAATAGAATCTGAGACATACTTGCGCGTTCCGAACGCTTTTAAACCGAACAGCGCCAATTCCTCCTTATGTAATAAAGTTATAAAATAAAACATCACAATTAAATTCACCTGTACTTGTTTCACTGCTTTTAATTTTAAGGTTTACACGTTAATCCCGACCGGTTTCGGTTAATACACCATTCTCAAGGGATACAGAAATTCAGGAAATTAAACTCACATTACGACGAGCCGTTAAAAATGTACACAATGATTATGTCGAAACGAAAATATAAATATGGGTAGGTAAGTCAATAAAAACTTCAGTGATGTCAGAGTAAAATAAATTCCCGAAAATGGGGAATTTAAGTCATTTTTAACACAAGTCTATGCTATTAATTTAGAATAATTATTTTAATGTCAAAACAAATTTAAATATTAAAAATATAAATGTCAAATAAAAATTGTGCATGTTAAAAGGTTAATTAAAATAATAAAGCAGAGGTGATTTGTTTACGTCTAACTGTTGATTTAGAATTTTATTTTGTTCTTTATGCATTACTTTATTTATCTCCAATGCTTCTAAGGCGGTCATTTTTCTGCCTTTCTTACAGATATGGAGAGGTTTAAAGTTTTTTGTTATGTCAAAAGAATGATTTTGGCTGATTAAATGATCGGCAAAATTGGAGTTAGATGTTTTATTACGACGCCAGCTACTCACATGCTCTTTAACTCGTGTGTCGAATGACCTGCCTGTTTGTCCTATATATTTCTTGGAGTTAGATGTTTTATTACGACGCCAGCTACTCACATGCTCTTTAACTCGTGTGTCGAATAACCTGCCTGTTTGTCCTATATATTTCTTGGAGTTAGATGTTTTATTACGACGCCAGCTACTCACATGCTCTTTAACTCGTGTGTCGAATGACCTGCCTGTTTGTCCTATATATTTCTTGGAGTTAGATGTTTTATTACGACGCCAGCTACTCACATGCTCTTTAACTCGTGTGTCGAATGACCTGCCTGTTTGTCCTATATATTTCTTGGAGTTAGATGTTTTATTACGACGCCAGCTACTCACATGCTCTTTAACTCGTGTGTCGAATGACCTGCCTGTTTGTCCTATATATTTCTTGGAGTTAGATGTTTTATTACGACGCCAGCTACTCACATGCTCTTTAACTCGTGTGTCGAATGACCTGCCTGTTTGTCCTATATATTTCTTGGCGCAATCGTGACATGTCAGTTCATAAATGCCACTCTTTTTAACTGTCGCTGTGCGGTCCTTGTTGTTACAAAGGAGATTTTTTAAAGATTTTGTTGTGTAAAAGGCAGGTGTATGTTTATTTAAGATTTTCGAGCATTTATAGGAGATTTGTCCTAAAAACGGCATTTTTACCCACCTTTTTGACTCAGAGGGGGTTGTTGGTTTGCCCCCGTGGTATAACAACGAACTAGCCATTCTTCTTTTCTTGGCATGCAACATTTTGTCAACTATTTTTGAATCATATCCATTACTGATAGCTATGGTTTTTATGATATCTAATTCTTGTCTGAAAGCTTTATGGCTCAATGGAATTGTCAAAAGTCTGTGAATCATTGCATGGAAATATGTTAATTTATGTGAAGTTGGATGTTTTGAAGTTGCATGAATAATTATGTCAGTGTAAGAGGGTTTTCTAAAGATACTAAACATATGTCTTCCGGAATTTATGTCAATAGTTATGTTAAGAAAATCTATAGTTGTATGTCCTATTTCTATTGTAAACTGAATATTAGGGTTGATTGAGTTAATATATGTCAGAAAATCATTTAATTCATTGTCGGTGCCTGTCCATAAGCACAGAATGTCATCTACATACCGATACCAATAATACATATGATTTCTAAATAATTTGGAACATAAAATATCCCTCTCGAACCTATTCATATAAGCGTCTGCACATAGGGGAGACAATGGACTACCCATATATCCTATACCTATATCTGCACATAGGTCCGATGCGTCATGCTGCAACTTGTGCAACGGATGCTGCACTCCAATGGTCCGGCGTAACGGCTTGGGAGTTAACATCTTTGCATGATATAACTGTGTATAAATCCATGGGGTGCATTGATCAGCTCCCAATTCAACTAGTACCTTCACGAGATTTATCGCAAGCAGCCCCTTGTGCTTCTTCACTGCAACGTGGATACAGGTCTCACCATCGTTGTTCTTCTCTTTCAGGATGGAATAATATGGTTCCTCCATGTCGTCTCGGATGCTGTACAGCAGCTCCAGGGATCCAGCTTTTGCAGCTTCATGGAAGATGGTGTTGCCGGTGATGGGGTTTTTAGTCGAAAGTTGGGAAAATTTGGATACCGACATGGTTCAACACTTATGAACCGATCTGATCCGAGTCCACTGATAGAATGAGCGCGAGCCCGTCGGGGCTCGTTAGGCGTTCTATGACGTCATACAAACTTTGAATCCCCCCCATTTAGATTTTGTATGGAGGATTCAAATAAACAAATAACAGGAGGAAACCGTTATCGTAAAAATTGTTTAGGTTACGTGTGTAGTCGTTTCATCTCCATGTTTATGTGTACCTTTGAGTGATATAATTGCCGCCGGTGGACACTAATAGTCGAGGCGTGAAACGCTATGATTATTATGGCTGTTCTCCTGGGTGGTCTCTTTTTTTATAGCCTCGACAGAAACGTGGCGAAATTGTATCTGCAGAGCATTGAAGTGCAGTAGTTGTTGCATCTTATGCTACAGGAACGCGGCAAGCATTTGTGCATGTCTTATGCGGTGATTGGGAATCAGTAGACTTGAAATGCTGGCTGCTGCTCCGTCTACCATGTACCGTTGAACAGATCTAGCTGACCAAGACCTAGCGTAACCACAACTGATAGCGTGAACTTATCATACTTACTTATGTTCCTAGTGAAGGGATTCACTGTAGTTCATTATTATTTACTATTAATTTGTTCTATCAGACTGTGGTGAGAATGGTAAATAAAATGTTCGTTAACTATTTTCACTGAATATTATTTATTCCCGATAACTAACTTTACACGTACTAGCTTAACCGATGCAACGGTTAGCTCTTATGGAGGCGGGCGAACGACTGGTGGGACTTGGCTGTTTCGCTACGTGTGTACGTTCGACCTCAATGCTGAATCGCAATAACGAAGTCCCCACAGTCATCCCCTTCTACAAAAAAAATTTTTACTAAAAAAAATTTTAAGCTAAAACACATTTCAGAGCGACTATACTTCCTTAAAACATCTCCAGTCTGATTGTACTCTATTCAAAACAAATTCAAACATAACAAGTTGAAGGTACCATGACCACTCTGTAAACATAAAATTATCTGACTCGACAGTTGCTCGCTACTTGCTTACGCTCGGAATGTAATATGAACTCTTGCCTGCTGGCTGATGAAAATCAATGTTGAAATAAACAATACGCTTTAAATATCTGCATGGAAATTAAAACAAATCAATAATATCAAAACGAAAATATTTCAACAGAATGACAAATCTTTTACTTCATTTACCACTACTTTTACACATTAAATTCTTCAAAAATGACTTCTTGCTTTACATTTTTAGAGTTCTGTGACACAATATGAAACCGACTGTTCCGTAAACAACTTTTGTGAAAAACTCTTGAAACTGATTACTAACAAATAGACAATATTTATGTATCTAAACCATATCACCATTTAACAACAGTGTTATAATATAAAAATAGCGTAATAATGTAAAATACCAAAAATAAATGTTTAAGGAAATCTTAATAACCTGTTACTTACAGACATAAAAATACATTAATTGACATCTATTCGGTGACTAACCATTTCAAAACCTTTATGGGTAGTAGCTAATCCAAAAGTCAGAGAAATAACTAGTACCAAATAGTATATCCTTTCGTCATGTAAGGAAAAATTTTTACTTACATGCCTTAATTTCAAAATACAAAACAAAATACAATATTACATGGTTAAATTACCCAAAATCCTACATTTTATCAGAAAAAGAAGGAAAAAAAAAATTGTTTACATAGTTTGCAAATAACTTTCTGGGCATTTTTCGATCTTTCGAAGGGCTTCGGAATACTTGAAGAGTGTTCAGGTTACAAGATGGCTTGCCCGCATTTCGAGTTTACATTTCCTAAAAAGGTTTCCTGTTCCGTTCTACACCAACGGAACCCTGATTATTTCTACTTTATCTCTAAACAACATCATTTTGATGCGCCGATGTTTGGGCAGCATTTACCGCATTACCCAAAGTTGACGCTCTAAATTCTTTCTTTATCCACATTTTCGTATGACTACTACAACTTTTGCACATTACATACACTGATAAAATAAACAGTATCACAACTGCTACAATAATCACTACACTATATATTTCCATTTCCTGTTCCAACTTAGTTTGACTGACATCATTTGCACCGTTCTGTGCTATAATAACTTCTTCATTTTTACTTTGTGGCTTTCCCATTTTCTATGACAATAACTACAAAATTTTACAAAGTTCTCAAAATAACTGTAACTACGAAGTTCACAAAATATAATGAATGTTTAAAAAATATAAAATCTCTATATGTACTACTCAGTGCTCTAAGTAACTGTAAATATCTGCTTATGCATTCAAAAATCTGACTGGCCATTTCAATATCCGCCCACTTCGCGATGTCCTAATTTTCGGTGATTCGCGCGTTTCTTGCGGTAATATTGAACTTTGATCTGGTGCAACATTCCTGTCTTGTACTATTTCGTTCTCTAACATTGTATACGCTGGCTTCAGTCTATCTATAGAAATGTTTGTCTGTCTGTTGGGTAATTGAATTTTAAAAACTTTATTTTCCCTACTTAAGACGCGGTACGGGCCATCGTAAGTAGGTGTAAGGGGTTTCTTAACTGCATCATTCCTTATGAAAACATGAGAACATGAATTTAAATCTTTGTTAACGCATCGATGTATGGCCAACTTCATGTCGAAGATGAGGCATTGGCCCGATCCTACTCATCATCGCATCACCACGGACCAGTAAGAAGAACGATCACGGCATCTACGACCAATGAGCGCCTGGATTGGGCTCCCCCTCTTCATCTACGTGGAAGACGCACTTTCATTCTCTTACTAACGGCTTTTTGGCGTGCGTCGCACGTAAACAATATTTATTTTGTAATATTAATGCGTAATAAACTGTAAAAATTAAAACCAAGAATATCTCCTTTGAATCCTGTGTCGACTACATTATTTACACCTGCTGCCTCTCCGCATCATCATCATCAACCTGCTGTACTGTGTGAACATAGAATTTGGACCTTCGACCTCGAATACCGAATCCAGCTCCGTGGATGTCTTTGTTGCTGATGTGAGAACGCAATTGGGCGCAGTAAATACGACGACAGCAGTCTTTGGAAGCAGTACTGCGCATTTTGGTGAGACGTGCCAGCCATCTATCCTACCCCCTGTCCGTTCAGTTGTGAAAATATCGTGCTTCTCTAAATTCCAGTGTTTGTGATCATCTTCGTGGTCTACCATCGTCGCAAGGTGGTTCTGCAGCTGTCTCCGTGTACAGCTCAGATTTGTGCGTGAAAATCCAGTGGAAATAACTGTAAGTACTCCCACATTTCCACACACAAAGCGAAATGACTAACGATGGTATCACGCCCTGCAATCAGGACGATTCTATAAAAATGCTTAGTAGGAAAAGAGGGTCTATTAAAGGTAGATTAACTAATTTCAAAAAATATGTGGATGCGTATGGTGATAAAGTCCTTACTATTAATCAAAACGCTGAGTTGAAACTTCGCATGCAAGGAGCTATGAGTTTGTACACTGAGTTCAATGAAATTCAAAATAAAATTGATGAAATAATTCCAGATACAGAGTTATCAAAGCAGTTTGAAGCTAGAGAAACCTTTGAATGTGATTATTACAGTGTACTGGCTAAAGCTAAATGTATGACAACCGACGATGAAGTCCCTGAAAGCTCTAAATCACATAGTAACTTTCACTTATCATCAGCACGACTTCCGATAATTCCCTTACCTTCGTTCGATGGATCCTATGAGCACTGGTTAGAATTCCGTGATAAATTCATATCACTGGTCCACAATAACAAACAAGTAGATATTGTAGGGAAAATGCACTATTTGGAAATGTCGTTAACAGGAGACGCAAAGTTAGTGCTTGATTCTGTAGATATTTGCGCCGATAACTACAATATCGCATGGGAAGTTATCTTGAGTAGGTATAATAAGAATAGATTACTTATTCACTGTCATGTAAAATCACTGTTTTCCCTTCAGAAACTAACTAAAGAATCACCAGACTTACTTTAAAAGTTCATCGACACAATTTTGAAGAACATACGTTCATTAAAACAGCTTGGGGAGCCCACTGAGTACTGGGACACATTGATTATTTATTTAGCTGTGTCTAAACTAGATAGTGCAACAGAAGAAAGGTGGGAAGAGCATAAAAGCAAGTTGTTATCAAAGTCTGATGATTCCAAGGCGTCTCTGAAGTTGAACGATTTGTTAAACTTCCTTAGGGGCAGGGCAGATACGCTAGAAACTATTAAACTAAATCACACTGATACTACAACTAGTGTTTACTCGATTCGCGAGTCAAAGAAAAATAAATCGAATGCACAAAACGCACCTAAAGTGCATTGTAACGTTGGGAATGTTGCCGCGGGTTACGATAAAAAATTGTCAAACCAATCGTCAGCTAATAAGACGCAATTTAAAAAGAAACTGTGCTTAGCTTGCAATGATAAACACCTGTTATATTCTTGTCAGGTGTTTCTGGATTGTAGTTTGCACGACAAATTAAAGATTATCCGCGACAACAAGCTTTGTGAAAACTGTTTAAAACCTGGACATTCTACGTTACAGTGTAATTTCGGCCCGTGTAGGAAGTGTGATAAAAAACATAATTCACTAATCCATGACGCATTTAGTGGGAGCCAGGAGACCAACCGCACGTCACCGGCTTTAATGATGACTGACCCCCACCCCAGTAAAAAACTTGTTTTCCCTACGAATAGGCCAGAAGATTCTAATATTCACGAGAACTATAAAAATACGCACACACACTCACTCCAGGCGCATAGCTTACCGCGTGACGCGCAATTACAATGCGCTCACTCGTCTACGGTGCAGCCTGTTTTGCTATCGACAGCGATATTAGAAGTCCGCGATAGTTCGGGTGTTTATCACAAATGTCGCGGAATTTTGGACAGTGGGAGTGAGCGGTGTTTTATATCCCAATCATTATGCGATAAATTAAATATGTCTACAATACAGTCCACACAATCGATTTACGGTGTAGGTGGCCTAGTCACAAAGTGTACGCAAACTTGTGACATCGAAATTAGGTCAACAATCTGCACATTCACTAAGCGTATACAGTGTATCGTATTGCACCAAATAACGTCGAACCTACCCACTATTTCTTTACTGAGTGATCAGTTTCGCATACCAGAAAATGTTGAGTTGGCGGATCCCACCTTCTATGAAAGTCATGCAATAGACATTCTTTTAGGTGTTGATGTTTTCTGGGATTTACTCAGTGAGGGTAGATTGCGCCTATCGAATGGGCCGTATCTACAGAATACGAAGTTAGGTTGGATTATTTCCGGAGCCATAGGGCAATCAAATACCTGTTACGCAACATTAAGCGCTCGCAACGCTAACTGCCATTTTACGCAGTCTATAGACAGTATGCAATCTATAGACACACAATTACGCAAATTTTGGGAAATCGAAGATTTACCTATAGATCGCAAGTCAGGGGATTCGCAAGGTTTAGAGGAACGCATCTGTGAGGATCACTTCGTGCAAACTACGAAGCGGTTAGCCGACGGGAGATTTAGCGTGCGAATTCCATTTAAACACTCACCTGACACTTTAG
Source organism: Ypsolopha scabrella (assembly GCA_910592155.1). NCBI lineage: Eukaryota > Metazoa > Arthropoda > Insecta > Lepidoptera > Ypsolophidae > Ypsolopha > Ypsolopha scabrella. The sequence goes on from OU342982.1 coordinate 19,542,478, forward strand.
GTACTTCATATTCTCAAGCAGAACGCCGGTTTATTACGCTTGAAAAACGATTAGAGCGCAATCCAAGTTATAAGCAAATGTACAGTGATTTTATTCATGAGTACATAAGTTTAGGTCATATGAGTCGAGTTTACACATACGGCACCCCGCATTATTTCATGCCCCATCACGGTGTTTTTCGCGAACATGCCACAACCACCAAATTGAGGGTAGTTTTTGCTGCAAATCAAACAACTTACCCCTTTAAGCCATCCCTTAACGAATTACAGTTGACGGGCCCACCGTTACAAGGCGATTTGATGGCTATTTTATTACGCTTTAGAGAAAATCGTTACGTAGCTTGTGCTGACATTGAGAAATTCTACAGGTGCGTTATGGTGGATGAAATTGAACGGGACCTACAGCTTATTCTATGGCGTGATAAGCCGACCGACCCGCTTGGTATTTACCAACTAAACACAGTAACCTACGGAACCGCGTCCGCCCCCTTTTTGAGTTGCAGATGTCGATTACAATTAGCGCAAGAATGTACCGATCCTGACGTTGTAAGAACGCTCCGTGATGATTTTTATGTTGATGACCTAATTTGCTCACATTCTGATGCACTTAAGTTACAACAAATATGTGAAAGAACATCTGAAGTTTTAAAACTTGGATGTTTTCATTTGAGAAAATGGGTTTTCAATTTCGACTGCGCAACCCTAAATGGTGCGGACAGCGTTTCTAAGGAGCTGTCACTAGGTGAATACACACAAAGTAAAACTTTAGGCCTAGGTTGGTATAACCAGCGTGATGAATTATTTTATCACACAAAGTTTGAGGACGAGTCTAGACAAATATCAAAACGCATAATATTGTCTGTCGCTTCTCAAATTTTTGACCCACTAGGGTTACTAAGCCCTACAATTATGATCGCAAAAGTTCTTTTACAGAAATGTTGGTTATTAAAAATAGATTGGGATGAACCGGTTCCAAAAGACATCGCGCAAGTGTGGCATCGGTTAATAAACAATTTGATAATTTTACAGTCAATTCGCGTACCACGTTACGTAATGTGCAATGTACCTACACGCATAGAATTGCATATTTTCACGGACGCTTCGCAAACTTCTTTCGGGAGTACAGCCTACGTTCGCACTTTCAACAGTGAGTCATGTGTTACCGTTAGGTTGCTGTGCGCTAAGGGTAAGGTCGCACCAATTAAACCCGTTAGTATACCTAGACTGGAGCTATGTGGTGCGTTAGTAGGTGCACGATTATACGCAAAAATTGTAAATTCGCTTCGATGTCAATTCGATAAGGTTGTGTTTTGGACAGATTCCACAATCGTTTTAGGATGGTTGCGTATGCGACCTAATGCACTGAAAACTTTTGTTCAGAATAGGACCGCGGAAATTCACGACTTGACAAAATCAAGCTCTTGGCGTCATGTGAGTGGTAAAGAAAACCCAGCTGACCTGGTGTCAAGAGGTCAAAGTTTGGACAAGCTCCATACCTCCAGTCTATGGTGGGATGGGCCACGCTTCCTTTGGGATCCTAACTTTGATTGTTCGGGTTTAAATTCGACTTTAGTACCAGATGAAACGCAATTACCGGAGGTCAAGTGTTTATTACTGCATGAAACTAATAATTCAGTGTTTCCATTTACTAGATTCTCGCAGTTTAATCGCATGCAGCGAGCCCTAGCGTATGCACTTCGCTTTATTTATAACGCGCGTAATAAAGATAAAAGATTGCAGGGTGAGCTTAGTGTGAGTGAGCTAAAACAATCTGAGCTAACACTTGCTAGGTGGTCACAGATGGAGTCGTTTCCGGAGGCGTACGATAAATTACAAAATGGAGAACCTGTAGGGAAATCGCAACATAATTTATCGAAATTAAATCCATTCATCGATGATATGGGAGTAATTCGCGTGGGTGGTCGTATTGAATACTCGGATTTTAGTTTTGATAAAAAACATCCGATATTATTATCGCATAAGCATCATTTGACATTGCTGTTGTTCAGATATGAGCATAATAATCAGTTGATGCACGCAGGGCCACAGCTTCTATTGTTTACACTTAGAGAGAAATGGTGGGCAGTAGGAGGGAGAAATCTCGCGAAGGCTGTAGTGCACCGATGCGTCACGTGTGCACGGCTACGCGGTAAGACCGTTCAACCCATAATGGGGAATTTGCCCAAAGAAAGGTTAGTGGATCCAGGGTATCCCTTCTTACGTTGTGGTGTGGATTATTTTGGACCAGTGCTCATACTGAACCGCAAAGGTAGAGGTGCTAAAACTGTAAAAGCATATGTGTGCATATTTGTATGCTTTCTAACTCACGCAGTGCATTTAGAGCTTGTTTCGGACTTATCATCAAACGCGTATTTATTAGCTTTAAACAGGTTTATTTCACGCAGAGCTAAGCCTATTGAGATATGGTCCGACAATGGAACGAACTTTGTTGGCCTAAAAAATGAATTTGAGCAATTTTTAGCTAGTTGTTCGAAGGAAATAGAAGAATACGCAACTTCACAAAACATAACTTTTAAACTGTTGTGTCCCTACGCTAGTCATTTCGCTGGTTTGGCGGAAGCGGGAGTAAAGAGTTGTAAACACCACTTGCGACGTGTGGTAGGAAACGCACATTTAACGTTCGAGGAGTTCAGCACAGTATTAACACAAGTCGAGGCCATCCTGAACTCCCGTCCCCTTACTCCTATGTCTTCAGATCCGCAGGACTTTCTCCCACTTACCCCAGCTCATTTCCTGGTTGGTCGTCCGCTGACTGCGCCGGTGTGTGCTGACCTACACGACGTTCCGGTACATCGTCTCTCGCGCTATCAACGAGTGGAGCAGATACGTCAGCATTTTTGGACCAGGTGGTCAAAGGAATACGTCTCGGAGCTTCAACAGAGGACCAAGTGGAAGGAACATGAGGACGATTTGAAGAAGGACACTTTAGTTCTAATTAAGAACGATAATCAGCCAGCACTGAAATGGATGTTAGGGAGAATTGTTAAAACTTTCCCAGGCAAGGATGGCATCGCAAGAGTTGCTGAAATTCAAACTCAAAGCGGCATTAAAAGAAGATCCTTTGCCAAAATATGCCCGCTTCCAGTGGATACACAAGAATAATGTTGGAACCTGGGGGTTCCAAGGCCGGGAGCATGTTAACGCATCGATGTATGGCCAACTTCATGTCGAAGATGAGGCATTGGCCCGATCCTACTCATCATCGCATCACCACGGACCAGTAAGAAGAACGATCACGGCATCTACGACCAATGAGCGCCTGGATTGGGCTCCCCCTCTTCGTCTACGTGGAAGACGCACTTTCATTCTCTTACTAACGGCTTTTTGGCGTGCGTCGCACGTAAACAATATTTATTTTGTAATATTAATGCGTAATAAACTGTAAAAATTAAAACCAAGAATATCTCCTTTGAATCCTGTGTCGACTACATTATTTACACCTGCTGCCTCTCCGCATCATCATCATCAACCTGCTGTACTGTGTGAACAATCTTTATGTACAAAAATTTTTCTACAGTCGCCTGTCGTTCGCGACTGCGGTTTAAATTCCCTAATAACCCTACGCAAATGCTCGACGTATGTACCTGGGTCACTACTATGCTTACTTACCTCTTCGAAAAATTCCCCTGGTAGTCTCAAATTGTGTCCATAAATCATTTCTGCTGGGCTTATCCCTGAATCGCTTCTCCCTGAAGCTCTCAGACCCAGGAGTACTGTGGGTAATTCCTTTACCCATGACGTACTTGCCTTCAATCTAGCTGTAAGCGCTGCTTTTAACGTACGGTGCCATCGCTCGATGCTACCATTACTTTCCGGGTGATAGCTGGATGTTCTCAATTTTTTTATACCTAATAATTTCATTAATTCTGCAAATAACTCACTTTCCATCTGTCTCCCTTGATCTGTCGTCAACCTAAGAAAACTTCCAAAACGACATATCCATCCCTCGTAGACTGCTTTGGCCACTGTTTCTGCTGTAATATCTGTAACTGGTATTGCCTCAGTCCATCTGGTAAACCTATCTATTATTGTAACTAAATACCTATAACCTTCCTCCGTTGTGGGTAGCGGACCTACAATGTCCATATGAATGTGCTCGAAACGGTTGCATGACGGGAAACTTCCAACATTAGAGACCGTATGTCTACTCACCTTGCTTTTCTGGCATTGAATACAAGTTTTCGCCCACCGATTTACATCTTTGTTCATGTTAGGCCAAAAATATCTTTCAGTTACCATTTTTCTTGTTGTCCGAATTCCTGAGTGGCTTACATTATGTACTGTATCAAAAGCTATTTTTCTATAACATTCCGGTATGTATGGTCTGGTATTATTAGTTGATGTTTCGCAATATACAAACTTGTCAGTACCTGGAAATCTGAGCTGCTTCAACTGTATCCTGCTGTCACACGCTGTCAGCATTGTTTCTATGTGTGTGTCGCTTACCTGTGCAGAAGCTATTTCTTCATAATCAAGTGCTGACGGACAGTTTATCGCTCCGATTCTCGATAAAGCGTCAGCGACTGGGTTCTTGTTACCTTGCACGTGTTGGATATCGCTTGTAAATTCGCTGATATACATAAATAAAATTTCTTACCCGTCAATCCATACGTGAAGTCTTGTAACCGAGGTACTGGATACCTGTCCGGTTTTGTGACTGCGTTGAGCTGCCTGTAGTCTCCACAGGGTCTGATCTGTCCATCCTTCTTTGGCACGACGTGAAGTGGACTTGCCCACGCACTCTTGGAAGGCCTACAGATACCTAATTCCTGCATGTGTCGAAATTCTTCCCTAACCTTATTAAACCTATCTGGTGCCACAGGTCTAGCTTTCGCGTGTACTGGTGGTCCAGTAGTTTCTATATGATGAAATACCGAATGTGATGGTGTCTCTTTGAATGACACAGGTTTTGTAATTTCGGGAAATTCCTCTAATAATTCGCGATAAGGATGCTTATCCTGGATGCTACTTATCGAAGAAGGACCTTCATATAACACTATTGTGCCATCTGCACGTAAATTAGTCACTATATCTATCAATTTCCTATTATATAAATCTACCAGTAACTTATGAGTCCTTAAAAAGTCTGCTCCCAGTATGGGTTGAGTTACGTCGCACACTATAAAAATCCACTTAAATGCACGTCTTAATCCTAAATTAAGATCTAACGTCGATACACCATATGTCTTGATTTCCGTATTGTTCGAGGCATAAAGTTTATACGCACACTCGCGACGATCTTGCGGTTTAACGCAACTCAAGGGCAAGGTCGACACATTTGCTCCCGAGTCCACTAAAAAACGCAACTTGCTATTATAATCCGTGACACTTAATCGATGATTGTCTAAAACGGCGGTACAATCATTTGCCGCACACGACTGCACCGTTCTTAGTTTTCCGCACCACGCTCCGGTTGCTGCTGCTGCTGGTGCCGGTACTGCTGCTGCCTCATGCCCCAATTGCATGGCGTCTCGCACCTGTTAGCTCTGTTTCCAAATTTGAAATGATGTCCACATAGCCAATCTGGACTGCAAGGATTTCTTCTTGGACCCATCGACCGCGACCTGCGCCTGCTCTGACTCCTTCTATCTCCACAGTATCCAAAATCCCGTTCACGGCTGCGTCCCCGAATCTCGCTGACTTCTCCTTTCAGCTCTTTTACTTGTAGAGAAAGAGCTCTCAATTGTGTGAGTAAATCTGGCAACACCGACGCCGATGCCGATACTGACACTTCCTGCACGTCTCCTGTTCTGATATTCTCAACGATTTTGTCTGCCATCATTGCTAAATTTTCTAAATCCGCCTCTTGACTCACTGCCAAAACTGCTCGTACTGCAGATGGTAAACGTCCGATCCATAACTTTTTTAATGAAGCCTCCGATGTTCCTGAGTTTCTCGCAAGCTCTGCCATCCGCCTTAAAAGCTGAGATGGTTTCTGAGTGCCCAACTGAATTTCGCTTACCAATTTACTAAACTGGCTTTCCTCACTTTCTTCGAAAGCTGTCATCAATCTATTCTTCAAAGCCTCATATTTATTCTCCTCCGGCGGCGTCCTTATCAAGTCGCCCACCGTCCTTAGTGCGTCCCTGGACAATTTCGCGACCGCTATATTAAATTTTTCCAAATCGCCCTGCTTTTGTGGTGCCATTACAGATTCAAATTGCGCAAACCACAATCTCGGCATATCGGTCCAAAAATCAGGAATTTTTGCTTGCAAACTGATCGCTGCTAACTGACTCGTAGCTTGTTCCATTTCTATTTTTTTCTCAGTGTCGTCCTTGTTATCTTTATTTGCTGGCAAATTCTGAACTCCACCTGGCAGTTGTTCCGTTGCCGTCTTACTCATTTCGTCGACCACGATGAAAGTTGCTAAAGTTCCCGCCGAGCCGCAACACTACTCGACGGGGAATCGCTTCCCGCTCCGCTCAAGTAACCAAAACACAGCCCAACTCCCACCGCCACGAAAAAATTGTGTCCGAAAATAAGTTCACAGGGGTCACCACTGAAGGGATTCACTGTAGTTCATTATTAATTACTATTAATTTGTTCTATCAGACTGTGGTGAGAATGGTAAATAAAATGTTCGTTAACTATTTTCACTGAATATTATTTATTCCCGATAACTAACTTTACACGTACTAGCTTAACCGATACAACGGCTAGCTCTTATGGAGGCGGGCGAACGACTGGTGGGACTTGGCTGTTTCGCTACGTGTGTACTTTCGACCTCAATGCTGAATCGCAATAACGAAGTCCCCACACTAGTCTTTGTTTGAAGCATGCCATGCAGCGATACCATACGCTAGTATCGATGTGCAATATTTATTTGCAAGTGCATTTCAGTTGCTTGGCAACACGTGGAGACTGCTGCCATGGAGACTACGTTATCGCATCGAGTGATAACACTCGGTGCATAAGGTTGTCGCGCTGAGTGTTATTACGATGTCCGGTTCATCGAACCGTTTACCAGAAGTTCTGTTGATGTTGGAACTAAAGACCAAGGGTCTGCCAGCACTTTTAACACTGCAACCGTTCTAGGTATTCACCACATCGTCAATGAAACAAGATACTCAATGCTAGCATATTTTATTGACATTGCGTAGTCAAAGTTAACACGTGGCGTCTAAGCAGTAGTTTGAAAGCGAAGGATTAAGCCCATTTATGGGTATTAACCTGTACCACATATGAATTCTAACTTTGAAATATGCTTCCCGAGTCAATTTACACGTTTAATCTGACGTTACACTTGAAGGAGTTCTAGGCTCTGGCGGCTCTTCACAGTTAACACCGTAGGCTCGTAGAATTTCCTTCATCCGTTTGTTCTGCTCCATAGACACCATCTGATATGCCGTCACTCCATCGCAGCGTCTTGCGTCTAAATTGATTTGTAGCTCATCGTCAATGAAACAAGATACTCAATGCTAGCATATTTTATTGACATTGCGTAGTCAAAGTTAACACGTGGCGTCTAAGCAGTAGTTTGAAAGCGAAGGATTAAGCCCATTTATGGGTATTAACCTGTACCACATATGAATTCTAACTTTGAAATATGCTTCCCGAGTCAATTTACACGTTTAATCTGACGTTACACTTGAAGGAGTTCTAGGCTCTGGCGGCTCTTCACAGTTAACACCGTAGGCTCGTAGAATTTCCTTCATCCGTTTGTTCTGCTCCATAGACACCATCTGATATGCCGTCACTCCATCGCAGCGTCTTGTGTCTAAATTGATTTGTAGCTGCTGACACAGCCACTCTGCGAGTTTGCGGTCTTCGTACCAAACTGTATGGTGGAGCACTATGGAGCTTGAGAGATTGTCCGGAGCATTGAGGTCCGCCCCCATTTGAACCAGTAGCTCTATCACTTGAATCGCATGAAGTTCTCGGTGTTGCTTCACTGCTACGTGGATACAAGTGAGACCATGATCGTTCAATTCGTTGATGATATAATCGTATGGTCCGTCGATGGTTTCCCGGATCCGGTTCAGCAACGGCATCGATCCAGCGTCTGCCAGCTCGTGAAAGATGGTATCTCCCGTGATGGGATTCTTGCCCAGCAGCTTAGTGATTTGAGAGTTGCTCATTGTTCCGAAGAGGTTGAACTAACCACGAAAGGGTCTTTCAATAGAATGGACCACTGTTGTGAGTATCTCAGGCATATCCAAGATCGTATCAGTAAACTCTGGGGGGTATTACTATGTCAAGTCACAATGCTGTTATCAGTAGCTTGGAAACATATATATTTATGTTGAAGGTTAACAAGATTACCTTATCGCTTTTGGTTTGCTGAACAAAAGTATGACGTGGACCCTGGACGACTCTGTTTTTGCAAATATAATTGGTAAGAATTTGTAGTTTATAATAAAATTCTAAATAACATTGTGTACCTTTATTGAAAAATAGCTTCACATTAGGCGTTTCCGAAAATTCGTAAATTAATGAAGCTAACACATGCATAATCCGTCTACTCGCTGCTGTCACTTGTTTCACTGTCACTCTCTTCGGCATTTCCATCGTCAGCTTGTACCGCTGCTAGCAAGATGTCCACCATCCGTTGGTCTTCCATTAAGTGAGCGTAGTGTAATCCCGTCATTAAGTCCCAGTTTCTTGAACGCACATCGATCCCGGGCTGCTGACACAACCACTCTACAAGCTCATGATCACCATTCCGCACACTCAAGACGAGTGGAGTGCAGAGTGAAGATCCATCTTGTCCATTGAGATCAGCTCCCAATTCAACTAGTACCTTCACGAGATTTATCGCATGCAGCCCCTTGTGCTTCTCCACTGCGACGTGTATACAGGTCTCACCATCGTTGTTCTTCTTTTCCCAGGATAGAATAGTATGGTTCATCCATGTTGTCTCGGATGCTGTAGGGATCCATCTTTCGCAGCTTCATGAAAGATGGTGTTGCCGGTGATGGGGTCTTTAGTGGAAAGTTGTAAAATTTTAGACACCGACATGATTCAGCACTTTTAGGATCGGTCTGATCTGCGTCTACTGATACATAGGTCACACTAAAAGTTTCCGGAACTGGCCACTTACATAAACAATATTTAAAAATTTATTGCAACATTTGAAAATAGAACTCTTTGGCTGTGGAATGCAGTTTGTTTCATCTGACTGTCTTTTGTTTTTACCTTGTGGCGCCATTTAAAAAATTGTGTGTCTGCATCAACATGGATTTAACTCGGGAAAATTTTCGTAGTATGATTTTCTACGATTTTAAGTGTAATTTGACAGCTCAACAGAGCATCGCTCGGCTTGAAACAGCTTTTGGCAATGAAGCACCATGCAAGACGACTGTTTATAGCTGGTTTGCAGAGTTCAAGCGTGGTCGTATCAATCTCAGTGACGAATCTCGCGATGGTCGGCCGTCCACCGCTGTGACCAACAAAAACATCGATGCTGTGCGCCGTATGATTGAAACAGACAGGCATGTGACCTACCATGAAATTCGCGCATCCTTAGAAATAGGCATGAGTCAAATACAATCAATCCTACACAAACATTTGGGTGTGAGAAAGCTGTGCTCGCGGTGGATCCCACACAACTTGACCGAGGCTCAAAAAACGGACCGCGTCACTTGGTGCAGTGCCATGCTTACCAGATTCAACGAAGGTGCGTCAAATTTGGTGTGGGACATAGTAACAGGTGACGAAACATGGATTTATTGCTACGATCCCAAAACAAAGCAGCAATCGAGCGTATGGGTCTTTCAAGATGAGCCGAAACCAACCAAAGTGGCGCGCGTGAAAAGTGCATCTAAGCGGATGATTGCTTCTTTTTTTAATAAAACTGGACACGTGGCTACTGTTGCTTTAGAGAATCGTCGTACCGTGAATAGTGACTGGTACACGACCATTTGTTTGCCGGAAGTTATTGACGAACTCCGTAAAAATAACCGTAAACGCCGTATCATCCTGCACCACGACAATGCTAGTTCTCACACGGCCAGACAGACAAACGACTTTTTGAAGACGAAAAATGTAGAACTCATGAGTCATCCTGCATACAGTCCCGACCTGGCACCTTGTGACTATTTTCTGTTCCCAAAAATTAAGAACCAATTACGCGGTCAACGATTTTCATCACCAGAAGAGGCTGTCGAGGAGTATGAAAAACACGTTTCAGAGGTCACCACAGGAGAGTGGCACAAAAGTTTTCAAAACTGGTTTGATCGAATGAAAAAGTGCATAGACGCCAAGGGAGATTATTTTGAAAAACAATAAATTAATTTTGTACCTTTAATAGTATTTTTTCATATTCATTCCGGAAACTTATAGTGCGTCCCATGTAGACTGAGAAAAATGAGCTCCACCGTGAGCAATTTATACGAAATATTGTTGTATGATACATTGTATTGACGCGTATTAACGTATACAATGTATTATGCACTGTGCACGTTATCGGCGCTCCGATTTCGTACCGCATACATGCATGATATTATCATTCAATAACACGTGAACAGGAATACTTTTTCAAATTGTTGGGGTTACGCGTGTAGGCGTTTGATGTGTAAGATATATGTGTGCATGTGTGTGTGTGTGTGTGTGTTAGTCATAATAAAAATTTAAATAACATTGTGTACCTTTATTGCAATATAGCTGCACATTGGACGTTTCCAAAAATTTGTAAATCAATGAACCTAATACATACATAATCTCTCTACTTGTTTTTGTCATGTGTTCCACTGTCACCCTCTTGCGAAGATAGATGCACATCTTCCGCTGCTACCAAGATGTCCCGCATGCGTTGGTCTTTCGTGATGGAAACGTAGTTTATTGGCATCATTTCGTCCCAGTCCTCTGCACACAAATCGATCCCAGGCTGTTGACACAACCACTCTGCAAGTTCATGATCACCATTATACACACTGTAGTGGAGTGCAGTGCAGAGTGAAGATCCATGTTGTGCATTGAGATCAGCTCCCAATTCAACTAGTACCTTCACGAGATTTATCGCACGTAGCCCCTTGTGCTTCTTCACTGCGACGGGATACAGGTCTCACCATCGTTATTCATCTCTCTCAGGATTCTGAAATGCTCCCCCAGGTGGCAATATGATTCCCCCATGTTGTTTTGGATGATGCACAGCAGCTCCAGGGATCCAGCTTTCGCAGCTTCATGAAAGATGGTGTTGCCGGTGATGGGGTCTTTAGTGGAAAGTTGGGAAATTCTAGACACCGACATGGTTTAACACTTATTGAACCGATCTGCTCCGAGTCCACTGATAGAATGAGCGCGAGCCCGTCCCCGCCGGAGCTAGTTAGGCGTTGTATGACGTCATACCAACTTTGAATCCATCGTTTAAATCATGTATGGAAAATGTAAATAAACCAATAACAGCCGGGAAACCGTTGTCGTAAAAATTGATTAGGTTACGTGGGTAGCCGTTTCATCTATGTCACGATATATATGTTTATGCTGTGAGTAATATAATTGGCGCTGGTTGACACTAATAGTCGAGGCGTGAAACGCTATTGTTATTATGACTGTTCTCCTGGGTAGTCTCTTTTTTATAGCCTTAACAGAAACGTGACGAAATTGTATCTGCAGAGCATTGAAGTGCAGTAGTTGTTTCATCTTATGCTAGAGGAACGCGGCAAGCATTTGTGCATGTCTTATGCGATGATTGGGAATCAGTAGACTCGAACTGCTGCTGTTTCGTCTACCATGTACCGCATCGGACCGATGTACAGATATAGGCGTCACGCTGCAACTTGTGCAACGGATGCTGCACTCCAATGGTCCAGCGTAACGGCTTGGGAGTTAACATCTTTGCATGATAGAACTGTGTCTCCTGAGTTCAAAAACACCACCCCCCGCTGCCCCCGACGCTTAACTTTGGAGTTATAGGCCGTACGGTCTAGTGCAATTGACTGTAACTACAAAGTTTTGAATATAATTAGCAGACAAACGAGAATGCAGTTTTAACAAAATATTTGGATTTCTTTTGAGAAAAAAAAATGAAACCTGTTATTTAAAAAAATGTGCATCTGGGTAAAACAACGATTTACCAACCATACTTACTGGGCATTCTAACAAGTCTGCCGTAGTGAGTTCTTTTTCCCAAATAACTGTCAGTGGTGACCTCTTTGGGGTCATTCCGCGCCTCTTTGTTGCTCGGTACATCCTCAGCTGTCTTATCGTATTTTGGCAATGTAAAAATACTACGTGACTTACCTGTGGTCTCGTGACTACTGCTTTTCAGCTGTATACACATTATTGCAAAGACAACCCTGCTCAATCGCTGACATTTCAAATTCAAAAACATTATCTAAGCTTCTGAGGGTTAAGTTATAAGTATTATAGGTCTTCGCACCCACCTGGACTCCTCCAAACAGTTCGTGACTCACCACCTCTTTGCCTGCTACTGGCAGGTTCAAGCTGCGAGCTATCTCTGACTTGATGTATGAACGCTGTGCCCCGGAATCAACCATTGCTCGAACAGCCATCTTCTTGTTTCCATGAACCACGTAGACCACTGCAGTCTGCAGCAACGTGACGGTCTGAACTTGAGCACACTGGGCAGCAACTGTAGATTTTTCTTCAGATTTCTCAGCTTCAGCTTTGCCAGTACATAACACTGTTGAGTGTCTTCTCTTGCAACATAAACATTTCACAAAGGATTTGCAGGCTTTGGTATGATCTCCAGGCTTAAGACAAATATGGCATGCCTTTTTCTTCTTGAGATGCTCTTTTCTTTGATCTAGAGTCATCTTTGATAACTTATAACACTCTAAACTTGAGTGATTTGCTTTATCGCACCAAATACAAGTGGATTTCACTTCCATCTTCTTTGCTCCGGAAACTAAACACCCGGCAGTTGTCTCTGGAATGACCTCTTTATTATCTTTCTTGAAACTTGTAGTTGCCATCTGTATGCGCTGTTCACTTTCAACTTCGCGCTTCAGAAATTCTATAAGAGAACCTAGTTCATCTTCCATCTTCGTAGGTCTCGCTCGCTCCCAGGCTTTTAAAATCTCTACAGGTACTGCAGATTCCACCATAGGTAGCAGGAATGCCGAATACTTTTCCTTAGTCACTCCCAATGTCTCTAATGACCTTAACTATGAATTCAATTTATCATACAGAGGTGTTAGGCCCATTCGGTTTTCTCTATCGAGGATGATAGCGAGCAGTTCTCTTACATATACTGGAATTAGGAGATCTTCTCGTGCATATCTAGCCTTCAAGTCTGCCAGACACTGTTTGTAGCTGTCCTGGGAAGGTGGAAAGCTTTCAACAAAGGTTTTTACTTCTGTCGACGGTTCCATTGCTTGGATTAGATACTGACACTTGTCAGAATCATCAATGTTCGGATCACCGTCGATTTTGGAAAACTGTCCCCAGAATGGGATCCAATTTTTCAGGCTGCCATCAAACCTTTTCAGCTCCAGAATCGGCAGATGAACATTTTTCTTGGCTCCGCTGGTACTTGGTTGTAATACTGACGGTTGGTATTGTGAAGTAGCATTCTTTGTTGCTTCAAAAATAGATTTCACCTTCCGCCATTTTGAAAAGTAATTGCCGCTTTCTTCCATTTCTTTTTCGATTATTTCTGAATCGCAGTCGGCATCAATCATGAGGTTCTGAATATCCTCATCCAATCGTCGTAATGCATCATAAGTTCGTAGGAAGCCGACGCTTCGTGTGGACAATGTGGACCTTTTATCGTATTTTCCAGGGAATTGCTGACCCTTGTAAATTGGCTTCTCGTCGCAGATCTTTCCTTTTTCAATTTCTCCATCTTCGTTTTTCAGAAATAATATCACCGCGGGTTCCAAAATGTACAACTGTCACGGTCGCCAGATGTTTCGACTTTGGATTTCTGCTGGATATTTTGATAAGAAAGGATTTAATTGCGAAAATCAAACCATCGGTTTCAACCAATTTGCCAAGAGTGACATTTTTTTTTAAACCTTCGGCTACGTTCCGTTTTGTAACACCATCCGTACCATTCGATTAGTATTGCTAAGAAGAAGGGCAAGAAACTTAGCAAACATGATTTTTTTCATTTGTAACATAAACTTAATCTATACAATTTGCTTATACCTACTTAAGTAAAGGCAAATATAAGACAATAGGAATTAGGTCACGAGAGAGAAAAAAAAATGATCTTAGTCAACCCCGTCTTACATTGTCTATTACCTTTTACAGCAAAGTCAGTTTACATATTAATTAATAAGTAGTCCCTGCTTCATGTATAGTTTAAACTTATTTTCAGGCAAACTAAGGACCTCCTTTGGAAGTTTATTGGCAAGTCTGAATTTTGGAAAAGCTAGTTTATGTTTGTTTCTGGTTTCAACAGAGTGGTGCATACCAAGCCTCGGGAGATTATCAATATTTTTCTGACATATCTAATAACTTGATAAATAAATTCACATGGGACCGCAAATATATTAATTTCCTTAAACATTTCTCTTAATGATCTCGGTACTTCATGTTATAAATATACCGAATTGCTCTCTTTTGCAAGACAAAGACTGCTTCTATATCCGCGGCTCTCCCCCACAACATTATGCCATATGACATAATGCTGTGAAAATAACTAAAATATACTAATCTAGCAGTATCTTCATCAGTAATCTGCCTAAAGCGTCTAACGGCGTATGCGGCTGAACTAAGTCTACCACAGAGAGCTTCTATGTGGGGACCCCACTGAAGACCAGAGTTTATAGTAATACCTAAAAACTTAGTTTCGTTTACTAACTCCAGCTTGGACCCCTGCAAAAATAAACTGACATCTACTTGAATTACATTTGGTAATGAAAATTTTATACATTTCGTCTTTTTTGCATTTAGAACTAAATTATTTGCAGTGAACCAATCGAGAATCAGAGAGAGAGTTGAATTCGCGTCACCAACAATATCTTTATGTCGTTTCACTTTAAAAATAAGTGACGTGTCTATCTCTATAACTACATATCTCAGATAATTCTTCAACTAAGTAAAGAAGGTCATTTACGTATATTAAAAACCTCTCACCTGTTCAATCGGCGGGCGCTGCAGGACGACAAGTGCTTTGTCTGTTAAGCGCTGCGGGCCGCGCGTCAAGTGATTAAGTTTATTGGTTTTTGAGGCTTTTCCTGTTTAGAAATACCACACATATTGTATATCTTTGTATTCCTAGATAAATTGTCTAAAATTCAGCACTATTTTCATTAAAACACATGGAATGTAATTTTAGTATGATCGAACAGAAGGTAGGTAAACAAAGAAAAAGGTTACCCGTATTTTGAAGGTTTCGTATTCAAAAGTACGGGTAAAAATCTTTAAAACACCTTTTTAAATCGATAAAACACTTATCTAGTATAGTGAAAACACTTTACGAAAAAAGAATTTGGAGCTAATAAAGGCTGCCGCCAGGCAAGCCTGAAGACAGCCCCAAAAAAAATGCTGAAGAACCTCGTTAAAAGTATAATTTAAATTTTTTAAATAATTTCAAGCTTAAAGAAAATTAACAACGAAAAGAAAATAAAAAAGGTATAAAAACAAAATTGTAGAAGAGTATATCGTTGAGCCTAAAAATTGTACAATAAAATTTAATTTAGTAAATCACCTTTTTTAAGGTTTAGAATTTTCTAATATAGCTAAAACGACGCTTTAAGCTTATTTTATTATAAATTTGAAATTAAAAGTTAATCAATTTTTTGGGATCCCAAGAAATATCGCGGAAATATTAATAAATCTTAGGCGAGAGAAAATATATCTTAATGAGTGAAAGTTTTAAGAGCTGTCGTTATTCAGCCTTACATAAGGAAAGAAAATGACCTAAACAGAATAAGATAATTACCAAACTACCAAGAACCTGGTTCCTTCCTGGGGTCGGTTCGGCAGGCCTTCTGGTATGGGGTGGGCCCCAAAATGCTCGCTCGTAGTTAGCCAATCCTCACCACGCCGGGAACTGCAGCCAGACTCCGCTATGCGACAATCTTCCAGATGTCGTGGAAATGAGTTCGTGTTGTGCATCCACACAAGATACAAGGAGGATGGTGTTATTTTGAAATTGTATGTTACTTTTTAAAACCCTTAAAAAGCCTGAAGGGTCGCAGGGGAAGGAGAGATAAGGATTTGAAAATAGACTTCGAAGCAAATGTATCCCGTGTTACGAATCCAAGGATTAAAATGCAGAAATTTATTTAGTTTATTTAGTCTTGTGGACTCGACGACAATACTCTTCAAAAATGAGAAAAAACAAACAAAAAACATGACAAGATCTTCAAAATTTAAAATTTTTGAAAATTCTTTAAAAGAATCAAAGATAAAGAAAAACTAAAATCGAAGAAACAGGTTGAATAACTGTAGCGAATGCTACATTATCCTCAAATGACACAAAAAAATAATACTAATTAAACCAGCTTAAAGAAAATTAATTTCAGAAGCAGGACCTAGAGATCGAATACCCTAACAAATCTAAATCGCCTTAAAAGTTGATGGGCGATTACAAAGGTTAAAGAAAAAATAACCAAAAAGGTGTAACTTAATTAAATAAAAACTAAAGGTGAGAATCCGATACGAACAACCCGGTGCGTATATTGAAATAAATAAGGTACACAAAACCCTAGTGTTTAGTTTAAATTAATTTAAACTAAACACTAGAACAGACAACAAGAATTTAAACGCAAAAGTGGAATGATTAAATCCAACTAAAAATTAACCTAACCCAAGAAATCGAATAATATAGGACAAGTAATATAATCACCAAAAATGAGTGCATTTGAAAACAAAATAAAAGAAAGCAGCTACTTAAATAAACATCGAACCTAAAAATCAAAGAGTAAACGAACTTTTTTGAAAAATGCAAAAAAGGTGCAAAAAAAGCTCGGCTCAGTGATAGTAGGAGCGAAGAAGGACGTCTCAAACCCAAAAAAATAAAAAAGATTAAGACGAAACAAAAAAGGTTATTCGAGTGGCTACTGACTAAATAGTTTGTTAATTTAGAGTCTATGGTGCAAATTTTTGTAAAAAAGGTCAAAATCAGAAAGTTCAAGATAATAGACAAATAATAAAATGTCGACTTTGAAAGATAAAGATGAAAAATGTAAACAAACCTTTCAGAAATTGAAGAATCTTTTCAGGAAAGAAAAGCCAAGATATCTTTTGAAAATTTGATAAAATTGGTTATTCGAAGATTCACAAAAGAAATATCTAATATGGGAAAGCAAATTTCAATATAATTGTGAAAATTTTTGTCACAAAATGCGATTGCCTATATCAACCAATAGAACGAAAGGAAGAGAATAAAATAACCAACGGAATTTATTTATTTATTTAACAAAGCTTACAACTATATTACACCATGCAGTAAATAACTTAAATCTATAGTACATAAGTATACAAATTTAAGAGCCAAATAAACGTTTTGATCGTGGTGTTCCAATAATAGCCCAGATAGACGATAGAGTCTGTGCTAGGACTATTATGTTATGATCTGTTCTAACTGTAAGGACGGTCTTGACCTAGATTTTAATCCACAAAAATAATATATATATATATATATATATAATAATATACTAAATACATTTGTATCTTAATCAACAAAAGTTTATATGCATACTTATACCATGCAAAAACTATAAACTTACACATTATGTTTACCTGTATATATATACATATATATATATACATTATATATATATATATATACATTTATATAATAATACAATCTAATAAATGGTAACAATGCTAAATATTTGAAACAACTAAGCTCCTCCATATTTCCTTAAAATCTGGCAGTGATTTATCCAGTAAGTATAATTTAAGTTTAACCTTAAGCCTACTAATTTTTTCGGTATCTATAAGTTGTGTTATATTGGATGGTAATAATTTATATGTCCTGGGTGCAATAACGGTAAAATGTTTTCTTCCAAATGTTGTTGATCGAAAAGGTATTGAAAAGTTGCTCCTAGTAATTGTTCTTAGACGGGTACATACTTCTGACGGTTTAAAGTAGTGCTGGTTCATTAGCATAAATACCATAGTTTGGAATAGGTATAGTTTTCTGGGTGTAAGTACTTTGACCAATTCAAATAGCTTCTCAGTTGGAAATCTTATATGTTTCCTTTTCATTATTTTTAAATTTAGTTTCTGAGCTTTATCCAACCTATCCATTACTGCATTACCACAAGCTCCCCAAGCCATTATACCATAATTTAATAATGATTGTGTCAGGGAGTAATAGACTCGCATCAGAACTTCTTCTTTTAGTATGTTTCGCAGCTATCCGTAAACATAACCTAACCTCCTTATTTTGTTAGATAAGTTAGTGACATGTTCGTCCCACTTAAGATGTTGATCAATCACTATCCCTAGATAGGTAGTACTAGTCACTCTTTCTATCGTCTTGCACCTACAGTAGGATGCACTTTTGCAGGAGTGTATTTTTATAGAATATTCAGTGGGGGCCAAACCAGCTTTAGTGGGTGCAAAGCACTTATATACAGTTTTGTCATCATTAAGTGTGAGCAAGTTTTCATCAAACCATAGTTTAGCTCTTCTAAGACCAGCTTCTGCCTTTCGATGTGCTTCATCCCAAGTTTCTGCTGAAAAAAGCAATACGGTATCGTCTGCAAAACACACAGTTTTCGCGTTTGTCAATAATTTGCAAAAATCGTTGAGATATATGTTAAACAAAAGCGGTCCCAGCACGCTTCCCTGAGGAACACCAAATGTGTTCTTAGCGTTACTGCTAATATTGTTTCCTATCCTAACAACCTGCTTTCTCCCTGACAAGTAGCTTGTGAACCAATTTAGGGAAGTATCGACTACTCCATAGTTAGATAGTTTTTTAAGTAGTATCTTGTGTGACACTGTGTCAAATGCCTTAGCAAGATCCACATATACAGCTATACACTTTTTCTTATCTTCAATATTTTCAACAACAAATTTGGTGACTTCAGCAAAAGCATCAGTGGTACTTTTCCCCTCTCTGAAACCATATTGGTTGTCATTTAGACTACCCTTAAAAAAGGAGCAGAGCCTAGTCTTAACTAGTTTTTCAAAAATTTTTGATATTTTAGTTAATAGAGAAATAGGTCTATAGTTGCCTAGAACTGTGTCGGGTCCCTTTTTGTGAAGTAGAATTACTACTGCATCTTTTAGAGTTTGGGGAAATATGCCTGTTTTAAAACTCAGATTGACTAGGTAGGTTAGAGGAGACGCCATCATATGTTTAATATGTTTAAAGATTATTGCACTGATTCCATCTATACCTGCCGAATAACTGATTTTAAAGGTGTTTATAGTTTTAATGATTTCTATTTCATTTGTGAGCCTTAAGTATAGTGATTTATTTGTAACTCTTTTGTCTATGCAATTAGCTAAACTTTCCTCTGTGGTTTTCATTTCTTGTAAGTGAGCAGTGGCAAGATTAGATCCAACACTGCAGAAATAATCATTTACTGTGTCAGTCAGAAGTCTGGGATTTTCATTAATAGATAAGTAGTTGCCGTTTATATTTAATTTTTAAATTTGTTTTTTATGTTTTGATTTGTGATTCGTTACTTCATTTATTAAGCCCCATATTTTTTTGCTGTCACCTGAACATCCTTTAATTTTTAATTTAAAATAATCTTCCCCAACTTTTTTCAGAATTCTATGACATAAATTACGATAGTTTTTATATTCTTCTTTCAAAATTAGATTTTCTGGTTGCTTTTTGACTCCTTTATGAATTTTATCTCTTTTGCGAATACTGTATAGCAACCCATCTGTTATCCAAGGTTTTAATCTTACCTTTTTATGTGGTAATTTGCAAACTGTTGTATTATTTTTAATATTTTGATTTATGTTTGAGTGAAATATAGAAAGTGCCGAATCAAAATCCGTCTCTTGGAATCGATGAGTATCTACAATTTTATGGACTTATTACAATAAATTTATTTGACAAGTAAATCCTGTGTGGATTATTTGCTAGAACAAGTAATAATTTCAAGGATAGATGAAGAAAGTAACTCGCTACAAAATATAAAGGAGCACTTACCTGCAGATCCTACCTAATTAAATATAAGTAGAATATAGGAGGGGATAAATATACACACACAAATGAAATTCCGTACACACAACGAGTGTGTAAATAGGTATTTTATTCCTTTATTGATATCAGAAACACATATTTCACAAATTAAGGGCATTCAGTAAGAATAAATATTTTTGCTGGATTTTGGTATTTGATTAATTTCAAAAGCTTCAAAACGGGGTTCGCTTGAAATAAATATTACCTGAAAAATAAACAAAAGTTCAGTAGATTGGAAGATAGAAAGTCTACAAATGCGTAGACACCACCGTCAAATTGAGAAAAAAATAATAATATTAGAATACAGCACGTAATATTCAAAATACAGTACTAACCTTTGAGTTCGGGCGCCAATATAGTGAAAACACTACGAAAAAAGAATTTGGAGCTAATAAAGGCTGCCGCCAGGCAAGCCTGGAGACAGCCCAAAAAAAAAAATGCTGAAGAACCTCGTTCAAAGTATAATTTAAATATCAAGCTTAAAGAAAATTAACAACGAAAAGAAAATAAAAAAGGTATAAAAACAAAATTGTAGAAGAGTATATCGTTGGGCCTAAAAATATTACAATAAAATTTAATTTAGTAAATCACCTTTTTTAAGGTTTAGAATTTTCTAATATAGCTAAAACGACGCTTTAAGCTTATTTTATTATAAATTTGAAATTAAAAGTTAATCTATTTTTTGGGGTCCCAAGGAATATCGCAGAAATATTAATAAATCTTAGGCGAGAGAAAATATATCTTAATGAGTGAAAGTTTTAAGAGCTGTCGTTATTCAGCCTTACATAAGGAAAGAAAAAGACCTAAACAGAATAAGATAATTACTAAACTACCAAGAACCTGGTTCCTTCCTGGGGTCGGTTCGGCAGGCCTTCTGGTATGGGGTGGTCCCCAAAACGCTCGCTCGTAGTTAGCCAATCCTCACCACGCCGGGAACTGCAGCCAGACTCCGCTATGCGATAGGATTGGGCGCGCGCCGTGGTCGGACGTCCGTGTGTTAATTACAATTATGGAAGTTAGCTGCGTTCATGAGTGAATAAAAGAAGTGCAAAACGATTCCCCACTGTTGTTTTGATAGTGTACATGGATTCAAGTGCAAATAACAATGGATAAAAGTGTAATTTGAAACTTTGTGATCGTAAATAAAATCTGAGTGAGAGGTTAGTGAACTGGAGGAAGCGCGACGAGGCGTCTCTTTCCCTCGCTGCGCCAACCGATCGCTTTGTCTCGCTCGGACTGTCATAGTGAAAAATAAAAAATGATTTGTGTAAGCTGCGAAACTAATATTGAACGATTGGATATTTTGCAATGCAGTGCATGCAAAAAATGTTACCACTATAGATGTTTAAATATCCAGTCAGCTGTTTTTAGAGAAAAAAAGGAAGAACTAAAGCGCACTGTTATATGCGGGGATTGTTCAAATGTTACCCGACGCATTGTAACGAAGGACGATACGCCGGTTGGAGTCGGAGCGGCCGCAGCCGCCACCATCGCTTCGAAGCACACGCCTACACCTGCGATCGACGGCAAGAGAGAGGCGTCAGCTTACTTTGTGGACGCTGGCGAGTGTGCAGCGTCGGCGCCGAGAGAAATGATCGATATAACTATGTTTATGAAAGCGGTAAACGAGTCGATTGCGGCAAGGATGGATATGCTGGAAAATAAATTAATCGGTGAGATAAAAACGGCAATTTCAGCTATATCAGCGAGAGAGAATGATCTATTGAGAAAGGAATTAAATGAGACCAAAGTAAAGTGTTTGGCTTTAGAAGCCGAGGTCCAGACTCTGAGGAAACAGAAAAACAATGTAGCTACAATGCCTCAGAAACCACCTGCTAAAAAGCCACAACGTCTACTAGTTGGCGATCCAAAGGCTGATCAACTTGTTTGTGGAAACTCAGTGATGATATCGCCCGGCGCCGGAACAACTGATACCGTGCCCTCAGTTGAAACTCAGCCAAATGAACCAACGATTATGAGCTATGCGGGGGTGGCCAGGAGCACCAAAATTGCAGACAAAACGGAGCGACCAGAGCTAGATTGGATTGAAGTAAAGACAAACAAAAAGACGTTGAATCCAATAAAAAAAGGAGGTAACATGTCTAATCTGCAAATAAAAGCGGTGGAACGGAGGAAATATTTTCATATATGGAGGCTTGTATCAGAAACAACAGAAGAGGACTTATTAAAATATGTACAGGAGGTGGTGGGAAGTGAAAGTTGCTTGAAAGTGGATAAGATAAGGCACAAATCTGAAAGAGGATATTCGTCTTTTAGAATTGGTGTGACTGAAGCGAACTTTGATAAATTGTGCAATCCAGACATCTGGCCAAGATATGCTGAATATAGCGAATGGATTTGGTTTCGTGACTCAACCACAAAATCATAATCATAACCACAACCATTCTCAGTCGCCAAGCAAAGATATAAATATTTTTTATCAAAATGTAAGGGGTCTTCGTACAAAAACAACCAAGTTTTTATCTTTATTAGAATCGTCGGGCTCCGATATATTCGCAATAACAGAAACGGGCTGCAATGAATCAATCCAAAACGGGGAAATCACACTGTCCGGCTACTCAATACTGAGATGTGACCGAGCGGATGGCCGCAAGCAGGGAGGCGCGCTGTTAGTGGCCACGCCGAGGTTTGAGTTGCGAAGAATATCGATACCCGATCTGGATAGTTACAACTTCGAACTAATTTGTGCTACAGTACATTTAAAGAATCGCTTTTTATTTGCATGTTGTATTATATATATTGCACCAAAGACTGAGGAGAATGAGTATATATTTATGTTTAAATTAATTGAAGATATATGTGTTAAATATAAGAATAACGTGTTAATAATTGGAGATTTAAATTTGTTCTCGTGTAATAACAATGTGAGCAACTATTATGAATATTTTGTGGCCTTTTGTGAGCTCGTTCAGTACAATCAAGTACCCAACTGTAATAACAGACAACTCGATCTCGTGTTGAGCGGGCGCGGGGACGACGGTGGCGTAGTGGTGCAGAGAGCGGACGAAGGCCTGCAACCGGTGGACGCGTACCACCCACCCCTGGCCGTAACCGTCACTGTAAGCGCGCGGGGCTTGGGGGAGGCGCTCGGGGATACGGGTCAACGAAAAACCCAGGTACCATTTAAACTATGGAATTTCAATAAGGCTGACTTCTATAAATTATACTATTTACTGATGAATATTGATTGGACTGAAATGTACAGTTTACGAGAACCAAATTCAGTTTTAGATTGTTTTTATAACAAGATATTCGGTGTTTTCGATGCGTGTGTACCTCTAAAAAAAACAATAAAGTCAGATACTAGATACAATTATCCTGTTTGGTATACTTCGGACATAATCAGAGATATTAAACTAAAATACGTCCTTCATAAGAAATACAAAATAAGTAAGTCACAAAGTGATTATGAAGCGTTCGCTCGGTGCAGGGCGAGAGTCAAGGCGGAGACGGCACTTGCTCACGACCGTCATCGTGATCGCGTGCAGAACCATCTAGCCAGTGATCCAAAGGCATTCTGGAGCTACATGAAATCGAAAAAAGGTAACTCGAGCCAGCAAAAATTAAAAAAGAACGGGCGAGACCTTTCTGATCAGGAATGTGCTGAAGAATTTGCACAGTTCTTTCAGTCAGTATATAATCCCGAGCCTCCAGCACTGAGCGTCCCCGCAGCAGTGTCGGCGGCGGCGGTGGGTAGCGCACGTGCGCACCTCGCGAGCCTGGAGCCGGCGGCAGTGCGCCGAGCGCTCGCCCGCTTGCCATCTAAGCGCTCCCAGGGACCCGATGGCATACCACCCTTCGTTTTTAGAGACTGTCGGACGGTGTTGGAAAAACCTCTGCTACACGTGTTCAACGTTAGTATAGCGGCCGCTCAGTTTCCTGATCGTTGGAAGTTATCTCGAGTGGTACCGGTACCGAAAGGGAGAGGAGGCCAGGATCCCACCGACTACAGGCCAGTGGCAATCCTATGTACTCCGGCCAAGGTATTTGAATCGGCAATACACCACTGCTTATATGCGCAGATAAGTGGCCAGTTGTCTGACGCACAACACGGCTTCCGTCCAGGGCGTGGAACGGAAGGGAACCTGCTCCACCTGATGTCACGATTAGTGCCAGCGGTGGATGCTGGAGTACAGGTAGACGTCGCTTACTGCGACTTCAGAAAGGCCTTTGACACGGTCGACAACGACGTTCTGCTCGCGAAGTTGGCAGGCGTGGGCTGCACACCGCACACGCTCAACTTCTTCGTCAGCTACTTGGGGGACAGGCGGCAGTACGTCGACTGTGGGGGACATCGGTCGGAGCCCTACTACACTAGATCAGGAGTCAGTCAAGGGAGCAACCTAGGGCCCCTCCAATTTATCATCATGGTAAATGATCTACCGGATGTAGTCAAGGCGTCTACGTGTCTGCTTTTTGCGGACGACCTAAAACTGGTGCTGGAAGTAAAAGATGGCGAGGATCAGAGGAAACTTCAGCAGGACTTAGACAGGATTGTTGAATGGAGTCAGAGGAATAAATTACTATTTAATGTATCCAAATGTTCTGTAATGTCGTTCAGTCGCGCGCGCACCCCAATACTCTCGCAGTACCAAATTGGAGGAGAACTGCTGCAGCGAGTATCGGAGGTAAGAGACCTGGGCATTCGCTTCACAGCTGATCTCAACTTCCGAGAGCACATTAAGGATGTTTGCAAAAAAGCTTTCAGGAATTTAGGGTTTGTCTTACGCCAGGCAAACGGATTTACTAACATCTGTGCTTTAAAAACCTTATACGAGGCTCTCGTGAAAAGCCACTTAGAGGGTAACTCGATGGTATGGTCTCCGAGTGAAGCTAAGTATAAAACAATGTTGGAACGTATTCAAAATAAATTTACAAGGTTTATATATTTAAAGATGTATGGTGTGTATCCGGGATATCCTTTGCTGTATCCTACACTGTTTGTATTAGGCATGGTGGGATACAGCAAACTGGAATTGAGAAGAGACGCATCCTTCGCCACGTACTTATTTCGTGTGCTGAGAGGCGAGGTGCATAACCCGGCCATCCTCGAGCAACTGCGACTGTGCGTGCCGGACGGACTGGCGACGCGGCGGTTGCAACCGACACTCCTGGCAGTACCGCGGGCACGCACCAATCTGCTGCAGAGGGCGTCGCTTACGCGCGCTATGCGTTTGCTAAACGCGGTGGCTGGATCCGGACGGGTTGATTTGTTCAATTGTAACGTGAGCGAGTTCACACAGGCCATACTAAGTATTAATGTAAAAGTTTAATTGTGACTGTAAATTTAATTGTTAAGTGTTGATGTTTAATAAACCTTCTCTATCGCATTAGGATGCATCCTGTAAATATAGATGATAGGGGAATGAAAAAATAAATAAATAAAAAAATAAATAAATAAATAAAAAGTTTTTAGGGAAGCAAATAATAACACGTCCGTTAGGTTTCACATCTATATTGGAAGAGAGCGTTATCAACCTACCTACATATATATATCAGAATCCTTATTGTCTAATTACCCTACAAGTACACATCATTACCCTCACACTTAATCATTGCTATATGACTATATTAACTATTTAAACTTGCTCAATTTAATAACTAACAATCAGAAATGAATCATAAACAAAATACGTTCCAGGTTAGTAACCAACTACACAACACGCTTTACAACATCGTTTTTAACTAAATTAACTTATATACTAGAATAAATGCTTACACACAGTTGACATGGATTACTAGGTACCTATTTAATCAAATTCGAAACCGTAACGCTTAACTTGCTTTCTTTCCCTTTTTCCCGTTCGTCGCTGAAACACCACCGGTGGTGCAGCCTCAACCCTTTTCCCCTCCGACTGAGAAGCCTGGCTCGCGATCACCTCGGCTGATGAGGTTGACTCTATCTGCCGCGGTGACCGCGTCGCCGCCGCTGGCTCTGACTCGCCGACCGCGCCCCTCCCCGCACCCTGACCTCCGCTCTCCGCCTCACGACTTTCGCTGGGAGGGAAAACATCGAGTGCTGGCTTATGATTCGGACTGGTCACCTCCTCCGTATTCAAATTATTTTCCTGGTTTGAGGAGGTCGAAGGGTATACACAAGACTTTCTTTTGATTTGATCAATGTGTCTATGAACAAAATCCCCCATATCCGTCGTTATCTGGTAATCAGATTTGCCCATTCGTTTAGTAATAACCCCATCAGACCATTTACGGTTTGGTCCATAACTTCTAAAACAAACCGATTCACCTAAATCTACTTCCCTGGATACGTGCGTCGATCCCCTTATTTGCTTTTCCTGTTCCTGTTCAACTTTAGCGGAAACGTCTGGTTTTAAAAGGTCTAAACGTGTACGCAACCTGCGACCTTGTAGCATTTGCGCCGGCGACTCCCCGGTAGTGCTATGTGGCGTATTATGATAATACAATAAAAACTGGAAAATGGCCTCCTCAATGTTACGTTTTTGTACGATAGCCTTTTTAATAACATTTTTTATTAACTTGACTGCCCCCTCCCCGCATCCATTTGATTGTGGATGATGGGGGGCCGCGTACATATGCCGAACCCCATTTGAAAGCAAGAAGTCATTGAACTGTTTACTCGCGAAAGGTTGCCCATTGTCACTGACTATCTGTTTCGGTAATCCCCAACGCGACCACGATTCTTGCAGCTTGGTTATTGCTTTATCCGCTGTTGTACTAGACATATTATAAAATTCAATCCATTTGGAACGAGCGTCTATTAGTATCAAAAACGTTTTACCCACGATAGGTCCCAAAAAATCTATATGCACCCGCTCGTAACGGCGTGAAGGCCAGCGCCACGGCACGGGCGTGCTCTGTGGAGGAGCGGCCGCGACCGCCGCACATGTTTCGCATGCTTTACATTGCGCCTCGACAGCTTCATCAAGCCCTGGCCACCATACATAACTCCGTGCCATGGCCTTCGTCTTCACGATACCCATGTGAGGTTCGTGCAACTCCTGTAATACTTGGTGACGTCCCGCCTCGGGTATGACAACGCGGTGTCCCCACATAACACAACCGACTTCTAAATAAAGTTCGTTTTTCCTATGCAAATAAGGTTCTAATTGCTTGATTGATACCGTGTCTGGCCAGCCGTCTGTCACGTAATTAGCTACCCGCCCTAAGATCGGGTCTCGCGACGTCATTCGTTTTATCTCTCCGTTATCTATCAATAACGCGTTAGAGGCGAAATGTAAATACGATTGTTCTGGAATCTCACATTCCTTTTGATCACCTATTGGTAGCCTAGATAAGCCATCTGCCCAATTTTTGTTCGTGGTGACGTAACGTATTTTAAAATCATAAGCGGATAGTATTAATGCCCACCTTTGCATACGACTGGCCGCCATGTTTGGCACCCCAGTTAAAGGCCCAAATATGCTGACTAATGGTTTGTGATCTGTAACCAACAAAAAATGTCGACCGTATATATATTGATGGAACTTTCGCACGCTATAAATAATAGCTAAAGCTTCCCGATGAATTTGTGAGTAATTACGCTCCGCATTAGTTAACCTACGCGACACATATGCCACTGGGCGTTCGTTACCCTCCCTGTCAGGCTGGGTGAGTAAACCGCCTACTCCTGTCGAGCTAGCATCACAGGTGAGAGTTAATGGTCGACTAGGATCATAATGTGCTAAAGCTTCGCTGCTCAACAGTAATTATTTAATTTTTTTGAATGCTATTTCACATTCTCCTGACCACATCCAAGACGCTCCCCTTTTTAACAAGGAATATAACGGGCTAAGATGATCACTTATCTTTCTTACGAATTTTGCATAAAAATTTACCATCCCCAAAAAGGATCTTAGCTCTCCCACGTTTCTAGGCTCCGGCATTTTTGCTATAGCCACTACCTTACTAGGATCTGGGCGAATACCGCGTTTATCTATGATATATCCCAGATACGCTACCTCGCTAGCTAAAAAAATACATTTGCTCTGTTTTAGTTTTAATCCGTATGATTGCAATCTATCTAAGACCCTTTCTAACGTCTTTAAATGACTATCTAAATCCTGATTAGCAATAAGGGCGTCATCCAGAAATGTTTTTACGTTTGGAATGTCTGCTAGCAGGTTAGACATGATTCTCTGAAAAATTCCGCTACTAGAGGATAGTCCATACACCAGTCTATTATAACGAAACAATCCCCTATGCGTATTGATCACCGTGTATCTTTTAGAGTCCTCTGTTAAGCAAATCTGATTGTACGCGTTTGCCAGATCAATCTTTGTAAAGAATCTACAGCCTGCCAGATCGGAAAAAAGGTCCTCGATCCTTGGAAGTGGGTAACGATTAACGCTCAAGACCGGGTTGAGGGTTACTTTAAAATCGGCACACACCCTAAGACCTCCATCTTTTTTATTTACCGGTACTAAAGGAGTTGCCCAGTCCGAACAGTCCACAGGTTCGATGACTCCCTCACGCAGCATGATATCCAGCTCCGCTTCGACGCGCTCTCGCAGGGCGAAGGGCAGTGGCCGCGCACGGTGGAACACGGGCGTCGCGCCAGGCCGCACTCTCAGCGCCGCCTCTCCGCCAGTGAAACGCCCCAGACCGCCGTCGAAAACCCGTTTATATCTGCCGAGTAATGATGATAACCCATTATCGACCGGTTCAGATTTGTTTACACACATCTCCATACTATCACATGTAGTGAACTTCGGTATGTTTACCGCTAACTCCGCTAACCAATGTCTACCAATCAATGAAGTTTCACCTTTATCGATAACATACAAATCTAAATATTTAGCTGTGTTATTATAACGCACTAAGGGTTTTATGATACCTAATGGCCTAATTTTGGACCCATCATAAAATTTGAATATAACATTTGTAGCTGTTAACTCCAAATCACTAAAATATTTTAAGTATGTACTATTGCTAACACAAGAGGACGCTGCTCCCGTGTCCAACTCCATTAAAATCTGATGACCGTTTACATTTATAGGTATGCTTACCGGTTTGTAATGGTTTAACGACATTTGATATACTGCTTCTTCCTCGCAATCCGTGTCATTAGCTTCAGTCAGTGACTGCTCTACATAAAGATTTCTCTGCTGACGGCTGCCACGCCCGCGGCCTCGACGGTAAGCACCACCATTTTGTCGCGCGGACGCACCTTGGTTTGCCGCAACCCGTTCCGGGCAAACTCGACGCAAATGGCCCTTTTTGGAACACGCACTGCACACTGCATCCTTGTAACGACATTGTTTTATAAAATGGTTGGTCGCTCCACAAGCGTGACATGCTTGCGCATATGAAAATGAGGTACATGTACTTCCCTGTTGAGAGACCCCGGGAGTATGATTACGCGGTCGCGGCGCACTCATCGCCAGCCGATGCACCCCCGCTGCCGTCGCCTCCCCTCTCGTGCTTGCAGCTAACGCACTCGCGCCATCTCCGCTGCATGATGAAATCTCAACCTCCGCCGCGTTTTTCTCCGCTGCCTCTAATGAACCAGCCAACTTAACGGCCGCTGAAAATGATAAGTCCTCTTCCGCAAATAGACGTTGCCTAATAATGTCACTACGCACACCGCACACAAATTGATCTCTTAAATTCTCCGTTAAGATAGAACCGAATTCACAAGTACGCGCCAATTTCTTTAGCTCAGCCACATATTGAGATAACGATTCACCTGCGCCTTGCCGTCTGAGCCGAAACCTGTAACGCTCAGCCAGGATAGAACGCTTGGGACTCAGATGATTTTTCAGCAACGTAACCAGCTCTTCATATGTTAGTTTGGCTGGTTTTTTCGGGCTCGCCAGGGTTACCATCAAGTCGAAGCAATCTTCTCCGCATACCGCAATCAGCGTATCCACTTTCTCAGTGTCTTTGACACTATTTACCGCGAAATAACTGTCCAATCGCTCACAGTAATTGACCCAATTACCGGATTCTATGTTGAACTCCTTGATTTTTCCCAATGCCATTGTTGGATGATTCGACAATCAATATTATCAAAAATAAACTTGATTTGCACGCGATCACTATTTACCAAAGTCGCCACTGATAAGTTTTTAGGGAAGCAAATAATAACACGTCCGTTAGGTTTCACATCTATATTGGAAGAGAGCGTTATCAACCTACCTACATATATATATATATCAGAATCCTTATTGTCTAATTACCCTACAAGTACACACCAGATTGTCTTCCAGATGTCGTGGAAATGAGTTCGTGTTGTGCATCCACACAAGATACCAGGAGGATGGTGTTATTTTGAAATTGTATGTTACTTTTAAAACCCTTAAAAGCCTGAAGGGTCGCAGGAGAAGGAGAGAAAAGGATTTGAAAATAGACTTCGAAGCAAATGTATCCCGTGTTACGAATCCAAGGGATTAAAATTCAGAAATTTATTTAGTTTATTTAGTCTTGTCGACTCGACGACAATACTCTTCAAAAATGAAAAAAAATAAAGAAAAAAACATGACAAGATCTTCGAAATTTTAAATTTTTGAAAATTCTGCAAAAGAATCAAAGATAAAGAAAAACTAAAATCGAAGAAACAGGTTGAATAACTGTAGCAAATGCTACACTAGGCATGTTTTTCTCGTTTGTTGCATATAACACATATTAAATTTCCACACGACACTGCATAACACTCAACACTCCATTTTCCGCCATCTTGCGGTACCACGCCACAGATAATTCGACTTTTTTCTAAATTCCAGCCTTTTTTTATTGAACCGACTGTTTTCATTGCACATTTATAACCTGTGGGACCATTTCAAACAAACCACAGACCGATTATAAAACGAGGGCACCCACCATAAAATGACAAAAAAAAACCATAATATGGCAAGTAACATGTTGTGGCTGCAAAATTTTGCCATAATATGGCGTAAAACACCTCAGAGTGGGCCCCAAAATAGAGCCGTGGGGGACACCCATTTTGACCAATGCTCCAGATGACTTTACTCCATTTATGTCTACCTTTTGAATCCGGTCACTAAGGTATGACTTAAATAACGCCAAAAATTTACCCTTAACTCCATAGTGATCCAATTTACATAAAAGTGTTTCATGATTAACGCAATCAAAAGCTTTTTAGAGGTCACAAAATACACCGAACGCATCTTGCTTTGCTTCCCAAGCGTCAAATATGTGCTTGACCAAAGCAACTCCTGCATCGGTGGTTGACTTCCCTTTAGTGAATATTGTTCACTGTGAAACAACTTGTTTAAATTAAAATGTTGTCACCTGATTTAAAGAGAGGGATCAATTCACTCAACTTCATTAAATCAGGAAAGACACCATCATCTACACATTTATTAAATATTAAAGCCAAATATGGAGCAATTAAATCAATAACACTGTTCGTGCGAACGCGACGTTTATCCGCTAGAGGGCGTTGCAGTGTCGAACATCGGTCGGCGCCCGCGCTGGCCGACTGGACAGTCGATTGTCCGCGGTGACCTCCGAGAGTTGGGCATTGCCACACGCGTCTCGATGCACGCAGTGCCGCGTCAGCTCTCACCCCCGCTCAAAAACATTTATCGGCTCGTGTGATCATACCCTTAAACTATTTTGTGTGCAAGTGCATCTAAAGTGCATCTCCCATCAGCCCAGCAGGAGGGGACATTCCAGTTTGTCGGCACGCCGCGTCCTCCGTCGCGGCCATCTTGGACAAAGGATACCACCAACCAGGTCAGTGCCAGTGTTCACATCCCATATTGTTTCTCTCTCTCCATATCTCCCACACATCAGCGCGTTACCCAAACTCTGCTCTGCATCCTGACACCCTAGCGGTGTCAAACACAATTTACAACTTTAACAGATAGGCCCCATAAGTCCTCGGTTTTTTTAAGTTAAGAGAATTAAATGCTTTATTAACAGTTTGAGAATTAATATGCTTAAAAGCAAATACAGAATGGCACTGAGGCATGTGATCGCCAAAAAGATTATGTGCAAGTCTTGGACTTGAATTTAAGTCTTTAGTTGTCAAGGAAGGAATGTCGGTAATGAATTGTTCAAAGGCCTTCGCAACTTCTTTATCTCCTGTAAAAACTTAATTGTTAATATTCAACTTAAATTCATTATTCCGTCTTTTACTCTAAAAAAATACAACAATAAAGTGCCTTCACCTTCCCCATCCTTATTATATTTTATTTTATTTCTGAGCATCGCTTTGGTTGGCTCAAATGTGGTCGCATTTTTATTGTTTTCTTTGGTTGCCATCAACGCTGAAATTGTTTCAGTGCCAAGCTTATTTGTTTTGTCACATTTTATTTACTTGAGCTGGCTAAAAATTCGTTCTAAGCTGGCGTTCGAAAATGGTAGGACCAGCAATAGAGTTATATTTTTTTTATCGGGAACAATGGCTCCCTGTCAAAGTTTTTCATTTTCAATACTTTCTTCCAATAATTTTCCGGGGACAAATTTGGGTAAAATTCAACAGGGCATGCTTTTTCCATTTTTTTTTAGCTTCAACATCCACATAATTTTTTACGTTTGGAAATCTCCTGATGACCTGTGAAAGGTCTTAAATCAAAATTTTTAGTATTTTGCGGATCTGTGACATGTCCCATTATTTCGTAAAGTGGGTTCGAAAACGTGTGCCAATAGTTATCGATGTCTTATCTGCTCATACGCTCCTGGTACTTTTATATTTGGGAGGTTGATGACTCAAAGTAAACAATTATTGTGCAACGATAACATTTTATTGAGGTAGTAGGTTGTATAGTATGCTTAATCTAGGTAAGGTTATATAAACTTAACAAACTTAATCTAGGTAAGGGTATATAAACTTAAATTATGGGGTTCTCTTATTCACAAGTTAAGGCCCCTTTTTTTGCTTAATTATATGACCAGCGTTTGTCCTTTTTATTTTCAATGTACATGGGTACTACTTCTAACTTATACTAGATTATATTAATTATTGAGTGTCTTCGTCGTATACAGGGTGTAAATGCAAAGTCAAGAATCCCTTTAGGGTATGAAAGTATACACGATTCTGATGTCATTACGAGAAAATAAAATACACCTTGAATTTTCACCAAAAATTCCATCATTTTTCTAAGCTATGGCTACGCAGCTCACCGGCCTCCCCACACACCTAATTGCACCCCGCAACCCGCACCCCTCATCCGAGTGACCTGCGACCGTGGGGGTGTCCACGCGATTAGTGTATTTTGGGTAAAGAAAATCGTCTTATTATGAGGTACTGGTACTTTATTAAGAGATCCCAGTGTTTAATAGTACATTACGATACGTGTGACCTAAGTTGCCTATTCGCTGCGCTCGGGCGCTAACTAGCCGTGAAATAATAGGCAACTTAGGACAAGTATCGTATACTATTTTATAGCACATGTGACCTAAACCCGCACTTTACGCACGCTTTTCCGTGACCTAAGTTGAGAGCCTATTTCTGCACGGTGTGTAATATTTTTACCGATCATACGTGGGACGCACTATAAGTTTCCGGAATGAATATGAAAAAATACTATTAAAGGTACAAAATTAATTTATTGTTTTTCAAAATAATCTCCCTTGGCGTCTATGCACTTTTTCATTCGATCAAACCAGTTTTGAAAACTTTTGTGCCACTCCCCTGTGGTGACCTCTGAAACGTGTTTTTCATACTCCTCGACAGCCTCTTCTGGTGATGAAAATCGTTGATCGCGTAATTGGTTCTTAATTTTTGGGAACAGAAAAAAGTCACAAGGTGCCAGGTCGGGACTGTATGCAGGATGACTCATGAGTTCTACATTTTTCGTCTTCAAAAAGTCGTTTGTCTGTCTGGCCGTGTGAGAACTAGCATTGTCGTGGTGCAGGATGATACGGCGTTTACGGTTATTTTTACGGAGTTCGTCAATAACTTCCGGCAAACAAATGGTCGTGTACCAGTCACTATTCACGGTACGACGATTCTCTAAAGCAACAGTAGCCACGTGTCCAGTTTTATTAAAAAAAGAAGCAATCATCCGCTTAGATGCACTTTTCACGCGCGCCACTTTGGTTGGTTTCGGCTCATCTTGAAAGACCCATACGCTCGATTGCTGCTTTGTTTTGGGATCGTAGCAATAAATCCATGTTTCGTCACCTGTTACTATGTCCCACACCAAATTTGACGCACCTTCGTTGAATCTGGTAAGCATGGCACTGCACCAAGTGACGCGGTCCGTTTTTTGAGCCTCGGTCAAGTTGTGTGGGATCCACCGCGAGCACAGCTTTCTCACACCCAAATGTTTGTGTAGGATTGATTGTATTAGACTCATGACTATTTCTAAGGATGCGCGAATTTCATGGTAGGTCACATGCCTGTCTGTTTCAATCATACGGCGCACAGCATCGATGTTTTTGTTGGTCACAGCGGTGGATGGCCGACCATCGCGAGATTCGTCACTGAGATTGATACGACCACGCTTGAATTCTGCAAACCAGCTATAAACAGTCTTCTTGCATGGTGCTTCATTGCCAAAAGCTGTTTCAAGCCAAGCGATGCTCTGTTGAGCTGTCAAATTACACTTAAAATCGTAGAAAATCATACTACGAAAATTTTCCCGAGTTAAATCCATGTTGATGCAGACACACAATTTTTTAAATGGCGCCACAAGGTAAAAACAAAAGACAGTCAGATGAAACAAACTGCATTCTACAGCCAAAGAGTTCTATTTTCAAATGTTGCAATAAATTTTTAAATATTGTTTATGTAAGTGGCCAGTTCCGGAAACTTTTAGTGTTACCTATGTACTAACACACCCTTAAAGGATTCTTGCCTTTGCTTTTACACCCGGTATAGACCGACCATACTTGTCCCAAAAGTCTTCCCATATGAATTCATTTAATTTGAAATGATCTGTTGTATGGAAGATGATAAACGTTGTCGTTCTTGCCGCAATTGCGTCATGAGTGTCTCCCAAAGTCAAGTAGGTTCCAATGGGGTAATTGCTTGCTGTGTACAGTATACAG
Source organism: Ypsolopha scabrella (assembly GCA_910592155.1). Taxonomy (NCBI): domain Eukaryota; kingdom Metazoa; phylum Arthropoda; class Insecta; order Lepidoptera; family Ypsolophidae; genus Ypsolopha; species Ypsolopha scabrella. The sequence continues at coordinate 19,577,479 of OU342982.1, forward strand.
TTTTTTATATTATGACGGTTCTTGTAAACAATCATCCATGTAAACCGAAGATCGTAATAGGTCAGCTGCGTCTGGATAGTGAGCCGCACCATCGTCCGCTAACTGCCTAAGCGTCCGTATCGCCAAGTAAGGACTGGACTTCATTCCGTAAGTCACAGTATTAAGTTTGTACATTTGAAGGGGTTTGTCCGGTGATTCCCTTCAAAAGATAAGTTGAAATTTCCGATCATCTTCATGAACCACTATTTGCCGAAACATCATTTTGATGTCAGTAGTGAAGACGTACTGAAACATCCTGAACTTGCAGATGATTTCCATTATGTCCCGCTGCAGTTTAGGACCTGCATGAAGACAATCGTTAAGACTTGCTCCAGAAATTGTATTACAACTTGCGTCAAATACAACCCGGATTTTATCCGACCTCGCTTTAAATATCCCATGATGAGGGATAATATAACCTTTACCCGCTGCATGGTCATCTGGTTTTCCGTCACAGACTGACATATGACCCATTTCAGAATAATCCTGCATGAACTTTACATATTTGTCCCTAAATTCTTCATTAGAAGAGAGCCGTTTTTCCATGGCGAAGAACCTTTTTCTTGCCATAGGAGAGAGTCACCTAAGCTAGGGCCTTCCGATAAAAAAGGAAGCCTAACGACATACCGACCGGTCTCACCCCGTTGATGAGTATTCTCAAAAATTCTTTCACATTCCAATTCTTTCACATTCCAATTCTTTTGGATCTTTAACCGTCGTTTCAGGAACATTTTTTACTCCTCAAAACCTTTCCAGAATTTGGTCTGTGGTTGCATTACAATGAAAGGTCTGGTAGAAGTTAACCGCATTCTCTGCGTTTTGTGCCACAAATGTGACCGGACCCGAAAATCGTGTTCATTGCAATTGGCAGATTGTCATTTATTTTTATATTTCCGCAGAGCATTACTTCACCTAACAAATCCGCCCCAATAAGTATGTCAACTTCCCGACTCCGATAGAAATATTCATCCGCAAGATACAAGCCCCGATAATAATCCGATAAATTTTCGGGTAAGTTGACACTTGGTAAATGGTGAGTAATATTACTCAAAATCGTAGCAGTGGTAGCCAAAATGGTTTGAGCCGAAAACCGTGGGCTTATAGTCAAGTTGACACCACCTCTACATCCGCTAACTGGCGCCCCTCTTAAGCCAGTAACCGAAACAACATTAGAACTGGATCGCCTCAGACCTAATCGACGAGCACAATTCTCCGAAATTAAGGTACCCTGACTGCCACCATCTAATAGTGCATGAGCTTCATGAAATTCTCCGCACTCATCCATGACATGCACGATGGCAGTTGAAAGCAAGACCGTCCGTTGATAAGTGCTTGGTAGCATCAAGTGAGATGTCAGATCCGCATTATTCATATTACCTCCAATTGGGGGGTTTACCCTACTCCCGTTCCGACCAGATTCCTGTACTGGCACATTTATCCTTGGCCCAGGTATTGGTACATTTGCCCTACCTGAGTCCGGCACTGGTGCATTGACCCCACCTGATTCCGGCACTGGTGCATTTACCCTATTACCACTATAATTTGTAGTAGCTACTACATCATCCGCATTTCTAGACACTCCCGGTCCATCAAAATGAATCATATAGTGATGCTTGATCGATTTGCATTTCACACATACCCATGTGAAAGTACACTGATTAATATTATGTGCCCCAAGACACCTAAAACAAAGCCTATTAGCTTTAACATACTCCTTCCGAGAAATAGGATTCATATTCATAAACCATTCACACTTGGATATATGGTGGTTACCCTTCTTACACAGTGTACAACCGCCCTTATTTCCCTGCACTCCGACATGAACTCGAGGAGAAAATCCTCCGATGGGTTTTGATGAGCTGCCATCAGAGGATGACCCCAGAACCTGAACTTGATTTTCTAAAAATTCAATTAAGTCCTCAAATGTTGGAAGTTCCTTTTTTTGATTAACTAATCGTTCATCAAGCTTGTCCTTTAAAACTTTATCAAGCTTTTGATAATTTATATAGAAGAGTAAATATATTATGACCATTCCGAGACAGGAAAATCCAGCTTTTCCAATGCCTTTGTATTTTCCAAAAGCGAGTTCAAGAAAGGTTTCAATGAACCTCTGGTTCAAGTGACATGAGTGGTACCCATCATCATATCCGCAATTAACATAGTATTATGATATTTATTTTTCAATAGCTCAAGCGCTAAATAATTTGCTCTTAGGCTCCCCGACCAATGAGCCTTTCAAATAATATAACCTCTCTGTATCCGTCAATGAAGTTTCACGTCCTACCATAGATTCAAATAACTCTATAAAGGAAACATAATCCTTTTCATTACCGCCAAAAGTAGGTATTTGAATCCGTGGTAATATAGCCCTCACTCTTTCAGGCCCATTCTCTCTCGAATTACTGGAACTATTCTCTGATGAACGATCCGTGTTCTCAGGGAATAGTTCTAAATATCTCCGTTTGATATCATAATATTTACTATTAATTATTTTTAATTTAGGCTCAAAAGTTTTTGAATCAGTGTCCGTCTCCTCCGTCTGTGACTCCAACTCAATATATATCGACATATAAATTCCTGATAATTACTTTCCAGATCTGAAAATCGCACTTTAAATTCATTTTTCTCGCTCAACGTTTCGAGATCTTTCTGAGAATAATTTTTCAATATTTAATATCGCTATCTCATACTTAATTATTAACATCCGCTCGGCTTGATCAGCATTTATTTTAGGAGGCATTTTGAAAAACTAACACGGTTTTCAAAACCTATACAAAAAAAATTAAAAGGAAAATATCAATTTTAAGCTAGTTTCTACATATACACTGCACTAGAAACCGACACAAAATCAAAATAAAATCCTTTCCTCATAACAAAAAATAAAAACGAAAAATAAAAACAAAAAATTATGCCCCTCACTGGGATTGGAACTGGGGACCTTCCGATTACTAGTCTGGAATATTTTCACTGCGCTATAACCGTTCGAGTTTTCAGTGGTAAAAATCCGTATATAACCCAATAACCATAAATATTACAATATTGAATAAAATTTGAAAATAGAACTATAACAAAACCTTTGAACCTTCAAACTGCTTTGAATCCGTGATCCGTCAAAATCAAGCAAATACTTCAAATCGAAACAATGTCACGATCCGCGTGAATTGTACCGAAAATTTGGAAATGTATGTTTTAAAAATATAATATATTTATAATATACTATGTGTACCCTACCCAAATATATGTGTATATTTGTAGAGTATGAATTAAAACGAAAAAACAACGCAAACTGCACAAAAATAAAATAACCGAGAGTGGACCTTTGTCGAAGATATCTTTTCACCGCCAAGATATTACGACGAATGTAAACTAAATCAAACCGAAAACTGAAACTAACTGTGAACAATATAATAAGACTCAAAGTACGATACACGCACGCAAAGGCATCCGATTGTCCGAAGGACCAAAGAATGAAAGGAAAACCCAGGGTCTAATCTGCTCTCCCCTTCGCAGTGTGATATGCCGCTGGTAGCCAATGCGAGGGTATACCGTACCTGAGTCTTATTTGTGTCGAAATATAAAATAAACAAATAAAACAGGTCCCTAAACTCACCCGATAGCCGCTAACTGCCGCTCCGCCAAGGCACAACACTACACAACAGTTTTTAATTATTATTTTTAGAAATTCCGCCCGGCCGATCCTTTTATTTCCGAAGAAGTCTTTTTAAACTGGCATTGACATAATACCCCAACCAAAGAGAAAATAAATATATCTACATTAATACTTTTTACATAATACCTAATCATAAATGTGTAATGTCTGTGTGTGTGCAAAACCAAAAAAAACCTTTGATAATAACAAAATTAAACACATCGTGCAATTAATGCAATCGATCTGCAGGTACGCTTTCATTGGATATAAATCCAGGCGTCGGTTAGTTGGATTTCGTGTTGTGCCTTGCAGGGGAAGAAAACCGATTCCCCTTTCGGTACATGTGAGAATATTTTCTTCGCTGACGCATCTGCTAACTTTTCGATCACTGTCTGAGAGAACTTGCTGTAATGTTGTACGACCAGGCCCGGAAGTAATATACCTACCCCAACCTAACCTCACCTGACCTTACCTAACCTACGTTTTCCACCTTAAATATTTACCTTTTTACATTAGGACATAATCAGTACAACTCTGAAAAAATAATAACACAGTATTGAGAATTTACACGTACTTAGTAGAATTTACACTGCTTTTGGAAGTACTTGTTAAATTTTTGAAGTCCTACGGTAGGATTGGTAGGCATTTTCATCATTGCGTATATATAACCTTCTTCTATATGTTGAACTGGTAGTCGAGCAAGATTTCTGGCCTAGAGGTAACGGTTTTGTTGTCAGATGTCCTTAGGTTCGTCACATTGGTCCTTCCTTACTGCTGGGCAAAAACTTTTGAACCTTTGTATCGCTAAATAGCGTCTTCAATGACGCGAGTGTCATGTTGGCGCAGATCAAAACGAATTTGCCTTTTGACGCGCTTGTCAAGAAGGGAGTAATCTGCAGAATGTGAAGACATTTCCCGTCTCTGCCTCATCAGGTCCAGAATTCCACTAGAAATTTTGGACTCCTTAGTCCTTCGCTCCGGCTTAAAATAAGCCCTCCCTACCTCGCGCACGACATTTGTGAAATTGTTAGCAAGCTGGTAAACGCCAAAACAGAAGTTAAAGTAAAATTAAAAAAACTTATTTACGAACATAAATATTCAAAAATTCAACATCTGTTCCTCAAAAGTTACATTAGACAAGAGTAAAACTTAATAATGTCACGATACAAGTAGTAGAAGTAACATTTTCACGACTCTGTAACAATTTATAACGCTAACTCGTTCCATTACAACAACTATGATTTACTAAAATACAAAGAACTTAATTACAAATATAAAGAATCTAAAAATCACACATTATCGTCCTTCTTTAACAGTTACAGCAGACAAATGTAAAGCGTTATAATGGCAACATTACAAATAATTTATTACACTAATAAAATATGATAAATCAATATAAAACAGAAAAACTAAAAAGTGAATTTTACATGCAATCCGAACTAATGAATTCGTCCAAATCTTTTTTACTGAAACCCACACATTCCCCGGTGTACCACAAGGCACACTTTTTGCACAGCTGCGTACTTTCAACTCTTTCGCTTTTGCAGGCTGGACAATAACATTTTTTCTGGCATTCTGTATCTTTTTTTGTTATTTTCACTTGTATCGAATCACTAGTTTGATGGTAAACAATACAGAACTATATTTTGCTTTTCTGCAGCATCGACAATTTCGGCGTCTAAATGGGAAAACGCGCCATCAAAAATTAATAGGGATTTGCCTGGTGATTTGTATTTGGCTAAATGGCTAATGAACTCTACAAAGAGCTCTGTGGTCATAGACCCTTTCGGTACGATTTTCACTAAAGTTCCAGTTGGTAAATTATCCTTTAATTCATCGCGCAATCTTATGCTTTTAAAGATAAACATTGGTGGTATGGCGTTTCCAGTAACGTTAAAGCAAGCAGCAATAGCCAGGTTTTCGGCGTGCTCTTGTGCTATAATATTGTTACGAGCTGGGGTTCGGGATAAATTAATTTTATACCAATTCGCACCAAAAACTACTGTCTTTATTTGAAATCACACACACTATTAAAACACAACTGAAACTAAATAACAACTGGAATTACTAACTGGACTCAATGGACTCACCGGACTGACTAATTTGACCGCACTATAATTTTAAAAATGTTTCACCACTACTAACTGGAATTGTTTTAACGCATTTTCAAGGCCATCTCCGCGGGCTATGCTTGCCTTTATTAATGTGTCAATGCCTCTGTTCACTGTTACTACCTTGCCAGTTTCAAGCGAAAGATTACACAATAAACACTCACTCATTGTTCTTTACTACTTCAAACCAGCTATAGAAACGAAAAATATCACGCCATGTAAAGGCGGAAATACTAATTGCGGGCCGCGCGATCGCTCGAAGCCTTGAAAAAAGTGACGCGTATCAACTAAAACAAAGCCGACGGCTGACTGCGTGCGCGGCGGGCGTTGTTTACTTGATTCCCGAAGCGCGCGGGTGGGACGGGGGGGGGGGAGGAGGGTGTATTTAGGAACGCAAGCGGCGGAGGAGTAGGGAGTTGTAGGACATTAATTTTCTAAGTATTATGAGTACGTATGCAAATTTTTAGCTAGTTATAAAGGATTTTATGTTTAAAACCTAATAGTCCTGAGCTATTAGGTATCTCGGTCACATCATTACCGATACCCTCAAGGATGGAGACGACCTCGAACGACAGCGACGAGCCCTTGCCATGAAGAGCAACATGTTAGCGAGACGGTTTGCGAGCACCTCGAAACAAGTAAAGGTGACACTATTCAGAGCATACTGCCAGACGTTCTACACCAGCCCGCTGTGGTATGATTACACACAGAGCGCATTTAACACCCTCCGAGTGCAGTATAATAATGCATTTCGTTGCATTATGGGTCTGCCGTGGCGGTGCAGTGCGTCTGGCATGTTTGCTGAGAATAGTGTCGATGATTTTTATACAGTTTTAAAAAGAGACCACACTGAGAAAAAAGTCCTTCCAAAAATGGAAGATATTACCTGCCTTTTTGACTCAGCAGGAAATTTACCTTCCCTGTTGTACGGAAAATTTACAAAAAAAAAACCTTCCATTATATCCTTCCAGATCATTACCACTATTATTTATCCAGATATTTACCCACTGTCTTGGTAGAAATATGTACCTTCCGAACTATAGCTAGAATAATAAAATCCTTCTAATCAATGACCTTCTATTTTTACCTGCTGAGTCTAATTAGAAGGTATTCTTTGGAGGGTTATATTTAGAGACGGTATATTATGGTGGGATATTTTCCGTCCAATTGATTCCCTTTAACTTTTACCTGCTGAGTCTAATTGGAAGGTAAATGGAGAAGTATTTTCCTTGCGATATAATCCGACCAAATCGGATGGTTTTAATATTAGATATTCCTTTTATATTAGAAGACATATTTGGTAGGTAAGTTTCACACTTCCAACCCTAGCAGTGGGAAAGTTTTGAAGGTAAATGAGCTTTTACCTTCCTTATATGTAGAAAATTAGAAGAAATTCCTTTCAGATAGTCAATTTACCTAACAAAACAGCTGGTAAAGTTGGTGGGTATATTTAATATGTACCTTCCAGTTCAGTGGGTTTAACCTTCCAAGCCACAATAATCCACCTAATATAGATAGTAAATACTGAAGGTATTCAAATATTCGTCCTTCTTCTTAAGAAGGAAATTCAGAGATGTTCCCTCTAAATCGCCCTAATAGTTGTAGGAAATTCCTTCTGGATCTTGAAAATCTTACTAATATGGACGGTAAATATTGAAGGTAATTAAACATTTACCTTCCTTATATGAGGGTTATAAGAAGAAATTCCTTTCAGATGGTCAATTTACCTTACAAAATAGATGGTGAAGTTGCTGGGAATATTTAATGTACCTTTCACTTCAGGGGGTTTAACCTTCTAAGCTACAATAATCCACCTAATACTGACAGTAAATTGATAGGTGTTCCACCCAAATATCTCAAATTACCTACCTGTGACGAAGGTTAACTACGGTGGGAAAAAAATGACTAGGTTTTTTTTCTTCTGAATAATCTACCCAATGTAGGCGGTAAATATTTAGGCGAAGAGCTCTGTTACCTTCCTCGTATGAAGGTCATTAGAAAATTTTTCTTCTAGTTGTTCAAATTACCTAACGAAACAAAAGGTAAAGTCGGTAGGTACTTAACATTTGCCTTCTATTTCAAAAGGTTTAATCTTCTAGCTCAGCTTTAAAAGGCAATTTTTAAATATACCTACGGATTTCATCTTCTGTTTCGTTAGGTAAATTGAATATCTGGAAGGAGATTTTCTAATAAACCTTCATACCAGAAAGGAAAAACCGCCTTTCGTCTAAAAATTAAATACCTATTTTGGGTAGATTATTTAAGATTCAGAAGGAAAAGGACTGAATCATCTTTTTCCCACTGTATTTAACCTCCGCCTAGGTAGGTAATTTGAGATTATTAGGGGAATACCTCAGAAGTACCTTCCTATGTCAATATTAAATTACCATCGATATATACTGTCTATATTAAGAGGATCATTGTGAACGAGAAATCTAATCCACAATTATTTCCTCTAATATGGACAGTAAATCCCTAAAGTAATCGTTTGATTATTCGTACGCATAGGATGGCAGTTCTCGAGTTTTCCCTCCTAATCTCACAATAACCTACAACGGCGTAGGCTGAATACAGTGAGTTAATTATTATTTACCCGCTAAAAAGACTAACATCTATCCAACGCCAAACGTGCTTTTTTTTTTTTAATTCACTGTAATTTTTACTTTTATAAGATTTTTTTTTTAATAAAAACCAACTGAAATATTTAAATTATGTTCCTGTGTATAAAATTAAAAATAGGTCCTATTTTAATAAAAATATGTTGGTTAAAACTAAAGTAAAGACTAAGGAAAACAAAAAAGTTTATCAAATCAAAGATCAACTCGTCTATATTAGATCAAAAGCACATCACATTTAACAGTGGAGAACACTTGTTTGGTGGCGAGTAAACGCTAAATTAGCGGATATATAATAATTCGCTTACGGTATTTACCTGATGTCGTCGTAGGTTTGTTATTCAGATTTTCGGAGACAAATCCTTGAATAAGCTTCATATATGCAGAAAAACTAACAGTTTACTTCTTGATATTTGCTGTCCACTTTCTTCTCAATCCGAGATTTGCACTAATTTGAAATTAAACCTGACCTGAAGTGAAAAAAATAATTTAAACAAACATTAATAAAACCAAAAATTATATATTAAAATATTGTCTCATATATTTATCGTTCTTAGTACACAAGTGAGCACATTACACCTCCCTAATGATAAAATTCAATAAATTCACAATTCTTACGTATTGGTTGACAAAATTTCAAAGAGTCGCGGCACAAGTAATGCGTTCGGTATGATCTCTTGAACAGAAATATATAAGATGACCAGCGCATATGCTGTGGGGTAGAAATTGTGACGTCATTACAAATGTCACACTATAACATTTCCTCTATTAGGTCAAACAAATTGTTATAAAATGTCAAAAAAATGCTACAATTTAGAGTTGACTTTGAAATGCCGTAGATTGAAAACGACTGAATGGTATTTTGTTCAATATATTTCAAATGACATAGAATAATCTCTCTCCATATGGGATCGAAAAATTATTAAAAGCAAATTTAAAAAATAAAGAGGTGTACATTAATTATTGGTACAAATTAATGATTTGGCTCTGAAAATTGATTCAGCTATTTTTGAGATGATCTATATTTTTATATGTTATACACATATTCTTTGATTCTAATAGTTTAGGTCCAACAAACAAAGGTTGAGTTTTTTCATCCAGGCAAAGTTTAAACAATAATATAAAAAAATATTTTAAGGGGTACTCTTTAGCTTGAAAACTTAATTTGAATCATGATAATCGATTGAATAGGAATAAAATTAGATTAAATTTTTAACTCAACATCTCACATTATTGTATTCCGCTTATTTTTTACAATGCTTTTAAGATATCTTAATGATTTATTTTTACAAAAATCCATTAAGTCATTTTCAATCTAAAGCAATTCAAAGTCTACTCTGAATTGTGGCATTTCTGAACATTTTCTAATAAATTTGCTTTGTTAAGTAGTGTTTGTATTAGTGTGTTATTTATTTGTAATCTACTCGATAAGTCTTTTCATTTAATACTACACTATATTTTTTATGAAAAAATATAAGGTGACATTTATTTATACAGCCAAAGTCATACTGAAGACTCGCTAAGTGCTCAATAAGGTTAGGTGACAATTTTTATGAAATTCGCAAATTATTCTTTTCATATTCCCTAAAAACGCAAGCCCAGCCCCTCATCAGTTACTATGGGATGTCATTAATTTTGCGAAATTAGCAAAAAGTGTTATCGATCCTTGGTACTGATCACTTCCCAAGGTACCATTAAGAATTTGGCTGCATACATTTTTCACCTTATATTCAGAAAATCTTTATGACTTCACAGTTTCATCCGAAGTTATTTCAAATACCTTATTTTGCCAACCTCTTATGATTGTTAACAATTAAACGGTTACATGTTATACACGTCAAACACACTACACTGTATACAGTTATCCGAAATGACTTAAACGGAAATTTCAAATACCTCATTTTGCCAACCCTACTATTTATTGTTTACAATTAAACTACATGAAACGTCAATTATACTTCACACTGTATACAGAGTACAAAGGAAAAAGTATATAACAATCCGAAAGAGGAGTGTTTTGTGTCAATAACTGAACAACTTTTGTTCTAAGACTTTTTCAAATCCGCGAAAAAAGTCACCTCACAAAAGGTTGATGCTTCAAAAATATTTTGTATGAAAGATGTTATCATAATTTTTTTTTTCAGATATCGAAACTAAGCACTTTTATTTTGGATTGTTATATTATAAGTTATAACTTTCAGTTAACAGGCTGTTGCAAATACAAATATACAAAGCTGAAAGGGTGTTTTACCACCTATGAATCGCAACAGCGTTTAAAAAGAAATATACATAAAATCGTATGCGTATTAAAGAAGAATAATCATAAGCCCAGGTCAAATATATAGTAACATGACACAGGGCAAAATTATTAAAATCAAACAAACTGCTTCCGCTTGATATATGATTTTCCCTACAGTAGTACAATAACAAAAGGGATCGTTTCACAAAAAAAAACTTGAACTTTATCAAAATTAAAAACATTTTTCTTATAGATATGATAAATGGTACAATATTAATTAACTGAAAAGCTTAAAATTAATGAGGAATAAAATAAGTTGCACTAGCAACACATTATTTTATTCTTTTACACGCGTAATTTTTTTGCACATTTAACTTATCTATTTTATTATAAATATTATAATTGAACATACTTATGTTAACCATAAAATAATTAAGCGAGTAATAGGTATGTAATATTCCTGAATAAGAGCATCTATGTACGACTCTTACAAATAATTCCCAAAAAAAACACATACATATTAACCCATCAACATCAACTTGCATGCATAATTGTAAAAGGAAAATTACAATAAAATGTTTTGATAGTTGCTGGGGCACACGACAAGAAAATGCCTTTAACGGCTACGCGTGAACAGAAGGTTACCTTTGGCTTGATTCAAGTTTCGGACCCTTAGATCGTTTTAAGAATGAGACCCACCTGAATTTTCTCGTGACGCTTTAATTTTGCAAGACTCTGACGAAGACGATGATCTGAACGAGACACAGGAAGAGTTATAAATTCAGGGATAGGATAATCGGATCGGTATATACCTAAAGTTGGAAAAATCCTTGAAAAAGTTTGTTAGGTGTGAAGTCGGCTTCTTAAAATATAATTTATTGCGGTATCAGAAATTATGAAATTGCTTTAAACGTTATGATGATGTACCCAATACTTAACGGATGTTACCGTTAATTAATATTATTTAGGAATTGTATACCAGTCCTAGGAAATTTATAAATTGCCAAGCTGATTTAGGCAGAGATAATTAGTTTTCGGTTTTCTGTTTTGACTTTTGCTCTATTCGGCCTAAATCAGCTTGGCATTTTAGAAATTTCCTAGTAATTGTATTCAATTCCTGAATGTATTTATTTATTATTTACATTTCCGTTAACATACCTATGATTAAACATATTAAATTATCGTAACGTTTCAACCAACTCCATAATTCCGGAAATTTAACTATCAAATTAATATTATAAGAAGCCGACTCCACACCAACGAACTTTCTCAGTTTTTCCAACTTTAGGTATATATCGATCCGAATATCCTATCCCTATTATAATATAACAGTTTGATATAATAAATACGCGTTTAAAAATGGATGTGTTTAAAATAACACTTTCAAGGGAATCAAAATTTATAGGGTATTTCCCGTTGACCTAGAACTATGAAAATTGGCAAGTAATACTGTCTTAAAACTATAAATTTTTAATTGAATCATTAAAAAATCATCGAGGTTAAGCAAATTGTACGGGTGACCAATATTTTTGTAGATTTGTTTAAACTTTTACTAATTTGTACGGAACCCTCGGTGGGCGAGTCCGACTCGCACTTGTCCGGTTTTCTATTCTGACAAAATGAATTTTCAGCCCTGATTTCATAAGAAAATTATACCAAACTTGACCTAGTAACAAAATAGATACATTAACCGAGCTAAACTCGCAACTAATATGACCAATTGCAGTAGGTCCCCTCCCTAAATTAATCTTTGGGCTCTAATGACCAACGGTACCAAAGAAATTTTTTTGTTCGTTGGAAGCCGCTAAGTTATGCTACGACATTATTGTCCCCCAGCAACATAGTATGTAAGACATATATGTACCTAAGTAAAAAGAAATAATTTGTATAAAGAAACTTTACTTTCAAATCTGTATACCTTTTATTACAGGCAACACAGTTAGTACAGCAATCATGAATTTCGCATTGGAATAATTATATCAACGAGATACTTACTCGTATAAGTAAGTATTTAGGGATTTCAGAGTTGGCGCTTCCTAGTACATCAACCGATATATTTAACACGATTGGAGCTACAGAAAAAATATAGTAAAAATTAATCTAATAAAATGAATTTCTCACAACGACGTACCACCAGCTATGAGGAGGCAATTTTGTCATATTATTTGGTTTAACAAAACCTAAGCTGTCGTATGAAATGTACTTAACATCCTTAGTTTTTTTTACACAATATGCAAATACGTGGGGATCAAAGAAAATTGTTTCTAAAGAAAAACCCTTGAAAAATATTTCCTTCGTATTATTGGTATAATATATGTCGGAAATTTCTATGAAGTTTGGTTCGCCACTGTTCTCATCAATATCCAATGCTAAGATTTGCTTAGGTTCGTATCTTATACCGTTTAAAGTAATAAAACCAATGGAAAACAACTGTGAGTCGTGCGGTAGGTTGAACTGGCTTGATAAAATATCGAATATCACATCATTATTAAGATCTTTACAGCAAGTGGAAGGTTGTACATCGGAGTCAATTTTGTTTTTGAGAAATATGTGATTCAATTGTAACTGATGTTTGATAGCTAATGTTTTAGGCAAATTTATTCTATTAGATGAAACTCTTGCGCAAATTTTTGAAATTCTATGCTTTGCCTCATACCTCATTGACCACAAGTTATGAAGAGGACCTAATTTTTCCATAATTCCTGGGTAGTGTATTAAATGATGAAATTTAGGTTTTAAATGTGAGTTACTGAGTAAAATATAAAGGTTGTTAAATTCAGTTACTGTGTCTCTAATTTCATCGCAAATTTCAGGATAAACAGCTTCAGTCATAGTCATGTCTAATACATAGGTAACACTAAAAGTTTCCGGAACTGGCCACTTACATAAACAATATTTAAAAATTTATTGCAACATTTGAAAATAGAACTCTTTGGCTGTAGAATGCAGTTTGTTTCATCTGACTGTCTTTTGTTTTTACCTTGTGGCGCCATTTAAAAAATTGTGTGTCTGCATCAACATGGATTTAACTCGGGAAAATTTTCGTAGTATGATTTTCTACGATTTTAAGTGTAATTTGACAGCTCAACAGAGCATCGCTCGGCTTGAAACAGCTTTTGGCAATGAAGCACCATGCAAGACGACTGTTTATACCTGGTTTGCAGAATTCAAGCGTGGTCGTATCAATCTCAGTGACGAATCTCGCGATGGTCGGCCGTCCACCGCTGTGACCAACAAAAACATCGATGCTGTGCGCCGTATGATTGAAACAGACAGGCATGTGACCTACCATGAAATTCGCGCATCCTTAGAAATAGGCATGAGTCAAATACAATCAATCCTACACAAACATTTGGGTGTGAGAAAGCTGTGCTCGCGGTGGATCCCACACAACTTGACCGAGGCTCAAAAAACGGACCGCGTCACTTGGTGCAGTGCCATGCTTACCAGATTCAACGAAGGTGCGTCAAATTTGGTGTGGGACATAGTAACAGGTGACGAAACATGGATTTATTGCTACGATCCCAAAACAAAGCAGCAATCGAGCGTATGGGTCTTTCAAGATGAGCCGAAACCAACCAAAGTGGCGCGCGTGAAAAGTGCATCTAAGCGGATGATTGCTTCTTTTTTTAATAAAACTGGACACGTGGCTACTGTTGCTTTAGAGAATCGTCGTACCGTGAATAGTGACTGGTACACGACCATTTGTTTGCCGGAAGTTATTGACGAACTCCGTAAAAATAACCGTAAACGCCGTATCATCCTGCACCACGACAATGCTAGTTCTCACACGGCCAGACAGACAAACGACTTTTTGAAGACGAAAAATGTAGAACTCATGAGTCATCCTGCATACAGTCCCGACCTGGCACCTTGTGACTTTTTTCTGTTCCCAAAAATTAAGAACCAATTACGCGGTCAACGATTTTCATCACCAGAAGAGGCTGTCGAGGAGTATGAAAAACACGTTTCAGAGGTCACCACAGGGGAGTGGCACAATAGTTTTCAAAACTGGTTTGATCGAATGAAAAAGTGCATAGACGCCAAGGGAGATTATTTTGAAAAACAATAAATTAATTTTGTACCTTTAATAGTATTTTTTCATATTCATTCCGGAAACTTATAGTGCGTCCCACGTAGTTTTCGAAGAAGCAAATAAAGCTCCCAATGTTGATCTTCATATGGAACTTTATGGGAAACAAAACAAGGAAAATATCTGACAAAATTGTAATTTTCCATAGCTGACATTTTCCACTTAACAATGCCTTTAGTTTCTAAAAACAATTGTGGTGGTTTGCAATTCGAGTCTGGACCATAATTATGAAAAGCTATTCGGTTGTTTAATTCTTCTAAACTGAAGTATTTTTTAGAAAGTAATCCCTTAAGAACTTCTTTCATGGCATAACGTGCTACACCTTCCAATATATCATGCATAATGTCCACAGATGCTTGTTTAAACATGTCAAAACTTTTTACTTGTCTCCAAAGTGATGCTTCTTTTATACCAGTTTCACTTGGATTTTTTAGATTCAAATCTGACAAGTAGTTATTTTCATCTCTTAGTAAGGATAAATCTTCAGTGCACATTGTCTTTATTTCTGTTTTATAAGATCGACAAAAGCGGCAAGGATAATTAGCTGTGAAATTTTCGACAAATCCTAAAATTGAATGCAGGCCAAGATTGTCTCCAATCAAAGATACTAGTTGAAATTTAATACGACCTTGAAAATATTCCGGTACATTTAACTCTATGCCAGTACTAGACAAGAAATTTAGCTCATCTATTACTTTATGAAAACAATTAAAATTGCCTTCATCCTGTGCACGATCTGATGAATGAAATAAAGCGAAAAGGAAAATATATTTTAATTGCGATGCTAGATTTGGGGGAAGGCACGCTAGTGATCCGTACACTGCACCCAATTTTTTTATACCTGCATGTGAGCCAAGAGGATTTCCGGTTTCATAATCGTCAAAATATACAAACAATGGAAATATTCTTACATTACTTTCGAGCGATTGAATTGTATTTAGCCAAATAGAGGTGCGTACCACATTTATAATAACTTTTAAACGCAAGCAGTATGCAATATATTCATCAATAGAATTTAAAACTCCTGGAATGCTCAAAAATTTATGCAGTACAAAACGTAACGGAATAAATTGACCAGTACCTAAACATCGATTCCTTTTTCCTCTAATAAATTGATCTATCGGTTCAGTAGTAGTGAGGTATTCCTGAGGCTCTAAGTATGTTCCTAAATCTTTAAAATATTTTTTCCATTTATATTCACTAGAAAAATCTTGGACATATTGTGTAATATCCAACTTGATTTCATCTATATTAGGTATACACCTTAAACATTCTTGGTCATGCCATGATTGTGAATACCAGTTTTGTAAGAGTAATGGCATTACATTAGCAACATAGGAGGTTATTGATTTAACAAACAATTTTACAGTTTTCCTAGGTACTAATGGGTCGGCGAGAAAAGAACTGATCATTAATGCAGTTTCCGATATCAAAATCTGTTTATTGCTGAAAGTGGCATTAGGGATTGTGACGTCATAGTCCATTTCACGACTCTCCTCATTTGATTTATTCGAACATGGTATTAGATTTTCACAAACATGACTACTACTAGTACCGGGTTGATTATTTGTACATACGTTATAGCTGCTTGCTGATGTATCATTGTTACCAGTTACTAGCAATGATTGTTCCGACAAAACGGCATCTGTATTTTGGGCGCATGTAATACTAGAAAAATGAACCCTTTTTAAATGCATTCTTAGTGTATTTAAAGAATCAAAATTTTCAAAACAATCCTGTCCACATTTGTAACCTGCTCCACTAGAAAATGTAGGTAGATTCAAACAACTTTTTTTCAAGTGAAGTATTAACGACTTAATATTGGAAAATTGAGTAGAACAGTGGCCACAATTTAACATATTGGTAACAAAAAACTAAAACCTACAGACTACACTGTTACTAAACCTTGAAAAATAGACATATTATTTCTTTGATCCATTTTTGGTTCCGGATTGATCTTGTCGCTTTAATGTAAGGCCTAACAGTTCAGCTAATTCAGATGTTTGCTGGTGGTTCCAGTCATAATGTGTATAAATATTGTAAGCTGCTTGTTGAATAAACTCCCACAAATTATGACATTCAAGTGGATATTCGGCATGAAATGAATGGAACAATTGAAAGCACACTTCTACAGCCTCCAATACCGTAGGAAAGGTATATATTATTTTATCTAGCACAATATGTGCTTGCTTAATTTCGGACCATGAAGTACCTACCGCAATGACAAAAGGCTGTAGATGTATTTTGTTATCCCATTTCAATTTTTTTTGTACCTCTTCAAGATGCTTACGACACTTATCGATTCCGTCTTGAACATCAGCTTCAGTGTCAACTTGAAAGATAAATGAGTCCAGTACGTTGCTTTTTGTTGGTTTCCAATTTCTATTTACTTGGTAGACTCCAGGAAATAAGAAAGGTAGCAACAGGAGCAATCCAGTAGATTGAATGTTTGTATCTGACTCTGAAATTTTATAATAATGTGTTAAAGTTATTGACAACCCAACAATTTGCACGAAGGTTTTACCCTTACCAAATAAAGCCAACAGCTAGGAGATTATTTATCATACACGAAATTTTCCACACAGTGCACAAATATGTAACAACTTGTATTAAAAGAACTTACTTTCAGTCAGTGACAGAAAAAGTGATACTTTTTCTTTTTGCACTTGTGCAGTTAATTTATATAGCAGTTGCTCAGCTGCCTGTATCATTTCATTTTTTTTTAAAAGAATAAAATCTTGCAGTTTGCTGGTTAAATCTGATTCTTTGAACAATAATTGGAAGTCCTTTTTGATCTAAAATAAAAAGATAAATTTGTTATAAACTTGAAAAATTCTCGGTCTCGATATTACTCATGTCTTGCACAATAGTTACTACTATTACTTACGAGAGACGGTCCGACACTTGGAACTGCGAGACCTTTGTATAATTTAAAATAATCCCACAGTGTTCCTTTCGTTTCCTTTAATTCTTTCATGCGATATTCATGGGTTCTTGTCCATTCTTCAACCAATTCAGCAGAGACGTGCGACGGTACATTACTTCGTAAATTATCTAATATACATTTTATTTCCTCATCATCAGGTTCTGAAATAAAAAAACACTATATTCTAAACTAAAATGGTATACCGTGATGTTGTGATATTGACTACACAGCATATCCGTAGTTCTGGGTATCCAGTAGAAGAGTTATTTTAAATATGAATTAATGCAATTTTACCTGGGGCGCAATATTCTGTTGTGTTCTCCGTAGTCAAAGATCGGTGGCAGGACGCTCTTTTTATTTTTTGTGGAGGTATTGTTGCTGGCGCTGGGGTACTGGTGGTACCGGCACGCAATTTAGCGGTTTCATCATTTTGCAATAATTTTTTTACTCAGATAATTTAAACTCAGATGGGTGTATAAAGCTCCGATTGGTCGTCCTTTATTCACTTGTTTTCCGGTTCTAGTGGTATATTTTTCATTTTTAATGAAATATAATCTTTGCCCACTTGTGCACGGAAACAAAGCTTCAAAATAATTTTTGGTCCAAAACATACAAGTACTGGGTTTTACCTGACGTTTAGGCGGTTCTGCTTCCGAAAATAAGAATTGTGCCACAATTTGTGCTACTACTTTTATTTCAGACGCTTTAAGTATAGTATCCTCAGATAAGTTAGCTATCCTTTTCCCTTCAAGTGAATCTTTATTGAGGAGCACCCAAATCGGGTTTTTTTGACGCGTTAGGGTACATTCAAAGGGTTTTTCTGCTACTTTATCGCTTAGTTCTTTATTCGGATCAAAATTTTCTGCATTAGCTATATCTTCTGCTGCACGTACATGTACATTTAGATCTTCTATTTCGCGGTCGAATAAAGATAGATCTATATCATTGATTGTTGTATCTATACTGTCAGTATTTTTTGCAGTACTCCTTGTAGAATTACTATGATGTCCACTTTTTATAGAATAGCCGGAATCAGTATTTGTTGAACCACTGCAGCTTTTTGATGAACTACCACAATCAGTCTCTTTTCCGGGTAGAGATTTAATCTGGCTAGGATGAATACCAGCCGTCTGTAAAAATATAAGCAGATTTAATTTACTGTGTTTGTGTGTGTTTCTAGCATTGTGTCCAAACGGCACACTAGCGCTAATCTTCACAGAAAAAAATAATTTAAGGAGGTTCCGCCATAAGAAATTATTTCCTCTGTTCCAAGATTCAATGCCTCTTTTTGTATAATACGAATAAATATTTTTGTAATTCTTCGAATTTACTGTCAAATGGTGTTAAAGTGGCAACCATTTCCAGGAATTTACTGTCAAATCAGAAGTGAATGGAGAAGACTTCACCGACAAGAACACAGCTCTTAAGTAAAAACAAAACGATGTTTAAAATGGTGTTACAGTGGGAACCATGTTAGGCCTGCTGGTATGTGATGTCACATCACTAGAAAATTGCCATGTCAACCTATCGCCAACTAGGTAGTATGTATTAGTTTCACATGCAACATTTATAAATAAATTATATCGCCCTACAAGAAAATAAAAATTAATAAAATAATTATTAACCAAGAGAATATTTTCTTCAATTTCTTGTTCATTATCAAGAAGCCATGGAACAAGAGCACATGCAAATTTTTTTCGTATTAGTATTTTCGGTATCAAGCTCATCAATTCGTAGTTAGTTATACATTTCAGATCCTCTATGTTTGAATATCCATTCTCTGAAACGTAAATTAGAAAAAAAACATGCCTTAAAAAGGTTAAAGAAAAACTATGAAGTAGGTTGGTAAAATTTCATAAAGACGCTTCATACGATTTGAACAAGTCCAAGTACAAGTCCTCTCGGATGTGGGTGTATTGTTATGGAATCAATGCGTTAAGTATCTATCTTGAACGCACATATGAAATGACAAGCGCATATAATATAGTGGTAGAAAATCTGACGACATAAAGGTGGTAAAAAAATAATATGTTGAAACATATTATGTGAGGTATCAAATAAATGGACTTCATATTTCTATTAATTGGTCAAACAAATTATTAGAAAACTTCCAAAAACATTACAATTCAGAGTTGACCTTGAACTGCTTTTTTGAAAGTAAAAATACATATTGATTGCTTAGATATTTTTTTTCAGAATTTCTATCCACGCAATCTGTTATCTTGTCATTTTATATATTTGTGTTAAGGTAGTAATTAATACTTAATGCATTGAAACCAGATGACACCACACCCAAGATGACTTGAACCAAAAATATGTAATACCTCATTTGGCCAACCTACTTTAAAAAAAACACATGCTTACTGTTAGTAAAGGTTATTTATACAATCAATACACACATAGCTGACCAACCCCAAAAGAAAGCGGCGAGCTGTGCTCGGATTCAGCATTCTCACTCTAACAAAATAAAGCTTGTATGGTACAATTTACGAGGTGACGGGACCAAGCGTGAAAATATACCTATTTATTTATTTGTCATTCTAATTTATTGTTATTATAGATTTTTTTCCTTGTTCCTTTTTTCATATGGTGGTACGGAACCCCAAAAAAAAGCAAAAAGTGAATAAAATTTAAAATCTGGCAGGGCCAATCGAATGGGCTTTTTTTCCTGCAAACAGAGAATCACACACAAAACATCCCCACGTTAAATACGTATTCATACGTTTCATGGTCATGTGCACGGAACTTAGGTATTTTTTTTGTATATAGGACTAAATAAGCAGTACATGGCAGTACAAACAACACAAAACACATGATTCACACAACATACCACTGCAAAAAAATTACCCAACTATCCAAAAATTTTTCAATTATAAATAACTGAAGAACCAACAGAACTAACCTTTAAATCAAACCTTTTAAAAAATAAATAATATTGATACTGCTTACCAAGAAAAGATTCGATAGTGTTTATATCTGCCCCTAGTTTTTGAAGCACTGTTTTCAGTTCACTGGCCTGCTCCGATTGCATTGCCATTGCAATGTGGTTTCTGCAGCTGAAATTGAAATTGCCACTTATTAGTTGTTTTTGGGATAGTCTACACTCAGAAACAGCCCTGGCGCTCTTCTCAGGGACATATGTTCTGACAAAGTGTTATTTTTTATTTTTAGGGTTCTGTAACTTCTCATAGAAAAACTAAACCCGTATAGGATCACTTATTTGGCAGTCTGTCTCTCTAAAAACGTTTTTGTAGGTATACAGTCTAAGAATGGTTGTTAGCATGTTAATCATTAGCTGTTTGGTAGTTTATACTCTTAGTGCATTGTCATATATATATATTATATCTATTGTAATTTATTTTACAAAACAGGTAGGTACAAAAGCATAAACTGCAATCTACTATTGAAGAACCCTACAATATTTTGGTCATAGAGCATGTATAGACACATATAAAACTACTAAAGGAGAGACCTAGAGATAGATCGCTGCTGATCAGGCCCAACAGGCTTGATGATATACGAGTAACCACTAAAGGCATTACAAGGAACAATATAGGTTACAAGCTTATGATATGGCAGCATCAAAGGGGGTTATGAAGAGGAGGGGAGCCTTCGGTAACCAGCCTCATCGGCGACCAGCCTCAGGCTTCGACTTGCATGGGTGCCTGTTCTTTGTTACAGCGGGAGGGGGCTGCCTTTCCGGATTTTTATATACACTCTAGGGGTAGTAGCCACAAGACTGTCTAGAGTCAGGGTGCTCTGATTCGGTTTTAGAGCTACTAGTAACACCAGTACAGAGTCGCACTTTGTTAAACGCGACAAATGTAGTTTCATATTAGTACATATTCTGACAGAACATGATTAAATTTTCGGGGTGCTCTAGGATTGGGGCCCTAATGGACGGGTACCTCAAGGATCGGGTACTTCAAGGAATAACCCATTACTTAACCTAATCCAAACAAAATGTCGATATCATGTTTCATTTTATGTCATTAAATATTTTCAAAAATAAAAAATCTTCGCATTTCTTAGACAAAAAATGGCGTTCAATATTTACATTTTATGCAGTCATAGACTCATCACATCACCTGCAAATCCTGCCATTAGGTACAAAAAAGCACCTACTGTGAGATGAGACAGACGATGTTGTCATCATTCCTAGGGAAAAGATACTTCCTAGTTGTGGCGCAAAGATAAAGTTTGCCTTGAGGAATAAACCAAGCTGGGCCTGATTAAACAAGGACTACCTAGGTATCTATTTAATTTCTACAAAACAAAGAACAAAAAATCTTACCTCTGTTGTAGGTAGACAGCACAGACCGACCATAAAAATCTAAACGGTTGTTTTAGTCCAGAAGTCGAAGACGTCCCGCCCCGGCAACTTAAAAACCACTACTTGTGTAATCTAACTGTACACAATAATGTTGTTGAACACTTCACCGAGTAATAAATAAACAACGAACGAAATACGCGCAAACAGGACTCGAAAAGATAAATTCAGTTAGAAAGAAGCAAGCATGTAGCGAATCAAGCGGGGCGGCAGGGTTGCCAGATATCAGTTAACTCAATTCGCCAAATTGTGACTACCGAGTAGCCTATATTTTTGTATTTTTTTATTTTAGCCATGTAGCCTAATTTGCCTAACATTTTAAGCTAAGTAGCCTAAATTTAGCTCAAATAAAGAAAAAACGTAAAAAAAGAAAATAAAAAAGTATGAATATTATGTTCAAACTCATCATTCTTCTAATATGTGGTATTGATCAAAAGCGCGGGACCACGCTTTTATATTTAATGTATAAGTTTTTCCTTTTTACAAATCCATTGCATAAAAAAGAATAACTTCGTGAAGAAGTTCACCATTACCACCAGCGGGAGAATGGGCGTCGGAAGACGAAAGTTTAGGGTGGGGCTACCGCTTTCAAGGTATCATCGGGATTTATAGTTGAAAAATAAAAAAACGTATTTTTGTGCAAACAAAAACTGCTGATCGGTCTTGTCTCTCGTATGGGCACTATTTTTTACTGTCCCATTCCGTTTCCAGAGGGGGGGGGGCGCTGCCTCCCTGCTCCACCCTTCTGACGCCCATGCATCCAGCCGCATCAACCCGTCTTCTTTGGTACAAAGTTTTGGAGTTGTGCATTTTAATGTAGGTATTGCTTGCAGCATGTTCTTTTTGCATTAGTGTAACTCAATCTTACAAATAATGGACGCCTCAGATAAATCCGCAGTTCTTTCATGTTGCTAGTGTCCAGTTCATTGGACGCCAGCAACATGAAAGAACTGCGGATGTGCATATTACGTTTCGATACACGTATTTTACGGAATTGTCAAGGAACTATTTAATAAATTTATGGTAATCCTGAAATAGCCTAAATCGCCCGTTCTGTTTTTTCTAGGTAGCCTAAATGGCTACTGGTAGCCGATCGGATTTTTTGGTCGCCATTGGACCCCCTGATTTAGCCTAAATGGCGATAATTCGCCTAATCTGGCACCACTGCGGGGCGGCCGGCGCGGCGGAGCCCGGGAGTGGGTGGGTTGCGTCATGTTGCGGGCGGTGCGGCGGCGTTCGGCAGCGCAGTGTTGCCATTTTATAATTTTGAAAGATTCTAGCTGTTCGCCGGAAATGCTTATTATTTTTAATTAAATCCAAAATAAAAAGCCAATTCGACCGAAAACTTTTCTTTTTTACAATCACCATTATAAAAATAAAAGATTTTTTTTAAGTCTTTAAGTTTGAAGAATATCATTAATTTTATCGACTGTAATATTTCTGAGTAATTTCACATGAATTTAATTCCAACGCAAATATTTTTTTACTGTCCAGTTTCTTTATTTGAGAATTATTTTGGTTTCCCCAACAATTGCTGACATAAACTATGAAAATTTAAAAGTCATCTTCTAAGTATGTTTGAAGTTTGATAAGAAAACGTTAGCACAAAATATCTCAAAGTACACACCACAACAAATAATAAAATATATTATATATCATCATTATAAATATAACTTGATTGTTGGAAAAGGACAAGCAAAGAATAAACAGGTTGAAAATGAACTACCTAGCTTTATTTAAATCTATTAATCAAAATCACTAATAAAACACTTTTTTTTTGTTCCCGAATTTAGAATGAATGGCCAACCTACGCGACTTGACATGTGACTGACAATATAGCGTACCATAAGCCCGGCGGTAAATAATGCACATAGGCTATGTACACATAGGTTTTTTAGAGCGTCGTCTCTGTCACCGGATATTTGTACTTCTTTTGACCGTCATCGATATCAAGAGAAAAAAAAGGAGCCCTTTGTTGTCCGTCTGTCTGTCCATCTGTCCGTCCATCCGTCTGTAAGAATTTTTCATCTAAGTGAAGATAAGTTTTACTATATAGGTTGAATTTAATCAACCGACCAAATTCATAGTGGAGACGCGGTTAGTGATCAGGGGGTCTAGCATGGTGACACTTTAACACCATTTGACAGTAAATCCCATATATTGTCTGTCAAATGGTGTTTTAAAATGGTGTTAAAGTAGCAACCGTATTAGGCCTGCAGGAACTAGATTCAGTAATCCTTTTGGTCAAATTGGAAAAATATATTTTTTGCTCCCTTACTGGTTGGACTAGTTTAAGTACAATTCCTAGCCTAAAAAAATATATTTTTCGAATTTGGCTAAAAGGATTACTAAACCTTGTAATTTCACCAAAAGGGTAATTGAATCACTAACCGAGTCTCCAGTAAAAATTTGGTCGGTTGATTGAATTTCACCTAGTATATAAGGTGACTTTAATTTATACAGCCAAACTCATACTGGGGGCTTGATAAGTGATCAGTATCACGGATCGATGACACTTTTTAAAAATTTCGCAAAATGAAATGTTGACGTCCCATAGTAATTGGCTGGGCTGAGCTTGCGTTTATAATAAGGAACACGGAAAGAATAATTTACGAATTTCACAAAACGGGTCATCGAACATTGTTATTAAGCACTTACAGAGTTTTCAGTAAGAATTTGGCTGTATAAATTAAAGTCGCCTTATATACGTTTTATTACTTTTTTTTTTACTGAAGTTTTTTTTTAATGCATTTATTGATTAACAATATAATATAATTTAACAAATTTTAAACAGTGACATCTGACGGAAACGTTAAGTGGCTTATGTGTCACTGCAAGCGCTCACCAACTTAAGTATACTCATTTAATTAATCTACGTAATATTAAGATAATAATACTTTATGATAGATTTTATTTTGTGCGAATTAAGACTAAATTGACATAAATGATGTGGTAGTTTATTAAATATATTTGGGAGCATGTTCTCCCAGGTGCGAGTTCCATAGTTACCTATTGTTATATGGGGGTAATTTGTATGTCAGTAATTAGTACGCCAATTCACGATTTCGGGGGTGTTGGCAACACTGTACAGAATAATAAGCGATTTAGAAGGAAACGTTGGAAGGATTTTTGTTAATTTTCCCACTGAGTTTTCCCACCATGATATATAATATATTGATAACTAGCTTTTGCTTGTGACTTTGTCCGCGTGAATTAAATCTATAAAGATGTAAGTATCATAAATAACATAGCAATCTAGATAAAAAATGGGTTGGGTCTTACAGAGATTTGCAAGAGTTTAAAATGTTTGAGGTGCATTGGGGTGATTCCGATAGATTTTTTAATTAGATGGCTAGAGTTCTATGCTATATTTTTTATTCATTTACATCCGTTATTGTTTATTCACTATAACCACCATGACATGATTTATTTTGAATATTTATTCTTGTTTAAAAAATGTTGCTGGTCTCTTCAATTTAGACTTTGAAACATGGAGTCATATTTTTTTAGCGTTGGGGAAATTGCGATATATCTTGGGGTAGTTCCTAGTAAACTTTTCAAAAATTGTTATTTTGGATTTAGACCGAAGGTTTAAGTTTCTTTTTCGATCTTTATAATCCCTAACACAAAATATCATAATTTTTGTTGATGGTTTCAATAATATTATTTTTTACAACTTTTTATTTCGGAATTACCCCAAGAAAATACAGTGGTTCTAGACATTTTAGATTAGTATTTATATAAGAAAAGGAGAAAACAAGTGTGTTACGACAGCAGAGCAGAGAAGGATCACAAGGAGTAAAGCAGGGTGGAAGTGCGGATTCCTCTGACGTGTGTGAGATGAGAACATACAGGATTATTTTCGAACCCCTAGCCAAAAGTGATGAAAGTATGATTAACGGAAAAAAATAATTGGCAAAAATCTATTGGTTCCTTTTTTAAATCTGCATTTTACGACATTTTGTAAAATCAGAAAAATCTTGTGGATATTATGCTTTAATTATTTTTCTTAGGTAACTTTGGGGCATGATTGTTCTGAAAAAGAAATTACTTTTTGCTCTAATACAAGAAAATAAAATATTGAATTGGCTTAGGGACTTATAGGTTTATGGAGTCATCCTAAATGGGAGCTGTTGCTCGACCAGACTGCTAGTGTCAGGCTTGTTGTGTATTTTTCTACCCATGGTGAAGCCACACAATACACATACTATATCGATTACACTATATTAGTTCATGCACTACACCATCGTACCGTCATATCGTTTTATATATAAGGTGACTTTAATTTATGCAGCCAAACTCGTACTGAAGACTCTGTAAGTGCTGAGTAACAAGGTTCGATGACTCTTTTTGTGAAGTTCGTAAATTATTCTTTTCGTGTTCCTTACAAACGCAAGCCCAGCCCCGGGTCAATTACTATGGGACGTCAACATTTTATTTTGCGAAATTAGCAAAAATTGGTATCGATCCGTGCTCCTGGTCACTTACCAAGCCTCCAGTATAAGTTTGGCTGCATAAATTAAAGTCACCTTATATACTTTTTTTTTAATTCGAATATTCTATGTATGTAACATAACATAACACGTGTTTTTAGACACACTATTCTTTACCATACAAACACCTTACCATACACAACAATTTATCTAAGTAACTACAACACACCGTACACTACCTACTTATACTACCTACCTTATTACCATAAAATGCGGTAATATTTCGGCAACCGTATACAGCTTCTTTTATGACGACGCGTAATATACCTAGGTATTTACTTTATATTATTTAAATTAAGTTACTCTTTTGCGGGCTGTAAAAAAGAATACTGAGTCAAATTACTAAATTATATAAACATTTCAATAAGACATCACATTCTTTACAGATTGTGAATCAGTGTTTATCAGTATAAAAAATCTATTTGGGGTTATTGCAAAATTTTATACATCAGAATAACCCCTCGAGGGGTATTTCCGAAAAATAAATAAAGCTGCAGCTAGGGCGTTGTGTTCCTTTCACATAATCGTGAAAAACGATTATCTATTATAAAAACAAACACTTATTCAAATAACTCATAAATTTTTCCAGAAAAATGTGTTGGGGTTATTCCGAATAAACAAAAACCGCGTGAAAAACATATTCTCAGAAAACTTGACGCCACACACGTGTTTTCAAGACTAGCGACTCGTGATAACTACTGCGGCCAGCACAATTAAGATGGCGATTATGTCAAGTGATTCAGGTTATTAAATATCGCTTAGATTGGTAGATTTTTTAAGATTTCGGAATATACCCATTTTCGGAATTACCCTAATGCACAGTTGCTTCCGATAGATTTTTTAATTTGATGGCTAGAGTCTGCTATTTTTTTTTATTCATATTGTTTTTAATTTACATCCTTTATTGTTTATTCTATATAACCTCCATAAAATGATATATGTTGAGTATTTTTACTTATCTAAAACATGTTGCTGGTTTCTTCAATTTAGATTTTGAAACATGGAACCATGTTTTTTTTGGCGTAGGAGAAATTGCGGTATATCTTGGAGTGATTCCAAAACTTTTCAAAAATAGTTCTTTTTGCATTTGGACCAAAGGTTAAGTTTTTTTAGTCTCGTTAGTACCCCTAACACAAAATATCATGAATTTCGTTGATGGTTTCAATAATATTATTTTTATAAATGTTTTTATTTCGGAATCACCCCAGGAAAAGACTGTGGTTCTCAAAATTTTAGATTAGTAGAAAACAGTAGAAGGAGAAAACAAGTGTGTTACGACAGCAGAGAAGAGAAGGATCACAAGGAGTAAAGCAGGGTGGAAGTGAGATGAGAACATACAGAATTATTTTTGAACCCTTAGCCGAAAGTAAATATGATTAATGGAAAGAATGAAAAGAATATTTGGTAAATTCTTTTCCCTTTTTAAATCCGCATTTTACGCCATTTTGTAAAATCAGCAAAATCTTGTGGAGTAGGTATATGATTTAATTATTTCTCTTACGTAGCTTCGGGGCATGATGGTTCTGAAAAATAAATTACTTTTTGCTCTATTACAAGAAAATAAAACATTGAATCGGTTTAAGTACTTATAGGTTTATGGAGTCGGCCTAAATGGGAGCTGTTGCTCGACCAGACTGCTAGTGTCAGTCTTGTTGTGCATCTTTCCACACCATACACTATTGTTACCTTACTACCTACTTATACCTTATGACCATAAAATGTGGTAATATTTCGGCAACCGTATACAGCTTCTTTTTATGACGACGCTAATATACCTAGGTATTTACTTTATATTATTTAAATTAAGTTACCCTTATGCAGGCTGTAAAAAAGAACATTGAGTCAAATTACAAAATTATGTAAACATTTCAATAAAACGTCTAACACATTTTTTACAGATTGAGAATCAGTTTTTATTGCTATGAAAAATCCATTTGGGGTTATTGCGAAATTTTTATACATCGGAATAACCTCTCGAGGGGTATTTCCGAAAAATAATTAAAACTGCAGCTAGGGCGTGTGTTCCTTTCATACATTCGTAAAAAACGATAATCTATTATAAAAGCAAACACTTATAATATATATATATAATAATAATAATATATATACACCTATAACTCAACAAGTTTCCGAGAGAATCGTGTTGGGGTTATTCTGAATAAACAAAAACGGCGTGAAAAACACTATTCTCAGAAAACTTGACGCCACACAAGTGTTGTCAATACCAGCGACTCGTGACTACTGATGCGGCCAGCACAATTAAGATGGCGATTATGTCTAGTGATGCAAGTAATTAAATATCGCTTAGATTGGTAGATTTTTTAAGATTTCGGAATATACCCATTTTCAGAATTACCCCACTGCATTATGCACCTTGCATATAATAATGTTAAGGGCAGACTTGGACAGTTTGACTGTACGCATTTTAGTATTTAACTAGCTTTTGCCCGCGGCTCCACCCGCGTATAAGAGATTTCAGTGGAAATAAGGTAAACAAAGAAACAAGACTTTTCGAGTGATCATAATATTTATTTATTTATATTTATTTATTTATCTTTACTTACTAAACTTAATAGATTCAAGGAAGACAGTTTTAGTGATTATGTATTATTGGTTCAGCGCGTACCTACACGAAATTCTTTGTTTTTTTTTTGCAATATGGCAGTGTGGTCATTCATTGAGACTGGGAGGTGGACACGGGAAATCCTCAACGGGCGACAACATGGCATCTAAACGCACATACAAGATCTAACGCATTCTAACAGCATCTATAACGGATAGTACAGGAAATACAACAAACAATTTAATCAGCAAGACTAAGAATTTATTTAATAGCAGCGATGTACTTAGGTTTAAAATTCAAGTTTACTTAATTTGGCTAAGTGTTAGTCCGACTCGCGCACTAAGGGTTCCGTACAATCACACAATACTGGTACGGAATCCTTAAAAGCATAGGTACATAACAACAATATAGATGCTACAGCAACAAAAATAAGGCGCTAAAATAGTGGCGCCTCTCATACGATTCAGAACCCTCTGAGTACGGAACCCTAATTTTATTATTTTACTTTAGACTATAC
Organism: Ypsolopha scabrella; assembly: GCA_910592155.1. NCBI lineage: Eukaryota > Metazoa > Arthropoda > Insecta > Lepidoptera > Ypsolophidae > Ypsolopha > Ypsolopha scabrella. The sequence continues at coordinate 19,607,054 of OU342982.1, forward strand.
AACAATTGGCAGGTTATTTGAGATTTGGAAGGTATATAATAAAGTTTTACCCACCTTTATAGATTCCCACCAATTTTGGTGGTACAGTGGAGCTCACATCAAGCTATACGCATTGAGTATAAGCTGACCTCTCATTGAACGGGAAGCCTATACAATGAGAGGTCAGCTTATACTGAAAGTGTTTAGGTTGACTGTACATGATCTCCTGAACTGGTAGGTTGTCGAATGTAGCTTTCCTACTAAATATCTTACCTGTTAAACTGGATGATAAGGTATCTTCTGTATTGGCAGGCTATTTGAGATTTGGAAGGTAATTAATAAAGTTTTACCCACCTTTATAGATTCCCACCGATTTTGATGGTACTAAATCTACTGAATTGGTAGGTTGTAGAATGTAGCTTTCCTACTAAATATCTTACCTGCTAAACTGACTGATAAGGTATCTTCTGTATTGGCAGGTTATTTGAGATTTGGAAGGTAATGAAAAAAGTTTTACCCACCTTTATAGATTCCCACCGATTTTGGTGGTACATAATCTACTGGATTGGTAGGTTGTAGAATGTAGCTTTCCTACTAAATATCTTACCTGCTAAACTGGATGATAAGGTATCTTCTGTATTCGCAGGTTATTTGAGATTTGGAAAGTAATTAATAAAGTTTGACCCACCTTTATAGATTCCCACTGAATTTGGTGGTATATGATCTACTGAATTGGTAGGTTGTAGAATGTAGCTTTCCTACTAAATATCTTACCCGTTAAACTGGATGATAAGGTATCTTCTATATTGGCAGGTTATTTCAGGTTTGGAAGGTAATTAATAAAGTTTTATCCACCTTTACAGATTCCCACCGATTTTGGTGGTACATAATCTACTGAATTGGTAGGTTGTAGAATGTAGCTTTCCTACTAACTATCTTACCTGCTAAACTGGGTGATAAGGTATCTTCTGTATTGGCAGGTTATTTGAGATTTGGATGGTAATTAATAAAGTTTTACCCACCTTTATAGATTCCCACCGATTTTGGTCGTACAATATCTACTGAATTGGTAGGTTGTAAAATGTAGCTTTCCTGGTAAATATCTAACCTGCTAAACTGGATGATAAGGTATCTTCTGTATTGGCAGGTTATTTGAGATTTGGAAGGTAATTAATAAAGTTTTACCCACCTTTATAGATTCCCACCGATTATGGTGGTATATGATCTACTGAATTGGTAGGTTGTAAAATGTAGCTTTCCTACTAAATATCTTACTTGTTAAACTGGATGATAAGATATCTTCTGTATTGGCAGGTTATTTCAGATTTGGAAGGTAATTAATAAAAATTTACCCACCTTTATAGATTCCCACCGATTTTGATGGTACTAAATCTACTGAATTGGTAGGTTGTAGAATGTAGCTTTCCTACTAAATATCTTACCTGCTAAACTGGCTGATAAGGTATCTTCTGTATTGGCAGGTTATTTGAGATTTGGAAGGTAATGAAAAAAGTTTTACCCACCTTTATAGATTCCCACCGATTTTGGTGGTACATTATCTACTGGATTGGTAGGTTGTAGAATGTAGCTTTCCTACTAAATATCTTACCTGCTAAACTGGCTGATAAGGTATCTTCTGTATTGGCAGGTTATTTGAGATTTGGAAGGTAATGAAACCAGTTTTACCCACCTTTATAGATTCCCACCGATTTTGGTGGTACATAATCTACTGGATTGGTAGGTTGTAGAATGTAGCTTTCCTACTAAATATCTTACCTGCTAAACTGGATGATAAGGTATCTTCTGAATTGGCAGGTTATTTGAGATTTGGGAGGTAATGAAAAAAGTTTTACCCACCTCTATAGATTCCCACCGATTTTGGTGGTACATGATCTACTGGATTGGTAGGTTGTAGAATGTAGCTTTCCTACTAAATATCTTACCTGCTAAACTGGATGATAAGGTATCTTCTGTATTGGCAGGTTATTTGAGATTTGGGAGGTAATGAAAAAAGTTTTACCCACCTCTATAGATTCCCACCGATTTTGGTGGTACATGATCTACTGGATTGGTAGGTTTTAAAATGTAGCTTTCCTACTGAATACCTTACCTACTAAACTCGATGATAAAGTATCGTCTGTATTGGCAGGTTATTGAGATTTGGATGGTAATTATTGAAGTTTTACCCACCTTTACAGATTCTGGTGGTATATAATCAACTGAATTGGTAGGTTGTAAAATGTAGTTTTCCTACTACATAGCTTACCTGCTGATCTGGATAATTAGTGTCGACTGGCTTGGTAGATTATTTAAGATTTAGATAGTAAAATATAAAAATGACACTACGTTTTCAGTTCCCACCGTCTTGTGTGGTAAATACACCTTCTGTATTAGTAGGTTGCAATTGCAATTTTCCTATCGAATAAATTACCTATTCAATTAGAAGGATAGTATCGCCTAACTTGGTGGGTTAATTTATATTTAGAAGATAAAGTTTACCCACTGTGTCAGATTCCTGCTGATTAGAAAGGATATGGCTGGTAGGTTTTCCTAAATTCCTTCAAAACTTAATGTAAAGAAAAATTAAATGGAAATTCCTTCCTATAAGTTGGTGAGTTTTTCCTTCTGAAAATAATTCTTCTAAGTAATTCATCCATTTTTGTGGGAAAAATAACAATACCTTCTAAATTTTGGTTGGAAACGTGCAGCTATCTGATTTGGTTGGTAAATTTTAGAAGGAATGCCCCTATTCTTGAAAGGAAATCTGTTTAGAAGGTTAAAACTCAGAAGGTAATGGCATTTTTGGAAGAACTTTTTTCTCAGTGCAGTTGTCGTTTGTAAGTCGAGTGTGCAGTAGTGGGAACGACATTGTGAAAGCTATTCGCAGTGTCGTTTTCACTGTTGTACGCATAGTTAAGCCAATATGAAGATAATATGTGTTTAATTTTAATATTGTAATTTTAATTTTAATTCTTAATTTTGTAATTTAATATTTTATATTGTAATTCTATGGGTCCACAGTGCCTGAAAATAAACAACTATTATTATTATCATTCTCTCGTACAAATAGCCACGATCAGCTGACTGGTTCTCGATGAGTAGGTGAAAACAAATTCTGAGAGATTTGCATAATCCTCGTAGAAAAATGTGTACATACATATGGACTAGTAGATTACCTATGTTTTGAGTTTCACCAACTATTTTTCCTTTTATAAACGACAACCTACCTCTACTTTTAGAAGGCAGTTGTGTTTGTTCATATTGACAGTGTCATTCGTGAATACATATATTGAAAAATTACAAAATAATATCAACCTTTTTTATCATGTCATTCAGGCAAAAGGTTACTGCTTTTTATGAACTATATATTTTTATCTATAACCCATCTACTTACCTATAAATCAACATGAATATTTCGTGATTGTATCCAATTTTGAACAGTTCTACACCGCAGCCAATCAGATAGGCCAGGAGGAGACTGCACTGAATGCCAGTTTCACGCAGGTCTGATCTTCAGCTCGGGACTCCTCGGCCACCCTGCGTCGCACGTCCCAATGCCATTCGAGGCTCAACCCTACTGGCGTTGACCTCTACCAACTCTAAGTCTCTATTGGACAACGTATCTTAGGTTGATAGTAAGCCAGTGATTGATGACAGACTTTTAAAACTAAGGCTATGTGATAGTTATCAAATCTACACAGGAAAGTAGTTTAATTACGTATTATTAATCGTTTATTGTTGTTTTACAACGTATGTCTAGATGTAACATGTCATAGTTATATATTTGTGCCAAATATTAGATTTATGGTTGTTGTCAGCAGTCAGTCGGAAGATTCACTCTTAGACAAAGGATGAGGATGCGATTTCTCACCAAAATAATTAATTTTCGAGTACTCATGAGCAAACTGTATTCTTTGTGAAGGGAAGGTGCGGTTATGTGGAATCTCTTTATTGTATGTTACATAATGATCCAGTACCGGATGTTTCTAATTACCTTCAAATTGAGTATTTTGGTTTTAATCATACAAAAACGAAAAAAAAGTTTCTTTTATACTAATAATAAAGTAGTAAAAAAGTCGTAACTGCACATTGAATATTTTTACGAAATTTTAAATGAAATGGGTTATTAGTATTGTAGAACTGGGGAAAAAAAAATTTTTAGAACTTTCTCTTATATGCTCCGTTTTAACTTGAGAACCAATCAACGGATTTTGATTTCGTTTTCTTTATTATCATCGTAAAATGTTACCCAAGCCAAAAACGGGGCAGAGATTGAATAAACGCTGGCTAACCGCGCGGGCAAAAGTATAGAATACAGTTTGCTAACAAGTATTACATAAGGTGGCTTTAGTTTATAAAGCCAAATTCATACTGGAGACTCGGTACCTAATTGGTCGGTACCAAGGTTCAGTAAAATAATCTTTAGACTTCCTTCACTAATGAAGTCGAGGTTGTTCTTGAACAAGTATAGAGGCACTAAAAAGTATTCTTCGTATTTCGCAAACATAATCGTAGGACCTGACCGCTTACCGAACCGATTCTCCAGTATGAATTTGGCTATATAAACGAACGTCACCATATATTTGCATTTGACTCTCGGAACATTCCTGTAACGCACTAAGTGTTAAATATTACGTGTTATGTATCTTTCTAAAACACACAGCGTTGAGGTGAAGAAGCAGTTTGTGAACAGCCAAACAACATCAAAATAATTAAAAACATACCTGTAACTCTGTGAATTTACAGTCTCTAATCTGCACCAGCTAGCGCTTTCCACTCTATGAAGGCGCACTGACATCTGTCAGTCTTCATAGCGTTTGTGAATTTTGCCGCTAAAGGAGCAAAATTTTTTCCGTCGTGTTTTTTCGGGCATATTTCACATATTTTAAGTGTTTAAAACAGGTTTAAAAGTGAAAATATTAGTGCCAGTTCGTGTTGCACACGTGTTAATCAATGAGTGATAACGTGGGAGACCCAGATGGGGGTCGGTCGGGCAAGTCCCCTGCCGGCTCGAATACACAAGACGATGACTCCCAAAGACAGGGGAATTCTCCATCTTCCTCTTCATCGTCTTCCTCGGAGAGTGACTCTCCTGCAACTAGAAGGGCTAAGCGACGTAATGTAGACGCCGGACAGATCCAAGAGTGGATGCACTCATAACTCAAGTAAGTTGCATATCTAACTTCTTAGCGCAGCTCACAAATCAGCCAGGCTCATCAAACATGTCGCCTCAATTTTTTTTAACAAGGCCGCCCCTGAATGTAGATTTGGGGGAACTGCAGGGCGATTATGATGAGAAGAAGGTCCTTCCACAAGCAGATAAAGAGCGGCTTTTAGTGTTAAATAAATTGGCTTGTTTTAACTCTCCGGCATGGAAGACTGTTAGATATAAGAAGGCCTTACAAACTATATATATTTAGCATCTCCAGGCTTCGTGGAGCTAAAAGTAAACGATGAGCTTTGTCATCTAAACAGGGGCAAGGACTATCTTGCTTCAACAGAACAAGTTTTGGCTGGTCTAAGCAATGCAGTATTGGAGCAGGGAGACCTAGGACCTAGAGGCCAAACTTACAAAATTTGGTGGACTGGGCCTCAAACAATCAAAACCAGCTTAACGCTTACTCTTTGTTTGAGAAAATTTCTAACCTATTTGGCCCAGGATCTGCTATAAGCAAAAATTCAGAACAGACCATGCAGATCATATGTGGAAAGAGAGCAGAGTGTGTGGAGGTTCGTAGAGACCGACTGTTAGCTGATATAAATAATATAAATTTAAAGACAACTTTAAAAAATGTTCCACCAAGTGATGAATACCAATTATAAAAATAGAGCTGAGAAAAAGTCCAAGAACTTAAAGAAGAAACAACCCTTTCGAGGAGACAATACAAACCAGTCTAACCAGTCCAAATGAAAATTTTTGCGGGGGGCTGCTTGAGAAATTCTGTGGATCAATGGCAGAAATTACAGGCAAATTCTTACATACTAAAAATAATTTCGGATTATCATATCCCCTTCAAAAACAAACCACCACTCTGTTATCCTTCCAAGAGAATTCAGATAAAATTCAGAACAAAAACTTCCAAGTACATGACCCAGATGATCGAAGAATTAAAAGCTCAGAGGATACTAGAGAAACCAAAGAGCTTGGAACCAGGTTTTTTCTCAAAGATGTTTTTAATACAGAAGCCAGATGGAGGAGTAAGACCTATTTTCGATCTCCGTGGTCTGAACGCTCATGTAGCAACAAAGTTTTTCAGATTCATTTCACAGACTTCAGTTCCGGAATTTCTCCAGGACTTCGACTGGATGGTAAAAATAGATATGCACCAAGCGTACTTTCACCTTGCAATATCAGAGACACACAGACGTTATCTGAGAATAATATACAATCAGGAAGTACTACAACTAACTGCCCTTTCGGTCTTTGTTCTGCTCCCCATACTTTTGCCTCAGTAACGAATTGGATTGCGGAAATCCTTCGTTCTCGAGGCATCCGTTGCATGGTGTACCTGGATGATTTCATCCTGGCTCACCAGGTTTGTTCCAAGTTGAAAACACAGGTCGCGGAGACCATAAACATTTTAGAGACCTTGGGCTGGCATTTAAATTACACAAAGTCGATCCTGGGACCAACTCAGAGGCTAGAATATCTAGGCCTAGTTTGGGACACCAAGAAAAAACTAATTTCCCTGCCTCTCAAGAAGATTTTGAAAATCAAGAGCACTTTAGCAGGCCTCCGCCAGAAGGGCAGTTGCAAGTTGCGGGAAATTCAAAGTTTATTGGGTCTCTTAAATTTCGCCAATTTTGTTATCCCAAAGGGAAGTCTGCACTGCCGCAGACTACAACTCTTTCAGAGAAAGTTCAATCTGGAACGTCTAAGAGAAAGAAAACCAATCCCTCAAGTAGCAGAAGAAGAGATCGACTGGTGGCTAAAAGCTCTAAATCAGAATTCAGCACCTTTGCACAAGGGAAAAGTCACACACTTTCTGACAACAGACGCAGCGGATGCGGGCTGGGGGGCCCATATGAATGGGTCTCTCCTGTCAGGAACATGGACAAAGGAACAAAAGAAGTGGCACTCGAATCTCAAGGAGATGTTTGCCGTATATGCGGCTATAGAAAGCCAGAAGGAGCAACTAAAATATGCTCACATCCTTGTACAGACAGACAATCGAACTCTGGTGGCGTACATCAGAAACGAGGGAGGAACTCACTCCATGGCCCTGTTAAATCTGGCCACCAAGTTGCTGACCATGACCGAACAGCTGAGCGTATCTCTGTCGGCATGTTACCTCCCAGGGAGGTTCAACGGGCTAGCAGACCACCTGTCAAGAGGTCGGCCACTACCCGAATGGCACCTCTTGCCCACAGCAAGAGAGCAAATATTTCAAAGATGGGGTATCCCAGAGGTCGACCTATTCGCATCAGCAAGCACAGCAGTTGTGCCCAAGTATGCAACTCTAGAATCCAGAGATGGGTCTGCAATTTTTTGCGACGCTTTCAGTCAACACTGGGACTACCACCTAGGGTGGATATTTCCTCCTCCCAACCTCATCCCAAGAGTTCTAGCACACCTGAATGTGGCGAGGGGAACCTACATCCTGATATCTCCAGACTGGGGCCAATGCTTTTGGCTTCCAGACTTACAAGCGAGAGCTCTAGAACCACCCTGGCCGATAGAGAACCTGCGAAAGGTCCTCATCGATCAGACAACGGGCAAACCTCCCCCGCAAGTGGACGACTTGTCACTGTTGGCGTGGAGAATTGGGGGTGGTCAGATCAAATAGACCATTGGACTCCAGAGGAAAAAAGTCTGGTTCAGAAAAGTTGGAGACTATCAACTCTAACTACATATACCCCAGCTATAAAGAGGTGGCTGGCATGGTGTAACAAATATGGTGTTAACCACAAAACTCCCAGAGGAAATGCAGTGGCACAATTCCTTGCAAAGCTGTATTTAGAAGATAAGTTATCATATAATACTGTGCTCTTGCATCAATCTGCAGTAGCTACTTATTGTGCAAATTCAGATGAAAATATTTCTACCAACTTTCTGGTTCGACGGGTATTGAAAGCAATAGCCTTAGCCAAGCCACCACCTCAGAAACCACCTACACCTGAAACAGGCACTCTTTTTGACATATCCAGAAGAACAGCTGTTATCCTTTTGCTAGCTTCTGGTCGCAGAATACATGACTTGACACTACTACAAACTTCAGATGATAGCATTATACAAAAAGAAAATGATATTATATTATGGCCATTATTTGGCTCCAAGACTGATTCAGCAAAACATAAACAGAATGGTTGGCGCTTATCACAGCATCCTAATCAGTTACTTTGTCCAGTAAGACATGTTAGACTACTTATAAATTTAGCTGAGAGTAGAAGAGCTGAGAATTCCAATTTAACCAATTTATTTATTACTGTGACGGGAGCTGTAAAAGCAGCTACAAGAACAATTATTACTGGTTGGATTAAAAGTGCTTTTAAAGAAGCTGGGATAGAAGCATCTGCAGGAAGCATAAGATCAGCAGTAGCTTCAAAGGGATGGTCAGAAAATAGACCAGTTGAAGGTATTTTGTCCAGAGGAAATTGGAAGTGCTTTGAAACATTCAAAATTTTTTATTGCCGACCTATCTATAGATCAACAGAAACAGTGCAGAGTAGTACAGATCTACTTTCTTCAAATTTTTCTAATGCCTAAATTATTAGTGTGTTTCTAGAAAATGAGTAAAATTTTTATTTTCATTTCTTTATACTATTTAGAGCCAGAGAGGCTATTTTGTTTATATAATATTCTGATTATTGAAGAAAGGTGCTTTCTTGTAACAATGAAGCATTTATTTGGTACAAATTAAATTACATTACCTCAGTCATTAAATAATTTCTTTGGTTTACATTACATTTGTGTTTTTATAGATAATTCACATAGCGTTTGCATTGATCACCAGCAGATATCAAACACGTCTTCACCTCAACGCTGTGTGTTTTAGAAAGATACATAATATTAATGTTTTGCATTACAACAAAACATGTATTATGTTCTGAAGAAAACACACAGCGTTGCAACAAGGATCTTGCTGGTGAAGACACTATGAAGACTGACAGATGTCAGTGCGCCTTCACAGAGTGGAAAGCGCTAGCTGGTGCAGATTAGAGACTGTAAATTCACAGAGTTACAGGTATGTTTTTAATTATTTTGATGTTGTTTGGCTGTTCACAAACTGCTTCTTCACCTCAACGCTGTGTGTTTTCTTCAGAACATAATACATGTTTTGTTGTAATGCAAAACATTAATATTATGACGATATTAATTTCGGAATGTTTATGTTTTGCTATACAGCTTATTTTTATTTTTTGATAGTAAATTCCACTAGAAGTGTATGTATGTTGGAGAACAGCCATAGTTGTCGAGTGGGATCAACATTTTTAAGTAAATAAATAAATTCGAAAATCAAGCAGAACTTAGGGTTTAATTGAGTAAAATAAACAATAAACCAGGGTATATGAATAAATAGTTACTAATTTAAAATAAAATTGGTAAATTATTAGACGTGAAATATTTAAATTTTATTCAGTATGATTTCGCTTTTGTGATATAATTTGTGTAATATATTGTTTTGTATATTCGTATGTTAAGTTCATAGTTTGAACCGATTTAAATTATGTAATCTATAATCATAATATATCATTATACCTATTCTATTCATAATATCGAAGTGGTAAACAAGCATTATTTTAATGTTGTCAAACGTTGACTCTAAGTTACTTTGTCATATTAAAATTCAGCGGGTTTATCGTCAAGTACTTAATACGAAAATGCCTTGATCTGTGGGACTTCTTTCGTGGAGTTTGTCCCAGAAGTGACGTATATGTTCAGAACCGGGGGGCCTGCCTGGGGTGGGGGCTCTTCACAGATGCAAACATGGAAGTATCCATTTCAAAAGTACATACTTTATACTAAACTGATATATGTAAATTAGGAATGCCTGTCCCCTCCCCTATAAAATTGCAGCCAAATCCAAAAAGTGCCTAATATCTTAAATAATGCTGGATTGTGTAGTTTAACTGATCAAATGAATTCCTTACGAAACAGGTGAGTTTAAAATCTAATGAAAAAGTGTATATTGTCGACTTGTGCCACAAAACATTAGGGAGATAAATCGAGAAATACTATTGTTTGCAATCTTTTAAAACTAAATACCTTACTTAATACCTACTAATTTCTTTTAGATCTGATTGGCAAGAACCTCAGTGAAATAAAAGGACTGCAAGAGAAACCAAATGTAATTTTACAGAGAATAATCTTCATCCAATACACCAGCGACTTTTGATTTTCAATAAAGTTTTATCAAACTATTGCTTCTTTTGGTTAACATTAATTATCCATTTATTGGGTCATTTGGTGCTATTCTAACTCTGGGTCAGTTCTAAGTAATTACAATTAATTCTATTGTATTTATATAATGATAACATACAGATATTTTTTTTTATATCTAGTTACTATTGTATTAAAATTACAATGTAAGTTATTATTACCTGAGAGCTAGTAATAGCCCCGAATGACCTATTTCGTAAACAATATTTGAGGCATTGTGAGCAAGAAAGGCAAACATTTAAGTCAATTGTGTCTGGAAATGGTAAGCCTTTTTTGCTCTGATTGCCTCATCTAAACCCATTGTTGGGTAACTGTCAGTAATGTTGGAGACTATACAGTGTGTCCCCCGTAATAGTTAGGGAGCTAGCGAGCATTTCGCTATATGATTTCCACATATTTTACGTCGAGGTGGATTGCAGTATAAATCATTACGAATTGATTTGGTCCAATCAATTAAGGTCCTATGTCGCTGCATTTTCGCGTTACAGCAGATTGAAGTTGCTTAAAAAAATCGGGGTATTGAATCATTCGCGCATGTATGCTTCTGGAGTTCATGGTCACAACCATCTTGGAAACGAAGAAAATCGAAGAGGCAGACATTCAGGTCTCTGCATTATCATGGGATGGAGTTGTAAAAATGTTAAAAAAAATCTCTATTAAATTATTTACACGCGGTTTTTAGTGCGCCCATTCGATTCACTATGACTCCGTGGATTCGAAAAAAAATGTGGCAGACACTTTGCTCACTGATTTTTAGCTGTACATCATATTTTTTCTGAATGCCAATTTTTTTAAATTGCATGCTTGGATGTAATCTGAATAGGATTAGGATCAGGATAGGAACAGTCTTTAACTTTTTTTAATCACGTTTTATTTATGTAAAATACGTAGATTTTGAACCAAGACTTCATTTATTCATCGCTGGTATCAGAGGAACCTTGCCAATTTATCCATGTCGGCGCTCTCATCCATGTCTCCCTCCTAGTCTGAAAAATACACAACGTGTTCACATTTTAATAGCGCGAAATCTACATCATGTATTTGAACGAAAAAACCAGATTGATCTTCGGGTTCTTCTATGATGTCGCTATAGAACCGGGGCAGTTGTTCTCCTTTGAACCATCTGAAATTCAGGGTGTTATCGTTTTGTACCCAGCCACAATCATTCGGATCCAAATCACCAACAGGATCTTTTTTGTGGGCATTTTTCCAAATTTTTGTTATGTACAGCGTCCTGAGAAAGTGTTCCATCAGTTCACAGCGGCATGGGGGCAAATTCGAAGCGTCGAAATTGCGCAAAGAAAGCTTGAATGATGCATCAGCGTTTGAGACGTAGTACGTTTTCAAAAAAAAATCGTATCGTCCCTCGTTGACCTTTTTTGTTTTTTTAACATTGTACAAACGACACACGAATTTTTCCAATTCATTAAAAACGCTCTCAATGGCGTCAATATCAATATTCCCAATGGTGATGAGAGCTCTTTGCAATTCCTCGCACTGTAATAATTGTTCGAAAGGTCTTTTTTTACCCTTTCGAAAAAAAGCGGGATTGTAATCACAGCCGGTCATCGCGTGAAAACCAGGCAAGGAACTGCACACCAATGGTCCCATCTTTGAGTAAATTTTCGAAATATCAATATACCGACGTGCATTGCCAGTACCGAAATCCATCCAAATCTTGAGAGAGCTCTGCAGATATTCCATATTTCCGAGGGTGATTATTAAAACGTCAGTATCAGCGCAGCGTATAACAACATTCGCGCGTATTTGAATTTGGCAAACGTGATAGATTATTTTCGTGTCCGCATAGCACAAGATAAATTTTCATTTATCGTCCGAATCACATGGTCATTTTCAACACGGAATTCGTAGCATTCGTCATGGTTGATGTTGACTATTTTATTTCCAAAAAATGGAGCCATTTCCGGATTCGCCCAATGTCGAATGAAAAATTTCACCAAAGCCTCTTTGAAATTCATATTTTTCATTTCTTTTCCAAAATCGGCAGGTCGTACTTGCTGCGGTCCAGAAATTTTATAATCATGCTTCGTTCTTCCGCGAAGAATGCGTTCCGCATCTTTGATCGACGGTGTGAAATATCTATTGAAAATTACATCGATTCTTCCAGCATCTCTTTAGCATATGTAATGTAAAACTTTCCTTGATAAATCACCGAATGTCCGAGGAAGTTCTTTTAGTGAATTGATCAAAAAAAATCAATCGATAATTAGGATGTCAACCTTTTCTGGGTCTTGTGAAATTACTTTTGACTCTAGTATTTTGAGTAATTGTGACTTATCGGTCTTACAGATTGTCCCATCCATGTGAGAAAGCGATAGAGGCACAGGTGTTATCGGATAGCACAGCACCTTGTCAATGGCAATATTGTTTTTCATCGATAATGCCAGCAGACGTCCAAATAAGTCTCGTTGCAGACGTACTTCCTTCACTTTATCCGCAACGACGATTCGCTGTTTTTTTATGGCCTTGGCAAAAGTATGAACTTTATTTTTTTTAATAGCTAATTCATATCTTTTCGGATCTTTCCTACATTCGGATCTTTCCTACATTCGGAGAGGAAGGTTTCACGGGCAAAGTCTCCGTTTTTTTCAACATTTAAAAGAAAATCCTCAATTTCACGTGTGGTAACTTCTCCGTTTGTCATGTTGAATAATTTGTCCTTGTCCAATGTTGGATCAAAGGGATTCATATATTCGTCGACGAATGTCATAAAATTGGACAGACTCCTGATTTTTCATCATGACGCTTTTTTTCAATTCCGATACTACGTCATCGTTCTTTTGAAGTCCAGCTTCATTAAAAATGTGAGAAATAATAGTCGTTCGGAGCCCATGGCTTTTTGCCCATCTTATCGAGCAGAAATAGAGTTGGTCATTTCATTTTTTTTCATTTTTTAAAAACTTTATTCATCATAAGTAATTAGGCACAATAACAATATTCCGCCAAACTGTTAAAACAGTTTATCGGCAGACATAAACTCTCTCTTAATGCTAGCACTTATGATTATTAAATCCTAAATAAAAAAGATAAACCGCGTAGAGGGTAGTTTTAACATTTTGTATCATTCGCTCGAGTTGTTGTTGGGTAACAAAAGACGAGCGAATGCCGTGTGTGCGTTACCGCAGTATGACACGGTATAACAAATATTAAAGTAGGTACTTAAATGAAAACATTTACAAGACTAAAAATAAATAATTTTTATAAATTCGTACTACTAATATGTGGATTTAACAAAAAGAAATCTTTTAACCTCTTCTTAATTTGAGTTTTAGTACCTTTGTAGTCTTTTATGTCTTGTGGAATAGCATTGAATAATTTTGGAATAAGCCAATTTTTGCAACGTTTTCCATAAAAATTTGAAAATTTTGGAACTACTAATTTAACAGATATTTGTGACCTAGTTTGATGTCCATGTTTAATTTTTATTTTGTATTCGTTGTTCCAAAATTCTTCTATTGCTATCAAAAATAAACACTTTTTGTGTGCTGGAAGAATTTTGCATTTCTCATACAACAATTCATAATTTTCTTTATGTTCAGTTTTGGTTTTTTCGCCAACCATAAGCTTCAAAAATCTTGTTTGAATTTCTTTTATTCTTTGAACTTTACTTTTAAATGTAATGCCGTAGCATTCTATTCCATAAGACAGAACTGAATCAACCAAAGCGTGATACAGCATGTAAAGAATTGATCTGGGAGTACAGAAACTTAAACTTTTAAATTTGCTTAGCAATACTCTTAGTTTATCGCAAACATTATTTATCTGAAATTTCCAACAAAATCTGTTATCTACTGTTAAACCTAAATATTTGTATTTTATTACATTATCTATAAAAGGACATGAACAATTTATATGATTTGTATGTAGACAGTCGTATGTATGTCCCTTTAATTTTATATCGTTAATTACACATTTCCGATAACTGGAAGAGATATTCAGTAATTTTGTTTTTTTATTATTTAGTAAGATACCATTATCGTGAGCCCACTTTGTAATATTGTCCAGATCTTCTTGTAAGTTATTTTCTATAGTTAGTGGGTCTGTACCAGCATACATGAGGCATGTGTCATCAGCAAACATGTATTTAAGACATTTTTTTACTGTAGATACCATACTGTTCACGTGTAATATGTAACAAACTGGACCAGTAACAGAACCTTGCGCTACGCCATATTTTGCCACTTTTTTAGAACTAAACTCGTTTGCCACCTTCACCGTTAAAGTTCGATTTTTTAGATAGTTATCAAACCAGCCGAGTAATGAACCACGTATTCCACTTTCATCTAAAGCAGTTAAAAGAGTAGAATGATCAAGGGTGTCGAAAGCTTTTTTAAAGTCAATAAAAAGTACAGCCACTTGATTTTGTTTATTTAGAGCAGAATTTATTTCATTAGCAAATTTAGACAATAATTTTGTAGTATTTTTACCTTTTTGAAAACCGTATTGAGAATCAGTTATAATATAATTTTTTCTTAAATATGTAGAAACCTGGTTCACTATGACTTTTTCAACAATTTTATTTAAAGATGGTAAAACAGCTATTGGTCTATAATCTCCAGTATTCAAATGACTACCATTTTTAAACAAAGGTCTTACTATTGAGGTTTTAAGCTCATCAGGATATTTTTGACTTTTTATAGACAAATTAATAAAATGTGCTAAAACAGGACTTAACTCTTTTTTAAGTTGTTTTATATCGCTCATTCGTATATTATCTATTCCTGGAGATTTTTTTGCGTTTAAGGATTCAATGGTTTTAGCAACTATGTTTTTGGTGATTTTTTTATATCTCATAGATTTGTTTTGATATGTTGTGTAACTCTCTCTATTTAATAGTAATATATCACACTTATGCTTTATTTCTTCGATTTCATTACTAAACGTATTAGAAAAATTTTCACATATGCTTTTGGCATCATGAATTTTACCCATATGTTTCATTATTACTTCATCTACTGACTTCTTCTCTTTGCCTAGCCATTTATTGATATATTCCCAGATTTTCCTAATATTCGTGCCTGCTTCTATAATAAGTCTCTTTTTGTAGTTATTTTTAGCCAAATTAACTGCCTTATTAGTTTTATTTCTCCATCTATTGTATGCTAAACGGCAGGCTTTGTTACTAGGATTACTTTTCCATCTTCTAAATAAATCATCATTATGTATCATTAAGTTTTGAAGTTCTTGTGTTATCCAAGGACAAGCCCGTCGCTCAGAATATTCTTGAGGAGTAATTTCTTTACAATTTTTACTATAAATATTGTTAAAAGCATTTTTATCCTATTATATAATTGTAAAGGACATGTTTCATCCAAAAAGTGTTTCCATTTTATATTTTTTAGTTCCATCTGTATAATTTCATTTTTGTACAATTTTATGTTTTTAGTTTGAACTTGATTTTTATTTGTAAGTTTTGCAGCTACAGAAATAAAATAATGGTCAGCTATTTTTTTTTCTATTATGGCCGAAGTATTTTCAGTTGAAACCTTAACAAATATATGATCTAAACAAGATTGACATAGGTGTTCGAGCCTAAATTCTTCTCTCGTGATGCCTTGAATTTTTTTATCAAAACCATATTCGCTAAACGTACTTTCATATTTAATTACATTATTATTTTCTCTTTCCAATAAATCGATATTCATGTCTCCTAGTATAATTATAATAGTTGTTATACTCCTCGCTGCATCTGCGTTGATTGTTTGCTCGAGTGTCAAGTCAATTGGAATTCGGTTGAATGACTTGCTTGTTCTTCTCACACCTAAACAACCGTTCTGTAACTCCTCTTTTAATCCAGGATGCGTATTTTCCACATGCAATAGCTTCTCACGATAGAGCACCATTGCTCGAGAATAATTTGGCTGATTAGATATGAAAAATAAATTTGTCAATTTCGGTAGAATGTGCATAAACATTTCAAAATTATACGTACGAATGCTTCTTTCCAAAATCAAGTAGTAATCTATCAAATTTATATACATCATGAAAAACTGAGCTGTTTTACCATGGTCGCGTTGAAGGGTTTTTTCCCTGTAACTTTCGTAACTTTCTAATAACTGGCGCAGTTGCTCGTCTTCAACCTTTGGACTAGAGGATTTCGATTTTTTCAAGTTATCAATTGTTTCTTTGAGGTTTTCGTCAATCGTAATTTGTTTTGAGCTCAAAAATGCTTTGAAATGGATAATCTGCAAGCCTAATGATGCAATGGGATGTTGTCTCTTGCACCTGTTGAAATTAGTATCCGTTAGAAATCCATTTATTGAACCACTGGCAATCATTCCACTGTTTTCCATTACGTTTGTCAATCCGCTGTTCTCTATGAATTTACCGACGGCCTTGAAAAATGCCATCATCACATAAAACATTCCAAGATGTAAAAATATGCTGTCAAAGGTCGGTTTCTCGGTAGATTGAATTGCAAAAGCAACTTTATCTACTTGTAAATCGTAGGAGACCTGTATGTACTCTGCTCCACATTCTGCAGCGATCGTTTTACTCGCGCATAAGGTTTCTTTTACAACTGCAGTATCTGTAAGAGATATGTTGATAGGAGTTAAGTATGCTACTTTCTGCATTGGAGATTTATCTTCGAAAATAAGAGTATTGAACCCGACCCACATTGGCGTGGGGGTGACTCCAAAAGCATGTGATAACATCCACGCGTGGTTTAAAAACTTATACTCTTTAACATTCTCGGGTATGTTCAAACGTGTTTCTGCTACATGCGTTTGAAAAAGCTCGATAATTTTCGGCTTTTTACCATAAGGCACGATTTCAGGTAGTATTGCATCGAACGTTCTCCTTTTTCTTTTCTTCGAAGATTGACCAGAATCGGGATCGACACTGGTCGAATCGATGTTAGTGGGAGCATCTATTGGCGTTGGTGTTTCTTCCTCAGAGTCGTCGATGTTCTGATAGATAATACCTTCGGTGTCATGGAGGGTATCTTTTCCCGTGAGTGTTTCGACGAATCGGTCGTAGTTGTCGAAAGCAATTCCTGTACTGAGATTAGGTTTCTTCTTTATGTCCGCTGGACAAATTTCGTTTCGATTCGTTAAGGACAGTGTTGCCTCGGTTTCCAGTTCGAGGAATGCAGTGTAGCTTATGCAATGTCCGAATCGATTTAGCAAATCGACGATTTTTTTACTATTCGTCAGACTCTTTATTGCAATTCCCAAACACGTGTTTTGACGTCTTTATATTGCCATTCGTGGTCGCGTACACGATATCCTGTGCTATCGAAGAGATAAGATTTTTTTTCGAGTGTTGTCCTTTTCGAAGAGTGCTGTCGCCACAAATAATTGTCTTCAGCAAATCGTTAAGAGAATCCGGAAGAGCTTCGCATTCGCCTTCGATAAAATGTTGTGCAGATAATGTCTCCGGAAAATCTTTTTTCTTAATTTTCAAAATTGCAGATCGTACAGCATTTGCAGCTTTGTATACAATTTCTTTGCTTTCGATTTCATCTAAAATGTCGACATTCGGTGGAACACTACATTCAAACAGCGCTATAATCTTTTTATTTTTGACCGTCAAAAATCTAACTTTGCCGTTGAAAGTATTTAAAATTTTCTCTGGCAAATGCTGCGTTGAAAAGAAATTCGGACGGTCATCCGGTAAGCTCAAATATTTTTCATTGAGATATTCTATGTACAAGAAATTATATAAAAGGAATTCTTTTTTTTGAATAATGTGCAATGAAATGTAGCTGCACAACTGTTCGAACGCAGTGGAATGATAATCGCGTTTGTCATGCCAAGCTGTTGGCGGTTTTTGTTGATTTTTTTTCCGTCGGCATTTTGTGAAATAATCTTTTCTACAAAACTGGTGATAGCCCACAGCTTCAGACACAGCCGCTATTTTATCTAACATTAAGATATCATCGATTTCAGTCGCTTTATCTTTTACCGTTTCCAGCCAACGTTGTGCTTTCGATACTCTGGGCATTTTTATCCGCCCTCGCACCGTTTTCCTTCTTTTCTGACAAAAAAAACAAACTTCCTCTTCATTGCCAGCTTTATCTCGTTCTCCAGTTGTTTCTTCTTCGTGTGCAGGATCATCCTGTTCTTCAGTTGTTTATGCTTCGTGTGCAGGATCATCCTGTTCTTCATTTGTTTCTGAATTTATTAGGCTGAAAAAAAAGTTCGAAACATTTACGATTCATACGATACGTAACGTTTATTTTGTATAATGTTACAATATACGGAAAAAGCAGGAAGCCCCGGGGAAGAAAAATTGTCCTACAAAATAGATGGTTTGTTTGGGAGCGTCCTCCTTTCCGAAACATGTCGAACACTTTTTTTTATCAATAACAGCCTAGTTTTATTTTTTTCCTATCCCACTGGGCTACAAAAAGGTGGTATGTAATAAGGTGGTAATATATATATATATTATAATTATATATAAGTATTAAGTATATGTCAAGCACCCTGATAACAATGGACTATTTTCCAATATTGATTTCAAAAGTACGATCGTAGCAGGACGGATTAGAACTGGACTCCCACTCCGGAGATACCGCGTTCGATCCCTTGCATGAGCATTTTTTTTTAATACATTATTAATGTAATTAAGAAAAAATATATTCATTGCGAAAAAAAATTTATTCGCGTTAAATTAATGGACTTCGATGAAATTATAGTACAGTTTTTTCCTACCTCGCAGACTCGTCCTCCTGTGCACAATTTTCCATGGATGTTTCAGCAATCTCAACTGCTGCAGATGTTGAAGGCGCAGTTATTGTTGCAGAGGCCCATTTTTCTTTGTAAATGCTTTTCAGTGCGGTGAAATTGCTATAACACTGCCGGTGATATCCTGCCGTGTCACTGATCTCAGCTGGTAGCGCGATATCACAAAATTTTAACTCGAAATGTTTGCGAATTAATAACGACTGCGCACATTTTTCTAACGATTTATTTGTGAATAAAATTATGTTGCTCAAGTCTTGTGTTTGACAAAAAATGCAACGTTTTTCTGGCTCTTCCATTATGGCGTGGTAAGCCAGATGCAGACCGGGAACTCAACTGACCAAATTTTCACTGTACAGGAGCAGCTGCGATGGGATTCCCCACGTGCGATGGTAGAGGGGCTGCGTTTGTACGTTATTTCAAATCTCGATTTAGGCAGAGTACACAACATAGGGCACTTCAAATCGCACATTTTGCTAAAACGCGCTCCGATTTTTTCGAATATTATGTGTATAAGCGCTTAGACACTAAAATTATTCGAAAAACTTCGGAGACTCAAATTATTCCAAATACTCCAGAACTGTTGATGAGCGTTTTGGAAAACCCGCTTTGAATCGTCTGCTGTGTATGGAGCCTTACGCTTTCGAGACATCCGTGTGAAGGTGCCTGAGAGCGAGAGAGAGAGAGAGAGAGAGAAAAAGCGTGCAAAATAAAAGGGGAGGCTGTATATAGATATACGCTCTATACATTTAGTTTCACAATACGGA
Organism: Ypsolopha scabrella; assembly: GCA_910592155.1. NCBI lineage: Eukaryota > Metazoa > Arthropoda > Insecta > Lepidoptera > Ypsolophidae > Ypsolopha > Ypsolopha scabrella. Next base: position 19,626,889 of record OU342982.1, read on the forward strand.
AAAGGTCGGAACCGAATTATACCGTTCTCACTCATATTCCCAAATAAAAGAGAGACACCACGAAAGGAACTATGGGGATATTTCTATACCTGCTTGGTTTGGTCGTGCAACGCGAGCGTCGAGTTGAAAAAAAATATCAAATAGTCTGCCTTTGGAATATCTGAGGCTTGAGAGTCTGCCTCATCGATTTTCTTGGTGTTCATAAGGAATTCAAACATCAGTCGAACAAGCAGACGTGTCCGCATAATATAGCACACTTTTTTTTTAACATATTTGAGACACTGTCAAAAGACAACACAGAGGTAACATGTAGGCAGACTATTTTTCCGTGGTTCTTCTCATTGTTATTGATCGAACAGTCCAAATCTGCCAAGTGCGCACTTCATATACATTTTTTTAAATCAAACAAATAAATTAAAAAATTGATTACTACAAAAGTTGGATGATGTTGGATGGATGTCTGCTTTTTCAATTCTTTGTGTTTCCAAGGTTACTGTGATCTTCAGCCCCAGAGGCAGACCTGTGCGCATATTATAGCACACCTTTTTTTTAAAACATTTTTGAAACGCTGTAACTTTACAACGCATCGCCACCATGGTGACAGACAAGGTCCTTAATGTTTCTTAGGGCATAAATATCACTATTAATAACGCTTGCCTAGTGTGCTGATCATATTGAAATTTTGCTCGCCAGCTCCCTAACTATAAAAATGCAAACCCGAAAGGGGGTGAAACTAGACCCAATTTTATCGACAAAAAAATGGAAAAAATTAGTCTGGCATTTTTTGTTTTTTTTTACACTAATTTATTTTTTCGAAGTACTTGTGGTAGACCCTGTTTGAAAAAATAATCGTATCTTTTGAAATACCAAGTGTATCTTGCCGAAACAAAATTATGAATGATTAGGAATAATAGACACACAAGATCAAATAATTAAAAAAGCCATACATTTTAATTAAAAAACAGGTTTTTGTAAAAAAAACATCAAGATTCGAATTTTTCAGTTATTACTAAATTTCTCGAAAAAACTTCCCCTTTAAGCCAATTTATTATTGCTTATTTTGATTCTACATTTAATTACACGTAAAATAAAAAAAATAATGTACACTACTCGACTTTTTTCGTGTCTGATAGTTCATATTGCAAATGATGGGAGATAGTAACTGTTGCTGCGAGAACGTAGCGGGGATGCGAGGGAGACGCGGGGGACGGGGGGCCGTTCGTCGGCCATTCGAAATTTGACTAGCATCCTGTTTCTGCTAGCTATTTTGTTAAAAAATGAAAATCTGTTACTTGTAAACCTATACCTCATTAAAACTCAGTTATTTGATACTCTAATTTTATTTCTCAAACACGTCATAATTAACATGGTGACCACGACGTGATTGTCAGCGAGCCTCGTAAGATTGCAGCGCGTTCAGCGATACTACGTTGTACGACCAGCCGCCATTACACACCGCCCCACGCGCCAGCCAGCTACATCATTGCGACTCGTATCAAGGAATATCTCGCCCGAAAACTATGCGAGAAATTCTTCTGGAATTGTGTACCTGCCGTGAAATTGTGACTTGGTGAAGTACCTATCATTGAATATCAGTTGTGACACATGGAGGTTATTTTTTACATTTCAACTATTTATTGTGCAAGTGATACCTAAGTGATATTAAAGCCCGCCGGTACCTAACACCGCAGCTAAGGCTATATCTTCAGAAATTATATTGGAGTCAGATATATATATATATTTCAAATTCTTCATTATTATCATCAGATTGAAGCCCGCCGGTCAGCAATTCGCACCGCAGCATAGGCTTATCGTGCTTTATCATCGGAATTTTAATGTACCTAGTCAGAATATGAAAGCTTCAAGTCCGCCGGTCAATTAATAACCGCAGCTAAGGCTTAGCAGGCGACAGTATTTCAATATCACCATCATTCATCAGGTTCAAGCCGCTGTTGGTCAGCACATCGCGCCACAGCCTAGGCTTATCGTGTGAAAACTACTGGAGCACCTACCTAGCCAGCCAGAACGACAGTCCGGCGTCATCAGCATTACTACAGCAAAGCAGGAAAGTGCCCCAATTATTACCTAACCTATCTTTTCCTTTCTTGATAACGTGGGTTTGCCAACTTTTCGTAACTTTATTTTGTCTAGTTATAACTAAGATTACATTACGTACTAATTCTTGTATATTCCGCAAGGTTCAGATATACTCAGTTTTCAAACAGGTAGGTAATTACATAACTAGTTACCTACAAGTAAAACCCTAGCATAAATTGGCAAGTTTATCTATAAATCCACGATAGATAAGCTTACCTTACCTCATCATTAGTTTATATTTTAATCAGCTTTATTTTAGCAAAATACGTGATTTTAACTGAATAAGAGCTAAAATCTATCTACTTATTTCGTAATACTTATTACATTAATCAAGGTTTAAATAAATACCACAATATTAAATTCCAATACGTTTCTACCATTTCAGACTTTACAGAAATCAATATCATTCAATACTGTAAATTCATACTGTAAATGCTTAGATTGATACATAAAATAACTTGTTTACGTTTGTTTACATTCCAGTATGCGCTGCATAACTATCAGTTAGCAGTTCATCATTGCCAGATAGTGGGGACCATTAGCCATAATTTAAGTATTTCCTTTATTATCATTTGTTCCTTCGCCTCTTAGAAATTTATATACATATTTCATCAAACAGTTTTTTGCTTTGTATTCAATAGTTTTATAATTTAAAATGACGGCTTCTGAAGCTACAATTACTTCCAATGAATACAAGGATCTTAATACAAAAAGAAGCTCCATAAAAGGTCAAATCACTAAATTTAAAAACTATCTCATTCCATTATTGAATTTAGAATCAAATGTTCTCACTTCGGATCAAAGCAATGAATTGTCCTTAAAGTCTCAGAAATTTCGTGACTTATTTACGCGGTTTGATGATTTACAAAGCCAAATAGAAATTTTGAAACCTGAAACTCTAGATTCAGAACTTGAACTGAGGTTTGAAATTGAGCAGGATTTTTATACTTTGCTTGCAAAGTCTCAAACGTTGGAAAATAAAACGTCTAATAAATTCGATGAATCAATGGTGAGCGCAAGATCCCCAGACACTCGCGTTGAAACACAACATTCTCAATGTAATCATAGCAGCAGAGGTGCTAAGCTGCCACAAATAATTATTTGTGATTTTGATGGCTCTTTCCTAAAATGGTTAGAATTTCGAGACACATTTACTTCTCTCATACATAAAGATGATTCTATCAAACCTATTAATAAATTCCTTTATTTGAATTCATATCTAAAGGATGAAGCTGCTGAAGTAATCAGTAACATGGAGATCAGTGACAAAAACTACGCTGAAGCTTGGAGTATTTTGTGCGACAGGTTTAACGATAAATCACAATTAATTAAAAGTCATTTGAATGCATTATTTGACATCGCTCCAATAACTCGAGAATCAGCGCAATCCCTAAAACATTTGGTTGATTATGTAACAAAAAACTTACGTGCTCTAAAAACATTAGGACAACCTACTGATAAGTGGGACACAATTGTAATCCACATGGTTTCAGCAAAGTCGACGATACTACAATGATGCATTGGGAAGAGTATAAAGATAGACATGACATAGCAATTTTGCCTTCGCTCTCCGAGTTTTACAAGTTTTTAATGAGTCGTGCTAATATTCTCCAGTCAGCTCAACCAAATAAGCCAATTCAAAATAAGCCTGAGAGTAATTTAAATAAAAAACAATACATTCCCAACTCCCGCAATAGACATGGAAACTCAAATAATAATATGAATTTGTATGCATTTTCAGCGAATGAACACGTAAATCCACCTGGTGGTGCTTCTTCTGGTACATCTTCTTGGTCGTGCGTCGTCTGCAATGGCAGTCACCGGATATACCATTGTCCTTCTTTCCTGTCTAAGCCTATTGAAGAAAGAATTTCGGAAGCCGTAAGGTTGAATCTTTGTTTAAACTGTTTGCGTAGCGGCCATTCTGCTTATCGCTGTCAACTAAGCCCCTGCTCCAAGTGCAAAAGACGACATAATACGCTATTGCATAGGGAGACTCCTTCGGCTGTAAATACAACCACAAGCTTTTCCGCCGATGAGCCACAATCTGAAATTCAGCCTGTCTTCAGTATGACGTCAGCCAATACTTGCAGTCAAGTTATACTGTCTACGGCCTTAGTAGAGGTTTATAACCCAAATACTAATAGACACACCACTGTCCGCTGCTTATTAGATTGCGGAAGTCAAACTAGCCTAGTAACCCAGAGCCTAAAGGATAAACTACAGTTAAATTCACAACCTACCAATACAAACATAATCGGTGTAGGGAATGTCTCTTTAACCACTGCCCCGGAAAGATGCATTGTGCAACTGCAATCAAAGTGCAACAATGATTTTAATATGACTTTTTCATGCTTAGTATTGTCACAAATATCTGGAACGTTGCCTCATACTAGCATTGACATATCTCAACTTACTTTACCGCCTGGTATAAAATTAGCCGATCCTAAATTCAACCAACCTGCTCCCATTGATATGTTAATTGGCTGTGACGTTTTTTGGGATTTAATCGAAGGTGGACAATTCTCATTAGGTACTAACAAGCCTATAATGCGAAAATCCAAGTTGGGCTGGTTTCTTGCCGGACCTTTATTTAATAATACAAATAAATTTGCTTCAACTTTACAGTGTAATCACGTTTCCATTGAAAATACGATAGACAATAATTTAAACGAACAATTAACCAAATTTTGGGAGCTTGAACAGCTTCCCCCACTGGAAAAAAAACACACTGATATTGAGACACAATGCGAACAACATTTTTTGAAAAATATTTATCGTGACAATGAAGGTAGGTTTTGTGTGCGCTTGCCTTTAGTAACTGAGCCTGATTGCTTGGGTGACAGCTATAATTTAGCCAAAAGGCGTTTATTGAGTTTGGAAAGGCGCTTTCTTAAGGACCCCTATCTCAAAATCGAATACACTAAGTTTATGCGAGAATATTCTGGTTTAGGACATCTTTCTGAGTCTGACGTACAGATCCCAGATCCAAGCTTCTTTGTGCCACATCATCCAGTATCAACTAAAACTAGAATTGTATTCAATGGGAGTGCTCCTTCTACTTCAGGCTATTCTGTAAATGATCTGCAAATGATTGGGCCTACCATTCAAGATTCAATTTTTAATATTCTTCTAAGATTTCGTTCCTACACCTACGTTTTGTCAGGTGATGTAGAAAAAATGTATCGCCAGGTCCAAGATATTGATCGGAATTTGCTATTAATCCTCTGGAGAGAGAACTCAAATGTGCCTATCAAAACGTTAAGACTAAATACTGTAACATATGGATTCTCTAGTGCGAGTTTTTTAAGCACACGGTGTCTCTTTCAATTGGGTGCCGAATGTCATGATGAAAGAATTAAGGAAATAATTGAAAGAGACTTCTACGTCGATGACTTATTGTGTGGGTCCGACTCTGAAGCAGATTTGAGGTATATTAAAGAATCTATAGAAAAGGCTCTACTTTCTGGGTGTTTTAATTTACGTAAATATCGGACAAATTTACCAAGTATTTTGAATAATTCTCAAACAGAAGATTCTCAAAAAAATCTGGTTATTAGTTCATCTACCCATACCTTAGGAGTAGGTTGGCATCCAGAAGGTGACTTCATCCACTTTCCTATTCATTTCACATCACAAAACAATGATAATCCGACCAAACGTTCAATTTTATCCGATTCATGTAAAGTTTTTGACCCGTTAGGTCTTCTAAGTTTAATCACAATAAAACCTAAGATATTGTTACAAAAATTGTGGCTTTCTAAAATTGAATGGGATGAATGTGTCCCCGTTGATATAAAAAAATCATGGCGGGCCTTTACTGATAACTTACCCAGTTTAAACTCTCTTTTTATTCCTCGCCATGCGCAATGTAGCTCGCCAACCTACACCGAACTTCATTGCTTTGTCGACGCTTCACAATCTGCTTATGCTAGTTGCATATTTTTAAAATCCACAAATAATAATGGTGATATTTCCGCAAGACTGCTCTGCGCCAAGGCTAGAGTAGCTCCTGTCAAGCCTACCACCATACCTCGGCTTGAGCTTTGTGGCGCTCTTTTGGGAGCTCAGCTTACCAATGCTGTGTGCAAGGCTTGACGCTTAAAACCATCTCGCATCATATACTGGACCGACTCCACTATAGTTCTATCTTAACTAAAAACAGAAATTATGACTCTCAAAACTTTTGTAGCTAATAGAGTCGCCTCTATTTTAGAACTCACAACCGATCAAGATTGGCGACATGTTCCTACATCTATGAATCCTGCCGACTTAGCTTCACGAGGGATCGATGCTAGTAAAATTATTGACTTACCATTGTGGTGGAATGGTCCTTCCTTCTTATGTCATGATGATTCTACTTGGCCTACTTTAAATGCACCTCCATGTATTGACTTACCTGAACTTAAGGTCAATTTCATAAGTACTGATAGTCCATTGATTGATTTCAACAAATACTCAAAATTGATTTTTTTACTACGTGCCTTTGCACTCGTACTAAGATTTTTAAACAACTGCCGTACTAAAAATAAAATGAAACTTGCTGAGGGACTTTTTCAACCTGAGGAATTAAACAACTCGTTTGAATGTCTTGTGAAATTGTCTCAAAGAGATTCTTTTTCAAAGGAGTTGGACATCATTAAATCTGGTAAAACATTGAATTCAAAGAGTTACCTTTCCTCTTTGACTCCGTTTCTAGACAAGAATAATATCCTAAGAGTAGGATCCTAGTTTGATTCATTCTTCGTATACCTATAATAAATGCCATCCAATGATTATACATTCAAAACACAATTTGGCTAAATTGTTCTTTCAACAAGAACATTTACGTCTCCTGCATGCTGGGCCACAACTTCTGCTCTCTAACATAAGAGAAATTGTCTGGCCTATTGCAGGCAGGGATTTAGCTCGTACCACAGTGCGAAATTGTGTTGTGTGCCGACGAATCACAGGTAAAACATTGACCCCTATTATGGGATCTTTACCTTCTCAACGTATAACCCCAGATTTCCCCTTTATAAGCGTCTCGATTGATTTCGCCGGACCGTTTTATATTACAGACAGAAAGGGCAGAGGATGCAAAATTACAAAATGTTATTTGTGTGTATTTGTTTGTTTGAGGTACAAATGCATACACTTGGAAGCCGTTAGTGAGCTTTCTAAAGAAGCATTCATTTTATCATTACGACGTTTTATTTCCCGCAGAGGAAAGCCATTAGATGTATTCTGTGACCGTGGTTCAAATTTTGTATCTGCTTCTAAAGACATAGGGCTTTTTCTTACTTCAAATACAAATTCAATTTTAAATTTTGCAACTGGCGAAGGAATAAAGTTTCACTTTTCCCCTGCTTTTGGGCCCCATTTTGGAGCTCTCCATGAGTCTGGTGTTAAGTCAGCTAAGTATCATCTTAGTCGCATTTTAGGCAGTAGTCATCTTACGTTTGAAGAGTTGGCTACCCTATTTTCTCAAGTAGAGGCCATCCTTAATAGCCGTCCTCTGTGTCCTCTATCTTCCTCACCTAATGACTTCCAACCTTTAACCCCAGGTCATTTCCTTATTGGGCGAGCACTAACTTCGATTCCTTCTCCGTGTTTTGATAATATGAAAGTATTGGACAGATTCCAGAAACTCGAAACTATCCGACAGCATTTTTGGAAAAGGTGGCAACTGGAATACATCTGTGAGCTGCAACAAAAGGTAAAATGGAAGACACCAGATAGACAACTACAAATTGGGGAACTAGTTTTGCTGAAAGAACCTACTGCACCACTTTTCTGGAAGATGGCCAGAGTAACAAACCTATTTCCTGGAGCAGATGGTGTCGTTCGTGTTGCCGAAGTTTCTACCTCTAAAGGAACCTACAGAAGAGGAGTGAGGTACTTGTGTCCTTTGCTGGAACCTACACAAGATTCCGTGGAAGAAGCTTCCACCGGGCCCGATGATGTTGCTGCGAGAACGCAGCGGGGATGCGAGGGAGACGCGGGGGACGGGGGGCCGTTCGTCGGCCATTCGAAATTTGACTAGCATCCTGTTTCTGCTAGCTATTTTGTTAAAAAATGAAAATCTGTTACTTGTAAACCTATACCTCATTAAAACTCAGTTATTTGATACTCTAATTTTATTTCTCAAACACGTCATAATTAACAGTAACCCCGAAACGCAGCAGTCTTTAAATGCTGTCAAGCCACGCCCAGTGTAACCAAGTAAGTTTACTGCACCATTTATCTATTGCTTTTGTCGAATTATAAGTAATTAGGTATGTTGTTCACCTTATTACATTTGAATGTTTAAGACGTAAACGTAGTTCAAAAGCCAGCAGCAACCAGATAGAAGCGTTCTTGGCTCTATTAGAAGCCCGACCTTTTTTGGTCACAAGGCGATTTACCGGCCTTCAAGGAAAGGAAAATTTTGAGTAAGCATGGAGAGAAATTGCTGCTGAGCTCAATAACCATCCAAATGGCTCAGTGAAAACTCCAGAACAATGGATGACGGTAAAGTTTATATTTAACTAGCTTTTGCCCGCGGCTCCGCCCGCATGTTATTCGGTTTAACGACATGCTTTTTTCTGGGATAAAAAGTAGCCTAGCAAGGCTCCAAAATTGAAGAAGGAAAGGTTGGAAACTGGAAACAAACTAGTAAAAACTCCTCCTCTGACTGCAGTGGAGGAAAGAATAGTGTGTCTAGTTGGTGTAGACTACACAGTTGCCACTAACTGCCCCGACTCAATGCCAGAGGAATGTGTGAGTCGTCACAATTACTATGACGAGAGCTGGAACAAAATGTCACATACTGGTCACTTTATTATTAATTGAAATTAATCCAAAACATGCTTAATAACTGTTTATTAATTTCCAGGTATTACAATGCCAGTTGGAGGCTGGTGGTATGGCAGATAATATAATTATTTTACCAGAAGGTGAGTTCAAAACAATTCAATTATAAGAATACATGTTGTGATTTTAGAAAGTAAAAATTCCAATGAAATTACAGATACTAATGTTGAGATGGATGATCTCCCAGACGTAGAGATAGCAGCACAAATACCACAAATACGTATGTATAATGGTTTTATTGATCTTGTTACAAATAACTACCTTTATTTCACCAATATATTTAACCATTTCCATAGACATCGGCAGTATGGAACCTACTGCACATCAGCTCCCCCCGTAATGCCAGTCAGCGAGATAACAGGGGCATTATCTCAAACACCACAAAGAAGTAAGTTGCGTTTTATTGATCTTCATTATTATACTTAACTATATTAAGTACTTTTATGGTTCACAAATATTTTTAATAATTTCAGCACCTCGGGCAACAGAACCAACTCAAAAGCGTCCTAGGAGGAATAGGAGTAAGTTCAAACTATAATTACTCGGTAGTTATTGCAAATAATATACATACATACATATACTCACGCCTGTCTCCCAGAGGGGTAGGCAGAGACTACAGATTTTCATCTGCTATGATGCAGTCACACCTATTTCGCCTCTTTCACATCCATCAATCTGGTTATACAAGCTCTTCTATAAAATATATGCAATAATATGCATTTAATAATAGACAAAATCCAACATTAGCCTCTCTGTAGCATGCTAAGCAACTTTGCACTTGTGATGATGATGCTGATAGATGATTTGTAGAAAACCGTTCAGCTCTAGGAGAGCCCTATGTCCCGCACTGGACTACACTGAAGCTGATGTAAAAACTTTTTACATCATACAAACTATACTTTTCTTTTAATTTTAGGTCATGTTTTGTTTAAGGTAAGTATACTATAATTAATTTTTTGGCTGTTCTCAGATCTCAATCCTCGACAAAGTGTTGCTGAGCAACACCGTTCAGCTAGAAGCGATTTTCTGGCAGTTGCAGAATCAAATGCGGAATCATCTAGGGTATGTATAGATTGTATAGTTAAAACATTAAATTCTCCAGTACATTTACTCGTATTTATTTCATGGGTAGTATAAGGTCATTTGTTCCTAGGTCATGAATAACCTAGTATTATATTAACTTATGTGTATAAGAGCTTATAATTAAACGCCATGGAAAATCAATATTTTTCGTTACAGATGCTGGCAGCAGCTACGAAAGTGCAAGCAGATGCAACTAAAGTGCATGCAGATGCAGCCAAAGTCCGGGCTGAGGCATCTCTTTTATTTACGCAGGCGGTCAACAAAATAGCAGATGCTTTGATGATTATTGCTAATAAAAATAATTAATTTTGTATGTCTTATCTTTTATTATTATTAAACATGCACAGTGTAATTATGAAAAATGATTTCTTATTAATCTTCTCCTTATGCGCTCTGCAACTGCTCGCCCAGTTAGTCCTGTAATGAAAAAAAAACCATCTTAAGTTCTTGAAAGTATGCTTAGTCTGTTCTTTTAATATGACTTATACTATATACCTGCATCTAGATCTCTGTCACCAACATCATTATCCTCTCTAAGTCTATCTGGTGACTGGGATTCATTCAGTTTATATTTGATACGCATATTATGCAGCACTGCACACGCGTTCACAATTTGGCCAGCAATGTAAGGTTCGTACATCAACTGTCGTTGTCTGGACAGACATCTGAATTTACTTTTAAGTACACCAAAACATCTCTCCACAACGTTTCTGGCTGAACAGTGTGCATCAGTGTATCTGCGCTCTGCTGTTCCAGGGGGTTGATTTTTAATTGGAGTACCCTTTGGAGCCATCAATACCAATCTAAAGTATCTTACACACAACCTTAGCTTATTTATTAACTTACCGAGTAACCATCCATGGCGGTCACCATTGTCAAAATGTCTCTTCATAGAAGACTGAACAGGTGAATTTGCCCATATATGAGCATCATGCCTAGCTCCTGGCCATCTAGCATTTATATTTAAAATCAATAAATCTGCATCACACACCTAAAATTAGAAGAATATGAAATAATACATTATTTACCTAGATATTAAATGAACAAGTAGGTATAGAATAAAAAGTTATTAGTTAAACTTACTGCTTGCACATTTATTGAATGACCCTCATGGTGACCACTCACATAGACTTCTTCATGCACCCTTGGTGCTAAAATCTTGATATGAGTGCTGTCTATGGCTCTAATTGTGTCTGGGAATGGATGAGGAGCATTTCTGAATTTTTCCTTTGCACTCTGCCGCTCTCTTTGGGTCATTGGAAATTTCACAAATTTTCTGAGCAAATTTCTATTTATTGCAAAGGTCACTTGGTGAATTACACGACTGACAGATTTCTGACTCATGTTGCAACCCCACTGCAGGCCAACAGGTAGCTGGTAGCATCCAGAGGCATAAAAACGGAGTGCTGTCAGTATCTACAAGAAATATATATTTAAGTAAGACTTTATATTTCGTAAATAAAGATAGTCACAACGTTCAACGGTCACAACTCAAAATGTACAAATATTACTCACTTGGATTTCCGTGGAAAGCCCGTAAGGCCATCTTCTTTGAAGAGATGGCCGTAGTTCATCTACAAGCTCGTAAAACATATCTTTTGAGACTTTATATAGCCTAAGAAACTCGGCATCGTCCAAAAGAAGCGGGTTTTGCGTATTTCGCCTGTTCCTCGCGTTTAGCCGTCGCTTCATCATTTCGTGTCGATGTTCGAGCACAGCCAAGTCCCACGCTAAATAAGCTTCCGCCATTACTGTTGATTTCGTACCTTTTCTTTGAATGCGTACCTATTTTAATATAAATCTTTGAAATTAAGTAATTAAATGTAGGTTAGCGACCATAACGATTCACTTATCGGGCTGTCAAATTCAGTCGCAAAGACATTCGCAAAAATTGTAAAGTTGACAGTTGAATTCGTTATGCTAACGATTTTAGTCGCTAGTTTTGACGGTCGAGACTACCAAAAATCGTAAAAATAATATCGTTATCACTTTACAACCGATATCGGTCGTAAAGCGATCGCCATCTTTGTCGAGACTCAGAGGCGTCTCTAGCCCTTGTGGCGCCCGTGTGCAACCAGTACCCTGGCGCCCTCTAGTCTAGTAGGAGCGGGGTCAAAATGGAATACTAACAGTTATATTTTCAAACGGAAATTCGGATGCAAATGGTGCAATTTTAAATGATGTCGGGAAGCAAAAAGTTTTTCTTAGGAAAGAAGGGGTTATAAGAATAAAAAAACCACAAATTTGTAGTTCTTTCAAAAATATTTAATTTAAAAACTATTATAGTTAAATAACAAACAGGACGCTCGTAAACATAATTATATATACACACACAAATGTATTTACAAAAAAGTTACTTTTCGAGCTTTTGCATGAGCGAAATCTTTAACAATGTCACTAACTTCAATTTTGATTTCATGTTCAATACTTATTAACGATAAATTTGTCAATCTACTTTGCGACAATGTTGATCTAAGGTAGTTTTTAATTATTTTTAGTTTAGAAGATGACCTTTCACTATGTGCGACCGTGACTGGAAGTGTCAGGTATATCCTCAGTGCTGTGGACAGATTTGGGAACACTGAAATTAATTTATTCGTAAACACGTAATTTAAAATATCCAACGGCGTATTGGAATCTTCAATAAACATCGGTAATAATTCGATTTCATTATAGAGCTCGAACTGTTCCACATCTGAAGAGCCAGCATGGCAAAGTTTATTTTCTAAATTAGAGCAATGTGTTCTTTTTGTATCAGAGTTCAAATCTTTCCAGTGTTTCAATTTTTGAAGAAATGAAAAAATTACATTATTTTCATTCAAAAGTTCGAACCGTTCGTCGAACTTAGTAATTGCGGTGTCTAACAAATAGTAGTAAAAATTTACTTTAAAATGTGTTTTCGCGTCTGTTATTGGTTCATCCTCCGCCTCATAATTAAAAAACCTTTTACGAGCGCGAGGGCGTGCAGGTGTGGGAAATTCTACTATTGCCTCGACTTCTTCCGCTACAGTTTTCGCCCTGTTAAGGAGCTCTTCAAAAGCGGACTCATTACGGAATTCAGACAAACTTATTTTTGCATTATCAATCATTTTTACCGCTTCTGACAATACAACGTCTGACTTTTGAAGGGCCTTGCTAACTATATTTATCTTGCTTAAAATTTCAAACCAAATAAGCAGAGAGCAGATGAATTTAAACGTCTTAATTTTTGCCAGTAATGAATTTGCCATATTTCTTGATTCTGCATCTTTGCTCCTATTGGAATATATAGTAAACAAGGCAACATACACTTTTCCCAGTTCAAAACGTAGAGCTTTTACTGCTTCAACCCTGCTCTCCCATCGAGTATTTGAGAGTGGTTTTAGACTTAAAGTTGGCATTTCTTTAGCAAGTATTTGCCAACGTGCTGTTGACGCAGAAAAAAAAACATAAATTTCCTGCACAATTGAAAAGAAATTGACAATTTCTAATGAACTTTTAGCAGCGTCATTCACTACCAAATTTAGGCTGTGTGCCGCACAAGGTACATAAAATGCGCGCGGGTTTAAAACTAAAATTCGTTTTTGCAGACCTATATTTTTCCCTTTCATGTTTGCACCATTATCATAACCTTGACCACGCATATCTTGTATGTCAATTTCGTTTGAGATTAAACAATCTAACAAAAATTGAGTTAAGCCTAGGCCAGTAGTGTCTGTAATAGGAAAAAAAACCAGAAAGTGTTCTTTTACTTCAGCCTTGTTGTTGCTTGCATTTAAAAGAACGTACCGTACGACAACAGATATTTGTTCTTCGTGTGCAATATCTGGAGTGCAATCTAAAATAATGGAAAAATATTTAGATTTTGTCAATTCCAAAACAATAGCTTTTTTTATTCTTTCCCAATAATTGTATTATTTCATTCTGAATATTATGGCCAAGATAATGAGTTAGGCGTGGTGACTCAGATTTTTGAATAAGGGCAATGTGTTCCGCAAGCACATTATCAAAGTTAGAGGTATATTCAACCAGCTTTAAAAAAATACCATTATCACAATCGTAAATTTTTTGAGATCTTCCCCGAAAAGCCAGACATTGCCTCACTAAAAAATGAATTATTTTGATTATTCGGTCGAGTACTGCAACCCAACGTTTTTTTTTCCCGATCAATTTCATTTTGGTGCAAGAAATCTACCGACTTTTCTTTTAAAATAACAGTTATTTGTTTCTTAAGACATGATAGGTGCCCTAAGCTCTTTTCATGACCTTCTATAGCAGTAGACAAATGCTGCCAATCTTTGTAACCTATTTCACCATTAAAAGGAGTCGGAGTCGCATCAGCATGAAAAAGTTTACAATAAAAACAATAAACAGAATCAGTTTACTTAGAGTAAACCAGCCAGTTTCTTAAAACGGTTTCATTATTTAACATCTTTTTAGTATAATAAGCATTTGAAAAAGATCTTTTCGAACTATTCGAAGGATATGAACCCACTTTTACATGTACTGGCCCACGCTCTATCAAAAATATTCTCTGTTTATCGGATAGCACCTGTGGCCATAACGCGAGATCATTCATTATATCTTCTCGAAGTATATTCTCCGGGGACGCTTCGGCACTAGGAGGCAAAGATATAGAATGGTACCATTCTATATCTTTGCTAGGAGGTTCTTCGTCTTTTTCAACTACCGACGACAAAGACAGCCGCGGCGGCGGCGGTGACGTACAAGTGACGAGTTCTGCTGTAGAATTATCTTGGTTTTCATATGTCTCTGTCTCCAGGTGTTCGTCCGTGGATGGACCGGTCGAACAAAAAACTTTTTAATAGAACTTGTATTCTTTTTCAGAGACACTTCCTTCTGCAGCTTTCTTTTTCGACTCTGTGCACCAGAAAGTTTCTTTTTTCCATCGCCATCAGACATCTAAAATAAATAATAAACTAAGTATAGCCACCTAAAAGATCTAACAATGTAAATTAATATAGGCCCAGAGAAATTGTTGCAACTTGGACTAAGTATTATTTATTAGGTAAGTACTAGCTTCTGCCCGTCGTCGGTGAGGAATTCGTATATCGTGATTCCCCCGGGATCTGTGCACTTTTTCGGGATAAAAAGTAGCCTATGTCCTTCCCCAAGACTCAAGCTATCCTATTATCTCCATACCAAAATTAATCCAAATCGGTTCAGCGGTTGAGCCGTGAAAGCGTAACACACAGACAGACAGAAAGATAGACAGAGTTACTTTTGCATTTATAATATAAGTATGGATATGACACATCAATCAACGTCGCGGTACGTACATTAGGCAATCAAACGGAATAAATAAATAAAATAAAAAAGTAGTTCGTCGTTCAAAGGTTAGGTACAAGTAAGACCTAAATAAATACCTAAGTATACTAGTAGGTAGGTACATATTAAAGCACTTTAGCTTACCTTGTTTGTTCCGCACTGCAGTAGGATAAACAAATGAAAAATCCTAGGTCGTATAGGTACGAGTATTGAACTTCGATATCACTATCCACAGAGTAGTAATATAGAGTATAGTATAATACTGAAATCTTATCTTTCAAATCTATCTATCGCTATCACTGTCACTATCTATCACTAGATGTTTTGTTTTTTTTTTCATGAATTTCGCTAGCTATTTTTGATGACCTCCGACCTCGAGGCATGTCGCAATAATTGTGCAAGCAAATAACCAAATCTTACCGAAAAGCCAATTTACTTCATATTTACAAGTTTATTCAAAGATGATACTTAATCCAATTGCATCAAGGCTTATTTCGCAAAACTACGGATAGCGGTAAAACAAAAATTGCGCAACGCGTACACAAGCCTTTGAAAATCACGTGCCTGGGAATTTTAATTTGAACTTTATAGCATTCTAATACAGCCGAGTTAGCAATGCTTGTCGGCGTGTTGTCAAACGAATCAAAGGTGCCGATGCCGGCACGCGCCTTTGGTAGCGATGCGACATTACGCCAATTTAATCTTTAATTATCTGTTATAATTATAAGGCTGATTTCACGTTGAAACAAAAGTTATTGTGTAAATTTAAATAGAGTAGGAAAAGGAGTAGCCTTGCTTTGCTTTGCTACCGCGCGCCCGACGTCGGCCATAACACGAGCGCAGGGTCTTTGAGAGCGCCGGCATCGACGCATCTTTGGAGGTGTCGCATTAGAGGGCGCTCGGCGCCCCCTTAGACCCGGCGCCCGTGTGCGCCGCACACCCTGCACCATAGGTAAAGACGCCTCTGTCGAGACTGCAGCCCCAGGACGCCAGAGGTAGCAATGAGACTCAATAAGGCTAGCAATGAATTTATTTCCAAAATAATTCAACATCTTAATCAAAATAAAAGTCCGGGCCTTGATGGTATACGAGCATGTCATATTAATAAATAAATGACGAAATAAATATGGTTACGCGCTTTCGTTGTTCACATGAAATGTGTGTTGACGCCATCTAGGGTGAAATGTGTGAACCTTTTAGCTCGCCAAAATGGCGCACGCAGCGTCGTAGATGCTCCGACAATCCCCGAAGACTTCCGAACGCACACGATCGTTCGGATTGTAACGGACGAAAAGACAGACGCTTCCCAAACGCCTACAAGACTACAACCGCCTTATATTTTCAAAATAATTATATTTCTTGGGGGCCCTCACGCGCTAGCTGCTATCAGCTTCTGTTCTTGAACTATTCTCGTGCTGTGCTGTGCTATGCTGTGCTATATGTGCAACAACAATATTTATTACCAAGGAGGTTTGCTGCTGCGCTTGCACCAGAAGAAGGATCCATGCCAGTTATCGGTGAGTGCATTTTTACCCTTGGCTAGTCTACATTCTTTTGTGTGAACACGGTTGTCCAATTTATAGGATATCTCATCATCACCCTGATTAAATTTATATTAACAGCTCCGCTACCGCATCACCATAATTTTGGTTCATTCGAACCGGATAAAACCAGCGCTCGTTGCTATCATACATCCATCCCTTGTATGTTAGCATCTTTCATAATATTAATTTATATTATATTTGTGTTTACAACTGTGCATTTAATGTTAAATTGTTATAATAGGCAATTCACATTGAATTTATAGATATATAACCGTCACCTTGGTAATCGCTTGATCTACAGTTTGTACGTAGATATACTTGTTCAAGAACACCTAATCGTACTTTTCGCAATTAATTTTTGCCTTGTCATTCTTGGCAATTGTTGTTTGTTACCTATTTGTATTGTAACGGTCTCCGTGCTTCCAACCCAAAGCTTGCATCTGTAAGCGTACAAAATGGCGCTCGATAAGTCTGCAACAAAATTAAAACTTGTCATTGCTAAAAAGGAGGCAATATTTTCGATAGTCAATACTTTATATAATACTGCAAAGAAAATAGTACCGACTGAAATAGATACTAGAAGTAAACAAGAATTTTTGGCCGCTTCTTCGAATATCGAAAAATTATATAATAACTTTAACGATTTATGTGATGAACACAACGCATTATTATTAGAAAAAGACCCTGAGTGTACGCTTAATTTCAATAATTGGAACGCATTCGAAACATTGTTTACCTTCATACAACACACACGCTCGGGTTTATTAGAATCTCGCCGTTTGATACAAAGTAAGCCGCACTCTAATAACTATGCTGGCGGGCTCGAACCTCTCGAATTGGTTAGGTTTTCCGGTCATCCAGAATCATGGCCGCTTTTTTACCAAAGCTTTAAAACAAATGTTCATGAGAACAAACAGTTAACTGACGCTCAACGCGTACAGTATTTGGTAGGGAAGTTAAGTGGAAGTGCTCTTAACGTGTTCGCAGGAATTGTACCTAACGAAGCTAATTATACGACCATTTGGGATTCTCTAGTAACTAAATACCAAGATAAGAGGTCCCTTGGGTCTATGTACCTTAACAATATACTCGATGTAAAACCCGTTTCCGATTCACCCGATCAGTTAAATAATTTTGTTGAACGAATTCATTCTTCGTGGGCCGCATTAAAACAGTTAGAAATTAATGATCTACCTGATTTCATCTTCACGCATCTTGCTCTTAAAAAAACTAGATTCTCAGTTACTAGACAAGTTCGAGTCATCTGTGCGCGAGAGAGAAATACCTTCAAGTTCAGAGCTAGTGAGTTTTGTGCGACATCGCATCAAAACCCTAGAACGATCTACCACGGCTTCGCGCCAGACAATTAGTCGCCAAACTCAAGAGTCCAATTCTCAGATTCGATCTCGCAATTACACGCCGAAAGTATCGCATACTTTTGCTATTACAGAAACTGAGGTTAACAAACCTGCTTGTGCTTTCTGTAAAAACTCGCATCACACTCATTTATACGAGTGCGCGGAATTTAAAAAACTATCAGTGGAAGCACGCTTTAATTATATTAAAGATAAAAAATGTGTGTTAATTGTTTTAGTACAAAACATACCACCTTTAATTGTGGTTCTAATAACACTTGTAAACAGTGTCATAGAAAACACCATTCGCTATTACATTTTAATAATCACACGCAACAATCTAAGAATGTAGTGGGATCTGAGAATAGACACCGCCCCCACACAACGCCATCATCATCGTCTATGTCATCGTCGTCGGACCGCGAACCGGTGTGCATGCATATAAGCACACACACACCTACACTCGTAGCGACATCTTCTAAGAGTGAGTGTCATACCGCTACCGTGAGCGGAACCGATGCTCCGCTTACCCTACATTCACAAAACAAAACTGTCGATAATAATTTAGACAAAATAATTATTTTGCCTACCGCTCAAGTATACGTTCCTAATAATGAGAAACCTGTTATTATTAGATGTCTGGCTGACAGTGCGTCACAAAATAATATAATTTCACTCGCATGTTGCAGTAAATTAAAACTTGAAATTCACCCGCTTATTAATTCGTCGTTGAAAACAGTAGGCTCTATTTCGGCTCCTATTAAAGGTTACGTAAAGCTTACAATTCAATCGCGCTTTTCAGACGCTCAATATAATTTGACACTGCTAGTAGTGGATCATATCACTGATCAGTTGCCAACGCGCATGGTCCATGCACCAGTTATGGATCATTTTAAAAACTTACCGCTCGCCGATGAGTGCTGGAGCTCGCCCGGAGACATTGACGCGATTCTTGGCGCTCAGATGTTTGCGTTTATCTTGCTAGGAGGTAAAGTGATACCGCCGTCTCCCGCTCAATCCGCTGACCTTTTGGATACGCCTAACTCTTCTCCGTACGCTCTCGAAACAACGCTTGGCTATATTATCATGGGAGAAATACCCCAAATTAACTCTAAAAATATAGTCTGGTCCTTCGGTCCCTTGATAGATAAATTAAATAAAAATATGGAAAAATTCTGGGAGCTCGAAGAAGTGTCCGCATTAAATATTATAAGTCCGGAAGATAATGACTGTGAACAGTTGTACGCATCGACAGTCACGAGAGACTCTTGTGGTCGCTATATTGTTTCACTGCCCTTTAGTGGAAGTCCCAAGTCTTTAGGTCATTCATATACATACGCTCAACGTCGATTTACCGCATTAGAGCGCAAATTTAGCGCCCTACCCGCATTGCGTCAAGCTTATAATGACGTCATCGCCGATTATATAGATAAGGCTTACCTTACGGAAATACCTTATTCTCCCACCGCTATAAATGAAGGTTACTTTATACCGCATCACGCCGTTGTACGTCCTGAGAAAACGACGACAAAAACACGTGTTTGTTTGGACGCCAGCGCAAAAACTGATACTGGCGTTTCTTTAAATCAACTTTTGCATACAGGACCTAATTTACAGGCTGATTTGTTTGCACTTCTTTTGAAATTTCGTTATTTTAAAATCGCTATGACCGCAGATGTGCAACAGATGTACTTAAGAATATTTTTGTCCAAGAATGATCGTAAATATCAAAAAATATTGTACCGCTTTAATGAAACCGAACGTATTCGCATCTTTCAATTTAACTCTGTAGCTTTCGGTCTTCGCTCCAGTCCGTTCTTGGCTATGAGAACAATACGCCAGTTAGCTGAGGATGAACGTGAACGCTTTCCTCAGGCCGCTAGGGTTGCCACTCAAGAACTGTATATGGACGATTTAACCATGTCGGTACAGTCTACCGAGGAAGCTATAAATTTAGCTGATGAGTTAATCAAGCTGTTTAAAGCTGGTGGCTTTAATCTCGTGAAGTGGGCAAGCAATTCACCAGAACTTCTCGCTCATCTACCGGATTCGCATCGCGCATCGGTTGAGTTCACCGATGATACTGACACATTAAAGGTATTAGGATTAAAATGGCTACCAAATACAGATACATTGTCATTTACTGTATCCCCACCATCTGTAGGTAACACTAAACGTGCTATACTCTCGACCATTGCTCGCTTATTTGACCTTCTAGGTTTAGTCGCGCCAGTCATACTATATGCAAAGCTCTTATTGCAGGATCTTTGGCTTGCAAAGGTAGAGTGGGATCAAGAAGCCCCTGAAACGGTGACTGAACGTTTCATTAATTTTAAAAATGAGTTACCGCTCTTATCTAATCTGCGAATACCTCGTCACTTAGGTATAGCTGCAGGTTGTGTTGTAAACTTACTCGCATTCGGAGACGCTAGTATAAAAGCGTACGGTTGTGTCATCTATTTATATGTGACTCATCCTAATCATGACGTATCCGTTCAGCTGGTATGCTCAAAGTCCAAAGTGGCACCACTGAAGACTATAACGCTAGCTAGACTTGAATTGTGTGCCGCGCTACTTCTCTCTAAGCTTGTAAAACAAGTTTATTCTGCATTTAACGACCGCTATCCTATAAAAGATATATACGCCTTTTCTGATTCCACGATCGCTCTATCATGGATTCATTCATCTCCACACCGTTGGCAAGTATTTGTTGCTAACCGTGTTAGTAAAATACAGGAGATTTTAGCTCCGGACCGCTTCTTTCACATAGATGGGGTAGAGAACCCCAGTGATGCCGTGTCGCGAGGTCTATTACCCGCACAATTAATTGACCACCCGATTTGGTGGCAAGGTCCGCCATGGGCACGACTTCCGATCGCTGAATGGCCAATCGTGCCATTTGAATCATCCCACTCTGAAGGTACTATACCTGAAATAAAACCTTCAGTTACTCTTACGGTTGTAACTAATAATAATTCATCACCGCTTCTTGAACTTGCTCTTCGAATCTCGTCCTGGAAAAAATTGTTGCGCATTATTGTCTACATTCTCCGCTTTACACGTAAAATACCTCGATCGCCTTCAATACAAGTATCTGACATTGAAACCGCTGAAATAGCGATTCTTCGAGCTTTACAAAATAAATACTTCGCTGATGAAATAAAAAATATAAATAAAGGTAGCTTACCTTCTCCCGCTTTAAGAAAACTTAATCCGTTTGTAGATGAAAATGGACTGCTCCGCGTTGGTGGCCGATTGACAAACGCTAACATACCTTATGAAAATAAACATCCAATACTGCTTCCCCGCCGCGATCACGTGGTTGATATAATAATTGATGATTATCATCGCTCCAATTGTCACACCGGCTCACATCTTCTTATGTCTTTACTAAGACAACGCTACTGGATCATATCCGCTCGAAATATTATTCGAAAACGTATACGCCAGTGCAATATTTGTTTTAAATATGCTCCCTCGCACCCTTCGCCTATGATGGCAAGCCTTCCTCCCACTCGAGTGCAAGAAGCTAAAGCTTTCACGCACACAGGCGTAGATTACGCGGGACCTGTAAACATTACACTGACACGTAAACGTGGTGTTAAAAGTCAAAAGGCTTACATATGCCTCTTTGTGTGTTTGACTACCAAGGCGATACATATCGAAATTGCATCGGATTTAACCACAGAAACATTTTTAGACGCTCTTAAACGTTTCCTAGCTAGGCGAGGCCCAGTCGCTTGTATCTATTCCGATAATGGAACAAATTTTATTGGCGCAAAACGTCACTTGAATGAATTATACACCTTCTTGGCTTCTAAAGATATGTCAACCGCATTTCAGAAAGAATTAAACAACCATAAAATCACGTGGCGCAATATAGCAGCTCGGGCTGCCCACCACGGCGGAATGTGGGAGGGAAACATAAAAAGTGTAAAAACTCATTTATATCGCTGCATTGGAAACCAATTACTGTGTTATGAGGAGTTGTTGACTGTCTTAGTTCAAATCGAGTGCCTCTTAAATTCGCGTCCGCTGTGCTTGCTGTCTGATCAGCCACACACTATACTAACACCCGCTCATTTTCTTAATACAACACCATTACAATCGTTACCTGCTTATGAGATAAACGATTCGGTTAGCCTTTATAATAGAAAGAAACTTTTGGACAGTTTAGTTGAAAGCTATTGGAAAAGGTGGCACGTTGACTATTTGCATACACTTCAATTGAGACAAAAATGGAACACTCCTGATGTGCCAATTGAACTAGGAACGCTTGTGCTCATTCATCAAGACAATACGCCGCCACTTCGCTGGCCTACAGGCATTATTGAACAAGTATACCCTGGAAGAGATGGGATCTCGCGTGTAGCTTTGGTGCGAACTACAACTGGAACCTTCAAACGACCAGTTGTAAAACTATGTCCCCTTCCTTCACAATGATAATGTGTTTTCTTCGCATTAGTTAGTTATTAAGGCACAGTTGTATCCGCATGCATATATTTGTTATTGTATATAGTATCATTAGCAACAATACATATTGTATGTATATATCATATTTCATTCATTGTTTTTTATAATTCTTAAATTTGTATGTACTTAATTCAATTCTTTACTCCCTCATCGTGTTATTGTTTTTTTTTGAAAATCCTATGGATTTCCAAGCCGGGGAGTATGGTTACGCGCTTTCGTTGTTCACATGAAATGTGTGTTGACGCCATCTAGGGTGAAATGTGTGAACCTTTTAGCTCGCCAAAATGGCGCACGCAGCGTCGTAGATGCTCCGACAATCCCCGAAGACTTCCGAACGCACACGATCGTTCGGATTGTAACGGACGAAAAGACAGACGCTTCCCAAACGCCTACAAGACTACAACCGCCTTATATTTTCAAAATAATTATATTTCTTGGGGGCCCTCACGCGCTAGCTGCTATCAGCTTCTGTTCTTGAACTATTCTCGTGCTGTGCTGTGCTATGCTGTGCTATATGTGCAACAACAATATTTATTACCAAGGAGGTTTGCTGCTGCGCTTGCACCAGAAGAAGGATCCATGCCAGTTATCGGTGAGTGCATTTTTACCCTTGGCTAGTCTACATTCTTTTGTGTGAACACGGTTGTCCAATTTATAGGATATCTCATCATCACCCTGATTAAATTTATATTAACAGCTCCGCTACCGCATCACCAAAATAAATCACTTAATAAATACCTGTATTGCTACCTCTAGGTATCCGAACAAACTAAAAGTAGGCATTATACGGCCTATTTACAAAAAAATGAAGAAAAAAATAAAGTACCACTTTTGCAAAGAAAAACACGATTTAATAAATTAAGGCAACTATCCGATACTAAAACCTTTGTTTTACCTAAATGTAATAATGTTTTCGGAACTAGGCATTGGGAATTTATACTACCAAAAATCACCAATAGCCTTCCAAAAGAGTTGCAAAATGGTATTTTAATAAGAAAAATAATTATATGACAAAACTTAAAAAGTACATGGTGGAATGTAGTGACCTCAACTACATTTTGTTTATTTACAGTTTGTGCAATTTTGCAGTTTGTGCAATTTGCACGGACATCTAGCAACAGAAAGATTGTTTAAATAAATATTTATATATAAAATTATGTAATTAAAAAGCCCCTGATGATGCTTATATAGTGAAACCGGTTGGGTAGTGTAGAATTAAATATTATCTGTGGAAAAGTACAAGTGTTTTTTTATCACAACAATGTTTGATAAATTCCACCAAGTGCCGACAATCTCAACTATCAATTGTTTTTTAAGTGTAATGTGTATAAATTGTTCAATAAACGACAAAAAAAAATTCACTTGTATGACTTTTGTGGCTCACGCGACGGAGGTGAGGCGATGAGAGCGTTGAACGGAATGAAATGTCAAAAATTATTTTTACTCCATAATTTCAGACAAAATTTTGAAGTCTTGTGGAACATCTCGAAATAGAAGAATTTATATTTGTGGGTTTGTGGACTCGATAAAAAAATATATAACGTATTGTATTCTGGTTCAGTTTGATCGCCCGCTCATCCCTGACAGCAGGATAGCATATACAAATTCAACGCGTGCAAAAAAGATGTCATGATCGCCGTATCGCGAACACTAATGTTCCCGAATCAGCTGGGTCCAGATTCACTAACAGGATGATAATTCTGTATGTATTATACATGTGAGCTATACAATAATACCTATTGATGTGAGCATGTGCAGGACCTCCAATCTCTCTCTATATGATTGACCTGCCTTTGTTGTCATGCTGATACTCTAGATTTCGGGACTTCTTGTCCCTCTGAAGAACCTCCTCCTCTCCCCTATAGTTCTCCCTGACCTCCAGTAGCATGACCTTCTCTTTCCTTGCAATCTCAAGGTTTAGGTGCTCACCGCTAGTGATATCATTTAAACACTTACCATTGTTGATCAGAATCACGTATTCTCTCACACCTTGTCTGAGCTCACTTTGCCACACCAGAAATACCTATTAGATCTATTTGATTTTATTTTAAATCAAGCGTTTTGCCTTCTCACCGACCCCCCTCGCCCGTCAGTGTTGCCACCCTCAGCCACAACAAAAATGGCCTTTTTCCCTTTTTAAATCCCACACTGTTATATATCGCTTTCGCGACACTCCCGAGGGAGAGGAAAAGAAAAGGATGTTTAGTTGGCAAAATTTAGGTGTAATCAGAAATTTCTCAAATTATTTTACAATTTAGTTTCCTTACAAGCTAATAGCATAACTAACATAAACAACCGTAACAGTGTACACTAACTGACAATCATATTAACCAATTCTTTGGTCCAATGGGATATTTTTTCCTTAGCCTTTATGGCCGCTGCTCTACCTACTCTTTGTAGCTCTATTTCGCCTCTCTGATCGTTATCAATGACAGAACCAGCTGACATCTCTGTTACAGGTTTATCAACCAGACTCTCTGTTGAGTCTGCTATACAACTACAGCTCTGTTCTTCTATTTCCAGGGGATATAAATGGGCAATGGACCTAACAAATTCCTTTTCTCCAACCCTAACAGTAGCAACTCTCACTTCTTCATCTTTTCTTTTTGTAAGCGAAACTATCTTTCCTACTCTCCACAGACTTCTGTTATTGTTATCTCCTTTAATTTGCACTATGTCTCCTACTTTGGGAGAATTCTTAGAAACAATTCTTGGTTGCTTATGGGTGATTTGTTTTCTCTCTTTCAGGTTCATTAAATATTGATTTACAAATAATTTCGAAAACTCTTTTATTAATCTCTGGCCGCTTTGCCAACTTTCTATCAAGCTTTTCTTGGTTTCGGTGTCACCTTGCGCTAAATATGGTTTATCTGTTGGGTCAGTTAAACATTCATTCAAGCACAAAAAATTTTGAGGCTTTAATATTTGTTCAATTTCCGAACCCACGTATGTAAGAGGTCTTGTGTTAAGAACCAACTCAACTTCTTTTACGATTGTAGATAACTGATTTTCGTACAACATAAATTTATCCAGAGTTTTCTTGAGGCATTGTTTCACTAATTCTACTAACCTCTCGTAGAACCCTCCGTGCCATGTAACTGCGGCATCTCGGGAAGTCTGTATGGTCCACCACCATATTTCTTGCATACATAACATTTATTTAGTTCTCGTTGCACTGTGCTTCTTCCCTGTGGAATCCAATACTTCTGACGGACAAGGCTCAGTGTCTGAGTTACTCCAACGTGATAGTTTTTCTCGTGTATGTTTCTCATTATTTCTCCCGTCAATGTAGATTTCTTGTGCATCAGTATAGGATATTTCTGCCCAAATGACAAATTAGCCAAGGTTGTACGGCCTGTACATCTAAGAATGTTTTCATCATCTTTGAATATACCTAGGTTTCGAGCTGTATCCGTCTTTTTTCCGCTTAATTCTTGAAGATAATATAATTGCTGTTCCTTCTTTATTTTATCTTCAATCAGTTCTCTTTCTGTTCCTGTGTCTTGTCCATTTGAATTCGTTTCGATTTCTGATTCAGACCCTCCGCAATACAAAGGGTGTTGGAGAAAGTCCAATTATCGTTGTAATTAGTATTCGACTGCCATAAAAAATTAGGGCCATTAGACCACAGGTCTTTGTTCGTAAACACCTCTGCTCTGGTCGCAATGTCAGCTGGGTTTTAGTTAGACTTAACATACAAAAACTGAATGTCTCCTTTTCCTTTAATCTCATTGATCCTGTTTGCTATGAATGGAGGCAACAGTTTAATTGATTTTACATATCTCTTGCTCTGTAAGTACACCCTTACACCCCTGAATGCCGGGGTGTATGACTATCATTACAGCATAGGTTTTGGAATTTGAAAAAAGAACTGTCATACTCATACTGCACGAAGAATATTTTTAAAAAGTTTTTTTTTTTTTTCTCGGTATCGATTAATTACTCGAATCGGAATCTAGACAATTTATTTTATAAAGATTTTATTTTAAATATGGAACTATTTGTTTCCACATCGTATGTTAGATGGAATCGATTTAAAAATCAAACTGGCCAGCAAGATTTGACGCGCTTGCGTGCGTGAAAAAAAAAAGGCAGTCTACTAGTAGGCGCGAAAGCATCGCGAAAGTAATTAATTTTCTTGTTTGAGTTCTTTTTCAAAAGTTTTAAACATGTCTAGTGACGAAGACATAGATCTAACGCCCGATTTTATTAAAGAAAGGGCAAAAACAGTTGTCGAAAATATATTACCGCCGAACTAGAAAGAAAAATATGTAAAGGCATACGACGAATTTATGAAATGGCGGTCAGAAAAAAAAGTGAAATCTCTTTCTGAAAGTGTTTTTATATCATATTTTGATGAATTATCTAAGAGTCTTCCAGTTTATGGTGCTTTTATTCCATGCTAAAATCTACAATGATGACAAAACATGACGTGAATTTGAAAGATTTTTCTAAACTTACTGCTTTGAGGGCTCCAGATAAAATAAAAGATATATTCAATCACACAATAGGGGCTGGTATATTCAAATGTAAATATAAACTGATCGCACGTATGGTGTGCGGACGCGAGGTCGATCGAGAGGAGAGTGGAGCTCGCGGGCTGCGGAGAGGGGCAGGGGACGCAGTCCCCGACCGGTTTGGGCATCCGCGTAGACAGGCTCCCGGGGTTGAAGTGCCTTCACTTCAAGGGTTATATTCTATGGGTAGAGCGCATATGTTGTTCCATCCTCTTCGAATGGTCCCCTTCCTGGTCTTGATTTCTGCAACTCTGTTGATGCCGTCGACTCCTGGGTAGACTTGGATCACCCGTCCGAGACACCAGAGCAGGGGTGGGGCTGTCTTGTCCTTGATCAGCACAAGCGAATTAAGTTTGATGTCATCTTTGTATTCTCGCCATTTGGTTTTCTGCTGAAGTGTATATATGTAATCATTAGAGAACCTTTTCCAAAAATGTTGTTTTATAGCCTCCACTCGCTTGTGGCGCTGTAATGTGCTGATATTGACAGTCTCGGCAACCTGTGGATATGGCACAGACGTTAGTATTCGTCCGATCAGGAAATGAGAAGGAGTTAGGGCAGACATATCTAGGGTATCAGTGGATAAAGGTATTAACGGTCGTGAGTTTAAAATAGCTTCTGTTTGAGTGAGACAAGTTGACATTTCTTCATATGTGAGATGAGTTAAATTTAATATTCTACGCAAATGATGTTTCACAGAACGAACTGCCGATTCAGCTACAGAATTAAAGTGGGGGGAGTATGCGGGTGCAAACAGAAATTTGATGCCGTCATCAGCTAATTCAGCGGCTACATTTGACTGAAAAAGAAACGATTGTAACTCGTTACATGCGCCAACAAAATTGGTACCGTTATCAGACAAGATCGTCTGTGGCTTGCCTCGACGGCTAATGAAACGATGCAGGGCAGCCATATAAGCTTCTTTGCTCAAGTCCGTCACAAGCTCCAGGTGTACTGCCTTTACCGCTAAACAAACAAAAATACACAGGTAGGATTTAATTAACTTGCAACCACGACCTTTTTAATCTGCTATTAGCACTGGCCCGGCATGGTCGACCGAAGTATGCAAGAATGGAAACTCTAATGTAGTTCTAAATTCGGGTAATTGACCCATGATCGGTTGAAAATTTTTACATTTTTGTCTGAAACAAGTAATGCATTTTTTGAAAGTGGATCTAGCAAGGTTTCTCCCACCTAAGGGCCAATAAGTTTGACGAATGTCTGCTAGAAGCAACTGGGGGCCTGCGTGTAAAAGTTTTAAATGTTGTTTACAAAATATCAGCTTTGTTAAGTGATGTTTACTACATATAAGTATGGGGTGTTTTTGATCATAAGAGTATGGAGAGTTGTCAAGTCTACCTCCTACTCGAATAATATTATTTGAATCCATGAATGGAGATAAGGACAATAGTCTATTTTTGATGACAAAGATTTTTTCGTTTTTAAAAGAAGATATTCTTCGGGAAACATTTCAATTTGACCTTGCCTCAAAATAGTAAATAAGGAATCACGTAATTCAAGAGGAGTTAAGTGACCCTTAGTTTTACTTAATTTATTTTTACAATTATTTATGAATCTCTGTATATAAGCAACGGTGTGAATGAGGCGTGTCAGATTGGAATGCTTGCTTATTAAAGACGAGATAAGATTATTAGTAGAATTTTGTGTCAGGTGACAAATTACTTCCGGTAGATCCGGTTTTTGGTTCGAGTTGGGCATTTGAGGCCAAGTGTGTTCCTGGTTTTGTATGAATTTTGGTCCTGACCACCATAATGAATGAGTGCTGATAAGATCAGCCTTCACCCCTCGAGAAACGAGATCAGCAGGATTTTCAGGAGACGGCACATAGCTCCATGGAGACCCAGCCGTAGTATCATTAATTTCGTTCACACGATGGCGAACAAAAGGTTTGAGGCGATGTACAGGCGTTGATAACCAGCCTAAAACAATCGTCGAGTCGCACCAAAATCTGCAAGTTACCTGCAGTGTTATCGAGCTTAACACTTTAGCACACAGTCTTGCAGACAATAGGGCAGCGCATAATTCTAGTCGCGGCATCGTTGTTGGCTTAATTGGTGCTACTTTATTCTTGGAAGCTAATAATTGAACGTGAATTGTCCCGTCGTTACTAACCGAACGGGCATAGATACACGCTCCGTACCCGCGTTCTGATGAATCTGAGAAACTATGTAACTCAACAGATATAACGTTATTTTGTAAAATAAATCGTGGTATTTTTAAATTATTAAGGTGCGGCAAATTTATTGAGAACGAAGTCCAGAGTTCTTTAATCTCATTTGGAACTTCGTCATCCCAGCCATTTTTTAGGGACCATAGCCTTTGTAAAATGAATTTGGCTTCTATTACTGACGGCCCGACTAGACCTAATGGGTCAAAAATTTGACTTATCACTGAAAGTATCTTCCTTTTTGTGATTTTGTCTTGTTTTTCAATATTTATAGAAAAAGACAGTGTATCAGAATTAGGATTCCAATTAAGACCCAATGTTTTGGATGGTGAACTGGAATTGTTTTCGGAAAATTCTAAAATATGATTAGACTCTGTTTTCCCTTTGATTATTTCCTTCAATAATTCAGGACAATTTGAATTAAATTTTCGCAAATTAAATTTGGCTGCGGATAAAATTTGAATCACCGCTTTAGTATTTTTTATGACCTCATCTTTGGAATTCCCGCCACTTAAATAGTCGTCTACGTAAAAGTCCCGTGAAATGGAAAATTTTACCGACGGATCGTCAACTGTGTCAGCAAGACTAGAGAGACATTTTGTTGCTAAGTAAGGCGCTGAAGCAGTCCCGTAGGTGACAGTGTTCAGAGTATATGTCTTGAGTGGTTGAGAAGGGTCAGAGCGAAATATAATTTGCTGCAAAGAGCGCTGAATTGGGTTGAGTTCTATAGCTCGATACATTTTTTCAATATCTCCCGAAATCACAAACTTATGTTGCCGAAATCGGAGAAGAATGGACAGAAGGTCATCCTGTACAGTGGGGCCCACCATCTGTATACTGTTCACCGATAACCCAGATGAGCTTGAAGCCGACCCGTCAAAAACGGTTCGTAAATTAGTTGTAGTGCTCGATTCTCGGATAACACCATGATGTGGTAAGAAATAATTAACAACG
This sequence comes from Ypsolopha scabrella, assembly GCA_910592155.1. Taxonomy (NCBI): domain Eukaryota; kingdom Metazoa; phylum Arthropoda; class Insecta; order Lepidoptera; family Ypsolophidae; genus Ypsolopha; species Ypsolopha scabrella. Next base: position 19,657,202 of record OU342982.1, read on the forward strand.
TTGGTATTACTATGTGTCGTAATTGTATTTTCAGTCATATGACCTAATTTTTCATATTCAAGCATGAACTCTACATATTTTTCTTTGAAAATAGGGTCTCTCTGAAACCTGCGTTCAAGAGAAAGGAAACGGGCTTTAGCCATCATGTATGAGTCACCTAATTCATGAGGGTCTTTTTTTAAAGGCATCGTAACGACAAAACGGCCTTCTTTATTACGGTAAGTATCATTTTTAAATTTTTCTTCACAGGCACGTTCTTCACTCGTCAATGAATATTTGGGAGGGATGGAATCTAATTCCCAAAATTGTGTAACATTCACTTCCTGATTAATAAAATGGCATTGATGAGGGGAGGGATTTGAAGACTTGGCACGGGCAACGTAACCAGAGACCAACCACCCCAACTTTGTCTCGTAAAGTTTGGGTTGATTTTTACCTAAATCAATCGAATTATTGCATATGACGTTCCAAAATATTTCGGCACCTACAAGGATATCAACAGCTGCAGGAATATTGAATGAAGGATCAGCAAGCTGTATACCACACGGTATAGGAATTCTATCGATTAGAATTAAATTGGAAGGCAATGCTTTTGTGATTTCGGGCAATATTAAGCAATTTATATCGGTTTTATAATTGCCATAGCATGATTCTATTGTGATCTTACAAGACTGTGTACTGTTGCAGGATTGGTTGCAGATACTTGACACCGTGGAGCGTGTACCGTGTCTGGACAGTCCCAGCTTTTCGCAGAGCGCTTTCGTCGCGAAATTGGCGGTACTACCGTTGTCCAATAGGAGCCGGGCTAAGTGTGTATCGCCGTTGTTGTCATACACCTTCACCAGCGCTGTGGATAAGAGAATTTGTGGGGAAGTATTATGCTGTGTGGTGTGAGTAGACAGGACAACATTTTTGGTTGAATTATTAGAATCCATAAGGGATGGAGTAGTGTCTGTGGCTAATGCGACACTCTCTTGGTTAGGCATAGGAGGTGAACTAAAAGTTTCACCATGTTTATGTAAATGTAACAATGTGCTATGTTTATATCTACAGTAGCGACAGTTTGAAAGTTGGCATTTAACATGTGAGTGACCTGGACGTAAACAATTGAGGCACACTTTAAGGTCTTTGGCTTTGGCAACACGGTTTTCAATGGACAGATTCCGAAATTGGTCGCAATGATACAGTATGTGATGGTTCTTGCACATAGGACACTTAATTTTTTGTTTTTCGGAATTTCCAAAATCACTTGAAACTGCAATGAAAGATTTCGTTTTTGAAAAATCAGGTTTCTGTTGAAAGTATATTCCTTTTTGTGTCTTTGGTTTATTTTCCTCTAAGGTCTCTAATAAATCTGCTCTGTTACGCAAAAAAGAACAAAATTGATCAAGAGTTGGTGGCTCAGACAATGTGTTCCTATTCTCTTCCCACTTCCTGTTGGTAACAGAATCTAATTTGGAAGACATCATATATATTATAAGTGTGTCCCAGTGTTCGGTGGGTTGTTTTAAAATAGTCAACGCCCGAATATTTTTATTTGTAACATCCACTAAAAAACGAATAGACTTACTAGATTCTTTTGAAATCGGTTCAACGTTAAATAATGCTTGAACGTGATTATTTACTAATAACCTTGAGTTATCGTATCGTTCACACAATAACTTCCAAGCAGTGGCATAATTTTCTTTTGTAAAATCTATATTTTTTACAACTACTGCGGCGCTCCCAAATAGAGAAGCTCGCAAGTAATGAAATTTACTAATATTGTCTAAGTCATCATTTTCATGAATCATTGACGTGAAGGTATCTCTAAACTCGAGCCAGTTCTGATAGGAGCCATTGAATTTAGGAATGTTTATTTTTGGTAAATGAAATCTACTGTGGTTGCAAGTCCCACCTGATTTAGCATCACTGAAGCCTGAACCGGAACCTAAGCGCCGCCTCTGCTCGTCATCAACGTTGCTGGCGGATGCAGCGAGCATAGTACGCGCTGCGGCTACGAGGCGGTAGTACTGGCTCTCAGTCTTGTCACGGTCCGCATACTGCTCATCAGGAGGGTCACACATGGACTCGATTTCAGTCTGTAATACATCGAATTCAAGAATAAGATTTTCCGTGCGGGATAAACGACATTGAAGTTCGTTAGCATGGACTTCGCTAAGCACGTCGTATGACTTGGCTATTTCTATGAATGATTCGAATTGCGTTAACTTTGCTTTTAAGCTTGCTTTGCTTTTCTTAAGCTTAGAAAGTTCTTTTTTATCTTCAGTCATGATCAAAACGTATAAATACTAATAGGAATGCAAATCACCTGTTCAAATAAATGAAGATATTAAAATAATATTGCAAAGCGAACAATGCGATAAATATTGCGAACAATGCTATGCGGTAATGATCTTGCGATAAGAGCGGTCGTTGACATGGACTTTGCCCCCACGCTACTTTGTAGGCAGCAAATATCAATCGACTCGATCAGTAGCAAAGGTTTAATGAAAAATGGGTCTAAAATGGAATAAATTATGTATAAAGAGTATGTATAATGTACCTAGGATAAATACTATAAAGTGCTGAAATTATGCGTATATAAGAAAATATTGCTCACTCAAATATTTACTAGAAAAGGGTATTTTACGGTAAAAAATACGAATGTATTCGGGATGAATTACTATAAAAGGCTGGAATAATAAGGAAATGATTGGAACGAACTCACAGTACTGGCCAAAAATCCGTTAGGTGCGAATCTGTTCATGATGACCTTCACGGTATAGGTAGCCCGATGTCGTAAAATTTTGTTCCTTATTTGACCTCTCTGTCGGTGGAAAGTGCAGATTTGAAGAAATCACGGAGAAATGCGAAATCTCGAAGCAGACAGACTCGCTGGTATGTAGATTATTGTAGATTCTTCAAATCCGAAGCGATTATTCACACCGATCGACGTCCTTTGTCCTCGATTTTACCGTTAGGTAATAGATCAGGAAACAATTTTGAAGCACGTAGTGATTAATTTACTTTCTGCGAAGGACCAGTTTGAGGGCTCCAGATAAAATAAAAGATATATTCAATCACACAATAGGGGCTGGTATATTCAAATGTAAATATAAACTGATCGCACGTATGGTGTGCGGACGCGAGGTCGATCGAGAGGAGAGTGGAGCTCGCGGGCTGCGGAGAGGGGCAGGGGACGCAGTCCCCGACCGGTTTGGGCATCCGCGTAGACACTGCTTTCTTGAAAAGGCAGTCTGACGGCTTTAAAAGCAAGAAATCGAAGGTATTTACTGCAGAAGAAGTACAGAAATTCTTAAATGAAGCTCCGGATGAAATTTATTTAGCAATAAAGGTACCTACGTATTTACTTGCCCTTTTTAATAAGTTAACAAAATATTTCACAAAAATACTATGCGAATTTGGTGCCTTTAATACAACTTATGTCTTTTTTACAGGTTGTTCTAATTTTTGGGATATCGGGAGCCTGCAGAACCGTGGAATTGACAAACTTGACAATAGAAAATGTAGAAAAACATAACAAATTACTACTCATAAAACTGCCTAACACGAAAACTAAAATTGACCGGTCATTTGCAAATTATGTTGGAAAATATCAAGCTCTTCGGCCTGAAAACGTGGATACAAATCGTTTTTTTCTTAATTACAGTAAAGGAAAATGCCACAGACAAGTAATAGGAAAAAACAAATTTACAGGCATGCCAAAGCAAATAGCCACATATTTAAAACTGAGTAACGTAGAGTTATACACCGGGCATTGCTTTCGCAGAACATCAGCGACTCTATTGGCTGATTCGGGAGCCAACCTCACTCTGTTAAAAAGGCACGGCGGCTGGAAGTCCAGCAAAGTGGCCGAAGGTTATATCGAAGATTCGGTGGCAAACAAAAGCAAAATTACTTCTAAAATAACAGAAAATATAAACTTGAAATCACCACGTCAAAGCACATCATCTGAGCCATTTTTTAATGAAGAAAATAGTACCAGTCAACTGCCGCCATTTACGATGCAAGAACCTCAAGTCACTCAAACTCAAGTCTTATCATCACAAACTCATATTCAAACTATAAATATTCCTAAAAAGAAACTGGACCATATCTCTTACAAATTGTAATAATTTTACTATTAATTTTAATTAAATACACATTTTTTTCTTCTTAATAAATGTTTATTGAAACCTGCTGTCTTGTTGTTTACTTACCTCACAATCGATATGTAAAGCAGAGTATTTATCTCGGGCGTAAGCATCAATTGCATACTCGGATTAATTAGCGCCATCGCTTCGCTCAGGCGCCAAAAACCTCGTATGCAATTGATGTCATACAGCCCTTGGTTAATAATCTACTATTAACCAATTGATTACAATTTGACTGTCAGTCCACAAGCATAACTTTGTTATAGGAACATCCATGTTTTTCATTACATACCTCACCAGCCTGCTTCCAATAAGTACTCCTAGAAGCTCAAGTCGTGGTATTTGTAAGTTACCTTTATCTTTCAATGGTGTAAGTCTAGATTTAGCCATGATAAGTGACACTTTTACCTTTCCATCAGGGCTTATACATCTTAAATACGCAGCAGTTGCATATGCTCTGGTGGACGCATCACTGAAACACTGCAATTCATAGACGTTTTTCATAGATTCTTCTCCAATAAAACCTATATATCTGGGTATTGTTAGTTGGTCTAAAATCTTCATGGATTCCTTGATCCTTTTCCATGTATCAGCTGGTTGCTGTGGTATAGGAGAGTCCCATTTTAATTTAAGCTCCCACATGTCTTGTAGGAATAGCTTGGCTGGCAATATTATTGGTGCTCCAAACCCGCATGGATAATAGACAGAAGTAATATCCCTAAGTACAATTCGCTTAGTAATTTTTTCTTGTTTGTTTTCTGGCATTTTAGTCATTGTCTCAAGTTGTAGTGTCTCATTGGCAGTATTCCATAACAAACCTAGCACTTTAGTTTTTTCTTTGTTTCCTACTTAATTCTTTGGTAAGGAACTAGTGAACTCCTTGCTATTTGAATTCCACTGCTTGATGTTCATAGACATCTCTTGAAGGGATTGATTTGTCCTATGGTACAGTTCAATGGCATCATCTTCAGTGTCTACCGTCGTCACGAGATTATCGACATATATATTCTGTGCAACTTTCTGTAATATGTCACTTTTATGGTTCATTAGGTGATGTCTTATGGTGGCAGTTAGCAAGAATGGACTCGAGATTATTCCGAACGGAACTCTGCAAAATCTATAGCATATTAAGTTTTATTTACAAATTCCCCTAGACCAATCTTTCAACCACAGGAATCTTGTGACGTCTTGGTCATCATTTTGTAGTCCAATCATCCAATCTTTTCTACGTCAGCTATAATACCAATTTTACCTTGGCGAAATTTTTTCAAGAGGCCATTTAAATCCTCTAGCATATGAGGACCTTTGTAGAGACATTCATTCAGACTTGCGCAGGTCGTGCCCAGCTTAGCCGAAGCATCATATACTACACGGAGATTGGTCGTTCCATCTTTCTTCTGTACACAATGATGCAGGAGGTAGGGGACGGGATGTGGCATTTTCTGAAATGGATCAAGAACCTTTGTTATGATTCTTGTTGCATCTTGTTCTCTAATTACCTGATCATATGTTTTGAGAACGTCTGTATCAGTTCTTTTGATGAGGCTGGCAAGGCGTGCTACTGCAAAATTATAGTTTGTAGGAAGATTGGGAGGGAATTGAGTCCATGGCCACTTTACATAATATCGAACTCCATCAAATTTGATGTTTCTATTAAAATGCTTTACTACTTCTTCTTCTTTGTTTGACCCTGGAGAATCTTTAATACCTATTGATTCAAGATCCCACAGTTGCTTTGCATCATTTTCCCTCAGGGGCAGGTCCGGTGACACCAACCCCAGGTTATCAGGGAGCGATGTTTGAACATAAGTAAGTACACTGGTAACATGTTTTGTTTTATTATCAGCCTGACCAGACCACACCCAACCAAACTCAGTTTCTATAAGATACAAGTGTGGACCTGCAGATATTTTCTTATCTTTGATAACAGAGAAATAATAATTTATACTTGCGATTGTCGGCACTTGGTGAAACTTGGAAAACATCACAATTAAATTCACTTGTACTTGTTTCACTGCTTTTAATTTTAAGGTTTACACGTTAATCCCGACCGGTTTCGGTTAATACACCATTCTTAAGGGATTCAAAAATTCAGGAAATTAAACTAACATTACGACGAGACGTTAAAAATGTACACAATGATCATGTCGAATCATTGGGAGAGAAATAATAGTCGTTACCTATTAGGATGTCGATTTCTCCGCCCATTGAACCGTCATCAGCTAACATGATTATAGGTTTCTTTATGTCATAGTCACTGTAATTAAAAGGCATAATTTCACTAGTGATGTATGGAACAATGTTTACATGAATGTCGCTATCGGAACCGTTACTTAATATTAATGTTATTAGAACCCTAGGACTGTCTAACCTTTTTGGAAGATTCTCATCAAATGTATTTATACATCAAATAATCCGTAGATGTCGTTCTATTTCATTTAGGACTCGTCTGCATTCCTTCGTTGAGTCCCCTTTTCTAGTGACATTATGAAGTTCTTTGTAATGAGCATCAACTAGCAGTCCGGGTCTCCCATACTGCCGTCATACCGAAGAGGGCGGCATCTACAGATGACGCTGTTTCGAGATAAATAGCAAAACGTAACTTTTCGATATTTCGTAGCTCTGAGATGCAAATACTTATCTTTTTTGGTACTGATAGGAAGGAACTAACTCTTTTGTTCTACAAATAAAAAAAATATATAAATTTTGTAGAAATCAAAGAAGTAGTGATGAAAAAACCTAGTTGCCGCTATTAGAAATTGCATTTTAATACACTGACACTATATCAATCCTACCGAAATGGCGGCATCTGCGTAGAAATCCCTTATTTAATTAGTTTTATACCATAATTAAGCCAATTACAGCATTAATTTCAATAAAACAATATTTTGAATAGAATCACAGGTTTATTGAGAACAAAAATAAAGCATTATTTTTTCTTAATCAATCATGGCGTGTTCGCTGTCGCGGTTTTTTTGTAGAGTTGGGTGACGGTTCAGGCAAATTCTTCCAGAACTCCTTTCGGTTTGCTGGAAGGATTTTCCCTAGACTGCGCAGGATATTTTCCTTTTTTTCTTTTGGGAAGCCAACTGGAACATTTTGCACATCCGGTAATGGTGTACCATTCTTTTTCATACAGGCGGCTTTCAGAAAGTTTAAGTCCTTGTATATCTCATCGTCCTCATACGTTAGCTTATATTTAAGCGTGAATTCACCCCGAGTAGCCTAACGCACGCAACTTTTTTGAGATGTGGGCGATTCTGGTTCTTTAGCTTCAGGGAAGAAGAATTGTCCAGCCACTGCCAAAAATTTGCCGGTAGCATCTTTTTTGTGGCGGTGTTTTTGCTAGCTTTCCGCACAGCTTTGTCGAAGTCTTCAAAATCCAAGACTTTCTTCATTTGCTTCATAGACAACTCTATCCTGTGGTGAAAGCTGTCAGCACTCATGAATGTATGGCCTGGTTCGAAGTAATGCACTGTTAGAGTTTTACATGTGAACTCACTTGAATTTACCATGTACACGAAAAAACTGAGAAGGCACCAATTTTTGTTCTGGCTGGAACAATTATCCAACCAAAGTAACCAAAGTACCAGCACTATGCAGTCTCTTTGCGTCAAAAAAAATTCATAATAAGTGCTAAATATTTCTTCTTTGCATCGTCCAGCGATCGCTTCATGCCAAATAGCTGCAAAGGGTGGAGTAGCTGACTTTTCTCCAATAGATTCAAAACATTCATTGTACACTGTAAGCCTTTTAGCAAATATCACTTCTTTGAACTGCTCAGCGCGAGGTAGCATAATCACTTTCTGAAGATCGACAGAAAAGTGAACCGCTTTAGAGCCTTTTTTGATGTCGTCAACCTGCTTTTGATATAGGGCTCGGCTTTTGGTGTATTTTTCATGGTGTTCTCTCCAAAAATTGCATTCGTCGCAATTTTCCTGCAAGTCATTCTGATTATGGTGATGCAGTTTAAATGCTTCTCATTTCCCAGCTTGGCAAATAATATGTTCATATTTTTCAACTTTTGTCGGTACGTTTCGTATGTCATCTTCACTTGTGGATATTTCTTTTCAAAGTCTTCGTGCATCCATACTATCGTCATATCTGATGGCAAATATTTTACATTGGGAGCATGCTCGCGACGGTAGTGTGACACACAAGGATGAAATGAATTCACGCGTTCCTCGAATTCTACATCGGAAATCTTTCTTGGGTTTTTACCTTTTCCTCTGCCATCTTTAGGTGGTTGAAGATTACCATTCTCGGTTTTTGATAACACAGAGTGGAGAACTTTGTCATTACTTTTTTTGTATCCGAGCGTTGTCAGGAAAAATACTTTGCGAACTTCCTGAGCTGTTCCATCAGAGGCTTTAAAAAAATATTTAAATGTATTTTGTCTTTGAAAGTTTTCTTTGTCGATCGTACGTCGTGCATCTGCTGTTCGGCTTTGGAATGAACTTCCGCAAAATCTCAAAGATCTTCCTTCTGTGTCCTCTTTTAAATATCACTTGAAAAAATTTTACCTCTCCTCTCTCTGAATGACTTACTGACTAAGCTACTTGGTTATTTGTATGTATGTATTTGTGTATTTAAGTATGTATTTGTATTTAGTATATTTATAATTAGATTATAGATTTAGAACTAACTTAGAATGTACATATGCACTGATGTGAATTTCTTCAATAAAAATGTTTTATATTTTCCCAAGGTTGACTGGAAGAAATTCCTTTTAGGAATAAGTCCGCCCTTGCCTTCTGTCTGTTCTTTGTATATTTGTAAATATCTTGTTCTGTGTGCAATAAAGTGTTTATTCATTCATTCATTCATTCTAAACGTTCACAATTGTTTAAAATGAAAGTTCTTCTATCTATCCATTCTAGTTTCCAGAATTGCTGGTTTATTATTTCTTGTCGTTCCTCTCCAATCTTTGTCTTGCATTTCCTTTTGCAGGCGTCGGTACAAGATTCCAATATCTTATGTGACTGTGCCATTTTTCCACCTTGTCTTTCTTCTTATCTTTTGCATTTTCTGTTGTTACTTTTCTTTTCCTAGTAGTGCCTCGTTTTGTAACTTCAGTGGGTATATTATTCTGTAGTTCATGGAGAACATCCTCTGTCTGTAATTCTTGGAGCTCCCCCGTTGTTTGCGATTCATGAATAACCTCTGCTGCTTGTATTGTCTGTATAACTTCCTCTGCCTGTAATTCCTGCATATCCCCCGTTGTTCGAAATTCTGGGATAATAATAGCTGTTTGTTTTTGCTGGATAGCTTTTGGTATTTGTAATTCATAGAGATCCTTCGTTGTTTGTAATTCTTGGATAATATTTGTATTTCCTGGGTTCACTTTGCTGTTCGTAACTCATACATATCTTTCGTTGTTAGTAAATCTTGGATGATATCAGCTCCTTGTACTTGTTCCAAATCCAACTGTTCTGAAAATAGAACATTGACAATTGCGTCAAATGTACTGCCCAAACTGCTGCACATAAGCGTTGAGTAATCTTGCAATACGTTCATATCTTCAACTGGATTTCCTGTTGGGCAGATAAAATGTGTAAATTAATAGTAAAGATGACTCTTAGGATGGTTTGAAGGAATCGAGCAATAAGTACACAGGCAACGGATCTCTTACCACAAGTATCTATCACTTTCGATGTATCTGCTGGTAGCGTATCTGCTGCTGGTGCATCTGCTGGTGGTGCAGCTGCAGGTTGTATGTTTTGCACGTCTAATTCTTTTTCGATTTCAGGGTTGTCGGGAGGCAGTTCATGATATAGAAAGGCTGCGCTGTCGTCGTAAAGGTGTAAATCTACTGGATTTTCTGTCGGGCAGACAAAAAATGTAAATTATTAGTGGAGTGACTCTTGGGCTGGTTTGACGAAATCGAGCAATACAATAACTACATGGTTAGGCAAGGAATCTTTTACCACAGGTCTCTATTACGTTCGATGGGTCTGCTTGTGGTGCAACTCTATGCTAAATAGGAATCCCTCAGAAACCATGCATTTTCCGAGATAAAACATATTCTGTGTGTTATTTTAAGACCTAAGACAACTTTGTACCAAATTTCACTTAGATTCGCTTATGTAATATCCACTACAGTCTTGGGCTCCAAATCTATCCCATAGGAACAGTAACTTTTGTCGGGATAAAAAGTAGCCTATGTCACTTTCGGGCCCATAAAACTGCCAATGTGCAAAAAAGCGTGAAGGAAGGAGAAACCAAATAACAAAAAAACACAGTTTCGCATTTATAATACCTATTAGTGGGGAAGTGGGGATGAGGATTGGTAGTAAATAAGGTAAACCAACTTGTTAATAAATATGTAAAATCTTACCTTCCTCAACGTTTTTTTGTGTCATAAATTCCTTTTTACTCGTTTTCGGTGGGTCAGAATACTCTTGAATTCTTTTACAACTTTTAGCACACGTAGCTTTAGAAGTATTTGGCAAATTTTGTCTTAGTTTGTTCAAAAATCTGTATCTTTGAGCCGCCATTTCACCGCATCACACAACTTCGCTTGCAGTGCACTGCAATCACCGAATGTAAACAAATATCTCCTAAACAGGTCAAGACCAAAACGATAACAATCCAGCGTACGGACTGCGGCCAGCTGAAGAAAGTGTTTCGTAAACAAATCACGGCAAGAAATAGACACGTGTTTGTCACTTGACGCTCGGCAACTGACTGACATGCGAAATGCCGGATCTGCAAATACAGCGCAGGAGTTAAAAGGTAAAAAGGCGGCATGTACAAAAACAGAGAAGAAAGGTGGCATCTACAGGTAGATGCCGCTTTTTTGTCCTGTATTTTACAGTCGCCGCCTTTTTATTTTTTATCGAGTACAGATTATTTGCAGAAGCCGCCATTTTCTCATCCCGAAACTATAGTTCCAATGTAGTTACCGTCTTGTTTTATATACAAAAAGATGGGAAATTTTATCCTGATTCCAACGGTACCAAAAACGCATTTTTGATTTTTTCGTAGATGCCGCCCTCTTCGGTATGACGGCAGCATAGTGGTCTGTCAACAATTTAACTGCAATTTCATAGTTTTTTGCTGTGGTGTCTAGTCCTTTTATCTTGTCTTTTGCTTCTCCTTTAAGACTCATCTTTAAAAAGATTAGTTTGTCCACGTCTGGAATGTGTTTTTCATGAACAGATGATGAGAAATGGTCCCAAAATTCATGCCATTTGAGTATCTGTCCATTAAATGTTGGGAGGCTAAGTTTGGGTAGCTTACTGTTGGTCTTGTCGCCGTTTATGGTATGATCTCTTGAGTCTTGGTCTTTTATCATAAGTTCAGTCAAAGCCTTTTCACAAAGTAATTGGAGGTTAGTAAACTCGGTAATTAATTTTTCGGATGGTTTCTTTGAACTGCAGTATTGACGGATTTCTTCCACGAATACTTTCGTTGACAACTCCAAAGAAACCTTCGCTGACCGCAAAGCTTCTCTTGTACCTTGCAATTTAGCATCTTCTGCTGTCTTCATCTTATCGTTTAGATTTGCAGAATATAACTTAAGGCGAGTCTCCATTTCGTAACATTAACTATCTCGTTAATCGTAGAAAAAAAACGTAAATCTATTTTCTTTTTGCTATGCGATGACACAAATTAAAGAAATAGTAACATGGCGGACGAGCTTGGTTGGGTTATACGAAACGAAACGAAAGGAAGAGGAGGCCAGCATACATTCGGCAGTTTGATTGGTTGAATTTGGTTTTGAAAATCAGTCTGACCAACATAACCACTTTGGGGATGAACATAACCGTAATGAATCGAGTCTTTACTCGATTTATTAATTATAATTTTGCTATTAGTAATCGCATTCGATAATCTGTTTTTGTAATAACTATTTATGTTGATAACTTTTTATTGGTCCATTACGATTATCTTTTATAATAAAAAACAGTCAATGAAAAGAAACAATTTAATTAAGAATGAACAGTAAATTAACAAAGAACTTAAAAACCCCTGTGGAATTATTTAATAACAAATTTAAGAAAATAAGAAATTGACTTCTGCATTTATTTGGAAAAATATTTTTCCAAGGCTGGCCCAATTTCCAATTTTATAATTTCATTGGAAGCACCCTTCTCAAAGCAAATGAACTGATGTTGCTTTAGTTCTGAAAAAAAAAACAAAGAACTTAAAAACCCCTCTGGAATTATTTAATAACAAATTTAAGAAAATAAGAAATTGACTTCTGCATTTATTTAAAAAAATATTTTTCCAAGGCTGGCCCAATTTCCAATTTTATAATTTCATTGCAAGCACCCTTCTGAATGAAAATGAACTGATGTTGCTTTAGTTCTGAAAAAAAAACATTCTAATTACAGTGCGTGACAAACAATATATTATGTTATTTTTAAAACATACCAACGATTGTTTTAGTGAATAAATGAATGGACACCAAATGAAAGATGAAGGAATGAAATCAAACAAGATCTGACTGAAATACACGGACTAGACTATTTTATTTATATATGTTGCAGTGAATACCCCTCTTCTTATTCTTCTTCTTGGTGGGCTCGGTTTCCGCACTTAGTCTCACATTTGGACCTCTGTGCGTGGAAATAGTGGGACTGGCTATTCTAGCCAGCCCAGCTCACGCCAGAATCCCAAGAGGCGGCCTAGGTCGCCACAGGACTGGCGGAGCGTCCCCGGTTCACCGAGGATCTTGGCCCGTTGTGTGCTGACACCTACGCAGTCTATAGTCACGTGGGTCGGCGTTTCTTCGGCCCCCATGCAGGCTCTGCACAGAGGGCTGTCTGTTAGACCTATAATATAGAAATGTCTGTTAAGGTTGCTATGTCCTGCAATTAGTCCTCAATTAGTCCTGGATGCGAAGGTTGGTTCTATTAAGTCGTAGCAGTTTCTTCGTCAGGCGACGGTCCACGGTGGTAACACCTCTTTCGTCTGCCTGCAGGTTGTCACGCTTACCCATTGTTCAGCATGTTGAGTGCTGGTTCTCTCCCGCAGCCATGTTCTTATCTGGTTAAAAGGCAGGGGTACCAGTGGTTCAACACCTACCGGGTTTTGTTTTGCGCCTTTCTTTGCCAGTTCATCAGCCGCGTCGTTACCCAGCGATCCGCTGTGCCCTTTTATCCACTGGAGGGTTACTTTATTGTGTCGGCTTACCTCTTCCAGTTGGTTTAGACATTGTAGTATGAGCCCAGAGTTTACCGTAGTCCTGCTTAGGGCCCGGAGTACCGCAGTGCTGTCAGAGAGTATGCGAATGTTGAGGCCTTTAGCTTCTCTGCTGAGCACCGCGCTTGAAGCCAGGATTATACCGACGCATTCCGCTTGGAAAATCGTGTTATACTTACCTAAGGCTGTTGATTTGTTAATATTAAGTTCAGCTGAGTACGCTCCAGCCCCAGTACCCTCTTTCGTTTTGGACCCATCTGTATATATCCTTATCTCATGGATATTCGATTGGTCCGTTGGCTCCTCAAAGAGTTGGACATTGTACTGTCTATTGAAGATGTGCATTTTTGGGATTCTATCACACGGCGCGTCCATTAGTGGCTGGTGGGACACGGCCAGCTCAAGGATGCGCGTATGTGGTGCCCTGTCGTCGCTTTTCCACTGTCCAGCTGCCCTGAGTCTGAACGCCGCAGCCGCTGCCTCCTGTTGTATGAACAGGTGCAGCGGTGGGATGTCCAAAATTATCTCGAGGGCCGCGGTTGCAGTGGTGCGCATGCAACTTGTGGTAAGCATGCTAGCAAGCCGTTGAAAATTTTCTAGGTCTTTCTGTACGTAGCCGACGTCCATCCTAGGCCACCAGACGACGGCACCGTACGAGACCATTGGTCTTATCACTGCTTTATATAGCCATAGCATAATGTTTGGGCGTAGTCCCCATTTCTTGCCCATCATGCGTTTACACTGCCATAGTGCTATGGTCCCCTTTTTCAATTTGTTGTTCATATGTTTAGTCCAGTTCAGCTTGTTGTCAAGTAACATTCCTAGGTATTTGACTTCAGTCGATAGGGTTAGTTCAGTGCCGAAGAGTTTCGGGAGTCTCATGTTCACCATCTTTCTTTTATTGGTAAACAGTACTAGTTCTGTCTTATTCGGGTTCACTGTTAGTTGGTACTCCTCGCACCATTTTTCAACAACCTTGAGAGCACCCTGCATTAGTTCACAGAGTGTGCTTTCAAATTTCCCACTAATGCCAGGTCGTCGGCGTAGCCTATAGTATGATAGCTCTTATCGTTGAGCCGTCGGATCAAATCATCCGCTACGATGTTCCAGAGCAGAGGTGATAGGACGCCTCCTTGTGGGCAGCCCTTGGCTACCACCGCTCTGGTGGTGCCGTTCACGTCTAGTTGTACAGTTCTCAGCTTAAGCATGTTGTCTATCCACCCGCGTAGTGTTGGTTCGACGTCATACTTGAGAAGAGCGTGGTTAATATTTATGAATCTAGTTTTGTCAAAGGCCCCCTCTATATCGATAAAGGTACCTAGGGTTGACTCTTTAGTAGTCAGAGAGTTCTCGATTCTTTTCACTACGCTGTGCAGAGCCGACTCTGTTGATTTGCCTGAACTGTAGGCATGTTGGTTCGGGTGTAGCGATTTCCTCTTTAGGGCCCCATCTCTGATATACCTATCACAGAGCCTTTCTAGAGTTTTAAGAAGAAAGGATGTGAGGCTAATGGGTCTAAAAGATTTCGCTTGAGTGTAATCACTTCTACCCGGTTTAGGCAAGAATATTACTTTGACTTCTCTCCAGTCCTGTGGTATATAGCTATGTGCAAGACATGCCCTCAGGATGTCTGTCAGCGGTTCTGCTAGGTAATCTATTCCCCATCTCAGAAGAGCGGGGAATATGCCATCCAGCCCCGCCGATTTGAAGGGAAGGAAGTTGTTGATGGCCCAGATGGTCTTGTCCTTGTCGACTACAGTCTCGGCTGTTTTCCAGTCCTGCTCATTCGGAGATCTACTCGGTCGTTCCTTCCAGTTGCGTTCTTCTGAGATGCTGCAACCTGGAAAGTGAGTTTCGAGTAGTACTTCGCAGGTCTCCTTGTCTGTGTTTGTAAATGTGTCGTCTGATTTCTTAAGCGAGCCTAGGTTACGGTCTTGGTCGTTCGATAGGACCTTGCGTACCCTGGCAGCTTCATTGCTTGATTAAATGTTTTCGCAGAAACGGCGCCAGGATTCGCATCTCCTAATCCCGATGCGCTTTTTGTAGAAGTGTTGGGCTTCTCTGTATTTGTCCCAGTCATCCTCGTTTCTCGTGTTCATAGCTCTGTTGCATAAGCACCTAGACTTGTGCCGGAGCCGTTCGAGTTCAGGTCCCCACCATTGACATTTTGAGCTTCCGTTGGGTGGTGTCGTTAGTGGGCAAGCCTTCTGGTAGCATGTGCTGATGCTGTTTGTTAGGTTTTTGACATTAGCTTCGATGTTGCTAGCCGATGTCTTCATATCCTGAAAGTTTATCCTTTGCAGTTCTTCTTTCAGTAGACCCTTGTACCTGTCGATGTCCGTTTTCCTCGGGTTATGTCTGGGCATGGGTCTATTTATGTGGACACCTAAGTTATAGCAGATACGCCTGTGGTCTGAGAAGGAGGGTTCCTCAGACACATGCCAATCGGTAACCAGCTTCGAGGCCGTCTCCGTGGCTAGGGTGATATCTACTATTGTTTGAAACCTGGAGGTAACAAACGTTGGGACAGAGCCCTTGTTAAGGACTGTAAGGTTAGTTGAAAAGAGATAAGAAACTAGGGCCTCACCTCTCCTGTTGGGTGTCTCACTGCCCCAGATAGGGTGGTGACAGTTGGAGTCTGCTGACACGATCAGGTCCTGACCACTCTGCTCGCAGTGTTGTATTAGGTCCGCCAACTCTCTGGTGGGCACCTCCTCGTCACCAGGGAGATAGGCGGACGCCAGCACCACGGTAGCCCAGCCTCCTCCACAGGCCTGAACCTCGAGCCTGATTGTCGTCAGATCTCTGGAACAGAACTGAGTTAGAGGCACAGCATCCAGGTGGCGTGGGACGTATATGCATGTTCGTGGACTATGAACAGAGGTATTGAGGATTAACTTACCTCCAATGTTGCTTAGACCGCATATTCTATCGGCCCTAATCTAAGGCGATTAGAGCGATAGTGTGTTTATTAACCTTCAGCATGCGGCGCAGCGTAGCTACTGCTACCTGCTTGTGCTGGAGGTTAGTTTGGATGACGTTAGTGGGGGGAGTGGGCAGGAGAGGATAGGAGAATGTCACTATCCATTGATTCCCCGTCCGTCCCTCTTTCCACGTCATCTGAATCGTGGGGGTGTTCGTCGGTGGTTTGCAGCTCCACTTCCATACCACAGCTACTCCCCTCCTTCGGTTCCCCACACGGTTGTGACGGTGTCACGGTGTCGGACTCGGTCTGACGTACGGGTGCATCCGACCCTTTGTTGGGGTCGGGACTGGAGTCTTCCTCCGTGGTCACTGGCACTGGTGGATCTTCGGGAGCGGTGTCCTGTAGACCTCTCGGACCGATGAATCTGACGTACACCGAGCCTAGCCCGAAGGTGACTCGGCGGTCTCTCGCCATCAGTGCTGGTATTTCCGACCGAGGTATACCTAGGCTCAAGAATGTCCCAGGTCTCTCAGCCGGAGCGGTGTGTATGTCCATGAAGTACATGGACCAGCTGTCTACCTTGAGCCATTTCTTGTTCTACATGGCCAGCCAGGTGTGTATCTCGCCGGGCTTCTTGTCAGTCACCTCAGGAATAAATAGCCCACATTTGACCTTGGGTATTAATTCCTTCAGGCTGACGACTTCGTAGCTGGTACCTGGGTACGGCGGTTTAAGCGTCGCTACGGTGCGTTTCAGCCAGGCCAGAGACCCGTCGTCTTCACACCATAGTCTGAGGACACCCGCGTTCCAGCTGGGCCATCCTCGGAATGACGGTACGTCCTGTATGTTGGAGCGCTTCTGCGCAGATTTCACCAACTTTCGCCATGAGTTCTGCCTGAAGCTGCTGTGCTGCTTCTGCTGTGAGGTCACGGTTAGGGCTGATCCTGACCGCTACACACAAATGCGATTGCATTGCTTCTGCGTAGCTCGATGCAGAATCCTTGGTCTTGTCCACCCTGACTCGTTTGGCGTCACTCTTTGGGGAGGCGGTTTCATCAAGACGGTCCTGGCGACGCCACTTTGCCATACGTGGCTCATGGGGCTTCGCTGGTGCCGTCTTGTGGCCGCTTCCAAGGACTGCCTCACTGGTCTTGTGGAAGACCGGTTTACCCTTTTGACCTTGGCGACCTAGCTCCTTTACTTGCGTGGCCTTGTGGGGTTCACCCCGGCCCGCGGAGGTGGTTGGTGACCTAGATGCACCATGCGAATAACCCTGAGACTGGGCAGCCTTCTCACTGAATGGCTTCGGTTTCCCCGCGCCCCCCCCCCCCCCTCCCCCCCCGGCCGCCCCGACCCAGTGGACATTGCCTTGGGCTTGTTGGCCTTTGGCAAGAGGTCTGCTGCGGTCTGGACCTGCCGAGTGGAGTCTCGGGGAGGGGCCGTAAGCGCACTCGTTCCAGGTGTCGCGTCAGCAGGGTTCGCTGTTGCATCTCTGGTCTGTTCCTTTGTGTTGTGGTCAGTCGCTTCTCGGTCGGGCTTAGCACGCCTCCAGCGATTCCGCCTGTTGTTGCGGCCTGACCGTTGAGAGGGTTGGTTGCCTTGTTGGCTACCAGACCCTTGAGTTTGGCCTCCGGTTACAGCGCTAGCGCGCTGTTTACCTTTCGGCTGTTTGTTCTTTTTGTTGGAAACCACCTGCCATGTGCTCCCAAAACTGGTTTGTGGCTATATGGCCTCCGCTAACGCGCTAAGGTCAAGTACCTTAGACGGTGGTTTGCTGACACTGTCATTGTTGTCAGTTAGTTTGTTTTTCCCATTTTCCATTACTTCCAGGCCGTTATAATTCATCTCCACAAGTCCCCACCCACCTCGTAGCCCACAACGTCGGGGGAATCACACTATGGTGACACCAGGAAATCCCCGCGGAGATATAGGCTCCCTGCCTAAACCTGCCTAGGTTGGGAAAACCTAGGGGCACTGCAGGTTTGGCGTAACAGAGTTGCATACGAGACGGTTGAGCATAAGGACGCACCAGCTAGCTGGGCTAAGTGTGAGGCTGCCAGTGATCTGGGAGAACCACTCGCTCACCACACACCCCGTACACTGCCGTCTGCATACCCCTCCGGACAGGAGCCTCGCCCGTCTCAGCTTAGTCCGCCGAAGCCGGTTGATTCCGTTTACCGCACGGCTAGCTACACCGTGGGCACCGTTTGTGATGGTACGCTGGACCAAAGAGGGCGTGTTGCCGCGTACGGACACTAACCCGGAACGTATTTGGCTCAGTCCCCCAGGCTACCTTTGCACCATCTGCGGCGATCTACTGCGCACGGAATGGAACATTACAGCCTCGTCACCAGTGGGGTGACGAGACTGTAACGTAGCGCAGGAGCCTTGGCCTCGGGGTCGTGTGTGGGGGTGCTGCCCTGCACCCGTTAGTGTATGTGTTGGAGTGAGTGTATAGTGTTGTCTGTATGCTCGGGAGTGTTATATATAGCAAGGAGTTGATGTTGTGTGGGTGTGACCCTTTAGCCTATCCAACAGGCCGACTCATTTCCTGTTGGCAGCCGGTGTCTCAGTATGATCGGACACACGGCTGTGAGTGGTCATACCGGTACCAGTGTTGATTGGTGCCAGAATGCCCACGGGTCAGCCCTCCTCCTTTCAGGCTGAGCCTGTGTAAGCAATTGACATCCCCCGAGTGAAGGAGACAGACCCATGCACGCATGGGTTTCTCCCCTCCCCCCGGAGGCGCCCGCCCAACACAGCCTCACCCTTAACCGGGCTTGGGACCGGCACCATACTGGCCCTTGTAGGCTGACATCTGCTGAAAGCTGCTAGCACCCAAACACGTGCAGAAGAAAAGAAAACAAAACAAGCAGCGAACCGCAGTACAAAGCATACAAAAGCAAGCATTGAGGCGGAGTTATTTATATATGTTATAATTATACGACACGTCACACACATTCTATGACAGGCAAGAAGGAGCCTAACCAAACGCTACTAACAATAGATGAATTTAGATCGTTATGCTATGAGAAATGTTCAAGGCGTTTCGCGTCCATAATATTGATTCTTCAAAAGAAAATACTGAAGGCGAGGGCAAACTTATTCTTATAAGAAATTTGTACTGTATGCGCCTAACGGGCCAGTAATAAATCAGTTCTCGAGCTAATCGGTTGTCTCATTTACTTATACTTCATTGGCGAACGAGGCCGTTAAAAGTACCCACAATCAGCAATATTTACAATTATAATGTCATATTTGGGAAATATATCGGAATTCGACCATGAAACAGGAGAATGGTCAATTTTCAAAGGAAAATTGACGAAATTTTTCACAATTAATAAAATTGTAGAAAAAAAGAGTGCGGTGTTGATTACCTATCTGTCGAATGAGACTTGGTGTATCCAGCGGACATTGAACAGCAAACATTCGAGCAATTGGTGGAACATACAGTCAACCGTGGGAAAACATAGACCCATTTTCCATCCATCCATCAGCCCATGTTCGTCCACTGCTGGACAAAGGCCTTTCCCAAATTTCGCCACTTTCGTCCTCCGTCCTCTGCATCCAGCCGCCACCCACAACCATCCGTCATCGTTCCAGCGGGCACGTGATGGGTCTACACTACGCTTTGCTGTACGTGGTCTCCATTCTAAAGCCCTTCGGCCCCAACGGCCATTATGTCGGCAAAAAATATGGCCTGCCCACTGCCACTTCAACTTACTGATTCGGGGGCCTTCGTGGTCTTCATAGCAACAGCAGGATGTTTGTCGCAGAGTTCATCCAACTCCAGCTCTGTCGAGATCCTAACGCGTGTACTGTCTGGCAGCTTCAGGAACACGGCGCCGTTCATGGACCAACACGCACGTATTCCAAAATGCTTACGCGCCCTGACGAAGATGGACTGACGAGACTTCGTGAGAAACTCGCTGATCACAACTGGACTGGATTTAAGTCTCGTCTTGCTTCTCCATACAAGTCCTTTTTCTTGGAGACTTAAGAACCTCTCTTATATATTTTAAAACTCTCCTATATATTTTAAAATGACTTCTTAACGGTCTTATGACTTATGTGTTGGCTAAACCTAATAATCATGCTCATAAAGGACACCCTTGTATAAAACCAAGTAATAATCACAGACATACAGACTAAACATTAATAATAAATGCATAGAGTCGACTTGAAGCAATTTTAGCTCAGTTAGTTACGGGCTCTTAAAGATATAAATATTGCTTGTGTTCCCGCAGGATCATAAAGTAAAGAAGTTTGTGCAATATAACGTATTTAATAATAATTTACAATAGAGCGTGGTGTCTATCTGATATCTAGTTTGCGTGTGTCGTACTGGTTCGCTGCTTCCCCCGTCCCCCCGCGCGCCGACGACTGGTTATGTGGGTTGTAGGCGCGAACAGCTTGTTTCCAAACGACCAAACGAATATACGAGAGATTAGTTTAGGTATTATGAAATATGTTTCAAGCATAAGCCAGCCAAAACAACCCATTTTTATACGATTCTTCGTACCATGTAGCTTATGGTGGCCTAGGCACGCCACCGTTTTAGTACAAAATTTAATAATCCGTTTCTCAGTTGTTTTTCGTAATAGACCAAACTATGTGACCTTTATCAGCTGGTGCTGGTATTTTAAAAGGCACCATTTTGCCAAAATTTTGAATATTAATTTTGTTTTAAAGATATCAAGCTGGACAAATTTACATACAAAGTTGTTTTCTTGCTTCAGATTGTACCTATATCAAAATTTAACATTTCAGCCACATTTGAGACTTTAACTATAGAGGTCTATACCTTTAGTCTATAACGAAAAACAACAGAGAAACGGGTTATCAAATTTTGTACTAAAACGGTGGCGTGCCTATGCGCCTTAAATGTCACTTGGGTTTTGTATGGAAACTTGCCAACGTTATTTAATCCTTAGGTTTAGTCTGTATGTCTGTGGTAATTATTTATCCCAATACTTGAAATTATTAATGTTGCGCCAATAATAATTGCGTTTGCAACAACTCATTCCAAGCATTACCAATGTTCTGTTGTAGTGACAGCTTATTGGCATAATAATTACCAACAGTTTGTGGTTTCTATAATGTGAATTCTATTATCATTTGTGCTGCTGCGTTACTAAAAGTAGTTATCTAAAATATGTAGTGTGCTATGTATGCTATGTGCTATGTGTATATGTGCTATGTAAATAATTAACAAGTTTCTAAACCATTGAAAGTTTGGCCTGAACTTTTAAATATACCTTTGAATTAAAATTAGTTTATTTTATAGCACATGCATCGGTTTGATTATAATTTTTTAATAAATGATTTTGTTAGCGAGATTGCTCAAGCTGATCATGATTTTTTGAATTGTTTAAAAAGGGGGTCGATTGTAACTTGCCCAGTACAGTTATAATATAGCTTAAACTCAAACTATAAATCAGAACGCTTAAGCCATAGCGTAATCTACACTATATATTATATAAAGAGGAAAGATTTGTTTGTTTGTTTGTTTGTATATTTGAGGTAATCTTTGGAACTACTGAACCGATTCTAAAAATTCTTTCTTTTGTAAAAAGCTATACTATTGTTGAGTAACATAAGCCATATTTAATTTTAATACAACGATCCTGACACACCTCTTGCTTTTGTATGTTTGAGGTAATCCTTGGAACTACTGAACCGATTCTAAAAATTCTTTCTTTTGTAAAAAGCTTCACTATTTTTTAGTAACATAGGCTATATTTAAATTTAATACAACGATCCTGACACACCGCTTGCTAATATTAAGCTTGGAAAAGTTACCCGATTCCAAAAATGTTTTATTTTGTAAAAGGCTACACTATTGATGAGTAACATAGGTGTAGCTAATAATCAACTCAAACGCGTTATGCTACCAACAAAATGTATGGAAGACCCTGTCCGGCCAAACTAAATTTCTATACGGATTCTATACGGGGCCCATAAGCGTATCAGAAACACCATATACCTGGCACGAAATTAGTATGCAGACAGAGTCCTCACCCAGATTAATAAATAATACGAACTCACAGTAGTTCTGCTGAGACTTCCCAGACGCCGGCTGCCCTCGCAGATCTCAACTGATGCTCGAGTGCGCCAAGCTGTCCTGCCTTTCTTCCACGTTAATCCCGACGACCAAATCTAGGAAGGGATTGAAAGGGCAGATGGGATAGAAACGGAAATTTGGCCACAGGCGTACACTTGGCGTGTCAAAGGTTAGGCCGATCTTGCTTACTGCCCCGTGCATGTAAAGTCTAATCGACGCTTTCTTCACTTCACTGTTCAGCACTTTTGTATTGTCCAATTAAATACTGTCCCGAAACACATAAATTAGCCCTGGAACGAATCCGATTCTCCAGGCGCTGTTCCCGATCTGAACGCAGTGAACGCGGAAAAACCCCACTTTTCGAATGACAGCTCCAAAAGTCAAAATGAATAGAATGTTGCCAGGGTGCGTTTTCACATTTTGAACCAAACAATAGGCCATATTTAATTTTAATACAACGATCCAGACACACCTCTTGCTTTTGTATATTTGAGGTAATCTTTGGAACTACTGAACCGATTCTAAAAATTCTTTCTTTTGTAAAAAGCTTCACTGTTTTTGAGTAACAAAGGCTATATTTTATTTTAATACAACGATCCTGACACACCTCTTGCTAATATTAAGCTTGGAAAAGTTACCCGATTCCAAAAATGTTTTCTTTTTTAAAAAGTTTCACTATTGATGAGTAACATAGACCATATTTAATTTTAATACAACGATCCTGACACACCTCTTGCTTTTGTATGTTTGAGGTAATCTTTGGAACTACTGAACCGATTCTAAAAATTCTTTCGTTTGTAAAAAGCTTCACTGTTTTTGAGTAACATAGGCTATATTTAATTTTAATACAACGATCCTGACACACCTCTTGCTTTTGTATGTTTGAGGTAATCTTTGGAACTACTGAACCGATTCTAAAAATGCTTTCTTTTGTAAAAGGCTACACTATTGTTAAGTAACAAAATCTATAATTTATTGTAATAAAAATAAGTTTTCAACCTGAAAGTTCAATATTTCTGAATCAAGTCGGGAGAAAAAGCGCTGCTTAGCTGCTTTATGGGCGTGCGATTGGTCTTTATTAGCGCTTTGCTTAAACATGGTGTCCGTTGCATATAGTCGTTCAAAAAATCAAATTATTTTGTTTTTCTTATTTCCACGAAAATCTTTTCGACGCGGGCGGAGCCGCGGGCAAAAGCTAGTTATTTATATTTTTTTATTTGTCCTATGACACCGAGATAAATAATCGTAAAATCCACATCAAACTCAGTTGATTTATAAATAAACACGTTAGCACTAAACAGGGAAACTGTTTTCTGACTCTTTTTGCATATGAAAATTCGTAATATCTTAACTATTATTTGTATGCACTTTTACCTATCCAATGGTAATGTTTCATCATAACGGATAAACTTTAAAAAAAATTAGGTGCTTTAATTACGTGCTACTGAATCTTTACAGTCACAATTTTATAACGCATGCTATACATTTTCATTTTAAAATATATAGGAGATGCAAAATAGAATCTGTTGTACAAACGAAGAATCAAGAAATTCGCTCCGATTACCAAAGATATATATGAAAAAACCCCCTCTCGACAGCTGTGATTTAGTTTGTCTGGTGCTGGGCCCATCGATATTGTACAGAGAGACTAAACTCTGCCAGAAAGGGGCTTTCCACACAAAGGGGGGGGGTTCTTATATACTAAATCCCTTTCTGAAGGGTAAGCGATTAAACACTCACGTTAGTGTTGAAGTCCACGTCCTTGACTGGTCGTCGAAACTGCATTCGGGTGGCCAGACTCAACCCTGGCTGATAGGAAGTCAGGGGTTCGCTCGTTGACCTTCGTCGCCCTCGGCACGTTACAGATCTGTGTTGAACTACTGGCTCATCCAGCAGCTTTCGGGAGTTTACCTAAACACAAATATCTAACCCCTGGCATGCCACCCGAGAAAAAATAAGCCTTGCTTTCAAACGTGAAAATGTAAATCTGTTTGCATCAATGTCCACCGTTAATAAAAATCCATAAAACCTTTCACACACGATTCGGATCACAATTGATACTTATCAATTGGATTATTTCACCACTTTTTCACTGTTACAGGTTATTTCCTTGAAATATACAATAATTACTTCAACACTGGTTGATTCTATTTTTTAACACGTTTCTCTCCTTGAGAGCAAAAATATGACAGTCAACCGGAAAAAGGTCCATGACACTTCTCTTTTTTAAACTCGTGTTGCCATATCAATAAAATGAAGTGTCTTACACATACTTGTGCGTTTCGAACGCTTTTAAACCGAACAATCCCCCGCTCCGGGCTGTTATCCTTATCAGACCGCTAGCTTACTCAACCGGGAGCCGGGAGAGAGTCGCCAAGGCTCTTCGCAGAATCGAACCTTCGACCATCACCTCAGCGGCGCGAGGAGTCTCATCCCCGCCAACTATCAACTTAATAATGCGACCACGTCGCCAATACAAAGAATTCCAAATTCGCACCTTTCAATAAGATTACATCCCCGATGACGCGGCGGAGGTGGGTCTTGGCCGATTTCACATAATAACCATGACTTAACTAAATACAATTATCTTCTAAAAATGTATACATTTTTTCAAATAATTTGCGGTACCCTTGTAATTCGTGCCGTTGTTTGACCTAAATAAAAAGGCAAACCTCTACGCGATACTAATCGGTCTAATGCAGCGACGAAGGCCTCCGTGGACAACGAGGACTCTGATCCCAAGTGGACGGCCTTGGTGGACAGACACACGAATTCTCACAGGTACGCCTTAACAGTCCGAGCGTTGCGAAGGCTAGACGTTCGGACGAGGAACGGTCCCCCCACGTCCGTAGCCACTCCATCAAAGGGTCTCGACTGTGTGATCCCATCAGCTGGCAGATCTCCTATCTGCGGCTGCATCAACAAGGCTTGCAGCCTGTAACAAGGAACACAGGAGAAGAGAACATTGCGAATTACCCGGCGAGTAGACAAAATCCAAAATTCTCGCTGTAAAATCGCCAATAACGCGTTTCATCCCGCGTGTGAGTTACGGACATGTCGGTCGGACAGCAAAAGCCTCAACAAAGGATGGCGACTTGCGTGCTCCGACCCGACGCACACCGTGCCGACGCCACCGTCGCGACGCCCCAGCGTCTCAACGCACGGTGACCCAACTCACGGCGGCCTCGACGCCCAGCGTCCCGACGCCGCGTCCCGACGCACGGCAGCCCGACGCCCAGCGTCCCGACGCACGGCGTCCAATCAGGAACTAGTTTGGTCCCTAGAACTAGAGCATGCACACGCAACCCGGGTAAAATCTGGGGTGTCCTATCAAACTGCTGGACAGGCCAAGAAACCTGTTTCTTTAAGCCACTCGGGCCCCCACTATAGATGATGCGACACTAACTCCGGCGCTGTGCAGCCCCTAGATGCGCACTCTGCAGGATTACATTCACCTGGGACGTGCCTCTTATTTAATGTGAATAACTATATTCTGAATTTGTGAAACCCGGTTTCCTACAAAAATCTCTAAAATACGTGGGGACGCGCGTAGCCATGCTAACGCAACCTGACTATCCGACCATGCATACACGTCCTGAAATTCAACAGTGGCAGCCAACTCGCCATGTACATGGTCCAACAACCTTACTAAAAGATGAGCTCCACTCAATTCTAATTGAGGAATTGCAAGACAAGTACGAATGGGAGCCACCTTGCTCTTTGCTAAAACAAATACAACATTGGCATGTCCTTGACAATCAATCGTTTGTATATATACAGCCCTAGGCATCAAAATCTAAAAGAGCTCTTACTCTAACTGAATCCCCCCTGGGGGGCCCCAACTACTAACTATTATGGGGGGCCGAAGAACTGTCCTCGGCTCCGCACCGGTAGAGGGGCAGACTAGTTATTGGGGGCCCGGCCTCTCCAATCCAGGGTGCGTCCATGCCCCATATATGGTGAGTGTGTACACGATGCCATCCGAGATGGTGCGTAACCCGCTGCCCTACCATATCTAAAATAAGGCGGGTGATACTCTAACCGCGGATACTCGTGCATCGGCGGAGAGTATCGCTGTGGCTCTGCCCCGCTATACTGTCCTACAGTGGGCGCAAGCACTGGTTCGGTAAACTGAGGTCCACTCATATAACCTTGAGTGGGGCCCCCGCCCGTTGAGCCCCTTGAGTCCCTACTCGGGCCCGCTGTCGCGGAAGCATGGGATCCACTCCTAATGTCCTGAGTGCGGCCCTGACCCGTTGAACCCCCCCCCATGAGGGGTCCCCCACCCGGGTCCGCAATATAGCCTCGTACCGCAGGCGCGCGATCCACACCACTATCAAACTGAGCAAAACTCACGCGAGGGCTCTCTCCACTCTCCGACAGGTGCGCTCCTCGTCCTTGAGAGGGGCCACTCGACGGACGTGACTGATAGGTGGACTGCGCTGCGGCTCCCCCGCCCGTGGCGTGACCGTATGCTCCAGACCTGTTCGCACAAATTAAATCATTATGTGGCCGGCCACATTCTCTACACATGCGCTGTCTGGGGCACTCGCGCGCTAAATGGTCCTCTAAACAAAAATAGCACAATCGATTAATTTTAACTAATCGCCGTCTGTCTACTACCGGTAATGCAGCAAAATCATGGCACTGTGATAACGCGTGTCCTGAGCGCCCACACTGGTGGCAATTTGGGCCTTCAGCAACAGCGGCCAGTGCAGCCAAACGTGCAGCAACGCGTCCCCGAAGCGGTTGCACTCCCTGTGGCCCCGTTCGCCCCGAATTACCGGCAGGTTCCCTGAAACTCCCGGTAGGTGGCGCCACCTCCGAAGTCGATGAAGATTCCACGGCCCTAGCCTCAAATTCTAAAAACCTCATCAAATCAGCGAAAGTAGGAAGAGCCTTGTCCTCCCTTTCCGCGGTCTCACGTTCGAAACGTGAACGAGTATCAGGCGGTAACTTACCCAAAATAATGTGTACCAACAAGAACGACCACTCATCCACGGGCAAACCTAACATTTTTAACGCGTTACAGGCTACTGTAACCGGGGTCAGTAACTGCGTTCGAATTTGAGCCTTATTACCTACCCTAGTCAAACTTAACAATTGGCTCGTATGAGCATCGGCCAACAGACGGACATTCTGGTATCTATTATTTAATAACTCCCAGGCTATGCTATAATGATCGTCCTCTGCTCTTAAATGTTGCACTAAGCTCCTTGCCTCACTTTCTAAAGTGGACATCAAATATGTCATCTTTCGTGAGTTGGTTAAATCCTGCCTACTGTCAACCAACGAGGTGAACATATTCTTATATGCCACTCATAGCTCCATGGTACCATCAAAGTGCCCTAACTCCAGAGTGGGGAGCCTACTGTGCAGTGATTAACCGTGCGCTACCCGACCTACATCAGGTGTGCTCGAAACACCTGACTTTCGCTCTTTAATGAGACAGGCGACCTGTGTGACCTCGTTATAAATGTCCATTATTTGATCCATGTCATTATTAATGGATGTCCGTACCTCTGGATCCTGGTCTCCATCCAGGAGATCCGCAACCGCCGCTTCAGCAGTCTCGAAGCGATCCGACATCTGTTCGTATCGCTCGACAATCGCCTCATCTCGGTCTGTCCTAGACAGCATTCCCTGAACGCCAACAAACCACCGCAGTTGTGCCGCCAAAGTCTTCCTTGAAGTTTGCTTCGCCATTGCGTTACACCGGGAAATCAAAGAAAATACCAACAATTAAAAACCGAACTAACGCTGGCACGAATCACAAAGAGCCCCGTATACAATCCTCTTGTAGACCCAAATGTACTAGACTCTAGTCAGTATGTTAATTTCAATATATTAATACACAATACAACCCTGTTGTTTAATTATGCGAGTTCAACAAAAACTAATTTTTAATACTCAAATGTGTACAAACAAACACAATATCATAACTTTATGAACAGACAGACAGACCTTTTCTGTTGCTATATATCACTCAAACATTTTCAAATAAGCACAATATCATAACTTTATGAACAGACAGACAGACCTTTTCTGCTGCTATATATATATAATCCATACAGCACAAACCAGTTACTTACATTTATATTACACTTTTGACACAACTATGTCCAAGCTTTAACCGAAGGTGTCAAGAAGTTTTCATTCAAAATAAACAATATAAACACAAACTGTAGCACAAACTAACAGTATATCCAAAGGTAATTGGCTCCTGAAAGTATGTAATCACATTAAACACTTGTTAAAGACTAAACATACTCCAAAACAAACAAATTTTAACAATTCAAAGTTGTAATATATAAGATACGTTATTTTGGTAAATAACATTTGTTAAAGTTGTGATATTTGCTGTTAAAGTTTTTAGTGAAAGTCAAAAACGTATTGATTGTGTAACTTCCGCTCTGTTAGTTGATTCAAATAAAATGTTTAAAATATATTTTCACTTTTAAAACATGTGTACAATTAATTTAATTTGTTAACTTAATTTGGATAACATTTTATGCCATTTAATCTATTTTGTGAGTACCTACTTGTATTGATTTTGTAGTTTGTATCGGAATGATGACTTTAGAGGGAAAAATCTGATATAAATAGGGTTGACCTCGAAAAGACTTCATTCCTTGCTACGACAGTTGTTAGGCAGAAACTCTGCCCGAATAAATTTTGGTATTTAAAAGTTATATTTTCATTTACGTGCCTTCGTCATTTTTATATCAGAAGTGCGATAAAGAACCCGTCATGGAAGAAAATAATAATTTAAATTTACGTGGCCGACGTTCTCGGCCCAAAAAGCGTTGCCGCAGTCCACATCGTTCAAGGAGGGAGTGTTCTACCGAGTTGGAGGCGACTACGTTGAAGACCACGCCTACAAGTAAAGCACCTATAAAGAAGAGGAAGGAACATCGTAGGGGCATCGGTAGCAGTACTGTCGAGGGATGGGTTGTTGAAGAAGAATTAGTTGTACTCAAAAAGGCGAGTACAGTTTTTTTTTCTATTTCAATTGCTTCGGTTCCATTTTCATTCTCTTCTGAAAGTTCCTATTCGTTTAGATGTTTGTGGTTTAGACTCAATCACGTTGTTAGCTCCCTGATTCAAACTTGGTTAAAACAATTAATCGTTTCTTTTTCTTTCTCTTCCTCTTCCTTTTAATTAATTGTAATTTTTCTCGGCTAACTATTGTGCATAGTCGTTTATTGCTTATTTATAATTCGTCAGAGGCTAGAAATCTAAATTCATAAAGAAGTATTTTTTTTTTCGCGCCACATTACTTGACCCAATATGGCGTAAATGCGCATGCTTACACGTGGACAGGAAGTTCAAAATGCTTTATAAATACACTACCACGCAGGTTCAATTTATGTGCCTGCTGCTGTACAACGTGTTATTCAAAATCTCGCTGTGCAGTTCCACAATTTCTTTTTCTTTTCCCACCTTACAAAGACAAGTCATTTGTTTTTTTTACATTATTTACAATTTTCTTTGTCGTGATATACAAGGAATGACGTCAAATTTACAAATTATCGCCTAATGGTATATACTGTATTCGATTGGAAGGTTAATCAGAAATATTACCACCTACAATACTGGCTTTTGACCGAGACTTCGTCCACGTGGAGTTCGGCTCACCCCATTAGGGAGCGAATTTTCAAAAATCCTTTCTTAGCGGATGCCTAAGTCATTACAACTATCTGTATGCCAAATTTCAGCGAAATCCGTTCAGTAGTTTCGGCTGTGCATTGATAGATGAGTCAGTCAGATTTACCTTCTAAATATCCAAAAGACAAAGGTAAGGAAGCAAGTGCTTAACGTTAAACGTTTTTTTTTTTGTTGAAAGTGTTCATAAAGTAACTAAGTACGACTTGCAGTTGATAAAACCACAGGATATTTTAACGTATTTGAGCGGGGAAGACGACAAGGCTTGGTTATATCAATAGTTTTTTTTTATGGGCATGCCAATACAACATTTTATATCACCATGTTTCTACACTTTTAAAGACAATTATACAGTTCTAGGCATAATTGCTCATATTCTCAAGCTATCCTGTTTAAAATCTTTTGCTCTATAACTTTCATATTACCCTCAAAATTATTGTGTAAAAATGTCTTGACGAAATAATGATACTTGCTCAGGTTCTCAAGTTTATTCATTTAAAATCTTCTGGTCTTTTAACTTACATAAAAATTACCCTCAAATTTCTTCTATAAAAATGTCTTTGCGAAATAATGATACTTGGTTGTTTTGACAGGCTGGAATAGAAACTGGAGATCACAACGCTTCAAACCCGTCTTCGTGTCTTCAGTCACTTGGTGCTGCACAGTTTCTGCCGACGGCTATAGTACCGGAGGCTACTATACCAGTACCAGAGCACCACTAGCAACAGATCGAGTGTGGGAGCATACCTGAGGCAGTGACGTCACAACAGCGAGAAGTGGGTCAGAACAGTTTAGATAATGTATATAGTGCTCCTAATAATAATTTCATTAATGTTAGCGAGTTATCACAGCTAGTGCAAACGATGTTACCATCCAACATGAAAGGTTTAGCATTTAATAAGAATATAGTACCAGCTTTCGATCCTGCACAAAAGAATCAAAGAATAGAAAGTTGGTTAGCCAAGGTTAATGAATGCGCAAAAATCTATCAATGGACTGACGAACAGACGATACATTTTGCCTTGCCAAAATTAGAGGGGCATGCTCAGAAATGGTATCAAGGCCTGCAGTCTATTTTTCTCACATGGTGCAGGTGGCAGGAACGATTGGTTAAGGCCTTTCCTTCGGAGAGCAATTATGGGAGTTTGCTAACGGAAATGTTAGACCGTCGTATGAAAGTAGGAGAATCTATTGATGATTACTATTATGATAAAACACTACTTCTTAATGCTTGCGATATAAGTGGGAAGAA
Source organism: Ypsolopha scabrella (assembly GCA_910592155.1). Classification (NCBI taxonomy): domain Eukaryota; kingdom Metazoa; phylum Arthropoda; class Insecta; order Lepidoptera; family Ypsolophidae; genus Ypsolopha; species Ypsolopha scabrella. The sequence goes on from OU342982.1 coordinate 19,688,395, forward strand.
GGCGGTTGACTGTTTAGTTCATGGTATTGATGAGCGCATGATCCGGGCAGGTGCGTCATCAGCAAGGTTGAACGATCCCGAAGACTTGCTAAAGTTTCTTAAAGATCTTTGTAAAGAGTCAAACTATAAGTCATTTAAACCGCGAACAAACGTAAACGTGTCTAGTGAGATCATTTGCCATAAGTGCCATAAACCAGGCCATCGCGCGGTACAGTGTCGAAGTAATAGATTGGAAGTTACTTGTTATAATTGTAAAGAAAAGGGACACGTCTCCACTGTTTGTACTAAACACAAAGTAAAATGCGATACTTGTCAACGAATTGGTCACAAAACCATTGATTGCTATCAAAACAAAGACTCCAGTAATAATAATAATAAGCTTTTTCGTTAATAAGACGATGCTAACCAGAAATAACAAGACAGACTCCAAGTATTTTAAAAATGTGGTCATTAACGGGTTAATTAAAACTGAAGGTTTCGTGGATTTTGGGAGTGATTGTACGCTGATTCGACAAGATTTAGTTGAAAATAACTTATTATGCAAATTTGATGACAACTTGCCAATAATACGCGGGTTCGGTAACGCGGCGTATACTCCGTTGGGTAAAACTAAGATTAATTTGTGTATTGGGGAAGTTACTGCTGAAATTGAGGCATTTGTTGTTGAGTCATCACTTTTATTCACACCTCTACTAATCGGACAAGATTTGACGGAAAGACCGGACCTTCTGGTTGTAAAAACAAATGACAAGCTAGACATTCTAAAGCGGGAACTACCAAAAAATTTTCAGGCATTACCAATAGAAAGTCATGAAAGGTTTGTTCTTAGGATTGTTTCGGATACAATTGTAGATACCATGAATTTAATTGATTGTGCAGAGTCAGACAAAACATCAGGTGAGATCTTCGTAGAGGGCAGTACCAGGAGTCATGCGAAGTCTGAATATTGCGTAATAGGGGGACTATATGAGCTGCAAGAGGAAACTTGTAAAATTGTAGTATATAATCTCTCAAATGAACCACTTTTATTAAAAAAGGGTTCGGTTTTGGTTCGCGCTCATACTATCACGAAAGAGTGTTCTGGGAATAGGCAATATCTTTCTTGCAATAAGATAACTAATAGCTCCACTCTTACACCGATTGATAAATCCAACGTTCAGATAAACCACAACCTTTCTGATGAGCAGATAACTTCTGTTGTCAATTTAATTAATTCATACAGACATTGTTTTGCTGAAAACTTATCAGAGTTAGGGTGTACTGATGTTACAGAAATGACAATTGAACTAAGCGACCAAACCCCAGTATCATATAGACCTTATCGTTTGAGTTATGTAGAACGGGAGACTGTTCGTGACATGGTGAAAGAATTAGTTGATAATGACATAGCAGAGGAGTCCAACTCTTCTTACGCAAGTCCCATCATACTTGTTACTAAGAAAACGGGAGGTTACAGGTTATGCGTTGATTTTAGGGCATTAAATAGAAAGACTATAAAAGATCATTTCCCTTTGCCAAGAATCGATGATCTCTTAGATATGCTTAATGGAAATAAATTTTATACAAGCTTAGATCTTGCTAGTGGATATTATCAAATACCTATTAGGACGGATTGTAGACATCTCACCGCGTTCATAACGCCCGATGGACTTTACCAATTTAAAAAAATGCCTTTTGGGTTGGTAAATTCTCCTTCAATATTTCAAAGGACAATAAACAAAGTGTTAGGCAATACTCGTTTTAAGTCCAATCTTACTTATATGGATGATATCCTTATTCCCGGAAAAGACTTTGAGGAAGAATATAACAGGTTAAAAGAGACGTTAGGGTTGTTGGAAAGTGCTGGACTAACTTTAAATCTTAATAAATGTAATTTTTTTCAATCAGAGCTAGAATACCTTGGATATGAGATAAGTGAAAGAGGTATCAAGCCAGGAAAGACTAAAATAAAAGCCGTTGAGCTGTTTCCGACGCCTCAAAACGTACATGAAGTTAGACAGTTTGTCGGATTGGCAAGTTACTTTAGAAAATTTATTCAAAATTTTGCGACTATCGCCAGACCTTTGACAGATTTAACTCGAAAGAGTTATTCTTGGGTGTGGGGAACAGAACAACAAGACTCATTCGAACAGCTCAAGCAGGCTTTGATTCAAAGACCATTGTTGGGGTTATATGACCATACTCATGAGACTTACCTACACACGGACGCGAGTAAACATGGATTAGCAGGCATTCTAATGCAAAAAGAAAATGAATCCGCTCCCCTCAAGCCTATTGCATACTTTAGTAGGAAGACCACTGTTGATGAACAGAATTATCATGCTTACGAGCTAGAAACATTAGCAGTTATAGCGTCGCTCCAGCGTTTCCGAGTATACCTGCTAGGAATTAAATTTACACTGGTATCCGATTGTATTGCATTACGAGACACTTTCACCAAGCGCGATCTTGTCCCTCGAATAGCGAGATGGTGGATAATTCTTCAGGAATTTAACTTCAAAATTGATTATAAGCCTGGTAAATGTATGTCCCACGTTGACGCTTTGAGCAGAAACCCCATACCTTGTGAGCTGGATGTAGCGCTCGATCATATGCCCTTTGTTTTAAAAATAACACAAGAAGATTGGTTACTAAGCTTACAATTAAATGATACCGAAGTACAGCGTATTCGAAAAATCTTAGAAGACAAAGATTATTCTGAAATCAAGAAAAATTTCGTTATTAAAAACAATAAATTATTTCGAGTCGTAGATGGTGAATTGAAATGGGTGGTACCCAAAAACGCTCGCTTTCAGCTATGCAAATTAAATCATGACGACATTGGTCATTTTAGTCTCGAGAAGACTTTAAACAAAATAAAAAAAGACTTTTGGTTCCCGAAAATGAATCGTTTCATTACTAAGTACGTTCGTCATTGCATAGAATGTGCGTACAGCAAAGAACCAAGTAGACCAAAGGAAGGCCATTTGCATCCAATTCACAAGGTAGACAAACCCTTTAACACAGTACATATAGATCACTTAGGACCGTTTGTCAAAAGTGCCAAAGGAAGTTCCTATCTATTAGTTTTAGTAGACGGATTTACAAAATTTTGTCTGTTAAAACCTCTCCGGAATTTGAAATCGGGTCCCACAATACATGCCTTAGAGGACATATTTACGACCTTTGGGTATCCTTCTAGACTTATTTCAGATCAGGGCACGACATTTACATGTAACATGTTTAAAACTTTTTGCGTAGAAGCTAAAATAAGACACGTTCTGAATGCAGTGGCATCCCCTCGCTCCAACGGGCAAGTCGAAAGATACAATAGGACTATACTGGATGCACTTACTGCGTATACGGACAAACTAGGAGAGAAAAATTGGGATAAATTTCTGGGTAAATTACAATGGGGTCTCAATAATACATTGAATAAAGGAATAGGAAAAGCCCCATCTGAAGCGTTATTTGGTATCCAATTGATAAGCAAAAGAGATAATATTTTTGCTCAAATTTTAGAAGAGACTCGAAAACCGAGCTGTATCCAAGAAATAAGAGACGAAATTAATATACATATTGAAAAGGATCAGATAGCTCAAAAGGCTAGGTATGATAAAAATAAACTTGTTGCAAGAGTATATAAAGAAGGAGATCTAGTAAAAATACTTAAACCTACCGCTAATAACGATGGAAAAAGTAAGAAACTCCTACCAAAATTTAACGGTCCTTTTAAAATAACAAAAGTATTAGGGAATGATAGGTACGAAGTATCTAGTATTAAGGGTTCAACAATTACAGAAAGAGATTATTGTAATATTTGGGTAGCAGATCGCATTAAACCTTGGATTACAATGCATAGTGATAATGATGATGATAGCTCAGATTGCCAAATTAGTAATGACGAAAATGATGAATGAGTTGATTCTTTTGTGGAAGGGTTAAAGGTGATTTCATTTAGTCACTTTTGTTATAGGTTATAATGTGTTGTTGAAAATAGAGATATCTTTATCGATTATAATTTAAAATAGACCGTGTTGTAAGTTAATATTTTCAGATTTATAAGCTGCTTATCGTGCTTGTGTTAGTTTACTAGAACACAAATTATGTAAATTAAAGAAGATTAATTATTTATGATTTAAGTGATACTTCAATTGGTTTTTGAGGTTCAAACATTTATAATTTTGTAAGGGTGTTGGTAAATTTAGCAATCTTTGGGATGTTATTGTACCTGTGTTGGTTTATTAAGATACAAATATGTTAATTAAAAGAGATTAATTGTTCATGATTTGAGTTTTTTTAAGGGTTGCCAAGGGCTATGATAATGTCTTGTGAATAGTTGATAGATTCATCAGTTAATGAGAATAGAATAGATGTTGATAGAACCGTCTGTCTTATAGATATTGTGGATGTTGATAGATCCATCCGTTGACTGTAAAGAGAGATGTTGATAGATCCATCAGTTAATGAGAATAGAATAGATGTTGATAGAACCGTCTGTTTTATAGATATTGTGGATGTTGATAGATCCATCCGTTGACTGTAAACAGAGATGTTGATAGATCCATCAGTTAATGAGAATATATAGATGTTGATAGAACCGTCTGTTTTATAGATATTGTTGATGTTGATAGAACCATCTGTTGACTGTAAAGAGAGATGTTGATAGATCCATCAGTTAATGAGAATATATATATGTTGAGAGATCCATCTATTCCCAGGGCATTGTAAATGTATATCCATTGGTTGAATTATAAATTGATGTAGTAAGAATCTGTTAACTTCGTGTTACAATTACATATAGATATAGAAAAATCTATAGGGGACTGTTTTATATATTTTGGGAATCTTTAGTCCATATTGTGTAAGTTCGAGGACAAACTTAGGGTCAGGAAAGGCCGAATATAAGATACGTTATTTTGGTAAATAACATTTGTTAAAGTTGTGATATTTACTGTTAAAGTTTTTAGTGAAAGTCAAAAACGTATTGATTGTGTAACTTCCGCTCTGTTAGTTGATTCAAATAAAATGTTTAAAATATATTTTCACTTTTAAAACATGTGTACAATTAATTTAATTTGTTAACTTAATTTGGATAACATTTTATGCCATTTAATCTATTTTGTGAGTACCTACTTGTATTGATTTTGTAGTTTGTATCGGAATGATGACTTTAGAGGGAAAAATCTGATATAAATAGGGTTGACCTCGAAAAGACTTCATTCCTTGCTACGACAGTTGTTAGGCAGAAACTCTGCCCGAATAAATTTTTGTATTTAAAAGTTATATTTTCATTTACGTGCCTTCGTCATTTTTATAAATATAACCTATGTAAGTTGTTATAATATTATACCTAAGCGCTCGCCTAGTTAATATGATTCACTAACAAAACTACACATTACACATTAGCCCTGCTATGTACTTTGCAATTTATATAAGCCGAGGCTTTCAACAACTATATAACTAATAATTAAGCCGCTTCGCTTGCCAGCAATGGTTATGCTGTATGAATTTACAAACTATTATAATCCTATTGCCCGGGGTCAATCTTATGACTAAACCGCGCACTGCTACCAAAGAATTGTATGAACAACCCCCCTCTCGACAGCTGTGATTTAGTTTGTCTGGTGCTGGGCCCATCGATATTGTACAGAGAGACTAAACTCTGCCAGAAAGGGGCTTTCCACACAAAGGGGGGGGGTTCTTATATACTAAATCCCTTTCTGAAGGGTAAGCGATTAAACACGTTAGTGTTGAAGTCCACGTCCTTGACTGGTCGTCGAAACTGCATTCGGGTGGCCAGACTCAACCCTGGCTGATAGGAAGTCAGGGGTTCGCTCGTTGACCTTCGTCGCCCTCGGCACGTTACAGATCTGTGTTGAACTACTGGCTCATCCAGCAGCTTTCGGGAGTTTACCTAAACACAAATATCTAACCCCTGGCATGCCACCCGAGAAAAAATAAGCCTTGCTTTCAAACGTGAAAATGTAAATCTGTTTGCATCAATGTCCACCGTTAATAAAAATCCATAAAACCTTTCACACACGATTCGGATCACAATTGATACTTATCAATTGGATTATTTCACCACTTTTTCACTGTTACAGGTTATTTCCTTGAAATATACAATAATTACTTCAACACTGGTTGATTCTATTTTTTAACACGTTTCTCTCCTTGAGAGCAAAAATATGACAGTCAACCGGAAAAAGGTCCATGACACTTCTCTTTTTTAAACTCGTGTTGCCATATCAATAAAATGAAGTGTCTTACACATACTGGTGCGTTTCGAACGCTTTTAAACCGAACAGATAGATTCTATAGCTGCTGATAAAAACTGTATATACCTAGTCGGTTCTTAAATACTGTCACTGGCCATTTATTTTAAAAATATTACACCTAGAAGAAAGAATGGAATGGTGTTCGATTTTCAAATATTTTTTGATTAATAATCTGCCAAATCACAATTACATTCATTCAATTTTTACGATGGAGTGGACTCGCAAAGAGGACCGAGTAGCAGTAATTGCATTGCATCGTTGCGGCCATCCACCGAAGACGATATTCAACTTGCTTCAAAAATTAAAAATCACGAAGAGGTTCGTGTACCGTACCATCAAGAGGTACAATGAAACCTCTAGTGTCGATGACGAGAAAAGAACTGGCAGACCTCGTTCCGTTAGGACTCCAGGGGTCATCAAAGCAATCAAGGCGCGTATTGCAAGAAATCCCGTCTGCAAGCAGAAACTGATGGCTTTGGAGATGGGATTAACCAGAAGTACCGTAAAAAAAGTACTCAATGAAGACCTGGGACTACGAGCTTACCGAAAAAAGAGTGAACATCTTCTAAACGCGCGTCTGATAGCTATGAGAGCCAAAAAATGCAAAGTTTTGCTAAAGCGGTACGCAAGAAACAAACACCGCGATATCCTGTTTACGGACGAGAAATTTTTTAATATCGAAGAGAAGTACAACAAAAAAAATGACAGGGTGTACGCTAACAGCTCTGCGGCCGCAGTGCAGCACGGCCATCATCCATCATCAGTCGTGATTTGGTTGGGATTGTCCTACTATGGCCCTACTGAAGTGCATTTTTGTGAAAAAGGTGTCAAAACCAGTGCAAAAGTGTACCAAGACACGGTTTTAGATCGCATAGTAAAAGATCTGCCCCAGACACTCTTTGGAGGACGGCCATTTGTGTTTCAACAGGACTCCGCGCCTGCTCATAAGGCCAAAACAATTCAGGAGTGGTTCGAGCGCCAGAATATCGAGCTAATAAGGCATCAAGATTGGCCCTCATCTAGCCCTGACCTCAATCCACTGGATTACAAAATTTGGCAGGAATTGGAGAAGGTCTGTTCTAAACCTCACAAAAATTTGAGCAGCCTAAAGTCATCATTGATTAAAGCAGTGGCCGATATCGACATGAAAATGGTCCGTGCTGCTATTGATGATTGGCCGCGAAGATTGAAGGCTTGTGTGAAAAATGGTGGCAATCATTTTGAATAAATTTTGTGTTTAATGTAAGATAATTAAATTACCTTTTCTTAAAAAAAACTTTTTTTTAATATCATGACTAGTTTTCATTTTATAGCCAATTTTGTTTATGACAGAATTTAAGCACCGACTACGTAGAATATTTTTTTAAATTCCAGATTGGCACATGGTACGATGACAAAGGCTTTGTACCAATGATTGCTTAACTTCATCCTCTAAACATCATAGGAATGTATGATAGAAACAAGACTTACGACTATACTCGAAACTCCCTATTTAATGAGACAAGTTCCCGATTATACTGCCGTCATACCGAAGAGGGCGGCATCTACAGGTGACGCTGTTTCGAGATAAATAGCAAAACGTAACTTTTCGATATTTCGTAGCTCTGAGATGCAAATACTTATCTTTTTTGGTACTGGTAGGAAGGAACTAACTCTTTTGTTCTACAAATAAAAAAAATATATAAATTTTGTAGAATTCAAAGAAGTAGTGATGAAAAAACCTAGTTGCCGCTATTAGAAATTGCATTTTAATACACTGATACCTACCGAAATGGCGGCATCTGCGTAGAAATCCCTTATTTAATTAGTTTTATACCATAATTAAGCCAATTACAGCATTAATTTCAATAAAACAATATTTTGAATAGAATCACAGGTTTATTGAGAACAAAAATAAAGCATTATTTTTTCTTAATCAATCGCGGCGTATTCGCTGTCGCGGTTTTTTTGTAGAGTTGGGTGACGGTTCAGGCAAATTCTTCCAGAACTCCTTTCGGTTTGCTGGAAGGATTTTCCCTAGACTAGAATAAGGATGTTTTCCTTTTTTTCTTTTGGAAAGCCAACTGGAACATTTTGCACATCCGGTAATGGTGTACCATTCTTTTTCATACAGGCGGCTTTCAGAAAGTTTAAGTCCTTGTATATCTCATCGTCCTCATACGTTAGCTTATATTTAAGCGTGAATTCACCCCGAGTAGCCTTAACGCACACAACTTTTTTGAGATGTGGGCGATTCGGGTTCTTTAGCTTCAGGGAAGAAGAATTGTCCAGCCACTTCCGAAAATTTGCCGGTAGCATCTTTTTTGTGGCGGTGTTTTTGCTAGCTTTCCGCACAGCTTTGTCGAAGTCTTCAAAATCCAAGACTTTCTTCATTTGCTTCATAGACAACTCTATCCTGTGGTGAAAGCTGTCAGCACTCATGAATGTATGGCCTGGTTCGAAGTAATGCACTGTTAGAGTTTTACATGTGAACTCACTTGAATTTACCATGTACACGAAAAAACTGAGAAGGCACCAATTTTTGTTCTGAAGAATCGGACATGAAATCTCCACACGGAGAGACAAATGAGGATAAGAACAATCATAACCGGAAAGCTAAGAAGGACAAAGAGAAGTGCAAGAAGACGGGTAATAAGAAGGATGAAGAATTGGAAACAACATCTGTTTGCGAAAGACCCCCCTCTCCACAGATATGATTTAAATCTCGCCTGCTGGGCCCATTTGAATATGAACGAAGACTATATTCTGTCTGAAAGGGGCTTTCCACACAAAGGGGGTTCTTATATACTAAAATTCCTTTCTGAAGGGTAAATGGTTCAAAGACTCACATTCGGATGCAGCCTTACTTCTTGAACTTCTGCGCTGGATGCAAACCACCAGACTCAATCTTGGTTTCTGGGCAGACAGCGTTCTCCTCTCATCGGTCTGGCGCGTCACAGGTCTTCGACAAACTACTGGCCCCGCCAGCAGCTTCCGGAGGAATTCTCTAAACTCAACCCCTAACCCAGAGCTAGCTCGACCCAGACATCTACCACGATTTCCGTGAATCGTGTTAGGGAAAATCCATTCGCATCACTTTCCACCGGCGACCGATTCCCGAAACTGTTCGGACACGCAATTTAGCTCGCAATTAATGCTCATTAATTGGATTATTTCACCACCTTTTCACTGTTTATTTCCTTGAAATATAATTCTTTCAACACTGGTTGATTACATTTTTACACGTATCTCCTTGAGACCAAAATTGTGACAGTAAACCGGAAAAAACAACTTTGACATTCCACTTTTTTACAACTCGTGTTGCCATCTCAATAAAATAGAATCTGACACATACTTGCGCGTTCCGAACGCTTTTAAACCGAACAACATCTCCACACGCAGAGACAGACAAGAACAAGCACAATCAGGACGGGAAAGCTAAGAATAGAAAATATAATGACAAAGAGAATAGAAATGAGACGGATGAAGGGTCGGACGAATTTTCTGGTAATAATGACTTATGCGAATCGTCTTTTATTGCAACCGTTATTTTAATAGAGATTTTTGACACGGCATGTAAGAAAACTAAATCGTTGAATCGTTGGCGGAACGTGGAAGGTCAATGTGGCAAAAAGTAGACGTGCTGAGGGATTGCCTTATGAGACTGGAAATAAAATAAGGAATCCGAAAGTACCAAAGGCTATTAACTGTTCAAAGTGTAAATTTCATTGCACTGACAATTTTTCTGAAGAGTGCAGAATAAGTATTTGTACGAAATATTGGAGTCTTGAATTTGTTGGCAAAAAGAACTTCATGTTGGCAAACATAGATATAAAAAAGCCGAAAACTATTCTCGTTGAAAGAAAAAGAGAAACAACAAGAACATTTTCGACTCAGTGTTTTTTTTTTCTTGAACGATAAAAAAGTACAAGTATGCCAAAAATTCTTTTGTGCAACACTTTGCATTGCACAATCTGTAGTTTCAGATGCTGTTAAAAAACGAGATTTGTCTGGACAATTTGGTCTTGAACACGATCAACGAGGGCGACACGAACCTCCGAATAAGACTACTCCGGAAAAAATGGCAGAGGTGCGTAAGCATATTGAATCTTTTCCAACGATGGAGAGCCACTATGTCCGCAAGGACATAAAGAGGAGGTACCTAGATAAGACACTGTCAATTGGAAAAATGTACAGTCTTTACGCTGAATTGTGCGAGAAGAAAAACGTTGAACCTGTATCTGAAACGATTTATCGCCGAGTTTTTGGCCAGGAGTATAATTTGGGCTTTTTTATACCTAATGGATAAATGTATTTAAACGGATAAATGTATTTAAACGAGCGAGAGCAAAAGGATCCTACAAAAAGGGCAAAAAGACAATCAAGAAGCAGCCTTATCATGTCAAGGAGTTCAAGTACCAAGATTTCAAAGACCTTAAGGATCTTGCTGAAAAAATCTTACACAACACAACAAAAGATACAGATGGGAGAAAAGTTCAATGGCTTAAGATTAAGAGACTGAGATTTATAAAAGGAGAAATGAAGATCTTATACAACTATGATATGAGCGAAAATTTTCGTACAATTGATACGTTACGTACCCAAACAGAACCACAGACTCAGGTGGTGGAACACGAATATGGCACTCGAACAAAAAGAAGGAAATTGACTGCATCTACCTCTACTGTGAGTACACGGAGCCCAGTGATCCCTGATAAACTTGCACAACTTTATGATGCTCCACTAACAATTAGTTTGGCAAAGAAGAAGGACCTATTAATTCTTTGCAACAAAGGCGTTATCCTAGAAGAATACCACGCGTGGTATCAGTCGCTAAAGGCTGATGATAACAAAAAAGATAAACTACCGGACCCAACATTATCTGATCCAGATGATTCTGAGGAAGATTAAATTAACCTTTTATAAACTTATTTTTCATTTCGCATTCACTTAGTGAGCATGTAACAACTTTTGATGACATTGAATTTATATCTGTTATCATTTGAATTATAATTGACGTCATTATTTTTTACTTTTAATGTAGGTAAGCAGACTAATTTAAAGTTGCAAATAAAAAAAAATGTTGGTACCTACCTAATTTATGCTACACTTTTCTATTGTGACGTTATAATTCTTTGAACAAAAATTGTTTGTTTGTTATGTTACTTTCTTTTAAAAAGAATTGGTGGATTTTTTCAGGATAAAGTATTTTCCTGTCCTGAGTGTTTTGGATGATTTTTATGTCTTTCAATTTATTGTAAGGTTTCACATTGTTTAATTTTCATGCCAAATACTTTGAACAACATATTTAAAATTTTAGATCTCAAAATTGTCTCGAGGTAAAACCAAGTATCTTAACACATTTCTACTTGGTAGTATATTAAAGAAGTACTTTTTATGTATTTTCATGACTTAATTAGCGTTTAATAAATAAAAGCAATAAGTAATTTCGTTGGTATTATTATAAGCCTTTTAGTTTTTCAATTATAGAGATTTTCTCTCCCCAGGTAAAAACAAGTAAATGGGAGACCTCGTCACAGTTTTCGTCAAATTTTATTACAAAACACCAGTTTTTTGGAACTGTAAATGCACTTACTTATAGCACATGAATTAATGTACCGATAGTATATACTTTTAATATTAATAGGGTTTTCAAAAGGTCATTATTAACATACTGAACTTTGTAACCGCGATATCTCATTTTGACTTTTTAGTAAGTTACTTGGTTCTGCCTGCATAACGGCGATATATGTAATTATACAGGTTTTTATTATTAATGTACGTATAATGAACAGAAAACCACATTCACTTATTTATTTATTTCCTGACTGGTTTCGCCTATATGGCATTTTTCAAAGAATTTCTAGATCTTAATATAAAATTAAGGTAATTCTTATATTAGCAATTTTATTGCTGGTGGCGGCGAAGGCGATCCCTCCACAATCTTTCTATCAAAACCTGTCGCGACGTGGTTCCATCCCTAGCGTAGACTGGCTGGCGAGGCTGCCTTCTACCGTCTCTTCTAAGGTCATACGCATCTACTGCGGGAACTACAAGGCGTGCACGGTTGCATATATTGTGCAATACGACACATGCATTGACGATTTTACCCGCTTTGATTGGGTCATAGTGTAATGTCCTGTGGGCTAAAAGACACCGCCACCTTGCCTTTAGTGTCCCAATACAACGTTCCACTGTATTGCGTGTGCTGGTGTGAAAATCTGTGTAATTCGCTTCTGGGGAATCTGGAGTTGTCCGCAGAATTGGAGTCATCAGCCAATCATTCTGGGTATATCCTGAATCTCCTGTAAGGTAAAATTAAATAAGGGCTATAATGTATGTCCCACCAGTAGATATATCACTGCTTATTGTAAAACAAAGTTGAATAATATTGCACTTCTTACCTAACAGCCAGCAAGCTTCACCTGCCTCGCTGAGACTCTGCATATAAGCCTCCAAAATGAGTGTTCTATCAGGTAACTTTATGAACGCTTAAAATATAGCAAGTAAGTTTCACTTAAACAAAAGAATTACATAATGAGTGTTCTATCAGGTAACTTGAGGAACGCTTAAAATATAGCAAGTAAGTTTCACTTAAACAAAAGAATTACTTAATGAGTGTTCTATCAGGTTACTTTAGGAACGCTTAAAATATAGCAAGTAAGTTTCACTTAAACAAAATAATTACTTAATGAGTGTTCTATCAGGTAACTTTAGGAACATTTAAAATCTAACAGTCCAAATCTCTAAAAAATATATTAATAAGCGTTTCATTAATATTGATATGACATAGACAGTCTTGGATAAAATATCTACCAATGAAAAATCAAGTAATAAAACAATATCAGAAAAAAATACAAAGTATCATAAATACAATGTTTTTAAAGGAGTGTTCTAGGTCACTAAAGGAACATAAAAAATATAATAACAGTTTTGTTTTCTAGTTTATCTTAACTATTCGTAGTACAAAAATCACATTTTCTACTTATTTACTAGTAGTATCTCTATTATTAAAGCTTCCTTAATGAATTTTCGTTACCAACTCACCTTTAATACAAATCAATCAACAATTAAATTTTATAATGCTCAAACTACCTTTAGGTAGAAACTATATTATACTTAGTGTAGCACGTTTCAATAAGCGCAAAAAATTACTTGCAGTATTACCTTCTGATTTAGTGAAATTATTAACATTGTAAGGTATTATAAAAGTTACATAAAAAATTTATATATTTAAACACTAAAATAAATTTTAAATGTCATTTAAAAATAATTAGCATCTACATCATGCTTCAGTTTAAACTGAGGAGGATTTTCGGTTATCTGAATTAACTCAATCAATTTTACTATGCAGTTTAGTTATCAGGTACACAATCTTGATCTTTGCGCTTAGGAACAACAAACTTAACATTTTCGTTTTTACCAATGGTTTTGTAAAAAGACACTGCGTATTTCCTTTCTTTCAAATCTATTCTTTCAATTACACCTACGAAATATTTCCATGATCTTGTAAAGTATCGCGTAAGAACGGTCTCTCCAACATTATACTTCTGAAAATTTTCATCTTCTTTTATTTAGACGTCTGCAGTGATTGATTCTTTTTTTAAAGGTGCAATCTAAATGTGGCGATGTACATAATTCTGCAAATATATTGGAATCCAGGTCAATTTCCTTTTCACCTTGGAAGTTTTCTTGGGTGATTTTATTGATTACAATATTTTCTTTGCCATCGATATCATTCATATCATCATTTTTACTGTCATTATTCTTCTCGATGTCTTCATGTTCTTCATAAATCTCTTTCACTATTCTTTCAATCTCTTCTTCCCTTGAAAAATCGTCTGTCTCAAAAAAAAGTTCGCTTAGTGAATTTTCTAAATCTGAGTCATTATGTAAGCTAATTTCCGAGCTCTCAGGAGTTGAAGCGATACTTAGAGATCTCTTGACTTTTTTTGCCGGATATTGTTCTTTGAATCATATTCTCTTTTAATTGTCTTAATCAATTTATTTTGTGCTGTATTGTCAGAAATACTAATATCCTGATCTGAATTACTAGTAAGAGAAACATACTTCGTCCCGGTCTTCATTTTTGTACCAATACTCTTTTCTTTTGAGGCAGTGTCATTATGTGTTTCGTTAGTTAAAGTTTTCTTTTCTGTGCGTATTCCACATGGTTGCGGTTTTTCATTATCATCGGGTTTCTCTAGTGACCTGTGTCCTTTTGTGATATGTTATCCTGCTCTGTGTTACTAGTGAGACACACATTATTCTAACTGGTCTTTGTTTTTTTACCAATACCCTTTCCTTTTGTGGAAGTGCCGTTGTGTGTCTTACAAGTTAAAGTCTTACTCTTTTTGCGTATTCCAGATGGGCCAGGTTTTTTATTATCAATAGGATTTTCTCCATCTCTTTTTGTGGCAGTGCCGTTGTGTGTTTTGTAAGTTAAATTCTTCCTCTCTTTGCGTATTTCAGATGGGCCAGGTTTTTCATTATCAACAGGATTTTCTTGTGATCTTTGCGTTCTCTTTCTTTCTTTTTTTCTAAATATGAAAGAGTAATAACCTCTGCTCCTTTGGCTACGCGAGTTAATTTGGTCGCAATTTTGCTGCCTTTGTTTTGCGGCTGTTGTTTTATTTTTTCCAACAGTAAGTCTTCAAAAGTTGTCTCATTTCTCTTAGATTTTTCAGGATTTCCATTACTGTCGTCCACGACGGAAATAGATGAACCGCTGTGTATCGTTTTGTTTATGACATCTATGCACAACTGTGCAAGAGTCTTGCTATCGGTCTCTTTGGGGACAGTATTTTCATTTTTCATTTTTTGCCACCTTTTTAAAGCAGTTGGGTCAAATTTCTTTTGTGGAACGACATTCGGGTTATATGGGTAGATCCCTCCTTTTTTGAAGCCGTTTTTTATTATTTCTGGCTTTGTCATCTGCCATGCTTCTGCGAACATGCGAGCAAAGGCTTGCTTTCGTACTTTTACGGCAATATTCTCTCTCTGCAAAACAACAAGCTGTGCGTCCCAGATACTTTTAAATGATTTAAATACTGCTAAATCTAGTGGCTGTAGAAGATGAGAAGTGTGTGCCGGTAGTTTTAATACGATCAGACCACTTTCAGCTGCCAAAGCTACTACTTTTTCATTGACATGAGTGACATGGCCATCGTAGACCATCAGCTGGGGTCTCCCTGTACCTAAACCTGGTATTACAATATTTGCCATGTAGTTCAAAAAAATATCCGTCTCCATCCATCCACGCTTGCTTGCAGTATAAGCAAGCTCAAAGTCGTACGTCCCTTTATCCTCTAACATCCATTCCTCGTAGACGTTTTTCCCTTTAAATACAATTAAAGGATTCAGTTTCTCACCTGCCGCGTTAACTGTAGTTAGGACGGTAATATTTTCTTTCCCTGTACCATTTGTTGTCCTAGTACATGGTTCTCCGACTGCACCAACAACTTTAGTTCTCGTTGGGTCTAGTGAAACAGAAGTTTCATCTAGATTCCATATTCTGCACGGATCAGTAATATTAAACTCTGTGAGTACTTTTTTTAATAGAGTAAAAGACTCGTCAATGACAAATGGGTCTGTCATTCGTTTTCGTACAGCCTCCACAGGTTGGGGTTTTTTCACTGATAATTTGTGGCGCTCTCTAAAAGACACGAACCACTTGGTACCTGGTCTATTGTCCTTAAACGGATTTTGTATTTTATTATTTTTTATAAAAGCTGCAACTATATCCCAGACTTCCTCTTTAGATAGGCCCCAACCCCATTTTTCAAGGGTGCGCAGTCCTTCAGCCAACTGAGCTTCCTTTTCTAGGGGAATGACTGGCGCTCTTCCTAGGGTTTGACTCTTAATACCTGTTTTTCCTAAAACTCGGTCGTTAAGCGTAGATTTGGGTATCCCGTATATTCTGGAGGCAGCATAGTTTGAAAGTTCTTTATTTTTTATCTTTTCCAATGCTGTTTCTAAGTCTTTTTCGGTATAAGTGGTTGCTCGAAGTGAATGCCTTTGGTATTTAGTGGGCATGATTTATCTGTAAGTAACCATCAATTAATGCTTTACTTATATGAAAGAACACATCACTTTATTGAGGGAAGGACAGACAGACGTTACTTACGGATATACGAGTACAGACGGACAATAAGAAAATTATAAGGGTTTAGTTTTTACTATTTGGTCATGGAAAGCACAGAATGTTCCCGCCAATTCGTTCTACACAAGGCATGGGAAAATCCGCGGGCTCATTACTAATATTAAGGCGTATGTAGCTGCCAACGACCTTGATTCGACCTGAGGCGGTAAAAATATCGAAAGAAACTATCTATAAATAACGTTCAAATCAGCGCGCACTTGCATTACGTCGCTGAGACTTCGATTAACGCGAAAAAAAAAATTGTACCCAAAATTCTTCAAAAGCAATCCCTGCATCCCATTTGTCGTTATAATATCGTCGATTTCACTAAGTTTCAATTTGTTTCTATGCATACCTAATTAATAAAATCGGACCTTAGTATTAAATTTTAACCTGATTTAGCATTTATTTTTTATTTCTAAATAAAAACTTAAAATTCTACTTCCTACATCCCATTCCACATAACCTGTATATTTTTAACCATATATTTTTCTCAAATTTAAAATACCCGAGAAACCTTGAGAAAATACTACTCATGAAAACGACCGTAAAATAAAGGTATTTTTAAATTTTTAATGAAAATTTTCTGTTGTTATTACTAATTCTAATTATTTTTGGTACATATGAATATTTGAAAACCGCTGCCATAGTCCGATGTTTGGCATCGGGATGGAAGTCCGGATCTAGGGATACAGACGTGCTAGGCGTTATCGAAGTATAGAACTCTAGAGAGCATTTCCTAATTCTGCGCAAAATCAAACAAAAAAAGCTATAAAACGATGGGAACTCACCATAATATCCTAATAAAACTATGGATCAAAGACCGGATCACCGAATTTTTGCGAAAAATTTCACTTTTTCTTGTAATGTCCATAAAACACGTCTAGTTCATCGCAACGCTGACCACGGTATGAGGGGACGGAGAGAATAAAATGGCGTCGTAAACTATGTTGCCATCTTTTAAAAATATCGCACCATTTGTAATAATTTCTATGTAACCGGTCTTCGGTCACATCCGAACTTCGGCGACCCAACCTTATGTATGGATGCTTTTCAAGGCAAGGAATCAGAAGACGCGGGCCGCGCATAGCATCGCGCTGCATAGCTTGAGTTCATTCCCATCTCTACTTCTCGATTAAGAAGGCAGTCCCCGCAAAACCGTACTTTATTCTTTCTGGTCTTGAGTATATATAGGTATACTACATATTAAAATAAGTACGTCTGCCAAGAATTTAATGCACACTCTTACAGTAATACGTGGGACGCACTATAAGTTTCCGGAATGAATATGAAAAAATACTATTAAAGGTACAAAATTAATTTATTGTTTTTCAAAATAATCTCCCTTGGCGTCTATGCACTTTTTCATTCGATCAAACCAGTTTTGAAAACTTTTGTGCCACTCCCCTGTGGTGACCTCTGAAACGTGTTTTTCATACTCCTCGACAGCCTCTTCTGGTGATGAAAATCGTTGACCGCGTAATTGGTTCTTAATTTTTGGGAACAGAAAAAAGTCACAAGGTGCCAGGTCGGGACTGTATGCAGGATGACTCATGAGTTCTACATTTTTCGTCTTCAAAAAGTCGTTTGTCTGTCTGGCCGTGTGAGAACTAGCATTGTCGTGGTGCAGGATGATACGGCGTTTACGGTTATTTTTACGGAGTTCGTCAATAACTTCCGGCAAACAAATGGTCGTGTACCAGTCACTATTCACGGTATGACGATTCTCTAAAGCAACAGTAGCCACGTGTCCAGTTTTATTAAAAAAAGAAGCAATCATCCGCTTAGATGCACTTTTCACGCGCGCCACGATGGTTGGTTTCGGCTCATCTTGAAAGACCCATACGCTCGATTGCTGCTTTGTTTTGGGATCGTAGCAATAAATCCATGTTTCGTCACCGGTTACTATGTCCCACACCAAATTTGACGCACCTTCGTTGAATCTGGTAAGCATGGCACTGCACCAAGTGACGCGGTCCGTTTTTTGAGCCTCGGTCAAGTTGTGTGGGATCCACCGCGAGCACAGCTTTCTCACACCCAAATGTTTGTGTAGGATTGATTGTATTTGACTCATGCCTATTTCTAAGGATGCGCGAATTTCATGGTAAGTCACATGCCTGTCTGTTTCAATCATACGGCGCACAGCATCGATGTTTTTGTTGGTCACAGCGGTGGACGGCCGACCATCGTGAGATTCGTCACTGAGATTGATACGACCACGCTTGAATTCTGCAAACCAGCTATAAACAGTCGTCTTGCATGGTGCTTCATTGCCAAAAGCTGTTTCAAGCCGAGCGATGCTCTGTTGAGCTGTCAAATTACACTTAAAATCGTAGAAAATCATACTACGAAAATTTTCCCAAGTTAAATCCATGTTGATGCAGACACACAATTTCTTAAATGGCGCTACAAGGAAAAAACAATAGACAGTCAGATGAAACAAACTGCATTCTACAGCCAAAGAGTTCTATTTTCAAATGTTGCAATAAATTTTTAAATATTTTTTATGTAAGTGGCCAGTTCCGGAAACTTTTAGTGTTACCTATGTACAAACTTCTAAAGTCATTCCAATATTGAGAAAATAGAAGATACTAATGATGGCTCTAAGAAAAGTTTTCATAAATTGAAATGAAATTTGAGGACTCCAGTGACTCCAGTGAAGCCCACTCTACGGGAGAAGACAAAAAGACTTTGCTCTGTTGCCGCTGGGTTTTCTAAAACTAAACGCTGATGCAGTTTTCGAGCTGTGGATTCTCTTGTCTGTGAGTGACTGTTGTGCTTGCATACTGCTGTTTAATTTTAGCTAAGTATTCCTTTTGGTACAAATATTCAAAGTTGGGTAGGTACCTGTCGTTTTAAAGGTGCTTCCACACTGCTGTTAGAAAAAGTTTGTAAACATTTTCTAACACTATAACATTTACTAACAAATGTTATAAATTGTTACATTTTGTTAGAAAAAGTTAGATGTTACAAGTGCTCCTACACTGAAGGAAAATGTTTATTAACATTTTATAACATTTTTGGCTCGCAGTTTGGTTTTGCATTCTGAGGTGTCTACATGAAAATGGAAGAAGATTTGCTCATTGGAGTAGCTTTTATTTTTTGTTTAAAAAAAAAGAAAAAGCGCTCTTATTGGATGCGCCAAACGCTAAAAGCTAGAGAAAATTATAGTGCCATAGACTATCTCAAGGATTTAGGCATTGATGGTTGCTTAAAAGATTTTATAAGAATGAACAGTTCTGAATTTGAATATCTACAAAATTTAGTTGAGGCAAAAATAAGCAAACGAGACACTAATTTTAGAAAATCTATAAGTGTGACGGATAGACTTGCGGTAACGTTAAGATTTTTGGCAACTGGTAGCAGTTATAAAAGCCTTGGAGATGTGTTCAAACTGTCAGACCAAGTGATATCTATAATCGTACCAGAAGTGTGTGAGGCTCTTAATGAGGTTTTACAAGAATACATACAGGTAAGTCAAACAACATTTTTATTTAATTTTTATTAGTTTTAACATAAATTGACTACAAAAATCGTACTTTACTGATATTCACCTTACTGATTAAACCTTTTATAATCAACAAATCAAACATGTAGTTTTTAATTTTGGATTGAACTCAACAAATCGTTTAATGACTGGGTCGAATCTTTGCTTGATTCCGATAAAGTAGACGGACTCGGTACTCTTGCACTGGTATGCGCCCTGGGGCTATCCGAAGGAATGTTTTCATATGAAGCTGAGGGACTCGTTGCGGTGTAGTATCCTCTCGAGCTACCGCCAGCATTATTTTCCAAAAAAACGGATATATTTGGTCCAGAGTTGTATCCCCAGGTACAACTAGCAGTTGGGTCTCTCATGTTTGTAGGAAAATCATATTGTCTTATTGATGCATTGTACAAAATATTGTTAATGTGATGTTGAGCAGTATTCCTAGCATAATTGCTTTTTATTTGTTTGAGTTTCATAGAAACATACTCTCCAAATGCGTCACTTTCATCCCTGCTCTTTTTAGTTTCGTACATGCTTTTCAAAATGTTTAAAGCTTCTTGTTGTGTTGTATCTTTTTCTTCTTCTGGTCGTCTTCTTTTGCGAAATGGTTTTGGGGTGGCAAAAACCTTGCCCGTAGTTTCGTTTAGAGGGACAGTATTTTCTGTTTCGTTTAAATTGAGAGTGTTTTCTGAATCACTTCTGTTTTCTTGGTTACCCTGAAAGAATAGAAGTAAACGATAACTACAAGTTATTTAATCTTATACTTTTATTCCAGTTTCCAACAACACCTCAAGAGTGCCTACATGTGGCAAATACCTTTTTTAAAAAATGGAATTTTCCAAATTGCTTAGGAAGAATCGATGGAAAGCACGTAGCCATACAAAAGCCAATTGATAGCGGCAGTGAATATTACAATTATAAAGGATTTTACAGCGTTGTACTTTAAGCGCTAGTGGATGCGGAATATAACTTTTTGTACGTAAATATTGGCTGCCAAGGACGCATAAGTGATGGTGGAGTTTTCGCAAACACAAAATTTCGAAAAAAAATGCAAGAGGGTAGTTTAAAATTACCCAATGACAGGCAGAAACAAACCTGTTCCTTATGTGTTCGTAACAGATGATGCGTTCCCGTTAGAAAAACACTTGTTAAAACCCTTTCCAGGACTACAGGATAGCAGTTCTAAGGAACGAATCTTCAGTTATAGACTGAGTCGTGCGAGGAGAACAGTAGAGAACGCATTTGGGATTTTGTCGGCCAGATTTAGAGTTTTACGAACTACAATATTATTAGATCCGGAAAAATCTACTACTTTAATTATGACATGCGTGCTACTGCATAATTTTCTAAGAAAAACTGGATCGAGTATGATTTACGCTCCACCTCAATACTATGATAGCGAAGACGTAACTGGTACACGTATCGATGGACAATGGAGATCAGAACAGCAGCAATTAACACCACTAGAAGCAAATGAGTCCCAGTCGGATGATGGGAAAGAAATAAGAAAAGAATTCGCTGAATATTTTTCAAATTAAGGGTTATTGGACTGGGCATCTAAATACTATTAAAAGATGTTGAAATAAAACTCACCTGCAACCCTCCATCGACAGTTGGGATATTTTTGCCCTTCAGGAACACGAGTTTTTTAAATGCAAACCATTTACTGGATTTATCAGCTCCTGCACCAGATTTAGATTTACATTCACGGTTAAATTGACCTACGAGTGATCGAATTTTTTTTTCAATTACTTTTTTGTCCAGATTAAATTCATTGGCAATTTCAATCCAAGCATCGTGTTTCTTATTTCGGTCTTTATATTCCTCTGATATCGTATTCCACAATACTTCTCTTGCTTGAAACATTTCAATCAATTTGTAAACATCTTCGTTATTCCAATTATAACCTGACATATTTTTTTTATTGCTTGGCGCACGCGCATCCACTGAATTAAACAAAGGGACTGACAAGACACCAGACACACGGCGCGCAACGACTGGCGTACGCCACCTCCCACCCACACCCCCGACTCTCCGCATAACCTGTATAAAATGTTTACAAACAAAAGATAACAAATGTTTTATTTTGTTATAAAATGGTAGCTAACAATTTTGTTCAAAAATGTTTACTAACATTGTCTAACAAATTACATGTACCGGACGCAGGGGAGGGTTTTTAAAAACTCCAATAATCTTTTATTAAGTGTTTTAATGGTGCAAAGGTGACAAAAGTATATAATTAATTCTAAGGTTCTAAACTAGGGCTGATCGCGATGATCACGCACGACCTTCGGCTTACACGGTTGAAGCACAAAGACCCGGAGTCACACCAAAACCTGTCCCACGAAATATGTTTTACTTGTGTCAGCACTAAAGTTAATGTTCACTGAATTAAGGTTTCGTAAGAGTTGGAGAAACAATGCGGTAGGTACTTAGGTAGGTAGAGTTCACTCGTAACACCTCCCCTCCTAGACGAGCAACTATTTGCTGACGTTTACAGCAAATGATGCGGCTTTTCTTTCTTCTAAGGACATCATTGATTCATTTCTTGAAGAAGGCAGCTGCGTCTCATTGCATGTTTGTGGTTGTGGTTTCCATATTTTAATTGTTCGACGACGATATATGAATAACATGATAGTCAGTGCAAATGCACCTGATAGTACGATGATGTATACAGGTATTGTTGTATGATATATGGATGAGTCGACTATATCGAGTTTCGCCGGTTGCTCAATCATTATTTGTATCTTATGCAATTTATTCAAATCAGTTGTTGTGAAATTATATCGACGAAGTACTTTCGATGATTTCAGTGACATAATCGGAGAAACGATGATTTCGACAGCGTGGCCACGAAGTTTGTCGTCGATGTTGAAAGCGCTGAACTCGGGGGTTTGTATGTTGCAATTTCGAGGAATCATTGCCAAAAAACTTCCTTCCAGTATACGATGTTCTTCCAGACCGCATATCATTAGCACCTTAGTTGGTTTAGGGAATGATAATATGTAATGTTGATTGTCTAGCTCTAGCATAGCCTCTTTATGGAGAAATACAGGTGTAGGCATGCATGTATCTTCTTTTTCCTGGTGATAGATGAGATCATAAACGCAATCTCGCTGATCTCTTGACTGGAGCCTGGCTTTATTCTTGCAGATATACCATGTTGCAACCTTCGGGCATTCAGCCTCCATGTAGACAAATTCCTTGGAGTTAGTTGCCATGTAAGGAAGACGGGGTAGGATAATTTAGGAATTTTATTAGGCACGGGACAGAGTTTATAAAGATCATACGTAGCTTTAGAAACTATAGGAAATTTTAATACTACTACTATTTTTTTATCGACATAGTAGCATCCTAATCTAATTAAATCGTAGAGATACCTGATATCTAAGCCTAAAATATGATCGGAGCCGTATAACTCTTTTACTTTTCTTATCATAGATAAAAGATCATTAACAGATAAAAGTGAATGGTGCACGGATGTGGTGCGACTAAAAGCTAAAATATTTTCTATTCTACTTATTTCATCCGAAAGTTTTCGAATGTTATCACTTAGTAAAGTGAACAGCTGTGAGAGCTGTATGTACTGAATAACGCGCTCTTTATCAGTATTTGTTACATTTATCAAGAATAAGATAGCCTTCTCTAATTTCTGTTGATTTTTACTAATGTTATAAAGGAGCTGATTTTGCTGAAAAGACAATTCTTTAAATATAATAATGTGCTTATCTAAACTGTCAGAAAGTACATTATTATTTTCTTGAAGAATTTTAAAAGCTTTTTCGAATCTCAGAGCGTCGTTGTAATCGAGATTTCCCGATATACTTTTATGAAAGTTCCCAAAGGGTTAAACAATCCACGCTTTACTCGAACAGGTTCTAAAGTGCGAACTTGAGATGCTATTTCATCTAGTCTATTAGTCATTTGCAGTATAACGTATTTAAACGATGAGAAATGCTGATTCGAAATGTTGTTAGTCAGGAAAGTAAGTTGTGATTTTAGAGAATTAACTTGTTGGTCTATTTTGTCAAGGTCAATTTCTTGAAGGAACGTGTGGTCATGGGAAATAATTTTGGTCAAACCAAGTTTAAAGGGTAGAATACCGGGGCTGTCAGACAAACTGTCAAGTCGGATGGTGTTTACTTGTAGAGGGTCGTCCTGGGCTCGGACCACCATTATGATCACGAGTATCATAAGCAGATGATTCTGCATCGCGCCTTGGCTCATCGAGGTTCGGATGAAGACGCTGCACCTGGATCCTCTCCTAACGTCACGTCACTTTCGTTTGTAAGTTCGTAGAGATAGTTAACACGTCGACGATCCGACTATCAGCGGAGATCGATGTTTGATTCACACTGACTCAACTACCTCTCCGTCGACTGCGCCAATTATATGTACCGGACGCAGGGGAGGGTTTTTAAAAACTCCAATAATCTTTTATTAAGTGTTTTAATGTCCTGCAAGCATATAGTACACACTATACATGTTTTATATATGTTAATAAAAACCTAGAATCTAAGATGAAAATAATAACCTCAAATAGCAAAGAAATAACTTACTGCGCTCATTTTCTTCGACTTTACATTTTTAGACATGGTTGCAAACTATAACTCGACACTAAATAAAAATAAATAAATATAATCCACTAAAATAAATTAACAATACAAAAAACAGTTTAAATATCACAAAGACACCGAGGTAAGAGCAGCTTGCGAAATAATACGTTGAGAATACGAAAATCTGTCGAAAACTTTGAATTATTTTTGATCTACCCTCAAAACTGATGCGAACATTTAATGAAAAAATGTAAAATGAGGCGGTAGCTATGTCGTTGTATATGTTTGTGTCACCTACAAAAGTATATAATTAATTCTAAGGTTCTAAACTAGGGCTGATCGCGATGATCACGCACGACCTTCGGCTTACACGGTTGAAGCACAAAGACCCGGAGTCACACCAAAACCTGTCCCACGAAATATGTTTCACTTGTGTCAGCACTAAAGTTAATGTTCACTGAATTAAGGTTTCGTAAGAGTTGGAGAAACAATGCGGTAGGTACTTAGGTAGGTAGAGTTCACTCGTAACAAACATGAAAACATTTTATAACATTTGTGATCAAATGTTTGTAAACAAATGTTTACTAACATTACTAACATTAGTTAACATTTTCTAACAGCAGTGTGGAAGCACACTAACTTATTTTTTCGGTTAGAAAATTGTTTGGCAGGTGTGTTCCAATTTTTGTAATATGTAAACATTTTGTTAACCGTGTTTTTATGATGCTAACTAAAGTGAAGTGCAGTCAAAAATGCAAGTTTGTACAAATATTTTCTTACCACGCGTATCACAGCAGACATCCAATATATAAGTTCTCACTTTATTATCTAAATGTTGTCTATAATATTAATTTTCCGTGTTATTCTAGCTTTTCTAATAGTTAAATTGTACTCTTTTGTCTGTTGCCGGCAGGTACAGATATAGATTTAATTTTAGCAAACTTTTGTTAATTTGTAGGTTTAGTATTATTCATTTTTATATTTATGTGGGGAAATTAAACGCGGCACGTTAAACTTTAAACGTTTATTTTAAATAAAAACAATTTATAACATCTGTTCGTCTTTGCACTCGATATCGGTCTGAAGCCATCTTGGCCAGCCGCGTACCTCTCGCTCACACACCTCATCCCTCTCTCTCACTCCTACACTCGGTCATCCTGCATATAGTCTGCCCCCAGACTATGCTACTTAAGTTTAACAAAAACAGAAAAATAACACTTGAAATAATTTCTACACTTTTGAACAGTTATTTTATCTTATCAAACTTTTTACACCATTTTAATATTATGAAACATTTTATAAATATAGAACAGTCATTTTGTCGAGAAAAAAAAAACTTCTTAGAATATTTTATACGTTTTGAAACATAAAGGAACATAATGTTCGTGTTACGCCCAAAGAACCTGCAACAGAAAAAAAAATGCAAAACAGACAAAAAAAAAATTACCAATTTAGTAACCGTCAAACACTGCAGTCTGTATCATTGACATCATCAACGTCTACATTGACATCAGGCCATGGTTTCATAAAATCCGCTGCGCTTGAAGTTTTCTTTGGTCCTTCTTGAGACTGGTCCACCTTTTCAACTTCGTATCTGTCAGAACCATTTACGTGGATAATTTTATAGGGACCCAAGTACTTCGGCTTCAGTTTCATAGCTACTCCAAATTGTGTCCTTTTAATGGCTACTAAATCGCCTATCTGGTATTTCTTGCTTTCCTTCCTTCTTTTACTATAATTCTTCTTATTTTCTTCTTGAATTTTGAAAATTTGTTCCTTAGCTTTTAGTCTAAGCTCTTCTCTTCTGTTCATAAAAACATCTCTGTTCTCTTGTTGAATTAAATCTAAAATCTCAGGATCTTGATTCAGCCTCATCTTAGTCCCAATGAGTAACTCATACTAATGAGTACTCATACAACAACATGGTGTAGTATTTACACTTCTCTGAAATGTACTAGTTATTGCTTGTTGTACCTGACTTACATGCCGATACCAATTAGCGGGTTGTTGAAGACACATCTTGGTCAATACAGAAATAATAACTCTGTGGATCCTTTCCACTTGTCCATTTCCACGAGGTATACCGGTAGTAATTGTGAAATGCTGTATTTTTTCTTCCTTACAATACTCCTGAAAATCTCCACTTGTAAAAGCCGTTCCTCTATCTGTTATTATCCGTCTTGGATTTGCAAAATGTTGCTGATGAATCTTCAATTTGTCTATAACTTCTGTTTACGCCATTTTCTTTAAAAAGTCAAATCCGCGGTATAGGATGTTGTTACGCTCAGTATTTTAGCTCCTAATATTCCTTTCCCTTTCCCACTCACGCATTATTCACCAAGCGCCGAGTGAGAGAGAAGATGACGCCGTTAGATTGGCGTGTTGTGTTTTTACTTTCCGCATTGAACTTTGACGCAATGGCTGCGTCTTCGCAATAAAAAATATAAAAACTATAAATAATAATCTTTCAAGTGAAAATCGTGTCTCCAGTGTCAGTTTTATATGGGGATAGCCTGCCGGCAGTGTTATAGAAGATTTTGGATCCTCTGAGGAGTGAATTACAAAGGACGCTTTGTGCTGATGACCGTTGGCTGGTGACCTTGGTGTAGGTGAGTCTTTTTTCACTTCTGTTCTGCTACTTTTATCACTTATATCTAAAGGCAGGACAGTTTCCTTGCATCCCCTGAACGACTGAGCTAACTCATTCTTAATTTACATAATTAAATTGTTATTTTGTATCCCGCATTTACAGTCCACTTATTTCGAAAAATAAAAACCCGCTAACCGATCATACAACTTCCTTGCTAGTTGCACTCTTTGTAGGAAAAATCCATGTATACTTTGTAAACGCGTCAATCATTGTCAGAATGTAATTGTACTGCTTTTTAGTCTGCGTCATAGGCCCAACATGATCGAGATGCATAGTATCCAATGGCAACTCTCCCTTATCAATCGGAGACAAAAATCCATCCTGTTTTCCTGCTTTTTGACTTGCTAGCAAACAAGGTATACAAGTCTGAATGTATTCTTCAACTTTTCTTTCTAAATTCTTGACATAATAATCTTTCTTTAACAATTCATTTGTTTTCTTCTTGCCAAAATGCCCGTTCTCATGAGCTCTTCGAATTAGCTCGACTTCCATACCTTTTGGCACGACTAAGTGTCTTTCAGAGCCCTTGAAAAGCAAACCATTCTCGAGCCAATAGTCTTCATATGATTTATCTTTTAAAATCTCTATTATGGCCTTTAGAGCTACATCCTTCGCCTGAGCTTGTTTCAGCTCCTCTTGAAAATCTGAAAAAATCGTTGCCACATAGGGGTTTCTGCTCAATGCATCAGCATGTCTCATTTGACTTCCATTGCGATGCTCAATCGTATAGGTATAATCTTGAAGAAACATAATCCACCTTGCTATTCTCGGAGAAGTAGACATTCCTTTCTTATTAAACGTTAACTGAAAAGCTTCACAATCTGTTACTATCTTAAATTTGATACCAAACAAATATTTTTTTATTCCCTCAATTATAGCTAGAGCTTCTAATTCATAACTAGAATATCTGCTTTCAGAATCTGTCGTCTTTCGGCTCATAAAATAAACAGGATGCAAGCATCCGTCTTCACTACTTCTTTGCATCAAAATAGCAGCATATGCCACCGCTGAGGCATCACTATGCAATTCCGTTTCTAATTTCGGGTTGTAAATCTTTAAAACTGGTTCACTATATAATTTTTCTTTCAGTATCTTAAAAGCATTCCTTTGCGCTTCATTGAATACAAAATTACAGTCTTTCTTTAGTAAATCAGTCAAAGGCTTTGCAATATAAGAGTAGTTTTGGATGAACTTACGGAAATAAGATGTTAATCCCTCAAAACTTTGTAGCTGCTTTATCGTTCTTGGCTCTGGGAATTTTTGTACAGCTGCTGTCTTATCTTGTGTTGGCTTTACTTCACCATTCTCGATGATATGGCCCAAATATTCCACTTTTCGAACTATCAGTTGTGATTTCTTCCAATTAATTTCTAAACCATATTGCGATGCGACCTTTAGGACTTCCTGCAGTCTCTCTAGTTGTATCTCATTATGTGCTGAAATCAATAAGTCATCGATGAATATTATAACGATACCTCTTGCAATCAGTTCTCGGTATATAATCGAGATAAATCTTGTGAAAACCTTGGGACAAACAGCCAAACCAAAAGGCGCTCTTAAAAATTCATACTGTCCTGTGCTCGTCACAAAAGCAGTATACTGTATAGAATCCTCACGTACCTTTAAATGAAAATATGCATTTTTTAAATCTATCACACTAAATACCTTGGCCGCTGCAAGCTTATCAATGTGATCCTCAATGTTCGGCAGTGGGTATTCATCTTTCACCATCTTCTTGTTGAGTAATCTGTAATCTACACAAACTCGTAGAGTACCATCTTTCTTTCGCACTAAAACCAATGGACTGGCATACTCAGACCAACTCACCTGCACTATTCCGTCCTTCAACCATTGTTGGATCTGTTCGTCAACCTCGTCTTGTTCACTGATGGCTAGCCGTCGTGGTCGCTGAGCCACAGGGATGTTGTCTTTCAAAATAATTCGCAACTGGATTGGTGCTTCTTTCGTCTTCATGGGCTGGTAGCCTTCGACCATGCTTTCGACTTGTTGCTGAATAGTCTTGTTAACTTCACAACCTACCATGGGGGAGAACTTATCTGAAACAAAACACGTCATATTTCGCAACCAGTCCTCATTTGAGGGCAAAAACATGATGTTTCCTTCATTCATAAACAACGTTATCTTTCGTGAAAATTCTTGTCCAATTATAACACTATACGGCATAGAGTCTCTAGACACCACATGAAATACTACATTGTTATAACACTGGTCATCAATCAACACTGGAACAGTCAACTTTCCGAGCGAATGCACTTTCGTTTGTCCAAGTCCCGATAACGTAAGAGTTTCCGTATCACATCTCGGGGATCCGTTAGTCTGGTACAGCTCCTGGGACATCAAATTTACCTCGCTGCCGGTGTCAATCAATGCAGTCGTTGTTTTATCCAAAATTTTCACGTTTTTCTCGGGTTTTTTCATCAAAATATCAGTCAGACAATCTTTGTTTACATTCATGCTGTCAGCTGTCAAAATTTGTTGCTCTGTG
Organism: Ypsolopha scabrella; assembly: GCA_910592155.1. Taxonomy (NCBI): domain Eukaryota; kingdom Metazoa; phylum Arthropoda; class Insecta; order Lepidoptera; family Ypsolophidae; genus Ypsolopha; species Ypsolopha scabrella. Next base: position 19,717,977 of record OU342982.1, read on the forward strand.
TCGACTGTCATCTGGTCCGCCATGTTTGTGTCAGTGCTGCCCCCTGCCGTCGTCGTTGTAAACTCCGTTGTGAACATCGTCCGCTTCGGTCCATAGACCTGCCGCGCTTCTCGTACTCCGCCGCCATTGTTACCAACATGCCGAAATGACTGGCCCCCTCGTGCGATGTTCGCGTTAGTCACATCGTTGCTCGAACCTGATTGGCCGCTTCTTGCGTTCTCCGCTGCGCGAGCGCCGTCGGCCGTCTCGAATCGGAACTTGATGCAATTTGTTGCAATATGGCCGAAATTATTGCACTTGAAACATTTCAGCCCAAGATGTTTATTTGGACATTCCTTCGATTGATGATTCTTTTCACCACACCCAAAACACCACATCACATTCCTAGGCACTCTTGCAGGCGTCGTAAACTGTTCTCTGTTGGCATTGATAGATTCCGTCTTCATTTTTTCTTTCACTAAATCGTAAATTCGTAATTTTTCTTTCAGTTCCGTGTAGGTATTCGCGCCGTACAACATAATTTTATTGCTCTCCGCGTCCGGAATGCCTTCAATGATGTACTTTATAGCTACGTAGTCCGCCATTTTCCCACGCTTGCCTATCTCTTTCATGACGAGAAGATAATCCATGCAGCTCTCATTTGCACGTTTTTTCCGACTGCTCATCAGTTCATGCAGGGCTTTCTGGTCGATAGAGTCAGGAAATTCTTTAGCCAAACCTTGCTTTAGTTCATCCCACGTATTAAACGGTCGCTCAGACTTGACCCACAGTGCCGCCGTTCCAACGAGAGATCGCCGCGCGAAAATTAATAACTGCAGAGGCGTCCACTGTAAAATAGCACTGAGATCTTCGACGTCTTGAATCCACCGTACAACCGAATAAGTTTTATCCTGGCCACTGAATTTTGGTAACAGATCTTCGACAAATTGAAATCCGATTTGTTGCGTCGTACTGCTGGTACCGTTACCCGCACCATCTGAAGCTGCTTCATTGCTGGTCGTCTTATCCCCAGCCATGATAAAGTCGTAAAAATATTCGTCGTAAAGTCTTGATTTCGAGAAATCCGTCCTCAGCCACGCGTAACTTCCGCCACGTTTTCCTTTGTGTAATCGTCGTCTTCGTTTTTACATCGTCTTTTCGTCTTCTTCTTCGTATCCTTTTTGCGATCCCGGACGAGCCCCCAATTTGTGGGGAAATTAAACGCGGCACGTTAAACTTTAAACGTTTATTTTAAATAAAAACAATTTATAACATCTGTTCGTCTTTGCACTCGATATCGGTCTGACGCCATCTTGGCCAGCCGCGTACCTCTTGCTCACACACCTCATCCCTCTCGCTCACTCCTACATTTATTATTATTTTATTTTTATTGTTAGTATTTATGCATTATGTCTATAAATAGTGATAGCGATTCTTTTTTTACTGCAGAATCTAATTCAATAGATTGCTCGTTCGAGAGCACTGAAAGCAATATTGTTACTTTGGGTGATATCTTGCATAATCAATTTTCTCAATTTCATAAAAATTTCAACGTGTGTCATATGTATGCTGAGAGTATTAACGCTCATTATTCTGATCTCTTAGATACTTTTTCTTCGACAAACATTCATGCTGTTCTTGTCTCTGAAACATTGCTTTAATTCTTGTTTTTATTTTGTCTTTCTTGGTAGTACTTTTCTACATCCTCCACTGACACACTCCTTCCTGGTTGAATAGGCATTTGGAAATTTCTGTTCTGTTTTATTTGGAGGCCAGCGTCACGAATTTCCGTCAAATATTTCTTGAAGCTATCTCCAAGTAACTCTACAATCTCCTCAATGGGCTTTGAGTAGTCTTTAAGTTTAGTTAGGACGACTTCGTGGTTCAGGGGATATAACCCACAGGCCTTGAAGCCGGCAACCACATTTTCAGCAGCAGTGAGTTTACCTGCTTCTATGGTTTTGGTGAGTAGTTTCGCAAACATCGGTTTTGGCAAAACATTTATAATTTTACCCCTTTTGTTGTTCCGTCATTCTCTTAAACGTTCCTCCAATCTGATTTCAGCGCACTGAAGTATGATACATCAAGTGGTTGGAGAAGGTGAGTGGAGTTCGGGATCAGGCAGATAAATTTAATATTATTATAATATTTAATATTAGTTGTTCTTTTCATACAAAAATGTTGGTCCTTGAAGCCAATCTTGCTCTTTTTTGTGTATTTTAGGTCTTGTCGCGATATCAGCTGGGTTGTTTTCAGATTCTACATAAAGTGTTTACATATCTCCATGTTTCTTTATTTCTTCAACCCTTCTGCTAACAAATGGGTGTAGCAATTTATTGGACTTGATCCAATGAATTGCAATTTGGCTGTCTGACCATAGATACATATTAACTTGAAGTTCCATGTTGTCTTTTACATACGTGATCAATCTTGTTCCTATGTGACAGCCTAATAATTCTAACCTAGGAATTTTTAAGTCATCTTGGTCCTTGTGTGATACGAGTCTTTATTTTGCCATTATGAAAGATATTTTTACTTCGTTCGGATACATTGTTTGTAGGTATACTACCGCTGCGTAACTCTGTAGTGACGCATCTGTAAAACAGTGAAGTTCGTTTTTCGGTTTTATACCATTGTTCGTTATACCTGTATATCTAGGTAACTCTAAAACATACAGCTTTCTTAAATTATCGAGTATGTAAATCCATTTCTCTGTCACGTCTTTAGATAAAATTGTATCCCATTGATATTTAGCTTTCCATAAGTCTTGGATGAAAATCTTGGCTTCTAACACCGTGGGTGCAGCAAATCCGCATGGATCAAAAATAGAGGCTACCGCGCTTAAAACTTTTCTCTTTGTAGTGTTTTCTTTGGCTTTTTCTAGATTTTCTATATTAATCTTTAGTTTGAGAGTGTCTTTCTCTGTGTTCCACTGCAGGCCTTGCAATTTTCTTTTCTTCACATTGATCCTTACTAATTTTTACCTGTAGTGAATGTCTGATTATTAGAATTCCATTGCCTTATGCTCATTGATATTTCGTCAAAAGCTTTTTTAGTTTTAGTATACATGATTTCCGCATCTTTGGTTGTTTCTTCGCGTATTACAAGGTTGTCTACATAAATATTCTTTGAAACTCTATCTAATACACGGTCTTTGTATTTATGTAGATGGAATTTTATGGTCGCATTCAAAAGAAACTGACTAGAGATGATTCCGAAAGGCACTCTACAAAATCTGTAATATATCAAGTTGTTCTGTGTAAAGCCTTTACTACAATTCTTAAGCCAGAGTAATCTTGTTACATCTCTGTCGTCATTTTGCAATCCTAGCTGAAGAAATGCTTTTTCAATGTCAGCTGTCACTGCAACTTTATTTTGTCTGAGTCTGAGCATAAGTCCTACCAAATCTTCTAACAATTGAGGACCTTTGTAAAGTACTTCATTAAGACTCTGATATTCTCCATTTGATCGCGCTGAACCATCCAGAACAATTCTCAATTTTGTCGTGCATTCTTCTTTGGTCACATGATGATGAGGAAGGTAGTGTACTGGTCGATTACAAGGACTAAGGTGATCTTCAACCCGTTCTATGATACCAGATTTTTCTTGTTATTTAAGTATTTCGTCATACTTCTCAAGAGTAGCTAGTCTGGTTCTTTTCACTAGGCTCTGTAGTCTTCCTATAGCCAATCCATAGTTAGAAGGTAAATTTCCAGTATAATCTGCCCAAAGGCATCGAACAAAATACCTTCCCTCTTTGAAGACAACAGTGTTGTTAAAATGGCGGACAGCTTCTTCTTCCATCGAGCTTTTAGGTGTATCTTTGATACCTAGTGTTTCTAAGTCCCATGGTTGCTTAATTCCTCCTTCTTTTATTGGTGCGTCAGGCGAGATAAAACCAAGATATTCTGCTAAGTGAGCTTGCATATATGTCATTACACTAATATTATTCTCAGTTGTAAACTTAAATTGGCCACTACATACCCATCCAAATTCAGTTTCTATTAGATACAGGTTTTCATCAATCAGTAATCTATTATCTTTAACAAATAAGCAATAAAAATCATTTCCAATAAGCAGATCAATTTTGCTGCCCATGGATCCACCATCATATTTCGTTGCTGATTTGGTAATTTCTTAAATCAAAAGATGATATTTCTTGAGCTATAAAAGGTACAACATTTACACTTAGCTCTTTAGTTAAGCCAAAACGACGAAGAAGCTCAATTGTTGTTCTGGAACTTTCAAATCTATTAGGAGTCTCTTGTCCAAAAGTAAAAACCATTAAATGGTCCTTCTCCATTATTTCTGGTTTAACTAGCTTAATTAAACTCTTAGTAGCATAGGATCGTTGACTACCAGTATCTAATATTAATCTACATTTATGTTCAGACCCGTCCTTTGATCTAATATGAGTAATTGCTGTTTGTAATACAGTACCATTTTGTTTTCTGGATGTTTGCAACGTTGAGTTCTTCCCCATGTTGCATAAAGCACTGTTGTGTCTGCCGATCTCTCCACAATAGAAGCATTTTCTTTTTATTTTACAGTATTTTGCTTGATGATCACTCTTAAAACAGATGTAACAGCGCCCTGCTATCTTTCTTTTAGGCTGGTAACTGTCTTGCAATTGGAATTAAAATGTTCTCCTCCGCAGAACACGCAGGGTAAAAGTCTTCTTTTCTTACTAGATGGCATAGTTAAGAAGGATGTGTCCTTTTCTTCCTTCGGCTTATGTATTTAACAGCTTTCTTTTCTTGAACGTTCAATGTTTTAATAGTCATGATCGGTATTTTGGCCTCTGTTGATGTTGTTTTAGCTAAAATGATGTGTTCTAATCCTTTTCTTATTTCTTCAACAGAAGAATCTTCTACTTTCAATTTTGTTTTTAGCTCTTTTCTGGTAAGGATATTTGTTTATTATTAAACTTCTCAAGTGGTTCCCGTTAACATTTTCTCCCATGGATTCTAAAACCCTAAGGTGTTTCTCGATACTGTTATAAGTATCCAGACAATCTTTGGCAGTATTATTCGCAACTCTAATTTTGTTAAGTGCATTGTAATGCGCGTCAATAACAGGGCCAGGTTTGCCAAATCTATCTTTGAGAAGTTGGATAGCAACCATATAGTTTTCATTGGTTTTATAAAATTTAGAAGAAGACTAGGTTTGAGAGTTTAGAAATAACTTTTATTAAGATAATACAACACATGCCTTGACCGGCATTTTTATTTCAACAGAGTAAGTATCGAAAACTTAACTAACGCAAAATAAACATTGACACCAACATAACAAAAATATAATTGTTGCCATATTAAAACACCCCTTCAACAGTTATATTTTTTTTTAAATATCTAAATCTAGAAATACACCCCTTGAAGACATCAACTCTTGTACTATTACAAAATCAAGTTCACCTCCTCATATACTAACTAGTACAAAATCAAATTTCTAAATTTGATGAATAATTGTTTGCCTAATGGTTTTGTGAATAAATCTGCAACATTATTATTTGAGTTTACATAATTAAGAATTACACAACCATTAGACACCTTCTCTAAAATGTATTGATACTTAATGCCAACATGTTTTAATTTTTTATTGCTTTCATTATTATTAGCAATTTTTATAACACTTTGGTTGTCTTCCAAAATTTCAAAAAAGATGTTGTCATACCCAAAATCTTTTAGTAGTTTTCTTAAAAAACATCCTTCCATAATACACATGCTTAGAGCCTTATACTCAGCTTCACAGGATGACAGTGATACAGTTGACTGCTTTTTTGTACCCCAAGAAATTGGACAGTTAAAAATATGAAAAATCTGACCCGATGTAGATTTTCTGTCTTGAATATCCCCTGCCCAGTCTGCATCACTGTGCCCTAGTAATTTTACATTATTGTCCATCTTATATGTCAATGAGAAATCAATAGACCCTTGAATAAACCTAAGTATTCTTTTGAGGCACTTATAAAGTGCTGTACTGGCACAATGTACATATCTAGTACAGAGACTTAATGCAAATGCTAAGTCTGGTCTAGTGCAGGTTGCATAAAGTAAGATTCCTATTAAACTTCTACATTTTTTTTCAATATCAGAGTTTTCAGGCTTTTCTCTCTGTAACAGTTCAAAATTAAAATTTTGTTCTATCGGTGTAGCCACTGCTTTACAATTTGACATTTGATATTTATCAAGCAATTTTTCCAAGTATTGTTTTTGTTTATTTTTTGTTACATGTTTTATGAGATCGTGTTTAATATTTATTCCCAAGTATGACTAGACCTAAATCTTTCATCTGGAAATTGCTACATAAAGCGTTTTTAAAGGCATTTACTTGACCCGTGTCATTTCCAAAATAGAGCAAATCATCCACAAATAGCAAAACATACATATAGTTGTTTTCATCTCCTTTAAAATACAAGCATGGATAATTTTTCGACCTCACTGGTCATCATTTAACATAAAGTCATTAAACTTAGAGTTCCAGTATCTAGGTGACTTTTTCAAACCATAGATAGATTTCTTAAGTTTACAAATCTTATTATAGAAAGAAAGAAAGAAAGAAAGAAATTTATTTGATGGAAAGTGAAAAACACAAGAGAAACACACAAAAATTAACTAATGCTTATAACTAAAAATACATTAGGACAAATATTAAATAAACTAAAAAAAAGAACATCAACGTAAATCAATCTTGTGTCTTCACCGTCACCAAATAGGCTGCAACTCAGCATGTGTTGTGTCGAGATGACACAACGCTGGTATTATGTTACGGCCTGTTCGAGTGACTTGCGGTAGCAAACGCATAAATGTAGTGAATGATAATGAATAATACTATTAAGGTATCTAAGGTGGTAAAAAATGGTTAATAAATAAAAGTGAATGGTGCACGGATGTGGTGCGACTAAAAGCTAAAATATTTTCTATTCTACTTATTTCATCCGAAAGTTTTCGAATGTTATCACTTAGTAAAGTGAACAGCTGTGAGAGCTGTATGTACTGAATAACGCGCTCTTTATCAGTATTTGTTACATTTATCAAGAATAAGATAGCCTTCTCTAATTTCTGTTGATTTTTACTAATGTTATAAAGGAGCTGATTTTGCTGAAAAGACAATTCTTTAAATATAATAATGTGCTTATCTAAACTGTCAGAAAGTACATTATTATTTTCTTGAAGAATTTTAAAAGCTTTTTCGAATCTCAGAGCGTCGTTGTAATCGAGATTTCCCGATATACTTTTATGAAAGTTCCCAAAGGGTTAAACAATCCACGCTTTACTCGAACAGGTTCTAAAGTGCGAACTTGAGATGCTATTTCATCTAGTCTATTAGTCATTTGCAGTATAACGTATTTAAACGATGAGAAATGCTGATTCGAAATGTTGTTAGTCAGGAAAGTAAGTTGTGATTTTAGAGAATTAACTTGTTGGTCTATTTTGTCAAGGTCAATTTCTTGAAGGAACGTGTGGTCATGGGAAATAATTTTGGTCAAACCAAGTTTAAAGGGTAGAATACCGGGGCTGTCAGACAAACTGTCAAGTCGGATGGTGTTTACTTGTAGAGGGTCGTCCTGGGCTCGGACCACCATTATGATCACGAGTATCATAAGCAGATGATTCTGCATCGCGCCTTGGCTCATCGAGGTTCGGATGAAGACGCTGCACCTGGATCCTCTCCTAACGTCACGTCACTTTCGTTTGTAAGTTCGTAGAGATAGTTAACACGTCGACGATCCGACTATCAGCGGAGATCGATGTTTGATTCACACTGACTCAACTACCTCTCCGTCGACTGCGCCAATTATATGTACCGGACGCAGGGGAGGGTTTTTAAAAACTCCAATAATCTTTTATTAAGTGTTTTAATGTCCTGCAAGCATATAGTACACACTATACATGTTTTATATATGTTAATAAAAACCTAAAATCTAAGATGAAAATAATAACCTCAAATAGCAAAGAAATAACTTACTGCGCTCATTTTCTTCGACTTTACATTTTTAGACATGGTTGCAAACTATAACTCGACACTAAATAAAAATAAATAAATATAATCCACTAAAATAAATTAACAATACAAAAAACAGTTTAAATAATCACAAAGACACCGAGGTAAGAGCAGCTTGCGAAATAAAACGTTGAGAATACGAAAATCTGTCGAAAACTTTGAATTATTTTTGATCTACCCTCAAAACTGATGCGAACATTTAATGAAAAAATGTAAAATGAGGCGGTAGCTATGTCGTTGTATATGTTTGTGTCACCTACAAAAGTATATAATTAATTCTAAGGTTCTAAACTAGGGCTGATCGCGATGATCACGCACGACCTTCGGCTTACACGGTTGAAGCACAAAGACCCGGAGTCACACCAAAACCTGTCCCGACTATCAGCGGAGATCGATGTTTGATTCACACTGACTCAACTACCTCTCCGTCGACTGCGCCAATTATATGTACCGGACGCAGGGGAGGGTTTTTAAAAACTCCAATAATCTTTTATTAAGTGTTTTAATGTCCTGCAAGCATATAGTACACACTATACATGTTTTATATATGTTAATAAAAACCTAAAATCTAAGATGAAAATAATAACCTCAAATAGCAAAGAAATAACTTACTGCGCTCATTTTCTTCGACTTTACATTTTTAGACATGGTTGCAAACTATAACTCGACACTAAATAAAAATAAATAAATATAATCCACTAAAATAAATTAACAATACAAAAAACAGTTTAAATATCACAAAGACACCGAGGTAAGAGCAGCTTGCGAAATAATACGTTGAGAATACGAAAATCTGTCGAAAACTTTGAATTATTTTTGATCTACCCTCAAAACTGATGCGAACATTTAATGAAAAAATGTAAAATGAGGCGGTAGCTATGTCGTTGTATATGTTTGTGTCACCTACAAAAGTATATAATTAATTCTAAGGTTCTAAACTAGGGCTGATCGCGATGATCACGCACGACCTTCGGCTTACACGGTTGAAGCACAAAGACCCGGAGTCACACCAAAACCTGTCCCGACTATCAGCGGAGATCGATGTTTGATTCACACTGACTCAACTACCTCTCCGTCGACTGCGCCAATTATATGTACCGGACGCAGGGGAGGGTTTTTAAAAACTCCAATAATCTTTTATTAAGTGTTTTAATGTCCTGCAAGCATATAGTACACACTATACATGTTTTATATATGTTAATAAAAACCTAAAATCTAAGATGAAAATAATAACCTCAAATAGCAAAGAAATAACTTACTGCGCTCATTTTCTTCGACTTTACATTTTTAGACATGGTTGCAAACTATAACTCGACACTAAATAAAAATAAATAAATATAATCCACTAAAATAAATTAACAATACAAAAAACAGTTTAAATATCACAAAGACACCGAGGTAAGAGCAGCTTGCGAAATAATACGTTGAGAATACGAAAATCTGTCGAAAACTTTGAATTATTTTTGATCTACCCTCAAAACTGATGCGAACATTTAATGAAAAAATGTAAAATGAGGCGGTAGCTATGTCGTTGTATATGTTTGTGTCACCTACAAAAGTATATAATTAATTCTAAGGTTCTAAACTAGGGCTGATCGCGATGATCACGCACGACCTTCGGCTTACACGGTTGAAGCACAAAGACCCGGAGTCACACCAAAACCTGTCCCACGAAATATGTTTCACTTGTGTCAGCACTAAAGTTAATGTTCACTGAATTAAGGTTTCGTAAGAGTTGGAGAAACAATGCGGTAGGTACTTAGGTAGGTAGAGTTCACTCGTAACAAACATGAAAACATTTTATAACATTTGTGATCAAATGTTTGTAAACAAATGTTTACTAACATTACTAACATTAGTTAACATTTTCTAACAGCAGTGTGGAAGCACACTAACTTATTTTTTCGGTTAGAAAATTGTTTGGCAGGTGTGTTCCAATTTTTGTAATATGTAAACATTTTGTTAACCGTGTTTTTATGATGCTAACTAAAGTGAAGTGCAGTCAAAAATGCAAGTTTGTACAAATATTTTCTTACCACGCGTATCACAGCAGACATCCAATATATAAGTTCTCACTTTATTATCTAAATGTTGTCTATAATATTAATTTTCCGTGTTATTCTAGCTTTTCTAATAGTTAAATTGTACTCTTTTGTCTGTTGCCGGCAGGTACAGATATAGATTTAATTTTAGCAAACTTTTGTTAATTTGTAGGTTTAGTATTATTCATTTTTATATTTATGTGGGGAAATTAAACGCGGCACGTTAAACTTTAAACGTTTATTTTAAATAAAAACAATTTATAACATCTGTTCGTCTTTGCACTCGATATCGGTCTGAAGCCATCTTGGCCAGCCGCGTACCTCTCGCTCACACACCTCATCCCTCTCTCTCACTCCTACACTCGGTCATCCTGCATATAGTCTGCCCCCAGACTATGCTACTTAAGTTTAACAAAAACAGAAAAATAACACTTGAAATAATTTCTACACTTTTGAACAGTTATTTTATCTTATCAAACTTTTTACACCATTTTAATATTATGAAACATTTTATAAATATAGAACAGTCATTTTGTCGAGGAAAAAAAAAACTTCTTAGAATATTTTATACGTTTTGAAACATAAAGGAACATAATGTTCGTGTTACGCCCAAAGAACCTGCAACAGAAAAAAAAATGCAAAACAGACAAAAAAAAAATTACCAATTTAGTAACCGTCAAACACTGCAGTCTGTATCATTGACATCATCAACGTCTACATTGACATCAGGCCATGGTTTCATAAAATCCGCTGCGCTTGAAGTTTTCTTTGGTCCTTCTTCTCACTCCTACACTCGGTCATCCTGCATATAGTCTGCCCCCAGACTATGCTACTTAAGTTTAACAAAAACAGAAAAATAACACTAAAAATAATTTCTACACTTTTGAACAGTTATTTTATCTTATCAAACTTTTTACACCATTTTAATATTATGAAACATTTTATAAATATAGAACAGTCATTTTGTCGAGAAAAAAAAAAAAAACTTCTTAGAATATTTTATACGTTTTGAAACATAAAGGAACATAATGTTCGTGTTACGCCCAAAGAACCTGCAACAGAAAAAAAAATGCAAAACAGACAAAAAAAAAATTTACCAATTTAGTAACCGTCAAACACTGCAGTCTGTATCATTGACATCATCAACGTCTACATTGACATCAGGCCATGGTTTCATAAAATCCGCTGCGCTTGAAGTTTTCTTTGGTCCTTCTTGAGACTGGTCCACCTTTTCAACTTCGTATCTGTCAGAACCATTTACGTGGATAATTTTATAGGGACCCAAGTACTTCGGCTTCAGTTTCATAGCTACTCCAAATTGTGTCCTTTTAATGGCTACTAAATCGCCTATCTGGTATTTCTTGCTTTCCTTCCTTCTTTTACTATAATTCTTCTTATTTTCTTCTTGAATTTTGAAAATTTGTTCCTTAGCTTTTAGTCTAAGCTCTTCTCTTCTGTTCATAAAAACATCTCTGTTCTCTTGTTGAATTAAATCTAAAATCTCAGGATCTTGATTCAGCCTCATCTTAGTCCCAATGAGTAACTCATACTAATGAGTACTCATACAACAACATGGTGTATTATTTACACTTCTCTGAAATGTACTATTTATTGCTTGTTGTACCTGACTTACATGCCGATACCAATTAGCGGGTTGTTGAAGACACATCTTGGTCAATACAGAAATAATAACTCTGTGGATCCTTTCCACTTGTCCATTTCCACGAGGTATACCGGTAGTAATTGTGAAATGCTGTATTTTTTCTTCCTTACAATACTCCTGAAAATCTCCACTTGTAAAAGCCGTTCCTCTATCTGTTATTATCCGTCTTGGATTTGCAAAATGTTGCTGATGAATCTTCAATTTGTCTATAACTTCTGTTTTCGCCATTTTCTTTAAAAAGTCAAATCCGCGGTATAGGATGTTGTTACGCTCAGTATTTCAGCTCCTAATATTCCTTTCCCTTTCCCACTCACGCATTATTCACCAAGCGCCGAGTGAGAGAGAAGATGACGCCGTTAGATTGGCGTGTTGTGTTTTTACTTTCCGCATTGAACTTTGACGCAATGGCTGCGTCTTCGCAATAAAAAATATAAAAACTATAAATAATAATCTTTCAAGTGAAAATCGTGTCTCCAGTGTCAGTTTTATATGGGGATAGCCTGCCGGCAGTGTTATAGAAGATTTTGGATCCTCTGAGGAGTGAATTACAAAGGACGCTTTGTGCTGATGACCGTTGGCTGGTGACCTTGGTGTAGGTGAGTCTTTTTTCACTTCTGTTCTGCTACTTTTATCACTTATATCTAAAGGCAGGACAGTTTCCTTGCATCCCCTGAACGACTGAGCTAACTCATTCTTAATTTACATAATTAAATTGTTATTTTGTATCCCGCATTTACAGTCCACTTATTTCGAAAAATAAAAACCCGCTAACCGATCATACAACTTCCTTGCTAGTTGCACTCTTTGTAGGAAAAATCCATGTATACTTTGTAAACGCGTCAATCATTGTCAGAATGTAATTGTACTGCTTTTTAGTCTGCGTCATAGGCCCAACATGATCGAGATGCATAGTATCCAATGGCAACTCTCCCTTATCAATCGGAGACAAAAATCCATCCTGTTTTCCTGCTTTTTGACTTGCTAGCAAACAAGGTATACAAGTCTGAATGTATTCTTCAACTTTTCTTTCTAAATTCTTGACATAATAATCTTTCTTTAACAATTCATTTGTTTTCTTCTTGCCAAAATGCCCGTTCTCATGAGCTCTTCGAATTAGCTCGACTTCCATACCTTTTGGCACGACTAAGTGTCTTTCAGAGCCCTTGAAAAGCAAACCATTCTCGAGCCAATAGTCTTCATATGATTTATCTTTTAAAATCTCTATTATGGCCTTTAGAGCTACATCCTTCGCCTGAGCTTGTTTCAGCTCCTCTTGAAAATCTGAAAAAATCGTTGCCACATAGGGGTTTCTGCTCAATGCATCAGCATGTCTCATTTGACTTCCATTGCGATGCTCAATCGTATAGGTATAATCTTGAAGAAACATAATCCACCTTGCTATTCTCGGAGAAGTAGACATTCCTTTCTTATTAAACGTTAACTGAAAAGCTTCACAATCTGTTACTATCTTAAATTTGATACCAAACAAATATTTTTTTATTCCCTCAATTATAGCTAGAGCTTCTAATTCATAACTAGAATATCTGCTTTCAGAATCTGTCGTCTTTCGGCTCATAAAATAAACAGGATGCAAGCATCCGTCTTCACTACTTCTTTGCATCAAAATAGCAGCATATGCCACCGCTGAGGCATCACTATGCAATTCCGTTTCTAATTTCGGGTTGTAAATCTTTAAAACTGGTTCACTATATAATTTTTCTTTCAGTATCTTAAAAGCATTCCTTTGCGCTTCATTGAATACAAAATTACAGTCTTTCTTTAGTAAATCAGTCAAAGGCTTTGCAATATAAGAGTAGTTTTGGATGAACTTACGGAAATAAGATGTTAATCCCTCAAAACTTTGTAGCTGCTTTATCGTTCTTGGCTCTGGGAATTTTTGTACAGCTGCTGTCTTATCTTGTGTTGGCTTTACTTCACCATTCTCGATGATATGGCCCAAATATTCCACTTTTCGAACTATCAGTTGTGATTTCTTCCAATTAATTTCTAAACCATATTGCGATGCGACCTTTAGGACTTCCTGCAGTCTCTCTAGTTGTATCTCATTATGTGCTGAAATCAATAAGTCATCGATGAATATTATAACGATACCTCTTGCAATCAGTTCTCGGTATATAATCGAGATAAATCTTGTGAAAACCTTGGGACAAACAGCCAAACCAAAAGGCGCTCTTAAAAATTCATACTGTCCTGTGCTCGTCACAAAAGCAGTATACTGTATAGAATCCTCACGTACCTTTAAATGAAAATATGCATTTTTTAAATCTATCACACTAAATACCTTGGCCGCTGCAAGCTTATCAATGTGATCCTCAATGTTCGGCAGTGGGTATTCATCTTTCACCATCTTCTTGTTGAGTAATCTGTAATCTACACAAACTCGTAGAGTACCATCTTTCTTTCGCACTAAAACCAATGGACTGGCATACTCAGACCAACTCACCTGCACTATTCCGTCCTTCAACCATTGTTGGATCTGTTCGTCAACCTCGTCTTGTTCACTGATGGCTAGCCGTCGTGGTCGCTGAGCCACAGGGATGTTGTCTTTCAAAATAATTCGCAACTGGATTGGTGCTTCTTTCGTCTTCATGGGCTGGTAGCCTTCGACCATGCTTTCGACTTGTTGCTGAATAGTCTTGTTAACTTCACAACCTACCATGGGGGAGAACTTATCTGAAACAAAACACGTCATATTTCGCAACCAGTCCTCATTTGAGGGCAAAAACATGATGTTTCCTTCATTCATAAACAACGTTATCTTTCGTGAAAATTCTTGTCCAATTATAACACTATACGGCATAGAGTCTCTAGACACCACATGAAATACTACATTGTTATAACACTGGTCATCAATCAACACTGGAACAGTCAACTTTCCGAGCGAATGCACTTTCGTTTGTCCAAGTCCCGATAACGTAAGAGTTTCCGTATCACATCTCGGGGATCCGTTAGTCTGGTACAGCTCCTGGGACATCAAATTTACCTCGCTGCCGGTGTCAATCAATGCAGTCGTTGTTTTATCCAAAATTTTCACGTTTTTCTCGGGTTTTTTTATCCTGTAAACTGATGCGCCGCGTAGCAGCGTGCCGCCCGATAGCGTTTTACGACTGCAGGCGTTCCAGCCTCGGAACTGTTCGGCGTCCTTATAAGGACGCCATTTTTCATGTCGACGTTCGGTACGGATCCTTATAAGGATCGTCCGCAGAGTAGTTTTTGCATCGATTTTGTGTTCCGACTCGGATCTTTGTCCTCTGTGGTGTTTTTTTTGTGCTCTGTGGTATCTTTTGAGGTTTATTTTGAGTGGTCACACTAGCCAACGTTCCGAATTGGAAACAGCCCTACAGCACTGCGTAACCTTGGAGTCCTTATAAGGATCCGTGCCTGTTCGGCAACTCTATGCTGAATTTGTTGTTTTTCTTGATATTTTACTATGAAAAGATGTAAATATTTTTATATATTTCTATTACTGTATAGTAACAGAGATAATAAAGTACAATAAAAATACTATATGTTGGTTGATATTTTTATATTCCAATTAGATTCCAATAAGAAAGTCTTTTTCTTTATTTACTCGCATGCAGGTCGATCATAGTACAATATATTTTAATGAAAGTAATATCAGCTTGTTGACAATTTATCTAGGATTACAACGGTATGCCATATGCGTGGTATTTCTTACCAGGGAAGCCATAAAAACCACTAAACTAAACCAGGTCACGCGCGGACCTGGAACGCCTGCAGGCGCTAATCACTATCGGGCGGCACGCTACGGCGCGGCGTAACAGTTTAAAGTACGCTACGCACGATCCTTATAAGGATCCGTACCGAAAGTCGACATGAAAAATGGCGTCCATATCAGGACGCCGAACAGTTCGGAGGTTATCAAAATATCAGTCAGACAATCTTTGTTTACATTCATGCTGTCAGCTGTCAAAATTTGTTGCTCTGTGTCGACTGTCATCTGGTCCGCCATGTTTGTGTCAGTGCTGCCCCCTGCCGTCGTCGTTGTAAACTCCGTTGTGAACATCGTCCGCTTCGGTCCATAGACCTGCCGCGCTTCTCGTACTCCGCCGCCATTGTTACCAACATGCCGAAATGACTGGCCCCCTCGTGCGATGTTCGCGTTAGTCACATCGTTGCTCGAACCTGATTGGCCGCTTCTTGCGTTCTCCGCTGCGCGAGCGCCGTCGGCCGTCTCGAATCGGAACTTGATGCAATTTGTTGCAATATGGCCGAAATTATTGCACTTGAAACATTTCAGCCCAAGATGTTTATTTGGACATTCCTTCGATTGATGATTCTTTTCACCACACCCAAAACACCACATCACATTCCTAGGCACTCTTGCAGGCGTCGTAAACTGTTCTCTGTTGGCATTGATGGATTCCGTCTTCATTTTTTCTTTCACTAAATCGTAAATTCGTAATTTTTCTTTCAGTTCCGTGTAGGTATTCGCGCCGTACAACATAATTTTATTGCTCTCCGCGTCCGGAATGCCTTCAATGATGTACTTTATAGCTACGTAGTCCGCCATTTTCCCACGCTTGCCTATCTCTTTCATGACGAGAAGATAATCCATGCAGCTCTCATTTGCACGTTTTTTCCGACTGCTCATCAGTTCATGCAGGGCTTTCTGGTCGATAGAGTCAGGAAATTCTTTAGCCAAACCTTGCTTTAGTTCATCCCACGTCTTAAACGGTCGCTCAGACTTGACCCACAGTGCCGCCGTTCCAACGAGAGATCGCCGCGCGAAAATTAATAACTGCAGAGGCGTCCACTGTAAAATAGCACTGAGATCTTCGACGTCTTGAATCCACCGTACAACCGAATAAGTTTTATCCTGGCCACTGAATTTTGGTAACAGATCTTCGACAAATTGAAATCCGATTTGTTGCGTCGTACTGCTGGTACCGTTACCCGCACCATCTGAAGCTGCTTCATTGCTGGTCGTCTTATCCCCAGCCATGATAAAGTCGTAAAAATATTCGTCGTAAAGTCTTGATTTCGAGAAATCCGTCCTCAGCCACGCGTAACTTCCGCCACGTTTTCCTTTGTGTAATCGTCGTCTTCGTTTTTACATCGTCTTTTCGTCTTCTTCTTCGTATCCTTTTTGCGATCCCGGACGAGCCCCCAATTTGTGGGGAAATTAAACGCGGCACGTTAAACTTTAAACGTTTATTTTAAATAAAAACAATTTATAACATCTGTTCGTCTTTGCACTCGATATCGGTCTGACGCCATCTTGGCCAGCCGCGTACCTCTTGCTCACACACCTCATCCCTCTCGCTCACTCCTACATTTATTATTATTTTATTTTTATTGTTAGTATTTATGCATTATGTCTATAAATAGTGATAGCGATTCTTTTTTTACTGCAGAATCTAATTCAATAGATTGCTCGTTCGAGAGCACTGAAAGCAATATTGTTACTTTGGGTGATATCTTGCATAATCAATTTTCTCAATTTCATAAAAATTTCAACGTGTGTCATATGTATGCTGAGAGTATTAACGCTCATTATTCTGATCTCTTAGATACTTTTTCTTCGACAAACATTCATGCTGTTCTTGTCTCTGAAACATTGCTTTAATTCTTGTTTTTATTTTGTCTTTCTTGGTAGTACTTTTCTACATCCTCCACTGACACACTCCTTCCTGGTTGAATAGGCATTTGGAAATTTCTGTTCTGTTTTATTTGGAGGCCAGCGTCACGAATTTCCGTCAAATATTTCTTGAAGCTATCTCCAAGTAACTCTACAATCTCCTCAATGGGCTTTGAGTAGTCTTTAAGTTTAGTTAGGACGACTTCGTGGTTCAGGGGATATAACCCACAGGCCTTGAAGCCGGCAACCACATTTTCAGCAGCAGTGAGTTTACCTGCTTCTATGGTTTTGGTGAGTAGTTTCGCAAACATCGGTTTTGGCAAAACATTTATAATTTTACCCCTTTTGTTGTTCCGTCATTCTCTTAAACGTTCCTCCAATCTGATTTCAGCGCACTGAAGTATGATACATCAAGTGGTTGGAGAAGGTGAGTGGAGTTCGGGATCAGGCAGATAAATTTAATATTATTATAATATTTAATATTAGTTGTTCTTTTCATACAAAAATGTTGGTCCTTGAAGCCAATCTTGCTCTTTTTTGTGTATTTTAGGTCTTGTCGCGATATCAGCTGGGTTGTTTTCAGATTCTACATAAAGTGTTTACATATCTCCATGTTTCTTTATTTCTTCAACCCTTCTGCTAACAAATGGGTGTAGCAATTTATTGGACTTGATCCAATGAATTGCAATTTGGCTGTCTGACCATAGATACATATTAACTTGAAGTTCCATGTTGTCTTTTACATACGTGATCAATCTTGTTCCTATGTGACAGCCTAATAATTCTAACCTAGGAATTTTTAAGTCATCTTGGTCCTTGTGTGATACGAGTCTTTATTTTGCCATTATGAAAGATATTTTTACTTCGTTCGGATACATTGTTTGTAGGTATACTACCGCTGCGTAACTCTGTAGTGACGCATCTGTAAAACAGTGAAGTTCGTTTTTCGGTTTAATACCATTGTTCGTTATACCTGTATATCTAGGTAACTCTAAAACATACAGCTTTCTTAAATTATCGAGTATGTAAATCCATTTCTCTGTCACGTCTTTAGATAAAATTGTATCCCATTGATATTTAGCTTTCCATAAGTCTTGGATGAAAATCTTGGCTTCTAACACCGTGGGTGCAGCAAATCCGCATGGATCAAAAATAGAGGCTACCGCGCTTAAAACTTTTCTCTTTGTAGGGTTTTCTTTGGCTTTTTCTAGATTTTCTATATTAATCTTTAGTTTGAGAGTGTCTTTCTCTGTGTTCCACTGCAGGCCTTGCAATTTTCTTTTCTTCACATTGATCCTTACTAATTTTTACCTGTAGTGAATGTCTGATTATTAGAATTCCATTGCCTTATGCTCATTGATATTTCGTCAAAAGCTTTTTTAGTTTTAGTATACATGATTTCCGCATCTTTGGTTGTTTCTTCGCGTATTACAAGGTTGTCTACATAAATATTCTTTGAAACTCTATCTAATACACGGTCTTTGTATTTATGTAGATGGAATTTTATGGTCGCATTCAAAAGAAACTGACTAGAGATGATTCCGAAAGGCACTCTACAAAATCTGTAATATATCAAGTTGTTCTGTGTAAAGCCTTTACTACAATTCTTAAGCCAGAGTAATCTTGTTACATCTCTGTCGTCATTTTGCAATCCTAGCTGAAGAAATGCTTTTTCAATGTCAGCTGTCACTGCAACTTTATTTTGTCTGAGTCTGAGCATAAGTCCTACCAAATCTTCTAACAATTGAGGACCTTTGTAAAGTACTTCATTAAGACTCTGATATTCTCCATTTGATCGCGCTGAACCATCCAGAACAATTCTCAATTTTGTCGTGCATTCTTCTTTGGTCACATGATGATGAGGAAGGTAGTGTACTGGTCGATTACAAGGACTAAGGTGATCTTCAACCCGTTCTATGATACCAGATTTTTCTTGTTATTTAAGTATTTCGTCATACTTCTCAAGAGTAGCTAGTCTGGTTCTTTTCACTAGGCTCTGTAGTCTTCCTATAGCCAATCCATAGTTAGAAGGTAAATTTCCAGTATAATCTGCCCAAAGGCATCGAACAAAATACCTTCCCTCTTTGAAGACAACAGTGTTGTTAAAATGGCGGACAGCTTCTTCTTCCATCGAGCTTTTAGGTGAATCTTTGATACCTAGTGTTTCTAAGTCCCATGGTTGCTTAATTCCTCCTTCTTTTATTGGTGCGTCAGGCGAGATAAAACCAAGATATTCTGCTAAGTGAGCTTGCATATATGTCATTACACTAATATTATTCTCAGTTGTAAACTTAAATTGGCCACTACATACCCATCCAAATTCAGTTTCTATTAGATACAGGTTTTCATCAATCAGTAATCTATTATCTTTAACAAATAAGCAATAAAAATCATTTCCAATAAGCAGATCAATTTTGCTGCCCATGGATCCACCATCATATTTCGTTGCTGATTTGGTAATTTCTTAAATCAAAAGATGATATTTCTTGAGCTATAAAAGGTACAACATTTACACTTAGCTCTTTAGTTAAGCCAAAACGACGAAGAAGCTCAATTGTTGTTCTGGAACTTTCAAATCTATTAGGAGTCTCTTGTCCAAAAGTAAAAACCATTAAATGGTCCTTCTCCATTATTTCTGGTTTAACTAGCTTAATTAAACTCTTAGTAGCATAGGATCGTTGACTACCAGTATCTAATATTAATCTACATTTATGTTCAGACCCGTCCTTTGATCTAATATGAGTAATTGCTGTTTGTAATACAGTACCATTTTGTTTTCTGGATGTTTGCAACGTTGAGTTCTTCCCCATGTTGCATAAAGCACTGTTGTGTCTGCCGATCTCTCCACAATAGAAGCATTTTCTTTTTATTTTACAGTATTTTGCTTGATGATCACTCTTAAAACAGATGTAACAGCGCCCTGCTATCTTTCTTTTAAGCTGGTAACTGTCTTGCAATTGGAATTAAAATGTTCTCCTCCGCAGAACACGCAGGGTAAAAGTCTTCTTTTCTTACTAGATGGCATAGTTAAGAAGGATGTGTCCTTTTCTTCCTTCGGCTTATGTATTTAACAGCTTTCTTTTCTTGAACGTTCAATGTTTTAATAGTCATGATCGGTATTTTGGCCTCTGTTGATGTTGTTTTAGCTAAAATGATGTGTTCTAATCCTTTTCTTATTTCTTCAACAGAAGAATCTTCTACTTTCAATTTTGTTTTTAGCTCTTTTCTGGTAAGGATATTTGTTTATTATTAAACTTCTCAAGTGGTTCCCGTTAACATTTTCTCCCATGGATTCTAAAACCCTAAGGTGTTTCTCGATACTGTTATAAGTATCCAGACAATCTTTGGCAGTATTATTCGCAACTCTAATTTTGTTAAGTGCATTGTAATGCGCGTCAATAACAGGGCCAGGTTTGCCAAATCTATCTTTGAGAAGTTGGATAGCAACCATATAGTTTTCATTGGTTTTATAAAATTTAGAAGAAGACTAGGTTTGAGAGTTTAGAAATAACTTTTATTAAGATAATACAACACATGCCTTGACCGGCATTTTTATTTCAACAGAGTAAGTATCGAAAACTTAACTAACGCAAAATAAACATTGACACCAACATAACAAAAATATAATTGTTGCCATATTAAAACACCCCTTCAACAGTTATATTTTTTTTTAAATATCTAAATCTAGAAATACACCCCTTGAAGACATCAACTCTTGTACTATTACAAAATCAAGTTCACCTCCTCATATACTAACTAGTACAAAATCAAATTTCTAAATTTGATGAATAATTGTTTGCCTAATGGTTTTGTGAATAAATCTGCAACATTATTATTTGAGTTTACATAATTAAGAATTACACAACCATTAGACACCTTCTCTAAAATGTATTGATACTTAATGCCAACATGTTTTAATTTTTTATTGCTTTCATTATTATTAGCAATTTTTATAACACTTTGGTTGTCTTCCAAAATTTCAAAAAAGATGTTGTCATACCCAAAATCTTTTAGTAGTTTTCTTAAAAAACATCCTTCCATAATACACATGCTTAGAGCCTTATACTCAGCTTCACAGGATGACAGTGATACAGTTGACTGCTTTTTTGTACCCCAAGAAATTGGACAGTTAAAAATATGAAAAATCTGACCCGATGTAGATTTTCTGTCTTGAATATCCCCTGCCCAGTCTGCATCACTGTGCCCTAGTAATTTTACATTATTGTCCATCTTATATGTCAATGAGAAATCAATAGACCCTTGAATAAACCTAAGTATTCTTTTGAGGCACTTATAAAGTGCTGTACTGGCACAATGTACATATCTAGTACAGAGACTTAATGCAAATGCTAAGTCTGGTCTAGTGCAGGTTGCATAAAGTAAGATTCCTATTAAACTTCTACATTTTTTTTCAATATCAGAGTTTTCAGGCTTTTCTCTCTGTAACAGTTCAAAATTAAAATTTTGTTCTATCGGTGTAGCCACTGCTTTACAATTTGACATTTGATATTTATCAAGCAATTTTTCTAAGTATTGTTTTTGTTTATTTTTTGTTACATGTTTTATGAGATCGTGTTTAATATTTATTCCCAAGTAGTTACTGACTAGACCTAAATCTTTCATCTGGAAATTGCTACATAAAGCGTTTTTAAAGGCATTTACTTGACCCGTGTCATTTCCAAAATAGAGCAAATCATCCACAAATAGCAAAACATACATATAGTTGTTTTCATCTCCTTTAAAATACAAGCATGGATAATTTTTCGACCTCACTGGTCATCATTTAACATAAAGTCATTAAACTTAGAGTTCCAGTATCTAGGTGACTTTTTCAAACCATAGATAGATTTCTTAAGTTTACAAATCTTATTATAGAAAGAAAGAAAGAAAGAAAGAAATTTATTTGATGGAAAGTGAAAAACACAAGAGAAACACACAAAAATTAACTAATGCTTATAACTAAAAATACATTAGGACAAATATTAAATAAACTAAAAAAAAGAACATCAACGTAAATCAATCTTGTGTCTTCACCGTCACCAAATAGGCTGCAACTCAGCATGTGTTGTGTCGAGATGACACAACGCTGGTATTATGTTACGGCCTGTTCGTGTGACTTGCGGTAGCAAACGCATAAATGTAGTGAATGATAATGAATAATACTATTAAGGTATCTAAGGTGGTAAAAAATGGTTAATAAATAAAAGTGAATGGTGCACGGATGTGGTGCGACTAAAAGCTAAAATATTTTCTATTCTACTTATTTCATCCGAAAGTTTTCGAATGTTATCACTTAGTAAAGTGAACAGCTGTGAGAGCTGTATGTACTGAATAACGCGCTCTTTATCAGTATTTGTTACATTTATCAAGAATAAGATAGCCTTCTCTAATTTCTGTTGATTTTTACTAATGTTATAAAGGAGCTGATTTTGCTGAAAAGACAATTCTTTAAATATAATAATGTGCTTATCTAAACTGTCAGAAAGTACATTATTATTTTCTTGAAGAATTTTAAAAGCTTTTTCGAATCTCAGAGCGTCGTTGTAATCGAGATTTCCCGATATACTTTTATGAAAGTTCCCAAAGGGTTAAACAATCCACGCTTTACTCGAACAGGTTCTAAAGTGCGAACTTGAGATGCTATTTCATCTAGTCTATTAGTCATTTGCAGTATAACGTATTTAAACGATGAGAAATGCTGATTCGAAATGTTGTTAGTCAGGAAAGTAAGTTGTGATTTTAGAGAATTAACTTGTTGGTCTATTTTGTCAAGGTCAATTTCTTGAAGGAACGTGTGGTCATGGGAAATAATTTTGGTCAAACCAAGTTTAAAGGGTAGAATACCGGGGCTGTCAGACAAACTGTCAAGTCGGATGGTGTTTACTTGTAGAGGGTCGTCCTGGGCTCGGACCACCATTATGATCACGAGTATCATAAGCAGATGATTCTGCATCGCGCCTTGGCTCATCGAGGTTCGGATGAAGACGCTGCACCTGGATCCTCTCCTAACGTCACGTCACTTTCGTTTGTAAGTTCGTAGAGATAGTTAACACGTCGACGATCCGACTATCAGCGGAGATCGATGTTTGATTCACACTGACTCAACTACCTCTCCGTCGACTGCGCCAATTATATGTACCGGACGCAGGGGAGGGTTTTTAAAAACTCCAATAATCTTTTATTAAGTGTTTTAATGTCCTGCAAGCATATAGTACACACTATACATGTTTTATATATGTTAATAAAAACCTAAAATCTAAGATGAAAATAATAACCTCAAATAGCAAAGAAATAACTTACTGCGCTCATTTTCTTCGACTTTACATTTTTAGACATGGTTGCAAACTATAACTCGACACTAAATAAAAATAAATAAATATAATCCACTAAAATAAATTAACAATACAAAAAACAGTTTAAATATCACAAAGACACCGAGGTAAGAGCAGCTTGCGAAATAAAACGTTGAGAATACGAAAATCTGTCGAAAACTTTGAATTATTTTTGATCTACCCTCAAAACTGATGCGAACATTTAATGAAAAAATGTAAAATGAGGCGGTAGCTATGTCGTTGTATATGTTTGTGTCACCTACAAAAGTATATAATTAATTCTAAGGTTCTAAACTAGGGCTGATCGCGATGATCACGCACGACCTTCGGCTTACACGGTTGAAGCACAAAGACCCGGAGTCACACCAAAACCTGTCCCGACTATCAGCGGAGATCGATGTTTGATTCACACTGACTCAACTACCTCTCCGTCGACTGCGCCAATTATATGTACCGGACGCAGGGGAGGGTTTTTAAAAACTCCAATAATCTTTTATTAAGTGTTTTAATGTCCTGCAAGCATATAGTACACACTATACATGTTTTATATATGTTAATAAAAACCTAAAATCTAAGATGAAAATAATAACCTCAAATAGCAAAGAAATAACTTACTGCGCTCATTTTCTTCGACTTTACATTTTTAGACATGGTTGCAAACTATAACTCGACACTAAATAAAAATAAATAAATATAATCCACTAAAATAAATTAACAATACAAAAAACAGTTTAAATATCACAAAGACACCGAGGTAAGAGCAGCTTGCGAAATAAAACGTTGAGAATACGAAAATCTGTCGAAAACTTTGAATTATTTTTGATCTACCCTCAAAACTGATGCGAACATTTAATGAAAAAATGTAAAATGAGGCGGTAGCTATGTCGTTGTATATGTTTGTGTCACCTACAAAAGTATATAATTAATTCTAAGGTTCTAAACTAGGGCTGATCGCGATGATCACGCACGACCTTCGGCTTACACGGTTGAAGCACAAAGACCCGGAGTCACACCAAAACCTGTCCCGACTATCAGCGGAGATCGATGTTTGATTCACACTGACTCAACTACCTCTCCGTCGACTGCGCCAATTATATGTACCGGACGCAGGGGAGGGTTTTTAAAAACTCCAATAATCTTTTATTAAGTGTTTTAATGTCCTGCAAGCATATAGTACACACTATACATGTTTTATATATGTTAATAAAAACCTAAAATCTAAGATGAAAATAATAACCTCAAATAGCAAAGAAATAACTTACTGCGCTCATTTTCTTCGACTTTACATTTTTAGACATGGTTGCAAACTATAACTCGACACTAAATAAAAATAAATAAATATAATCCACTAAAATAAATTAACAATACAAAAAACAGTTTAAATATCACAAAGACACCGAGGTAAGAGCAGCTTGCGAAATAATACGTTGAGAATACGAAAATCTGTCGAAAACTTTGAATGATTTTTGATCTACCCTCAAAACTGATGCGAACATTTAATGAAAAAATGTAAAATGAGGCGGTAGCTATGTCGTTGTATATGTTTGTGTCACCTACAAAAGTATATAATTAATTCTAAGGTTCTAAACTAGGGCTGATCGCGATGATCACGCACGACCTTCGGCTTACACGGTTGAAGCACAAAGACCCGGAGTCACACCAAAACCTGTCCCGACTATCAGCGGAGATCGATGTTTGATTCACACTGACTCAACTACCTCTCCGTCGACTGCGCCAATTATATGTACCGGACGCAGGGGAGGGTTTTTAAAAACTCCAATAATCTTTTATTAAGTGTTTTAATGTCCTGCAAGCATATAGTACACACTATACATGTTTTATATATGTTAATAAAAACCTAAAATCTAAGATGAAAATAATAACCTCAAATAGCAAAGAAATAACTTACTGCGCTCATTTTCTTCGACTTTACATTTTTAGACATGGTTGCAAACTATAACTCGACACTAAATAAAAATAAATAAATATAATCCACTAAAATAAATTAACAATACAAAAAACAGTTTAAATATCACAAAGACACCGAGGTAAGAGCAGCTTGCGAAATAATACGTTGAGAATACGAAAATCTGTCGAAAACTTTGAATTATTTTTGATCTACCCTCAAAACTGATGCGAACATTTAATGAAAAAATGTAAAATGAGGCGGTAGCTATGTCGTTGTATATGTTTGTGTCACCTACAAAAGTATATAATTAATTCTAAGGTTCTAAACTAGGGCTGATCGCGATGATCACGCACGACCTTCGGCTTACACGGTTGAAGCACAAAGACCCGGAGTCACACCAAAACCTGTCCCACGAAATATGTTTCACTTGTGTCAGCACTAAAGTTAATGTTCACTGAATTAAGGTTTCGTAAGAGTTGGAGAAACAATGCGGTAGGTACTTAGGTAGGTAGAGTTCACTCGTAACAAACATGAAAACATTTTATAACATTTGTGATCAAATGTTTGTAAACAAATGTTTACTAACATTACTAACATTAGTTAACATTTTCTAACAGCAGTGTGGAAGCACACTAACTTATTTTTTCGGTTAGAAAATTGTTTGGCAGGTGTGTTCCAATTTTTGTAATATGTAAACATTTTGTTAACCGTGTTTTTATGATGCTAACTAAAGTGAAGTGCAGTCAAAAATGCAAGTTTGTACAAATATTTTCTTACCACGCGTATCACAGCAGACATCCAATATATAAGTTCTCACTTTATTATCTAAATGTTGTCTATAATATTAATTTTCCGTGTTATTCTAGCTTTTCTAATAGTTAAATTGTACTCTTTTGTCTGTTGCCGGCAGGTACAGATATAGATTTAATTTTAGCAAACTTTTGTTAATTTGTAGGTTTAGTATTATTCATTTTTATATTTATGTGGGGAAATTAAACGCGGCACGTTAAACTTTAAACGTTTATTTTAAATAAAAACAATTTATAACATCTGTTCGTCTTTGCACTCGATATCGGTCTGAAGCCATCTTGGCCAGCCGCGTACCTCTCGCTCACACACCTCATCCCTCTCTCTCACTCCTACACTCGGTCATCCTGCATATAGTCTGCCCCCAGACTATGCTACTTAAGTTTAACAAAAACAGAAAAATAACACTTGAAATAATTTCTACACTTTTGAACAGTTATTTTATCTTATCAAACTTTTTACACCATTTTAATATTATGAAACATTTTATAAATATAGAACAGTCATTTTGTCGAGAAAAAAAAAAACTTCTTAGAATATTTTATACGTTTTGAAACATAAAGGAACATAATGTTCGTGTTACGCCCAAAGAACCTGCAACAGAAAAAAAAATGCAAAACAGACAAAAAAAAAAATTACCAATTTAGTAACCGTCAAACACTGCAGTCTGTATCATTGACATCATCAACGTCTACATTGACATCAGGCCATGGTTTCATAAAATCCGCTGCGCTTGAAGTTTTCTTTGGTCCTTCTTCTCACTCCTACACTCGGTCATCCTGCATATAGTCTGCCCCCAGACTATGCTACTTAAGTTTAACAAAAACAGAAAAATAACACTTAAAATAATTTCTACACTTTTGAACAGTTATTTTATCTTATCAAACTTTTTACACCATTTTAATATTATGAAACATTTTATAAATATAGAACAGTCATTTTGTCGAGAAAAAAAAAAAAAACTTCTTAGAATATTTTATACGTTTTGAAACATAAAGGAACATAATGTTCGTGTTACGCCCAAAGAACCTGCAACAGAAAAAAAAATGCAAAACAGACAAAAAAAAAATTTACCAATTTAGTAACCGTCAAACACTGCAGTCTGTATCATTGACATCATCAACGTCTACATTGACATCAGGCCATGGTTTCATAAAATCCGCTGCGCTTGAAGTTTTCTTTGGTCCTTCTTGAGACTGGTCCACCTTTTCAACTTCGTATCTGTCAGAACCATTTACGTGGATAATTTTATAGGGACCCAAGTACTTCGGCTTCAGTTTCATAGCTACTCCAAATTGTGTCCTTTTAATGGCTACTAAATCGCCTATCTGGTATTTCTTGCTTTCCTTCCTTCTTTTACTATAATTCTTCTTATTTTCTTCTTGAATTTTGAAAATTTGTTCCTTAGCTTTTAGTCTAAGCTCTTCTCTTCTGTTCATAAAAACATCTCTGTTCTCTTGTTGAATTAAATCTAAAATCTCAGGATCTTGATTCAGCCTCATCTTAGTCCCAATGAGTAACTCATACTAATGAGTACTCATACAACAACATGGTGTATTATTTACACTTCTCTGAAATGTACTATTTATTGCTTGTTGTACCTGACTTACATGCCGATACCAATTAGCGGGTTGTTGAAGACACATCTTGGTCAATACAGAAATAATAACTCTGTGGATCCTTTCCACTTGTCCATTTCCACGAGGTATACCGGTAGTAATTGTGAAATGCTGTATTTTTTCTTCCTTACAATACTCCTGAAAATCTCCACTTGTAAAAGCCGTTCCTCTATCTGTTATTATCCGTCTTGGATTTGCAAAATGTTGCTGATGAATCTTCAATTTGTCTATAACTTCTGTTTTCGCCATTTTCTTTAAAAAGTCAAATCCGCGGTATAGGATGTTGTTACGCTCAGTATTTCAGCTCCTAATATTCCTTTCCCTTTCCCACTCACGCATTATTCACCAAGCGCCGAGTGAGAGAGAAGATGACGCCGTTAGATTGGCGTGTTGTGTTTTTACTTTCCGCATTGAACTTTGACGCAATGGCTGCGTCTTCGCAATAAAAAATATAAAAACTATAAATAATAATCTTTCAAGTGAAAATCGTGTCTCCAGTGTCAGTTTTATATGGGGATAGCCTGCCGGCAGTGTTATAGAAGATTTTGGATCCTCTGAGGAGTGAATTACAAAGGACGCTTTGTGCTGATGACCGTTGGCTGGTGACCTTGGTGTAGGTGAGTCTTTTTTCACTTCTGTTCTGCTACTTTTATCACTTATATCTAAAGGCAGGACAGTTTCCTTGCATCCCCTGAACGACTGAGCTAACTCATTCTTAATTTACATAATTAAATTGTTATTTTGTATCCCGCATTTACAGTCCACTTATTTCGAAAAATAAAAACCCGCTAACCGATCATACAACTTCCTTGCTAGTTGCACTCTTTGTAGGAAAAATCCATGTATACTTTGTAAACGCGTCAATCATTGTCAGAATGTAATTGTACTGCTTTTTAGTCTGCGTCATAGGCCCAACATGATCGAGATGCATAGTATCCAATGGCAACTCTCCCTTATCAATCGGAGACAAAAATCCATCCTGTTTTCCTGCTTTTTGACTTGCTAGCAAACAAGGTATACAAGTCTGAATGTATTCTTCAACTTTTCTTTCTAAATTCTTGACATAATAATCTTTCTTTAACAATTCATTTGTTTTCTTCTTGCCAAAATGCCCGTTCTCATGAGCTCTTCGAATTAGCTCGACTTCCATACCTTTTGGCACGACTAAGTGTCTTTCAGAGCCCTTGAAAAGCAAACCATTCTCGAGCCAATAGTCTTCATATGATTTATCTTTTAAAATCTCTATTATGGCCTTTAGAGCTACATCCTTCGCCTGAGCTTGTTTCAGCTCCTCTTGAAAATCTGAAAAAATCGTTGCCACATAGGGGTTTCTGCTCAATGCATCAGCATGTCTCATTTGACTTCCATTGCGATGCTCAATCGTATAGGTATAATCTTGAAGAAACATAATCCACCTTGCTATTCTCGGAGAAGTAGACATTCCTTTCTTATTAAACGTTAACTGAAAAGCTTCACAATCTGTTACTATCTTAAATTTGATACCAAACAAATATTTTTTTATTCCCTCAATTATAGCTAGAGCTTCTAATTCATAACTAGAATATCTGCTTTCAGAATCTGTCGTCTTTCGGCTCATAAAATAAACAGGATGCAAGCATCCGTCTTCACTACTTCTTTGCATCAAAATAGCAGCATATGCCACCGCTGAGGCATCACTATGCAATTCCGTTTCTAATTTCGGGTTGTAAATCTTTAAAACTGGTTCACTATATAATTTTTCTTTCAGTATCTTAAAAGCATTCCTTTGCGCTTCATTGAATACAAAATTACAGTCTTTCTTTAGTAAATCAGTCAAAGGCTTTGCAATATAAGAGTAGTTTTGGATGAACTTACGGAAATAAGATGTAAATCCCTCAAAACTTTGTAGCTGCTTTATCGTTCTTGGCTCTGGGAATTTTTGTACAGCTGCTGTCTTATCTTGTGTTGGCTTTACTTCACCATTCTCGATGATATGTTCCAAATATTCCACTTTTCGAACTATCAGTTGTGATTTCTTCCAATTAATTTCTAAACCATATTGCGATGCGACCTTTAGGACTTCCTGCAGTCTCTCTAGTTGTATCTCATTATGTGCTGAAATCAATAAGTCATCGATGAATATTATAACGATACCTCTTGCAATCAGTTCTCGGTATATAATCGAGATAAATCTTGTGAAAACCTTGGGACAAACAGCCAAACCAAAAGGCGCTCTTAAAAATTCATACTGTCCTGTGCTCGTCACAAAAGCAGTATACTGTATAGAATCCTCACGTACCTTTAAATGAAAATATGCATTTTTTAAATCTATCACACTAAATACCTTGGCCGCTGCAAGCTTATCAATGTGATCCTCAATGTTCGGCAGTGGGTATTCATCTTTCACCATCTTCTTGTTGAGTAATCTGTAATCTACACAAACTCGTAGAGTACCATCTTTCTTTCGCACTAAAACCAATGGACTGGCATACTCAGACCAACTCACCTGCACTATTCCGTCCTTCAACCATTGTTGGATCTGTTCGTCAACCTCGTCTTGTTCACTGATGGCTAGCCGTCGTGGTCGCTGAGCCACAGGGATGTTGTCTTTCAAAATAATTCGCAACTGGATTGGTGCTTCTTTCGTCTTCATGGGCTGGTAGCCTTCGACCATGCTTTCGACTTGTTGCTGAATAGTCTTGTTAACTTCACAACCTACCATGGGGGAGAACTTATCTGAAACAAAACACGTCATATTTCGCAACCAGTCCTCATTTGAGGGCAAAAACATGATGTTTCCTTCATTCATAAACAACGTTATCTTTCGTGAAAATTCTTGTCCAATTATAACACTATACGGCATAGAGTCTCTAGACACCACATGAAATACTACATTGTTATAACACTGGTCATCAATCAACACTGGAACAGTCAACTTTCCGAGCGAATGCACTTTCGTTTGTCCAAGTCCCGATAACGTAAGAGTTTCCGTATCACATCTCGGGGATCCGTTAGTCTGGTACAGCTCCTGGGACATCAAATTTACCTCGCTGCCGGTGTCAATCAATGCAGTCGTTGTTTTATCCAAAATTTTCACGTTTTTCTCGGGTTTTCTCATCAAAATATCAGTCAGACAATCTTTGTTTACATTCATGCTGTCAGCTGTCAAAATTTGTTGCTCTGTGTCGACTGTCATCTGGTCCGCCATGTTTGTGTCAGTGCTGCCCCCTGCCGTCGTCGTTGTAATCTCCGTTGTGAACATCGTCCGCTTCGGTCCATAGACCTGCCGCGCTTCTCGTACTCCGCCGCCATTGTTACCAACATGCCGAAATGACTGGCCCCCTCGTGCGATGTTCGCGTTAGTCACATCGTTGCTCGAACCTGATTGGCCGCTTCTTGCGTTCTCCGCTGCGCGAGCGCCGTCGGCCGTCTCGAATCGGAACTTGATGCAATTTGTTGCAATATGGCCGAAACTATTGCACTTGAAACATTTCAGCCCAAGATGTTTATTTGGACATTCCTTCGATTGATGATTCTTTTCACCACACCCAAAACACCACATCACATTCCTAGGCACTCTTGCAGGCGTCGTAAACTGTTCTCTGTTGGCATTGATAGATTCCGTCTTCATTTTTTCTTTCACTAAATCGTAAATTCGTAATTTTTCTTTCAGTTCCGTGTAGGTATTCGCGCCGTACAACATAATTTTATTGCTCTCCGCGTCCGGAATGCCTTCAATGATGTACTTTATAGCTACGTAGTCCGCGATTTTCCCACGCTTGCCTATCTCTTTCATGACGAGAAGATAATCCATGCAGCTCTCATTTGCACGTTTTTTCCGACTGCTCATCAGTTCATGCAGGGCTTTCTGGTCGATAGAGTCAGGAAATTCTTTAGCCAAACCTTGCTTTAGTTCATCCCACGTCTTAAACGGTCGCTCAGACTTGACCCACAGTGCCGCCGTTCCAACGAGAGATCGCCGCGCGAAAATTAATAACTGCAGAGGCGTCCACTGTAAAATAGCACTGAGATCTTCGACGTCTTGAATCCACCGTACAACCGAATAAGTTTTATCCTGGCCACTGAATTTTGGTAACAGATCTTCGACAAATTGAAATCCGATTTGTTGCGTCGTACTGCTGGTACCGTTACCCGCACCATCTGAAGCTGCTTCATTGCTGGTCGTCTTATCCCCAGCCATGATAAAGTCGTAAAAATATTCGTCGTAAAGTCTTGATTTCGAGAAATCCGTCCTCAGCCACGCGTAACTTCCGCCACGTTTTCCTTTGTGTAATCGTCGTCTTCGTTTTTACATCGTCTTTTCGTCTTCTTCTTCGTATCCTTTTTGCGATCCCGGACGAGCCCCCAATTTGTGGGGAAATTAAACGCGGCACGTTAAACTTTAAACGTTTATTTTAAATAAAAACAATTTATAACATCTGTTCGTCTTTGCACTCGATATCGGTCTGACGCCATCTTGGCCAGCCGCGTACCTCTTGCTCACACACCTCATCCCTCTCGCTCACTCCTACATTTATTATTATTTTATTTTTATTGTTAGTATTTATGCATTATGTCCATAAATAGTGATAGCGATTCTTTTTTTACTGCAGAATCTAATTCAATAGATTGCTCGTTCGAGAGCACTGAAAGCAATATTGTTACTTTGGGTGATATCTTGCATAATCAATTTTCTCAATTTCATAAAAATTTCAACGTGTGTCATATGTATGCTGAGAGTATTAACGCTCATTATTCTGATCTCTTAGATACTTTTTCTTCGACAAACATTCATGCTGTTCTTGTCTCTGAAACATTGCTTTAATTCTTGTTTTTATTTTGTCTTTCTTGTTAGTACTTTTCTACATCCTCCACTGACACACTCCTTCCTGGTTGAATAGGCATTTGGAAATTTCTGTTCTGTTTTATTTGGAGGCCAGCGTCACGAATTTCCGTCAAATATTTCTTGAAGCTATCTCCAAGTAACTCTACAATCTCCTCAATGGGCTTTGAGTAGTCTTTAAGTTTAGTTAGGACGACTTCGTGGTTCAGGGGATATAACCCACAGGCCTTGAAGCCGGCAACCACATTTTCAGCAGCAGTGGGTTTACCTGCTTCTATGGTTTTGGTGAGTAGTTTCGCAAACATCGGTTTTGGCAAAACATTTATAATTTTACCCCTTTTGTTGTTCCGTCATTCTCTTAAACGTTCCTCCAATCTGATTTCAGCGCACTGAAGTATGATACATCAAGTGGTTGGAGAAGGTGAGTGGAGTTCGGGATCAGGCAGATAAATTTAATATTATTATAATATTTAATATTAGTTGTTCTTTTCATACAAAAATGTTGGTCCTTGAAGCCAATCTTGCTCTTTTTTGTGTATTTTAGGTCTTGTCGCGATATCAGCTGGGTTGTTTTCAGATTCTACATAAAGTGTTTACATATCTCCATGTTTCTTTATTTCTTCAACCCTTCTGCTAACAAATGGGTGTAGCAATTTATTGGACTTGATCCAATGAATTGCAATTTGGCTGTCTGACCATAGATACATATTAACTTGAAGTTCCATGTTGTCTTTTACATACGTGATCAATCTTGTTCCTATGTGACAGCCTAATAATTCTAACCTAGGAATTTTTAAGTCATCTTGGTCCTTGTGTGATACGAGTCTTTATTTTGCCATTATGAAAGATATTTTTACTTCGTTCGGATACATTGTTTGTAGGTATACTACCGCTGCGTAACTCTGTAGTGACGCATCTGTAAAACAGTGAAGTTCGTTTTTCGGTTTAATACCATTGTTCGTTATACCTGTATATCTAGGTAACTCTAAAACATACAGCTTTCTTAAATTATCGAGTATGTAAATCCATTTCTCTGTCACGTCTTTAGATAAAATTGTATCCCATTGATATTTAGCTTTCCATAAGTCTTGGATGAAAATCTTGGCTTCTAACACCGTGGGTGCAGCAAATCCGCATGGATCAAAAATAGAGGCTACCGCGCTTAAAACTTTTCTCTTTGTAGGGTTTTCTTTGGCTTTTTCTAGATTTTCTATATTAATCTTTAGTTTGAGAGTGTCTTTCTCTGTGTTCCACTGCAGGCCTTGCAATTTTCTTTTCTTCACATTGATCCTTACTAATTTTTACCTGTAGTGAATGTCTGATTATTAGAATTCCATTGCCTTATGCTCATTGATATTTCGTCAAAAGCTTTTTTAGTTTTAGTATACATGATTTCCGCATCTTTGGTTGTTTCTTCGCGTATTACAAGGTTGTCTACATAAATATTCTTTGAAACTCTATCTAATACACGGTCTTTGTATTTATGTAGATGGAATTTTATGGTCGCATTCAAAAGAAACTGACTAGAGATGATTCCGAAAGGCACTCTACAAAATCTGTAATATATCAAGTTGTTCTGTGTAAAGCCTTTACTACAATTCTTAAGCCAGAGTAATCTTGTTACATCTCTGTCGTCATTTTGCAATCCTAGCTGAAGAAATGCTTTTTCAATGTCAGCTGTCACTGCAACTTTATTTTGTCTGAGTCTGAGCATAAGTCCTACCAAATCTTCTAACAATTGAGGACCTTTGTAAAGTACTTCATTAAGACTCTGATATTCTCCATTTGATCGCGCTGAACCATCCAGAACAATTCTCAATTTTGTCGTGCATTCTTCTTTGGTCACATGATGATGAGGAAGGTAGTGTACTGGTCGATTACAAGGACTAAGGTGATCTTCAACCCGTTCTATGATACCAGATTTTTCTTGTTATTTAAGTATTTCGTCATACTTCTCAAGAGTAGCTAGTCTGGTTCTTTTCACTAGGCTCTGTAGTCTTCCTATAGCCAATCCATAGTTAGAAGGTAAATTTCCAGTATAATCTGCCCAAAGGCATCGAACAAAATACCTTCCCTCTTTGAAGACAACAGTGTTGTTAAAATGGCGGACAGCTTCTTCTTCCATCGAGCTTTTAGGTGAATCTTTGATACCTAGTGTTTCTAAGTCCCATGGTTGCTTAATTCCTCCTTCTTTTATTGGTGCGTCAGGCGAGATAAAACCAAGATATTCTGCTAAGTGAGCTTGCATATATGTCATTACACTAATATTATTCTCAGTTGTAAACTTAAATTGGCCACTACATACCCATCCAAATTCAGTTTCTATTAGATACAGGTTTTCATCAATCAGTAATCTATTATCTTTAACAAATAAGCAATAAAAATCATTTCCAATAAGCAGATCAATTTTGCTGCCCATGGATCCACCATCATATTTCGTTGCTGATTTGGTAATTTCTTAAATCAAAAGATGATATTTCTTGAGCTATAAAAGGTACAACATTTACACTTAGCTCTTTAGTTAAGCCAAAACGACGAAGAAGCTCAATTGTTGTTCTGGAACTTTCAAATCTATTAGGAGTCTCTTGTCCAAAAGTAAAAACCATTAAATGGTCCTTCTCCATTATTTCTGGTTTAACTAGCTTAATTAAACTCTTAGTAGCATAGGATCGTTGACTACCAGTATCTAATATTAATCTACATTTATGTTCAGACCCGTCCTTTGATCTAATATGAGTAATTGCTGTTTGTAATACAGTACCATTTTGTTTTCTGGATGTTTGCAACGTTGAGTTCTTCCCCATGTTGCATAAAGCACTGTTGTGTCTGCCGATCTCTCCACAATAGAAGCATTTTCTTTTTATTTTACAGTATTTTGCTTGATGATCACTCTTAAAACAGATGTAACAGCGCCCTGCTATCTTTCTTTTAAGCTGGTAACCGTCTTGCAATTGGAATTAAAATGTTCTCCTCCGCAGAACACGCAGGGTAAAAGTCTTCTTTTCTTACTAGATGGCATAGTTAAGAAGGATGTGTCCTTTTCTTCCTTCGGCTTATGTATTTAACAGCTTTCTTTTCTTGAACGTTCAATGTTTTAATAGTCATGATCGGTATTTTGGCCTCTGTTGATGTTGTTTTAGCTAAAATGATGTGTTCTAATCCTTTTCTTATTTCTTCAACAGAAGAATCTTCTACTTTCAATTTTGTTTTTAGCTCTTTTCTGGTAAGGATATTTGTTTATTATTAAACTTCTCAAGTGGTTCCCGTTAACATTTTCTCCCATGGATTCTAAAACCCTAAGGTGTTTCTCGATACTGTTATAAGTATCCAGACAATCTTTGGCAGTATTATTCGCAACTCTAATTTTGTTAAGTGCATTGTAATGCGCGTCAATAACAGGGCCAGGTTTGCCAAATCTATCTTTGAGAAGTTGGATAGCAACCATATAGTTTTCATTGGTTTTATAAAATTTAGAAGAAGACTAGGTTTGAGAGTTTAGAAATAACTTTTATTAAGATAATACAACACATGCCTTGACCGGCATTTTTATTTCAACAGAGTAAGTATCGAAAACTTAACTAACGCAAAATAAACATTGACACCAACATAACAAAAATATAATTGTTGCCATATTAAAACACCCCTTCAACAGTTATATTTTTTTTTAAATATCTAAATCTAGAAATACACCCCTTGAAGACATCAACTCTTGTACTATTACAAAATCAAGTTCACCTCCTCATATACTAACTAGTACAATATCAAATTTCTAAATTTGATGAATAATTGTTTGCCTAATGGTTTTGTGAATAAATCTGCAACATTATTATTTGAGTTTACATAATTAAGAATTACACAACCATTAGATACCTTCTCTAAAATGTATTGATACTTAATGCCAACATGTTTTAATTTTTTATTGCTTTCATTATTATTAGCAATTTTTATAACACTTTGGTTGTCTTCCAAAATTTCAAAAAAGATGTTGTCATACCCAAAATCTTTTAGTAGTTTTCTTAAAAAACATCCTTCCATAATACACATGCTTAGAGCCTTATACTCAGCTTCACAGGATGACAGTGATACAGTTGACTGCTTTTTTGTACCCCAAGAAATTGGACAGTTAAAAATATGAAAAATCTGACCCGATGTAGATTTTCTGTCTTGAATATCCCCTGCCCAGTCTGCATCACTGTGCCCTAGTAATTTTACATTATTGTCCATCTTATATGTCAATGAGAAATCAATAGACCCTTGAATAAACCTAAGTATTCTTTTGAGGCACTTATAAAGTGCTGTACTGGCACAATGTACATATCTAGTACAGAGACTTAATGCAAATGCTAAGTCTGGTCTAGTGCAGGTTGCATAAAGTAAGATTCCTATTAAACTTCTACATTTTTTTTCAATATCAGAGTTTTCAGGCTTTTCTCTCTGTAACAGTTCAAAATTAAAATTTTGTTCTATCGGTGTAGCCACTGCTTTACAATTTGACATTTGATATTTATCAAGCAATTTTTCTAAGTATTGTTTTTGTTTATTTTTTGTTACATGTTTTATGAGATCTTGTTTAATATTTATTCCCAAGTAGTTACTGACTAGACCTAAATCTTTCATCTGGAAATTGCTACATAAAGCGTTTTTAAAGGCATTTACTTGACCCGTGTCATTTCCAAAATAGAGCAAATCATCCACAAATAGCAAAACATACATATAGTTGTTTTCATCTCCTTTAAAATACAAGCATGGATAATTTTTCGACCTCACTGGTCATCATTTAACATAAAGTCATTAAACTTAGAGTTCCAGTATCTAGGTGACTTTTTCAAACCATAGATAGATTTCTTAAGTTTACAAATCTTATTATAGAAAGAAAGAAAGAAAGAAAGAAATTTATTTGATGGAAAGTGAAAAACACAAGAGAAACACACAAAAATTAACTAATGCTTATAACTAAAAATACATTAGGACAAATATTAAATAAACTAAAAAAAAGAACATCAACGTAAATCAATCTTGTGTCTTCACCGTCACCAAATAGGCTGCAACTCAGCATGTGTTGTGTCGAGATGACACAACGCTGGTATTATGTTACGGCCTGTTCGAGTGACTTGCGGTAGCAAACGCATAAATGTAGTGAATGATAATGAATAATACTATTAAGGTATCTAAGGTGGTAAAAAATAATAATAATAACAGTAATAGTTTCTTATACTATCGAGATACAAATAAAGTTTTTTTTTTTTTTTAACACAAATTTGAATACTCGTACATGATAATAAATACATACACAACAATCAGAAATTAAATGTGAAATGTTCATTAAAAACTTAATTAATTATGGTAAGTGAGGGTATTAAAACAAAAACAAATGAAAGTTTTTGAATGCCTACCTGACGCATAAGTCAAGTGAGCAAATAAAGAAAAGAAAAGAGCACTGGGATTGACATACAAGATAACGGGTAATAGCAGTAAAAGCGCGTTGGTTAAGTAATTCTACTACCGATAGAATAAATTCTGATTCCTTTGCCCATCAAGCAGGAATTTTTTATATCTGAATTTGAAAGTAGAAACTAGTTTCAGATCACGTAACGGTGGTGGAAGGTTGTTCCAACATTTCGTGGCTGCATACCTGAAGCTGCCACGAAACGCAGCAGTACGGTGTTGACATGTGGACAAAAGATACGATGATGCTCTTGTATTGTATCGAAACAGATCACGGGACCATTTCAGTTTGTCCTTTAGATAATCAGGTGATCCAGTTTTGATTACACCAAACAACAATGTAGCCAGGTGGAGATGTCTACGTGCTTCAAGTTTTAATAAGTTTGATGCATTCAGATAGGGCGTTACGTGCGTCCGAGGTGGAATCGGGAAGCAAAATCTCGCGCAAGCGTTTTGAATTCTTTGAAGCAGTTTAATCCTTCTTACTAGCAAACATGTATCCGCATAGTTAAGCCTTGATAATATAAGGGACTCGCACAATTTAATACGTAAATCTACACTAAGGTAATCACGGATCTTGTAAAGGATTTTCAGCCTTTAAAAGCAATTTCTTACAGTAGCTAAGATGTGACTCTCAAAGCGCAGATTACCATCCATGAGCAGACCTAAATTGCGTGCTTCTTCTACTCGGTCTATGCTTTCCCCATTAATTGAGATATCAGGAGCCAAATCTACGATTTTCTCAATTTGTTTTACGGAGCCTAAAACCATAAATTTAGATTTAATGGGATTGAGTGCGAGCGAATTTTTATGCGACCAAGTAGCTACGCGGTTAAGATCATCGACAATTTTTATAACCGATTCTTGGGTCGCTCGTGGATGAAACGACAAGTATGTAAGTCATCTGCGTACATGTGGTAACTGCAATGTTGAATCCTTTTGATCATGTCAGCGCTGTATAAAATAAAAAGAATGGGGCCCAAAATAGAGCCTTGAGGCACTCCTCTTGTCACCGGTCGTGGTGATGAACATTTACTTGCACCAGAGATATTATTTCTGAGTTCTACAATTTGAGAGCGGCCATCTAGATAGCTATCGAACCATTTAACTGAATCAGTGTCAAAGCCGTAAAAAGTCAGTTTTGACAAAAGAAGTGCGGGATTAATAGAGTCGAAGGCACGGGAGAAATCAAGCAGAGTCAGTATAGTACCCTCGCCTGAGTCCTGGGCTTTCAAGATATTATCTACAACGTCTAAAAGTGCAGTGGCGGTACTATGTTTTTTGCGGAAGCCTGACTGCAAGGAGGGAAGTATCTGGTTTGATTCAAGGTAAAATATAGCCTGTTGACAGACCACCTTTTCAAGGATTTTTGAGACACAAGGAAGAAGACTGATAGGGCGTAAATCCTTCACATTAGTAGGATTCGGTTTTTTTGGTAGGGGACGAACTAGTGCCACCTTCCAGACATCGGGGAAAGTAGAAGTTTTAATAGATTTATTAATGATGTAAGTCAAGATGTCTAGCGTACGTGGAAATGTTAGAAGAATCA
Organism: Ypsolopha scabrella; assembly: GCA_910592155.1. Lineage (NCBI taxonomy): Eukaryota > Metazoa > Arthropoda > Insecta > Lepidoptera > Ypsolophidae > Ypsolopha > Ypsolopha scabrella. Next base: position 19,757,771 of record OU342982.1, read on the forward strand.
TCTTAAGAGCGATGCGATCGACTCCTAAGGCATTTGATTTTAGGCGATTTGTGATTTTTCCTACTAAATCAGTCGTAACAGTTTGGATACTAAAGCTCGAGGTACCAAATCTGTGAAGTTCAAAATATGTAAGTAAAGATATATCAACTCGTACCTCTCCGGGGATGTCAAGAAAATGACGATTTAAGTCATCCGGATTATTAAAATGTGACGGGAGGTCTTTGCTTTCATGATTACGTAATACTGAGGATTTTAGATTTTTCCAAAGCTTTGCCCCGTCATTACAGTGAGTATTAATATTATTTTTAAAAAAAGCCTTTTTCTCATTATGTACTGCAACGTTTACCAAGTTTTTTAATTCCTTATAATACTTTTTATGGATTTCTGATTTGCTTATGTGAAACCACTTATATGCTTTATCTCGTAACTGCATCATGAATTTGACATTGTCAGTAATCCATGGATAACTGCGCTCTTTGATTAAAATAGTCTTCTCGGGGGCATGTAGGTCAAAAAGATTAATCATGTAAGCATTAAAAACCTCAATCATGTCATTGACATTATTTAGGGTTATAATGTAATCCCAGTCCATTGAGTTAAGGTCTTTTTCAAATAAATCAGGGATTATGTCATTGAGAGGCCTGTACGTTATCCACTGGGGAGTAGGTTTAGGTTTCTTGAAGTTGAACTCACTTATAATGAAAGCATGCTTACCCAGAGCTGGAACAAAATCTACAGTTACCGAACGTACTACAGCGTCTGTGCAAACTAAATCAATTAGGGTCGCGCTTTTGTCTGTGAAGTGGGTAGGTTCAGTTACTAATTGTTTCATATTAATAGAATGTATAAAACTGTCGTATACCTTGATGTCAGGGTCATTGAGATCGAGAAGGTTTATATTGAAATCACCTAATTAAATTGTATTTTCAAATCTGGAGAAGTATGTTATTGAGTCAGTCATAGCGTCAAAGAAAGAAGTGGCGTCAATCCAGTCGGGCCGATAGGCTGTCCCGATAATGACCTTGGCATTATCAGGTAACTTCATATAGACTTTCTCATTTATGTCACCGTAGAGAAACGCTCCTGTGACGTCCATCTGGTAAACTGTTTTTTCTTTCTAGGTAGCTACAGCCATCAACATCCTGAAGGTAGTTAGCTTGGCAACGGGTGCATAGGTTTGGTCATCACAATTTTTTTGTTCAAAACCTCGAGCAACGAGTCGTGCTTTGTATATAGATTTTCCTTCTGCTTCCTTAATTTTGAATACCCACTTGCTACTCACTATGTTTTCTTCGTCGGGAACTTCTTTTACTCGCTCCCAAGTGTTGTTTTGTTCTAAAGTCTTCAGTTATTTTTTTATGGCCTCTTCCCACATACATATCTGGTCTATTCATAGCTTCTTGGTAAGTACCTAATTGGTTCATCACAACTGTAGCTGAGAAAGCAACTGTTGCTTTCATCTGATTTCTCATTTGTTTCATAGTCTTCTAACCATTTTGGTTTTTTGTTCATCCTTTTAGGTCTTTTTTCCACCATTTATGTGTTTGCTTCTTGTGAGACTTCTTCCATCACTTCTGGTGATTCTTGCGTAACTCTAACTTCTGAGAATGTTTCTTCATTGATGGTATTGGTTGATTCTTGATCATTTGCATTTTCAATGGTTTCATTTGTTACTGTATTTTCTCTACCAGAGTTTTATCCATAATTAATCTCTTCATAGTGTTTTTGATAGTCTTCCTCCTCTCTGTCACATCCAATAAACAAATCTAGTTCTTCACCTTTTGTAGGTATTTTTATTTCAGGTTCTCCTCTTAGAAAGACAATGTCCCTTTTGATCTCCACATAATTTTTCTGAGGTAAGTATACTCTGTATCCTTTAGTATTCTCTCCATATCCAACAAAATAGCCAAATTCAGCTTTGCTATCAAATTTTTGCCTTTTCTGATCGGGAACATGGACAGATACTTTTGTTCCAAATACTTGCAGATTATTTATATCATATTCTTTTGCAAACCAAAGCTCATATGGTGTCTTCTTTTCAATACGAATTGGTCCGCTTCTATTTATTATGTAAACCGCTATATTAATTGCTTCAGCACACAGATTTTTGCTTAGACCACTTTCTAAGAGCATTGTTCTTGCTGACTCGACAACTGTTCGCATTTCCCGCTCAATACAGCCATTCTGCTGCGCTGTATAGGACACACTTGTTTGATGTTGTATACCATAGACACTTAATAATTCTACCATTTCTCGCCCAATGAATTCCTTTGCATTGTCGCTTCGTATGAATTTTATTCTATGACCTGTGTGAACTTCAGTTTGTGTAATAAATTGCCTTAAGCATTCCACACTTCGTGATTTATGTTTAAGAAAATAAAATTTTCTGTATTTCATGTTGAAACATCATAATATACATTTTGCCTTGCCTCTTCGCTATGGCATGTACACAGTTATTTTTTGTAAACTTGCACCCACTTGATGTTGATGTAGTGTATACCCTTTTCATGGAAAATAAATTTACTTTAAGTTCAGGTACAAACAACACACTGTTCATCGTTGTTGGAATCCACTGTTCACCATCATAGGCTTTCAACACAATGTCTCCATACCCCACTGCCTTTATGGTTGTTCCGTCACCTATAATAACGTCTTTTGACACCAGTAAGCTTTTATAATTTTTAAAACTGTCTCTCGTAGAACACATATGTTCAGATGCTCCACTATGTAGAAACCAGTCTTTGTCCGAACACTTGACTGAGGTAAGGGCACTTATTGACACTGATGTAAGAAACGCATTTTGTTTATCACTTTTTACCGAGTTCATGTTATGTTTGTCGCTCTTTACCGAGCTTCGATCACTTTTATACCAACACTGCTCAAATGTATGTCCGTGTTTTTTGCACTGTTTACAAAACATGTTCGATTTGTTTGTTTTGCAGTCGCGTTTGTAATGTCCGACTTTTCCGCCATTAAAACATTTTCTCGAGTCCCTTTTTAAATTCACTTTAAATGCAGTCTGATTATCACTTTCATTTTGTTCCTCGTACAATTTGTTTCGTTGTTCTTCGATCAAAAGTCGAGCTGTCAGTTCTGACAATGAGCGCTTTTCAGTTGGTACTGAATCCCAAGCCGAGACAAAATGGCGATATCTTTCACCCAATGAACTAATTATTTTCGTTGTTATCATATTTTCAGGAATTTCTCCTTTTGCTTGACGAATTTGTGATACAACACCGTCGACCCTGGCAATAAACGTTGTCATTTTTTCATTATTTGATTGTTTCATTTCGAAAAAGAATAGAATAGAATAGAATATCCATTTATTTATCTACCACAACACAATAAATTATAAAAACAAATTATAAAGTCAAACACAAGGAAATAACATAAAAGAATAAAACAATGTGACTAAAGCTAAATGAAATCATGTGTCGAAGCAGACAAAAAGGCTAGAGCTCAGCATATGCTGTAGTCTTACAGAGTAACCGACAGCGCTGATTCCGAGCCCGCGTAGGTAACGCACGAACAAACAAAACAGCGCGAATATTCTTGCACATTTTGAAAATAATAATTACGAATGGCAGAATAAATATGATATACATATACGAGTACATAATGTAGGTGCTAATATTTGTAAATAAATAAATTCAATTAATAGGTAATAGGTTGAAATAAAGACCTTTGAAAAACAAAACAAAAACAAACAATTAATAGGTAAGCTTTAAATAAATGTCAGAAACTCGTTGGTCAAAAATTATTAAAATGGCGATGAAGCGTCTAGTTTTAGGCAGGCGAAGACATTTGTAAGTCAAGGAGATACTTTTTTAGTTTAATTTTAAAAGTATACTTACACTTAAGGTCACGTAGGGGTGGTGGAATGTTATTCCAACATTTTGACGCCATGTACCTAAAACTACCCCTAAATGCAGTGGTTTTGTGCTTTGGAAACAATATACGATTCATCCTGGTGCTGTATCTGCTAACAATGGATGACCACGTAAATTTGTCATGTAAATATTTGGGAGAACCAGTTTTTACTACACCAAACAGTAAAGCAGCGAGATGCAGCTCACGACGACCCTCTACCCTTAAAATATTCGCGGCATTGATATAAGGTGTGACGTGTGATCGCCAGGGGATACGGAAGCAATAGTTACTTGTGAGTGTTTGGTGGAATAGCGCCGGTGTCGTTCACTACAGCTTTCTAAAATCTGGCCAAGAGATTACGGCAGATATCTATTGTCAGCAACTGCAAACCATGAAGGAAGAACTAGCTGCTAAACAACCGAGATTGGTCAATCGCTCTAGGCCACTGTTGCTTCACGACAACGCAAGACCACTTACTGCACAACAAACAACCACTAAGTTATATGAGCTACAATTGGAATGTCTGCAACATCCACCGTACTCCCCGGACCTTGCTCCAACAGATTATCAATTTTTCCGGAATTTGGACAACTTCTTACAAGAAAAAAAATTCAACTCCGATGCGGCAGTCCAAACCGCCTTCAAAGAGTTTATTGATTCTCGCCCCCATGGTTGTTTTAGTAAAGGGATCAATGAACTACCTATGAGATGGCAAAAGTGCATAGATAACAACGGTGCATACTTTGATTACTTAAGTATATTTTACAAAAAAAAAAGACTATGTTCCTCCCATACAAAACGCTAATTTCATATGTAAGCACCTAATATTATTTGGTAAAATTTGTAGATTTGATGAAGACGACGAAGTGGACGAAGTGAAGGCAGAAGCTTTTAAGTACTATTCCGTACATAGAAGGTATAAAAAATGAACCACATTTAATAAGATTTTCGGGTGATATATATTTTTTCATAAGATGATTTTCTGGTGATGTATATTTTTTAATTTAAAGATGTGTTTTCGTGAATTAAAAAAAGTTTTCTTAGTTATTTATTTGTTTGATTTCCTTGAACTCCAAATATATAAAATATCCCCCATTTACGTTTAAAGATAAATCATTTTTATACTTATTTGAAATTTAATTCTCAGTTCGTCATGTTACGATACGGTGAGATTTTCATCTAAGGATAAAATGATTTATTTTTAGACGTAAATGGATATTTACTTGGAAAAATTGTAGGAATAAAAAGCGACATCTAGCGGCATTGTAAAGAACTAAAATAACGCCATCTATTACTTAAGGTTATTAAACAATACAACAAAGGAAGTGAGAGTGGCGCATCTATTCTGGGTGTATTATCTATGGGCACGACGCCCGCCACAGCCGCGCGCACGCTTACACTACCCCTCATCCATGTCGCTGAGCACGAGATCCAAGTAACGCCCCAAACCGTTGGTGCAATCCAACACGTGTGGTGAAGTACTCATAGTGATCACGCACAGTCTTACTTGCGGAATACAAATTAAAATCACATAAAATAAGTATTTTCAATTTAAAAATATCATACAAGGTGTCCAAAAAGAGTATCGGGTATTTGTTAGTTCGATAAAACAAAAACTACTTAAAATCAACAAAAAAGTTTATTGTTAATTATTACAATATAAAGTGGAAAATTATTTGGAAAAGATGATGTTATCTAAATGGTAACCGTTACGCTGCTGGCTCTCTTCTTATCGAGAACGAAGGTTGGCGATCACACGCTGACACATAGCTCTCGATATTGCTGCCATTTCTGACTATGACTAGCAGACATGGCGGCCCAAACAACGACCTTTGGGCTGTGGAGGGGTCGTTCATGCTTTCGTCTCGGATTTCCCTGTGACCAGTACCGACAATTCTGTTTATTGACATGACCATTCAGATGAAAGTTTGCTTCATCACTGAAGAGTATGTTATCAAAATTGTTAACCGCCGTAACATTTCGTTGGCAAAATTCAATCGATTAGCATAGTCCGTATCCTTCAATTCTTGAACCAATTGAATTTTAAAGGCTTTTAAATGCATATCTTTCTTTAAAATCAAATGCAAGGACGATTTTTTGATGTGTAATGATAGGCCTCGCTTTCGGATCGATAAAAACGGATTTTGACGAACTGACGCCTCTACTTCTCAAATCGTTTCTTCGTCGCGGACTGAACGAGGGCGGCCAGAGTGTTGAATTTTAACCGTCGCACCTGTATTCTCGAACATTCGGATCCATTTTCGAATGCCATCGTCACTTGGTGCATGGCGTGTACGATATTCTGCACGATACAAACGTTGAGAAGCCACTATTGAATCACCGTTGCGATAATACTCTCGTACGCAAAAAGCGCGATGCGTTCCCGGGTACTGCTCCATCTTGACTAAAACTCCACAAAATGGCGGACGCTACGATCCCTTCCCCACTCCCCTCCGTCGCTCAGTTTCAAATGCAACGCCAAAACAAATACCCGATACTCTTTTTGGACAGTCTGTATAAACTTTCAATATAATTAAAAAAGCTAAAATAGAGAGCGTTCTTACAGTGCGGAGGTAAATAAACAACACAACAGAGAAATCTAACGTCACGGTACGAAACAAATGCACAAATAAATTCGTCCTCTATGTCCTGGATTGGCAAATCATTGACCGGGCACGCACGCAGTGTAAGCGGTCGTCGCGCGGCCAGCAACACGCCGCCTCCGTCGCGGCCGTCGGCGCGGTCACGCCGGCCGCAGCACGCATAAGTCGGGCGGGCACAGCTCAGCGTCGAACACGGAGTCCGCCAGCCAAGTCTCATTTATTGCGATAAAATCAGCGCCACTCGATCTTATACCGAATTCCGCTTCTCTTACTTTACTTTTCATGCCGCCAACATTCTGGTATAAAAAACTAATTACCTTGGCAGTGCTACAGATAGCCGAAACACTATCTGGACTCAGATTTACGAAAATTCTGCCAAACGCTTAGTCTTAGACGGGGCGGCCAGGAAGACGGATCCGTAAAGAATTCAAAGCTGTCTTCGGGGACTCCTACTTTGAACGAAGAATATTTGGTGCTTCGTATGTTTAATTTATATACCTCATATCCGTCGTACTCTGTTTTCCTCCTAAGAAAATCTATTACTTCTCGACGGTTATATTTGTCTTAAGACCCCATACATGAATATATCTGAGGATATCAACAGTTTTCAGAACATCATCCTCCTGACCTGCTCCATTAATAGGTTTTTCATTTGAGGTAAACCTACGATTACGTCGATTCTGAACTTTGGTCCAACCATCCTCTAAATCAATTGTGATTTCGATCTAGAGATCTAACCAACCCTCATGAAAAAAGAGAAGATCGCTCTCAATATCAATTTAAAATTAACTTGTGGACAGGAATATTAAATGGCCAGATAGTAGGACCATTCGAGTTACCAGCTGTCCTGAATGGAGAAAACTACTTGAATATTTTGGAGAATGATTTGCCAGTATTACTAGAAGGCTTCCCTGAGGAATTGAGGGAAAGGCTGTGGCTCCAAAACGATGGCTGCCCAGCACACTACGCCCATGCTGTCCGAGAGCACCTCGATATTGCATACCCTAACCGGTGGATAGGGCGACTGGGACCGATCTTGTGGCCGCCACGTACCCCGGATTTAAATCCTTTAGATTTTTTCTACTGGGGATGTTTAAAAGATAAAGTCTACGCAAAACCGATTACATCTGAGGCTGAATTAAGGCAAAGGGTATTTGAAGCAGCGCGTGAAATATCGACCATAAGCTTAAGAAGACTCAACCGAAATTTTATACGAAGGTGTCACTTGTGCATAAGAATGGGAGGAAGACAATTTGAACACTTGTTGTAAACAAAATAAATGCAAAATTCATACGAATCTTTTTTTATTTTCTTTCAACACCTATACCCCCCACCCACAAATCTCTGCACCTGGCTCGATGACGTCATTTGGCGCTCTAGTGTCAGGGAGAACGCGGGGAGATGAAGGAAGAAGTGAGATTAAAAACTTCATTCCAGCGAGTGAGGTGCAGAGATATTGTGTTATTCACACTAAACTGTTGTCTGCTCTGGCACTATTCAAATACTGTCCACGTCAACAACAGTGTACGTCACACGTACATTAAAAAAATGACTAAAACTGGTCATAACTCAACACCCACGAAACTTTTCTATGGGCATGTTAGGCTTGTTCAATGCGTCTTGGGGTCATCTACTTGGATACGGGATTCCGTGGCTGAAGAGTCATGGATCCCAAGAGCTAAGGTACCTAGCTGATAAATATTGTACCCCTTGGATACGGGATTCCGTGGCTGAAGAGTCATGGATCCCAAGAGCTAAGGTACCTAGCTGATAAATATTGTACCCCTTGGATACGGGATTCCGTGGCTGAAGAGTCATGGATCCCAAGAGCTAAAGTACCTAGCTGATAACTATTGTACCCCTTGGATACGGGATTCCGTGGCTCAAAAGTCATGGATCCCAAGAGCTAAAGAACCTAGCTGATAACTATTGTACCCCTTGGATACGGGATTCCGTGGCTGGAGAGTCATGGATCCCAAGAGCTAAAGTACCTAGCTGATAACTATTGTTCCCCTTGGATACGGGATTCCGTGGCTGAAAAGTCATGGATCCCAAGAACTAAAGTACCTAGCTGATAAATATTGTACCCCTTGGATACGGGATTCCGTGGCTGAAGAGTCATGGATCCCAAGAGCTAAAAAACCTAGCTGATAACTATTGTACCCCTTGGATACGGGATTCCGTGGCTCAAAAGTCATGGATCCCAAGAGCTAAAGAACCTAGCTGATAACTATTGTACCCCTTGGATACGGGATTCCGTGGCTGGAGAGTCATGGATCCCAAGAGCTAAAGTACCTAGCTGATAACTATTGTACCCCTTGGATACGGGATTCCGTGGCTCAAAAGTCATGGATCCCAAGAGCTAAAGAACCTAGCTGATAACTATTGTACCCCTTGGATACGGGATTCCGTGGCTGGAGAGTCATGGATCCCAAGAGCTAAAGTACCTAGCTGATAACTATTGTTCCCCTTGGATACGGGATTCCGTGGCTGAAAAGTCATGGATCCCAAGAACTAAAGTACCTAGCTGATAAATATTGTACCCCTTGGATACGGGATTCCGTGGCTGAAGAGTCATGGATCCCAAGAGCTAAAGAACCTAGCTGATAACTATTGTACCCCTTGGATACGGGATTCCGTGGCTGGAGAGTCATGGATCCCAAGAGCTAAAGTACCTAGCTGATAACTATTGTTCTCCTTGGATACGGGATTCCGTGGCTGAAAAGTCATGGATCCCAAGAACTAAAGTACCTAGCTGATAACTATTGTTCCCCTTGGATACGGGATTCCGTGGCTGAAAAGTCATGGATCCCAAGAACTAAAGTACCTAACTATTGTTCCCATTGGATACGGGATTCCGTGGCTGGAGAGTCATGGATCCCAAGAGCTAAAGTACCTAGCTGATAAATATTGTACCCCTTGGATACGGGATTCCGTGGCTGAAGAGTCATGGATCCCAAGAGCTAAAGAACTTAGCTGATAACTATTGTACCCCTTAGATACGGGATTCCGTGGCTCAAAAGTCATGGATCCCAAGAGCTAAAGAACCTAGCTGATAACTATTGTACCCCTTGGATACGGGATTCCGTGGCTGGAGAGTCATGGATCCCAAGAGCTAAAGTACCTAGCTGATAACTATTGTTCCCCTTGGATACGGGATTCCGTGGCTGAAAAGTCATGGATCCCAAGAACTATTAGTACCTAGCTGATGAGAGGTTGTGCTTGCATTTTTTTTTCAATGCAGTTATGTATTGAAAAAAAAATGCAAAAAAAAATCATATCATATGTAGTATAGATGTGTGTATTTTTCATTTACGTATAAGGTTGTTAGTGCGTATGCGAGTTGAATGAGGTTGCAACCTACCTGATGAATTTGAATCTGATGAATGAAAGTGAAATATACCGTAAAAGAGTACAGAAAATAATAGGTTCTTGTTATGCCAATTTGTAATTACATTTTTAGATAAAATTAAACAAATTCTTAAGATAAACGTTATTTTTTTTTCTCTCTGCTTACCTGCTTACCCTTTTTCATGCTATCTAATATATATGTTTCTTAATTAATATGCTTATATGTATTTATTTCAGATTATCTCACTACCCAGTTGGAGGTATGAGTGTATTTCTTAATTCTGTGTACATTTTGTGATATAACCATTTTTTTTTCACTCAGAGGGTGGGTACCTCTTGCTATTTTTTATCTCTTCTTGCAGCCTACAAGAGTGGAGAAGGCCTTTTTTTATATTTATGGCAACATTGAAATTGACGTAAGCTGTTTAGGCTGTTTTCAATGTGCAATTTTACTTCTTTCGAAGAAAATAAAACTGCGATGTCGTATTTTTTACTAAGTTTATACGTACGGAAAATTAAATAATTGAAGTGTAGTGTTATTGAAGCAAAATTCTCATGGGTAAATGATTTAATTCAAGAAAATTGTTGTGTTTGGATCAGTTCGAAGTTTTGTAAGACGTGTGTGCCAAATTATCCGTCTGTGTACAGTGAAAACGGTCTTTTGTTTGGAATGGTGAATATTTTTACTTTGAAAGCGTTTCTGAAAAACGGGAACCTCGATGTATCGACGTTAGGAAAATTCTTTCTTGCCACTGAAGTTGGCTAGTGCATTTTCGTTAAAGATTTTGTTTAGAAAATCCATCAACGGTCTATCCAAATGGAAGGAGTGCGCCTTTAAGTCACTTGAAGTCGCCAGTGAGTTGGAATTGCTGAATTTATTCGAGTTGCTGAAGCCTTTGAGGTAAATGGTTTCACTATTTTATGTTACTGTGACGCCAACATGTTCAAACCACGCCGTACATTTTAAACAATGTTAGCAAATGATCACGTTTATTATTTTACTTAAAAGAGTAATTGTGATACATTATTTCTAAAGATAATAGAGAACAAAGAAGAGGATTGGATAAGAAACACTCATTGAAACTAGGTATTTCATGTAAATTTTAGTTGGTGCTAAGATGGAGGACGCTTTCACAACTCGTCTGGTTGTGCTGCAAGGAAGGCTTTAAAGGTGCACTCAGTCAGCAATGGAGTTGATGGAACAGGCTACAGTGTCTGAGGGCGACCTGCTTTTCGGACCCGCCTTAACCAAGCCAATGAAACCTTTAGTTATGAATTGAGACATTGCATGGGCCAGGTAAGAAGTAGTTTTGTGTCTGACTAAATGCACTTTATGGGCAAGATATAAGCGGAATCTTTTCTTATAACTTCAGGGAAACCTCAAATCAATTGAGAAAATACAAGAATTTACCGACGAACAGATGAAGGCAGAAGAGGCGCTTGCCACGTTGGATACCATTCTACAGCAATTGTAACCCGCTCCGTTGTTCCAACAACTGGAAGATATGGCTGCTGGGACCAAAACCTGTTAGAGGTAGCGTGGATCGATTGCATGGAGCGGTTACGAAGTGGCGGCGCTGACAGCAGCAATAATATATTCACATAAAATGTACATGCACTTTATTGATTAAAAGGGATATAAAAGAAATACAGCTAGTCGGTGGATCCGACATTTTTGACAGGAAGACAGAGACAGTAGAAAGAAACAGAGCTATACATTTTGTTTCGTCTAAAAGAGTGAGATGTTGCCAGGTATTATCTTTATAATAATAACAGATGCAAACCTATGCAACGTTATAACATTATAAGGCATACTTACATTTCAACACTTCCCCTTATGCCTTATAATGCCAAGATCATTACGAAACTTTGGTAACTCTTGGCTTTACAAATGATAGAATCATACATGACACATAGTAAAACAAATATTGTTACAGAATCAATTTACACAAAACAAACCTTTCCATGCGACTAAATATTTAAAAAAAAACTTAGCCATTGCTCTATAATGTACAATTAATTACATCGTATACAATCACTCTACATAGAATCTTTACACAAAGCATGACTCTACATAAAAAAACTTTACATGTCAACTGTAAAAATAAAATATCAATGAAGTAACTTGTTCACAAAATTAAATACAACATTTAACAAGTTAAGTTCATGTGGGATATAAAATTATTATGCTTAATTCTACCAAGTGGCTTCGTATCATCTCTCGGGTACATAAATATCTCACGGAAATTACACCTTTTTGAATAAGATCTTTTACATGGTGATACCTTAGATCTATATGTTTGGTTCTTTTATGCGAATATTGTTTGACCTCCAACAATTTTTGTGCACTCTGATTATCATTGTATATCATTATCTTTATGTTGGAAGTCACAATTTCAGACAGAAATTTTTGAATAAAACAAACATCCTTACATACATCGCTTATAGCCAAATACTCGGCTTCGGTACTTGATAAAGCCACACATCGCTGCTTGCGTGATTCCCAGCTAATAGTATTCTTACCTAGTTTGATCAAGAATCCTGTATAAGACTTCCTGTCTGTGACATCATTACCCCAGTCGGCATCTGTATAAGCAGTTACATTAAAATTGCCAGATTTATAAAAACATAAACTGTAATTTAGAGTTCCCGCTAAATAACGTAAAATACGTTTAGCCGCTTGCCTATGATTCTTGTCAAAGTTGTTATTGAATTGACTTAATTGACTACAAGCATACCCAATATCTAGACCTGTGCACACAGCTAGATACATTAAAGAACCCATTAGTTCTCTGTAATTTTATGTACTATCATCCAAACTATCTGTCTCAGGTATGATTAATTTATTATTTTGTACCATTGGTGTTGAAACCGTTTTACAATCAGTCATGCCAAACTTAATAAGCAACTTCTTAATATATTCAGCTTGGTCAAGTTTTAAAACACCATTCTCATGATTCCTACTTATATTTATGCCTAAACAACTTTTTAAAGATCCAAGATTTTTAACATTAAATTCTTTCTCAAGTAAACACGATAATTGCACTTTATTCAAACTATTCTTACCATAAAATATATAAAAGTCGTCTACATATAGAGCTATAATAGTAAGATCATCTTTTGACTGTTTAACATATACGCATGGTTCACATTTACTCTGAACAAAATTATTGTTGCATAACAAAGCATGTACCTTACAATTCCAGGCCCTACTTGCCTGTTTTAAGCCATATATGCTCTTCAACAATAAACATACTTTATTGCTATCTACACTTACAAAGCCTACAGGCTGCTCCATATACACACATCAACACGGTCTAGGGATATTTAAAAAAATGCGAATTACTATTAATGTGTTAATAATTTTATATGACATCTACATATTAAAAGAAACGTTATTTAATACCCTACCATTTTTTAAAATAAACGTTTACTTAGATTACAATTTCAGGATTTTATGGAAAAAAAATGAAACATAGACTAAAACCGTATTAGAATTAACTTTTATTATGTCAGAAAAAACGGAAAAAAAGAAAAAATCATTTAATTGGTGTTTATGAACTTGGAGTTAGTAGTCTATGAAAGCGCCCATGACGTTCATAACACATCGGCAACGATTTGGCATGCTCAGAATAAGGTTGTCAATGTCTTGCTGCGGAATATTGTCCCAGGTCCTACTGAGGTGCGAAAAAAGTTGGTCTTCTGTAGCCAGATTTTCGGGGGCTTCCCTTAGAGCTTTTCTTTGAAGCATATCCCATGCGTGCTCAATGGGATTTAGGTCTGGTGATTGCGCAGGCCATTCTAAGGCCCTAACATTATGATCCTGCAACCAAGCTGCTACCGTTCTCGCCGTATGTGCCCGGGCATTGTCGTGCATGAGCAGGAAATCTTGCCCCATTTGTGTTCTGTGGGGCAAGATTATGGGCCCCAGCACCTGTTGGCGATATCTTTCTGCCGTCATATTGCCCCGCACCCAAACGAAGTCCGTCCGTCCTCGAAGGCGAATTCCTGCCCAAACCATAATTGTTCCTCCTTGGTATGGGTGGACTTCCTGGGGATGCTGGAGTCGGCTCCATCGCCCAGGAACTCTCCAAACACGCGTCCTTCGTGAATCTGGATGGAAGCCGTACCTGGATTCATCCGTGAACAGCACATTGGACCATTGCTCACGGCCCTAGTCCACGTGGTTCCGAACCCATTCCAATCGTAGTCCACGATTGCCTCTCCGTAAGGCTGGGACTCGGAGTGGTCTACGAGAGCGTAGATTGGCTTCATGCAGTCGCCTCCTTACAGTTTGGTCACTCACAAGCACTTGGTGTTCCACCTGCAGCCTTTGGACCAATTGAGTCGCCGTTACATTTGGTTGAGCTCTTGCAGCAATTTGCAAAAATCGGTCTTGTCTGGGGGTAGTGATGCAACTTGGCCCCCGATGCCCCTCTGCTACTTCACCTGTGACACGATAGCGTGTCCACAATCTTGAAATGACGTTTTGGTGGGTCCCTATTGCTTCAGCGACATCACGTTGAACAGACCCAGCTTCCAGCATTCCTACAGCCCGTAACATTTCCTCCCTAGTTAAATGCTGGCGTTGCATGGCTAGAACAGCTCAATTTGCACTTAATCTTTAAGTCTTCAAATGAAAAAAACTGTTACCAAACGTAATTTGTATTTTTTTTCTAAATTTCGCTTATATGAAAATTTGCTCTCCTACACATCAAGACATTTTTAACCACAGAAACAAAAGATTTTTCAAAAATTTGAATTTGGAACTCCTCCGAGATAAATGACGAACAAATTGGTGTATAAAAGATTTTAATGCGGCCAGTACTTTTTGAATTATTTAATTGAGTATGAAATATCCCTGAACCGTGTTGATGTGTTTAGATCGTTTCATCGAGATTACTGTTAAGAAATGCAGTTGTTACATCTATATGATCAATGCATAAATCTAGCTCTGTAGCGATTGAAAACAGTATCCTCATAGTGGAATGGCGGACTACAGGGGAAAAAGTTTCGTTGTAGTCAACGCCTAGCTTTTGTGTAAAGCCCCTCGCTACTAGTCACGCTTTATGTTTATCAAAATTACCAGAAGCGTCGCGTTTAATTTTATAAACCCATTTACACTTGATAACATTTTGATTAGCTGGCCTGTCGACCAGTTTCCATACTTGATTCGCAACCAATGTGTCATACTCACACTGCATCGCAGCCTTCCATTTATCATTATTTATGCATGATATCGCCTCATCATATGTTTGTGGTTCATCCAACAATATCCCTTTCTGCGTTAACATAATAAAATCACTATACCTTGTAGGTGGCATTAAGCGTGTAGGACGCGTAGGACGGCCGCTAGTGGTGACGGGTGTAACAGGACTCGTCACCACCTCTCCTCCAGCTGTCTCCTCACATGCGGGCGTCACGCGATCGTCGCGCGCCGAGCACGCTGGTGACTCAGCAGAGTCGACCTCATCCTCACTCCTGATGCAGCAGTCATCAGATGAGTCTGAAGATGTCAGAGAGCCAACATTTGATTTTATTTCACTACTACAATTTAAATTATCATTAATTATGTCATCTTTAGTAAAATTCAATTCATTACAATTATCACATAAAATTTATTCATTATCATTATTGGAATTCAATTCATTATTATTCAAATTACAAGAATTAAATTCAATTTCAGCATTAGAATTTTTATGAAATCCAATATCTTGATAAAATTATTTTCAATAAAATGCACATTCCGAGACAAGATTACTTTTCTAGGATCCGAAGGCAACGCTAATCTATAGCCCTTAAAGGTTTCACTATAGCCAACAAATATATAAACCTCTGATTTAGCATCAAGTTTTTGTTTTGGTATGAGAGAATAAGCGATACATCCAAAAACACGAAGGTGACTAAGGTCAATTTTTGACCTGGTCCAAGCCTCCTCAGGAATTTGTCCTGACAAAGCAGCTGTAGGGCACCTATTTTTCAAATAAATAGCCGTTGCTACAGCCTCTCCCCAAAAGCGCTTACAGAGACCAGATGCCTGTAACATGCACCTCGCTTTCTCAATTAGCGTCCTATTTAAAGTCGTTTGCAATAGAATCCAACAATCATGTAAACAAACCAAATTGTCACGATTACTCCGTAATCACATACATTTGACGATCAATTATGAACATAGTCTGATTTCAACGAACGCACCATTGTTTTCACATTATCTTCAACACGATTTAACTTGTATTTATAAGTTGAATTTGTTAAAACATTTGCAACGTAAAAATTTCGAAGTATTTGACAAGCTGTCATCTTAGTTTTTTACTCATCGAACTCTATAAGTCATTGAAAAGTTAGTGTTGTTCGTAATCTGAAGTTATCTTTTATTTTTAATTTAATAAATTATTTTAATTTAATATTATTTGAATACAATAAAAATTTTTTTTCAAGAGCTTAATATAATTAACCAAAGCGGATTGTATCCTAAGCCATAAAAATAATGGTTAGTTTTTAAAAATTGACAGGTGGCCATTTTGTTAGAATTGTCATTCACAGTCATTCACTGTTCTGTGGGTTCGCTGTGCATTAGTGTTTTCTGTTTCCGTTTTCTGTTTCCGATTTCTACGACTTTGCATTCTCATTTTGGACAAGCGATGACACAGTGGTTCCATTTATAATTACGGTCACCGGCGACACTTCTGATAGTGATGATGACGAAGACGAAGATTTAAATTTGTTTTAATAAACACTTTTTTTATATATAATCAGTTTTATTTTATAGTCTATGGCTTATATATTTAATCTATTTAGTCAGTTTTATTTTAGTACCTATCCTACTATGGGCTATAGTCTATGACTTAAAATTAAAATAATTAGAAAAATAAATTTAATTAAAATTAAATTAGAACACTATGACATCACCATGGGCATAAACAATACGCTGTCAATGTCAGTCCGCCATATTTGTTTACATGATTGTTGGATTCTATTGCAAACGACTTTAGACGTTCCGCCACACCATTTTGCTGAGAGCAGTATGGAATAGTAGTCTGATGAACTATCCCCTCCTTCTTTAAGAATCCAGAAAACCCATCATTGCAGTATTCACCGCCATTGTCTGAACGTAAGCATTTAATTGGCAAGTTCATCTGCTTCTCTACTAAAGTTTTAAAGTTAATAAAACAGGACATTACCTCTGATTTATACTTAAGTAAATATCCAAAGGTCTTCCTTGTACAGTCATCTGTAAACGTGACCAGGTATTTCGCACCACCCCAGCTACTCTCCTGCACAGGTCCAAAAAACATCAGAGTGAATTAACTCCAGTGGCTTATTGGATCGCTTCGCTTCTCCTTTAGGGAACGGTTGGGCGCTCAACTTCCCTTCCAGGCAGGGAATGCAATCCTTTAGGGTGGATCCAGCTTCAGGTTCCTGAAACATAACACCATTTGCACCACCACCTCTTAGAGTACACATACCTTTTAGATTTAAGTGTCCTAATCTCCGATGCCATGTATCAACTGGTACAGAAGAGACAGCAACTGCAGCACTCATGGAATCCTGCCTATCATGCAGGGTCATAGAATGCATCTCATTGTGCGAAGACCTACTTAACTTACACACAGACCCATTTAACTTGTAAATTCCATTTACATTATTAGCAGATGCAACAACATTGCCAGTTATTTTACATTTGTCAAATATAAAACAGCCCTTCCTATCAAATAAAATACTAAAGCCTTTTTGAGTCATTTTACTAACTGAGAGTAGGTTAGTAGATAATTGGGGGACAAACATGACATTTGAAACTTGTCTTACCTCATTATTATCTAAGTTAATATTGATATCACCGACACCCATACAGCTTAATTTATCATTATTTGCTATTGCAATAGTACTATCAGACTTAATGTCTTTGAAGTTTGATAAGCTCTCTATATCGTTGCACATGTGCGCTGAACATCCTGAGTCCACATACCACTCATGCTTCAGGTGCGCAATTAATGCAGAAACCATTAAAGTCTTTTCACCATTCTCACTTTTCCTTCGTTCCTCTTGCAATAAACGGGTGCGCACTATCTCGCTGCTCAATCCTGAGGTAATACACACTGTTTCTAAATTTGACACGAGCGAGTCAAACTCCTGGGGCAGACCGCTTAACAATAATTCAGCAACTTCCGCATCATCTATCATCTTGCCGATGTCTGCTAGCTGCTGGACCAGTGTCATAATATTTTCAATATATGATGTCATGTTGTTATGCTGGTTATATTCAGCCTTATGAAGTTGCCGTAACAGTAGAACTCTTCTGTATAAGCCCTTGTCCTCGAAGACATCAGACAGTTTCTTCCACGCTGCTTTGGCAGTCTGGACATTTCTGACATATTGATAAAGAGATGGCTTGACGCACAAGCAGATACGCGCTAGCGCACGTTCGTCGCGCACAGCATCCACAACGTTGCCGTCAACAACATCCCACAACCCTTCGAGTTTAAGCTGCATCTTCATACCGAATTTCCACGCATTGTAGTTTGTAAGTCCCTCCAATTTCTCTAAATAAGCGGCTGCGTACATGGGTGGTGCCGAGGCCGGTGAGCGGGAGTTAATTCCCACGCCACCTCGAGGCACTCCATCGGCATCGCCACCATCGCCATTTCCATCCATTTTCTCGGGGTGATTATCTCAGCTGCTTCCCCTCAACGAGGTAACGCCACGGATGCACTCCTCACAAGATAAGCTGCGCCGAAATCACGAGCCCACAATTGTAACCCGCTCCGTTGTTCCAACAACTGGAAGATATGGCTGCTGGGACCAAAACCTGTTAGAGGTAGCGTGGATCGATTGCATGGAGCGGTTACGAAGTGGCGGCGCTGACAGCAGCAATAATATATTCACATAAAATGTACATGCACTTTATTGATTAAAATGGATATAAAAGAAATACAGCTAGTCGGTGGATCCGACATTTTTGACAGGAAGACAGAGACAGTAGAGAGAAACAGAGCTATACATTTTGTCTCGTCTAAAAGAGTGAGATGTTGCCAGGTATTATCTTTATAATAATACCAGATGCAAACCTATGCAACGTTATAATAATAGCCGAAAAACCAAAGTACTGCACTCTTGTCAGCCAAAAATGCACCACAGGATTCGATTGATTGCTGCAATGTTTATTACTCTTACGTTGGCGAAAATTTGGCAAATAAAATATTAGATGATGTCGGAGAAAGTGAAGCATCCCTTGCCTCGCAAAATGACCCTCAAAGTGCACCGCCAGACTCGTTATTTCTCGCACCAACCGACAACCTTGAGTTAAACTCAATTATTCAAAATCTTCC
The DNA here is from genome assembly GCA_910592155.1 of Ypsolopha scabrella. NCBI lineage: Eukaryota > Metazoa > Arthropoda > Insecta > Lepidoptera > Ypsolophidae > Ypsolopha > Ypsolopha scabrella. Next base: position 19,776,921 of record OU342982.1, read on the forward strand.
GACTAATAGTGCCCCTGGTATAGATAACATAAGCAATAGATTAATTAAAAAAATAAAGAGCTATATTATGACCCCCCTAAAGCACATTTGCAATTTAAGTCTGTCCAATGGTGTTTTTCCGGAAGTATGGAAAACTGCGGTGGTATCCCCGATATATAAAAGTGGATCTAAAGATGATCCTTCCAACTACCGCCCCATATCATTACTCTCGACTTTTTCGAAAATTCTTGAAAAGATTGTAAACCGCCGGTTAGTACATTTTCTGGAGATACACAACCTTTTATTTGTAAGGCAATATGGTTTCAGGCGTGGTATATCAACCGAGGATGCTGTTGGAGATATGATAAAAGTTGTTTCCTCTCTCCTTGATGTAGGACAGGCATGTATAGGCGTATTTATAGACCTAGCGAAAGCCTTCGATACGGTGTCAGTTCCTATTCTGCTAAAAAAACTGGAGAGCTTTGGGATCAGGGGAATAGTCCTGGACTGGTTCCGAAGTTACTTAACTACTAGAAAACAATGCACAAAAATTGGTCAATTCGTAAGCTCTAAGAAGAACGTAACCTTTGGTGTACCACAGGGTAGCATCCTTGGCCCCACGTTGTTCCTGATGTACCTAAATGACATTTCATCCTGGCAAGTTGGAGGGGCAGAACTTTTCTGCTATGCAGATGACACCGCAGTCATTTACCATGGCAAAACGTGGGATGATGCTTTTATTGCAGCGGAGAAAGGTATGTCTAGGATTGCCACATGGTTAAATAAAAATCTCTTAACCTTAAACGCAGATAAATCAAAATACATATGTTTTCACAAAACCCTAGCTTCAAAACCTCCTCCAGCAGCCAGTCTTACAATTCATACATGTAGCAAATTTACTATGTTAGATAATGATCCATTTACCCAAAATCCATGCTTGTGTTCAAAAATAGGTATGACTTCAACTATAAAGTATTTAGGAGTGATTCTGGACCAGCACCTTTCATTTAAGGAACATATTCATGCGCTCTCTGGCAGGGTCAGAAAAGTTATTGATATAATGAAGCATCTTCGCAACTCTGCTGACATAGACCTATTAAAAAGTATTTACACAGCTGTGTGTCAATCCGTGCTTACATATTGCATCTCTGTCTGGGGTGGTGCGAACAAGACCGCTATACTCGAGGTTGAAAGGGCTCAGCGTTCGGTCATAAAGGTTATGTTGAAAAAGAAATTTAAGCATCCAACTAATTTACTATACCTACATTCAAAACTGTTAAGTGTCCGTAGGTTATATATTCAAAAAGCAGTTCTTATGACCCATAGAGCTTTGCTTAATTCTCCCAAGTATCCTGAAATTGCAATGCAACGTGTTTACAAAGCTCCAGTTAAGAAAGTAAACACTAAATTTGCAGTCAAATTTAAGGAATTCTCACATCCGTATATTTATAATAAAATGCACAAAATCTGTGACTTCCGTAACCTCACTTGTCGTGAAGTTAAACAAAAAGTTAATGAGACTCTTCTCAAAATGACATACGAAGAATCTGAGGCCATTCTACATATCACTTCATAAATAACCCCCAAGAAACGATTACACAGTAAACGTATTTATATCTATTTATTTAGTTAGGTACCTATAGTTTCTTCTATTTATTTAATCTATATTATTTATTTTATTTTAACTACATTATCAATGTTATTTCACTAGTTGTATTCTTTAAATTATTCATAATTTGTAACCTTGTATTGTTTAAAGCTACAAACAATTGCCTGTCTTACTCACCCTTGTTCATGTTACCCTGTGTGCGAAAATGTTAAATGTCGGAAATCTTTATTGTTGGTACCCACGAGGCAAGCTCGCTTAGTCTGGGGCCACAAGAATAACAAATTTTTCGTAAAATGTTATAAAAACATCTTTTCTCTCTTTCTATTGCAACTCTTTTAAATGTAACTGTGTTTGAATGGATGTTTTTTGGAAAATAAATAATTTTGCTTTAATTTTGCTTTATTTTGCTTTTTGCTTTTATAACATTATAAGGCATACTTACATTTCAACAGTATCCACAAAACACAAATAAGTGATGCTGACAAGTTATCATACCTGATTGGAGCCCTTGCAGGTCGTGCTCTTGAAGCTGTGGAAGGACTCGGTACTACAAACTCCAACTACTCCAAGGTTGACTAGAAGAAATTCCTTTCAGGAATAAGTCCGCCCTTGCCTTCTGTCTGTTCTATGTATGTTTGTAAATATCTTGTTCTGTGTTTATTCATTCATTCATTTATTCATACTCCATTGCCATTGACACCTTGAAACAACAGTTTGGAGACAAGGATATCCTGATCGACGCTCATTATGAAGCGATGAATAAGCTGGATAAAGCAAGTTACTCAGCGGAGGATTGCCGTCGTGTGCTTAACAGCCTGGAGCGCCATTTGCAGATTCTTCAGTCCCTAGGTGAAAACACTGAGAGCAACCATCTGCGGGTAATACTGCAAAGCAAATTTCCAGGGGAGGTGGTTAATGAACTACATCGGGACCCAAGAGAAGGACAACAGTATCAATACCATCAGATCCTGCTTGCAAAATATTGTCACGGCAATGGAGAAGGCCAAAACATCAAGTATATGGACAAATCCAGAGCCAGGAACATCTACTGAAGCCTTACATGTGCTGTCTTCGAAGAAATAACCTTATAGGAAGCCTTTTGTACCTGAAGTAAGACGATTCAATCCTGAAGATACGAAATTGGCATCTAAGGCACTGCAGTCTACATATGGAAAGAGGTGACCTAAAGAAAATGCTGTCAACCTGAAGCGGAAGATGTTAGGGTACCCTGCTACTTCTCAGCCAAAGAAGTCAAGGATTATCTGCATTTTCTGCAACGGTAATCACCATTACAACGACTGCAACTCTGTGAAGTCTCTGCAGCAGAGAAAAGATAAACTAAAGCAGCAAGGCCGATGCTTTAAGTGTTTCAAAATTGGACATTACAGTAGGAACTGCAGGGTTAACCAAAAGCGATGTAAGGAATGTAGTCATTGGCATAATAAAGCCACGTACCCGAAAAAACTGTCTGGTAAAGAAGAAAATGTCATTATCGGAGTACATACTGTAGCGTTCGCTACAGTTATTCAACCTGTTTCTTCGATTTTAGTTTTTCTTTATCTTTGATTCTTTTACAGGATTTTCAAAAATTTTAAATTTCGAAGATCTTTAATTGAAATAGGCGTTACCTTGCGGAAGTCCATCACTAAGTAAAGGATATATGAATATAATTTGCAATATTCCGCTAAACAATTCTTGTCTTGCTATTCAAAATGCAGACTCGTGTATCTTATTCTGTTTAGGTCATTTTCTTTCCTTATGTAAGGCTGAATAACGACAGCTCTTAAAACTTTCACGCATTAAGATATATTTTCTCTCGCCAAAGATTTACTAATATTTCCGCGATATTTCTTGGGATCCCAATAAATAGATTAACTTTTAGTTTCAAATTTATAATAAAATAAGCTTAAAGCGTCGTTTTAGCTACATTAGAAAATTCTAAACCTTAAAAAAGGTGATTTACTAAATTAAATTTTATTGTAAAATTTTTAGGCTCAACGATTTACTCTTCTACAATTTTGTTTTTATACCTTTTTTATTTTATCTTCTTTGTTAATTTCTAAATTCTATTGATATTTAAATTATACTTTTAACGAGGTTTTTTCAGGATTTTTTTTTGGGGACTGTCTCCAGGCCTCCCTGGCGGCAGCCTTTTTAGCACCAAATTCTTATCTCGTAAAGTGTTTTACTATAATACCTATACAAAGAGAACAACAACTAAAAGTAGATCCTTTTTACAGGCCGCGACAGTGAAAGCAATCCACCAAGATAAAGTAAGAACCTGTAGACTTCTCCTGGACAACGGGGCTCAACGAAGTTATACAGTCAATTGCACAAGACCGTACGGCCTATAACTTCAAAGATAAGCGTCGGGGGTAGCGGGGGGTGGTATTTTTGAACTCAGGAGACACAGTTCTATCATGCAAAGATGTTAACCCCCAAGCCGTTACGCTGGACCATTGGAGTGCAGCATCCGTTGCACAAGTTGCAGCGTGATGCATCGGACCGATGTGCAGATATAGGCGTCACCGAACCGACCAAGCGTTCACACCTGGTACGAACATTGACAGTGAGCTCTATAGTCTGTTTCGTTATGCAATATGGGTGTGTTTATGTGCGCGCACGTGCATGTGTGTCTGTATTTTGACTAAACTTGCTTCAATAGATATTGTAAAAGTACTAAAAGTCCTGCTGAGTTCCTAAACAACGTGCGACGTGCTTGCGTCGGCGCCTTTTATGGATATTGCCCCGTTAGCATATAAGTGTTTCTATTATCGAGTAGAAAAACCTTATCTCCACTCATAATCCGACGCCGAGCTCGTTGCAGCGTTCAGAAGGCACGTCCAGTCTGATAATTCCCTCACTGGTGCGAGTACGATGAAATGTTGCTGCACGTCCGTGGCACTGCACGATAACATGATTCGGGTGGTATGTTACCTCACGGTTTCCAAAGAGCTCCACTAACGAGCTCTGCCAAAGGGGCCCTGGGTCTCATCTTACACATATCCTCGCCCACGCCAAGTATACGCAGACACATCTGAATACATGAGGCTCCACACTACTCCCTGCTGAGTTCTTAAACGACTAACCTAAGCCCGACGTGCTTGCGTCGGCGCCTGTTATGGATATTGCCCCATTAGCATATAAGTGTTATGAGGCTGACAGGGAAAATCACTAAATATATACTATATGTAGTGTTAACAGTATGTAATGTAAGAACACGACGTACGGAACATCAGACGTGTCCGAATCGAACTACCTGACGCCGCATCGCACTCGTTGACGGTGGTCACAGTCTGCGAGAGAGCATTCGGTTTGGTAAACCAGACCGAACAAGCGTTCGCACCTGGTATATGATTGTAGCCAGTGAGCTCAGTAGTCTGTGTTAGACCACGGAATATTTGTATGCATGTTTGTCGTTATACCGTGATAAGAGACCTACGGAAAACATCAGAGTAAACGTATCTCTGCTGCTTCTGGCTATATAAGCAGGTAGTGACCTGACTCGGCTTCGGCTTGGACGGCTGTTCCTGTCACTAAACACTTCTAAATCCATTAAGGGCTCAAATTGGCCGTTAAATCGTCTGCTGCTGTGTTGGTAAACAATGTGCGACGTAGTTATGTATACACCCTCACGTGCCTCTTTTGCACAGCTCATGTCAAAACAAACCAATTAGTTATGATACTTTATGACTGTAACTGTCACGGAAAGCGAGAGCTTAGAATGGTAATTCTAACATAGTTGCAAAAGTCGTAAAGTTCAGTAATAAAATCAAACCGTTCTATTGTATTGATAATATTTTACGAGTTTCTAATGTGTTAGCAACGCCTCACCTTCGGGGATTAGTTACGCATAATTAGGGCCCCTCCAGCTCATTGAATTGTATAAAAACCTGGAGCTGCGCTCTCAGTATTCATTCTACTCTGTACCATCGTCTTGCAAGTATTTCTATAATAAACTTCAGTTCCACCAAGTCCTGACTTTTGTCTTCTACCGCCCACGTTCTTCAGTCTCCGAGCACTAAAAGCTTAAACTATACAGAAAGTTTAACCAAGTACTCCACGAACCAGCAAAGCTTAACTGGCGACCGTGACAGGACATCAACGTCGCAACTTTATAAAAGTCGAATTGTTCCAACAATTAAATCGCGACCACACGTCTTGCGAAAATAAATTCGTTAAGCCCAACGGAAATCTTCAAGTCTTCAAACCACTACGGTCTACAAGCACTGAAGGAAGATAAACCGCACGAAGCAGAGGCAGTACAAGCAAGCAGGCAAGGAACAACGGCGTGGACAAGTAGAATCGGGTGAGCGTCATCGGCAGTACCACCAGGCGTCTCCTCCTTAACCTCACAACGGTACCACAATCAACAGAAGACCTACGGTATTTATACCTTTATACCTACAATTTTTCTTTGTGTCAATTATATTTTACTGTGTAAAACAATTGAAAGGTATTTGTGTAAGTCTCTTGGACTATAAACTCAATAAGACATATAAGTCTTAGGGAATAAAATTCCTACATTAATAATTGTTATAAATAATAATTATTTTAATTTTAATTTCTTTTGGCGAAAAATGATCCATTAATTGTTAATGAATGCATAGAAGTGCTAACATTTATTCAAATTCAAGTAGAGATACATTGCGAGCGTTATTAATTATCATAAAAGACTTAATTGAAAGACTCTTGCGATTATACCACGAGTACAGAGAAATATTGCTCTACTCAGAATTGCAAAGGTAACTTTCAAAAGCGAACTTAATTTTTGTGTAACCAAGCGAATTCTTTAATTTTGAAAATGGAAAACGTGACTACTATCCCACAAGACATCTTAAAAATAGTTCCACTATTTGACGGCGATTATCGGCAGCTAAATTTATTCATAAGAAAAAGTGAATTTGTGCTAGCGTTATATGATGGTCCGCACGAACAAGAGGTGACTAACCTTCAATTTATTACGAGTAGATTAACGGGTAAAGCGGCTACTTTAGTGAGCGAGCGCGAAAATATTCTTACGTGGATGGAATTAAAAAATTTACTTCTTCAGCACTTTGGAGATCCCAGATCTGAAGAATGCATTGCGATTAAACTCGAAACTATGAAAATTAAACCGGGAGAAAAATACCAAGCATTTTGTATTAGGATTCAGTCGGTCCGCAGTAATTTATTTGCCAAAGTAAATAATCTCGAAGACGATCAGATTAAAAATAGCAAAATGAAAATTTATGATCATATGGCATTTAATATTTTTCTGTACAACTTACCGGAAGATTTAATGAGAATTGTACGACTAAAAGCTCCTGAAACTTTAGAGGCAGCTTTAGAAATTGTTATGGAAGAGGAAAATTTCCAAAAGCAATACCGCATGCGCAACCAAATGAATAATTTGACTAAAGGTTTTAAACGATTAAATATTAAACAAACGAATATGCAACCGGGACTACCTCAATATATTAATTATGGTGACCCACGGGCGATCACCAACCCTCAGTATAAATTTAATCAATTTAACAACCAACAACGCGGAAATCCTCCACCGTACAGACCTTTTAATCAAAAATACAGTCAGTACAATCAAAATCAACAAAAAGAAACGCAACCAGGTCCGTCTAGGATTCCACCATTCCACCTAAATCCGCCAAAATTCGTGAAGAAAATTAAGGCGCAACAAAATCCAGTAGAACCCATTAATTATCATGAAGTTGATGCTATGAATAACGAAAATAACGACCCTCAAGAAAATAATTCAGGTCTAAATTTTCAAATCAAGGCCTCAACGTCAAAAACACAAAAATGAATTTACAATTACCGTACATAAAAATAGCAGAATTAAATAATGCTAAATTCATGATTGATACAGGAAGTACACGAAGTTTTATTAACAAAAACATCGCGTTTAAATATTTCAAAAATTATATCACTACAGAAAAATTTGAAATTATTAGTACTCATTCAATAAGTCAACATAACGAAATAATAATAATACCGTTATTTAAAACTTTCCAGATAAATTTATTTTATAAATTTTTCATATACGATATTGGGGACAAATACGATGGTCTAATCGGAATTGACTTGTTATCACTGCTTGAAGCAAATATTAACATAAAAAATAAAACGCTTCAAACGAGTAAGGTGATTATACCTATAATTTACGATCGACTCAGTGACCACATAAAAACGTTTAACTATATTAACATAATCTTGCCATCCATGCAAACCAAGACGATAAAAATTCCTACTGACCTACAGAATGGTCATGGTAGTTTAGAAGTCAAACAACTTAATACGCTGGTTCCGATAAGAACACCCATTGTTCATTGTACGTCAGGGTACGCATACGTTACGGTAGAAAATATGGGACAAGAAAATTTAAACTTGGAAATCACAAGTCCATTCAAAGTTAAGGAAATTCAAAAGGAAATACTTAATGAAAAGTGTTTAATAAACTTTGTACGAGATAAAGATTTCAATAAAAAGTTAATAAAAAATTTAAACGACAAATTAAGACTTGATCACATGAATAAATCAGACACACGACTTATATACGCTCTATGTTTTAAATTTAGAGACATATTTTATTGCGAAGGAATTCCATTAACTTTCACAAATAAAATAAAACATCACATAAGAACTAAAACGGATAATCCAATTTACGTGAAACCTTATCGTTTAGCGATATCACAAGCGAAAGAAATAAAAACTCAAGTTGATAAATTGTTACAAGAAAATATTATACAACCAAGTTTTTCACCTTGGAACGCACCTGTTCATTTAGTACCTAAAAAATTAGATGCAACAGGCGAACAAAAATATAGAATGGTCATAGACTATAGAAAACTGAATAACATCACGGTAGACGACAAATATCCGATACCAAATATTTCTGATATTTTTGATAAATTAGGAAAGTGTTCTCATTTCTCTATAATAGATTTAGCCAGCGGCTACCATCAACTAGAAATTGTAGAAGATGACCAACCGAAAACTGCATTTAGTACAGAATTTGGACATTATGAATTTTTGAGAATGCCGTTCGGATTAAAGACAGCACCAGCTACTTTTCAAAGAACTATGGACTATATTCTAAAAGGACTACAAGGCGTTCATTGTATGATCTATTTAGATGACATTATAATATTTTCTGAAACATTAGAAGAGCATTTAGAAAAACTTACAAAAGTTTTTGAAAGACTCAGGTCCGCTAACTTGAAAATCCAGTTAGACAAATCAGAATTTCTTAAAGAAGAAGTACTGTATTTAGGTCACAAAATAACGAAAGAAGGATTAAAACCAAATAATGATAAAGTTTCAGCAGTTATTAATTATCCATTACCGAAAAATGTTAAGGAAGTTCAATCATTCTTAGGATTAATTGGATATTACCGAAAATTTGTAAAGGATTTCGCTAAAATTACAAAACCTTTAACAAAAGTGTTGAGAAAAGATACAAAATTCGAAGTTAACGAAGCATTTCTAAAAGCTTTTGAAACTTGCAAACAATTACTTGTTAATGCACCATTGTTACAATTTCCAGACTTCGATAAGCCATTTATCTTAACAACTGACGCATCGAATTTCGCACTCGGCGCAGTCTTATCTCAAGGTCAAATTGGTAGCGATAAGCCAATTGCATATGCTAGTAAAACTAAATAAATCTCAAACAAATTACAGTACAACTGAGAAAGAACTTTTAGCAGTCGTTTGGGCTGTTATACATTTCAGACCTTATTTGTATGGGCATAGATTCGATATTTATACGGATCATAGAGCTTTAGCATGGCTATTAATATTAGGTGACTCAAACAGTAAATTAACAAGATGGCGACTTCGATTATTAGAATACAATTTCAACATCTATCATAGATCGGGAAAACAAAATTCAAATGCAGATGCACTGTCGAGAATTAAATTAAACATATTAACTGAACCAATAGCAAGTACGAGTTCTGCTAATAATAATAATAATAATTCAGATATTATATCAGATTTATTAGAAGATGAAACAACACGATCAGCTGTTAGTAATTTCTCAGAAAGTAAAGAAATCAATCCTATAACAATCACTCATGATGCAATTGATACTAAACCTAATCAAATTTTAATGTTTAAAAATTTTGAGAATGATTTAAAAGTAAATGAAATACAAAGAAAAAATCAAAAGATTCTTGAAGTTTTTATTCCATTAAATAATGAAGATTTAATGAATAATTTTATTATTACATATCTTCAACCAAATAAAAGATTTTATATTCATTTTCATGAAAAAGAACATCGAAACACATTCGTTCAAGAAATCGCGAAATTATTCGATGATAGAAGCATTAATATCATAGAATGCACACAAAGGGTAAAATTTATAGAAGATGAACTGGAACAGAAAGATTTAATAATCAAATATCACGAAGGAAAAACATGTCATAGGGGAATAAAAGAAACTCTGACTAAATTAAAAAGAAATTATTTTTGGCCAGACATGTCACAAACTGTGTCAGCAATAATAAATGCGTGTGAAATGTGTAAAAGAATGAAATATGATAGAAATCCATTAAAACCACCGATTTTATTAACTCAAATTCAAAATAAACCTTTTGAAGAAATTTTTATTGACTTATTCTCAATCGAAGGACAAACTTATTTGACAATTGCAGACGGATTTAGTAAATTCGGACAAGCAATAAAAATTGCTAATAGATCAACACCGGAAGTAGTAAAAGCTTTAATTAAATATTTCAGTTTTTACGGAACACCAAGAAAAATTAGTAGTGATCCTGGTAGTGAATTCAACAATAATTTAATAAAAGAATTATTATCTTTATATAAAATAGAATTACACATAGGGACACCTAATAATCCAAATTCTATGGGAATCATTGAAAGATTTTATTCTACAATTATAGAAATTTATAGAATAATTAAACATGATAATACGCTTACCGCAGTATCTGTGATAAATTATGCAATCATGGCTTATAATAGTACTATCCACTCAAGTACGGGTTATACACCTTTTGAAATAGTATTCGGCCATACTGATTCGCATAGTGTCTTAAACATTGATTTTGAAAAGAACTTTATGCAGCAATTAATGAGAGATCACGCCAATAAGACAAAAGAATTATATAAATTCTTAAATGAAAAAATGTATTCCGCAAAGGAACATTTAAGGAGCAAAGATGACTCCAACGACGTCATAAATCTAAATGAAAATGATGTAATTTTTAGCCAATTGGTAAACAAGCGAAAGGGCAAAGATAAGCCTCGTTTTGAAAAAGCAATTGATTTTGATTGATTTTCAAAGTTCTTTATTAATAGCATAAAAAATACATTTACCTTACATATAGCTCTTAATTTAGCTACATGTATACGACATCATCATAAATTATACTTTGTCAGGCTGTTTTCGCCTCTAAAAGTTTATAAAATATGTATTTAAATAAGTCTATTTACAATTTCACATTATACTATCAACTTAAACATAAACTTATTTAATAAAAAGTACGAGCTCATCAGTTGTGAGTCACGTTTTATAGCTATATGTATAAATATATAAATAAATAGATAGTAACATTAAGTAATTAGTTCTTATAAATACAAAATAAACGTATTAAGAACATAATAGTTAAAATAATTGTGGGTGAGGGTACATTAATTGTAACTACAACCATCAACAAGATGTCTTTTTAGCCGGTGACGAGCATAGTGCGATATGCCTCGACCCGCGCAGGGTCAAAAAGCAATTGTTACGGGTAAAACTACCAAAAATGTAGTACCGGTAGAAATAAGAGAAAGACATACGAAAGTCTCTCTTAAAAATGTAAAAAGGCCTACGACTATTTAATCATGTTAACATGGAAATTAAAAAAAAAATTGTAATACAATAATTAAAGCATTGCATTTCAATTTGTATAAAGCATTTATTAACTTTGTAACACTTTTTATATATCAATTTATTATATGATGTCTAACCTTATTACGTATTAATTGTATAACGATAGATAACTCTTTATATAATTGTAATGACGGGTAATCTAGGACTTAGCTACTTCTATACCTAATTAATCGTACAAAATTGTAACACACTAAAGGAACATAGTTACAAATGATATGGCAAGTTCATATGAGTTGCACTTGGAAGTACATAATTTTAAGCTAGAACTACTACTTAATTTAAGAAGACTAAACGAAACTTAAATGAAGACTAAGTGAGCACTACATGTATGAATATTTAACCTACTTATGACCATTTAACCTAATCTAAACTATAAGGAACATGCTAGGATAAAGGGATAAATTTAAACGCTTTTATTGTAACCAAGAATATTATTAACATTAATGCAGCACACATTAAATTTACATTATTATTAAGTAAAATGTAATCTGTAATTATAAAAAAAAAATAAAAAAATGAAAAAAATGTGTGTAATCTGTAGTTTTAAGATTATATAATCCTAAGCATAAGTTCATATACGGGTAAAGGGTTAGTTATATAAAAGGGTTAAAATGAAACAAAAATGGAATTGAAAGTTTATAATCATTTATTAATTGTAATTACTAAAATTCACATTTGTAATGTAATTTTTATGTAATGACAACTTAAAGAGGGAGGAGTTATGTATACACCCTCACGTGCCTCTTTTGCACAGCTCATGTCAAAACAAACCAATTAGTTATGATACTTTATGACTGTAACTGTCACGGAAAGCGAGAGCTTAGAATGGTAATTCTAACATAGTTGCAAAAGTCGTAAAGTTCAGTAATAAAATCAAACCGTTCTATTGTATTGATAATATTTTACGAGTTTCTAATGTGTTAGCAACGCCTCACCTTCGGGGATTAGTTACGCATAATTAGGGCCCCTCCAGCTCATTGAATTGTATAAAAACCTGGAGCTGCGCTCTCAGTATTCATTCTACTCTGTACCATCGTCTTGCAAGTATTTCTATAATAAACTTCAGTTCCACCAAGTCCTGACTTTTGTCTTCTACCGCCCACGTTCTTCAGTCTCCGAGCACTAAAAGCTTAAACTATACAGAAAGTTTAACCAAGTACTCCACGAACCAGCAAAGCTTAACTACGTACTTGCGCCGGCGCCGGCGTGTTTTATGGATATTGCCCAGTAAGCATATGAATGTTTATGTTGTGCGAAAGTATACGCATTCCAGCTACTTCGCACTGGCGTCATTTATGCAGATGCTCATGATATTGGATATTGATCGAGCGTCCGCATTCTGCATGGGGCATATGCTTAGAATATTGAGAAATTTCACCCGAGCTGCATGTAACACATGTTTGTTTGAGTCTTTTGTAATGGACTTTCCAACAAGCTGACAAGAATCGTTCTACTATTAATGACGTCTGTCATTATCCATGGCATCTCGGGATCTTGCGGCTGCAATCGATAGTGCATTCTTGCAGACCGTGCTGCTGTTTGTCCAGCTTCCACAGCCATCCAAGTTCACTCTCAGCACGTTTCATCGCTGCATGCTGAAAAGTTTGGTACAACTTGACCAGGATCGAGACCATATATGCCAATATTTCCATCAGAATAAGAATATTATGTTTCCTTGCAGAAACCCATGAATATATATCACCACTTAACAATACCCGTTAGGTAGAATAACGTCGTCAACGTCGCAGAGCTCATAAAGAATAATGAGATATGCGCACCCCGGTACTGTAGTTTTCAGCGCACGTTATAGCGCAGTGATATCCCTCGGTCGGTATATAAGGCCCCCACTGGCTGAAATAGCACTAAAATTTTTGGCAGCCACGGCGTAAACATCGCTCTACTATTTCAATGTAAGTAGTCTTGCCTTTACTTTGTTTCAAGTGTTACTTTGTTTTTATCATGAAGTAAGATAACTGTTTTACTAGTGAGATTAATTTTTTTACTTGTTTTCATTTACAGATAACCAGCTTGAAAATGGTTCACGTCATGGAGTTCCTCACAGTTGTAGTCGTCGCAGCTCTCCTAGCCGGGTCGCCGTTGCCTCGCCGGCCTAATATAACACAGAAAGTGAACCGCAAGGCAACTTACGCGCCAGAGGTCTCCTCAGCATTAGTTCCAGCAGTCGCTGGAACCTTGCTATCAGTAGTCGCTCCAACCCAGGCGCCACCAGTCACCACAATCTCGGGGCCAGCCGACACCACAAACTCGGCGCCAGCTGACACCATAACCTTGGCGCCAGCAGTTACCACAACCTCAGGGTCAGCCGTCACCACAACCTTGGCGCCAGAAGTTACCACAACGTCGGAGCCAGCCGACACCACAACCTTGGCGCCAGCAGTTACCACAACCTCTGGGCCAGCGGACACCACAATCTTGGCGCCAGCCAACACCACAACCTCAGCGCTACAGCCTCGGCGCCAGCAGTCACCATATCTTCGGCGTCAGCATCTGCGAAGAAATACACGCCGAAAGCTTGCCGCGTATTGCGTCAAAGTCCTGAACAAAGGTCTCGACGAGATCCTAGCCAGAACACCCCGTTCTATGTTGTAGCTCAACGAATGATGGACAGGGCCACTATGGGACGATAGTTCCAATAATTGTATTGTATTGCTTTTTCTCACGGAGTCCCTAATGTAAGATGAATCGACTTTCGTAGAACATATATGCTTTTGTGATATTCGATCAATTTAAACTGTAGCCACAGTAGTTGATGTACTGATGTATTATTGTGTGTTCGATGTATTTTGTCATTCCTTCATCAAAAATAAAAATATGGGTTATCTTCATTTATTTGTATGCAATACTGGTACTGTTACACACCTGTACAGGAAGTGAGGGGAAATGTATGTATTTTTCGTCGCTTCCTAGATCGTTGCAACATTTCCTTTCATTATCCGACCACAAGCTAGATGCAGTCAAGCATCAGAAATCATGTTCGGTCTGATGACATGCACAATGATGCGCCTGCACAGCACAGTTGTACGGTCACAGGACTGTGCGCGAAAGGACATGGCCGTATAGTCGAGCCGCCAGAGAGCGGAGAGCAGAGCCAGCCCCAAGCAAATAACTAACTAACTAACTAACTAATAGGACTGCGGGATGTCAGGGTTTCGGTAAGGAAAAGATAAAAGCAAGTACATCACAGGCATGAGTTTATTATTTAACCCCCCGGTGTACACTGGGGATTTCGTGGCAACGTATATCCTGGCAATGGCGCGCTCGTTGACGGTGGTCACAGCCCGTGAGGGAGCATATCATTCGATTGATACATTACCCGAACCGAACAAGCGTTCACACTTGGGTACGGACATAGACAGTGAGCTCTATAGTCTGTTTCGTTACGTTGCAACGTGCAACGTGCTTGCGTCGGCGTCTTTTATGGATATTGCCCCGTTAGCATATAAGTGTTTCCATTATCGAGTAGACAAACCTTATCTCCACTCATAATCCGACGCCGAGCTCGTTGGAGCGTTCAGAAAGCACGTCTAGCCTGATAATTCCCTCACTGGTGCGAGTACGATGTAACGTTGCTGCACGTCCGTGGCACCGTATGATAACATGACTTGAAAGGTATGTTACCACACGGTTTCTAAAGAGCTCCGCGGTCAACGGTGCCCTGGGTCTCGTCTTACACATATTCTTGCCCACGTCAAGCATACGCAGACACATCTGAATACATGAGGGTCCACATTACTCCCTGCTGAGTTCCAAAACGACTAAGCTAACGCCCCGCTGTCTAACGACGCTAACGTCCGACGTGCTTGCGTTGGCGCCTGTTATGGGTATTGCCATTAGCATGTAAGTGTTATAAGGCAGACAGGGGAAATCACTAAATATATACTATTTGTACAGTGAGCTCAGTAGTCTATTAGATCAGGGAACGTTTGTATACATGTTTGTCGTTATACATGTTCACTTTCAGCATGTTTCATCGCTGCAAGCTGAAAAATTTGGTACAACTTGACTAAGATCGAGATCATTAACGCCAATATTTCTAGAATACGGATATTATGTTTCCTCGCAGCAACCCATGAATATATATCACCACTCAGCAATACCCGTTAGGTAGAACTAGGTCGGCAACGTCGGCAAGCTCATAAGGAATAATGTGTTATGCGCACCCCGGTGGTGTAGTTTTCTGCGCACGTTATAGCGCAGTCATCCCTCGGTCAGTATATAAGTCAGTATACTGGCTGAATACTGTTTTCGGCAGCCACACGGCGTAAACATCACTCTACTATATCAATGTAAGTAGTCTTGCCTTCAATTTGTTTCAAGTGGTACTTTGCTTTTAACAAGAAGTAAGAGAACTGTTTTTACTAGTGAGATTAATTAGTTAGTGGTGTTTTACATGTATACCCTCTTCGGGTTTTCACATGGTCCTATTTTTATTAGGTCCTTCATTCATATTATTTCCACTGTTTGTTTTTTCCACCATATATCCACTGTGGACCTACATTTTTAACGTGGGTTCCGAACCACAGAGAGTAGAGCTTGGGACACTTAGAAAAATCCATTGGTCCCGGCGGGAATCGAACCCGGGCTCGCTCGGTGGGAGCCGGGTCCGCTACCACTGTGCCACTGCCTCTCTTCAGTGAGATTAATTTTTTACTTGTTTTCATTTGCAGATTACCAGCTTCAAAATGGGTCACATCATGGAGTTCCTCGCACTTGTTGTCACTGCATCGCTCCTAGCCGGGTCGCCGGTGCCTCACCGGCCTAACACAGCATGGGAAGTGGACCCCGAGGCAACTTACGTGCCGGAGGTCTCCTCAGCGTTGGTTCCAGCGGTCACCCTGATCTCCGCGCCACCACGCACCACAACCTCGGGGCCAGCCGACACCACCACCTCGGGGCCAGCTGTCACCACAACCTCGGCGCCAGTAGTCACCAAACCTTTGAAACCAGCATATCCTAAGAAATACACGCCGAAGGCTTGCCGCGGATTGCGTCAACGCCCGGAACAAAAGTCTCGACGGGATCCTAGCCAGAAAATCCCGAAAATCCCGTTCTGTGTTGTAGCTCAACGAATGATGGACAGGGCCACCATGGGACGATAATTCCGATAATTGTATTGTATCGATTTTTCTGACGGAGTTCCTAATGTAAACAGTGTTGTTATTCATAAAATGAATCGACTTTCGTAGAACATCTGCTTTTGTGATATTTAATCAATTTAATCTTTAGCCGTAGTAGTTGATGTACTGATGTATTATTGTGTATTCGATGTATTTTGTGATTGCTTCATCAAATAAAAATATAAATGGGTTATCTTTATTTATTTATATGCAATTCTGGTACTGTTACACACCTGTACAGGAAGTGAGGGGAAATGTATGCATTTTTCGTCGCTTCATAGATCATTGCAACATTACCTTTCATTATCCGACCACAAGCTTGATGCAGTCTAGCATCAGAAATCATGTTCGGTCTGATGACATACAGTCAATTGCACGAGACCGTACGGCCTATAACTCCAAAGTTAAGCCTCGGGGCAGCGGGGGGTGGTATTTTTGAACTCAGGAGACACAGTTCTATCATCATAAGATGTTAACTCTCAAGCCGTTACGCTGGACCATTGGAGTGCAGCATCCATTGCACAAGTTGCAGCGTGACGCATCAGACCGATGTGCAGATATAGGCGTCACGCTGCAACTTGTGCAACGGATGCTGCACTTCAATGGTCCAGCGTAACGTCTTGGGAGCTAACATCTTTGCATGATAGATCTGTGTCTCCTGAGTACAAAAATACCACCCCCCGCTGCCCCCGACGCTTAACTTTGGAGTTATAGGCCGTACGGTCTGGTGCAATTTACTGTATAACATCACAACTCGTGAAAGACCTCCAGTTAAATGCTGACCGAGAAGATCTGCTGATAATTTACACTTTTGGATCAGACAAAACTACAGAAGCATATAGTCCATCAACAACCATTATGATTGAGACCAAGAGAGGTTTAAAAAGGTCAATCCAGGTGAATGTCGTTCCACATATCACTGATAGAATTCCAGTACCAGAAACTACTTATGAAATTTCAGTGGACATAATGGCTGATGACAGGCGGGGATACTTACCACTATACTACCAATGGCCAATGGAAAGGTAATGCTCTAAAAACCAACCAAAAACCAACCACTGCCGCATCCTTGATCGAGCTCTCGAAGTCGTACCGGAGGCGGCCAATGGGACAGATAGAACACCGAAAACGTATTTATTAGATAGGAGGTATGACTTATCTTTAGAAAAAAATACGACCTTTAACCAAAAGTCAGTAACTTTTTATACAGACGGATCAAAAAACAAAGATGGCAGCGGCTGCAGTTACATTTCTCCAGAGTTAGGACTCAGTAAATCAATGCCTCTTAACAACATAACAACGGTTTTTCAAACCGAAATGGTAGGTATACTCCTAGCGGCCAAGGCAGCTAATGCTATTTGCATAAGTAGACCTTGCGACATACTAGAGATTATGATAATAACAGACAGTGCAGCTTCGCTCTCATCGCTAAGCAAACCTGTAAGTAGATCTAAAATCGTAGCAGACTGCCATGCAGAACTGCAGAACCTATCAGCAATGTGCAAGGTAAAGTTAACATGGACCAGAGCACATAGCAATGACGAAGGCAACGAACAAGCAGACTCCCTTGCCAAACTAGCAACTAGCATGAAGGTATCGAAGCAGGGAAATAGTCTGTGTCGACCATCAGCAGAGGCTATCAGAAGAGAGCTTAGGAGATACACTATCACCGAGCAGAACAGGAGCTGGACAGCACGGACTGACTGCCGGCTGTCAAGACTAATGGTACCGCAAACAAACAGCAAATTAACAAGGTACCTTATGAAACTTAAACGGCCTGATATCCGGGATATGGTAGGTATCATTACCGGACATTGCAACCTGAACAAACACCTTTTCACTACAGGCGTGACTGACAGCCCCCTATGTCGAGGGTGCTTAGACGCAGATGAGACGGTGGAGCATGTGCTGCTTCACTGCCCCGCCACTGATGACATGAGACGTAAAGCAGGGATCGCAATGAGCTCCATCTCCCCTTCTCTGGACCAGATTTTGTGTCGGCAGGCTGAAGCCGTTCGGCTCTATTTCAAGGAGTTGTCCTGGCTGGGCTAGCCGACCGGGGGGAAGTGCACAATACTCACGTTCACGGAGAGTCAGTGCAGGACTCATCGCCCCCGCTACGAATTTAGAATTTAGAAATTTAGAATGGCTGATGATAACAGTGCTGGTCAAGGAATTGAACTTCTTATAGGTAATGATTATTACTTTTCCTTTTTCCGAGAAGAGAAGGTAAAAATTGATGACCACTTATATCTGATTGACACAGTTTTTTGTTGGATTTTGTCTGGTATTCTCAGTAATGGTAGTGAAGACAACCTTAGTGTAATAACATATTGTCAATGCAATCCTATCTGACTCAACCAGACCTTCCGCTACGAGAAATGGATGTCAAGTTCCTGTGGAAAGTATTGGCATCTCAGATTCTCCAAAATCGACACGTGAAGAAGAAGCAGTTATTTGAAATACCAGCATTGAAGATACCAAGTGAAATGGCCTTGGATTCAGTACCCACCTGATATTCAAACGAATTTTGGACTTGCTTATGGACGATTGAAGAGCCTCTTCCAACGGCTGGATCTTTCAATTTTAAATGAATATGATGATATTTTGAGAACATATTTTATTGTTTCCTGAAACATGGATAAAATCTCAAGCTGATATAATATATGTCGAAATAGAAAACTATCACCATTATTATAATTTTAGAAATGATTGTATAGGTGGCGGTGTATCGATATATGTGCACAATAGTCTAAAACACAACTTGATTGAAGATTATTATGTAGGAGGCAATAATTATTTATGGATCCACCTTCCAAAATACTCTTTAGATGTAGGAGTCGTATACAAACCTGGGAATACTAAGCCCGACGAATTTCTAGAAGCTTACGAAAATCAACTGCAGAAGAGAAAAAGGGCAATAATATTTGGAGACTTTAACTTTGATTTAATAAAGCCAGACAGATCAACCAAAAAATATAAAGAAATGTTAAAAGGAACTGGATTTGGACTACTAAACAAAATTGACCCGTTATATTGTACCCGTGAAACGTTGACAAGTAAAAAAATACTTGATCATTCATGTTCATGTTAAAAACCAAAAGTTTTTATTTTCTATCATCGATTCTGCGCTAGCAGATCACAAACAAATATACTTAGAAATCAAAAAGTTTACTGATGAAAAGAGACAAAAACTTTAGTACAAGGCTATCGATTACGGTAAATTATTTAAAAACGTTAAGGCTACTTTAGAAACTAACAATTACGAAGATCTAGATAATTATATAAAAAAGAAAATAAGTGAAAATAAATTTAATAAGATTAAATATTTAAATGCTCCCCAAGACAACTGGATTGATAAAACAATTATAAATGGCATCCATGAAAGAAACAAACTATGGCGTAAACTAAAACAATACCCGAATAATACAAAACTTCGAACAGAATTTATAAACAAAAGAAATTGGTTAACTATAACTATTAAAAAAACTAAAAACCTATTTTACAAGAGAACTTTTAAAAAATGTATTAAAAACCAAAAAAGATGTGGAACTTAATTAACGAGTTGACTAAAAATAAACAAAAACAAAATGGTTTACCCGCAAAACTTATCATGGATGGTAAAGAAATAGAAGATGAAACGGAAATATGTGATTGCTTTTATAATTACTTTGCTACTATTGGTTCCGTACTGGCTAGTAAAATTCCACAAAAATTTCACAATAATAATTTCAACACAACAGTTACCAGATCAACCGATAACACTGAACTAAGTGAAATTGAATTTTGTAAAACTACAGAAATTAATAAAATTATAAATAAATTAGATCCTAACACAAGTACCGGAATCGATGGCATAAGCGCGAAAAGCATTAAATGTAATAAAAAAGAAATTCATAGTAAACTTACTAGCTGCATAAACAACTGTCGCGAGGAAGGTCGCTTCCCGGGAAGTATGAAATTAGCAAAAGTAATCCCCATCTTTAAGTCTAGAAAAAAGTCTACACCTGGTGATTACCGTCCAGTATCAGTGTTAACTACCCCGTCGAAAATCCTAGAAAGGGTATTATATAATCGTTTGGAATTACATCTAATTAAAATAAACTTTCTAATTAATAAACAATATGGTTTTAGCCCGAATTCTAATACACTTTCTGCTACAGTAGATCTTGTCACGGAAATAACTAATTAAAATAAACTTTCTAATTAATAAACAATATGGTTTTAGCCCGAATTCTAATACACTTTCTGCTACAGTAGATCTTGTCACGGAAATAAAACTGAATATAGATAGTTAAAACATTGCATTAGGGGTATTCATCGATTTAAAAAAGTCATTCGATACCGTTAGTCATACAATTCTACTACAAAAACTAAATAATATTGGCTTAGTTGGTAACGCTTATAAAATGTTTGAGTATTACCTAAGAAATCGGCATCAGTTAGGCTAGTGGATTGTGGTGTTCCACAGGGATCTATATTGGGACCTCTCCTGTTCCTGATTTATGTACATAACATAAGTACAATAGGATTACATGGTAAAGTTTCACTATATGCAGACGACACATGTTTATTCTATTTTGGCCACACCATTCATCAATTAGTAGCTCAGGCTCAAGAAGACTTAGACAAACTTAACATGTGGTTTCAATATAACTTACTTACCATCAATACTTCAAAAACTTGCTACATCATTTTTTCGGCTAAAAACAAAAAAATTCCTCATCATGACGATCTAAAAATTAATGGCGATATAATCTACAAAACTAACGAAGAAAAATACCTTGGACTAATACTTGACTCCAAGTTAACCTGGAAAACACACACCGATAAGATCAGAACCAAACTCACTTCTCTCACAGGTGCTATGCGTGGTATAGTCGGGAGTCTACCTAGACAAGTAAGGTACACTATTTACAACTCGCTAGTTAAACCCCATCTTGAATATGAAAATTGTAAAGGTCCTATTTCACTATGATTGAAAATATATTTGAAAAATATATTTATTTATGAAAATATATTTATTGATTTAAAATTACATGTTACACTATTAATTGGAACTCTGGCCTTTAAGGTAGGCAGGAACCTGCCTGAGATTTAACGACCAGCACTCTTCACATAAATTGATACATTTTTTGAATTTGTTGTTGTGTACCGGCTAACGTTAAAAATTACAAAATATATAGATATATACAATTAAGTAGAAGACATGAAATTGACTTTATATTAACTAAAGTAACATACATGATGGATTTAATTAATCTCAATTATTTTAAAAATAACAAACATATACAATATTACGGTATTTACAATTTGATGGCTAGTAATGAAATGACGTAAAGCAATCAGGGATATTAATTAATATACATTATAATCAAATTTGAAGTACTTACTCTATAGTAATTGATTTAGTGGGTTAAGTATATCTTTATTAGGAACACTATTTTATATCATTTCATTTTGTTATTTTATTTTATTTTATTTACATTCTCATAATTCTATGGATATTATCATGCAAGAGGATGAGAAGAAGTAGAATGAATAATGTTATGAACGTGTGTGTATGTATGTAGGACGTAATGTAAGATGTTGAGGTTAGGGTGTGTGTGAGGGTGTGTGCAAGGGTGTGTGTGAGGGTGTATGTGAGAGGGTGTGTGTGTGTGTGTTGAGGGTTTTGAAAGGGTCTGTGACTTGTGATATGTTTCACTCTCCTACGCGGAGAAGATTTTCTGTCTCTTCATATTTCATTTTCATCAACATATTTGACAAAACGGTTTTACATTTGAATTTAGTTAGGTGATAAATGGGGAAAGATTTGCCAATAGTGTTATACAAAAAAGGGCCAATGATGTAATTATGTCTTTTGGCAAATGTTGTTCTGTGAGGCAATAATGGACAAACTTTATCTTTACGACGCTTATTTAACAAATGTGTAGGATCGTACTCCAGGGAAGAATGTATACGCAAGACTGTATTGAGCACAAAGAGCTTCCTGACTGTCAGAACATTGCACTCATTGTATAGTAAGGTTGTGGAGTGTCTGTAATGTTTGTAGGTCATCACTTTCAGCACAGATCTCTGCGCCCGCTCCAGATTCAACATAGATGTTTTATCTGCACCTCCTCAAGCAGGAATACAATAAGTGAGTAATGACTGAGCAAGGGCGAAGTAGACTGTTTTAAGGGTGTTTAGGTCAGCACCACTTCTTAATTTCTTAAAAACAAAGCAAAGTTTTCTGATTCGTGAAGTTAGTGCTTTGATGTGTTGGTGCCAGTTTAAGGTACTGTCAATATGGACACCCAAGTATTTAATGTTGTCTACACGGGACAGTGGTGAACAGGAACAGTTTGTCAGACTATAATCACACCCATGAGCGGTCAACTTAAACTCATTTTGCGATGGTTGGTAACATGATTTCAGGGAAAAGGTAAGGTATTTCGTTTTCGAGGTATTTAAAGTCAGCAAGTTATCACTAAGCCATGTCATGACATCATGAACTATCTCCTCGGCAGCCATATCTGCTCTGGGCCATGTCTTTCCTTGAACAATCAAAGCCGTGTCATCTGCGTAAGTCACGATTTTACAGTGACGCAAAGTTAAACAGCATAGATCATTAATGTAGACCAAGAATAACGTTGGGCCGAGTACGCTGCCCTGAGGAACACCAAAAGTCACATTTTCATGGTCACTTGTGTGTGAATTAACTTTAACGCATTGCGTCCGACCACTGAGATAGCTGTCAAAGATACTCAGTGCAAGACCTCTAATACCAATGGTCTCCAGCTTTGTCAAGAGTAAGGGGACAGAGACAGTGTCAAAGGCTTTTGTGAGATCTAGAAATATTCCTATACATTTATTTTTACTTTCAAGATTCCTCACAACTGTGTTGGTGAGGTCTATAACGGCATCCTCAGTACAGAGGCCCTGTCTGAAACCATATTGATTTTCAGCAATGATATTGTTTTTATTAAGGTATTTAACGAGTCTAGTATTGAGAATTTTTTCAAAGATCTTTGATAATGTAGACAGTACTGAAATAGGCCTATAGTTATTGACACTATCTCTGTTCCCACTCTTGTATATTGGATGAACAATTGCTTTTTTGAAAACTTTAGGAAATACTCCCTGCGACAAGCACCGATTGATAATTATTGTAAGGGGCGAAACGAGAGAAAATCGCGCAGCCTTGATTATGGTGGTGGGAATGTTGTCCCAACCAACGGCACAATCACTTTTCAGACTCAAAATGATCCCATTTATCTCTGCCTCATCCGTCTCCACAACGGCCATGGAATCCTTACATTTCTGAAATGACTGAGGAGAACGAGCACGAATCGTTGCTGATCTGCCCTGAACAATTTTTTCCGCTAGACTTTTACCTATGTTAGCAAAGAAGTCATTGACAACATTTACTGATGCTTTTACATCACCTGCTAAATTCAGTAGTTCTTTCGGAGGAGGAGTGGCTTTATTCAGTTGTGCTATATTTTTAATACATTTCCATGTAGCTTTGGCATTATTCTTAGCTGATTCAAAGAGAGACTTTTCATAACTGCGTTTTAATTTTTTTAGTAGTTTATTACAGAAATTGCGATATCTGGTATATATAAGTTTACTTTCCATATTAAGAGAATCCTTTTTAAATATTTTATGTAGGCGATCACGATTTCTTATGCATTTTAGGAGACCAGGCGTAATCCAGGGTTTTATAGTACGATCTTTACGAGGAATTTTAGTGATGTGAGAGTTCTGTGTTATAATGTAGGATATTTGGGATACAAATTTCTCTGCACAAGTCTCCGCATCGCTAAATGACAAAACATCTTAGAAATCACTCTCTAACAGGTCATGTATGATTTTTGGCTTGTCAATACGGATGCCATTAGATTTTGGCTTTTCACGGGATCGCTTCAGTTCTAAGCTAAGCAGAACGGGATCATGATCAGTAATTCTTGTTTCAATCACAAATGTGGAGGCTTTCAGCGGAGTTTTAAGTTTAACATGGTCGTAGCATTTTTTTTTCTCGCGTTGGATAAAAATGTGTTGATAACAAACCATGAGAAGCGCTAGTGTTAAGGTACTTTTCAACCTGCTCGTCTCTCACCAAGATGTCAATATTCATATCTCCTATGATCGCTAGAGTTTTGTATTTATCTAAGGACGCATGTACTTTGTTCAGGCTTTTCGTAAATTCGTCTGCAGATTCATGAAACAAGCGATAAATACCCACTATAGCCAAATCATTACCGTAAGTGCATACCAAGCAACTTGCACTACATATTTTTTCCTCAGTTACATTACATGGTAGGTCAACACTTGTGTAAATAACTACTCCGTCATTCTGATTAGCAAATTGAGAAGCATGTGACACATATCCGTCAAGAACAGGAATATTGTCGGTAACGCTCAACCAACATTCTGAAAGTATAATAATTTCACATTTTATGTCAAGTCTTTGTAAGAGAATTCTTATCTGGTCGAAGTTACGGTTAATGCTTCGTATATTAATGTGCAAGATATTGAAATTTTTATTATTTATATTTATTACTTGTTTGCAATATTCAGGTAAACATTTGTAGCAATCTGAAACTTTCAGAGATTCAATGTCATCGGCTATGTTAATAACGTCACACATCTAACTTGCTAAAGTCCGAGGACTCGGATATGAAAGTCTCAGGCTTAAGCCATCATATTTCACTGTAGTAGATAAATATACCCAAAGGTGTGCATACTGATGTTCTGCTAAAACCGGATGCGGAATTAATAAAAAGAATACTATGAACTGTGTAATTAACCATTTTGCTGATTAAACAGAGTTGTTGAAAATGTATTTTGTATGGGCTAAAACCATATTGTTTATTAATTAGAAAGTTAGAAAGTTTATTTTAATTAGTTATTTCCGTGACAAGATCTACTGTAGCAGAAAGTGTATTAGAATTCGGGCTAAAACCATATTGTTTATTAATTAGAAAGTTTATTTTAATTAGATGTAATTCCAAACGATTATATAATACCCTTTCTAGGATTTTCGACGGGGTAGTTAACACTGATACTGGACGGTAATCACCAGGTGTAGACTTTTTTCTAGACTTAAAGATGGGGATTACTTTTGCTAATTTCATACTTCCCGGGAAGCGACCTTCCTCGCGACAGTTGTTTATGCAGCTAGTAAGTTTACTATGAATTTCTTTTTTATTACATTTAATGCTTTTCGCGCTTATGCCATCGATTCCGGTACTTGTGTTAGGATCTAATTTATTTATAATTTTATTAATTTCTGTAGTTTTACAAAATTCAATTTCACTTAGTTCAGTGTTATCGGTTGATCTGGTAACTGTTGTGTTGAAATTATTATTGTGAAATTTTTGTGGAATTTTACTAGCCAGTACGGAACCAATAGTAGCAAAGTAATTATAAAAGCAATCACATATTTCCGTTTCATCTTCTATTTCTTTACCATCCATGATAAGTTTTGCGGGTACACTATTTTGTTTTTGTTTATTTTTAGTCAACTCGTTAATTAAGTTCCACATCAGTAGGGAGGAATTGGGGGTTCTGGATACTCCTCGCTGGCGCTCGCTCGTATCCAAGAACCCGCCAATTCCTTGCTACATCACATTATTTATTGAGAGTTCTAACCACAAACAATCGCCGCAATTCCTTGTGTCAGAACTCTCACAAACACAAATCGAATGAATAACACAAAACAAACGTGAATATTGAAGTCTCGGCTTAGATGATCTCGTAAGCTAAAACTTTGGATGATTAAACGTAAACAAATTGCAACTTGCCTTACTCTCGATAGCAGAGACAAACGCTCCGATAGCTTGTTTTGTCTGGAGCAGCCTTTCATTAGCAATGTATTATTGTGTTACGTATGATATGAAACGAATGCTTTATCTACAGAACTTTTTATTGTATCTCTGTAATATAATGAGTCCCGATTCTACTCGTGTTGCGCTTAGAATGATGATACCTTGGCGTACAATTATGTCTTTGCCTATGATAAAATTACCACTACTATTTTGATCTGGGATACACTTTTATTTTACTATCAATAGTTTGTTTACTGTTTTTAGTTTCTTTAACGATATGTTGTTTTTTTTTTTCAACAGGTCATTAAGTAGGCTTGCTTCAAGTGCTTTTGTTATGAATAAGGATTAAAAAAATGCGGTAATGAAAGCACATTTATACAATGTAAATTTATATCTCCTTGCGGTGGATAAATCGTTAAGTGTTTAAAGTATTGAAATTTACTTCTAACACAACACCTGATAAAATATGGAATAAAAATGCATGAAAGTATTTTTATTTAAACTAGTATATTTACGATCGAATAAAAAAATATAAAGTTTACATATTTTGACCCAACTTAGTTGTCACTTCCTTAATGATTTTCTTTACATCCTTATAAATATCATCTGTATTTTGGACCACATGCTGAACACAAATTTCAGCATTACACTGACACAATTCGTCGACAGGGAAATCTTCTGCGTTAAAAATTTCTATTTTTATAACTTTATTTCCATGCGCAGATTTTTTGATGCAGGATGTCAGCTTTCGTTTTTTTGTTGAGCTTAATACTTCTTGTTCAGTAGGGAACAAGAAAGAAATAGTCCTTTGGTTTGAACACAGGATAATTATAATATTGTTGTTTTTGACACGATTACAATAGTATGCACTTAGGTAGGTAAACACACGTATTGTCCGAATGACCGTTAGTCTGGCACTGGCGATCGGGCACGGCCGCAAGGCGAAGCTGCGCGCGCGGCGTAGACACTTCTCGTGAAAAAAATCTATTTGCTCTTTCAGCCATTTCAGCATTCGGCGACAACCGCAAGGAATCGTTGGAGTCCTGAAACAAATTGCTTATAAAATTCAACAAAAGGAATTTAGAATTTAAAAAAAAAAAAAACTAGACATTTGATTTATGTAACGCCATCTGTTTCTATCCTAGCAATATTTTATGTAGACTACCTAGTACACCATTGCTCTGATGTTTTGCATAGTAACTGTCTATGATGCTGACTTGATGGCGCTATGGTGCTATCATACTTTTTAATTATTAAAATGTGTACTGTATTTCCCTAGAAGAAAATAAGGGGGCATTATATTTCACAAATAAATAAAAAAATAAGAAAAGAACACTTACCATTAGATTCATTTTCTAGCGCTTTTTTCAACTTTCGTCCTGCTATGGAACAAAAATAAATGAAATTGTCTTAGCGGACTATAATGGAGTTTAAAGAAACAAAATACAATTATTTAATTAATTTTGACGAAAATTAGCGTGTGCTTTAACCGAAAACAGAAAACTGAATGTAACAATTTAAATGATACCTACTGCTCTCTTTAGATATTTATATATCTATTGAAAAGAAAGCATATGTCGGGACGCAAATGTGTGATTTGTGATTACTTTTCAATCTTTTTACATAATCATCAAAACTTACTCAAAAGAGTTTTTGATTTTGTCAAAAAAAAAACGTTTTTATCATGTTTCATTGATTAACAAACAAATATTTTATTACGCTTTTTACACTAATTATCATGCAATATTGACTCTAAAAAGGGCTTTTGCTTTTATCGAAGCTCAAATTGTTTTTTAACTTGTGTAATATATGCATGTTACATAAGATTTTTCAGTTTGAACTTTATAAAGTGTTTTTTATTTTCCTAAAAACTATTTCTTTTTTTGGCTACTAATCATATTTCGAAAAACTGAAAGCTCAGCTTATATTAGTAAGTCATATAAGAATGCACGATGGGGTCTTAGGGCATCCAAGTTAAAATGATCTCTGTACTAACTCCGAAGATTTAAAGATAAGTACATAGTCACACCGCACACGAGTTTTGTCTCCAGTTGCAGTTAGAGGAAACTCTACAATAAACATCTCCCCTAATTTGGGGATAGTGTAAGGCCGCGTTTACAATTGAAAACTATCTTTTCATGCTGATTATTATATATGCGTCCTTATTAACATTAGTTTTAAGGCCGATAATTGATTAGAAAATATTTTTACCAATATGCCTGACTAAGCGTTTTATCGTTAAGTTTTACAATGTGAAGGCGACTTAAGGTTGAGGTTTCGATGTAAGAATAAAGCTCATAATTCATTATTTATCGAGATACCAGAGAAAACGTTCGCTGAAGAAGTATTTAAGTTTATTTTTTAGTTTTATTCGTTTCTCTAGAATAAATTTTCAATGTGTTTTTACTGATTATGTATTTGTATATCATTACGATATGAATCTTAGAGGAGTGGCAGAGGTGTTAACTATGAAATGCAAGTCACATTCCAGACCGTTTTTTCACCGACGATTATTACGTTTCCAACGTGATGGGTGGTGATCCCTATCGCCATACCTTGGGGCACAGATACATGTTTTTAGGGACATGCAAGTTTTCTTACGATGTTTTTCTTTCACCGTTCAGCAAGTGGAAAGATTAGCAAATACTATGCATTTATCTATATGCTAATCAAAAAAATATTAATTTCAGGTCGACATTAAACCCTTTCGATTCTGACCTAGAGGAGTCAACATCAGCTCAGCCGAAACAAAAACAAAAAACAGTGAAGAAGACAGTTAACCGACAGAAGCCGAAGAAAACAGTTAAAACGGGTCTTTCCGAACAACTATTTAACAACCAAATGACTGAAGAATCAGGCAGCGAAGATCAAGCTGCTCCAACGACTAAGAAAAGAAAATCAAACAGTATTATTCCTGATTCAGAGGTAAGTGTATTTTGAGTTTGCTTTTAACAAATTTATAAACAACTTTCTCTGAATAAAACGACACCCCCCATATTTTGTTAAAAGCTTTCATTTTTATTTTCTAGCCAATTAAATTTAGATAATAAGAAGTGAATATTTATTTTGTTAAATTATTTATTGTTTTCTTATGAGTGTTTTTGATTTTTGTTTTAATTTTGCTTTTTTTATCAAGTTGATGGGTGTAGTTCGTAAATCATTGTTTGTATTCTTAATTTGATTTTATTAAGGAGTTTAATTTTTTAAGATTCTATTGTTTTTTCCTAAATATATCGGTTATAAATACATAGACTAGTCATCTTTAAATGAAACCATGTACTATGTATGTAAAAAGCAAATATTTCACGTATTATTTTGTCAACAGGATGAGGAAACGACAGCAGAGCCAGTTCGCGCCTCCACTTTAAGAAATCTTCTCTGCCGTCGTGTCGCAAACGGATACACTGTGCAGCGAGACCCAGTGAAGAAAGGCAAATATTACGTGGAATTACGTGTGTTTAACACCAACGAGGCTGAAGCAGCTTTACATAAGGACTTATATAAGCACGCACTTGTAACCTTTAGATCCACCATCGAGGAAAGAACTTCTGCTTGGAAAGCGGTTGGTCAATTGGTTACCGCTGCGAAGGAAGAATATAGTAATATTCAACCTCTTCTTTACCAAAATAACGTACTCTAAATTTCTTGCTTTGTTTTTTTTATTTCATTTGCATTTTATTTTTTGGGTGGGTAATATTTCTGACCTTACAGTGTCTTTTAGTATAAAAAAAAATAAAACAAAAAGTTACAGGAATACAAAAAACAATACTCATTAAAAAGTAAACTTTTTAAATAACCTTATACTAATTATAACCTTAATTTGAATTTTAAATTTTGAAGTTGTTTTGTTCAATGTGTCTTCTTCTAATTTTTAGTTTTTTGTCTTGTTTATGTGTATTTTCTCTTTCAGCATATAATATGAAAAAATAAAATATAAAAAATAAAAATTACAAGGCGCTAACTTTAAATATATAAAAAACAAAAAAAGAAATTAATTAAATTTGTAGGGGACGCAAATAGACGATGTCCAGTCCAATAATACGCAGGTGTCAGATAAACGTATATATATTCAGTTCAAAAAGGCTCTACACTTGACTCTACACTTTGCTCTATATTTACAAGAACTCTACACTTGACTCTATATTTGTAAGAGCTCTACACTTGACTCTATATTTATAAGAGCCCTACACTTTACTCTATACTAACAGAGGCTAAGACTGCATTAGCTAACGCCAAGTACAGTGAGGCTTTAAAGGTATCAGCTGAACGCTAAGTACACTTTTCACAAAAGGGGTTTCAGATGTATCAGCGTTAGCCGAGTACATGTAGGTTACTTTTGATTTGCCGACACATATTCACTTAAGTTAGATAAATTTCCACCGAGGACACTTCGATATCGCGATGCAGAATACCACTAGCGCCATCTAGTGTTGGTTGTGTTATGTTGTTGAAGAAATGTCTATATCACGATGCAGAGTACCGTCAGCACCATCTAGTGTTGGTTGTGTTGTTACAATCTCCCCCTCTGTCCCTGAAGGCGTCCCGACGAAGAGGACAGCTTTAAGATGATAATGTCTTTGGACGACCGCGTCCGCGTCCGTGTCCTCGTCCACGTCCACGTCCTCGTGTATTACCAGAATCAATTTGCTTTTTCGGTCTGCCTCTCTTTCGCAAAGGTTGCACCGGCTCTGGGGTTTCATCAACCGTATCTTTATTGATTCCGTGACAAGGCACTAAAGCTGTAGAATGGTAAATACCAAGTGGCTCCTTTTCGTCTTTTAGTGCAGCTATTTTATATGAGCTTGGTCCATGCTGCCTGATTATTTTGTACGGCCCATCACGTCGTGGTGCAAATTTCGCCGAAAAACCTTGAGCAGATTTACTTATTGGATGCAGATTCACCATAACCAGGTCTCCAGGTTTATAGATTGGGTGTGGTTGACGGTGTTTGTCTGCATATCCTTTACGTACTATTTCTTTGGACTCTTGTGTTTCCCTAGCTTTCTCTAGTGTTTCAGCCATCAGTTTCAGCTTTGGTGTAATCTCTGGTATGAAATTCTCAGTAAGCAGAATTTGACGAAAATCATGCAATGTATCATGAGGGGTTCTCAATTCTCGGCCAAAAGTTAAGTATGCAGCAGTATATCCAGTTGTTGCACACTGAGCACTATTCATAGCAAAACGTATACTAGGCAACTTTTCTGACCAATTTTGTTGTTCTCCTTCGACTAAGATTGCCAATTGTGTCTTAAGGTCTCGGTTTTTCCGTTCGACTGGATTTGTCTCTGGGTGGTATAAAGCAGTAAATGATTGCTTAATATTAAACGTATATGCTACTTGTTGCATTATGCCACTGACAAACTGGGGTCCGTTGTCACTTGTCATGCGTCTTGGTACTCCGAATCTCAGAAGTATTTCGTTCACCAGTGTTAGAGCACAACATTCAGCAGTAGCACTTTCAAGTGCAAATAATTCTATCCACCTTGACGCCACGTCTTCTACAATCAGAATCCAAGACATGTCATCCGTTGATTTTGGAAGTGGGCCAAATAAGTCAAATGCAATTACTTCGAACCTCTTATTCATGGGTGTCGTCTGAAGTAATCCAGCTGGTTTCCAATTAGAAGGTTTGTATCTCTGGCAGGCTAAGCAATTTCTTATGTAACTTTCTATATATTTCCTCATTCCCGACCAAAAATATCTTTTCGCAATTCTTTGGAATGTTTTGTCATTGCCACCATGCCCGGCAAGGGGATGATCATGGTAGGCTATAAGTATGTTCGCCCATTCATGTTCTGGTGCCAGTAGTTGAGCATCGTCACTTTCGCTATGAGGGCTATTCCTGTATAATAAACCATTATTCATAAAGTATCCCTTCTGGCTCCAATAATATGCATTCTCAGCTTCTTTTTCATCTTCCAATGCCGTTACTATTCTTTTAATTTTTTCATCTTTCATTTGCTCTCTTCTTATGTCCGCAGGATTCCGCGTCGGAGAGTCTACCGTGACCATACATATGCCACACTCTTCTACATTTTCTTCGGTACAAGGCGGTCGAGAAAGAGTATCTGCTACGACGTTTGTTTTCCCAGGAGTATATTTTATTGACAAATCATATGCCTGGAGTTGCAACGCCCATCTTGCTAGTCTTCCATTTGGAGACTTTAGCTTCATCAACCATGTTGAAGATTGATGGTCCGTCACAACAACTATAGGTAACCCTTCAACATATCCTCTGAATTTGGACATTGCCCAAACCACCGCCAAGGCTTCCCTTTCGGTTGTACTATAGTTCCTCTCTGCTGAGGTCAAGAGGCGACTGGAATATTCGACAGGGTGCTCATTCTCACCCTCCCCTTGGAGAAGAACTGCTCCAATAGCGTAACTGCTAGCATCTGTCTTGACAACGTATGGTTTTGTCTCATCTGCTTGACGAAGAACCGGTGCATTTGTCAGACGATGTTTTAATTCTTCATAAGCAGTCTGTTGTTCCTGACTCCAAATCCAGTGAGCATTCTTTTTTGTTAATCTTGTTAAAGGCTCTGCAATTTTAGCAAAATTTTCGATGAATCTTCTGTACCATGAACACGTTTGCAAAAAGGAGACCAAGTGTTTCAAATTTGGCGGAGGTGGACGCATCAAAATAGCAGCCGTTTTTTCAGGGTCCATCTGTAAACCTTGAGGGGTTATAACATGTCCCAGGTACCTCACTGACGAGCAACAGAACTTACATTTTTTTTTATTTACTGTCAGATTAAACTCTCTTAGTTTGCTGAAGACTTTTTCCAGGTCTTGTACGTGAGATTCAAAGGAAACTGACATTACAATCAGATCATCAAGGTACTGTTATGATACAATTTTCCCAGCTGACTATATAAAATAAAACTGATGACCTGTTCGGTCATCAGGTTACATTGCTGTTTCTCACACTTGTATCTGGGCTTTGTCGTCAGACCGGTTTTGATCTTCCTAGCGGACACTTGTGTTTTATTTTTGTAATTGAGTTTCGGGAATAAACTTTCTTTTGGGGTAGTAAATCGTTTTTTTTAAAAAGCTACCTGTGACCCACCCCGTAATAGTGGTGTCAGAAGTGGGATCGCTGGATGAAAACTTTCTGTAAATCAAAACGTGCCAGCATCCCACATTTCGTGTTTGCAAGTGCCAAAATACTTATAAAATCGTGTCTCCGGGGTCAAAACAACCTCGTAAAACTCTACATGTGTGCGTGTGTATCTAAAGTGTGTAACTAAAGTGTGAAAAACTACCGCTGAATCTTTGAACTCTCCACTGAATCTTCTCTCGAGTCCTCCTGAGTCATCGCCGAATCACTCCAAAATCGTCTCTGCATCTCCCCTCAACTTCAAAGTTACTGCTGCGGTCTGTGTAGGCAGGCCACTCGTCAAGAATTTCACTATTGCTGATTGCCTATCACAAACTTCATCGGGTCAACTCTCCTCGCCTTTACCCTTGTCACTGGTGTGGCAAATCGCTGCTGCAACAAAACCGTCGAAGCTGCTCAACTTCTACGTGCAAGCAAACGTTTGCTTTCTAAGCCGTCGCATCCCAGTTGCTGATGAAGGTTCTTCTGACTCCCTTTTTCGCGGCCTTGTGAGTAAAACATTCTATTTGTAAAGGTTAGAGACAACCCTTCTATTTCCAAGATGACATCTCCAATTCCTACTACTAGTGACAAACAAAAGCTAACACTAACCCTTCCGACCTTGACTACTGAAGCTTTCCCTATACAAGTTTTGTGCAATTTTATAAATTCTTACAAAGGAGAAAGGGAAACGCTGCCAGCATTTTTGACAAATTGTCAAAATGCCCTAAATCTTGCGGCCGAAAATCAAAAGACGCTTTTGTTGAAATTTATAATTTCAAAGTTAGAGGGCAAAGCTCAAATAGCATGCTCTAATAAAGTCTTTGACACTTTCAATGACCTTAAGTCATTCTTGAAACAAAATTTTGGAGAAACCAAGCATTATAATCACCTCCTTTTGGATTTGCAAAATTGTAAACAACAAAGTGATGAATCAGTATCCCAATTTGCTTTGAGAATCGACACATGTTTAACAAGCCTTCAGACTGAAATTCATAATTCTGAAAGTTTAAAAAAAGAACTGGCTGGTCGTATTGCCATGACGGAAGACTTAGCACTCTTCACTTTCACTCTAGGACTTAATCCCCGCTTAAGCACAATTGTCAGATGCAGAGAGCCGAAAAATTTGAATGCTGCCGTAAATATAGCATTGCAAGAAGAAAAGATCCAAAACTTGTACTCTCAGA
This sequence comes from Ypsolopha scabrella, assembly GCA_910592155.1. Classification (NCBI taxonomy): domain Eukaryota; kingdom Metazoa; phylum Arthropoda; class Insecta; order Lepidoptera; family Ypsolophidae; genus Ypsolopha; species Ypsolopha scabrella. The sequence continues at coordinate 19,811,646 of OU342982.1, forward strand.
ACTTTCAAAATAAAAAATACTTTTCTCAGCCTTCAAATTCTTCAGGCAGCTTATCATCTAAAAAAATGCCTGAACATTCCTCGCCGAAATCAAGCGAACAATATTCGTCAAAACCATCATCAAAAACTCCAATATGTTCGTATTGTAAAAATAAGGGACACCATATCTCACAGTGCCGAAAAAGGCAATATAACAACAGTCATAAAAATAAAAATCAAACTGTTGAACAAAATAAACATGTTGAAATAAATGATGGACTTGGCGAAATTGAAGACTTACCGTGTGAACATTACAATTTACACGAATCAAACACGGATGAGGATTTAAACTAGAGGATCAGGTGTCGCCGTCGTGCCAACGACAACCTGATGCCTTAGGCACTAATATTTTTTCAGGTAAACAACCCGCTACTAAATCGTCACTGTATCGTAAACAGGGTTGTTATTCTGGATCTACTAAATCTTCACTGAATCCTAAATCAGAAGGTCAACCCAAAACTTCTAAATCGTCACTGAATCTTAATTTGGGGGGCTCTTCTAAATCACTGAATCGTTGCTCGGGCCAACCTGAAACTCCTAAATCGTCTCTGTCTCTTATTCCAGGTTGTAGCCCTGAAATTACTAGTTCTACTCTGTATCAAGATCAAGGCCATAATGGGCCGAATAACACTGAATCTTTATTTAATGAAATTCTTGACAATTTCAAGTACGAGTCGGAAGGTTATATTTTTGACGTCTTACCATCTCGTAGCCCTAAGCTTCCTTATATCGAGGTTGAAACTTCTCACACAGATAAACCCATTCGATTGCTAATTGATACCGGTAGCTCAATCTGCCTTGTAAAAAAATCTTCTTTATCCAAATTACCGGTACTTGAAAATCATATTGTCAAATTTAAAGGAATTAATGACGTAGGCTCTTATTCAGAAACCCTAGGAAAGTTTTTCCTCTACTTAAAATTAAATAACGAATATAGTTTTCCTTACTATTTTCATGTAGTAGATAACGTAAATCTAGACTACGATGGTATAGTAGGAAATGACTTCTTTGATGCCCATAGAGTATCCATCCAATATTCAAAATCACGGTTAATCATGTTAGATGACCCTAACCGGTATTTTGACATGAAAAATTCTGAGTTGATAAACGTTATCCCTCCAAGAAGTGAAACGTTTATTGAATGTAGTGTTACAAATCCTGAATTAAAAGAAGGGTTGATTCTTAATACTAATCTCAGAAAGTATCCCAATGTTTACTTTTCAAAATGCCTCGTTCGTGTTCAACCTAATAAAAAGGTTACCATTTCGGTACTAAATGCCTCTCACCAAGAAGTCAAGTTAGACGAAATCACGCTGACCCTAGAGCCAGTCTCTTATATCCTAGAAAATATTGACGTCACCAACCCACAAACTGAAGTCTCTTATTTTACGACCTCTGACTCAAACCGCGAAAATAATATTCAAAATCAGCTCAGATGCGGACATCTTAATCAAGAAGAAGAAATCATGTTACGAAATCTTTGCTCTGAGTTCACTGATATCTTTTATCTCGAAGGAGATCATCTTACTACTACTAAAACTATTCAACATGAAATCAAGACTACTTCACAAAATCCCATTCATGCAAAAACGTATCGTTTTCCCGAATTTCATAAAGAAGAAGTGGCCAAACAAATCAAATCCATGTTGGATCAAAAAATAATTCGTCCTTCCATGTCACCTTGGTCTGCCCCAATTTGGGTCGTCCCGAAAAAACAAGATGCATCTGGTAAAAAGAAATGGCGCGTCGTAATTGATTACAGAAAATTAAATGAGATAACTGTAGGTGACGCCTACCCGATTCCTAACATTACGGATATCCTAGATCAGTTAGGTCACAGCAAATATTTCACAACGCTGGATTTAGCGTCCTCTTTTCACCAAATTAATATGTCAGATGAAGATGCTCCAAAAACAGCCTTCAGTGTACCTGGTACTTTAGCAGGACACTATGAATTCACGAGAATGCCCTTCGGGTTAAAAAATGCCCCTTCTACCTTCCAAAGGTTGATGAATATCGTCCTTACAGGACTTCAAGGAATACACTGTTTCACATACATGGATGACGTAGTAATTTTTGGCCATAACCTTGAAGATCATATTTCTAAACTAAAATTGGTATTTATGAAGTTACGCGAACATAACCTTAAGCTACAGCCAGATAAGAGCGAGTTTCTTCGTAAAGAAGTCCAATATCTCGGACACATCATTTCTGAACACGGTGTGAAACCTGATCCTAAAAAAGTGCATTGTGTCACTAAATTCCCGATTCCCAAGTCTCCGAAAGACATAAAATCATTTCTCGGGCTTGTAGGTTATTATCGACGCTTTATCGACCACTTCTCTCATATTTCTAAACCCCTAACAAGTCTTTTAAAAAAGGATGCAAAATTCGAGTGGTCGTCCTCGCAACAGAAAGCTTTCGATACACTTAAAGAGAAAATAACTACCGCACCTATTCTCCAGTATCCAGATTTTTCAAAACCTTTTATTCTTACTACGGATGCATCATCTCACGCAATTTCAGCGATTCTTAGTCAAGGTGAAGTTGGAAAGGACCTTCCTATCGCGTATGCTTCAAGGACACTGAATAAGGCTGAAGGCAATTATTCTGTAACGGAAAAGGAATTCCTCGCAGTTGTCTTCGGTACTAAAGTCTTTAGACCCTATTTATTCGGTTATCATTTCAAAATCATAACGGACCACAAACCATTATTATGGATTCTTACAGGCAGCGGTACTGACCATAGTTCAAAACTAGTGCGTTGGCGCCTTAAGCTCGCCGACTTCGATTATACGCCTGAATATAAAAAGGGCCGAATAAATTGCAACGCAGACGCGTTATCACGTAACCCGATCCTACCGATCGATCAAACTACTAGTCCTTCAAATCTAGAAACGTACGAAAAATACTTACAAGTCAGTCGTCAATCCACTGTTTCTTACGACACTGTTATCAAGGAAAATAACGAATCGCTGCTCAAGGCTAAGTGTAAATTAATTGTATATCCTACTTCAATAGATTTAGACGAGTCGATCCCATATTGTTCAGAAATATTACAAATATCAAAAGGTGACCCTGATATTCGACACGTTGAACGTGAACTCCTCAATAGCTATAATACATCCAATGAAAAGCATCTATTTACTCACCTTTTCTTACGAGTACATCACTATGATGAATATACTTACAAGGATATTTTTAACATGCTTCGTAATTATAGAGATATGATAGTCGTTTGGTTTCAAGAAGAAAAGGAGTTTGCAATTTCAGACTTTAAAGACCCTTTCAATAAAGTCTCATATACGAAGCTTTATAATATGCTCGCATTCCTATTTCATGGTACCGGTATAAAAATAAACATTTACCGAAACAATATCCTATACCCTACACCTGAGGAGGTCAAACGCATTCTAAAAGAAAATCATGACTCACCCTCCGCAGGTCACCCCGGAATTACTCGAATGTTTGAAAGAATTAAATCGATGTATTGGTGGAAAAATATGCGTCAAGACATCGAAGACTATGTCAAAAATTGCAAATCTTGCCAAGTCAACAAACCCTTAAGACAAACAAACCGAGCCCCTATGATTATTACCTCCACTGCCACTAGGCCGAATGAAAAACTTTTTCTTGACCTTGTCGGTCCTCTGCCCGAGACCTTGGAACATAATTATAAATTCATTCTCACTCTGCAGGATGATTTAACCAAATACTCACAAGCCTATCCTATGGTCAGTTGCTCGGCTGAAGAAACAGCCAAACGTCTCGTTCACTTTATTTCCCATGTAGGAATTCCCAAAATGATAGTTACCGACTGTGGCACAAATTTCTGTTCTGATCTCTTTATGCAGCTTGAACGTCTTTTCGGGATCAAACATATTTTCGCGTCCCCGCATCATCCCCAAACATGCGGCGCCCTTGAAAGAAGCCACTCTACTCTGAAAGAGTACCTCAGGTCTTATGTTGACGAAAATAATCAAACTTGGGATCTCTATCTAAATACTGCCATGATAGCATATAATTCAAACGTTCATTCTACAACTGGATTCTCTCCTCATGAACTTCTTTTCGGGTACAAGCCCTATATTCCACAAAGCATCGATTCTTTGGAAAATAACTCTTATTCCGATTACATACGAGCTCTCAATCATAGACTATATTATAGTCGCCAAAGGGCTCGTGAAAATATCGAAACCTCTAAAGAAAAGTCAAAAAAATATTATGACTCCCATACTAAACCTATCGCTTACAAAATAAACGATATGGTTTACCTCCGATGCCATCACAAGCAAAATAAAGCCTTGTCTCCAGTCTGGAAAGGCCCTTTTAGAATTGTAAAGCTTAACGGCAATCACTCCGCAACTTTACTGATAAATAGGAAGTACGTTCGTCATCACTTTGATGAATTAAAGTTTGCTAATTCCGCAACCTAAAACTATGACTTATAATTATATTTCAGGACAGCTATCTACGTTATGTAATAACATTATTTCTTCAAAAGTTCAAGTTGACTGCAACAATAGTATAAACTCACTGAAAAGCCAATATGTAAACAATGTGAAAAAATTCTCCTCGATTTCATACCTTATTTCAACTCAACAAGCAAACCGCTCGAAGCGAGGCCTTATCAATGCAGGAGGCTCATTATTAAAAACATTGTTCGGAACTTTATATTCAGATGACGCAGACATGTACACTAATGCTATTCATCAGGTACAGTCGGACGAAAATAAGTTAGCACATCTTATGAAAGATAACATACACGTCATTAAGTCAACTACATCTACTTTCAATAATTCTATGTCCAAGGTGAATGAAAATGAAAACCGTTTAAATATTAACCTTCAAATTATTGAGAAGTCCCTTCAAGAAATAGGCAATTCAAATGATAAATTAGAAATTAAATCGAAACTTAGTTTACTTCTTAACTCCTTAGAAAGTATCATTATATCCCTATCTTTTGATATTGATGATTTAAATAATGCAATTTTGTTCAGCAAAAATAATGTATTGCATCCAACTGTACTAAGTCCATATAAGTTATTCACAGAGTTGGATCAAAATAAGAATAACTTACCTAAACACTGCGAACTACCAGTAACTTTATCTCTTCAAAATATACATGAAATCATAGATATATCTAGTTTAGTCTGTTTCTATAATTATAATAAAATAATATTAGTTTTAAGGATACCGCTCGTCCTTCCTCAAACATACAATCTCTTCCATGTTATTCCACTTCCAGTTCCCTACGATGTCTCGAAACCCGATACCTTTGCACTGGTTGCACCGAGTAAGTCTTATATCGCTATAACTAATGATAGAATGTTTTACTCTCTATTCGATAATCTTGATAATTGTAAGTCGATAGGCAAGAAGTGTTTTGTGTGCGTGTTGGAAAGCGTATTCTCGACAATCGCTAACCCTACTTGCGAGACAGTTTTAATCAGTGAAGTGATAACAACATTACCTAGAAGTTGTGAAACGAAACTTTTACACGGCTCTACTGATATTTTTCACAAGTTAAATAATAATAGGTGGATTTTTGTTCAGTCAGAACCGGGTAAATGTCATATTACCTGCGAATCTGAACCCAATAATAATGATGAAATATTGTTTGGAACAGGAATTTTAAGTATTCCCAAAAATTGTAAGGCTTTCTTTAAAACTTTGCGATTCAGTTACAGTGAATCTATTACCACAAATATTAGTCTGTATATTTCAAATTTTACTCTGATTGATGATGACTGCTGTGAAAAGACTAAAATAAATAAAACCCTTGCTAATCTTCCTTTTGTGAAGTTAAGTAACGTAAATAATTTAAATTCATTACTTCATGCAAGTATTCAGCTGAATTACTTAGAAAAGGAACTAAACAAATTGGAAAATCCTTCACATTTAGTAAAGTACAGCACTCACTATCTTTCTGCCATTTATGTTCTTATTGGTTTAGTTTTATTATACATGTGCATTAGAATAAGAAAGCTTTTTTGTCTTAGAAACCCTAATCATTGTGTTCAAATCTATAACCAGTGTAAAAACAGAAAATCTAAACATTCAAGTTTATGTCCCGTGCAGGATGTTTCATTAGGAAACCTAGATACAGAGTCCTCGAGCCAGGACGAGGACATTAGAGTTAAGGCACAGCCAACGCCAGTGAGGCGCAATATTATTATAGAGTAATTCTAAGCTATTTTTTGTTAGCCGACTGGAAAGATCAAATCGTTGAATTTCCCATCACTTTTCCGTGATGTTCAATTCTATCCGGGGGGTTGTTATGATACAATTTTCCCAGCTGACTATATAAAATAAAACTGATGACCTGTTCGGTCATCAGGTTACATTGCTGTTTCTCACACTTGTATCTGGGCTTTGTCGTCAGACCGGTTTTGATCTTCCTAGCGGACACTTGTGTTTTATTTTTGTAATTGAGTTTCGGGAATAAACTTTCTTTTGGGGTAGTAAATCGTTTTTTTTAAAAAGCTACCTGTGACCCACCCCGTAATAGTACGCTAGCATCTTAACGTCAATTAACATCACACGAAAACCATCAATCATCCGCTGAAAAGTAGCAGGTGCGTTTCGTAGTCCAAACGGCATTCTAAGGAACTTGAACATTCCGAACGGAGTAATAAAGGCTGTTTTTTCCTGATCGTCCTTCCTCATCATGATCTGCCAGTACCCAGCTTTCAGGTCTAGTGTTGTCATGAACTTTGTTGGCTTTGCTTCATGCAACAAGTCATCAATTCGTGGAATAGGATAACTGTCTGGTACAGTAATCGAATTTAGCCGACGATAATCTATGCAGACTCGAGTTTCACCATTTGGTTTCGGCACCATCACAACTGGTGCTGCCCATGGCGAGACACATGGTTCTATTATCTTTTCTGTCAGCATCTTGTCAATTTCTTCACGTAAAATTTCCTGCCGAGGGGGTGAAAGGCGTTATGGTGGTACCGCTATGGGAGTGTTGTTCTGCGTATCAATGCAGTGTTCAGTTTGTGTTGTTGGTTGGCCGTTTGATTCAAAAATATCTCGATTGTTCTCCAACAACTGCTCGAAGTAACGTTCCTGGTCGTCATCCAACAACACTCCGACGCCGGACACTTCCAATGATCCAATTTCAACATGATTGATCTCATTAGGAAATAGAGCCGCAGAATTCGGAGAGAGTTCCAATTCATCGTACATCCGGTGGACATTGATTTGTGCATCACGGTACATACTGTCAGCAAATCGCGGTGAGTAGCCATCAAATAAAGTGTCAGTCTTTTTGCGTTTTGGTGACGATACTCCTTCAATTCGTTTCAATGAATATGGGATTTGGGAACCAGACGGTTCATATGGAACATTAGCTCCAATTGCGCAGTCAGCAGTGCTTTCAGTATTTTGAGGAGTGTTGTTTCCAACTACGTCCACCCGTCCGTACTTATTTCCCTGATTTTTACTGATTGGGTAAACAGTAGCACTTTTATTGATCTGACTGTCAGCTTGTGATTTTACAGTCCTAAATTTTGCAAATTCTTCCTTATATAGTTCGTATACTATTTCTGGAGTGTCAATAAAATTCCAGGTATATTGAATCATCCCCGCATCTTGGAGAAAACCAACGCCCAATAGAGTTTTACTGTCCTTAGCATTTGGTAGAACGATGAATGTTGTCGCAATAGAACGCTTATGCAGGACTACTGGGGCTAGCACAGTCAAAACTTCTTGTCTCTTAGACACTCCATCCGCAAGTGTTATCCATAGTGTTGACTTGTCAAAAGTGTATCCGTTGGCTTTAAGGTAACGATAAAGCTCATATGATGCAACACTGCTTTTTGCACATGAGTCGACGTAGGCCACTTCCGGCATATCAGCAACACTGACAATTACTATTGGTCTAGATCTAGCATCAGTTTTAATACTGACAGAGCAAAATCCGACTTCTTGTGATGATTGGGGCCTTGGCTTTGAGCATGTAGCACAGTTAGCACGTACTACTCCTGGAGCGCCACAACCGTTACACGAAAACTTTGGAGCTGATGGTGACGGAGCTTGCACAGCAGTGGAAATTGATGGCCTTGAAACCGGAGCTGTAGCAGCGATTGCAGGTTGTGGTGCGTTTGCACGCTTTCTGCATTGTTCTACACTATGCCCTAAATTCCTGCAGTAGGTGCATCTATTCTTTTTATACGGTTTGTCAATTTTACTTGTAGCCTGTGATAAGTCTTGAGCCAATTGTTCTGCTCCTCGAGCGCATTCCAATAACCCGTCAAAAGATGAAATGGATGGCCTTGAAACCTTCTCTCTTATTTTCATATTTAACTGGCCGAAAATCATATCCAGTTGTTGAGTTTCAGCGTGTTCAGGCTTCGGTAATTGAGCGAGCAACATCCTTTTCTGTGCTATAAACTTCTCTGTTAGCTCGTTGTATCCTTGCTTTATGCCAACTATTTCTTGGTATAAAGTGTAAGCTGGTTTCTTCGGAGCAAACGAGTGACGTAGCCTTTTTTCGAATTCTGACCAAGTACTGACGTGATCCTTAACACCTTGCCACCATGTCGCAGCATCTTCTTTCAAGAGGAGTGGAAGACCAGATATTGCCTCTGCATCTGATATATTTTCCACACGTTTGAACACAGTAACTGCTGCGAGAAACGCCTCTACAGCTTCGCTTTCCCTGCGTCCATCGAAAAAAGTTCGACATGTAGTAAAAGAACCTTTCTTCATGTCTCCAACAGCAGCAAGTAGTTTCTTAAACTGATCTTCAGTTAGGTTTGCCATCTTCCTGCGTGATTCTGGAATACTCTTTCTTCTCACCGTCGTTAGTCGTCCTGACCTAGTAGTTATAAACCTCGGCTTCGATGAGACAGGTTCTTATTTATCGTTGGGCGCCAGATTGTAGGGGACGCAAATAGACGATGTCCAGTCCAATAATACGCAGGTGTCAGATAAACGTATATATATTCAGTTAAAAAAGGCTCTACACTTGACTCTACACTTTGCTCTATATTTACAAGAACTCTACACTTGACTCTATATTTGTAAGAGCTCTACACTTGACTCTATATTTATAAGAGCTCTACACTTGACTCTATATTAACAGAGGCTAAGACTGCATTAGCTAACGCCAAGTACAGTGAGGCTTTAAAGGTATCAGCTGAACGCTAAGTACACTTTTCACAAAAGGGGTTTCAGATGTATCAGCGTTAGCCGAGTACATGTAGGTTACTTTTGATTTGCCGACACATATTCACTTAAGTTATATAAATTTCCACCGAGGACACTTCGATATCACGATGCAGAGTACCGTCAGCACCATCTAGTGTTGGTTGTGTTGTTACAAATTAAAATTTTATTCAAACGAGTTAAAATTATCTAAATTAAAAATTTGATTTTGTTTTGTTTTTATCGTATTATGCATATTTCTTTTTTTTTTTTCAGCGTACAAGATATAATACGAAAGAGAAAAATGTATCTTCTTTTTTAGCTTGTCTTTGTTTTTCATGTGTGTATTTTCTCTTTCAGTATATAATATAAAAAAATAAAAAATAAATATAAAAATTACAAGGCGCTTAGTTTAAACATTTAAAATTATAAAAAATAATGAAATTAAAATTTTATTCAAACGAGTCAAATTAATCTTTTTTTTAATTTGTTTGTCTTGTTTCATACATGTCTTTTCTTTTTTCAGCACAGAATATGAAAAAATAAAAATAAAATATAAAAATAAATACAAAAAATTACAAGGCGCTTATTTTATAATACACAAAACAAAAAAAACAATAATGAAATTTTAGTATGTAATGAAATTTAAATTTTATTCAACGAGTCTTAATTTGATTAGAGATTACTTTACCCTTCCACTTAATGTTTTTTTTTATTACTGGAAAGAATAAAAGAAAAAAACGAAATAAAGCAAAAATAATAAAATATTGAATCCATTACAGTTTATTAGTACTTACTTATTTCAACTCAAACTCGAACAATCATTAATAATGTTTTACTGTCACGAATGTAAGACACGTGTTTCTAATTATACTTCACATAAAAAGACCAATAAACATAAAACGAATTGTCTCTTGCGAACTAAATTTGACAACGTGCAAATAATAGCCAGTGCTTTTAGGAAGAGAATAATACATCTCAACGAAAACTGAATCATGTTAATTTATTATACATTAGCCAACATGAAAAGGGACATTTCTGTTTGATAAAGAACTTTGGAAAACTTGTTCACAGTCAGTTAACAAAACATAAGTCTAAGATATTTCTATGCGATGAGTGCTTTATTTATTTTAATACGGAAGAAAAACTTTTAAAACATAACTGTGCTCGAACACAAACCATTCTTCCCGAGGAGAACACTAAACTCGGTTTTTCGCATTATAAAAGAACTCAGAGAATTCCCATTGTAATATACGGTGATTTTGAAAGCTTACTTCGAGAATATTCTGATCAAAACAGATCAAAACATGTAGAAAATATTCAAGTCCATGAAGCTACATGCTTTGCTTACTATATCTGCTGTAAATCAAATCCTGAACTTAACGAGTATGTGTCATATCGTGGTCCTGAATGCGCAAAAAAATTCATAGAATCTATATCTAAAGATGTTATAAAACTACATGAGTTGTTGAATGTAAACAACCCTATGTTACCTCGAACGTCCGAGGACCAAATTTCCTTTAATAATCCGGTCATGTGTCATATTTGCAAACGTAATTTTATTTCTGAAGACAAAATAGTCGCGGATCATGATCATTTTACAGGTAAATACAGAGGACCAGCTCACAACATTTGCAACCTCAATGCGAAAATTTGTCCATTCATTCCAATCATATTCCATAATTTATCCGGTTATGACTGTCACTTGTTCATTAATGAGCTTTCTATCATATTTGGTCGCATTAATTTGATTCCTAAAAACAAAGAGAAATATATAACTATCACAAAATTTTTTCCAATAGACTCAAAAAGTTCTGCTCAGTTGAAATTGAAGTTTAACTCACTATAATCTGGATCCTTGTCATTTTGTCAGTTCGCCGTCTTTAAGTTGGTCAGCAATGTTATTGTTTACTAAAGTTGAATTAGATCTTGTTACAGACATTGAAGTATACCAAATGTTAGAAAAAGGTATTAGAGGTGGGCTGGCCCAGTGTTCATTAAAGCACGCAAAAGCTAATAACAAATATCTTTCGGATTATGATAAAACTGCTCCTACAAGTTTTCTAGCTTACCTAGATTGTGTCAACTTATACGGTTTTGCTATGATGCAACCGTAGGAAATTTCAGATTTTTGAATGAAAACGAAATGGAAAAATTTGATGTCATGTCTCTTCCACAAGATAGTGAGAAAGGGTTCATCCTAGAAGTAGATCTATTTTATCCAGTAAACTTACATAATGATCATTCTGATTTACCATTTGCAGCTGAAAAATTCAAACCAATTGGCGGTCAAACTGTAAAATTAATAGCAAATCTTTATGATAAATATAAATACGTTATTCATTATGCTCACTTGAAAGAGTGTTTAAATAATGGTTTGAAACTACTCAAAGTCCATAGAATTTTAACGTTTGATGAGAAACCATTTTTAAAGCCCTACATTTTATTAAATACATCACTGAGGCAAGCAGCAACATCAGATTTTGAGAGAGACTTTTTTAAAAACAGAATAATTCAATTTTTGGGAAAACTATTGAAAATAAGAGAAAACAAGTTGATGTAAAACTTGTAAATGTGTGGAAAGATTGCTTTAATAAAACTAATGAAATTTGTGGAGCTGAAAAATATATTAGCGCTCCTAATTTTAAAAATATGGCAATATTTTCTGAAAATTTAGTAGCTATTCAATTACAGCCAACTAAAATTGTGTTAGACCGCCCCATCTATATAGGGTTCAGCATACTAGAACTTGCTAAAAGTCATTTGTATTATTTTCATTACAATGTTATGAAACCTATGTACGGAAATAATATTAAACTTTGTTACCACGATACTGATAGTCTGCTTTATTCTGTAAGCACTGAAAACTTTTACTTGGACATGAGAAATAATATCAAATATTTTGATACAAGTAATTTTGAAGAGAAAAATGTTTATAATATGCCTAAAGTTAACGCAAAAATACCCGGTTTTTTTAAGGATGAACTAGCTGGTAGCATTATATCAGAATTAGTTGGTTTAAGAGCCAAACTGTACTGCATAAATTCTGAACACTCATCAATTAAGAAAGCGAAAGGTGTTAAAAAGTCAGTAACCAGAAAACTTCATTTACGCAAGTACAAAGAGGCTTTATTCTTCGATAAAACATTACGAGATAATATGTTTGTTATTAAATCAAAAAACCATAAAATATTCACGCAAAAAATTAATAAATTAGTTCTTTGTAGTAATGACGACAAACGGCAAGTAATGAGTGATAAAATCACAACTGTACCATGGGGACACTATCGAACCGTATTTTGAATCAAAAGTTTTTATGGTAATGTGAAATTGTTGATGTGTAAAAATATAAGCGCCTTTTAGTTTTTTAATTACCTAGTTACTAAAAAGTTGATTTATATACCATAAAATAAAAGTATAAAATGTATGTTTTATTGAAAAATAAAATTGATATTTTACTTATAAATGATTTTTTTAGTGTTTTCTTTTTTTTCTCTTTTTAATTACGGGATACTTCTTTTTATGTAACAATATTCAATTTGGTATGTGAATTTGTTGATGTATCAAAATATAAATGCCTTTTAGTTTCTAATTAGTTATTAAGAAAGTTGATTTATATACCATAAAATAAAAATATAAAATATATGTTTCATTGAAAAATAAAAATTATGTTTTACTTATAAATGTTTTTGAGTGTTTTTCTTTTCTTTTCTCTTAATAATTACTCAGTACTTCTTTTTAAATAAAAATATTCAATTTGATATACTATAAATAATCGTCTGTGGCTGATAAACGATTATTATTTCCGTGACAGTCTTTTGATACTTACTTATTTCTAAAATATGAAATTTGTTAAACAGTCATCTTCATTTCAACTACCAGAAGTTTGTTCAAGTTTACAGAATACATTCCAGAGACATGGAAAATTATTTCCGAACTCTATTCGTTGCATCATTTGTGGACCGTCAAACTGCGGCAAAACTAATCTTATGATTGGGCTGCTGATGCATCAAAATGGTCTTCACTATTTTAATGTTTATTTATATTCAAAAACTGCTTATCAAGCCAAATATATGTTCTTGGAAAATGTTTTCAAAATGATTCCAGCAATAAAGTTTGTTCAACAAAATGAAGAAGTTTTAAGTCCTGAACAAGCAAAACCTCACTCGATTATAATTTTTGATGATGTGGTGTGTGATTGTCAGAACAACATACGTAGTTATTTTGCAATGGGTAGACATAGATTGGTTGATTGTTTTTATTTAACTCAGACTTACAGCAAAATACCAAAACAATTAATACGAGATAATTCAAATCTGATTATACTATTTAAGCAGGACGATATTAATTTAAAACATATTTACGATGAACATGTAAATTCAGATATGTCTTGGCTAGCATTCAAAGAAATGTGTGCTGCTATCTGGGATTCTCCCTACAGTTACGTTGTTATAAATAAAGACTGTAAGAAAAATGATGGCTGTTACAGGAAAGGATTTGACACATTCGTTGTTTTTGAATAAAAATATAAAGTTCTGACAAACAATTTTTTATCATTCCCTTACTAACGCTGGAAGAGAGCGAACTAATAAAATGTCACAAGTTGAGACATTTCTTAAAAAAGAAATAATAAAATCTGCAGAGGGGGTCAAAAAGAAATTAAAAAAACTTAAAGACCTAAAAGATGACAGTGATACAGTTTTAGATTATGCTTTTAAACCCATAACAGAACCTTTAAATCAATTAGTAAATGAAAAAAATACTATTCAGTTGAATGAAATTTCAGGAAAAAACATAAAAAATGAAAATGTATCTAATAAAATATTCAAAAATATCTATGATATGCAGACTAGTGATATAACTGAACAAACTAGTACACCAAAATTAAAACATTCCCCGATGATTTGGGATAACGCTGCAGAAGATGAGTTATCAGAAAATAACACTTCTGATACTACAAATGATAATAATGATCAAAACGATGATAGCTCTGATATTTCAGATGACTTGAACGAAAGTGGCGCATTTGGTCCCCCTGTTAGTAGTTTGAATAAAAGTTCCAGCTTTGAAGATGCAGCGTCTTCTTCAAATTCAATTAAAAATGTACCATTTGGTGTAACAACTAAACGAAAAAAGCTTTATTTGGGTTTAACCCCTATTTCCATTAATGCTAATGAAGTTACGGTTGGTAATAAGTCATTTATCTTAACAATAGGACTAAAAGAGCTCTTATTCAGAAGAGTACCTGATTTAAATATGATTACTGAAACAGATAAATTAAACTATAAACAAATGTTGTTAAAAACTAATGCACATCGTCGTAAAAACAACCCTTTAAGACCAATAAAAAGCAATAAAGGTCAGAAATATCTTCAGATCATAAAACCGCTTTTTAGTACACATGAAAAATTAGGAACAGGTCTATCAATAATGAAAAAGTTAAGTAATAACACTGATTATGTATATTGGGATGATCCTAATGAGTTGGTTGAAAGACTGAAACTCCTAATAGCTTCTAGAGATGCTGGCAATACTGGACTTGATAATGAAATTATTTCAATTATTGAAGAGCTACAAAAAAGCGGGTTAATCGAATGAATATATAATACCATTGTTGTATATTAATATGTTATTTCATTGCATCTACAGCATAAAGCAGGTGTTAAGTTTAATTAAAGGAAAATAAAATAATAAGGATAGTATTTTCAAATGTCAGACACAGATTTGGAAAAATATGTTAGTAAGCATTATTTAGACGAAGCGTTTAAAAATGTATTAAGCAAACAACAACTTGAAAAAGAATTAAAGAAGCTTAAAAGAGAGTTTCGTATGTTATTGTCACAACTTGAAGACAAATTACAAACAAAAATTAAAAATTATAATAAATAATGAGTAAGTCTCTTATAGTTGATGAAATTCATAAAAACGCTCGAAAAAACTTTACCCGTCGACGTGTTATAATCAAAGGAATAGACGATCTATGGCAAGCAGATCTGATTGATATCAATAATATTAAATCTGAAAATAAAGGTTATACGTTTATTTTAGTGGCCATCGATTGTTTTTCAAAATTTGTTTAGGCTATTCCTGCAAAAAATAAGGGACAAAAAGAAATATCGGAATGTTTTTTTAAAATTATCAGTCAAGGACGAAAACCAGTAAACCTTCAAACAGATATGGGGAAAGAGTTTTATAACCAAACTTTTAAGCGTTTAATGAACTCTTACAAAATTAATCATTATTCAACATTTTCAGTAAAAAAAGCTTCGATTGTAGAAAGAGTGATTAAAACCTTGAAGACAAAATTATTTAAATATTTTAATAATGCTGGTAATTACAAGTGGCTTGGAAAACCTTTGATTGATGTAGTGGAATCGTACAATAGTACAGTGCATAAAACTACTAAACATAAACCAATAGAAATAAACTCGTCTAATGAATCGATAGTAAAATATAACATAAACAAAGCTTATAAGTTACGAATTAGACGAAAAAATAAATTTAAATTAGGTGATTTTGTAGGGATAAGTAAATATAAAGGCATTTTTGGAAAAGGTTTTCCACCGAACTGGTCTACTGAAATATTTAAAATCGTGAAAGTTAACAACTCAAATCCATTCACATATCATATAGAAGACCAAAGTAAGCAAGTGATTTTAGGTAGCTTCTATGAACAAGAGCTTCTTAAAACAAATTACCCTGATATATATTTAATTGAAAAAGTAATCAAAAAGCAAGGAAACAGACTACTTGTCAAATGGTTAGGCATGAGTGATAAGGAAAATTCTTGGATAGATAAAAATACTATCATTTAAATTTTATAAAAGCTCAAAGTTCAAATTAATATTCAGTTAATAATTAGTTATGACTGGAAGAGGACTTGTTAATAGTATAATTAATAATTTACCATTTAAATTACATTTGCCTGGTTATAATTACTGTGGACCTGGTACCAAATTAACAGAGAGGTTAAAAAGGGGTGACAAAGGAATAAATCAATTAGATAATGCTTGTATGGAACACGATATAGCATATTCAAAATCTTCGATTATAGAAAATCGACATAAAGCTGATAAAGTATTATTAGACATGGCGAAGCAGAGAATGAAGTCTAAAGATGTTAATAAAAGTGAAAAATTAGCTTCGTGGCTGGTAAAGAATGTCATGAAAGCAAAATTAAAAACAGGTGCTGGTGTAAAAAAATTTGCTAACGTTACCAGAAAGATAAAATCTCGGCTTAAAAACATGAAACATAAAGATAATAACTCTGCTATTAAGTTTGCTTATGGTGTGGCTAAAAAACTAGTTAAAAAACATAGAAATATTAAAATGCCTAGAGTAATACCACTTCCCAAAACTAGAGGAATCTTACCTCTCATACCAATATTTGCAGGGCTTTCTGCTTTGGGTTCCTTAGCAGGAGGATCTGCTGGTATTGCAACAGCTATTAATAATTAAAAATCAAAACAAAAAAGGCTTCAAGAATCTGAACGTCATAATCATATAATGGAAACCATCGCATTAGGCAAAGGTCTTTTTTTAAAACCATATAAAAAAGGGGCTGGTCTTTATCTTAAAAGTTCAAAAAACTACTAAAGCTACCCAGACGTCCTCTGACGAACTATGATATTTTGGAATATTCTAAATTTATTCCCAATTTTAGAGGAGTTTTTATGAGAGATGGGCTACCTAAAAAGCCAAAATTAATTGAATGTGGTATATTAAATTTGGATAAAACAGAAAATGAAGGAACGCACTGGGTAGCTTACATTAAATACAATGACTATTGTGAATATTTCGATAGCTATGGAGATCTTAAACCACCGATTGAACTTTTAAAATATTTTAATAATAGAAGTATATACTATAACTACAGCAAGTTTCAGAAAAGTAATGCAGTAAATTGCGGACACTTATGCATTAAACATCTCCAGAAGTTTTGGGATAAAAGTAATAAAAAAAAGAAAGAATGTCTTTTACCCTTTCAATAACAGGGTTTGAGACTGTTTTAGCAACAAACTACACACCATCTTTGCAACTTGATGGCGATTATGAATGTGGTCTTTTATATTTTTCAACATTCAATTCAATACCAAATATTGACTGTAGAAACAACAAACTTTATTACGGTGACAATGGTGTGATAGAAATTCCAGAGGGTTCTTACGAATTACATGATATAAATGATTATTTAGTAAATAACATAAAAGATTGTATGTTTGAACTAAACTGTAATAATAATACTCTGAGAACATCAATTTTATGCTCTCAGGACGTTCATTTCAATAAAGAAAATTCTATAGGTCCAATATTAGGTTTTGGTAAGGAAACTTTAAAAGCTAATATAACTAATGAATCACACTTTCCAGTGGACATTCTTTCTACGACCGTCATCAGAATCGAATGTGACATTGTTAGTGGATCATACGTAAATGGAAACCCTAGTCACATTATTCATGAGTTCATTCCGAACGTTCCTCCAGGGTATAGAATAATAGAAGTACCAAAAAATATTGTATATTTTCCCGTCAATCAGAATACAATAAATTGTATTAATTTAAAGATATTAGATTCTAAAAATAATCTCATCAACTTGAGAGGAGAAGAAATACAGATATACCTGCATTTAAAAAAAAAATGATTGACTTTAATAATTACAATTCATTTAAACCGAGTGAAAAAGTCATTAATACCATTACCAAACGTGCTTTGAAAAGGAGTACACGTTCTAAAATTAAATTAACAAAAGATAATAAGAAGATTTTAAAACTCATTGGTTTGTTAAAATGAGTATTTTAAACATAACATCAACTTTTGCTCATGACAACACCATTGAAAGCTTTGAGTTTCATTCATATAAACCATATGTTACTAGTTTTAACAATAATGATGAAATACGAATCCCTATAAATCAGCAAGATGTGTATGTGTTGCCATCGGCAAGTACATTGTACATAGAAGGGACGGCTAAAGCAAAAGTAAAAGATACATATAAAAGCCTAAATACAATAAATTATACAAATAATCCCACATTATTCCTCTTCCAAGATATAAGATACGAATTAAATGGCATTGAAATAGATAAAATTAAAAACGCTGGAATAACAACGACTATGAAAGGTCTCGTATCTTTAAATGAGAGTGAATCGACGACATCAAAGTATTGGGGATGGGATCTTGATGGTACTTTAAACAAGGGGGGAGGAAATTTTGCAGTTTCGATTCCATTAAATAGAATACTAGGATTTGCTGAAGATTATAAAAAAATTATTATGAATTGCAAACATGAACTAATTCTTCTCCGAGATAATACAGATTCAAACGCCGTAATATACCGGAGAAATTTTAGAAAATATTGAAATAAAAAAAATAGTTTGGCGCATGCCACATGTCAAGGTTTCGGATAGAGAGAGAATAAATTTACTAAAATGTTTAGAAAAAAATCAACCAATTACCTTGGCTTTTCGTAATTGGGACTTGTATGAGTATCCTTTATTACCTCTCACAACGAAACATACGTGGTCAGTTAAAACATCATCTCAGCTAGAAAAACCGAGGTACGTTATCTTAGGGCTACAAACAGCTCGTAAAAATAACCCCCTAAAAGACATGAGTCAATTTGATCACTGCAATATTCGCGACGTGAAAATATTTTTGAACTCCACATACTTCCCTTATGAAAATTTGAACGTTAACTTTAAGGAAGATAAATATAGTTTATTATATGAGCAGTACATAAGATTTCAGCAGTCTTTCTATGGTCGCCAACCACAACCGTTGTTATCGTTTGAAAATTTTCGTGACAAAGCACCTCTATTTGTAATTGATTGTTGTCGTCAAAACGAAACCTTGAAAGTGGGACCTGTTGATGTGCGTGTAGAAATTGAATGTGAAGTTGAATTACCAGTGCAAACTTCTGCATACTGTTTGATACTAAACGATTGCATTGTAGAATATAGACCATTAAATAATATTGTAAGGAAAATACAGTAAAAATGGGATATATCATTTTAGATCTTCAAGGTTTTAAGGACTACAAAAATAATTTCATTTTAAAAGAACTAGCAATTGCTGATAATAACAAAACACAATGTTTTTTAATAAGACCTCCTTTCCCATTTGAATATTTAACTGAAGAAGAAAAAAAACATGTATTTTGGATGAAAAAACATCGTGGCTTATCATGGAGAGAAGGAACGTTCGATTATTATATCTTTAAAAATGTTATACAACCCCTAATAGAAAATAAGACTATCATAGTAAAGGGCCTGGAAAAAATTAAATGGTTAAAAGAGCTTTCTTCGAATTGTACTGTCTTTGATATTGCAGATATAGATTGTCCAAAGTTTGAGGAATTGTACAAACTATTTTCTGATGATGACTCTATGTTTAATTGTATCCATCATAAAAAGTATTGTGCTTTGAAAAATGTAATTTGTATAAGAAAATGGATAGATGATAAAATTAAAAAATTGTAATTTACTGAATTACTTATTCAGTTTGATGTTTAGTTTATTTTAAAATATTAGTTAAGAAAAATGATTATTTTAGACAATTATGTTTTTGAAAATAAATACTATTTTTATTGTACTAACATTGTTTTTTTTTTCCTTATTTTCACCTTGGATTTTAAGATTAGTGGCTACAAAATAAAAAACAATATATTTTCAATCGATGCTAAATTTATTCATAGTAATATTATTATTATCATCAATATGATGAAAAAATAAAATAACATTAATTTCAAGCTATCTCATTAGCTAATTTCTTAGAAATCTTAGTGATGAGATTTTCAGTCATATCCATCACATCATCAACTGCTTCAGTAACAACATATTGAACACAAACTTCACTTTTATCATCTTCGTCTTCACTTTCATTGCTTGTTTCCTTTCGAATTGTGGTCAAATCAGTTACAATAATTTTAACAACACGTCGGCCATTGTTGGTTTTTCTAATTACAAAAGATTTATGATTCTTCATTAAATGGTTAACTTTTTTCTTATTTTTTCTCATATTTCTAGAAACAGCACTTTTAACTGATTTACTGGGCAGATCTGCATGTGGTGTTTCCGCAGCTTCAAAAGTATTTTGATCGCCAAAAAAAGGGTCTGAGTATCCCACGAAAAAAAAGAGTAAATATAATTAAATTTATAATAGACATATTCGAGGAATAAATAAATCAGCAATAGACAACTTACCATTTAAAAAAATTAAATGGAGCAGGTGTGTCACTTAAGGATTCTAATAGACTACTGTTCAAATTGGCTAGTCATGTACCTAATAAAAACAAACAGGTTGTGACTTGAACGAATAGGTGTATCACTAAAGGATTCCAATAGACTACTGTGTAAATTCACGGATCATATACCTGATGAAACAAACAGGTTGGGACTTGAACGATGAATTTACTTATTAAGCTTGACTTTATACTATCATCAGTATGCATGCAACATTCAAGAAAATCAGATGTGTGTTTATGGTAATATAAAATGAACATAGATAAATTCGGTCGACATATGCCAAAGGTATTAAGATCTTCTATAGTTAACTTTGGAGCTAATCGTTCCCAAGGAGGGCACATTAATATGGGAAATGTACAAATCAAATGTTTACAAGAGCCATCCGAAGGCAATGATGCAGCTACTAAAACTTATGTGGATGAAATACAAAACAACATTTTAAAAAGCATTGAAAAGGATCTTCTTAAAATAAGAGCTCAAATAGATATACTAAGCCGTCAGACATCCGACGAAATTTCAGATACAAATATCAATGCTAGTGAAAAAAGAACCCTTTTAGATAAGATTGATGCTTGGCCTGACAATTGGTTAGAACTCTCAAGAAATACGCTGAACGAATAAGAAACTTATACATTTTTTAAAAAGGCTATGTAAAATTTTATACTATTTGATGTAAGTGTTTAGAAAATGTGAAACTTCAATATTCACGTTTGTTTGTGAGAGTTCTGACTCAAAGAATTGCAGCGATTGTTTGTGGTTAGAACTCTCAATAAATAATGTGATGTAGCAAGGAATTGGCGGGTTCTTGGATACGAGCGAGCGCCAGCGAGGAGTATCCAGAACCCCCAATTCCTCCCTACTCACATCTTTTTTGGTTTTTAATACATTTTTTAAAAGTTCTCTTGTAAAATAGGTTTTTAGTTTTTTTAATAGTTATAGTTAACCAATTTCTTTTGTTTATAAATTCTGTTCGAAGCTTTGTATTATTCGGGTATTGTTTTAGTTTACGCCATAGTTTGTTTCTTTCATGGATGCCATTTATAATTGTTTTATCAATCCAGTTGTCTTGGGGAGCATTTAAATATTTAATCTTATTAAATTTATTTTCACTTATTTTCTTTTTTATATAATTATCTAGATCTTCGTAATTGTTAGTTTCTAAAGTAGCCTTAACGTTTTTAAATAATTTACCGTAATCGATAGCCTTGTACTAAAGTTTTTGTCTCTTTTCATCAGTAAACTTTTTGATTTCTAAGTATATTTGTTTGTGATCTGCTAGCGCAGAATCGATGATAGAAAATAAAAACTTTTGGTTTTTAACATGAACATGAATGATCAAGTATTGTTTTACTTGTCGACGTTTCATGGGTACAATATAACGGGTCAATTTTGTTTAGTAGTCCAAATCCAGTTCCTTTTAACATTTCTTTATATTTTTTGGTTGATCTGTCTGGCTTTATTATATCAAAGTTAAAGTCTCCAAATATTATTGCCCTTTTTCTCTTCTGCAGTTGATTTTCGTAAGCTTCTAGAAATTCGTCGGGCTTAGTATTCCCAGGTTTGTATACGACTCCTACATCTAAAGAGTATTTTGGAAGGTGGATCCATAAATAATTATTGCCTCCTACATAATAATCTTCAATCAAGTTGTGTTTTAGACTATTGTGCACATATATCGATACACCGCCACCTATACAATCATTTCTAAAATTATAATAATGGTGATAGTTTTCTATTTCGACATATATTATATCAGCTTGAGATT
The DNA here is from genome assembly GCA_910592155.1 of Ypsolopha scabrella. Taxonomy (NCBI): domain Eukaryota; kingdom Metazoa; phylum Arthropoda; class Insecta; order Lepidoptera; family Ypsolophidae; genus Ypsolopha; species Ypsolopha scabrella. The sequence continues at coordinate 19,833,848 of OU342982.1, forward strand.
TTATCCATGTTTCAGTAAACAATAAAATATGTTCTCAAAATATCATCATATTCATTTAAAATTGAAAGATCCAGTCGTTGGAAGAGGCTCTTCAATCGTCCATAAGCAAGTCCAAAATTCGTTGGAATATCAGGTGGGTACTGAATCCAAGGCCATTTCACTTGGTATCTTCAATGCTGGTATTTCAAATAACTGCTTCTTCTTCACATGTCGATTTTGGAGAATCTGAGATGCCAATACTTTCCATAGGAACTTGACATCCATTTCTCGTAGCGGAAGGTCTGGTTGAGTCAGATATGGACATCCAGGATTGCATTGACAATATGTTATTACACTAAGGATATTGTCTTCACTACCATTACTGAGAATACCAGACAAAATCCAACAAAAAACTGTGTCAATCAGATATAAGTGGTCATCAATTTTTACCTTCTCTTCTCGGAAAAAGGAAAAGTAATAATCATTTCCTATAAGAAGTTCAATTCCTTGACCAGCACTGTTATCATCAGCCATTATGTCCACTGAAATTTCATAAGTAGTTTCTGGTACTGGAATTCTATCAGTGATATGTGGAACGACATTCACCTGGATTGACCTTTTTAAACCTCTCTTGGTCTCAATCATAATGGTTGTTGATGGACTATATGCTTCTGTAGTTTTGTCTGATCCAAAAGTGTAAATTATCAGCAGATCTTCTCGGTCAGCATTTAACTGGAGGTCTTTCACGAGTTGTGATGTTATATAACTTCGTTGAGCCCCGTTGTCCAGGAGAAGTCTACAGGTTCTTACTTTATCTTGGTGGATTGCTTTCACTGTCGCGGCCTGTAAAAAGGATCTACTTTTAGTTGTTGTTCTCTTTGTATAGGTATTATAGTAAAACATTTTACGATATAAGAATTTGGTGCTAAAAAGGCTGCCACCAGGGAGGCCTGGAGACAGTCCCCAAAAAAAAATCCTGAAAAAACCTCGTTAAAAGTATAATTTAAATATCAATAGAATTTAGAAATTAACAAAGAAGATAAAATAAAAAAGGTATAAAAACAAAATTGTAGAAGAGTATATCGTTGAGCCTAAAAATTTTACTACCCTTAATTTTGCAGTCACTGCTTCAACCCTATGGACACCATGGTGCGGTAAAAAATACTCCAAGTTAGTTTTCTGTTTAGTTTCTCTCATATGTCCTAATTTTTTATATTCTGACATAAATTCCTTATAATTACGGGAATAATCGGGCTGAGCTTTCATTTTTCGTTCTAATTGTTTGAACTGCGCCACCGCTTGTGGTTTCGAAGTTCCAAGTTTGTTCTCGATCTCAGGTTTTAGCGGTAAGCGTACCTGATATCTTCCATCTTCTAGCCTTGTTGTTGTTTTTGTATACCATTGTTCTATCACGTTTGTTTCGATTTGTTTACTGTCTTCATGTATTTCTTCTTGTTCCCAAAACCTTGAAATATCCTCCATATTATTTATTGTTACTGGGCAGTTGAGGGGTTGAAATTTTCCACACACTATCCAGCCAAGCTGCGTTTGTTGCGCAATTATGGAGGTATTTGGGCTTCTTATCAATCCTTTCATCAATATCCTTGAATAAACATCAGCTCCCAATAAAATGTCAATATTCCCTGATATATTAAATTCCGGGTCTGCAAGCTGTATTTGCTTGAAATGTTCGAACGATTCTGTACTTATACTGTTTACTGGTAATTTACTTGTTAACGTATTCATTACTAAAGCTTCCATGTTAAATGTAAAGTTGTTATGAAGAGCCTTGCACGATAGCTGCACCATTCCTTTGCACCTGTTAGTAGGTTGAGCTCCGATTCCAGTTATTTTATTTATTATTATATTTATTTTAGTTATTTTATTTAGTTCATTTTATTGCGTTGCAGTTGAAGACGTTGTGCTGCATCCTCGCACAACAGGTTAACCTGCGAACCTTGGTCACAAATTCCGCGAAGATTTATATAAGATCCATCTCTTGATTGGACCCTCAATTGTACCGTCGCAAGTAAAACTTCACTTTGGCTATTACTTCCTACATGTGTGCGCCAGTTCTGACCTCCTTTTCCATGCCCTTGGTACTTGTTTCCTTGATGTTCGCCCTCATTATTGAGTGCGTCATGCAATAAAGTGTTGTGATGTTTATTGCACATCTTGCAATTTTTTGTTGAAGTGCATTGATTATCTAGGCCATGACTAAATAAACAATTTTTACATACTTTCAGCCTATTAGCGATTTTCAGCCGATTTTCTGGTGTTGCGTATAAAAATTGATAACAGCCATAAAGACCATGACCTGAAGTTTTACAGTTAGGGCATGTTATGGAAGGTCCAGGCCCACTTGTCATAGGACTGCTGCTATTAACGGAATTGAAATATGCTAATGGTTTTCTTTCTCTTTGGTTGTAGTCCAGCTTATTTTGATATGTTTTAAAATGTTTCTTGTTAAGGGGATTCGCATTGCTAGGTATGTTGTAAGGTTTCGCGAATTTACTGTTTTTGTTCTGCTCCGATTTTCCTTGCATATTACTTGACTCCAATGATACGAATTTAGTTTCTAGATATGACAAAAGCCCATTCAATATAGGAATTTCTTTCGGATTTTCTACTGATTCCATGTACGCGTTGATGATTTCAGGCGAAAGTTTTTGCAGGAGTATATGCACAATTAACGGATCCCAATTTCCAATGTTGGTTAAATTAGCAATGGCTTCCAAGCATTCCATTGTGATGTCATGCATACTTTTAATCTTGGCTGCTGTAGGAATTTGTATACTTGGTTGATTTAACAAAATGTTAATGTAGTACGTCAAAAGAAGTCTTGGGTTGTCGTATCTCCCTTGTAATTTATTCCAACAAATTTCATAATTGTCAGCACTTGTGTTCAAACTACTCACCAGACGCTCTGCCTCGCCTCTTAATTTCGATTTTAAATGTTGCATTTTTTGCACAGTGGGGATGAACTTATTGCGGTCTATTGCTTCAAGAAAGAGGTCTTTAAATGTTGGCCAGTGTTCGTAATCTCCGTAGAAATATGGCAGATTTATTTTTGGGACAGATTCTTCTTGATAGCTCTGACCCCAAATTTTCTTGTTAATTTCGCTCTTAGCTTGTTCGAACATATCTTCTAACCTGGTATAATTATCCGCATATGCCTGTATCTCCGTTCCATCCATCATGTTATCCAACTCCCAAAACACCAGGTCCACATTTTCCCAGCGTTGGGTTATTTTTCCGAGTTTGTCGACTAATTGCCATTTTTCGGATAGTTGATCTAAATCAAGGGTTTGTATGACCCTTTCAAAAGCTCTCACATTAGATCTTTGTTTGTTTAACAAGTCCGTTAACTTTATGTTGCCTTCATTTTCGCTTTCTCCGTCTACCCGTTCTGCTCTGCTTTGCTGTTCAGGAATCTGTGCAGGTATCATTTTTTTGGAGCTCTCCGATATCAATGTTTTGGTTTTGCTGTATAACTCCATGACCTTCTTGTATATGTTTTGAACAAAATATTCTTCTTCTTCCTTCTTCGCGGGAAGTGTAAGTATTTTGCTATTATTAAAATCAAACTTCTCCCAGGCTAACTCGAGGCGTTCCAATCTAATTTGCAGATATTCCGCTGTTTTCCTAGACAAAGGATCTTTTTTGAAATGGTCATGGATCGAGTTCATCCTATCCAGTATGTTGGCTTGCTCTAAAAGTAGATCTTTCAAGTTGGCCATGTTTATTACAACGGATGGTGTAAAGCAAAAAATAGGAACTGGCTCACCGGGATCTGCTACCAGCTTTAAGCGCTTTCAGAAGCGCCGAGACCTTGCTGAGGCAAAACTCAAACTCAGGCAATACTGCTCCTCCTTCACTGCTCTATAATTCACAGTTAAAAATTATTGTTATATCTTATCAAATGCTTTTTCACTTTTAAAAATGTATGTTATATTTTATTAAATAATAATGTTTACTGTTCACATAATGTTACTGTTCGCACTGTTTCACCAAATCACTGATTGTATTTTCTCTCGAAGGACCATATGGAAGGGTAGGGGCTAATATCGGACTAGCTCACCCTTACAGAAAGTACTCGTGATCCGCACGCGACGGCCGAACGCTACCACGAGTCCAGATGTCTTGGCAGGATAATAGTGGAAAGAATTATTGTTTTGTTAATAATATTGTTTAATATAATATAAATGTTATGTTATTAATAAATTGTTATGTTAATGTTCGTGAGCGGCACGAAACCAACTGACTTTTGTACATGAATTTAGACCTTGCTTAATTATGTGTCGCTGGCAGTATTCTTTGGACTTCGTCTTCCGTATAGCACTAGAAATTGGCCTCAATACCAGCGAATGCCGCATAAGCAACCTTGACTTAAGTTAACTATGTTATAAGGAAATATCAATTGTGTCAAGATAATAAAATGTGTGGACAAAGTCCGTACAATAACTTTGATATAGGTACAAAAACTGTAAGAAAATTGAAAAAAAAAATCTGCTTCAAAGGGCAATAAATAGTTAAGGAATTGGCCTCTATAATAAAATTAAAATATAATTCCATTTTTATTTATGTAATAAAAAATACTAGGTATTTAAAAACCACACACGAGATTTAAACGCCAAATTCCACCCAACTGACCCAGCCGCTTGACGTGTCCTTTTTTGCGCCATTGGAAAAATCTTGGCGTAATATACTTCAGCAATATATGATTGAAAACCCACGACAATCTTCACTGAACAAATCACATTTTCCGTCCCTATTAGCGAAACTAATGCGCGATGTTAACATGAATAAAAAAGAGAACGTTGTAAGTGGATTTCGAACCACAGGGATACATCCCATAAACCCACAAAAAGTGTATAAAAAAATACCCGAATATATTGGAAATGAAAGCAAGTATACAGTAGACAAGGCGTTACTTGACTATTTAAAAGAAATAAGAAAACCTAATGAAATCAGAAAAACTAGAAATAAGAAAGTAAAACTTCAGCCAGGAAAGTCAATCACAAAATTGGATCTTGCGGAAATGAAAAATTCTTCTGATATACAGACATCAAAGACAAAGAAGAAACATTGTACAAGTTAAAAATTCTTATCTGGATAAAAACAAGAGAGCTAATAAACATATCGAACAGTCACTTAACGCTGTTGTCAATGTTTGTGAGACTACAAGCGACAACAAAGAACCGAATATGCAAAATACAAATATCGAAAATTCTAAAACGTTACCGAGCAATTCAAAAATCATTACCGAGAACATATTTAGCCAAGACAGCATTAAAGAAACCATTGATTTACCGAATGACGACATTGATGAAACTTGCTATGGAATGGATAAAACAGAAGAAGAGAAGACAAAAAGTTGATATGATTGAGGAAGAGATACGAAATGAAATTATACGAAGAGATAAAGAATCAGACAGTGATGAAACTTGCTATGCAATCGAAGAGATAGAAGAAGAGAAAAGAAGGAAAGTAATAAGCAGTAATAAACATGTCGAACAGTCACTTAACGTTATTGTCAATGTTTGTGGGACTATAAGTGACAACGAAGAAACGGAAATGCAACAACACGTCGAAAGTTCTAAAAATTTACCGGAAAGTTCGACCATCACTGCCAAGAATATATTCAGCAAAGACAGCGTTATTGGAACCATTGATTTACCGAATGATGACAGTGATGAAACTTACTATGAAACAGATAAGACAGAAGAGGAGATAAGACAGAAAGTCGAAATAAGAGAGGCAGAGATGTTGAATGAAACTGTACGAAAAGAGCATGACCAACGTGACGAAAAAAAGTCTCAAATAAATACAATTAAAAAGAAAAAACGCCAACATTGTAAAAAGAAATAATTTGGAAAAGAAAACAAAAAACCTGCTAAGAGATCCCAGAATCTACTGAGTGGCTCAACCACTACAACTAATGATACTATTAGTCTCCATAGTGATAGTGATTTAGAAACCATTTTTCTAGAAGTTGATGACAATGAAGAAATTAGCCATGCTGATTGTATTCCAATATATATTGATGAAATGTGTGAAAAACATGAGGAGATAAAAAAAAAGAGGGAAAAGAAGGAAGAAAAAAATTAAAACGTGGGATATTATCCAACAATAATCATGAACAAAGCATAGAAGAGTGGGACATTAGAGATACAGTGTTAACAAGATACTATTCACGCAAATCCTGGAAGTATTATGTTGGTGTAATACAAAGTATCGACAAATTTAAAAAACTATATTTGATATCTTATTACAAAACCATACGCAATAATTGTAATGTAAAGTTTGTAGCACCCAAACGTTTAGATATCGATAAAGTACCCAAAATATTGATTGTTAAGTCAATAGAATTATTACAATTATCAGTAAATAAGAAAGAATTTATTCTATTTAGGGCCGCTTGCATGACGTCGCTTAAATACGTTTAAGAGCATCCTAAACGTATTTAAGAGCTAAAAACCATTTAGCGTCTTGCACAACTTTATTTTAGTTGCTAATCATATTTAGCGAGCTGTCAAACTTAAATGCCCAAAAACGGCTGTTTAACTTTTTAGTTAACCTAAAAGTTTCGTGTTACCTACTTACTGATAACAAAAGCTTTGGAAATGGATTTATTTTCTGAAGATGACGACTTAATTGTTCAATTTATGGAGAGACCGATCGCAGCAAGACAATATTTCGAGAGAAGTAATTTGTTTGAAAATCTTCCCGAAGATAAATTTGTGAGAAGGTTTCGTCTGCGTAAAGACACCACTTTGATGTTGTTGGGAGAAATACAACCGTACCTAAAAAACTCTCAAAGGTAAGATATTGAGTACGAAGGTAGTAACCTAACTACTTACATGATTCATCAATATCTTAGTTAACAAAACATTGTGTTTTTTGTAGGTATACAACGGCCACCCCTATGAACCAGCTTCTCTGTACTCTCAGATTTTATGCTACTGGAAGTCAGTTAATTACTTGCGGTGATGTAATTGGCGTGCATGAGTCTACATCATGTAGAATAATACATAGAGTAACTCATGCCATTGCTTTGTTGTATAAGAGGTACATAAAATTCCCTACCACAACGGAAGAAAAACACCAAGTTGCATCAGAATTCTTCAAGAAAGCCAAATTTCCACGTGTTACAGGAGCAATCGACTGCACACATGTGCGTATATTGTCTCCAGGAGGAGAGCTTGCTGAATTGTATAGAAATAGAAAAGGGTGGTTTTCTATCAACACTCAGTGTGTGGCAGGACCAAACCTGATGTTTTTTGATGTTGTGGCAAGGTGGCATGGGACAGCTCATGATGCCAATATATGGGACAACTGTGCATTGAAAAGGGATTTCATGCAGGGAAAGCATAACAACAAATACTTGTTAGGTGATAGCGGCTATGCTCAATGTAGTTACATGATGACCCCACTAGCCGAGGGCAAGGTCATCTCGAGAGGCGAGATCCTGTACCAGGAGTCTCAAATAAAAACAAGGAATGTTGTTGAAAGGGCTTTTGGAGTGTGGAAGAGGAGATTCCCAATCTTATCCAGGGGAATAAATTTGCACCTACATAGAGTTCCTGGCATAATTATAGCTACCGCTGTACTGCATAATTTAGCCATCACTCAAAACGAAGTTGTGCCACCGGAGGATCATGAATACCCAGCTCCAGATTTAGCAATGCCAGCTCCAGATCATCCACAAAGAGGTGGCCGTGATTTAGAAAGAAGACTACTCATAGAAACTTATTTTTCTTTGTTATAAAATTGTTAAACAACCCTTGGAAAATGTAGTAATTTATTTTGTTTCAATCCCAATTTTTAATTTAACCTGTTCAATTTTATTAATTTTTATTTAATATCCGAGTCATTCATTTTAATTAAATAAATAATAATAGAGCATGTTCGTATAAATGAAGTACTCTGGCATTCCTTTGGGATGTTATATTAAATAAAACACTTATTATCATGATAAGCAGATATTATATTATATAACATAATCATAATTAAATTAATTATGCCTCCAAATTCTGTCTGTTTACATAGTCTGTCTATTAGATTCATTTTTTATTTTTAACTCCATCAGTTTTCTTTCATTTTTATTTTCAATTCCAGTTCATTTATTTTAATTTTGTGGATTTCATCTCTTTTCAAAATGTCCTTTTGGATTTGAATGAGTTCTAATTTTTCTTCAGCCAACAAACGAAAGCTTTCGCTAGCAGTCTTTTTTTTCTTGATAGCAGTTTCTTGTCCTGAAATATACATAAAATATATTAAAATTTTAAATTTATTTATTTTAAGGAAGTTACTGTAAGAAATACATCTCATCTATGTACGTATTTTCATCTATCTAACACATACCTACTACATCAATAAATGATTATCTATCTATATTATCCATACATTATTATTGTTGACAAGTAGCTGGACTTACCATTCATCAGTGCCAAGTCCTTCTTTTTCCTTAGGATATCTGTTCTATTTACAATTTTTATTTTATCAGTTGCAGCTAGAAGAAAACAGATAATTTTTTATTAAGAAATACTAAGGTATAATAATTTACATCTACACTAATATTACAGAGATAAAATTTGTTTGTGCGTATGTAGAGGTTAATCTCTGAACTAATAATTATTTCACTGTTAAATGGTGACTCGTCACTTGGACACAGGTTGTAAGATATATAGCAGTTCCCTAGTGACAGCTATAATTACATTCCCATGGTGGAAACTGTGGGCAAAAGGCTAGTATGTTACCATTTTGATCTTCCTTACATTTTCGAATCATTTTCTCACTTTCAGATGTTTCTGTTGGAGCATCTGAAAATTGCAATAAAAGATGAAAAATCAGCTTAATAGTACATGGTGAAGCTTTAATCTAAGTACAGGCTCTTAACACCTACCTATATTTTAAATAATAGAAGTATTGTGTGCTTCTATCGGGTCCATCCTCTCCTCTTCAGGGATGCTCTGTTGGTATAGTGCCATCAACTCTGCATCTCCATCATAAATGGTATACATACCATCAATTTGCGGTTCTATAAGTCTTTTTAACTTATTTATGGGTTTGTACTCATCTTCATCTGAGGGACCCGGACCGCCTCCTGAAATATTAATAAAAGCTCATATATACTGCTCAAAACAATTAGCGGAATAAAATTTCAAAGTAAAATTTAAAAAAAATCTTTGGTTTTTTATTATAACTGCCCACTAAATATTAAAGTGACATGGTTAATGAAAATAAAGAACAAAAGAACATCAGCGTTTTTGTAAGCCGTTCTTAATATGGTGGCCAAGAGTCTATGTGCACCTAAAAACAAAGTGACGCCATTCAATTTTCTTAACTTTTTAATTACAAAAAACCGATTTTAGTGCCCTTTCAAATCTTCTGAGTGCTGTTATTGATTGAAATGAGTGTTAATTTGGTTAAGAAGGTCATAATGCCAGATCTGACTGAAATCCAAATCCCCCGAGCTATCACTCTGCTTCAAGAGGGTCGAACTATGGCATATGTAGGAACTGACCTAAGAGTCACCCCTTCTGTCATCTACAGAGTATGGAAGCGGTATCTAGGTGACGGGGGAATACTCAGGAAGTTGTGGTCAGGGTCGAAAGAAAAAAACCACTCCTTTGCAAGATCGCTACATTATCAATATTGTTAATTCTTACCTTGTTAATTTGTTAGTTTTTTAATTTTTCAAAATTTAGAAATTAAACATTTTAGGCGTAAAACAAACTGGTGTTCAAAAGGTCCGTCACAGAAATGTTTGAATATTCGTCTTCACCGACTTTTAGTAGCGTGTATGACCTCCATGAGCCCTTATCACAGCTTGACGCGGCATGCTTCGTATGATCCTCCGAATATCTTCCTGCGGAATTATCTCCCATTCTTCGATTAATGCTTGAGTGAGCTGCTGCAGTGTTTGGGGTGCAATAGGACGTTTCCGGATGCGTCTATCAAGCAAATCCCAAAGTGTTCTATTGGGTTTAGGTCCGGGCTCATGATGCTGTAAGTAATCTAACGTGATGGCTGCAGTATGTGGTCTGGCATTATCTTGCATAAAAACAAATTACGGGCCGATAACATATGCTGCGGGCAGGACGTGGTCTTCGTGCACGTTTTCGATGTAAGCTTGAGCATTCAACCGCCCGGGAACAACGATGAGATCTGTGCGCTCGTCCAAACTCACTCCGCCCCACACCATCACAGAACCACCTCCAAATTTGTCATATTCTTGGACTGCCGCTGCACTGTATCGCTCGCCTGGGCGTCTATAGACACGGAGACGACCATCGCAACGTGTTAGACGGAATCTTGACACGTCAGAAAAGAGCACTGGCCTCCAATGTCGAAGTTGCCAATTAGCGTGGATTTGTGCGAACCGTTGGCGAGCTTGTTTGTGTTGAATAGTTAGACGCATGGCCCGCAGTGGTCGACGTGCTCTCAAATTGGCTTCCCGCAACTTATTCCTTACCGTCTGGTCGGAAATTTCTACAGCAGTAGCCGTCCTTAGTGTATTTTGCAGATCTTTTGCAGTAGTGGTGCGGTTTCGTAAAGCACAGTTGATGATGTAGCGATCTTCCAAAGGAGTTGTTTTTCTCTTTCGACCCTGACCACGCCTTCATGAGTATCCCCCCGTCTTTAGGTACCGCTTCCATAGTCTGTAGATGACAGAAGGGGTGACTCTTAGGTCAGTTCTACATATGCCATAGTTCGACCCTCTTGAAGCAGAGTGATAGCTCGGGAGACTTGGATTTCAGTCAGATCTGGCATAATGACCTTTTTAACCAAATTAACACTCATTTCAATCAATAACAGCACTCAGAAGATTTAAAAGGGCACTTGAAATTGTTTTTTTGTAATTAAAAAGTTAAGAAAATTGAATGGCGTCACTTTGTTTTTAGATGTACATAGACTCTTGGCCACCGTATTAAGAACTACGAACAATAATGCTGATGTTCTTTTGTTTTTTATTTTCGTGAAGTATGTCACTTTAATATTTAGTGGCCAGTTATACTTAAAAACCTAAAAAAAAAGTTTTATTCCACTTAGAAATGTTATTCCCCTAATTGTTTTGAGCAGTATATTTTATGATAGAACCTAAGACCATCATTCTGGCTACTTATCTGGACGGTCACAGGTTCCAATCCCACAGGAGATTAGTGCCTAGAATGTCACTTATAAAACCAGCCTTTTTAATCTTAGCTATGTCACATACCTATAGGTACAAATGTTGCCGGTGGCCAAAGAAGATTAGCTTTGAGGCCCTACATGTGATGATGAAAAGATACTTTATCTGCATAAAGGTACAGTATGACAACTTATAAGGAGGATCTGTCAAGTTTGTGAAACTGTAATCAACTAATTACATATACTGACCTGTTTTCATCATTAATGCTTTTCTCTTATTTTCTACAGTTTTTATTTCTTTTTCCAGTTCTTCATACCCTTTCTGGCAAACTTCTATTGGTTGGTTAACGGAGGTGGCTATTTTATCCCAATTCTTTCCATTCTCGTCTAGAGCACTTATGAATGCTTCTTTTTTCTCTATATCTGGAATCAACAAACAGTGAAAGCTTTGCACAAATGGATTTAAAACACCAACCCAAGATACGAAATAAATTACTTGCCTTTCAACATCATCTTGGCTTCAGAGTGTTCTTTTTTTAATTTACTCTTAGCATTCCTATAACAGCCTTGGAGATTTTCAACACTTCTCTGAACGCCTCTTGTATTTGAGTTGAACAAGACCATGACTTTAGACCAAGCTTTTTGTTTATCGACATGTTTCACTGCATCTGATTTCTTGCACTCGATAACTTTTCCGAAGGCCTCGACGCAAGTAAAAAGGAGCATTTGCTCTTCCTTTGTGAAATTTGGGCCCCGAATCCGATTTCCACTCTTCTCTTCGGTGTTTTCGTTCATTGAATTCATTTTCAACACAAACAAAATTCTAACCAAACTAAACACAGTGACGAGAAGAAGCAGGGAAAATTTTTTTTTTATTTCCTTGTTGTGACATTTCCGGTTCAATCCACACAACTTTTCTTGCCCGGAACGAAAAAACTCGCTGAACACGTAAAACGGAACGTCGGAACTGCTTTACCGACGCACTGATTCAGATTAGCTAAGAAAGTACAGAAACGATGTTGTGCAAGACGCGACTAATTCCATTTAAGCTAAATAGATATTCATGGTTAGTTAAACAAAATTACTGTTAATTTAAATCAAATGTTGTGCAAGTGGCCCTAAATGATGAAGATAATGTTTATTTTACCTAATTAATATTTGTTTTAAATTTTTATTTTGAAGAAGTTGAATTTTCTGTTTTTCGTTTTTTGTTTACGCTGCAAGAGGTCGAGTAGTTTTTGTTTATTAATTGTTACAAACCAGTCAAAATATTACAAAACTAAACGTACCTACCTAATAATTGTAATGTAAAGATGGTTTGACTCAAACGTTATGACGTTCTAAATTCTAAATTCTAAATTCGTAGCGGGGGCGATGAGTCCTGCACTGACTCTCCGTGATCGTGAGTATTGTGCACTTCCCCCCGGTCAGTCAGCCCAGCCAGGACAGCTCCTTGAAGTAGAGCCGAACAGCTTCAGCATGCTGACACAAAAACTGGTCCAGTGAAGGGAAGGTGGAGTTCGTCGCGATCCCTGCTTTTCGTCTTATGTCTTCGGTTGCAGAGCAGTGGAGTAGCACATGTTCCACTGTCTCGTCCTCTAGAAGGCACCCTCTACATAGAGGGCTATCGGTGCCACCTGTAGTGAAAAGGTGCTTATTCAGGTTACAGTGTCCAGTTATGATACCGTTATGACGTTATAAATTACCCAAAATAATTGGTTGCTAAGACAATTATCATACATAATTATTTGGAAATAAGAAAGATTTATTTCTTTTTAATGATTAAAATTAAAATGTTTCTTTTACCTAATTAATATTTATAATTAATATTATCTAGCATGGAATCTAGACGACGATACTCTGCAATTGAGACTGAGCGATAATATTTTCTGTGAGGGAAGTACAAGTAAGGTTAACAATAAGAGAGAGGTCTTGAGAACTTTGGCATCTCTCTATGATCCATGCGGGTTTGCGTCACCATTGGTTTTTCCTGCTAAATTGCTACTACAGGAGTTGTGGAACAGGAAGTATAAATGGGACACACCTTTGTCTGACGATTTAATACGAGCATGGGAAACTGTGTCTCAAAACTTGCGAGCTGCCAAAGATATTAAGATTCCACGGTACATCTGCAACGACATGAGTTCATCTAATTCCGTGAATTTTGAACTGCATTGCTTCACTGATGCTTCCAAGAATGCTTATTCTGCAGTGACATACCTAAGAGCTGATGACAGTCACCAAATGAAAATGTCGAAGTCACGTGTTACACCATTGGAAAAGAAAGATGACCTGAAAATACCAAGACTTGAGTTACTTGGGTATGTGATTGGAAGTCGATTGTTGACATACGTGAAGAATACTCTGGAATTAAAAGTGTCAAAACAGTACCTTTGGACTGATAGCCTTATTGTACTGAATTGGATGGGGTGTAATAAGTTGTTGCCACCATTTGTTGCCAGAAGAATTAACGAGGTCAAACTGAATCGCCAGACAGAGAATTTCTACATCAGTACTGACCAAAATCTTGCAGATGTGGCTACTATACTGGAACTCTGGCAACAGAAGCAAGAACTTAACTCTGGCCAGACTTGAAGAATCAACAGGAAGTTTTCTGTGTGACCACAGAGACTATGGAATCTGATCTTCCAGAAACTGCGAGCACAATTGAGAGTCCATCGTTAGGAGCCCCGGCTGGGGACAACCTCGGTTGTGGACCAGAAAAGGATGCAACTATGGAGGTATCAAGGCATCAGGACATCAAACGTCTACAGTCAAACTTTTTTCCAGATGAAGTTACAGGGAAAGAATCCCACTTAACAAGAAACTTGGGTCTATTCCTAGACGTGGATGGCATTCTGAGATGCCGAGGTCGTATGACGAACACAGACTGGTCATACGATATGAAACATCCAGTGTTAATCCCAAAGGACAGTGACTTTACAAATCGAATCATCAAAGAGATCCATGAAAAGGATTACCACGTGGGAGTTGCACACACGCTTAGCCTGATTCGTCAAAATTATTGGATGCCTCACGGTAGAGCACAAGTTCAAAAGGTTCTGAAAAAGTGCGAACAATGTGTCAAGCATGGAGGTGGTCCATATAAACTTCCACCTACACCAGCGTTGCCACCTGAGCGAGTCAACTACAGCGCACCATTTACTTATATAGGTGTAGATTATTTTCGACCTGTATTTGTACGCTCCAATACTGGGAAGGAGAAGAGGTGGATTTGTTTATTCACATGCCTTGCCGTGAGAGCCATTCACATGGAAGTTGTGATGGATTTAACTACTGAAGAATGTCTCCTAGCCTTGCAGAGATTTATATTGACTCGATCTGTACCAAAGATCATCACATCTGACAATGCTCTTCAGTTCAAACTGACAACAGATATATTATTAAAATACAAATACAAAGTTTATTTATTTATACACAATTAATTTATAAGTACTTTGGACCCTCCTTTTAAGCTAACAAAACCTGTATTAGAAGGGACTGTTCTTCCCTAGTTGTTACATTATTCTTGTGCTGTTGTAGGTAGTGCAACTACAGATTATACGTGGGACGCACTATAAGTTTCCGGAATGAATATGAAAAAATACTATTAAAGGTACAAAATTAATTTATTGTTTTTCAAAATAATCTCCCTTGGCGTCTATGCACTTTTTCATTCGATCAAACCAGTTTTGAAAACTTTTGTGCCACTCCCCTATGGTGACCTCTGAAACGTGTTTTTCATACTCCTCGACAGCCTCTTCTGGTGATGAAAATCGTTGACCGCGTAATTGGTTCTTAATTTTTGGGAACAGAAAAAAGTCACAAGGTGCCAGGTCGGGACTGTATGCAGGATGACTCATGAGTTCTACATTTTTCGTCTTCAAAAAGTCGTTTGTCTGTCTGGCCGTGTGAGAACTAGCATTGTCGTGGTGCAGGATGATACGGCGTTTACGGTTATTTTTACGGAGTTCGTCAATAACTTCCGGCAAACAAATGGTCGTGTACCAGTCACTATTCACGGTACGACGATTCTCTAAAGCAACAGTAGCCACGTGTCCAGTTTTATTAAAAAAAGAAGCAATCATCCGCTTAGATGCACTTTTCACGCGCGCCACTTTGGTTGGTTTCGGCTCATCTTGAAAGACCCATACGCTCGATTGCTGCTTTGTTTTGGGATCGTAGCAATAAATCCATGTTTCGTCACCTGTTACTATGTCCCACACCAAATTTGACGCACCTTCGTTGAATCTGGTAAGCATGGCACTGCACCAAGTGACGCGGTCCGTTTTTTGAGCCTCGGTCAAGTTGTGTGGGATCCACCGCGAGCACAGCTTTCTCACACCCAAATGTTTGTGTAGGATTGATTGTATTTGACTCATGCCTATTTCTAAGGATGCGCGAATTTCATGGTAGGTCACATGCCTGTCTGTTTCAATCATACGGCGCACAGCATCGATGTTTTTGTTGGTCACAGCGGTGGACGGCCGACCATCGCGAGATTCGTCACTGAGATTGATACGACCACGCTTGAATTCTGCAAACCAGCTATAAACAGTCGTCTTGCATGGTGCTTCATTGCCAAAAGCTGTTTCAAGCCGAGCGATGCTCTGTTGAGCTGTCAAATTACACTTAAAATCGTAGAAAATCATACTACGAAAATTTTCCCGAGTTAAATCCATGTTGATGAAGACACACAATTTTTTAAATGGCGCCACAAGGTAAAAACAAAAGATAGTCAGATGAAACAAACTGCATTCTACAGCCAAAGAGTTCTATTTTCAAATGTTGCAATAAATTTTTAAATATTGTTTATGTAAGTGGCCAGTTCCGGAAACTTTTAGTGTTACCTATGTATATATTAATAAATTAACAGAAACCTTTATTTTGAAGAAAAAAAGGTGAGAGGTTATACATAATATGTTTGTGTGTGGTGTGTGAGAGGGTGTGCAGGTGTGTGTGAGGGTTTGTGTGTCTGTGTGCGTGTGTAAGCGTATTTGCATTTGCGTGGTTAAGAATCCATGGTATATATGTATAAATATGTATAATAATATGTTTAAAAAAAGTATGAAATATAGTTTACAACTAATAGTAATTCTCTTAAATATAGGTATAAGGTCCTACGATAATAAGTGAAAATAATTCTAGGGTAGACTGTGTATCACTAATTGAACATTGAACTTTCGGTGGAAAGTGGTCTATTTGCGATACTCCATCACCTCTTTTGTTTTCTTAATAATATTACTTTGAATTTCAGGATACTATATGTATGAAAATCCCCCCTCTCAACAGCTGTGATTTAGTTTGTCTAGTGCTGGGCCCATCGGTATAGAAAAAAGACTACACTCTGTCTGAAAGGGGCTTTCCACACAAAGGGGGTTCTTAACTACTAAATTCCGTCGAACGGATAAATGAAGGAACTCACATTCAGGTGCACCCTTACTTCCTGAACGGGACTTCTGCGCTGGATCCAGATCACCAGACCCAACCCTGGCTCATGGGCAGTCAGCGTTCTCCTCTCGTCGGGTCTTCGACGAACTACTGGCCCCGCCAGCAGCTTCCGGAGGAATTCTCTAAACACAACCCCTAACTAGAGAAGAGAACATTGCGAATTACCCGGCGAGCAGACAAAATCCAAAATTCTCGCTGTAAAATCGCCAATAACGCGTTGCATCCCGCGTGTGAGTTACGGACATGTCGGTCGGACACCAAAAGCTTTATCAAAGGACCCTCCTTGGGTAACAGCAAAGGATGGCGACTTCCGTATGGCAGGTCAGTTTTCCGAAGTCTACCTCCAACACGCAGAAGTCCCTGTGAATCTATAAAAGGATTTAATCCAGCGACCGCTCCCTTCAGTTTGGCCCGCCCCTCGCGAAGGATCTGAAATTCAGATTTGAAGCGGTCCGCCTGCGAAGCATTGACCCAATGTAACAATGAATTCTGACGCTCCTCAGCACTCAACACCGGCGACAACTGTTTATTCTTTGGATTACGACAATTATTGATAAAACGTTTTATCCAACTGGTAACTGCCAACAATTTATCTAAACTACTATAACGTCCAGGTAGCCAATCAGGATCTAGTTTGGTCTCTACAACCAGAGCATGCACACGCAACCCGGGTAAAATCTGGGGTGTCCTATCCAACTGCTGGACCGGCCAAGAAACCTCCGTTTCCTTAAGCCACCCCGGCCCCCACCAAAGATGATGTGACACCAACTCCGGCGCTGTGCAGCCCCTCGATGCGCAGTCGGCAGGATTACATTCACCTGGGACGTGCCTCCAATTGATATGAATACCTATATTCTGAATTTGTGAAACCCGGTTTCCTACAAAAATCTCTAAAGTATGTGGGGACGCGCGTAGCCATGCTAGCGCAACCTGAATATCTGACCATGCATACACGTCTTGAAATTCAACAGTGGAAGCCAACTCGCCATGTACATGGTTCAATAACTTTGCTAAAAGATGAGCTCCACTCAATTCTAATTTAGGAATTGTAAGACGAGTACGTATGGGAGCAACTTTGCTCTTTGCTAAAAGTAATACAACATTGATGTGTCCCTGACCATCAATCGTTCGTATATATACAGCCGCAGCGTATCCACGTTCGGAGGCGTCACAAAAGCCATGCAAAGAAGCGTGATACTTTCCTGGCGGCAAGATTCGGCGAGGTAAGGCAACTCGATTGACTTCCTCCAGCGATGAAATCAGCTCCAGCCAGTCGTCCAACGGGGACCCGATGAGCGGCTCGTCCCACGACACGCCCAACATCCAAAGCCGTTGCATCAGGCACTTAGCTGAGAAGATCATCGGGCTGATCCAACCGTTTGGATCAAACATGCGTGCAATCGTGGACAGCACCGTCGCTTGGTCCACACCTTTTGCGGTTCCAGCACCACCTGAAACGTGAAAATATCATTTACCGGCTGATATTTCATACCTAAAACCGCTATCATATTTGGATCGTCCACGTCAGCAAATAGATTAGGGTTCTGCTGATGATCCTCTGGGATATCCTCTAGCAGACGGGGTTCATTCGACAACCATTTCCTTAGCTCGTAACCTCCCGCCGCTAATATAGCGATTAACTCATCGCGGAGTGTAAGCGCCTCCTCGACAGACTGGGCCCCGGTACACACATCGTCTACATAAAGATCGCGTGTTAACACAGCGGCCGCGCGAGGGTAGCGGGTCCGCTCCCGCTCCGCCAACTATAATAAACATCTAATTGCAATGTATGGACTAGATTTCAAACCATATGTGTTGGTGTTGAGCTCGTAGACTGTCACCGGGTTATCCGGGTGCTCTCGCCAGAGAATTAACTGGAAACGTCTGTCATCCGGATGAATGACAGTCTGCCGGAACATCATCTTGATGTCTGCTCCAAACGCCACCTGATGTCTCCTAAAATTTAAAATTATGTCAATAACATCCCGGTGTAACTTTGGCCCGGAATGCAAACATTGATTCAACGAAACCCCTGTTGAAGTAGGCGCCGAACCGTCATATACCGTTCTCAGCTTGCCTGTAGAGGCTTTCAAGACCGCATGGTGAGGTAGGAAGTAGTGCTCAGTGGAGCTCCAATCGACTCGAGCCGGAGACATATGACCCAAGGCTTCGTACTCACGCATGAAGTCTATGTATTTCTCACAGAGCACTGGGTCACGCTGCTTGCGCCGTTCCATGGCCACCAGTCGTTTCTCCGCCAGTGCTCTGGACTGTCCTAAAACAGGAGAGGAAGGAACAAAGGGCAACCTTGTTACAAATCTACCAGAAACTAATCTCGTCGTGTTGGCCTGGTAGAAAGCCTCACATTCCGCATGTTCCGGGTCGGCCCTAGGAACCATAAACTTAATTCGCGCGGGAGATATGCATCATTCAAGTTGGGTGTACCGGCTGATTTGGAATGTATGGTCGTAGCTGTTGACAAATGGGCTGAAGGTATCTGTATCAAACCCTGGAGCCAGAACTTTCGAAGACAGAGAGATTCAAATGGCCCGAAGAGTCAAAAGTAAGGGGTTTGAATTTCTATATCAAAATGTTAGAGGGACGCGAACAAAAACTGCTACCTTTAAAAATTCAGTATTGAGTTGCTCTGCAGACGTCATAGCCGTGACAGAGACAAACTTAAATAGCTCTGTCGGAGACTCGGAACTATTCCCGCCCGGGTACATCGTGCTGCGTCAGGATCGCGCGGGGGACGTTGGGTACGGAGGTGTGCTGCTAGCGGTGCGCGACTGTTACACTGTGCGACGGATCACCGACATCGACGGGCTCACGCCAGATATGGAAATTGTGTTCGCCGCAATCGGATACAAAAATTTAAAATGTATATGTTGTGTCGTGTATTTAACGCCGGATTTTAAGCGATATGAACACAAATACTCCAATGTTCTTAAAGTAATTGAGAATGCCTATTGCAAGTTTCCTGAACTTGATTTAATATTGTTGGGTGACTTTAATCTAAATTCTATGAGTATTAATCTTAAAAATCAATTTGAATTATTTAAAATTTTTTGTAAATTTAATCAGCACAGTACGGTTATAAACCATTTTGGCGGGCTTTTAGACTTGGTGTTATGCGGGCTGAGTGCGGAGCGCGTGAGCATGTCGAGCGATATTGACCCGTTAGTACCGATCGACCTGTACCATTCGCCGCTCGAGGTGACTGTGTGGTGGCCGCGTGGGACAGCTCCGCCGCCGCCGCCCCCGCTTCACTCTCTCCTCTCCTCTTCACCTGACTCTGCATTCCCAGCAGATTGGAATTTCCGTAAGGCAGACCTTAGTGCACTATATGCAGCTAAACGTTTGACCTCTAAACCACCGATCCCCAGTAGCGGTACTGAAGAAGGCTCCAAGTTCAAACCCAACCTATCAACTACCCGTGTAGTCACCATACAGCCCTGGGCTCCAGAATCTAGAAGAGCTCTTACTCTAACTGAATCACCACGGGGGCCCCAGATACTAACTATTGCGGTGGGCAGAAGAACTGTCTTCGGCTCCGCACTGGTAGAGGGGCAGACTAGTTATTAGGAGCCCGGCCTCTCCAATCCAGGGTGCGTCCATGGCCCCATATATGGTGAGCGTGTACACAATGCCATCCGGGATGGTGCGTAACCCGCTGCCCTACCATATCTAAAATAAGGCGGGTGATACTCTTACCGCGGATACTCGTGCATCGGCGGAGAGTATCGCTGTGGCTCCGCCCTGCTATACTGTCCTACAGTGGGCGCAGGCACTGGTTCGGCAAACTGGGGTCCACTCATATAACCTTGAGTGGGGCCCCCGCCCGTGGAGCCCCCCCCCCTCGGGGGGTCCCTACTCGGGCCCGCTGTCGCGGAAACATGGGGTCCACTCCTAATATCCTGAGTACGGCCCTGACCCGATGAACCCCCCCCCATGAGGGGTCCTCTCCTCGGGCCCGCAGTATAACTTCGTGCCGCAGGCGCGTGATCCACACCACTATCAAACTGAGCACGACTCACGCGAGGGCTCTCTCCGCTCTCCGACGGGTGCGCTCCTCATCCTTGAGAGGGGCCACTCGACGGACGTGACTGATAGGTGGACTGTGACGCGGCTCCCCCGCCCGTAGCTTGACCGTATGCTCCAGACCTGTTCGCACAAATCAAATCATGATGTGGCCTGCCACATTCTCTACACATACGCTGTCTGGAGCACTCGCGCGCTAAGTGGTCTTCTAAACAAAAATAGCACAGTCTATTAATTTTAACTAATCGCCGTCTGTCCACTACCGGTAATGCAGCAAAATCATGGCACTGCGATAACGCGTGTCCTAAGCGCCCACACTGGTAGCAGTTTGGGCTCTCAGCAACAGCGGCCAGTGCAGCCAGACGTGCAGCAACGCGTCCCCGAAGCGGTTGCACTCCCTGTGGCCCCCTTCGCCCCGATTTACCGGCAGGTTCCCTAAAACTCCCGGTAGGTGGCGCCACCTCCGAAGTCGACGACGATTCCACGGCCCTAGCCTCAAATTCTAAAAACCTCATCAACTCAGCGAAAGTAGGAAGAGCCTTGTCCTCCCTTTCCGCGGTCTCACGTTCGAAACGTGAACGAGTATCAGACGGTAACTTACCCAAAATAATGTGTACCAACAAGAACGACCACTCATCCACGGGCAAACCTAACATTTTTAACGCGTTACAGGCTACTGTAACCGGGGTCAGTAACTGCGTTCGAATTTGAGCCTTATTACCTACCCTAGGCAAACTTAACAATTGGCTCGTATGAGCATCGGCCAACAGACGGACATTCTGGTATCTGTTATTTAATTACTCCCAGGCTATGCTATAATGATCGTCCTCTACTCTTAAATGTTGCACTAAGCTCCTTGCCTCACCCTCTAAAGTGGACATTAAATTTGCCATCTTTTGTGCGTTGGTTAAATCCTGCCTACTGTCAACCAACGAGGTGAACACATTCTTATATGCCACCCATAGCTCCATGGTACCGTCAAAGTGCCCTAACTCCAGAGTGGGGAGCCTACTGTGCAGTGATTTACCGTGCGCTACCCGACCTACATCAGGTGTGCTCGAAACACCTGACTTTCGCTCTTTAATGAGACAGGCGACCTGTGTGACCTCGTTATAAATATCCATTATTTGATCCATGTCATTATTAATGGATGTCCGTACCTCTAGATCCTGGTCTCCATCCAGGAGATCCGCAACCGCCGCTTCAGCAGTCTCGAAGCGATCCGACATCTGCTCGTAGCGCTCGAGAATCGCCCCGTCCCGGTCCGTCCTAGTCAGCATTCCCTGAACGCCAACAAACCACCGCAGTTGACTCGCCAAAGTCTTCCTTGAAGTTTGCTTCGCCATTGCGTTAAACCGGGAAATCGAAGTAAATAACAACAATTAAAAACCGAACTAACGCTGGCACGAATCACAAACGTCCCCGTATACAATAATATTGTGGACCCAAATATACTAGACTCTAGTCAGTATGTTAATTTCAATATATTAATATACAATACAACCCTGTTGTTTAATTATGTGAGTTCAACAAAAACTAATTTTCAATACTCAAATGTGTACAAACAAACACAATATCATAACTTTATGAACAGACAGACAGACCTTTTCTGCTGCTATATATATATAATCCATACAACACAAACCAGTTACTTACATTTATATTACTCTTTTGACACACAACTATGCCCAAACTTTAACCGAAGGTGTCAAGAAGTTTTCATTCAAAATAAACAATATAAACACAAACTGTAGCACAAACAGTATATCCAAAGGTAATTGGCTCCTGAAAGTATGTAATCACATTAAACACTTGCTAAAGACTAAACATACTCCAAAACAAACAAATTTTAACAATTCAAAGTTGTAATATAACCTATGTAAGTTGTTATAATATTATACCTAAGCGCTCGCTTAGTTAATATGATTTACTAACAAAACTACACATTACACATTAGCCCTGCTATGTACTTTGTAATTTATATACGCCGAGGCTCTCAACAACTATATAACTAATAATATAACCCAAGGTTATGCTGTATGAATTTACAAAATCTTATAATCCTATTGCCCGGGGTCAATCTTATGACTAAACCGCGCACTGCTACCAAAAAATTGTATGAAAAATCCCCCTCTCAACAGCTGTGATTTAGTTTGTCTAGTGCTGGGCCCATCGGTATAGAAAAAAGACTACACTCTGTCTGAAAGGGGCTTTCCACACAAAGGGGGTTCTTAACTACTAAATTCCGTCGAACGGATAAATGAAGGAACTCACATTCAGGTGCACCCTTACTTCCTGAACGGGACTTCTGCGCTGGATCCAGATCACCAGACCCAACCCTGGCTCATGGGCAGTCAGCGTTCTCCTCTCGTCGGTCTGGCGCGTCACAGGTCTTCGACGAACTACTGGCCCCGCCAGCAGCTTCCGGAGGAATTCTCTAAACACAACCCCTAACCCAGAGCTAGCTTGACCCAGACATCTACCACGATTTCCGTGAAACGTGTTAATGAAAATCGGTTTCCATCACATTCCACTGGTCAATAATTTACGAAACTCTTCGCGTGCACGATTCAGATCGCAATTAATCCTTGTTAATTGGATTATTTCCCCACTTTTTCACTGTTACAGGTTATTTCCTTGAAATATTTATCTATCTTTTCAACACTGGTTGACATGAAACACGTATAGCTCCTTGAGCCCAAAATTATGACAGTAAAACCGGAAAAAGTTCAGAATAGAAAAGAATAGAAAAAGTTTATTTGTCTAAAAAACACATAAAAGTAACACAACATAATTAAACACAGAAATACATTAAACAAAAAGGAGACAGCTCAGCTTATGCTGCGAGTATGGTAAAACATATCTGCACAGCACTGATTTTCAGCTGAT
Organism: Ypsolopha scabrella; assembly: GCA_910592155.1. Taxonomy (NCBI): domain Eukaryota; kingdom Metazoa; phylum Arthropoda; class Insecta; order Lepidoptera; family Ypsolophidae; genus Ypsolopha; species Ypsolopha scabrella. The sequence continues at coordinate 19,857,344 of OU342982.1, forward strand.
CCTGTATCATCTACGATTAAACATCATAAAGTTCGGTAGGTGATGCACAATATGAACTACAACACAGCAATCAAAATATACATAAAAATACAAACCAAATTACACTTTCAAGAAACAAAAATAAACCACTATTGAAAAATAACATATTTGAGCACAAAAAAAATATATATTTTATTTTAACGGCTTTCTTGCTTTTGTTTGTCAAAAAGATGTTTTTTTAACTTTGACTTGAACGTGTGAGCTGTCACAGACTTGTGCAAAGGGGGAGGCAGATTGTTCCAGATCTTTGCGGCTGCGTACTTGAAACTACCCCTGAAGCCAGATCTTACATGTTTCGGCAAAATCATCAAGTTTAATTCCCTACTACGCGTTTCACGACTGCACACCTCACGAGCCCAAGCAAACTTGTTGTAAAGATACAACGGTCTTTTGCCATGTACAACCTTATGAACGAGACTGGCTAGATGTACAGTTCTTCGAGCCTCCATCTTGAGCATTTCTTTCTCGTTCAAGAAGGGTGTAATATGAGCCCGTTTTGGTACCGAGAAGCAAAATCTGGCGCATGCGTTCTGAACTCGCTCAACTGCTCTTGAAGTCATAGCATATAGTTTCGGACCATAAACGACATCACAGAAGTTAAACAATGATAGCACCAAGCTCTCTGTTAGTATGATGCGGATTTTTTCGGAGAGGTAAGGACGAATGCTATACAGTGTCTTGAGTCTGAAAAAGGCGTTTCTAATTTTAGAGTTTATGTGGTCTGAGAAATTTAACTCGGAGTCCATTATTAGACCCAGGTTTCGCGCTTTTGACACTCTTTCGATGCTTTGATTATCGATCCGTATCGAGGGGTTTTGTTCAATGATCGAATGGCACTGATGCTTAGTACCTAATACTAAATATTTGGTCTTCTGTGCATTGAGTACTAAGCCGTTCAGATTTGCCCATTCGTAAATTTTATTCAGATCCTCATTGATTTTAGCCACTGCTATTTGTGTATCATTAGGTTTGAAGGAAAAGTACAGCTGCGTATCATCTGCATATAGGTGAACTTGGCAGTGATTGATCTTATTAAGAAGATCCGCAGTGTATAACACAAATAGCAGCGGACTGAGGATAGAACCTTGAGGGCAGCCACGCTTGACGACCTTCAGTTCTGAGCTAGCGGTGCTCCCGTCGTCATTATCGACCTTAACGTATTGCATCCGGTTATGTAGGTATGAGCGGAACCAGTCACAAGCTGACTCCGATACTCCGTAGTGGCTTAGTTTTGCTAGAAGCAGCTCTTGATTCAGACGGTCAAACGCACGCGAGAAGTCTAGGAGCACTAGTATAGTACCCTGACCCGTGTCAGATGCAGTGATAATTTCATCTGTGACGTGTGCTAGAGCTGTTTCTGTTCCGTGACCACTACGGAAACCAGATTGCAACAAAGGTACAATATTTTCAGATTCCACGTATTTCATTAAATGAGTATGTACAATTCGCTCTACAATCTTTGATAAAACTGGTAGAACGCTGATAGGGCGTAGATCTTTGTAGTCCTCTATACTGGTACCCTTGGGCAGAGGTTTTACCTTAGCCTGTTTCCGGGTATTCGGGAAGGCATTAGACGTTATAGACATATTAACGATAGCAGTTATAATAGGTAAGGTAACAGGTAGCGTCATGCGAATCATGCCTATTGAGATAGTATCGAAACCGGATGCGTTGGTTACAATACTTTGTATGATTTTATCTATCTGATCATGTGTACAGGGCTCAATGGAAAACTGCTTGTCTGTGGCCTTTGCCGTTTTGAAAGATTCTAGTAGTTGTTTATCTACAGTTGAACTACCCGGGGTATTTAAAAAGAAATCATTTATATTATTTGGATTCATTAGATGACTAGGTATATTAAGTGAATTATTAGTATTACCCACTGATATGCGTTTAAGGTTTGACCACATTTTCTTGGGATTGTTAATGTTATTATTAACGAAGTGCGTGAAAAAGGCGTGCTTTTCTCTATTAATGGAGCTATTAACTAAATTTCGGAGTTTCCTATAATATTCAAACGCTCCCTTCTTTTTCGTAGCAAGAGCTTTGCCAAGGGCGTCATTTCTACACTTCATCATGATCTTTATGACATCGGTGATCCAAGGTTTGTGATTGTTTGTGACACGTATTCTCTTAAGAGGGGCATGCTTATTGAATAACGTCAACATTAGATCATTGAATCGAGATACCATGTCCTCTACGTCATTATAACCAAACATGTGCCATGGCAGAGACTGAAGGTCCTTGATGAATTCGCCGTCATCAATTTTGTTGAGAAGACGTGTAGTAGTAAATTGTGGCGATTGCTTAGGTTTGGTAATTAGAAGTTCTGCAATTATTAACGCATGGTCGCTAAGGAGAGGATTATGATGCACATTAATACTTTGGCATAGTTCAGGAGAGTCTGTTATAATCAGATCTAATAATGTTGCAGAGCTGTCTGTAATTCGTGTAGGCTCGTGAACTAACTGTGTAAGGTGTTGATGGTTTAGAAAAGACAGAACCTCAGGTGCGGGGGACGTATTTGGCTTCAATAAATCGACATTGAAATCCGTCAATAGAAATATGTGATGATAACTTATTGACTCGCTGATACCATCAATGGCAGTACCTGTAGCCACACGAGTTTTGACTGAGGCGTCAGGCCGGTACGCGGTGCCGACAGCCATGCGTCCTGCACCCGGTATCCGTACCTCTACCCATAACTGTTCAAGAGGAGACGCAGGGTGAACATGAATCCTCGTGCTCAGTCCACGACGCACATAAAAGCCTACGCCGCCACCGCGGTGCCCGCTCGAGCGGGGTGCCAGTTTGAGTATATAGCCTGGTATTTTAGGTAAACATACGTCTTGTCCTTCCTTTACCCATGTTTCATTGAGTGCAAGTATGTCAGGTTTGTATGTTTCAAGAGAGAATAATAGTTCGTCCTGACCGGTATGCATGGATCTTATATTTAAAAGGCCTAACTTGAAACGTGTACTTTTTTTACGCATTTTTGATTATATAAAATAAATGCTCAAAATGATTGGTACAGAAGTATAAACACATTTTTTTTTTGTCTACCCTCGTTTTTCGAAGCACTTGTGTTTTCTGTTCGCTGTAGCTATAAATCGATAAAAAATCAGTATCATCCTAAAATTAAACCTAATTATTATTAAATCGTGACAATTACTATACAACTAACCTGTGGAAGTGAAATCTAGCATTAATATCTCGGAATTCCTGACTTTAGTGTTAACGGTCATTTTGAGTAATCAATTCGCGATGGTTTCCTGCTTAAAATGTGTGAAGGACATTCCTCAAGTGGATGAGAAGAATCCTAAAATTATGTGTCATGGATGTGAAAGGCAAATATGTGTGAAATGTAGTGGGTTGCTTGCCACGGAGCTGCGTGTGATTGCACTTCAGTCGCCGACGCTTAAATACTTGTGCCCTGAATGTGAACTTGGGGTGCGCCAGCTCCCCGCGTTAAGAAAGAAAATAGACGATCTTAAGCTGGAGATTGATTCCATAAAACGAAACCAACAACCACCTACCAATATCGAATCAATAATTGGAGAAAGAGAAGAACGTAAGAAAAGGAGCTCCAATGTGATAATGTTTGGGATTCCGGAGTCACCAATAACTGATGCGACAACTGACGAGCGGAAAGCGTATGATAAGCAGCAAGTAGAGGTTGCATTGGCCGCATTGCCCGATCCTGACACACCGGCTATGGTCATCCGCCTGGGTAAGCCGCAGCCTGGCTCTGCGCCGCGACCTCTCAAGGTGGTCATGAGAAGTAAAGAAGCTGCTGTCCATATTCTCAGGAACGGTAAAAAGCTTCGTTCAGGAGTCTCTGCCAAAAATGATCTCACTCCTTACCAGCGTGAGTACTTGAAAAATTTGCGCTTGGAGCTGAACCAAAGGATTGAACAAGGTGAGACAGATATTTCTATTAAATATGTTAACAATAGACCAGTAATTGTGAACATAAACCAACCAGCAAAAAAGTAGTTAAACATGGTCTCACCGAATTGACTCTTTTCTACACGAACCTGGCGTCGATCATGGCTAAACGAGATTTGTTCTTACTCGAAATTGATAATCTAAGACCTACCTTTATAATTATAACTGAAACACACTTGAAACCTACAATATTAGACACATTGATAAACATAAAGGGATACACACTTTATAGAAAAGACAGGCCCCCTGGTAAGAGTGACAAAGGTGCCGGAGGTGTAGCTATTTACGTGGCACGTATTATGTCCAATCTGCACCCAACACTGAATAACAAACTGAATGTAGAGGCTCTGTGGATTAATGTCCAGTATGGAAATTTTAAATTGCTTATTGGCGGTGTGTATCGTCCTACACATTATGACTTAAAGGATTCAGATAAGCTTCTGTTTGAGACAATTGAGAAAGCTGCTGCTGATGAAAAAGAGAATTTACTCATTGCTGGAGATTTTAACCTCCCAGATATCGAGTGGCCGTTAAGAAAGCTGGAGGGCTATAATGCACTCCATGAAAAATTTATCGAATTGCTTACCAATACCAACTTACATCAGTTAGTGACTGAAATAACTAGGAAGCGAAATGACGAAGAGTCCTTGCTAGATTTCATACTGTGCAATGATGAAAGCTTGTGTACCAAGGTAATTCATAATCCCCCATAGGCAAAAGTGACCATTTGGTTCTGCTTAGCAAAGTGCAAATTCAGAATGATCATATCCATGGCTTAGTTGAAAAGAAGCCTCGCAGAGATTTTTATAACGCTGACTATAAACTTATTACTTCACAATTACTTTTAAACGATTTGAATTGTACAACCTTATCTGATACAAATGAAGCTTGGACGAAATTCAAAACTGTCACACATAAAACAATTGAAACAAAAATACCATTCACCCGAATAAAAAAACATAAAAATAATAAAAAACCATGGATTGGACCAGAAATTATTAAATTAACACAAGAAAAATTACAAAAATGGAAATTCTACCAGCTCTCTAAAACAAAAGAATCTTATGAAAGCTATAGAAAATTAAATAATATAATAATTAATGAAGTGAGGAAATCAATATTATATAAAAAAATTTATTATAAATTATTATTATATAAATAATAATAATCTTATTCAATATTGTAATTAATAATTAGCATATTTTAATACTGTACGATTCCTCTAAAGGCTTAAAATTAATTAATATGTAAACTTACTTTGTTAAAGGTAATAGACAATATGAGACGGGTTGACTAAGATATATTTTTTTTTTCTCGTGACTAATTCCCGCAGTCTTATATTTTTTTTATGCCTTTACTTGAGTAGGTATGTATATGATTTTGTATCATATGTTTTATTTTGAAAAAAGGAATCTTTGCTAAGTTTCTTGCCCTTCTTCTTAGCAATACTAATCGAATGGTGCGGATGGTTAGGCATTATGTATATACAATATTTTTATTCCTATATTTCTATATTTTATGCAAGTGTATAACTTTATTACATTTTAGTAGCCCACCCTTAATATTTTTTGTATGTATTTCCCGTTTTTAGTATTTCTTCATTGTATTATGTATATATATTATTTTTATTCCTAGATTCCCCTATTTTATTTATTTTTTATTTATTTATTTATTTAAAAACTTACGACTATCATTTATTAATGCAGGTGTATATTTTATTTCCCGTATTATTATATATATTTTTTTTAAATTCTAAAGATATATTATATTGTGTAAATTAACTTTGACTTGTAGAAAGTATACTTAATGTATCTATTTTGCAAAAATAAATATTTTGATTTGATCAAGAGTTAAGTTTGAAGCAGGTATTGTAAATGGTAGCAAGAAATGTTTTTATGCGTACATGCGCCAACATCTTACCTCTAAAGTGTCTGTTCCCCCGTCATTGAGAGATGAAATATCACAAAAAATTACTGGTAACCATAGTGATGTTGCGAATATTTTTGCAAAACAATTTGAAAAATCTTATGTAACGGAACCACCTAACCAACCTATACCAAGTGTATGCTGTCCTCACGTAGAAAACTCACTTGAACATATAGATTTTACACCAGAAGTTGTAACCAAGACACTTAATACATTCAAAGATGACACTGCAATGAGACCAGATGGATTACCAGCAATATTTTTAAAAGAATGTGAAAGCCTGCTTTCTTCTCAACTTGCTCACATTATGACCTTGTCTTTAAGAGAAGGGAAAGTGCCACTGGACTGGAAAGAAGCAGAGGTCACTCCCGTCTATAAAAAAGGAGATAAGCTTGATCCAAGTCACTATCGCCCTATAAGTTTAACATGTATTTCCTGCAAAGCGATGGAAAAAATAATAGCAAAACAAATTAGAACCTTTTTATCTAGAGAACAGATCATAATTGAGGAGCAACATGGATTTGTACCCCGTAGATCAATAGTTACCAACTTGCTATGCTGCTTAGACTACTGGACAAAGAACTGGGATGAGCATGCACCTATTGATATAATATATCTGGATTATGAAAAAGCGTTTGATCGTGTCCCGATAAAAAGACTAGTTGCAAAGCTGGAACACTTTGGAATACGTGGGAATCTTCTGAAGTGGATAGAGGACTTTCTTAGAGGGAGGAAATTTAAAGTCAGAGTCGGCGAACAACTTTCAGACTCTCATTCTGTCCACAGTGGTGTTCCCCAAGGTTCCGTACTAGGCCCCGTCCTCTTTGGAATTTTCTTAACAGACTTAAAGGTTATCATTAAAAGTGGATTATCTTTGTTTGCTGATGACACCAAGATAATGGGAAATCCACTAATCTCTCACAACATTATTCAAGATGACCTCAATCGAATCAATAATTGGACTAAAGATTGGCTTTTAACATTAAACTCGGATAAATGTACCGTTTTGCATGTTGGTAACACAAATCCTCAACTTTCGTACACAATTGACTCAAAGTCTTTAAAGATAGTAACATCACAGAAAGATCTGGGAGTTACAATAACAAGTAATCTGAAATGGGATGTACACATTCTTCAAGTTACTAAAAAAGCCAACTCAATAACTTACATGATCAGAAAAACATTTAGCTACATTGACAAGGAACTATTTCTAAAGATTTATAAAACCTACCTACGACCATTATTGGAATACGCTTTCCAAATTTGGAGTCCATATTTCAAAAAAGACATTAATATGTTGGAAAGAGTTCAGAGAAGAGCGACAAAAATGGTAGCTGTTTTACGTGACTTACCATATGAACGACGTCTGCAAGAACTCGGGCTAACTACACCTGAGCAACGACGACAACGTGGGGACCTCATCGAAACATACAAAGTGCTCACTGGACACTATGACGTTCCCGCGCTGGGGGAACTCTTCAAGATGAACCAAAATCGTCATCTGAGAGGTCACCATCTTAAAATTAACACGTCGACATGTACAAGCAACCCACGTAGACATTTCCTTCCTAACCGTGTAGTTCACGAGTGGAATAAACTGCCTGACAGTGTTATAAGTGCAACCTCAGTGAACTGCTTTAAAAATAGACTGGACAAATTTTTTAATAAATAAAAACATAAAGTGCTGTGACATACACATCATCAGCTTATAGCTGCTTGTGTATAATAAATAATAATAATAATAATAATAATAATAATAATAATAATAATAAGAGGTCTAACTTAATGCCATACAGTGTTGTAAACAGTAAACAAAGGTAAAAACTTAACCTACAATATATCCCAATTAAAAATAGGATTGTGTTCAATAATACATTTACATAATAAAACACACGGTATGTTGCGATTTGTTCAAAAACTAAAATTATTAATAACACCAAACAAAAAAAACGATGACGCCCGTAACAGACACAAAAACCTAGCCTATAACATAGACTAAGACTTAAAAGGTTGATAATTATTACTAACATGCATTCAACAAAATCATGGACATTACTATTCCACCACAGCCTCCTCAGCGGCCTTAGAAAAAACCTTAGATAAATCCAGTTCAGAATTGATTCTGAAGGCGGGTTTTCCTTCTTCCTGCCTAACCAGAATTTTTCCGTTAGTCGTCCATGCAAATTCCCATCCACATCTCTGTCGTTCTTCTCGTACCTTTTGGAGTCTGAAACAGACTCCTATTATCCTTGGTCAGTCTTTCATTAATATAAATCGGTCTAGGCTTCACAGCCACACCAAGAGGGTGTGAACTCACACCAGTGACGATGCTTTCTGTAGTCAGCGAGCGACGTACGGGAGCGCCGGGAGACATGCAGCACGAGCGGGCGCGAGCGCAACTGCGGGCCCGAGCTGGCGTCAGCAGCGAGCCGCCGTGGTCCTGCGCGGTATGCGTCCACAATATCCGCTTCTTCTAGTGGTATTCCGACTTTGGCCGCGATCATGGTGACGATGCTATAGACATTTTCACCATTTTGCTCCTGTACACCTGAAATTTCAACGTCGTTTGCAAAAGTTTCCTGCTCCTTTTCATTTAGTTTCGATTTAAGATCATCAATAGTTTCTAGTAAACTTTTTGTGATATTCCTGTTTTCGACGGAGTCTATGCGCTGCTCGAGGCTGGTCATGTTCTCTTTAATATCAGATACTTCCTTTGTACATAGAAACATTTCATCTTTCAATTTTCTAAGATCTCCCCGGAATTCTGTCAGCTTCTGCGTCAGATATACTACCTGTTCACGAAAAAGTCGCATCTCTTTGATTAAGTCAGAAGTATCATTGGGATCTGCCTTTTGCGCACTTGTGGTACTATTTTTCCTCACTCTTTCTTCTTCTCCATCCTTCGCTGTTGCTTGTGACAGTGGCGCTGGAGGCGTCTTTACACCGCCTTTATTTTTCTTAGTGCAGGCCGTGCATAGTACGGTTGTGCTGCCACCACCTCCCACGGGAGCTGACAAAAACTTGCCGCAAACATAACACTTCATATCGCCTAAACTGCGCTGGATGCTAAGCTAATCAACTAGATGATGAGCTAATACCCGCAACAGCCGCCAGATAGCGATAGTGCACGTTGACCAAAGTGATACGAGGATATGTTGCCAGATGTCGCTAGCTTATATGAAAAGTATCTTTTCAGGATTTTATTATCAGAACTTTTCAGCTTCGTTAAAAATGATAAGGTAAGCTGCTAGAGTACATACGGTTCCGGAGTCTGCGCCACATTAAACACTTAACGCACACAATTTGACACTGATATCGGAGCAGATTGGATCCGCTATGTTTTCCTAATATTTATTAAGATAGACACGATAATTTCAGGTGCCTTCACTATTGCAGTTGTATCACATTCACCACCACACTTTTTTTAACTTTCTATTATTATTTGTTTCTTGTAAATATTTATTTTAGTTCATTTATATGAGAGCTAATGTTGAGTGCGCAACTACCCACGACCAAAAAACTATACTAGCCCCCCCGGCTTCAGTATCGTCCTCAGGCAGCTCTATCGGCTGGACTCTCTTGGTGAAGGTGATGTCCTGGGTGACCTTGATGAGAGCCACGTCCATCTTGATGTTCCAGTCGTCATAATTCTCGTGCACGATCTTCCGAGCCACCTTGTACGTGGTTCCGCCGCCCGACAGCCTGTTGGAGCCAACTACCACTGTCATTAAGATTGCTGAGCTGGAAAAAAATGTCAAGTGCTTCAAATTCAAAACTAAATTAGTAATTTTGTAAAATGGATACATACAGTATACTTTTCACAGGTCAAAGTTAATCTTTACAAAAATAATAAAATATGAAAAAAAATTATAATACGGCAAGATACAAAATATTTAGGTTGTTGGGCTACTAAAATTTCATATAATTTTCTTGGCTTAAAGCTTACCTATTAACAACCATACTTCAATGACTCATTAGTCTGCAATTTTATTGTATCGAAGTAACATTCAATGACAAATTTTTCAAGATTTTATATATTTTAAAAGAAGAGAATCACGTTTCGCTGATAACTCGCACCAACCATTTGTCTCAAATCCCAAAAACACTGCTTTTAATCACAATACGCTCATGACGGCGTAACATAATTTAGCTTTAAAAGATCCCTTGCAGAGACCGACCCAGAAAATCCAACGAAAGAGACAAGCTACATACCTGCTAGCAGCACAATGACCAGCCATCAGCACCCATCTCTTGTTCAAAATGGAGCCTCCACAGAAATGGGAGCCGAACAAAGACCTCAAAGAGACCTGGTAAGGCAAACTTTCTTCTGGGGCATTCTGACCACCCACAATACGGGTGTCAGTGCGGAGAAGTATGTTTGGGGTGATTACTGACCCAAGAAAAAATATACATTGTTATATGAATCCCAGAGGGGATGCAACGCGTATTCCGAGTGAGACAAATGACAGTCTACACTTGTGCACCCAAGTTTCATGGATAGCATTGGCCCCAGCACAAATATTGATTGACACAAGGCGCGCCTTCCGAGGCAAGCAGCCTAAACACAAATGTACCCTACGAGATTTAACGCAACTTCCGCATAAGCATTCGAGACGATAAGTAGAAATTATTGTTTAATTTAATTTAGACCTCGGGCCGTTGGGTCTAGAAGCAAAGCTCCAGCACGGCTGGTCGACGTTTGTGGGGACACATGGCTGACGCATACCTTGGTCAGAGAATCAGTCTGGCCATAAAAAGGGGAAACGCAGCCTTTCTGGGTACCATTTTAAATGACAATGGCGATCTGGCCAATATTTTTTACCTAGTGTAAATTTAATTTATTTACATTTTGGGGTAGGTTCTTTGTTATTTTCATTTTGTGTAAGTTTAGATTTTTATTGTTATTTCTTTATTATTTATAGCTTTTGCCCGCGGCTCCGCCCGCGTCGAAAAGATTTTCGTGGAAATAAGGAAAACAAAATAATTTGATTTCTTGAACGACTATATGCAACGGACACCATGTTTAAACAAAGCGCTAATAAAGACCAATCGCACGCCCATAAAACAGCTAAGCAGCGCTTTTTCTCCCGACTTGATTCACAAATATTGAACTTCAGACTGAAAACTTATTTTTATTACAATAAAATATAGCTTTTGTTACTCAACAATAGTGTAGCCTTTTACAAAAGAAAACATTTTTGGAATCGGGTAACTTTTCCAAGCTTAATATTAGCAAGAGGTGTGTCAGGATTGTTCTATTAAAATTAAATATAGCCTATGTTACTCAAAAACAGTGAAGCTTTTTACAAAAGAAAGAATTTTTAGAATCGGTTCAGTAGTTCCAAAGATTACCTCAAACATACAAAAGCAAGAGGTGTGTCAGGATCGTTGTATTAAAATTAAATATGGCATATGTTACTCATCAATAGTGTAGCCTTTTACAAAAGAAAACATTTTTGGAATCGGGTAACTTTTTCAAGCTTAATATTAGCAAGAGGTGTGTCAGGATCGTTGTATTAAATTTAAATATAGCTGATAATACTCAAAGATTACCTCAAACATACAAACAAACAAACAAATCTTTCCTCTTTATATAATAGTGTAGAAGTGTAGATTACCGTTTGAGAATGACTCTTACGTGGAGTGTTACTCCACTATAAAAGTTTAGGTTAAGAAGGGTTAGGCCTACCTGTCGGTGTTGTTCTCCGTAGGGTTAGACTGCGACAACTTGAGACATGTGAATATTTATGATATTGGTTTTAGTAAATTTTCAGTATCTTCGTAGTTAAGTTGTTTTATCCAAGAAGTAATGGTCTTTTTACAATCTGTGTATTTTAGTAAATAAATGTTTAGTAATCTGTTTATCTTATTGTACAAATATGATAAAATATTATTGCAATTGTACTGCATTCAAAATAACATAAAATGGAAGTTCATACCTCAGCTAGCTCCGTGGCATGGAGGATTTTATGAACGGCTTGTCGGACTGGTCAAACATTGCTTGAAGCATACACTAGAGAAACATTTGTTGAAAGATAGTTAGATGCTCACCATTATTAAAGAAGTAGAAGCTGTGCTCAATACTAGACCACTAACTAGTGTTGGCTCTGACATGGAGTATGTTCTGAAGCCGGCTGATTTTCTGACGCTGGTTGATGTTTCACCACCGAAAAGGCAGACAGTGTTGGTATTCCCGAAGGCACACTGACCAAACAAAATCTGGTTGAAAGTTGGAGGAAAGGCCAAACTGTCAATACCTACCAAGTCTGAGGGAACGATATAAGAATTCCTATCAACAGTCAAGGATTCTATCACAGAAACCCGCTAAGGTGGGTGACGTCGTAACGTATCTTGCCTTTTTACTTGCTTGTTTCATGGCTTCTTCCGTGGATGCCGGTAAAAATGTCGGTCCGTTCCACCAAAGATGATGATCTTTTAATTGTGAATCTGCTGGGTTCTCTTTAAGACTTGATATAGTGCCAGCAGTGAGGTGGTACTTCTTGTACTATTTGATTGACCCTGGCTACAAACGGTTTCCAGCGACTTGTTTCGCCGTTAATCTATCCCAGTACTACCAGAGAGTCTTCCCAGCAGTAAGTCTTGATATCGTAACCTTCCAGGTTATCCTTGATTTTAGTCATCAGTTTCATGAGAAGGTGCGCCCGCACAACTCCAGTCTCGGAAGCATGCTGATAATGATGGACGCTTTGCTGATTTTTGTTGTTTGATAACCATTGAATAATACTACATGAAGACGTGAAGTAATAATAAAAAAATAAAAGATACATTTATTGATCCCAAATATAAGCATACAAAAAACATAATACTGGCACAAATTAATAATAAAGATAAAGTAAAAAATTTTGCAAAGAAAAATATACTGCCGTCATAAAGAAAAAAGACGCATCTAAATCTAAATTCATCATCATCTGAAACAACGGACGGAAATATCACGAAGTATTTGACCAAAAAAGTACCGGGAATAAAGTGCAAAATCACCACTGCAGATCCTTCTCACACTCAACACAAATGCTTTATTATAAGCATACCCCAACAGCACTACGCATTTTTTAAATCTCCTGCAAACTGGCCGTCTGGAACCTCTCTCCAAGAATGGTTTATTATCCGCAAACCTTTTGGTTACAACAAACAACGTCAACCAGCTACAAACTTCTCCGACACCGGCCCCAGCCCCGGCAGGAAGATAGATGACCATCCTGACCCCAGAACTCCTAGAACGCCCTTTCAGCAAGAAGAGTAGGGACTCCACCGCACAGCTAAGTAACGAAAAACTCATCATATGTCACCAAAACATACGTTGTTTATGTAACCATAAAACACCGCATCTAGAATTATTTTTACAAAATGACCTAAATTGTAACATATTATGTCTAACAGAACATTGGTTGAAACAAAATGAACTTAAATACATAACTTTCACTTCATTTGAACTAGCTTCAAATTATTGTAGAACAAATATTGTACATGGTGGCTCAGCCATCTTTGTGAAGTGTAATATTCCTTACATACAAAGATCCGATTTAAATGATCTTTCTTTAGAACACGCCTGTGAAATATCAGCAATAGAAATGCATAAACCTAATATAATAATTATATGCATCTATCATTCAGGTAACTCATGCTTCAATACTTTTTTAAACACTTTTGAATCGTTGTTAGTCAAACTGCAAAATAACAACAAAAAAGTAGTTATAGTGGGCGATTTTAACGTGGATTTCCTTACAAATAATCCACAAAAGCGCTCAGTTAATGACTTAATACAATCATATAATTTTACACAAAATGTCCTTTTCCCAACCCATATAAATACATGTATAGACCATGTGTATACTAATTTTGCCTCGGCTGATACTTGTTTGGCAATATCATCATCCACAGCTTGTGTAAAAGCTAAAATATCTGATCACGATGGCCAAATAATAACCTTTCAGGAGTTAGTGGAGTCAGAGAGATTTTATACATCTCGTCTCTTCTCTAAAAGTAATTTTCAGAACTTTACTAGTTTCTTATCATCCATTGACTGGAACGAAATAAAATTTAAATACAATAACGACCAAATTGCACTTTTGAGCTCAATTATCAACATTATACAAAATGGAGTCAACATATGCTTTCCCTATAAAAAACGCTTAAATAAAAAACACACATTAAAATGTCCGTGGTTAACAAATGACATTATCGCACAAAAACAGTTACTTGATAACTTACTTTCCCATCTTGGAACATTTCCTGACTTAATTCACTTAATTAATTTAATTATATCCTTATCATTCCAACTTGAACAAAATCTGACAAACGCTCAATCTGACTACTACTCTGAAAAAATTCGTAACAGTAACAATGGACAAAAAACAATGTGGAAAATTGTTAACGAATACACAGGTCGTAACGGTAATAAAAGTCAAGATAGCTTATTATTACTCAATGACACCGATGGACAACAGTACACTTCTATAGAAAATCTAGCAACTAGCATAAATAACTTTTTCTTATCAGCAGCTAGCACAGTGCATGCCCCCCCAGCCTGTGCGGAGCGTGCCTACCAACTACTGTGCCGCTGTCAAACACCTAGTGACTCATCCGTCCGATTACCATTATTTACTGATAAGGAAGTTCACCTTATTGTGACTAAGTATATTGCATGTAAAAATACCTGTGATATTTTTGATGCATCAACTAAAATATTTAAAGTTGCTCTTCCATTTCTACTTACTTTTCTGACCGAGATATTTAATCATCTCATTAGACAAGGTCAATATCCAAAGGTACTGAAATGTGCAAAAGTCGTCCCTGTACACAAGGGTAAAGGTCCTAAAAATGACTTAAAGTTCTATAGACCGATCGCGGTCATACCTACCGTTGCTAAAATCTTCGAAGTGGGCATAACCGAAAGATTATATAACTACCTTGAATGTAATAACAAACTCAGCGAAAAACAATACGCGTACAGGAAAGGTAGATCTTGCGTCTCGGTTATCAGAGAGGTGGTTTGGAAAATTTTACAAGCAAAAGAAAACCACAAACATGTAGCTATTCTCATATGTGACATGACCCGCGCATTTGACCTTTGCGACCATCAAGTACTTGCTCGTAAATTTGAACATATGGGAATTAGAGGCCCCGCCCTTAATCTGGTAAAAGACTTCCTTCACGATAGACAGCAACAAGTAGCACTAAATAATGGACAAATAAAGTCAACACAAAACACATCTAAAATAGGCGTACCTCAGGGGTCAGCCCTTGCAAACTTATCGTTCTTAGTTCAAGTCAATGACCTCCCCGACGCTGTAAATGGAGATATGTATATCTTTGCTGATGACGCATGCGATATTTTAACAGGTGACTGCACACCCAACCTAGAAATTGAAATCTATAGAGATATATCTAGCCTACAAAACTGGTTTAATGTGAACGGTTTGGTTCTAAACCTATCAAAAACTCAGTTACTTTATTTCAACCTAGGGGGCCCCCCTCCTAGACCTCTATCAATTAATATAAATGGTGACACTCTGAAGCAGATAAAACATACAAAATTCCTAGGCATAATAGTGGACTCTGCTCTCACTTGGGAACCTCACATCTCAGCGCTTTGTGGAAGACTGAGCGGAGCTTGTTTCGCTCTCCGTCGTCTGTCCGTAATACTCCCAACTAAAGAAGTACGCTCTTGCTACTTCTCACTTTTCCACTCGGTGCTGTGCTATGGGTTGGAGCTCTGGGGAGATGCTGCCGAGTGTAAACGTCCTTTCATACTGCAAAAAAGGGCTATCAGAATACTTTCTCATGTACCTCTAGACGAACACGCTAAACCTTTATTTATAAAGCTGAAAATTTTAACCATGACTTCACAATACATCTACAACGTTTCAAAGTTTGTAAGAGAAAACCCAGTTACTTTTCCTACAAAAGCATCTTTCCAATCCTACCTAACCCGCCACTCTAATAAACTCCATATACCTAAACATAAATTATCTAAATCCACAAAGTCCGTCTATATAGCAGGATCAAAAATATACAATGCGCTTCCTGATGCAATCAAATCTTGTAAAGAAACCACAACATTCCTAACTAAACTAAGAGCATGGCTAATTGAAAAATCGTTCTATAGTATTAAGGAATATTACACTTCAACAAATACAAAATAAACTAAAAATTAATTAAATTTAAATTTCAGAAAATAATGTAAAATACTATAATCATAATGAATATAATTTGTTAAAGATTTAAATGTTAAGTATAATATTTTTAACGTTAAGTATAATTTATTGTAATAAAATAACGAATGTCATATCATATAACCTGACCTAACAATTGACCTGTAAATAATTTTATTTATTAATAAATTGAGTTTGAGTTTGAGTTTGAGTTAACATTTTTTTCAAATTTGAGTTTTATACATATTTGGTATCAGCAAAAAAAGACGTATATGCCTATATTTTTATATCTGTCTAAAACCGATGCATTCTTAATTATCACTACATAAATAAGACGCATTTGCGAATTATTTCACTGAGCACTAAAATAAAAAGGCATATCTGATGTTTACTAAGTTAAAACAACGTATATGTGTATAAGCGGCAATTTTATTATAAAAAGAAAAACAAAGTAATAAAATGAAAAGACGTTTCTGCATGTTGACTGGTTTTTAAGACGCAACTACATCACTGTGTTGATTATACTAACAAAAAAAGACGTTTCTGCGTAAATATGACCTTTTTATCCTATTATTACCAAAATCACCGTGACGCTAGTGCCAGAAACGTCTTTTATTCTAAGTATTGCTTGTTATGAGGTGGATGCATGTTCTGTCAGTTGCGCCCAGGCAGACAAGCGGAGAGTACAGAGAGCACGAACCAAATAAAACATATCTTCCAGCCACTGCTATCTCGTAAATTATGTTCCGTAATCTCGTCCTCATAATTTTGTACTATGTAGTATGTTTGTTTTTGGTTATTTTTTCTTCCACAAAAAATATTTCTTCGAAATATTACAGGAATATTTTACCTATCGATTTATATACACTTAAGTCTCGAGAGTTTTCACGAGAGGTTAACCATGAGAACTTTATAGTGTCCTAAATGTACTCCAAAATGAGTCCACGTGTCGAGTCTCCAAGTGAGGTCAACTGATTTGATAGACACTTTTACACGTGACGGAACACGTCTTGATTATAACCTTAGAGCTTTCACGAGAGGTTAGCCGGGGATAAACAAGATTTTTCCATTTTGAAATGCGCTTTAACTGTATCCATAGAGCTTTTACGAGAGGTTAGCCATGGGTTACATTTTCATGGTCCAAAGTCTAACTCGGTCCATCTTTCTTAGATGATTACTACGAGCGCCGTTCCGTCGAGTCACGCTCCAGAAGTCGTTCAGCACATCATCATAACCGACGCAGCTATGACCAAAGCAGTCGACCGAGACGCCATCGGCGTTCACCATCCCAGTCACCTGACTATATAAATGATATCGAAAATAATATAATATGTCAAGCAGAAAAACAAGAGGGGGGGCCAGATCCGGGGGAAATAGAGGATCCACCATCCGAGATTATCCAAGAGGATAGTCAAGACCCATCATTACCAGCCAACATTGAAGGACTGTTTAGATCTGAGGGCACTCCCAGCATTAACAATGCTGTTGATCTCCATGAAAGCCTAGCAAAGCGCTGGACTGTTATTTTACAAGACGGCCTCGACACAGATGTGAAATCTAATATTGTGAAAAAATATGACTGGCCAAATAACTGTAGCCTGTTGGTACCCCCCAAAATCAATGAAGAAATTTCTGCTGCGATGAATGAAAGTGGCCTCAAAAGAGACAAAAGAATATGTGACCAGCAGAGTACATTGGCAGCAGCGATTACTGCTGTTGGAAAAACATTAAATGGCATGATAGCTAGTCAACAGAGTGTCCAAGATATTGAAACACTGAGTGATTCAGCACGGTTATTATGTGAAATTTTTCATGAAAATTCCATCACTCGTGGGTCTCTAATCCTCCCAGGCCTTAATAAGGATGTTAAGGAATTGATGGAAAAGTCTTCAATATCAGTTTCTTTTTGGAGATAAATTACAGGACAAAGTAAATGCATGTAAGGCGGTGAAGAAGTCTGCACAGGAGTTAAAGAACACTCCAGCTCAGCCAAAGCCCGCAAATAAAGTAAAGACATCTTTAAACTACCAAGGCCCACAACGACAACTGATGCCGCCACGTCTGAGTGGGCAGAAACCGAAGCTAAGACGGCCTACATACCAGGCACCAGGGTCGAGGATGAATCGTTTCAAGAGGTCCCCGCAGAGGCATCAGCAGTATCGTCGCCAGGGTCACAGCCGTCGCTGAGCAAGGTACAAACAGGAAGACTAAAGTATTTTTCTGAGAAGTGGGATAGTATTAGCACTAATCCCACAGTACAAAGTTTGATTAGAGGTTATTCTATACCCTTCAAAGAAGTGCCTGTCCAAACCTTCTTACCCAAAAACACTGATTTCAGTTGGAAAGAAGCTGACCTAATTTCTATTGAAATAGATAAATTGTTAAAATTAGGTGCAATAAATATATGTTCAGCGGTAGATGGTCAGTTTCTATCCAGCATATTTTTACATCCTAAGTCAGATGGCAGTTGGAGGTTCATACTGAATCTCAAGAAACTTAATGAATTCATTAAAACTGTCCACTTTAAGTTAGAGGATATAAGGACAGCAACAAAACTTATGACCCCAGGGTGTTTCATGGCTACAATTGACCTGAAAAATGCTTATTATTTATTGTCAGTAAAAGAGTGTGACAGGAAGTATCTACGGTTTCAATTTCGAGGTATTTTGTATGAGTTTACTTGTCTACCCTTTGGACTAAGTACAGCACCATACGTTTTCACAAAAATTTTGAAGCCAGTAATTTTTCACCTGAGGTCATTGGGATTGTTATCTATTATTTTTCTAGACGACATACTCTGCCTTGACGAATCCTATGAGAAATGTTTGCAAAATGTGTCTTTTACCCAAGCTTTTCTGGAAAGCCTGGGTTTCATAATCAATACTCAGAAAAGCTGTTTAGAACCAAGACAGTCTTGTTAGTATTTAGGCTTTATATTAGATTCAGTCCAGTTCACCATATCACTTCCCCAAAAAAAGATAGATTCCATTCTTCGAATTTAAAAAAAGATCAAAATTAAGAAGTCATTTAAGATCATGGATTTAGCTCAATTACTAGGCATGCTTGTAGCCGCCTGTCCAGCCATAGAGTATGGTTGGCTTTACACCAAAGTTATGGAAAGTCATAAAACGGCAGCCCTGAAATCTAGTAACGAAAATTACAATGAGTTCCTGCTTATAACTAAGAAGGTAATATCAGATTTGATTTGGTGGATATCCCACATCCAAACAAGCTATAGTACAATAAAACAATTTAACTTTAAACTAGAGATTTTCTCGGTTAGTTCACGTACAGGTTGGGGCGTAGTATGTAATGACATTAAAAGTCATGGACACTGGACTGATGATGACAAGTGTTTTCACATCAATTATCTGGAATTATTAGCAGCATTTTAAGGTCTAAAAATATTTACATCTAAACTGGAATACTGTGAAGTTTTGCTGAGAATAGATAACACAACAGCTATAGCTTATATTAATAAAATGGGTGGCACTCGTTATCCTCACTTGAATAACTTAATGATAACTGATGATGACAAGTGTTTTCACATCAATTATCTGGAATTATTAGCAGCATTTTAAGGTCTAAAAATATTTACATCTAAACTGGAATACTGTGAAGTTTTGCTGAGAATAGATAACACAACAGCTATAGCTTATATTAATAAAATGGGTGGCACTCGTTATCCTCACTTGAATAACTTAGCGAGACAACTTTGGCAGTGGTGTGAGAAGAGACATATTTGGGTGTCTGCATCTTACATAAGTTCAAAAGATAACACCATTGCTGATAAAGAATCTAGGCGTTCAAACACAGAAATAGAATGGGAGTTATGTGACGTAGCCTATGAAACAATAGTGGACATCTTTGGCAAGCCACAGGTTGATCTGTTTGCAAATAGCAATAATACTAAATGTCAGGATTATGTTTCATGGTTTCCAGACCCAGACGCAATATCTATAGATTCTTTCACTATAAAATGGCATGGGACTTTCTTCTATGCATTTCCTCCATTCGCTCTCTTGAGTAGAGTGTTGCAAAAAATAAAGAGGAAAAAAGCAGTTGGTATTGTCGTAGTTCCATGGTGGCCATCCCAGCCATGGTACCCACTGTTCACTTCCATGATTATATCACAAAAAATTACACTACAACCTCGTTCTGATTTACTGTTGTTTCCTTCCAGGGATCCACATCCACTGCACAAGAGTCTCACACTGATTGCTGCCATATTATCCGGGACGCATTTCTAAAATGAGGAATACCGCCCTCCTCGATGGACATAATGCTGGCTTCCTTGTCAGACAAAACGAAGAAACAATATGAGTCTGCTTTAAATCAGTGGATTCTCTTTTGCCAAACCCACGATGTAGATCCTTTCTCTGACTCAATACCCACGGTGATATCTTTTTTGACGTCAAAATTTGATGAAGGATTGTTATACAGCTCACTCAACTCAATTAGGTCAGCAATTTCTTTCATTATAGGACCCCTCGTGGGGACAGATGAGAGAGTGTCAAGGTTCTTCAGAGGTATTTTTAAATTAAGACCGAAGAAACCCAGATTTGACGAAGTATGGGATCCAAACATTGTTTTGAATTACCTTTCGGGTTTATTTCCTAATGAAACCCTTAGCCTAGAATTGTTGACTAAAAAGATGGTGACTCTTCTGGCTCTTGTTACTGCACATAGAGTCCAGACCTTATCCTTTATATGCATAGACAATATTTCTATTCAGGAAGATAATATAAATATAAAAATTTTGGAGAACATTAAAACGTCTGCTCCTGGTAGATTTCAGCCTAATTTGATTTTACCATATTTTAAAGACAATACTAATATCTGTCCTGCAGCAACATTACTATGCTATTTAAATAATACTAAAGATAAAAGACAACATTGTAAGACATTAATACTTACGCTTAAGAGACCTCACCATGCTGCCTCCACTGCAACTATTAGCAAGTGGATTAAACAGACTTTATTTAATAGTGGCTTAAATGTTAGTAAGTTTACAGCACACAGCACAAGACATGCTTCCACTTCAAAAGCCTTTGAAGGAGGCATTAACATTGAGGTCATAAGGAAGGCAGCAGGTTGGACTACAAACTCGTCCACCTTTGCTCGCTGTTATAGGAGACCAATTGTATGTGATCCCAATGCTTTGGCTGAAGCAGTGTGCTCTATAAATAAGAATAATTAGAAATAATATTTCTTAACAATAATATGTTTGTACTTACGTGTTTTTTGATGTGTTAATATATTACAAACCCTGTAAGACAAGTTAGAAATTATTTGAAAAATAAAATATTCATGATTATTAACACAACTTTCTTCTTTAAACATCTACATAGTACAAAATTATGAGGACGAGATTACGGAACATAATTAAAAATAACCATAACCTTACCTTGTGACGTCCGATCCTCAATTATGTGAAGTAATCTCGTCCTCATCCTAGTCTCAACCCAACCCAGATATTGATATTTGTCTCTAAGCCCTAGTAGAAAGTTGTGTTATTGCTTTTTAAGTAATGACAGTTCCAGGTAGAGGGCGCTAGAGCCGGGCCATAGAGTTGTGGATGCGTTCAGTTTTTTTCTTGATGAATGCGTTCATATTGTGACAGCGCAGTAGTGCAAGGTGCATACTACATAGTACAAAATTATGAGGACGAGATTACTTCACATAATTGAGGGTCGGACGTCACAAGGTAAGTTAGTCCGATCTTTTTAATTCTGTCGATCTCAGTTTTGAAAGCGTGGCATTAAAATATTTAAAGGTAGGTCACACATATATGGCTGCAGACGAATTGCATCATCAAGTAGAACTGTCAATTAAGAGAAAGAAACGTCTTTACGATTTTGAAGCATTTCACCAGACGATGTTGGAAATCAAAAGAAAGAGCATTGTGAAAATAATGAATTTGAATGATTTTTATCAGTTCGAAGACTGTTCTTCAACTTACGAACTTCAAAACACTTCTCGAGTAATATTACACAGAGGTAATCACGTCATTCATTTTAAGACCACCTTCAATGACAACAACGAGTATTAATTGGACTTCCTTAAATTGAAAAACATTAAATCCGGAATGTGGTATCCAAAACTGTAGAAGGAAAATAGAGGTATTACTCAAGAGTGCAAATCAGCAATCATTTAAAAATTTCAAGAAGATTATTTTGGTATAATCTACCCACTAATAAAGATAGTATTGATATCTCTTTATATTGAAGACTATATTAATAAATTTGAAGGTATTTTAAGGAAAGAGGTAATAAAGAAATTATTTATTAATTCACGGTAATTAAAACTTACCTATTTTGTTAAGAAGTTTAAAATGAATTTAAGTTTTTGATTTTTATTTTCAAGGGATTTTTGTCATTTAAATAATTTATTACCAAAACCGATTCTTAGGGCTTTAATTTTAGTATAAAATACGTTAAAACATAAATTTTCTTCATTGAAAAATTAGTCCTTATGTGTTAGGACCAGACACTAAATTACCTCGAAATTTTTTTAGTTTTGACAGCAATCATTAAAATAAAAACCCTTAGAATCGGCTTATCTGTTTTTATAAGTAAAAGCAAAGAAATTTTGCAGTAAAATGCACTATATTTCGACCCCTCAGTGGGGGGTCGTCATAAAGCGATATAAACACTTATAGACATAATGTTGCGCTTGAATATTTTTGTTGATTTAAGCGAATTTTGTTTCTAAACATCGTTTTTTATAAACATCTTTTCATAAATATGTGTTAATGTGTTTTTTAATAGAATATCCTAACACGTAGGAAGTTTATGTGCAGGCAAGCGATGATACACCACCTTCTTAGCCGAAAAGCAGCAAGAAGCAAGACTTTTCTGCTTTATTATGTCATTTTATCGAGATACGTTTTACTCAATGCTAAGAAGAAAAGACGCTTATAACCAATTGCGACTTTTCAATGTAGTATTATTTATATTTATGGATTTTTTTTACGAAGATGAAACAGAAAATGGATGTTATTTATTACATAATGGATATTTTATTTTAAAAAAAATATGCAATCTGTTAGAACAATGTATTGTTCATTAGTCATTAACGGAAAAAAACATTTATTTTTAATTTCCTTTCCGCAGCAATCATTTAAATTTTAAAAGTAGGTATGTATCATTTTTTTTCTCCATTTTTTACTTTTTGTAGAAACGTCTTTTTTCTTTAACACGGCAGTATAAATCCTGACACCTACGCTGGCTATGCAGCCGTTTTGCAGCATGTCAGTTACAATAGCTATAAGTAGTAGGGATGTAGACACATTTAAAACGATACAACAACATTGTGAACTTATTTTGAAAGAGTGCACGCATCTGTGAGTTGGGTGAGTATGCGTCAGAGAGAGAGGGTGAGGGTGTGTGAGGGTGTGTTTGTGTGTGTGTTTGTAAGGATTGAGGAAAAAGTATAATGCATTTGAGACTGGAAATGTAAATGCAAGTATGTAAATAATGTAATAGGAAAGTAGCACCTATTTAATTATCTCTAAAAATTTTTCTGTGCCTTCATAGTCGGGAGATATTAGCCATGATTTAATTTGTTTCATATACTCTTTAGGTTCCTTTACGTCGTTATATTTAGCAAATTGTTTTAAAACATAAGGTCCCAGAAAAGTACAGAAGTGTCCGAGTTCTTGCGGAGCACGCAATGGTGAGGCTGAACTGAAAATTGTCCTAACAAAATAGCAAATGAGTTTAATAGATTTTTCGCAGAAGTCGGCGCAAACCCTGCGGGTACAGAGGAGGCGCGCGGGAAACCGGTTGTTAACCCTCCCTCCACCTCCATGTACTTGCGCCCGGTCACGTACAATGAAGTACTGATTATCATTCAGAAACTAAAAAATAAACACAGTTTTGGCATTGACGACATCCCCGCTATTCTGTTAAAAAAATGTGCACTAGAACTTGTCGAACCGTTAACGATCTTAATTAACCAAAGTTTCGAGGAGGGCAAATTTCCTGATTTATTAAAAATATCGCTGATCAAACCTGTCCATAAAAAAGACGATGAACAAATACCAGACCACTATCGACCAATTGCCTTGCTAATAACATTTTCAAAAGTTTTTGAAAAGGCCATGTCAAACCGCTTATATTACTTTTTTGAAAAATACACAATATTCGATGACAGCCAAAACGGGTTTAGAAAATCAAGATCGACAACAATTGCAGTATATAAATACATTCAAGCTGCACTGACCTACATAAACGATAAAAAGTGTGCACTCGGCATATTATTGGATATGACGAAAGCCTACGATAAAGTCTCATATAAAATACTATTATCTAAACTATACGGATCAGGAATTCGAGGTCCAGCTTTTTCGTGGTTTTCTTCTTATCTCGAAAATAGAAAACAAATTGTACAAGTAGAATTTTTCAACAATGTATCAAATATAATAGAAAATGTTAGGTCGGAAGAAAGAAACTTAATATGTTCTATACCTCAAGGCAGTGTCCTCGGATGCATATTATTTCTTATTTATATTAACGACTTACCTAAAGTGCTTAACAAAGAAACAACACTTACAGTTCTCTTCGCAGATGATATATCATTGCTTATAAAATGTGATGATGACTCGGACGCAGAAATGTTGATGAAACAAAACCTTCTTACTGTTAAAAACTGGTTAGACGATCACAACCTTAGCATAAATTATAAAAAAACCAAGACAATGCAATTCCGTCCATTTCAGAAACCCAGCCTTGACATTAATTTACAAATCAGAAATACAAAACTTGAATCTGTAAATCAATTCTGCCTCTTAGGTATAAATATAGATACGCACCTCAACTGGAAAAGTCATATAAAAAAAGTCAAATCTAAATTATCGTCATTCACCTATGCGCTTAAAAACATTGAGAATAACACAAACACTGAAACAGCGCTGTCAGCATATCACGCTTTCGCTAGCTCCTGGCTCAGGTATGGAGTAATGTTATGGGGCATCAGCATAGACGCTGATCAGCTATTTATACTTCAAAAACGTTGCATTCGAATCCTTGCTCATGTGGACTCCAGAACAAGTTGTAAAGATTATTTTATAAAATTCAACCTTCTAACCCTTCCATGTATTTATATACATGATGTATGTATGTTTGTTTTCAAGAACATGAAGCATTTCAAACAGGTTAAAGACACGCACAATCATAATACCCGGAATAAAGAAAAATTACACTTGCCATTGTCTCGCATAAAAATGCTTAACAATAGCCCATACCACATGGCAATAAAAACTTATAATAAAATACCCGCAGAAATAAAATCGGAAATTAAAGAACACATTTTCTCTAAAAGGATAAGAATATTTCTAGTAAAAAAATGCTACTACTCGGTTGAGGATTTCTTAACAGAATAATTTATGATAGTTAATGTGCCCTTTTTAATTTATTTTTTTTCTGTTTTTGTCCACCTTTAACACGATATCATAGTTATGCTATATTAGAATGTAAAATATATATATATTCAAATGTTATACTATATGTTGTAAATTCATTTTTATTTATATTATACGAAAATTTTATGTCTATAATAAAGCCGATTTTGAAGGCTTTGGTTTTGGTTTTGGTGTTGTCAAAACGAAATCTTCGTCATTCCAAAATAGTTCTTTAGTGTCAACAACAGAAGCTATAATACAATGGATTTTTTTTAGTTTTGACAGCAGTAGACTAGGGTTGGAGCCTTTAGAATCGACTGTATTGTGTCGATAGTTAAGTTTTTATGTTAACTTTAAGTTGTGTTACAAATTTGCAACGCCTATAATAGGCATCTAAGTTATAAGCGCCAAAAATACATAAAATCTGTACACACTTAGATTGCAATAAACGTTTGAGTTTGAGTTTGAGTTGAGGCAAATATTGCTCGGGCGAGTGGTGTCATGTGGCACAGTAATAAGTACTCGTGTACACATTATTTATTTGCTATCGAACTGTCAAATTTGGGCAATGGCTTAGTTTTTCGAAGTTCCCAACCTACATAAATACTTGATTTTGGAGGAATGCGAACTTCAGAGCTGGTGCTCCCGACTCTTTCTCAATACTTGATTTTAGAGAAAGGTGTGCTTCATATCTGCTATCGGGGCGCCGCCGTGTCATCGCTTCCTTGATGAATTTGATCCATCCATCCATCAGTCCGTGTTCGTCCACTGCTGGACATAGGCCTTTCCCAAATTTCGCCACTAATGTCGGTCCTCCGTCCTCCTCATCCAGCCGCCCCCCGCAACGTCCTTCAGGTCGTCGGTCCAGCGGGCACGAGGTCGGCCTATCACTATGCTTTGCTGTACGTCGTCTCCATTCTAGAGCCTTTCGGCCCCAACGGCCATCATGTCGGCGACAAATATGGCCTGCCCACTGCCACTTCAACTTACTGATTCTGCACGCTATGTCGGTTACTTTCGATCTCCGACGGATCTCCTCGTTTCGGATTCTATCCATCAGAGATACCCCAAGGATAGCCCCTTCCATAGCTCGCTGAGCGACCTTAAATCGGTGGATCAGGCCCTTTATAAGAGACCACGTCTCAGCGCCATACGTCATCACAGGAAGGACGCACTGGTTGAACATCTTAGCCTTTAAGCACCGCATGCTGCCCAATCCAAGCATATTCTTCTGTCAGCCTCGGCGTCTAAGTTGTTTTTATACAGCTGTATGACTTGACCCAGATAAACATATTTCTGAACAACTTCGATGCTGAAATTGTCGACGGTTAGTGGCCCTTGGATGACGTGACAGTTGGACATGACCTTAGTCTTATCCAAATTCATCCGCAGGCCCACTTGTCTCGAAGAATCGCTAAAGCCGCGCACCATTACCTCCAGGTCCTGCAGCGCCCGCGCTTCCACTGTCGCCGTCAGACTCGGCATTTCTTGCTGCCAAAGTTGAAAGGTCCTGTTACTAAATGCATCGTGTAAAATGGTATTGTGATTTGAATTACGTTCTCGACATTTTCTATCGGAAAAACTAGTTTTACCTTGATGGTCATAAAAACAGTTTTGCCACAAATTCATGCTATTGATCGTACATATCTTTATACAAGGTGTCTCAAAAGAAAGTTAACATTAAAAAAACGATAAACAAAAAAGTAAGGGGTTTATTGAAAAAATGTTTATTTTATATTAACCTTTGATAATGCTTTAACAGCGAAACCGGTAAGGGAAATTAATATAAATAAGTGGACAAGTACAAGTGTTTATCAAACAAAAAATGTTAAAATACACACTTTGGGAATTTATTTCTTAAAAATTACGTCGTCCAAATGTAAACCGTTGCGTTCACGGCATTCATTTAATCGAGCACTAAAATTTCCTATGACGGCTCGGCAGGTATTCTCCGTGATGGATGCCATTTCATGATTTCATGGCGTAAACTTTAGATTTGACGTAACCCCACAGGAAAAAGTCCATAGGGGTTAAATCGGGACTTCGTGGAGGCCAATTTATGTCACCTCTCCTGGAGATCAATTTGCCAGGAAAAATTTCACGTACTCGTGGTAGAGACCTGTTGGAGGTGTGTGAAGTTGCTCCGTCCTGCTGGAACCATGTTCTTTGGTTATAACCAGAAAAGTTTTGCAGTTCAGGCACGAAGAAGTTGTCTAACATCTCCACATACCGCTCGTAATTCGCAGTTACTGTGCGTCCCCTTTCATCTTCAAAAAATAAAAGGCCGATAATTCCTCGCGCCGACATCGCAGCCCATACGGTCACTTTAGGCGAATGTAGGGGCTTCTGGTGTTTCTGTTTGGGATTGGTTGCACTCCAGTAGCGGCAATTTTGCTTGTTTACATGCCCATTAAGATGAAAATGAGCTTCATCCGAAAACAAGATGTTGGAAAGCGCTCAATCACCTGGTTTATGAAGTCAAGCCTCTGCCCAGCATCCTCAGGCTTGCACCAACTGAATTTTGTAGGGGTGCAGCTTTAAATCTTTGTGTAAAATCCGGAACAATGATGATCTGTGCACGTTTACAGCAACAGAACGCTTCCGAATCGAAAGGTCCGGGTCGTCACGAACAGACTGAGTAACACTGTCGACATTTTCGACCGTTCTCGAAGATCTTGGACGCCCGGATTTAGATTTTTCCAGCGTTGAACCGGTCTCTTCAAACTTCTTTACCCATTTTCCAATGAGTTGAGGGCTTGGCGCATCCTTGAAATGACGAATATCACGAATATTGCAGAATTTTCTACGTGCTACAGTCGCTGAATTACCGTTTTTGTAAAACTCACGTACGCACAACGCACGGTCCGCTCCCGAGAAACGCTACATAGCGACTAAATTCCCAAAAGCTAGGCTACCGAATGACATACCCCCCGCGCCCCTCGGAATATTTGCGTCCACGCAATAAGCGAAACAAATGTAAACTTTCTTTTGAGACATCCTGTATGTGGTGGCATTTCTAAAAACTTTGGGCAATAGTACAACCCGTGTTCGTTATTTTCACATACCGGACACTTTAATTTCGCAATTTATGTACTTTTACCGGACGTCTTGTTGTTTGATACGTATGTTTGTTGGAAATATGTAGGTTTTTTGTTACTCGCACTATGCCTTGAAGAGGCCTAGGGGTCATTCTGTTACAAATCAGCAAATAACAAATGGATTTCTTTCGTTATTGCAAAATTAAGAATAATTTTTAATCTAAAATAAATATTTTAATAGTAAATAAATAAAAACCTGAAATAGTAACTAATGTTTAGTGTGGGACAGAATTTAAGTTTATACAATACAAAGAGTTTCAGTAAATACAATTTTTAACGATAACGATAAAAAAAAATGTGTCCCCTCACTAAACCTCAGCTGACAAACAAAACAAAAAAGCGATAATAAAAGAATACGAATCTTCACATAAAAACATGCATACGGACAAACTACGTGATAAAGTAGAACCAAGAACTAAACTTTTTAACACGTTGAAGGCGCCAATGTCGCACTCTGCCTTGAAGAGGCCTAGGAGATGAAATAAAGACAAATTATGTAACAATATGATAATGTATATTTATTACATATAATTATAAATAACAGGTTCGTTTGCCCTACACTCTGGTTCAGTTCTGTGTTCTAAAATGTTACGGGTAGGTACTCCCCTACGTCCAGTGGGATCAACAGGAGGCCCCAGTAGCGTGACCGTCTAGGAAGGCAGTCGATCCAGGAACCCGACTCTTCTGCCAGGAGCCGAAGAAATGGAGGCTTCGTGGTGAAGCACCAAGATTGGGCGGACTTTATGGCCCGAACTTTGGACCCTGGAATCGATCGAAGATGATGATTAATATCTTAACTACTGATATTGATTTGTGATTTTGCCACGGAATCCGGAAAATACCTAACTAAAAGCTTGTCCATGGCGGCACGCAAAACAGAATCAGAACGGAGTTGTGAAATAAACTATTCATTAAGATATTATTATGTACATGTATTAAATACAGTATGATGAAAGTGCGTTAATGAGAAATGAGTTTACTAATATGCATAAAGCCAAAATATTGTACAAGGCACTAACAGAGGGCAATCAAATATATAAATTTACCTAATTTGAAACCCAAAAACAAACAGAATGTAGGTAGGTATCTAACGGTTAACGTTAGATCGGCTAGTATGAATGACGACGCATTTTTCGTTGACAACATAAGCGTAGCCATCAGCTAGTAAGCAAATATGAAATGAAATTACACAACTACATAAAACACAAGATTAATACTGGTATAAAAAGTCTACAAGTCTACTAACTAACGGTTCTAAATTAAATAATACGTTTGCTCAACACTTACCCAAAACGGGGCAGGATACCACTATGTATAGTTATATTAAAATTGATATACTTATAGAAAGCTAATTATTGCGCCAAAATAAATTCATAAACCGTTACGGGTGACGTCAGTCTACTGGCGCAAGATAAAGGACGCGACTCTCTGTCACCGCGGTTATTTTTGGAATGAGTCAAAGAGCAAAGGAAATGAACGCCGCAGAGCGGTTCGGTCAACGAAATAGTGTCGTGACATAGCCGATATCGATTTAAAATGAATCGATATTGTTTCAGTAAATCGATATGTTTACTTATTTCTTTGGATAAAGAAATAACGTTACAGTGTTGAGGTTACTGGACTTAGGTTGAGGATAATTATTATACTGACTTGTTTCTAAGGCAGTAAACTTGTTTTCAAGGAATTCTGGGAATTCTCGTAAAGAGGGCAGCTCTCTTGGCTGCTTCAATGATGTCATGTACTCGTTATGCGTTTCAGCATCTAGTTTTTGGGATAGAATATGCACTAATAAGGGGTTTAATGTTTCGAGGGTCGTGTCATGTATTTTTTGGATGTGACTGAAAGACTGTTGCTGAAGAGTGGGAATATTTATCAATTTTTTTTGTTATTACCTGTGAGGATAACATGTTTTTTTTATATTCGTGCCATCTTTTTTAGCCTCTTTCACCAAAACTTCATAGGTATTTTGACAATCCTGTTCGGAAGCGCCTACATTTTTGGACACAATATTCCAATCCGTTCCACATTCTTCAATGATGTGGACCAAGTTTTCTTTATTGATGGCTGTGTGACTTGTGGACGGTGCATTATTTGACACTGTAAATGTAAAATTACATTTCAAAAGCAATACAGAGCATTTTATTCTACACTTCTACATATACAGGTTAAAGTAGCGACAAGTAGTAATATTGATTGAAAATCAGAGTTACATGTTGATGCATGTATACAGGCATGGCTACATTCCATAATTTACAATCAACTCATAATATCTTACCAACTACACCTGGAAGGATTGGATGTAATAAATTGTTAAATAATTTTTCTAATATAAGAAATACTTTTTAAATTATTGATTTACATGATAAATAACTATCCCACATAATTGTTGGACCTATTTTTCATTATCAGACTGATATTTTGTACGTATCATGAAATATGAACATGGAATCTTGAGAAAAAAGGGTGTAGTAAGGCTCACCTTGTATCATCATTTTCCCGCTTGAATGATCTTTCTTCAAGCGTTTTTTTAAATTTAGCACCGCTTGCTTTAAATTCTCTGCAGTTCTAGATGTCCCCTTGGTGGTTGCATTGTATTCTCTGGCCAATTTGGCCCAAGCTAAAGCCTTCTCTTGGATATAGACCCCGTCCGTTTTTTTATTTTCAACTACGTGTTTATACTTCTCTAATAGGTCATACAGAAGCATAGTTTCTGGCAAAGTAAAATTGGGCGCCTGGGGTCCAAACCCTAGGACTGTCTAACCTTTTTGGAAGATTCTCACCAAATGTATAAATCATAAAATAATCCGTAGATGTCGTTCTATTTCATTTAGGACTCGTCTGCATTCCTTCGTTGAGTCCCCTTTTCTAGTGACATTATAAAGTTCTTTGTAATGAGCATCAACTAGCAGTCCGGGTCTCCCATAGTGGTCTGTCAACAATTTAACTGCAATTTCATAGTTTTTTGCTGTGGTGTCTAGTCCTTTAATCTTGTCTTTTGCTTCTCCTTTAAGACTCATCTTTAAAAAGGTTAGTTTGTCCACGTCTGGAATGTGTTTTTCATGAACAGATGATGAGAAATGGTCCCAAAATTCATGCCATTTGAGTAACTGTCCATTAAATGTTGGGAGGCTAAGTTTGGGTAGCTTACTGTTGGTCTTGTCGCCGTTTATGGTATGATCTCTTAAGTCTTGGTCTTTTATCATAAGTTCAGTCAAAGCCTTTTCACAAAGTAATTGAAGGTTAGTAAACTCGGTAATTAATTTTTCGGATGGTACCTTTGAACTGCAGTATTGACGGATTTCTTCCACGAATACTTTCGTTGACAACTCCAAAGAAACCTTCGCTGACCGCAAAGCTTCTCTTGTACCTTGCAATTTAGCATCTTCTGCTGTCTTCATCTTATCGTTTAGATTTGCAGAATATAACTTAAGGCGAGTCTCCATTTCGTAACATTAACTATCTCGTTAATCGTAGAAAAAAAACGTAAATCTATTTTCTTTTTGCTATGCGATGACACAAATTAAAGAAATAGTAACATGGCGGACGAGCTTGGTTGGGTTATACGAAACGAAACGAAAGGAAGAGGAGGCCAGCATACTGATATGGGCACAGCATATTGATTGGTTGAATTTGGTTTTGAAAATCAGTCTGACCAACATAACCACTTTGGGGATGAACATAACCGTAATGAATCGAGTCTTTACTCCATTTATTAATTATAATTATGCTATTAGTAATCGCATTCGATAATCTGTTTTTGTAATAATTATTTATGTTGATAACTTTTTATTGGTCCATTATGATTATCTTTTATAATAAAAAACAGTCAATGAAAAGAAACAATTTAATTAAGAATGAACAGTAAATTAACAAAGAACTTAAAAACCCCTGTGGAATTATTTAATAACAAATTTAAGAAAATAAGAAATTGACTTCTGCATTTATTTGGAAAAATATTTTTCCAAGGCTGGCCCAATTTCCAATTTTATAATTTCATTGGAAGCACCCTTCTCAATGCAAATGAACTGATGAAGCCGAAGGGAGCTTGTATCTCTTTTGGGACGTACAGAAGACGGGAAGCCTTATACGCGTCCGGGATATGGTCGTGAATGGAGTAGAAGTTGTAATTATTCACACTGTAGACTCAAACGTATTAGTGATTGCGGTGTCATTTCTCTTTACTATGAATAAGTGTGGTTTTAAAGAGCTATGGGTTTCTTTTGGAGTACGAAAAAATCAAAGCTACATACCAGTCCATAATCAAGCAAAAAATCTCGGTTTAGAGATGGCAGAGCCAATGCGAGGTTACCATGCCTTTACGGGCTGTGATCAAGCTTGCCAGGTGTTCGGTTTTTTACCGTATTGAACGACATTAATTTCAGCCCTGTATTCGGTATGAAGAAAATACCGAAGTGTGGGTGGTTCGGTATTTTCGAAAGTGCATGCATAGTATCATATTACTATTAGGTTTGTGGTTAATTAATTGTTTTTTATGGCTCTTTGTCCTTGTTTTTTTTTTCTTTCTTTTTGTTATTGTGTAAGATGACAATATATGTAGGTAAGTTAATTGTTTTTGGTATTGGATGTGTATGTTGTATAGTAATTATGATGTATATGATGTGTTACTTCACTATTGAATTAGGTCCAGCCTGTAATGATAGTGTAAGTTCCTTAATAAATAAATAAAATAAATAAATAAAAATATCAAGCATTTATTTACTGTTTCTCAAAATCAAATTCAAATCAAATCAAATCAAAATATTTATTTCGTTAAATAGATACATAAAGTATACTTTCTACAAGTCAAAGTTAATCGTTACAATAAATATCTTTAGAATAAAAAAATATAAAAAATAATATGTATATTCTAATAAGGGAAATACATACAAAAAATATTTAGGTTGGGCTACAAAAATTTAATTATACACCTACATAAAATAGAGAAATCTAGGAA
Organism: Ypsolopha scabrella; assembly: GCA_910592155.1. Classification (NCBI taxonomy): domain Eukaryota; kingdom Metazoa; phylum Arthropoda; class Insecta; order Lepidoptera; family Ypsolophidae; genus Ypsolopha; species Ypsolopha scabrella. Next base: position 19,890,884 of record OU342982.1, read on the forward strand.
TAAAAATATTAAATATATATAAATGATGCAAAGAACAAATACCCAATGTTCCTGTTGCCAGTAACAACCACCACCCATCCCCGTTTCCACCAAGTCTTGGTATCAAAGGGGGAAGCCGGGGGAACATGCGCGGAGGGCGGGCCTTATTCTTCTTTTGCCCGCCAGCACTTCTTGAGTCCCCCTACGCCGGATACTTTTAACTGGCCCATGTCCCAGCCACCTCTTCCCCTTTCAGGGGGCGTGGCCTACTTCTAGCACATCTTAATAGAGCAGAGGACACAAGTTACGCCTTCGGCGCCGAGCAGCACATGTTCTTCATCGGTTGACAATTAATTTCATTAAGGCAAGCATCAGCCCACCTCCCACAGCTTGCGTTTGTTGTACCAGGCACGCGCGAACTCCCGTAGCCGTCTGAATTTCGCCTCCGAAGAGACGAGGTCGCCATAACCGACCGGGCCCTGTTCAGGACCCAGTATGCCCCTCAGCATCCTCCCACACTCCTCGGCGTACAGAGGACAGTCCCACAGAACGTGGTGACGGTCCTTCTCCGCCAGACCGCACTCGCACAGCGACGTCTCGCACAGTGCCATGTCCCGAAGTCGCCTGCGGAATCAGCCATGACCCATCAAGAGCTGCGAAACTTGATAGTCCGGTTCTACCCACCAGTAACTAAGCCGCGCTTGAACATCAGGGAAGAACTGGAAGAGCTCTCTGCCCCGCTCCTCACTCTGCCATCGGTCCTGCCATTGAGCAATGACTTCTGCCAATATAGTGCGCCTCCTTCCTCCTAATTCGGTCTTTGTTGCGTATGGTCGTGCTTCGTCGAATCTCGTGGCACGGATAACCTCGAGGTCGGCCGGCAGCACACCCGCCAGCACTGGTAGTGCTGGAGTGTTTCTGGATCTATATGCCTTAGTAAGCAGGATGAGAGCGGGCCGTTGAGATCTCAATAATGAGGATCGCACCGTGTGAAAACTCACACGGTGGAACCAGACAGCTGCCGCGTAAGGCACGGTAGCTACTTACGTGCCTTTGTACAAGATCTTGAGCGCGCGGTACCTGACGCCCCAGTTCGATGCTGAGACGCGGCTCATCTTGCCAAAACAGTTTGCCGCACGCTCACCAATCGATACCGCGTGTGGCGCAAAAGACAGGCTTGCGTCGAGAACCACCCCAAGGACCGTCGCCTGTGTCACGTTCTTGTTAGAGTCCCCATCCATTTTAATGGTTGGGGGGCGCTGAAAATTTCCTCGAACTGTCATAGTTAGCGACTTTGTCGGGGAAAAAGGTAGTCGGTTTCGAACGCCCCACTCAGCCACGCTAGCCAGCACGGTGCACATAGGAGTATTTGGCTATTAAAACCGGACAATCTGATATCTGATGGTTTTTTTGTACGAATTTGATTTAATCATGATGTTTAGTTATAAATAAGTGTGCACTAACAAATAATAGCATTAAAACTCTTCATTTTCAACTTCTTCGTCTTCATTTTCTTCATCGTCTATATTTTCACCGCAATCTTCTTCATGAGGTACAGGAGGAGTGCTTGCAATCATCAGACTAACTGCCTCTTGCGAAAATGGCCGAGTTTTTTTGTGTTGTCTTGGTCGGTTACTACTCAGATATGGATCGGAACTTAGTAACAGTATATTTAATATGTCTCTATTACAATTTTTTCTTGAAAATTTTCGTGCAAATTTAATCTGTATTGCCGGAAGTGCTTGTTACGCGCCTCAGCTGCTTCCTCTGACAATTGGCCAATTGGTAGGATTGCATGAGATATGACTTCAGCTCCATGCATCAATACTTTGTGGATAGTTGGTGTCATAGGGTGCCAACCATACAGATTTGTGTACATTTTCGCAGTTTCATGTGCATAGGCTTCAAACTTATCAACATCAATGCTGTTGCCACTTGAAATCACTTCTAAGATTACTTTAAATCTTTTTATTAAACTTTTACTGACGCCAGTGATTCGAGATGAACATTCTGGGTCGGCAAAAAATCTTCTTGACGTATTGCCGTCATTGGTGTTCCCAAATCCTGCTTTGGGAACATCTACTAGGAGTCCCATTTCTTCTTTGAATTATTTTTGAATCTTGTTTTTTCCTTCATGTACAACTTCTTTTTTTTCAGATAAACGCGCTTGCCACTTTTTCAATGGTATTTTGTAGGCCAAATGTAGTAATGACTCGAAAAAGCGTATTTTTGCATGGAGAATTGAGAGTCCAAACTTCAGCCTCTCTACATGAACCTCTTTCTTAATTAATTTATTAAACTCTTTTAGCAGTATCAGTAGCTGCATTGCAGACTTTGCCGTCAATCATTGTAAGCATTAGCTTATGTTTAATTTTGCCTGTTCTGCTTACTGTTGTCTCCTCAAGCTGGATGGCTTGGTTTTCAATGTGTAGAATTTCTTCTTTCGATTCAGGAATGAATCGTATGCGTATGGGTCTGCAGAATCTAACTGAGGATGGGGTTGGGTTTTGCCATATTATTTTCCTCTCTTCTCCATCAATAATAACTATCAGTCTTTAAGGAACAAGTGAGCTTTGAAATATGTTTGAATCACTGTCAGTACTGTTTTCAAATTTTTGTTTATACTGGGTTTGTTGCGACCCATCACATCCCCATTTAGATATTAAAACCGTGTTTTGCTTTTCTTCCTCTGAGCAAGTTTCTACAACCTCTGTCACATATTTATGCAGACGCAATGCAGTGTGATCAAGTAATGCTTGAAGTCGAATCTCAGAGCATGTCTCGGTCACGAGAATGGATTCTTTATCAGGATAACACTCTGTTTTGGCCTGTTGAATGAGTGAATAGCAGGGGTAGATGATCTTATTAGACTTGTGTATTATTTCCCACTGTCTTCTAGTGAAGTCGCCTTCAACGAAGATGGCCAGTGCTTCTTCAGATGTACGTTTCTTCACAATTGGTTGCTTTCTAGAAGAAGTAATAACTTTGCGAATTTCCGTAGCTCTGGTTGGTGTAGAAGTAATTTCTTTTATTATTTTTGACGCGTCCTTATTTCCTGAAGTACGCTGACTCACGCTAGTTGCATACGTCAACTCCTCAACAGGTACTTGCTCCCTTAGCTCTTTAGTTTTTCGTCTATTACTACGGTCGCACAGCTCTTCGAATGTTTTTGATGGTCGTCTTGGTTTTTGTGTAGGTTTTTCAGTCCAGTAAGGCAATTCAATCGAAGATGTGAGCCAGGTTTCATTGGTTTTCAAAAAATGTTCTTCTTTGTAACTAGCTTCTCTCCATTTCTTCTTGAAATCGGTTTTGAAACACCTTAAAGAACGGACAAAACTTTTTTTTTCTCTACTTGGACAATTAGTCACTTTGAGGATGAGGATGTTATACAATGCTTTTCTAGTAAATTGCTTGATAGTTCCCGAAAAAACTAAAAAAGAAAAAAAGAAAAATTAAAATAATTTATAATTCAAATTTTCAACTCATTATCTTTGAAGCAATAAAAAACTAAGTGGCGGATGTAGGCGGATGATTTAACTGTAGTGTGCAGTTGTCAAAAGACCGGTTATTATGTTCATGTATGAATTAATGCCCGACAAGACAAGACACTTAAACAAAATCACTGTCTGATTAATTTAAGTGAAAATAAATGCTGAAATTATGTCTGTTAACGTATCATTTTTTAACATACAATATAATCAGCAAATCAACTAATCTTATAAAACACAGTACATACCTTCATCTGTCGCTGAAATGTGGAGTGACAATGGCACGACCTTTGTAGGAGCTGCTCGTCAACTGACGGAGTTGTTCGAAGTGGAAAGTTCGACTGTCGCCGTTGGTTGACGAGCAGCTCCTACAAAGGTCGTGCCATTGTCACTCCACATTTCAGCGACATGACCTCGTCTGGCTACGAAACGCTTGAACGCGGCCAGAAAAGGTCATGTCGCTGAAATGTGGAGTGACAATGGCACGACCTTTGTAGGAGCTGCTCGTCAACCAACGGCGACAGTCGAACTTTCCACTTCGAACAACTCCGTCAGTTGACGAGCAGCTCCTACAAAGGTCGTGCCATTGTCACTCCACATCTTCAAGCGACCCATTATTGTGTATTAACGATTTAAATAAGTCCTTATAATTAAGCCATTCAGAATATTTACCCGAAAATTGAGGCAAAATTATCTCAGGCAATTTCACAAAACATGCCTTGTTTGTTTTAGAGTCTTGTGGAGTCTCAGTGTCACCAGATTGTAACTTTAATTTTGTCAGAACTTCTTTTAGTAAAGATTTGTAGCCAATGTACACTTCTTCAGTATCATCGTAAACATTCTCTGTATTTTTAAAATCTTCCATTTTCATTTCAAAAATAATTTTACGGTGAGTACTTGTAAAGTCGTTCCACTGAGTTTCCAAAGTCTCCAATCTAGTTTCGACATATGATAGAGTTATGCGTTCCTTTGGTGATTTTTTAAAATTATTTTTACCATTGCTGATCTTTTCAGCAAGGACTTTTAAATATTTTTCAGCCATTTTAAAAGATTAAAACTTAACTAACCAAATAAATGAGTTATACAATAATTTTTAATTTTTAAAATGTTTGTACTAGCAACTTATCACTCTGTTGTAATAAAACACTAAGTATAGTACAAGTTCAAGTTGAGATTTTAATTATGGAACACAAGTTCATACACAATAATGGGTCGCTTGAAGATGTGCAAAGACTTCATTACTTGAAGAGCTCACTCACTGGGGAGGCAGAAACTCTCGTGAAATCCATCGCCGTTACAGCAGATAATTACAAAATTTGCTGGGATAGGCTTGTGGCTAGGTATGATAATAAAAGATCGATGGCAAACTCAATCATTAGACGTTTAATGACCCAAAAATCTGTGATGCAAGAATCTGCTACTGCTATTCGCCAGTTGTTGGATACTACTACTGAGTGCTTGCAATCTCTGCAGAATGTGGGAGTTAATGTTAGTTCGTGGGATTTGATGCTCATTTACGTCATCAGTCAGAAACTGGACCCGGAGTCCAGAGCTAAATGGGAAGCCAAAATGTGTGAATCAAGCGAGGAACTGCCAAAATACAAGCAGTTAGAGGTTTTTCTCGAGACCAGATTTAGAGCTTTGGAATACAAAATATCTGAAAAGAGTCAGCCAATAGCAACCACCACAACAAAGTCTTCACATGCAGCCACGACGGTGATTACTGAATGCTCGTTTTGCTCCGAGAAACATAAATTGCACAATTGCAAAAGGTTCGCCAAAGAAGACGTTGAAGCTAGGCGTCAGTTTGTACAAAGGCAACGTCTGTGCTTTAACTGTCTTAGTCCAGAACACTCAGTGTATATGTGTACAGTATCAACCAATTGTCGCTTGTGTAAAAAACGACACCACACTCTATTACATCCCAAGACACCACAAGTAGGTAATCCCGGTCCCGAGGTTGAAAAGGTGGTTGCTGTCGTAACTGAAACAACATCTCCTTCAAAGGAATTGGAAGTCGAATCCGAGGAGGAGATGCCGGAAGTTCTCACAAGTTGTTTTTCAACATCTAGTAGTACAGTTTTATTGGCTACTGCTTTAGTTAATGCAAAAGCACAAACTGATGGCAGTTCGGCTAGCGTCTTGAGATCTCTGGTGGATCAGGGATCTCAAGCGTCTTTTGTCACTGAGGCTGCGGCTCAATTGCTGGGTCTCAGAAGAATCAAGGAATCAGTCATGGTTTCTGGAGTGGGAGGCTCTAGATCGCTCGAATCAAAATCGTCCGTAAATATACGATTAACCTCACGTAGTGATCCATCCTTCTCATTAAACATTAAAGCACACGTTTTAGAGAGGCTCACAACTTTGTTGCCAAGTAACAAAGTGTCCATTGACATTTCCCAAATGAAAACACTTCCATCCTTGAAATTAGCGGACCCATCTTTCCATCACCCGGGTGGAATAGATTTGCTCTTGGGAGCTGAAGTGTATTCAAAAATTATCATGGAAGGTTTGGTTCATGGAGCTGGTGGACGTCTAATCGCACAAAATACGAGATTTGGTTGGATTTTGTCGGGTGTAGTTCAAAGTTCTATCTCAGATAGGGAAGGCGGTCCAGATATTAATTGCCATACTGTCACCATTAACGAAGGTAATTATGACGAATTACTCAAACGTTTCTGGGAGATGGAATCGGAACCTTCACTACCCAATAAAATCCTGAATCAGGAAGAAATGGCATGCGAAAAGTTATTTGCCGCCACTACCACTAGAGATGAAACTGGGAGATACATAGTCAAGCTGCCATTCAAGGATGAGAATCCCGCTTCAAAGTATGGCGGATCCCAAAACATAGCTCGCAAGCGTTACCTCATGCTGGAGAAACGCTTGTTAACTAATCCGATGCTCAAGATTGAGTACTCAAAAGTGATCAATGAGTATCTCGCAATGGGTCATATGGAACCATGTACCGATAAGAACAAAGTTGCAGTATATTTACCTCACCATGCAGTCGTTCGCGAAGATAAGGACACTACTAAAACACGTGTTGTGTTTGACGCTTCGTGCAAGGGTACAAATGGAGCATCCTTGAACAGCGATCTCATGGTAGGCCCTACACTGCAACCCGAACTACGACACTTAGTGATGAGGTGGCGTTGTTATCCCATCTCGCTGGTCGCCGACATCGTTAAGATGTACCGCCAAGTGAAAGTGGCCGATGAAGATGCTGATAATCAGCGTATATTGTGGCGTGAGAACCCAAGCGAGCCATTACAGCATTTTCGACTGTTGCGCGTTACGTTTGGAACTTCATCGGCGCCCTATCTGGCTATTCGTGCCTTACAACAGGTTGCACATGATGAATGTGCAAATTTTCCTGAAGCAGCGCACAGAGTTTTCACCGACTTTTACGTTGATGACTTAATGACTGGCTGTCATTCAGTGGGCGAGGGAAGTCAGATCTACGAACAAATGACTGAGTTACTGAACCGAGCAGGATTCCCTCTTCAGAAATGGTCAAGCAACGACAAGGAGTTACTGAAAAGTATCGGTGGAAAAAATTCAGATCAGAATTTAGAAATCAAAACTGACGATTATATAAAAATTCTAGGTCTAGCGTGGAACAAAGAAACCGACGAGTTTCGCGTCAGGGTTAACCTGCCTCCTTTATCAAATTCTACAGTAACCAAACGAATAGTTATATCGGATATAGCCAAATTGTTTGACCCTTTGGGTTGGTTAGCGCCCACGGTAACCAAGGCTAAAGTTTTTATTCAAAAACTTTGGCTGTCTGGTGTTGGATGGGACAACCAACTCCCTCCTGATTTACTAAATGACTGGCTAACTTTCAGGGAAGATTTGGTTAAGCTGGAATCCTTTAGTATCCCCCGTTGGATACACTGTACCACAGATGATCAACTCCTGGAGTTGCACGGATTCGCGGACGCTTCCAACTTAGCGTACGCGGCTGTGGTGTACGCTCGAGTTATTAACAAAGCGAATAACGTCTTTGTTCACTTAGTGACATCTAAAACTCGAGTGGCACCAATAAAACAGGTATCAATTCCACGTTTGGAACTGTGTGGTGCCAGCCTTCTCTCTAAACTTCTGAATGAAGTAAGCCACATTTTGAACGTTCCAAAGCAAAACATTCATGCTTGGTCAGATTCAACCATAGTGCTGGCATGGCTGAGTAGTCACCCCAGCAGATGGAACACGTTCGTCGCAAACCGTGTTTCAGATATTCTCACCACCATGGATGGGAATCAATGGTCACATGTCTCTAGCGAAGACAATCCAGCTGACTGCGCGTCCAGAGGACTGCAGCCTACAGAATTCGTCCAAAATCAGTTGTGGAAACACGGACCCAAATGGTTGCACAACCTCAGAATTGAATACAGCAAGGAAAATTCAAGGGATACTCACATGGAAGAGAGGAAAGCAAAGGCAACATGTCACGTAGCAGCAAAAGACGATTCGTATGATGGCGAAAAGCTGCTGTCACGATATTCGTCTTTGCAAAAACTTACCCGTGTGGTGTCTTTCTGCCGTCGAGTTCTGCGCTGGAAAAAATCTGAAAAAGAAAAAACTTACGGATTAGACAATAGATTAACAGTAAGAGAGATAAACGAGTCTTTACTTACCTGCATAAAGATATGCCAGAAAACACATTTCCAAGAGGATATCGAAGATTTGCAGTCATTAGGGACCATCAGCAAAAAAAGCAAGATCATCTCGTTGAATCCCTATGTCGATAAATATGGGATAATGAGAGTGAGTGGACGCTTACACAATGCTTCTCTTGAGCAGGACGTAAAGCATCCCATCATTATCCCTCACAAATCATACCTAACGCATTTGTTGGTTGATGAAGCGCACCAACGAACCATGCATGGAGGACCTCAGTTAATGCTCAATTACTTACGTTCTAGGTATTGGGTGATTGGGGCTAAGGGCACTGTTCGTCAGTTCGTCCGTAGGTGTGTAACTTGTGTGCGTCACTCAAACCAAACCAACCAACAAATGATGGGACAGCTACCAGCAGCACGAGTCACGGCACAACGACCCTTCTACAGGACTGGGGTAGATTATGCCGGTCCAATCAATATCAGAACCACCAAGGGTCGAGGGCATCGCTCCACAAAAGGATATATTTGCATATTCATATGCATGGCCACTAAAGCCATACATCTAGAAGTGGTCAGTGATATGACCTCTGAAGCTTTTCTGGCCGCGTTCAAGCGTTTCGTAGCCAGACGAGGTCATGTCGCTGAAATGTGGAGTGACAATGGCACGACCTTTGTAGGAGCTGCTCGTCAACTGACGGAGTTGTTCGAAGTGGAAAGTTCGACTGTCGCCGTCGAAATTGCTGACTGGTTGACATCGAATGGAACTGCTTGGCACTTCATCCCTCCTCATTCTCCAAATTTTGGAGGATTGTGGGAAGCGGCAGTGAAGTCTACCAAGTTCCATATGGCGAGAGTTATCGGGACAAGTACGCTGACGTTCGAAGAAATGACTACGACACTCGCTCAGATTGAGGCATGCCTTAACTCGAGACCGATATTGCAGTTATCCAGTGACCCGAACGATCCTTGTCCACTGACACCAGGTCATTTTCTGGTGAGCGAACCATTAGTGCTTGTCCCAGATCTAAATTATGAGGCATCAAACATCAGTAGCCTGAAGCGTTGGCATCTAATTCAAAAGATGACACAAGACTTCTGGCGGAGATGGTCTGAAGAGTACCTTACACAGCTTCAGCACAGGTACAAGTGGACAGACAGAATTCCTGAACCTGAAGTCGGAGATGTAGTTCTCGTCAAGGAAGACGGACTACCCCCAGCGCGATGGCTCTACGGGATAATCGTGGATAAGCACCCCGGACAAGATGGCCTCACTCGGGTAGTCAGCCTCAAGTGTAAGGGGCACATCATCAAGCGCCCCATTTCTAAACTAATATTATTGCCCAAGTAGTGATTAAGCTCAACCTTTTATGTGTGGATGGACTGATTTGTTCTTAATTATTATTTAAGTTTGTTTTTTTTTGTTGTTTATTATATTACCCAGTTTGTTTTTTAAGCCTTGGGCTAACCTTTGTTTAAGTTACGATTGAGAATATTTGTGTTGCATATTTGGAATAAAACATTAGGGTTTGCACTTTGTGACTCCTATTACAGTTGTATTTAACAATCGTTATGTCAATGATAGTGTTCTAAATTGTATAAGAAATTGTTTCTGTAGTTTTTACATACATCAGTTTACATCTTACTTGCGCTAACAAGTTGCTACTCAAACGGGCCCGGGAGGTGAAACTTCAGCTGAACTATACGTTTTTATGGCTTAGAGACTGTAAAATCTTGATGCGTAAAACTGAAAAATCAAAAGTCATACGTATCACAAAACACTCCGATCTTGCCAAGCTAAACTGACTCTTATTATTTTTATTAATGAAATGCTATATTTTAGTTCATAACAAGTCTACACCCTTTTTAACGAATGTTGTTATTATTATTCTGCTCATGACTCCTAATGGTTTATTTTGTAATCACCAATCTGTTGTCTCAGTTGCGGTTTTAATTTTTGTGAATTTATTGCGCGCCTACTCTACATATAATAGGAAAGTGCTGGTTGATTTCTATACGGGTAAATTAAAAAAAAAAAAAAAATCATGTCATTTTTCAGCACAGTTATAATCAATTTGTGTACTTGTGTTTATTGCGTATATTTAGTTATGTATAACAACCCTAACTCGCAAATATATCAATATCTTCATCGTCCTATACTATTATCTTTCAATATACTTTTGATTTCTCGCTCATGCTTACCTTAAGTGAATTAAATATTTATTATCAAAACGTGAGAGGTCTGCGTACAAAATCTCACACATTTTTGTCCAGTGTATTACGTTCTAATTATGACATTATTTGCCTTACGGAGACATGGCTCACGGCAGATTTCAGTTACGCGGAGTATTTTCACAATAGGCATATAGTATACAGGTGCGACCGCGACGCGGCTAGCGCGCTCGGTCCGCGCCGACAGCGGGTGCGCCGGCGCCGTGCGGCTGCCGAGGTTCGCGGCGGCGGCGTGCTGGTTGCCGTGCGTCGTGGACTAACTGCTTACTGCTGCGATACCCGCCGCTCCTCGACGCTTGCTGAGGAGCTTTGGGTCACCGTTGAATTAGGCAATACGTCTCAACCTAATACGTCCTCCACTACCGAACGAGCTATTTCAAACCTACATATTGTATGTTCATACTTTCCTCATAGTAAAGTTCATCGTAACTTGCTTAGTAATTTTTTCAACCATGCTTCTGATCATCTTCTTGAAACTCCTAACGAATTGTTTCTCCTTATCGGGGATTACAATATTTCACATGCTACCTGGAGCCCTGTTAATGGTTCTAATTGTCTATCGATTGATAGCAACAATGATCCCACCGCTATATCTCTCTCAGACTTTTTGAATCTCACGGATCTGAAGCAGTACAATGGATGTTATAATATAAAAGGACGAATTTTGGATCTTGTTTTGAGTAATACACATTGCTTAGTCAAAGAATGCGCCCAACCGCTGACACCCGAGGATCCTGACCATAAAGCACTCGACATTCTTATTTCTTTCCCATCCGTAAGCACTTTGAAGGAAAAGTTTCACAATAAATTAATTTTTTATCGCGCCAATTTTGATAAAATTAAAAACGGCCTGACCACGACCGATTGGAATATTTTACAAAACACAGATATTGAACAGGCTACTACATACTTTTACATTGTTCTCCGTAAATTGATTGACGAGCATGATCCTAAAAGTAGCACTTGTTCTCGCAGTGGGTATCCACCATGGTATTCTCGTCCCTTAATTAAAATTGTCCGCGAAAAAAGAAAGGTCCATAAGAGATGGAAAATCTATGGTAATTCATTAGATTATCAAACCTTTAAATTGCTTCGGGCCAGAGAGAAGAAAATGGAAACGGAGTATTATAATGTCTTTGTGAGCCGAGCCGAGGAAAACATAAGTCATTCACCAAAATATTTCTGGAGTTTTATAAAGTCAAAATTCTCTGCAAATGTTATACCAGAAAACATGTCATATGAAGATGTTAGTTCCTCAAATCCTAATACAATTAGCAACTATTTTATTTATTTATTTATTTATTTATTTATTTAGGAAATTAACAGCGTAACATATTAAAGACAAACCTACGAATATAAGGCTTTATTCAGTTTAAAATTTAGATAATAATGAAGTGACAATGTCAAGATGAAAGGAAAGTCTATGACATTCTCCGGAGCCGTAGAACTCATGTATCTACATAATCGCTCAAATGAAGCGGAGCTTTTCTAGTTCTTGTAGAGCGACGAGGTTGTTGGACAACTAGTTCCTCTTCTTGAGATTCATAGTTGATAGGGCCTTCATTTGCTTCAGGATCTTGAGTAGTTTGGGGCTCATCTAAAATGTAATCATCGTTGTTGGCAGTAGGTGCTAAATGTCTATTAGATACTGTAGTCTCTCTCCCATCCGGTAGTCTTACATATGAATAGTCAGGATTTGACTCTAGTAAATCTACTTCCTCGACGATGGGCTGATACTTGTTGCTTCTATTATGTGTCTTCAATAGAACGGGCCCAGGTGTGGATAACCACGTCGGTTTTGACTCACCATATGTAGTTCTTCGGTTATGATTGAACATTCTCTCATGAGGTGTGGTGTTTGTGGCTGTGCATAACAATGATCTTATTGAATGAAGGGCCAAGTCCAAAACACTTTCCCAGTTGTTAACACTCTTGTTTTTGTCATGCAATGCCAACTCTATTGTTTTCCATAATGTGCCGTTCAGACGTTCAATTTGTCCGTTGCCTTGTGGATTGTATGCCGTTGTGCGACTAGTTGCTATATTTCGATCGTGAAGGAAATCTTTTAATTCTTTTGACATAAATGCTGTGCCTCTATCTGAGTGAATATAAGCAGGTGTGCCAAACATGTAGAATAAGCTGAGTAGGTGTCTGATGACAGTGGCAGCTGATAAGTCACTACAAGGGAAGGCGAACGGAAATCTGGAGTATTCATCAATCACGGTTAGAATGTATCGGTTGTTACTAACCGTGGGTAGTGGTCCCTTGAAATCAATGTTAAAGCGTTCAAATGGAGAAGTTGCTTTGATTAAGGTGCTTTGATTTTTATGAAAATTGGGTTTGATGTGAGCGCAGGTTGGACAAGCACGTGTCATTTTCTTAATATCGTCGACAGAGTAGGGCAGGTTTTTAGATCTCACCCAGTGGATCATTCTGCTTATGCCAGGGTGGCAAAGAGAATTGTGTAGTTTGTGTAGATTTGTTTGACAAATAGAGGAACAAACTCTTGAAAAAGCATCAGCTACAGTGTTTTCCTTTCCGGGTCTGTACACTATATCATATTTGAAACATGATAATTCAAGACGCCAACGTTCTATTTTCTCATTTTTGATCTTGCTGGAATGTCTTTGGTTGAACATGAATGATACCGATCTTTGGTCAGTTATTAGTCGGAAAGGTCGACCTATTAAGTAATGTCGCCATTTTCTTAATGCTTCCACTATGGCGTAAGCTTCTTTCTCGACAGCTGAGTGACGCATTTCTGGTGCGGATAACGTTCTCGAAAAGAAGGCAACTGGTCGACCTTCTTGGGCTTAGGTAGCTGCGATGGAGTGTTCTGAAGCGTCAGTTTCAACAGTAAAAAGGATTCCGTTTTGTATAGCATGGACAGTAGATTTAGCTATATCCTTCTTTATGTTTTCGAAAACTGTGATCTGTTCTTCGTTCAATGGGAACGTACTTTTGTTCGTGAGACAGCTTATTTTCTCTGAGAAGTTTGGTAACCACTTTGCATAATGTGAAAACATGCCAAGGGCTCGGCGAAGAGAAGCGGTATCTGAAGGCACTGGAAGTTGTAAAAGTGGCTTAAGTCGTTCTTCATCAGGTTTTATAGTCTTATTATGTATGGTATATCCCAGGAGATTTATAGTGTCAGTCGAAAAAATCGATTTCGTTGTGTTGATAGTCAAATTGTACTTTGAGACCGCATTCATGAAATTTTGCAGATTTTCGTCATGTTCTTTTAGATTTTTACCACAGATAGTGACGTCATCTAAATAGGCGTAAGTATTCTGTAATTGTTCGTGTTTAATCAACCAGTCAATTGTTCTTTGAAAGCTGCTAACGCCATTCGTCACACCAAATGGGATTCGACAAAATTGGTAAAGTTTGCCGCAAGCTTCAAATGCAGTAAATGGTTTTTCAGTTTCAATTATGTTGACTTGATGGTATGCACTTTTGAGGTCAATTTTGCTAAACATGACATATTGTGCAACATCATTAACCATACCTTCGATATTTGGTAACGGATATGCATCAAGTTCAGTGAACTTGTTGATAGTCTGAGAGTAGTCAACGCAAAGTCGTTTCCTATGATTCTCGTTTTGGGTGACGAGCAGTTGAGCTCGCCACGGTGATTTGCTTTCTTCAATTACACCGTCCTTCAGAAGTTGATTAATTTCGTTTTCAATGAATTTATTATCATCATCAGAGAATCTTCTGGATTTTATGGCGATGGGTTTGCATTCTGGAGATCGATTTGAAAATAGTGATACAGATGGAACACCAGAGGCAAGTACGCTGCATACTTTAAGAGAATCTCTGTGGCCACCAAATGCCATTTCTAGTTTACTATGTTCAGAGAGGATATCGTGGCCGATTATAACGTCTGAACATAGTTGGTCTACGATAAGTAGAGGTAAGTTTCTGTAGATATTGTTATTCATAGCTATTTCGACTTGACAGCGACTATTGACATTAGTCTTTTGGCTTAGAGAGGCCATGGCTATTATTTCGTTACAAACTTCTCTCTTTATTTGATACTTGTCAGTATAATTTTTGTTTATATAACTCTTGGAACTTCCCGAGTCAATAAGTGCATCCGCTTCATGGCCATTCACGAGTATTTTGATAGTTGCTTTTTTTAAACAGGTTGGTGATGTAGCTAATTCGGGGTCATCTATGGTCGCGTTCATGCTAGCTCCTGAGCTACGACAAACGTTAGCTAAATGTCCTTTTTTTTAACAAAGTTGACAGGTTTCATTTTGTGCTGGGCAGTTTATCCGCGTGTGTACTTGACCTCCGCAAAAAAAGCACTTTCGTTTTGTTGATTTTTGGCCACTTTTGTACTTTGTGACAGCGTTGACAGTTTCAGAAAAGTTTGAATAGGTATTGGCAGGCATAGATTTAGTTTCATTTGATACGCTAGCTGAAGGGTTTGTTGCGTCATAATATGCTGGTTTTGATATGAACTTTTGGTTGTTATTTTCTGCCATTTCCAATGCAATTGCTTGATTAAATGCTTCTTCTAGGGTCATTGATAATTTTTCCAGAAGTCTTTCGCGAATTTTTGTCGATGTAATGCCAGCTATGAAGGCGTCCCGAATATACTCGTTTCGATACTGTTCTGCGTCAGTTTTTTTGAATTCACAGTTTTTACTCAAGCTTTTCAAGGCTTGCAAGTACTGGTGTATGTCTTCATCGCCTTGTTGTTTTCGCGAAACTAATACGTATCTAGCGTAGATTTCATTTTTCGGTTTTATGTAAGTCTTTTCTAGGACATCAATAGCGCTCTGATGAGTGGGGCAATCGCTAAAAAATTCATACACTTCGGTAGAAACATGGTTCGTAAGGAGTTGAAGTTTTACCTTGTCTTCAGACTCGTTAGACTCTAGAAAGCTTTCGAAGCTTTTGAGCCAGTGTCGCCATTCCTTGGAAGCATTGTTGGACGATGGGTCAACATCGAAACGATTGGGCCGCAGATATTTTTCCATTTTATTGTTTGGCACGATAATTGCAATTAAGATACTTAATAAACTGAATAAATTAACATATTAAAGACAAACCTACGAATATAAGGCTTTATTCAGTTTAAAATTTAGATAATAATGAAGTGACAATGTCAAGATGAAAGGAAAGTCTATGACACAGCGTTAAAAGTAAAACTAAACATTATTTCAAGACTATGACTAAGGCCAATAACAAATTTCCCCAACTGTTTAATAAAATAACAAAAACAAAAAAAAAACTTAACCAAATTCATTCCTCAGAAACAGAATCTAAAATAAAATTTAAATGCTTACAGGGCAACTCATCTGCCTACCGTACTCTATTTTAGTTTAAATTGTTCAATTTGTTCAATTGTTCGACGGGGTGTTTGTGTTGTGTATGTGTTAATGTAAGGGATGAGTATGTATGAGTGTGTGTGTGAGGGAGGGTATGTAAGAGAAAAAAAAATGAGAGGTTGTTCAGCAAAATCATAATAATTACGGTTATTCATCAGGGCAAAGTAATTCATTGATTATTTTATTTCGAAATGACGTTCTAGAGTTTCCATATGGATCGATATTAAAGAAACGCTTATTGTATTCGTTAGCTAGACGAATGAGAGGGGATGATTGGGCATAGTTTGTGCGAACAACTGGAACATGATAAAAGTTTAGCCTTTGGACAACTGGAACATGATAAAAGTTTAACCAGTTTGCCTTATTTGTAATGAAACAGTTGCAGTTTTCAAAGATTTTAATCTCTCTCGACACTTTTCTAAAAAACATGCAAATGAGAAGTATTCCACTATGACAGAGGCAGAGAGAAAATCTTTTGTTGATAGGCAAAAAGAGAAGTTACGTGGACAACAAAATATGTTTCTGAAGCAATCTGATACTCAGAAGGCTGCAACACTGGCAAGTTATGTTGTAGCTTACAAAATTGCTAAGTTGAATAAAACATTATCAGAAGGTGAGTTCTTGAAGGATTGCATGGTGGCAGTGAGCAACATCATTTGTCCAGAAAAAACCAAAGAGTTTCAATCATTACCGTTATCACGGAAAACAATAACTACTCGAATTGACGACATTGCTGAACAGTTATCATCACAACTGGAAAATAACTGTAGCAAATTTGAGTACTTTTCTCTTACCATGGACGAGAGCACAGATGTAAGTGATACTGCTCAATTACTGATTTTTATCAGAGGAATTGATTCAGAGTTCAACATCACCGAAGAGTTGGCATGCTTACAATCTTTAAAAGGAAAAACCACTGGAAAAATTCTATACGATTCTTGTTTTGAGGGTATTTCAAAGTTAATACCTAAAATACCTATGGGCAAATTATGTAACATAACCACAGATGGAGCACCCAATATGGTGGGCAGCAACTTGGGGTTTATGGGTGTGTTTTGCAAAGAAAACCCCAATCATAATGTGGTATTTCTACACTGTTAAATACACCAGGATGTGTTGTGCAAAGCAGCAATTGACATACAACCAGTTCTGAGTGTGGTTGTTAAACTTATCAACACAATACGTTCACGTAGTTTAACCCATCGTCAATTTCAAGAATTTCTAAAATCCACCGAAAGCGAGTTCTCCGATCTTCTTTACCACACTAAAGTGAGATGGCTAAGCTGTGGTAATGCATTTGAGAGAGTGTGGAATTTAAGAAAAGAGATACAAGACTTTCTGACGATGCAAGGCAAATGGAACGACTTTGAGATTATATCTGACGAAAGTTGGCTCGCTGACTTCGCATTTTTCACAGACTTACTGTCGCACCTGAATAAGTTAAATACGAAGCTTCAGGGCAAGAATCAATTGTTGGATGAGCTTTGGGGACATTTGAAAGCCTTCAAACTGCAGCTTAAATTATTTTGCAGCTGTATAGAGCAAAAAGAACTCACCCATTTCCCCAAACTGAGCAGCATCTCACCTTTGCCAGAAGCCAAATCAAAGAGATTCGTGCAACAACTGAAAACACTGCACGAGGAATTCGAGAAGAGGTTTCAAGATTTCATGAGAATTGAGCCGTCCTTGAATATTTTTTCGATGCCTTTTAATGTCAACGTCGATGAAGTACCCGCTCACCTCCAACTTGAACTAATTTAGATGCAGTGCAGTGCGCCATTCTCAACAGCACCAAATTGGAATTTTATAAGTCCTTATCCAAAACACAATACCCAAATTTAGTTGCCCACGCCCAAAAAATAATGGCTATGTTTGGTACATCCTATTTGTGCGAACAAACATTTTCTATTATGAAACTCAGAAAAAATTGTCTCAGAAACAAGCTTTCGGATGACCACCTTTTCTCTCTGCTAATAGTATCAGCATCGCAAATGGAGCCGGTCTATGACGAAATCATGCAGAAAAAAAAAACAGTTTCACATGTCGCATGTCCCAACAAGGACCAACGCTGTCGAACCTAGTACTTCGCAGCGGGAACAAGCACCTTAGAAACGGAACAAGCACCTTAAAAAAATATTTGTATTTTCATAATGTTATTTTTTTGCACAATAAATAAGTTGCAGAAAATAAGTATCAATGGCTTTTATTATATTATATAGAAAATATAGATCGAAATTTAGAAACCTGGCCCGCCGTAAATTTTGTTAGTAAATATTGGCACGCCAAGGCAAAAGTTTGCCCATTCCTGCTTTAGACGATCCTCAAATTGTTATAATAAACAATTAAACGATTTTGATATATTTGCACTTTCTCTTCCGAAATACTACCGATCAGCTAGTGAAATTTTGTTTGAGTAACATGGGTCTATCTCACAATCATTATTTATTACTTTTTTAAGAATAACTTTATTCTTTTAACATTATTCTTTGTTTGTAGATGAAAACCGTACTGTACCGTTTCGTTTTTGTTAATTAGTTAATATTATTTCTTTAATCTTTTATGGAACTCCAGGTCAAAAAGTTTTAATAATTTATTTAAGTAAGTGCAACCTTTATAGACTGTTTGTTTTCCTGAATAAAGTAAAATAAAATAAAAATAAAACTATTTCCACTCTTTGGTGGGCCGGCGCCGGTCTTATATTACTTTATTTATTTATTTACGCAGGGTACTTTTATAAGGAGTCGACTCTAAATAATTTGCATGTATAATTCCCACCATGCTTATATAATAATGCGTGTATTACCACCTCGCCTGTTCTTTGCGTTGAATTAGTCCACCACGCGTTGTGCACAATATTTGACAGTATTAAAAAGGGGCATCATTTAAGACTTGACTACTCTACTCTATAGTCTCTCATACTAAGTACTTCATAGAGGAAAACTCGTTCACACTATGATTAGACAGAAGGACGTGCACCCTTTAGTACCCTGGTGTACCTTCGATGACTTTGATTATACACACATACATAGGTAACACTAAAAGTTTCCGGAACTGGCCACTTACATAAACAATATTTAAAAATTTATTGCAACATTTGAAAATAGAACTCTTTGGCTGTAGAATGCAGTTTGTTTCATCTGACTGTCTTTTGTTTTTACCTTGTGGCGCCATTTAAAAAATTGTGTGTCTGCATCAACATGGATTTAACTCGGGAAAATTTTCTTAGTATGATTTTCTACGATTTTAAGTGTAATTTGACAGCTTAACAGAGCATCGCTCGGCTTGAAACAGCTTTTGGCAATGAAGCACCATGCAAGACGACTGTTTATAGCTGGTCTGCAGAATTCAAGCGTCGTCGCATCAATCTCAGTGACGAATCTCGCGATGGTCGGCCGTCCACCGCTGTGACCAACAAAAACATCGATGCTGTGCGCCGTATGATTGAAACAGACAGGCATGTGACCTACCATGAAATTCGCGCATCCTTAGAAAAAGGGCATGAGTCAAATACAATAAATCCTACACAAACATTTGGGTTTGAGAAAGCTGTGCTCCCGGTGGATCCCACACAACTTGACCGAGGCTCAAAAAACGGACCGCGTCACTTGGTGCAGTGCCATGTGAAGGAATCTTCGTAAGTGGACTGTAGGCTTGTTTGTAGATCACAATAAAAGACGATTTTATATAAATAAACTTGAGGAGCTTTAATGCGCATAGTGCACGGTTACAACGATGATGAACAGGAACAGACAGTCTCTGTCTGTCAGAGAGAAAAAAAATATAAATCAGAACCAACAACTTAACAATAAAAAAAAGGTATTTGTGTTGCCAGCAACATACTGCGGCCCAGGAAAGTTAAACGAAGCCAAATATTTTAAAGTTTAAACAATTAGTATGTAAGAATAATTTTATGCATCAATGATTCAATATAATTTGTTATGCATGCACAAAATTTATACAATCAGTATATAAGAACTTTAACTAGCAACGTTTACTTAAATTATTACAAATAAATGAATACATTTTTCTTTTATGTAGTTGCAGATGTTTGAGATACATAATATAGTTTATTAAGATTTTTAATGAAATAACTTTACAGTGAAACAATCTTTCTGATTACAAAAATAAAGTTAGGTATTTTTCTGTTTAATTTTACAAACTTGACCTTTTAAAACCTTTTTTTACATTTTAATTTCTGAACTTGATGGGAATTTCCAATTACTACTTAATTATAACACGCTATTATTATATAAAACGAATTTTACTTCTCGTCTTGTAAATAACACAACTTATGCTTTGCAATGACTGCACATACAAAAATAAGCTTATAACTAAATCTAATATAAGAAAATAAATTCATTACCTTATGCTTCGCAATGCCTGAGCATACAAAAATAAACTTAAACCTAAAATAAAAAGTATTACTTTTCAATGGGTAGTACACTTATGCTTTGCAAAGACCTAGTATACAATTTACCATTTGCTGTTTTTAACTGAAAAGCTCTGACCTTGCCATCATTACCCGGGAAAACCTTAACTACCCTGGCCATGGGCCACACCAAAGGTGGTGCGTTGGGCTCTCTCATGAGTACTAGCGCACCAACAGTGATATTAGGCATGGATTTGAACCACTTTCCCCTATTTTGAAGTGTATTAAGATAGTACTTGTACCAAGCTTTCCAGAATCTTTGCTGCAACTGGACACATTTTTGCCAAAAACTTAGTCTATTAGTTTCAGTCACAGAATTATCTATTTCTGGGTACGTTGTTAATCCTGTCCCTATCAGGAAATGACCAGGAGTCAGATAGCAGTAGTCATTGATATCCTCTGAAAGAGGTAAAATTGGACGCGAATTTAGCACAGCCTCTATTTGACATAATACTGTATTTAACTGCTCATAGGTTAATACTGAATTTAAGACAATTCTTTTTAAGTGGAATTTCATACTTTTTACAGCCGATTCTGCAAGCCCGTCAAAAACCGGCGAAAATGGCGGTATGAAGTGAAACTTGATACCTTCCTTAGCGGTGTAATCTTGCAAAAGCGTCTGATGGACATTTGAATTATTAAGCTTGTACAATTCAGCCAGCTGGTTCCTTGCCCCATGGAAGCAACCTCCGTTATCACAAAAGATATCGCTGGGCAAGCCTCGCCTACTTATAAATCGTTTAAGAGATGCCAAAAAAGCATCCGTTGAAAGATCGGAAGTCAATTCTAAATGAATTGCCTTCGTGACTAAACAAACGAATACACATACATAACCTTTAGTTACTAATGACTTCCGGATTCTCGAATTTCTGACTTTGACAGGCCCAGCAAAATCCAATGCCGCTTTTTGAAACGGTCTGCATGCCGTAACGCGATGCTGAGGCAAGGAACCCATCAACTGCTTTGCTGCACTAGCCTTAAGCCTGAAACATACCAAGCATTTATGAGTTATCTTTTTAACCTGTCGTATTCCGTTTATGAACCAATACTGTTGGTTTAAATTAGCTAAAAGTGACTTCGGACCAGCGTGTAACAACCTAGTATGCTCACTCTGTATTATAAGTTCGGTTACTCGAGAATTTTTTGCTAGAATTATAGGATGTTTTTGAGACAGCGGTATGTCAGAGTTATCTAGTCGCCCACCTACCCTAAGCAAACCATCTTTATCCAAAAATGGATGTTAAGCTTTCAGTGTACCTTGCACGCAGTTGCTCTTTCGCAATGACTCTAATTCATCGTGAAAATGAATAGATTGCTCGTGTTTAATTATTAAATGCAACGCATGCTGTAACTCATCAGGACTTAGTGTCTTTTCTTTTACCTTTGTACTGCCTTTTAAGTTATTGTAAAACCTAAATATGTATGCCATAACTCGTGTCATTTTTCCTATGTCGGAGTATCTATCTAGTACTTCCTTTAAAAAATCACAATGCATGGTTGTTACAAGCACTGTTTTATCCTGAGTGGGTTTTAAAACCTTTATCTCAGGCAAGTTTTCAGGTAAGTCGAACTTATCGCCATTAAAATTGTACTCACGTTGCAGGAATTTCGGTCCCTCCCACCAGAGGGAACAGTTTGGAAGATCCTGTGGATTGATGCCTCTACTAATCAAATCAGCAGGGTTTTCTGCCGATGGCACATACTGCCAGCGCCACCTATTTGTAGTTTTCTGAATTACACCAACTCTATTCGAAACATAAGCCTGTAGCTTGGTAATTTCAGTTTCTATCCAAGCAAGTGTTTTATCTTTGAGTCAGTAAATAAGAACACCTCATCAATATGAATGCTTTTGCATAATGTTTCGTATACCCTTTTCATTAGAATAGCTAAAATTAAAGCAGCATTCAGCTCAAGCCTGGGGATGCTTAATACGTTAGTCCGTGGATTTATTCGCGACTTTGAACAGAGCAGGTGTAATTCAGCTTTACCTGTTTTGTCGACCACGCGGATGTATATACAGCATCCATACCCCGTAGTACTGGAGGCGTCCGCAAATCCAATCAGCTGCAGCGCTGCTGCACCGTTTGTCGGAATGTGTCGGCCTAAATTTATAGGTTTCATAGCAGCCAGGCAGCTAGCAAATTCGCACCATTCATCAACTAGCTCATTAGGTAAACATTCATCCCAGTTCAAATTATGAGACCAAATTTTTTGCATTATGCTTTTTGCTTTTATAATAATTGGACTAGCAAATCCCATAGGATCATAAAATTTCGAAATGCAGCTAAGAACCTCTCTCTTAGTAATTATATTTTCGTTAAACGATTCTGGACTGTTAATTTTGAAGCAGTCCTGCTTAATATTAAGGGTTAATCCTAAAGCTTTCATATTATAGTTACCCTTTTGAAAATCAAGCTCACTAAATCTTTGTTCTGCCTCTGGTATATCACATAGAACCCCAGGTGTGTTAGAAGCCCACTTGTGCAAACTAAAGCCTCCATAACCCAACATTTCACCTAACTGCCGTTTAGCTTCAAGCAATTTGCGCAAGTCTGAGCAAGAATATAAAATATCATCCACGTATGTACAATGTTTTATTATAAAGGAAGCTAGTGGCAGCTCATTCTCATACCTTTGAGCGAGTTCAAGTAAGCACCGTGTGGCCAAATAGCTTGAAAACTTCATACCATAAGTAACTGTATCAAGACGCATACATTTTATAGCCTGATTTGGATTATCGCGCCATAAAATGTTCTGGAGTGAAGTGTGTTCCGGATTTACTAAAATATTACGGAACATTTTCTTAATATCTGAACTCATAGCGTATTCCCCAAACCGGAACATAAGAACAATATCAAATAATTCATTCTGGACTATCGGCCCGTTCAATAAAAGGCTGTTTAAGGATGCCCCTTTCTTACTTGTGCACATTGATGCATCATATACCACTCTAGTACGAGTGCTCTTATTATCTTCATTTATTACAGCATGATGCGGCATAAAATAAATTGGATCTTTATCAAAATCGTAAGAGCCAATGTCTACATAGTGCCCATGACCAAGGTCTACATATTCATCGATGAACTTTTGGTATTCAGTTAGCAAATTCACATTCTTTTGCAGTCTTTTTTCTAGACTGAGAAACCTATGCAAAGCTAGGTCAAATGAGTTTCCTAAAGTAGCATTTATATTGCTGATCTCTATCTTTAATGGTAAGTCAACTTGAAATTTTTTATTTTGTAATTTAACTGTTCTTGTAAAAATACTTTCAGCTAATTGTTGCTCTGAATCCCCTTCTATAAGCAGTTCCGGAACGCGCTCCACCTCCCAAAACTTTTTGATACTGTCACTAACATCTGAATCACATTTAGCACAAACAAGAGATACAACCTGGTTTTTTATGATGTTAGATGTTGAGGCTCCGGCAATGATGTGTCCAAACTTGGTGTTGAGGATGCAGTGAGATGATGGCTGATCATTCAGGTCATTGCGAGCAGATAAGTGTTGCTGTTTCCTCTCAAGCGGCAGGAGAACCTGAAAAAAGACATCAGCACCAATTAACATATTGATCTCCGATGGCTGGTTAAATGTTGTATCGGCTAAAGCGATACCAGCAGGGATATTTATGCTTTTTATATCTATTTGTGTTTGTGGCAGATGACAAGTAATTTTTTCTACAACATGACAGTTTATCATGGTATTAAATGAGGATGTCAGAGAATGAACCTTTAAGGGAATGCAATAGCTGACTTTGTTTTGGCTTTCTGTTACACCAATGAGGTTGATATCATTTCGCTCAGGCGTAAAGCCCAAGACCTCAATGGCCTTTGAACTGATCAGGCTAACCTGTGATGCAGAGTCTAAAATACATTTAATGTGCACTTCTCTTCCATCTTTAGCAAAGATTTTGAGACGGGCTGTCGGTATTAAAACATTACTAGCGGAGTCCCCCGACAAGAGAACTACCGGATTCAACCCACTTTCATCGAGGTGCAGCAGAGTGTTGTGGTTTTTCTTGCACTGCCCGCACCTAAAATGGTATTTACATTTACCATTGTGTGTGTTCAAACATGTGTTGCATATACTATTTTCTTTTACAAATGAGATTCTATCCTTTGATGGCAGCAATTTAAATTTAGGACATGAAAATAATTTATGATTTGAACACTTACAGTAGATGCATTCCATTGTTGTCTTGACTGTTGCCAACGCTACCTTACTTTTAGGGTATGACATTTCTGCAGTCTGGCGCCTCCCCGGCCCTGGAAGCTCAGGACGTGTATCGGTGTTCTCCAATGCTAGTGCCCGCTTGTCCATGTAAGCTAAAAATTCTTCAACGGTTGGATCCTTATCCTGATTTCTATCCAGCTGGTACGCCCGAGAGCTATACATGTCTATTTTGCGGGTAAGTATACCCAGCAGAATAGGATCCCACTCACCAACCGCTGCGTCTAAGTTTTTAAGAGCAGCCAAAGTTTGACTGACTACTGAAACAAAATTCCGAATGTCATTAGAAGTGGCAAACTTGGGCAATTTTTCCATATCTAAAAGGCTGTTTACATGTTCAGAAACAATTTGATACTTGTTGTAAAAACGCTTGTTTAATAATTGCATTGCTTGGTCATAACTTTCACTGATAAGCGGGAGATTTTTTACTAAATCATATGCCTGACCTTTTAAAAATGATCTTAAGTAGTACAACTTTTGTACATTGTCTAGGGCCTTATCATTATGAATAACTGACCTAAAAATTTCAATGAACGTAATGAACTCTGAACATTTGCCGGAAAAACTTGGAATATTTATGCTTGGAAGCTTTGTTTTGGAAAGACCACTGCTACCCGACTCCGAGGTGCTCTGTTGCGGCATAGAACTGGTATATTTCTTAATGTATTCATTGAACACAGTCAAACAGTGAAAATACTTATTTTCTACTTCGCTAATGTCCTCTGTGTCCTTCGAATTTAGCAATAAGATTTCTTTGTTGTAGCATTCGTATTCTTTATAGGTTATTAGCAATTTATCACGCTTTGTAATTAATGCCTCGACGGAGCTTAGCTTTACATCATTTTCGTTGGACACAAAAGATACCAGCCTTGTAATCGTACCTTTGACATATCCACGATTCACACTAAGCTTTTTAAGTGTATCCTCCATTTTGTACACAAATCTTATATTTAAGCAGATCCTTGCACTACAATTGTTTAATATTATGATATTTTTTTACTTTGAAATTAAGAGTTTGCATGAAAATCACAGTTCGATCGAAACTAAAGATTGTCCAAAATGGCCGTTTTCCCACGTTCCGTTCTTTGCGCCCACACCACACCACGCGGTCGACGTTCGACGCACACGTCGATCAGTAGTACCAATCTTCAAAAGTTGAAACTCGATCACCTGCGCCAATGAGAGCACGATGCTGTACCTTGTACTGGAGTTTGCTGCCTCGTGATTGGCCGATGATCATGCAGCAAGAATTTTCGATGTGATGAAACTTGCCCGCCAAAAGAAAAAGATGGCTCCACTGAACTGGAACTGGAAATCCGCTTGCAATCTTGATATACCTAAGTATGTCGTCGAAATATGCACTTTTCTCTTTAATCAAATAGGTTTCTTGAAATATTTACGTAAATATCCGTAAAATTGTTACTTGATTTTGTTGCAAGTAAATGCCAAAAACCTTTCTTCGCCGCATCGCGTTCTTGATGCGTTGCAAAAATGAAGCCGTGACAAGCGATCCTCACGTAGCTTTTTCTTCGAAAATCGTGAATTTTGCCGGTGAGAAGTGACCATGAAGGAATCTTCGTAAGTGGACTGTAGGCTTGTTTGTAGATCACAATAAAAGACGATTTTATATAAATAAACTTGAGGAGCTTTAATGCGCATAGTGCACGGTTACAACGATGATGAACAGGAACAGACAGTCTCTGTCTGTCAGAGAGAAAAAAAATATAAATCAGAACCAACAACTTAACAATAAAAAAAGGTATTTGTGTTGCCAGCAACACCATGCTTACCAGATTCAACGAAGGTGCGTCAAATTTGGTGTGGGATATAGTAACAGGTGACGAAACATGGATTTATTGCTACGATCCCAAAACAAAGCAGCAATCGAGCGTATGGGTCTTTCAAGATGAGCCGAAACCAACCAAAGTGGCGCGCGTGAAAAGTGCATCTAAGCGGATGATTGCTTCTTTTTTTAATAAAACTGGACACGTGGCTACTGTTGCTTTAGAGAATCGTCGTACCGTGAATAGTGACTGGTACACGACCATTTGTTTGCCGGAAGTTATTGACGAACTCCGTAAAAATAACCGTAAACGCCGTATCATCCTGCACCACGACAATGCTAGTTCTCACACGGCCAGACAGACAAACGACTTTTTGAAAACGAAAAATGTAGAACTCATGAGTCATCCTGCATACAGTCCCGACCTGGCACCTTGTGACTTTTTTCTGTTCCCAAAAATTAAGAACCAATTACGCGGTCAACGATTTTCACCACCAGAAGAGGCTGTCGAGGAGTATGAAAAACACGTTTCAGAGGTCACCACAGGGGAGTGGCACAAAAGTTTTCAAAACTGGTTTGATCGAATGAAAAAGTGCATAGACGCCAAGGGAGATTATTTTGAAAAACAATAAATTAATTTTGTACCTTTAATAGTATTTTTTCATATTCATTCCGGAAACTTATAGTGCGTCCCACGTATAAACAATTGTATCGATATACTGAAGAATGCAATATCAAAAGTACCCGGAATAGAAGAGTTTGTATATGATTGATGGATGGGTAAGAAACAAAAGTGGTGTGTCAGGATCGTAGCAGATGTAAATCTGTAGTCGTGTATCATGAGTTCTGAGTCATCCTGCATACAGTCCCGACCTGGCACCTTGTGACTTTTTTCTGTTCCCAAAAATTAAGAACCAATTACGCGGTCAACGATTTTCATCACCAGAAGAGGCTGTCGAGGAGTATGAAAAACACGTTTCAGAGGTCACCACAGGGGAGTGGCACAAAAGTTTTTAAAACTGGTTTGATCGAATGAAAAAGTGCATAGACGCCAAGGGAGATTATTTTGAAAAACAATAAATTAATTTTGTACCTTTAATAGTATTTTTTCATATTCATTCCGGAAACTTATAGTGCGTCCCACGTATAAACAATTGTATCGATATACTGAAGAATGCAATATCAAAAGTACCCGGAATAGAAGAGTTTGTATATGATTGATGGATATGTAAGAAACAAAAGTGGTGTGTCAGGATCGTAGCAGATGTAAATCTGTAGTCGTGTATCATGAGTTCTGAGTCATCCTGCATACAGTCCCGACCTGGCACCTTGTGACTTTTTTCTGTTCCCAAAAATTAAGAACCAATTACGCGGTCAACGATTTTCATCACCAGAAGAGGCTGTCGAGGAGTATGAAAAACACGTTTCAGAGGTCACCACAGGGGAGTGGCACAAAAGTTTTCAAAACTGGTTTGATCGAATGAAAAAGTGCATAGACGCCAAGAGAGATTATTTTGAAAAACAATAAATTAATTTTGTACCTTTAATAGTATTTTTTCATATTCATTCCGGAAACTTATAGTGCGTCCCACGTATTAGCATAAGCCTTGCTAAATGCGCTCTGTATGTCACACATTCACTTTACCAACTTGAAATCCATTCACATGAAATCCTTTGGCTTATAAGAATTTCACTAACTCTTGGCTGAATCATTTTATCACTTTTATCTTTTACGCTACTTCAGTAAAATATCTTGGTGTCATCATTAACAGAAACCTCTCTTGGTCGGAACATATTGAGGCACGTGTGCGTAAGCTAATCCATGTTTTCAAAAACTTAAGGCACATTGGTGACTCTGCTGTACTAAAGGGCGTTTACTATGCCTTTTGTCAGTCTATAATAACATACTGTTTGCCTGCGTGGGGTGGCACACACAAATCCAAGATTTTAAAACTTGAAAGAGCACAGAGGGACGTTCTTAAAGTAATCAATTATAAACCCTATAAATACCCGACAGAGGACCTCTATTCTGAAAATTCGGTCCTTACGGTAAGGCAGCTCTTCATCAGAGATGCCATAGTAAACCTACACAAAAACCCGATTGAACTTTTTGGTAAAGATAGACGTAAAGATATCGTTTTTAAAATACCACACTGCAGAACCGCCTTTGCTCAAACCTTTAGTCGGTTTTTGGGACCTTTTTTCTATAAAAGACTAAGTGCATCTACAGAATTAAAACAATTATCTTTACAGTCTCTGAAACAAGCCCTAAATATCATGTTGGGACGCTTGGACTATGATAATACAGAAAAGTTATTGGTAATAATTAAATAAATTTAGTCTTTCTTTATAATTCTGTACTACACCGGGATACAAAAAACAGTCAATAACAATAATAATAATAGTAAAAATAATTTTACATACGTCATTTTACTTTCTCCAACTACACAAATCAACACAAAATACATACACTGCAACTCATGCACCACTCAACTACATGTTGAGATGTCCACTACACACACAATATTTGCATGCATTTATATAGTTATATTGTCATATTAAATATCCTGTATTATTGATTATTATATAAAAACCCGTATATCACTTATTTATTATGTAAATTATTAAAATTTAGTTAAATTTATTTTACCAAATTTAGACTACACTATACCAGGTAAAATCTTCGGTTGGTTTAGGTATAGTGTACTTAAACCAATCAAAGATTAAAAACGGCGAGCTATCCGACCGTCAAACAGTTTATACTAGCACGGTGGGTAGTTTTCGGCCCTCGATATAAGTGAACAATTACTGTACATTAGTGTTTGACACTTTTTGTATATTATTTAGGTTATAAATGCAATAATTTAAGGAAATCTGTAATATTTATATATGTACGTAAATTGCAAATTAAATGTAAATAAGATAAATTTAAGTAATATATTAAGATACTTATAAATTATTTCCTATTGTACTTATATAAAAAAAACATTCATTAATTCATTAATTAATTAATTAATTCATTCATTAATTCATCTTCCCTGTGGACAGCACTACCCGAAGGCAGCACTACTGGCAGGGTCGCCATGCGATGATGGGTTAAAGGGTTAACAATGAAAGAAGTGTATTGGTCTCAGGTTGGATCTATATTGACTCAAATATCGGTGTGTAAGGTATATATAAGTACAAAGGTATGGGAGTGTGTGTGTGTCACACACTACAGTGGCGGCCGTACGTTCAATGGCTGCTCTGGACTGGGTCTCTATCGAGACAGTGACATCGTCGGCATATGCTGTAAGCGCCGTGCCCTGTGGAAGTGGCAATCGCAACAGGTCTTCCATCATTATGTTCCACAGAGTAGGCCCAACTACAGATCCCTGTGGACATCCCATAGTGGACACCTTCCATTCCACCAGGGGACCCACGAACATGCCCACACGGCTATTCGTGAAGTAATCCACCAACATTTTATAGATGTTGGGGGGACATCCTCCACGCTTTGCCTTGAGCAGTATCATAGGCCACCAGGCGTTATCGACGGCACCTGAGATATCCAGGAAAATGAGCTGGACGTACTTTGCCGTTGACTGCTGTGCACGATGCATGATGGAGTTTAGCGCCGTAACTGTCGACCGACCTCGAGTAAATCCGTGCTGGCCGTCTGAAATACCTCTAGAGAACGGGGCACAGGCCAGCATAATGCGTTCTAAAATTTTGCTCAAGACCGAAAGAAGAGTTAATGGCCTATAGGCCTTCGGATCGGTCAGTGGCTTGCTATTTCCCTTTGGCAGGACGACCAATCTACCAGATTTCCATACATCAGGGAATACTTCCTCTATCACACACCTTTGATACATAAACGTCATCTTAGCGGCCGCCACCTCCCAGACTAATTTAATAATCTGGGCGGTGAGGCCGTCGAGACCCGGTGCCTTGTTGCTCAGAGATTGTATTATTTTCCCCAATGACTTGCGCGTGACAGGAGGAGCATCCGGCCAGATGGTACGCACGCTGCTATGAGTCGGATCTGGGTGTGATGCGCGTTGTCCCGGGAGACAGAGTCGTCAGGACACAGCGCACACAGCAGACCCCACATGGCGGCACGCGCATCACCCGCATAGCCTGTAACAAATGCGGTACCCGAAATAATGTTGGACGGCGGTCGATGACGGCCACTGGCCTCTCGATATGCTCGGCCCCAGGGGTCTGAATTACCTGAGTCGGATATGCCCCGAAAGTATGCAATTTCTGCAGACTCCATCTCTCTACGATAAACGGCTCTGGCCAGAAGGAACTCCGCCTTGCGACTAAGCTCTGTCAACCTATCTTTTTTACGGGCACGTTGCCAGGCTCGGCGGAGACGGTTGTGGTCGCTTCGGAGCCTATCCAACTCAGGTGACCACCGCTCGAAGCCCTTGTCCCTGGAGGGATGGGATTTGCCGAAGGTTTCCTCAGCGGACTGTTCAATGATCGCTGTGAAAGCCGTGCAGATAGCGGCTGCGGGCTGGCGGAGGTTTAACCCCCCAACACTGTGGCTTACACTGGTCCGAAATCTGTCCCAATCACCACGACGAACCCGAAACCTCTTTGGCTCCTCAACTGGCTCTGCATGCGCCTGGCACGGCCGGGATGAAAGAACGCTGAATGTGATTAGTTGGTGATCACTGAGGCTGACGGCCTCATGCACAGTCCAGTTGTCGACACGTACGCCACGCGAGGAAAGAGTAAGGTCCACATTGGACTCTCCGTTCGGTCCCTTGAACGTTGGTGGTTGGCCCTCCCTGTTGTGTAGCACCAGGTCGCAACTGAGAATGAGTCCCTCCATATTGGTGCGACGGTGCTCACAGTCGCACAGTCGGGGCCGCGTCCGGTATACTGTTGACGTTCGCAGAACCACAACGGCGAGTGTGCGTTGGAGTCGACGCCTATGAGGACCTTGTTCCCGCGTAGCTCATTCAAAACTCGTTCCAGGTGCGCAAGGTGAACACGAATGTCATCCTGGTATTGGCAGTAGACCGAAACCACGTACAAGTCTACACTCTCTGCAGATAGGTGGATGACTGCACAGTGCGACGTGGAAAAGTGGTCAAGTAGTGTGGCGGCTACGTGTGGTCCAGCGCGCGCAGGGGAGCCGCATTCCACCAGGTCAATTCCTCCAAAGTACTGCTCTTGTACTAGTACCACGTCGAGGCGCAGATCGCGTGCAATTGCTCGTAGCTCTGTGGTCGCGGGTCTACTGCCATTTAGGTTTAGCTGGCCTACCAATAATGAACTCGGCTTATCCATAATTGGTTGAGTTCATCTGCCTCTGGATAGCGTGCTGGTAGGCTGGGCAGTCGCTACTGGCGGTCTTGTGACTCGTTGCGTTTGGGAGCTTAAATTTGGTGCAGGTTGCGCAACGTGACGTTATTTTGGAACATGCATACTTTTTGTGGCCATCTTGACCACAGTTTCCGCATGTGTACGCTGGTGTCCTGCAGTACCTTTCAGGGTGTCCAAATTGCTGGCACTTGGTGCAACACGTGATGTTGAGGTAGTCGGTCACTTCGACTACCTGTCAGCCAATATACAGTCGTTCTTTGCCGATGAGAAGGTCTCTCAAGGCCGGACTGCAGGAAAGAACGACGACTGAGGCTGTCCTGTTTGACCTCCAGTGATTGAAGGCGATTTTGGCCTGACGTTTCAGCCTATTCAGAGGCCAGAGTTCTTCGTATGGCTGGTCTCGGATGTTTTGGTCGTAGATCTTTGTTAAGAGATCGTCCAGGGTCGGATCTCCGTCGACTGTGCTCAACGCAATCAATGGCTGACGTTGTTTTGGTTCTGTTACTCGAAGGGTAGGAGAAACCGCGTTTCTAAGCCTGGTAGCAGCTTCGTCACTGGTTGTCTGGACAACCACGCCAGCGTTTGCCACCTTTCGCACCTTGGTCACCTGGACATTTATCTTCTCTGGTTGGATCGCGTCTTTCAAAATTTTCTTGGTCTCATCCGCGGTCTTGATGTTGTTGAACTCTTCCGCTGTGGGGTAGAAGGCAAGGGCTGGTCCACAATTAGCTGGTTTCGCCATTGGCGGATCCTTCTTGCGTAACCTCAGTACCGATGAGTAGTCCAATTTGGTCGGTCCGTTAGTGGTAGCGAGCGTAGTGGTGGATTGTGGTGGCGGGGCATTTTGGAGTGTCTGCGCGCAGTAGAGTTCAGTTCGTACAGCACGTAGCTCTAGGTCTTTGGTCCGCGCATGCATAATGGCGATTGCTTCCATCACACCAGCGATATGGCTGCCGAAATTCAGAATCTGGGTCTTGTTCAGGCGCGAGTTTTGCTCCATTACATCTGCCATGAGTGCCTGGCAGTAGCCGGTAGCGCGTTCAAATACTGCGTCGTTCAAATCCCGGTGCGGATTATCCTCTCGGATGACGTCAGTCTGAGTGACTGCAAACACCTCAGTCTCGTCTAAGATATCGATCGGGGTAGTGGTAAATGGACGGTCACGTTGTAGGTCATCTTCACTCATCGGAGAAATCATATGAGCCGGCCTTTTCTCACCAGGGGGTAGTTGAGCGGGGGGAATGCAACTGTTGGGAAATGACACGCCTGGTGTGGCACTTCTGCCACTGGGCGGGGTACGGGAAAGTTTGCCGGATTTTTGAAACGCCTCGTAAACAGAGGCGTCGGGCGGGTCCGACATGATGTAGAGCGGGCTTCAGTCTGGAAGAAAACAACTGCACCCCTTTCGTGTATAGTATAATGGTAGGTGGCGCTGCACCAGAACTTCCGACACCTAAATGTAGATGGCGATGCACCAAAAGTTCAAATTCAATCCGCACAAGAGTACAGACACATCACGGTAGGTGGTGCTCAGTAAAATAACACCCAAAAGGTTCCACCTCTTATTGAGAGATGGCACTGCACTGTTCGTCCACAAAGAAATTCAGCCACCAAACTATAGGTGGCAACTATACCCTATACACGAAAAGAGTAATTGGTATACACGAAAAGATCCACCAAGATGTCACAAAATGTCAAAAGTACACGAGCACAAAATATTTACACCCTATTTGTGTATAGAAAATTTGCACAAAGAAAAAATAAAAAGTCGAAACACGTAAAAACACAAATAATAAAAGTACAAAGAGAACAAAAGAGAAAGCGTCCATGTGCAAAACTTAAACTAGTACTTATCGTTAAGTTATAAGCGTCCATTCGCAATGTCCATGTCCAATAAGATCCTTAGTGATACACAACACTGTGCACTGTAAACGCGTCACTGCACTAAACTATGGTGTCCCTGTCACAAAAGAAAATCACAGAGTCACTGTCTCAAGCCCGCAAGTGCGAGCAAGACGGGGATGCACTAACCAAAATGGCCGCGGCGTCTTATGGGGCTGACCTCAAGTTAGAGTAGGAGGGACCGAGTTTCTTGATTTTTCGTGCACGAATAAAATAAAATAAAAGAAAACTTTCAAGAAGAGCGAGACGACGCTATACAAAAATACCCGAAAGCGAGAGGGAGGTAATTTACTTCGACGAGCACGGAGCAGACACAACCGATCGGCACCGCAGTCAGCGCCGAAGTAAAGAACAAACAAGTTGATAAATCCAAACAAACTGCCTCGCACTACATTCACTCCACATTCTCTTAACTGCTCTTTGGACACGCTCAGTTTGCGCCGGTCGGCCGTGACCATAGATAAGAGTATATGTCTGTGACCGTGTCAGTCAGTCATTTGACTTCTTGTTTACATAGTTTTGAACGCGTATCTAAGTAAAAGATGATTCCTGCTGCTTTGGTAAGTTAAATTAGTGTATTAATAGATCATATCATAATGTATGAAAATTATAGTAATACCAAATAAAAACGAACCTTGAAGTAGTTTTGTTAATAAAATTTTCTTACACTTACTTAAAGGGCTTTTTTTCGAAAAACTCATCAGGCATTCACATATTATTATTTTCATTGTTTTAGAAATATTGAGAGGAACTTCATGCAGGCACTTAACATTAATTCTACCGATTCTCCGCCAAGAAAAACAAAACGCCTTCATGGTTCTTGTACTTTTAGTAAGGAGTGGCTGCACGATGAAAAATTCTCCGAATGGATTAGTCAAGCAGATGACAAATGCCAGGCCAGATGTACGGTTTGTTCAACTTAATTTAGTGTAAAAACTGATGGGGTGAAGGCTCTTATCCAACACAGTAAAGGCAAGAAAAATTGTGTATTGGTGCAATCAAAAAACATCTCGAGTAGCATTAGCAAATTTATTATTCCATCTTCTAGCGATTTAAAAGATAAAACAGCTGCAGTTGAACTAATTCTGTCCGTTAAACATGGACACAGCTACAATTCCTATGACTGTGGCAATAAATTAGATTCCACACTCTGCAATGACTCTGAGTTGGCTGTTGGTGCAGGTGCAGTTAGGAAAAACAAAAATGGAAGCTGTAGTGAGTAATGTTTTGGTTCCATATTACACAGAAACTGTCCTAAAGAAAGATGCTAAGAAAGACATTATTGAGACTAGCAAAGTTACTTATTGGCAATGGGTCTTAAAAACAGTTCAGTGTCAAAAAATAATCAAGATGGAACTGTGAAAAGCAAAGAAACAGATAAATATAAAAAAGAAGAAACAGAAAACAGCATAAAAGGAATTAATTTTGAAATTTCAAGAAGATGCAAAAAGAATTAAAAGACGTTATTTTAACATCGTTTACCAGCAGAAAAAATTCAAGGAAACCAAAAAGAAAATCAGAAGCGATGAGGCCGTAATAATCTGCGACTTTTCGGAACATTACAATTGCAAATCGAAGGGATGCATTTTGGATCGTCGCGAATTACTCTACATACTGGAATGATATACATAAAAGATCAAGAACCTATTTCATTTTGCACATTGTCGCCGTTGAAGTGACGCTTCATTCACAAAGGTGAAAAATCCATAAAAGCCGGTCGAAACCTAAAAACGTAAAAGTTCTCGAAACACGACAAAACTAATTTTCATTACTACCCGACTGAAAAGGTTCTCAGCAATCAGTGGTACCTAAGAAACGGATTGTCATTCTTATCTCAGTTCAAAGTTGAACTTGTTCAAATTCGGATGTGTTTTCGAAAATTTAAAGTCTTGCGGTTATGAATTTCTTACTCGAAATATTTAGTGAAAGTTTGTGTTTTTGCGATGGATTCTGTTCCAAGAGGTAATTAACATTTTTTTATTAATTATTTTAGATAGTCACTGACTTTTTTTAAACATCAATGACACTAAAATCACGGGAAAAAGTAATTTTTCCGTTTAGAAATTTTCATGAAATGATAAAGGTGAATTTCCTGGCAGATCCAGCTCTAATGTTAACGTTGTTACAAAGAGTGATCCTTAGTCTTGCTAAAGCAGTTGAAAATTTTCCCGTCCCAAACCGTCTCTTTAACAAAAATTTCATTTGATTAGACATGTGTGCAAATTTAAATTTTTTGGTGTTTTAGGATCAACTGACGAAGAAGCCTACTTTAGCAGATACACTCTTATCGGCTATTATAGGGAGTGTACTTCCCGAAAGCATCACAAAAAAGTGTCATATGTGCTGTAAAAGATGAAAAGTGCTCTACGTGTCACCGATTTTTCTCTTGAAATCAAGTGCTTGTTAACAAGATTAGTGTCAGATTATAAGACCAACTGCATCAAGCACACGAAAATGTTACACGGTGCGCCAACAAAAATAAAAGTTGGTTCAATACCTATGTTACTTTTTCTGTTGTGCATTCAGACCACAACTGAAGAGGTGGCCGACCTGCCAAAAAGTTTGAAGAAACTAGTGATCGCTCAAAACGACAAAAAACTGAAGGTATTCGGAAACTGTCTGAACCTGCAGAACTTGCGTTTGCTGCACAAATGAAGTACAGTGAATGTGGCTATGTACAAGCATCCAAAATAATAGAAACTGCTCTTGGTGATATACTAGCTTCAGTAACGTTTCAGAAAAACATGAAACTCTGTCTTCAGACAAAGCCCTTTCTTTGAGAGAGCAGAAACAAAGATGTGAGGAAATACAGGAAGCAATTTTCCAGAAAGTTTACTCGAAAACAGGGTATGGAAGACACATACCAAAGACTTATGGTGTCATCTGATCCTTTAATTAGTGGTCTGAGAAAACTTGTGCCCAAAAAATCTCTTGTGTCAAAGTGTGTTAAATTTATTAGAGGATCCTGAACTTGACACTATATAATAAACTAAACATAAATATATATGGTTTTTGATTATGAAATACTTGCTTTTTATTTGTGTACTTATATTATTGACCAGTGTGAAATTAAGGGGGAGGGAAGTTAGTAGAAGAAAAAGGAGGGGATAATAATTTTTAACAATAGCACGTATATTTTTGAGACCCATATGAATTGTAACCCAAAAACTAACCATCCCAAGTCATTTTTGACCCCTTGTAGAAGGATATTTGGTAGTTTCCCCCACCTCCACTATCCCTCTACCCCTAAAACATGACCAGGGAACAATCCTTTACACAACTTTATGTAAATTTGAAAAAAAATGGTTTTGGACAACTTTTTTGGATTTTTCATCTCTGTGCGTCACTGAAAATTTCCAAGCAGTATTCGTCGTATTTAATTTTTACCTGTCTGCAACGTCGTTGGTAACTCCATATAATCGTCAAAATTATCGTTATAATTTTTTAAATTAAAATATTTGCACTTTTCAAAATGTTTGGTATAAAGCCAGCTGTATTCAACAGCAGGACAAGCAGAAATAAGCAGGCCAACTAACCGAGCAAAATCTCTTATTTTGCAACGACGTAATTTTTTGAAATGTTCTAATTTTAGTTTTAGTTTTGTTATCTTTTCTGGTGGCAGACTGACTTGGAATTTCTCGGTGTTAATAATGTAACCCAAGAATTTACATGATGTACTAGGTTGTAAGTTTCTTTTTTCGTAGTTTATTATAAATCCCAGAGCACATAAGTAATAGGTTCTTAGTTACTTTTAAGTTACCTAGACAAGCATCGTAACTGTTAGCTATAAGAAGTTGATCATCAAGGTATATAGTAGATAAATAATTGCAGGATCTAAGCAAACTTACGACCGGTTTCATCACTTTTGTATAGGTACAAAAGGTGCCGTATTAAGGCCAAACGGTAAAACATTAAACTCATAAAGTTGATTTTTATCACCAAATTGAAAACGAAGGTATTTTCTGTAATTTTCATGAGTACTAATCAAAAAGTAGGCGTCTTTTAGGTCCAAAGTACATAGAAAACAATTTTCTGAGACAAGTTTAACTGCAGTACGTAAATCTTCAAGCTTGAAGTGTTCATAAAGTGTCTATAAATGTATTCAATTTCTTCAGATTAAGTATAAACCTGTATTTACCGTTTGGCTTTGGTACGAGAAAATTTGGCCTTTGCACGGCTGGCATCGGGATATAGCACCGATAGATAATAGATTATTAATGCATTCTATAAATTGGGACTTTTCAGCCTTGGAATGTGATTGGATACAAGGGGGCTGAGTCTGTAAGACTACTGGCCGTGCGAATGGTGTTTTATACCCGGTAATCCATGAAAGCACTGTGCTATCGCGAGTCAACATTGACCACTGATTATAAAATAGGGAAAGTCTACCTGCGTAGCTCACCGTTGTATCTACCGGCGACTGCGCGGTGGCGGTGGCGGCGGCGGCGCTTGATACGATGGTCTCGAGAAGTTCGCGTGCTGGCTTCTCTGGAAAGGCTCCTTCCTCCTCTGAGTCCCCTTTTGCCTGCGACTCGGGGGAGGAGCCTTCCAGTTTAAATTCCTTTGTGGAATAGGTGCTTGTTTACTCTTTGTAACAGGAATCTTCGGTGGTGGCATAGATTTTAATTCTGCGCCTAATTTTGTTATAGACTTAGCTATCTTCATTGTTTCGGTTAGGTTTTTACCAAATAGAAAATTATCTATTTTACTTTTCTGCAGCTGGTCTTTCATATCTTTTTTAAGTTAATTAAAACGAAATTTCGTCTAGTGACCGAGTCTGCATTCTGACAATCACATAATGAACGGCATGCGTCCATCAGCAGTTTGATAAGAGTCGAGTTTTTGGTTTTCTCCTGGAGAAGAGTAGTTATGGCTTCTCCTATGCAGGCGATGACAGAGCCTAATTGTTTTTGCTTGAGCTCGATACCCTTGTCTCTCTTCAAGGTAGCTTCTGATACAGCCACCTTGATCTCGGGATTAAGCGTAGGGGCATCGATTAATGGACAGTTATTAGGTGGCAAATATTTATCTTGCAGCTCTCTGCGGGCATCCTCCGAAAGTCCTCTGAAAGAAAATCTCTTGCTATATGTTGCAGTCGCACTGCGAGTTCGGAATGAATATCCTCGCCATAAGTCTTAGTAACCGAACGGATCTTTTCAACGTTTCTGTTGTCGGTGTCTGTTCTTCAGTTGGTGCAGGTTCTGTAGTTAACGACTGTACATGATGGACCCGGTTCTGTGTCTGCATAAGGACTATGCAGTTCAGGCTCTGGTGCGGGCTCAGAATTGTGGGTTGCCCTGGGATCTGATCTGATGGAGTTTTCCTCAACAACCATAGGTTCACATTTAGCAAACGTGCCCGCACCTCCTGGAATATTGTGTTAACTATGGGGCCGTCCATAAATTACGTCATCGATTTTTTCAGATTTTAGACCCCCCCCCCCCTATAATCATCCTATCGTAATTTCTTAATGACCCCCCCCCCCCTTCTCCCAAAATTGACGTCATTACTAGTTTGACAAAATAAAACATTGCAGATTTGAGAAAAATAGGGTATTATATGATTAAAACACTTGGTTATAGAATCACCTTTTATTATTTTTACTTTGGCAATAATCATTGATATAATATAACTACTTATTTTTTACTTTTCTTTGGATAACTCCCACGGAGTTTTCACCCATTCTTTTAAATTCTGGATCACGGGTAATATCTCCGTATCCTCCCGATATTCGTTTTGGCTCGATTCATCCATGACGTCAATTTCGAAACACCCCCCCCCCCATCTATCATTAACCGTCATCCGCAGACCAACCCCCCCCCCCCCCCTAATTTAGAATGACGTAATATATGGACGGCCCCTATATCAAACAAAAAAATTTTCACCTTGATGGAAGTAAGTACTTGCAGTTTAAAAAACTGCTTGTAAATGAACCGGTAGTAATTTCTATGAAGTGACAATCCGAACGACTGCCCGCAACACAAAAAAACTGCATGCATATGCTTCGCAGTAGACATAATATATAGGTATAGAAAACCCTTGATAACGGTAAAGTGACAACCCAAACGGCGGTCCGCAACACTGCACTAACTGACAGTCCCAAAAACTGCCCGCAAAAACAAACTTTATTCACATGTGGGTAGGATGTGTAACTTGAATTTAGGTCATCGTTATATATGTAGATGTCGGCTGGTCATAATGCCTCCCGGTAAATAAGCACAATGCATACAAATATAACTAACCTTCAATGTTAGGAAACAAAGTCTCCGAATCTCTCGAAGTTGCTGGCGAAGTTTCCGAACTCGAACTTAATAACGAAGAAGAATGATGTTTCCTTTTCCTAATGCGTCTTACCTCATTTTCCAACTCCTTCATTTTCTTGACGATATAATCAAAACCCTCTTTGTCACAATATTTTCTTTTTGGTGCCATTTTATTTTTTACTACAACACCTAAAATAAAAACCGAACGGCGGGAAAATAAACGTGTGCGTACTGGCGGAGTGAATGAGCTGTCATCGGAACGAATGAAAAGACGGGAGGAGAAAAAAAAATGTAGATTTTACATCTCAACTAACTGTGAAAAACTGGTGTCACGGTAGGTGATACTACATGTGTCTTTATTTGTCTCTTTTTGAGGACCAATCTTGAGTATAATCTTGTAATCGGCTGTGCTTACAATTTTTTTATGTAAGTTATAAAGTGGGTCACATAAGACACGTTTTTGTTGCACCTTACCGTCTTTGGATTTAAGACAGTCTTTCTTTCCTGGGCACATTCTTGTGTTTTCGTCCTTTTCTAAAAAATGTACAACATCGTTCTTTATTTTTTTTTTGTTTTTTGTAAAGGATCATGCTTAAAAATGGTTTCAATAAACGCAACAACTTTTATTTTTGCAGTGATTTTAGCTTTAACTAGTCTTCAGGTCTCATGATAGTACTTTTTCGATAATTAACTTTCTTTTCACAATGTCGGCAACTGGTACATTCTTCAAGAGCAAAGATACTTTAGTTTTAGGTGATTCTGGATCAGCATATTTAGCTTTTAAGTCTCAAATATATTTTCTTGTATTTTTCACTTCACAGCGTTCTTCACTCTTTTTTCTAAATTTACTATCTTTGCATTCTAAGTAGCTCGCCATCTATTTGCCGCGCTTGCGACGTCTATTACGAACCGCTAAAGAATCTCTTCTCTGCTGCAAAGATGGTACAGGACTTTTTGGACGTGTTTCATCAAGTACGCCTTGTAAATTTTTGTGTATGTGCCTGTTTTTCCCTATATACTTTACTATTTCGTTTCCAATGTCTAACTTCTCTAGCACTCATAAAATTAACAGATTTTACCAGAACCTTCTCTTTTTTTCTTTAATATTTTAACCTTTCTTTTTCCCGTAATTTTTCCAATGACTCAGCATTATTCAGCATCTCAGCAGAAAACAACTAGTCAAAGTTGACAGTTGCCATTCCAACTGGTGTGATCTTACATCTGGTGTTCCTCAGGGTGGTTGCTTCTCCCCTATTCTGTTCTCGGTTTTCATTAACTCTATCACTTCTGCCCTCTCCTCCTCCTTTCATCTATATGCTGACGATCTTCAGTTATACTCCGCTGCTCCGATTTATGACATTGACAATGCCATAGCCACAATTAATGCTGATCTTGCGGCTATTAGGAATTGGACAAAACGCTATGGGCTCAATGTCAATCCGAGAAAGTCTCAAGTCATTATTATTGGTAGCCATTATTATATTTCGAGACTGGAAACTAATAATATTGCAAGTGTTATTTTTGATGGTGAAGTTCTGCAGTATAGCAAAACTGTCAAAAAACTTGGGCATAATCATGGATCAGACTATGTCGTGGGAAGGTCATGTTAAGGAGGTTATCCGTAGGATGTACGGTTCATTTCACTCACTGAAGCGCCTTCAATACTTCTTGCCTTTGCAAACTAGAATCACTCTAGCCCAATCTCTTCTTCTGCCTCTTCTTGACTATGCTGATGTTGTGTTCTTGGATGCCACCGAAGAGTTGCTCGACAAGCTGGAACGTCTTCAGAATTTGGCTATCAGATTTATTTTTGATTTGCGAAAGTTTGACCATGTGTCCGAGCTTCGATGTAAACTGAAGTAGCTTCCGATACGTTATCGGAGGTATAGTCATATCCTATCTCTACTATATAATGTCTTGAACAACCCTTCTTCCCCCAAATACCTAAAAGATAGGTTCAATTTTCGCACCGATATGAGCAAAAGGAATCTTCGGTCATGTCATGATCTTATGTTATCTTTCCCAACTCATTACACTGAACGTTACTCTAGGTCTTTCACAGTTGACGCTGTTCGACTTTGGAACGATCTTCCACTCTCTCTTAAAAGTCTTCCCTCAATTGCTTCCTTCAAATTTAACCTGAAGAAGCACTTTTTGTCCTCTCAGCAGTCTTAGCTACTAAATATGTATATATTGTAAGTATTTATGTAGTTTATCATATTCTAATTTATATGTATAAATATATTATGTACTAATTTAGTACGGTATGTTAGTGTTTAGGGTGTTAGGTTAGGCATACTTTTAGGTTGGTAAGTGTGTGTAGGTACGTTATCTTATTTATAAACATATTTAATCTTTTGTACTGGAAATAATTTTCAGAGCCAAATTGTAAATATTTTCTCCATCAGCGTTTTTTTTGGTTGACTGGAAGAAATTTCTTTTAGAAATAAGTCCGCCTTTGCCATGTTTTTCTATAATGTGAATTGTATTTATCTGTGCTTTCCGTGCAATAAAGTGTTTATTATTATTATTTCGACTATGTCTTTTTTTTCTCGACCGGGGTCGGTTTTTTTAGGACTAGGTACGGGCTTCTGCCAAGTATCCTGGTTCCGTTGTGTCAGTGTATGTGTGTACTATTGCATTTCCTGTGTGTTTGGCGGCATGCTATGTGTTGTGTTTATGTGAGGCGTTGTATGATTGGTGAGCAGTGAGAGTGAAGTTGGGTTAAGAAAGCGGCGGACTATAGAGCAGGTGTCGATCACTATTGATTTTTGCATGGGTATGAAGGTTTTTATAGGTAGATCCAATAATTCTAGGGCTTTCTTTAGAGTTTTAGGGACGATACCGGTTGAAGAGATGATAATCGGGACAATTTTGATGGTTTCTTGTTTCCACATTTGTTTCATTTCATCTGCTAGGGGAATATATTTTTGAATTTTTTCTGTATGTTTTTCTTTTAAGTTATGTGTGTTGGGGACGGAGATGTCGATTAGGTACGTAGTCTTTGTGGATTTCAAGGTAAGTGTGATGTCCGGTCTATTGCTAAGGATAGTACGATCTGTTATAATGTCTCGGTCCCAGTATAGTTTTGCGGAACTATTTTCTATTACTTTTTTAGGTTTGTATTGGTAGTAGGGGGTGTAGCTTTGTAGTAGTTTATATTTCAGTGCGAGTTGTTGATGAATGTGTTTGGCGACATTATCATGTCGGTGCGTGTATTCTTTGTTGGCAAGTGTGCTGCAGCCTCCAGTAATGTGGTCTATTGTTTCTGAGGCAAGATTACATAACCTACATTTATCTGTTTCAATAGTTTCTTTCAGGATGTACTTGGAGTAGTTTCTGGTTTTGATAATCTGATCTTGTATTGCTATAAGAAAGCTTTCTGTCTCGCCAAATATGTTATTTTTCGTAAGCCAGGTACAGGATGCGGTTCTGTCTATGTGCTCTTGGTCTAGCTGGTGTGGAAATCTGCCATGTAATGCTTTCTTTTTCCAGTTCTCTAGTTTTTGTTCGTCTGTAGTTATTTTATGTTTCGGTTCGAACTGGCTATTGTTCAGTTGTAAGGGTGTTCCAGGTTGGGGTAAATTTACTATTGCTTTGTGTATGGCGCTTTCGTTGGCTTTTGTATGGAAGTAGGATCGCAAATTAATTATTTGAGTGTAGTGGAGGTTTTTAATGTCTATAAATCCTCGGCCTCCGAGTTTTCTCTTGAGTGTGAATCGTTGTATCGCCGAATGTATGTGGTGAATGTTATGTTTGTTGCATGTTGTTCTGGTTGTAGTGTTCAGGGCTTCCAATTCTGTGTCTGACCATTTTACGATTCCAAATGAATATGTAAGAATAGGGATAG
Source organism: Ypsolopha scabrella (assembly GCA_910592155.1). Taxonomy (NCBI): domain Eukaryota; kingdom Metazoa; phylum Arthropoda; class Insecta; order Lepidoptera; family Ypsolophidae; genus Ypsolopha; species Ypsolopha scabrella. The sequence continues at coordinate 19,934,323 of OU342982.1, forward strand.
CGTAAGTGTTAATGGCTTTTGTTTTATTTCTGGCCGAGAGTTGCGTTTTAAGTATTTTACTCAGTCTCTGTTTGTATTTGGTTTTTAGTGCGTTTTTTATTTCTGTGTGGTCAATGGACGTGCTTTGTTGGTATCCTAAATACTTGTAGGTCTCTTTGGGTTCCATGCTGTCTATTGTTCCTGTTTGTTGTTCTAAAATATATGGATCTGTTTCTTTATGCTGGCCTTTGATCATACTGTTGATTTTGCATTTATCAGTTCCAAATGTCATCTTCATGTCTCTACTGAATTCTTCGGTTAGTCTGATTAGGTGATTTATTTGTTGTCTGTTAGCTGCAAAGAGTTTTATATCATCCATATAAAGCAAGTGTGTAAGTTTAATGTCGTTTCCTGTATCTATGTTATACCCGTTATTATTTAATATTCTTGAGAGGGGATTTAGGGCTAGGCAGAACCATAGAGGGCTCAGTGAGTCACCTTGGAAGATGCCACGAGCAATTTTAATACAAGGTGTGCTTAGTGTTGTGTTATTTGTACGTATATTTAGTTTAGTCTTCCAGTTAGTCATTGCATACTCTAGTAATTGTATCAGTCTGTTATCTATTTCGTACATTTTTAGAACGTGTAGGAGCCAAGAATGAGGTACACTGTCAAATGCTTTTTGGTAGTCTATGTATGAGTAGTACAAATTTCTGTGTTTTTTCTTAACTTGATTGTGTATTTCCGTGTCTATTACTAGTTGCTCTTTGCATCCTCTTGATCCTTTATTATTATTATTATTTTTCATTTGTAAAATTATTTGTTTTTCACCTTTTTCTGTCGTACAACTCTTTTCTTCGTCACTCAACTTCTTTTGTTTTGCCATTTTTTTTCTCTTGATATCTGTTGATAATTCAAAGACATTCTATACAAGCTGAAAAAAAAACAATAAATAAGTCCAAAAGATAATTCTATTGATTTTTTGAACGACAATATGCAACGGTCACCATGTTTTACCAAAGTGCTAATAAAGACCAATCGAATAAGCCCAAACTTGAAGGGTCTGCTCTGCCCTACTAAGCTCGAAAGCTGTATCTCAAAAAAATTGATTTTGATGCCATCGGATTGCTTTAAAAAATACGCATCTAATGAACTAAGCCTTTTAGCGCTATCTTGTTAAAAACATGTGAAAAAAGCCTTAAGAAAGATTTCCCTATCTCAGTTTTACCTTAAATCACTAAGGGTATTAGAGGTATATCAATATTACGAAGGCAACTAGCCGTATATTTGAATACCGCCAAATCTCTTAATAAAGAACAGCAATTTTTCTAAGCCGATAAGCGGCAAATATGTATAGGTATAACGCGTGTACTACTGACTTGCCGCTATGACGCTTAGTATTTTAATGGTTCCTTGATCCGCAAATCATTTTGACTATATGAGATACGGCTGCAGCGGCAAATCAAATTGGCCCTTTTGGTTTGAATGATACGATCGGATTTCTAATCTATTTTATAATGATTTATTCTTGCTGTTGACAACCTTGTGTCATAACTTGGTTATTTTTGTTCCAAAGAGGTTATAATCTTGTAATTACTGTGTTAAATTAGTAAAAAACGGTGAATTAACGTGTTCAGTATTCATTATGCTTTTTGACAGTCAGCTAAGTCCTTTTAAATATAATTTTAGTATAATATAATTAGTAAAGAGAAAAGTTCAAGGAATCGAAACATTTACAACGTAATATTCAAACTATCGATCCCGACTTTTTCCCTAGTAGTGATTCAGATGATGATCTTCCATTTTCAAGATACGATAGTGCTAATCAATCACTGGCTGCGATTAATGATTCGTCAAATTATTTCGACTCAATAGATTTAAACTTTTTATCGGGCCCATCTGCATCAACAGCTGCTGCTGCTGCAGTTGACTATTTCAATCAGCATCAACACGATCAGAACACAGAAACCGGGAACAACAACATTTCCATGAACTCTTTGACTACATTAACAACTGTGCCGATTATTGAACATAATAATTTAACTGAAATATCATCACCAGTATTTTGTTTTGATGAAAACAATGGTTTCAATTTGGATAGCGCTAGTACAGGCACTCTGATCGCACAGATTGCAAATGATCAACAAAGATCCTGTAATTCTCAAGTTGATACAGATCAGATTATAATGATAACTGTTTCAGAAAATACGAATTATATTTCTGCCATTAAAACAAATAATTCAATTGTGTCACGTGCTGAACATGAAAAATCAGTTGAGGATTCATCCCGAGGAAACGAAGTTATAAGGAGCACTAATCTAAGGGACACCGAAAATCTGGCACAAAAAACTTTAAGAAACTTTTTCGTCTGCCAAATGCTTCTGCTCAAAACTTGTGCGGGCTATTGGATGAATATCCGCAATTAAATGAAAGTGGATGCATTCCAAAGCACTTGAAGGTAACTTCTATACATTTACCCCTGATAGATCACCCTAATCATGATGTAAATAAAGTAACAACATTATTTTGTTTAATAGATCTTGGCAGCTCTTCATTTTTATGCTGATGGAGGCTATCAGGCTCCAGACGGGGAAGATAGCCTTATATCCCTGAGCCAGCCCTCTATGTGTAGGGCTCTGGAGGAAACAACAAATGCAATTGTTGACCTGTTAGCACCGCAACACATAAAATTTCCACAAACGCAGGAGGAAAAGCAAAAAACAATGCGAGAGTAAGCTTTAAATTTGATAAATTATCTAATGGTTATTATGGACTCTTATTATATCCATGTAGTCATACCTAATTTTATGAGAGACTGTTACTAATATGCAATTACTGATTAACTTTATTTCAGGTTCCAAGAAATATACAATATGCCCAATGTTCTTGGGGCTGTAGATGGAACCCACATATCCATATTGAAGCCCCCTAACAATGATCCAATTGCACCAGGGAAATTATTTTATAATAGAAAAGGATACTACAGTATTAATTGCCAAGTTGTAAGTATATCTAAATAGAAAGCTTTACATAGTCAGGATATTATGGATCAGCTATGTTTGCAGCTCTCGGATAAGTGTAGTTTGCTGATGTGGAAACAAGCCATGAAATTCTGCACTACATACTTTGAATGAACTTAGTGTTTCTGTACCTATATTATTATTTTGTAAACTATTGTCAAATCTCTAAGTATATCTTAACCTTGATTGTCTTGTAGATAACCAACGCAACAGGCAAAATATTGTCTATAAATCCTGATTTTCCTGGGTCCATACATGATTCTGCTGTGTGGCAAGCATCAGCCCTTGGCCGTCACATGGAGAGAGAGTTTTTGCAACTTCAAGGACAGCAAGACCAGTGGTTATTAGGTAAATACATAAGTGTTATAGTTTCAACCGAGGGAATTACCAAAGTTGCAGTCCATATCAAAGCAACATTGTGGGTGGCTCTTAAGGAGTCATGCTTGAAGATTAATTAAAAATTAATTTTATCAAGAGAAGCTATGTTTGCAATCTAATTTTTAAAATGGTTCTTCCAGGAGACAAGGAGTACCCACTAAAGTCGTTTGCAATAGAATCCAACAATCATGTAAACAAACCAAATTGTCACGATTACTCCGTAATCACATACATTTGACGATCAATTATGAACATAGTCTGATTTCAACGAACGCACCATTGTTTTCACATTATCTTCAACACGATTTAACTTGTATTTATAAGTTAAATTTGTTAAAACATTTGCAACGTAAAAATTTCGAAGTATTTGACAAGCTGTCATCTTAGTTTTTTACTCATCGAACTCTATAAGTCATTGAAAAGTTAGTGTTGTTCGTAATCTGAAGTTATCTTTTATTTTTAATTTAATAAACTATTTTAATTTAATATTATTTGAATACAATAAAATTTTTTTTTCAAGAGCTTAATATAATTAACCAAAACGGATTGTATCCTAAGCCATAAAAATAATGGTTAGTTTTTAAAAATTGACAGGTGGCCATTTTGTTAGAATTGTCATTCACAGTCATTCACTGTTCTGTGGGTTCGCTGTGCATTAGTGTTTTCTGTTTCCGTTTTCTGTTTCCGATTTCTACGACTTTGCATTCTCATTTTGGACTTTTGTTTTGCTTTACGATTTGGCTGGACATATTTTTCTTGGAACGACGACCTTTGCACGGCATCACGGACTTTGATATAGCATACGATTGGTATTTTTTCTCAAGGAGTAATCAGGAGGTAAGAATGATTTAGATCTATTACCTACAACGGAAATCTATTAGACGCACTTTAATATTGTATTGCCCTCGTAACTAATTATTTGAATAGATCACAATTACTGAACTGAATCTATGACTTAAAATTAAAATAATTAGAAAAATAAATTTAATTAAAATTAAATTAGAACACTATGACATCACTATGGGCATAAACAATACGCTGTCAATGTCAGTCCGCCATATTTGTTTACATGATTGTTGGATTCTATTGCAAACGACTTTACTGCCTTGGCTTATGACACCCCTTACGTCACCTGAAAGTGAAGCAGAGCAGAACTACAATATAACTCATGCTCGTGCTCGAAACATAGTGGAGATGTCTTTTGGACGGTTAAAAAATAAGCTACGCTGCCTTCATAAGCACCGGACACTGCATTATGAGCCAGCAAAAGCAGCAAGAATTGTCATTGCTTGTTGCACACTCTACAATATGTTCTGGAATGTGCTTTCTGGTAAGTACATACATCATCCTAGCCAGCCAGACGTGTGATGAAATTGGGTAGAATGCCAATCGATGGATATGTGACATTAGTATGCATTGATGCCTTAACCAAAGTGATGGTAGTTACTTAAAGTGATCTTGGTATTGGGGTAATTTATGATCAACAGAACATGATTTTCCTGAATAAATATATAACATTTTATTGCAGACGATGATTCTGACATTGAAGAGGACTCCGATGAAGATGACTCTGCTGACCCTGTCCCAGATGATGATGAAAATGAAGATGGCATAGATAATGCTGATTATTTAACCATGGCTCGTGCGAAACGAGAATCATTAATTAATAATTATTTTAGGTAATTTACTATTTAGAAAAAATTAACACAACTATTAATCAAAATACTATGTTTTATTTACATAATTATATGTTAATGACAAGAACATGTTTGAATTTTCTTTAAAGTAACACAGGTTTGAGATCATTTATCATATACTTAATCATCTATGTTAAAGTTAAAACATTTTACCCAATTATCAACATTAAAAACAAAGGATTCAAAATTTCTATAATCAGCAACGAAGATAAAATGTATAATTTGTCAATCAATCTTAAAAACTAAACAACAATTAGTTAAACATCATTTCTCAAAAATCACAGTAATACTAAAAGGACAACAATTTGGATGAGGCTGGAGACGAGTTAAATAAATTAGACGATATACTATAGTGCCTCCTCCTGAATAACTTCCTGCACAGCCACAGTGCCCAAACCCGAAATTGCTGCTGCTAATATTTCAGCTGCCCGTATACTGTCAGCCCCACTTTGGCTAATGGCTGCTGCGATTGTAGAGCCAGCCACTCCAATCACTTCTCTCATCAGTCTACCATTTTCCGAGAGTGCCTGTACCAAATTATCTGTGTATCGTGGTTGAGGAGGTCTAGCCACACGCGGTCGGCGGTTTCGGCGATTCTCCCTGGCGCGAATGGGTCGCACAGGAGGCACTTCAGGCTGTGGCTGTTCGGGCACCTCTAGTGGTGCCACTGGCTGTTCAGGCACAGCTTGCAGTGGAGGAGGCACTAGATGTTCTTGTTCGTGGGCCTCTTCGGGCAGCAGCCCCTGAAAAAAGTAAATTATTTGGTGCTTTTATGCTAATTTGCCATTTGGAAATCAAAATCTTATATTTTATGCCGTCAAGTGAATATGATGATCTTGTAAAATTGCACTTCTGATCTTTAGTGTATACATGTTTATTTGTGATGTTTTCCTTCGTTGATAAGCCTCGGTATTCTAATAAACCATACTTTAATATTTAAAAACCTGATTGGGGTTTGAAACCAGTGTCATGAGTGAGTACTACAAAAACAAAGCTACACTTGATCATATTGTAAGTTCAACTTGTAGTTTTAAAACTGGGCCAGGCCTTAGATCAATTACAACTTACCTGTTCTTGATGGGCAAAGCCATAAACTGAGGCACGTCCTGCAATGTCCAAAATTTTGTTTTCTAGATCTGTTAGACCTGGTATTGTAGGACCACCCCCGGTGCCATTTATGCTGTCACGAACTTTGCGCGCCTTTGTTTTAATTTTGCTGCGCCATACATCCCAGATCTAGAAAATAGATTTTAGTTTATTAGATGCATTACTTACATTAATGTAATTTAATTGAAGTTAAATGTGGAAGTTAAAATAAGCAAAAACTTACATGCTGCCACTCCAATACTGTTCGTTGACAGCCTAACCGATTTAACTCCACCGCCAGCTCCATCTAAAATTGTTTAACCTCTGTTTCTGCTGTATTTCCTGAAATATCATTAATTTTTCTATTATTCACAATACACCATTGTATGACTGCAGTTCCTTTTTGAGTATTCATGTACAATACTTCTGATTTCTTCGGCGTCATGGTTAAGTTAAGTGAGTTAATGGAGTTTCCTTTCAAAACATGAAAATCAAAGTGAACAGAATGCTGTGTGTCCTGCCTGCTGGACAAGAATCTGTTGAATTTACTTACCCCTGGCTAAAACCATATTTGAATGAAGGCGCTCTACGAGCAGCTCCTTCTGCCTTTTATTGGCTCTTCTTCGGTCCATATTTTTTTATTATTGATAGTCTTTCTTGAAAAATCTGCACGTTTACAAGCGACGAACAACCAAACAAGCATTTTGTTTGTGAATTGTGACAACAAACACAGTGTTGCCACCCTCTGATTTTGGTTTTCCTCCAGTTCCTCGTGAAAATCACAAAAAATTTACACTTTTCAAACTTTTCCACTCTCAACATTTTATTTAAAAATAAGACACAAATGAAGCCATTCAGTATAGCATAATTTTACCCATTTTTGATAATATTTTTTTTGTAGTTAGACCAGTTAGCTCTATCAGACGCCATTTTCTTTTTACTTTTAATTAAATATCAGTTATTTATGTGCCTTACCACAAATCAAAATAAAGATTAAACCGGTTTATAACGCCACAACACGGGTTCTGGCTATGGTTCAATGCACAAAAAGAGAAGTCTTGTTTTTTGCCAGCGATACATCTGCACAGCAAATTACGTGCTATTGTTTAATTACGTAAACACGCGCGCATTCGATAACCGGAACTCTTCCCAAATACTGCCCCTAAAAAAATCCTAGATTTGAGGGAAAATACCCTAAAGTGGAAACACTGAACCAACATACAATTCATAGATAAAGTAGACTAACAACCAGTTTTTTTTTAATCTCCTAAATCGTGTGTGGCCGGCCTTATAACGATATCTCTCTTTAATCTGTGATTTTCATCTGTGAATTCAATTTAATCGTGTCAAAAGATCACTTTAGGCCAGACCAAATTTAGTTCGTTGACAAAACCGAATAGCAAATAAAAAGGACTTAACTTATTTTGGTCGTATTTTGGTTAGGTTAAGTTAAGGTATGGTGTTTTACCGAATCGACACCAATGTCAGTGCTACTGTCTAAAATGTCAGACATAAATAAAATAATTAATAAACTATACACAACAAAGTAAACAATTAACTAAAACTAAGTTTATGAAATTTAAATACTAAAGCTACTTGACCTCTTTTTCTCCATGGACAGCAGAAAAGAAAGCAAAAAACTGTATCCAAATTAGTGTATAAAGTTGCAAATTATCACTGTCTTATTCTTATTCTTTATTGTACACAAAAAAGGAGACTACAAATATTTGATACATTAATTTGAGTACAGCGGCGAGCTTATCTCTCAAAGAGATTTTTTATAGCAAACCGAATGGGTATAGGAGTGCTTTAAAAAATAAATAGGTAACCATATGTGTACGTACTACATGACTACTACATACTAAAATACTTACATAGGTGTGTATATATATATATATATATATATATAAGGTGTAATCGTAATACCTGCCACGGATGAAATAGGAGATACTATTATGTTTATAGATTACAATAGTGAAGATAATTTATTGATCTAACTTCATAAATTTTTCCATACAAACAAATGTGCGTATTAATTTAAATTCATTTAATTGTATGAAACCGTTAGGTAGTAGTCGCAAAACTTCAATGAAGTTGTCAAAGGACGCCGCTCTATCCGAGCGAGCCGCTCGTCAAATAGTCAAAGGGCAGACCGCCTGCCGCCACCCCGTCCCCCACTACCCCTTTCGTCGCACGCGCTTGTTTTTGTTTGTTGTTGTGCCCCCACCCCAGTTCGCTGTTTTCGCTGGTCGCAGAGGTGCGTATCTCGCGCGCATTCTTTAAAAATGCCTCCTAGACCACGATATTCAAATCAAGAATATCTTGAGATGGTATCGTGCTACCGCGAGTGTAACAGCGTAACCGCGCATGCAGTAAACCTACACGAGCAGAGATTTGGTGTACGAGTGAGCCATCATACCATTCTGGACGCCGTATACAGATTTCGAGAGCATGGTCGCTTTGACCCGCCTCCGGTTGACGCAGGCAGGCCTCGATACTCAGCCGAATTTGAAGAGGAAGTGTTAGACTTTTTCCGGCGTCACCCTCTTGCTAGCACCAGGGACGCTGCTAGAGTGTTTGATGTGAGCCATTTCTACGTGCGGCAACTTCTTAATCGGGAAGGGCTCCATCCTTACCACTTCTTAAGAGTGCAAAAATTGCAGCCACAAGACTACGCGGCTCGACTCGCATTTTGTCATTGGGTTAGAGAAGAACGTCGCAACATTATGTGGACCGACGAGTCCACTTTCACACGGGTTGGAATGTTCAATATCCACAATGCGCATTTTTGGACCGAGACGAATCCTCGTGTTGTTCGGCCTGACCACTTTCAGATACGATTTAGTGTTAACGTGTGGGCGGGCATACTCGGCAATAAAGTTCTTGGACCAGTTTTCTTGAACAGACTGAACGGGGAAACATATCTTCGCTTACTGCGAACCCGTGTAAGCAGAATGTTGGAACGTATTCCTCTTGAAGAAATAAGTGGACTGCACTTCCAACATGATGGAGCACCAGCTCATTTCGCTGTGAACGTACGTGACTATTTGAATGGTGTGTGGTACGGTGGCGAGAGGTGGATCGGCCGAGGAGGGCCAGTGCCGTGGCCTCCTCGCTCGCCTGATTTAACCCCATTAGACTTTTTTTTATGGGGTCGTGTAAAGGACCTTGTGTACGGCCAAACCGGACATGATATTAGAACTGTGCGAGAACTAAAAAGGCGCATCAAGCGCGCTTTTCAGCAAGTAAAAAGTGAAACTGACACCTTAAATAAAGTGCAAAGACATGTACGCAAGCGTGCCTACATTTGTGTTCAACGCGAAGGCGGACTTGTGCAACAGTTTTGTAGATAAATAATACTGTTGTAAATTATGCAAATAACTGTAGCTAAGGTGTAATTGGTGTAAATAAGTTACAATTGGTGTAAAAATGCAAAGACAGAACATAATGTTTTTGTGTAATGTGTACCTACGGCAAAATATAATCAGGAGACCCGGCTTTAAGTGTGATGGGAAGTTTACCATCTTATTACATCAGTTTTTATCTGCGGAATGAATTAGAGGAATGCAATAACTGGTAAGTGCACTTTTAAACTTTTGCCTGCGTATTATTGGGTACTGGTTGGCCAACAGATCCAGCCGTTTGGAAATTTAACAGTACCCTAATTAGTTAATTTACCGGTGTCTTAATGACCAATGACGAAGAGTAATTTGCAATGTATTTCGTATTTACATCTACTTTGCGTGTGAGCGTAAGCATATTGGAGAGGCATGCAATGGCACCTATTCTCGTGTAGCACTTTTAAATTTCGAGCTAAAAAAACCCAAGAATTTTCATAGCAAAATAGACTTTAACGCGGAGGGATGACAGTTAAATGAGCTTGTATTATTTTGGGTTTTCACAACTCTACATTTAAGTTTGTGCTACACAGAATAGGTACAAATATCTCTACCTGGTAGAGACGAACTGGGCAGCTGATTTCATTCATTGAACGGTTAGAAAGAGATAGCAATTGTTATCATTGACTAAACGACTCGTCAAGCGTAATTTGTGAACCACGTTATGCAGAATGAAGAAAATGTTTATTTAATTACTTTACCTTCTCAAATTTATTTAACTATTCCGGGGTACGAAATTTCTTCACTAATGTAATCTATAAACATAATAGTATCTCCTATTTCACCCGTGGCAGGTATTACGATTACACCTTATATATATATATGTATGCTACTAAAATATATCTAACATACATACTAATATAACTGCTAACTTTAATATAAACTGACTATATATAAACATGACTATATACATATAAAATGGATATATAAGTATAATGAACATAACGATATATAATAATTGATAATACAGCAATAAATTATTAAACATATTTAGGATAGCTTAAGGATTTGCTGAATAGTATTCCTTTAGTTTCTTTTTAAAAGAGGAGATAGTGTAACAATCTCGGATTGTGTGCGGAAGAGAATTCCACAGCCTGATGGCTCTAACAGTGAACGAATTTCCGAAAGCTCCGGTATTGTGAGAAGGCGTTTTAAGGAGTGTGACTGTGTGCGACCTGAGTGGTTTATTGATATCTCTGCTAAACAGGAAGTTGAAGCGCTCACGAAGATAATCCGGAGCTGTTGAACTTTTGAGGACATTGAAAAGGCAACACAACGTATGGAGATTTCTGCGCTTCCGAATAGGGAGCCACTTAAGTTCCGCGCGGTAGTATTAAACGTGGTCGTATTTGCGCAAACCATACACGAATCTGATGCCTAGATTCTGCAACCTTTCCAATTTACCCAAAAGCTCTTCATTCGCGTCAATAAAACAAACGTCAGCGTCACTGTCATACACTAACAAGGACACAAAAGCGGAAAGATTATTGACAGATAATATTTAAACACAAGTCTGACATAGAAACACAAGAATTATAAAAAAGAAAAAGTCATACATATTGCTGTCAAAACAAGAACAAAAAACAAGAAAAATATCTTTAGCAAATATCAACATACCCATAAAATGGTACACGGTCTTAGAACAATAATAAGACAAGAAACACAATCTCATACTAAGTTCTCGTTCGAATCCGTCCGATAGTAACTATACAAACCTACATGGTATATGTACACATTACATAAATCAAACAGGGTACAAGTTCGAAATTTACTCTAGGATTTTCAACCGTAAGCAGATACAAACAAGAACCACTTTAGTTTGTCACTGCAGATTAGTTCAATGCTGACATCTTGGATTACGTCATGACGCGTCGTCCGAGAAGAAAGTAGAACATAAATGTCGGTGGAGCCGCAAAAATTAATAAACCAAAAATTGTTTGAAGTTTTTGGTTTGGGAATCCGTCTATGCAAAAATTATTTTGTAATGTTAATTGTATATTTGCTTCAAATATACTTATTTTATACGGGTTTTCCGCAAACTGCTATTATTTACTGACAACGAACTTGGTTCCGAGGAAAGCTGAAAATGTTATAATGGTATAGTAAAAAACCTTTTATAAAAAGTAATGTTATTGAAGCTTTTCTCACAGATTCTTATTTTTTTGAATAGATTTTCAAATTTCGAAGACAAATCTCAAGCTAAGTTAACTATCACCAGTTTCAAATTTTTAAATTACTAAAATAACAACCTTTATAGACGGAAAAAAGAAAAAAATAATTTTAAAATACCAATTTTTATAATTATATAGCATTGTAATATAGATTTTTTTATTATTTAAGTTATTACTCATTCACAAACGCATTTATATTTTGTTACTAAAACAATCTCAAATAAGCAAAAAAAAATATAGTCCTAACAAAAAAAAGCGACTCTGTTTGAATCGGAACAAAACCTGACATTAACCGACTAATTGAGTGAATGCGGAAAGCAAGATACTTCTGTAAGTGGTGTGTAATTTTGATTTTGGTGGTTTATATAACCTCCGTTGACGATTATTTTCACATAAAATTTAAAATAACGTTGTGTTTGTAGATTGCACACAAAAAATACATACGAAAATTAAAAATTACAGTTTTTACTCACCGAAAGTAAGATATCCCAACTTTTTTTGATGCTGTAGAAGTGTGATTTTTGCATTTTTTTATGGAGCACTTCGGCATTGTATCGCTTTGGGACTCTGAGCAATACTGAGAGCGCAAGTGCTCCAGAATCGTGGTTTGGAGCACATTTAGCGCGGACGCTTTGGAGAGGTGAATCGTGAATCTATGTTTATTTTACATCAATGTACACGGTAATCCGGATAGTTTAAAAGTTCAAAACTAACTACTATAAGGCATTTAATTATAATATTATAGGATGTATCGGTAAGATTATTATATTAACAAAACTTAAATAAACTAATTTAAAAAACTAAATTATTCTACGAAATAAACTAAACTAAAACTACCTAGCAAAAATATTTAATTAGAGTAGATAAAAAATTGAGCCGAAATCGCTGTCGTCACGTGGAAGAGTACCCAGGATACTGACAGCATTACCTCGTTGAATTGCTAGGCCAATTCTTTGGCCGAGGTATGCGCCAGCCCTGGGATCTCCGGAAACGTCGACCAATCTCGACGACAGTTCTTTGTAGAGCTGCTGCGCTCCCGGCCCCCACGGCCCGAGGGTTTCAACGCCAAAAGGCACAAATATGTATCCTACGCCAAGGGATACATATTTGCGCCGTTTCGCCTCCTCCGCAGACGCTGCCGCCGTCCCGGCCTGTGACGAGGTCACCTGTAAGTGGGACGGAGCAACTGTTCAACACAGGTCGCGTCCCACACCAGGGACCTCCCGTTCTTCCAGGGTATCAACGACATCCCGTCGGGTCTTCTACCATCGTCACGTGACAGGCCATTCGGTTCCAGAATGGCAGGTACGTTAACGCTCGCAAGAGCCCGACGGATGATATCGTTGATACTGGCGTAACGAGGCAGGCGGCCAGCGCTGCGCTGACACGACAGGCCATGGTGACCGAGGCGGTCGACTCTCTCTCCGCAACGGCAGCGATGTGGCTCATTCAAATTGACGCCCAGTCGCAGTCCGATGGCTAGTGAGAAAGTGGTGCGGTCCAGCAAGGTGCCGATATTAGGCGATGGTAAAGCGTTTAGCCAATACCCCGACTCTGGTTCACTAGTGGCTAGGAGGCGAGCCCGGTCTGCAGCGTTTGTCGCAGTGTTTAAGAGATGTTCCTGGACTTGGCGGCAGAGGGGCTCGTCCCATAGCTTTTGTGAATGTAACGCAAACGGGGAATTTTGATTGGGGCAGGCGTGTGACCAGGCATTCCTGGCCTTGGTCAAGCCCGTGACCTCGACATCACCAAGTGATGAATTTATTAATTTTTCGAAGAGGTCACGTGAGCTGTAGGCTGAGGACAGGAAGGCCGATAGTGCGACACTAGAAATTTTTCTAATACCCAAGCCACCCATCCGGACTGGAAGGGTGGCTTGAGTCCAACTGCGTTCGTCTAGTGGGCAATTTATAATATTCGTCATGGTGTTTTTGACAATATCGTCTAAGGTGTTTAAGAGACTGTCATGTTGCCAAAGGGGGGTACAGCGTAGGGCATACGTAAATTTAGGGACGAACATGCAGTACCTTATGATAAAAAAAGCCATGTGGGGTGAGATTTCTGTAAGGCGACTAGACGACTCCCTAAATTTGGAAATTTGGTCTCTCACGTAATCTGGGATAGCGTCGTCTAAAATTGGTGCGCCAAGAGGCGAAGCGATGCGTTTGTTAAAACTTTTATATCTGGTGCAACATTGTTAAATTTGGAAATAATATCATATTTGAGATTTTCGTCTATGGAATCTGAGATGTATAGTTCGTATTTTGAACTATTAAGTGTTAGGCCTATAAGTTCGAATTCCTCTACCATTTTTGTCAGATCTTCTAACACGGTGGTCGCGTCGCCTCCAATGGTGCCGTCGTCCAGGTACCAGACATTAAATTTTGAATTTAGGCTTGTGATAATGGGATGAATAGCCAAACTAAAAATTGCCGGGCCGAGAGGGTCACCCTGTTGGCAGCCTACAGCTGATTCGATAAGGTGATTTTTATAAATCAGCTTGGATGGTGAACCATAGCATTGGTGCATATAGTTGTAGATTTGAGGCGTGTTTTCTTTTATTTGTGACAGCAGGGTGCTCCTGTCGACCGAGTTAAAGGCGTTTTTTAGGTCCACCTTCAGGAGCACCTCACCACCACCGCGTTTGAGGTATGTGCGGGCCGCATGGACGGCGGCCTCACAACCTCCCTTGCTTCCAAAACCTAGCTGCACTGGTTGAAATTTGGAACTTAGTTGAGGTAACAAGTAGTGGCAGCAGATCTTGGAAGCAACGCGGCGAATGGTGTTACCGACTGCAATGGGTCTAACTCCCCCATCTTTCTTTATTAATGCACAAAGGTTGGCGCAGTATAAAATGTCTGTTATTTGGCAACACACTTTTCCAGACAGCATCAGGTTTATAAGCCCGGTCAGGTCCTCCAAGAGGGCACGGCCTGTGTCACCTGTCGCATTGCATATGAGATCTTTGAGATGCTGGGGTGTGAGTCCATCGAGGCCACCTGCCGAGCCGCTCTTGAAGGACATGATCGCGGCTTGCACATCCTCTGCTGTCGCTTGTGGCGTAGGATCTGAGAAATGCGGTGGATCGGGCAGTCGGAGGGTTGCTGCTGGAGGTGGATGTTTTAATTTTAGGGCCAGAAGAGTCTCCGGAGTGTCAGGGGCGACCGCGTCGCTGGAGAAGAGTAACTGGGCAGCTCCCCTAATGTCACCGACTCCAAATTTATTTTCAATTATACGGCTTAAGTTGTATGTGTGATCAAATCAAATCAAATCAAATCAGCGTTTATTTGTTCAATTTTTGGTGTGTACATTTAGATGTTACATAAGGGTAGATTATTTGTTCTCAAAAATCTGCCAATGAAGGCGTACAAATATTTAGGTACCTACCTAGTTTAGCATGCATTCTTAAATTGGTAAATTAAACATGTCAATTATAAAATTCCATAACATTTACAATGTCCAAAATAATAATAAAACAATGTCATGTCAATAGTATTAAAATTGAATATGAATACAAATATCGACATCATTTCAAATTCTCCCTAGAAGCAAAAAACTCCTTCACAGAGTAGAAACAGTGGTCGAGTAACCATGTATTTATTTTACGCTTAAATTCGTTATGCGGTAAGTTTTTAATACCATCAGGCAGGGCGTTATAAACTTTTACAGCCATATAATAAACATTTTTTTGTGTCATTCTTAGTTTACATGTGGGGATAAACAATCTGTCACCTACCTTACTTCTTTGTGATCTTTGTGATACTTCCTTCTTTTGAGGGAAATATTCAGGGTGTTGACGAACAAAAATGACTATCTGTTTAATGTATAGGCAAGGTAATGGTAATAGCTTCAACTTCATGAACAGTGGTTTGCAGGATTTTTTGAAATGTACCCCACATATGGCTCGGAGGCATTTTTTTTGAATTTTAAATACTCTGTCCACCTCACTTGAATTGCCCCACAGAATCAAACCATACTGTAATATGGATGCAACATATGCATGATAGGCCGTAATTGAGACCTGTAATGAAACAACTTCCCTTAGACGTCGAAGAGCAAATATAAACCTATTCAGTTTAGTGCAGACCATCTCAACATGTATTTTCCATTTGCAGTATTTATCAATATGGAGACCAAGAAATTTAGTCGAATATTTGCGTGCCATTGTAGTTAATATTTAGTTCCACTGGGCGAGCTCTATCTGTATGAAACTGCATTAATTTTGTTTTACTGATATTAACTTGTAAATTGTTTTTGCTTAACCAGTCAATTATTTTAATTACTGTTTCATTAATATCATTTTAAAATTTTGACTTATGCTTACATTTTATTAAAATTGTTGTGTCATCTGCGTACAATATGGTCTCATGGTCAGTTATATTTGGAAGATCGTTAATATATAATAAGAACAAACTTGGCCCCAATATACTGCCTTACGGAACTCCAAAACAGTTGAGTTTGTATTCAGATCTATATTTGATAACTTTATCGTTTTCGGCCAGGCGACTTATTTCAGTACACTGAAAACGATCCTGAAGATAGCTTTTTACCCAATTGTTTGCAACCCCACGTATCCCATACTTATTTAGTTTATTCAAAAGCAGGTTATGGTGCACAAAGTCGAAAGCCTTGCTCATATCAAAGAACAAGGCTACGATAGGTATTTTATTATCTATAGATTCTGTTATTGTTCTAATAAGTTGAAAATTGGCTAAGGTCGTAGATTTGCTCTTTATAAATCCATTTTGTTCTGGCCCTATTATATTAAACCTGTTCAAGTAGCCGTTAAGTCGTTTTAGAAATATTTTTTCAAATATCTTGGAATGAATAGTTACGAGTGTAACGGGTCTGTATTTGTTTGGGTCTTTCTTATCACCATTTTTATGGAGAGGTTTTACAATTGAAAGTTTTAATTTTTCAGGAAACTTACCTTGAGTAAGAGATAAATTAATAATATGAGACATAGCATGTGAGATATAAATGGCACATCTTTTTAATAATTTTGTTGGTATTTCATCATAGCCTACAGAGTTTGTGTTGTTAAGCGACATTATTATTCGTCGGACCTCTTTTGGGTCAGTAGGATATAGGTAAATGTTAGATGAGAGATTTTCCAGGTCTGTCTTTTCAGACATCCCTGGATTTTGAATATTGGTACTGCTTATGAAAAACTCATTAAATGAAGTAACTATGTGAGCAGGTGAAACACGCCTAATTCCATTGACAGTCAACTCCTCTATACTATTTTTTTCAGATGCATGATGGGACATATTAGTTTTAATTAAGTTCCAAACAGCTTTACATTTGTTATTGGAGTTAATTAGATAGTTGCGATTACCAATCTTTTGAGATTGTAAAATACATTTCCTCAATATTTTAGAATATGTTTTATATCTAATTTTTGCATTCTCTTTGTCAGTTCTTGCTCTTTGGTATTGAAAGTATAATTGACGTTTCTTGTTAGCGCATTTTTTTATACTTTTTGAGATCCATCTAGTTTTATTGGGTTTTATGATCTTTTTAACTATAATTTTAGGAAAACACAGATTGAAGAAAAGCAATAAGGTATCATGAAAATAATTGAATGCTTCATTTACATCCTCAGAAACAAGTACCTCAGAGAATGAAAGACGTGCCATACATTCGAGGAATTTCTCAGTATTTTCAATGCTAAAGTCTCTCTTCTCTTCGAACCAGTGTTTCCTTGATCTTTTAATTTTAATTGGAATTTCTAAGAGTTGTCCAGTATTGTGATCGGAGAGACCCAGGTTATGCACTGATCCTTTTGCTGATGGTATGTTACTAACTATATGATCAATACAAGCTTTTTGTCTTGTTGGTTCCGTTATATGCATTGTCATGTTATACATTGTAAAAAGATCCTTAAGTAATGTAGAGAATTTGTTGATTTTAAGCGTATCTATATTCAAGTCTCCCGCGATAACTATACGTTTTTTATCTTTCTTGGATAGAGCAAACAGGAGTTCTTCGAGTTTGGTGTAAAATATATCAATATCAGATTGAGGTACTCGGTATATACATAGTATGATTATATTATTGTCTGTAATTTCAATTCCACAACATTCAAAATGTCGCTTTAATGAATGATCTTTGGTAATAATTAAATCGGTACAATTAATATCTTTATCAGCTAGTATACAAACTCCACCCCTCTTTTTCTCTGGCCTCGAGTAGTAAGAAGCTAAATTATAATTATTTTTTTCCTCTCCTGACTGTAGGAATGTTTCAGACAAACAGATTATGTTAATTTGAGTCCCCTTATCTTTAAACTCGTCTAATGTTATTTCAACTATATCTTTTTTGTTTAGAACTCCCGCTATATTTTGATGGAAAATTGTTATTCCAGTATTACTTGGCTTGGTCACGAAAAAATGTCTTGTCGTTGCCAGTAAGGTCTGGCGTCTTAGTACTGTTAGTGTTTTGTAATTGTTTGTGAATAACGACATCGACAGTTGTCTTTTGTATTGAGGTTGTTTCAAAGTTCTCACTACCACGAGCTTCTGAACTCAGGTCAACTTCTTTTGGAGTATTTTGTTTTTTTAAGGCTTCTGCATATGAGCAAACCATGGCGTTATTTGTGAGTGCGTTAATTTTCTGATCATTTTTTTCTTTCTCTATTAATGAGCTCTTACATCTCAACCTATAGCGAATATTCTTAAATGTCAAATATCTATATTCATACTCTTTGTAATCAGTGTCAAAATTAATTCTATCACACAACTTAATTAAATATTCATTTTTATGGTACACTTCTTCAGTTTCAATGAATTTACAATTCTTATAATTATGACTGTTAAGAAACAATTTTATCTGTGTATTGAGTACTTTTTCATTAAGATACTGGCTATATACAAAGTAAATTTGTTTGCTATTCCTTAACTTATATAAATAAACAGCCAATTCTGAGATAACTTCGTATGGGTTTCTATCGTAGCCACCCACCCCTATAATAACAATGTCATTCTTTGAGCAAGATTGTTCCATATTATCAAAATCTTTTGAAAACGCAGATGTGGGAGCATTGTGTCTCACTGAAGCGGTAACTGCGTATTGATCATTCCATTTTCCCTTTCTTGAATGTAAAAGAGCTGCTGAAAGTCCGGATATATTTTGATTTCCAATAATGTATATTTGATTTTTGGATTGTTGGATCACATCCTCTTGTGGTGATTCTCCTGAAGCTTTTTCAAAATGTTTTTTTTCTATGCTTTTGTTGCCATTTTTGATGGTACCATTTGCATCGGGGATGTTGTTTATATGGTGTTCTAGTGAAGTTTTCAAGGTATTATTCGGTTCCGATAAATTAACAAAGCTAGTATTCGTTTCTGTTGCATTTAACGAGCTGGTTATTCCATCCAAAGTATTGATTTTTAACGGTGATATTTTTCTTTGATTCTGAATACGGAACTTTCGATAGGTTGGTGTGAATACTTTACTTTTGTTGAGAGGTGTTGAAGTAGAAGGCGTGTTATTTTTTTTCATAGTAATATCTGTAATACTAACCGATTTGAACAACTGAATTTTCTTTTCATGTTTTTTTTTTGTTGAGTCTGTGTTGGGATTTAAAGCAGACAAACAATTTTTCTTTATTTTTTGGGTTAGGGAGCCGTCGTTGTTACTTTTCGGGACGTGCAGAGACCTAAAAGGGAAAGTCAAGAGGTGCCTCCAGCTATCATAGTCATTCTTATCGACTGCATTTTTGATGCAGCTGGACAAAGAGGCCGCCACGGTGTTTCGTGCGCCTCGGGGAATCCTTTTGACCAAAGGTAGGTTATTTTTGAAATGACTTATTTCTTGCCAGAACGGGGTTGTATTCAGAATATCTGTTGTACTTACATCGGGGCACTCAAGTTGTTGTTGGTTTTTATTTTGTTTATGTACTTTTCCTGTATGAATTTTGAGACCTCTCTGTCCTTTTAATAGAGTGGGTTGGGAGCATTGAGGGCATTGCACAAGGTCTCCAGCAGACGCGGCTTGGCTGTGCTGAACCGCACTGGTGGATGGAACAGCGACGGACTGCCGCTGGGGCGTCGTCATACGAGTGGTGCCTATATTATAGCAAAATATTATATCAAAAACTACACAATATATGTTATAAAATATGTACAAACAGTATAAAAATTATGAAATAAAAATATAAAGGCACTGTAATGTTTTTTGTGGTCGCTGATATTGGATTTCTTTTAAAGACTCGGAGCCTTTCTGTGATTGTCCTCGAGGTGATTTCGCCGACGAATAGGAGAAAGTGGACACTGTCTGTCTCAGCGTTCCTATCTCTCGAGAGGTATTTATGAAATTCATCTCTGCAAAAATAGGTCGAGCTTATAACTGAATTTTGCATTTTGGACACGGGCTGCGAGGAATTTTATCGGGGCGGATGCAGATGGAGTTTCCTTCGGTTTTCAGACGATGTATTGTTACTATTACTGTTTTTCCAAGGATTTATTTATTATTTTATTTACTTCAGAGAAAAAATACGACTTTTCTTGTCAAATGTCAAATGTCATTTACTACTAGAACTAACACCTTGAACCGAGAAGAAGGAAATAAATTAGTAAGGCTAATGTTTTCTTGGTCGTGACTAGAGTTGTACAATGACCGTCACTTTCAGTTTATGACCGTCACATTTGGTAAATTACAGTTAAAATGCAGTCACAAACAGTCACAGACGTAATAAACTTTTTGGTGAATAAAGTTTTACTTTTTGTTTGGTTATGGTATAATTTCCTTGTTTCATGTCAAAAAATGACATAAATAAAGATGTCAAGCGAAGGTACATAGCTATTTTCAGTTTTTAAAATACAAATCATACAAATATATTATACTTCTATGATTACAATCTGATTAGTTTTTGATCAAATATGCCGCGTCCTTTGTCTGCAGTATGGAACTATTTCCAAAGATTACATGTTTCTGGGAAAAAAAAACATGCTGTGTGCATATTTTGCAAGGCAGAATACCGATATACAAATGCTACTAGAATGGCATTACATCTTGGTAAGTGCAAGGATTGTCCTCGAGACATAAAAACGAAGTTTTCAAAGAATAAAGACACAAGACCAACAACTAACAGACCGATGGCATCGACAACTTCAAATGAAAATAACAATGAAATGCCAGAAGCACAAATTACACATGAACCACAACACACATCAACAACAGCTGCTGCGTCATCCAGTGATTCAATCACTGATATTGAAATATGTGAATTTAATACTGATGAAATTGACGCTTCCTTTGCAAGAGCAATATTTGCGACTGGTGTGCCACTTTCTTTGTTGGAATCCAAATATTGGAAAGAAGCGTTAAATTTATTAAATTGTCGTTACAAACCACCTTCAAGGCATGTGATTTCAAATAAACTGCTTGATGCTGAGTATTCCAGGGTTAAGGATACTATGGAAAAACGGATAAAAGAGGCCAATCCTGTAGCTATTGTAACAGACGGATGGACTAATATAAATGGAAAGGGTGTACTCAACTACATAATAGCAACACCAGAACCTATATTTTACAGAGCGGTTTACCAAGAATTCGAGCGACAAACGGCAGAATACTTAAGCCAGGAAATAAGTTAAGTCATAGAAGAAATTGGTCATTTAAAAGTTGTCTTTGTAGTGACCGATAATGCTCAAAATATGAAGGCAGCATGGCAATGCATATCTAGAAATTACAGTCATATTGTCTGTTATGGATGTGTTGCTCACTCACTAAATTTGATTTATGGAGATATTTTTAAAAATACCTCCTTAAAATTGTTCAAAGGTCATATAATAACGGTTATCAAATATAATAAAAACAAACATTTGGCTCTATCTTTATTTGAAAATATTCAGATCAATATTTATGGTCAGGTAAAGTGCTCACTCAAATTACCAAGCAAAACAAGGTGGAACGGCATCGTTATATCTCTAGAAAGCTATATTCAAAATAAAGATGCGCTTAAAGCACTCGCAATAAGTGACAATCTTTCACTAGAAGAAGATATCAGATCTACCTTATTGAATGATGAAACATGGACAAAGGTCAATGAAAGTTTGGAAGTTTTGAGACCAATCGCTGCAGCTATTACCAAATCTGAATCAGACAAAGTGACATTATCTGATGTACCAAATTCGTTTCTGAAACTATCTGCCTCAGTAAATGATAAACTGCATTCAGTCACGAGTCTGTCAAATGAAGACAAGAATAAAATTTTAGAAACTGTTCTTAAGAGGCGTGATTTTTGTATCCAGCCCATTCACTTTGCAGCCAATTTAGTCGATCCTAGTTACCAAGGGTCTGGGCTTACTGACATAGAAATTGCTCTTGGATCAAATTTTATAGCTCAGCAAGCAGAATTACTAAACAAAGATGTTGGAAGGGCATTGGCCAATGTTGCCGAATTTAAGACCAAACTGGGTTTTTTTCATAATTCAGTGCAGCATGGAGAGCTGCTGACTATGTAGATCCACGAATTTGGTGGCAAACTTTTGCTCCAAATCAGATTATATCGATAATAGCTCAAAGAATTTTAAGTGTACCACCAAATACCGCCTACAAAAGCTGCGAGTCAATAAATTGGTTACAATTAGGGCTAATCTGCATTTTAACGAACAAAAGCAAACATGCCATAACACAATGGATGAATCAGATTCAGATGTTGAGCAGGCTCCAAGTTATGACGTAAGTGAAGATGAATCTCAAGAACCCGAAGCAATGGAGTTTGCAAATGTTCAAGATTGCATTGATAGTTCTGATAGTTCCAAACAAAACTTTCGACCTGAAGTTTATTACAATAGTGACTGAAATTTATCGACTGTGACTGAAATAAACGAAAATTTCATGTAATTTTCACTTGTATTTTACTGGTAGTCATTTTCCTCGCAACTCTAGTCGTGACAGAGCCAGGTACCACTCGGTCACCCTTTGACCTTACATTGGATTTAGCAGGTTCCTGTTGAGGCTTCTTGAGCTTTTGTTTGTCCTGGGAGCCTTCTAAGGAAGGAAACTTCTTAATGATTGTCTCGAGCTTGGACATTAATTCTATCTTTCGCTTAGACTTGTCAGGAAGAAGCAAAACAATTTTTCCATCAGATGTCCTGCAGTTGTGAATACCAAAGCAATTGCGTGCAGCCATAAATGTGTCGTACCGACTCTGCGTCAGGAACTCTGAGATCGTAATACCGCTACCATTCAATATAGTTTTGGAAAGCCAAACAGTATTCCGTGAAGCGAAGTCCTTAAAGCGCACCAATAAAGGTCTGGCCCTATCTTTGTTATTGCCAAGACGGTGACACACAGCAATATCAGTTGTGCATGCTCCTGACAATTTCATTTTGTCGGTTAGCTATTTTGCTAGTGTGGCTGATGAATTTTCTTCGGTTTCAGCTAGTCCATGGAACAGGAGAACTTTTCTTCTGGATGCCATCTCATGTCTATCCAAGCCAAGTGATTGTGCGGCTAGACTAGAAACTGCAGTTTATAGTTTAAATAATTTTTATTAGCACACAGATTGAGCGTGTCATCTCAAGCAACGTAGGAAGGAACAGGAAGTAGTAATGAGTTGCCACAATAGAAAATACAATTGTTTGTTGGGGTTGCCAACATGCTGCGGCCACAGAAATAAACTATTAATTAATGTTTACACAAACCAGATATTTTTAAATAAATTTTGAAAGTGCTCAAAAGATCTCAACTTACTTGATATGTATATAAAATACTTAATAACTTATTTTATGTGCTAATACAACGTTTGATTAGGTTTCTATAGAATATACTTCTACATTTCAATTCTATTTTGTGACAAATCTATTTTGATGTTTCCATAAGTCTAAACATCATGAAACTAAGTCATGTATAGCCAAGCTTAATATTGCTAAACAACCAATTTTGTAAGGAAAATACCATACATTTCTTACACTTGTTATTATAAGGTTATTATGTTGAGTAACTAAATCTTAACTAAATTAAACTAAATACAAGATTACAGCAACAATGAGTGCATAGCTAATATATAAATTATTCTTATACAATAACAGGTACCTACTTAATTATCAATAGGTAACAAACATATGCCTGAAAGCGACCTAGTATATGTTTTGCCATTAGGGGCAGTTACTTTGAAGGCTCGCATTTTGCCATCGCGACCAGGAAATATCTTTGAGATACGTGCTACAGACCAATAAAGAGGAGGAGAATTCGTTTCCTTGAGTAATACTAGCCTACCAACACAAATATTTGGTAAATCATCGCGCTAATTCGGTCCATTCTGCAAGGTATTAAGGTATTGTTTATGCCAGACCTTCCAGAAGCTCTGCTTCATACTTTCAAGTAACTGCCAAAATTTAAGTCTATTAATTGGAACTTCAGAAATATCTGGGCCAGGGTAAGAGGTGAGAGTAGTACCCACTAAAAAGTGCCCCGGAGTGAGGTAGCTAAAATCAGATATATCAAAGGATAGAGCTATTAAAGGCCTCGAGTTTAATATCGCCTCTATTTGGCATAAGACAGTAATTAACTGTTCATAAAGTCGTTTGCAATAGAATCCAACAATCATGTAAACAAATATGGCGGACTGACATTGACAGCGTATTGTTTATGCCCATAGTGATGTCATAGTGTTCTAATTTAATTTTAATGAAAAAATACCAATCGTATGCTATATCAAAGTCCGTGATGACGTGCAAAGGTCGTCGTTCCAAGAAAAATATGTCCAGCCAAATCGTAAAGCAAAACAAAAGTCCAAAATGAGAATGCAAAGTCGTAGAAATCGGAAACAGAAAACACTAATGCACAGCGAACCCACAGAACAGTGAATGACTGTGAATGACAATTCTAACAAAATGGCCACCTGTCAATTTTTAAAAACTAACCATTATTTTTATGGCTTAGGATACAATCCGTTTTGGTTAATTATATTAAGCTCTTGAAAAAAAATTTTTATTGTATTCAAATAATATTAAATTAAAATAATTTATTAAATTAAAAATAAAAGATAACTTCAGATTACGAACAACACTAACTTTTCAATGACTTATAGAGTTCGATGAGTAAAAAACTAAGATGACAGCTTGTCAAATACTTCGAAATTTTTACGTTGCAAATGTTTTAACAAATTTAACTTATAAATACAAGTTAAATCGTGTTGAAGATAATGTGAAAACAATGGTGCGTTCGTTGAAATCAGACTATGTTCATAATTGATCGTCAAATGTATGTGATTACGGAGTAATCGTGACAATTTGGTTTGTTTACATGATTGTTGGATTCTATTGCAAACGACTTTTAGGTCAGAACACTCTTGTGAAGTATTCTCTTTAAATTAAACTTCATACTTTTTACAGCACTCTCTGCTAATCCCGCGAAAACTGGTGAGTAAGTTAAATTTGATTCCCTGTTGGCTTTGCACCAGTGTTTGATGATCTTTGGAACTGTTAAGTTTGTACAAATCAGCTAGATGGTTGGCTGCGCCCTTAAAGACACCTCCATTGTCACAAAAAACTTTAGCATAGCACGTCGCGAGATGAATCTTTTAAAGCAAGCAAGGAAACATTCTGTCGTTAGATCAGAGGCTAACTCCAAATGAATGGCCTTTGTATTGAAACATACAAACACGCAAATGTAACCTTTCGTAATTACCGCTCGTCTTACTCTCGAATTTTTTATTTGTACTGGACCACAAAAATCGAGTCCAAGAGCTTGGAAAGCTCTGGAGGCTGTTAGTCGTTGCCTTGGCAATGACCCCATCAGCTGTTTTGCACAAGCTGCCTTCATTCTAAAACAAGGTAAGCATTTTTGAGTTACTTTTTTAATTTGACGTAATCCATTAATAAGCCAATATTTTTGGTTTAACTGAAATAATAATAATTTTGGACCAGCATGAAGTAATCTAAGGTGCTCATTTGAGATAAGAAACTCAGTTAATTTAGAACCTTTCGGTAAAATTATTGGGTGTTTCTGATTATAAGAAAGTGCCGAGTTTTGCAGCCTTCCCCCTACACGTAACAAGCCTTTATCGTCTATAAATGGATGCAAAAGTTTCAGAGGGCCCTTGCTATTTTCACCTTATGCAGTGAGTTCAGTTCCTCACAGAATAGCTGTTCTTGTTCATGTTTTATCAAAAGAAATAAAGCTTGCTCTAGCTCTTTGCTAGTTAAGTAATTTAACTGTACTTTATTATTATTTGGTTTGCTATTGTGACAGAATCGTAAAATGTACGCTAAGATTCGTGTCATTTTATCAATATCAGAACACTTCTCTAATATGTTTAGGATATCTTTTTGTTTCAGAGTTAGGAGTACCATATCAGCAGAAGATGCAGCACCGGCGGTCATTTCAGGTAAGATTTCCATCTTTTTCAAAGGTAAGTTTGTATTAAAAGTGTACTCCCTTTGTTGCAGGAATTCCGGCCCGTTCCACCACATCTCACACATTGAGAGCTCTCGCGGGTCCAGACCTCTGCTTATGTAGTCTGCGTTTGTCTGTTTAGTCTGATTTTCGTGGGTACTGACGTAACCCCAGCGCCATCTGTCGGTCAACTGTTGGATAACCCTTACTCTGTTCGATACATATGCTTGTAACTTTGTTACCTCTGTGTTAATCCAAGCCAATGCAATTTGCGAGTTCGAGAATAAAAACACGTCATCAATATTGACTTTTATTTTAAGCGTGTCATATACTTTAACAAATAAACAATAACATAGCATTAAGTTCAAGGCGTGGAATTGTTAATGGTTTTTTGCATGGATTGATTCTGGATTTCGAACAGAGTAAAGTGAGCTTTGCCTTACCTGTTTTATCTACCACACGCAAGCAAAGCCCATAGAGCTCGACGCGTCGGCGAATCCCACTAGCTGGACAGCTTTGACGGTATCGGGGACCTGGATATTCCTGTTAATATAAATAGGCTCCATGGCTTCTAAGTTACAAGCATACTCAGACCACTCAATTCCTACCTGCTGTGATGGACGGGTATCCCATTCTAATTTTTCGCACCACAACTTTTGCATGATAATTTTCGCCTTGACTATTATGGGACTAACAAAGCCAAGCGGGTCATAAAACTTTGCTATCTGACTTAATATTTGTCTTTTTGTTACTGTATCAGAAATAAACTTATCAGGACATTTCACAACAAAACAGTCTTTTTTCGAGTCAATTGTTAGGCCTAGCGCTTTAATACTGCTGTTTTCTTTTTGGAGTTCAATGTCATCTAACTGTCTCTCATTTGAAGGTATATCAGATAAGACACTTTCGCAGTTAGACGACCATTTGTGCATGTCAAAGCCTCCCAGGTCAAGCAGGGTTTTAATTTGTCGCTTTGCCTCAACTAACACATTATAATCTGAGTTGGAATACAAGATGTCATCGACATACACACAGTTTTTAATAATGAATGAACCTAATGGAAGGTGAGATTCGTTCTGATTTGCAAGCTCGAGAAGGCATCGAGTTGCCAGGTAGCTAGAGCTTTTTAGGCCATACGTAATGGTATCAAGTCTTATGCATTTTATTTGTTCATCAGGCGTATCGCGCTACCGAATATTCTGAAGCGAAGTGTGTGCAGGATTGATTAAAACATTTCTGAACATTTTTTTAATATCGCTGTTAAATGTAAAATCTCCTATTCTATATAACAAAATAATATCGAACAGATCTCTTTGAACTATGCGTCCATTAAGAAGGACTTCATTTACCGAGACTTTATTTTTTCCTTTCATCGACCCATCGAATACTACTCGAGTACGAGTAGTCTTGCTTCCCTCATTAACCACGGCATGAGGTAAGAAATATATTGGATCATTATCAAAATTAAATGACTGAAAATCTACAAAATGAGCATGACCCATCACTACATATTGATGAATAAAATTTTGGTGTTCCGTTAATAAATTAATATTTTTATGCAATTTTTTCTCAAGGTTTAAGAACCTATACAATGCCAGGTCAAAAAAATCACCCAGGGTTGAATTTATGTCGTATAGAGGCACCTTCAATGGAAGATCAACTTGAAACTTGTTGTTTGACAGTTGAAACGTTGACTTAAAACTTTCTTCTACTAACTCATGTTCTGAAACTTGTTCAGTAAAGATTTCTGGAACCTTTTCAGCTTCCCAAAATTTGGATATAGCATTATCAACATCACACTTTGTGCAAACAAGTGAAACAATTTTATTTACCTCATTTTGTGGTGGCAAGCCTCCCGCGACTATATGACCAAATTTAGTATTAACTATACAGACTCCTGTATCTTGATTGGCTGAGTGCTGCATCTGGGTGTGCTTAATCTGCTCAGGCGGCTGTGGCTGGGTAGCTAAGACGTTCGATGACTGTGTTGTGAGTGAACATGCAGACTCGTTGCTCTGCATTGAAGTCTCGGTCAGTTGCAGCACCTGGAAAAACACATCCGCACCAATCAGCATATTAATTTCAGATGGTTTCTAAAACTCATCGTCAGCTAACAGGATATTAGGAGGGACAACTATTGTACTTGGGTCGATCATTGTTTGGGGCAGTTTGCAAGTGATTGTGTCCACTACATGACAATTTATGCAAGTTTTGAATGGAGATTTTAGCGAGTGAATCTCTAAGGGGACAGAGTATTTTATTTTATTTTTGGTATTAGTGACACCTATGATACTGGTATTGTCTTGCATAGGGGTCAATCCTAAGACTTGTATAGCCTTACTGGTAACCAGAGAAGCTTGTGACGCAGAGTCCAAAATTGCCTTTACATGCACCTCCCTTTTATCCTTTGCAAATAGCTTAATACGGGCTGTGGGGATTAATACATTATTAGCGTTATTGCGTGACAACATTATAACGGGTTCTGCCTTATCCTCCTCGCGATGCAACAATGAGTAAATATTTTAATATAGGATTATAGTTTAAAAAACATTTGATTTGCATTCAAAAATTATTGAATTTTAATGAAAAAAAGCTGATGTGATTTCTTGCATTGACTGCATCGAAAATGGAATTTACATTTTCCAAGATGGAGATTTAGGCATATATTGCACAGTCCAGTCTTTCTAGCAAAGTTTACACTGTCAGTTGAAGACAATAATTTAAAATTTTTGCAGGTATATGTTCTGTGGTCGTCACACTTACAATAATAGCATCCTCGCTTCTCCCTCGTGGTCACCGCATTGATTGCTCTCGCTGAAGTTGAATGTTTCTCTCGGGCGGGCTCTGCATTCTCCATAGCTAACGCTTGTTTCTCCAAAAATGCCGAAAGCTGATCCACGGTGGGTTCTATCTTGACATCTCGCTCCAGTTGGTATAAATGTCTGGTGGTCTATTTTTTGAATGAAAATACAAATTAGTATGGGATCCTACTCTGAAACCTTTACTTCTAGATTTTTAAGGGCTGACAATGTCTGTTTGACTAAAGATATGAATTGCCTGAGATTGGAGGGGAAAGGGTTACTAATCACAGGCAGATCTCGTAAGTTGGTGATGTGTTCGCTGATGATTTTATACTTGTTATAATATCTGTCATCAAGCAACCTAATAGCCTCGTGATAGCTAGCTTCTGTCAAGGGCAGATTTTTTACAATATCGTAAGACTCGCCTTTGAGGAATGAACGTAAATAATGTAATTTTTGAACCTTGTCCAATGTTGGATCATTATCAATAACTGATTTGAAAAGCTCTTTGAACGTCATGTATTCGGAATATTTACCCGTGAACGGATTTATTTCAATAGTGAGCAGCTTCGCCTGACGTGGACAAGGCATTTTAACTGATTCACTTTGAGAAGAACGCTTATTTAGCTCACTTTGTAACTTTGAAAGGATCACAAAGTACCTACCTTCATACTTCGCTACGTCCTCTTTGTCCTTTGGTTTAAGGCAAAGAATTTGCTCGTTAAACTCTTCGTAGCTGTTAAAAGCTGCGATACACCTTTGCTTCTTAACGCTGAGCATTTCCACGCTATTATCGGCCAAATTCTCTTCCTCAATTTGAGAATGCAAACGTGTCAAAGTGGTTTTTACATAGCCACGTTTTACTATTAGGCTGTCTAGACTAGCCATTTTAACACAATAATAATTACTATCATAATAATAAGTATTGTCTCTAAAAATATTTTTCACTTTTTTCCAATAAAATGTAGTATCGATCGTTTTGCGTCGTAATCCAAAATGGGAATATGAAATATGGGGGCGATCGATCGAACTTGGAATTGAACTTGACTTCCCCGCTCCGGCTTGCTGATTGGTTGTCGTGTAGTGCCCTCCAATCGCGTCCTTTATCGCTGCTGTTATTGGCTGATTCGCGCCGCGAATTTCGAAAGGACGAATAAATGATGGCACGACGATTTCTTTTTTCGTTACGTCACGTAGATGCGCAAATAAACTCGTACGCACCGTGATAAATTTAGCAGGTCGCCGACGTTGAATTCTGATTTTATTTGATGATATCACGCTGGTTTCGCTGGTGATTTTCTGCTTATAGCCAGAAACAAAGCACGACGTGAAGATTTGTCGCACGCCGCGTCTCAGTTTTTCACAAAATGGCGATCGCTGGTTGCGGGTATTGTTGTATCCAGTGCAGTAATCACCCACAGGACGCCAGTATCTCGAAGGACCATGTGCGGCTCTGGGCCGTATTATTTGCTGGTGTGGGATCTGACACTTCACTAGACTAGAAATTGCAGTTTATAGTTTAAATAATTTTTATTAGCACACAGATTGAGCGTGTCATCTCAAGCAACGTAGGAAGGAACAGGAAGTAGTAATGAGTTGCCACAATAGAAAATACAATTGTTTGTTGGGGTTGCCAACAGTGATAACAGCTCAATCTGCGACTTCAACATTGATAGCGACTTCCACACAAAAGCTTTTAAGGTTGCAAACTCACCCGCCAGCGCAGAAAAGTCACAGGGTGTATCTGTGGCTGGGACTGTGGATTTGGCCTCATGAAGATCCTTGTCATAGCTGCCCATCCTCTCCAGGAACATAGCAGCTAAGTCTTCCATATTTTTGGTCATTTGAGAGTAAGCATCCATTTTTGAAAAAGAATTGTTCCAGTGATGTGATCGGTGATATTTTCACTGTCCAGGTGAATTTGGAGGTCAAGCATAAAATGCAGTATTTATAACATTGAAATTATACATTAAACAATTAAATTTAATTAATTAATTAAATAACAAAGAACTATTTTTAATGTGTGTAGCTTAACGTTTATTTCCTTCGCATCGTTTGCTTTTTTCACACTATCCAAATATGGGTAAGCATTGTTCTACTATTGATTTCGCCTTCTAATGATCTTTTTCGTACTCTACAGTTTGTTTATTTTTTTGCCTCAGTTGTAATACGTAAGCGACGCGACGCTGCTATATTCCAGCAATGTTTTTACATAAAACCTCCAGTTTTTGAAGGGTACCACTTGTACCACTGTAAAAACTGTTACTTGGTCTTTATTTTCAAGTTTTTCCTCACCCATATAGCCCAATAATATTGATAATAAAAGTTATGGACAAAACAGTATAATTTTTAAATTACCATAGTAATTGCGCGCTGGGTATTTGGACTAGGTATTTTGATAGATTTTGTGATTTTATCCCCAAATAACACAGTAACACAGGAAGGAAAATAGTTGATTTTTAAGAAAGCTCACCAGTGATCCGTTTTTATTTTTATTTATATGTAAAGAAAACCCTACTCTCGTATACTAGCATAGAGTCATCGCTTTTCTTAATTTGAATTTGCCGTGTCACGGCTGACAATTGTGACATTGGAGAAAAGATGAGATATATTAAAAATAACTTTCCTTTAGAAAA
The DNA here is from genome assembly GCA_910592155.1 of Ypsolopha scabrella. Classification (NCBI taxonomy): domain Eukaryota; kingdom Metazoa; phylum Arthropoda; class Insecta; order Lepidoptera; family Ypsolophidae; genus Ypsolopha; species Ypsolopha scabrella. The sequence continues at coordinate 19,965,838 of OU342982.1, forward strand.
TTATCTAAGACCTGAAATAAGGGCTTTAAATGTTGTTTCTTTTATTTTCACAGGTTAGTGAATGTTTTGTTTATAAAATAATATAATAGGTTAAACATTGTAAGAACGCATTGTAAATAAAACTTTTATTTTCACAGAGAAACGCAATTACGTCTTTGTTTCAATATTTCCATAAAAAGTGATATATCATTATAAAACAACATTTTCCGCAAATATTTGAAGAAACATGGAAAAATTGAGGTTTGATTTTGCTGTGAAACCAACAGCAGATGGAAAATCAAACATCATACACATAACCTCAATAGCTACACCTAATGGAATGATTTTTGGAATACCACCTGAGTACCAACCTGCGAATCTACATGAAGTAATTTCAAATACTTCCCAGTATACCAAGATAAGAAAATCATTACATAAAAGACACCAAACAAGGAAAATATGAATAACTGTGACCGATGATACATCAAAAATATATTTAGATGAAGAACAAAACTTGCAGTTTGATGACATTTACCTAGAACAAATTTTTGAAGAAAAATTTAATGCTGAATCTATACCAAGTGGCTCAAATCAAAAATTAGAAAAACTGTTAGAGAAATTACTTGAAGAAAAAGAAAAAAAATCTGGGACTCAAAACTCAGGAAAAATTGCAAGGGAATTTATGATTGAAAAATTCACTGGCTGAAACTCAAATGCTTACCAGTGGATTGAAGAATTTAATAAAGAATGCCAACGCTTCCAAATTGACGAAGATAAAAAGCTAGAATTAAAGATCATACAAGGTAACGATCCAAAAGAAAAGAAGATAACATCAAATGAGGGGGACAAGAAAGACAGTAACTACTCAGAAAATGATACTTCTAATATACAAAATGTCAAAATTCCTGATGTACTAGGTGACAAAAATGAAGAAGAATTATTTTATGAGGTAGTAAAAAAAAACTAAACTAAATAATTGTGAAATTAATTTCAATGAACACATAAACTCGGATGAATTTGAAATATTAGTAAACCATCTAGATTTACATCAACAGTCAGAAATAAATAATTTAATTGATAAATACAAACCCATATTTGCCAAGGATAAATATGACGTCAGCACTGTACGAGATTATGAAGCTCATATTGACTTGATGGTAGATAAATACTGTTACAAACGTCCATACAGATGCACAGCTGAAGATAGAAGAGAAATAGAAAATCAAATATCAAAACTAGTAGAGAAAAATTTGATTGAGGAATCTTATAGTCCATTTGCTGCTCAAGTAACTTTGGCATTTAAAAAGGAAGATGATAAAAAAACAAGGCTATGTATAGATTTCAGAGAATTGAACAAAATTGTGGTCCCTCAATCACAACCATTTCCACTGATTGAAGATTTAATGGTGAAAACTGTAAACTGTAAATATTTTTCTACTTTTGACATAAATTCAGCATTTTGGTCAATTCCTTTAAAAATTGAAGATAGATATAAAACTGCATTTGTTACACAAGAAGGTCATTTCCAATGGACATGCTTACCGTTTGGATTAAAGACTGCTCGAGCTATTTTCCAAAGAATATTAAGCAATATCATAAGAAAATATAAACTCTAGTTTTGCAGTAAGTTTTAAGGATGACATCTTGATTTTTTCAAAAACTTTTGACGAACATATACTACATCTATAAGGTTACTGGAGGCAATACTTACAGAAGGCTTTAGACTAAAATTTTCCAAATGTATCTTTGCAAATAATAATGCAAAATATTTAGGCCACATACTAGAAAACAATTCAGTCAGACCTTTGAAAGACTATTTAACCGCTGTCAAAAACTTCCCAGTTCCAGAAACAAGAAAAAACATACGTCAATTCTTAGGAAAAGTAAATTTTCATCATAAATTCGTACCACACAGTGCAATTATCCTGGACTCGTTACACAATTTATTACGGAAAGATGTGAAATTCATATGGACTGCAGAATGTCAGGAATCATTTGATAGAATAAAAACATTGTTATGCTCAGAACCAATTCTGAAGATCTTTGATCCTGAACTACCAATAAGCATTTATACGGATGCAAGTATCCAAGGAGTGGGGGCAGTGTTGAAACAAAAAGATAAAAATGGAGACAGTAAGTAAGTGGATTATTTTTCAAAAAAAATAACTAATACTCAAAAAAAGAAGAAAGCAATATACCTAGAATGTCTGGCAATAAAAGAAGCTGTTAAATATTGGCAGCACTTGCTTATGGGAAAAGAATTTACGGTATACTCAGATCATAAACCTTTAGAAAATATGAACATCAAGGCTAGAACTGATGAGGAACTCGGTGACTTAACATATTATTTATCCCAATATAATTTTAAAATAAAATATAACCCCGGAAAATCAAATCAAGAAGCAGACTGCTTAAGCAGAAATCCAGTTCTGGAATCTTATGAGAATGCTGATGATTTTTTGAAAGTAGTGAATTTAATAAGCCAAGAAGATATAAAGAATGACCAAAACACAAATCTAGACCGACAAAATGCCAAAAACAAACTTGTATTCGAGAATGAAATTTACTACAGAAAGAACAAAAAAAGGAAAAAAGTTATACTATCAGAAGAACTTAGCAAAGCTCTAATAAAAGATGTCCACAATACTTACTGCCACCTTGGGAGAACACAGATGACAAATAAATAACACCATTCTACACAGCAAAGAATATCAATGCAAACATTAAACACGTTTGTGATAATTGTGAAATTTGTATACAAAACAAATCAAGACGAAAGTCTAAATATGGATTTATGTCACATTTGGGTCCAGCAAAGCGTCCGTTTGAAATTGTATCTATTGATACCATTGGAGGATTCGGAGGATCACGGTCAACAAAAAAATACGTACATCTTCTGGTTGATCATTTCACTAGATATGCTTACATTTTAACATCAAGAAATCAAAGCTCCAGTGATTTCATTAAACTTATAAAAAATGTGACACAAAGTTATAATATTGATATAATATTAACGGACCAATACCCTGGCATAAATTCCAAAGAATTTAAGGAATTTCTGGAGAAGAATAACATAAGAATGGTTTTCACTGCTGTGGACACACCATTTTCAAATGGGCTGAATGAAAGGCTAAACCAGACTTTAGTCAATAATATGAGATGTAAAATAAATGAAAATGATAAGAAAACAGCATGGACAACTATTGCACAGAAATGTGTAGAAAAATATAACGAAACAGAACACACAGTTACAAAATTTGCTCCAAAATACCTTTTGGAAGGTGAAAATGTGAATATTCTACCACTTGAATTGAAATCAAGATGTACAAAGGAAGATTTGAAAAGAGATAGAAAATTAGCCTTTAAGCACACAATAAAATCTCACAATTGTAATAAGAAAATTTTCGACCTGCATAGGAAAGAATATATATTTGAAGTGGGAGATAGGGTCTATGTGGAAAACGGAAATCGACTAAATAGAAAGAAAATGGATGAGTTGAGGATTAAACCGTACAAAATTTTGAAGAAGATTTCCAATTCAATCTATGAAGTTGATGCCGGACACAGGAAAGTGGAATCAAACTACTATCACATTACCAAACTAACTCCAATGTAGGTTAGTAAATGAACAATTAAGCGTATGTCACTTGCAATTGTTTCTCTCCAAGGGGGGAGATGTAAAGAAAACCCTACTCTCGTATACTAGCATAGAGTCATCGCTTTTCTTAATTTGAATTTGCCGTGTCACGTCACGGCTGACAATTGTGACATTGGAGAAAAGATGAGATATAGGTTATGATTATTAAAAATAACTTTCGTTTAGAAAATTATCTAAGACCTGAAATAAGGGCTTTAAATGTAGTTTCTTTTATTTTCACAGGTGAGTGAATGTTTTGTTTATAAAATAATATAATAGGTTAAACATTGTAAGAACGCATTGTAAATAAAACTTTTATTTTCACAGAGCAACGGAATTACGTCTTTGTTTCAATATTTCCATAAAAAAGTGATATATCATTATATATATATTTTTTTTTACGAAAACAATTTTTTTTGGCAAAATATCGCTTCTTCCACGGCAGGGGTGGCCACCCAAGATGACACAGCACAATTGTTGTACCTTTCCTTATATTTTGATATAGTTCAGCGAGAGTTTCAAGCTTTATTTGTTGCAGTTTTCTTTATAATTAGATGCGCGTGAGCGGAAGTAATGTCTCTATTTTTATTGATTTTCTTCGACTGCTGAGGGGCGCGGGGCTATTGGACAGTCAGCGAGCGAACCAGCGAGCTAAGGGTTTGGGGGAAAGAGATAAGATACAAAGACGTCACCGTCTTATTATAACAAATTCGTAAAACTTTACTCATTTAAATTTGCCACTTAATTTGGCGTAATCACATAGTGTAACCAATTAAGCATAGTATGAAACTTTACATAATAAATATATACTTATTAGCTAAAAACCTTCCGAAATATCAAAGTGGGCAAAGGCTTTCGGACTCCTTGTTAATCCTGGAAAGTGGCAAGGGGTTTGGCGCAAAATGAATACTTGACGCAAAATGTGCACTGTGCAAAATGAGCACTTCCCAAAATGTGCACTTTTTGTAATATTTTTTTAGAATACCAAGATATGCAAAATAGTACTAAAATAAAAATCTTTTGTTTTTGGATAAGTATGATACTTGAATTATAGCAGGAACTATCAATATAAAAACAAAAATCAGGTCAAGGAAATGTTTGACTTTCAATATATCTACGTTACATAAAAACGTACTTGTACTAACAAATTAATCAAACTAATACAATATACCTATAATTCTCAAAAGAAAAATATGCGTATGGTTTGGTTATTTTTATTCTTTATTTCCTTAAGAAAAATATTTAAAAATAAAAATCCAGTTTGACGGATTATAATAGTCTTGTACTCACAAATTAATTAAATTATTCAAGTTTATTAAAAGTGCACATTTTGCGAAGTGCTCATTTTGTGAACTGCTCATTTTGAAAAATGCTCATTATGAGAAGTGCTCGTTATGGGAAGTGCCCTATAAGAGAAGTGAACATTTTGCGAAATGCACATTTTGCGTCACGTGCACATTTTGCGCCAAAACCGTCGCAAGCTATAATCATCGGGAGTTCTAGAATGCTTGCCAAAGTAAATATTAGTGCTACAATTAGTATAATATTTGATAACAACACCGTTTAATCAATCAATTCATTTATTTGGTGCCGTAAATCACATGTAAGTACCTACATTACAATAGTTTTGATATGATTTTACCAATTAGTTGTAGCACATTAGATTCTTAATATTAATTATAACTACTACGTCGTGGGTCACCCGGAAAGTTATGCGTAACTCATAAATAAAACAATTTCTATGTAAAGTAACATATTTACTGCTTTTCGAGGTATTTTCCATTACATTTCAAACACTTATTCATTCGTTCAAACCATTTTTGAAAACATAAGGACCATTGGTCCGAGGGCATGTTTTTCACGTGCTGGTTGAAAGCTATCACGGCCTCTTGGCCCCGTAAATGTCAAACTTCTCACCAAATCTTTTTGGGAAAATAAAGAAATCGCATAGTGCAAGGTCTGGACTGTGTGCGGGATAAGTCACGAGGTCCACTTTTTCAGAAGCCAAAAACGACTTTGTCTTGATTGAGGTGTGCGCCGAAGCATTGTCATGATGCAGTAGGATGCGACTTCTTGGTCGTTTTTCCCTAACTTTTTCAAAGAGACTGGGCAAACAAATGGTGGTATACCACTCAGCGATAACTGTCTTTTGTTCTTCAAGTGGGACCATCCAGACAGGACCCGTCTGGGAGAAAAAAAATGCAATCATTTTTTTGCCCACGCTTCTCGTCTACCTCAATTTTGTTGGTTTGCTGTCGCCTTCGAACACCCATACAAAAGACTGTTGCTTTCTTTCCGATATGTTATAATATATCCATGTTTCATCTCCTGTTAAAATGTCATACACAGCATTTGGACGTCCGTGATCGTACTTAACATTTTTTTTTTACACCAAGACACTCGAGCACGTTTTTGTTCTGGGGTGAGTTCATGGGGACTCCAGCGGCAACTAAGTTTTCTAACTTTTAAATGTTTATGTAAAATTGATTGAATTTGGCTAATACCAATCCCCAAATGTCCTCGAATATCCATAGGTGATACGCCGGTTTTCTTCAATTAGTTGCCTGACAGTAGCCACATTTTCCTCAGTGATCGCAGTTGAGGGCCGACCTTCACGAATTTCATCATGGAGAGAAACACGGTCACGACCGAATTCTGCGTACCAACGCCTTACGGTGCTCAAATGAGGTGCTTCCCTCCCAAAAGCATTTTGAAGACGAGCAGTGCAATCTTGCGCAGAGAGTGAACTTTTAAAATCATAAAAAATCATCGCTCTAAAATCTTTTCGCGTTTATTCCATTTTTGCCATGGACGACAAATTTCAACTTGTAATAAAAAACAATTGACACACGACTTCCCGCCAAAAATGATTCTTATTAAGAGATGGAGTTCTTAAGTTTAAAAAAATATAACATTCGTAATTCAAACATTTATGAGCGGCCAGGCCCTCAATTCTGGCATATACGCAAAAATTGCGAAGGCAGATTGCGGGTGACTTTAAAAGGGGTTTTGTACAGATATGTGTTGATTTTTGTGATAGAAATCTTATAGTAAGCATTTCTTATATCCTATAGCTTCTATTTGATGTCGTTTAGTCACTCTTTTAGTCACTCACTCAGTTTAGTTTTCGTAGCATGGCATTCATCAAACTTTATAGGAATATCGAATGACTGATATTGCACATGCGAAATGATGCCGGAATAGCCGTCCAGGAGTGCAAAACTTTCAGTGAGCTCTATGTATTCTTATAACTATACATTTATCTATATACACATTGAATTTAATTTTACATTTAAGTATTTATTCAGCATTAATCATTAATAATTTCAAGTAAACATTACATTATCATTCTGTATATCATAATTATCCATAATTATTTTTATTGGCCTTATTATAGAAGTCTTGTTTTTATTTTTCTTAAGATTCTCTACATTAATTTTTGTTTCAGACTGCATATTTTTCTTTTGATTTTATCTTGTTTGCTTTCTGTAATATCAAGTTATTTTGTTTGGTTTACTGAATGTGAGTCGTCAACTTTGTATTCTTCTTCATTTATATAATTAAAATTTTTGGGGCTCTTCTTTTTATAATTTCACTGGAAGTATTTTTTTTTATTTCATATTCTTTTGTTATTTTTTAACATGTTTTTTGAGTGCCATATTTTCTGATTTAAGACTGTGTGTTAGTTCTTCTGCCTTAAGTAGATTAGATTGAAGACTTTGTAAATTCACTACCAGTTCTTCACGTGTACAATTTTCCAAGTCAGATAAGTTTGCTAGAGTAGTACGTGTGTCCTCGAGTGAATTCTCTAATTGTTTACTATCGTTTGCGTCTGAACCTGACTTTGTGCGACTGCGCCGAAATTTTGTCAGTCATTTTAAGTGTGGATATAGCTTCTTTTATTTTAAAAATAGATGTGTTGTCTCACGCCACTAGCGACCTCTACGTTCGAGTGCTGACAACAATGAATGTTCATAACCAACACCATCTAGTAGAGAGTAGCAGTACTCCAATATTCTGTTACCATTGCTCTCTATCTGTAGAGTAGCAGTACTTCAATATTCTGTTACCATTGCTCTCTATCTGTGAGTAGTCACAGAAACTTAAATTAATGTGGTTGAGCCTTCATGTGCTTTTTTTACAATTTTAAATAATAACGAATGCAAATCTAGGATTTTTTGTATATACGTTAATATTCAAGTTAAAGTAGAGTCTAATTAACTGGTGTACCTTTCAGGGCTCCTTTGTAGGCTTCTCTTGTTACGAATCTTGTATTAATTGTTATTATTATTAATTTAAATAATAACACTTAAATTGACACAAATTATTATTTACATTACATTTCAGCTGCTGTGAAATTTAAATTTGATGGTGTGGTTAGTTGAAAAGGATAAGCTTAAATAATAAATATGACTTATCGGAGCAAACCTTTAGCCAACAGTCATAAAAGTGTCTAAGCCGACCAGCAAAAACCTTTACCTTTAAGTTTGTCGTACAGGTCGTTGCCTATATGGTTTCATTTGTTGTTGGCGCTGCTGATGAGGCCTCACCTAGGCCCGATTCCGTTGATATGTGCCCTTTTGGTATCTGCTTCACCCCATTTGATTAAAGTTTTGCCGAGAAGGGGCCCAGAAGTTTTCCTGTTTCTCGACGGGCTGGCTTGCTTTCTTTGCGTTTTATTTCAGTAACCACACTGCAGCAGATTTTTAGGGCATTTACCGCTTTAATATTGTCATTAAATTTCTCACCAAATAGGTAAGCATCTCTCGTAGTGTTCTCCACAGATTTTGATATATTTTTGTCTATATTTTTAGACATAGGTTTTCTACGAGTGATAATGTCCTCGTTATGTAAGTCACTCAGCAACCTTGCTGCGTCTGACAGGGTACGAGGGGTGGCTGAAATATTATGAGCATAAGTACTTTAAATATCACTAATGACTTGCGCTGCTCAGCACTAATTGCGAATATCCTAAGTAGTACAAATACCAAGTTTCATGTCATTCGCATCATTAGTCATCCGCAATTTGTAGGAAATTGGAGTACAGAGCTGTCATAAAATTCTTCACAAAGTATAACAAAACGCCAAAAAAAATAGTTGAAGAGATGTCTGCAGTTTATGGGGAGTCTGCACCTTCATTCGCCACTGTAAAATTTTGAAGCCGAGAATTCAAACACAGCAGGAAGTCGCTCGAAGCCGCCACGGAAATTCAAAGTGGAAAGGCCGGTGTCCAAGCTCATGGCGACTGTATGTTGGGATTGTGAAGGTATTTTTTTCATCGACTACCTTCCCGAAAATACTACAAGGAACGGAGACTATTACGCCACATTGTTGACAAAAATGCGTCGCGTCAAAAGTGGTTGTCGAGAAAAGGAGAGGCAAAATGGCGAAAGAAGTCCTGTTTTTGCAGGAAAATGCGCCCGTCCACTCTGCGCAGTTGCAAGGCGTGCCTTCGCAGAGACAGGATTCGGAGAAATCAACCACCCACCCTACAGTCCAGACCTGGTTCCTAGCGACTATTTCCTCTTTTAGAATATGAAAAAGGACCTGAGAGGACGGAGATTTTCGAGTGACGACGAAATGAAGGCGACCGTAAACGAACACTGAATGCTAAGATAAATGATACTCTAAGGACTCTAGATTACTGGTTTAAAATAAATAAATTAAAGCTTAACGCATCAAAAACTAGCGCTTTGTTATTCAAGACAACGGCTGCAAACAAGGATTCTCTAGAAATATCTATAAACAGTGATAAAATCTGTATCAAAGAAGAGGTCAAGTTTTTGGGAACTCACATTGATTCGCTGCTTAACTGGAAACAGGAACTTAATGCTATTGTAGGATCAATTAGCTCTGCATGCTTCGCTCTTAGAAGCTTGAGAGAGGAACTTAACATCAAAGAGTTAAAAACGGTGTATTATGCTCTTGTGGAATCGAGACTGAGATACAGTATTAAATTTTGGGGTAGTAGTTACAAGTACAACATAGAAAAAGCATTCATTATTCAAAAAAGGGCTATTCGAACGATGGTTCGTATTCCGCAGCAAGAATCATGCAGGGAGCACTTTTCAGAGTTAGAAATTTTAACAGCTCCAAGTCTTTACGTTCTGGTGCTTTTATCGGACTTGGTCAAGGAGTTACATAAATTTGAATCGAAAGCTAAACAGGAAGAGAGATTAGGCTCCCGCCGCAAAGATCTAGCCACTAGTTTATGTCCGAAGTTAGATATAGTGAGGCACAGTGCGCAATTCCAATCAGTTGCATTGTTTAATAAATTGCCAATAGAGTTGAAAATTATTACTAGCTACACTAAATTCAAAAATAAATTAAAATGGTTTTTATTGAAGAAGTGCATGTATTCGATTGACGAATTGTAAGTAGTTTTTGCAATTTGTAATTTTAGACATAGTTCAATATTATTATTGTTGTATTTTAGTTTTAGTTACCAAAATTCAAATGTCATGTATATGATTTGTGAATAAATAAATGATGATGATGATGATGAACACTTCGAAGGCAAAGACGGCGAATATTTTTTGACCGGGTTAAAAGTTATTTTTAATAAATGTGAGAAATGTATTGGAGTAGAGGGAGACTACATTAAAAAATAATTTTATTTATATTTTTCTATCAGCATTTTTAATACCTAAGGCTCAAAACTTTTCAGCTGTTTAGTGGTTACCCTCTTTTTTAATGAGATCATGTGTGACTGATAACACAGCACGCAAGGCTGTTTCTAGTTGTTGTTGCTGTTCCTCAACCCTTTTGTCTCGAGCCTTGATTGGTTCCGAAAGTGTAAATTGTCTTGGAAACAAAGTTCATGTTCAAAAACCTTGTAATTGTTTAAACTCTGGTCCCAGCTATTGCTGTACAAACCGTTTCTGACTAACTCAATTTCTCGGTCTCCATCACAAGCCCCTTTCAGTTCACTTAAAGGGATAGCAGTGGGACAAGCCTGATCTACAACAAAATTCACATAATTGTCATCATCAAACGGACGTGGTGATTGGTCGTCGGAGCACAACCGTGATAGTGAATCAGCGATATTTTTCTTTCCAGGGCTGTACATGATTTTAAAATTGTATGACTGTAACCGTAAAACCCAACGCTCGATTCTCGCACACGGTTTAGAATTGGGCCCGAAAATGACCTCTAGAGGTTAATGGTCACTTACTAGCTCAAAACTGTCTTTTCCAGACAAGTACATGTCAAAATGTTCAACCGCCCAGACTAACGCGAGAGCCTCTTTTTCGGTTTGACAATAACGTTTTTCGCGATCTGTAAGACTTTTATTCCCGTACGCGATTATTCTCGGCCCACTTGTGCCATGTTGGACGAGGACAGCCCCTAATCCCACAGGACTAGCATCAGCAAAAACTTGTGTCTTGTCCTTTGGGTCGTAGTAGCCTAAAGTTGTAATTTGAGTCATTGCTCGTTTTAACTCTTTGAATGCTGTTGCTTGTTCCTTATGCCAGTGAGAAGTAATATCTGCACCCTTACCTAGCTTTAATCTTAACAATTCGCGGAGTGGTTCAGTCCATGTCGCTAGGTTAGGAATACATTTGCCTACATAGTTTACAAGGCCTAAAAAGCTTTGTACTTCTTCAATAACAGCAGGTTCTCGAAATGTCTCGATTGATTTAGCGTATTTGTCGAGAGGCTTGACACCTTTACTGGACAAATGGTGTCCAAGAAATTCTATTTCTTTGGCGTCATTAAGGAGGACATTCTATTCTTTAAAACTTGCAGAGTTCTTCCAAGTCTACTCTCATGTTCAGACTCATTGCTCCCAAACACTACGATATCATCAATAAAGTTTACTACTCCTTCACACGGTAAAAGCACCCTTTCCAAGGTTTTTTGAAAGCATTCAGGAGCGCATGAGATTCCAAACATGAGACGTTTATATCTGAACAGACCTTTGCTACAGATAAAAGTTGTTATCTCTCTACTATCCTCGCTTAATTCTAGTTGATGAAAAAAATTTTTTAGGTCTAGTTTAGAGAACATACTAGCATTTCTAAACTTGAGAATTAGTTGTTCTATAGTGGGCAAGGGGTGTTTTTCTCTGATAATAGCTCGGTTAGCTTGCCTCATGTCTACACAAATTTTAATATCCCCATCCGACTTAAGTACCGGTACTAGAGGTGAAATCCAATCAGATGGACCATCAACAGGCTCTATAATGTCCATATCAACTAGCTCTTGAATTTTTTCGTTTATTTTAGACTCAAGGGGAATAGGAACTCTTCAACAAAGTTGACAGACAGGTTTGACGGATGTATCAATATGGATATAAATTTGAACATCTTTAAATTTAGGGAACGTACCAGTGACTGTATTTATTCCTAAGCCTACTTTTAGCACTCCAAGTTTGGTCGCCGTGTCTTTTCCGAGTAAATTTCTGGCACCATCTTTAATAACGTAAAAAGTGGCTTTTTCTTCACGCCCATCGCCAACCATTATCAAAGAATCAAAAGATCCTAAGACAGTTAGGGGAATCTGGCTTCCGTAAGCCATAAATATTTTGTCTGGATTTTTTACTTGATTTTCAATTTGAACACCTTTGTTTTTTAGTTCTTCCCAAGTTGTGTCATTAATGATATTGCATTTACTGCCCGAATCTACAATCATATTAATTTCTACGTCCCCTAACGTGCATTTGATACTATCATCACCATCGAGATGAAATATATAGTCCACTTTCTCAGGTACAGTTTTGGATTTTTTTGTTGAACTAATAACTTTTGAGGGAACGTCATCGACCTTGCGTTTCTTAGCCCTAGTTCTACAACATTTACGAAAATGTCCAATGAATCCGCATTTCAAGCATTTTTTTTCTCGTGCTGGACAAATCTTGCTGTCGCTAGAATGACTGCCGCCGCAGCGGGAACATGTTACTGTATGGTTTACTTTCTTTTTTGTAATTTCTACTCGGTTGATTGATGCATTACTGGATCCGACTGAATTAAAATTACTTAGTTGCCGGTCGACAGACTCTAAAGCATTCGCTTCAGATATTATTTTGTCAAGTGTGACGTTATCTCCAAGAGTTAGGATCTTTTTCGTAACTCAGCTGACTCACACTTCTCAGTAATTTGGTCGATCATGTGCTCCTCAGAAGCAGTGAACTTGCACTTAGAACATTGATGTCTAAGTCTGACTAGAAACTTGTCAAATTTCTCCCCAGCTTCTTGCTTAATGAGCCTAAACAAGTGACGTTCGTAGACACGAGTCTGTTTAGGAGTAAAATATGCGTCTAACTTGTTAACAGCAACCGTGAAAACGACTTCGCCATCGACAGCTGTTACTACGTGTGCCCCAGGAATGTTAAAATAAATTTCCTGTAAGTTTAGGCAACCCATATGCAAGAGCATTGCCCTTTTTTCTTCCGGCGTGGTAGCTTTGGTGGTTATTAAATATATATTAAGCGCACGTTTCCATTTTTTCCAGCGTAAGCCAACCGAAGCTGGTTCACCCTCACAGTCCAAAGACTCCATCGGTGGTATTTGCGACATTATTTGGGACTACCTGTAAATAATTATTTGTTTGTGTTTATGCGCAAATTTCAGGTACCGTTCCGATTTTAATCGAACTACCTCTTGATCTTAATGTTTTATTTGTGTTGTTGAATTTCGTCAACTGTCCTTTCATGTGATTTATTTCACACACAAATGATCATTTAGATACCGTTTGGTTGCCCAAACTATCTCTGATAACCAGCGTAAATCTTATTGTTGTCAAAATAAACAATTGTTGTTACAAGAATAATAAAATGAGGGTGCCTATAGTCACAAAACAATAATCAGTTTTAGCATCACAATCTTTTAGTTGGAATCGGTAAAGACTAACAGGTAACAACTACCTATTCAAAATTGTAATGAAGAAACAGCCATTTGTCATCGTGTAGCTAATTTCACTTTTCAGGAAAAGATCATGGTGTTTTGTTGAAGTAAATACCTATTGAAGTCTGTAAACCATGATAAATACAAGAAATCACTACCTGCGAGAAGCATATGAATTTTAGAGGATGGCCGGATTAAAAGCCGGCTATGAAATTTTAATCTAATTATTGAGATTATTAGGTTATATCTCTGTGACTGTTGAATAAAAAATTTTACTCAGATAGGTATCAGCTAAATAGAACAATGCAAGTTTGAAAACTTTAGGTAAACAAAAATTTTCCGTTTTGACAACAATACAGGGTTTGCTGATGGGTAAATTTACGTTCATAACGTTAGAACTTGTAACATTTTACAAGCAGGTAGGTAGGTATCAATCAATTTCACAGGGAACCAGCTTTGTTTTGAAAAAAATAAAACGTACCTAGGTACTTTCACATGCCACAATATTTACAAAAATACGCAAGTACTTGGATTTATTTTAATTGACATGTTAAAACACATATAAAACGAAGCGCTAAATTAAAAGCGATTTGGATCATTCGATTTACCATAACCATTTTAGGTTATGTTTGATAAAACAAAACAAAACTGATCTCATTGCGTCATTGATTTACCACTTTATTTACTATCTTTGTACATACCTCGATAGTTTTAGTCACTGGCAGGATCGCCACTTGTACAGGTTCAGATTTTCAACAAAAACAACCCATTTCGGTACCACACACGATGCTCGTGCCACGGCCGGATCGAGAGAGCGCGGCGGGTCCCCCCCCCCGCGCTCCTCCCCCGCCCGCCTCACCATCATGCGTGGTTATATTTATTATAGGTACGTTACACCATGTACAGATTAGCGTAACTTGGTGCCATCCGAGTACCCATTGCTGTCCCTTTGATTTGGTGGTAGAACTGTCTTTCGAATGAAAAATAATTGTTTTCTAGAATGATTTTGGCCAGGTCTGTAATGAAATTTGTAGATGGTTGATGAGGTGTCGGTCTCATATCAAGATAATTGTGGAGAGCTGCTAGACCGACACTATGAGGTATGTTAGTATACCTATATAGTGAGGTGACATCGATGGTGGCAAGGAGTAATGGTGCATTAATATTCATAATATTCTCATTGTTTTACTCATAATATTCTCATTGTTTTGAAATTTTTTTAATGCCGTGCGCTCTTCTTTGCTAAGATCATTTGACTGTTCTTGTAAGTTGGTTACAAAGTTATCATCGGACAATTTTGATAGTATGCCTGACATAAACATTTCGATGGGGTGGTTGGAGGGTAGTGGAGGTGGTTCATTTTGTGATGGTGATTGAAATGGTTTTAAAGCGTCATGAATTTGATTTTGTGTCGATGGGTTATGATTTTTCCAGTAATGTTCCCAGCGTAAGTTTCGGCCAAAATTTAGGAAGTCATGTACAATTTTTATGCGGTCTACTTTTTTTGTGGGACAGAAGCTTAGGCCTCTATTTAACAATTGTTTGTCTCTGGAAGTTAATTGAATGGATGATAAGTTGACTATGGTTTCCTGTAATGAGTTTATTGTGGTCTCATGACTTAGGTTTTGTTTTATGGGTGGCAGTGGGATGGTGAATGGTTGTGACAGGTCTGATGGAGTAAGATTCAGCTTACAGAATTGGTTTTCATGTTGATAATTTATTGGAAATTTAATGTGGTTTTGATGATAGCAGTTTAAAAGATTTTGACATTTTCATTTTTCGCATGATATAGACTCCTTCAACAGATACTTCAATAAACTTAACCAATTCAGTCCATTAAAATTCACTCATGAAATTTCTAGCACTAATATCACATTTTTAGACGTAGACATAACACTAGGCAACAACAATCAAATCACGACATCAGTACACTTCAAACCCACCAACAAACTACAGTACCTTCATTTCAATAGCTGTCATCCACAACACATAAAATCATCCATTCCATACTCCCTATCCCTCCGAGGCCGTCGTATTTGCAACACTCAAAACACACTCAAAACATATCAAAATAAAATACACACAGGCCTCCTAAATCGGAACTATCCAAATAACTTCCTCATCAAACATATTTACGATCGACCCAGATACCATAACGACAGAAACACACAAAACACTAACACACAACCACGCCTTATCACCACATATTTTCATGGAAGCTACAAACTTAAAAAACTCATAAAAGACTTTCAACCCATCCTGACACAAAACGATGATACAAAAGACCTTCTACCTCACAACGTCCAGATTAGTTATAAACAAAATGCCAACATTAAATCCATTGTCACCAAGACAAAAAAACAACCAGCCATTCAGAACACAATCACATCACCTGGCACTACACCATTCCGACGGCCACGCTGTAAAACATGCGCCATCATCAACACAGATACTACCATTATGACACACCACACATCACATACCTATCATGCCCAACCCAACAGCACCTGTAAAACATCTAATTGCATCTACCTTCTGGAATGCAAGCACTGCATTGGCGAAACCAAAAATAATCTTCACATCAGACTTAACCAACACAGACACACATCAGACTCCAACCCAAACAACACTCTACCCATCCCTACCCACACACGACTTCACAACCTGACTTTTAATAACTGCTTCACTGCACGCATCATAAAATCATTCTCTCCACCACTCACAGATATTCAACTCAAAACATGGGAAGGGTCCTATATATGGTCGCTTGGTGCCCATTACGGTCTAGGTCTAAATAAACAGAAATAAATTATTTTAGCATCTCCACAACAAAAAGCCCACACAATTTTTTTTTTGTTTGGATTTTTCTGTCTGTCAATCATCCACACCATTAGAACATTTTACGTCATGTACATATTACTATAATATTTTTATGTGTATTTCACTGATGCCGACAATAATAATTGTCGAAATATATCTGACTATTAAATAGCGTGTTTTTTGTATATATATAAAATAAAATGATTATAAAAATGAAAGATCAAAGAGATCAGTAAAAAAATATGTTATTTAATCCTTTTTCAGTTATAAATAATCGAAGTTAATATAATAAAATTCACATTAAAAAAAACAATTGCTGATCCCTTTTCTTGGATAAAAGTCGGCGTTAATCTCAAAAAGTAATCGATGTTCACACTTCACAAAATATTTTTAATGTTCATCTTTCTCTAATAATAGTCGGCCTTAACCTACTCGACATATTAATCAATTTTATCATTCCCCAATATTATATAGTTTAAAAATATTACAATTTTTTAAATTTATAAAAATTACACTTATTTACATGTCTAAAATAAAATTGGCATCTCTCACAAAATAATGATTATTCACATTTCTCAAATAACAATTGGTGTAACATTTCTCACAAATCTTTTTCAAGTGATAAGTCAGCTCTAATTTTATATTGTCAACAGATAAATGTGTCAACATCGATATTACATGTAGTCAATAGACGAAATTATCAACATTTATACCTCACAGTCAACAAATAAGATCAAAGATACTTAAACAACAACATCTTTACCTCATCAAGTCAAATGATGGATTCATCAATATTTACACTTCACATAGTCAACAGGATATGGTCACCTTCCAAAAATACTCAAACTAAAACTTTAGAAATCACAATGAGATAATATTCTCCAAAGATAGGTACTCAAACTATATGGTCTTTATTTCTGCAAATCCTCAATCTTCTAGTTAAGAGTCTTTAAAAACATAAGGTTATACTCTCTCAAAATACCCAAACTAAACCGAACTTTCTCATCAAGATTCAGAAAATATACAGATTCAGAAAATACACAAAAAAAGTGTATAAGGATACTAGCCCATATCAGTAACTTTGAATCTTGTAGGCCTTATTTCATAAAATACAACATACTGACTCTTACATGCAAATATGTCTTGGAATCATGCAAATTTGTTAATAAACACCCAAACCTATATTCCCCTGTAGATAGTTCTAATGTCAAACGCAACAATCGAAACCAAAATAAAATGAAAAGCTCGGTAACAAAATTAAAAATAGTATCATCAGGACCACATTCAATGGCTATAAAAATATATAATAATTTGGAGTTGATGCTCGTGATTGTTGGCACTTGGTGGAACTTTTGAAACATTTTTTGTTTGATAAACACTTGTACTTGTCCACTTATTTATATTAATTTCCCTTACCGGTTTCACTGTTAAAGCATTATCAAAGGTTTGTTTGGTTGTTTACGTACAATATATGAATCGCTTGGCATGCGGGTAGGACAAACAAATTCTACAACAGAAACATTTGAGTATTTTAATTTCTTAATATAACGTTGTATAAAATACTCATAAGCTTCCATAGATACACTATCCTAAATATCCAACGTTGTGGCAAGGTTTGGCAATGGTAGAATTAGTTATGGGGTTGTTATATAACAAAATAAAGTTAACACGGTAGAAGAAAGAAAAATATAAATATCTTAAAAACAAAAAATAAGGATTCAATATGCTAAAATGTCAGTGAATGTTGATTTTTTTTTTTTTTTTTTTTTTTTTCTACCGTTGCCAAACCTTGCCACAACGTTGGATATTTAGGATAGTGTATCTATGGAAGCTTATGAGTATTTTATACAACGTTATATTAAGAAATTAAAATACTCAAATGTTTCTGTTGTAGAATTTGTTTGTCCTACCCGCATGCCAAGCGATTCATATATTGTACGTAAACAACCAAACAAACCTTTGATAATGCTTTAACAGCGAAACCGGTAAGGGAAATTAATATAAATAAGTGGACAAGTACAAGTGTTTATCAAACAAAAAATATAATAATTTGCCAGATTATATCAGGAACATAGAAAAAACTACAGTATTCATAAAAAAGACGAAAGAATTTTTAATAAGTAAAAGCTATTACAAAATAGAAGAATACTTTAACGATAAATCTATGGATAAACTATATGAGGTACCTACCTGCCTACTTCATCAAAACATTATTTTACTTATCTTATGTATATGCACGTACTAATAAAGTTGTTTTTCACTGATGCAGAAAGCGAGGCCGTTATTACATCACACCCTAAAAACAAGGAAAACGAAATTAACAATGAAGTTGAAGCTACCGTTAGAGAAATTGTTGACGGATTAGGTACGTAGTCCAACTGACTTGTATGGTAGGTAACTATACCTGAGTAGGTATACTTAGGTGTTTCTCTCACGAAAGCTGGTCGTGTAACAGTACTCAGTCACGCGGTGCACAATCACACATTTTTCTGTATGAGTGGGGTAGTAATCTTGAGGTGGATTAACTTGTCCGTCACATACACATTACAATTACAAGTATGACTCGCCTACCGTCATGAGATAAAACACCCACACGTATCTTGTGACTGCCGTTGTTGTTTTTCTTACTTTAGTGGATTCCTGTGTGGGTATGTTCAGGTGGCAATAGAAGCATGCTTTTATGTGTACTTAAAATGCACGTTAGCATGCGGACGACTCAAATAAAATAGGTATCTAGTTTTATTTCAAAATACGTGCTAATCGCTTGTTATCTGAACATAAATACAGGTACCTACTTACTCTAAATGTCTATGGGCTTGGTCTTAGTGACACGAGGTTGTCCCTGCACTGCCCCATCCCAGCGGACTGCTAGCACGGACTACACATTTGTCAACTCCCGCATGTTTACAATATCGGCCGATTGATAAATGCTCCTTTCTTCACTCAAGTCTGTAGAGAAATGTAGGTAATATTATGTAGGATTGTTAGAATGTGTGATGACCGGTCTTTTAATTTTTTAGGTGAGCAGATGCAAGAAATTCAAAGGGTTTATATCGGGGGTATACTGTGAGAACCGACCAAGTGACAAAATTGGCGAAAATGAGTTAATAAAATGGCTATACTCAGTTTTTTTTCTCTTTCTTCTGGTAAAACCAGTTAAATGGTTGGCCTTTTAGATCCTGAGATTTTTCGTGTTAATACCAACTACCTATAAATACCTAATAAGGCCTAAAACTATTCATATAAAATAATATAAATGCCCTTAATCATAAGAAGTTTATATTTTACAAGAGTAAAAAGCACTTAAATATTCTTAAACGTTTGTATTTTATAAAAATTCTTTAAAATACCACATTGTTTTCAAACAAAACCATTTATATGTAAGTAACCTCTTTTACATGTGCCAAAAACATTCACTTCAATCCAATGAAAAAAGTTTAAATGCTTCTATACGGTTCTGTCTGTTATCCAATATGATAATGCTTCTATTATTGCTGACAGAAAAACAATTTAAAACAAAATAACTGGTTTTCACTTGTTTATGACGTACTTTAATGTCTCGTATATTTTTCTCATTCTGTTTTTGGCGGCCACCACGTGCGAGTATTTTGTTAATTAATTTAATAATACTAGATATTATCTTGGTTTGTGACAGTAATGTGTGTTATTTCATATCATGGAGTGTAGAGGTAAACGTTTAGTGTCTTTGGTGATACAAAAAGACCAAAAACAGATCGGTAAGTTTGTTCATAGTTTTGTTTTGAGGTTATATTCTACGGGATTCGGACTTGATAATTTGACCGTATCAACATTATTTGTATTGCAAAAACTTGTGTTTCAACGTTGTTTCTGTTTTCAGAAAACAGTATTCCGGAATATAATGTAGACGTTGACCAAAACAATGGTAGTTCTGATGGTTTAAATCATGGTGCAATCCCATCTTCATCAAAGAGTCAAGGTAAGTAATTATAGAACTAGTATTTTCAATTACGCCTATTTATATTTTAAGGATTTTGCCCGTTTTTAGAGTTTTGTACACGAATAGTCCTAACAAACCCTCTTGTTTCTATTTTGTCCGTCCATGTAGCTAGATCAATTCAATGCAGTCGTAGATGAGGGTTTTTAAATTTTAGAAAATATAAACCTACAGTAATAAAAGCAGCTGATATTGCACAGGTTATACTGACAGAATTACTAGACAAGGCCTGGAAAATCGTAAAACCACTAAAAGGATGGCGCAAATCAGATCCAGATAACTGGGCTGTAAATATCGCAAAAAGAGACGAGCAGAAGGCTTGCCCTATAAAGTACGCTCTAAGGATCGACCAGCTAAAGTACCCAAGGAAGTGGACTGTTCAAGATGTAAGTTTAAATGTAACAAACCTTTTTCTGAAACTAAGAGAAATTACATCTGCAGACATTACTGGAATATGAATTTTAAAGGTCGAAAGAATTTCATTCTTGCTTGTGTGTCTGTTGAACAACCTAAAAAAATACTTGCTATAAGAAAGAGAGCACAGAGGTCCTATGCCAAAAAATGTTATTTTAATGATGGAAATGAAAAAGTACAGGTGTGTCAAAACTTTTTCTGTAAAACTTTAAGTATTGCTCCGGCAGTGATAGTTGATGCGATTAAAAGGAAGACTGAAATGGGTTTGTTTGAAGAAGAAGACCACAGAGGTGATCATGAGCCTGCGAATAAGACCAGTTCTGAAGCTCTCACAGAGATAAGAAAACATATTGAATCTTATCCATGTATGGAATCCCATTATACCCGAAAAGATACAAAGCGCAAGTATCTTAATCCAGGACTTAGCATCAAAAAAATGTACTTTCACTACAAAGAAATGTGTGAAGCTGCAAAAACACAAGCAGTAACTGAAGTAACTTATCGCAGAGTGTTTTCAAACGAATATAACCTGAGCTTTTTCATTCCCAAAAAGACCAGTGTCCGATTTGTAACAACTATAATAATGCTGAGCCTGCCAAAAAGCCAGAACTAGAAGCTATCTACACAGAACACATTGAAAGAAAAAACATGTGTAATCTCGAAAAGGAAAAAGACAAATAAAGAGCAAACAATGACCCAACTTTTTGTTCAGTAACATTCGATTTGCAGGTGGTGTTGCAAATACCAAACTGTGAAGTAAGTTTAATATACTACTCGCGAAAAATGTGCATCTATAACCTCACCATCTATGAGGCTGCTCTACCTAACGATGCATACTGTTTTCTTTGGTATGAGATAAATGGTAAAAAAGGAAGCTGCGAAATAGGTAGTATCCTGCTTTATTATCTTACCAAGTGTGTTCCGTCTCACATTTCTGAAATAAGTTTGTTTTCGGACACATGCGGTGGCCAAAATAGGAACCAGTTTGTAGCTGCTTTATTGTTGTGGGCAGTACATAATATCGATCACTTGCAAATTATCGAGCAGAAGTTTCTGGAATCAGGTCATACAAACATGGAAGCAGACTCGATGCACAGCAGTATTGAATCAGCAAAGAAGCACACTTCTGCTTTTACAATACATGATTGGATTTCTATTTGCAAGCGTGCCAGACGTAAACGCACTAAAGTCATTGATGGGAAAAAAGTGACTAAAGAGCCTTATAAGACAAAAGAATTTAAATACCATGAATTTTATGATCTTAAAGAGCTTGCAAATAAAATGATTAAAAATAAAGCTAGGGATGAGATGGGAAGCAAAGTGAAGTGGCTAAAAATTAAAAGACTAAGGTATGTAAAGGGAGAAAAACGTATATATTTTAATTTATGACATGTCGGAAAACTTCAATTATATTGACGTAACAGGAGGAAAAAATACAACAGAAAATGAACAGAACATTACAGCCAGGACGAGAAAAAGCAAAACTCGAAAAAAAGACAATAATGATTCACATCACGAAGACTTTCCGAAAGAACTGAAAAAGGCTTATAATCACCAATTGCCAATAAGTGAGCCAAAAAAAAAAGATCTGGTTACCTTATGCAAAAAAGGAATTATTCCAGAGGAACTGCATAGTTGAATCAATAGTCTTGTAACAGATAAAACTATCCGCGAGAGGTTACCTGAACCAACAGCAAGTGAGGCGTGGTTAGATGATGATTCAGATCTAACTGATTAATTCATAAATTTTATCTGTTTTATAAAACCCGCCGCTACAATACAAGTAGTATAAATCTATAACTGAAAATGTTATTGTTGGTTGCTCTTTTTCAAAAGATTCATATTAATAGATCCATTGTAAAATTAATTTTTCGTTCCTACGAAACTAAATTTTTTTTTTGATGTGCTTTATTAGTTTATTACATACAAAAGGGTGCTCAATATTTCTATGTTGAGACAATTTATGTAAAAGTTAAATAAAGTGAAATAATGTGTATATACTGTTTTAGTTGGATTTACCCTATCATAAAAATTTAAATTATGTTCAAGTAAAACCGTATAAGTTTTGACTTATTGAACTAAAAGTGCTGAAATAAAGAGATTATTAAAGAAACTTTCGTTAAAGTAGTAATATAACATAAATGAGTTCTACAGTCTTATCCAACTACAATCTAATATATCATAACGTAAAGCGAAAAAATCATCATTTTACATTAACAGGTAAAACCGACTAAAGTTACCATCATAATCACAATTATCATAAATTCCTTTAACTTTTGAAACAAAAATGTATGTTTTGATTTGTTTTCGCATTGTTTATTTGTATCACTATTATTTTTATTTGAATAAACTGCTCTATCAGCATTCCGTATAGGAATTAAAAATTTTTGAACATTTAAGTCTGATTTACTCAAAACTATGAAAGTTACACTTAGCTGGTTCTCGCAGTATACCCTCGATATAGAAACAATGCCATCTACATCAGAACAAGCTACGACAGATCACCCCATAAATTGTGAGATTCATGCAGATACTAATTCCCAACAGAGAAAAATAATATCCAAGCGAAGCAAGAAAAATATAAAAAGTTATTGCGAATTTGTATCCGATAATGAAGATCCTTTTTTTACTGACGGCATTTTAATCTCTTGGAATTATAGTACCGATTCAGAAACATCTCCAAATACAAAATCGAAAAAAAAGAAAAGAACAAAGAAGACTGACCAGAAAAACATGAATAAATCAGCTAATGAAACGGATGACATAGGGATAGTCGAAGAAAAGGGTAAAAAGAAGAAACGGACGAACAAAAGAAAACAAAAGCAGGTATTAAGACAGAAGGGAGAAGAGTATGTAAAATCAAATGGAACCGTACGAAATAAACGAAATATTAAACCTAATCCGTGCAGCGGTAAAAAATATGGGAACGACTGCCAAGCTATATCCGAAGAAAGGAGACTGTCTTTATTTAATCACTTCTGAGGTTTGTGTAGTCAAAGACAACGTGACTGGTCAATATGAGTCGACGAGTTCCAATCAAAAGGAAACGTAGTAAGGATAGTGGGAAACGAACTTTTTCCTACGAATATTACATTAACCACAATGAAGACAGACGGAAGGTGTGCCAGCAGTTTTTGCTTAACACTTTAGATGTTACTCAAACATACGTCTATTACACATTGGCAAATGCCCATGATGGGAGTTCCAAAGACGATCTAAGGGGAAAAACTATCCCTGCTAATAAGACCAAAGACATTACACGCCAAAGTGTTATACATTTTATCCAAAAGCTGCCGGCATTACCTTCGCATTACTGCCGAAAGGATAGTTTAAAACTCTATTTGCCTGTTGAATTTAAAAACCAGAAGAATTTATATCGTATTTATAAGGAAGAAAAAACTTCTGCGGGCATAGACGTAGTCAGCGAAAAATTTTTTTTGGACATTTTCAAGACAGAATTCAATATTGGTTTCCATGTGCCGAAGAAAGACAAGTGCACCAAATGTATGAAGTTAGATGCCTTAAATACGGAACAAAGTAGAGAGGAAAAAGAAAAGCATCTCAAGGAAAAAGTCGCCAGTAAAGAAAGATACGAAAAACATCGAGAACTTAGTAAGGACCGCAACGATTTGCTTTGTACATCATTTGATCTTCAAAAAGTTCTAAACACACCTCACGGCGAGAGCATGCTCCTTTATTATTCAAGGAAATATGCAGTGTACAATCTTTGTTTTTATGAGAACAGCACCAGAGAAGGATTCTGCTACATCTGGGGTGAATCGGAGGGCAAGCGAGGAGGCAATGAAATTGCCTCTATTATTCAGAAATACATAAAAATGGTGGATGAACGTGGTACCGTAAAACATTTACTCATGTATTCAGATTCGTGTCCAGGTCAAAATAAAAACAGAATCGTACTTTCTGCAGTGCATCATGCCCTTTTAAATTGCGAAAATCTTTTAAGCATTCAAATGAACTACTTGCTTCCAGGTCATACGGAAATGTCAGTAGATTCAATGCACTCAGTAATTGTCCAACCTCTTGAATATTAAATAGGAACATTTTTTGTACGAATACATTTTTTTATAGTTTAAGTTTAACTTAGTCACAAGTAGATGGCGCTGCCGTCAGTTACATCGCGGTATAGATTTATATTTGCTACAATGTGATATTTTAAGTTTAAATTTTGTAAACCAATCCAAAAACCTGCTAATATACGCATAGTATTTCAGTCAGTGTTTCATTTTTGGGACTTTTGTTCATGGTCCTTCGAGCCGGATAAACGGCGCAAGGAGTATTGGAGCAAGTACGTCCACGAGTGCCGACGCAGTGGCCGATTGTCGCTGATGGTGCTGGCTTCACGGAGCCACTGCCAAGGAAGGAAGTACGAGATCATCGGTCTCTTGGACGGAAGCTGTGGACCCTATCGTGACGTCACAGGAAGGACGTGACGTCAACTCAGCCGAGGAAAAAGTGCCATCATCCAAGCTTTCCTACCGGATTCCACAATACAGAGGGAATATATAGACCCCAAAGTGTTGAATGATATCAAGACAAAAATGGGTGAAATGACATCTCCCCACATGTCGTGGGCATCTCAACTAAGGATAATAAAGTCCCAATTAGACCCAAAAATAAGGTGCCTTCCTACTCTTTTGGGAATGGGAAACAAATGGGCAGAATTAAAACATGCTTTATTGCATACTACTTTCAAAGTGACAAGGCTTCCAAACAATAGAGAACCTTCTACAACGCAAGGGTTAAGAGTAGTGGCATTGCATATTTGTCAGAGGATTAGAATGTTCCAATGGAAAATTTCTGAAATAAAAGATGCCATGGATGCAACAACAATAGATGGGCAGAGTTTAACCACAATTCTAAAGGACAAAGCCACTATAACTAGCGATCCCTATATACTTCTATTGAAGTGTGCAGTGGGTGAAAAGGTTTCTATGACCACCAAAATAGGGGGAACTGATTTTTCTCCTTATCCTTGCAGGGTAAGAGTAATCATAAGAGAAAACATAACTGGATCTAAGTATAAAGTATACCTTGGAAGAGAGAGAGTCTCATTCAGGTCTGAACATTGCAGAGGAAACTTCATGCATGAGGGCCCACTCCTGATTAGCCTCATAACAAATGCACCAGATAAAAGAGTGCTTAAGGAATTGATTGTATCCATATCCCTATATTGTAGACACAACTACGAAAACACGAGAGAAAAGTATCCATCTAAAATTAGAATGGAAGCTCAGAGATTAACGAGAAGGAATCCACAAGCTTTTTTAGATGTCTCAGAGGAAGCTTGGTTAGCTTTCATTCCTGTGCATGGAGCGTCTTTGGGCCCATTAACAATAAACCAGAACGCCGAATACCAGGAAGCCCCTGCGACCAATCTAACCCTGTGTGATGGATTAGAAATGGTTTCAAATAGCACCAAACAGAGAATATCTGTGCCACCCGTACCAAAGAATTTGCCTCCAATGCCAGCTCTCGTAGATACAACAAGCCCCCTTCTCATGGACTCTCTCTATCCCTCTCGTTTGCTAAGGAGAAAAATTAGGTTTTATCACCAAAACATAGCATCTCTGGAAGCTAGAATATCTGCGAATAGGTGGGACTGGCACAATCAATCTGTTTGCCAGTATATTCCTTCAGAAATAAAATCAAACATTGCAGCTAGTGCCGCCAACTTAATTCGCATGGCTCTAGACACTCAAGGATACAGCAAGCTCTTAATATGTTTTTGGTATTGTTTCACCTACAACTTCGTTGGGAATTATTCACCTGAGATGGTTTTCATGTACAATGATGTAGATCATTTGTCACTTAGAGCAGATGAGGGTGTTGTTCAACTTTCAACTAGTGGGAACTTAATCATATATGGTAAAGAGTTCATCACAACGCTTGAGGGGCACACGGATACTGGAAGACTCATGGTTGGGATCATCCCTGGATTCAGGTTCTCACAATACATTGTTGAGAAACATCCAACAAGGAGCTTGAGGTTCCTAAATGACGGGAAAGAAGAAATACCAACTGGAGCAAAATTTCTAGTGTGGATTGCAGGAGAAAAATATGTTGCAACGAGGGATCCCTCCTTAAGATTTCAAGTGAACAGAACAATACAGAGGCATTTGGATTTCTTCTACTCTCAGAGTGTTGATCCCACACCTTTTGTTAAGATGAAGAGGAAACTTGAAGGTGGGGATGATAATATAAGTGAAGTGCCTCCTGCCAAACGACTAGCTATAGCTTCTTCATCTTCTTCTTCGGGCCCTCATTCCTGATGGTATGTTTTTTTATTAAATAATCTATGTGGTTATAACAAATTAACTCTTTGATTAGGTGGTTTTAATTTAGATAAAAAAAAAAAAAAAAAAAAAAAAAAATGGTCCTTTGAGTCGGTTAAACGGCGCAAGGAGTATTGGAGCAAGTACGTCCACGAGTGCCGACGCAGTGGCCGATTGTCGCTGATGGTGCTGGCTTCACGGAGCCACTGCCAAGGAAGGAAGTACGAGATCATCGGTCTCTTGGACGGAAGCTGTGGACCCTATCGTGACGTCACAGGAAGGACGTGACGTCAACTCAGCCGAGGAAAAAGTGTTGTGAGTGAAAAAGTTAAACTGTGAGTACTCTATTCTAACTTTACGTAAATTTGGAACATAGACTTTAAAGTAAAATTTGGACTTGTAAAATTTTTAAAATAAATACTTTAGACTTAGAATAATTCTCTTAAAAACGTTGAGACGGGGAACCTATGCCCAACTTTTGATAGACTTTCAAACACTTAGAAAATTTTTGAAGATTCAATTTGGACTTGTCGTTTTTCGTAAAAAACTTATATGCTCAGCCAGAAATTATAATTATATTTGAACAAAGATGGAAGCACGAATTCATGTACAAAATGACGTATTTAAGAGAATAAAGAAAGCCAGAGCCAATTTTAAAAAGTCACCAAAAGATCGACTGTCCAGTCATTCATACATAAGTACGAGACTAGAGACGTTGGAGGAACTGTGGTCTCAATTCAATTTAACTCATAATCAGATTGTTCAAGACTCTGATGTTGACAAGTTAAAAGTTACTGATTATGTCACAACCGATGTGTACGATGATTGTGAGGAACGATACACGGATTACAAGTGCGAGTTAAAAGACGCACTCAGCAATATCGTTAAGCCTTTAACTGTACAGTCTGCTACTTCTGCGACCGGAGGAGGGACAAGCAAACAGCAAAGCATTAAGTTACCAAAGATTACCATTCCTTCGTTTTCGGGGAAGTATTCAGAGTGGACAAGCTTTCGAGACTTATTCGTATCTTTAGTGCACAATAACAGTGAACTTGATGAAGTACAAAAGTTGCATTATCTGAAGAGCCATTTGACTGAAGAAGCAGAGCAGTTCCTACGCCATGTCCCAATAACAGGAGAGAATTACAAGCTGTGCTGGCAGCAGTTAGAAGAAAGATATAATAACAAGAAATATCTGGTCAATTGCATATTAAAGAGATTTCTGAGCCAAAGAAACATTACGACAGAGTCCTCAAGTGCATTAAGAGAATTATTAGATACTACAAATGAATGCCTTTTTGCTTTAAGAAATTTATCTATTGACGTTAGTTCATGGGATACAATTGTTATTTATATTCTATGTCTAAAACTAGATGGTGAATCCCGAAAACAATGGGAACTTAGGGTCAGTGAATCTTCTAAAGAACTACCAACTTTTGCTGAATTAAAGGAATTTTTAGAAACCAGATCACGTGCTTTGGAGTTCATAGATCCTAAGTTGGCCAAACAAACTATGTCACCAAAACATATAAATGTCACTCCACACAACAATCCTAAAATTTTTCATGCAGCGAAATTGTCATGTATCTTTTGCTCTGAAGATCATCGTCTTTGTAACTGTAAAAAGTTCGCAAAGGACGACACTGATACTCGACGTAGTTTCGTCCAATCCAATAAATTGTGTTTTAATTGCCTCGGTTCTGGTCACACAGTTTATGCTTGCCGCCAATCCTCTAGATGCC
The DNA here is from genome assembly GCA_910592155.1 of Ypsolopha scabrella. Taxonomy (NCBI): domain Eukaryota; kingdom Metazoa; phylum Arthropoda; class Insecta; order Lepidoptera; family Ypsolophidae; genus Ypsolopha; species Ypsolopha scabrella. The sequence continues at coordinate 19,994,544 of OU342982.1, forward strand.
GTCTTTGTAAAAAGAAGCATCATTCATTACTACATTCCAAAAATGTCACTAATTCAGCAGAACCTTATCATTCAGCTGATCAGGGTGTTGCGCTAGCAACTCCATCTACATCACAGCAGGAAGAGCCTACAAGCAACATCACAGCCTGTTTTTCTAAACCCAATGGTCAAGTTTTACTTGCTACAGCATTAGTAAATGCTAAATCTCACACAGGCTCTCTAGTAACACTCAGGTGCCTTGTAGATCAAGGTTCTCAAGGCTCATTTATATCGGAATCTGCGGTTCAACTCCTTGGGCTTAAAAAGAACCCACACAAAAGCTCCATAACTGGTCTTGGAAGTGATTCATCTAGTTCGGTAACCTCAAAAGCGAAAGTTTCGATCGAACTAAAATCACTTCATAGCAAATTCAAAATTTGCCTTGAAGCTTTTGTGCTCCCCAAGCTCACATCAGTACTTCCGGAACGACGTATTGTTGTTGAGTTTTGGCCCGAGTTGTCTGATATCAGCTTAGCAGACCCATCATTTGGTACTCCAAATAAAATTGATCTGCTCCTTGGAGCGGATGTCTATGGACAAATTTTATTGGACGGTATAATCAAGAGTTCACCCGGTGCACTAATTGCTCAAAACACCACACTGGGTTGGATTCTCTCAGGTCCAGTTCAAAACAATACCGTATCCAACACAATTTTGTGTCATCATGCCCATAGCACTAATGAAGTTGAGCTTCTGAAGAAATTCTGGGAGCTTGAAGATGATAATAAGATTAATGATCAAACCCAACTCACCGAAGAAGAAGAAAAGTGCGAACAGATCTTTGCGGAAACTACCAAAAGAGATAATTCAGGACGCTATATTGTCAAATTACCATTCCGTAACGAAGATCCCAGTTGTAAATATGGCAACTCAAAACAGATTGCAATAAAACAATTCTATCAGCTTGAAAGAAGGCTAACCAACGATCCTAAGCTAAAAGCTGAGTATTCTTCTGTGATAAATGAATACAAACAACTTGATCATGCTGAAGTCGTACCGATAGAAGAAGTACATAAACCAGACGCAGTATACTTACCTCACCATGCTGTGATTCGAGACGATAAAGATACGACAAAGGTACGAATAGTATTCAATGCTTCGTGTAGAGGCACAAACGGTGTTTCATTGAACAATGACCTATTAGTAGGTCCAACACTGCAGCATGACTTGCGTCACATCATTATGAGATGGCGTACCTACCCAATTTGTCTAGTATCAGACATTATAAAAATGTACCGACAGGTGAAGGTATCAGATCCTGATACAGATTTTCAGCGTCTTGTTTGGCGTGATGACCCGGGTGAAGAACTTCAACATTTAAAGCTTTCAAGGTTAACCTTTGGAACTGCTTCCGCACCTTATCTGGCTGTGCGTACTTTACTTCAAGTCGCTTACGATGATGGTAAAGATTTACCTGCAGCTGCTGAAATCATCCTAAAAGAATTTTACATGGACGATCTTTTGACGGGCTGTAATTCCGTGGAAGAAGGTAAACGAATTTATGTGGAAATCACAGAATTACTTAAGAGAGGTGGTTTCGAACTACAGAAGTGGAGCAGTAATAGCGAAGAATTGCTTAAAGAAATTGATGAAAAGCACACTGTAAAAGAAGGAAACCTTAAATTAAAGACAGATGAAGTTTTCAAGATCCTTGGACTTACCTGGAACCGAAAGACTGATGAGTTTGAGTACGCAGTGCAACTTCCAGCTCTCACCTCACCAGTAACTAAACGTAAGGTACTATCTGATATTTCACGGTTATTTGACCCTCTCGGATGGCTGGCGCCAGTGATAATCTCAGCCAAAATCTTTATACAGAGTTTATGGCTATCAGGAATTGAGTGGGATGACGAGCTTCCCCCAAAATTACTGAAAGACTGGCTAAAGTATAGAGCTGATTTAAATGAATTTACCAAATTCAGCCTCCCACGCTGGATCAATACAAGCAAAGATGATAAACTTCAGGAATTGCACGGTTTTAGCGACGCATCAAATAAGGCTTATTCCGCGGTAGTATACTTACGGGTAATAGACAACCAAGGAAAGGTTCATGTTTCATTGATTGCTTCCAAAACCAAGGTAGCTCCTATCAAGCAAATCTCTATCCCAAGATTGGAACTCTGCGGAGCCGTACTGCTTACAAGACTATTGCTTGAAGTGTCGAAAGTAATGAGTCTTGACAAACACACCATTCATGCATGGACAGATTCCCAAGTGGTCCTTGCATGGCTGAAGGGTAATATACAGCGATGGAAGACGTTTGTTGCAAATCGGGTGTCCGAAATCTTCACCTCGCTGGAACCTCAGCAATGGTCGCATGTTTCTACAAAAGACAACCCTGCAGACTGCGCATCCCGAGGCATACCGAGCAAGGATGAAAGACTTTGGAAGGAAGGTCCGATGTGGCTGAAAGAAAAGAAAATTAATTATAAAAGTGATAAGGTTCAAGAAACACATTTAGAAGAGAAAAAAAACAGGTTTTGTTTAATAAATACCTGCAATGATGAAGAATCAGATCCAGCTGAAGAGATAATTTCTAGGTTTTCTTCGCTGAGAAGGCTTATACGTGTGATTGTTATCTGCAAAAGATTTGCTAAACGTGCTAAAAAGGATAATGTAGACCAAATTGAAAATTGGCACACCAGCACTGAAATAAAAGAAAGCCTAAAAATATGTATTAAAATATGTCAAGAAAAATATTTTAACGAAGAATTGACAGACCTGAAAAAGAAAAAAGAAATTAGTAATAAAAGCAAACTTACCTCCCTGAATCCTGTTGTTGATGAAGACGGGATACTAAGAGTCGGTGGCAGACTACAGAACGCTTCAATCAGTGAAGAAATGAAACATCCAATCATACTTCCTCGAATATCACACTTCACGGATTTAATCGTTGCTGATGCTCACGATAAGACATTACATGGTGGTCCACAATTGATGTTAAACTATTTACGATCCAAATATTGGATAGTCGGAGCTAAGGAGCTAGTTAAACTCTTCGTTCGCAAATGCGTACATTGTGTACGACATTCAGCCCGAATCAGACATCAATTGATGGGACAGTTGCCAGCAGTAAGGGCAAGTGCATGTCGACCTTTTTTGAGAAGTGGCGTTGATTATGCAGGACCTATTAATATCAGAACTACAAAGGGTAGAGGCCACCACTCATACAAGGGATATATTTGCTTGTTTATCTGTATGGCAACGCGCGCGATCCACCTAGAAGCAGTAAGCGATCTTACATCTCAAGGGTTCCTAGCTGCTTTCAAACGGTTTGTGGCTCGCCGTGGTCACTGTGCAGATGTATATAGTGACAATGGAACAAACTTTGTCGGTGCTGCACGTGAATTAAAGACACTTTTTCTTGAAGAAAAATCGAGTATAGCAATAGAAATTGCTGATCAACTTGCTACGAATGGGACAAACTGGCATTTTATCCCTCCCCATAGTCCCAATTTTGGAGGCCTTTGGGAAGCCGGTATAAAGGCAACAAAGCACCATCTGAAGCGCATCATTGGAAACACAACATTAACATTTGAAGAAATGACTACACTGTTATCACAGATAGAGGCTTGTCTAAATTCAAGGCCTATTTCAAAAATTACTGACAATCCTGGGGATCCAACTCCATTAACACCAGGTCATTTCTTAGTAGGTGAACCTCTGGTCTTAGCACCTGACTCGAACTATGATACTGCAAACGTTTCTACTCTCAGGAGATGGCAACTCACACAAAAAATGACTCAAGATTTTTGGCGTCGTTGGTCACAGGAATACTTAACTCAGTTCCACCATCGTTACAAGTGGACCCACAAAGTTCCCGAACCCGAAATTGGAGACGTAGTGCTAGTAATGGAAGATGATCTTCCCCCAGCCAGATGGCTGTACGGTGTTATCGTGGGCAAGCATCCTGGATTGGACGGAATTACTAGAGTGGTCAGTTTGAAATGTAACAATAATACTATTAAACGACCGATATGTAAATTGTGTTTTTTACCTAGTACTTCCTAATGGAATTAATATTTGATTCATGTGGATTAACCTATGTATCCTTTGTATTTTGATTTTGTTTGATTGTTTTGTTTAGTTTTAGTGTTACAATTGTCAGGAAAATTTGAAATTTGTCCTTGGTGGGCAGAATGTCCAACCTCTTGAATATTAAATAGGAACATTTTTTGTACGAATACATTTTTTTATAGTTTAAGTTTAACTTAGTCACAAGTAGATGGCGCTGCCGTCAGTTACATCGCGGTATAGATTTATATTTGCTACAATGTGATATTTTAAGTTTAAATTTTGTAAACCAATCCAAAAACCTGCTAATATACGCATAGTATTTCAGTCAGTGTTTCATTTTTGGGACTTTTGTTCAGTAATAGAAGGCTCGGTAAAAAAATACGATTGTTTGGGCGCCTTCCCAATGGGCTACTGTTTGCCAATTAGCGAGAAAAGATCCAATACCATACCAAGTCTTTTATTTGGATCATACAGACTTTCAAGGTTATGATACGTTTTCTGACAAATATTTCCGTGGGAATTTAACAGGGAAGGTGAGCTGAGAATAGCTACGTTTAAAAAGTCAAGACCAACCCAGATGTTAGTAAAATACACAATGACACTAGATGCAGAAGGAGAAATTATTCCTATACTGGGAGCACCAAATACCCAAATCTTTGCGAATCGGTACACCAAGTCCTTACCAATAAGAAAAAAAAAATATAACGATTTAAAAAAACTTTGCGATAGTTTTGTAATCCCAAAATTGTTCCACAAAGAATATTTAACTCTACCTAATGAAGACGGGGTCGAAACCCTAATGGAATCAGACGTTGAAGACGGACTGTAATGTTTAATTTTAATATAAAGATTTTATTGGTGTAGTGTTTTCTATATACTTACACAATGTTTAATAACAATTGATTCAGACTGAAATTATGCCTAAAAATAATATTTTCATAAATGTTTACACTAGTTTGTAAAGAGTTTGATAAAAAATATTAATGAAGATAGCTTCGGAAAATGTTATTTGTGATTATGTGGATAATTACATAATAAGATTAGCTCCTCTTCGATCTCACTAGTAGAATTAATGAGTAATTGTTATCATTATAAGCTGTTCGCGCAACACTCAAATTGAACGCGCTTCGTTCACAGTGTTCTAATCTATTTTTAGAAACCGCTAGCGGCGGTGTAATCATTTTGTTTGTTTTTAATTTTGTTCTTCTTCTATGATTTTTGACAGAAATGACTGGTTAATCTTGCTCCCCCGGGTTTTTTATTGTGAAAATTGGTCGTCTGAAAGGTTTTTAGAGATTCCTGCTTCAGGGACATGTGTGCATATAAAAGTAAAGGTCTTCTAGTGTGAAACCGTGTTGGGGAATTGTGCTCGTAGAAGCCGGGCTAATTCCAGGAAAATACTTCGATAATTGCGTCATAATTTGGTGACACAAGTTGAATGCCCGCGGCCGTTCCTTGCCTTCCTGCTGTTCCTTGCCTAAGTCTTTCCCCTTCATAATACTGGCCAGCACTGGAGCAACGAGACGGCCAAGCAACAGATAGCGAGGACCCCAGATTTTGGACTTCTGGAGGTATTTTGACGCCGTCAATATTTTACTGGACTTGTGTAAGTGTCACATATTATTATTAAAACTTTCTATTGAAATACCTTGTTACTGTCCGCTAGTATCGTTTATCTCGTTGTGGGCCCGGCCGAGAAAATCTCTGTGCAAATCAGACGAGTAACAGGGTCTTTCATACATTTTGTTGGTAGCAGAACGCGTATGAGTTGATTATTATCAACATTTTCTGGTAGCAGAGCGTGGTTAAGTTGTTTAGTATCGGATATTAAACAACCCCGCACCAAGATATATTCTGTTTATATAGGTAGGTAGTTTGTAACCTTGCAACCTAAAGCGAGTTCAAATAGAATATTTTGTTATTTCTCATACTACAGTACTCGGACTGTGTATATGAATAGGTTTATGTAAGCTGGAAGGATATTAGGTATAGAATATTATTGTATTATGTATTCTGGATAAACATATAACTTTATTAGCGCTGTTTAGGTTGTTGTACACAGATTTAAATTGTAATTGTTAGACCTTGTTGGTGTAACTTTATAACTCGGTTGTTTGTGTTTATATAAGATATTTGGTTATAATATAATATAACGACCTATTGTAGGCTTGTTTGAGAGCACTGTTACAAGGCAGTTAGTTTATTTATATTAATTTAAGATTAAGATTCCGCTTTTCATTTATAATGTTGATAGAACGACGACCGGTGGAGATATTTCGGAGTACATTAAAAGCAAGACTCAAGTGAACGTCACTTTATACAAAGTGAATATGCGTAGAAGAAAAAGTTACGATGCGTATAAAGTGTACGTCCCGTTGAATAAGCTTAAAATATTCTTAAATGATGATTTTTGGCCAAATGGAATATCATATAGGCGTTTCTTTGAGAAGAAGGAAGATATTGACAAATCAAGTAGCTCAAAATTACACAATCACAATGAATAATACAACTAAAACATTATTATTATCCCGTGCAAGTAAGCTTATCAGTTTCAATTGTAGAGGTCTAAAGCGATCAATGGAGAATATACGAAATCTTTGTGAAGTAGGTGACGTCATCGCACTCCAAGAGACCTGGCTCTTGCCACACGACATACCTTTCCTGGGAACCGTCGACAAGGATTTTGAGTTTACAGGGACGTCTGCTATTAATACCTCGACCGGTATCCTGCGTGGGAGACCCTACGGCGGGGTAGCCATACTTTGGAAAAAAAGTTTGTTTACGTCTGTCGTCGTGATACCGTGTAATAGTGTGCGTCTAGCGGCAATTAAAATCGAAATAGATGACCGTTCATTGTTGATTTTTTCTGTTTACATGCCTAATGATAGGGAGGTGAGCGAGAGTAGTGAAGAGCTGAAAAACTTGACCGAATTTTACGAATGTCTCGTGAGATTAGTGCGGTCATAGAAAGTAATAATGTGGACTCAGTTTTTGTGCTCGGCGATTTTAATGCCCATCCTGGTGAACGTTTTGAATCGGAACTAAAAAATGTTTGCCGGGATCAAGACTGGAAATGTGCTGACATGGAAATGTTGCCTAGTGACACCTACACTTACGTCAGTGAAGCCCACGATAACTGTAGGCGGTGGCTCGATCACTGCATTGTTACGAGTGCGGCTGGAAAACTGTCGTAGGAGCGGATGTGTTGTACGACGTATACTGGTCCGATCACTTCCCATTACAAATTGAGTGTAATTTAAATGTAGTGAGACCAAAGAAATTCGTATATAACGATAAGGTTAACAAAGTGCTATGGAAAGTAAGAGAACCCACTCAAATAGAAATGTATAATAATATTTGTAACGTAAAATTGAAAAACGTCGATTTTCCATCCGAATTAGCTCATTGTTGTGATAAGATTTGTAATAATAGTGGCCATGGTAAAATATTGGATAAAATGTATGCAGATATTATCTGTATATTATCTGTGGCATGTTCCAATAGCGGAAAATGGTACAAAAGGCCTTATATCTCGGGGTGGAACAAACATGTTAAGAATGCTCACTGTGAGGCTCGGCTTGGTTTTCGGATGTGGATGCTTCACGGTAGGCCAAGGGCGGGACCCATTTATGATTATATGTGCAATACTCGAAAAACGTTTAAAGCAAAACTAAAATGGTGTCAGCAAAACCAATTGCAAATTCAAATGGATATCATTGCGACATGTCACAAAGTAAAAGATTTCAGTAGTTTCTGGAAGCAGACCAACAAACTGAACCCCAGGACCGCCCTTCCTGTGAGTGTTGAAGGTGAAACAGAACCCAGTAGGATAGCTAACCTATTTAAACATCATTTTCGGGTAGAGTCTCCCTTAAACGAGCCACAGTCGATGGTCGATGCTGAGGAGTCTGGTCTGGAACCTCCGGTTAGATTTAGTGCTAAAGAAGTTGCTAGCGTAATAAAGAATATGACGAAAGGCAAGTCTCCCGGACACGATAGCCTCAGCATCGAGCATCTTCAGCATGCGGGCGTGCACCTTCCTCGTGTTCTATCTATGTTTATTAATCTTTGTGTTAGTCACGCCTATCTGCCCACAGAGCTGATGAGGACGATTATTGTGCCTATTGTTAAAAACAAAACTGGCGATAATGCGGATGTCAACAACTACAGACCGATTTCATTGGCCACTATAATAGCTAAAGTGTTAGACAGTTTGCTCGATAGACACTTAGTGAAGCATCTCCATTTTCAAGATGGCCAGTTCGGTTTTAGACCTAATTTATCGACGGAAACTGCTATTATGTGTCTTAAACAAACTGTCCGCTATTATACAGACAGAAAAACACCAGTTTATGCGTGCTTTCTAGATCTTAGTAAAGCTTTTGATCTTGTCTCTTATCCGCTGTTATGGAGAAAGTTAAAGGACTCCAATGTACCCATCACAACTATCAATCTTCTTAGGTTCTGGTACGGAAATCAAGTTAACAATGTTAGATGGAGAGACGCAATGTCGAAGTCGTACAAATTGAAGTGTGGAGTCAGACAGGGTGGATTATCTTCGCCTAAGCTTTTCAATTTGTACGTCGATGACTTGATAGCACAGCTCTGTAAAGCCAACGTAGGATGCTCTATTGACGGACATATCATTAACAATATAAGTTATGCCGACGATATGGTCCTGTTGGCACCATCTATTGTAGCACTGAAAAAGCTTATAGGCATCTGTGAATCTTATGTGAGTGCCCATGGGCTCAGGTATAATGCTAAGAAAAGCGAGCTGCTTGTATTCAAGGCAGGAAAGAAAACACACACCTCCTTGTCAACCATCACACTTAATGATTCTCCTCTTCATAGGGTAACGCAGTTTAAATACCTGGGTCACTGGGTCACCGAAAATCTCAGCGACGACGTTGATATAGAACGAGAGCGCAGAGCATTGGCGGTCCGCTGCAATATGCTGGCCCGCAGGTTTGCAAGATGCACGAAACCAGTCAAAATAACGCTGTTTAAAGCATACTGTCAGTCACTTTACACGGGTGGCCTGTGGGTCAGCTACACGCAGAGGGCCTTCAATGCTCTCCGTGTGCAATATAATAATGCATTCAGGGTGATGTTGAGACTGCCCAGATTTTTTAGCGCGTCAGGCATGTTTGCGGAGGCTCGAACTGATGACTTTCATGCTCTCGTTCGTAAACGCATAGCCTCACTAAGAGATAGGGTCAATTGCAGTCCCAACAGCATCCTGAGCACTCTCAGGAATAGAGAGGACTGTCCATTGATGGGACATTGGGTATACCGCCATATGTCCGGAGCTGCAGGTTTGGGCGCTCCAAATTAAAATTATTTTAAATTGAAATTAAAATTTAAAGTAAGTATTTTGTATCTTATATTTTACATTGAATTCTAATTTATTAATTTTCATTTTTATCTTTATTATTGCCTGGTTTTTCTTTTTCATGTTTTGTTTTATTGTGTTTAAATATGGACTAATTTGGTCTGAAATAAATATATTTGATTTGATTTGATTTGATTAATAACATTTTGTATTTACCGAGTTACTGTGACAACTTGTTGGAGTGTATACATTGGGGCGCTTTGTGGTTTGTGACATTGTCAGTTCCGTCTTTAATTGTTTGTATCTCTCAATTCCCGGTCTACAATGTCGAAGACTTCTCCGAGGAACATCTTGGCCAGCCAGCTGCGCTGGTTTGTCAGCGTTCAAGGCTTGTTGGCTCGAGCTGATCGGGGCGATGCAGTCCTGGAGCGGTACTCACAGATGGAGCGTCGCCTCGAGAAAGCTGAGCAGGCGCTCATGGAGCTGTTGGACCAGGAGCTGCCACCGGAGGCAGCATTAACAGTGATATGGAGCAAATAATGGACATTTATAATGAGACTACGCAGGTGGCATGTACGATTAAGAGATTGCAGTCTGGGGGTCCGGATGTCAAATTGGGCACCAGTAGTCAAGGGGTAGGGTTGCATAGCAGACTGCCTACCTTAGAGCTTGGTCACTTTGATGGACGTATGGAGCAATGGGTCGCCTTTAAGAATATGTTCACTTCTTTGGTAGACGGTAGACAGGATCTGTCCAACGCACAGAAAATGGCGTATTTGATGTCCAGTCTACAAGGGGAGGCTAGATCATTGGTACAACATCTGATGGTTGAGGAGCATAACTACGTCATCGCATGGGAGTTATTGAACAACAGATATCAGAACGTCCGGTTGTTAGCAGACGCGCATGCAAGTCAGCTGTTAGGTCTACCTCGGGTTACGTCTAGATCGCATATCAGGGCTCAGTTACTCACACCCGTTACAGTGGCGTGTAACGCATTAAAAATGTTGGGACTACCAGTGGATGAATGGTCTTATCTGTTGGTACACATAATTTTGAGCAAGTTGCCGGCTGACTCTCGCTCACGATTTGAACGCGAGATGGCAGAACGGGACGGCAGTGCCTTGCCTAGCTTTACGGACCTAATGAGATTTTTGGAGTTTGAAGCTAGGGCTGTGGAGTCGTCTCCGTTGGAAGTGGCGCCACCTAGCGGGAGTTTGGGAAGATCCGCTGGCACATCGCGACGCAGTGACGCCCAGGGAGTGCCGCCGTCCCGGGGACGTGTGGCAGCTCGCTTGGCTGCGCTGACTGCTGCCCTGGGGGAACCGACGTGTCCTCAGTGTGGGCGTTTGGGACATGCTTTGCGGAGGTGCCCTGAGTTTGCTGAGCTGCCGGTCAGCGAAAGGCGGTGCTTGGTAAAAGCCAAGCGCTTATGTTTTCATTGCATGGAAGATCATTTCGCGCGCGATTGTTCCAGGCAAGGTACTTGTTCTGCATGTGGAAGAGCTCACCATTTACTGCTGTGTGCTAACAGGTCTGGTGCGCCGGCTCCGGCACCGCAGCGCGGACCTGCTGCGAGAGGGGGAGCAGTCTCCACGTCGCAGCACCAGCGTCGCGCTACGGGCGGGGGAGCGGCCTCACCGTCCGCACAGCAGCCATGTCCGTCAAGGGGCCCTCGTCCAGGACGATGCGCGCACCCGTCGGAGTGGAGAGAGAGTTCTCGGGTGAGTCATGCACACCCTAATAATTTTGAGGAGCATGCACCTGCGGTACAGGGCTATACTGCGGGCCCGGCTAGGAGGCCCCGGGGTTGGGGGTACTCCACGGGTGAGGGGCCCATTCAAGATTATGGAAGTGGTCCCCATGTTTCTGCAACTGCGGGCCCGCCTCGGGACTCTTCGAGGGAAGAAGGCCCTACGGGCGGGGGCTTCACTTCACCGGTTAGTGGACCTCAATTTCCCGCGCCAGTGCCGGCGCCCACTGGAAGGGAGTATAGTCGGGAGGAGCCGCAGAGATACTCGCCGCCGTCTCATGAGTACCCGCGGGTAGAGTACCACCCACCTTATTTTAGGTATGGGAGAGCGGCAGGCTACGCCCCCCCTAGGATGGCGATGTGTACTCGCTCACCATATGTAGGGCAGTGGGTTCACCCTGGGTTGGCGAGGCCGAACAGCCAATAGCTAGCCTGCCACTCTACTAGCGCAGAGCCGAGGACGGTTCTGCTGCCCACTGCAATAGTTTGCATATGGGGTCCCCGTGGAGATTCGGTTAGGGTAAGGGCTCTACTGGACTCAGGGGCCCAAGGGTGTATGGTGACTACACGGATAGTTGATATGTTGGGTTTGAACTTGGAGCCTTCTTCGGTGCCCCTTCTTGGTATTGGGGGCTTAGAAGTTAAACGTTTGGTAGGCCGAACTCATATAAGGTTTTCTTCGGTACGTTCCTCCACTTTGAGGATTGCAGCTGCAGCTATGGTTATGGATGATATCGTAGGCTGGCAGCCCTCCTCAGATATCTCCCCAACTATACTATCGTGTACGTCTAATTTAGATTTAGCTGATCCCAGGTTTTATGTTCCCGGCCCAGTGGACGTCCTCTTGGGCTCGGATGTATTGGGATGGATTCTTTTGGGTGCCCAGAAGGCACTAGGCACCTCATCACAGTTGGCGGTGTCCACCATTTTTGGACATGCTGTCTTGGGACCAGTCTTCGATGACTACACTCCGGATGAGTCGAGGGTCGTCAATACAGCATCCCTGGCTAAGACGATGCAGCGGTTCTGGGAAGTAGAGGAGCCTCCCATGGTTCCGAGGGTGGACCCGGAACATGCAGAATGTGAGGCCTTTTTTCAAGCCAACACTACGAGGCTAGCTTCAGGGAGATTTGTAACGCGGTTGCCTTTTACAGCATTCCCTCCTATTCTTGGACAATCCAGAGCACTGGCAGAGAAGCGACTGCTGGCTATGGAACGGCGCATGCAGCGTGACCCAGTGCTACGTGAGAAATATATTGACTTCATGCGTGAGTACGAAGCACTAGGTCATATGTCACCGGCTCGAGTAGATTGGAGCTCTACTGAGCATTACTTTCTACCTCACCATGCAGTATTGAAGGCTTCTTCAGGAAAGCTGCGCACCGTGTTCGACGGGTCGGCGCCTACCTCAACAGGAGTCTCGTTGAATTCGTGTCTACACTCTGGGCCAAAGCTTCATCGGGATGTCATAGATATAATTTTGAATTTCAGAAGACATCAGGTGGTGTTTGGAGCCGACATTAAGATGATGTTCCGGCAGACTGTCATTCATCCTGACGACAGGCGTTTCCAGTTGATTCTCTGGCGGGAGCACCCAGAGGACCCAGTGACAGTCTACGAGCTCAACACCAACACATATGGTTTGAAATCAAGTCCATATATAGCTATAAGATGCTTATTAGAACTGGCGGAGCGGGAGAGGGCCCGCTACCCGCGTGCGGCAGCCGTACTGACACGTGACCTCTACGTGGACGACGTGTGTACTGGGGCCCAAACAGTTGAGGAAGCTCTTATACTCAGGGATGAATTAATTGCTATACTAGCAGCGGGAGGCTACGAGTTAAGAAAATGGTTATCGAATGAGCCCCGTCTGTTAGAAGGTATTCCAGAGGATCACCAACAGAACCCTAACCTGTTTGCTGAGGTGGACGATCCTAATATGATAGCGGTTTTGGGAATGAAGTATCAACCGGTAAATGATATTTTCACGTTTCAGGTGGAACTGAAACCAGAGAGAGTATGGTCGAAGAGGACCGTGCTGTCCACCATCGCTCGCATGTTTGATCCGAACGGCTGGATCAGTCCGGTGATCTTCTCAGCGAAGTGTCTGCTGCAACGGCTGTGGATCCTGGGCGTGTCGTGGGACGAGCCGCTCACCGGGTCTCCGTTGGACGACTGGCTGGAGTTGATGTCATCGTTGGAGGAAGTCAATCGAGTTGCCTTACCTCGCCGGATCTTGCCGCCAGGAAAGTATCACGCTTCTTTGCATGGCTTTTGTGACGCCTCCGAACGTGGATACGCTGCGGCCGTATATTTACGAACAGTTGATAGTCAGGGTCACGTCAACGTTGTGTTACTTCTAGCGAAAAGCAAGGTTGCTCCCATACGTACTCGTCTTACTATTCCTAAATTGGAATTAAGCGGAGCTCATCTTTTAGCTAGATTACTGAATCATATATCTCGGGAGTTGGCTGCCAATGTTGATTTTCAGGATGTGTATGCATGGTCGGATAGTCAGGTCGCGCTAGCATGGTTGCGCGCGGCTCCGCATACCTTAGAGATTTTTGTAGGAAACCGGGTTTCGCAAATTCAAAACATAGGTATTCATATTAATTGGAGGCATGTCCCAGGTGAATGTAATCCTGCAGACTGCGCATCGAGGGGCTGCACAGCGCCGGAATTGGTGTCACATGCTTTATGGTGGGGTCCGGAGTGGCTCAGGGGACCTGAGTCTTCTTGGCCTGTTCAGCAAGTGGATAGGAAGACCCAGATTTTGCCAGGGCTGCGTGTGCATGTTTTAGTTGCAGAGACCGATTTAGATCCTGATTGGCTGACTGGGAGATATAGTAGTTTGGACAAATTATTGGCGGTTACTAGTTGGATTAAGCGTTTTCTAGATAATTGTCGTAACCCCCGAAATAAACAGTTGTCGCCAGTGGTGAGTGCCGAGGAGCGTCGAGATGCACTGCTTCACTGGGTCAAGGTAGTGCAGGCGGACCGTTTCAAGTCTGAATTGCAGATCCTTCGCGATGAACGTGCCAAGCTGAAGGGAGCGGTCGCTAGATTGAATCCTTTTCTGGATTCACAGGGACTTCTGCGTGTTGGAGGTCGACTTCGGAAAGCTGACCTGCCATACGGAAGCCGTCATCCTCTGCTGTTACCCAAGGAGGGTCCTTTGGTAAAGCTTTTGGTATTTGACCGACATGTTCGTAACTCTCATGCGGGACGCAATGCGTTATTGGCGATATTACAGCGGGAGTTTTGGATATTGTCTGCTCGCCGGGTAATTCGCAATGTAGTTTTCTCCTGCGTTCCTTGTTACAGACTGCGAGCCTCATTGATGCAGCCTCAGATGGGAGATCTGCCGGCTGACAGGATCACCCAGTCGAGACCATTCGAAGGAGTCGCCACGGACATGGCAAGCCCGTTCTCGGTCAAGACCTCCACTCTTCGTAATGCTCGGATTGTTAAGGCTTACCTGTGCGTATTTGTGTGCTTGTCCACCAAGGCCGTCCATTTGGAATTAGTGTCCTCGTTGTCCACGGAGGCCTTCGTTGCTGCGTTAGACCGTTTTGTTGCGCGTAGGGGTCTACCTTCATTGATCCGCTCTGACAATGGCACAAACTACCAGGGTACCTCAAACTATTTGAAAGATGTGTATAAATTTTTAGAAAATAATTGTGTTAGTTTAAGTCATATCTGCGCCCAGAGGGGGATAACTTGGCGGTTCAGCCCGCCAATTTGTCCCCACTGGGGTGGGATTTTTGAAGCCGCCGTGAAGTCAGCCAAGACCCACCTCCGCCGCGTCATCGGGGAAACCATTTTAAGGTTCGAGGAGCTCGTCACTATGTTCTGTAAAGTTGAAGCCGTCCTCAATTCTCGTCCTCTCTGTCCCCTGTCATCTGATCCGAACGACCTCGAGGTCTTGACTCCTGGCCATTTCTTGATTGGGCAGCCTCTTACTGCCCTGCCGGAATACCCCTGGAGGGAAGAACGTACAACCCGGTTGTCACGTTTTCAAATGTTGCAACAAATGGGCCAGGACTTCTGGAATCGTTGGTCGTTGGAATATCTGCATTTGTTACAGCAGCGGGTGAAGTGAACAGACAGGACCGAACCTCCGAAAGAAGGAGACTTAGTTTTATTGAAGGATGCAAATTTGGCATCTCTACATTGGCGCCGGGGTCGCATTATCAAGTTAATATACGGTGGGGATGGGACTCCTCGTGTAGCTGAGGTGTTGGTTGGAGGTTCGATTTTGCGACGAGCTGTAGCAACACTCTCCCGGCTCCCGATTGATTGTGCTAGCGTTCTGATGGGGGCATCAGTCCGGAGAGGGGGATTGTTCGCGCAACACTCAAATTGAACGCGCTTCGTTCACAGTGTTCTAATCTATTTTTAGAAACCGCTAGCGGCGGTGTAATCATTTTGTTTGTTTTTAATTTTGTTCTTCTTCTATGATTTTTGACAGAAATGACTGGTTAATCTTGCTCCCCCGGGTTTTTTATTGTGAAAATTGGTCGTCTGAAAGGTTTTTAGAGATTCCTGCTTCAGGGACATGTGTGCATATAAAAGTAAAGGTCTTCTAGTGTGAAACCGTGTTGGGGAATTGTGCTCGTAGAAGCCGGGCTAATTCCAGGAAAATACTTCGATAATTGCGTCATAATTTGGTGACACGTGTTGAATGCCCGCGGCCGTTTCTTGCCTTCCTGCTGTTCCTTGCCTAAGTCTTTCCCCTTCATAATACCGGCCAGCACTGGAGCAACGAGACGGCCAAGCAACAGATAGCGAGGACCCCAGATTTTGGACTTCTGGAGGTATTTTGACGCCGTCAATATTTTACTGGACTTGTGTAAGTGTCACATATTATTATTAAAACTTTCTATTGAAATACCCTGTTACTGTCCGCTAGTATCGTTTATCTCGTTGTGGGCCCGGCCGAGAAAATCTCTGTGCAAATCGGACGAGTAACAGGGTCTTTCATACATTTTGTTGGTAGCAGAACGCGTATGAGTTGATTATTATCAACATAAGCGTTATTTTGTTATTATATTTTTGTAACTAAAGACTGGAAACGTTCCTAAGAATATATTTTGATAGTTACATTCTCAGTTCAACTGAGAAGAATTAAGACTGAGTTGCTCGTCTTTTACATGTTTTGATAAGTGTCTCTTTCACAAAGTCTTTTTAAGATGTGTTGATGGTCTCTGTCACTTATTTTAAAAATGTCAGTAAATCTTTAATGCCAAGAAAGGTACATTTTCTATCAGACATTACTTCTAATGAGACTGCGTAACACGCCCGTAATCATTTTATTTTTTGACAATTATTAACGTGATTAAGTTTGACTTTTTAGATTTTTAGGCTGCCTTCTATGGACATGAGTGCCTTAAAACCATCCTAGTTTCTGTGTCAGTCTTGCTTGCAGCACGGCTCACAAAGAAAGTAGGATGGCCGTGTCGTGGAAACAGGCTCTGTAGGCAGGCCAGTAGTACGGAGATGCATTTTATGTTACCAAGGAAGAAAATTGGTACGTTTTGTTATGAATGTTGTTTATTTTTCGATTACAACAATAAAAAAGAAAACTATTGTTTCGTCGTTTTAATTGTGATTTCTAGTCTAAGACACTGGGAGCTTAAGGTAAAATGACTAATTTCTGAAACATTTCGAGAGCATTCAAAGTAATTTTCCTGTTCACTTGGTAAGTGATTTTCATTCCTTAACTTGTTTTTCCACGAACACATGTAGAATTCTCAATGCTGTCCATTTGTTTTTCTTATTAGTCAATCCGAATAGACATGACGGTTAATGTATTTGTCCTTACTTAGTATAAATTAACATGTAGGCATTAACGCGTTTTTCCTTAAGTTGAAATCTGCGTAAAATAATTAAGCGACGCTTTATTCCTGTAAATCTATCAAGTTTGATTCCAAATTTAGCTGCATGATAGAGAATCAAAAATAGAGAAACTGATTTTTTTACCACTGCGATAGCTCCGAAAAAGAAATTTTCGTGATTTTTTTTCGTAAAAATAAAAAGTTTATCGACTCCCGTGTAAAGTTCCAAAATTGGCGGTTAAGTTAATCTGCCTTTTCACCGTCGATATGTCATAGGCTTGGTTGCTGTAAGAGGTGTCCTGAAAAGACGTAAAATACCAGAAACAAAACAAAAACTTCCTAATTCCTTTCAAACTGACGAACTTTCTGGTTCCACAAGACGAAAAACTGGTATTGACTGTTACTTACCTAAGGAAAACGGTTTTAAGGTCAGAGTATGCAGACAGTTTTTTTGCTACCTTAAGAATAAAGAAAGACACTTTCACAAATTGGATGCAGACAATAGAAATAGAAAAAGAGTCAAATTTTGAAGAAAACCAAACTGAAAGCAATAAAAAAAAAGTTAAAATGTGATTCTGTAACAAAGTGGTTAGAACAGTTATCAAAAGTTCCAAGCCATTACTGCCGAGCCAGTTCATCCAGAATTTACGTTGATAACGCCCTTGAGTCTGAAACAAAGATGCATTCAGCCTATATTGCTTGGTGTAAAGAAAATTCTTTATCATATGTACAAAGAAAGAAGTTTTGTGAGATTTTAAAAGACAATAAAATATCGATTTTCAAACCAAGAAAGGATCAATGCGACACCTGCGTGGCGTATAAAGAGGGGAACCTAGAAAAAGAGGTATATCAAGCACACATTTTGAAGAAAACTGAGGCTCGTGCAGCCAAAACTCGTTTAATAGCATCAGCTTCTGATGAACATTTAGTAGCGACAATGAACCTGCAAAGCGTGCAATTATGTCCAAAATTGTTAGTGTCATCACAATATTACAAACAAAAACTACAAATGCATGTTTTTACTATTTATATTAATATATATTCAGTATAATAACACTAAAGATGTGTATTTGTATATTTGGCATGAAGGTGACGGTGGCGTCACTTCCAATGAGTTTGTGTCGTGCATTATTGCATTCATTGAAGAACAATTATTGAAACACGGTTACACCAAAATGACCTTAATATCTGATGGCTGCGCTCATCAAAACAGGAACAAGATATTAGCAAGTGCATTATCTGATATTAATAAGATGAAGAACATAGAGATAGAACAACTGATTTTAGAGAAAGGACACACGATGATGGAGGTCGATAGCGTCCATTCTACTCTCGAAAACGTGTTCACGCCACCAATTTATTCACCAAGTGATTACGTTAATAGATGTTGAAAAGCCAGGACCTCGCATCCATACATCATCAACCACATTGACTACACCTTTTTTTTCAAACTATGATATGCCAAGTAATTTCCTATCTATACGTCCTGGGAAAAAAGCAGGGGATCCTACTGTGACTGATATACGAGGTCTTTTGTATAAACATGGCGAAGTGTTTTTTAAATTACTGTATGAAGACGAATGGGTTTTACTGCCCCAAAGACGAAAAGCTGATTTGTATGAACGACCTCCAAAGCAAAGATCCAAGAAAAATTGAAAAAACAAAATACGAGAATTTGCACTCTCTTTGATAGTTTGGGCTATCAGTGAGTTTTCAATTAGGTATATTTAGTTGGCCATTATAACTTCTTACATTAAAAAGTTTATTCATAAAATTTTATATTTGATACGATATAATATATGATTACTGGTGTACCTACATTTTATTTATATGGGATCTTAGTACCAAAACAGCCATAAATATTTAGGTGGCAATCTACTGTTCACATAGTGCATAATTTAATATTATGCAATAAGAAGATTAGTAGTCATCGTCAGCCCCTGTTTATTAACTTTTCCCTAGGAGAGCCACAATATCCTATCATCGGCCTTCCTCACCCTCATCCATGTGAATCAATCCTTACAGTTTTTTATTCTTTACAAATTTACTGAACATTACAATAGTAATGTAAATTCACGCTTTGTGCAATTTAACCCACTTAAATAAATCAGCTATGTGACTTATTAGCACATAGGTGTTTTTAGGCACAAAATTTAAACCAAAATATTTTTAGAATTTTCCAAATTTCCCTGTCATACCCAAGCTGTTGAGCGTTGTGTGACGCTAGTCACTGAAGCTTCTATCACAGTAGCAGGAGAAAAGGCGCGCGACGGTCTTATCCGTACGAAAATTCAGTCTAGATCTCTAATGCCATGCTTTGATTGTAACGCCGAATTCAGATGTTAAAATGGGAGATTTTTCTCTGATTTACAAACATTTTTTACCACAATATGTCAGTTAAAATGTTACTATCTCTGTTAAATATTGATGAACAATGTTTGCTTAATAATAAAACGTATTGTATTTGGAATTAACTTGTTTCATTTTTATTTTTTACTCACTTAACTTTTCATATTATTAAAAAAAACGAATTACTACATTTCATTGTTCTTGTCATTCTGCAACTTTTGAGACCTACCCATCAGCAAAAATACAAAAAAAAATTTTTCATTCAAATCGACCCACCCTATTACAGGGCGACCGACGCGCACCACTCATTTGTTTTTTAGCGCCTATATTAAGAATAACACAACGGAACAGGTTCAGTACCGACCAACATAGAGTATAAAATATTATTACGGAGATAGAGTAATCACTCAAAGCCCAGCGATTGCAGCGCCTCGAACGGGGATTGGCGGAATTACGATTTTAATATATATATCTACACTATAATATAGTTCAGAGTTCAACGGGGCTCTCACCAAGAGATGCAGGAAACCATAATTAAAGTTCACTTTAAACTCATGCCTCCATAGATTTAGTATATACTACTGTCTTAATATTACAACAGTAGTATAAACTAAACCTATACATGCCACCCTTACATTTCTTTGAGTAAGGAAAGTGACTGCAGGAATTTAAAGTGAACTAATCATGGTTTCCTACAACAATGAAAAATAATTTGTTTGTTATTTTTCAATATGTACATAACATAAATAAAATACTTTATTGTAATGGTATTCAATTTTATTTCCTTCTTTTTTGGCTATATAAGAAAGCCATTTTCTGCATCTCATCTTCTAGATCATAATCTTTCCTTCTGCCATTCAACAATTTATTGATATCTTTGCACCAATTATACAGAAAGAAATTTACTGATGTATCTTGTATATATTGAATGACATCTACTTTATGTTTGTTACATTTTACATAATCAAAATTACATTTTTAATATTTAATCGGGCACAATTCTTTCTCAAAATGTGAGTGACCACATCTGTATGTGTGAAAACGATGCAATTAATGGAAGGGCGGGGTACGTCAGACACCTTTTATTCGTTATGAATTCTCGCATTACTATCGACAAATTATCTTTTTTTTCATTAAACAATGATTTCTCGCACATCTCACATTTTTTACAGATATTTTGTTTAGTTTTTCTCAAAATAAACCCCGCCACGTATTCAATTTGGACCATAATTTTTGGACTTTTTAATTTATTCTCGATTCCAGTCAGTACGTGGTCACCAATATCATCAAAATCAATTTCCGAAGGAGCATCGCTTGAATTCACATTAACGTCGAAAAAAATATTTTTCAGAATCTTAAAATTGTAACACCTATCGACTTCGCAATTTGACCCAGGTGAATGACTGCTACTAAAATTGTTTATTAATAATGCAGCAAATGCTATTTCGAAGCCAGCACAAGTCGGGTTTGTATTTCTGGCCCCGTGACTCCGAACACCACCAAAAAATTTTTCAAGAGGGTCCTGGTTGAAATGGCGCTGCCAAATAAATTTTAAATGATGCTCCCGAAATAACTTTATTGTTATCCATGATCAACTCATTAATCTATTAATTAATCTAATTTCACCTATTAAATTTCTCACCGTTTAAGGCTAACGGTCTCTCAATGAACTGCAGTAAAAGCAATTATATTGTTTTTAAGCGTCACACGAACAGCGCAGACTACACTATAAATTTACCCATTGACAAGATCAATTGTGTACGTTTCTTAGGTATTGAGCTTGATGATCAATTGAGATGGGGACAGCAAATTGCCAATGTTAAAAAGAAATTAGCTAGCGCTTGTTTTTCCTTAAAGAGTATGAGTAAAATTGTGGGCTCAGATACTCTTAAAATAATGTATTTCTCCTATTTTGAGAGTATTATTAGATATGGACTAGTAGTATGGGGAAACTCAAAACAGATTAAAGATATTTTAATCTTGCAAAAAAAGCTATGCGTATTATAGATAGTGCTAAATTCCGAGAACATTGTTAACCTTTATTTAAAAAACATAAAATACTAACAGTTATAAATTTGTATATATAGGTATAACTAGTAGCAATTAAAATTTTTAAATCTTTAAATTAATACAAAAGAGTTTGTGACACTCAAACACATGTATTAAGAAATTGTAATAATTTAGCTTTACCTTATCCAAATTATGGCGTATTTCAACAAAATATTAATTACTCGGGTCTGAAAATTTTCAATAAACTTGATAATAATATAAAACAGTGTAATAATGTCAATGAATTTTCAAAAAAACTTAAAATGTATTTAATGGATAAACCATTTTATAATATCTCTGAATATTTTAAATGTAAGAAATAGGAAATTATTTAAGTAAATAATGTAGGAATACTTTTGTCACTTTATTTTGATCTCATTAAGTTTAATGTATAATTCTAAATGTTTTTTTTTTTTTTATTTTCTCAAATTATTTTCAAATAATCTCATAGTATTTTTTTTTCTTAGTCATTTAGTTTTTTATTTTTATTGTACCAATGTTTTTTGCATGCCTTAGTACATTATTTTTGTATGGCTTTACTGCAAATAAATGATCTTATGTCTTAACTTATCATTTAAATATTGTAAGTTCTCAATAGTACATAACCAATTTGTGATTGATGGCACAACACCCGTTTTTCCTTGTTTTGTAACATATTTCATGGTACTTAGTATCCTTTTAGCTTCCAGCCATACTCTGTGGTGAGGCGAATTCGGTGTCAAGGGTCCTAGCAGAAGTTTGCCTGTTTTTTTTGAATTTGGGTCATTTCCGTTGACGGAATCATATAATTCGTCAAAGAAAAGAATAATGTCCGCAGTCTGTTTGCACTCTTCATCAAGTATTCCTTTATCTGCAAATAAAAACATTCATAATTAATTTTACAGAATACGTAAAATTCTAAAATATATAAAATATGTGTTCCAATTTAATCAACTGTATAGTGTTCTGAACCAACTCCTAGAGCAAAACGGCACAAGCTAAGGTTTGACGTTTATGACCGAATGCTGTGGTTTAGAAATGAAAAAGTAATTCGGACAATTGAAATATAACCCGGAGCAATAAAGAAAAGGTTCTAAAATGGCGCCCATCATCATCCCCTCTCACTCGCACAGTATACTATGATATTGCTTCGGGTGAATAATATTAAAAGATGTCTATGATAGTGGGTCAAAGGGGTTATCAAAAAATTTCATTTCAAACACAAGAATTTGAAAAAATTCCTCTGTCCAGGATTTGGACCTACCATCTCTTGGTATCACAAGCAACCTACCAACTGCGGCACCGAGGTACGGTTATATTTGTTTAAGAAAATAAATTAGAACTGAAAAAATCAAAATCACAGAGGTGTGAGATATGAATTGGAATGCTTACCAGCTAAGTATCCCATGTTTATAGCAACAGATCTGCTGAACACCAGTGTGGCACATTTAACTTTCATTTTCTTAATTTTTTTTGGTATTACATGTTCTTCAGTCAGTTTTGGCAACAATCTTATGCCTTTGTACGCAGGGTTTTCATTGAATAATTTTAAAATGTGTTCCATTTGGCTATCTTTTCACACTCATTAATTTTGCATTTCAGATCTTTATTTAGTAAGTTGTTTC
Organism: Ypsolopha scabrella; assembly: GCA_910592155.1. Classification (NCBI taxonomy): domain Eukaryota; kingdom Metazoa; phylum Arthropoda; class Insecta; order Lepidoptera; family Ypsolophidae; genus Ypsolopha; species Ypsolopha scabrella. The sequence continues at coordinate 20,017,526 of OU342982.1, forward strand.
TTATGCCTTTGATTAAAAGAGGCGGGTCATACAAAGGAACAATTTCTTCATTGTCTACCTCAAATTTTTTTTTTTGTGTTCGATATTTCTGTGCAAGTATTTTTGTCTTGTCTGGTTAATCATATGATTAATTGCACTGACATTTGAGGCCCCTTGATCGCAAATCGTAGCCAAGACTTTGAAACCAGTTGCATGCAATTTTCTTATTATTTCTACAATTTGTGTCGCTAATTCCTCCTTTTTCGTGCTTCCAGAGCAAAATGTATAGGCAAGTACTTGTTTGTAATTTCTACACACTCCTCGAATCATAAACACCAAGGCGTGATCAGCAATCACCTTCTCCGTTTTTTTTCCATTGTTGACAAATCCTGTAATGGTGTCAGTTATCTTGTTATAATCAAAATGTGGTGCGATTGCCATCTCATCAAAGAGCAAAACACACAACTTATCCATGTCATTCATTTTCTTGACTCGTTTCTGTAATTGAAGAAATAAATTCTCATTTATTCCTGGCTTCGGTGCTGCTCTTGAGATCATTCTACTTAATGTTACTGGTGATGGCAAAACGACAAATTTACTGAACCATCTATATGCCTTAGGTCCTTGTTTATAAAGAGACAACGCCATTATCTTTTCTGTTTTTGTGTATCGTCGTCCCATTTTATATTTATGTGCTTCCCGAAATTGCATCATAATGAAAATCAATGCTAAGGAAGTGAACTTTTTTAAAGTATTTTGAAAGGTAATGTTTTCCGAAAGTTTCAGGGCCTTCTTTAATCTCAAGGCATATTTGTCCTTTGTCTCCTGGAGTTGTTTAACTTGTCGTTTGAGAAGACTAATTTCACTTGCATGAACTTTTGACAAGTGTTTCCTGCTGCGTTGACCTGAAATTGTATTACAAAAAGTGTTATTACATACTGTAGCATTTGCTACAGTTATTCAACCTATTTCTTCGATTTTAGTTCTCCTTTATCTTTGATTCTTTTACAAAATTTTGAAAATTCAAAATATCGAAGATCTTGTCATGGTTTTTGTCTCCAGGCTTACCTGGCGGCAGCCTAATTAAATCTAAATTTTTTATTCGTAAAGTGTATCACTACATTGGCGCCCGAACAGCCACCTACTTCAAGTCATTCTTTTCACGACGCGCCTTCGACTACTCAAGCATGCCATCACTCTATGAACCCTGTTTTATCGAAATTGAACTTATCCTTCGACGGTCATTCGTGCGTACGCGATTTTTTTGTCAGTCTAGAAGAATGCATGACGGCGTACGAATACGTGGTCCGTCGCTTCCATGAACTTTTAACAGGTCATGCCCTGATGTTCTATAGATCCATTAGAAATGATAAACTCACGCTTCCGGAAATTAAATTTCAATTCATTCGTACTTTCGGACTTATCGATTTCGACGACACCACTGAACGTGAAATTCGCAACAGAAAGCAAAAGGCGAATCAGCCCATTCGCGAATTTATTATCGAACTCAAAGCTCTCAATTCCAAGCTTTCGGTCCCGATCTCAGATCGCGCACTCTTGCCGATCATCAAATTTAATTTACATCCACGTAACGCGTTGTGTCTTTCGAAGAATCGAATTTCGGCTTACGATCACTCTGCCCTGAAGGCCCTTTCAAGCGATAATTCATCATTTGCTCCTCGTGCCAATATCGCGTCCGTTTCAACTACCAATACGGTTTGTCCTAAGTGCAATGAATCGGGCCATTCTTATCGCGCTTGCCCTAACATTCCTGGCAAAACATGTTTTACATGTAGGAAGCCAGGCTTTTTGACTCGTGATTGCCCTTCTTGCAGTAAAACTCAAAAAAACTAGTATGTCACCGGAGAAATCCTCAAATCGAAATTTCTCCGGTGCGTTTGACAGATTCACCCGATAACCGCCTTTTCGTTGAAATTTCTTTGTCCAATCAACTTTGCGAGGCACTCCTTGACACAGGTGCACAAATGTCACTCCTTTCCCGTGAGTTTTTAAATAACCCTACAAATGTCCAAAACAGACACCTGGGTGTACAGAATCCAGGGAACCCCAGTGTCCTGTGCAGACACATGGGTGTACAGGAAAGTTGATGCGTTCCACTTGAGCGATTGTTCTACGTTTCGGATCGAACACGAAAAATAAAAATACCAATATTATCTTTGGTTTGCTGGCGTCTGATTGGGTAAACTTGATTGGTTGAAATTAAACCAATCACCTTTGAAATAAATAAAAAGCTTTCGTCAGTCGGCTTGGGACGCCATTTTTCTTTTGTGATTGTGTTCTGTGCTTATCTGTGATCTAAATATGCCAAGGAATTTGTGAAGTATTTAGTGAGCATTTCAATAAAAAAAGTCATGTAGTCTACGCGTAAACTAATTGTGATTATGTGAGTGTAAAAAGAAATTCAGAAATTAGTGTAAATGAAGTGTAGTGACGAAAAATGTGACGACAAATGGCGGAAAAAGGTGAAAAATGAAACTATATCAAGGGATATCTCTGCTTCGGATTATTACATAGGTATGTAAATTAGATGAGAACATGCCAAATTTAATGTAGATTCTTAGGATATATAACATATTGGGTAATAATTATAGCAACCGGACCGAATCCGTCCATTTTTAACCTCAAGTCGCTCGGAATTTCGTTTTGTACAATGTATGGCGACATTTCAGGGTCATGTAATTCGCTAGTAGGCGGACTTTGGACGGGATAAAAGCTTAGGGATACTTCCTAGCCCCGGTCTTCTTCCCTCTGTTTTTTCTGCGGATGGATCGCCTATGGTTATTTCCGGTACGGTTTCTCTTTTAACCACTTTTAACGGGGTTTCCTTTTTACATGATTATCTCGTCGCCGATCGTATTTCTTCTCCTGTTATTCTCGGCATCGATTTCTGGAACAAGTTTGGCTTGACCGTAGTTTTTAGTCGGGCTTTTAATAAAAATATTAATGGGAACCTTTTATTACCTAAAGTTTCTCATTCCGAGAATGTTCACATCGATGAAGTTCGACAAGTCCAACCACGTTCTTTCTTTTCGTCTGAACAAGAGTTAAGGCTACGAGAAGTCATTAACGAATTTGAAGATATTTCTTCTGACAAAGTTGGCTTAGGAAAAACCACTTGGTTATCTCATAAAATTAATACAGTCGGTCCACCTATCCGACAACGTTACTATCCCCTCTCTCCGGTTAAGCTTAAGATTCTCAACGAAGAGATTGACAAAATGTTAGATGCTGGAGTCATTCGACCATCTCGTTCCCCTTGGGCGAGTCCCGTCGTTATGGTTACAAAAAAGACGGATCAGTTCGTTTTTGTGTCGATAGTCGTAAACTCAATAATGTTACTGTTAAAGATTCCTATCCTCTACCTCGTATTCAGGACATTTTGGATAATCTTCGCGGTGCTCGTTACATCACTTCTCTTGATTTTCGAAACGCTTTTTGGCAGATTCCCTTAGCCGATAAAGAAAGTTGTGAAAAAACCGCATTTATAGTTCCTCAGCGCGGCCTCTTCGAATTTGTCAGGATGCCGTTCGGTTTGTCAAACGCCGCATCTGAAATGCAACGCCTTACAGATATGATCGTTAATTACGAATTCACAAAAGATACCGACGACTGTATTTTTGGATACGTCGATGATCTTATCCTGGTCTCCCGTGATTTTAAGGGGGGTCCCCGACCTAAATTAGCAACTCGATTTGTGGCGGTACAAATATCGACGGAAAAGGCATTGAAACAACGTTTATATCAGCGCGCACAGCAATGTGGCTGTTACGACGATCGCTGCGTCTCCAAATAGCACAAAATAGGCGAAAATTGTAATTTTCACATGGACGCAATTATTAATTCGAAAATTTAATTTGTGTAATATTTTACTTATCAATTTCTCTAACCTTTCGTGTTTTGCTCGAAAATAAATAACGTCAATTTGAGGTGTAGATGCATGACATCAGTAAATATTTCTAACTTCAGTCATTATTTCGAAAACAACTATCTTATGGTATTCAAAAGTTAGAGAATAATTGATTAGTGAAACTGCACGGCAATTTATTAGAGATAAGTGCAGTATTATTTTCATTTTTTTTAATGTCTATATACCAACGAGTTAAAAAGAAACAAGAAAGGGCTTCGCACAGCATTTTGCTGGGGAGCCCTCTTAATAGTCGTTTGCGCTTATGCTGGGCTTACAGTTAACCTCAATAAGTGTGAATTTTGCAAAGCCGAACTTAAATATCTCGGTTACGTTTTGAATAAGGATGGTTTGAAGACCGATCCTACTAAGTTAGATTCTATTAAAGAATTCCCTATCCCTACCACCGCAAAAGCTCTACGTGGTTTTATAGGTCTCTGCTCTTATTATCGGAGATTTGTCGAAAATTTTTCTTCAATTATCGCTCCTTTAACCGTTCTACTAGGTAAAAAAAAGGGTCGAGATTCTATCGATTGGAATGAAGCCGCCAGCCACGCTTTCCACAAGTTAAAAAATGCTTTAATTAGCACCCCGGTTATGGCTTGTCCTGATTTCACGAAACCGTTTATTCTTCATTGTGATGCTTCATCTGTTGGTCTTGGATCTGTTCTTTCTCAGGTTACTGATGACAAAGAACACCCTATCGCTTATTTTTCTAAACTATTCTCAAAAACAGAACGAAATTACAGCACTAAAGGGAGTTACTTTCTGTTTTGGAATCCATCAAACATTTTCGCGGTTAACTTGATGGTACGCAGTTTACTATCGTCACAGATCACATCGCTCTTAAGTGGTTAATGACCTTAGATAACCCGTCTGGTCGTTTGGCTCGTTGGGCTACGATCATCTCCCAATTCAATTTTGAAATAGTTCACCGAAAAGGTGTCCAACACGTCGTACCAGATGCTCTCTCGGGAGCTTTCGTCGCTCCCGTTACATATGATCGTGGTCTTGAATCCACCACTGATGATTGGTTCAAAAAAAATTTCTTGGGCGTACGCGACCACCCTCAAATGTTTTCAGCATATTGTATCCGCGACGGCGTTTTACTCCGTCACGCCCCTCTTCTAGATCCCTTGACTAGAGAATCATGGCGTGTAGTTTTACCTCGCGCAAAAAATACGTGATGCCGTCTGGGAGGCACACAACATTTTTCCACAAATACATCCTGGTGTTATGAAAACATATCTCCATATCAAAAACAAATATTATTGGCCTAATATGTATCGCGATGTTACTCGAATCCTTAGCGAGTGTGACGTTTGTAAAGCCTATAAGATTTCCAACACTCAACCTCGTGGACAGATGCTCTATCCTAAATTAGTTTCAGCTCCTCTTCAAATGCTATCGATCGATCTTATCGGACCTCTCCCCTTGGCTTATTACGGGTATAAATATATTCTGACAGTTGTAGACGTATTTTTTAAGTACGTCTGGCTATTTAGCCTAAAAAGGGTGGACGCTAGATCTATTTGCGACCTCGAACCAAATCTTTTTGAGTTTTGGTATTCTCCACTCTATCCTGTGTGATAACGCTACCGTTTTTAGAAGTTCCCGTTTTAGTGATTTTTTGTCTAAATTTAATTGCCAACCTTTCTTTACTCCTTATTACTCCCCGCAGGCCAACACCGTTGAACGATATAACCAGAGCGTTATTACGTGTTTAAGCATGTTAGTCGGAGACAACCACAGACAAAGGGCTCGTATGTTACCATTTAACTTTATAACTTTATCTAAACTCTTGTATTAATCCTGCTACTTCATTTTCACCAAACTTCCTTATGTTCGGGAGAGATCTCATTATCGAGACGACGCGTGAACAGGGTCAGACTCAATGCAATGATATAGCTGAGAGTCGGGTTCTTCACGCATCGAATCTCAGATCTTTGGGTGATATTTATGCGAAAGTCGCCGATAATTTATCTCTATCTTTCTTGCGCAACTCAAGATTATACAATAAAAATAAAGATTCCGTTTCGCTTAACGTAGGTGACACCGTTTGGAGACGAAATTTTTCACACTCTTCGGGCATTGATTATTTTTCTAACAAGTTGGCCCCTCGTTTTACCAAGACGCGTGTTCGAAGGGTAATTTCTCCTCAAGTATATGAGTTGGAAGATTTTTATTCGCCTCATATCGGTACTTATCATATTAAAGATATTTTAAAATAACATTATTACTAATAGTTTACATCGATACCCACTCCTCTACACCTTTGATATTTACTTCTAAATCGCTACTAACTTTTGCCAGTCACTTATTACGAGTTAAGGCCCGGCCCAGGCCCGTCAGAAATCGTGATTTCCTCCCCGCTTCCCCGCAAGCAGATTTTAGTTACCTCGAATCGCCGCTAGAGGCGTTTGCGTGCGAAATGTTGCATAGCTATTGGAAAAAATTAATTAAAACAGCAAAGTGGGTTAATAGGTACTAATGTTTTAAAAAAATTTGACATTACATATTTTTTTAATCAAATATTATAAGGAAATATATAATTAAGATCAAAACGGTAGTTTAAAAATACATTTAAAGAATATAAGGAAAATTTAAAACTTTTTACCATTGTCGCATTTGTTTACATAATAATTAATAATACCTATATCCGTTTTTATCGTTTCTTTAAATAACTACTACATTAGTACCTACTATATTTTGTAGACGTGAGCGCCGACTCGTATTTGCCGGCGGCGACTGTGCGCCGATCAACTTTGGGTGGCGTAGCGGCGCCGCGCCGCACCTCGGCGTTATGTAAATGTTACAGGCTTACACAAAATGTATACAATAATAATAATAATTTATTAGAGTGCATAGTAACATAAAAACTCAAACAGAAAAAAAAATGTAAAAAAAAATCGGTTCTAGGCCCGTCCCAAATAAAATGTTATCTGAGAATTTGTTTCCGATTGATTTTTCTGTCTTACTCAAATAATTTTTAGAGTTTCTCGAGTGAAAGATTTCGCTATAAATAATTTAATCCTATTTATACGATCTGTGAACATTAAACTAAAAAGTTTAATTTTACTTACAGTGTAAATAAAAAGAATCAATCATTCAACATTTTTTTTGTCAGGATCATAATAATGATAGTATAATAACTTTATTTACTGGAAAAAATGGTAACAATAAGAAATAAGATCATATTTATTTGCTGAAATACAGGTTTTTATTATGTTTTTATAATATTAGAAAGTTCTACTTATAATTATTATACTTATTACAATCTTTATTATTATGCATATAAAAATAAAACTCACTCACTCATTCACTGACCCATCAACGCCCAAACCCTTGAAAGCTGAAACTTTGCATAAGGTTCTATTTAAAATGGAATAAGGAAGGATATTTCAAAATTTCACCCCTAAAAGGGTAAAATAGGAGATTCAAGTTTGTATGGATATGTTTGTTTGCCTTTGCAGTCACATTTTGGTTGCCTATAAACGTGTGCAGGGCTCCGTTCACTTTATCTTCCGCATTCACTCTTCTTTCAATATCACCGTCACACTTTCCATTGCGCGTAAATAGACAACCAAGATACACAAATTCTTTAACCTGTTCTAATTCCTCGTCTCTAATCTGAGCATTACTTTCAGTAATCTCATCATCCCTCTCTAGCACCAAAACCTTTGTTTTACTAACGTTAATTTTCATTCCTTTATTTTTAAAGGCATCATCATTCATAATTGTTACCATCTCTTGCAGCTCATCCGTCTATGAAGCAAGGATAACTTGGTCATCGGCGTATAAGAGGCATTTGATAAGTAACTCCCCTAACTTCAGTCCACATACACGCTCTTTTAAATCATTTAAACAACTGTCAATAAGATTGAATAGCCACGGTGACGCTACAAATCCTTTTTAACTCCACTTGCAAATCGTGACATTAAATTTATTATTTTGCCTGCTCTACATTTGTTGAATTGTAAGAACAGAACTGATTACTTTGGAACTATTTTTCTTCTCATTTTCACTCAGGTCTGCTCCAGTAACTTTTGATGAATTTTGTTTTAAGTTGGTGGTACCACGAAGCGGTAGATTTCTGGAATGCCTAGGATCTACCAATTCTGGTAAGATATGGGTTATGTAAAATGATTTAAGTTTTTCAACCATGCATTTATTCCAAAACTCGTCATCCCTTTCAATAATTTCTACATGCAGAGGGTTGTTCTCGCCAGACCATATAGCAAAAATGCAACTTTTTCTTTGTGCTATATGTAACCTGAAAAAATAAAACATGAAGAAATTGAAAAGAAATCTGTTAAATAGTAACTAGATCTATGTAGATTCAAAAAGTTAAATTACTTACTTGATAAAACCAGTCGTGATTTTTGTTCAATATCAGTGCATCGTCTTTCTTTTTGAAAAATGGTAATTTATTTAAGACATCTACATCTTTCAAATTCTGGTTGTATACTGACAAAGGGCACTTTATTTCCACGACTTTATGGAGTGTACTGTTAACTAATTTTAAGACCTATTATATTGTTTGACACATGTTCATGAATAAACGCTACTTACTTACTTACTTACTTACTTTATCATTTCCAACCAGTCCATCCGGTGTTGCTCCAAGGTACGGAATCTGAGCATCAATGAATAATCCGCAGTTCTCTATGGCAATCCCCAGTTGAATTGACAGCTGATGGAGTGCATTAGCTTCATTCGCAACTCCGTGTCTTATTGATCTTACATTGCTGAGATCTTGCTTATAGAGAAGTGCACGCACTAACGATGGCCCAGTAGTTTCTCTTTTTTTGATTATTTTTCCGAAGTTAGACACCGTTACAATCCCTCTGAAGAATGGTTTCTTTTTCGATTTTTGACCTTTGCTCTTGAGTTTTCTCTAAGTTGCTCAGGAACGTGTTTTTCAGAAGCTCTAGTTCCTCGGGATCAACATCTGGTTTTTGGCATGCTTCGCCGTAACTCTTATCTGTGGATAAGGATTTGCTTGTGGGTGCGGGTCTGAATAATGCCTTTGGTCGGAGGTGTTGACGTTTCTGTAAGAAAACATAACTTTGGTAGTGTGAACTAGATGGATACATAGTAATACTCTGTACCATCTTATGTACTATCTAAGAAAAATCCACTGTCACTTATCACCCGTAATGCAATAGTAATAAATGCGATGTTGCATTTATCGTTTCCTCTGTTTCATAAATTTACTAGGCAACATGATATTTTTAATACATACCGTCTCGCGGTCGCGGATCCAAAGCGTGCGGTGTCGGCGTGGCGACGCCGCCACAAAGCAGAGCGCCTAGGTTATAGCAGGCCCTGCGCGCGGCCTGCCGCCACGTACTGATCAAAATAATAATGTTTTATGGAACTTACGTGTTATTTACATTTATATTTCCTGTCAAAGTGGAATGAGTGTCACAGTCCACACTCGGTACATCAGATGGAGGTTGCATGCTGAAATAAAAGTAGTAAAACCTTGAATGAAATACCCACATTCGATACATAGTAGTTTTTACATTTTATAGAGATGAAAAGAAATATATATACAGAGGCTTAGACAGACATCAGAAAAGTTTGATGTTCGTCGTACCTTCGCTTTAGTTATACTTTATTATTCTGAGTTATACCTAGAAAAAACAACAAAAATAAATATTTAGAGTGTTCAGACAGAACTGTAAATTTTCCTTTTTGTTATTTTTATTTCTTTTAGGTCATGTTATTTTAGACCCTTATTGGAATGTTAAATTAATGAAAAATCAACAATATTACAATCGACAACAAAATTCGTACCAAATGACTTTCCATTTTTAACACGCCGTAGTTCATATTACATAGCAATAAGCATGACAGCGCCGTAATACACGGGAGAACTGATAAGGCTCGCTCGAGATCGCGTTCGAAACAGGCGGTAACGCGTACCCTGAATGAACTCTTATTACAGTACAGTAAGTGTTAGATTTACGCGGTAAAGACTGATGCCATCCACCTGTGTCGCATCCTTTGACCTCAAAGAAATCTCCCGCGTAAAGATCACTTACCTAATTTCATTCAGATCATCTGAGCTATCTTTTTGATTATCTTTTCTCGATCTGTAAGAAAATAATCACATTTTTAGTTGATATACCTACCTAATATTATATCTAAGTAGGTACATAGTTTATGATGGTATTGAAGAAAGAAATAATATTACCTATATAAATAGCATCAAAATGTACCTACCTGTAGGTAGTTTATAATGATATTTGTGTATTGTTGTATAATATTCTTACATACTGATAAAATCCGAGTGAGTGCGAATTTGAAGCATGTTTCAAGTCAGTAGCTTTATTCATCGCAGATAGGTACTTGTACCTACTACTTTTACGATATATCAGTGATCGCAGAGAGATTGTACTTGTATGTGATAAGATAATTACTAAGACGTACTAGACAGACAGATCATGAGTATGAGGGTTCTTTTGAAACATTTGGAGTGCAGAACCCTGAGAAAGGAGCTACATTTTTTATAACATAGTGAAAGGGAAGGTAGGTACTTACCGCTTCGCATCTCTCATATCTTTTAATTGATAAGCTCTCTTTCTTTTAACAACATAAATTTTGTTCCTCTTGTTTCCCATTTTTTTATGATATCGCAGTATGTATTTGAATATGTAATACTTAGTTACTAACGAATGGGTTAGTATTCTCCGCTGAGCAAGTAAAATAGTATTCTCGTCCCTTGTCTAGGTGCGCATGCGTGATAAGAAAACGGTCATAGGTCCGACGCTGACAACGCAACGAGCAATACTGACAAATTGACGGCGAGCGTTGCTATATATCTCGACGCGTAGTGCTTATAAAGTTTAAAATCGAGTGCAACCTTTGAGCGTGCTTCGACTCAGAACTAAAGGACGTAAGTCTCAAAACTAATTTCGTCTATTTACTGAATAATATTTGATGTACGACATTTTTGGTATGTCTGTACATAATAAACCATGTTTTCGTGTTATAGCAGTAATTTCAGACATAAAACTCAAGCCGCTTGGACATAAAACGTATTTACACCTTAAAAAGGCGTCTATTTCGAAAATAAAAGCTATCGAGTGAAATTTGTCCAATTAGGTAACGGCTATGTCTATCGAAAGATAAAGGTCTGAAAAAACATGTGTCAAAGTTTTATATTCATCAAATCAGTAGTTGGCTTAGGATGTTTTAGCAAAAACCGTTGAAAAATAAAAGGTGGCCCCTTAAGTTACTCTATTGATGACAACTTTTTATTTAGTCTTAACCTTTTTGTAGTTAGAGCCTCCTTACTTCGTCTCTACATTCGCTTAGCCGAGTTTCTTTTTTCCACCTTTTTTTACAATTTTGACGTATGTCGTATTTCATATTTTATGTTGTTCGCTTATTCATTGATTTTAAGTTTGATGTTTATTTAAGTGGCTGTTTTCTTTTATTTTGTTTTCAAATTGCTCTCATTTTTGGTGATTATATTACTTGACCTATATTATTCGATTTCTTGGGTTAGGTTAATTTTTAGTTGGATTTAGTCATTCCACTTTTGCGTTCAATTCTTGATGTTTGTTCTAAGTTAATTTTAGGATGCTTTGGTTAAGTGTACCTTATTTATTTCAATATATGCACCGGGTTGTTCGTATCGGATTCTCACCTTTAGTTTTTATTTAATGAAGTTACACTTTTTTTGGTTATTTTTTCTTTAACCTTTGTAATCGCCCATCAACTTTTAAGGCGATGTTAGGGTATTCGATCACTAGGTTCTGCTTCTGAAATTAATTTTCTTTAAGCTGGTTTAATTTTTTTTTTTTGTGTCGTTTGAGGATAATTTAGCATTCGCTACAGTTATTCAACCTATTTCTTCGATTTTAGTTCTCCTTTATCTTTGATTCTTTTACAGAATTTTCAAAATTCAAAATTTCGAAGATCGTGTCCTTGTTTTTGTTTGTTTTTCTCATTTTGAAGAATACTGTCGTCGAGTCCACAAGACTTTAAACTAAATAATTTTTCTGAATTTTGATCCCTTGGATTTGTAACATATTTGCTTGGACTATTTTCAAGCCTTTTCTCTTCTTCTCCTGGTAAGTTTTGTGTTCTTTTGGTTTAATTCTCTGAAAATTCCTTTTGTCTTTTTTCCAAAACGTTAGTTTCCTTGCTCGGGTTTCATGAGCACTTTTTCATTCTGTTGTTTTGTCTCTTTACAGCGACCCTTCAGGCTTTTTAAGGGTTTAAAAAAAAGTAAAATACAATTTCAAATTTTATTTTCGTTGATTAATTCTAAATTCTTGATATTTAAATTATACTTTTTACCAGGCTTTCCAGCATTTTCTTTTTGGGCTGTCTCCAGGCTTACCTGGCGGCAGCCTAATTAAATCCAAATTTTTTATTCGTAAAGTGTATCACTACAATACATATCGATTCATCCGTAGAACAAAGTCCGATTTGAAGGATCGCTATTTTTTTGTACAGGCAACCAAAGTTTTAAAGTCGTGTAACTCCTAATCGATGAGATTTGGGATTTTGATTTTTTGGCATGTTATCTTATAACCCAAGCCTAATTAAATACCGTTACGTATATTTCACTGATCATTTTGTTTAACGATTTAGGGGGTCCGACATTGATATAGGACGTTTTACAGTGAAACAATATGTAAACAAACATGTCCGTTGTGAACATAGTGCGTTTTACGGCGGGAGAGCAGGTGTCCATATAGTAGGGGAGGCGACCGTAAAATTGCAACGTCATTTGATACAAAGATAAGCTCCATGGCACACGACCAGAAAAGTGGTGCCAAGCTCAAATCAATTGGAAAAATTCGAATTGGCTGAAAGGTAGAAAAAAGCTGCCACTTCCGGTCAAAAAAAGGAGTGTCGTTTACGTCATTTGATACAAAAATGAAAGTCATGGCAGCAGTTACAAATTCATTGGTAGTAACAAAAAAAACGAATCTGCCAGTTCCTGGTTGGCCGAAAGTACTTGGCAGACGGTCTCAAAGGTGACGATTTGGACCTGATTTCTGATACAAAAAATAAATTAGTGGCAGATGTTAGGTATTGATCCTATGATTCAATATAAAAAAATCTGCCAAGCCTATTTTGACATCACATCAGATAATGTGTCAACCCCTCTTGAATTTTTTTTAATCATAAACTATATACTAATATAGTTATGTGTAAAATGTTAAATGTATATGTTGTTTTTGTTTTTTTTTTGTGATATTTTGAGGTATGAATAAAGTTTTTATCTATCAATCTATCTATACGGCTTTTCAATTTGAGATATGGAACTCTAAAAAAGAAAAATACATCAGTGTTTGTTATAAATAAAATGACAGGAATAAAATAAATCAGGTTTATTAATTTACAGAAACTACAAACTAAATTTCTTAACCTAAACCTTAATTACTTTCATCGTCTGACGAGGTATTCATGTAATCATCATCACTGGTTTCACTGTCATTCAAAGTAATGTCACTGACATTCATAGGGGTTGGATCCCCTTCGAACCAGAAGGGTTCAAATTTGTTTTTTTCATTGACAACCCACCCATATGTAGTCGGTTGCACAAAGTTTAATGCAATCTCTGTCAGTTGCATTTAGCCACATGGAGGCCACGAAAACGGTTCTTAAATTTTTTTGTTCTAATGTCTTCCAGCAAGGTGGCATTATGTTAGAGTTGTAGTTTTTCATCATACTTTTAATTTTTTTTTTTGGTTTTCTAAGCGAGCAATTAAGAAGAAAATTTATCTTTTTGATAAATTTCTAGCCGAGCTGAATTAACATATTATGATTGGGGTGCCCCTGCCCCCGACGAAGAATGGACGCTAATTCAGCGACGCAGGCACCGAAATCGTTTTGCCTCGGAGGCAGGGAAAGCAATTGTCGGCCCTTCCAGCGATTTTAAGGCGGCGGATATCAAAATACCTCTGTACATATCGAATGTAAGTAACAAAATATCCGAGCAAGGTATCATCAACTACATTCGCGAAAAAACCCAAGAGACAGTGACACTGCAAAAGATAAATATGAAGAAAGAAAGAGACTACTTATCCTATAAATTATTTGTCGCTAAACACAAAATATCTCTATTCCTGGACACTGGCTTGTGGCCAGAAGGTATCTACTTTAGACGGTTTATTACTTTTAAAAGTAAACAACAAGGCAGAGCTAGCTCTGAAGATGTTTCAAACAAAAACGCAAGATGAATACTAGTGATGATGGCATACTACAAAAAGTGAATATTGTTACTTATAATTGTAAATCCTTGAAACGTTCCTTACAAAGTGTAAGGGATTTATGTAAGACTTCAGACTTGATCGCCCTACAAGAACACTGGCTGCTGCCACACGACCTTGGCCTCCTCAGCACTATTGATAAGAACTTCGACTACACCGGCAAGTCTGCTGTCGACATTTCAAACGGCCCTTTGCAGGGTAGACCACATGGTGGTGTCGCCCTCATATGGAAGAAAAGACTATTCCGTTCAGTGTCCGTAATAGAGTGTAGTAGTGTACGCATTTGTGCTATAAAGGCGCTCACCGGTAGTGGTGATCGGTCAGTATTAGTTGTCTGTGTTTACATGCCAACTGACAGTAGTAGAAAAATTTGCCCGAGTTCAACGAGTGCATGGGTGAAATAAGTGCATTAGTAGAAAACAATGATGTAGAGGCTGCATATACATAGGTAACACTAAAAGTTTCCGGAACTGGCCACTTACATAAACAATATTTAAAAATTTATTGCAACATTTGAAAATAGAACTCTTTGGCTGTAGAATGCAGTTTGTTTCATCTGACTGTCTTTTGTTTTTACCTTGTGGCGCCATTTAAAAAATTGTGTGTCTGCATCAACATGGATTTAACTCGGGAAAATTTTCGTAGTATGATTTTCTACGATTTTAAGTGTAATTTGACAGCTCAACAGAGCATCGCTCGGCTTGAAACAGCTTTTGGCAATGAAACACCATGCAAGACGACTGTTTATAGCTGGTTTGCAGAATTCAAGCGTGGTCGTATCAATCTCAGTGACGAATCTCGCGATGGTCGGCCGTCCACCGCTGTGACCAACAAAAACATCGATGCTGTGCGCCGTATGATTGAAACAGACAGGCATGTGACCTACCATGAAATTCGCGCATCCTTAGAAATAGGCATGAGTCAAATACAATCAATCCTACACAAACATTTGGGTGTGAGAAAGCTGTGCTCGCGGTGGATCCCACACAACTTGACCGAGGCTCAAAAAACGGACCGCGTCTCTTGGTGCAGTGCCATGCTTACCAGATTCAACGAAGGTGCGTCAAATTTGGTGTGGGACATAGTAACAGGTGACGAAACATGGATTTATTGCTACGATCCCAAAACAGAGCAGCAATCGAGCGTATGGGTCTTTCAAGATGAGCCGAAACCAACCAAAGTGGCGCGCGTGAAAAGTGCATCTAAGCGGATGATTGCTTCTTTTTTTAATAAAACTGGACACGTGGCTACTGTTGCTTTAGAGAATCGTCGTACCGTGAATAGTGACTGGTACACGACCATTTGTTTGCCGGAAGTTATTGACGAACTCCATAAAAATAACCGTAAACGCCGTATCATCCTGCATCACGACAATGCTAGTTCTCACACGGCCAGACAGACAAACGACTTTTTGAAGACGAAAAATGTAGAACTCATGAGTCATCCTGCATACAGTCCCGACCTGGCACCTTGTGACTTTTTTCTGTTCCCAAAAATTAAGAACCAATTACGCGGTCAACGATTTTCATCACCAGAAGAGGCTGCCGAGGAGTATGAAAAACACGTTTCAGAGGTCACCACAGGGGAGTGGCACAAAAGTTTTCAAAACTGGTTTGATCGAATGAAAAAGTGCATAGACGCCAAGGGAGATTATTTTGAAAAACAATAAATTAATTTTGTACCCTTTAATAGTATTTTTTCATATTCATTCTGGAAACTTATAGTGCGTCCCACGTACTCGCCGTGGTCGCGATTCTTTCATTTATTCATCACCTACCTAAGGCTTGACAGAAGCGGCAACCACCGGTTCAAAGAGGACCCGTGACTAAGGAGGTCACAAAACCAACAGCATTGGACAAAGGCAAAACGCCAACTCCAATGAAGAAAACCCCTATGTGGGCTGATTTTATCTTCGAGATAGACGTGTCCGTTTGAGAGCTACAAGTCGACCAGGAAATAACCCCGTCTTACGCGAGCTTACCTGAAATAGTCGATAAAGTCTACGCTTCTATAGGAGGCGACGACAAGAATCTTAACAAACAACTCACAAAAGGGATGCTCATGTACTATAGTACAGCGACTCTGTGGGCTAGACTGTTAGATATAAAGGCTAAGCGTGGAAACACGAACTTAACCTTCGAGAAAACTGAGTTTTGCAAAGCAATATTGCAACGACAATGTGAGAAAGAGAAAGTCCATACCATCAAATCTACGAAAGACATTGAAAGGCTGGTGTCGGAGCTCTCTATGTGAGTTTATCTCTCTTTTATATATAAATATACTGCTCAAAACAATTAGGGGAATAACATTTCAAAGGGAAATAAAACTTTGTTATTTAGGTTTTTAATTATAACTGGCCACTAAATATTAAAGTGACACACTTCACGAAAATAAATAACATAAGAACATCAACATTATTGTTAGTAGTTCTTAATACGATGGCCAAGAGTCTATGTACACCTAAAAACAAAGTGACGCCATTTAATTTTCTGAACTTTTCAATTCCAAAAAACCGATTTTAAGTGCCCTTTCAAGTCTTCTGAGTGCTGTTATTGATTGAAGTGAGTGTGAATTTGGTTAAGAAGGTCATTATGCCAGATCTGACTGAAATCCAAGTCTCCCGAGCTATCACTCTGCTTCAAGAGGGTCGAACTATGGCATATGTAGGAACTAACCTAAGAGTCAGCCCTTCTGTCATCTACAGAGTATGGAAGTGGTACCTAGACACGGGGGGATACTCAAGAAGGCGTGGTCAGGGTCGAAAGAGAAAAACAACTCCTTTGGAAGATCGCTACATCATCAACTGTGCTTTACGAAATCGAACCACTACTGCAAGAGATCTGCAAAATACACTAAGGACGGCTACTGCTGTAGAAATTTCCGACCAGACGGTAAGGAATAGGTTGCGGGAAGCCAATTTGAGAGCACGTCGACCAGTGCGAGCCATGCGTCTAACTATTCAACACAAACAAGCTCGCCAACGGTTCGCACAAAGCCACGCTAATTGGCAACTTCGACATTGGAGGACAATGCTCTTTTCTGACGAGTCATGATTCCGTCTAACACGTTGCGATGGTCGTCTCCGTGTCTGCAGACGCCCAGGCGAGCGATATAGTGCAGCGGCAGTCCAAGAATATGACAAATTTGGATGTGGTTCTGTGATGGTGTGGGGCGGAGTGAGTTTGGACGAGCGCATAGATCTCATCGTTGTTCCCGGGCGGTTGAATGTTCAAAGACCACGTCTTGCCCGCAGCTTATGGTATCGGCCCGGAATTTGTTTTAATGCAAGATAATGCCAGACCACATACTGCAGCCATCACGTTAAATTACTTACAGCATCATGGAATCCGTGTAATGGAATGGCCTCCCATGAGCCCGGACCTAAACCCAATAGAACACATTTGGGATTTGCTTGATAGACGAACCGAAAACGTCCTATTGCACCCCAAACACTGCAGCAGCTCACTCAAGCATTAATCAAAGAATGGGAGATAATTCCGCAGGAAGATATTCGGAGGATCATACGAAGCATGCCGCGTCGTTGTCAAGCTGTGATAAGGGCTCATGGAGGTCATACACGCTACTAAAAGTCAGTTAAGACGAATATTCAAACATTTCTGTGACGGACCTTTTGAACAGAAGGGGTGACTC
This sequence comes from Ypsolopha scabrella, assembly GCA_910592155.1. Classification (NCBI taxonomy): domain Eukaryota; kingdom Metazoa; phylum Arthropoda; class Insecta; order Lepidoptera; family Ypsolophidae; genus Ypsolopha; species Ypsolopha scabrella. Next base: position 20,035,322 of record OU342982.1, read on the forward strand.
TCAGGTCAGTTACTACATATGCCATAGTTCGACCCTCTTGAAGCAGAGTGATAGCTCGGGAGACTTGGATTTCAGTCAGATCTGGCATAATGACCTTCTTAACGAAATTAACACTCATTTCAACCAATAACAGCACTCAGAAGATTTGAAAGGGCACTTAAAATCGGTTTTTTGTAATTAAAAACTTAAGAAAATTAAATGGCGTCACTTTGTTTTTAGGTGTACATAGACTCTTTCATATTAAGAAATGCTCACAAAAACGCTGATGTTCTTTTGTTTCTTATTTTAATTAACCATGTCACTTTAATATTTGGTGGGCAGTTATAATAAAAAACCAAAGATTTTTTTTATATTTTACTTTGAAATCTTATTCCCCTAATTGTTTTGAGCAGTATATATTCCTACATGTCAGCTGTTATAATCAAAAATGTATTATTTTAAATATAAAATAAAATTTATATTCAGATATCATTGAAAGTAACCATATAACATGGAATAACTTTACAAATGGACAAGAATCTTAACAAACAACTCACAAAAGGGATGCTCATGTACTATAGTACAGCGACTCTGTGGGCTAGACTGTTAGATATAAAGGCTAAGCGTGGAAACACGAACTTAACCTTCGAGGAAACTGAGTTTTGCAAAGCAATATTGCAACGACAATGTGAGAAAGAGAAAGTCCATACCATCAAATCTACGAAAGACATTGAAAGGCTGGTGTCGGAGCTCTCTAAGTGAGTTTATCTCTCTTTTATATATAAATATATTCCTACATGTCAGCTGTTATAATCAAAAATGTATTATTTTAAATATAAAATGAAATTTATATTCAGATATCATTGAAAGTAACCATATAACATGGAATAACTTTACAAATGAGTTACCACCCAAAGATAACTCGTTAATAATGCTAAGTGTAAATATTAGATCCATGATCAAGAATTTTTCACAACTAGAGATGATAGTAAGTTGCAGTACACGTCTGATTCATGTAATCGCTATCACCGAGGCAAACATCATGGATACATGTAAAAACCTATTCGAGTTGGACGACTACGAAATGCACACGGAGTTACGAAACAAAAGGAAAGGAGGCGGCATCACTGTGTACGTATATAAAAGTGTGAACTTTTCGAGGCTTTGTGTGTGTACATTGAACTACGAATATATCCTAGGTGAATTAGAAACTATATACGGCTACAAGACAACACTTTGTGCAGTGTACAGACCACCGGATTTAAACAAAAATCTCTTCATTAAAGAACTGTCCCGTATACTTACATTACACCCACCAAAATATAATTATGTACTTCTTAGAGACATAAACAGACCCATTTGTATCACATTACATAGACTCATTATATGAAAATAGCTTAGAATGTGTATTAGTCAATATACAAGGATCGAAAAACAGGGCGATCGCATATCTAAGTCATGCATAGATCATATCTTTATTCGTAGCTCCGAGTATCGTGACGTGCACACAGCTGTGATCTACAACTCACTCGCTGATCACTTCATAACCGGTCTCGCGATACTCGAGCGACCCGCCAACTATACAAACTGTTATAAAACTGTGAATAGAATTGATAACGACTTAATTAACTCTGAACTTTGTAACATAGATTGGTCTGAGGCTCTAACCCTCGACAACCCAACGGATATTCTTAATTTTATCACACGGAAGTTCTCACATGCATACAAAAATAGCACTGTTAAAGTCAAAATAAACCTTAACGAAAGAAAATCATGTAAATGGTTAAGTAAAAGAATATTGTCGATGTGTAAAAAAAGGGACGAGTTGTATAATATTTGGAAAAGTGATGAAAGTAATTTCAAAAACAGATTATTGTGTAATACTTATAGCAATAAAACAAATAGACAATTAAATAATGTGAAAAATAATTTTACGAAAAAAGAAATTTGTATAAATTTCCGAAACCCAAAAAAGATGTGAGAAATTGTAAATAGACTGTGTAGTAATAGTACATTACGATACGAGAGCAATCACACGAGTCGAGAAAAATTTTCTCGCACGAGTATCGTATAATATTTTATAGCACAAGTGGGGAAAATGTCGACTTTACGCAAGCGCAGCGTGCGTAAAGCGGTCATTTTACGCACGGTGTGCTATAAAAGAATTAAATCTATTGATGATATTATAACACAACACTTTAAGACTAACATTAATGTAACTACAAATCTTTTTGCGAAAGAGTTTAAAAACAATGTTTAAAATCTTCGTACTCCATGTAATGTTCCATTACTTAACACTAAATCCTATGTAACTAGGCCCCAACTATCAATGAGATTAAAACAAGCCAATAATGATGTTATTCACTCAATTATTAAACACCTTAATGATATAAGGAGTCCAGGATCCGATGGTATTCGAGCCAAAGATATAAAATGTATTGCTCCTAAAATCACTCCTGTGATAACTCACTTAATTAATGCGTGTATTGTCACTAAGCTGTGCCCTGACAAACTAAAAGAAGGCATTGTCAGACCTATTTATAAGAAAGGTAGCCATGTAGATATAAATAACTATAGGCCTATAACAATATCGACGCGTGAAAGGCAATTCTTCCTAAGCGACACTTTGGCCAAAAATGAGTTATACATGTCACCGGAATCAGTTTTTTTTTTTGCGTCGTTTGGTCTGGTTCTCTTGGCTCTACGATGAGTTTGAGTGTCGCTTACTGTTATTTCGTGATTCAATGAGGAAATAAAGGAAACAACGTCTCACTTGAACAGCTATTTTAGACTGACTCGTACAAAAGAATCTCTTACCCTCTTATTACTAACATCCCTCCACCAATAATTACAGAACAATTTTAAAAGTATTTCTTATAATCTACGGGGACACGAAGCCGTCGCGATCGCGAAGAATTCCAAGCAGATGTAGTCTCTGGCTGAACCGACTCTGTTATCACCGTAGGACCGCCAAGGGGTGCTGCGGCGACCTCCTCAGCTTCCTGGCAATCGAGTACAGGGCCTGCGGCTGGGAACTGAGGACGTTCGTCTGTAACACCCACGTCGCTCGTAGGAGAATTGGAAGCGGGCGGACCCGAAGATATCGTGTCTGGAGCTGATAGTACGTCCGACGGCAAGCACTCTGTCGTGACTGAAGCATGATCTTGGCTCGGATCACTCTGTACATCGTTTCTTATTCCACTCTCCCGTTTTAGCTCATGAAGTTGATTCTTATGTCTTTTTACAATACGATCAAAATCTTGTAAATAAACTAAGTACGCTGACTTTCCAAGTTTCCTTTTAATAACCCCTTTAGACCAAAAAGTTTTTTTATTTTGGTGAGCTTTCACTAATACTAAATCATTTACAAAAAAGTCTATATTTCTTCTTCCTTTGTAATATTTAGCCTGTAAGGACTGATTTTTCTTTACATTTTCTACCAGTGCCGTATCGGATGACGAGGATGGTTTTGGATTTAATAAATCCAACCTACATCTAAGCTTTCTACCAAAAAGAACCTCTGCAGGAGACTTATTTGTAGTTGAGTGCACCGAATTACGGTAATTAAAAAGAAACTCATTTAATTTTATATTTATGTCACTGTTACTCGTGCCAGAAATAATAATACCCTTTAATGCCTTCTTGACAATTTTAATGTAACTTTCTGCTTGCCCATTACTGGCCGCGTTAAAGACGGGTGACGTCAGATGAGTAATACCATTACTTGCGCAAAAATACTCAAATTCTGAAGAAACAAAAGATGTTCCATTATCAGTACAAATAGTATTAATTAATCCGAATGTAGCCATTAAATCGCATAACTTTTGAATCACCACCTTTGACCCATACCCTGAACTAACATCATACACTTGTACCCACTTAGAATACGCATCCACTACCACTAAATATACCCTATTATTAAATGGCCCTAAGAAGTCCAAGTGTACCCTGTGCCAGGGCTCATCGGGATACGGCCAGGAGGTGAGGGGGCTGCGCTGCGGGGTGGGCCGCAACTGTGTGCACACGTCGCAACTCGATACCGCCCGCTCGACTTCCGAAGTCATGCCGGGCCACCAGAACCGAGTGCGTGCATCAGCCTTCATTTTTACTACACCTAAGTGACCGCTATGTAACTCCTTAATTATGTTCTGTCTGCACAAAACAGGAATTACTAATTTTGTTCCCCTCATTAAACAACCCTTCTCGACTGCTAATTCATATCGACACCCATAATAAGGTCGAAATGTTTTGTCAGACACTTTTTCAGGCCACCCCCCCAGCGTGTATTTCACAACCTGGGATAAAATTATATCAGTTTCAGTTAAGCGCTTCACCTCGCTTAAAGATAAAGGAGCTGAGCTAGCATTCCATATAAAATTTACATAACAAGCCTCCTCAACAATATGTTCATAACCTAAAGGGACCGGTTCGCTAAGACTTTGTTTATTCTCAATACTTGGTAGCTGTGACGTCATCGGTGACATGGAGCGACTAAGATTTTTTTTTTTTTTTTTTTTTCCCGTTTCGCCAACTTGCAATCGGTCCGAAGACCATAAGCAGTTTTTGTGAGAGAAATTAATGGCTCGTTAGGCATGCCCTTCCAGTGTCGGGTTGCCTCCATGAATTATATTATTATAAATTGTCCCATGTGTGTTGCCTTTTTAGGCGTCTCGTTTGGAGTGGTTCACTTAGACAATGAGCAAGTCTGTTTTCATGGCTCATAATCCTATTTCTGTAGGATTTAGTCCTGGTATTTACTTCTTCTTTTACAGTAGGAAGTTTGAGGTATTTATGAACTTCATCTATTCTTGTGAACCATGGAGCATTCACTATAGCTTTCAGTACACCATTTTGGAAACGTTGCAAAATTTCAATGTTTGAGTTCTTTGCTGATCCCCACAGCTCAATTCCATAGGTCCAGACTGGTTTCAATACTGCTTTGTAAACAAGAGTTTTGTTATTGAGGGATAATTTGGATTGTCTTCCAAGTAGCCATTGTAAGGACCGAAACTTGATATTTAATTCATCACGCTTCTTCTGTATGTGAGCCTTCTAAGTCTGCTTGCGATCAAGATGGAAGCCAAGGTATTTCACTACAGTGTTGTGTGGCAGCACGTCCTTCCCAAATTTTACAGCAGGACAGTCTTCTTTCCTCAAAGTAAAGGTGATGTGGTTAGATTTTGCTGCGCTAGCCTTAATCCGCCAGTCGCTCATCCAGGAATGTACCTTATCAATGTGTGTCTGTAATATGTTTGAAGCAGTTTTTGGATTCTTATTTGATGTAAGTACAGCAGTATCATCTGCGAAGGTAGCTGTCATCACATTCTCCGAATCTGGAACATCAACTGTGTAGAGTAGATACAGGATGGGGCCCAGCACTGATCCCTGTGGTACTCCGGCATTTATATCAAAGAAATCTGATATTGCATCATTGATTTTTACAAAGAAGAATCGGTTCTCCAAGTAGGATTTCAGTAGAAGAAACATGTTATGGGGTAGATATTTTTTCAGCTTATATAGAAGTCCATTATGCCAGACTTTATCAAATGCCTGCTGAACATCTAGGAACACTCCAGAACAGTATTCTCTTTTTTCTAAGGCATATCTTATATGTTCACATACTCGGTGGACTTGTTCAATCGTAGAGTGATTGTTCCTGAATCCAAACTGATGTTCTGGAATGATATTATTATATTTGAGGCATTCCTTCAGTCTACTAGAGACTATTTTCTCAAATACTTTAGACAGCACAGGTAGCAAGCTTATTGGCCTGTATGATGATGTCATGTGCTGTGGTTTTCCAGGCTTAGGTACCATTGTTATTTGGGAAACTTTCCAAATACTAGGATATGAGGATGTTCTGAGAATAGCATTGAAAAGCGATGTAATAAAGATCAATACTTTTCTTGGTAGTTGTCGCAGTACCTCTGCTGTTATGAGGTCGAACCCCGGTGCTTTCTTTTGTTCCAGTTCAAAAATAGTACGTCTTACTTCCGCAGGTGTACAACAGTGAATAGGTGGACTGAGTTGAAGGTCGCTTTTGAGAAATGATTTGACTTCATAGTCAATAGTCTCAGACCCCAGGTCATCATTTGGTATAAAAACATGACTTAAAAATTCTGCATAAGCCTCTGCTCTTTCTTCATCTGTTTTAGCCCATGTACCGTTCATCATTTTTAGTGGATGTTGTGGTAGCTGTGGTTTTTGAGAGGACTTGATGTTTTTCCACAACGAATGTTCGCTGTTGGCTGGCGCTGACGGGGTTATGTTTTGTAAGTGAAATTGAAGAGTGTCATTTTCCAACTCAATAAGGAATTGTTTTAACTCTGCTGCTGCCTTGTTGTACGCAGTTTTGTCTGCTTGGTGTCGACTTAATTGCCATACCCTTCTCAGTCTTCGCTTCTCTAACACTTTCTGTTTCACTTCTTGAGGCAAGTTATTGTGAGCTTTTTGTCTCATGTTTCGTTCACTAGGGGTACTCATCCATGCTGCTTTTTGTATTAATTTGGTAATGTAAACTGTTGCAGTCTCAATATCGTCTTCAGTCTTCAATCGTACATTCAGATCTACATTTTTGTCTAAGTATTGTTGAAAAGCATGCCAGTCTGTTTGCTTATTGTACAGAAAAGGCTTAGAAGGTCTTTCAATTATGGTTGTACTTATAGTAGCAATTACTGGTGTGTGGTCAGAAGAAGTGTCATAACAACTTTCAATTTTCAAGAAGCATGTTTGTATGCCTTTGTACATAAAGAAATCGAAGAGATCTGGGGATTTATTTGGGTCAGTGGGCCAATAAGTAGGCTGACATGTTGTGAGGGCACTCAAATGGTTTCTGTCAATGCTGCTCTTTAGGTGTCTACCTCTAGTAACTGTGAGTCGTGAACCCCAGTGTGTATTTTTGGCATTCCAATCGCCACCGACGATAAACCTATTTCCTAGGGTCTGAAAGAAATCATCAAATTGTTCACCATTCGTTTCTGTTTGTTTTTTCTTTTTTGGAGGACAATATACTGATGACAATGTAATTGAACCTTGTTTGTCATGCAACAGTATTGATGTTGCTTGGATCTGAGGTGTCCGATACTCTGGAAGTAGCTCATGCTTTATATTATTTCTAACAATTACTGCTGTTCCTGCATGTGCCGTGTTATCTGGATGGTATGTGGCATAGGTTCTGTATCCTTTAAGACTGAATGCTAACTGTTCCGTAAGATGAGCTTCGGAAATTAACAGAACATCAAGATTTTGAATCTTGAACAAGGTGTTCACATCTTGTTTTCTAGCGGGCAAGCCGTTGACGTTCCACGTTGCAATCCGTAGAGCCAACTCTTTAACGAACTAGTTTATTGACAATTGTTGATAGGAGACTCATCATAGCTCCCATATGTTCAATGAGGCGGTCTAGCTTTTCTGCATTTTTTATAAGAATAGTTTCTAGATTCATTGGGATAGCTGATGTAACTTGTGCATATGTTTTAGTAGGATTCTTATTATCATCATACTCCTTATTTTCGGTTGAGGAAATAACTTCAATTTTGCTTAATGGATCTTGCTTTTCAGTAGATTTCCTTTCGCTTTGTTTATGTGTTTTGTTCTTTGTTTGTGAGCTAAATTTCCGTTTTTGTATTTCCAAGTAAACTTTACATCCTTTATAGCTTGCAACGTGATCTTCAAGACATAAAGCGCATTTTGCTGGAATATTTCTGTCTTTTCTTGACTAAGATAATCAGCACAGTTGTCTGCACTACACACATACTCAATCGTATAATTATAGGCAGACAAAAACAACGCATATCGCTGAAGTCTGTTAGCCGATACTTCCGGGATACCTTTTTCTGGATGAAAAATGGAAAGTAAAGGTTTATGATCAGTTCTCAAAGTGAACGGGTCTGCTCTGCCGTACAAATATTGGTGATATTTGCGAACCCCGAATACTATCGCGGTAGCCTCTTTTTGAATTTGGCTATATTGCTTTTCAGCCGAGTTCAAAGACCTAGACGCATATGACACCGGTCGTTCTATGCCATCTTTATCAATCTGTGAAAGTAAACTCCCTAATCCAAAAGGTGACGCATCCACAGTTAAAATTATTCGTGCATCCGGGTTGAAATGCGCCAATGTTTTATGAAATGAAAGCATTTTCATGACTTTTGTCCCAATGCCATTTATTATTTTTTTGTAATAATTCATGCAAAGGAGCCAAAATAGAAGACGCGTTCCTTACAAAATTTCTATAATAATTTACTAACCCTAAAAAGGATTTCAATTCTGTAATATTTTCCGGTCTTTTAGCATCACAAATACTTTTTAACTTTTCCGGGCATTTATGTATCCCATTTTTGTTAATGATAAAACCTAAATAAGAAACCGAATCTTGAAAGAAATTACATTTTTCTTGTTTCAAAACAAGTCCGGCAGTTTCTAGTCTTTTAAAAACCTCTCTCAGCCTAGACATATGTTCGCTCCTTGTTCGTCCTGTCACCAAAATGTCATCTAAAAACTGAAGGACCCCGTCCTGCAGGGACGAAGGACGACCGTCTGCATCTGGAGCAGATAGAATATTTTCTAACGTACGCTGAAAAATTGCGGGTGCGCTAGAGAGACCGAAAACCAATCTAGTATACTTATACAACCCTTTATGTGTATTTATGCAAGTAAGGTCCTGGGAATCATTGCTGAGAACCAGCTGATTATATGCTCCTGATAAATCCAGCTTAGTGAACTGGACCCCATTGTGTAACTTGGAAAATAACTCTTCAATCCGAGGAAGAGGGTATTTTTCTATCAATAATTGCTTATTCAAAGAGACAGAATAGTCCGCACACAATCTAATTTTACCGTCATTATTTAAAACCGGTACAACTGGACTTGCATAGTCTGAAAACGTAACAGGCACAATTATACCTAAACGCTCCAGTCTGTCGATTTCTTCCTCTAATTTAGACTTAAGCGCGAATGGTACAGGTCGAGCCTTAAAATAAATTGGCGAACTATGCGGCTTCAAATTGAGTTTAACCTCCATATCTCGACAACAACCCAAATTATTAGAAAATAAACGGGGATATTGCTTTGTAAAGTAATCGATATTTTCACTTTCAGTTACCTTACAATGGTTAATGGGACAAATTTGTAACTTGAATTTTGAGATAAAATCTCGACCTAGTAACGGAGGGCCACCATTTTTAATAACAAATACCTGGATAGGTTCAGTTTGAGAACGGAAAGAAAAAGGTAGGGATATGGTTCCTAATGTTTCTATGGAGTTCCATAGAAACAGTAGTTACCGTTATAACTTTGCAAAATCTTCCTACTCTCACGTAACGGATAATTAGCAGAATATTTACGATAAATTGAGTCAGAAAAGGCCGTAACTGCGGAGCCAGTGTCCACCTCAAAACTCAATTTAATATTATTTACAATTACTGATTCCTGCATAGGTTCTCCTTGAAAACAACGAATGTTGAAAAGTAATCGCTTACCATCATCGCCATCATCCGAACAACACTGTAAGAAATGTTGGTTACCACCTATCATCTTATTGCTACCGCAAACACGTTTCATATGGCCTTTTATACCGCACTTTCTACACAATGCATTTTTAAAACGGCACTTTTTATTGTTATGTCCGAAATATCCGCACACCGAACACTGTTCAGAAGAACGATATGACGCCGCAGAAGCTGACCCGGCCTCATTATTATGATTCTTCACGCCGCTCCACGAAGACGAAGCGCGGTCGCGCGCAGCCATCTTGAGTACATCGATGACGACGGGAGCTGGCGCCGGAGCACCCGCACCCTGACGGGATCCTTCTCTTGCGCAGCGCACGCCTTCCGCCAACTGTAACGCCTTTTGCATCGTCAGCTGTTCCATGGGCTCGTTGAACAGACGATCCCGCTCGGGACCACAAGCCATACCGAGCACAAAGCGATCTCGCAAAGTGTCTTCCAGTGACGTCACCGGGAAACCACATTCCATGGCCAAGCCACGTACACGCGCTGACCATTGCGCTAAGGATTCTTCTGATTTTTGAACAGCACAATGGAACTTGTGACGCTCTGCAAAAGTACACCTCTTTGTTTGGAAATGGCCGTCGAACAAGTTGATAACCTCTTGATAGGTTAGGGTACCGACATCTTTAGGAAGTGCTAGATCCCTGATGAGTCTGTAAGTAGTTTCGTATAAACTACTGAGTAAGATAGCTCGACGTTTTGCTCCTGATTTGTCTGTTTCGCTGGTTATTTCATTCGCTAGGAACCATTGTTGCAGTTGACCTTTGAACAGCAGCCATTCATGTGTTTCGTGATTGAACACATTTAACACACCAAATGTTCCTGATGCCATTTTCACCAAGTAGAAATGGTTATTATTAAATCACACGCGTAAAGTTCGGACTGCGCCACTGTTATTTCGTGATTCAATTAGGAAATAAAGGAAACAACGTCTCACTTGAACAGCTATCTATTTTAGACTGACTCGTACAAAAGAATCTCTTACCCTCTTATTACTAACACTTACGAAACAGCAGCATTTGCAAAATCGGGACATTTTGTGCTTACTAACAGACAAAAAAATTGACTTTTTCAAGTGGTTTGGTGGTTATACCATTTGAATCATATATTTTTTTCTTTTAGATGATTGTTCCATGTTTTTATTTTTATTATCATGTATTTAGACACTTTTTCTTAGAATAAAATATTCCTTCTCGGTCAAATGGTAATGAAGTGTAGTAACAACGAAAAAAACGTTGTTTTATAATATTACTGCGACATGCAGCTATTGACTGCAACATTGTGACGCACGCTGCTTGAGTTATTATAAAACCGATTGATGTACATTTTTGGACGGTCACTCTATTTTGGCATCGAAATAATAAACATGTCAACTTAACACCTCGTTTAAATTATCACTCCCGTCTACAACCCTTGGCGCTAACCAAAGTTATTTGATGGCGACCCATACCAGTCTTACCTGTGAAGCTTTTCTGATATCTAACTGAAGGCAAAAAGAAGATGCCCTACCAACACCACAGTACAGAAGACCAGAGGAACAGCACCAATGTTAAGAAAAAAGTATCCAGCTAGAAACTTGGCACTTCGTGAACAACCGAAACGCGACGTAGCAGAAATATTTTTTGGAATAAAATCGTGCAAAAGAAAAGGTGGCGCCGGGTGCCGGGAGATTTGCTCAAGCCCAATATGAGATTCAAGGATGTGCAGGGCGCTGGGAGATACACAGTACGGGTCCGATGAGGAGCAGCTGGGAGCCCGTTCGAGTCCGATGACCTACCACAGCACGTGTCAAACAACGTCATCGTGACCTACATATCACTTACCGGTACATACCTACTGCGCGCATTTCTGTAAGTTTTTGAACAAACATTATAATGTCTTCAAGTAAAACGTTTTCATTCAGTTGTATTGTTTAGTTAGAATGCTTAATTTTAACTTTTATTTGAATGTAATATGTCCGAGCAGTTAAAGGAATTACATCTTAGAATTAATTTAATTAGGGAATATTTGGTTAAAATCGGTCCAGAACGTCGTAAAAAAGATATAGCTTGTAAGAAGTTACAGGAGGCCGATAATGAGTATAATAAGCTCGATGGTATTTTGACTCAGTTGAACCAAGAAATTACAGAGAAGCAGCTGGGCACTGAATCTAGCGATTTGTTTCAGAAATTGATAAATGAAATAACTTCTACTTATAAAAAGATTAAAAGTTTACTTTCCAGCATAGTTAATAGTTGCCAAACTGAGGAAGGTATTATTTTAGAAATTGAGCCTAAGATAACGAAATATTTTTCAAAAATGGCTGACTCTTTTGATATTAAAACAGCTATTTCCCTGTTGCCTGTAATGAATGGCCAGGAACAAGTGACCAACCAGCTCGTCGATGGGATCTTGTTGTATAGTTCTCTCATTAATGAAACTAGTAAGAACCAGCTTATTGAGTTTGTTTTAAAAACGCGACTTTCAGCTAGCGCGAAATTGCGACTGAAAAGTACCTACAGCAATGTTCAATGTTTAGTAAACGATATTCGCAAGTTTTTAATTCCGAAAAAATCCACTGTAGCTTTACAGACGCAGTTGTTTCGAACTACACAAGGTCGTAGATCTATTGAGAAGTTCGGTACAGAGCTAGAAGAGTTATTCGTCAATTTGACGATAGCGCAAGCAGATGGCGAAACGTCCAAGTTTGAGGTTTTGCGGCCTCTTAATGAAAAAACGGCTATAAAGCGGTTTGCGGATGGTTTGTCTGACCAGCGACTTAGCACTGTTATCGCGTCACGGCAGTTTGATTCGCTACCAGAAGCTATTAGGACAGCAATAGACGAACAATCTATGTCCACCCAGCCTCAGAACCAAACTATGCATTTTGGGTCTACCAAACCGTACCAGCATAAACGCTATGATAATCGCGGTTTCCGTGGCCGAAGAAATTACTCGAATAGGAATTTCAATCAAGACAATAACACAGGTCAACAAACTTCCTTTAAAAGTGCAGGTTTTCGAGGTACATACAAGAATGGCCAGCGTCAGCAAACACGCGGCGGCGGCTACTCACGTTTCCAGCGTATTCAGCATAACGTGTCAGAATACGACGGTCAGGAAAAGCTTCGAAATAATAATGAGCGGTTAGAGTTTTTTCGTGCCTAAACAGAGCAATCAGTATATTTATAGTTTTAATAACTTTTGCGTTATTACTTGCCAGTTAAGGACTGGTGACAAGTTAAATTTAGTGGTCGACACTGGAGCTAGTTTATGCGTATTAAAGTATGAATGGTTATTAAAAAATAGGGAATTATTGAATTTAATTCAAGAGGATAAGTTAGTAATTAAAGGAATAAGTGGTAATTTAGAGTCTGTTGGCTATATTAATTTAGATATTATTATTAAGAATGTGGTTTTTAAACAAAAGTTCTACATTTTCAAGAACTTATCTTGCACCGCAGAGGGGATACTTGGGCAAGATTTTTTCACGCGATATTACGCGATGTTGAATTATAAAGATGGTACTTTGAGTTTGGAAAACCAAGACCAGTCTATTGTTGTACAAGTAAGTGGAAACTTGTAATTCCGCCACGATGCGAAATGATTCAACACATCCCGACGATATTAGTTAGTGATTGCGTCATTTTAGCAAAGGAAATTTATAAGGGAGTGTACACAGCGGGTGTCATTTCGAAACCACAGAATGGACTTATTCCAGTTAGGATTTTAAATACCACAGATAATTCAATTAAGGTAGATATTTCGGATTTAGAAGTCATTAGCTTGAATCACTTTGATGTTTGCAAGTTTGACAAGGATAGTATTACATCTAATAGAGTCCGAACTTTGCTAAATTTACTTGATTTGCATTCTTATTTAAATAAAGAGGAGCAAAAGAGCATTGAGAACGTGTGTGCTAAATATGCCGATGTTTTTCATTTGCCAGGAGATACGCTTTCCACAAGTAATTTAATTAAACATTCTATTAAATTGAAAGCAAACACGTCTTCAGTGTACGTGAAGCCTTATAGATTGCCAAATGCATTAAAAGGGGAAGTTCAAAAGCAGATCGATGAAATGCTTAGGAATGACATTATTGAGGAGACCACTTCTGAATGGTCCAGTCCTGTTCTTTTAGTTCCCAAAAAGACTGATAGGTCAGGAGACAAGAAATGGAGACTTGTCGTGGATTATCGTCAACTTAACAACAGAATACAAGACGATAAATTCCCTTTACCCAATATTACCGAGATTTTGGACTCATTATCGAATAGTATATACTTTTCAAAGCTAGATCTTAGTCAAAGTTACTATAAAGTTATCCCTTGAAGAGCAATCTAGAAAGTACACAGCATTTACAACGGATAAACAATACCAGATGAAACGATGTCCGATGGGTTTAAAGACATCTCCGAGTGCTTTTTCTCGTCTAATGACAATTGCAATGTCTGGTTTAAACTATAAAGCTTGTTTTATATACTTAGATGACTGAATTATAGTAGGAAACTGCCTAGAAACACACAATAAAAACCTTATGACTATTTTAGAACGCTTACGTAAAGTTAACTTAAAGTTTAACCCTCTGAAATGTGAGTTTCTGCGTAAGGAAATCGTTTATTTAGGTCATAAAATAACTTCAGAAGGGATTTTTCCCGACCCAACTAAAGTAGAATCCTTGCAAAACTACCCCACTCCACAGAATACTGACGATGTCAAAAGATTTGTAGCGTTTGCAAATTATTATAGGCGTTTTATACCAAAGTTCGCAGAGATAGCCCACCCTATGAATGCATTATTTATCTGTGCTACTATGACGGACATCTAGAAGATATCAGAAAATAAAATATACTAGGGCATTTGTGCCTCTTGAATTTGACAAAATACTGGATACGACAATGAGGCTGTTTGCCTACCTAAGGGATGAGACCACATTCATACTCATAATGAATCAACCCTGGACTTGGCATAATTGTATTAAAAATGAAGAAATTATCGTATCAGACGAGGCTTTCGCCTAAAATTATAATAACAATAAAGGAATAAAAATGGTTAAAGAAAAGGCTATCATGGTCCTAGATACCTTTGCCTGTCCCTGAAACAGGGGCGTAGCTACCGCCGTATTTGCCGTATCAATTATACGGGGCCCCCGGGCCACGGGGGCCCCCAAAGTGTGTAAGGAAAAAGAATAAAAACTTTCTAATTTATTTTATTTTACAAATGACAAAATTCTATAAAGCAATTCCTTTTTTTCCCGCCTTAAGCGTGCGTTCAAAAGTTGGCAACACTACATTGTTATGGCGGGCTGCGGGACTTCCCCGTTTTACTTACTTCATCTTCAACTCAGCGGGGAATCCCCGGGAATCCTTCATCGATATCGCGATGTAAGTGTACGTTGTTGTACTTTGCATTGGATGTTAAACCACGGAGTGCAGTGCACTGTTTATTTACGCGCTTTATATAAATGTGCATTACATTGTAATTCAGTACAAACAATATTGTTCTTCTGGTTTAGCAGTATTAGTAACGATTTGTAAAAGAAATGAGTGAAAGGAAAAGAGATTATCCCAGCGGCGCTGAGAAAAGAAAAATTAAACAGAAAAGGGACGAGGTTATAAAAAAGTGCCCAAAATTTCTTCATTTTTTCAGAGACAAGATACTATGAGTGATTTAGATTGGAAAGGTAAGTACTACACTACTACCCAACCCATTTATTAGGGGCCTGTAGTGATAAACAAGGAAATCTTTTAATTTCGTTCTGTCCATCTGTCCGCCACAAAAAGTTGTCTCCCCCCTCGATTTTCACAATTATACTGTTTTTAGGGTTGCGTGCCTTGATTAAAAAAAACAAAATTCTAACTTATCTATAGGATCGATTTGTTTTGTTGTTTGTTTATCAGTCCGTATCGTATCGTTAATTGCGTGTTGAGAACTTCAGATGTGCAGACTCGCTTTCGGGTTCTCGTTTTGTATGGCCACTACACTACGCGCTGCGTTTAAATAGCACGCAGGTGTATAGTAATGCACGGACGGGCTGCAGGTGATTTTGTATCTACTAATAGGTACGAGCACAATCCGCGTAGAATCTGTGTGCGTCTGAACTGAACACTCTCTAACTGTGACCCTTAGTAACGTTATTTATTTATATATAACTCTTTTTAGTTTAGTATCAAAACATTCGTATTTATTTATTAACAATTACTCGTTTATTTTTAGATTCTTCTGAAGCATGTTCTTCGTCACATATCCATCCGGAAATAGAAGAAAGCCAAGCACATACTTTATCGGATGTCCATCCAGAAATCGAGGAACCCCAAGTCAACGATTCTGATATATCTGCAGATAATGCAGATTGTAATATAATTTCATCAGATAGAGGAAATTTTGGTGACAATTTAACTGAATGCGAACGAAAAATAATTTTTAAATTGGGTCCATTTAAACCACAAGGACCATTTCCAAAAGTTTCAGAAAATAACCGACCTTTTTCAGCTTATTATTATTCATATTTCAATCAGGCAGGCATAAAAATTATAAGACCATGGTTATGTTATTCTAACGTTTTAAACAAACCGTACTGTCACTTCTGTTGGTTATTAGCAGATCGTCAAAACAAATCATACTCCTCTGCTTGGGTTAACGGTGTTTCGGTTAGAAGCAATTTCACACAAACTATTCTTGACCATGAAAAGTCACAGCAGCATATTAGTGCCTCACTCTCTTATAATAATTGGTTGCAAGGAAATACCATCGATACTCTATTGAAAAGTGAAATCGATAGTAAAATTACATTCTGGAGAGATGTACTGCATCGTATAATTAATGTTATAATTACTTTAGTATCTTGTAATCTACCTTTGAGGGGGCATGATTCTGATTCTGGCAATTTTATGGCAATTTCACGTCTGCTATCTAACTATGATGCAACTTTAAAAGAACTTTTTCTAAAACCGAAAGGTGAAATAAATTATTTAAGCCCTACGATTCAAAACGAAATTATTAGTTTGCTTGGTACTAACGTTAGGAACAGTATTATCTCAGAAATTAAAAAAGCTCCATTTCTGACAATAATTCTGGATACAACACAAGACTTGTCAAAAATTGACCAACTATCTGTAGTTTTTCGATATATCTCGGTTACAGAAAATGATGATAATGTGCCTAAAGAAATAAAAATCTGTGAGTCCTTTTTAGGATTCATAGCAGTAACCGATTGCAGTGCTGCAGATCTGAAAACTGTCATTTTAAATTTGACTAAAGAATATGGAATTGATTTGACTAAATGTAGAGGACAGGGATACGATGGAGCAAATGTTATGTCGGGTGTGTATGGAGGATTACAAACCCTAATAAAAGAGCATGCTCCAAATGCCGATTATGTTCATTGTGCTGCGCACGCTTTAAACTTGGTTTTGAACGATGCTGCGAGACATGTTCGTGATGTATCGACTTATTTCGATAATTTAGAAAAAATATATACTTTTTATGGCAATAGTATAAAACGCTGGGCTATGCTAAGTGACGATTCATCTGAAAAATATTTGATTACCCTTAAAAAGGTATGTCCTACCAGATGGTCTTCTAGGAACGACGCTTTATTAGCAGTAAAGAAAAATTTTTTACTAATCATGAAAACTTTGTACCAACTAAATTTAATTTCAAATAAAAAAGATGAACGTGAAGAATGTAAAAGTATAATTAATATTTTAGAGAGTTTTGATTTCTTAGTGCTCGTTACATTTTTTTCTTCACTATTTGAAATTATTAATCCTGTTTCTAAAGCTCTACAGCATGAAAATAATGACTTACAGAAATCTAGTATTTTATTAAGTAATCTTTTAAATAGACTGTGCCAATTAAGAAATCAGAATTCATTTAATAGTTTGCTAAATGAATCCAAAGATTTAGCAAAAAAGTGGGGGGTAACAACTGTTTTTAAAAACAGTAGGCGAAAGATAACGAAGCGTTTTTTTGTTGAGTTATCACAAGATGAGAGAATTTCCGACCCGGAATCCTATTTCAAAGTCAATGTATACTATTGCTGTTTAGATATATTAATTTCTCAAACTAAAGAAAGATTTCAGAGCCTTTGCAACCTGAGTAGTATATTCGAAATAATACAACCGGAGAAACTCCTATCTTCTTCAATCGAAGAGATATTAAACGCTTCCGGAAAACTGTCTGCTAAATACAGTAAAGACATCTCACTTAATCTTTGTGACCAATCAAAAGCTCTAAAAACATGCTTAAATTCTAAAATTAAAAAAATTTATTCCATTGAAGAACTCATTGAATTATCGCTAGTAAAATTCAATAGTCTTGCATCCAGTTTTCCCGAGGTAATCACAGCATGCTTTTTATTCTTGACCCTTCCAGTTAAAACCGCAACGGCAGAAAGAAGTTTTTCAAAATTAAAACTAATAAAAAATTACTTAAGACTTTTAACCCAAACGATAATATCGACCGCAGTTTTATTTTGAATTTTGATAATGAATAGTACACTAAACAACCTTAATGAGATGGATAACACAAACATAGCAAGCGCTTTTGTTTGTGACATAGCTGAATTCCCCAAATATATTAAAATTAAAGACAAAGACTTAACAGTCCTCTCACAAAATATACGAAGTATATACAAAAATTTTGATGATTTTGAATTAACCTTCACAAACCTTAACATGGATGTAGACGTAATTATTTTGACTGAATGCTGGATTAACTCGAATAAACCCATACCTCATTTAGATACCTACTCATGCTTTTCAACAACTAGTCACCTGAACCAGAGTGATGGAGTTGTCACTTATATTAGAAACTCAATTAATGCTAACGTGAAAGAAATAATTCTCGAACACGCATCTTGCATACAAATTGAACTTGAAAATAATACTATTCTTGGTATATATCGCTCTCCTTCAAATATAAATGCGGAAATTTTCATCAAATCATTGGGAAATCATTTAGAAACCATCAAGACACATAATAATGTAATAATTACTGGAGACATAAACATCAATATTATATCCAATGTAAATGAAGAAAATTATGAACGCCATAATAAATTCAATTATCTGAATATGTTATCTACAATGGGACTCTTACCTGGACATTTTTTGCCTACTCGAAATGGCAATTGTCTTGACCATTTTATTCTTAAACTGGAAAGAGACCTAATTTCTGCTCAAATAGCTGTACTCAATACAACAATTACAGATCATGCCATGATTATTCTTAATCTAACAAATATAAAAACCTGTAACTCTACCCCTAAAACAAAATTAATTACAAACTACGAAGATGCGGTCACTAGTTTAGTGAGCGAAGATCTGTCAATTTTGCTTCTCAGTGATAGCCCTGATTTCGTCGTTAACCATCTAATAGATAGCATAAATAAATCATTAAAGGAAAATACCAAGGAAATTAATATCCCTAACAATAAACGCACCATCAAGCCTTGGATGACTTCTGGTATACTACGTTGTATTCAAAATAGAAACAAAATGCAAAAAAAAGTTAGACTAGACCCATATAATGATATTCTAAATATAACTTATAAAAGATACCGTAACTATTGCAGTAAACTTATAAAGAAATTAAAAAGACAATATGACAGAGAACTGCTGGTAAAATCTACAAAAGACCCCAAAAGCCTTTGGAATAATATCAAAAAATTAACACACCTTGCACATGCTAAAACTAAAAACCTTGAATTATTGGATAATAAACCGTCTCCCATTGAAGCGGTTGACTATGTTAACGACTTCTTTGGAAATATAGGGAAAAATCTGGCTGAAAATATTTCATCAAGTAATGATCCTCTCCTCTCTGAAGTTCCCAAAATTACTACTACTCACAAACATAGTTCATCATTTGTTTTGCTTGAGACTACACACGAGGAGGTCCACGGGGTGCTTATGAGCTTGAAATCAAATAGTGCTCCTGGGTGGGATAAAATAACGACAAAATTTCTTAAATTGGTTAGTAATGAAGTCATTCCGGTTATTTGTCACCTAGCAAACCTTTGTTTCAACCAGGGTTTATTTCCTGCAGCCCTAAAACAATCTATAATAACCCCTGTTCACAAGGGTGGGGATGGTGTTGATGTCAACAATTACAGACCAATTTCTGTATTGACTGTGGTTTCTAAGATTATAGAAAAATTACTTAACAATAGGCTTCTTTTGTATTTGCATAATTTTAACATTTTATCAAAGTCTCAGTATGGCTTCCGTCATGGGAAATCCACTGAAGATGCTGTTGAAGCACTTACTTCATTGATTGTAAATAATTTAGATCAGGGAAATAAATGCCTAACTATTTTTCTAGACCTTAAAAAGGCGTTTGACACCATTTCTGTTCCTATCCTTTTACGTAAACTGGAATTGATCGGCATTAGGGGCACACCATTGGAGCTACTCAAAGATTATCTTAACTGTAGGAAACAAAGTGTTAAAATAGGTAAGTACATGAGTGGTTCTATCAATATAACGTATGGGGTCCCGCAAGGTAGTGTACTGGGCCCAACCCTATTTTTAGTGTATATAAATGACCTATGCAATATAAATTTAACAAATGGTAATGTGATCTCATATGCTGATGATACAGCATTGGTCTTTTCTGGTGCCTCTTGGAATGAAGTCAAAGAAATGAGTGAACTTGGACTTGCCCAAGTCGCTGAATGGTTAAAATGTAATCTCCTTACTCTTAATATAAAGAAAACTAATTATGTCTGCTATAGTATATATAACAGTGGTCAGCCGGATACGGATTGTAACCTTAGAATTCACAATTGCGGGAATAGGGCTCGGGTCGGATGTGATTGCCCAAAAATCAGTAAAGTTGCCATGATCAAATATCTAGGAGTCATGATAGACCAACGCCTTTCTTGGTACCCGCATATCGAACTTGTATCTGGAAGGATCAGAAAACTTATATGGATTTTCAAAACCTTAAGATATGTAGCTCCAGTAGATTTATTAAAAACTATATATGTGGCACTTGCACAATCTATTATATGCTATTGTATTCCAGTCTGGGGAGGGGCTTCTAAGACAAGGTACATAGAAGTAGAAAGAGCTCAACGCCTATTATTGAAAGTCATGTTTTTTAAACGACGAATATTCTCCACTGATTTATTATATTCTACGTATCAGCTACTAACAGTAAGAAAGCTATATATTTTAAATACCACCTTGAGGCTACATAAACATTTAACGTTTGACCCTACTGTTCTAAATAAGAGAAGGATGGACCTCATAACCACATCTGTATCTAGCACAAAGACCTCTTTCGCCAGACAGCAATATACTAGACAAGCAACATATCTTTATAAAAAGATCAACAAACAGCTTAACATATATTCTAAAACACTATATGAATGTAAAAACTTAGTAACTACTTGGATAAAAACATTGAATTATAACGAGACGGAGAATTTATTAAATGTCATTGAGTAGCATTCGTAAATATCATACGGTCATCATACTTAAAAATTATGTAACTTATTACTATGGTTATCTTCAACCAAACTGATATTGATTTCAATTATTAGGTATTGCAGAAAATTTAGGTATTCACACACACAGTCACACACATTTCACATCCACATACACACCCTTCTTAGTGTCCTTTTATACATCCGATCCCAAGACAAAGTCATAAGGCTAGGAAGGATACACAAATAAAAACATCCTTACACAATCTTCATGCATACTCCCTACATACACAATTCACACACACCCTCACACACCCTAGTAGTAATAAATATTAAAATATATTAATTTGTTAGGCACTTTTGTAAGTAAAAGTATATGTTTTGTTTCTTTACTTAATTTCGTATTTTTAGCTATAGGAGAGCGGGGACTCCTACTACAGGTATTTTCATACCCAATTGGAAAACTCGAACTTAATGTATTAATTGTTTAAGCACGTTAAAGAAATAAAGCATTTTTATTTTTATTTATTTTATTTTTTTTTTTTTAAGAACTTCGATGGGACAAGAACGGCTGTCAGATATCTCACTATTGTCCATAGAGGCAGAAACTTTAGAAAAACTAAAATCATCATCAGCCATAAATGATTTAATAAATCAGTTTGCCGATAAAAAGGCAAGGAGAGTGAATATTTAAAATTCGATTTTTATTTGTAAAATGGGTAAATTATGTGATGAATAAATATTACTTCTCACAATATTTTTTTTCTTTTGTGAAAAATCTTTACCTCCATATAAGGGCCTCCAAAAAAATTTTTATACGGGGCCCCGACAAGGCACGCTACGCCACTCCACTGCCCTGAAAGGAACGAAAGGAAAAAAAAAAAAAAAACAAACACTCTTCTTATAAGGTGGATGTTCTCCGACATATACATAATGCCTAACCATCCGCACCATTCGATTAGTATTGCTAAGAAGAAGGGCAAAAAACTTAGCAAACATTCCTTTTTTCAAAATAAAACATATGATACAAAATCATATACATACCTACTCAAGTAAAGGCATAAAAAAATATAAGACTGCAGGAATTAGTCACGAGAAAAAAAAAATATCTTAGTCAATCCGTCTCATATTAACAAAGTTTACATATTAATTAATTTTAAGACTTTAGAGGAATCATACAGTATTAAAATATGCTAATTATTAATTACAATATTGAATAAGATTATTATTATTTATTACACCATGCTTCATTATCATCCAAATAATAATTGATTTTATAATAAGCTTTCTTAAGTAGTCCCTGCTTATTATATAGTTTAAACTTATTTTCAGGCAAACTAAGGACCACCTCTGGAAGCTTATTGTAAAATCTTATACCATGTCCTACAAAAGAGGTACCTACTTTGGCAAGTCTTAATTTTGGAAAAGCTAGTTTATGTTTGTTTCTGGTTTCAACAGAGTGGTGCACACCAAGCCTCTGGAAATTATCAATATTTTTTCTGACATATCTAATAACTTGATAAATAAATTCACATGGGACTGTAAATATATTAATTTCCTTGAACTTTTCTCTTAATGAATCTCGATACTTCATGTTATAAATAGACCGAATTGCTCTCTTTTGCAAGACAAAGACTGCTTCTACCTAGTCGGTGCTTAAATTCTGTCACAAACAAAATTGGCTATAAAATGAAAACTAGTCATGATATTCAAAAAAATTTTTTTTTTTAAAAGGTAATTTAATTAGCTTACACTAAACACAAAATTTATTCAAAATGATTGCCACCATTTTTCACACAAGCCTTCAATCTTCGCGGCCAATCATCAATAGCAGCACGGACCATATTCATGTCGATATCGGCCACTGCTTTAATTAATGATGACTTTAGGCTGCTCAAATTTTTGTAAGGTTTAGAACAGACCTTCTCCTCTAATTCCTGCCAAATTTTGTAATCAAGTGGATTGAGGTCAGGGCTATATGAGGGCCAATCTTGATACCTTATTAGCTCGATATTCTGGCGCTCGAACCACTTCTGGTTTGTTTTGGCCTTATGAGCAGGTGCGGAGTCCTGTTGAAACACAAATGGCCGTCCTCCAAAGAGTGTCTGGGGCAGATCTTTTACTATGCGATCTAAAACCGTGTCTTGGTACACTTTTGCACTGGTTTTGACACCTTTTTCACAAAAATGCACTTCAGTAGGGCCATAGTAGGACACTCCCAACCAAATCATGACTGATGATGGATGATGGCCGTGCTGCACTCTAGGAATGGCATTTCCAGCGGCCGCAGAGCTGATAGCGTACACCCTGTCATTTTGTTTGTTGTACTTCTCTTCGATATTAAAAATTTTCTCGTCTGTAAACAGGATATCGCGGTGTCTGTTTGTTGCGTTTTTGGCTCTCATAGCTATCAGACGCGCGTTCAGAAGATGTCCACTCTTTTTTCGGTAAGCTCGTAGTCCCAGGTCTTCATTGAGTACTTTTTTTACGGTACTTCTGGTTAATCCCATCTCCAAAGCCATCAGTTTCTGCTTGCGGACGGGATTTCTTGCAATACGCGCCTTGATTACTTTGATGACCCCTGGAGTCCTAACGGAACGAGGTCTGCCAGTTCTTTTCTCGTCATCGACACTAGAGGTTTCATTGTACCTCTGGATGGTACGGTACACGAACCTCTTCGTGATTTTTAATTTTTGAAGCAAGTTGAATATCGTCTTCGGTGGATGGCCGCAACGATGCAATGCAATTACTGCTACTCGGTCCTCTTTGCGAGTCCACTCCATCGTAAAAAATTAATGAATGTAATTGTGATTTGGCAGATTATTAATCAAAAAATACCTGAAAATCGAACACCATTTCATTTTTTTTCTAGGTGTTCTATTTTTAAAATAAATGGCCAGTGACAGTATTTAAGAACCGACTAGGTATATCCGCGGCTCTATCCCACAACATTATGCCATATGACTTAATGCTGTGAAAATAACTGAAATACACTAATCTAGCAGTATCTTCATCAGTAATCTGCCTTATGTATCTAACAGCGTATGCGGCTGAACTAAGTCTACCACAGAGAGCTTCTATGTGGGGACCCCACTGAAGACGAGAGTCTATAGTAATACCCAAAAACTTAGTTTCGTTAACTAACTCCAGCTTGGACCCCTGCAAAAATAAACTGACATCTACTTGAATTACATTTGGTAAAGTAAACTTTATGCATTTCGTTTTTTTTGCATTTAGAACTAAATTATTTGCAGTGGATCAAGAATCAGAGAGAGTTGAATTCGCGTCATCAAGAATATCGTTATGTCGATTCACTTTAAAAATAAGTGACGTGTCATCTGCGAATAGAACTATCTCAGATAAGTCTCTAACTAAGTAAGGAAGGTCATTTATGTATATTAAAAACAATAGGGGCCCCAATATGGAGCCCTGCGGAACATCCATTTTGACTAATGCTCCAGATGACTTTACTCCATTAATGTCTACCTTTTGAATCCGGTCACTAAGGTATGACTTAAATAACGCCAAAGATTTACCCTTAACTCCATAATGATCTAATTTACATTAAAGTGTTTCATGATTAACGCAATCAAAAGCTTTTGAGAGGTCACAAAATACACCGAACGCATCCTGCTTTGCTTCCCAAGCGTCAAATATGTGCTTGACTAAAGCAACTCCTGCATCAGTGGTTGACCTCCCTTTAGTGAACCTATATTGTTCACTGTGAAACAACTTATTTAAGTTAAAATGAGATAATAATTAATAAAAAACAATTTTTTCGAAAATTTTACTAAATACTGGTAAAACTGAGACCGGTCTATAGTTGGAAGGGTCTTCATTGTCGTCTGATTTAAAAAGAGGGATCAATTTACTCAAATTCATTAAATCAGGAAAGACACCATCATCTACACATTTATTAAAGATTAAAGCTAAATATGGAGCTATTAAATCAATAATACAGCTTACAACTTTAACAAATAGTCCCCCATAAGTCCTCGGTTTTTTTTAAGTTAAGAGATTTTAATGCTTTAATGACAGTTTGTAAATTAATATGCTTAAAAGCAAATACAGAATGGCACTAAGGCACGTGATCACTCAAAAGATCCTGTGCAAGTCTTGGACTTGAATTTAAGCCTTTAGTTGTCAAGGAAGGAATGTCAGTAAAGAATTGTTCAAGGCCTTCGCAACTTCTTCATCTCCTGTAAAAACTACATTGTTAATATTCAATTTTAGTTCATTATTCCGTTTGTTACTCTTCCCAGTTTCAGTATTTATGATATTCCATACTGCTTTTACTTTGTTATCGGCCATTTTAAGTTTTTTATCCAGAAATATACTTTTTGCTTTTAAACACACTAATTTGAAAGTACGTGAGTATATTTTCAAATGTTTAATAAATTCAATATTATTATTGTAGGATTTTATGTCGTACAATCCGTATAAATGATTTCGGCTTTTGTAAATACCTGGCGTTGCCCAGTCACTAAAAGTGATTTTATTACTGTTAGAAACTTTCCGCAATGTAAACGTATTTTCAAATTCTTTGGAAACTATGTTAAACAGGTCTGCAAAGAGAGCATTTGGATCATCTTGGAGAAGATTAAAATGTGGTAATTTAAGTTCTAAGTTTGCTTGAAAACATTCTAGCCTGTGAGTTGTAACAGGCCTGTAAAATGCCTTTTTGGGCAATTGTTTCACACTTTGTATGAAAGTTACAGTTTGGCCACTGTGATCAGACTGCAAGCGGTTAATAACTTTATTGTCTGAGTAGTCACAATCACAGAATATATTATCAAGACAAGTTGCTGTATTTTGGGGAATTCTAGTTGGTTCTAAGAACACATTGGACAAATTAAATGATTTGAATAACTGAATTAATTTCGTTGTCATAGTTCGAGTTGTTCGAGACGTCAAGGAATTCGGAACGTTATTTTTATGCTCCGCAAACATAATTTGTTTTTCTGTGTAAAAAGTAAACAGTCAGAATCGTGTGTTAGATCAAAGTGTAGCTAGTGAAATCTTCAGATCCGAGGAAGAATTTAATTTTAAAAATTTCACCCAAATGAAGCAGTGTGACCAAAAATCTATAATAATCGTTTACGTTATGACTCGTGTTGTGATATTGTGATTCACCTTGTGCAGTTGGAGGGAACAAAGTCCGAACTCGGTTCATTGCCCTCTGTTTACAAACCACACAACTACATTGATATTTTCGCACCATCAATCTGTACCGCATTAGCGTAGTGGTCTTAATAGCTAGAGCAATAATTACGACACTCGAGTTCGATCCCCGTCCAAGGGGATTCTTTTTGCATTTTTATATACTTCACAATGTCTTTTGAAAATATAACACTAAGAAATAGAAATAGATACAGGTCGTTATCTGAAGTAAGGCAATCTACACTTCTTGATGATAGTATGCTAAGTCTTCCGAATACATCAATGAATGAAAGCATAACAATAACAAACTTAAATATTAAAGTCGAAAAACTTATAAGTGAATTGGAAACAGCCAATACAGAAATTGATAATTTGAATCAGGATAATTTAAAACTACAAAAAAACTCGAAAAATGTAAAAATACAATTGATATGTACAAGAGGGTTTCAGTATCTGAAAGTTATTTATCGCCTAATATTACTCGCCGTAAAAGAAAACGAAGAAAGACTAGAACTGAATCGTTCTCACCATCACCCGTCAAAAGTAATCATGATAAAGACAGAATAAACAATGCAGAAGTCATAAATGACATGGATAGGGAAAAAGATGAGCAACATGATAACATTATTGTAATCGTTAATAAAAATATGGACATTGAATGTGAAATTGACAATAATGAAGGAAAAGATCTGAACCTTTCTAAAGATACTGAAAATTTTGAGCATCTAAACAATAATGCAAATATAAAGGACATCAATTGCCTAAACACCGTACAAATTCCTAAAAATAATAAAACGCGTAAGCTAGAGAATAATCAGCACAAAGTTAGTACGATAATGAAGAATAAGAATGACATAAACATCATTTTACAACATTTAAATGAAAATGATAGAGAAACGGTAAAGACAATGGGAAAAATGGAACGAGGCGAAGTAAATACCGAACAAAATGAGGGTATAAGCAGCAACTCTAATTTCGAAACACCTAAGGAATCTGCAGTTCAAGGAATGGAAAATATAAAAATTAAAAACCCAATACGGAATACGTTTTATACAAAGAAAGAAGACATAATGAAGAATAAAAAGAAAATAATTATACTGGCAGATGAACAAGGAAAATACGTGCAGAAGACTTTACAAGAACTACTAGGAAGCGATTATCATGTGACGTGTTTCATAAAATCTGGTGCAAGTATGAAAACCATATTAGATACGTCAAAACCAGATATTCTGTCACTTACAAAGGAAGATTATGTGTTGATAATTGGAGGTTCAAATGATAAAAACCCCTATGACTTCCAAGCGAATATTATAGCATGGATTCATACAATAGTTCAAACAAATATTTTAATTATGAAAATTCCTTACAATGAATTATTGAATGTTAACCAACAGAATCACTTATTGAGATTTATTTGTAATAAGTACAATTATGTAACTTTCATAGACATAGACTACCCTACGTACATCCCACGTTATAAATGCTTGTTTTTGTGCTTGATTTCTGTAGGTTTATTTATAGAGAGATATTACGTTTAAAATATAAGTACAAGATGATTAAATTTATGGAAATGAAATTAGCAAATAATGTTCAAAGAAAAAAATATGTAAATCAAGATACACAAACGGATATTTTAAGCAGTTATATGAAAGACACATTTTTAACATTAGGCACATCTAACACGTCAATTGAAAATAATTTACAAAAAACGATTGCTCACGTTACAAACTTGGCTGTCGACAGCTCGGACTATGATAACACGTATGTGAATTTAAAATGTAGAAAAAATCAAACTCCTCAAACAAAAGTAATTTCTGGCGCTGAAAATACAAAAAAAGGGACATTACCTTACTTCTTTCAAAAACAAAAAGAAAAGCAACCACGTAGAGGTACAATACCGTTCTACTTCAAACGAAAGCAGTCCATGATCCTGTCAACCCCGAAATCGACACCAACTAACGATCAGTTTTTTCGTGAGGAACAGTTTACAGCAACAAACAAATTTACAACTGAAGAATAGTCCTCAGATAATTATATTTCATCAAAATATAGCGGGAGCACTCAATAAAATAGATAAATTACAATTAAATATTTCTGATACCGTACCCAAGGGAACAGATGTAGACGTAATCTGTCTTACTGAGACTAATATAAAAAAAGGTTCAGAAAGTAACATGAAATTAGAAAATTATAAATTAGTGGCGTCTTTTTGCCGAAACAAAAAAAGGGGTGGATCCTGTGTGTTATTAAAAAATGATACACAATTTAAAAACTTAGACATGGTTGATAAATTAAGTTGTTTATACGACTTTGAAAGTTGTGGTGTTGAAATAACAGAATTTAATGTGATTGTTGTATGTATTTATAGAGTACCTGGGACAAACAAAAAACGTATGGAAAATTTTTTCAATCCTTTAGACAACATGTTACATTCCCTGACCAAAGACAAAACAAGAAAAAAAATTGTTATCTGCGGCGACTGGAATATAAATACTTTAATACAAGATAAATTTTCGACATCACTCCTTAGTATTCTTGGAAACTACAATCTAAACATTCATGTTCATGCACCGACCCGGAATAAATCTTGTCTCGATCAATTTGCTAGCAACGACCGCAGTGCTAAGAGCGAGGTACACCATTTAGCACTTTCAGATCACACGGCCCAAACCTTATCTCTTAAAATCAATAGTAAAAAAATCTACTCTGACTGGTTTGAATACAGGAGAGATTATAATTATGATAATATTCGCAAATTTTATGAATGCATGACTGCTCTGAGTTTTACAGAGGTATATAAAAATAAAAACCTTGAAGACGCATACAATGAATTTCAAAATCTTGTAACTCTATTTTATAAATTATGCTTTCCTGTCATAAAAGTTAAAATGAGTAACAGACCTACTAAACTAAGATGGGTTACAAAAGGGATAAAAAAGTGTTCTCAGATTAAAAGAAATCTTTATTTCAAATATCGAAACTCTAATATAAATAAAAGCTTGAATAAAAATGCGTACACTAAATATTCTAATTTACTAAAAAAATGTATCCTAGTAAGCCAAAGACAGCAAAATGATAAATACATTAAAAACAATAAAAATAAATGCAAAGCAACTTGGAACACAATTCAAAATAAATTTAATCGAAATATAGCTAATAACAATATTGACAACATAAAATTAAATGATAACATCTATACAGATCCTAGTGACATATGTAAAATATTTAATAATTTCTTCATTGATCTTACAAATGAAAATTCCTCAAGTAAAGTTAATAGAAGTTGTAAAAATAATTTCAAAGACATGACAAACAATGAAAGTACAATGTTCCTACAACCAACGGATCCACAAGAGGTATTCAAAATAATCATGTCGTTAAATAATAGCAACTCTGTGGGTTATGATGAAATTAGTACCAAAGTTCTCAAATTGTGTGCATATTTCCTCTGCGTACCCATCAGTTTTCTTATAAACCTGTCGTTTTCTGAAGGAAACTTTCCACAAGCCTTAAAGCTTTGTATTGTTAGGCCCTTATACAAAAAAGGTGACAAATCAGATCTCAACCATTACCGCCCAGTAACTCTGATTCCTGTCATTTCAAAAGTATTTGAACGAACTATGCACAAACGACTAACTAGTTTTTTAAATAAGCATAACATCTTAACCCAGAAACAATACGGCTTTAGAAAAAACAGCTCAACTTCACTTGCATGTTTTAACCTAGTGAAGAATGTGACTGAAAATCTGAATAAAGGTACACCAACAGTAACGGTCTTTCTAGATATGAGCAAAGCTTTTGACTTTGTAAACCATGAAATACTGCTATCTAAGTTGCAAAGATATGGTATTAGAGAATTAGCCCATGATTGGTTGAAATGTTATCTCAGTAACAGATATCAATGCACAGAGATCTCAAATATTTGCAAGACTCACAAAAAAGCTCTGAAACAAAGCTTTAGATCCGACTATAGGTTAAATGGAAGTGGCGTTCCACAAGGTAGCATATTAGGTCCACTTCTGTTTCTCCTATACATTAATGATTTACCGAACGCTACTATACATGAGTGTTTACTATTTGCGGATGACACCTCGGTTATTATAAAGTGCGAGCAAAAAGATTCGTTTGAAAAAAATGTTAATGATACACTGGCTCAAGTTATACAATGGTTACAGAACAATAAACTCAAAATTAATTTAAGTAAAACCAATTTTATGCAATTTAGAACATACCAAGAGCAACATTTCAAATTAAATATCGAACACAATAATGAAAAAGTAAATGAAGTTGATTATACGGTATTTTTAGGTGTAACGTTGGACAAAAATCTAAATTGGAAACAACATATTAAAGCTGTTTGCAATAAACTCGATAAATTTGTGTTTGCTTTGAGGCGCCTAAGAAATACAATATCTCAAACAGCAGCGATTACCGCCTACCATGGGTACGTCTCTTCAGTCCTCAACTATGGCTTAATTATGTGGGGGAACTCTGTAGAGGTTGAAAAGGCATTTAAGGTCCAGAAAAAGTGCATACGAGCAATCTGTGGCGCTTGGTACAGAGATAGCTGTAAACCTCTTTTTAAAAAATTAAAGATTCTACCTCTGCCGTGCATGTATATTAAAGAAATTTGTTTGTTTGTGGCACAACATCAAAATTGTTTTTTAAAAAATACAGATGCTTATGAAAAGCAGACAAGGCATAAAGACAATCTTTATATGCCAAAATGTAAATTAAACATATTTCAAAAGAATGTTTCTTGCATGGCGATCAAAATTTTCAATACATTGCCACAAGAATTCAAAAGCTTGCCAATAAAAATCCTAAAAAGGAAATTACATACATGGCTCCAAGATAAATGTTTTTACGATATCAAAGAATATTTAAATAATTAAAATGTATATACTTATATTAGGATGTTTACTTTCATATTGTGCAAATTTCATAATAAATATCTAATATAATAAATAATAATATGATAATGTATATACGTACAGTATAATAATTAATAACGTAAATACAATACATATGAGGTAAATTAGCTTATATTGTTGCATGTTAGTTTTTTTTTTTTTAAGAATAAATATTTGCATACTATATAATATGGTAAAATGTGCTGTTTCTAATATTAAGATACAATAAGACCTGTACTTACAACGCATGTTTATGCAAATAAATTTTTACTTTTACTTTTTTTTTACTTTTACTTTTACTTTTACATAAATCATAACCGACTTTTCTAGTATATCTACGTTAAAGTCTCCACTGACGATAATTTTTTTCTTCGTATCAAATAATAATTTTAGCACTTCTCCATTGTTTTTTCAAAAATATTGTAATCTTGTCCCGAGGGTCGGTAGACACAAAGAATTATATATTTACTCATTTCTATACAAGCCAATTCTACTTGGTGTTCAACAGAAAGTTTTACAATGTCTTTTCTTTCTTTTGACTTTATATTATTCCAGACTAGAATCATAGAACCACCCTTTTCTATAGTTAATCTGTTATAGCAGCTAAAATTAACAAAAACACTAAAATTTCTTAACATTAAATTGCATATTATGTTCCGGTAAATGGTGCTCAGCTAAACACAAAATATCTGTTTTTGATTCCTGTAGGAACAACTCTATTGAAAGTATTTTGCCGAGGAAGCCGCCTTGTATGTTTTGATGTACTAGTTTATATACAGGAGGCTTTCCCGTTGTCGTTAAATCTAAAAAGGATTTGGTACAATTTTGTTAGTACTTGTACTAACTTTGTCAATAGGGACAAAACTATGAAAAGAATTATTATTACAAATACCAACAATTATGACTGGTATTGAAAAAAATTCTGTTACACACTTTGTAACAGATTCATTACGTAGTAAAATGCTAGCTAACTTAGTAGCGAATTGTTTTTTTTTAAATTTGGAAGGTATAGATTACCATTTGTCAAACAAAATCTCGAATGTATGAATTCGTGTCAAAATATTCTATTTTGTCACTGTGACAAACTGAAAATTTGTGCATGCAAATATTTAAATTATATAAATTATTTTCTTGTGACCCCGTTAGTGATTCTGAGTAAGGGAATTCACAGAGTATGATTTTATGAACACTGAGTTTTAACATAAATTCAAAGCATTTTACGTAAGTACATATCTTCATTATTTGAAAAGGAAAACTTCGTGAAAATCAAGATTGTTCTCAGTACTATCTTATCTGTATACATAGACAGATGTTAACGGAAAACTTGTTTTTTTTTGGTTTTGTTAATTTGGAAAGCTAATATTTAGATGTTTATCCTAAATATGTTTAATTATTTATTGCTGTATTATCAATTATTATGTATCGTTATGTTCATTATACTTATATATCCATTTTATATGTATATAGTCATGTTTATATATAGTCAGTTTATATTAAAGTAAGTTATATTAGTATGTATGTTAGATATATTTTAGTGGCATATATATATATATATATATACACCTATGTAAGTATTTTAGTATGTAGTAGTCATGTAGTACGTACACATATGGTTACCTATTTATTTTTTAAAGCACTCCTATACCCATTCGGTTTGCTATAAAAAATCTCTTTGAGAGATAAGCTCGCCGCTGTACTCAAATTAATGTATCAAATATTTGTAATCTCCTTTTTTGTGTACAATAAAGAATAAGAATGTTTTGGCAGTGTGTATCAATAAAAATATTGTGGTTTGAAAATAGTTTTTCTGACTGATCTCTTTATTAGACTATTTCATTGTTTTTTGTTAATATATACACTTTTATGTATATGCAAAAAAAGAAATAATAATTTAAAATATTAATCAAATAACAATAAGAAATCTCACCGAAGAAAACCCCAGGCTATTGAAAAAACTAGAAAACTTACAATTATACTATAAACGCAACAAAATTAATTTACCACTAGGATACCACCAGACCAGTATCCCTGCAGATCTTGACCTTACTCCAGTAGACCTCTCAAACCCATTTTCCATCCCTCCCCCCCCCTTCCCCTCCACAAGTACAAAACAACCAAAATTCCAGCATAGTCAAATAACTTTGGTTAGCGCCAAGGGTTGTAGACAGGAGTGATGATTTAAACGAGGTGTTAAGTTGACATGTTTATTATTTCGATGCCAAAATAGAGTGACCGTCCAAAAATGTACATCAATCGGTTTTATAATAACTCAAGCAGCGTGCGTCACAATGTTGCAGTCAATAGCTGCATGTCGCAGTAATATTATAAAACAACGTTTCTTCGTTGTTACTACACTTCACAACATACAATTGTCAACCTATCTTCACTTCAATTGACTCCCGAAGACAGCAGTATTAAACAAAGGGTTATCTTTCTGTCCTACTAAGAAGCTCGATAGAATCAAACTAATGAACGATTTTGTAAAATTTGGCCGCAAAATTAAGTGGAAATACTACTGGCAATCACATTCACACCAACAAAATGTTAATGTGCACGCAGCGTTACAAAAATTTAAACCTCCTTCGCCAAACGAATCACCACCCCTGCCACCAAACCACCCTATAGAAATTTTCATCACAAGCATTCTAGCCAAACTTTCAGATGATAGATATATAAATACCCTTCAGGATGAAAACCAAAACCTCACAAAGACAGAAAGAAAATCCTTACATAAATTGAAAGCAAATGACAATATTATCATAACATCTGCTGATAAAGGATCAGCGACCGTTTTACTGGACAAACATGATTATAAATTAGAAGGACTCAGACAACTTACAGACACGACGTCTTACTCCGTTGCACCAAGTGACCCCTGTGACCAGATTGTGGACATGATCAATGACTTACTCTACACAAGAGGTGCAGCAGAAAACTTATCAGAAACAGATATACAACTTCTGATACCGAGCCATCCGAGAACTCCCCACTTTTATATGTTACCTAAAATACATAAAACAAACAACCCTGGCAGACCCATAGTTGCATCTTATGATGCCCCAACAGAGAGAATATAAGCTTTTGTAGACTACCATCTTCAACCATTAGTAAAAGAACTATCATCACATATAAAAGACACCACCCACTTTCTCGAAATTATGCATTCACTACAACTTCCAAACAATACCAAATTACTTTTAGTAACAATAGACGTCGTTTCATTATACACCAATATTCCACACGATGACGGCCTTGCGGCCCTTCGTAATCATCTTAACACTCGGCCTTCACCCCACCTTCCATCAACGGATTTTATAATCAGCCTCGCAGAAATAATTATAAAACACAACTTCTTTTCATTCGAAAATTCATATTATCATCAAATAAAAGGAACTGCCATGGGAACTCGGATGGCTCCCAGCTATTCGAACATATTCATGGGTGCCATAGAAACCGCATTTCTGGCAAGTGAGCCCCAGAAACCTCTTGTGTGGAAGAGATTCATTGATGACGTGTTCATGATCTGGCCACACAGTAACGATTCCCTAAAAGACTTCATTGACAGATCTCCTCAAACAGTATCACCTTCTTAGATGTAGATATGTGTCGATACATACCAAAAGCGCCTAAGTCACGTCTAACAATTTTATGGGGAATGACGTTTTTTGACAATTTCAACTTTTACCTATAAAATCTTTAGAAATAATGTTCAGTGATACGAATACTTAGCTGGCAATGCCAAATAAATACACAGCAAAATAAGTT
Source organism: Ypsolopha scabrella (assembly GCA_910592155.1). Classification (NCBI taxonomy): domain Eukaryota; kingdom Metazoa; phylum Arthropoda; class Insecta; order Lepidoptera; family Ypsolophidae; genus Ypsolopha; species Ypsolopha scabrella. Next base: position 20,070,064 of record OU342982.1, read on the forward strand.
CTCTTAGAAAAACATTAAAAATTGATGAAATAAGTATGGACTTAAGCGGATATGATCTAACAGTAATGGATTTAGTCGGTTTTGATAAATAGGGCGTTGGACATTGGCGAGTATGAAATAGAATACTAGGACTTAGGCATGAATGATGTAATTTAATTAATCAGGGGACGAACTCAGGATATACAATAAAATAGATTAGAATTATATTATTTAGTCAGTTTATGTAGAAAATTAAGGTCAACGAAGAAAAAAAGGTCAAACAAAGTCAAATATCTCTTCCGGAATATGCTGGTCTGGTAAAAAAGAATCTCCGTTATCCGCATTTTCGGTATCCTGATTAGGTGCAGATAGGACATTTTTGAAATATTGTAATTCTGAAATATCTCTCCACTGTTCACCAAAGTGTTTAATTAATAATTTATTCACGTCATCACGCTTTTCTTGTTTGATGGCAACAGTCCCCTGTAGTCTTTCGGGTAATATTTGTGAAATCTTTTTTCCTCTTTTTGTAATTGGCAAGAGTTGCCCAATTTCATTTCTGTAAGACAATTCACCACGTACAAAAATTTTTCTTGACTGTTTTTCGATCACAATTTTTTTACACTTGCTTATTTGGAAGTGCAGGCTCTGGGTATTTTTTAATACTGTTTTGGAAGCCTCCTTCCAGTCGAACACTGGCACTTCATCAACTACACGAAAGATAGTCGCGTTAGATGACATTAAACTAATGTAGTCATCTGGATTTAAAATGTTTTCTATTCGTCTAATTTTTTTTTCGGTTAGCGCAAAAACTCTGTCCGGAGGTATGAAGCTGTGGCCGGTTACTGGAAAAATTATCTCCACTTTGGAAATATCATACTGCGTGTCGTGTAGCCATTTACAAACCATCCCAATTAATGTCGAGTTCTTATTCTGGCCACCGCAACCATCGGCCATAAGTCTGATGATTTTTTTCCCTTCCATATTCAATCGATTCAGGCAGTGATAAACACATGATGATATTTCGTTGGAACCTTTTAATGCCGTATCTTCAGTCCACACATATGAGCTGACATTTTCACTCGTCAAACTGGATTTGGAGTTGCCCTGAACAATAGTAAAATTATATATATATAACTGCCTCGAATAGTAAGTCGATTGATCGGGCACCCTGGGCATTGGTAAATTTTTTTGGCAGTCGAATGATAAAATAAGTATTTCTGGGTCTTTATCTTTTAATAGTTGGAAAAAGCATTTTGCTCGTGTCTTGTGAATTAAATATTGCGCACGTATGGTTTCTTTTTCTGCGCTGCTTGGGGTCCTTTTTAGTTTTTCCAAAAACTGCAGGCAATCGGAGCAAACATCTTGTCTGGGCGATCCAAACCCGATGTTGAAAGTGGTATTGAAAACCTTTCTAAAATAAGATTTTGTTACCGAAAATCCGGGCATGGCCTGATCTTCGTACATTTTGTACATCTTAGAAATATTGAGACTCGGGTCGAGGTAAATTCTCTGTTTAATTTTGCCCCTGCAGTAATGTGAATCCAAAGGTTTGAATTTTTTTATGAATTTCTGAACGGACTCTAATTTTGATCTGAATGCAAATTTCTTGCGGTCTCCTCCTCTTCTCTCAGATGCACTAGTTCCAGTTTCAGAAAATCTTTTAGTGACGCCTTTTATTCTCCCCTGTTTTATACTCAGAATGTCACAAAAGGCTTGCAGGCATACGGGAATAAGTTCTTTACTCTTGTGATCAGGAACAAAGAAATGGTTAGAAAAACATTTTGGGTTTCTAGCATTTTTTCTGGGTCGCTTTCGGAGCACTGGCTTTGTACTTATATATTTTATCAAAAAATTATCTTGGTCAGTTTTTTTGTTGCTGCTATAGAATTTTTTATGGAAATGGAAAAGGCTATTAGAAGTCAAAGTTTCACATTTGTATTTGCCTTTTGTGGGGTGTTTACATTTGGGCTTTTTAGGTAAAGATTTTGCGGAGTACCTGTAAACAAAAATATAATTAATTTAGGATAATAAAAAAAAACACAAAGTATGGTCGTAGACGATGAAGTTCCGATTTGTTACGTTGGTAAGTAAGCCATTTTACTGGAATTTAAAAGTAAAAAAAAAAAGATGTAGGTACATACATACATAACATACCTAATTACGTACCTCAAAAATAAATAAGTCCATTGGTATTTATTTCACTGATTTAAAAAAGTCGTATGAACGAATAGCAATCTATTAATCCCTACAACCAAAACGGTCCGGCCCTGTTCAACACCGTGACGTCATCGCTATCTATGGGTACTTCAACGTAGGTACTTTTAGAAAGAAATCAGATTTAGTGCTTAAAACTACTTAAAACTTACCGGTTTTCTTTAATGTTTTGCTTGCTATTGGTTTTCTGCTTCTTCCTTGCTAACTCTGGCGGCACAGTATTTATTAGATATTCCATTATTAATTAAAAACACGGAATAACGCAGTGTCTCGCATGACAATAAAACAGGAATGGTGGCCATGACAGTCTAGAGACGGCGTGTGATTGGTTCTAATGGACTTAGGCATTTATGATTTGCAATCTACGTGCGACTTAGGCTGGATTGAAAAAATGTTTCGACTTTGACCCTTATTTTCTTCGTGAAGCTGTGGACATAGGTTAAATTGATTTTGTCACAAAAGTCCGCCATATTGAGTTGAATTAAATGAACAAATAAAAGTTGAAATGAACGGAACTGGACTTAGGCAAGTTTGATATCTATCGACACATATAACCATCGACCATAACAACAAACTCAGCACCTCCGTTCATTTCAAGCCCACCAATAAACTTCAATATCTCGACTTCACCAGTTGTCATCCACCACATATAAAAAAATCAATACCATACTCATTATCACTTCGCGGTCGTCGGATATGTAGCAACCAGGAATCACTCGACCAATACCACAACAAAATCAACGAAGGCCTCCTCAACAGAAATTATCCTCACCAATTCCTACAGAAACATTTATACAATAGACCAAAATATCACAACGTTCAAAATAGATCAATCAACTCATCCAACAATCCCAAATTAGTAACTACATTCTTTCATGGCAGCTCAAAAAACTTATCAATGATTTCATTCCCATCCTCCAACAAAATGATGAAACAAAAAACCTACTCTCCAGAAACCCACAAATCTGCTACAGACAGAACCGGAACCGTAAGTCACATTTCACAAAAAATAAATCAAAATACCAATCCAACCCATCAAACACATCAGCCGGTACCGCTCCATGCCAACGACCGCGATGCAAAACATGTCCCATCATTAGAACAGACACAAATATCAACACACACCACACATCCAACATCTACACCACACAATCAAACTCTTCATGCAAAAGTGAAAACTGTATCTATCTGCTAGAATGCCGGCACTGTCCGGCATTCTACGTAGGTGAGACAAGAAATGCACTCCACATCAGAATGAACAACCATCGACATACTACAAACTCAATACCCCACAACAACTTACCTATTCCTACACATGCTCGCTCTCATGGCCATTCATTTAACAATTGCTTCACCGTCCGTGTCATTAAAGCTTTTCACCCACCTTTAACTGACATTGAACTGAGGACTTGGGAATCTTCTTACATTTGGTCACTTGGTGCCCACTACGGAGCCGGACTAAACAAACAACACTGACCGACCGACATATGTCCTAACACCCAGTCTCAACCACAAAGACGTATATATTTTTTCTTTTTCACACAAGCAGTTCGGACGAGAGCAATAAGCTAAATAGGTTAAGAAAATAGGTTTAAGTCCGTCATTTTTTTTATGTCCACTTTTCATGTATGGTTATATTTATATACTGTTCCATATTCGACTGACGACGACCCCTAGTGGATCGAAATATATTTCGAAATTATTATTTCTTTTTTTGCATATATAGAAAAGTGTATATATTAACAAAAAACAATGAAAAAGCTTTTATAAAGATAAAATCTTTATTAGACTAGGTATACTAGATCGATAAATAAGTCCCGAGACTAACTCGGAGATGGCGCATATATTAAAAACTCTTTTGATTTTTAGAAAGTACTGGCCATCAAATAATTTGTATCAAAACGCAGACATTTATGTGACACTACTTTTGTAATTCCGAAAATAATGAAAAAAAAAGAGTTTCGTGCATTGATTAAACATTGTTTTTTAATAGGAAAAAACACCGTTCAAGCACAACAGTGGCTTATAAAGTATTATCCGGAATCTGCTCAGTCTAAACGAACAATTTTTCGGTGGTATGCCGATTTCGAACGCGGTCGTGTGGACACAAATGATGCTGAACGCTCTGGTCGTCCAAATGAAACCGTGAAGGAAGATCGGTAAATCGGAAGGTAAAGGTGCGCGAGATAGCTGAGATAGTGAAGATTTTAACTGGTAGTAGTGTATTCACTATTTTACATCAAAATTTGGCCATGAAAGATCTTTTTTCCAAATGGGTGCCGCGTTTGCTAACAATTGCTCAAAAGCAACAACGTGTCAATGATTCAGGGCGCTGTCTGGCTCTGATTAATAGAAATAAAAAGTATTTTTGGGGCGGTATGTGACAATGGATGAAACATGGATTCACCATTTCACTCCGGAATCCAATCGGCAGTCAGCTGAGTGGAGAGCGGCCGGTGAAAGCCGCCCGAAGCGGCCTAAGACACAAAAATCTGCTGGCAGGGTTATGGCCTCTATATATTGGGATGCGCACGGAATACTCTTCATCGACTACCTTGATAAGGGGAAAAATATAAATAGCCAATATTACATGGGATTATTGGAGCAATTAAAGGGCGAAATCAAGGAAAAACTGCCTCAAACGAAGAAAAAAAAAGTGATATTTCACCAGGACAATGCGCCGTGTTACAAGTCCATGATAGCGATGGCCAAACTAAAGGAATTGGGTTTCGAATTACTTCCCCATCGACCTTACTCTCCAGATCTGGCCCCCAGTGATTACTAGCTGTTTCAAGACCTAAAAAAAATGCTCCGGGGCAAGAAATTTGTCTCAAATGGTGAATTAATCGTAGCAGCGGAGGCTTATTTAAAGATAAATCGTTCTACACACATGAAATAGAAAAGGTAGAAAAGCGTTGGAGGGACTGTATCGCAGTTAGAGGAGACTACGTTGATGAATAAAAAATAATTTTATCAAAAAACATTTTTCTTAGTATTAAGTATCGGGACTTATTGAACCGCGTGTTAAATGTTGGTAATTTGATATATATGTTGACAGAACCATCTTTGAATAAGGCGTGTACATACAGGTGTTGATAGATCCATCTGTTGACTAAAAGAAAGCGATGTTGATAGATCCATCTTTTGGCATTTTGAGGCACAGTTGTTGATAGATCCAGCTGTTGAGTAGAAGAGAGAGATGTTGATAGAACCATCTGTTTACTAGAAGAGAGCGATATGTATAGATCCATTTGTTAACTAGACGAGTTAAGAAGATGTTGATAGAACCATCTGGTAAATAGTCGAGGTACAGATTTTGATAAATCCATCTTTTAGCTTTTTGAGACGCAGTTGTTGATAGATCCAGCTGTTGACTGGAAGAGAGGGATGTTGATGAGACCATCTGTTGACTAGAAGAGAGCAATGTGTAAAGATCCATTTGTTTACTAGACGAGTTAAAAAGATGTTGATAGAACCATCTGTTTACTAGAAGAGAGCGATATGTATAGATCCATTTGTTAACTCGACGAGTTAAGAAGATGTTGATAGAACCATCTGGTAACTAGTCGAGGTACAGATTTTGATAAATCCATCTTTTAGCTTTTTGAGACGCAGTTGTTGATAGATCCAGCTGTTGGCTGGAAGAGAGGGATGTTGATGAGACCATCTGTTGACTAGAAGAGAGCAATGTGTATATCCATTTGTTTACTAGACGAGTTAAAAAGATGTTGATAGAACCATCTGTTGACTAGAATAGAGCGATGTATATAGATCCATTTGTTAACTATGCGAGTTAAAAAGATGTTGATAGAACCATCTGTTAACTAGTTGATGTATAGATGTTGATAGAATCAGAATCAGAATCGTTTATTTGCAAAATTACAAAGCCATACAAAGGTTCACATTGTATTAAGGCATACAAAAAATAATAATTAGATATTCACTTAAAACTAACGATACAGTAGATGTAAATTGAATGACTTATCTTATTTAAAATACATTTGCAACTTAAATTTACATAATGACATTGATAAATTATAAAACAAGTAAATAAGAAATTATGTTACATTTAATACATAAATAATAGCATAAAGCAAGTCAAAATAATGAATAAAATGTCAAATAAAAAATTCATTTAAATTGTAGAATGGTCGTTCTAATAAAAAAGTCTTAAGTTTCCTAGAAAATACATTAAAATTATCACAGTTTTTAATATCCTTATTAAGTGCATTATATATCTTTGGTCCAGTATAATTAAAATTTCTGTGAAACACTCCATAGTTCGGAGTAGGCAAAGCAAGTCTCTTATCATTTCTTAGAAGATGTGTCTGAATGTCTCTAACAAGGTTGTATTTGTGTTTACTCTTGAAAATTTTGATTGATATCATATAAATGTACAGATTGATTATAGTAAGAATTTTATGTTTAATAAAAAGAGGCTTGCAGTGTTCCAGATAGTGAGCCTTTTCAATAATTCTTAGTGCTTTCTTTTGCAAAATTAATATATCTTGAATATGATTTGAATTGCCCCAAGCTTCTATACCATACCTAATAATGCTTTCAAAATATGAATAATACATTAGTTTAAGGGTTTCTTGACTCGCAATATTTCTCATACACTTGAGAGAATAGCAAGCGCTGGCTAGTTTCCTTTTTAAACTTTCAATTTGATTGTGCCACTTTAACTGTTCGCAGTTGTTGATAGATCCAGCTCTTGACTAGACCAGGTAGAAATGTTCAAAGATCCATCTGTTGACGAAAATGATATGTTGATAGATTCATCAGTTAATTGGACGAGGTAAAGACGTTGATAGGGACACGATTCTTGACTTGCAGAGGTAAAAATAAATCCTAATGAGGAAAAGATGTAATCTTTTGCGTATCCTCGATGGATAGAATAGTTTGCTGACTCTGTGGTATCGAAGTTGATAAAACCGTCTGTTGTCTTGATGAGGAAAATATGTTAACGTTTGAGTATTTTGAGGGAATTTAATATCATGTTTATAGGTACATGTAGAGTTATATTTTGATTTTTTGGAAGGAGATAATAATCACGTTGACTAATTGAAGTGTGAATAATTAATCATCAATCATTGGCTTGATGAGGTAATGATATTATTGTTTAAGTATTTTTGATGAATTACCTTATTTGTTGAATGTGAGGTATAAATGTTGATAAATTGTCTGTCGTCTCTATGAAGAAAAGATGTCATGGTTTAATAATAAAAACTTTTATTTCCGAAGAACAATTTTTACAATATACAGTGCACCCCAAACAACATAGTTGTTTGTCGGGGTAAATACGCTCATACAACAGTAAGTATATAGTTATTAATCAGTGCAGCTTACGGTTGGTAAACATTAACAATGTAACAGTTGCGAAAGAAAACGGTTTCTAAGTAAGACATTTCTATATCTAAATTTAAATGGTAGTACATTTTTAGTTGAGTCAGGTATACTATTAAAAATTTTTGGAATAGTAAATTCCTTTGTGCGTTTTCCATAAACATTATTCACTCTTGGTGCCACGAGCCGTCCCTTACTAACTTGTCTTGTAATTATTTTAGCTTTAGGTTAAATTTTGTACCTATCCTGCCAGTATTCCTCCTTCGCTAATTCTAATAAGTATTTCTTATCTACCGGTAGTATATTACATTTTTTAAATAATATTTCATAGTTTCCTTTTGCCTGTTGTTTAGTTCTACTAAAATCTATAAGAAACGCAATTTGAGTTGTTTAATTCTCCCAATATAAGTTTTAAATGATGCACTAAATGTCACAATGCCATATGATAACAATGAGTCCACTAAAGCATAATAAAGGCAGTTAAGGACAGATCGTGTCACAAAGTACTTCAGTTGGTGAAACTGTCTGAGCAATATTCTTAATTTATCTACTAAACAAATTATATGTTTTATCCAATGAAATGTATTGTCGACAATAATGCCTAGATATTTACATTCAGTAACCAGCTGTATTATGGGGCAATTACATAACACATTACTATGAAAACAATCATAGCTGTGGCCTTGAACTAGTAATTGTATATCTCGACCTTGTTTATTCCCAGAGCAAATATGTATAACATTTGTTATTTTCACATTCAGTATGATACCGTTATCGTGGGCCCATCTTGTAATGTTATCAATATCTTGTTGCAGGTTTTGTTGTATTATAGTCGGATCTTTATGACCATACACCAAACAAGTATCGTCGTCTATATACACCTTACAATGTTTTACCACATTAGCCATACTATTAACATGCATTATATAACATGCTGGCCCGGTCACTGACCCGGTCACGACCCCATATTTGACGCCCTCGCATCCTCCAGTATATTTACCTTCACTGCTAATTTTCGGTTATTCAAATAATTTCTGAACCAGTCATTAATTTTCCTATGTAAACCACATTTCTCTATAGACTTCAGGAGGACTTCATGATCCAAAGTTTCAAAAGCCTTCCTGAAGTCTATGAAGATAACACCCACGTGTTGCCGGCTATTGAAGTGGTTGTTAATTTCATTGGCGAATTTTGATAACAGTGTAGACGTATTTTTCCCTTTCTGGAAGCCGAACTGGCTAGATGCGATGACGTCATTTTTTGTAAGGAAGTTTAAGATTTGATTAGCTTTTTCGACCACCTTATTGCTACAAGATAAAATTGCTATAGGGCGATAATTTGAGGTATTTTTATGGTTACCTCCTTTGTAAATTGGACGTATTATAGAAATCTTAAGTTGGTCTGGGTATTTGGATTGTTCAATAAAAAGATTATTCATTTTAGCTAACACTGGGCTTATCTCTTTTTTGATTTCCTTAAGATCACAAGCCCGTATCTGATCAATACCTGGCGACATCTGATGGTCAAGTTGATCAATATTTTTTTCTACTTGAGCTGAAGAATGTACAGTAATTAAGCTGTAAGACAGATGTCACTGCATAATTAATTAATAAACAGGTGTTTAAAGAGTATTGTTTGGTGTTAATTAATCATCTTCTAATAGCTTCATTTACCTAAAACTTATTGAATCTATTTACTGTGTCAGTTACAGCAATATCGTGCAAGATTTTGAGGTTATAAAATATGAACATGATTTGAAGTAATTTGAACGCGATCGTTTGTTCAATTAATACAACGATAGAGCCGCGTTTACTTTAAAGCTTCAATTCGGACCTGGTCGATACAAAAATAAATAAAAACTCTGTAGACTAGTGCGTCAGCACCGCACACGGATTTCGGTGGAACTACAAATTGTCAAACGAGAAAAAATTTCCGCCCGAAAATTTTATTTACAAATACAACATATTTTACAAGTTATATGGATCCTTCTTTAGAATTAATCACGCAACAAAAGACTGCTTGGATTCAGACCGTGAGCAAACAAGATCTTTTATCAATCGCCCAGCATTTGGACCTAATAAGCACAACTGAGCTGAGTCCGAGGCAGACCTAACGGTAGAAAAGTTACGACAAATAATTCGTGAATACGTAAAAAATCTAAATAAACGTCAAGAAAACACAAAAATGTCCACACCGTATAATACATTGGATAATTATAGCGGGTCGGGAAGCTGGGATACGTATATAGAACAATTGAATTGCTTTATCTCGCTCAACGATATAGAAGAAAGCAAAACGCTGAGTTTGTTGCTGACTAAACTGTCGCCGACAGTTTATGAAACATTATCTACGGTGTGCGCGCCTAAAAAACCAGCATCAATGAAATTTGAGGATGTCTGTGTGTTACTAAAATAATCAATAAAATCAATCTTATTTTGGAAAGGGCAAAATTTAGAGATCGTTGTGAACAAAACAATGAATCAATCAAGGATTATGTCCTTGGGCTGCGCAAACTTGCAAAGCGGTGTGAATTTAAAGATACTGATGATCAAATTGAGGAAAGATTATTAAATGGAATTAAGGATGAATGGATGAGGTTTGAGTTATTGAAATATGGGGACGTACCACTCCAGCAACTGCAAAATATGGCCGAAACAGTAGAGACAGTATATAAAATTGCCCATGAAAATAAGGAATCAACCGAAATGTATGCATTTAAACAAAATGCAAGTGGCTCCTCGTATCAGAAGAAAAGCCATAAGCCAGACAATCAGAAGCAAAGCTGCTATTGTTGTGGAAAGATTGGCCATAATCGAAAAGAATGCACATTAAGAAATAAATTTTGTAGTGAATGTGGAGTGAAGGGGCATATTTTTCGCACATGTGGAAGAAATGGTAAAGAATTAAAAAATGTGACGTCAACTGAAAAGCAAGACATAGAGGAAGATATGCAAAGTTTAAAGTTACAAAGTGAAAGTGAAAATAGTGACTCTGAAGAATATCAAGAATTTAAGTTATACAAGGAAATGACATTATTTGTTGTTCCTGATGGACAGCCTCAAATTATCGGAAAGGATTGGTTAAGTACATTAGAAATTTGGCCATTGATTAAAAGAAATTTAAAGTTTTATAGAGCAAATGATGAAAAATGTAAACAATTCAAAAATAATATACAAACCGAATTTTGTGATGTATTTAAGGCAGGTTGGGGGAATTTTAAAGGTAACTAGACAAGGTGAACCTTAATCAACCGACCAAATTTACACTGGCGACTCGGTTAGTGATCAAGAACAAGGTTCAATGACCCCTGAGGTGAAATTCGAAAAAAATTTTTTTGCCCCGTAGTGCCTTCACTAGGAATTGTACTTGAACTAGTCCAACCAGTGCGGGAGCAAAAAAATATATTTTTCGAATTTGGCCAAAAGGATTATTGAACCTTGTTCCTGATCACTAACCGAGTCTCCAGTATAAATTTGGTCGGTTGATTGAATTTCACCCTATATACATTTAGAATTAAACCTGAAGCCATACCAAAATTTTTACCCGCTCGAAGTGTGCCTTTTGCTTTAAAATCAAAAGTTAATGATGAGATCAACCGTCTGGCCATATCCAGTAATATCCAGCTTAGAAAAGACGCGAGCTTTGCTTAGTTTTGGTAAGAGTTGTGTCAAAGTAGATGTCATAGTCATAAAGGATGATTCTCCCGCATGATGGCTTTGTCGGCACACCTCATGTCGACGCAAAGTCTAACATCACCGTCACTTTTCAAAATAGGTACGAGTGGAGAGACCCAACTGGAAGCTTTATCGACGGTTTCAATTATGTCTTTTTTTACTAATTTGTCGATTTTTAAATTAATTTTATCTTCGAGTGGTATGGCTGACAAATTGGGGTTACCGATTTGTCAATCGCAATGTTAAGCTGGACGTCTTTAAATCTGGGAAAAGTTTGTATGTTTGTATCTAGGGATATAATAAGGATATTCACCCCTAATTTAAGTACGTTGAGTCTCATGGGCGTTTCTTTACCCAACAGATTTCGCGTACCATTTTTGTCACATAAAATTTGGCGGTTTGTTTTTCGGGTTCTATCGCGATTGTGGCTTCAAATGAGCCCAGCACCTCCATCGGGTCTTTGGATCCATATGCCATGAAAACTTGATCCGAGTCTCTTTGCTGATTTGATGTAACAACCGCATTTGATTTTAAATATTCCCAAGTTTTGTCATCGATTATATTTGTTTTACTACCCGAGTCAATAAGCATGTTCACTTTGACACCTCCAATTTGACACGTTATTTCCGCATCATCATCTATGTGAAACACATAGTTGACATTTGGTGGAATTGGATTTGTTGGTTCTTTGGTTTGTATAGTAGTACTTTGGTTCGATTGTTTAAGTGAACGATCATTAATCTTATGTAAGGGCAATATGTACTGATTGTTATTATTTATATACTTGTTTCACGACTTTCGAGTATCAAATTATAATAATTAAGTGTTGTTTTGTTAGCGATTGAAATTATTCCGGGAAGTGTTTAATATTTTGTTGATTTATATTGTTTATAACCTTAAGAAACGAACGTAATTATTTTGATTATATGTAGAAGTCACTCAATTTATTCGGATCACACGCGGTAAAGCGCGGGTGGGACAGAACCGCGATGGCGGACGAGGGACGGCAGTATTTTGAGATCATAGAACGGATTTTGTTGAGAAATTGTTAGAAGACCTAAGGAAAGAGTGTATAATAAAGGAAAGTTATTATCATCGGTGTGTTGTTGATTCCATCTGACCTCGCCCAATAGTTCAGAAGTGGAATCACAAGAGAATATAATATTTTCTTGTCACGCTCACTGCTCGGAAAAACGTAAGTACAGTGTCTATTTAAGTTTAGTTAATTTAGCTGGGTAGAATACAACGTGGCATTTCTTTTGTTTAATTATTGTTCTGATTGAAACTGTCCTGTGTTAAAGCTGTACCTGACCCTAGAACATGAACAAAGCCAGATTTTCGAGGGTTCTTTTGAAAAAATTAGGACCATCTTAATATTGAAAAAATATATTTGATTTATTGATATTTTATCAGGTGATCCAAGTATAAACAATGTACAAAGTTTTATATTTTTGTCAAAAAAAAATGTTTCCATAACATTTCGTTTCAAAAACACGGCTAAGAGATCAAGTTTTTTTTTTCATAATATAGGTAATAAAAATTTAGAGGTTTTCTACGGATGCCCAATATTTTTTTCCCTACAAAATATTTCATTATTGGCTAAAAATCCTCCTATCTGCTGTTTCGCGTGTAATTATTAGATTACGCGTTCTAGACAAATAGGTCTCTATCAAAAGCTAATAAAGTATTCGACATTGGCCTTTATGTGTTGGACGGGTAATAATATTATTTTTTTCCTAGTACTCTTAAACCGCTTGTAAAAGCGAAAACAGATAAGGATAGTCGGTAGGCTTGTCTAACTCGTCTCTGAGTCGGTTCAAATATTATTAAAGACTTGAGCTGCTGACCCGCGGTTCAAATGCGAAATAGATGACTTGCTACGGTTCCAGTGCTGGAACCTTGATCTGATCCTCTGCGGCTCATGTGTGTTTGTTTAGTTATCCATGGCTATTAGTCGGAACTGAACGAAGTTGTTGTGAGTTAGTTTTTTTTCTCTTAGAAAGGGTTTTTGTTTCTCGTCTTTTGTATATTATATAGTAATTAATATAACCTTGAAATAAAATTTTATGCCGTGAAACCGAAAATAGAAGTATACTTAAATAATAATTACTCACGGAATTTTTTCTTGTTTTTACGTCAATTATTAAGCAGTGATACTGAATACGATTTGAACAGTGATCTTTACTTTGGGATTTTTCGATATATATATATATATATATATATATATATATATTATATTGCTCATTCTGTGGCCTGCGCAACATAAGGCGCATGAGTTGACGAATAGAAGACAGTTGTTATTTCATTTTGAGGATATTTCACTTGAAATTGGACAATCGGACCTGAAATGCAGTTACTCTGTTGGACAGAACTATTTGCTATCTGTTTTTAACTATACTACCCTCACTAGCTAGAGTTGGATGGTTTAAATTCTGCTAGTTGTCTTACTTGACCCACTTACAGGACTTCGATGGTTACTGAGCATTTTATTAAGCTTATGACTGGAAGTTTCAGATTGCACCCGGATCAATGGTGGCGATGGATGCCCGAGGTACAGGGCCTGATGAAGAAGGTGAAACCCGAGGTGATGGGTTAAGCCTTCTTGGAGATATGCACAGTCCAAGGTTAGGACTGGAGCATATTATGGATACAGGAGTTGGGTTAAGCCTTCTTGGAGATATGCACAGTCCAAGGTTAGGACTAGAGCATATTATGGATACAGGAGAACCCGAGGTTAAGGGTCACGGAAGGAACAGGAATGATTTGGATTTGGAAGGAAATGGACATCGCTCGAGGCAAGAGCGTGTCCATTCAGTTACGGAAGGGATGCGCAGAGGCTCGGTGCATGCGGATTCAGACAAGAAAGGAAGGAATGAAACAGGAGTATCTCGACGAGCACCACGATCAAGAAAGCGCAGGCGCTACTATTATTCTTCATCGGAATCAAGAGAGTAATCGCCTTCGCGAAGAAGATCAAGGAGGTTGCATAATAGGAGAGAGGAGTCGGATAGTAGTTTGATGGATAGGTTTTTGACTGTTTAAGACAAATTTACAAGCTCGGATAAGCCTAAAATGACATTTAATACGAATATGATACCAGAGTTCGACCCTTTAGTTAAGGAACAAACTGTTTTGACGTGGTTAACTAAGGTCGAAGAATGTGCCGAAATTTACGATTGGAAGGAAATCATCCACTACTCCCTGCCTAATTTATCTAGCGTTGCGAAAACCTGGTATCAGGGTCTAACTTCGATATTACATACGTGAACGGAATGGAAAAGAGAGCTTATCGAATCTTTTCCATGTAGAGAAGATTACGCCGAGCTTTTAACAGAAATGTTGGCAAAGAGAGTAAGATACGGAGAATCTCTAGAAACTTATTATTATGCAAAAATAAATTTGTTAAATAGGTGCAAAATCGATGGCAGGCGGGCGGTACATTGCCTTTTATATGGTATTGAGGATCGGACGGTAAAATTGGTGCTCAATCAGCGCGGTTCAAGTACTGAAATATTTTAGAACTGTTAAGATGAGACAAGCTAGGGATATCCATGATGCGAGGTGGAATCCAAATGAACGAAGATTTTAAACCAATTTCAACCGTTTGCATTCATCCAAACCAGGTACGAGTGCGATGTATCATTCTAATATAAGATGCTTTAACTGCAATGAAATTGGTCACCCTAGTTTCAAATGTGACAAACCTCTTATAAAATGTACAATCTGTGACCGAATTGGTATCAAACCTCTAACTGCAATAGAAATGTGAGCGAATCTGATCAAAATAAAACACCAGGCAATGGTCAGAAACAATAACAGGTATAGGAAGTAACTGCGGAAGATACAGGTATTGACACGTACGTATTTGACATCAAGGTGAACGAATCGTAGATGTTTTTTTTGTCGTTGACTTGAGCATTCAATGTTCTCTCATCAGGGTAATACTAAATCTTTGAACCTTCAGGTTAGTACGTGTCCAAATTTACCGGTACTAAGGGGTATAGGAGGGAACTTGACATAGCCGTTGGGAGTCGTAAACACATTGGTAGAAGTTCAGGGATTGACAGAAATGGTCAACTTGTATGTTTTAGAGGACTTTGTCCTGTTTCATCCTGTTCTACTAGGATATTCGTTCACGGAAAAGCCTGATATTACAATCATCAAAACAACGATTGAGATCAAATTAAAAATAGACACCATAATAAATACAGATAAATACACAGTTATAGATAAACTGTTTGTATGAAATAAATGAATAGGTAGTCTCCTAGTGGAAAGGAGAAACGTTTTGATTGTATGTAAAACCATTTTAATTGTAATTTTGTACGTAGGAGTTAATAGGTCTAAAACCACGTATATTACTTAATATGTTGTGATATAACACGATAGTGTTTATATAAAGCCACAGGTCTATCATTATAATTTTGCCTCTAGCTAGTTTAGGAAAGAATATTAATCTGATTATTTACTTTTATTTTTCCAAAATCAAGGCTTTCAACTTCTAATCTGATAAATGTAAAACTTACAAACATATTTCTTTTTTTTTCAGAACTATGTATTTCCTTTATATTTAAAGGTCTCTGCCCACTACACAGTATCATACTATGACCGTGCTATGAACGTGTCAGGCAAAAAAATATTCTCTGTATTAAAAAGTATGAGACCATGCCCACTAGCCCGTTCCGTTACCGACCAGCACCGTAGCGTGCCATGCACGGAGCGGCAAGTATTGTCGGCGAGAATATTTTGCCGGTGGCGATACACTCTGTGCATGACACGTGACGTTGCCACACCGGTGCGCGCAGGCGGCGAAACGGTGAGCACCCGCGTTATAACCACGTAAGATGGCCGTTATAAACGCGTTGCCACTCTTCTCTTTCTATTAGCCATTTTGTTACCATCGCATCGGTTCAAGTAGACACACGTACGCGTCCGCTGTAATATGGACGACGAAAAATTAATCGAAATTGTTTGCAATTACGAATTTATATATAATTCAAAACATCCAAAATATATGGATAATGTCAAGAAAGACATTGCGTGGAAGGAAATTGGGGAACAACTAAAACAATCTGGTAAGTTTTCTAATTTTATTTAATAATGTGTTTGTAATACAAATGTGACCTACATTTTTTACAGTTTCTTTAGTTGACTAGTTTTATTATTACTTTTATTAAGAAAACCAGTCCATTTGTCCTCCTGACGTTTGAAAGTAATCTGCGAATTGATTGCGTACATCAAAAGCTACAGAATTTGCATTACCCCCTTGACGTCGCAGATTGTTGAATCGTACAGGATTATTTTGTTCCGCGAATGTTGTAGATTCTCCGCGTCTTATAAAATTATACAAAATACAAGTTGTTAGAACAATCTTTTCCGCATACTCGGGCTTTAAATGTAAACGTCTATTATAAATTCGAAATTTTTGACTTAAAATTCCAAAAGCATTTTTTACTACACGTCGAGCTCGATAATTAAATTGGCGTTTCTTAGGATCAGTAATTGATTGTTGTGATGGATAAGGTCTTAACAAATTATTTCTTAAAGGGAAAGCTTCGTCTCCTAATATTACACATGGCATCTTTACAGTCGACCCAGGAAGATATTTATCATCAGGAAGCTTGAATTTATTTTTTAATATCGCTTTTCCCATTTTTGATTTCAACAATATACCGCCATCACTATCTTTACCAAAAGCGCCTACGTTAACGGCAACGAAGTTATAATTCGCATCAACCAAAGCCAAAAGAACAATGGAAAATGTTTTTTTATAATTAAAATACAGCGAACCACTATTTGGAGGTGCTACAATTACCACATGTTTCCCGTCAAGAGCACAGCAGCAATTAGGGAAATTCCACTTATTCCAAAATTCTTCAATATTTTTTTCCCATTGTTCTGTTGTAGGTCTGGCAATAAATTTCCGTAACATTGTATTTATTATAGTATCACAAACATCAGTAACTGCTCGTTTCACGGAGCTTAGTCCCATACGAAAACTAAAAGCTATCGACGTAAAGGAATCGCCAGTCGCTAAGTACCTGTAATGAAGAATGTAATAATTAATCCAATGTAATGCAATAATGTCATTCATCATCATATCAGCCTATATTCAGCAATGGACAGCAATATACTGTCCCAATCCCCAATCAATTTCCAACGCGACCGGTCCAATGCGACGATAATGACATTAATTAATTAAAATTTTATTTTACAGCTATTGCTTGTAAACAACGATGGCAATCTCTTAGAGACGCATACAGGAGGGCTTTAAATAAAAAAAGGGAAAAGCGGACAAGCAGCCAAAAAGATTAAACTATGGAAATATGAAAATGAAATGGCTTTTGTGGCTCCCTTTTTCACGGACAGAAAAACTCAAGATTCCATTGAACTTACAAGCGATGATGAACAGTCTGTCAGAAAATGCCGCTGAAAACCATGTTACAGAACCCACTGTTTCGGAAAAGCCCAACGCCGACATTGAAGTTGATGATACTACTGCTAATGTTAGTGATTTATCAGACAAATTTCCTAATAAGTCACAACAAATGAAAAAAACCATTAAGCCAAAACCCATAAAGAGAAAAGCAGTCCAGTCAGAGCCATCAGCATCTGCTATATTAATGGCAAAATTGCTTGATGACCAACAAAATAAATGTATATAAACTTTACCAGCTTGTTTTTTTATTTGTTTTTTATTATATTGAAGTATATATGCACACAAAAGAATTAAAAAATATTATTTCAAGATATATTTCGGACCCTACTGGGCCCGGCATCAGTTGATATAGTGATGAAATGACATTTACAATGACATGATGGCACATAAAATAACATGGACAATCAGTATTAAAACTTATTTTTTTTTTTTTTTGCGTGTGTTTGATAGGGGATGTAAGAATGTTAGTATGAGTGTTTGAATTTCGATGAGGTTTGTCTGTCTGTAAGTTAGTGCTGTTTATTTAGTCCAGGTCCGTAATGGGCACCAAGCGACCAGATGTAAGACGACTCCCATGTCCTGAGCTGAATATCAGTCAATGGTGGGTGGAATGATTTTATAATGCGGACGGTGAAGCAGTCGTCGAATGATTCGTTGTGTAGGCGGGCATGAGTTGGGATGGGTAGTGTATTGTTTTGTGTTATAGACAAAATAATGTTAATCTGCCTATAACAAACCAGAATCTCAATATACCTTCACATCTAAATCTAACCCCGACGGACCTGACAAACCCCTTTTCGATTCCTCCTCCACCAAAAGTTAACTATCACCAAACAGACTCAGATACAGTAGTAAACCTTTCCTCAATTCACTTAACCCCTGACGACAAATCAGTACTTAGCAAAGGATTGTCTTACTGTCCAACTAAAACCGTCGACCGTATAAAGTTGATGAATGACTTCGTACAATTTGGCCGCAAAATTAAATGGAAACACTACTGGCAAAATCATCCAAATCAAAATAGCAACAATACACATGAAGCATTACAAAAGTTCAAACCTCCATCACCCAATGAACCGCCACCCCTTCCACCAAATCATCCCATAGAGATATTTATATCAATTATCCTAGCAAAATTATCTGATGACCGATTTTTTCAAACCTTACAAAATAAAACACAAATCCTCACATATACAGAGAGACAATCGCCAAAAAAACTTAAAAACAACAACGATATTATCATCTGTCCCGCGGACAAAGGATCTGCAACAGTGATTTTAAACAAAAGTGATTACGTGGCCGAAGGACTCCGGCAATTGACCGACTCTACCTTCTACTCCATTGCACCAAGCGACCCATGTGAGCAGGTCGTGGATACAGTCCGTGATCTCCTCCATTTAAGAGGAACAGCGGAGGGATTATCCGAATTTGATATAGAACTAATGATCCCAAGCCATCCGAGAACCCCAAACTTCTACATGCTTCCGAAAATTCACAAAAAATACAACCCCGGCAGACCTATAGTAGCATCTTATGATTCACCCACTGAAAGAATTTCAGCCTTCGTTGATTTCCACCTCCAACCAATTGTGAAAGACCTACCATCACACATAAAAGACACAAACCATTTTCTTGAAATCATCCATTCACAACAACTACCAAAGAATACAAAATTAATCCTAGTCACAATTGACGTAGTTTCACTCTATACAAACATTCCCCATGATGCCGGCCTGAATTCACTTCGTACCTACCTAGACACGCGTCCTTCACCACATCAACCATCAACGGACTTCATCATTGATCTTTCGGAAATGATTCTCAAAAATAACTTCTTTTCATTTGAAAACTCATTCTACCATCAAATAAAAGGTACTGCTATGGGAACTCAGATGGCACCCAGCTTTGCTAACCTCTTCATGGGTTCTATTGAAACAGCTTTCCTCAACACTGAACCTCTGAAACCACTAGTTTGGCGGAGATTTATCGATGACATATTCATGATCTGGCACCACAGCAGCGACTCCCTTAATGACTTCCTTCAACGACTAAATAATCATTGTACGCTTCAGTTCACTCACGTCATCTCATCAAAAAAAATCACGTTTTTAGACGTCGACATCACAATAGACCATAACAACCAAATCAGCACATCTGTTCATTTAAAACCATCAAACAAATTACAATACTTGCATTTTAATAGCTGCCATCCCACACACATAAAAAAGTCCATCCCATATTCCATGTCACTCCGTGGCCGTCGGATATGCAGCAACGAAACGACACTTAAAAACTACCACAAAATTATTCATGAAGGCTTACGCAACCGGAACTACCCAGACCGATTCATTCAAAAACATCTCTACAACCGACCTAGATTCCATAATGCACAAATCAAACACACCCAACCATCCAACCAACTCAGACTCATAACAACATACTTTGAAGGCAGCTATAAACTAAAAAAACTTATAAATGACTTTATGCCTATACTCAGACAAAACTATGAGACAAAATCCCTACTCCCCACTAATCCACCAATCTGTTATCGACAAAACAAAAACCTAAAATCTACACTCACCAAAACAAAAACGGAAAACACAAATATTCTTACCATCACATCTCCTGGCACAACTCCATGCCAACAGCCACGGTGCAAAACATGCGCACTCATCAACACATCTACATACATCAATACACACCACACAACGCACCAACACAAAACTCACCCAAACACATCATGCACAACAAAAAATTGTATTTACCTACTAGAATGTCGACTCTGCCCGGCATTCTATGTGGGTGAAACAAAAACCCCACTTCACATCCGCATCAATCATCACAGATTCACAACAAAAACACGAAACAATACACTACCCATCCCAACTCATGCCCGCCTACACAACGAATCATTCGACGACTGTTTCACCGTCCGCATTATAAAATCATTCCACCCACCATTGACTGATATTCAGCTCAGGACATGGGAGTCGTCTTACATCTGGTCGCTTGGTGCCCATTACGGACCTGGACTAAATAAACAGCACTAACTTACAGACAGACAAACCTCATCGAAATTCAAACACTCATACTAACATTCTTACATCCCCTCTCAAATACACAAAAAAAAAAAAAAATTTTAGTACTGATTGTCCATGTTATTTTATGTGCCATCATGTCATTGTAAATGTCATTTCATTACTATATCAACTGATGCCGGGCCCAGTAGGGTCCGAAATATATCTTGAAATAATATTTTTTAATTCTTTTGTGTGCATATATACTTGATGACCAACACAAACTTGAGCCACCCCAAAGACACGACGAATTAGATCGCTTTTTTTAAATATTTCTGATACTGTTAAGTATTGTATGTACAAGCTCTGGCAAAAAATAAAATATTTTCTCTTGTATCTTCAATGGAACTACAGCAACTTGCCCCACCTAGCTCAACTCCATACGCTTTTAATGCATCCCCGCAGTCAGCAAGTACTAGTGCAACGCCAATGCCGACGAGTCCTGGCGACTGGGATGACCAGACGCTACAGTTTTTACCATAAATACAATTCATTTTTTTTTTTTTTTTAGTTTATTGAACAATTTATACACATTACACTTAAAACAATTATTATAGAACTATCTGACGTAAGCCACGAGGGTTTATCTGCCGATAGTGAGTTCTACATTACACTTTATACATACAAATAGGTTAATTTAGCTCATTTTATTTACAAAATGTAGTTGAGGTCACTACATTCCACCATGTACTTTTTAAGTTTTGTCATATAATTATTTTTATTATTAAAATACCATTTTTGCAACTCTTTTGGAAGGCTATTGATGATTTTTGGTAGTATAAATTCCCAATGCCTAGTTCCGAAAACATTATTACATTTAGGTAAATTAAAGGTTTTAGTATCGGATAGTTGCCTTAATTTATTAAATCGTGTTTTTCTTTGCAAAAGTGGTACTTTATTTTTTTCTTCATTGAGGATAGACAATTTTAATTTATTTTGAATAGGTATTACATGACAATAACGAAACAATTGAGTATAATCTTGACAATTTTTTTCTTTTATATATTTAGGTACAATTGTTTTGAGAAGTCTAATTTGTAGTTTAAATATATTTTCTAAATGAGTTTTATGTGTTCTACCGTAACTACTTAGTCCATAACTAATAATGGAATCAGCAAGTGCTAAATATAATAATCTTAATATTTTGTACGGTACTTTATATTTGAGAATAAATAGCTTGCATAAAATAGCTCTGAGTTTTTTACTAATATAGTTAATATGCGGACGCCAGGTAAATTTATTATCAATGACCAAGCCAATATACATGTGTTCTTTAACAAATTCTATTTCCGTACATCTGCATTGAAACATATTTTGATGAAGGCAGTGATGATCATGTGCGACAATAGATGGCTGGTGAGATATTTTGCTATGAGAGGAATGAATATGCATTGCTTTTGTTTTATTCGCGTTTAACACCAGTCCCATATCATGCGCCCATTTACATAAGATATTAAAGTTATTTTGCAATTGAAGCTCCGCTTTTTTTATATCTCTTTCTGCAACTACAATACACGTGTCATCGGCAAACTGATATACAGATCCCTGTTCAATTATGTTGCACATATCATTAACATAAAGAAGATATTCTGTTGGACCCATAATTGAGCCCTGGGCGGTGCCCTTGGCGGTTTTGACTTTAACACTGAAATTATTGTCTATTTTAACAGATGTGAATCTTTCTTCGTGATAATTTTTGAACCATTTTAGGAGAGGACCCTGTATACCATTTTGTGCTAACTTTGTATATAATGTTTTATAATCAAGGCTATCAAACGCCTTGCTAAAGTCGATAAAAACAACGAGCACCTGTTTTTTGTGATTCAAGTGCTCGTTGATTTCATCGGTAAACTGACTTAATAGTTGAGAAGTATTGCGTTTTTTTTGAAAGCCAAACTGTTTGTTATTTAATATTTCATTTTTTTCTAGATATTTGTTAATTTCGTTCCCAAAATACTTTTATACTTTTGAATAAAAAATAAATGAACATAAACATTTTTAGTATTTTACTTACCGTAGACACATTGCCAGTTTTTCTCTAGGTGTTAAACTTTCTCTAAATGTGGTGTTCCTTCTAGTGATGATGTTTTCAATCTGTTTTAACAGTTCATTAAATTGAAATGATGTCATACGAAAATATAAAATTTTTCTTCGTCATCAACTAAGTGACGAAATAACGTCCAGTATTCTCCCTCGACTTTTCGTTTTTTTAAAGCGGCGTGAACCCAGTAACGCCTCGGTCGTCTGTTATTTTCTCTTTCTTCCTCGTCTAAAGCAATGGCTATCATTGCCAATTCCCTCATTGTCAATTTTCTAACTGCCATCGTATCGTATTGCTGACGCGTCTGCCTCACACGGAATCAGGTGAATTACTACAAAAGCGACAACAGCGCACAGGGACCGCTCGGATATGGCACTCGGATGATACGGAGATGATATGCGGAGCCTCCCGTCACTAAAATCGTTACGCACGGGCATGTCACGCGGATGATAATGAGATGATATGCTGACGCTCCGGTCATTAAAGTCGATACATACGACTTTGATACGTAATTGATACGCTCTAGTGGGCATAGTAGAGCGTATCGTGTTGCTTGTCGTGTCTGATACGTTCATAGTACGGTCATGGTATGATACATTG
Source organism: Ypsolopha scabrella (assembly GCA_910592155.1). Taxonomy (NCBI): domain Eukaryota; kingdom Metazoa; phylum Arthropoda; class Insecta; order Lepidoptera; family Ypsolophidae; genus Ypsolopha; species Ypsolopha scabrella. Next base: position 20,093,437 of record OU342982.1, read on the forward strand.
TAGTGGGTAGAGTCCTTAAATCGACAGATTTAATTTTTGAAAATTATGTTTTGTTTAAGTAGTAGATACTTTCTTTATCTAAGATATTTGTTTTATGTAAAGCTAAAATATACCTATGTGAAAAGCCCCCCTCTCCACAGATATGGTTTAAACCTCGCGTGCTGGACCCATTTGAATATTATAAGGAGGTTAAAACCTGTCAGAAAGGGGCTTCCCATACAAAGGGGGTTCTTATATACTACAATTCCTTTCTGAAGGGTAAATGGTTCAAAGACTCACATTTGGATGCAGCCTTACTTCTTGAACTTCTGCGCTGGATTCAGACCACCAGACTCAATCTTGGTGTCTGGGCAGACAGCGTTGTCCTCTCGTCGGTCTGGCGCGTCACAGGTCTTCAACAAACTACTGGCCCCGCCCGCAGTTTGCGGAGGAATTCTCTAAACTCAACCCCTAACCCCGAGCTAGCTCGACCCAGACCTCTACCACGATTTCCGTGAATCGTGCTAATGAAAATCCAAAAATCCATTCACATCACTTTCCACCGGCGACCGATTCCCGAGACTGTTCGGACACACAATAGGGCTCGCAATTAATGCTCATTAATTGGGTTATTTTACCACCTTTTAAACGTTTGTTTCCTTGAAACCCATAATTCTTTCAACACTGGTTGATTACATTTTTACACGCATCTCCTCGAGACCAAGATTGACAGTAAACCGGAAAAAAAAACTTTGACATTTCACTTTTTCACAACTAGTGTTGCCATATCAGTAAAATAGAATCTGAGACATACTTGCGCGTTCCGAACGCTTTTAAACCGAACAATCCCCCGCTCCGGGCTGTTATCCTTATCAGACCGCTAGCTTACTCAACCGGGAGCCGGGAGAGAGTCGCCAAGGCTCGTCACAGAATCAAACCTTCGACCAACACCTCAGCGGCGCGAGGAGTCTCATCCCCGCCAACTACCAATTTAATAATGCGACCACGTCGCCAATACAAATAATTCCAAATTCGCATCTTTCAATAAGATTACATCCCCAATGACGCGGCGGAGGTGGGTCTTGGCCGATTTCACATAATAACCATGACTTAACTAAATACAATTATCTTCTAAAATGTATACATCTTTTCAAGCAATTTGCGGTACCCTTGTAATTCGTGCCGTTGTCTGAACTAACTAAAAAAGCAAACCTCTACGCGATACTAATCGGTCTAATGCAACGACGAAGGCCTCCACGGACAACGAGGACTCTAATCCCAAGTGGACGGCCTTGGTGGACAGACACACGAATACTCACAGGTACGCCTTAACAATCCGAGCGTTGCGAAGGCTAGACATTCGGACGAGGAACGGTCCCCCCACGTCCGTAGCCACTCCATCAAAATACAAAAATACAAAATACAAAATACAAAATTTATTTATTTATACACGAGTAATTTATAAGTACTTTGGACCCTCCTTTTAAGCTAACAAAACCTGTATTAGAAGGGACCGTTCTTCCCTAGTTGTTACATTATTCTTGTGCTGTTTGTAGGTATTACAACTACAGATTATATAAATTAATAAATTAACAGAAACCTTTTTTTTTTAAGAAAAAAAAGATGAGAGGTTATACATAATATGTTTGTGTGTGGTGTGTGAAAGGGTGTGTAGGTGTGTGTGAGGGTGTGTCTGTGTGCGTGTGTAAGCCTATTTGCATTTGCGTGGTTAAGAATCCATGGTATATATGTATAATAATATGTTTAAAAAAGTATTAAATATAGTTTACAACTAATAGTAATTCTCTTAAATATAGGTATAAGGTCCTACGATAATAAGTGTAAATAATTCTAGGGAAGACTGTGTATCGCTAACTGAACTTTCGGCGGAAAGTGGTCTATTTGCGATACTCCATCACCTCTTTTGTTTTCTTAATAATATTACTTTGAATTTCAGGACCCTATATAATAATAATATTAATACTTTTATATATTTTAAATTTGGATAGTAGTAATTGATGTAAGTGAGACATAACCACCAATTTTATCACAATTTACACAAATAGGGTAGGTAGCAAAAAGTATCAACTGTTCCAAGGTGCAAAGAAAAAAGACAATTGAAGCCAGTTTATAAAAGTATTACCGTTTGAGAATGACTCTTATGAGTAACATTATAAAAGTTTAAATTAAGCAGGGTTAGGGTAGGCCTGTCGGTGTTGTTCTCCGTAGGGTTAGACTGCGATAACTTGAGACATGTGAATATTTATGATATTGGTTTTAGTAAATTTTCAGTATCTTCGTAGTTAAGTTGTTTTATCCAAGTAGTAATGGTCTTTTTACAATCTGTGTATTTTAGTAAATAAATGTTTAGTAATCTGTTTATCTTATTGTACAAATAGGTTGATCTAGATGAAAATTGATTTGACGCAAAAGTAGTTTTGACAGAAGATGATTTAATTATACAAGGGTTACGTTTATATTTAATGTTTGGATTAGGTATTAAGTGTTTATGTATTTTTAAGACACATTGTACAATATATAGTTGTCTCACTGTTAGTAGATTCGTTTCTTTAAAAATACTAGTAGTACTATATGTTTTTTTTTTAAACATTAACACTTTGAGAATATACCTCTGACTACGTTCTAGCGTGATGAGTTTAGTTTTGTGTGATCCACCCCAAATAGGCAAACAGTACAGTAAGATAGATTGAACCATTGTTTTATAGATATAAATAAGTAGTTCTTTGTCAGCAATGTGCCTAAGATACTTAAAAAGCCAAATGAGTTTTCTAGCACGAGATGAGACCATATCAATTTGCTTATGCCATGAAAGCAGTTGATCAATGTGTACACCTAGGTATTTGGTAGTAGTTACTTTTTCTAAGGATATACATTTACATTTATTATTTCCATTACACGTGTGTGCAATAAGTTCAATTTTTTTATCAGGTTGTTTTGATTTTAATAAAGAAAAGGTAATGTAATTCGTTTTATTTATATTTAATGTGAGAAGGTTCGTTTGTAACCAATATATAACTTGACGAAGACCATCTTCAGCCAAGGTGTATACTTCTGTCCAACTGCTTCCATGAAAGAGCAAAGCCGTGTCGTCAGCGTAAGAAAAGACTTTCCCATTTGTCAGTTTAATATTAATGAGATCATTTATATAAATAAGAAACAGGGTAGGTCCTAAGACACTACCCTGTGGGACACCATACTGCGTGGTGGGTTCATCTGAGCTAAAGGTGTTTTCATCTAGTTTGACACGTTGTGTTCTGTGTTGAAGATAATCCGACAGAAGGTCCAGGAAATTACCACGGATACCAAGCTTCTCAAGTTTACGTGTAAGAATGGGGACAGAGACAGTGTCGAATGCTTTTCTGAGGTCAAGAAAAATACAAAGTGGTTTTTTTTTTGTGTCTAGAAAATTTGTTACATTTTTAGTTAACTCAAGGACTGCGTCTTCCGTACTTTTTTCTTGTTGAAATCCAAACTGTGAGCCAGATATTATATTGTAGTTTTTTAAATAGCTAACTAATCTTTTATTAATGATTTTTTCAAGTATTTTGGATAGTGCTGGAAGAACAGATATGGGCCTATAATTATCTACATCGACTCTGTCTCCACCCTTATAGACAGGATGAATAATTGACTTTTTAAGGGCTAGGGGAAAAATTCCTTGGTTAAAACACATAATACTTAGATGATTTATGATAGGGACTAGTTCATTTTTGGCTAATTTTAGAAATTTTATTGGAATATTATCCCAGCCACTAGCTGAATCAGATTTGAGATTAAGTAGTATTGATTCTATTTCACTCATTGTCGGTTCTATTACGCCAATGGAGTGTTTTTTACTGGGAAGTGAAGCAAGATACTTATTACAAATATGGTTACTTTCAGGAGTTATGATTTGTTCAGCGAGCAACTTTCCTGCATTTTTAAAGTGTTTATTTATCATAACAGCTGATTTTATAGGAGAACTTTTTAAGTTCAGAAGTTCATTATTATTTGTTTTAACTTTATTTAAGTTGGTTATGGTTTTAATTGTATTCCACAGTAATTTATTATTGCTTTTTGTTTTAGTCAGTTGATCACGCTCGTACTGTCTCTTTAATTTTTTGATCAGATTGTTGCAAAAATTCCTGTATCTTCGGTAAGTGATGCTAAGAATTTCATTATTTTGATCTTTTTGTAATTGTTTTTGTAACATCAAAAGGTCTCGACTGTGTGATCCCATCAGCTGGCAGATCTCCTATCTGCGGCTGCATCGACAAGGCTCGCAGCCTGTAACAAAGAACACAGGAGAAGAGAACATTGCGAATTACCCGGCAAGTTGACAAAATCCAAAACTCTCGCTGTAAAATCGCCAATAACACGTTTCATCCCGCGTGTGAGTTACAAACATGTCGGTCGGACAGCAAACGCCTCATCAAAGGCCCTCCTTGGGTAACAACAAAGGATGGCGACTTGCGTGCTCCGACCCGACGCACACCGTGCCGATGCCACCGTCGCGACGCCCCAGCGTCTCAACGCACGGTGACCCAACTCACGGCGTCCAATCAGGAATTAGTTTGGTCCCTAGAACTAGAGCATGCACACGCAACCCGGGTAAAATCTGGGGTGTCCTATCCAACTGCTGGACAGGCCAAGAAATCTGTTTCTTTAAACCACTCCGGCCCCCACTATAGATGATGCGACACCAACTCCGGCGCTGTGCAGCCCCTAGATGCGCACTCTGCAGGATTACATTCACCTGGGACGTGCCTCCAATTTAATATGAATAACTATATTCTGAATTTGTGAAACCCGGTTTCCTACAAAAATCTCTAAAGTACGTGGGGATGCGCGTAGCCATGCTCGCGCAACCTGACTATCCGATCATGCATACACGTCCCGAAATTCAACAGTGGTCCTTACTCTAACTGAATCTCCCCCGGGGGGCCCCAACTACTAACTAATATGGTGGGCCGAAGAACTGTCCTCGGCTCCGCACCGGTACAGGGGCAGACAAATTATTGGGGGCCTGGCCCCTCCAATCCAGGGTGCATCCATTGCCCTATATATGGTGAGCGTATACACAATGCCATCCGAGGTGGTGCGTAACCCGCTGCCCTACCATATCTCGAATAAGGCGGGTGATATTCTAACCGCGGATACTCGTGTATCGGCGGAGAGTATCGCTGTGGCTCCGCCCTGCTATACTGTCCTACAGTGGGCGCAGGCACTGGTTCGGCAAACTGGGGTCCATTCATACAACCTTGAGTGGGGCCCCCGCCCGTGGAGCCCCCCCCCCCCCCCCCTCGGGGGGTCCCTACTCGGGCCCGCTGTCGCGGAAGCATGGGGTCCACTCCTAATATCCTGAGTGCGGCCCTGACCCGTTGAACCCCCCCCCATGAGGGGTCCCCCACCCGGGTCCGCAATATAGCCTCGTACCGCAGGCGCACGATTCACACCACTATCAAACTGAGCACGACTCACGCGAGGGCTCTCTCCACTCTCTGACGGGTGCGCTCCTCGTCCTTGAGAGGGGCCACTCGACGGACGTGACTGATAGGTGGACTGCGCCGCGGCTCCCCCGCTCGTGGCGTGACCGTAGGCTCCAGACCTGTTCGCACAAATTAAATAATTATGTGGCCGGCCACATTCTCTACACATTCGCTGTCTGGAGCACTCGCGCGCTAAGTGGTCCTCTAAACAAAAATAGCACAGTCTATTAATTTTAACTAACCGCCGTCTGTCCACTACCGGTAATGCAGCAAAATCATGGCACTGCGATAACGCGTGTCCTGGGCGTCCACACTGGTGGCAATTTGGGCTCTCAGCCACAGCGGCCAGTGCAGCCAGACGTGCAGCAACGCGTCCCCGAAGCGGTTGCACTCCCTGTGGCCCCCTTCGCCCCGAATTACCGGCGGGTTCCCTGAAACTTCCGGCAGGTGGCGCCACCTCCGAAGTCGATGAAGATTCCACGGCCCTAGCCTCAAATTCTAAAAACTTCATCAAATCAGCGAAAGTAGGAAGAGCCTTGTCCTCCCTTTCCGCGGTCTCACGTTCGAAACGTGAACGAGTATCAGACGGGAACTTACCCAAAATAATGTGTACCAACAAGAACGACCACTCATCCACGGGCAAACCTAACATTTTTAACGCGTTACAGGCTACTGTAACCGGGGTCAGTAACTGCGTTCGAATTTGAGCCTTATTACCTACCCTAGGCAAACTTAACAATTGGCTCGTATGAGCATCGGCCAACAGACGGACATTCTGATATCTATTATTTAATAGTTCCCACGCTATGCTATAAGAATCGTCCTCTACTCTTAAATGTTGCACTAAGCTCTTTGCCTCACTTTCTAAAGTGGACATCAAATATGCCATCTTTTGTGCGTTGGTTAAATCCTGCCTACTGTCAACCAACGAGGTGAACATATTATTATATGCCACTCATAGCTCCATGGTACCGTCAAAATGTCCTAACTCCAAAGTAGGGAGCCTACTGTGCAACGATGTACCTTGCGCTGCATGTCTTACATCAGGTGTGCCCGAAACACCTGACTGTCGCTTTTTAATCAGACAGGCGACCTGTGTGACCTCGTTATAAATATCCATAATTTGATCCATGTCATTATTAGGGCTAGCCATTACCTCCGGTGGCAGCTCCTGGTCCAACAGCTCCATGAGCGCCTGCTCAGCTTTCTCGAGGCGATGCTCCATCTGTGAGTACCGCTCCAGGACTGCATCGCCCCGATCAGCTCGAGCCAACAAGCCTTGAACGCTGACAAACCAGCGCAGCTGGCTGGCCAAGATGTTCCTCGGAGTAGTCTTCGACATTGTAGACCGGGAAATCAAAGAAAATACCAACAATTAAAAAAACCGAACTAACTCTGGCACGAATCACAAACGTCCCCGTATACAATCCTATTGTAGACCCAAATATACTAGACTCTAGTCAGTATGTTAATTTCAATACATTAATACACAATACAACCCTGTTGTTCAATTATGCGAGTTCAACCAAAACCAATTTTTAATACTCAAATGCGTACAAACAAACACAATATCATAACTTTATGAACAAACAGACAGACCTTTTCTGTTGCTATATATCACTCAAACATTTTCAAATAAACAAAATATCATAACTTTATGAACAGACAGACAGACCGTTTCTGCTGTTATATATATATAATCCATACAACATAAACCAGTTAATTACATTTATGCTACACTTTTGACAAACAACTATGTCCAAGCCTCAATCGCAAGTGTCAAGAAGTTTTCATTCAAAATAAACAATATAAACCAAACTGTAGCACTAACTAACAGTATATCCAAAGGTAATTGGCTTCTGAAAGTATGTAATCACATTAAACACTTGTTAAAGACTAAACATACTCCAAAACAAACAAATTTAACAATTCCAAGTTGTAACATAACCTATGTACGTTGTTATAATATTATACCTAAGCGCTCGCTTAGTTAATATGATTCACTAACCAAAAACTACACATTACACATTAGCCCTGCTATGTACTTTGTAATTTATATAAGCCGAGGCTTTCAACAACTATAGAACTAATAATTAAGCCGCTTCGCTTGCTAGCAATGGTTATGCTGTATGAATTTACAAACTATTATAGTTTTGTCGCCGGGTTCACTAGGCTTAACCGCGCTTATAAAGTTATATGTTTATCCACAATACAACATATAATACAATACCTAAAGCTAAAGGAGCTGTGTAAATATCCTTCCAGCTTACATAAACCTATTCATATACACAGTCCGAGTACTGTAGTATAAGAAATAACAAAATATTCTATTTGATCTCGCTTTAGGTTACAAAGTTCCAAACTACCTACCTAAAACAAAGTATAATTCACAAATTATCTTAGGCCAACGGAGCTACTATATCGGTTCGGCTTATATAAACAGAATATATCTTGGTCCGGGGTTGTTTAATATCCGATACTAAACAACTTAACCACGCTCTGCTACCAACAAATTTATGTGAAAAGCCCCCCTCTCCACAGATATGGTTTAAACCTCGCGTGCTGGACCCATTTGAATATTATAAGGAGGTTAAAACCTGTCAGAAAGGGGCTTCCCATACAAAGGGGGTTCTTATATACTACAATTCCTTTCTGAAGGGTAAATGGTTCAAAGACTCACATTTGGATGCAGCCTTACTTCTTGAACTTCTGCGCTGGATTCAGACCACCAGACTCAATCTTGGTGTCTGGGCAGACAGCGTTGTCCTCTCGTCGGTCTGGCGCGTCACAGGTCTTCAACAAACTACTGGCCCCGCCCGCAGTTTGCGGAGGAATTCTCTAAACTCAACCCCTAACCCCGAGCTAGCTCGACCCAGACCTCTACCACGATTTCCGTGAATCGTGCTAATGAAAATCCAAAAATCCATTCACATCACTTTCCACCGGCGACCGATTCCCGAGACTGTTCGGACACACAATAGGGCTCGCAATTAATGCTCATTAATTGGGTTATTTTACCACCTTTTAAACGTTTGTTTCCTTGAAACCCATAATTCTTTCAACACTGGTTGATTACATTTTTACACGCATCTCCTCGAGACCAAGATTGACAGTAAACCGGAAAAAAAAACTTTGACATTTCACTTTTTTACAACTAGTGTTGCCATATCAGTAAAATAGAATCTGAGACATACTTGCGCGTTCCGAACGCTTTTAAACCGAACACCTATATCAACAACAAAACCTCGAAAATTCACTGATAATGCATGCTGGCAGCGAGCTTACTGAGCGTTCTAATGTAGACTTTCTGACAATTCACTTTAAGTTCAATATCACTGAAAAGGATTGTTATGTCCCATGGCCTTAAACTATTGTAGTTACGATGGTTTATAAGTATTATTTCGTTTCTTATGTTAACATAAAAGCGATGGGACTCGCTTGAAACAGGATGGCCGAGCTGTAAGGGCAATATGTACTGATTGTTATTATTTATATACTTGTTTCACGACTTTCGAGTATCAAATTATAATAATTAAGTGTTGTTTTATTAGCTATTGAAATTATTCCCGGAAGTGTTTAATATTTTGTTGATTTATATTGTTTATAACCTTAAGAAACGAACGTAATTATTTTGATTATATGTAGAAGTCACTCAATTTATTCGGGTCACACGCGGTAAAGCGCGGGTGGGACAGAACCGCGATGGCGGACGAGGGGCGGCAGTATTTTGAGATCATAGAACGGATTTTGTTGAGAAATTGTTAGAAGACCTAAGGAAAGAGTGTATAATAAAGGAAAGTTATTATCATCGGTGTGTTGTTGATTCCATCTGACCTCGCCCATTTAGCATTCTGTGATTCGCTTTTTTGTTTTAGTTCTAATATCCACGATCTAGATGCTAAGATACCTTGTTGTACAGTTATTATTCTACTTGAAGAGTGTTTAGAGTCATTAAGAATATTTTGTTAGTAGTGATATTAGTTTGGTGGGTAGTCATGAATGAAGTCACTTTGGACAGATATAAATACAGCTTCGCTGTACAGGGACGTCAGTCTTGCTACGATTGTCAGTGTTGAAACTCTGTTAAAATATAATGTGAATATGGAAATCTCACTTTTATTTAATCGTACGTCCCGAGTGCTATTATTTGTAATATTTAAAATTAGTAAAACAACATTTTTTTTGCAAATGTACACATTTTTTGTTTAATTTAAAAATATTTAGCCTAAGAAGCGCCAAGTGCGAGTTTGTGACGAGAGGGGTTTATAAATAAATACAACCCGGTCCCAATATCTGTGCACCTCGCTGGAATGTGGCGCCTCTCCCGCTTCCCCTGTCACCTCTCCGCGCACTCCCCGGTGCGACAGTACGGTTAGCATCTTCGTTGCTGCTACACGTCTCGATAATTTTGATATTTTCGCTTTATTGTTGTTTTGTTTTTTAATGTTTATTGTTAAGTTTAGACTGTTTACTGTTAAGTTTGGACTGGTTTGGTTGTTATTAAAATTGTTGTAGCTGTTAAACTGAAGTCATGGGAAAAACAATACACAGCAAATCAAGAAATTTAATCTTAAAGAAAGCAAACAAACAGTACACCATACCTGTAGACCAAGTGGTGAAACGAACCTGTGCTGCAACTGGGATATCAAAGAGGACTCTAATGAAAATTAAAAATGAAGCCAAAGTACAACCACCTACTTCGCCGGGCGCTAGTCCAACTCCAAGTACTAGTAAAAATTTAGAAACCCACCCAGAACCAAAATTATCAACACCGGGTAAGAAGCGTAAACAGTACAAAAAACGCATCGAAGTAGAAGATTTTGAAATTTGCGCAATACGAAATATCATCAACAGTTTTTATGCTGTAAAAAAAGAAATCCCAACTTTGAAGAAAATTCTGGCAGCAGTTAAGAGAGACCTAAATTTTCAAGGTGGGAGAACATATTTAAGAAATATTTTAATTAACAAATTGGGCTACAAGTTCAAAAAGTGTAAAAATATCCGTTGTGTATTGACACAAAAGCCGGACATCGCCGCATGGAGGGCTCGCTACCTACGCCGTATGAAAGAGAATAATGACCTTGGCGCTGATAAAAAACCGGTTACCTACCTGGACGAGACGTGGATCCATTCCCACTATACGGTCAGTAAATGCTGGCAAAATAATACCGACAGCAGTGTGAAGAAAAATTTAAATCCGGGTCAACGTTGGATTCTTGTACACGCTGGAGGAGAAAATGGATTTATTGAAGGTGCAGAATTACTTTATAAATGTAAAAGTAAAATCGGCGATTATCACAACGAGATGGACACAAACAATTTTTTAAAATGGCTCCGTGAAAAGCTTATACCAAATTTACCGCCGAACGGTATAGTTGTCATAGACAATGCACCCTACCATTCGACGCAGTCGGTGAAAGCGCCCACTAGTGCTGCTCTTAAAGCAGACATGCAAAATTGGCTACGTGAACACAATATTCCATTTAATGACAAAATGACAAAGAGGGAATTGTATCTCATTATACTGAGAACAAAGCCGCCGAAAAAATATGTCGTCGACGATTTGATGCGAGAGCATGGCCAAGAAGTTGTACGTCTGCCACCTTACCATTGTGACCTAAACCCTATCGAATATATATGGAACTTGGTAAAGCAAAGGGTGGCAGATAAAAACATTGACCAATCGGAAAAGAACATAGAACAACTTACAAAAGATGCGATTAAGTCAATTACGCCAGCTGACTGGAAAAAAGAAGTGAATCACGTGGAGAGACTACAGCGAGAATACTGGGAAAAGGATCATCTAGCAGATGACAACATCACACAACTTTTAATATCACTAGGGGAAGACAGTTCGGCGAGTTCAGAAAGTGAGAGTGAGGAATATACAATGTCAGGCATAGAGTCAATAATTTATAGTGACTGAGTTTGATAATAAATGTTTTTGTAATCAAAATTATTGTTTTTTAATAACAAACCCTTCATCAATAATAAATTGATTTGAAAAGGTTAGTAATTTTTTTTTACCTCCACATTTCTCGAAAAACTTTTTTTCACACCGTACCCAGACCGCCGATACGACGTCACGAGGTCAGGTGCACAGATATTGTGACCGGGTTATAACTGATAATTATCGTCAGTTTTCGTCTTAACGATTATTTTATGAACACCCCAACCCTATATGTCCAGGGTTACTACGACGATAATAAATAAAACCGCGTCCAAATCCGTTGAGTGGGTTCCAAGTTAAAACGGAGCATACAAACATACAGACAGATTTCCCCGATAATAGACTAAGTTTTTAAAGAACTTCCCACGAGAAGGCTTTTCCCGCACAGATAACACATTAACCACAAAAAAAAATCGCTAAGTCACTAGAAAAAATATGATCGCTAAATGATGAAAAAATATCGCCAAAAGCTTTGAAAAATCACCAGATCTAGTGACAAAATCGCTAAGGTGGCAACACTGGTTAGGTGATTTCGAGTTTTTAGGTCGAAGGGGTGAGGTTAGGTCAATTATTTTTATAGAACCATTTATGGAACCATAGGCTACGTTGTGTTGAAACATGTAAGTTAGTTAGGTTCGATTAGGTTAGGTTGGTTTGGGTTGGGTTAAACTACCACTACGTTGACTGACACCCCGATACTCGAAAGCCAGTTAAATATTTGAGACCATTTCAAACATTTAAGACCTTGTTAACATATTCTTAGTCGTCAGTCAAACTCCCACTCAAAAGTTAACTGGCCTTTAAAATAACATGGATTCAAGTGCTAAATAGTATTCTTGAACGCTATTTATCGTTTGACAGCTGTCTGACAGACCTTTAAATGCGGTAACAGACTGTTATTATTGAGATTGGTCTCGACTTCTTTAAAAAGTGTATGTTTTAACAAAATGTCTCTTTCTTCGTTGTCTTCGCTTTCCGATGAAGATACTCATCCCAGACGCAGACTGAGAAATGAGGAGAAACTTAACGCCTTTGAAAAATACGATGATGTGGAGTTTCAGATGCGGTTTCGTCTTACTAAAGAAACAGTGCTACTCGTACATCTGGTGGATTTGATCGGAGAAAAGATAAAACCTCCTACCAAACGAAGTAAAGCAATAGAACCTCTTTACCAGATCCTCATTGCCCTCAGATTGTTTCCTACTGGCACGTACCAGAGAGTCATTGGGGATATTTTTCATATTGAGCAGCCGACAGTTCACCGCATTGTGCATAGAGTTGCAGCTGAACTGGCAAAGTTGAGATCCCACTATATAAATATGCCAAACGTCCAGGAGCAGCTTCAGGTCGCAAATGAATTCTATACGATTGCTGGTTTCCCAAGAGTGACAGGTGCTGTGGATTGCTCTCATGTGAAAATTACATCCCCAGGTATGTATCTATTTTCCCAAAAACTATCTTTTACTAGCCAACAAATCATGAATTATTTTTTTCAGGAAGTGCTCAAGCAGAAACTTTTCGTAACAGAAAGGCCTTTTTTTCTTTGAATGTGCACATGGTCTGTGATGCTTAGTTAATAATTCGTCATGTAATAGCAAGATGGCCAGGTTCTGTACATGACAGTACAATACTCAATGATTCCCTACCATGTGCCCAAATGGAAGGTGGAGATTTTGGCAATATGTTTCTGCTTGGAGACAGTGGTTACTCTTGCAGGAGCTATTTGCTAACACCTATTCTTAACCCTAATACTGCAGCCCAAGAGGCTTACAACCGTGCACAGATTAGTACCAGGAATTCTGTGGAAAGGCTTTTTGGGGTCCTGAAGAGAAGATTTCCTTGTCTTCATTTTGGTCTTAAAGTGCAAAATGTACCACCAATCATTGTAGCATGTGCAGTGTTACATATATTAGCACTCGGGAGGTACGATTAAATAAAAGTGAGATTTCCATATTCACGTTATATTTTAACAGAGTTTCAACACTGACAATCGTAGTAAGACTGACGTCCCTGCACAGCGGAGCTGTATTTATATCTGTCCAAAGTGACTTTATTCATGACTACCCACTAAACTAATAACACTACTAACAAAATATTCTTAATGACTCTAAACACACTTCAAGCAGAAGAATAACTGTACAACAAGATATCTTAGCATCTAGACCGTGAATATAATAACTAAAACCTTACATGACTGTACATAGCATCTAGATCGTGAATATAATAGCTAAAACCTTACATTCGGCCTTTCCTGACTTTAAGTTTGTCCTCAAACTTGCAAGACTCGACAAGTGATTCTTAATTAATTAACAAATCTAAAAAACATGTTGTTTTCTCTAAATTACAAACATTTTAAATTGTCTATTAACCTGCTCATCAAAGGAGAGTGGGCCTCTGCTTGCTTGAGGACAACATTATGTTATTTCACTTGTTCACTTGCCCACTGTCATATTAAATATCACATTAACCTTTCTTAAATTATTATCTTTCCAACATTTCTCTTATATGCAGTAAAATTTTTAAATAGCAATTGCCAATCACCTATCTCAAATATTAATCGACCTAATCCTTTTTCAGTTATAAATAATCGATGTTAATATTAGTCAAAATTATAAAATTTTGTCATACGTCATCCAGCAAGGTTCGGTCTCATTAGATGTGCACACTTCGTACAACGTAGATATACACTTTTTAACAGATTACGCTATCTTACTATTGCACAAAACAAAAATACCTTTGTTAAAAACGACAGGCATTGTCAAAGTTGACCCATAGATTTGTTCTTAAAAAAAGTATTGGATACCCATTTTGTTTCATAGGTCGGACATCAACATAGTCTTCCATGAATCAATTCAATTTACTATAATAACTTCATTTTTAGTCAATTTACGATAGAAATAGGTTGCACATTTTTCATGTACCTACATGTTACATTATTTGTCACAAATATTAGCGGCTTTCCACTCGATAATACACAGACTACTAGCATTCCCGTTGAGTAAAAGCTACTTTCAGGTAAAATTTGACATACTTAAAACCATTGCTGTTAATAATGCTTATATCCCTGCAATTGTGAGTAAATTTCCAATTTAATAAAAAAAATGCAAGATGGCTTCAGTTTTATTATACTGTGCAAATATTCCGGCACAAAATAAGAGCGTTGAGCCAAAGAAACGGGCCAAAGTACAATGCAAATTTAGGCAATGTCTTCTACAAATGCGCAAGGCGGCTCAAAGACCGTAAACCAGCGTTTTATACCACAAACTCACTCGGAATGTTCTTTTGTAATAACAGAGACCGCACGACAGCGATTTAAAAGAGTAGTATTTATCAACTGACGTATAATGATTGTGAGAAAAAACATATTGGACAAACTAACAGATCCTTTATCACTAGAGTCAAAGAGCATTCAAGTTGTTGGAGACGTAACAAACTTAATTCGAATTTTGTTGAACACTTAATAACAGAAAATTATCCGTTTGACCCAATTATAACCTTTAAAGCATCACATTTTTGCCATAAAGTCCGAAAAATGAATACCATGGAGGCGTTTGAAAAAAATAAAATTACTTCACACAAATCCTGCCAGCATTCTCAACCATCAACTAGACGTCAATAATTTCCTTACTTTCATTACTTTCCTATTTTGAGTTATTAGATTTGTAGCATTATATTAACCTCCCCAAAAATGTCATTCTCAGCTTTTCTTTTTATTCACCATTCACATCTAATGGCATTTGACATATTTTAGCCTTTTACAGTTTTTTTTTTTTACATTTGACAATCATTTAATGAATATATATTTAATTTTCACAATTTTGGACTTATGACTTATTAACTTTTATGAACTTTGCCCGAAAATATGGTAAGATTTCTTATATTGGCATCCCAAAACATTTTTGTTTTATCAGTACTAACATTATCATTATTATAATAGACTTTATAATTTCCCACTTTTCAGCAATTTTCTGCAAATGACATCTCCCATATTCGATGTTATTCTACCTACTATTGGCCTATAATCTCAATGCGATTCTACCTACGATTTACTTGTCATTGATTAACGGCATACCTATTTCATTGATTGCACGTCGACTAAATTTTATATCCCGAAAAATGTGTTATTTATTTAGATAGTCCCTTGTTAATGGTGCAAAACGGAAACCAGTTGGGATAAATATAATTACTGTGAAACAAGTACAAGTGTAGTTAATCATCATCTTGGAATTTCATAAAAGGTGAAACATAACTTTTGGAGGTCAGACAATGTCGTATTAAACATTTTTTTTTACCTTTTCTTTTTGAGGTACAATTTCCGGCCTATGCTCTAACACCTTTTTTGCTGTCGTTAAATTGTATGATCTAACTTCATACTAATATTCTTTATTGTTAATCCAAGTAGGGCGAGACACATTAACTGCCCATTTATGCAATTAAAGATCCCTGCAAATTTGAAATCTGACGGACTGTACAACAACCCATAATCTGAGTGACTAAAACAATATTGCCGTTATTATCACTCTTTGCATTACAAGCGATACACTTCAAAACTTATCTTAATCATGAGTCAGTGATGATCACATCGAAGCAGGCGCATAGAACTGTTGCCGCACTTGGCCCGTTGCGGGTACCGCCGACTTCAGCACCGCAGCACTGCGTTACCAGAAATGAAACCACGCCCAGTGAGCGTGTTGTCTTCAATTTCCAGATGGCCCTTAGACAAAAAAAAAACATCCGAGTATCATTATTTCGATATTGAACATAATCAGGCTGGTCTATTGTCGGAAATTCAAACTAAAAGATGCATTTCACTTCATTACTTCTTGATCTTTCACTACTTATTATACATGAAGGCCCCCGACGCTGATTCATGGGAAAGGTTTAGGTTTATCTACATTTTGTGAAAATTGTATAACGGTATCATGATATTTCTCGAAACACCGGAAAATAAATCGTGCCACCTTAGTACTTCTATGATAATCACAAAAACTTATTTTCTGCGTGGGCACTTTAGGCGTGGTTGTTAAGACAGTTACAGATTGATAACTTTGTCTACTCACGTTCAAACCCTGCATGTTAATGCTGCTGTCACCATATTATTATTTACTGTCTGCGTTAGTGGAAACTGTGTTGTCTTGAACCTTGTTACCTAAAGGTTTTGTGTACCATGGCTCCAAGTGCTAAATGTGGCAAGTGTAATAAAGCCATAACGGTAAAAACTGAGACATTCTCGTGTAAGAACTGCCAAAAGGTTTTTCACAAAATATGTGCTAAAAATGGCTGTGAAAACTGTGCTTCGAATTCGACAACAAACACCCCGATAGCTAACAAAAATACTAAAGCTTTTATCGAGTTAGATCCTCAAAATCTTACAATAGAAGCCTTGCTGGATCAGTTTAACAAAAAAATGGAGGTAGTTTTCGAAATAAAAGAAGACACCGGTTTCTACGCAGCGAAATACGATGAGATGATTCAAAAACAGAATGATATGCTGGACCTGATTAAAAAACAACAAAATCAATTTAGTGATCTCTCAAACAGATATAAAAACCTAGAAAAGGTAAATAAAGCGTTAGAGCAGAGAATTGAAGGTTTGGAGCAAGCGGAAAAATCGAAAAACCTAGAAATCTCTGGTTTAAAAATGGCCGACAAGGAAAACACGTCAGAAATAGTAGAAAAGATCGCTAAAAGGCTAGGAGTGAAAGCTGACGAGGTGGAAAGAGCCTGGAGAATGGGGCGCCCGATCCCTGGTCGGCGTCCCCCCCCTCTAATTGTGAGACTCCGCTCGGAAGCGACTCGAGAGCAGTGGATTGGGAAAAGGGATCTTCTGCGTACAAGCAAGGATATTTTTCCGGAAGAAACGGACGATGACTCTTCTCAGCGTTGCCAACTTAACGGATTTCCCGTCATATCTAACGGATTAGGAAGAGCAAAAACGGGAAAAAAAATGTTTTAACGGCTAACGGAATTTTTAACGGAATTAAACTTATTCAGATTTTGTAGTTTATTTCAGAATTTTTGTTAGTTATGTCTACATGAACGCATTTTTTTTGTCTTTTTGTTTGCGGCAACACTAAAAGATGGGATTCCCGGCCCCGTCTCTCTCGAATAGTAACATTGAACTAAAGAAGTCCCAGCGGGGAGCCAAGCGAATTTCAACTTTATTTCCGCTGCATAGGTTTCTTTGGTGGCGAGTACTCTACCTGCGTGAATTGTTTGGTTTCTTTCTCTCTCAGTTTAGTTCATAGTTCATTCATTCATTCTTTCTTTAAGATTGTTCGAGAACTGATAAGTGATAAAAGTTATTTATAACAATGCCAAAAACGCATTATAAACAAAAGTTCCGTAGTGAGTGGCTTGCAGACAAGTTGTTTAAAGACTGGATTGTTAGAAAAGAAGATAGTTCTGGAGAATCTCTACCAGAATGCAAATTCTGTCGGTGCATCGTGAGTAAAAATAATAAATATTCTGATTTAAAAGTTCACATGAAATCACAAAAGCACATTAATAATTCAAATATGTTAGCACCATCAAGGCAAAAAACTATTGATTTCGCAAAAAAAAAGTCTTATAAAACGAAGTCAAGTGAAGCTTACACCTCACTTTTTATTGCTGAACATTGCAGTGTATTAACTGTGGATCATTTAGGACAAACTATGAAAAAAGTGGGTGATGATTCTGAAGCGATTAAAAATATGCAACTGCATCGTACAAAATGTACAAACATTATTAAAAATGTCCTGAGTCCTCATTTCAAAGACAATTTGAAACAAGATATTGGAAATGGAAAATTTAGCCTTCTTCTGGATGAATCTACAGACATAACTGTCACAAAATATCTTGGCATAGTGATAATTTACTACAGTACAATGTCAAATAAAATAAATACGTCATTTTTAAAACTAGCACCACTGACTGACTGCACTGCAGATGGAATAATCTACGCACTTAAAGACACCCTGACTGAATTTGGTTTGGACTTCAAAAATATTATTGGTATAGGAACCGATAATGCCAGTGTTATGACTGGAGTAAATAACGGCGTATATGCGAAACTGAAAAATGATATCCCTGGACTAGTCCTCGTGCGATGCGTGTGCCACTCAATCCAGCTTGCCATATCCCACGCATCGGAAGGTACTTTACCAAGAAATCTTGAATTTATGGTATCCGAAACATACAATTGGTTCGCTCAGTCATCGGCTCGGCAGGCCGAGTATAAAGTCTTGTACAATACAATTAACGACGGCCACGACCCATTGAAAATTGTTCGTGCTTGCCAAACTCGATGGCTATCAATATAGTAGTATAACTCCATTCCTAACGAGCTTGGTCGATTCCTGGACCTCGTCTTCTGTAATGATAACGTATCAGTATCTGAAGTATTGGATCCTCTTGTAGATTACACTGAAGGCCATCATAAGGCGGTCTCGATTGACATTGACTTTATTCACTATGATTATCTGGTAGAGGCTCCTCGATTAAAATTTAGTTATCATAAGGCAGACTACTCCGTCTTAAACCTGAAATTGACTGAGATCGACTGGGTAGCTGAAATATCAGGTAGGTCTTTCGACGATGCAGTTCGTTACTTCTATGACGTTTTATACTCACTTCGGGACAAATATGTACCTCAAAAACTTATAAAACATTCCTCCTATCCTCCATGGTTTACGCCGGCTTTGACTAAAATGTTGAAAGATAAAGCAAAGTATTTCCGCAAATACAAAACCTATGGTAATAAATGTGACGGTCAATCATTTCGCCTATTGCGTAATAGAGCCAAATTATTAGAAGCTCAATGCTATGACAATTATATTTCAGCTGTTGAGGATTCCATCGAGCGCAATCCCAAACATTTCTGGTCATTCGTTAAGAGTAGGCGCAATACTAATGCTTTGCCAAATGTTATGACATTTAATGGAGCCTCAGCAAACACAGGCGTAGGTATATGTAATTTTTTCTCCAAATACTCTAATTTTTCAGAGCCAGATCCTGGGCCTTGCTCTATTAACGGTATGCAAACCAGTGACTCGATTACTGATGCTGACTTATCTACAATAGAGTTTTGTTTGAAAGACATTGAAAATAAACTTAAAAAATTAGATCTCTGTAAATCTGCCGGCCCTGACCAGATCCCTCCTATACTATTGTCAAAATGTGCTGAGTCAATATCATTACCCCTGTTTTTACTCTTTCAAATGTCACTTCGTAAAGGAGTGGTTCCATTGATTTGGAAGTCGGCGTTTATCACTCCAGTTCATAAGAAGGGGTCTAGGACAGATGTCACCCATTACAGGCCAATTTCTAAATTATGCACTATTGCCAAGGTCCTTGAGAAAATTATTCAAGAACAGACTGTTAATTCCTTAAAACACTTTTTCAACCCTTCTCAGCACGGGTTTTTGAGGGGTAGATCTACTGTATCGAATCTTATCATATTCAATGACTTAATAACTGAGTTCATGGACAATGGTGGTCAAGCTGACGTTATTTACACAGACTATAATAAAGCGTTTGATAGGATCGATCACGTTTTACTATTAAAGAAGCTGCTAAGAGCAGGAATCCGTGGAAATCTCTACCGCTGGTTCTCTGCTTACATTATTAATAGAACACAGGCTGTTGTGACCCACAACTATACATCTGATTGGGTCTCTGTACCAAGTGGTGTCCCTCAGGGATCTTTGCTGGGGCCGCTACTTTTCCTTATTTTTATATCAGATATTGACTCGTGTTTTATAAATTCAAGCGTTCTTATTTTTGCAGATGACATGAAGATCTTTCGATCAGTAGCAAATGTTAGTGATGCACGTGCCTTACAAGATGATCTTTTACGTCTTGATAACTATTGTTTACTCAACAAGCTGGATCTTAATCCATTAAAATGTTCCTGTATCTCTTTTACGCGAAAAGTTAAGCCCAACATTTTTAACTACACCTTAAAAAGTCATGCTCTGCAACGGATGTCTGAGGTGCGTGACCTAGGGATTATTCAGGATTCCAAACTTATATTTGATTCACACATTAACACTATAGTTAAAAAAGCAACCAAAGCTTTGGGTTTTATAATGCGAATTTCGAAAGACTTTAAAAACATGAAAACATTAAAAATTCTATATTGCACCTATGTACGTAGCAGCCTTGAATATGCTTCGCAAGTATGGAACCCATCATACAATGTTTACATTAATAGGTTAGAGCGCGTTCAAAAAAGATTTTTCCGTTACATGAATTTTCGTAACAAAATATATTTATCAAACTATTTTGAAACATGTCGTAAATATCACATTCTTCCCTTACAAGAGCGACGTTCAATAGCGGATATTCTCTTTTTAATTGGACTTGTTTTAGGCCAAATTGACAGCCCGCAATTACTATCTAAATTAAATTTCTATGTCCCCAACAGGATGCGTCGTCAAATTCCGGTCTTCTCTCTTCCCTCTGTAGGTACTAATTATAGGCAGAATAGTTACCTGTGGCGAGTCTGTCATAACGTCAACAAATTGCAAGACATTGATATATTTTCCATGTCTGAGGCTCGAGCAAGAATGGTGCTCAGTTCTAAATTCTTTTATAATATTTAATTAATTAATTAATATATTTCGCATAGTGGTGAGCTTGATTGTATGGTTTGTGTAAATTAGGTTTAATTCATAAAATTAGTTGTTGTTTTTTCTTTTATAATACTGGTATTAGTTTTTTCTCCTGTGTGTTATATTTTACTTGTATCATCTGCTTATCTCTTGTCAATATTGTGTTGCTCAAATTAACTTATTTAAAACTTTCTTTGTTCGATAACATTTGACTATTATGTTACTATTAGTGAAAACTTTTAATTGGCCGTATTATAGTTATTCTGTTTATATCTTAAGTCATCTTGTGCTGTAAGTTTTCCTTGATATATAAATAAATAAATAAATAAATAAATAAATAAATAAATATTCAGCTGTAGACAGAATATTGAAACAGTGGGTTGAACTCAAAACACATTTTGAAATTTCCAGGCGAAATTATACTGCAGATTTATTGCAGTTCGTTACTTCTATGACGTTTTATACTCACTTCGGGACAAATATGTACCTCAAAAACTTATAAAACATTCCTCCTATCCTCCATGGTTTACGCCGGCTTTGACTAAAATGTTGAAAGATAAAGCAAAGTATTTCCGCAAATACAAAACCTATGGTAATAAATGTGACGGTCAATCATTTCGCCTATTGCGTAATAGAGCCAAATTATTAGAAGCTCAATGCTATGACAATTATATTTCAGCTGTTGAGGATTCCATCGAGCGCAATCCCAAACATTTCTGGTCATTCGTTAAGAGTAGGCGCAATACTAATGCTTTGCCAAATGTTATGACATTTAATGGAGCCTCAGCAAACACAGGCGTAGGTATATGTAATTTTTTCTCCAAATACTCTAATTTTTCAGAGCCAGATCCTGGGCCTTGCTCTATTAACGGTATGCAAACCAGTGACTCGATTACTGATGCTGACTTATCTACAATAGAGTTTTGTTTGAAAGACATTGAAAATAAACTTAAAAAATTAGATCTCTGTAAATCTGCCGGCCCTGACCAGATCCCTCCTATACTATTGTCAAAATGTGCTGAGTCAATATCATTACCCCTGTTTTTACTCTTTCAAATGTCACTTCGTAAAGGAGTGGTTCCATTGATTTGGAAGTCGGCGTTTATCACTCCAGTTCATAAGAAGGGGTCTAGGACAGATGTCACCCATTACAGGCCAATTTCTAAATTATGCACTATTGCCAAGATCCTTGAGAAAATTATTCAAGAACAGACTGTTAATTCCTTAAAACACTTTTTCAACCCTTCTCAGCACGGGTTTTTGAGGGGTAGATCTACTGTATCGAATCTTATCATATTCAATGACTTAATAACTGAGTTCATGGACAATGGTGGTCAAGCTGACGTTATTTACACAGACTATAATAAAGCGTTTGATAGGATCGATCACGTTTTACTATTAAAGAAGCTGCTAAGAGCAGGAATCCGTGGAAATCTCTACCGCTGGTTCTCTGCTTACATTATTAATAGAACACAGGCTGTTGTGACCCACAACTATACATCTGATTGGGTCTCTGTACCAAGTGGTGTCCCTCAGGGATCTTTGCTGGGGCCGCTACTTTTCCTTATTTTTATATCAGATATTGACTCGTGTTTTATAAATTCAAGCGTTCTTATTTTTGCAGATGACATGAAGATCTTTCGATCAGTAGCAAATGTTAGTGATGCACGTGCCTTACAAGATGATCTTTTACGTCTTGATAACTATTGTTTACTCAACAAGCTGGATCTTAATCCATTAAAATGTTCCTGTATCTCTTTTACGCGAAAAGTTAAGCCCAACATTTTTAACTACACCTTAAAAAGTCATGCTCTGCAACGGATGTCTGAGGTGCGTGACCTAGGGATTATTCAGGATTCCAAACTTATATTTGATTCACACATTAACACTATAGTTAAAAAAGCAACCAAAGCTTTGGGTTTTATAATGCGAATTTCGAAAGACTTTAAAAACATGAAAACATTAAAAATTCTATATTGCACCTATGTACGTAGCAGCCTTGAATATGCTTCGCAAGTATGGAACCCATCATACAATGTTTACATTAATAGGTTAGAGCGCGTTCAAAAAAGATTTTTCCGTTACATGAATTTTCGTAACAAAATATATTTATCAAACTATTTTGAAACATGTCGTAAATATCACATTCTTCCCTTACAAGAGCGACGTTCAATAGCGGATATTCTCTTTTTAATTGGACTTGTTTTAGGCCAAATTGACAGCCCGCAATTACTATCTAAATTAAATTTCTATGTCCCCAACAGGATGCGTCGTCAAATTCCGGTCTTCTCTCTTCCCTCTGTAGGTACTAATTATAGGCAGAATAGTTACCTGTGGCGAGTCTGTCATAACGTCAACAAATTGCAAGACATTGATATATTTTCCATGTCTGAGGCTCGAGCAAGAATGGTGCTCAGTTCTAAATTCTTTTATAATATTTAATTAATTAATTAATATATTTCGCATAGTGGTGAGCTTGATTGTATGGTTTGTGTAAATTAGGTTTAATTCATATAATTAGTTGTTGTTTTTTCTTTTATAATACTGGTATTAGTTTTTTCTCCTGTGTGTTATATTTTACTTGTATCATCTGCTTATCTCTTGTCAATATTGTGTTGCTCAAATTAACTTATTTAAAACTTTCTTTGTTCGATAACATTTGACTATTATGTTACTATTAGTGAAAACTTTTAATTGGCCGTATTATAGTTATTCTGTTTATATCTTAAGTCATCTTGTGCTGTAAGTTTTCCTTGATATATAAATAAATAAATAAATAAATAAATATTCAGCTGTAGACAGAATATTGAAACAGTGGGTTGAACTCAAAACACATTTTGAAATTTCCAGGCGAAATTATACTGCAGATTTATTGTACAATATGTATAAAGATGAAAGCAATTTCGCTTTATTCTCATTTTTATGCCCAATATTAGAAGAACTGCAACGGGTGAATAAAGCCTTTGAGGCCAGAAATGCAGATCCCTGCAAACTGTTCAAGGATTTGTCTACACTTATCGGATTTCTGGTTACAAAAGTAGTCATACCGCGTCCGAACATTGATGCTTTGACGATAAATGTGGAAAATTATTTGGATCCAAAACCATACCTTGGTTACGGGTTCGAATCAAAAATACGAGAAATGAGAGAAAATAACATCATAGACGAAGCTGTCGAACGAGACACGCGTCAACGATGCATTAGTTTTATTATAAAATTAATACAACAATTACGGTCCAGACTACCTGACAATATCGAAGTATTGCAGAAAACAAATTTGCTGTCATATAAAAATGTACTGAAAGTTCACAAAGAATCTTTAAGCCCCTTACTGTCCCATTTGCGATATCCAAATAATATCATAGCACTAATAGAAACTCAATGGAACGCAATCAATCTCACGAAGTGGACGAACGTAAAAGATACTGTAGAATTTTGGTCAGAGGTAAGGGAGTATGAAGATGCAACCGGCACTAATCCCTTCAAAGAATTAAGCGATTTTGCTTTTTCAATTTTGCTATTACCATATTCGAATGCCGAAGTCGAAAGGGTTTTTAGTGTTATGAATGGAGTGAAGTCAAAACTAAGAAATAAGATGAAGACAGACATGGTTAATGCCGTTCTAAATATACGATCAGGACTAAAACGATGTGGAAAAACCTGTCACACTTACGACTTGCCAGATAAAGTTATTAATATGGTTGGAACAATTCAAAGCTATGGTCAAACTTCGACATCTACGGCTTATGCAACGGACGCACAACCAGAAAGCACGGAAAGTGACGACGATTTAGATGTGATACCATATATGTAATGTAATTTCGATGATTATGTTATTACATTAAGACTGAAATATAATAGTGTTGTTATTTTATTTATTGTCTCGTTATTATAAGCTAGGTTAAATCAGAAAACTTAACCAAAGACCAATGTTAGTAAAATAAAAGCAGAAACCTTCATTCAAAATTATTGAAACCACCTCTAATATGAACTAATACTGAATAGCATGTATGTGAGATCCTGTTATTATAGAAATAGCTCGCAAATAAAACAATCAAATTATGACGGATTTTATTGACGGAAAAAGAAATGGTTTAGCGGATTTCTGACGGAATTTCGCAACAAACTTAGCGGGATTTCAAAATTATTGTTGGCAACACTGACTCTTCTTTTGTGTACTTTAATGAAGACCTCACAAAATACAACCGGGAACTTTTGTGGAACGCTAAACAAAAGCTTAAGAAGGACCACAAACACATTTGGGTTAAGGGAGGACGGATTCTGTGCAAAAAGTTTGATGACTCGCGTACAGTACATATAACCAACCTGGAGGACATTGATAAGATTGCATCAACATGAACAATTTATCTCGTGAGAGTTCATTAAACTGTTAGACCGATGTCACCTAAATTCAATTGTAATGATTTAAAGGAAAATTACTGCAGTGTCTTTAATAACACACACACGTGGGTAAAACGCTTATCAGACAGTTGTCCTACGGATGTAAACATTGCACATTTAAATGTACGCTCCTTGAAGAAACACTACAGTGAAATCTTGACCCATTTTGGTGATGCTTTTAAACACCTAGACATATTAATTTTATCGGAAATTAACCTAAAAGATGATACTGTGTCCATGTACCAGCTACCAGGATATGAGGCACATGCTGTATGTCGTGAAACTCGCCGAGGTGGTGGTATACAAATGTTTATAAGAAAGGATCATGTCTTCAGTCGTGTACCTACCCATTTTACTTCGAGTGAATCATTAGCCGGCTATATTGAGGTGCGCGGTGTACGAATACACCTTCTTGCGTTGTATCGACCTCCTACTTCCGCAAGAGTGCAATCGAAGGTGTCTTTGTTTGTACATGAGCTTGAAAGTGCTATTAACTCGGTGCCTCGCGATCGGCACCTTATTATTATTGGTGATATGAATGTGAACACACTTGTGAAACAACACACGGATACAGTGTTATATGAGGACATGCTGGGTGAGTATGGACTACTGAATACTATAACAGACATTACGAGAGAAAAAATACGGGATGGCCAGTTAATTGTTTCTTGTTTAGACCATATCTTAGTAAGACAGTACCAAGCTTTAGAATTAAGTTCTCAGATAGTCAGATGCGGTATTGCTGATCACCACTTAGTATGCCTAAATATACTTACACCTCCAACAATAAATCAAAATAAAAAACAAATGAAAAAAATTCTTAATAACCACTTAGTGAAAAGGGACCTAAAACACACAGATTGGTCTGATTTACTGCATCTGGACTGTCCACTATTAATGTATGAAAAAATGTGCAAAATATTTGAAGAAACTTATGAAAAAAATGTAAAAAATATTAAATTAAGGAAAAGTGAATGTAACGGCTGTTCTTGGTTGTCTAAGGAACTAAAAGACATGATAATACATAAAGACAGATTGTACAAGCAATGGAGAAATGCTCCAAAAAATATGGTAAAAAGACTAGAGTACACTAAATATCGTAATAAAACATTCAAATTAATTAATAAATCTCATAATGACTACAAAAAATCAATTCAATACATAAAATGTAAAGGGAATAGTAAAAAAATATGGCAGTGTGTTAATAATTGGTTAGGTCGTAATAAAAAATCATTGGATGAAGTGATGATGCATCACATGGGTGTACAGTATGATTTGCCAACAATTTGTTCGAATTTTGCCCAAACATTTGCAAATGAGGTAGTACAACTTAAAAGTCAACATAACTGTAACTCCGAATTGCTGCATAGACAAGATTATAATCCAGAAATAAATGTATCCATGCGCTATATTAATGTATCTTCAGCTCAAGTAGAAAAAATTATTGATCAACTTGACCATCAGATGTCGCCAGGTATTGATCAGATACGGGCTTGTGATCTTAAGGAAATCAAAAAAGAGATAAGCCCAGTGTTAGCTAAAATGATTAATCTTTTTATTGAACAATCCAAATACCCAGACCAACTTAAGATTTCTATAATACGTCCAATTTACAAAGGAGGTAACCATAAAGACACCTCAAATTATCGCCCTATAGCAATTTTATCTTGTATCAATAAGGTAGTCGAAAAAGCTATCACTGGGCAAATCTTAAACTTCCTTACAAAAAATGACGTCATCGCATCTAGTCAGTTCGGCTTCCAGAAAGGGAAAAATACGTCTACACTGTTATCAAAATTCGCCAATGAAATTAACAACCACTTAAATAACCGGCAACACGTCGCTGTTATCTTCATAGACTTCAGGAAGGCTTTTGAAACTTTGGATCATGAAGTTCTCCTGAAGTCTATGGAGAAATGTGGTTTACGTGGGAAAATTAATGACTGGTTCAGAAATTATTTGAATAACCGAAAATTAGCAGTGAAGGTAAATGGCTATACTGGAGGATGCGAGGACGTCAAATATGGGGTCGCGACCGGGTCAGTGACCGGGCCAGCATGTTATATAATGCATGTTAATAGTATGGCTAATGTGGTAAAGCATTGTAAGGTGTATATGTTTGCCGACGATACTTGTTTGGTGTATGGTCATAAAGATCCGACTATAATACAACAATACCTACAACAAGATTTTGATAACATTACAAGATGGGCCCACGATAACGGTATCATACTAAATGTGAAAAAAACAAATGTTATACATATTTGCTCTAGGAATAAACAAGGTCGAGATACACAATTACTAGTTCAAGGGCACAGCTATGATTGTTTTCATAGTAATGTGTTATGTAATTGCCCTATAATACAGCAGGTTACTGAATGTAAATATCTAGGCATTATTGTCGACAATACATTTCATTGGATAAAACATATAATTCGTTTAGTAGATAAATTAAGAATATTGCTCAGACAGTTTCACCAACTGAAGTACTTTGTGACACGATCTGTCCTTTACTGCCTTTATTATGCTTTAGTGGACTCATTGTTATCATATGGCATTGTGACATTTGGTGCATCATTTAAAACTTATATTGGGAGAATTAAACAACTCCAATTGCGTTTCTTAAAGATTTTAGTAGATAATAGAACTAAACAACAGGCAAAAGGAAACTATGAAATATTATTCAAAAAATGTAATATTCTACCGGTAGATAAGAAATACTTATTAGAATTAGCGAAGGAGGAATACTGGCAGGATAGGTACAAAATTAAACTTAAAGCTAAAATAATTACAAGACAAGTTAATAAGGGACCGCTCGTGGCACCAAGAGTGAATAATGTTTATGGAAAACGCACAAAGGAATTTACTATTCCAAAAATTTTTAATAGTATACCTGACTCAACTAAAAATGTACTACCATTTAAATTTAGATCTAGAAATGTCTTACTGAGAAACCATTTTCTGTCGCAACTGTAACATTGTTAATGTTTACTAACCGTAAGCTGCACTGATTAATAACTATATACTTACTGTTGCATGAGCGTATTTACCCCGACAAACAACTATGTTGTTTGGGGTGCACTGGATATATTGTAAAAATTGTTCTTTGGAAATAAAAGTTTTTATTATTATTATTATTATTATTATTAATATCAATTTAAAATATGATAGATTTCACACAATTCCGGAAAAGAAAAGAACATAAGTACCTCACAACTTGAAAAGGCACTTGAACTTAGGGTTTAGATGAATCAAAATTTTTGAATGTTTCTTTACTACCATGAAATGAGGTTGGAAAATCTTTTCACAATTCAACTCTCAAGATTAAATTTCTGTTCTTTGTATTTGTCTGAATTTACTACAAGAACGTTCTTTTATGTCACCGTCAAATTTCTGTCTGTATTACGAGGGTAAATCTATATCAATATTATCAAGATGTCCTTTAATTTTACTAGGGCTAATTTCATAGGTGTATGTTTCCATGCAATGGGACAATAAGACACTTTATGATGTAACAAACTTTGGACTGAAATATACCGATTGATCACTATGAAATTCATTATTGATAAAAACCCATTTTAAAACCAATTTTTCTTAGACCTTACCAATCAACCTGTAGCCATCTTTTATAAGGGAGCACCGGAATCAAACATAATGAAACCGACTCACCACTGTTCTTCAGTTGCCAACGTGGATTGCTCCTATAGCAGACGACGCCAACGCGCCACTCTCTTCGTGCAGCTTTGCACTGAGGTCGCCATTTTCTTTCTGCTACTGCTCGGGCACCAGAGGATGACGTGTCCTAGCTACCACGAAGGACTTTGCTCCCGGCTGCTCGCTTCGAAGTCTCTAACGTCGTAGATGGTCGAACAAAAGACGCCATTTTTCATCGCTGGAGTAGCTTTGTGCTCTTGTGGGTCGTAGGTACTATCCCAGTTCTTGATATTAGCACTCGGGAGGTACGATTAAATAAAAGTGAGATTTCCATATTCACGTTATATTTTAACAGAGTTTCAACACTGACAATCGTAGCAAGACTGACGTCCTTTTTTTTTTTTTTTGGCTTGAGTGTCTATGTTTTTGGCCTTATGGCCTTTAAAACTTTGCCCTGGAGAGGCGGAACAGGCAGTTCACGCCTCAAGTTAAAGTTACGGTGCACGTTTGAGTGCCACTGGGGGGAGACTCCAGCCTAAGGGGGCTGTGGTGAGTGGGGTGTTGATTTGCAGCCGGCATACTTAGAAATGTGTTACTGAATCCTGGGTGTATGTTATGCCGGCGTGGAGTGTGAGGCGTTATATGTTGAGTGATTGCGGCTTGTGCAGTATCTGATGCATTGAGTCTTTTTTGCCGCCTTCGTCTACTTGCTCGTAGACGGTGAAGCCATAAGGGAGTGGAGGGTGTAGTTGAGTCAGGAGTGTCGGGGGGAGAAAGTTCTAATATTTGTGCCGTTATGGCATCGTCCGGGTCTAGAAGGATATTACGGGGGCGTCGTCTTGGTTGTGTGGCCTCGATTTTTGCGGTATAATCCACCGCAAATCTGATAAGGGGATTAGGATGATGTGTAGCCTTATCTAAATATCGAGTAGAAGCCATTTTCATGAAGTCGCGTATGGTAGGCACTTTGAGGTCTTTGTGGAGTTCGAAATTCCGTACGAACCAGGGTGCACCCGTGGCTGAACGGAGAAATTTATTTTGGAGTATTTGGAGTTTGTCTAGGTGGGTTTTCGCAACATGTGCAAACACCACACTAGCGTATGTGAATATTGGCCGGACACAAGCTAAATATAGTCTTATCTTATTACGTAAAGAGAGTTTACTTTTAGATCGAATCAGCGGGCTGAGACGACTAAGGACGAATTTGGCTCTATTCCTCACTATTTTAATATGAGGGCCGAAGGTTAGGCGGCTATCCAACGTGACTCCAAGGTACTTAACCTGACGAGTCCATGGTATAGCGCGTCCGAACAGGGTGATCTGAGGAAGGCGAGTCCACTCACTCAGCGGTATAAACCGAGAGAAGAATATAGCCTGGCTCTTTTCTGGGTTGAGTTCAATCCTCCACTTCTTGAACCAATCACCAAAGAGCGAGGCAGCCTTTTGGAGCCTTTTGACAACTGTTTCTCTATGCCTACCAGAGTAGTAGAGAGCAGTGTCATCAGCGAAGAGGGCAAGCTGTACATTATGATGTTTAGGAATGTCACTCGTGAAGAGGGAGAACAGGAGAGGCGAAAGCACCGATCCTTGAGGAACGCCCGCTTTTATGGGATGAGGTCTAGAGTGAGTGCCCTCCACTCTATACCTAAAGTTCCGATTAGAAAGAAAGTCTCTAATGATGAGAACCAATCTATCGGGAAGACCCATATTGTACAGCTTGTAAATAAGGCCATTATGCCATACCTTATCAAACGCTTTGGCCACGTCAAAGAAGAGAGCCCCTGTGCTCGTATGTTTTCTCCGATTAAAACCGTCCAAAATATGTTCAGTAATCCTGTGGACCTGATGAATGCAGGAATGACCAGTCCTGAATCCAAACTGTTCGTTTGGGACAAGACCTCTGCTGAACGCTACAGCCCTGAGCCTAGAGTTAATGACTCTTTCATATATTTTGCCTAGCGATTTTAAAAGGCTAATAGTGTTAAGTATATAAGGAAAGCATGGAAAGGAATGTCAATCACACACGGAGTACGAGCTGAGACTAACTGTTTATTCAGTACTCTTCGAGTACCCCATGTTTCCTACCTACATAGTTATCGACATCTTCCTTCTTTAAACAAATAAGAAGAAAGAAGAGGTTAGGAATTATACAATAAGAATTCGGTACATTAAATACAAATTATTGATAACATTTTAACATCAATAAATGAACAATGCATGTGTTATAAATAAAAATAGTGAACAAAATTTAAAACATGCAAAATTTTGATTCTTACTATTATTAACAATTAATTTAATAACACTTTTCATTATCATGTTTGATTTAGTTGATCTAAACCATGATACAATCAATAAATAAATTAAAATTTATTCTAATATGTACAAAACATGCATTTTGTCATGCATGCATGCTCTTTATTCTAATACTATAAAATAAAATTATAACGAGGTACCGTGCTGATCTCACTTCGATTCATCACGGAGAATGATGCGGATGAGATGTGGTCACGGAGTAAGCCCACCGATCAGGCGGCCTCACTGTCCTGCCATAACGAGTGACGTAAATATTAGAAGGACTGGCTGCCCGACACTGGACACGGGGACTGCGGGACTCTGTAGGAGAAGCTAACGTACCCGGGACGACTATATCGTCATAGATCGAGTGTTGGTTGCATGGCGGTGAGTCATGCCGGCGCTCTGAATCCGGTCTCAGATGTCTGCGGTTCCGTACTATTGTACCGCCAGAGCTCAATTTAATGGAGTAAGATCGCGGACGCAGCATCTTCAATATGAAACCATTTTCCCACTTGTTATTTAGCCATGCTTTAACTTTTTGACCATTATTTAATTTAGGAAGATCCTTAGCATTTTTATCGTAGTATTTCTTTTGAACTTTACGTCGTTTTTCTATATTTTTACTAACATTATTTTGTATTTTGGGTTGTAATAATACCGGAGAACACGGCACGACACTACGCAACTTCCTATTGTTCAGAAGTTCCGTTGGAGATGCCAACCTAGTATCTATGGGTGTATTGAGGTATTCTAAAAGTGCTAATCTAAAGTCTGTATGATCGTAAGAAGTCTTTTTTAGGATATTCTTTATGGTTTGAATAGCTCTTTCGACCTGACCATTAGACTGCGCATATCTTGGAGAAGAAGTGATATGCCGAAACTTCCACTCGTTTGCAAAAATTTTAAATATGTCTGAACTAAACTCTGGACCACAGTCAGATACGAAAAAATCAGGAATGCCTTGCCTACTAAATATTATTTTTAGTTCCTTAATAACGCGGTCTGAAGTTATAGATTTCATTTTTATTACCTCTATAAACTTACTGAAATAATCAATCACTAAAAGAAATTGTTGACCTGAGAAGTGAAAAATATCAGCAGCAACTTTAGACCACGCTCTGTCTGGTATTTCATGTTGAATTAGCGTTTCCTTGCTGTTCGCCTTTTTGTATGTCAAACAAGCCTGACAATGAGAAATCATGTCCTCTAATTGAGAATTCATATTTGGCCAGTACATGATTTCTCGTGCCCGTAATTTACACTTTTCTAATCCCAAATGACCAATGTGAATTTTTTGTAATAGTTCTCGTCGCATACATTTAGGTATTATTATACGGTCACCTTTCCACACTAAGCCATAAGATACCGTTAACTCATCTCTTGCATCCCAGTAACATCTCAACAAACTATCTACCTGATCTTTGTGCTCTGGCCATCCTTTTCTAATAACTTTCATGAGTGATTTCATTTCTTGATCGCCTTGTGAACATTTTTGTATAAGTAAAAAATGTGAGTCGGTGAGCGGGTTGCTACTGGCTATCGCACATATCTGCGCTTGCGCTTCCAGGTGGTCGCGTGGCTCAATGTAGCCCGGATTGCCGTTATCAGCACAAGCGCGCGACAGTGTGTCCGCCACGTACATATATTTACCCGGCTTGTAAACAAGTTTGAATGTATAAGGTTGCAGTCTCATGAGCATTCTTTGTAGTCGCGGAGGTGCGCTATTTATCGGTTTCTTTATTATGCTAATTAGGGGCTTGTGATCCGTTTCTATTATGATATCAGTTCGACCGTATAAATACGAATAAAACTTTTCACAAGCAAACACACACGCATATAACTCTTTTTCTATTTGTGCATATGCTTGTTCTGTTTTTGTTAGTGATTTAGAAGCATAACTTACAGGGTGACCATCTTGTAGGAGACAAGCACCCATACCGTTTTTTGATGAATCTACAGATAGTGTGATTTCTTTATCTAGACTGTAGAACTTAAGCGTGGGGGGGCTAATTAAACATTGTTTAAGGTGTTCAAAACTATGTTTATGTCTTTCGTCCCAATGCCATTCCACTTCTTTTTTTAACAGCTCACGTAGGCTTTGTGTCTTTTCTGATAGATTGGGTATGAAACTACCTAAATATGTAATGAGGCCTAAAAACCTTTCTAAATCTTTTATATTTTTTGGTTCTGGCATATTTTTTATAGCTGATGTGTGCGATTCATCAGGTAATATACCATGTTCACTTATTTTGTGACCTAGATATTTTATCTCTCTCAATCCTACTTTACACTTCCTCCTATTTAATTTGATGTTGATGTCACGACATCTTTGTAAAACTTTGCGTAATCTACAATCATGTTCCGCTTTTGTAGGCGCATGTACGAGTAAATCATCGACAAACTGACAAATTCCTTCTCCCATATCATCAAAGTGTTCCATGAGTTTCCTATGAAAAACCTCCGAGGCCGATGAAATTCCGAAAGGAAGACGTAAGAATTTATAACGACCAAATGCCGTATTGAATGTACATAAATCAGTGCAAGATTCCGCTAGTTTGACTTGCCAAAAACTATGTTTACAATCTAATACGCTGAAGTACTTAGAACCTGACAGTGTCGCTGTTATTTCGTCAAGAGTTGGTAATTTAAAATGCTCACGTTTAATAGCATTATTTAGATCCTGAGGGTCTAAGCAAATTCGAAAATCACCATCTGGTTTCTTCGCTAAGGTCATGCTATTGACCCAGTCCGTGGGTCCCTCCACCTTTGAAATAATACCTTGCCTGACCATTTCAGCTAACTTGTTTTTCACACTCTCTCTTAGGGCAATAGGAAGTTTTCTGGGGGGATGTACAACTGGGCGTACTGTTTCATTTATTTGTATCTTATATTCTCCTGGTAGGCACCCAACTCCCTCACATACATCGGCGTATTCATCTAATATTTTATTATTTGCTACTTCTGTATTTACTGCCATAACGCGTTTCACCAAATTCAGTTCTTCGCACGAACCCCTACTCAAAATCGGTGGTGAATCTACGTTAGCAATAATAAACTTTAATATGTACGTTTTTTCTTTATGAATCACCTTGAGATTACACTTTCCTATGACCGTGATATAATCACCCGAATACCCATGTAACTTAATCGATGAGGGGGTTAACTCATTTTCAAATACCGAGATATTTGCTAGGTACTTTTTCGGGATAATATTTACATCAGACCCCGTGTCCAGCTTAAACTTTATTTCAAAACCATTTATGCACAAATTTGTAGACCAGTCACTATTAGATGAGACAAGGCTACATACCTGATCAGTGGAGGCACCATCGACGTAATACGCTTTACACATCTTAGCGTAGTGATTATATCGGTTACAATTATCGCACTGCACTCCAAATGCTGGACACTTATAAAGTTCGTGAGTCAAACCGCACTTTGTACAGACTCTCGTGAACTGACGGGATTGGGCGGGGGAAACCCTAGTATCAGTGGTCTGGACGGCGCGACGATCGCGTCCGCGCCCTCGTCCGCCCCCGCGCCTGCGACGGTCACGCGATCCTCGCGTGCCGGAGACGCCCGGCGCTGACGCTGCACACCGACATTGCGTGCCTCGCACCCAATGCACTGCCTCGTTCCCTTGCTCGTACTGAGAACATCCAGATTGCTGACATATCTCGTGAATGTGATGTGCCGTCGTTTCGCCTTTTCCAAAACTGCTGGCTTGTGCACGCGACATTTCTGCCAATTTACATATTTCAAGTGCCTTATCAAGTGTCAAATCAGATTCCCTCAGCAGTCTTTCTCTCATTGCATTATCTCTCAATCCACAAATCAGCCGATCTCGCACTAAACCGTTACAAAGATCTTTGAACTCACAGGATGACGCCATCTTGGTGATTTCGAATACGTATTGTTCTGTAGATTCCGATTCCATCTGATTACGACAAAAGAATTTATTTCTTTCCACTGTGATATTCTTTTTTGGTAAGAAGAAATGGTTGCGCCATGTTAAGTATATAAGGAAAGCATGGAAAGGAATGTCAATCACACACGGAGTACGAGCTGAGACTAACTGTTTATTCAGTACTCTTCGAGTACCCCATGTTTCCTACCTACATAGTTATCGACAAATAGGACGATAACTAGATGGAACCGACCTATCTTTACCTGGTTTATGGATACCAATTACATCAGCTTCCTTCCAAGCATCCGGGAACATACAATTTGCTATGACGGAGTTTAAAATAGTCACTAGTATGACAAGAAGGGGATAGGAAAGGTTCTTAAGCACTCGGTTAGCAATTCCGTCTGATCCAGGAGCTTTTTTGGAGTGGAGGTCTTTGATTATTGATTTGACCTCGTTTACTGTAACGGGATCAAGAGGATCATGTGGAGGAAGAATGGAGCGTCTGTCGACTTCGCAGTCAATTGCATCCACGTGAAGTTGGTCGTAGGGTTCTTTAGATAAAGAGCATTGGCTCTCGAGGCTGTCGGCCAGGCACTCAGCCTTGTCGGCGTCCTCAAAAGCCAATGATTTATCAGGACGTGTGAGGGTTGGGATATCCACAACCGCATCTGATTTAAGCGAACGCGCAAGTCGCCAGTAAGCCTGATGATGCGGAGTGAGCTCTGTAAGGAGCTTGTACCATCTTTGCGCTCTATGATCTTTTAGTGCAGTTTTGACTTCTCGTTGCCGTTTCCTCATAATAATTTTATTTTCATTATTAGGAAAGAAGCCATATGCTCTGGTGGCAGCGTTCTTTTCCCGGATGAGTGTTCGAATGTCGTCGGGTAAAGTCCATCTAGTGTCATCTGTCGTGTCAGTCTGTTTAGTACAGTCTTTTATAGTTTTCTGGATATGTGTTGTCAGAGCTTCAATGGCTAGGTCAACGTCAGTTCGGGAGCCAATAACAGCCGGAATTTTATTCAAGTCATCTGCTTATCTGGTATTTGCTTTAAACGTGTTATGTAGAGCGGTCCAATCTAGAGTATTTCTAATGGGGGGCGGAAGGGGCTCAATGTCTCCAAGTTCAGAGATCACGGGACGATGGTCAGAGATAAGTTCGTCATAGACTTTTATACTTCTGATTGGAAGTAGAATATTTTTTAGCAACATTATGTCAAGGATGTCCCCTTCCGAGTCCGGCTTGTTTTTTGGAAAGTGTGTCGGAGTCATTGGGGCTATAATGTCAAATTCGAGTTTCTCACTGGCTCTCTTTAAGAGAGTGCCATTTGTGTTCGTCACTCTACAGTTCCACCCAACGTGTTTACTGTTAAAGTCGCCTGCAAGGATAACAGTCTCACCCATGTTAAGTAGGGATGAGATATCAGATTCCTCAAGCTTTCTTTGAATGTTCCTGCTACCCTGTCGCTAATAGCATGAAGCAATGATTATCGTTCGATGACCAGTCATCGCTATCCGGCAAATAGAGGCCTCAATATTTTGAAGCTGAGGCGTGTCACACGGAGAGATGTGAAGGCTTCTACGGTAGTAGATAGCCGTGCCACCGAATCTCTCATTGAGTCGGTCGTTTCTTAACATTTTGTAATTCGCAAAGTTAGGATTGCGGTGTTGGGGCTTTAGAAAGGTCTCTTGTACGAGAAGAAGGTCAATTTGGTGGTCCGAAAGGAAAACTGAGATTAAATCTCTTTGCTTTTTAATATTGTCAGCGTTAAAAAAGGCTAACCTTAGTGAACGGGGTTTTACTCTTCCGGGTGTATTATCCATCACGGAGAGTAAGTAGTAACGTTGCGATTCTTAATGATGCCTTTGATCGCAGAGATCAAAGGCCTGTGCGCTCGACAAGCGCGTAAGGCTGCAGCTGCATCTTGTTTCGCGGCTGCTGTGTCGATTTTAAATAAAAACTCGTCAATCTCATCCGGGTCGATTACGTCAAGAATATTGAGCAGATCAGTAAGATAGTCCTTACCTACTACTGGTGTCTGTCTGTCAGTCTGTTTTTTATTGTTTACCGTCATAGAGGGCTTGGCTGGCGGTGGTGTGACTAACGGTGCAGGGCGTGGTTTAAAAACCACTACGGGGATGGCGGGGTCAGGGTGATGCGGTTGGGTGGCGGGTAAGGGAGGGAAATTGTTTTGTTCCCGGGTATCCGGAACCCAGCTAAGTGGTTTGGCCCAGGCATTTTGCTTCGGACGTGAAGAAAAAGTGTTTTTATTAATTGGGATATGAGGTTTTTCTGTAGCCCGTACCGGCTGTCGCATCCGCGGACGTACCGGACAACCACCGTAGGCGGCAGTATGACCGAGAACACCACAGTTGACACAGCCAGGCGGGGCTTCACACTCTTTAGGGTCCTTGGGTCGTGTACAG
Source organism: Ypsolopha scabrella (assembly GCA_910592155.1). Classification (NCBI taxonomy): domain Eukaryota; kingdom Metazoa; phylum Arthropoda; class Insecta; order Lepidoptera; family Ypsolophidae; genus Ypsolopha; species Ypsolopha scabrella. The sequence goes on from OU342982.1 coordinate 20,131,135, forward strand.
TCCTTGGTGGCATGATCCTCCAAACACTTCATACAGCGACTCCTACGATAGCAGTTTTTAGCAGAGTGGCCGTATAGTTGGCAATTGAAACATTGCAGAGGTTTTAGCTTTTTATGGGGATTCTCGATTTTAAGGCCTGAGATATGGCAGATGTCCGTGACTTGAAAGATCTTTTTTCCTTCAGGAGAGAGCTCCAGTATGACCAGGACTAAGTCATACGGGAGTTTGGACCTTCCATTTATCATTCTGTGCACCTCACACACAGGAATATTTTTGGCTCTAAGATCTTCGGAAATTTGATCCGAAGGGATCTCTTTAGGGAGACCACGAATAACTACTCGAAGGCGCTTGTCTTCCGGTAAAGTCCAATGATGGTATTCTATTTTGTTTGCGAGGAGAAATTTGGTCAGAGCGCGATGATCATCCGAGGAGGGTACTTGAACTAGGATACCCTGTTGGATATTCTTGGCCTTAGTAAAATTAATTTGGCGTGCTGTGAGCGCGCCAACTATCTTGTTCCACGCCTCCTTATTTTTAATACAGATTTGCGGAGGGTTTCTGGGTTTAGGGCCCGTGGCTGATGCGTGGGTTTGACTAGTATTGGCAGTAGCAGAGGGGGAAAGGGAGACAGCGGGGGTGGAGGTATTTACGTCCTTACGAAGGATCTTAGCTGCATCGTCTTCATTTGCGAAGTGACGAAACGGGACGGGGTCTCTTAGGATTTCGATTCTTCCGCTTTCTCACCCGGCTGAAGCTATCCTCTTCTTCCGAAGAAGAAGTGGCAACTACCTCCTCATTGAGAACACGGAAGGAATTAGATGGGTCGTCGTAAAGCTCATCCATATCGACTTCATTGACGGTAGGGGAATTATTTACCGGAGGGTCGGTCGGTTGAGTCTGTGTTAACGGGATAATAACCGGTGAGCTTTGACTGAGTTTATCGCATTCAGCTGGAGAAGCTGGTGAGAATAAATCTTGGGAAGCAATCCAAGTTTGTTTTTCTGCTTGTAGTTGACTTAATTCTTCAGCCAACTGCTGGTATCGAAGCTTGAGTGCGATCAACTCTTGCTCTTGCTCCATTATTATTATTTTTTTTTTAAACAGGGGTGTTGTTGAAAGTCGGTATAATTGTCGCAGAAGGGAGGACTTCCCTCCCTGCTCTCAGGCAGGGAGGTGTGTACCTACGTGCGTTGTATACCTACAATGTAGTACACTTAACCCGCCTTAGGTAAAATCCAACCGTCTGTGGTTCTAGCAACGTCACTACACCGCACTTAGCACTGCACTTATTGGTATATTTGTCCACATTTCCACATAATAGTTATAAATGAGGCGGTGCGCGCTAGCAAGCGCAACACTACACCGCGGACGGGGGTCACGCGGGGCGCGCAGATATTCGAGTCGCAACTGCAGAGCACACGAGTGTACCGGGCAAGCGGCGGACGGAGAATGACTGACGTCCCTGTGTCACGGTTTAGCCGGGAACAGGAGATTATTTTTTAGTAAAATTTAGTAGTAGGGGGTAGAAAAGAAAGTATTTTTTTGATATTTACAATTTTAATTAAGTTATGAATAAAAGTCAATTTAGTAAAGAATAAGATGAGATCAGGGTCGTAGGCAGCGCAGTAAAATACAATTTCTAAATGCCCCAGGCAGCTTCCATAGAAATACCACTCCCCTGGATGTGTTTCCCGGAGCGTTGACCGGCACCGCAGAATAAGCCAGGTGTACCGCGCCGGGGTCCGCAAAATAAGGTGAGGAGTTTCAGAACTGGAGGCAGCTCTCAAGAGTCTTGAAGTCCTCTTCAGCAGGGTAAAAGAACCCTGGAAGCGCAGCGAAAAAAATAGGTATGTTACAAAGAGTCCGGTTTTAGACTTTGACTGCAACATGCATGTTTCGCTAATGATGAAGTGCAGCTATGGAAGTGGTATATAGTATGAGATAGCGATCCATGATGATGCAGTCCAGGCAATGTAAATTAGGAAAATAGAAGATTTACCAGAAAACCAGAAAACAAGTACACTGAGAAAAATTACTACATTTACCAGAACAACTTGTAAAAATAACACTTTATCTAGTTTAATGTTGTCGAACAGTATAGGTTGATATTATTCCATTGAAATATTATGTAGTTTTACTAATTACTAGTTCAACAAAGATTTTTGATAAAAATTACTTTTATGTAGGTACTTTGACCCATCGATCAAACAAGGAATCTCAATGACAAATAAAGGAGTTTTAGCATTAAATCTACAATTAAATACATTAGTTATAAACATGATAAAATGGGAATGACGTAACATTGATGAATTAACGAAAGTTTTACATGAATAACTATAATCTAAGATCTAGGTACGTGCAATAAAATATTTATACAACACTCACCCAATATCGGGGTAATCTCCTCACACAACACAATATATTGATGGTGTTTAAAAATATATGTGAATGAATGAATGAATATATTTGAATGAATATATTTATTTATTTCAAGAATAACTTAAATCTAAATACATCCCACAAAACCAAGTAGGAATTTGGTTTGTCTGTGGGGAGGGAGTCGCACTTCTTTTTCGTAGGTAGGTACATTAACAATAAATAATAACATTGTTATTTTAATCTATGTTTACATATTTTGTAGAAGGTAAGTTTTATATAATTTTGCAAATTTATTTTTATTTTGTTCAGATCTTATACGAACAGGCATTTCATTATATAACATTGGAATTTTGCGTTTAAGCAATCTGCCGCCAAAGTAGTTATTCACTTTTACTGTTTCATATTTACCCTGAGCAGTTGCTCTCGTGTTGAGCCCATGCTGTTTAGGTATCTTATGATCTGGGGTGCCATGGCCATTTACTGCAATTATGTATTTATATTTTAATGAAGCCGGTAGTATTTTACATAATGAGTACAATATTTTGATATTATTTTTGTGTTTTTTCCTAACATTTTTACTGACTAGGAATTTTAAGAATTTTATTTGTATATTTTCAATCTTATCCATGTATGTTTTAAATATAGATCCATAGCAGTCCACACCATAAGATATAATTGAGTCAACCAACGACATATATATAGTTTTTAGCACAGAAATTGGTACTTTGTAACTAAATGTATATTAGATGTTCAATTTAATGATTATAGTTGATAAGTCTTCAATAAAATAGGCGTCGTAGTTGACCGCTTAAAAATCAATAACCAAGTGAAGGTCGATCGAGTCAGCCGCAGTCGCTTCGCAAACCAAAAACCAGTTCCTCGAGCCTGTTGTCGTCGAGTTGTATCTACTAATAAAATGCGATCTGCTTGTCGCAAGATATTGCTTGTTTGTAGGGCGTACTTGATTTAGTTTTTCGAAGTAATAAGGTTAAGACATTTGATTGTAATTAAGTAGTTAATTTTTTTTTTTAATATTTATTTTATTTAAATTACTGAGAAGCGTTAATTATAATAATATATTTAACGCCAGCGTTACACCTGCACAGCGGAGCTGTATTTATATCTGTCCAAAGTGACTTTATTCATGACTACCCACTAAACTAATAACACTACTAACAAAATATTCTTAATGACTCTAAACACACTTCAAGCAGAAGAATAACTGTACAACAAGATATCTTAGCATCTAGACCGTGAATATAATAACTAAAACCTTACATGACTGTACATAGCATCTAGATCGTGAATATAATAGCTAAAACCTTACACATAACATTGCAATAATGAGTAATGATAATGTCATTGGTTTCGAAGAACCGTATCTTGAAGACATGGAAGAAGTCATTGGGAAACATGACGTATTGCCAAACCAAATTCCAAATGAAAATTTTAGTGTGCGGACATCTATAATTAATACCCATTTTTCAAATTCCAATTAATTTACTAGTTATAAGTGAAAATAAAAGAAGTACTGTGAAATAACTGAATTTTTATTATTTTAAACACTTACTAAATAATGCCAGGAATTAATCTATACCCTGCTTCACTTCCGCATTTTCTTTAATATTAATTTTAGGGGTTGCATTTCTAATTTGTGTTTTTCTATTTCCATTTTATTTATATTTAATATATTTTTTTTATTTTTTTCTCTGTATATACATATAGTACACAATATACAGAGAAAAATGAACATTAATAACACCGTAATATGTTTCCTACATTAAATATTGAATATTATTAAAACACTAGTACCTACACAACACACTACCTATGTTACTTTTATAGTTTTATATTATTTAATTTAATAAACTTGTATAACGTGTATACAAAAGTCAACAGAAAGCTGAAGTTAGCGGGACGGGGGATTTGTGGAGGCAGAACATCATATGAAGAAGTAGTAGTAGTAGTTGCATAGTCAAGTTGCATACTTGTTTATTTTAAATAAAATTATTGTTGTCCTGTTTTTTTCAGATGTGACAGACAGGATGTATGTAAAGTCACACTAAATATAACGTTTTTTTTTTAAAAAAGGTTGTCTTCAGAACCTTAAAAAGTTATTAGAACAGATAGTACAAATGTATGAAAATGATAGTAGATTAATAAGGGTATCTATAAATATATACTTAAAAAGATAAAAATATTAAAAGTATGCGGATAAAACATAATGTGTTATTTGGTAACTACAAGAAGAGCTTCTGTTTGTTCGTATGACAGATTTTGTAGGTGGTTTCTGACTCGTAATTTACAATCAAATAGATTTAGAGGGTGAATATTTAAGGATTTATTAATATTATTATACAGAAAAACTGACAGGAAGCATTGAAATCGATTTGTAAAGCAAGTTCGAAATTTCACATTTCTGGAAACAATATCAACTCGTCTTTTGGTTCTATTTGAGGTTAATACATAGGTAACACTAAAAGTTTCCAGAACTGGCCACTTACATAAACAATATTTAAAATTTATTGCAACATTTGAAAATAGAACTCTTTGGCTGTAGAATGCAGTTTGTTTCATCTGACTGTCTTTTGTTTTTACCTCGTGGCGCCATTTAAAAAATTGTGTGTCTGCATCAACATGGATTTAACTCGGGAAAATTTTCGTAGTATGATTTTCTACGATTTTAAGTGTAATTTGACAGCTCAACAGAGCATCGCTCGGCTTGAAACAGCTTTTAGCAATGAAGCACCATGCAAGACGACTGTTTATAGCTGGTTTGCAGAATTCAAGCGTGGTCGTATCAATCTCAGTGACGAATCTCGCGATGGTCGGCCGTCCACCGCTGTGACCAACAAAAACATCGATGCTGTGCGCCGTATGATTGAAACAGACAGGCATGTGACCTACCATGAAATTCGCGCATCCTTAGAAATAGGCATGAGTCAAATACAATCAATCCTACACAAACATTTGGGTGTGAGAAAGCTGTGCTTGCGGTGGATCCCACACAACTTGACCGAGGCTCAAAAAACGGACCGCGTCACTTGGTGCAGTGCCATGCTTACCAGATTCAACGAAGGTGCGTCAAATTTGGTGTGGGACATAGTAACAGGTGACGAAACATGGATTTATTGCTACGATCCCAAAACAAAGCAGCAATCGAGCGTATGGGTCTTCCAAGATGAGCCGAAACCAACCAAAGTGGCGCGCGTGAAAAGTGCATCTTAGCGGATGATTGCTTCTTTTTTTAATAAAACTGGACACGTGGCTACTGTTGCTTTAGAGAATCGTCGTACCGTGAATAGTGAATGGTACACGACCATTTGTTTGCCGGAAGTTATTGACGAACTCCGTAAAAATAACCGTAAACGCCGTATCATCCTGCACCACGACAATGCTAGTTCTCACACGGCCAGACAGACAAACGACTTTTTGAAGACGAAAAATGTAGAACTCATGAGTCATCCTGCATACAGTCCCGACCTGGCACCTTGTGACTTTTTTCTGTTGCCAAAAATTAAGAACCAATTACGCGGTCAACAATTTTCATCACCAGAAGAGGCTGTCGAGGAGTATGAAAAACACGTTTCAGAGGTCACCACAGGGGAGTGGCACAAAAGTTTTCAAAACTGGTTTGATCGAATGAAAAAGTGCATAGACGCCAAGGGAGATTATTTTGAAAAACAATAAATTAATTTTGTACCTTTAATAGTATTTTTTCATATTCATTCCGGAAACTTATAGTGCGTCCCACGTAAGTTAATATTATTGTGTTGTCGTGTGATGGTAAGTAAGATAAAAAGCTGCTGCTTGTTAAGACTTTAGTGGCTTGATATAAGCTTAAGGTGGGTGTTCTAGTTTGCATGAAGTGACTCACTTTAAGGACGGCTCGTTGGGCTCTTTTGAGGTTAATAATATGAGTTTTGGCAGAGCCTCCCCAAACAGTTAAACAATAAGTGAGTATAGATTCACACGAAGTAGAATAAATCATTTTAATTATTTTAGGTTCAGCTACATGCCGTATGTTTTTGAAAATGTATATTAGTTTGCGGACAAAGGCAGTAACCGCCCTTATATGTTCCTGGAAAGAGAGATGTTTGTCCAATATCCCTTCAGGCGGGTTTGTCCCCCAGGGGGACATTGTTGTTATCTGCTTAAGCGCAACTGTCCTCGACGGGGACAGATGTCTATGCTCTAATATTTTATGTCACAGAGTTGTGAAATATATACCGATCCTTCTCTTACTTACTCAAATGTAATTGTGATGAAAAAAGACACCATCTGATGCTAAGATAACAACTACTTTCAACAATATTTTTTAAATTTCCGTTGTTTTAAATCCGGCAGTTGGTCGCTGCGCATACCGTGCATTTGTGGTATCGAAAGTGGCTAATTATTGTGTGTTTTCTTGAATAATTTGAATTTGAACTCTTTGCAAGGATGAACGAGTAAGTATTCTTTCTTTTTTAAGTATTATTTAATCGTTTTCAAGTGATTTAGATTAAGGTTGACGATCATTCTGTGCAATGTTGTTAGGGATTGTCATTTAATTTGCTGTTTTATCGCATTTCACTTGTTTTTGGATACAAATTGTGTATTGTTGTTACAAAAAAAGTAATTTTTTTCTGGTATTCAAGTATTAATAATATTAATTTTGCCTGACAATGGTTTTACGGTGGTAAAATGCGATAAAAGCTTTAATGTCCACCGGGTGGACAAACACGCTCCGTCATTTTGCTGCTAAAACTCCAGGCTCGCTAAGTGTGGATTGTTACAGCGGCTTCATTCCTTTTGCACGGAAGTACGTACATTAAAATGTTTTAATTGCAGAATACATATTCTTTTCTTTATTTGGTACAACATTTTTAGTAATTTTAAAACTATTTCCTATAGTGGATTTTTTTTATCGATTATCTTACCATTCGCAATTAGCGAATTAATTACTCATGCATAAATTACCTGTTGCAAGCATTTTTTTTTTACTTTTGCTTTGTTGTATTTTTTTTATTTATCGTTATATTTGTTAAATAGAGTGAAATTCAATCAACCGACCAAATTCATACTGGAGAATCGGTTAGTGATCAGAAACAAGGTTCAGTAAACCTTTTGGCCAAATTCGAAAAATAAATTTTTTTTTGCTCCCGTACTGGTTGGACTAGTTTAAGTACACAATTCCTAGGGCAGGCAAAACGGGGCAAAAAAAATTTTTTTCGAATTTCACCTGAAGGGTCATTGAACCTTGTTCTTGATCACTAACCAAGTCTCCAGTGTAAATTTTGTCGGTTGATTGAATTTCACCTTGTATTTATTGTCATTCGCTTGCATTGTTTTCATTTAGTTCACAAAATACCGATGAGGACTCTGCAAGCACACAGTCAGTAGTTGAAAGAGGTCGGATAAGGAGGGGAAGGCGAGGTGTAGGGGTTGTTGCTTGTCGTTCTTCTGTTGAACTGGATGATGGTGCTTCTGATGAACTAAGTGAAGGTGTGTCAGAGACACAAGATGGTGGCAGAGTACGTGGGCGAGGAAGTCGTAGACGAAGTCGTGGATGCTCTGTTGGTCGAGGGCGTGGTGAGACAGCTCCACGAAGAAGTGGGCCTGCCAGACGTGGCATCTCCAACACGAACACTTTGTTCCCTATTACTTAAATAATTTTGGAAAACATATATTTTTTTAATTGCTACGAGCCCCGATGCAAAATAGTTCGTCTAGTGTGAAATTTTCTGTGAGATTTTTTCTAACTTCATTATTTTTGTATATCTATAAAAAATATTAAGCTGTTTCACTATCGCATGACGCGTTACTTATGCCCTTTTTAAATTATGAACCAATAAACTATTTTATATTTTTAAATTTATATTTAGATATCCTGTTTTAAATTCGAAGAAGTTGTAAGCAAAATAGTTCGTCTAATTGTTAATTGATGCAAAAGAGTTCGTCTATCGGTGAGTTAAATAAGATTATTCCTTCTTTGTACAATAATGTTGCATAATTTAAATCTGTAAAAGTAATTCTGTGTCATTTGTCAAGTGAGACAGTATAATTTCTGAACATTCAGTTATTTTCATTCGTTTTCAAATAACAATGGGTCGTGGCAAACCCGTGTATGAAGAGCTTCGAAAGCGAATAGTTTGTGGGGTCGATGCTGGCAAATCAAGTTTATTTCTAAAGACTTGATACTTCCCAGATCAACAGTCCAATCTATCATTCAGCAAGAATAGAACGACTTCTTGTTTGAAAAAAACTGGTCGACCACGCATCACGAGTGCAGCAGAAAACAGAATCCTGAAGAAAATTATCAAAAATAATCGTCGTGCTCGAGCTGGAAAACTCACGGTGCAATGGAAGGACATGATTCACAAAGACGTCTCAGTTGATACCTGTAAAAGAGTCCTAAAAAGAATGGGTTACGGATTTTACACCGCTAAGGAGAAATCATTGTTGACTGCTGTACAAAAGAAAAAGAGGTTGAAGTTTGCTCGTGATCATTTAAATTGGACTTCCGATCAGTGGCGTAGTATCATTTGGAGTGACGAGTCCGAAATTTGAAGTGACTGTTGGCGATGAAAGGAAAAAAGTGATTCGGAAAAAATAAAATAAAAATAGTATATAAAGTATATAAAATACTATAATCATAATGAATATAATTTGTTAAAGATTTAAATGTTAAGTATAATATTTTTAACGTTAAGTATAATTTATTGTAATAAAATAACGAATGTCATATCATATATCCTGACCTAACAATTGACCTGTAAATAATTTTATTTATTAATAAATTGAGTTTGAGTTTGAGTTTGAGTTTGGAACAAAAACGAGGCATTTCATACTGACTGTCTCAAACGCAAAGTGAAGTTTCCGGCGTCTCTTATGATATGGGGCTGCATGTCTGCACAAGGTGTTGGTGGTATGCAGTTTGTGGATGGTTCTATCAATGCTGCGAGGTATCAAAACCTTTTGGAAGAGAATTTACTGCCCTCTATTCCGTCACTCAAGCATCAAGATTCCTTCATTTTTCAACAGGATGGTGCTTCCTGCCATACTGCTAGGACAACAAAGCCGTGGCTACTGGCGAAAAGCATCCCTACAATCGAATGGCCATCTAATAGCCCGGACCTGTCGCCGATCGAAACCCTATGGTGGAAAATGAAAAAAGTTCTCCGTAAAAATCCATCAAGATCGAAGAGCGACTTAAAGGCTAAACTCTTGGCTGTCTGGGAGTCAATTACGCCTGAGGAGTATGCAGCGTTGGTTACATGCCTCTTCGCATTAAAGCGGTCATTGAGAGCAAAGGCGACACAACTAAGTGGTAGACGAACTATTTTGCGTGAGTGACAAGGGTAGACGAATACTTTTGCGTTATGTTTTTTAGAATATAACAAAAATTTATCTTATATTAAGTCATGAAAGAATTATAAATTAAAATGTTCCTCAAGTTGTGGTTTACTTTTTATTAAACGTTCTTAATTATTTTACCAATATTTACTTTCTATATTTTACGCTACTATTTTGCATCGGGGCTCGTATATCTTCGGAACGGGTGGTGGTAGCGCTTCCGGGTTTGGACTAGAATGACGGGTATCACGGGTTCTTTCCGACCGATGACAAATTTTGACATTTGACAGCTGTCAAAAAAATGTCAATCGCGTTTATTCAAACGCCCTGAAACTCAGTTTCTACACGTTTTTAAGGTCGCTCATTGTGTTCCAATAAGCGAGGCCGAAGGCCGAGCCGGTGACATACTAACTCGGCCACAGGACGAGCCCGGAGGAAGCGAGCGCGAAGCCGCAGGCTGAGTGCGCGCTTCCGGAGGCCAGACATTCAAGACGTATGACGAAGTCGCGCACCACATACATTTACAATTATTCTTTTTGACACATCTTCCAACCGATGACAGGTTTTGACACTCGACACACATCCCATCCTCTGTCAATCACGGATTTTCTACCGATTGCCTTTTAATTCACTGTAGATTCCAACACCTAACAGATACAAAGAAAATACCCTTATAAAAAATAAAAAGCAGAGCAACAAAAACAAGAGAAAATAACATCTCGCGGCCTTTTGAAGATCTAGAAATATAGCCAGGCAACTGTCTCCTCCATCAAGTCCTTTTACAATTAAGTCTGTAAGGCATGTTACTGCATCGGCAGTAGACTTCTTTGAACGAAAACCAAATTGATGATGTGATAGCAGATTGTAGAGTTCTAGGTAGTTTGTAAATTGTTTATTTTAAATTTTTTCAAGGATTTTAGGCAGAGTTGATAGAATGGAGATAGGTCTATACTGCCGTGCTTACACGTTCAGCGGTAACAGACATTTTTGTCGAAATTAAGTTAATTATATATTCGGATTCGCCGTAACGTAATCTGTATATTTATCTTTCTCAAATTTGTGAAAGCAGGCTAGAAATGTGTTTTTTTGTTATGATAAGCGCGGTAAGTACTATGTTATGTTATTTATTACTTAGCATAATAGCGGCACACGCCAATACAGCTCAAATATTTGTAAACTAATTTCAAATTCATCTATATTCACTTACGTTAACAGCAGTATCGGTGTTTACTGTGATAATCATAAGAAAAACGATTTTACTTGTATTAAGTTTCCTTAAAATAAGCGCGTTAACAACCACTTGTTGCGTTCATGCTAAGGAAGGGTATAAAATTAATTTTGTCACTGTCTTAAGATAATAGCCGCATAGGAGCGTACTGCGCTTTTGTTAAGGAACGCTGCCGTTGTTGATAAATTTTTGGTTGAAAATTGGCTTTTAAGGCTCTAATAACAAGACTTAAGTAAGCCTGTCATGGGGTGAGGTGTGAGGGGAAACGATATTTCTGCCTGCAGGAGCCAGTTGCTAGAAGTCGGGTGTTGTGCGGTGTAGGGTTTGCTCGCTTGCGGTCCTGATTTTGGTGGCAACTAAAAGTATGGTGAGTTCGATAAATAAATAGTAGGTACATTGATATTAGAAAAAATTTAATGCAAGTAATGCGAGGTAAGTATAGGTAGTTGATTAAAATTCCATACAGTTTGACCTCATCTAGGTGTTTCCAACGTATGAATAAGTTATTTTAATTAGTTGCACATACCTTTCGTCAAAAATACTTCATTAAAACAATGAAAAAGTGTAAGATTATCTTGTCTTTGTTTGTATTGATTGTCAAATGGCTATAGTTTTCTCTGCTTTTATCATTTAAACTGTTTATTTTAGTAAATTCATTTATTAAATATTTTTTCATGATTTTTTCGAGATAGATGGGGAATTTTGCCTTGCCTAATGTATCTACCTATACATTGTAGGGCAGTGGAATGCTATAATACTGCAACAAAATATTACTCATGCCCATCTTATTTAAATACATTGCACTGATAGGATACCTACATACATTGTGTACAATATGCATGACACTTAGTAAAGATTGAGAGAAGAATATATTATATACCTCCTACTTTTATTTTTCAGAAAATATGGCGGCGTCTGGGGCCAGAAGAGATATAATACTAAAGTCGTTTGCAATAGATTCCAACAATCATGTAAACAAACCAATTTGTCACGATTACTCCGCTTAGCGCTTGCTGCAAAAGCACGTTCGTATCGTCTTTGTCTTTCACCCGGCCTTTTTCGTGTGTTTCCTTAGTGATGGGAAGTCACAAAATCTATAAACTATCGATACTTTTGACGTCGATAAAAAATGGATAAGTTCGTAACTCGTGACCAAAATAGCTCTTCCTCAAGCTACAAGAGACCACCGGAGGGGAACATTGAAGAATGGCGAAAGCCAAAACGACCCGTCACAGCCCGTACAACAGGAGAAAGAATTGACATCATTAGCAGCCATAATAGATTTGAAACGCTGCCGACTGATATAAACTCAGAAACTGATCCTGCAACGAAACTCTTTCGTGAAGCTACAGCGAGCAGCGGTTTGAAGAAAACAGGGCATATACCTCCTATCATAATGGTCGTAAAACCGCATTGGACTCACGATACAATTAAAAGTATGATTGTACCCCATACAAAGAAATTTCATCTCCAGTACCGTGGAAAAAACAAGGTTGCGATAATTTGTTATTCTCCAGATGCACATCAATCTTTAAAAGATGGTCTACGTGAAAAACAGGCAGATTACCTGACATATACAAGAAAAGATGAAAAGACACCTAAAGTCGTGATTCGAGGATTACCTGCTTACGTGGAAAATGACCTCCCAAAAGAACTGGATAATCTCGGCTTTAAAGATGTAAAAGTTACGAAATTGACTTCAAAACAGTTCAAGGACGCACCATGCCCTCCATTTCTAGTACAGCTTTCTTCAGGTTCGGATATCAAGAAATTCCGACAAATAAAATATCTATTCAACTGCGTGATTACTATAAACAAGTTCCAGCCTAATAATGCTTCTGGTACGCAGTGTTTTCGGTGTCAAAGTTTTGGTCACTCATCGAGAAACTGCAATATGCCTGCGCGATGCGTTAAATGTATAAACTCGCATCCTATCGGTGAATGCCCAAAGAAAGACCGTAGCGAACCTGCAAAATGCGTCAATTGTAATGAAGATCATCCTGCTAGCTTTCGTCAGTGTGCAGTTCGCTTATCTTACCTGGCACGCATACAACAGAAACGTGAACAGCTAAAACCCAAACCATTTCGCATCAAAAACGACAACACTGTAAGAAACAATCGCCTTTGGTCAGATATCGTAGCTGAACAGCAACCTATAAGGACTCAGCCGTCGCCGCAAATGGAGTTGAAGCAAACAAGTGATGTTGAAGATCTTAATGATGAAGCTACCAAAGAAATGTTAGATATTTTAAGTACTGTCAAACACTTGAAAAACGAATTTATGGCATGCAAATCAATGCTCGACAAAGTGATGCTTGTACTAACACATCTCGGGCGTTATGTCTAATGAGCTAAGAGTACTATCATGGAACTCAGATGGGTTGCAGCGTAAACAACATGATTTGATGCATTTAGCGGTAGGTACCCTTCGTGTCGATTTAATTTCCATTTGTGAAACTAGACTAACCAACAACATAAATCTCAGTGTTCCTGGATTTCAATGCTATAGACAAGACAAACATTCAAGTGGCAAAGGACAAGGGGTTGCTATTTTAATTGCAGATAATATTGAACATTCTCTAATTAGTATTCCAAAAACTAAACAAATTGAAGCAGTTGGTATAAAAACTTATATTTCTGGTACTGAACATATATTTATATCCATTTACCAATCTGCAAATAAACCTTTGTTTTTAGAGGACTTAGATTTATTATTTTCATTAGGAAACCACATAGTATTAATGGGTGATTTTAACGCAAACCATGAGCACTGGCATCGTGGCACTGGCAATACCCGTGGCAGAAAACTCTATAATCATATGTTGGAGAAAGACTTTGTTATACACGCGTCTCGTACGCCAACACTCATACACTATCGTTCTGACTGCTCTCCTACAAATCCTGACTTGGTTCTTACTAATAATGTCAATTTCGTCAGCGAAATAAAAGCCCTGCCTGCTTTATCTTCAAATCATTTGCCCGTTTTCTTTTCTGTTGGAGGAACTCCATCACGCAGAGATCCAATACCCTATTTTAAATACACTGAAGCTGATTGGAGAGGATATCGATCTTCTCTAGATGAAAATATCGCATTATCATCTCAAGTATTTAAAACTGAATCAGAAATTGATGAGGCGATTGGCAATCTGCACCAGTGTATTTTGAAAGCCAGGGACTTGAACGTACCTGTTGGAGTTAAAACAAACAGCAAGGTGATTGAGCTTCCACGTTATATTAAACGTATCATCAAACACCGTAATCACCTTCGTCGCAGCGAACAGCACACATTAGACCCAAAAATTAAGAAACAAATTCGAACTACTATCAATAAACTTCAAATTGAAATTCATTTAAGCATTCAAAAATACATGGACAAAATTTGGAATGACAAACTAGCTCGAGTTGATAAACCAAGTCACGATATTTGGCGAATAGCTAAGTCACTCCGTCTCAAACCCTCAGTCATACCTCCATTAAAAACAGGTGGTGGTACGTTTACATCTACCGTAACGGAACAGTCAGAAATCCTTGCGGATGCGTTTTACAACAACATGTGTCTTACAAAAAATTGGAACGACGAAGAAGTTAAGACTGAAGTTAATCAGTCAATAGACTCGGTGAATGCTTCTGATCCTGGTAAAATTGATTCTCCAACGAGACCTTTTGAAATATGGAAAGCTCTGCGAAGGCTAAAACGTAGAAAATCTCCTGGTGATGACAATGTCCATAATGCTTTGCTAAAAAATCTTTCACAAAAGGCGGTCGTTTTGTTAACTAAAATATTTAATGGATGTCTTAATCTCAATTATTTCCCCAAGGTTTGGAAATTTGCTAAAGTTATTGCTTTAAAAAAACCAGGGAAGGACGAAAGCATTCCAAGCAGCTACCGACCAATTAGTTTGTTGCCGTCTCTTGGTAAGTTATTTGAGTCAATTCTATACTCACGTTTGATGAAAGCATCTAAACACCTCTTAAAAGATGAACAGTTTGGGTTTAGAGGATGTCATTCCACAACACAGCAACTTGCCAGAGTTGCAGAGCATGTAGCACATAACTTAAACCTAAAGCAGTCAACTGGAATGGTACTCCTAGACATCGAAAAAGCTTTTGATACAGTGTGGCATGATGGGCTTATCCACAAACTTTGGAAGAGTGACATACCTGTGAGACTCATAAAAATCATTCAGTCCTACTTACAGAATCGAGAGTTTTCTGTTCACATAGGTGATCACGTAAAATCAACTTTTCGACCAGTTCCAGCAGGTATACCTCAGGGCTCTATCCTTGGGCCATACCTATTTATAATGTATATTAACGATATACCCATTCAACCGCGTACTAGTCTGGCCTGCTTTGCAGACGATACAGCATCGTTAACATCATCTAAGGACGTTGATCTAATTGTTGACCGGCTTCAATTTTCGTTAGATACGCTTCATTCTTACTTTACAAAGTGGAAGCTTAAGCTCAACGAGGGAAAGACTGAAGCCATCCTTTTTACACGAAAACGTCAGGAGCCCCAAAAATTACTAAAAATTGCTGGCCATTCCATCCCTTGGAGAAAGTCGGTACGCTACCTTGGTGTTACATTAGACAAAAAATTAAATTGGACAACACACATGACAGGTTTAAGACGTAAAGGTTTAAATACATTGTATTCTCTAAGCCCCATTTTGAATCGATACAGTAATCTTAGTTCTGTTACAAAATTAAGAGTTTATTTAACACTGGTTCGCCCGTGCATTACCTACGCTGCCCCGGTGTGGAGCAGCACTTGTAAATCTAATTACACAAAACTGCAGGTTATTCAGAATAAAGCAATTAAAATAGCCTACAATACTCCGTTTAAAACAAATATATTTCGGTTTCATGCTAAAGTCAAGCTTTCATTACTTCGTGACTTCATTATTAAAATTACGCGTAATTTTTATGCTAAAAATTCACTTAGCTCTAATAGTCTAGTTTCACAAATTGGAATTACCAGAATAAATGATCTTCCATACATCGACACGTATGGAACTTATAAATTGCCCCATCACTACGTGCTTTACCCGTCGGAGTGACGTCGCTGGGAACATGTCGACTGACCAAACCAGTTCTGTCGACACTAGTCCAGTCAGCCGGCGTACTCTGTGACTTACGGTGTCCCCTCGCTGGCCCGCACGCTTTTGCATCGCGGGAGGTGAGGTGTCTCTTTTTACGGTCGCTATCTGCCTCACTCAACTTTAATAGTTTTCTGTTGGCAGAATGTTTACTTACCCCCCTCAATTTAAATGAATGATAAGTGTTTGTTTTTCTCGTCATTTATTTTTACATCGCATTTAGCGAAATATTTCTGTGTATATTATGCAAGCTTGCATTTATTTACTTACTTATTTTATTGGTTCATATCTATAAATGTAACTCAATACTAATGAGTACATATTTTATTAGTTTCTGATTATATTACTCCTAAACTACTTACTATCATTGTTGTGAATAGTTTTAAATCCTATATTATTTTAAGCTTATAAAGGTGTCTTCAGCCTGTACAGGTTTTATTGTAAATGCTTAAGTGTACAATTTTTATTGTTCTTTTCAATGTATTGTACATTTGGATTCTGTACTGAAGAATTATTAATAAAGAATTTTGAAAAGTAAAAGTACTCCGTAATCACATACATTTGACGATCAATTATGAACATAGTCTGATTTCAACGAACGCACCATTGTTTTCACATTATCTTCAACACGATTTAACTTGTATTTATAAGTTAAATTTGTTAAAACATTTGCAACGTAAAAATTTCGAAGTATTTGACAAGCTGTCATCTTAGTTTTTTACTCATCGAACTCTATAAGTCATTGAAAAGTTAGTGTTGTTCGTAATCTGAAGTTATCTTTTATTTTTAATTTAATAAATTATTTTAATTTAATATTATTTGAATACAATAAAGATTTTTTTTCAAGAGCTTAATATAATTAACCAAAACGGATTGTATCCTAAGCCATAAAAATAATGGTTAGTTTTTAAAAATTGACAGGTGGCCATTTTGTTAGAATTGTCATTCACAGTCATTCACTGTTCTGTGGGTTCGCTGTGCATTAGTGTTTTCTGTTTCCGTTTTCTGTTTCCGATTTCTACGACTTTGCATTCTCATTTTGGACTTTTGTTTTGCTTTACGATTTGGCTGGACATATTTTTCTTGGAACGACGACCTTTGCACGGCATCACGGACTTCGATAAAGCATACGATTGGTATTTTTTCTCAAGGAGTAATCAGGAGGTAAGAATGATTTAGATCTATTACCTACAACGGAAATCTATTAGACGCACTTTAATATTGTATTGCCCTCGTAACTAATTATTTGAATAGATCACAATTACTGAAATGTATGTGTGTAAAATAATATTTTTTTTTTGTTTGATAAACACTTGTACTTGTCCACTTATTTATATTATTTCCCCTTACCGGTTTCGCTGTTAAAGCATTATCAAAGGTTTGTTTGGTTGTTTACGTACAAATAATATTTGTTTTTAAGGTTATAATGAGCGAGCCGCAGCCAGGTTCGTCGGGGACTGCTCCGCCGCCGCCGGTCAAAAAACCAAAATTGGCTGTTAAAAAACAGTTATTGCAAAGGGAGAAAAAAATGTTGGTGAATATTTATAATCACTTGGAGAAAACCTCTCCTACATACCCATCAAAAATGGATTTATATAAAACCACCTCAAAAATAATGGACGTCTCAGAATATATTGTTCGTGACGTAATGAAACATTACACACAAAATCAAGAAATAAAAACTTTATTGAACGAAGGGTTGGCGAGAATCGGAGCCGAACAATGGTCGAAATGCGTAAGTCACGTCCTAAAGGAAATGTAAAAGCTCGACGGCATTTTAGACACGGCAAGCGATGACACAGTGGTTCCATTTATAATTACGGTCACCGGCGACACTTCTGATAGTGATGATGACGAAGACGAAGATTTAAATTTGTTTTAATAAACACTTTTTTTATATATAATCAGTTTTATTTTATAGTCTATGGCTTATATATTTAATCTATTTAGTCAGTTTTATTTTAGTACCTATCCTACTATGGGCCATAGTCTATGACTTAAAATTAAAATAATTAGAAAAATAAATTTAATTAAAATTAAATTAGAACACTATGGGCATAAACAATACGCTGTCAATGTCAGTCCGCCATATTTGTTTACATGATTGTTGGATTCTATTGCAAACGACTTTAGCAATGACCATCTGCGAAACAAAAAAAAGCATATAGCTTTAACAGCATAACATTTGGTCAAGACCCGTTGATATGAATGACTTTGCCAGTGTGTTTACCGCAATGAATATAAAAATTCAAATGAATTCATACACACATACGATATTGAAAAATTAAAGTCTCCATTACGCAACAATAACTGTAAAATATCCAAAGAGGCAAATTTTTTATTATGTGATGAAGTGATGCCATCTCTAGAAGACGAAATGGAGGAAAACTCTCGGAGCATTGATGTTTTTCAAGACTCTAATGACAGTAACGATAAAACATATATTCCTGATTCATCCGATTCAGATGAAGCTGCAGTGCAATTAAAAAGTTCTGAGGGAAAAAAGAAGGTAAAAGTTCCTAAGCTAAATAATTTAGCTGATGAAGCTAATACATTATTATTACCCAACAATGAATCGGTTTCCTTAGCTGTACCCGCTAATGACGGAAAGGGATTTACCAAAGACGGAAAACCTCGAAAACGAAGACAGTTTTCGGAACCACTGAAGGAAAGAAAAATGAAAAAGAAGCTTATGCAACTAGAAAAAAACCGAGTGAAAAAACCTTGCTCTGATAAGTGTTTAAAAAAATGTACCACTAAAATTAACGATGAAGAAAGGAACGAAATTAATGAAAAATATAATGTTCTAGATTATGAATCACAAGGATTGCTAATAAAATGTTTGGTTGATGAAAAACCTGTAAATAGAAGACAGCAAAGTGAACAAAAATTCCAAAGCGTAATGCGACTTACAAATATTATTTAAAAACGGATAGAAACATAAAAATTGAAGTTTGCAAGAAATTTTTCTTAACAACTCTTGGATATCACGAAAATAATGATAGAAGAGTAATGACTGCGTTAAAAAAGCTAGTAGATGAACAAAAGTCAGCGCAGGGAAATTTCCGCAAGTCAAAAATAGACAGAGAGGAATTGAAAAGACATATCATGTCCTACAACCCAGCCATATCCCACTACAGGCGTGAACACGCACCGAGAAGGTTATATCTACAAATCGAGCTTAACCCCACTAGTTAGCATTGTTAAGTTACCTGGGTCTTAGCAGACTATTTTTTATTCTGAATTTTTATCTTTTATACGTCGCTTCTCGACTATATTAATGTATAAAGTAAAAATAAACTTCAAAGGCCTGACCCAGTGCTGTAAAAGCCTGAAATAATGTGAACATATTCTGAAAGGTACTACTAACGCCAATCAGAAAGCAGAGTTTCCTTTCGCGGGCTTTCCCCCACTAGTTAACATCGTCAGTTTGACGGGGTCTTTCGGATATGTTCAAATTATAGTTTTTTGCCTTTTTATACCGCTTAACGGTAAAATATCAATGTAATTTGTTGATAAGTCACTTGCTGACCATGAAATGAATGAATTTCAGCCATTTTCATGCTTAAAAGGGGCGCGCAGAGCGTAACCCGCTGAAATATGTTATCTACGTAACAGTATTGCTGTGTAAAGGGCTGTTACTTTAAGATTGCCTGGATTTTAAGTAATGCAACTTGAATACCCATTAAGCAATATAAATATGTGTTAATATTGTCGTAGAAGGTCAACATTTTCAAGCGAAAATTCGCATTTATGTATAAAACTCTAGTTACTAGCTGTAAATTGCAGTAACATTCATATCTTGTCAATTTTAAAAGTAATTCTGTATCAAACCCGTAAATTATTATTAAAACACGTAAATTTAAACTCATTTTGACCGTAAAATGTCACAATTCTTAAGACAAATCGTTGTATCAAACAATATTCAAAATATATTGCAATAATTCTTAGTTGAACTAGTTTATTTAAGTAAATAACCATTATATCTACAGTCTTTCAGTTGTTTATGTACATTTGCAAGTTATATGCCTTAAGAAAACTCGAAAACATAAATATATAAATAGAAATGCATTTTGTGAAGACGTAACGTAATAATTTTGTTTCCATGTATTGAAATATACCAAGTCCAAGCCTACAACCGTTGACTGAGGCTGATAGGGACCCATAGGGATCAGTAGGGACTGTTAGGACCGAAAGTTGGTCAGTTTGAGCCGAAAGTGGTCGAGTTAGGGACGTTAGGGACTTTCAGGTAAGTATACTTGTACTAGTAGTTAGCTTTAGCTTTAACTAATTACTTTACCCCACACAGACAGGAAGATGGGACCCGTTACAAGATCATTGGGAAAAGAAACTAGTGATGACAGCTCCAATGTAAAGGTCCATGAAAAAGAAGATGGACCCAGTAATACAGCCGCTGCGAACAACAATTCAGCAACGGATGGGGCACCCACGGCACCTGTGATAGCCGATAAGACAAGATCTACGACAAACGCAGAATGTACGAATAAGACGATAGAATCAGCTGATAATTCGACTACAACCACGTCGACCGGTACGGGCACTACAGTAGAACCGACCGGTTTTACATCGTCATCTTCAGAGATTACATCGAAAGAGAGATTGCCTCTTTTCGACCACGATCAGAGAAAAGAGATGCAGTGCTTTGCTTGCCAAGAACGTATTGCGAGTACCGAAAAACTTGCATGTGTTGGGTGTAAGGGGCAATATCACCATAACTGTGTGAACGTTACATCAAATGAGTTTATGAGAAACATAACGGAGCTTCGTCGCTCGTGGCGCTGTGACTCCTGTAAAAACGTCACGAGTCGTCGAAAGTGTGATGAGACGCCGGTACGGTTGTCCCTGATGGCTCAAACGGAAACTTCCAGTGAATCACTCAGCATCAAGCAACAAGGGGGAAATAATACGTCACCGAAGGATATTAAGGCTACTAATGATTTAATGGCCCAATTTTCGGTTTCGCTTGATACGAAGCTCTCTGAGAACAGGTTGCAATTAACACAGGAGCTAAGGAATTATATTGACATAACCATTAGCCATCTTAAGACCGAACTGTCATCTAATATAAAGTCACTAACGAAAGATCAAGCAAAACTGACCAATGATATAAAATCTACAAACAAAAGGATTGAAGATTTGCAAGCCGAAAATATTGATCTGCGTCAACAATTATTAGACCTTAAGAGACACCCCAATGGCGTTGATTCCGACCTTGCGTACACTGTGACGCAACTCCGTGTGGAGCTGAATGAGCGGGAGCAGGAGACGCTACTAAACGACGTCGAGTTCACCGGTATCCCGGAGCATGGCGGCGAATGTCTGGAGCACCTAGTGATCACGGCGTCTGCAAAATTGGGCGTCACATTGGGGAAGCAGGACCTCATTTCTGTGGCGCGCGCCGGACCGCGCTGAGTGCTGGGGGCCAGCAGTGTGGCGCATTCTATGATATTTGAATGATCAAAAACTAAGAGATATAAAAATTTATACACTCATAAAATTAAAGAAAGCTATCAACATGCTGACTTTTATGTTTTTGATCGTTCTGACCCTGGCATACGCACAAGATGACACACTGAGATTCTACCCGAATATTGCACCCGCCGCATCACCATTACCACCCATATACATATCAATGTCTAGCTGGAAACACACATTCAACATCTTACCTCCGTGTTTAGATCATTCAAATATCCAAAAATCAGGTAAGGTCATAGATGATAACCTCGTCAACATAAATGGACTTGTTAATATTGAGTTGAAAAAAGTTGCTATTGGTAATTCCACATTATCTGCGAATCATCAAGAATTATTAAACCAAATATTGGACCTATCAAGGACTATCATGAAGAGGGGCAAGAACCTATTGTCATTGGATAAGTCGAGAGAGATTAATAGTGAGACTCTATGGGGATGGTCTCGAACCTCCATTTGCAAGAAACCAGAAGCTGTTAGGGTTCGAAGAGACACCTCAAGTATGGCAGAGACTCCAGCAGATCAGCCCGGTCAGGTGAATTCCCATGGGCATGCTACATCATTCTATGGCGCACAAATTGGCCAAGTATTTGTTCAACCGAGTGTCAATGTTAATGAGTCTCCTTATAATAATCATGGACTTGATTCCGCGTTATTCAATCAGCACTTCCTTGATTCTTTTAAGAGACAAGAGATTTTGGCGCAGAAAAACAGGAACAAGTGGTATCAAAATAACAACCAAGGATTGAGACACTACCCTAGACCGAAGGCCACACTAACTAATATGGGGACACGAGGTGATAACCTTCCTGAATACCACATGTCAATAAAGGACCAAGATGGCAACCAATTCTCTGGACATCTGACACATGAGGATGAACCCAAAATCAACACGAATATCATCAATGTTTTCTCTCAGAAAGGGTTGTCATCAAAACGATTATTGTCTCAAAGAACATCAGAAGCTCCAACCCAGAGGAGAGTTAAGAGAGGGTTAATAAATTTTGTTGGTGATGTTAATCATTGGCTCACAGGAGTAGCCACAGACTCAGAAATTGAAGATGTGGCCACATTAATAACCAAGTTAGACGCAAAGCAAAACAACACTGACAAAATGATCGTGGACCTGAGTAAAACTGTCAATTCAATTTCAACAACTACTGGAACAGCCCTATTACATCTTTCTAATGATGTATCCCAATTGGGCAATACACTCAATGACATGGCGGCACGATTAACAAACTATTCCAAAGACCTCAGCTCCATGATCAATGACATAAGTACATCCCAGAGTAATTCCGATAATTTGCAAAGCCTTATGATTAATCTATTCAAATATAATTCCGAATTGAGTTTAATGATTGACATATTACTATCCACTGAAAGCTTCTTCAATGAGGTGGGTACGTGTATGGTGAGTGGCAATCTACCTTTAGCCTTGATACATGTAGATGAGATTGTATCGGCTTTAAAATCAATAGATGAGCAGTTACCAACGGGTTTAATATTGCCACCTACGGTGGTCTATCAGGACATGCTAACTCATTTACCAGTTACAGTTGCAGTAATTTCTGGTTCTATTAACATCATACTTAAAGTTCCGGTAATAGAGTCCATTAAGGGGCTTAAAGTACTAAAAATTCAATCTAGCCCAATTTACACGAGGGGTGCATGGTTTCAAATGGAACCCGACTATCCTATTTTCATGATAGACGAGGTAGGGCGACGATGGATTGGTCTAACAGAGACTCAATATCAGGTGTGTTACCAGTCCAGTTATAGTGTGTGCGACTTACCCCATGCTTGGAACTCCAATACTCGCTCGAACTGTATAACATCAGCTATAATGGGAGATAGCAATCTAGCTGAGGCATGTAATTTGATCCGCATCCCCAAGAAGTCTGTGTCTGATATATACATAACCCCCATCACTCAAGCTGGCTCCACGGCGGGGAATCGAACCCCGGTCTCCCGCGTGACAGGCGGGGATACTGACCACTATACTACCGAGGAAGCTTCAAAGGTCGCTTAACTGTCTTCGCTAACTACACTCACAACTTGAGTGAAAATGTCAAGTCTTTGACTAGTTTAGACGCCAAAGAATTACAAATACGTATGGGTAAACTTGAGTCATTATATGAGCAATACGATGAGGTACAATTAAAGTTGGAGTGTTTAGTGGAATCCGTATACTTGCAATTAAGCGAGCGTGCCGATTTCGAATCACAATATTATACAACAATGGCTACTGCTCAGAATATCTTGAGTGAGTACAACAAGAGTAGTGAGGAGTGTGCAAGTAGTGATAAATGCACTCGTCCAAGTAATTACAAGCTTGTTAAGTTACCTACTATTCAGTTGCCAAAATTTAGTGGCTCTTATGATAATTGGTTAGAATTCCGTGACACATTTACTAGCCTCATTCACTCGAGCGACGACATGGATGAAATAAATAAGTTTCATTATTTACGTGCATCCCTTGAAGGATCAGCCGCTGTAGTAATACAATCAATAGATTTTTCATCCAGTAATTATGCGGTAGCGTGGGGACTTTTGTGTGAGAGGTTCAACAATAAACGTTTGTTAATACAAAATCATGTTTCAGCCTTATTCAATATTGAAACTATAACAAAGGAGTCATCTGTGACTTTGAAAAGCCTAATTGATCAGTTAAATAAAAATTTACGGGCATTAGAGTCGTTAGGCGAACCTGTCAAACAGTGGGATACCCTCCTAATTTATATTGTGACTCATAAATTGGATCAAAAAACTTACTGATGAGAGTTCGAGGAAGGTGGCAATTAGGTTCGTCTTAAATGAAGGGCGAGACTTCAACGTACAACTGAGTTTAATTTGGGTTCCAAGGTGATAACAAATAACATATGTATAAATTATAAAAAACACATCGAGGCATTCGGTCGCCTGTCAAGATCGGAATAATAGTTCACCCCGCTCGCCGCCAGTCACCGCCGCGAGCCTGCTTGTGTGTGTGTCCATCAGCGACACACACATTTATGTATGTGCGTTAACATATTGCCGCCCTTGGAACGTTCTGTTCCAACCCTTGAAGTGGACAGAGCCTGTTGAAAGCCCGCCTGAGGGTTCCCGACGAAGTTTTGACGTCTGCAACGCGGTTGATGCCGTCTGTACCCGGATACACTGAAGTGACTCGTCCAAGTAGCCATCTGTTGGGTGGTAGCCGGTCATCTTTAATAAGAACCAGGTCTCCTGGATGTGGTTGTCCTCTGTCCTTAAGCCACTTGTTTCGCTTTTGTAATTCCGAAATATACTCTTTGTAGTATCGATTCCAGAAGTGTGTCTTCAAGGCTTGAACCCGCTGATATCGTTTGAGCGTGTTTATGTTAATCTCATCCACCTGGGGAGCTGGTAACATAGTGGGTAGTCGTCCAATCAAAAAGTGAGATGGAGTTAAAAGGACTAAATCGGATGGATCAGTTGATAGGGGGGTTAAAGGTCTGGAGTTTAAGATACTCTCAATTTGCACAAGAACAGTGTTCATCTCTTCGTAATCTAAATGGGCTAAAGATAAGACTCGCTTCAAATGGTGTTTTATAGACTTAACTGAGCCTTCACTTAAACCATTGAAGTGGGGGGTAAATGCGGGATAGAAATTAAACTTGATTTCCTTTTCAGCTGAATTGGAGCTGATATCATTGGAATTATTCTTTAGAAATTTCGCTAATTCATTTGATGCCCCAACAAAGTTGGTTCCATTATCTGAAAATATATTTTCTGGTCTGCCACGACGGGCAATGAATCTGTTTAATGCAGCAATGTACGCTTGAGTGGTTAGTTCAGTGACAAGCTCTATATGCACTGCACGAACAGCCATACACATGAACACACAGATGTATGCTTTCATTAGTCTGGATCCTCTACCCTTACGATCCGCTATCAGGACTGGCCCGGCGTAATCAACTGCCACGTTTGTGAACGGGTACCCTACGTGTAATCTCTGCTGAGGCAGGTTACCCATAACTGGTTGGAAAGTCTTCCCTGAAAATCTACAGCATTTAATGCAGTTATGAGTCACCCTTCTCACAAGATTTCTTCCGTCAATGATCCAAAATTTGTGACGCAATGTAGCCAACAGTGACTGAGGTCCAGGATGCAAAAGTGTGTTGTGATAGTATTGCACAAGTATTTTTGTAATGTGATGTACTCCATGTAATAAAATTGGATATTTGGTATTAAAGTCGAAGTTGGAGTTCGATAGCCTGCCTCCAACTCGCATTAAACCTGTGTCGTCAACAAAGGGGTTCAGATTTAGTAGCTTATCCTTTGCTGGTAGTAGTTGTTTTTTAGTTAAAGTTTTATATTGTGCTGTAAATAATTCAATTTGTACAAGTTTACAGAGTGTTTTAGTTGCTGAATCAAATTCCGATGTCTTTAAAGATCCAATTATTTTATTATTTGGGTTTCGTGTATTATGTATGAATCTTTTAATGTAAATCAAAATACGAAGCAGTTTACCAAAATTAGAAAAGGTATTTATAAAATTAACTTTACTTAACGAGTGGTTATGACATTGGAGTTTGATTTCAGGCAAATTTTCAATTTTTGTCTCTTGAGGTTGATTAGGCCATTGTATATCTGTGTGATGAAGGAAATGTGGTCCTGCCCACCACAAAAATGAGTTCCTGAGTTGACTTACGGAGAGCCCACGGGATCCGATGTCAGCAGGATTCATTTCTGTTGGAACATAATGCCAGGTAGTCAAATCTGAGTTTTTTGTTATTTCATTTATTCTATTGTAAACAAACTGTTTCAAGTTTTGTTTTGTACAGGTTTTAATCCAACCAAGTACTATTGTGGAATCGCACCAGTAAAACCTTGAGTGGAATTCGATTCGCATTGAATCTAAAACTTTTTTAGCGAGCTGTGTAGCAAGTAAAGCTCCACATAATTCCAGCCTAGGTATTGTCAGTTTTTGTTTTAGTGGTGCAACTCTACTTTTTGCCAATAACAGACGTACTGTCACATTGCCATTGCTTGAGATTGATCGTACGTATACACAAGCTGAGTATGCTTTAATTGAAGCATCGCTAAAGGCGTGTAGTTCAACTCTAATAAATGAGTCACATAAGACACGTCGTGGAATTTGTATAGTGGATAACTCAGGTATGTATTTTATAAAGTTATTCCATTGTGCTTCAACATCTGGGGGTAGTTTACCATCCCATGAAATATTTTTCGCCCAAAGCGTCTGTAGGATTAATTTTGCTTGTAGCATGCATGGGTTTATTAGGCCCAGTGGATCAAACACCTGTGCCACTGTGGACAGTATTGAGCGTTTGTTTAAATTGTGCCTTTCTGTGAAAATATCTTGTGATGAAAACAACAATGTGTCTTTTTGGCAAGCCCAGAGCAAACCTAGTGTTTTTGAGTACTCGTCCCTACCCAAATTGAGTAAATCATCACTACTGTTTTCATCTACGATTTTATTTAGAATTGGAGGCATATTTGAGCGCCATTTACGCAAATGGAAATGAGCACCTTCTAGCTCTCGTATGACTCCCTTGCATGTTTGTATTAGTGTTTGTTCGTGGTCACTTCCGGTAATTAAGTCATCCACATAAAAGTCGTGTAAGATTGTTTCACTTACATTTTTATCTGAACAGGTTTGGCCTAGTTCGTATATGCACCGAGTAGCCAAGTATGGCGCCGAAGCAGTTCCATAAGTAACCGTGTGCAATTTATATTGTTTGAGTTCTTGTTCCGAATCTGACCGCCAAAATATTTGTTGCAAATTTCGTTGTTTCTCATTTACAAGTATTTGTCTGAACATTTTCTCTATATCGGAAGTGACAACAAATTTGTGCTGACGAAATCGCAAAAGTATACTAATTAATTCGTCTTGTACATTAGGGCCCTTGTATTGTATAAAATTTAAAGATTTACCGGTATTTGTGACAGCCGAGGCATCGAACACACAGCGTAATTTGGTTGTAAGGCTATCCTCACGTAGGACGCCATGGTGTGGAAGAAAATATGAAATTTCGGTATTGTGTGTTTCTGTATTTTCAGACATGTGATCTAGCGCTATATATTCTTCCATAAACTGTGTGTATTTTTGTTTAAATATTGGATTGCGTTTGAATTTTCTTTCAAGTGATTGGAATCTGACTAATGCTTGTTCTTTAGAATCACCTAAACATTCAGGTGACTCCTTGAATGGTATCGTTACCACGAACCTACCATCTGATTGACGAACGGTAGTTTCTGTGAATATAGCTTCACAATCAGTGTCACCTTTAGTGTGGGTCTGCTGAGAAGTGGAGACTGATTCTAACTCAAAGAATTTATTAAGTTTTTCTTCGAGATCAATATTGTTTAGTAAATGGCAGTGGACTGTAGTATAGGTATTTTTTGTTTTGTTTGTATTTGTCTGTATAGATCCAGAGACTAACCATCCAAGTGTTGTTTCAACTAGAGTAGGTTTATTGTTGCCTAGGGTTATTCTATTATTTAGTAAAACCTCCCAAAATAGATCTGCGCCTAACAACATCTGTATCTCTGACGGCTCATAGAATGTTGGGTCTGCCAGAGTAATGTTGTGAGGAATGTTGAAAGACTCACAGTTAATTTTGGTCGTAGGTATGAATTGAGTGATTTGTGGTACAACAAAACAATTGACATCTGCTGTGAATCCACTATTTGTGTGTGATGATATTGAAACGTCACATCTTTTTGTAATATTAGATGATTGTTGGTTCAATCCTTGAACGCATATAGAAGTAGAATAGCTTGGTAGTTGTAATTCCCGTTGTGTACTTTCCTTTAAAAAGCTCGAGGTGCTGCCATTGTCGAGCAGCGCACGAATCTTGTGAAGACGGCCGTAACGATCTTGGATATTGATAATAGCTGTAGATAGTAAGACTTGACTTGAATGTGTGGAAGATAGTGTAATATTGTTGTTTGATTTTGTGTTTGAACATGACGTGTTAGATTGTGATTCGTTCATTTTTTGATTTTCGAAAGATGGTAACACTACGCAGTCACGTGATGTACTTGCTTTATGCTCCGGTTTCGATTTATGTTCGATGTGTAACATACTATTGTGTCTTTGGGCACACAATTTGCAGGGACCCATTCTGCAACGTTTTTCGTCGTGACCTGCACGCAAACAATTTGTGCATAAGTTCAATTGTTTTATTTTTTGTATTCTAGTTTCGATTGGTAGGGCCTTAAATTGATGGCATTGGTATATAGAATGAATGTGTTTGCATACAGGACACGTGTATTGTTTTGGCGTGGTCTGATTGGCTATGAATGCCTTAGAATGCCTTTGTGTATCGTTGTGTCTTCGTACAAAACTTGATTGTGATTCCTCCATAGTTTCTAGCAAGTCTGCACGGTTCTTTAGAAATGAACTGAAATCGTCTAAGTTAGGTATATTTTTGAAAAGATTCCGTTGTGTTTCCCACTCACGGAATGTAATTGCATCCAACTTGGTAGAAACCATATGTATTATGAGAATATCCCAGTGTTCTGTAGGTAGATTTAATGTTTTTAGTGCTCTTAGATTTTTGTTAATGGCATCGATTGTGTTACGTAATGCCGTTGATGATTCCTTTGTGATAGCATCAATGCTAAATAACGCTTGTATGTGATTGTTAATTAAAATTCTATTGTTGTTGTATCGTTCGCACAACAGTTGCCATGCAACTTCGTAGTTATTGGCTGAAAACTCTAATGACTGTATAATTAACGATGCGCTACCCTTAAGTGAAGCACGCAAGTAATGGAATTTATGTATATTAGAAATACTTGTGTTGGTGTGAATTAGAGATTAGAGATTAGAGATCGTGATATTCGAGCCAGTCCTGGTAACGCCCGGAAAATGTAGGTACTTGAATCGTAGGTAATTTAACGCTAGGCCCACCTGTGCCCATGTGCATCGCAGTACCAGAACCCGTCACTGAAGCACCATCATGCTCCGTAGAAGCAGGACCAGCGTTGACAGCACTGGAATCCAAAAACTCTTGTGCCACAGCAATAGCAACAAAGAATACGGACTCGAAGTTTTCACGCTCTTTGTGCTCATCATCTGGAATTTCACATAATTGTTCTATTTGAGTTTGGATGGTATCAAATTCAGTATATAAGTCTTGTATTTTGCAAAATCGGGCATTCAATTCATTTAGTTTCAAAGTATTTAGCGCTTTATCAGTCGTAAGTGATTTTAGAAATGTTTTAAATATTGTAAGTTTACTTTTGACTGAAGCTCTGGAGCGCTTTAGTGTTGGTAAATCCATACTGAACAATCAACTATAAATGATGTATATAAAATGTGTGTAATATGAGCTGAAATATAGATAATTTAAAAATAAGTTATTGGAAAGATACTTCAATTTTAATGTGAAGCTGGAGGTTTAGCAACAATCGTACAATCTAGCACTACATCGCTAAATGGTGGTCCAGCAAAATGATCAGCTGAACTTTGACCTAAGGCTGTGCAATGCAACACGCAGCCTACACCGTTTTTTCGGTAAATGGCTGGAATGATGTACACAGAGGAATGTATTATAGTTATCTTAAATGCGCATGTAGCAAATAAACAAATGCGTAATATCGGACAAGAATTTGTTTGGAGGTAGTTATAAATGTTTGAAAGGTTGAAATAACGGGATTATACCGTTGTTATCGTGAAAATAACTAATTGTAAACACTGCTCTAAATTTGCACTACTCTTAGATAAGGAATATTGTTTTTTTTTTTTTTAGGTTTGTTAAAATAGGGATAGGTGTATAGGTACAATACTAAATTGTTATATTGATTGGAACGAACTTACGTCACAAATGTATGTACACTAGACCCTTTTCTTGGTTTAATCGTTGTTGTTGAAGAGGAATCTGTAACATTAGCTGGATTGTGAAGATCCTGTGGTCTTGATTGTTGATATTTCTCGATGTTTCGTCTACCGCGAACCAAAGGCGTCCTCCGTTCGACCTCACCGCTACGTTCTTTGTTCTCGCTGTACCACGATGATTCTCCAAAGTCGAATCCGGCTCGAAATTATGATGAGAGTTCGAGGAAGGTGACAATTAGGTTCGTCTTAAATGAAGGGCGAGACTTCAACGTACAACTGAGTTTAATTTGGGTTCCAAGGTGATAACAAATAACATATGTATAAATTATAAAAAACACATCGAGGCATTCGGTCGCCTGTCAAGATCGGAATAATAGTTCACCCCGCTCGCCGCCAGTCGCCGCCGCGAGCATGCTTGTGTGTGTGTCCATCAGCGACACACACATTTATGTATGTGCGTTAACACTTACCGTGAGTGGGAAGAGTATAAAGGTCGCGGAGACAATGATACTTCAATTACGTTCGACACATTTATTAAGTTCATGCGTAATCGAGCAGACTTAATCGAAACATTAGAGTTGTCACGTAATATCCAGCCTACCATGAACAAGTCAAGCGCTAAGTTGAAAACTATGGTTTCGGTACAACATTCTAATTGTTCTAATACAGCATCAACACAAAGGACTTGTTTTATGTGTAAGGGTGACCATTCATTGTCCAGTTGTACACAATTTCTCGCTTTAAGTAATGATGCTCGACTAAACTTACTGCCAAATTACAAGATTTGTTACAATTGCTTTAGGAAGGGTCATTATTCTAACACTTGCAAAAAGCCAGGATGTAAGATTTGTAAGCGACGTCATAACACTCTTGTTCATGTAAGTGAACCAAGTAAGATTATAAACACACGTAATGCAAATAGTGGTTTACCCGAAAGTGCATCTTCACCGCCGCCGTCTTCGCCCTCAGCTGCCACTACTTCAAGCACTGTAGCATTGTCAGCTAATGTTGCATCCTCAAGTCACAAGCAGAACGAAGTGTTACTGTCAAATGCACTAATTAAGTTGTTTGACAGTGATCATCGCGAACATATTGTCCGCGCCGTCCTTGACTGCGGTAGTACCTCTAGTTTAGCGACTGAAAGACTTGTTCGTCAATTAAATTTACCAACTAGTCATGTAGATAGGTCGATACTGGGCATAAATAACGTCACTTCGCACGTAGGCAAAACGTGTCGTATAAGCATGAAATCATTAACCAACAGCTTTTCTGCTGACATTCATTGCTTTGTTTTGCCATCAATTACATAGGTAACACTAAAAGTTTCCGGAACTGGCCACTTACATAAACTATATTTAAAAATTTATTGCAACATTTGAAAATAGAACTCTTTGGCTGTAGAATGCAGTTTGTTTCATCTGACTGTCTTTCGTTTTTACCTTGTGGCGCCATTTAAAAAATTGTGTGTCTGCATCAACATGGATTTAACTCGGGAAAATTTTCGTAGTATGATTTTCTACGATTTTAAGTGTAATTTGACAGCTCAACAGAGCATCGCTCGGCTTGAAACAGCTTTTGGCAATGAAACACCATGCAAGACGACTGTTTATAGCTGGTTTGCAGAATTCAAGCGTGGTCGTATCAATCTCAGTGACGAATCTCGCGATGGTCGGCCGTCCACCGCTGTGACCAACAAAAACATCGATGCTGTGCGCCGTATGATTGAAACAGACAGGCATGTGACCTACCATGAAATTCGCGCATCCTTAGAAATAGGCATGAGTCAAATACAATCAATCCTACACAAACATTTGGGTGTGAGAAAGCTGTGCTCGCGGTGGATCCCACACAACTTGACCGAGGCTCAAAAAACGGACCGCGTCACTTGGTGCAGTGCCATGCTTACCAGATTCAACGAAGGTGCGTCAAATTTGGTGTGGGACATAGTAACAGGTGACGAAACATGGATTTATTGCTACGATCCCAAAACAAAGCAGCAATCGAGCGTATGGGTCTTTCAAGATGAGCCGAAACCAACCAAAGTGGCGCGCGTGAAAAGTGCATCTAAGCGGATGATTGCTTCTTTTTTTAATAAAACTGGACACGTGGCTACTGTTGCTTTAGAGAATCGTCGTACCGTGAATAGTGACTGGTACACGACCATTTGTTTGCCGGAAATTATTGACGAACTCCGTAAAAATAACCGTGAACGCCGTATCATCCTGCACCACGACAATGCTAGTTCTCACACGGCCAGACAGACAAACGACTTTTTGAAGACGAAAAATGTAGAACTCAATGTAAGTGTATAACTTTATTACATTTTAGTAGCCCACCCTTAATATTTTTTGTATGTATTTCCCGTTTTTATTATTTCTTCATTGTATTATGTATATATCATATTTTTATTCCTAGATTCCCCTATTTTATTTATTTTTTATTTATTTAAAAACTTACGACTATCATTTATTAATGCAGGTGTATATTTTATTTCCCGTATTATTATATATTTTTTTTATATTCTAAAGACATATTATATTGTGTAAATTAACTTTGACTTGTAGAAAGTATACTTAATGTATCTATTTTGCAAAAATAAATATTTTGATTTTTGATTTGATTTGATTTGACTCATGAGTCATCCTGCATACAGTCCCGACCTGGCACCTTGTGACTTTTTTCTGTTCCCAAAAATTAAGAACCAATTACGCGGTCAACGATTTTCATCACCAGAAGAGGCTGTCGAGGAGTATGAAAAACACGTTTCAGAGGTCACCACAGGGGAGTGGCACAAAAGTTTTCAAAACTGGTTTGATCGAATGAAAAAGTGCATAGACGAAAAGGGAGATTATTTTGAAAAACAATAAATTAATTTTGTACCTTTAATAGTATTTTTTCATATTCATTCCGGAAACTTATAGTGCGTCCCACGTACCAGTAATGTTCCAGGCCGTGTAATCGATATTTCTAGTCTTAAAATACCATGCAACATTTGTTTAGCAGACCCGACATTTTACACGCCTGCTGAAGTCGATATTTTAATTGGCGCTGATCTCTTTTGGGATTTGTTAGGGTCGCAACAAATTAAGCTAGGTAATAATAATCCCATTCTTTGTGAAACTAGGCTCGGGTGGATTATTTCAGGCCCTATTTCTAGCAATAATTTCACATTTCTGTCAAGTGATTTGAGGTGTAACTTTACCAAGATTGCGTCTTCTGCTGACGATCATATGAATGACATTCAAAGCGATTTAATGCGTTTTTGGCAGCTAGAGGAAGTTAATTCAAACTCACCTCATTATTTTCCTGACGAAAAGCGGTGTGAAGAACACTTCAAAGAAAATACAACGCGTCTCGATGACGGTCGTTTTTGTGTTCGCATACCACTTAAACACGATCCTAACATTTTAGGAGATTCCTATCAAAAGGCTAAACAGTGTTTTTATTATTTAGAGCGCAGATTAAAAACCAAACCCGAGTTAAGTCAAATGTATTATGACTTCATGGCAGAGTATCAGTCGTTAGGTCATATGTCTGAGTGTCATGTCACAAATAAAAATGCATATTTCATTCCCCACCACGGAGTCTTGCGAGAAAGTAGTACTACCACTAAGCTTCGTGTCGTGTACAATGGCAGTTGTCTTACGACCTCTGGCGTTTCTTATAATGCCATTCAGATGGTTGGACCTACGGTACAAGACGACTAACTGTCTATTCTACTCCGTTTTCGGCAACACAAGTACATTTTATGCGCTGACATAAATAAATTCTATCGACAAATAACTGTTCATCCATCTGATAGATATTTACAACAAGTGCTCTGGCGAGACAATGAACTTTGTCAAGCTACCAACTTAACACCGTAACATACGGTACGGCTAGTGCTCCATTTCTGGCTACGCGCTGTCTTAAACAAGTAGGTCTTGAATGTAAGAATCCTAAAATAGCTGAAATCATCACTCACGACTTTTACGTCGAAGATTTACTAACAGGAGGTGATGACTTAAACAAGGTCAAGGTCATACGTAAAGAAATTACGGATGCACTCACATCAGCTTGTATGCCACTTCGAAAATGGAAATCGAACGAACCTGAGTTAGTACCTGAGGTTACTCAAATGACTCATAATTTAAATATTGGATCTAATGAGCCTGACAAGTTGTTAGGGCTTGGCTGGCATGCAGATTCTGATGAACTCTGCTTTCCAATTAGTCCGTCGATTCCAAAGAGTAATACAAAGCGTGATTTACTTTCTGTTATTGCTCAAATTTTTGACCCTTTAGGGCTATTAGCGCCTTGCGTAATTCTGATGAAGATGTTAATGCAACAATTGTGGTTGCACAAATTGTCTTGGGATGATCCCTTTAATAAAACACGTAGACTTTCTGTTAACGACTGACAGTTTTATTCTTTAAAGCTTAGTACTACTATCTTAGCATAGGTGGCGCTACTTACACATGATTTTGTTATACGGTATTGCCATACAAAAATTAACACCCCCACTTAACAAAATACCTAAATGTAACACCATGTAAAACTATGGTAGAATCAAACCTGACAATAAAAACTATATATTCTTATCTCTACATACTAATTTGGAAGAACTCCTATCATCTTCATGAATTTATAATGCTTAGTAGAGAATAAGCCTTTGGTTAACAAGTCAGCAGGCATTTCTTGAGTTGAAGTATACTCAATTTCAATCAACTTATTATTAATAGCGTCTCTAACATAATGATATCGAACATCTATATGTTTCGATCGGTTATGTGACTGATGACTTGTTGCCAGTTTCAATGCACTTTGATTGTCACAATACAATTTGATAACACACTGTTTTCCAGTAATCTCAAACAACAAATTCCTTAAATAAACAGCTTCTCTAGATGCCTCGGACAGTGCTACATACTCTGCCTCAGTACTAGATAATGAGACTGTCTTCTGTTTTCTGCTCTGCCATGAGATCACAGATCCACACATGGTAAAGCAGTAACCAGTGTAAGATTTCCTGTCTAGACTATCACTAGCCCAATCGGCGTCAACAAAACCTTTCAATTCAACATTTTCCTTACTGTACATTAAACAATAACGTTTGGTTTTTTTTAAATACTTCAAAACTCTTTTGGCATAACCATAATGATTTTCATTATAACAATTGTTAAATTGACTAAGGTAACTTATAGCGTAAGCTATATCAGGTCTCGTCAAAACGGCCAAATACATAAGACTTCCAATCAGTCTTTGATATGGAATATCTGTTCCACATTGTTTTGATTTTCCAATGTTTAGTTTACATTCGATAGGTGTACCCAAAGGTCTACATTCAGCCATGTCAAATCTACACAATAACTGCTCAATGTAGTGCTGCTGATCAATCGTTATTGTATCAGAGTCTTTATCTACATTAATTCTCATACCTAAATAACGTTTAACAGGACCTAGGTCTTTCAATTTAAATTCTGAGCGTAATATAGTTTTCAGCTTTTCTGTCTCAACAGAAGAATTCGAAAAGATTAAAAAATCATCAACATAGACAGTTACAATCATTTTAACATTTTCAGTATATTTTGTAAACAAACATGGTTCAAATTTACTGTTTTTAAAACCCAGGTTAACTAAACAATCTTTTACTCTTTCATACCAAACTAAAGAAGACTGCTTTAGCCCATAGATGGCCCTTTTAAGTTTCAAAACTTTCCCATTACATTTATTCATAAATCCTTGTGGAATAGACATGTAAATATTCTCTTTTAAATGTCCATTTAAAAAAGCAGTTGTCACATCCAGGTGTGTAATGTCCATACCCCACTGTACACTGAGAGCAAACAACATTCTCAGTGTGGAATGTTTCACAACAGGAGAAAAAGTGTCCATATAGTCAATGCCACGTCGCTGTGTAAAACCTTTCGCTACAAGTCTGGCACGATAACGCACTTTATCATTCACATCAAGCTTTTTATTGAACACCCACTTGCACTGCACTATTGATGCACCACTTGGGACGTCGACAAGCTCCCATGCATTGTTGCATTCAAATGACTGCAGCTCTTCCTGCATGGCTTGTTTCCACATCTCAGCTTCTGGACCATTCAGTGCCTCTGAGAAATCAATCTGCTCAGCTTCTGGAGAGGTACTGGAAACATGTAAACCATAACGTTCCGGAGCTCTCCGCGTCCGCTTGACTCCCAGGGTTTCTGTGTCAAGTTGTGTGGTTGAAATATCATTCTCAATGTCTGAAATGACTAGGGTATCATCACTTTCATCATCTACACTTTCTGCATCTGTATATTCTGATGTAACAGAACTTCTACTAACCAGAGATTCATTTCCAGAAAACTCCCCCACTGAATCTCTGTGCTCTACATTCAGTTCCGGTGTCTCTTCATTTTCTGGGGTTTCTCTACTCTGAACTAAGTTCTCATCTTCTCCTTTCTCATCCGTGATTACCACATCCTCAATCCAGATTGCATTTTCTTCTCCAGGTTTCTTTGCATCTGGTTTGCCCTCCATCACAATAACATCTCTCTTGATTAAGACGGTATTCTTTCTCGGATCATAAACACGGTATCCTTTAACGGTTTCTGAAAACCCAACAAGAATGTACTCCTCAGCTTTCCTGTCCCACTTCAATCTTTTTTCTTTGGGAACGTGAACCATCACAGGACTTCCAAACAAACGAATAAGACTCATGTCTGGTTTCTTTCCATGCCACGCTTCAAAAGGAGTCTTGTTCTTCAGGCTTGAAGTAACGGATCTGTTTTTCAGATATACAGCTGTATTTGTCGCTTCAGCCCAAAACTTCTTTTCTAGCTTAGCGTCAAATAGCAAGCATCTGGCTTTTTCAACGACAGTCCGATTGGCTCTCTCACAAACACCATTCTGTTCCGGCGTGTATGCATTTGTCTTCTGGTGAATTATTCCTTCGCTCATCAAGAAGTTTTCCATTTCACCATTACAAAACTCGCCTCCATTGTCTGTGCGAAGTATCTTTATATTCCTGTTCTGCTGGTTCTCAACTATTGCTTTAAATTCTTTGAATTTCTTGAATACTTCATTCTTATGCTTCAAGAAGTATATAAAAGTCATTCGACTGTAATCATCCACAAATAAAAGAAAATATTGTGCACCTGATAAGGATTTTGTCTCCATAGCACCACATACATCAGCATGTATAATCTGTAGTGTCTCAGTACTCCTGTGCCCCACATGTGAAAATGGTAATCTCATTTGTTTACCTTCGCAACAAATTACACATTTTTCCTTCATCATGTCACTGGTAGCAGGATAAGACAGTCCATCCACAATACCATTCTTCATTTTGTTCATATCACAACAGTTAATGTGTGCTAGCCGCCTGTGCCACAGTTCTGCACTTGCTACTGCCGGTGCTGCCAACGTACACTCTGTCACTTTTGTCTTCAGCCTGTACACTCCGTTGGTTGATTCTGCAGTAGCTACCAACACATTCTGCTTGTTACGAATGTAGCAGTGACTATTTTCAAAAACAACACTGTTTCCGTTTTTTATGAGTTCACTCACTGACAACAAGTTGGTCGTTAAACTTGGCACGCATAACACATCTTTAACTGTGATATCGTAGTTACAGTCAGTCGTTATCAGCACGTCTCCGGAACACAAAACTGGCACTTTCATATCATTTGCAACAGTAATCTCTGATAAACACGGCGTAAAGTTTGCACCGTTTACCCAGTCCTTGTTTGCTGTCATATGTGCGCTTGCGCCGGAGTCCACGTACCACTCACTTTTGCTATATTTCCCATTCAGAAATACAACACTAAAAGCATTAGATTGCTTATTTTTCTGCAATAATGGACACTGGTTTCTAAAATGACCGCT
Source organism: Ypsolopha scabrella (assembly GCA_910592155.1). Taxonomy (NCBI): domain Eukaryota; kingdom Metazoa; phylum Arthropoda; class Insecta; order Lepidoptera; family Ypsolophidae; genus Ypsolopha; species Ypsolopha scabrella. The sequence continues at coordinate 20,169,362 of OU342982.1, forward strand.
TTGCTTACATTTGTAGCAGGTTAAGACCTTTTCACTTGTCATTTTCGATGACGACACGCCGCCATCTTTACTAGTGCTGTACTTAAACTTCGAATGCGATTTTTTCGCAGCGAATGCAGCGCCACTGGAATCCGTATCGGTAAAATTTGAAACCTCCATATCGATTAACTTCGATTTTATTGCATCCGTTGTGATCTGAATACCTGAGTGCTCGATCGCCATTATCATAGGAGAAAATCTTTCTGGCAAACCTGCTAATAATAATGATCCAATCCATTCATCCGTGATTGCAAATCCTGTGCCCTTTAATCTTTGAGCCGTCTCGACGACTTGCGTCACATACGAAGTCATAGAATCGCAGCTTTCTTGTCGAATTGAGATTAAATGTCGTAACAAGGTTATTTTTCTGGAAAAGCCTGAGTCATCAAACAGGTTCTTCAGTTTTTTCCACAACGCTTCTGAACTAGTTGTTTCCTTGATATGCACGTACAATCCAGGATCAATCGTCAAAATTAGCTTTGCCTTGGTTTTTGCGTCTTCTGCAGGTTTTCTTTCTGTGTCGGCAACCGTTTTTATGTAATGGCTCGTACCCTCTAACACCAACAAATTCTCTGCCGCAAAACTCCACTCGTCGTAATTTTCTCTGCCTTTCAGCTTCGGAACACTTTGAATATAATTTGTAGCCATGATGGCTCGAAAGTTCAACGATTTTTTCAACTGTAATTACACGATAACACGATAAATTACTGAAAAAATTGGGATATCACCCATAACCTAATAAAACACGTAGACTTTCTGTTAACGACTGACAGTTTTATTCTTTAAAGCTTAGTACTACTATCTTAGCATAGGTGGCGCTACTTACACATGATTTTGTTATACGGTATTGCCATACAAAAATTAACACCCTTAACTTCAGACATCCAAAAACAGTGGAATGAAATTGTTACCATGTTACCATTATTAAATAAGATTCGCATTCCACGAATCATCGTCTGTGATTCATATAAAACGCTCGATTTGCACATTTTCGCGGACGCGTCTGAGCGTGGGTATGGTGCCTGTGTCTATGTTCGTAGCACCAATGATAATGGCGAGGTTTCAGTTCGTTTATTGATGGCTAAGAGTCGAGTGGCTCCAATCAAACCCACAACTATACCAAGACTGGAATTATGTGGTGTTTTAGTAGGGGCACGCCTCTATGAGAAAGTAACGAACTCACTTCGAGCTAAGGTGAACAAGGTTCATTTTTGGACCGACTCCACTATTGTGCTGGGATGGTTACGCATGTTGCCTTCTAAGCTTCAGCCGTTTGTACGCAATCGTGTTGCTGAAATTTTAGAAAAGGCAGGTAATTGCATATGGAAGCATGTTCCAACCGATAAAAACTCTGCAGATCTAATATCTCGAGGTGTGGATATTAGTACCCTGCAAAATAATAATCTTTGGTGGTTCGGTCCCGACTTTTTGAAACAAGATGTTTCAGAATGGCCTTCGCAACCCAAGCATCTTGAAACATTGCCTGAGACTCGACCTGACGTATCATTAAATATCACCGTTGATGATATTAACAACAAAAATGTGTTGATCGATTTTAGCCGTTTTTCGAATTATTCGCGGCTTGTACGCTCCGTAGCTTATGTTCTACGATTTATTAAGTCATGTAGGAAACAAACCAAATTTTTTAGATGAAGAGGAACTTAGTAATGCCCTACAGGTCATTATTTTGAAATGTCAAGATGAGTCCTTTCCAGAGTATAAATTACTCTGCAATAAGCAGACTTTACCGATAAAGAGTCCATTACTAAAGTTCAATGTCTTTTTAGATGAAAATAATATACTGCGCGTTGGTGGGCGTCTTGACAATTCAAATTTCTCATATAGTAAAAAGCATCCTATATTATTACAGTCCACTCATATTTTTACGAAGTTATTGTTTGACTTTGAGCACATAAAGTTGATGCACGCCGGTCCGCAATTATTACTGGCATCAATTAGGGAAGTGTATTGGCCCATAGGAGGTCGAAAGCATCCTATCATAGGTGTGTACGATGTTGTCGCATGTGCGGTACAATCGTTACTCCTGTGATGGGAAATTTGCCACAGGAGCGCCTTCTGCCAGGTGGCTATCCATTTGAAAAAGTGGGTGTAGATTACGCGGGCCCTATTATGAGTGCTAGCCGTCAAGGTCGCGGATGCAGGCTGGTAAAAGTGTACATTGCAATTTTTGTATGTTTTTCCACCAAGGCAATTCACTTAGAGTTATTATTATTATTATGGGAATTTTTGACCTCGTCTCTCTCTCTTGGCCAAAAGAATTTAAAGAGAGAGGAACGGTGTATCCCCGGCAGAGGCACAGTCGACCGGGGTTCAGAGCCCCAGGGAAAGAAACCGGCGAACGAACCGATCAAGCAGTACCGCCTTTTGCATCCGCGCTGGAAGCGAACTGCCGCGGAACCCCAACCGCCTTAGGTTGTTTTCGAGGCTGGTTGGTATTAACCCGTTCGCGGACAAAACAATTGGGATGATTTCGGTGGATGCCACACCCCACATGTCGGTAACCTCGTGAGCCAGGTCGAGATACTTTCTTTTCTTCTCGGTTTCGGCTTTTACAAGGTTCTCATCGTGCGGGATTGTGATATCCACCAAAAACACCCGAGACTGCGTCCGGTCCATCAGCACGATGTCAGGTTTATTCGCGAGAATAGTCCTATCCGTGATGACAGACCGGTCCCAGTAGAGCTTGGCGCGGTCGTTTTCGAGTACTGGCGCCGGCGAGTACTTGTAATATGGTACCCTCTGATCTACGAGGCCGTATTTGTAGGCGAGTTCTTGATGAAGGATTTTGGCCACTTGATTGTGCCTGTGTAGATACTCAGTGTTGGCAAGAGCAGAACAACCGGAAATAACATGTCGAAGTGACTCTCCAGGGTGAGCACATGCCCGGCAGATATCCTGGGTTCCATCCTTAATGATGTATTTCCGGTAGTTCCGCGTCTTGATCACCTGATCCTGTATTGCACAGACAAATCCCTCGGTTTCCCCAAAGAGGTCACCAAAGCGCAGCCAATGCAGAGAGGCTTTTTTGTCCACGTGAGGCTCGTGAAGAGCCTTGTAAAACCTCCCGTGCAATTCCTTTCCTCGCCACACAGACTCTCGTTCAGCGGTACTTAGTACCACCGGTTCGCGCCATTCCTCGCTAGCTAAGGACAAAGGGGTAAGTCCTTTATCACATGCCACGACTTCACTATGGATTCCATCATCCGTTTTTGTCAGGAAATAGTTCCTGAGACTGCATATCTCGCGGTTGTGCATAGTCTTGGCGCTTAAAAGGCCTTGACCACCACACTTCCGCGGGAGATATAGTCTCATAACCGACGATCTCGGGTGATGCATTCTGTGAAAGGTCATGGTTGTGCGGACTTTTCTATCCAGGGCGTCTAATTCAGTCTGAGACCATCTGAGCACCCCAAATGTGTACATGAGAACAGGCATGACCCAAGCGTTATAAGCTCGGGCTTTATTTCCGCCCGACAAAAAGCTCTCAAGCACTTTCGTCAGGCGACCATAAAATACCTCACAAACGGCTTGTTTCACGTCTGCTTCATTCACACCTATAGTTTGGGACATGCCCAGATACCGGTATGTTTCAGTCTCGGAGAGGGATTTCAGCCGATTGGAGCCGACATCGACTCCATTGGAGCGAACAACATGTCCCCTCTCCACATGCAAGACGGCACACTTTTCAACCCCCAGCTCCATTCTGATGGATTTGCTGAAATCATCGGTGATCTTCAGCAACTCCCTCAGTCTTTCAGCCGTGGGACCAAACAGTTTTAGGTCATCCATGTAGAGAAGGTGCGGCATCCGCATTCCTCCCCTCCGAAACTGAAAGCCCGTCGCTGATTCCTCCAAAAGTTGACTCAGAGGGTTCAGCGACAAGCAGAACCAAAGTGGGCTTAGACAATCACCCTGGAAAATTCCCCTTTTTATCCGTATTCGGTCATCGGCAGCCGTCATTCGCTCACCTGCGAGACTAAGGATCGTACTCCATTGCCCCATACATGCTCCAAGGAAGTGTCGAACTGAACCGTCAACTTTGTACAGCTCAAGGACCCTTATTATTATTATTATTATTATTATTATTTATTATACACAAGCAGCTATAAGCTGATGATGTGTATGTCACAGCACTTTATGTTTTTATTTATTAAAAAATTTGTGCAGTCTATTTTTAAAGCAGTTCACTGAGGTAGCACTTATAACACTGTCAGGCAGTTTATTCCACTCGTGAACTACACGGTTAGGAAGGAAATGTCTACGTGGGTTGCTTGCACATGTCGACGTGTTAATTTTAAGATGGTGACCTCTCAGATGACGATTTTGGTTCATCTTGAAGAGTTCCCCCAGCGCGGGAACGTCATAGTGTCCAGTGAGCACTTTGTATGTTTCGATGAGGTCCCCACGTTGTCGTCGTTGCTCAAGTGTAGTTAGCCCGAGTTCTTGCAGACGTCGTTCATATGGTAAGTCACGTAAAACAGCTACCATTTTTGTCGCTCTTCTCTGAACTCTTTCCAACATATTAATGTCTTTTTTGAAATATGGACTCCAAATTTGGAAAGCGTATTCCAATAATGGTCGTAGGTAGGTTTTATAAATCTTTAGAAATAGTTCCTTGTCAATGTAGCTAAATGTTTTTCTGATCATGTAAGTTATTGAGTTGGCTTTTTTAGTAACTTGAAGAATGTGTACATCCCATTTCAGATTACTTGTTATTGTAACTCCCAGATCTTTCTGTGATGTTACTATCTTTAAAGACTTTGAGTCAATTGTGTACGAAAGTTGAGGATTTGTGTTACCAACGTGCAAAACGGTACATTTATCCGAGTTTAATGTTAAAAGCCAATCTTTAGTCCAATTATTGATTCGATTGAGGTGATCTTGAATAATGTTGTGAGAGATTAGTGGATTTCCCATTATCTTGGTGTCATCAGCAAACAAAGATAATCCACTTTTAATGATAACCTTTAAGTCTGTTAAGAAAATTCCAAAGAGGACGGGGCCTAGTACGGAACCTTGGGGAACACCACTGTGGACAGAATGAGAGTCTGAAAGTTGTTCGCCGACTCTGACTTTAAATTTCCTCCCACTAAGAAAGTCCTCTATCCACTTCAGAAGATTCCCACGTATTCCAAAGTGTTCCAGCTTTGCAACTAGTCTTTTTATCGGGACACGATCAAACGCTTTTTCATAATCCAGATATATTATATCAATAGGTGCATGCTCATCCCAGTTCTTTGTCCAGTAGTCTAAGCAGCATAGCAAGTTGGTAACTATTGATCTACGGGGTACAAATCCATGTTGCTCCTCAATTATGATCTGTTCTCTAGATAAAAAGGTTCTAATTTGTTTTGCTATTATTTTTTCCATCGCTTTGCAGGAAATACATGTTAAACTTATAGGGCGATAGTGACTTGGATCAAGCTTATCTCCTTTTTTATAGACGGGAGTGACCTCTGCTTCTTTCCAGTCCAGTGGCACTTTCCCTTCTCTTAAAGACAAGGTCATAATGTGAGCAAGTTGAGAAGAAAGCAGGCTTTCACATTCTTTTAAAAATATTGCTGGTAATCCATCTGGTCCCATTGCAGTGTCATCTTTGAATGTATTAAGTGTCTTGGTTACAACTTCTGGTGTAAAATCTATATGTTCAAGTGAGTTTTCTACGTGAGGACAGCATACACTTGGTATAGGTTGGTTAGGTGGTTCCGTTACATAAGATTTTTCAAATTGTTTTGCAAAAATATTCGCAACATCACTATGGTTACCAGTAATTTTTTGTGATATTTCATCTCTCAATGACGGGGGAACAGACAGTTAGTGGGGGATTTAACAAGCAATAATTATTTATTGGCACTGAGTCGATTCATTTCAAGATAATAATATAGGAGTCATTTGACACTGTTAAAATGGTATATTAGTAATTCTCTTTACATTCAAATGTCCTTCTCTTTTGTTTTAAAATTTATTATGAATAAAAATATAACTCTTGGCTTGTTAAACCCAAGTTCACTCAGTACGAGGCATGAAGAATTTGTTGTGACTTTGGAACGTCATTCGGTGGATATTATGGCCATAAATGAAACCTGGATAGGCTTGGATGAAATAGGTCGCGCTCCCGCCCCCGCAGGCTATCGCTTGCGCATCTCTCCACGCACGAACAGCATCCGCTTGCGAGGTGGAGGCGTCGGCTTCTATCTCCGGCGCGGTATTTACGCGCGGAAACTCAACACCCGACTTCACACTCTATTGACTCGGTAGAACAAATGTGGCTTAGTGCCAAAGTGAATGGTCAGTGACTGGCCATCGGGACTGCGTACCGCCCTCCTTGGCTTAACGTTGATAAATTTATTGATGAGATAACAGAGTCGGTGACCTCATTTTCAACATTTGATCATATTATTCTTCTAGGAGACTTTAACATCAATCGCTTCGGACGACCGCGACGCCTTATCAAAAGCGAAATAGCCAACCTCGAACGAATGGCGCCTCTAGTGGACGACGCCCGCAACTTGGCTTCGTTCGCGGGTACAGTCGCGAATACCGTGACATCGATTAAACAAATGAACGAGCTGGCTTACCTTCATTCAACCGACGTATCGGAAAAGGCGATAAATAAATTCAGCCTTATCATCAAATCCAAGTGGTATGAATACAGATCAGCCCACAATGACAGCCCTATATTACTGGCGCTTAATACGTTTTTAAGCGAGCTTTCCGACACGTACGAGACATATGAAACCGACGTTGTACGGGCACCGCCACGGAAGGAGTATAACCGTGGGCGACCGTTAAATAAAACAGTGCACCCGAAGAAACCACGAGATCGGTAAATCACCTCTACGTTACGAAGTCGAGAGACGATGAACTCGAGCAAGCAGTAAGAAATCATTTCAGCATAGAGTCGTTAGTCTCGCGTATCTCCGAGAAAACCGAGAAGCGATCCGGAACAGCGAGCGCTCACAATACTGGAGAAAACTACTAAACATTTTCCCGACGGCAGTTTCGAGAGTGGTTTATTGTGGCAGACAGACCATGAAACCATGCCAGCAAGTAAGGACACGGCGCTTAGTAGACTCTACAACCTCGAAAGAAAATTGCGAAAAGACGCACATCTCGACAAAGAATATCGAAAATTGGTTCAAAATTGATTAGATAACGACTATGCCGAAAAGACGTCTACAGAACCCACATGGCCGAGAACGTGGTACTTACCTCATTTCGCCGTAACACACCCGCAGAAAGGCAAAACGCGTCAAGTGTTCGACGCCGCAAACCGCGTCTCTGCCAAATGCTTAAACGACGCCCTGTTATCTGGGCCTGACTTATTACAGTCATTGTTCGGCGTGTTAATAAGGTTTCGAGAGGGACCTATCGCTGTAATGGCCGACATTAAGGACATGTTTTTACGCGTAAAAATACGCGAGGAAGACAGAGACAGCTTGAGATTTTTCTAGCGTGACAAGTACGACCAAAAACCGCAAGAGTACCGTATGAAGTCGCTTATCTTCGGCGCTACATCATCACCGACTACCGCAATTTATGTGAAGAATAGAAACGCACAAGACTTCAAAGATAAATACCCCGAAGCGGTAAAAGCGATTGAACACAACTTCTATGTGGAAGACTACCTTCAGAGCTTTTACTCCGAAGAAAAAGCGAAAGAGATATCTCAACAAGTCTATGAGTTTATCTAAGCTGGCAACTTTCACCTACGGGGATGGGCGAGTAACTACCCCTCCGTCGTTCAGAGATTATCCGATAATATACAAGAAAATACGCAAGTCACCATTGGAAGTCAGCACAAAGAGGAGAAAACTCTATGTTTAAGATGGAACCTAAAAAGCGACACGCTGAATTTCACTTTAAGTTTGAGATCCACGCCTAGGGAAGCCATTTCAGGCCATAGAAAGCCTACAAAACGTGAAGCCATGAGTGCGGTAATGACCGTCTTTGACCCGCTAGGATTAGCGTCACCTATACTCGTACTGGGAAAAATAATGCTTCAGAACGTTTGGAGATCAGGCGTAGCATGGGACAAACCATTATGCGATAACGAGAACAAAGAATGGCAACAATGGCTTTGCGAATTGAATAAATTGCAAAATTTAAATATACCAAGGTGCATATCAAGCATAAACATAGAAGGCGAGCTACATACCTTTTGTGACAGTTCTGAGAAAAGCTACGGAACCGCCGTGTACTGGCACGCACTTAACCAAGACGGCAGTGTCGAAATAAAATTAATAGCTGGGAAGGCTAGAGTCGCTCCGCTGAAACCTGTATCGATACCTCGTTTAGAACTACAGGCCGCTTTATTAGGATGCAGATTAGCGCATTGTATTGAAAAGGAATCGAATCTTCAAATAACCAGCAAAACATTCTGGACGGATTCACGCACCGTACTCGCATGGATAAAAGCAGACGCGCGAACATTTAAACCGTTCGTAGCGCATAGTCTCGCTGAAATTGAAGATTATACGAAACCTAAGCAGGTGAGATGGGTTCCGACATCACAAAACGTAGCCGACGATACGACTAGCTAGAGGCGCTCCTAGCACCCTCGATACGAACCACAGGTGGTTCAACGGACCCGAATTTTTACATGAAAACCCGGAAAATTGGCCTAAAGACACCAGTAAAAGATTACCGCCGATCACGGGCGAGGAAAGACGAAAACAAGACGTCATCGCTGTAACCACGCCTCTGCTCTCGCAAGACAGTAGCAATATATTACCATCTCGCTCGCTCGCGTCTTCACGAATTCAGCCATTTAAAGATCTACCGAAACCTGAACGCTTTTCAAACTTCGCAAGAATCCTGAATATTTACGCTCGAATCTACCAAGTCATCGAAATATTTAAGTCCAAATTGAAAACAGAATAAAACTTAAACACCGTTAACATTACAAAAAAGCTTTCGAACACAAATAAAGACGCTACATGGCGTTTAAATAAAAAACGCGATAAAAAATTAGAAAAGCATTTAAAAACCCCGCGTAAAAACTGGAGAATAAAAATATTATTCCGCTTTCAAACAAATGTAAACATCAAGCCTTAAATACTCTGTTAAAAATTATACAAAACGACAGCTTCAAGAACGACATCTTAAAATTAAAAACAAATCAACCACTCGACAAAATTCTAAACTTCGGCGATTAACACTGCAGTATAGCGAGGCCTTATGTACTTGTCAACAAGAATAAGTTCCGCTCAACATTTACTTGAAACCTACAAGAAACCGATCGTATTAGACGGTAAACACCGATTAACCCGACTGCTGATTGAGCAATACCACAAAGACTTCAATCACGCAAATCGCCAAACGATAATGAACGAACTTCGTCAAAAATACTACATAACATCTCTGAGAACTACTGTGAAAAGCATTGTAAGAAACTGCTATCAATGCAAACTAAACAAAAGTTTACCGATGACAGCACCTTTTGGCGATTTGCCTCCCGAAAGATTACACCGTTATAGGTATGTACAATTACTAGTAGAAGTGGGCGGTTCAAACCGTATATAGATTCAATATCTATATATTGAGTCGAAACCGAATATCAGATATTGCGATCCACGATATCTATGTATGTAAAAAACCATGTATTCGCGGCGCGCGCGTACCGCGTTGTGCGTGTTGTTTTCGTATACCTGTATCATAGCCTCCTATATTTGACAAGCCATGAACAGAGATATCTGGCAACGTCGCGCGTGGTCCGTCCGTTATTTGCGTTGAAAGGTCTAATCTAATGGTCATTTGCATTTGTCAGTCGTCCATCCAGTGTTTTGGTTACGACTTTATGAGTATTTGTTTTTAGTGAATCTGGTGGTAATTACTCACATTATTAGTAATTCCTCTAAAAAGTATTAACCCAGTATTCGTTTGCATATCAAGGTAAGAAAAAATACATAGCTGTGCTGTAATTTAGACCTGTTTGAGTGTATGGCGTATTAATTTAAGGTTATATTTATTTCAGAGATGCCTCGTCGCTGCTGCGTACCTGGATGTACATCCAATTATGACAGCACTGTACAGAAAACAGGGCTCATATCTACTTTTTCAATACCACGTGATGAAGAAATGCGCAAATCCTGGTTACAGGCCATACCCCGAAGCCATTGGACGCCGAGTCGAAGCTCCGTGGTTTGTTCGGAACATTTTTTCCCAGAAGACGTCATCAGATCGGAGAAAATCATAGATAATGAAGGAATAGTCAAAAACCAGGTTTTAAAAAATCCAAAATTAAGAGAAGGTGCCGTTCCTCACATATTTCCCAACTTGCCATCATACCTCACCCAACCAAGGGTGTCTCCACGGCCTGACCCGTCACTCCGACACCTCAAGGAACAAGAACGCCATGAAGATGCTACCCAAAAGTTCTTAAAAAGTGATGTGATTGAAACATATGAAGCTTTCAAATCAAATATCAGTGCATTAAGCAATGTTTGGGACTCAAAGATTTTGTCTGACGAGATATGTTTATTTCAGTTAGACTTTGCAAGTGAGGAAAATGATATTCTTTATGTGAAATGTAGTGTGATTGTGGACAGCAATTTAAAAGTAAAAGTGTTTTTAGGCAAGAATCTGTTGTCACCAAATGAACTTAGTTGGATTCTCCCGGATGGACTTACACTAAGTAGGTGGTCACAAATTGAAAATATCCTGTCTAGATATAAATATAATGAATGTCCTGCAAGCCCTACTTCACCAGATTTCTTCATAAATAAGGCTGTTTTTAATATTGAAGAAGCCTTCAAAGTAAGTGATGACGACAGAATCCAGTCTAAATTAAGTCTAATTAAAGACCAACTTGTCTTGTTAAACGCAAAAAAACGCCAATACACAATGTTAACTATATTGTTTGCATTGAGTATTTTTAACCAGTCAAGCTCTGCATATAACTTGCTACGGGACTATCTATTACTCCCTACCAAACGGTACTTGCAAACCATAACTTGCTCTCTGAATATAACACCTCACTCAACATCAGGTAATGATCACTATTTGTCACATATGGCTAAAACGTTGTGTAGTAAAGACAAATTTGTGAATTTAGTTATCGATGAAATATATATTAAAGGTGGCCTTAATTACAAAAGTTCCAATGTAACAGGTTATGCAATGAACGATCCTAATTGCTTAGCCACAACTGTACAGGTATTCATGATATCATCTGCTTTTGGACATTTTACCGAAATCGTTAAACTTTTGCCTGTTCAGTCCATGCTTGGAAAAGATTTAAAAGATGTTGTCCTTGATGTGATATCTTTTGTGCAAAGTAAAGGATTTAAAATATTGTCTATAATCACAGATAACAACAGGGTCAATCAGAATGTTTTTAATTCTTTGTCTTCAGAAATTTCCATGCCGAACCCTACTTTTCCAGGAGAAGTTATTTACATGCTGTATGATTTTGTTCACATATTTAAAAACATAAGGAACAATTGGTTAAACTTAAAAGATAATCTCAAATCCTTTGTTTATCCTGATTTTGAGACAGGTGACAAAAAAGTTGCCTGTTTTCAAAACTTGAGAGACTTTTATAAAGATGAAAGTAGTAACATCATACGTAAAGCTTTTAAATTAAATATGAAAAGTTTATTTCCGAATTCCCTTGAGAGACAAAATGTTACATTAGCAGATAATATTTTTCATTTTTCAACAATAGCTGCCCTTGAAACACAAGAAAAGTACAGCGGCACAGCATCTTTTTTAAAAATAATTCGGCAATGGTGGGATATCATTAATACAAAAAATATTCTCAAAGGCAAATTAAAACGAAATGAGTGGAGTAAACCAATTTATGGGATTGATGATGATAATTACCATTTTCTTATTAAATTTATTGAATGGCTAGACAACTGGGTTTCAATTCCAGGCTATGTAGGGTTAACGAGGGATACCAGGTTAGCATTAAAAAGAAGCACAACTGTCATTACACATATAATAAGGGATGCTTTGTCAACAATGGGGATGACATATATATTGATTGGGAAGTTTCAAAGTGACTGTTTGGAATTGAGATTTGGAAGGTACCGTTCCCTTTCTGGGTGTAACTACAATGTGTCTTATCAGCAAATTGTGGAGGCAGAAAAGAAAATAAGAGTAAAGCACATATTGAAATTGAAAGATGATTATAAAACTTTTAAAGACCTATCCCTTGACTTTAATTTTCAAGAAGAAACCAATTTCAAGGATTTCCTTTTTATTCTTGAAACAAATTATTTAGAAATTTTTGAGATTGATGATGAAGCAAAGATATATGCATGCGGATATGTAGCACACAAAGTAAATAAACATCTTTGTTGTGTACACTGCCAAAATAGTGTTGTGGAATCCAAGGGACAGAATTCTAATTCTGTTTACTATAACTCTCTTCAAAGAGGAGGCTTAATTTTACCATCGGACTCAGTTTGTGTGATATTTTATCATTTATGCAGCATTTTCGAGTTCATAATAAATGATAAAGTCCTTGAGTCAAAATTTTTAAATATGACTAACCATAAAGGTATACTTTATAGTATCACCAAAGCTAGTCTCGACTCGGATTTTTTTTCGGTATTTCTTTTAGATAAATGCAACTGTGGTAACACCTATGAAAAAACATTTAAAATGATTTTATCAACTATGTGCAATATAGTGCTGAATAATTTCACTAAAATGAAAAATAATTCTGTCGAGACGATTAAAGGTAAAAAGCGCAAACTGAATACTTTAATGAATCACTGATTATGTAAGGAATACGAATTTTTTTGTTATGTAGCTAAGTACTCTAACTGTGTGTTTTAATAAATGTTGTATGATTTGCACATATTGGTTTTTCATTTTAAATTGTATTAAGGGTTTTTGATCTTAGCTGAATAGCAACTCCTATTTTAGTACTACCCCTATAGTGCTAGAAATATCATAATCATCATCACATCAGATTGAGCTTATCAAGTATAGGGCTGGCCCCAGCTGGCCGGACCACCAACTGACAGTTAAGAGACGTTGCCACACTTATGTTCATGGCTTGTAAATACAGAAGGCTATGCCTGTATCTATGTAGGTATTAGTGTTAGCGAAATAGCGAACGGTTCCGGCGCGGCCGGCCGGCCGAGCGCTGCCGAATACTTCCGAATACTCTCGAACACTCCTGATTCGGGATTTCCGAACCCGATAAATCATAAAGCGCGGAAACAAAACAATGAAATAGCGATATAAGGAAGGTGAATTGATTTGACCCTTATGTCCAAGTAGTATGAAGCGTTTTTAAACGTATTATATCAAATTTAGTAAACATTGGTTGGATTGCAATTTGGTGGCATAGTTCAAGGCCAAAGTTGAAACAAAAATGCAAGTGTGTATTTTATTTTATGTTAGTTTTGTTCGGTTCGCTTTCACCGAAAGTCCGCGCTTTCACTCTGGCGTGAAAAAGAAATTGTTATAAAAGTTTTAAAGTGTATATATAATGTATAAATAAAGTCCTTTTAGTGTAGATAAATAATATGTACAAATAGTATTCATAGGTATTAATTAATTAGTGTAAATATTTGGCAAGTAAAATGTCTCGTGTAAATACAAGTGTCTTGTGGGACTTTTTTACTAAGACTAATCCGATTTCGGACAAAAAAGCTAAGTGCACAGTATGTGGTAATATATACAGTTACAAGGGCTCAACGGGGAATTTAAAAGCCCATCTCAAAAAGAAGCACGTAGATATTTATCGCCGTGTGATGACTGTACAGGCTATTCAGCGGCAGGACGCCGAAACCCCTCAAATAAATATGGAGGGGCTATGTAGTCCTTCACCAGCACCGGCACCATCATCATCCACGTCGGAACCGGCACCATCTACATCCGCGTCGGTACCGGCGGCGCCGTCAATATCTGCGTCATTATCTGCTGGGTCAACGGCACTGGGTCGACCACTCACAACATCGATTAGATTCCAGCAGACTATCGACAGATATAGCACACAAAAAAAAATATCAAAGGAAACGAAACAAAAAATTGACAATGACCTGCTGCGCCTCTTCACTCATAGCTTTCAGCCATTCTCGCTGGTTGAGGAAGAGCCCTTCCAAAAATTTGCGAGCTGGATTCCGGGCTACAAGTTACCCAGCAGAAAGACTGTGTCAAGTGTTATGATACGACCACTATGGGAGTAGCCCAGGGTTCATCATTGTCAAACATCATGTTTTCACTCCTACTAAATGATCTACCCGAAGCTATATCCTCAGGTGAGATACTGATGTACGCAGATGACGTCGCCGCGGTTGTGTGTGCTCCTAGTATCGATCAGCTGGAGCAGCGGTTGAACGAGACTGTGACAGCTGTGGCAAACTGGTTCGCGCAGAATGGACTCGTGTTGAACTTATCAAAAACTCAGTTCATCCATTTCTACCTTCGAGGGCAACCTCCGAGACCACTATCAGTGCACGTCAACGGGACCATAGTTGACCAGGTACAGACGACCACCTTCCTCGGCTTTATAATTGACAAAGGGCTTACCTGGAATGCTCACATTGATAAGCTGTGTGGGAAACTCGGCAGTGCTTGCTACGCCCTCTATCGACTCGCACAGACTGTTCCTCAGGAAGCCGTACGATCATGTTACTTCGCCACAGTACACTCTGTACTACAATACGGCACCAAGTTATGGGGACGCGCTGCCGACTGGGAGCGCGTCTTCAAAATGCAGAAACGGGCCGTAAGGGCGATAGCTCGAGTATCGCGTGACACCTCCGCGAAGCCCTATTTTAAATCGTTAGGCATCATGACGTTGCCAGGCATAATAATTTATCAGGTTGCAGTCTACGTCAGGGAAAACCGTGGCTTGTATCGTACTCATGCAGACATCCACACGTACAATACTCGCCACGCAAACAGACTGGCAGTTATAGGATGCGGACTCGCTAAATCTTCCAAACTGATGCACGTAATGGGCCCAAACGTGTACAATAATCTACCCGAACACGTTTTACAATCATCAAGCCTAAACAGCTTTAAATTCAAGCTGAAACGCTATCTCATCGAGCAAACTTTCTATAAATTTGAAGATTATTTTTTTTTAAATTGATAATAATTTTAAATTTGAATTGTAATTTTTGATTTGAATTTATATCTTGATTTTAATTTTAATAATGATCCCAATTTTATTATTTTGATTTACGCTATTAGGTAATATTTTTAAAAAATGACGTTAATTTACGCTATTAGGTAATATTTTTAAAAAATGACGTGTAATAATATATATGAAATAAATGTCTTATGTCTTATGTCTTATACCGGCTCTACACGAGAAGACTAAAGAAGCCGTTAAAAACGGAGTACGGTTTGACGGTGAAATTATATGTCTCACGTCGGACTTATGGACATCACGTGCCAACGAGTCCTATTTGGCGATAACGGGACATTACGTCACAGAAGACTTTACGATAAAGTCGGTCCTCCTATACTGCGGCAGCTTTGAAGACGCGCACACAAGCGAAAATATTCACACTGCGTTAGCGAAAATGGCCGAAGAGTGGAACATAGCCGACAAAATAAATTTTGTCGTTACAGACAATGCGGCAAACATCACACGAGCTGTCCGGGACATGGGCTGGAAGCATTATGGCTGCTACGCCCATACACTAAATCTAATAATTCAGGATACCTTGAAGATACTTCAACCGCTACTGGAAAAAATTAAAAAAATTGTTCGACATTTCAAAACAAGCTCCACGGCGCTGACAAAACTGTTGAAGGCGCAAACAACTGAAAACCCCGACTGTATACCCAAACGACTCAAACAGGAAGTGCCGACACGCTGGAATTCTGCATATTATATGCTCCAAAGATTGGTCGAGCTAGAGTCTCACGTGAGAAGTACTATTGCAATACTGCGGCAGGACCTGCCGATAATTTCAAATGAGGAATGGGTGTGGTGTGCAGAACTCTGCAAAATTTTAAAACCGTTCGATGACGCCACCACCTCCATGAGTGGTCAAAGCTATATGACCGCAAGTTCGGTCATAGTGCTCACCAGGTGTCTAATTTGTAGTTGCGACAAGCTACTGGCGGAAAATTTTTGTGAGGCGTCAATGAACATTATATATCAATTGAGGACTGGGTTGGTAACCAGATTTACTAATGTCGAGAGAAGTGGCACATTTTCAGTCTGCACATTCTTGGATCAAAATGACTATCACCTGATAGTGATAGTCATTTTGATGCACTTTTGATCCTGTCTAACAGGAGTTGAAGTGTTCAATAAATAAATATGCTGTTGCACATTCTTGGATCTCAGATACAAAAATTCTGTGTTTTCTGACCCTAACGAAGCCAGAAACACCCGCAAACGGGTACAAGATATGCTGGCCGATGCCATTTCTAAGGAAATGGCCACTGCGAGTGCCCCAGAACCAACTGTAAACAGAAACCAAAGTTGATGCTCGTGATTGTTGGCACTTGGTGGAACTTTTGAAACATTTTTTGTTTGATAAACACTTGTACTTGTCCACTTATTTATATTATTTCCCTTACCGGTTTCGCTGTTAAAGCATTATCAAAGGTTTGTTTGGTTGTTTACGTACGTACGTACGTGTAAACTTTTCAAAAAATACGGAAATATCATGGCCACGTCGGTGCCATGTGAGCGCATATTTAGTAAAACTGGACTAATAGTGGTGACCGCCGGACTCGGCTTACCACTAGCAAAGTGGAACAATTGACATTCTTAAATGCAAATTAATTGAAAATACAGAAATACCCAAAGTTAATGAGGCAAAAAACTTAGGTTTGACCATAGACAGTGAAATGCGATTCATAAAACATGTGACCGACAAGATTAAATTTGCATTCTGCTAAAAGTTATGTATAATATACGAAATTACCTATCAGTTGATATACGTGTGCTCCTTACAGATTTGATCATTCTTTCACCATTGAACTACTGCATTGCTGTATATTGACCTCGACTGTTTAAAAAAACTGAGCGGGCCATTCAAAGGATACAAAACGCTTGTGCAAGGTTTTGTTTTCAAATCCCAAAACGAACTCACATAACTCCATCTACACTATTATATAAAGAGGAAAGATTTGTTTGTTTGTTTGTATGTTTGAGGTAAACTTTGGAACTACTGAAGGGATTCTAAAAATACTTTCTTTTATAAAAAGCTATACTATTGCTGAGTAACATAGGCTATATTTTATTTTAATAAAAGTAAGTTTTCAGTTTGAAAATTCAATATTTGTGAACCATGTCGGGAGAAAAAACGCTGCTTAGCTGCTTTATCGGCGTTCCTTGATCAAACGGTTAGTTATACGTGATGAAACCGGTTGTTTTTTCCATACGAGGAAACTGTATCACCTCACCTCTTGCTAATATTAAGCTTGAAAAAGTAACTACAGCCAGGTTTAAGCATAGATACATTAAATACTATGGTTTAAGTAATGATTTGTTCCCATACGGGAAAACCATATCAGTTTAATTTGACTACAGATTTACATCTACAACGATCCGGACACACCTCTTGCTAATATTTAGCTCGAAAAAGTGATTACAGCCAGGTTTATGTATTGTTTTTTTCCCATACGAGAAAACTGTATGAGTTTAATCTGACTACAGATTTCCATCTACAACGATCCTGACACCCTTCTTGGCACTTTGGTAAAACATGGTGACCAGGGTCTGATGATGGGACTGGAAGATGGGTACGGGATCTCCTTAACGGACAACAGCCGACCCTTCGAGTTTGGGCTTATTTAATTGGCCTTTATTAGCACTTTGGTAAAACATGGAGACCAGGGCCTGATGATGGGACTGGAAGATGGGTACGGGATCTCATTAACGGACAACAGCCGACCCTTCGAGTTTGGGCTTATTTGATTGGTCATTATTAGCACTTTGGTAAAACATGGTGACCAGGGTCTGATGATGGGTCTGGAAGATGGGTACAGCATCTCCTCAACGGACAACAGCAGACCCTTTGAATTTGGGCTTATTTGATTGGTATTTGTTAGCACTTTGGTAAAACATGGAGACGTGGGTCTGATGATGGGACTGGAAGATGGGTACGGGATCTCCTCAACGGACAACAGCAGACCCTTTGAGTTTGGGCTTATTTGATTGGTCTTTTTTAGCACTTTGGTAAAACATGGAGACCAGGGTCTAATGATGGGACTGGAAGATGGGTACGGGATCTCCTCAACGGACAACAGCAGACCCTTCGAGTTTGGGCTTATTTGATTGGTCTTTATTAGCACTTTGGTAAATAATGGTGACAAGGGTCTGATGATGGGACTGGAAGATGGGTACGGGATCTCCTCAACGGACAACAACATACCCTTCGAGTTTGGGCTTATTTGATTGGTCTTTATTAGCACTTTGGTAAAACATGGAGACCAGGGTCTGATGATGGGACTGGGAGATAGGTACAGGATCTCCTCAACGGACAACAGCAGACCCTTCGAGTTTAGGCTTATTTGATTGGTCTTTATTAGCGCTTTGCTTAAACATGGTGTCCGTTGCATATAGTCGTTCAAAAAATTATTTTATTTTCCTTATTTCCACGAAAATCTCTTCGACGCGGGCAGAGCCCCGGGCAAAAACTAGTATCCTAATAAAAATGGAATTCTCAATATAAAGGCATGCAGGGAATTACATATTGCATGCACCACACAAAAAATACTTTGGAGTAAAAACCCAGAATATTTGTTCGAGAAATTTAAATGTCGCAAGGATGGCCACAACTTTAATACAAGATCTAAACTCCAGAACTTACTTTTCATTTCTCAGCATAAAACCAGAGGATACGAAGGATGTTTAAACATGCGGCATCAAAAATATGGAACAATCTACCGCCACCGTTAAGAGAAAAAATGTGTACTAAAACTTTTTAAGCTAAGTTTAAGGCAATACTTCTACAGCGAAAAAAACAAGGTGAAAATTTGAAGCATCCTCTTAAAGTAAATTATCTTTTAAATATATATTATTAAGTAAAACATTTTATCTCCAAGCAAATTGTAAACATGCCCCTCATCTTAAACTCAACATTCACTACACTACATTAAACGTATTTTAGTTTAAAATAATAGTCACTATTCTTTCTTACACATACATAACACTACACATCAGACACTTTACACAATTACAACCGTTATTTTTTCATTGTGTACTTACCCCTAATACTTTATGCTCTGAATACTACCTTAAGAGCTAGGGATTACTGAAAACCAGCACTGCATACTGTATAACAGCGTCAGAAAATTGCTGAGTTATTCCCATTTGTCTAAATGTTTTCTTTATGTTTAAATGTTTATATTTTGTGTATGAACTGTTTGTGTCTTTTGTTCTTTTTGCAATAAATATTTCTTATTCTTATTCTTATAAAGCTGAAGAAATGTTTGCTGCCATTTCTTCGGAACTAAAAACCTTGGGTTTGAATATTCAAGACTGCCGTGGACAATCTTATGACAATGCCGCAAATATGTCTGGCATATACAATGGCTTACAGGCTAAAATTCAACGTCAAGCACCGTTTGCTTTTTTCGTTCCTTGCTCTGCCCATTCTTTAAATTTAGTGGCAACAGCGACTGCTGAATCTTGCACAGAAGCTTGTCGATTCTTTATGTTGTTCCAAGAAATATACGTTTTTTTTTCAAGTTCGACACGACGCTGGAAGATATTGATGACTGAGGTCGGAGAAGACAAGACAGTCAAGTAAACCTCACACGTTGGTCAGCTAGAGAGGATGCGTGCAAAAGTTTGAGAGATTCGTGGCACGAAGTCAGTAAAGCTTTGGAAGTAATCAGGAACGATTGCACGGAGAAGCCTGTCACACGAAACGAAGCAGCGGGAATTCTTTCAAAGTTGAACAAACTGGAAACGGCGTTAATGGTTGTTGTGTGGAACGTTTTTTTGGAAAGAATAAACAAAGTAAATGTTCAAATACAGGCTTCTACCGTAGATTTGATTACTGTGGCCATCTTTATGAATCTCTTCACAAGTTTTTCGTAGATCAAAGGGAAAACTTCAAGTATTTTGAAGAAATGGCGATGGAATTAAGTACGTCGAAGCAGTACATAAAAGACCTCGGAAAAAGACAACCGAAAAGTAAAAAATTTGCTCATGAAACACCCGATGAAGAAATAAGTATGACCGCGAGTGATACTTTCAGAATTAACACGTTTCTCGTCATCATTGATAGACTCGCATCCGAATTAGAAAAAAGGAAGGCGTACGACAATTTCAATGAAAATTTTTCGTTTCTGACCAAAATGAGCGAATTGTCATCATCAACCCTTACGAAAAAGGCTCGGTCCTTAGAAGAAATGTACCCTGATGATTTAGAGACTGAATTAGTTCAAGAATGCATACATTTCCGAAGCCACATTTCTTCGCAAAGTATTCTGGTTAAACGAGATTCTCCATCATTAGAGTCCATCTTCGTTTCTGCGAAAACAGAGTTTACAGAACGTTTATCCGAACTTGTTACATAAAATATTTCTTGAATGCGGTATCATAAAATGTTTCTGGAACGCAGAGCTAAAATGTTGCTATCGAGTTGACAACAGATGGCATAGCTGTTGGCTGTGTTAAAAGTATCACATTTTCCTTTGGTAACAATAAATTTGTTGGAGTTTATTGCCTTTAAAAATAATGATTTAATATTAAAATTGTTATTAGTGAAATATGTTTGCCATAGACTACTTTTGTAGTCTATTAAACTGAACGCAGCCCAGATAAAAGGAAGCAAGTTTAGTGTTGCCCTTTTATAAACCTTCGTCAAACCTTGGGAATTATTACTTGAAATTGTTATACTTTTGTGGTATCATCGGCCAGGCTAACTTTAAATGGACATTATTTGTAGTTCATTGAATTGAGACCGCTTTGGCATTCTAAGAAGTTATTGTTTAGATATTTTGAGACTCCAAATAATTGGCATATTGACGCTAATTAATATTGCATTTTATTTGTCATTGATATTTACCCCATTACTGGGAAAGTTTGTTTTGTGGAGGGGTCGTGATTACGTGCAGATTTCGAGTGAGAGTTCAAGTAAAAAAGCTTGGCATGGGGTTTTTTTTCTCCGGAACCTTGGCCCGAGACACCACACAAAGAAAGAGCGAAAAGGATATGCCTTTTTAAGCAAAGCTTAGCCAATGTGCAAGAATAAAAGAAGACTTTCGGTGGAGACAGTCCGGCATTCGTCCTTTGTTGAAAAGACGGTGTTTTCCAGATATTCCAGGACGAAAGACTGTCGGGGCCATGCGGTCCATTTTTCTTCCTTCGTTTCTACTTTGTCTTAAGGAAGGCCGAAGCTTCAAAAGGTAAGCCTTACTTAATATAACCTGCGACAGAAAATTCTATCGGAAAATCTGTAACTTCTTTGTTGTTCTCAGGAAGACCAACCGTCGAGGTGCGAGCTGTTAGCCTTTATCTTCGTTTCTTCTTCGTTATCACACCTCCAAAAGGTAAGTCTTCACACCATATTCTCCGTGAAAACGAACTGTCGAGAAAATCTGTAATTTATTTGTTGTCTGACCATGTGTTGCTAGAGAGGTTAACTTTTCCATGGAGATGGGTTTAGTATTATACCGTCTCTGATAAGGTAGTAAGCCTTGAATAATCGCTGGTTTCTCCCAAATTACAGGAGGTGTCTGGTTAGAGTCAAATAAGTCTTAGCTGTTCCTCGGGCTCATACCTAAGTTGAGGCGGAGAACCCAAAGGCTTTCGCCGAAGACAGGAAAGTACCCATAGGGATATTTAAACTTATCATACGGTTCCCGTGGCCTTATATCCACACGGATGGCGCCCATTTTTTACAATTTAAACTCAACTTCAAACGATATCTCGAGCGAACCCACGCCTTTAGCTTCAAAGTTAGCTGGCTTTCTTTTCTTCTTTAAAACCTATAAAAGGTTATGCAATTGTAGTAAATGTAAATGCTTTAAGAGGTTATAAACCAGAAAATTGTAAAGA
Organism: Ypsolopha scabrella; assembly: GCA_910592155.1. Classification (NCBI taxonomy): domain Eukaryota; kingdom Metazoa; phylum Arthropoda; class Insecta; order Lepidoptera; family Ypsolophidae; genus Ypsolopha; species Ypsolopha scabrella. The sequence goes on from OU342982.1 coordinate 20,191,371, forward strand.
ACTTATAAATGTTAAACTCATAAGGAACTTTTATAAATATACTGGATTAATTATTTTTAACTGTTTGTAAACGCAATAAAGATTATTTATTCTGTTTATTCACGTTTACCAATTGTGTAAGTAGCATGCATTACCCCGCCTTATAAATCTTTGATGATTGAGCTTTGATTACTTAAAAATATACTGAAAAATTATTTTACGTGCAATTCCACCGATATTATTGAATTGCAAAAATAATCTAGGACATGACAATTTGACAATTGTGGAGGCAAGGGCGGCAAAAACTTTACAGCCTATACCTTGAAAATTTGTAAATCCGCCACTGTACATGGCCAGTTACTGATTGCTTGCAATTATCTTTGCAGGTGGAAATGAAAATCTTTAAAATGTCAAATAAGAAAAGGCAATATACAAAAGAAGCAATCGATGATGCTGTTAAGTTTGTAAAAAATAAAGTTGGTTGCGCTTGATTAGCTGCAAAATTATTTGGGGTGCCTAGAAGCACCATTCAATTTAAAATAGATAACCCAGAAACTAAATTTAAATCTGGAGTTTTGAATGATGCAGAAGAGTCAGCTTTAGCCGACTTTATAATATGTATGGCCAGAAAAGGATTTCCTCAAAAAAAGAAGTTAAAACATGCGTACAAGATTTTCCAGGACCCAACCCTTTCAATGACCGACCGGGAGATGCGTGGTTTAACGCTTTTCTAAAACGACATCCGAACATAGCCTTTCGTATTTCAGAAGGCGTATTTAATGCCAGTTCATGTGTTTCCGAACAAGACATTAGAAAGTGGTTTGAGGAAATTCATCAATATATTTTAGAGGCAGATCTTACCGATGTTATCCAAGATGATTTTTAATTGATTTCATTAGTATTTCCACTGGGCTATTTTTATGGGCGCACTAGTAGCCAAGCGTGGGCCCATACGTATATGTATAAAAAATAAGTCAACAAATGACATCGCAGCCCGTCTAAAAAATATTTTAAAATATTCATGTAGAAGCAGAGTTATTAAATAAAAACGCAGGTTTTGTGAGACCCTAAACGCGTATTTAACGCAGATGAAACGGGCTTGAATGTTTGTCCAAAAACAGGAAAAGTCCTTGCTGAAAAAGGTAACAAGAATGTGTACGAGATAAAAAAAGCTCAGGCTGAAGAAAACGTAACTTTTATGTTTTCGTTTTCAGCGGCAGGATTCGCTTGCAATCCGATGATGACAAATCCATACCAAAGAATACCAGACCGAATAGCAGAAAATGCGCCAGAAGGTTGGGGAATCGGGCGCAGTGATTCAGGTTGGATGACGGCTGCTGTGTTTTATGAGTCCATCGCAAATGTTTTTCACGCTCAACTTGTTGCCAATAACATAGTTTCCTGTAATACTATTTGTCGATGGGCATAAGACGCATTTGACCTTCGAAGTTTCAGAGCTTTGTAAAAAATTGCAAATACCTCTTTTCCCGCTATATCCCAATGCAACACGCATATTACAACCTGCAGATGTCGCAGCATTTCTACCTTTCAAAGCTGGTTGGAAAAAAGCTCTGCATGACTGGTACACTGAATCTAATTACGCAACAGCATTGACAAAATTAACCTCTGCATCACTGCTGAAGAAAGTTTTGAGTTCTACTACAAAAGAAAGTACACTGGTTCATGGTTTCAGAGTGACAGTAAAATATAGGAAATTTTTGGCCTCGAAAAAGAAAGAGCAAGTACGAGACAGTAGTTGAAAATGTTGATACGTCATATGCTATGACATACGTCGCCATAAAGGGAAAATTAAATAAGTAACACTTTTGGGCAAATTGACTTAACGGCACTTTCGAAATCTTGGAATTTTTTGCCATTTTTTCATCTCATCCTTTTGTCTTTTTTTTGTATTACACAATGCTATAAAAATATTTTTGTTTTCTATGGGAAAAAATGATATTTCGGAAAATGCTTGGAAACTCCAAGAGTAAAACTAAATAACTTACGATATTTAAGGTAATTTTTGTAGACCAGCATTTACCCTTTTTATGGCAGCGGCAATATATTTGCCGTCATATTCTTTTCAACGTTAAAATATTCTGATCAATGAAAACAAAAATATTTATTTTTCAAGGCATAGAGAACAAACTGTCACACCAAAATAAAATTTGTTCACTGGCAACATATTTTTCATTTTTGACAGATAATATCTGATATCTGAAAATTGTGGTTAGTTCTGTGTGTGCTGATAAATCTACAATAATCTTAACAAATACCAGAGGTTTTCGGTAAGTTTTTTCTATGAATTACTTGAAAACTATTTGGTAATGATATACTATCACGATTTTGAAGAAAAATTCCGTAACTTCAAAAATATAGACAAAATGTATGCCGGCAATATGTTTGCCAGTACCATTCTATGAAGTTTGAATAAAATCAAGACGGCAATATATTTGCCTGTACAGCGCTACAAACTTATCTCAACCGGTGGCGAAAAAAGGAACTAAGAGACGCCATCTTGAATATGTCACTCTGTGAATGTCTGTGTGTCATTGTAAAGCTGAGAGCGACGTCGTGGTATTTTTTCCTTGTTTGGTGATAAAAGTGTCAGAAATAATGCCGAAAGCTTTGCGAAGTGACGCGAGAAACATTATTTTAAAAGTGGAGGAGGAAGGAAAACATCTCCAAGCCCCAATAATACCATTTCAAAAACTGTATGATCGAGTAGCGGCTGCCACAGGTTAGTGTTGCCAGATATTGTAATATGAACTTCCCTAAACCCCATTGTTAATTTTTATTTTTTATTATAGAATTCAAGTATGATTTATTTTACAGGTGTTGGTGAGCGCTTTATGCGTAAATTAGTTAAAGAAAAAGAACAGGCTGATGCAACCGGAACGAAAATTTCTACTCCCGGGAAAAAACGGCTAAGATTGAAAGAGAAGATTGAAGTTGACGAATTTGACTTGGGTGTCATAAGACGGAAAATTCATGAGTTTTACTCCATGAAGAAAGAAATACCCACTTTTCAAAAACTGCTCCTTGTTTTACAAAAAGAAATTGACTTCAAAGGAAGCCGAGAAACGCTCAGAAAAATATTGAGAAAAATTGGTTTTCGGTACAAGAAAACTCAATCAAACAGAAAAGTTCTCATTGAACGCAATGACATAAGTGCTTGGAGAGCAACATACCTCCAAAAACTTAAGAAAAACGAACTTGGCGAACAAAAACCAATCGTATATTTGGACGAGACATATATCCATTCTTCGCACACTGTCGGACGCGCATGGCAGAGTGATGACATGGATGGTGTTTTGAACCCCGTTTCAAAAGGTAGCAGGTGGATAATTGTTCATGCTGGAGGAAAAAAAGGATTTGTACCTAACGCTTTACTGACATTTAAATCAAATACAAAAAGTGGTGATTATCATGATGAGATGAATAATACTTCAATAATATTGTATTTTTCGCCGGAAAGTTGTGGGTTAGTTTTTATTTCTTCCATTATATATGTATTTTGGGGTGCTTAATCTGATTTCAAGGTTTGCTGACAAAATTTATTGACGGAACATGAAAAAAAAATGCAAAAAAAGAAAAAATAATCATTTTCTGGCGAAGTTTTGCTTATACCTCGGAAACCATAAATTGTTCGCTATAAACTTTTTTCACAAAATAAAAGTTCATACAATTTCCTATAAATTCCATCCCATAAGTTTTTTTCCCCGTCGAACCGTTTGGGCTAGAACGCCAGTTGAAAATTGGTATTTTTCGGCTGTCTCCGCAAAAACTCACCTTTTCCACTGGCGGTCTCCCCACTGAACATTTTTCTGGCCTCGGCCGCCACTTTATTACTGACCTAGTCCACCGTCCATCTTCCCGTCCAGCCAGATGTCCCACCCAACTCCACTTAAGTCTCGCGATTCGATTACCGACCGACATCTTCGACTCGAGTTCGTTGTCGAACTTCGACGTTCGGTACATGATCCTTAAGAAAGATGCCTAGCATGGCACGCTTCGTAGCCCTCTGTGCCACTTTCATTTTGTGGATATAAGCTCTGGTCAGCATCCATGTTTCGGCACCATAAGTAAGGATAGGCAGGACACACTGGTTAAATGTCTTGGTCTTGAGACATTGCGGGATTATTGTTGTCTTTATTTTTAGGGGCTTCAGTAGAACGTCTTATAATGACTTGCTCCTTACCCTTCTCCACCTTCTTCAAATGAGAGGCAATCAATCTTTCATCAATGGCGTTTATACGACATTGCTCATGAATCTCAACTGCAGATTTTTTGCTAAGCTGAACATGTTTATCATCCTTTCTCTTTTTGCTTGAATCAATAAAGGTTTTCAAACCTTTTTCTAGCACCGTTGTCATTTTGTCCCCATAATTATCCAGTACTTCATCACAAATGACACAGACGATTGAAGTCATTTCAAAACTTGTCGTTGTACTCTGACACCGAACTACTTCTTTGAATCACTACATCACTTGCAGTGAGCAGAAGGATATGCAGATGCATGGTGCTCCAGTTGACTCGAAAAGACGTAAAAGACGGTATTAAACTTGCACTGAATTCAAATATTAGGTGGTAGAGCTAATGCCGGGCTCGACTGTGGAGGTACCACCATCTTACTCGGAAATCCTCCCGAAGTTATTCGGGTGAGAGTAAGACAACAGCTCTTAGGCAAAACCAGGCGGCCCCCCATTGCCTGGAACCGATGGATGGCGGTATATCCATCCTCAATTGCCGGGCCTTATATAAATTAGACTGGTGACGGGCAGCGGCGTCACTGGTGAAAGGGTTTCGGCGCCGCGCTCACCAACCCGCCTGCCCAGCGTGTGTGAGTATGGGTATTTCTTCCAGGAGGACCACCAAGAGTGGCGAAATCCTGGAAAGGCCTATGTCCAGCAGTGGACGAAACAGGCTGATGGATGGAATTCAAATACAATGTGAATAGAATAGTTTTCAACAAGATAATTTTACTACCGCCTTTTTCTTTTCATGTGCCTTTTTTGTGCAATCTTGGTCTTACTGGCCAGTGTAATTGTTCTAAAAATAAAACTAATTTTGCTGTTGCTTAAACTCTTAAACGTCTCTTTATCATTTTATTTAACATACTCACCTATTATATGTAAGTCTTATTTTTTTATTGTAATATAAATAAAATACAGAATAACAAAATAAAAAGGAAATAGTCAGAAAATATATTTTAAATTTTTATTTAGCGAGACTAGTGACTTACTAGTTAGTGACTATAAGGGACACTCGTTCGATTTATAATTTACTTACCTCCCTAGGTTTGTAAATCGAATTTACCTCCCGCATTTCGAGTTAAATATGACTTACTTTCTGAGCATTAAAGTGATGAAAAATCCTTTTTTTATGCTAAAGAAAGGAAAACAAGCAAGCAGATTTGCGCAGAAAGTCAAAAATTGCCAATTTTCAACCAGCGCTTGAGGCTGAAGAGTTAGTCGGAGACAAAAACTTATAGAATGAAATTTGTTGGCTATTTTATGAACTTTCATTTTGTAAAAGTAGGTTATTAAGAAAAATTTATGGTTTCCTGGGTATAAGCAAATCTCCGTCAGAAAATGATTTTTTAACCTTTTTTTGTATTTTTTTTTAATGTTCCGTCTTAAAACTTTGTCAGCAAATCTTGAAATCGGATTCAGCACCCAAAAAAACATGTATAATGGAAGAAATCAAAACTAACCCACAACTTTCTAGCGAGGCGCTCTGTTAACTACAAATTGACTGCATTATAATGCAAACTTTAAAAAGTGGGTAACCGAAAAACTTCTTCCCAATTTACACGAAAATACAATTATTGTGATGAACAATGCCCTCTATCACAGCATTTGCATAAACAAATGCCCTAATTTAAACACAAAAAAGGTGACATGCAAAAATGGCTCACTGAAAACAATGTAGAATATAATGAAGGTTTTACAAAACCCCAGCTATATGAATTAGTAAAGAGGCACAAACCAGCACCGGAGTACGAAGTTGATAATTTGCTCAAAAGTCACGGACACACTATTCTTAGATAGCCACCATATCACTGTGATCTGAACCCCAAAGAAATGATTTGGAGTTCCATGAAACGTCATGTTGCCGACCACAATATTGGAAAAAGCGATTCAGAAATGCCGCAATTAATCTCAAATGGATTTAATGCAATATCAGCAGAAGAATGGCAAAAGCATTGTGTACATGTGAAAAAAATTGAAAACGAATATGTAGATAAAGATGGTTATTTAGATGAACCGTTCATCATTACTTTGAACAATGACAGTGAAAGTAGCGATTCTGAGGATGATGAAACAGGTGATTCGGGTTCGGGAATATCTGGAATTAAACCATTAAATTGTTTACTTGATCACAATTATAATATTAAAATATAATTGGTAATTTTTTTGTGTTAAATTTTTTATTCATGCTTAAAAACTTCAAACTTCCTATAAAGATTTCCTTAAAACACTTCCTTTAAAGATTTCCTTACAGGTGGTTTATTTAATATGTATTTACGTATTTTCCTTGAAAAGTCTCCACTACATAATATTTTTAATAACGTTAATCTAGTTTTTTAAGGAACCGAACCGGACCGAACTAATTGTACCCTAAAAATCGCCAACTTTCAATTGACGGCAACACTGGGTTCGACTCTAGCGACGCCGTCACCGGGTCAGATAACTTTGTGGGCCTGTACTAGTCTATGACTTACATTTTTTTTTTCTTCAGAAAATGAAAAGAAATAAAGTGACCCTCAATGATGCCCAAATAGAGACGGAGTTGGAGGCAATGTTTGGCCTATCAGGTGGCGATGAATCCGAAGATGAAGAGGAGAAGGATTCTGCAGATGAAGATGTAGAAAATATTTTGTCAGCAGGTATTACAAAATACAAAAGAGCTTTTTATGCTTTACTATGCTAGTTTGCTGCGCCACATAAGGGGTACATGTTTATTCAAGGAAAATTAAACAGAATACTTTGTAAAGTTATTCAACTAACCTACGCCTTATTTCACCAACATTTTTTTTTGAGGCAAAACTGATTAAAATATCTTATTTAGTTTTTCAATATGATTAAGCGATAAGTCTCGAAATTTACTTCGATGGAAAAATAAACAAGTGAATTTATTTAATTTTTCAATAATATTAAAGCGATCAGTATCTGAATTTACCCAGATGGAAAAATAAACAAGTGCACTTTTATAGTTTTCGCATAAAACTTAACTGACATTTTGTGTTTTATTTAATTTTAAACTGACCGGATAAGCTGCAAGTGTCACTAATTTAGTTTTCCCTTTGACTATTTTATGTGTTTGCCGTAATTAGCAAGTTAACACTATTACCCATAAAAAAAAATATTTTTTCGACTTACAAATCGCGGTGGGCGTGACGTGGTGAATCGTGAGGTGGGGCGAGGGCGGGATGATGTTGATGTTTTGCCTGTTGTTTGCTTGTTTAGTTATTAAAATCGGACGAAATTCTGAATTACGAAAATAGTCAAAAGTCTTATCGCATCCATTGTTTATATAGCCTGGTGACCGGTCCATCTAATGGCAGGCACTGAATCTCTCCACGCTTTCACACTAGGGATGTCGATTCTTCTTGAAAAAGATCGATCTTTGATTCGATTCGAATCGAAGGGTAAAATATCGATTCTCGATTAAATCATGCACCAAAAGATCTATTTTCGATTAATCGGTCGATTTTTCAAAGTTATTAGTCTAGAAAAAAATGTATAATTTAATGAGAAATCCCTGTACAGACATCATTTAAAAAACTACCAAATATATCAGCTTAGATGCAAAATAATTATCTTTTTCTGTTCAAAATCACAACATAAGCTTCCAGATCTATTCACTATAGAAAAGATTGATTAAAATAGAAAATAAAAGAAGTTGTGTTACTTTTTATTGAATAATTACGAAACATTTATATTTGCCAATTCTTTACATCAAAAGATTAATTTATCAAGTCGCTCAGGATCCAAGCGACTCCTCTCATCGGATGCAATATTCCCTGCCACAGAAAACAATCTTTCACAAGGAACAGATGTTCCTACAATGCAAAAGTATTTATTAGCAATTGGCCTTAAAGAGCTGATATGGAACTTGTTTGTTGGTGCCAATATTTTATAGGATCTGTCGTTTTGAAGTCCACAACAGGCTGTGACAAATAATGCTTGAACTCATCTTGCAAGCCTTGCCCTTGACAAATATCTTGTTGTAAAGCTGACATTTGATCTTTAACCAGCTTGTTATGAAATTTCCAAATATTAGGTTCTGCTTTTTTAGCCTGCTGATCAATACTTTATCCTGCTGATATATACTTATCTAGAGCTTCAGTGACTAAATTATTGTCCAATTGTTTTTTTGAAGCTATGATGATAGTGTTTATTTTGTCAATAGCTCTAGAGCATGCTACTTTATCAGAAAAATGAATTTTCTTGAATCTAGGGTCCAGTAGTGTTGTAACAGCTAATGCACTTACTTGTTCCACTGTACCAAATCTCTTACTTAATCCATCTATTATTAAATTTTTCGTTGCAGAGCCAACATCTGTTTCTGTTTTCATCGTACTGTATGTTTCAAAAAGACAGGATACTATTGGTATAACTTTACTTGTTGTTACGTATTTTTCTGCGCACACTTCTTTTGTCACAGCTTCCATAGGTTGCAAGATATTTATAAGATCTTTAATGGTATCTAGTTGACCAGCCGTCAACATAGATGGAGCTTTTGGGTGGTTCAGCAATATTGGAGCAATCATTTCAGATAATCGCACAAAACGTTCCAATTGATAATAAATCGAGTTCCATCTCGTACATACCGACTGGATCAATTTCAATGGCACTGCTGTATTATTTTGTGCTTTACAAGGAGCATCACTTGCATTTACATTTTGCTTCAAATATCTGGTTATCCACCGATTTCACAATTGAGAATTTCTAGTTAAGTAGTGCTTAACTTTCAAATGCAGCGCTGTGATTGGCCAATTCGTCACTTACGAGGGGTGGCTGATATAAAATCTCCTTTGTTAAAGAAAGTTTAAAAAATGTTACTGGCCACTATATTCTCGTATTATTTGTTTATTCCTTTTTTAAAAATTATGACACTTATTTGTTTCTACGAGTTCAAATTTTTTTGTCGCGTCTTCGTTTTCATCAAGTTGCAATAAAATTAAAAATGGATAAAATTGAGTATCGCGCTGTGATTAAATTCCTCGGTAAAGAAGGGAATACGCCGACGCAGATCCGAGAGCGCATGTTTAAGGTGTTCGGAGATTCATGTCCTTCCGAATTTGTAATAATGTTTTGCTCAGAGCTGTTTAAACAAGGCCGTGTGAGCTTAGAAGACGATCCCCGTAGGGGAAGGCCCATTTCTGCAGTTACCGCAGATAATGTAGAAAAAGTGAAGAAACTGATCCTTGCCGATCGGCGAATTAAGCAGTGGGAAATAGCTAGAGATGTTGGCATTAGCAAGGAACGAGTTCATGAAATAATTCATGAACATTTGGGAATGTCCAAGGCGAGCGCGCGTTGGGTGCCTAAAATGTTGACCCCGTTTGATAAGCAAAGGCGTGTGGAATGTTGTCAGTCATTTTTAGACTTGGTAAAGGATAAAGAGGAAGAAACTATCTTGCGAATAGTGACCTGTGATGAAACTTGGATTCGTCAGTGGGATCCCGAAAGCAAACAAGAATCGATGCAATGGAAATTTAAAGGGGAAAAACCACCAAGGAAGTTTAAGGTCCGGCTGTCAGCGGGCAAACTAATGGCAACCATTTTTTGGGATATTGAGGGGATTCTTATGATAGATTACCTGCCAAAAAACACCACGATGAATGCTGAATACTATGCAAACTTACTTGACCAGCTACGCAAAAAAATAAAAGAAGACAGGAGGGGCAAACTTAGCAAAGGCGTTTTGATTTTGCATGATAATTCACCCGCGCGCACGGCCTTTAAGGCGCGGTCATCTGTGACAAAAAACGGCTTTACAGAGATCAACCACCCACCCTATAGTCCAGACCTGGCTCAGTCTGACTACTTCTTATTTAAAAATTTAAAGAAAAATTTCAGAGGGCGCAGATTTTCAACAGACGAAGAGATGAAGGACGCTGTGAATGACTATTGTGACGATCAAAATAATAATTATCATTTTAATTGTATGCTGTCACTTATTGACAAATGTCGTAAGTGCATTTCAGTTGCAGGGGACTATATTGAAAAATAAAACAAAAATTATTAATCTATGTATTTTCTTTCATAGTCAGGTAGATTACTTTTCAGCCACCCCTCGTATGTATCCACTTAGCGAGACTTTCTTAGTTCAGAAACTGGCCTTATATCTTTTACGGTGTTAAGCAACTGTTTGGCACTTTCAATGCCATCTTTTTCTTCAAAAGGTTTTTGTGCAACTAAATTTAACGTGTGGGCGAAACACCACAAGTGTTTGTGCTTGCCATATGTCATTGTTACAGCTTTGACAATGTTGGCACCATTATCAGTAATAAATGCTATAACTTTTTCTGGAGAAATGCTCCATTTTTCTGTCATTTTTGTTATTACATAGGTAACACTAAAAGTTTCCGGAACTGGCCACTTACATAAACAATATTTAAAAATTTATTGCAACATTTGAAAATAGAACTCTTTGGCTGTAGAATGCAGTTTGTTTCATCTGACTGTCTTTTGTTTTTACCTTGTGGCGCCATTTAAAAAATTGTGTGTCTGCATCAACATGGATTTAACTTGGGAAAATTTTCGTAGTATGATTTTCTACCATTTTAAGTGTAATTTGACAGCTCAACAGAGCATCGCTCGGCTTGAAACAGCTTTTGGCAATGAAGCACCATGCAAGACGACTGTTTATAGCTGGTTTGCAGAATTCAAGCGTGGTCGTATCAATCTCAGTGACGAATCTCGCGATGGTCGGCCGTCCACCGCTGTGACCAACAAAAACATCGATGCTGTGCGCCGTATGATTGAAACAGACAGGCATGTGACCTACCATGAAATTCGCGCATCCTTAGAAATAGGCATGAGTCAAATACAATCAATCCTACACAAACATTTGGGTGTGAGAAAGCTGTGCTCGCGGTGGATCCCACACAACTTGACCGAGGCTCAAAAAACGGACCGCGTCACTTGGTGCAGTGCCATGCTTACCAGATTCAACGAAGGTGCGTCAAATTTGGTGTGGGACATAGTAACAGGTGACGAAACATGGATTTATTGCTACGATCCCAAAACAAAGCAGCAATCGAGCGTATGGGTCTTTCAAGATGAGCCGAAACCAACCAAAGTGGCGGGCGTGAAAAGTGCATCTAAGCGGATGATTGCTTCTTTTTTTAATAAAACTGGACACGTGGCTACTGTTGCTTTAGAGAATCGTCGTACCGTGAATAGTGACTGGTACACGACCATTTGTTTGCCGGAAGTTATTGACGAACTCCGTAAAAATAACCGTAAACGCCGTATCATCCTGCACCACGACAATGTTAGTTCTCACACGGCCAGACAGACAAACGACTTTTTGAAGACGAAAAATGTAGAACTCATGAGTCATCTTGCATACAGTCCCGACCTGGCACCTTGTGACTTTTTTCTGTTCCCAAAAATTAAGAACCAATTACGCGGTCAACGATTTTCATCACCAGAAGAGGCTGTCGAGGAGTATAAAAAACACGTTTCAGAGGTCACCACAGGGGAGTGGCACAAAAGTTTTCAAAACTGGTTTGATCGAATGAAAAAGTGCATAGACGCCAAGGGAGATTATTTTGAAAAACAATAAATTAATTTTGTACCTTTAATAGTATTTTTTCATATTCATTCCGGAAACTTATAGTGCGTCCCACGTACTTGACTTAAATAGTCGGCATTGTGGGGCTCGGTTAAATGTTCCACACCAAAATTTATACTCATCAATTCACCTTCATATATGAAATGACCTGTTAGGCCCATTTAGCTTCTCGTGTTGTGTGTGTCCGTCCATAAATCCCCAGTCAAGCATATTGATTCCACCACAAGGAGTTTTTCTTTGAATTGCAATGAAAGAACATCATATTTACCATCTAGCATTTGGGTTATTGTAGATCGTGAAGGAGTTTTGTACAATGGAACTGCTGTTTTCATGAGGTACTGAAATCCTTCTTTTTCTACTGTATTTAATGATAAACCATCTTTGGCGATCATGAACATAACAGCATTATTTAATTGACCACGCTTATTTCCGTTCACTGAAATATAAAATATTGAAGATACAATATATATATTTATACGTATATATACTAATGACAAAAAATTAATCCAATAAAACTCGGTCAGGCAATAACAGAAATTGTAACATAATAATATAAATAATAAAAGAGCTCACCACCGTACGCAGTAATATTATTAACGCATGAAGACATGGTCAGTAGGTTAAGCTTAGACTTGGGCTTTTCAAGTGTTGATGATGAGACGATGAGGCCACACTTTCTGTATCAGAATTGTTGCAATCCTTTGAATTATTGAAACAAAAAACATCATCATCGCCAACTCCCTGCAAAGAAAGGCCCTTGTTTCACTATTTATGCATTAAAATGTAAAGAGTAAAGAACAATCAAATATATAATTTCAAAATAAAATAGCGTAGACTCAGTTAATTACTGCAATAGCTATTTTACCAGTGTAGGGACAAATCTAGCAAATGAAATTTTGACAAAAACAAATGAAACTGAATCTCATCTTGCCTCTTTAGTCAAATCAAATTCCTCTCCGTCCAACTAATTTTTTATGCACCCTACTGATGAAACTGAGATCAAAAAACACATACGACTATTAAAAAATGATAGCGCACCAGGAATTGATGGTTTCAAAAATCTCTTTGCTAAGTATACTATCAGTAGTCTAATAAAACCTTTGCTACATATTTGTAATCTCAGTCTAATAAAAGGTATACCTATATATCCAGATTCGTGGAAAGTTGCATCGGTTACACCCATTCACACCGGAGGAAACAAAAAAAACCTATGTAATTACAGACCAATCTCCTTGCTCTCCATCTACTCAAAACTACTTAAAAAAATCTTTAATCGCCGCCGTCTAGTTAATTTCCTGGAATCTAATAACATTATTTCTGCATCACAATTAGGGCATCGGAACCGGTTTTTCCCGGTTCCAAAAGAACCGGTTTTTCCCGGTTCCAAAAGAACCGGTTTTTCCCGGTTCTGAGACTCACAAAAAGAACCGGTTCCAAAATATCAAAACCTGGTTTGTTCGGTTCTTTCGGTTCTCTTCAAAAAATGATGAAAATGTTAGCGACTACATCTCAATTAAAATAATTAGGTACTATACTTTGTATTTCAAGGATGTAGGTGCTAACTGCGTTTTCCAAATGGAGCCAATGGTGCAAAAACTACCATCAAACTACTCATGAATCAGAATCAGAATCAGAATGCTTTATTTGTGAACATAGGTTTACAGTACATCAAAGTGATACATGCTTAGGTGGTAAATAATATGTATGTTTGGACGCTATGATCTACCGCAATGGTATACAAATATTTTATGATAAGTATTAAACGAACAAAGATATTCATGCACATGCAAAATTTCTAATCTAAATATGTGTTATCAAAGGTATCAAATATGAACATTATTAAAATCAGGATACATTATTAAATCAAGATAGTTTTATCATTTAAGAACTGATCAACACTATAATAACATTTTAGTATAAGTAGGTAAAATAGTTTGTTTTTAAATTGTGTAAGATTTAGATCTTTAATATAGTTAGGAATTTTATTGAAGATTTTGGGAGCCATACAATATAAACTTTTGTGCATTAAGCTAGTATTTGAACATCTTAAACATAATTGATGTCTGTATTGCACTCTAACATCCGTGTGGTGACTGTCGGAGAATTTAACAAATAGTTCGGGATTTGTCTTTACAAAAACTGCAACTTCATAAATGTAAAGAGAAGGCATGGTAAGTATTTTAAGGGATCTGAATGATGGTTCGCAGCTGTCTGTTTGTTTTAGGCCACACATTGATCGTATGCACCTTTTTTGAGCTTTAAAGACAGTTTTCTTTTCTGTGGAAAAGCCCCAAAATATAATTCCGTATCGCAAAATAGATGCAACAAGCCCATGGTAAGCGGTTAACACGACTTCTTTGCTTACAATATGGGAAAACTTATATAAAAGGTATGCTGATTTACCTAATCTGTTACACACTTCTGTTGACTGAGCCTTCCATGTCAGGTGATTGTCAATTAATAAACCTAAAAATCTTGTGACTTTGACTTCATCGTCTATTTTTCCATTGTAATTTACATTCAGATTTGGCGTTTTATTAGCACGTTGGTAAAAAGTCATAGATTTTGTTTTCTCAAGATTTGCAATTAATTTATTTTCATCAAGCCATCTTTCAGAGTATTATTTATGTCATTTTCAAAATTGTTTACATTATTACATTGGATTGTCACAGTACTATCATCTGCAAATAAAACCATGGGATGCGAAATATTACTTGGCAGATCATTAATGTACAGCAGAAAAAGCAAAGGTCCTAATACACTGCCTTGTGGTACGCCGCATGTGATTTTCCTAGCATCAGACATGTATTTTATTTCCTTTTTACTTTGAGGGCATATTTTAGAGATCTCTGTTGTTTGAAATCTATTGCTTAGATAAGAGTCTATGAGACCTAGTACATTACCTCTTATACCATATGAATCTAGCCTTTGTAAGAGTATCTTATGATTAACGTAGTCAAAAGCTTTTGTGAGATCCATATAAATAGCACAGATAGGCGTTCTATTATCGATGTTTATTATAATTTTATTAAGCAAGTCATATATTGCCATATTTATTGTCTGTTTCTTTCTAAACCCCTTTTGTTCGTTTTTTAAAATATTAAATTTATTTAAATATGACTCTAAAGCATTATAAATAATATTTTCAAAAACTTTTGAAAATATACAGACAAGGGCCACGGGTCTGTAGAACTTCACATTAAGCCTATCGTCTTTTTTAAAAAGTGATTTTACTATCACCGGTTTTAGAGCATCTGGATAGGTACCATTATTAATGCACAGGTTTATAATATGACTAAGATGACTTGATATAATTTCTGCGACGAATTTTACTACTTTTGTGTGTACCTCATCATATCCAACACTCTTTTAATTTTTTAATTTATAAATAGCTTTCAACACGTCGCTAGGCGATGTTGGTGCCATAAACATCGAATTCGCTGAGCACTGAGCTACTTTAGGTTCATTGGGGGTTATCAAAAAGGAACCCTGAGTTTGATACACGAAAAAATTGTTAAAAGAATTTGCAATATCACAAGGTTCAGTCAACGTTTTACCTTCCGTAACTATTTTAGTAATTGGCTGTTTTGGAAAATTTGATTTTGTCTTATTTATTATTTTCCAGCTAGATCTAGATTTGTTCTCTGATGTTCTTATGAAGTAATTGTTTTGAGCTTTCTGCGTTAAATTAACAATTTTCCGGAACCTCCCAGAGTAGTCTTTTAATTTTGTTTTATTTTCCTCTGTAGGATTAGCCCTATAGTGCCAGAGTAATTCTCTTTGTCTTTTGCTGCATCTTTTTATACCATTAGATACCCATTTAGGCTTTTGCCGAGAACTCATTTTAATTTTTATTAATGGGAAACATAGGTTGTACATTAGAAGAAAAGTGTCAAGAAACAAGTTATAAGCTTTATTTCCATCATTTGTTTCATATAATTCAGAGAATGAAAGATTATTTAGGTAACTTTTGAATTTTTGGAGGTTTTCTTTACTTAAATCCCTTTTCGTTACCGACCATGAAGGAATCGATGTCATGCATGCCCATGGAAAATAGTGATTCGGAATGATGATAGAAGCAATATCATCGATTATGTCGTGATTCGGAACGTGGTCGTGAGGGGTGTAGCGGGACAGCGGGAGGGGAAGATCCGGTGGCTGCGCTTTCGCCATTTTGTTTTAGTCTCTCGGCAAGTGTCGCAAGCGCAAGGTCGTTTGTTTGTAGGTGAGGTGTGTGTGCAATAAGAAATTTAAATTACTCTGTTTTGATTGGTAAGTGCCTACTTTTTACTTTTAGAACAAATAGATTTATTTATTTATACTTTATTTTAGCCAGTAAAGAAAACTGCTTAAGGTCGCACGACAGACTATGCACAAATCTACCGCTTTTGCGAGACGAACATGGGTAAATTTAATAAAATAATAAAACGCCGTTGTTTCGAAAAGGTCTTAGAAAGTAAACGAATGTTTGAAATTTTGAAATACTTTTATTGTCTACTTGAATGACGTAAAATAAACGTAAATGTATATAGATTTTACTAATTGACCAATATTAATTAAAAAGGAACTATTGTTTGTCTGTAGTCTCTGCCTACCCCTCTGAGAGAGCGTGAGTATATGTATGTATGTATGTGTTTGTTTGTTTGTTCGGAAGTTCGGAATAACAGATCAGTTTAAAAAGATAATACAGATCAAATTAAAATTAAAAAGATAATTCTAGAATTACAAAATCGTTTTGTTTTGTTTCGCTTTTATGGAACTACCTTATCCGTGTCTAATAAAGAACACATTTAAATTTGACAAAATTAAATTTTTAGTCTGTAAGTCTGTCGGTAATCAAGTCGAATGTGATAATGAACTAAGAATTTTTATTGCATTTCAGATGGATATGTGTCCTTTCTTTGGCTTTATGTAAATATAGTAACAAAATGGATTTCGAAGAGGTGATTAATAAGGCTGGAGACAAATCCTCTGTTTGGCACTACTTTCTCAGAAACAAAAGCAAAGGTGAGGCCAAATGTAAAACGTGCCAAAAATATTAAAATCTTCCGGTGGCAGTACCAGCAGTCTCCAAAAACATTTGAAGAATATACATAAAATCAATTTAGAGACTCCAACAACGTCGACAACAACTAGCAGTGCATCTTCTTCAAATTTGGAAGTTTCAGAAGTACCCGGAAAGAAAACAAAGCTCACACATTTCTTTGAGAGGGATGCGCATCCAAGTATGCAGGTGATGGTGTCTCGTATGGCATCGGTAGATGGAATTGCTTTAAGGACGTTTGCAAGGTCACAAGATTTAAAATATCTTTTTGAAAAAAGCGGAAACAAATTGCCCAAAACTGCTGATACCATTCGAAATATAATTCTCAAAGAATGTAACAAAAGGAAGCTAGAACTAAGTAATGAGATTAAAGCGATTCTGTTGGATGAAAAAAAGTTTTCAATGTCATTCGATGAATGGACGTCGAATCACAATAGAAGATACATAGGTCTGACTTTACATTAACCAAATTTCGCTAGAGAATGCTCCTTTCGAAATCTTGGTCTTATAATAATTTATGGATCTATGAATGCTGCAAAATGCGTACAATTGATTGAGTCCAAGCTGAATGAATATGGTGTATCTTTAACTAAAGATATAATCGCGCAAACCACAGACGGCTGCAGCCTTATGTATTGCTCACGCCATTCAACTAGCAATTATGGACGTGATGTACAAACGCAATGAAGACTCCGAGGAAGATATATACTCAGAAATGCCACAGTTTGTCCAACAGGACCAAAACGATGATGACGAAGATGTGCCCCTGTCAGTATTAGCCTTACAAATACGAAGCGGAGAAATAAATGATGAGATTGATAGTATTTCTAATGATTTTATAGAAGAAAATGATGTAGATGGTGCTGAATTCAATAATGAATCACCACCACCTTTAGAATCAATTCCTCAACATTCATTTCGATACCACGATCTCATATCAAAAGTACGAAAAGTGGTAAAAATTTTCAAATTATCGCCAACTAAAAATGACGACATTTTACAAAAACATGTAAAAGCAGATTTTGGTCAGGAGTACTCTCTGCTTTTAGACGGAAAGACTCGCTGGAGTAGCATGGCTACCATGTTAAACCGTTTTCTAAAATTAAAAACGTCTATCACTAAGGCATTAATTGATCTCAAAATCGACGTTGTCTTTTCTGACAATGACTGGAGAAACATGGACGAGCTTAATAAAATATTGGACATCATCAAAACCGTTGTTGAGGCGCTATGTCGACGTGACGCTACATTGCTAACAGCCGATGTATCCTTAAAGTTCGCGATTAGGAAATTGAATGAGATGAACACGCAACTGAGCAATAAAATGGTTGCTGCACTGGGTAAAAGATATAAAAAGAGACGCTTAACCCAAGCAGTAACACTGCAATACCTGACCAACCCAAACAAGTATTTCGAGGATTTTGAAAATGAAGATATATCTGTGTTTGTTCGGCCTACTAGTGATGAGATGCTACACGAAATTGTAAGTCTTATTAAACGCACAAGCACAATCCAAAACACACTCAATGAGCCAAGAACGCAGGATTCACAGGAAGATGTCTTACAAGTATCTTTAACATATGAACAGGAATTAAACAGAGAGTTGAGTCAAGCTGTTGCCTCTGGTACTGAATCGACGCCTACGTCGAATGATTTGATCACTACTGTAAGGGTGGAAATGGCTTTGTTCGAAAATGGTGGTAAACGACAACGAGGCCAATACCTATCACTAGCTTATGAACATTTAAAAAGCATCTCACCTACTAGTGTGGAGCCAGAACGTATATTTTCATCGGCTGGTATTGTTTGTAACAGATTGCGCTCCTCGTTGAGTGATAAAACCTTGGATGCATTGATTTTTTTACGCTCATATTATCCGCGTCAAAATAAGTAAACTTTGGAGTTAAGGCACACTTATTATAGTTGAGTGTTTTATATGATGACCTCTAACAGCTCTGAAACCTATGTTTTATGTTATATGTTTTTATGTGATGTGTACACTATACATGTTGCAAATGTAAAGTGGAAGTTCCTGCCTGTTCCTACTTAGTAAGATTAAATTTGTGTTTTATTTTATTTAAACATTTTAGAATTTTTAATTTGTGTTTAAAGTTTTCTTTTAAATTTTCCAAGTTTTTCTTGACCAATTGTTCTCAAAACAACCTATAATGTTGATTATACTGTGATAACAACCTTATAATGTTGATTATTATGGTTTAGTTAAGCAGAAGCATTAAATTTGATATGTTTCTGATATAATTTTTGTTTAGTATTCCAAGTCCAACTTGATTAATTGTAAGAAAATGAATGCTCTCTCTGACTGAATATACCTAATTCATATCACAAGTCACAATTTATTAAACAGTAAAGCTGTAAAATAATTTTTTTTTTTTTTTTATTATCTTAATTTTTTATAGAGGGCTTGGTACACTTTGTGACCATGTCGCCCTCGTAGGGACAACAAATAGTTATATCTAACTTAACATCTATTCCTTAATGCTACCTTGACGAGTTTATACAACAACTTAGCCTCATCTGAACCTGCATTAGCCAAAATGGTATTACACCCTCCTACCTCATAAAACATGGAGTTGTTGTATATTTGCTGCCTGCAGGACTCGTTCCGCACACACTCCAACAGCACATGTAGCAAGTCCTCGAGGACACCGCACTCACTACAGTTGGGTGATTCACTCTTCCTCATCAGGAAAGCAAACTTATTGGTAGGAATGTGTCCGGAGCGAGTCCTCATTGCTGTTACTATGTCATAGCGTTCCATGCTGCATTGATCAAACCAGGGGATTCGGGGTGGACTACTTTGCAGCGTTTTGTACCAAATACCGGTGCGTACAGATCTTTTATCAAAATGCTCCTTCCAAAGATCATGGCACAGGGTTTTGACTTCAGCTAGAAGATCTGTATAAAACGGCAAACATTCCCGGTCCGTACCGTCGACTAAAGGCTGTTTTGCTAAGTAATCCACCTATTCATTCCCTGTGATGCCAACATGTGATGGGATCCATTGTAACACAATATTTTTATTTTTGGCTCTTAACTGACAAATAGCGTCCAAAATAAAATAAGCTATCGGTGCGCCTCGACCATTCGAGGTGCAACGAGCTATATGCTGGAGAGCGCTTCGAGAGTCAGTAAAAACTACTATATTTACCGCCCGTAAAGATTCTGAATATTTTATTGCTTCGGCAATAGCAACAAGTTCAGCAAACATTATGGATATTGCCGAGGTAATTTTGTAACTTCTGGATTCCTGCAACTCAGTATCTAGAAAAGCTGCTCCAACACCAGTTGCACCTCGTGAGCCATCTGTATAAATAGTATGAAAATTTCTATATTTATTGGATATGTAATCGGTAGTGATTCTGTTTAAAACAAAAATATTTTGAGATCTCTTAGGCTGCGTTAGATCATCTACTTTATAATAAATACAATCAGATAAGTCAATATTTCTAGTCCATGTGTGCATAGAAAACATTTCCAATCTACTACTGGTATGTACAGGAACATTACTCAGAGAATTGTGAACCTTAACTAATGCTGGCCATTTCTTTCTGTTCCAATAACGCATATTGCAGCAAGAATTCGAAAGTTCTGACAACAAAGAGATAGCCGAGTTTTCGTCAAAAGATTTAGACCTTAGCCAAAACTTGCTTGCTAAAAATTGTCGTCTAATATAAAGTGGTTGGAGACAGAGCTCGCTCTCCATTACGTAAATTGGGGTGGATTTGATGAATCCGCCTATCACTCTCATGGCTTGATTTTGGATTCTTTCTATCTTAAATAAATGACTTTTCACACTACAGTCATATAGGAAACTACAGTAATCCAGGCGGCTACGAATAATAGTAATATATAACCTACGCAAATGCTTCGGGTGAACTCCCCACCCTGAACCAGCCAAAACTTTTACCACGTTCAGGAACTTTAGGGCTTTTTGCGAGATTTCATTAATGTGCCGACCCCATCTGAGTGAACGGTCTAACCATAACCCAAGGTACTTAACACTATCTACAAGTTGTAAAGGATGGTCGTTCAGTTTAATGTCCACTTGTGTTCTACGAAAGCCTCTACTGAAAATGCAAATCTTAGTCTCTTAGAAACTCGAATAAATAGTTACAAATGGTATCTCCAGCCCCCAAGTTATCCAATATACCTAACAGAATACTAACATCTACATTATTGTACGCATTTTCAATGTCAACAAAACATCCTAAACTAATCTGATTCTTAGCAAAGCCTATTTGAATGGAGGACACCAAACGTGTTAAACTATCAAGACACGATCGACATTTACGAAAACCTACCGTCTGGGGTGAAAATATTTGTTGGCGTTCTAAAAACCATTCCAGGCGGTGGTTTAGAATAGAATGAAAAACTTTGCAAGGACATGACATCAAAACTATTGGGCGTACCGCCGCCGTAGATTGTGTAGCAGATGTTGATTTAGGGATCGGGACTATTTTGGCCTTTCGCCATTGGATGGGAACAAAACTATTAGCAAGAAAGCTATTGTAAATTGCAATTAGTATAGATTTGCCTACAACTGGGAGATTCTTAATCATTGAAAATGAAATTCCATCATCACCTGGAGTAGTGTCCTTATTTTTGATCGCACGCTCTAGTTCCGCCATCGACACATTTATTGATAGGTTTGGATTAGACGATTTGAATAGCGGGCGATCCGGAGGAACAAAATCAGGCGCTAGAGAATGTACAAGGCTTTCCGCTTTTTCCTTATCAATATAAAACCTAGGACGCCTGTACCCTTTTAACCATCTCATACGTTGCCACATTTCAGAGGAGGACTTAGCACCATCAATACTACTACAAAACTCTTGCCATGCTTTAGTTTTGGCTTTCCTTATTAACTTCTGAGCAGCAGCAATTTTTTGTTGAAGTATGTCTAAATTCTGTGGTGTCGGGTTTGCTCTGAGCCTCGCGAGAGCCAATCTACGTTCTGCAACAGCACGAGATAAATCCTGATTCCAGTATGGTTTAGACAGAAAATTACGTTGAGGGTTATTGCAGTGTTTAATTTTCGGTATGTGCTTATCGGCTGCATCATTTACCGTATCAATAAATAAATTATACGACTCCTGAGGGTCGTCTTGAATTGCAATATCAAGAAAACTGACCTCGAGACACTTTTTATAATCCTTCCAGTTAGCTTTTTTAAAATTCCTTCTAACATTAGAAGCGGTAACTGGTTTCACAGACGTTGACATTTTTATAACTAAGTGGTCACTGCCTAACGACTCGCTCAGTACTTTCCAACTAAACTTCAAGGCAACATCTGTTGAAAGAAAACTAATATCTGGAGAGGATCTTTGTAGGTGGCCGTTTACTAGTTTCACCCTGGTTGGTGAACCATCATTAGCAGATATATAATTATTGTTTATCATAGAATCGTATAGTAAAGAACCTCTGGAATCTGTCTTTAAGGACCAGTTGGTATGTTGACCATTAAAATCACCAGCTATTAAAGTTTTACCTTTAAAAATAGAAAAAATGAGATCCCAGTCATTTAACACGGTATGAACGGTTGACGGACAGTAGACCGCAACAATATTTTCAATGTGACTGCAGTTCAGTAATTTCACGTGTAATACCTGAATGCCAGGGTTAGGGCTACGCATTACGCCTAATTGAGACTTAACAGATGAGTGAACTATGATTGCTATCCCACCATAAGAGTCATCCCTATCTTGTCTGTATATGTTGTAACCATTAAGTCTTAAACCGATCTCTGGCTCCAACCACGTCTCGCTCAGTATAGCAATATGAATTTTGTCTTGTGCTAGGAGACTTTCAAACTCCAGCAATTTTGGTCGTAAGCTCTGCGAATTCCATTGTACTAAATTTAAAACAATTTTATCTGTACTAGTCATAAAAATCTAAAATATTATGAAAAAAAGGCAACTGTGATAAATATTTTACAGCCGAACTCATAACCCAATCAAAAAGAATCTTAACACTCGTACTAAGTTTTTTATCACAAGAAAGTTCTTTGTCAAAAATAACGTCTTTTAACTTCATGATGAGATCCCTCAACATTTGCATAAACTTTCCTCTTTTATCAGCCTTTTCTTGGGAGTCTTCTTGACCGTCAGTACCACTATTTTGGATGCAGTCATCAGACTCTGAAGAACCAATCCAATCTCTATTGCCCCTCCTGGTTCCTTCTTGTTCAATCTTATTCTTGTTCCTCTTTTTGTGTTTTGTTGATCTCTTATTAGCTATGGGGTATGCAGGTTTTTCTTGATCTTCATTGTGAATTTGATCTTCATTGTGACTTCAGAAAACAGTCTCGGAGATGGGGCGTATACATGTGTATTAGTATTATTATTATTTGTTTTGCCATCGTGTTAGAGAATCATCGATATTTACGTAAAAACAGTTCTTCTGAGGTGCCGCAGAGGGCGCTGGCAAGCGAGCACACCGAAGTTTCTGGACGAACATTCGAACGTTCGCAGTCAAGGCGATGGTGAGCGAAAAAGATTTGGTCGCGTTGAAAAAACAGTTGTCTTACCTTGTACTACTTTCAAGATATCAATAATTGTGTGTCGTTGTTTACTTATATAATTACATTAATTACAAGTTGATTGAGATACCTACAGGTCTGTTATTAACATATTAGTGAACCATCTAATATCTCAGAAGTGAGTCCTGTCTGACGCCCATCGGTATGTACACTGTGTTCATTATTATTATTAATCCATGAAAGATAAAATAAAACAGGTAACGAACCTGAAAAGATTTTTCTCGTTATTCCCAAGAATAGAGTGGGTTTATTCTGAGTGGGTTATATTTTGCTTCTTGCACGATTGACTCGTGTTTGTATTGGGCAATCTTTCTGCTGTAATATGTTTTGGTGGTGTTTGCGAGAATTTTCATAAATGGCAAGAGTCCTTATGGTCGTTCCAATGATCATCGCATGATCATCTAGTCATAATCTTGAGAATCAGATAGATACTGTGAGCAGACTACGAAAATTGTTTGTTCTTGTATTCATTTCGTACATATTATTATTCTTTAGAATTTGTCTATCTGGATCCCTGTTTTGTACCGCCAATTATTTACGGCTAGTTATGCACGACCCGCTTTGTACGGCCCGTTTTCTATCCACAAATTATAAACTGGATCTGTTCCGTTTTGTGAACTTCGCGTGTCTTGAGCTTGATTCTAGTTCGGTTATAAAAATATCAAGTCAAACTAGCACAACTTTAAATGAAAAGGATTTTATTTAAGCCGAGCGGAAAGCGCTGTTTTCGCGCGGTACCACCGGAATTCTTGAGCAAGCTGGCCGACAGCAGTCGTGCGTCGCGTCGCTGGGACGCTCCGTCCAGACGAGTACACTAGTAGCTTGTGCAAAATATATGATGAACGGTATTAGTAATTAGTTACCAAGTAAACAATACTTACTACACAGATTAATTTTAAGGCTATATGTACTAGTGAAATACAAGGCACATTGCCGTTGTGAACAAGATTAACTTTGTTTTGTTTTGTATATTTTGTATGAAGTGAAGTGACTCGTCTATGCTATGAATATTTATACGAATACACTTCATAACTAACAATAAATATTGTTTTATTATTAATAATAATTGTCACATGATTACTATCTTATATTGATTTTTCATCAAACAGGAGATACTACTTAGCAAATTTAAGTGTATATTATTAAATAACTATATTAATATTCCTCTTTTCCTCCTTTCCTTAATCTGATCCTACCTAAACTTTGACTACAGACATAGACTTACTGATTACTGATATAAAACATAATGTCTGATGCTATGACGCCACCGATTTCTCCTCAGGGAAAGAATCATGTTGAATCACCGATTAGAAGATCGCGTACTAGGAAGCGTTCAACAGATCGTAGGACCACCCGGAAGTATAGGCGTACTCGGTCTCGCTCAGTTCGTCCACGAATTTGTAGGAAAAGAAGTCGCTCACGATCATTAGGTAGACGTCACCGCCGAAGAGATCATAATATAAGAAAGAATTCAACAAGCACGAGTACATCGTCTTCTATGAGATTTTCTACCAGAAAACGAAAACGGGCCTACAGTAACAGCTCTAGTTCCACAGCATTGAGCGTATCTACTTCCGAGAGTAGCCTTCCGTTATCTTATTATGACAGACGCAAACGTCGATCGCGCTCTAGAAACCAGCGCTCCTTGCGGAAGAGACAACGGCGCAATCTATCACAACACAAAGAAAGAAAGCGGTTGAGTATGGAAGACTTTATACAAGCTATTAGCTATCATAACAAAGACACATTTAATAGCGTGCAAGACGTGATCCCAAAGTTTGATCCTAGTCTAAAAACTCAATCCACCCAAGCGTGGCTAAAGAAAGTTAATGAAATCGCAACAATATATATGTGTAACAACTATCTGGCCTAGCAAAGCAGTGGTATGAAGGACTTTCGACGGTGGACCTAAACTGGAAGGAGTGGCAAAGAAAGTTGTTAAAAAACTTTCCCGATAACCGTAATTATGCGGAAAGACTTAAAGAGATGCTTGATAGGAAAAGTCGTAGGGAAGAAACATTAGAAGAGTATTTTTACGACAAGGCAAAACTTGTCAGTCATTGCAATATAAAGGGGAAGGACGCCGTGGATTGCATTATATATGGTATATATGACCAAAACATCCGATTGAATGCACAAGGTGCAAATTTTAGAAGCCCCAATAAACTCTTGCGTTACCTACGAAATATATCTTTAAATAGTTATAAAGATAATGTAAAAAAAACAATGATTTCACAAAGACCAGGATTAAATAATTCTAGAACAACTGAGAATAATAGAACTCAAAGAGTTGGCATCACTCCAAGAGTAGTACGATGTTATAACTGTTCCGAAGTAGGGCATACCGTTCCTAAATGTCCCAAGGAACTGCAAAGATGTTCAAAATGTAACCTTCTTGGACATGTTGTGGATCATTGTCGAAAAGATGCAGATGCTAGCGGACGCGCTAAGAATTTTTCAAACAACAAAACGACTGTGGTGAATAAAATTCAGCAAAACGAGGTAGAGCATCATAAACCTGATATATATCATAAAAATATAAAAGTAAATGGAGTAAATATGAGTGCTTATGTTGATTTTGGTAGCCAGTGCACCATGATTACGAAAAGGAGCTTCAGTGTGTTAAATTTAAAATTAGAGT
This sequence comes from Ypsolopha scabrella, assembly GCA_910592155.1. Lineage (NCBI taxonomy): Eukaryota > Metazoa > Arthropoda > Insecta > Lepidoptera > Ypsolophidae > Ypsolopha > Ypsolopha scabrella. The sequence continues at coordinate 20,217,408 of OU342982.1, forward strand.
CATCAAAATTACCAATTTTAAAGGGGTTTGCTTTTGGTTCCATGCGACCTTTAGGACGGGTTCAGATTAATGTCTGTGTAGATTTTGTTGAAGCAAACATTGACGCTTATGTTGTATCAGACGAATTTTTGAATGACGACTTGTTGCTGGGCCAAAACTTGACTGAAAGACCCGAGGTAGTTGCCCATAAAACAAGTACGACCTTAACCCTCTATTCCAATGCCTCAGACCTAGATAAAATCAAATTACATAATAAAAGTAATATAAGCTTTCAAGGCGTAGGTACTATCGATGTTACTTGCAAAGGATATTTTACAGGATATATTTATATTTTCGGTAACTCTTGCTTTAAAAATGGAGAGGAGTTTATGTTATTACCCGGAGTGTATTCAGTCGTAAACGGATTAGGAAAAATAGTTGCTGTTACATTCTCGAATACAGTCATTACTTTAGGTGAAGGAAAACTGTTAGCTCGGGCACGAATGCTACCCATCGATATCCCAGAATCAGAGATTCCTGCAGAAAAAGAAGTTAATACAATAGATTTGGTTGGGAGCCCAAAGGAAAATATAACTAAAGACATAAAAATTGACATGCTCAACATTGGGTCAGATCTAACAGATAAAGATAAAGACGAATTACTCAAAGTGGTAAATGAGTTTAGGGACTGCTTCGCACTAACCATGGATGAATTAGGCAAAACCTCCATATGTGAAATGCATATCAAACTACTCGATAATTCTCCTGTAACATACAAGCCGTATCGATTGCCATATAGTGAACGTATAGTGGTAAGAGATATGATAAACCAGCTACTAGAAAATAATATCGTTAAGGAGTCTGACTCACCGTGTGCGAGCCCTATCGTACTAGTAAAGAAAAAGAATGGCGAAAACCGGTTATGCGTAGACTATAGAGCGCTCAATAAGAAAACGGTGAAGGACTCATACCCTATGCCCGTTATTGACGACCAACTGGATCGATTAAGTGGAAAAAAGTACTTTACTAGTCTTGATTTAAAATCTGGGTATTATCAGATTCCAATGAGCCACAATTCAAAACACCTTACAGCATTTATAACCCCAGATGGACACTACGAATATACTAGAATGCCGTTTGGTTTGGTAAATGCACCAGCTGTGTTTCAACATATGATAAATAAGACCCTGGGTAAGGATAGATATGACCTAGCCATGCCCTACCTAGATGATTTACTTTCACCAGCAGCTACCATTTCTGAAGGCTTTAATAAACTAAGAAGAATATTTACCTCACTACGTGAAGCTGGCCTCACACTTAATATAAACAAATGTTACTTCTTTGAAACTTCACTGGATTATTTGGGTTACGAATTGTCCCAAGACGGATTAAGACCGGGAAAGAAGAAAATCGAAGCCGTTGAAATGTTCCCTGTACCCACTAGTGTCCATCAGGTGCGACAATTTGTCGGCTTAACTAGTTTCTTTAGGAGATTTATACCTAATTTTGCGAGTGTAGCCAAGCCGTTAACAGCGCTTACAAAAGCTAACGTACCCTGGGTCTGGGATGAAGCTCAGAACAATGCTTTCGAAAGTCTAAAATCGAAATTAGTACAAAGACCAATATTAGCATTATATGACCCGAAACACATAACGGAGGTGCATTGTGATGCGAGCAAAATTGGTCTTGGTGGAATACTTCTACAAAAGCCGGACGAGCGCTCCCCGCTTAAACCAGTTGCGTATTACAGTAAACAAACTACTAAGGAAGAAGAGTATTTACATTCGTATGAACTGGAAACACTTGCAGTAGTTCAATCACTTAAGAAGTTTCGAGTATATTTAATCGGTCTGTCTTTTAAAGTATATACGGACTGTAACGCTCTTAAGTCGACTCTAACGAAACGCGATCTCGTGCCGAGAATTGCCAGATGGTGGCTGCTGCTACAGGAGTATAATTTCACGATTGAATATAGGCCGGGGGAAAACATGAAACATGCAGATGCCCTGAGCAGGAACCCGTTACCCAACACTAGCCAAAATAATGACGACTTAAGTGACGTTAGAGAGTTCGATATACTAAGAGTAGACGCACTTGATACATCTCAATGGCTACATACAGTGCAAATGACCGATCCTAAACTTAAACTCATTAAAACCATCCTAAGTCAAAACAAGAAGGATATAAAAGATATACTGAACAACTATGCCATAAAAAACGATAAGTTGTATAGAAAGATAGGACAGTCATTAAAATGGGTAGTTCCTAGTGCTGCCAGATGGCGTATATGTCAACTGTGTCACGACGAGTCGGGGCACTTTGCCTTAGAGAAAACTCTGGACAGAATAAAACAGGACTACTGGTTCCCTAAAATGAATCGTTTTGTGAACAAGTACGTGACAGCCTGTCTTAACTGCGCCTTCAGCAAAGGTACTTCATCAAAAAGAAGCGGATATTTACACCCTATCCCTAAGGGAAATACACCTTTTCATACACTACATATGGACCACCTGGGTCCATTTGTACGAAGCAAGGCAGGTAATTCATACATTTTTGCAATTATAGACGGATTTAGCAAATTTATATTTATAAGAGCAGTGAAAAACCTAAAAAGCAAGACCACCATAAAGATCCTGCAAGATATATTTGACACAATCGGATGTCCCAAAGTGATAGTGTCGGATAGGGGAACGAGTTTTACATCCGGAACCTTCAAAGAGTATATTACATCCATTGGCGTAAAGCACGTACTTAATGCAGTAGCCACACCACGCGCCAACGGGCAAATTGAACGATATAACCGGACAATACTAGACTCGCTCACTGCATCAAATCACGGCCAAGACGAACGCGAGTGGGACCTACATGTCGGAAAGGTACAGTGGAGTCTCAACAACACCAAAAATAAAAGCACGGGAACTTCTCCCTCTGAAATAGTATTTGGCCGTAGGACTACTAACACGAGTGAAGGGGTAATTCAGAATGCTCTACATGAGGCAGAGGATATTGATGAAGTTGACCTCACCGAAATCCGCAACAAAGCAAAAGAGCTCATAGAAAAATCTCAGGTCTACATGAAAGAGAATTACGACCAGAACAAAGCTCCCACCAAATTTTATAATGAAGGTGATCTTGTTATGATCCCAAATCACTGCCTATTCGCAGACGGAAAAAGCAAGAAACTTGTTCAAAAATATCGTGGCCCTTTCAAGATTACGGCGGTGTTAGCAAATGATAGGTATGAGATAACGAGTATACCAGGATTTGCCAAACGACAATATAAGAGTATATACCCGGCAGATCAACTAAAAAAGTGGATTACCTTTAATACTAACGATACTAAAACTAATGAGATAGTCGAAACTCTTGAAAGCAGTAGTGACGAAAGTGACAGTGTACAATGACTTACATTGCGACTATTTAAGTAGGTACTGCTATAAATATTAAATCTACACCATAGGACATTGTCTTAAAAACAACCCTGTACGACACTTAAATATAAATATATTATACTTACTTTACTGCTGGATATATATATAAATTACAGACAATGTGTGCAACGATGAAATGACTTATAAGAACTCAAATTCTCATGTACGACTTCTCCCTTTATTACACGTTTTTCCATCCCATCCATCCCTATTTATGTTACAGAGTCAATATAACAATAATAACAACTGAGATGTCTATAGTAATGTTGACCCATCGCTCTTGAATATCGAGGAAATAATCAGCGTACGTATAATATTCCCGACAGCAATTATTTTTATGAATACCGATGAATTAAGGTGAAATGTATGCCGAAGTGCAAGCGGTTCTCACTATTTGTGAAAGGGATGCCGAAGCACAAGCGGTTCTCACTCATTGACATTTAAGATAAAAAGTATGCTGAAGTGCAAGCGGTTCTCACTATTTGTGAAAGGGATGCCGAAGCACAAGCGGTTCTCACTCATTGACATTTAAGGTGAAAGGTATGCCGAAGTGCAAGCGGTTCTCACTATTTGTGAAAGGGATGCCGAAGCACAAGCGGTTCTCACCCATTAAGAATACAGGTGGTATATAGTTTTTAATGTATATCCATTAATAAAAGTGAAAGATATGCCGCCGAAGCACAAGCGGTTCTCACACATTAAACTTTCGTATTATTAACATAATGGTGATTTAATTAATAATATAGGTGGTATTCGCTGTAAATGGCATTAAGTATATTTGATGCCGAATGGTGAAACACTTGATACTCACCTAATTTATTATCACTCATTTAACATTATCTAAATGTCATTAATCACCCTTTGAATACAGAACTTGGCGAAGTATAATAACGTTATCTTATTTTCCTCAGGTCCTCGGGTGAAACGTGAGCATCGAACAACAGCTTTATCATAGATTATACTTAGACATAGATTTTCAACCCTGATTAATAGATAAATAGGTAGTTTCCTTTATGAAAGTAACAATAAATATTTAATTTGTTGTAGATTTGATTAATATATATATATATAATTTACACATATATAATATAAATACAAAAAAACGCGCTAAACTATTTGTTATCGTACAATTCAAACTGAAGCATATTGATAGTAACTTGGTTTGCCGATCATCTTTGATGTTATTTTTTGTAATTTTATTCTATTAAACATGAATATAACTGTATGAGGACATACGTAACGTTCGAATGGCCGTAACGGAATGGGGACATTCCGATATCAGGACGACCGTCTGTTAGAGAATCATCGATATTTACGTAAAAACAGTTCTTCTGAGGTGCCGCAGAGGGCGCTGGCAAGCGAGCACACCGAAGTTTCTGGACGAACATTCGAACGTTCGCAGTCAAGGCGATGGTGAGCGAAAAAGATTTGGTCGCGTTGAAAAAACAGTTGTCTTACCTTGTACTACTTTCAAGATATCAATGTGTGTCGTTGTTGTTGTTAATCACATTTACAATGTGTGTTGTTGTTGTGTCGTTGTTTACTTATATAATTACATTAATTACAAGTTGATTGAGATACCTACAGGTCTGTTATTAACATATTAGTGAACCATCTAATAATCGTTTGTTGGAACACCCTCTGCTTGCATCTGGACGTGATCCCGTACTGGTGTTGGAGACGTTGGTACGTATATAGTAAGAGCCTTCTTATAAGTGCAATTAAATTCCGACATCAATTCGCGTATGTTCCTTTCCTTCAGATATATAGGGAATACCCTAGCTAAAGACATGTGTTGGCCCTTACAATTCACGCAAGTGTATACGGACGTTTCACAATTTGGGTGATTTTCTCCGCATTTAGGACACACGATTTCTATTCTAGGGCATATTTTGTGATGATGTCCAAACCTCCAGCAACGAGAACATTGGGTTACAGGGTGAACGTACCTTTCTACTTCTATGCGCACGTCATGTATATATACATGTGAGGGTAAAGAAGGTCCCTTGAACCCGATACGAACTACTTCACTTGGCTGCCAGCCATTACCAAGCCTCCTGTTTAGGCGTTTGACATTCACAACAGTCGTCGAACAAAATAAACTTTCTAAAATTTCATCCTGTGAAAATTCCAAATCGATATCTTTCACTATTCCATATGAAATTCCGATTTCAAAAGTCTTAGCAAATTTGTACCCCTTTTCTAGAAACGTTTTGTTTTGGATAAATTCCTCTGCACTTGACTCATTCTCAAACTGTATCAAAGCTTTGTAATAGTTTATGTATTTGATCTTCAAAACACCCACGATTCCTTCAGATTTTAGTAACCGCGCCATACCAATCTGTTTAGGTAACTTCTCGGTATGAGTCATACATATCTCAATGCGTTCCTTAGGAATTCTCAATAATCCTTCACTTTCCTCCGTAACTGCTGCCCTTTTCCTTCCTCTTTGCACAGTCATCCAGATCTCGTCCCTATCTAGAACTCGATTTCTCTTTTTATTCAGTGTATTTATCTCATTGTCTACTAACAAGTTGCCACTTTGTATAGAAACCTCACTATCATTATTATTACCCAACTGCACCTCGATCGAATTGTTTACTTCGCAGTCATTGTCCGATAACATGACGTCACTATTCATCATAGTTGACAAACGACATTACGCGCACTATTAACCAATAATAAACTATGTAGGTAGGTATAGCAAAATATATCCGCACGAAAGTAAGCGAGGCTGGAATATGTCCGACCACGGCGCGCGCGCGGTTGCAACTCGTAAAATAAATTGTGACTTGTGATTACCAAAAGAACTGATTGTTACAAACCTACTAGATTAATTAGTACAATTATTTTTAAGAACTGATTGTTACCAAAAATACTAGATTCCTGTTTTAGAAAAAAAAATACAATTATTCGTGTTTTCCAACTAAGTGTTTGATTTTATGATCCTTTCTTATTCGTCCGACAAGTTTCATTATATTCTTTCAGTTCTATTTATAGCAAAACTTCGGAAAGAACCGAAAGAACCGGGTAACCGGTTCTTGATAGCGTTTGGAACCGAAAACCCGGTTCTTGAAAATTTGACCGGTTCTCGATGCCCTAATCACAATTCGGCTTCAGACAAGGCAGATCAACTGATGATGCCGTCAGTTTGCTTTTAAATTCTGTTTCTTCACACCTTGATAATGGTTACTGCTGTGTGGGTGCCTTCCTAGACCTCGCAAAAGCATTCGACACAGTCTCTATACCTATTCTTCTGCAAAAACTGGAAAATGCTGGCATAAGAGGTATAGCACTTGACTGGTTTCACAGTTACTTGACAGATAGAAGTCAAAAAACGAAAATCGGTGAGCTTCTTAGTGATCCTATGCCTATCAAGTATGGAGTGCCACGAGGTAGCATTTTGGGCCCCACACTTTTCCTAATTTATATTAACGACATTACCACTGCATTACCCCCTACTTTAAAGGCAGAGATCATCTGCTATGCTGATGACACTGCAATTATTTTCCAAAACACTTCTTGGGAATCAGTATTTGCTCAAACAATGACCGGCCTGTCTGCTGTTGCAAACTGGCTCTCTAAAAACCTCCTTATCCTAAATACAGCAAAAACCAAATACCTTTGTTTTCACAAAACTGCTGCCTCGGAACCTAAGTTTAATATTCCAATTAAAATACATACCTGTGACCGCACTTTAAACACCTGCTCGTGTGATATAATTGAAAGAACAGATACCATAAAATACCTTGGAATTATTGTTGACGAAAAACTGACTTTTCTCAAACATATCTCTTTTTTATCTGAACGAGTAAGAAAGCTTATAAATATTATGAGGTTACTAAGAAATAGTGCTTCTAAAGAAATTCTGCGGCTTGTTTATATATCTCTTGGACAATCTGTTCTTAGCTACTGCATAGGCTGCTGGGGAGGATCATCGAAGTCTCATTTAATTACTGTTGAAAGAGCACAAAGTTCAGTTCTAAAGGTTTTGCACAAAAAACCTATTATATACCCTACAACTGACCTTTACGCAGATTGCAATGTATTGACAATTCGCCAACTGTTCATTCTCAGATCAGCACTCACCGAACATCTGATAACCATAAATTCTCCTGACTAGGAACACATGCTTAGACGAAGACTCTTTATCACTAAAGTACCTATAACTAAGACAGCCTTTGCTCAAAGGTTTGCCTCCTTCCTCAACCCGCATATCTACAATAAGATGGTAAAAGTGTGTGATATTAAACATGCCACAGTCAAAGAGGCAAAATACAAAATTAAAAAGTGGTTTTATGATTTAGATTGTAAAGAGACCGAAGACATTCTAACTATTTATAAATAAAATATTGATGATATATATATATATTCATCCACAATTCACATTATAAATATATATGATATATTATATTATTTTTGTTTTATTTTTATTATTTACGCTTATGTGTGAGCCTATTTCTTGTTAGTAAGATTATTTTAAGTTCCTAGTATTAGTGGTATAAAGAAGAAAATACCAATTTTAATTTTGTTTAGATTTTCAAATTCTTATTGTCATAAATAACTTAAAGTTATTATAAGGTATACACTACTGTCACCGCTGCAACTTGCAGATGAACAACTAAAATATGTATAAAACATCTGAAAACTGTAAACCGGCACCCACGGGTCAGGCTTTGCCTATATTGGGGCCACTGTAAAACATATTGAGTTTCATATTTTTTGGTGTAAATAAATATTTTGATTTTGATTTTTGAAAATTATCTGTAGTCTGTTAAACATGCATGCACTGATAGGAATAGGTTATACATTATAGTTAGTTAGGAATAGGTAGTTAAAAAATATGGAACACACTTCAGTTTGTTTACTGCCACCACCAATGCCATCATTCAACACCTGCTTACGTTGACTTATAGTTTTAACACTTTGATGTCGACGTAACAAATGGTTGCGTAAATTTGTAGTATTGCCACAAGTTTTGACTTCTATGAGACAGTACTTGCATATAGCATTCGAACCTTTTTTTATGAAGTGATTCCATGTATCACTTTTGCTTGACATTTCGTTTGAGCTGAAAAACAAAATATTAAACACCAATGTTTAAAGTAAAATATACATATATACTTACGTTTATCGACAAATCAATTCGAATAAATATGTAGCTGCACAACACTATTTAGTCATTCTGACCGAATATTTGTTCAGGTAGCCAGAATGGACCTGTATCCAAAACCTTGCAATTACCGTTTATCTAAAAAAACTTTTACAATTCGATTATTAATTAAATACACAACCATTTTAGTACACAACGAATTAACATAAAATAGGAACTATTTGGCAAACTCGGTAACAAGTTTACTTAATAAAACTGTTAATTTCTTATACGTTGATTTAGTTAGATGACAATTAAAATACTTACAATCTATTGTTTTCAAAATTTACTTTCTTACTTATGACTCAATGACGACAAGAAAACAAAATCTTGTAAAAAAGAAAGACTTAAAGCAGCTGATTGCAGCAGCCATACTTGTTTGTTCTTTTTGTTTAATTTTCCGGCCAGGCCTAAATACACAGAAGATTTAAAAAAATGGTCATTTTTTTAATTTTTTTTCCTTGTACAATGTTGGCCACTCATTTTTTTACCGACATTGCATGGAATAAATTAAGTCATTGTGTGTAACATTGACAGCAGATGTAAAATCATACAAATGTCTTTCAAAGTAAAGATGAAATATTTGGTACGATTATTTAGTATTTTCACAATATGGTCAGATTTTTTTTTATTAGTCTTGACAATTCTTAAAATGTTACATAGGTAACACTAAAAGTTTCCGGAACTGGCCACTTACATAAACAATATTTAAAAATTTATTGCAACATTTGAAAATAGAACTCTTTGGCTGTAGAATGCAGTTTGTTTCATCTGACTGTCTTTTGTTTTTACCTTGTGGCGCCATTTAAAAAATTGTGTGTCTGCATCAACATGGATTTAACTCGGGAAAATTTTCGTAGTATGATTTTCTACGATTTTAAGTCTGAAAGTACCAAACCCGTTAACAGATATACCCGAAGAAATTGTTAGCAGAATATCAAAACGAGCAACCTACAGTGCCTTCAAAATGATCTTAGAACAAATTGCGAAAGGCTTAGGGTCTCAGCCATCCATTATTACACCAAGAGCTTTAGGATGTTATTCAGTGGAGTTGCCAAAACATCGCGTAGCTCTTACCACTTTAAATTCATGTTCTTGCAGCTTCTTTAACATGCGTTTTTTACCGTGTTGTCACATTTTTTGTGTTCGTCAACATTTAAATGTTGATATTCTTGATGAGTCTTTGGTTCTAGAGAGATGGTGCAAAGATTATTTTGTTGCATCTGTTGTTGCTTGCAATTTAACGGTTGCTCCACCAAAAACCGCCAAACAAAGCCCTGTTAACCCAGAGACCAAACAATACTTAGAAGGCAGACTTGTTTGCAACACTTTGTTAGAAATTTTAAAAACTTCAACAGATTCAGAGTACTCATATCGATTGAATCTCTTACGGAGATTTGTTTCAGAATGGAACGTTAAAAATAGCACAGATACTTTGGAAACCAACGTCTTGCCAGAGATTAAATATAAAGACCAAAGTCAGGATATTCTGATAGATGTTGCTTTGCCAGTATCCATAAAACGTAAAGTGGCTATTAAACGTTCAAAGAAAACAGCTATAGGCCAAATAAGACAGCTCCCGAAACCGTCAGAAAGAAAAGCCAAACCAAAACGGCGTATCACAGATTATTTCCGACCACTTGATAAGTCATCAGTATCCTTAAAGCCAGCAACTGGGATTGTTTTAAGCAATATCACAGATTATTTCCGTCCACTTGATAAGCCATCAGTCTCCTTAAAGCCAGTAACTGGGATTGTTTTAAGCAACAAAAATCAAACTAAACAAGAGAAAACAGATCTCAAAACTACCCTAAATCCTATCCTTAATTCTGACCAAGCTTAGGTGAGGGTTTGTGACGAAATAACTTTACAGAATAGCCATCGTAACATTTTACTGTCTAATGCTTGGCTAGATTCGGACATAATATTTGCAGCTTCATGTCTTTTAAAAAGCGAGCATCATTTAGTGGAAGGGCTACAAAATCCCGTGTTTGGAAGTCGGTCACCTCCAGTTTTTACAGCTTGCTATGGACCTTTCGTGCAAATTTGCAATGTAACAAATACGCACTGGGTTTGCATTGCGGGATTTGTTCGAAATGATATTTTAATAGTAGATTTGTACGATTCCTTAACAAGCACTGAATCTTCTATATCGGCTGTCTTGTCAGTAGCGAGTAGCCTTAACCGTGAGCATCCTAATATAAAAAAAACATGATCCGGTCCCACTTTGTGGATTTTCAACCAAATGGATTTGATTGTGGGCTCTATGCAATAGCTTTTGCAAAATTAATTTGCCTTGATAAAAATCCATGTACAGTCACATTCGATAATAGCAGGATGCGACAACATGTAATTAATAGTTTAATGAGTTCTCCTCAATGTTTGCCCGAATTTCCGATAACTGCTATAAAATCCACCTTTGTGCCGCCAACCAAACGGTTTTACAATAAGCTTTATTGTTAGTGCCGAAATCCACAGCAGAATAAAGTTATGCTAAAATGCGAAAAATGTCATGAACTTTTCCATGTTTCCTGCCTTGTAGATAGAAAAGAAAAAGTAAAGCCAAATGAAGAAATCAAGTTACCAACCAGATTTTTTTGTTTATATTGTGACATGACAGATGCTAAATGTATAGTGATAGAATAAATTACTCTGGACGACGGTGACAATGTATTTTAACTGATTTTACTTGTTTAGTTGTCATAAATTCAGGTTTTCCAGATGTGTGGTATCTTTGCTATATTTATGAAATAAGGCGGAAAAAATTTGATTGTAACAAACATAAAATGTGTGCCTTTTGCAAATTTTTCCAAACAGAAATAGCGTAGCGATAACATGTAAATGAAGTCAGTGAAAAAAAAGTTTGTTTTTGTTTTGGAATTCGGACTAATTAAAAACTGATGTATTATGTATTCATCAGAATACCAATTTTACAGAAATGACGTTGTCAATTGCTGTCAAGTAATCATAATTGCGATCAGAAAAAGAAGTTGAACTGGTATTGAAATCTGATCAATTCAATAACACAGAAAATAATGTTTATTTATTTTAGCTTAATTCATGTATTATATATTTCCAGTCTAGTATGGGTTTGTTTCGTTACCAGTAATTCGATCGTCAGAGTAGTGGCAAAATTTGCTATCACATCTGTCGTTAGTTAGATCATAAGTTTAATTTTTATCGGTAATGCTATATTGTTAGGTTTTACCCCCTTTGTTCGTCGTTGATTTATTTGTTATTAAAATTTTATTGTTACCTTTTTTTATCTTAACTTTTGTGTTAATTCAGGTAGTTTAGTCTTGTTCGTTTTGGGGTTTGTTTCGTTACTCTTAATCTTTAGTCATTCAAGTGACTTGTATTACCTTGTCTAAAACTTAAAAAAAAAAATTTTCCATCTTTAGGCGCAGTTTTAGTAGAATACGATTGAAATGGTATATTTTTTAAATAAATTATTGCTTGTTCTGTTATAGCTTTGGTTTGGTTTCATATTTCCTTACTTTTTTAAATGTGACGTTTCTTTTGATTGTTCATTTGCATATTTCCTTTTTGTGTTAAACGTAGAGTTAAAACTGGTCTTATCTTGTTTTCAACATTATTTGCCTTGGTCTAAACAATAAATTCTTGTGTCAAGTTTAACATTTCAAAACTAAATTCGAAAAGTCTAAAAAAATTCACTCAATAGATCTTTACTGCATGATGTTTTAACATATATTTGGTATCTTTGCAAAAAAGTACTCCTAATATTATTAGAATTTCACAGGTTTTTTTTTCTGGAAGTGGTTACTTTTTTTTAATGAACAGCCACAACCAACCAGTGCGCTACAAAATTTTCTCATCGCCAAACTTAATTCTACCTTGTAGGTATGTCTTTTTTTGATCGAGACTAAGGTCCTCCGTTAACCTTTCCTCAGATGACATTTTTGGCTTTTTCAAGAAGGTTTTCATTACTAACAAGTATTAGTAATAATTAATGTTAAATACATTTATTTAAAGGACATTAAGATTGGGATCATGTTACTAATAACAGGCTTTGGTCACCTTATAGACATTTCATTTTATTGATGGTTACGATTGTATTTTTTTGCCAGTGTTTTTTTTTCATACTTTATACTCTGCCTATTATTATATAACACCCTTATATTAATCTAACATAATTTCTGTATGCTTTGTGTTGTGTTTAATCTAACATTTAATTGAGTTACAGTGTTAAGGGTGAATGATGTAAATAAAAAGCGAATGCATGATTTATATAATGTTTTTTTTACTGCGGGAAGCATTGTTGTATAACTCCACCACAGTTCGCCTGATACTATCGAACATCCTAATACGAATCTCACATATTTTCTATATGCTTTGTGTTGTGTTTAATTTAAGCTTACTTATTAAGATTAAAATGTAGTCATAGTTTTAAGGTATAAATGATATTTATATAAGGTACTATTAAAATATCTGCTGCGACTTAAATGGGAGATTGTATTGTGTTTAAAGAATATATTATTTTATTGATCTAACGCCATACATTTTTTCATACAAAATATACACAATACTGTCTCCCATTGCAGCCGTGGCAGATATTTTTAGAGCACTTTATATAAAAGGCAAATGCATGAGGGATATATGTTTTTTGATTGTGAGAAGTATGGTTGTGTAACTCCGCCACTGTTATGTAGCGTTAAGGATTTTTTCTATCGTAGTTAATTTCCTTAGCGATACACGCAAACAGTGCCGGTCCTCAGCCCGGGTAAAGGAGGAAGGCACACTTTTATTTCATTACTTTTATCGATTCTAAACCTCAAAATAAAAATAAATGAAAACCCTGAAAACAATACTCCTTTTTTGGGGTCAGTCGTGTAAAAAAACAGAACGCGCTGAAGATGACTTTGTTGTCCGTCAATCATTGAAGTCTACTAACAAGCTACTAACCTATTAGAATGGTATGGAACGGAACCCTCAGGGCAAAGCGCAAGGACTTCTCAGACATACTTGAGCGACTTATTTTATAGACTCATCTAGCTCTAACTCTACAACAGATTATTGTCATAATCTTCATTTGCTTGAGTCTCAAACTGTTTTTCCGATTATAAATGTGCTATAAAGTCCCCAACTCCTGGTAACGTATAACGGTCGATATATAACATCCTTTTCATAGTTAATTTGTAATAATCAGCGCATATTCTAATGTTACTGTCCTTCTTAATGTCGGATACGATCGATGATTCTACTGGAAGTAAACCTGTAGCTTCATCTTTGAGTAATACGTAATCCGCAATCTATGTACCATCCCAAACAATCCTTTTTTTTCATTGTGCCTTTGTTCACAGGTATTCACCACGAGATCTGTTCATCCAGTCAGTCACAAAAATGCAGGCGAATCCGCGGGCAACAACTAGTGTGAATCTTCTATACGTGTACATGGAGATTTCATATAGAAGGTTTATACATGTATGTACAATACGATTAAAATCAGTTAACGATTCGGCTTTTCTCGGATATCATCGCCTAAATCCCGAGACGGAAATGACACGAAATACATTATATTTAATACATTGTAATTAAATCGTCACTGCCCATTATTAACAATCATTACCGTTTTTGTTTTAACTCAATAGGGCACTTAGTTCAAAAATTACAATCTTTTCTTTACAAAGGGTTCTCAGTTGCTGATATCAAAATAAAAAGGTCTATTACAACAATATGTTATGCTTTAGAATTTTTTATTTATTTTTTTGTCGATAAAATTGGGTCTAGTTTTACCAAAATTCTTATGTGCACTTAAGCAAGACTCGCACTGTATATTAGTTAGATGTAGTTCAGTAACTCGCAATTTTAGCTAGGTACTGCCTGCTGGTGTAAAAAAACCGAACAAGTGCGAGTCAGACTCGCCCATCGAGGGCTTCGTTAAAGACTATATTTTTTATGATCAAATTACAAATATAAGTAGGTATAGTTTTCAGATTTTTCCCTATACTTGTAGTATAAGATGGTATTACTTGCCAAATTTTATAGTTCTAGGTCAACGGAAAATACCCTATAAATTTCGAGTCAAAATAAACGTTTTTTTGCGGCATAAACGGCCGTATCTTTTTTTTATGTTCACTTAGAAGTTTATTTTTTTCACAGATTCAAGGGATTGTAGACCTGAGTGTGTGGTTTTAATTTCAACTTGATAGGTACCTACTTCCACGTGTTCCTGAGATAAAGGGTCTTGACAGACAGACAGACAGACGGCCGGACGGACAGATGGACAACAAAGTGACCTTATAAGGGCTCCGTTTTTTCCTCTTGAGGTATGGAACCCCAAAAAATACCTAGTTACCTACCTACTATTGTTAGGTAGGTACTTAATTCAAAATACTCTTCATAATAATTAATGTAGGTGTAAGAAATGACCAGGCAGGACCAATAATTAAGTAGGTACCCAAGGTAATTAAAAACTGATTTTTGAACCGTCAGGCAATAATAACTATTAAGTAATAGATAACTTTTGCTTGCATCACCTTGCTCATTCTTACACACTCCAGTTAGTTATTATTGATAATAACCACTTTATTTTAATATTACTGTAACATGATTGTATTAACATGATGGCCTTTTCATGAAACAAGTACCTCGGTACCTAGGAATCTACTATAGAATCAATTATTATTTACTAATCCACTAAGTACAGAATCAATAATTATTTTAAATTTTATTTTTAGGTTATGTAAACAAAATCGTAAGACAATATACTGGTACGTAGACAGAATCTACGGGTAGGTATCTCATAGGTTATCTTTACAAACGTCATGTGGTGTATATAGCAATAACAAACGCTCCAGCTGTTTTTGACAATCAGCTGTTTGACAAACGTCATTTGGTGGACAACAAAACCATAGACAACATTGAAAAAAAAAAGTCATGTGGTGTATTTAGCCAGTGCGTAATTTTCCCACTATGTGGGAAGGCAAAGGAGACATAGCCCATAAAGCCATGTGGGCATTTTCGTAAAAATTTGTCCCGGTTACAATAGCCAACTGGCCCATAAAAACAGATCCGTTCGTTCTATATTCAATATACAAATATCTACCTGTGATGCGAATCAGTCCGATTCTAAGGGTTTTGGGATCGATTCACTGAATCGATCTAGTATTTCAGATCGATTTTTTTACCCCGAAGAATCAATTTTTCGATTAATCGATCTCAGATCGACAAGCCTATTTTACACGCCAGTCGGAACTCAGTCGTTCGCAGAATCGCATGTATGTCTTTATTCTCGGCGCTCTCGATTGAAATATTACCATAGGTTGTTGTTGTGTTTTCTTATGGTATAGTTTAAAAAAACTATTGAATATGGCAGATGAAGGTATGTACTGTGTTTTATAAGATTAGTTGATTTGCTGATTATATTGTATGTTAAAAAATGATACGTTAACAGACATAATTTCAGCATTTATTTTCACTTAAATTAATCAGACAGTGATTTTGTTTAAGTGTCTTGTCTTGTCGGGCATTAATTCATACATGAACATAATAACCGGTCTTTTGACAACTGCACACTACAGTTAAATCATCCGCCTACATCCGCCACTTAGTTTTTTATTGCTTCAAAGATAATGAGTTGAAAATTTGAATTATAAATTATTTAATTTTTTCTTTTTTAGTTTCATCGGGAATTATCAAGCAATTTAATAGAAAAGCATTGTATAACATCCTCATCCTCAAAGTGACTAATTGTCCAAGTAATGACAAAAAAAAGTTTTATCCGTTCTTTAAGGTGTTTCAAAACCGATTTCAAGAAGAAATGGAGAGAAGCTAGTTACAAAGAAGAACATTTTTTGAAAACCAATGAAACCTGGCTCACATCTTCGATTGAATTGCCTTACTGGACTGAAAAACCTACACAAAAACCAGGACGACCATCAAAAACATTCGAAGAGTTGTGCGACCGTAGTAAACGACGAAAAACTAAAGAGCTAAGGGAGCAAGTACCTGTTGAGGAGTTGACGTATGCAACTAGCGTGAGTCAGCGTACTTCAGGAAATACGGACGCGTCAAAAATAAATGTTCCCCAAGCAGGATTTGGGAACACTAATGACGGCAATACGTCAAGAAGATTTTTTGCCGACCCAGAATGTTCATCCCGAATCACTGGCGACAGTATAAATTTAATAAAAAGATTTAAAGTAATCTTAGAAGTGATTTCAAGTGGCAACAGCATTGATGTTGATAAGTTTGAAGCCTATGCACATGAAACTTCGAAAATGTACACGAATCTGTATGGTTGGCACCCTATGACACCAACTATCCACAAAGTATTGATGCATGGAGCTGAAGTCATATCTCATGCAATCCTACCAATTGGCCAATTGTCAGAGGAAGCAGCTGAGGCGCGCAACAAGCACTTCCGGCAATACAGATTAAATAGACTGTTACTAAGTTCCGATCCATATCTGAGTAGTAACCGACCAAGACAGCACAAAAAAACTCAGCCATTTTCGCAAGAGGCAGTTAGTCTGATGATTACAAGCACTCCTCCTGTACCTCATGAAGAAGATTGCGGTGAAAATATAGACGATGAAGAAAATGAAGACAAAGATGATGAAAATGAAGACGAAGAAGTTGAAAATGAAGATTTTTATTTATTTATTTATAACACTTTTTGCACATACAATAAAATCAATACAAAATATCAAAACAATCAAACATGGTGTACAAAGGCGGCACTTATTGCTTACAGCAATATCTTCCAGGCAACCTTTGCAAGCAAACAGAAAGATAGTTGACAGAATAAAAAGGAAGGAGTAAATGCTAATCAGTGAGGAAAGATCAAGCTAAAAATATATATCTAAATAGACTTATCTAAGACATAAACTTACATATACAATACATGAACATACTAATACATACCTACATACATATAATAAATAAACATACAAATATTATAATACTGCATATTTGAGTTCTACTTTGATGAGTATTCTGCGGAGAAACATTCCTTCACTTTAATTTTAAATAATTTTATATTTTTCAATGTCTGTATTGACAAAGGCAATCGGTTCCACAGTCTTGCAGCGTGTACCGTAAATGAGTCACTGTAAAAACCTGTTTTGTTTACGGGAATGGCTAGTCTTCCACTATTGAACGTGCGCATTTCACGCCCACGTTCAGTAATAAAGGTGAAACGTTCACAGAGGTACCTAGGAGCGGAGGGATTGTTTATGACACTATGGAGAAGAGAAAGGATGTGAGCATTTCTGCGAAGACGAATAGGGAGCCAATTTAACTGAGAACGGAACACTGAGACATGATCGTACTTACGAAGAGAAAAAATGAAGCGAATACATAAATTTTGAAGCCGTTCGAGTTTATTAAGAAGTTCCTCAGTGAGGTCTAAATAACAAGAGTCTGCGTAATCTAGGATTGGGAGAAGAAAAGACTGTGCTAGCATATATATATAATGCATATAATGCGATTATTTATTAGTGCACACTTATTTATAACTAAAAAATCATGATTAAATCAAATTCATATAAAAAAAACCATCAGATATTTTTGTCCGGTTTTAATAGCCAAATATTCCTATGTGCAGTGGTCAGTTCGAAATTGAATCCAAAACCTGCCAGGACAATACGGACTGAAGAAGTTAGTTTTTCTGCAGCAGTAAGAGGATCAAACAGCTCAGAAACCACACGTAAGTCTACCAAGAGGGAATTCAAAGTGAAGGCGTCACCCAATCTACTCAGCAAGGCTAAGGAGCTTATGAAAAGCAAAGGGATATCCCGCAGAAACGATTCTTGACTTTTTAATGGAACTCATCGATGGATAAGCATGCTCAGAAGAAGGAAACATTACGTGAGAATTGTGCACTGTTATATCCAAAGTATTAAAAAAAAACATGTGGAACTCAAACAGCTTGCGGTCAAACATTCGCCGGATATTATAGGTATAATTGTGAACGGGTGCAAGGTAGACTTCACAAAGAGCAAGTATAACATACCGGGCTTCAACAAAATCTACGACACCATCTTGTCACAGCAATGTACATAAAACAAAATCTCCGCTGGAATCTAGCTACAGTGACCCCAGGCGTGGATGAGGCAGACCGGCGCATCGAAGGAGTCGCCATCAGGTTGGAAACAATTGACGGCGGTATTATTATACGAGGCCTATACAACCCACATCTTCGATTAAATCAAATTCGAGCAGACTGGGAAGCATTACTAGAAGATAACAACTCCTCAATCAATGTTGAGTACTTAAATTTAAGAATGCAACAACTCGGGCACTCTCAAACACAAGGAGCAGGCGCGCTAGTACATAGGGCTATCAGAAATCGAGAAGCTAAGTTAGTACACACTGGCCTGCCTTCTCGACCATGCCATCAAGGAAACGGAATACTTGATGTTGCACTGGTAACCCAAGAGGCAATGGAGTATAATTCGATCTCGGCAGATCACGCTCCGTGGCAATTGGAGGTCGACATAGAGGTACATGAACATGTACAACTCAGGCGAACGACGAGAAACGTCACTGAATCCAAGGAGTCTCGCATAGAATTTCAAGAGCTAATTGAAGCATACCTACCACTCGCAGAGCCAACTACTGATACCGAAGCAGACGCATATGTTGAGCAAATGGAAAATATACTAACCAAGGCATTGGATGAGATGGCACCACTGCGAGAGTCTAAACGACGGAATGAACTGCCGTTAAACATCCAGTACATGATACTACACCGCAACCGAAGCAAACTGAAAGCGAAGAATACACCGACAGGACATATCTTACGAAAGATATACAACACTGCTAAAAACATTTTGAAACAAGCGCTGCAAAAATATCGAGAGGCGCAATGGAACATCGTCATCTAGAGCCCCGAGAATAACTATGCAAAGATGTGGAAAATTCAACGCTCATTGAAGGCCAAGCCACAGCGCTTACCCGACTTGCATGGAGTTGTAACTGAAGAAGATACAATCATCACTCTGGTTGACACGGCAATAGTGAAGGAAGCAAATGTGGACGACAATCACAAGAACTGTGAGATCTTCACACCATACCAACCACTGCCGATGACTGATGTGAAGGAGGTACTGCAAGCTCTTCGCCACTTCAAGAATAAGAAATCTCCAGGGCCCGATCAACTGAGAGCAGATGTAATTAAACTTGCTGGGCCCGGCATACTACAATGCGCTGGTAAAAATTATTAACTACACTCTGCGAACGGGCTACTATCCTATGAGATGGAAGCTAGGGGACTGTATCTTCTTACATAAACCAGGCAAATCACATACTGAGGCTGCCTCGTATCGTCCAATTACGCTACTCAATATCATGGGCAAGCTATGTGAACGGATTATGCTCAGTCGAGTACTCTCGGAGGTTAATTGTCCATCCCGGAGTATCAACACGGCTTCACAAAAAACAGAGGAACAGGCACACAAATTTCAAGAACTGGTAAGGTTATATCGTTCATTTATTCTTAGGCACGAGGCCTGGGCTTGCTTGCGCTATGTCACGAGGACAGGAAATCATAGTGGGCACGTGGGCCGAAGTTGACGACGTGGCGTCAGAGATATCCACAGTGCTCTGTTAGGCATACTGCTTCAATTGAGTGGGATAAATTTAGGGCAGCTCTAATCCCATCACTGCTTTACCGTGTAGAAACGGACTCCCATAGGAGTTATAGGAGGTGGTAGAGCTGATGCCGGGCTCCACTGTGGAGGTACCACCATCTTACTCGCAAATCCTCCCGAAGTTATTCAGGGGAGAGTAAGAGAACAGCTGTCAGGCAAAACCAGGCGGCCCACCATTGCCTGGGACCGATGGATGGCGGTTTATCCATCCCCAATTGCCGGGCCTTATATAAAATAGACTGGTGACGGGCAGCGGCATCACTGGTGCAAGGGTTTCAGCACCGCGCTCACCAACCCGCCTGCCCAGCGTGTGTGAGTATGGGCATTTCTTCCAGGAGGACCGCCAAGAGTGGCGAAATCCTGGAAAGGCCTATGTCCAGCAGTGGACAAAACAGGCTGATGGATGGATGGTAGGGTTATTACAGATGCCCTGGCTAAAGGAAACAGCGTGGCAATGATCTCCACCGACCTGAGCAAGGCATTCGATTCCATTAATCACGCAGGGTTGAGCAGGAAACTGTTCGATGCTGGAATTTCATTTCATTTCATTTTCTTTATTAGGAAACAAACAGTTATCATTTCTTACATACGTAGTGATAATATTATAGCTTACAATTTAACCAAAAACAGTTTCCACTTAACAATTTTAAAAACAAATAAAATTAATGCACGACAAATACACAACATGCAAAACTAAAAACATCAGCACAAACAGTACAGCCAAATGGCTTTAAAAATTAATTATATATATTAAAAAAAAAGAATCAAAAGTAAACAAGCAAAGAAAAAAAATTATATAATACATGCTTAATTTTTTTTGATAAGTGTTATATAACTCACTCTTGAATTGACCCAACGAAAGATGCAAAATATCAATATCACTGAAGTCCTTATTGTAAGTATCACAAGCCCTGATTAAAAATCTATTTTTAACATACTTTGTACCAGCAAAAGGAACGCTGAACAAGTTTCTTTTACGAGAATTGTAAGTTTGACACTTGAATCCTATTCTGCTTAACAGATAAGGAGAGTCCAAATAGTTATTTAAAATTTTAAAAAGGAAAGTTTGATCACGACAAGTTCGCCTGTCTTCAAGTGAGCAGATTGACTGAGGATTGAAATTAAAGTTTAAGTTACCTTTTTGTTTGAAATTCAAATACTTGATAAATTTCTTGTGAATTTTTTCAATTAAGTTAATATGTATGTTGTAAATGGGATTCCAGACAACTGATGCGTACTCCAGGCAAGATCTTACATAGGCATTATACAAGACGTTCAGGGTGCTTGAATTTTTTAACTCCCTACCTTGTCTAAGTACAAACCCAAGCATTCGATAAGCTTTAGCAGTACATTTTTCAATATGATTTCTAAAAGAAAGTTCCTTATCTATAAGTACACCAAGATCTTTTACTTCAGTCTTGAGTTGTGAATTTAACAGAGAGTAATTGTAATTGAGCTCGGAAACCTTTCTAGAAAAACTTATTACGCAACATTTATCTAAATTTAAATGAAGTTTATTAGTGTCACAATACCTAAGTTGTCTAAATCCTTTTGCAATAATATGCAGTCTTCGTTACTTTTGATAACGGAATAGATCTTTTTGCCATCTGCATATAATAAAACATTAGAGAATTTAATATATTGAATAATATCACTGATAAATATGTTGAACAAAAGTGGGCCGAGGTGTGAACCCTGGGGAACACCTGAGGTGATGGGGACAAAGGATGATACGTATCCCTTTATAGTAACTGCCTTGGTTCTTTGCCGCAAATAAGACTCCAGCCATCTAAGAAGATCACCGTATATACCAAACCGCTCCAATTTTATAATTAAAATAGAGTGCCAAATTTTATCGAACGCTTTGGAGTAGTCGGTATACACGGCGTCGACCTGGTATCCGTCACCTAATGCAGTCAAAACTCTGTCAGTTACCTCATAGAGGTTGGTTTCAACCGATCGCCCACTGACAAAGCCATGTTGCCGCTCTGTTAAGACTGGTCTTATAATAGGAAAAAGGGCATCATAAATTATTTTCATTGTTGTGATAAAAAAAAAAACACTTGTACTTTTCCACAGATAATATTATATCGTTTATTGCACGGACATCTAGCAACAGAAAGATTGTTTAAATAAATAATTATATATAAAATTATGTAATTAAAAAGCCCCTGATGATGCTTATATAGTGAAACCGGTTGGGTAGTGTAGAATTAAATATTATCTGTGGAAAAGTACAAGTGTTTTTTTTTTTATCACAACAATGTTTGATAAATTCCACCAAGTGCCGACAATCTCAACTATCAACTTCCTTAAATTATTTTCTCTAACATTTTAGCAATAATAGACAATTTTGAAATTCCCCTGTAGTCTGCTACATTGCGTTTGTCACCATTTATAAAAATTGGAACTATAAAAGACTGTTTCCAGCATTTGGGAAAGGTACCACTATCTAAAGATTTACGAAAGAGAAATGACAAAGGAATTGCAAGATTTGAAGCACATCTTTGCAAGAATACTGGGTGAATTCCATCGAGTCCTGCTCCTTTTGAAACATTGAGAGCTTTTAAATATTTTTTGACTATAAGAACATTAATCTCAACCGATCCTACACTTAGCATGTGATCATTATCATTATTAGTATTGGAACAGGGAAAAACTGGTTCAAATACATTTACAAAAAATTCACTGAACAACTCAACCACTGCCTTGCCATTATCTGCTACACGGTCGTCCAAGTATACTGAACTGGGAAAGTCTGTAGAATTACGCTTCTTAGATTTAATGTAAGCCCAGAATTTTTTTGAATCTTTTTTAATATTTGGCTAACAATGTGATAAAACTTATAGAAAATTACCTTGCGGGACGGGAGGTTCGTGGTAAATACCGCATCATGTACGGAAGAAGACAGCCGGATCCACACGGGGTCCCGCAGGGTTCTATTTTGGGACCGATCATCTTCAATTCGTATGTTAGCGATATACCCAGGAATGACATCGCAGGCATCACACTCTCGCAATACGCTGACGACCTATGCATTCTAAACGAGGCTAATAAACCAGATCCGGCATCGCGTCGGGCAGCATGGGCTGCTGACACGATTATAGAATACTACAAAGAATGGGGCCTGCCGTGCAAAGTGGGCAAGACGGAGTGCGTGATGTTTACGAACAAACGCAAATACTTCAACGAGAGGTATTGCCAATAAAGACAAATATTAAGTATCTCGGGGTGCACCAAGAACTAGTGATGAAAGAACACTTAAAAATACAGTGAAAAAAGTGAAACAAGTGCATGGTATGCTATCCCCCATCATAGGTTGGTATAGCAAAGTGACGTTAGAAACGAAAATCAAAGTGATTAAAGCAACTCTGTTACCGATTATTGATTATGGCATTGTATACCCTAGGGTAAGCAAGTCCAAACTAACCGAATTAGACAGGCAATACCGAAATTAAAGACAGCGGGTAATTTTCCTCGTAATACGAATTCAAATGCAATTTGGCATATGCTTGATGAGGATCCATGGTACATACGTGCTAGGGACCTTCACGAAGACATGCTGTGCAAGTTAACGGACCAGAAAATTCCTGGACTTACACTCCCTGGCGATAAATATGATAAGTTGAACCATCATAATCCCATGTTGCCTGGCCTGCGTACAGGCAAAATAGATTATGTATGCAAAAAAGAAAAAGGCAAATCGCTCTCCAAGCGAACGGTCCCCCCTCGTATCCCTATATTATAATAATAAAATGTATAGCGTAAGCGTTAGCCAGTTCATGTATGAACTGAGCCCCATATACTTTGCATCAGATCTTACATTAAGACACATATGTAAACAACACTGCCCGAACTTGGCAGGCCAAATAATTGTAACCTGAATTATATAAAATAAAGCTGATTCTATTCAATTCTATTCTAGTTAAAGAACATGAAATCAAGAATGTTCAATGCTAATAAGATCACAAAACATCGAAACTGAAGTCTTATTACCATTCTACGTTTTGCGTATCCATTAATCTGATACAGTATGCTAAAACCTGAAACATTGTTTAAAATATTTTAGGTTAGGTACTGTGTGATAAACCCCCCTCCATCCAGGAGATCCGCGACCGCCGCTTCAGCAGTCTCGAAGCGATCCGACATCTGCTCGTATCGCTCGCTATGTCCTAGACAGCATTCCCTGAACGCCAACAAACCACCGCAGTTGACCCACCAAAGTCTTCCTCTTCATTGCGTTAGACCGGGAAATCAAAGAAAATACCAACAATAAAAAACCGAACTAACACTGGCACGAATCACAGGCGTCCCCGTATACAATACTATAGTAGACCTAAATGTACTAGACTCTAGTCAGTATGTTAACTTCAATATATCAATACATAATACAACCCTGTTGTGAATTATTTAAGTTCAACAAAAATCTAATTTTTATCACTCAAATGTTTTCAAATTATAAAACTAGATGGGTGTAAAAGTTAAAATGATACGTAAAGGATTTAGATTTCCACAACACAATACACTTTATTTCACTGCGATCGATCAGTACTACTTTAGCAACACGAGGACGAGCGCCATTTTCCTTTTTTTTCTTTTTTTTTTTAGTCATCACCCACTTTAGTCGATTATTCATATCGAATGATTATTCTCCGCGCAAATTTCATGTGAAATGTAACCTTATCTAACATTCGGCCAATTCTGACAATAGGTCGCGTCCTCGCGTAAGCTATCGTATGTCAAATACGTTAATTAGTACAATATTCAAATATTAATCTGAAAATTAATGCAATAGATAATAAAAAAACAAAACATTTTCCCCTGAATAAAATATTACATTCTTCAAACTATTTTCTATCAATAACAATTACCCACCAACAATTAAAAACATAATGTGTTCTGTTCGGTCTCAAAATAAATTACATCCATATTAACCTCTACTAATAACAAATACAATGCTGAATTAACATGATCATGATTGTAATATTTTTTTTCTCTATTTCATTTTGCTCGATATCTCTCTCTATATCTTGCAGTATTACTGCGTCACCCAAAGTTCTTTACATTTATATCCAACAAATTTCACACAGGACTCAGCCGGGACTTTCATCGTCACACAGGACTCCCGATGTGTAGCCACATACATTTATTTCATCAACTGTCACATAGGACTCAGCCGGGATATTCATTGTCACACAGGACTCCCAAGTTATCAACATCCATTTCTGTCACGCAGGACCCAGCCGGGACTACTATTGTCACGTAGGACTCCCGAATTTGAAAAATCACAATATCCATTTCTGTCACGCAGGACCCAGCAGCCGGGACTATTAATGTCACGTAGGACTCCCGAATCACAAAAATCACAATATCCATTTCTGTCACGCAGGACCCAGCCGGGACTATTATTGTCACGTAGGACTCCCGAATCACAAAAATCACAATAACCATTTCTGTCACGCAGGACCCAACAGCCGGGACTATTATTGTCACGTAGGACTCCCGAATCACAAAAACCACAATATCCATTTCTGTCACACAGGACCCAAAACATTATTTTAATAAAATAAAAACTCTCTCCCATTATTATTCATGCCTTTGCTTACATGTACACAAATTTTCGTTTAACACTACATTTACATACACAAACAATTCGACACTGCAACAATTCTCTGTCTGAATAACAAACACATTCGTAAATGATTATCATATTCAAATAAACATAATTTTAATTAAATTAACCCAGGTGATCTATAATTCACTCTCATTCTCCGAATCAGTAGCTATAGGATCATTGGAAAACACCAACCATGGATGAATTTTGTCCTTTTTGTACGCTGGTCTACCATCCTTTTTAGTGATTGGAGTATCAACTACCTCGTATCTATCGTTGCCTATAACTTTTGAGATTCTATAGGGTCCGCAACACTTAGGTAATAGTTTTTTGCTCTGACCACTCTGACTATTAATTTCTCTTTCAACTCTTACAAGATCTCCTAATTTGTACAGTCGAGCCTCTTTCCTTTTCATGTCAAAACGATTCTTTTGTTTTTCTTGGTCTTCTATCATCTTTTCTGTAATTTCTTCCCTCATTTCATCTCTATCTTGTATTTCCTGAGCTTCAGACACGATTGGATTCAAAATTCCATCAGATTCACCAATGGGGCAGACACCAAAGAGGATTTCTGCTGGGGTTTTACCAGTTCCTTTATTAATGGTGTTGTTGAGACCCCATTGAACTTTTGGAATCACAGCATCCCACTCGGTATCTGACTGCCCATGGTTTGTCGACGTAACTGCATCTAAAATCGTACGATTATATCTCTCTATTTGACCATTGGCCCTTGGAGTTGCTACTGCATTTAACACATGATTAATGCCCCTTTCCTTTACAAATTTATTAAAATTATGACTTGTGAAGCTAGTTCCACGATCCGTAATAAGTCGCCTAGGGACCCCAAACAGAGAAAAATACTCGTCAAAAACACCTACTGTCGTTTTAGTTTTGCAGTTTTTAACCGGTTTTATGTATATATACTTTGAATACGAGTCAATGATTGCCAATATATAACAGTTTCCACGCCTACTTTGAGGAAATGGGCCACAGTGATCAGCATGGAGAGTATCGAAAGGTTTATTTGGTTTTGGGATTGGGTGGAGCTTTCCTTCCTTAGGCCCACCCGGCACTTTTTTGTGAGCACAGTGCAGGCAAGCTTTACAATACTTTTTTATAAACAGACGCATGTTTTTAAACCAATAAACCGCTCGAACCCGCTCATACGTCTTTTCAAACCCAAAGTGGCCCACTTCGTCATGGTTGATTTTAAGTATTTGCCATCGGACTGATTTTGGTACTACCCATAAGAGTTTAACTTCATCGCCCTTCTTGATAACTCTGTACAGTCTGCCATTTTTAACAGTGAAATTATTTTTTATATCAATAACATTATTCAAGTCTGGGTCTTTTAGGATATCAATTATGCGTTGAAGTTCTGTATCTGCTTGTTGAACAGTCTGCAACCAGTCTTCACTGATTTCAACGCCTAAAACCGCCAAGTCATCTCTGTTCGATGGTGCTTCCGTACCTACTGGCATCCGGCTAAGCGCATCGACATGCATCATTTTTGTACCCGGACGATATTCGATTGAAAAATCATATTCTTGCATCGCTATAAACCACCGAGCTATACGTGGCACGATGTCCTTCTTTGTCATTGTGCTGCTTACTGCTTGACAATCGGTTACTAACTTGAAACGAGTACCTAAAAGATACACCCGAAACCGATTAAGAGCTGTGATGGCAGCAAAGGTCTCGAGCTCATACGAATGAAACTTCTGTTCTTCCGGAGAAGTCTGACGACTGTAATAAGCAATAGGCTGAAGACCTCTGCCACCATCTTGAAGCAAGATTGCTCCCACCCCGACTTTACTGGCGTCCGTGTGTACCTCCAACTTAGCCTGCGGATCAAAGAGGGCCAATAAGGGTCTACTAATTAGCCTCTCTTTTAATTCTTGAAAGGCTTTCAGTTGATCAGGTCCGAATCGCCACGGTTCACTTTTTTTTGTTAGGACTGTGAGGGGCTTTGCGATTATTGAAAAGTTTTCAACAAAACGTCGAAAATAACTTGCCAACCCTACGAACTGACGGATTTCATGCACATTTCGTGGTATAGGAAACTTTTCAACGCTCACAATTTTATGTGTTCCTGGCCGTATGCCCTTATTTGAAATTTCGTAGCCAAGGTAATCTATCTGTTCTTGAAAGAAAGCACATTTATCTATATTAAGCGTCAACTTAGAATCCCTTAACAGCTTTAGCACTTCTTCCAAACTAAACAAGCCCTCTTCGATGGTTTTTGAGGGAATAAGCAGATCATCCATGTATGCTAGAATGCGCTTGTTATCTACATTCTTAATCATGGTATTAAAAAACACTCGGTGCATTTGCCAACCCAAACGGCATACGATTATACTCATATAAACCATCCGGAGTGACAAAAGCCGTCAAGTGCTTACATTGCTCTGCAACAGGAATTTGATGGTAGCCCGACGCTAAGTCCAAGCTAGTAAAGTAATTGTTTCCACCTAGACAATCTAACTTGTCCTCAATCCTGGGCAACGGAAATTTGTCTTTGACCGTCTTTTGGTTCAAACCACGGTAATCCACGCAAAGACGTTTCTGGCCATTTTTTTGTTAATAAGGATTATTGGGCTTGCATAGCATGACGAACTAGGCCTTATTATTCCGTTGTCAAGTAAATCATCTACAATCGCTGTTAATTGCTCCCTCTCTTCAATAGACATACGGTATGGGTTACGTACGACCGGAGTATCATCATTTAACTTAATCACCATTTCCGTCAAGTTCGTCTCACCCAAATCGGTTAAGTTTAGAGCAAAGCAATCCCTATAATCGTGTAATAACTTATGGAGCTGTTTCATTTGCTGACCATTTAATTGAGTACCTACATTTAGCGTATCTAGAGGCAAAGGTTTTCGTTCTAACTTGGAGTTACTTTGAGTATTAGTTCTGACAGCTAACTGAGTTTGTCCGATATACGGTTCAGCAGTTTCCTCAAAAGTCAAACCTCTAGCTACTATACTATTCTGTTTTAAATCGATAGGATTTTGCATTACGTTTGTTAGCATCAAGAATCCTTTGCCGTCTGTAAATTTGTACAGCCCCGGTAAAACGAGGTACCTATTTACGTCATCATTGCAATAAGCGCCAGGTATATATAGAGGACCAGAGTATCTCGGATTGGTGAGTACACTTACAGATGAGGTACAAGAAGATTCAAGTGTTATTTGTTCTACGAGTACAAGTTTAACCTTTACTCCAACCTCAACGCAGGGTAATGGAGCTTCGTAAAAAAATAACTTGTCACAAGTTTTATGTATTACTATGTTGGGCAATTCCGTAAATGTCTGCCCTATTATTACTGCATTTCGCATATACTCGTCAGGTACAACTACCAAATCTATTTCAGCATCAATACTGTCTAAGGTAATTAGTCCTTTACAAATACCTACGGGTCTGACCGATGAGTTACCGAAGCCCTTCAGGTTGGGGATATCGGTTGTGCTGTTCCAATAACGAAAAATTTCTTTAGCATCCGATTCTCTGATTATGGTGCAGCTACTACCAAGATCAACAAAAGCAAGTTTTTCTACTCCATTAACTTTGATAGATTTATAATATTTTTCACTGTCACTAATTTTTGCTTGTATGCACATTATTTTGTCAATTGTAGGAGTAGGTTGTGTTGAAGGTAGCGCGATATGTTCGTTATTTTCACCTGATTTGGGTAATGCTAACAATCTACTCCTACAGTCCTTAGCTACGTGACCTAGTCTTTTACAATTATTACACCTCCGCGCAGTTTTGGGACATCTTGAACGAATATGCCCAAGCTCACCACAGCCATAACAAACAATATCAGTTTTTGAAGGTTCCGAAGCGCCTGCTGTCACCTGAGTAGAATTAGGTTTCATATCCTTATTAATTGTTCTAGATCTTATTTGTGAACATCCATTGCTTTGAGCCACCGTACGCAGGTAAGACAGCAGTTGCTCCGGTTCCTCAAACCTGCATGCATTCACACTCATACGAATGGTCTATTCCATGAACAAGACAGCCTACCGCTTTCTGGCCCGTTATTTCACATTTGTTAATCAAAAGCATCTTTTCGTAGTAGTAAATATCTAGAGAGTTTCCTACTCTGCACCGTAACTGTAACATCTTATATAACAAATCACCGTAATTTTCTGTGGAAGGAAACGCAGACCTTAGTTTGTCAACCCACTGATCCCATGTAAATAGCAATGAGGGTAAACCTTGGTACCAGCGTTTAGCTAGCCCCGCTAGTTTGGGTAGGGCATAGTGACAGGTTTGCGTGTCGTTCCAGCAGTAAATTTTTGCGCATTCATTCACTTTATGAATCCAGTTATTTATACTTTGAGTATTATTACTCGGGTCAAACTCTGGTAACATTCATGTTTGCTGTGTAACCGTGAGTCCACGGGTTATTCATCATTAATTGAGCCATAATATTGCCCTGTTCAACAACATTTACATTGCTAACCGTGTGCGCAGGAGGCGCACTTGAGTTTTGGGTGACCTGGGAAGTACTATTAGCTATTGATTCCCTCGTGGTCACTCCAAGAGGCGTACGTGGTGTACCAGCTCTGGCTGTATTCAATGTGGATACTTCAACACGCATACGTTTGTCCAATGGTGGAGTACCCACATTATAACTTCGACTACGACTACGCCTACGAGGACGTCGCGTCATCGAGCGACTTTTATGTTTGTACTTGCCTGAATCTCCTTCACCTCGTTTCAACCTACTGCTTTTTAACGGTTTTTTGCTTTTATGCTGCTTAGCTTTCTTATCACGCTTTTTCTTGACTGGGGACGAACCTGAAGTTGAACTGGACGAGCTGGATGAGCTCGACAAGCTGGATGAGCTCGACGAGGTCATGGGTGAGCTCGATGAACTTACTGAGTGCCTACGTTTCTTAGTCTTAGATCCCATAGTTACTGATGATTTTACTCTAACCACTTAAACTATTTTAAAATTCTTTTTTCTTTACAACTTTCACAAAAATAGCAAAACTACAATGAACAATCACTAATACTACATACTATTTTCTTTTAGCATAATTTCTTCAAATAAACTTAGTATCCTCTTTGTAATACGTAACTGCAACCGAAGATATTGTAAAACGTCTGTTAATAATAATAATCACGTTATTTGGGTACCCACAATCACCACGCTCCTTGCTCCAAATTTGCACTTTTACATACGGTTTAAAATGAACAAAGATAATTTATGATAATTTTTTAGGTTCATCGAAGCACGAACCAAATTAAATAGGTAGTAACAATTCACTTTATAGTTTCTTTTCTTTACAGCCACCTTGCCCACTTTTCGATTGAAATGAAAACTTTCACCAACCTTATATCCACTTTGGGCACTCACAAGATGATGAGTAGACGGGCTCGCTACACACTTCTGATTATAAAACTAGATGGGTGTAAAAGTTAAAATGATACGTAAAGGATTTAGATTTCCACAACACAATACACTTTATTTCACTGCGATCGATCAGTACTACTTTAGCAACACGAGGACGAGCGCCATCTTCCTTTTTTTCTTTTTTTTTTTTAGTCATCACCCACTTTAATCGATTATTCATATCGAATGATTATTCTCCGCTCAAATTTCATGTGAAATGTAACCTTATCTAACAAAATAAACACAATATCATAACTTTATGAACAGACAGACAGACCTTTTCTGTTGCTATATATATAATCCATACAACATAAGCCAGTTACTTACATGCCATGTTACACTTTTGACACACAACCATGTCCAAGCTTTAAGCGAAGGCCTCATCAAGTTAACCTAGAAAATAAACAATATAAAACAAACAGGTTAGCACAAACTAACAGTATTCTAAAGTACTTGGCTCCTGATGGTATGTACTCACTTTATACACTTGTAAGAGACCAAACATACTCCAAAACAAACAAAATTTAACAATTCAAAGTTATAAAAATATTATACCTAAGCGCTCGCTCAGTTAATATGGTTCACTAACAAAAACTACACATTACACATTAGCCCTGCTATGTACTTTGTAATTTACATAAGCCGAGGCTTTCAACAACTATATCATAACTGAGCCTAGCTCCGCTTACTAGAAATTGTATAACCCAGGGTTATGCTGTATAACTTTACAAAACCGGGGTCATCCTATGACCAAACCACTCTCGGCTACCAAAAATTGTTTGCCGGGGTCATCTCATGACTAAACCACGCTCTGCTACCAGCAATTGTATGATAAACCCCGCTCTCGACAGGTACAATTTAGTTCTTCGCTTGCTGGGCCCATTTATATTGAATAGAAACGAAACCCTGCCAGAAAGGGGTTTACAAAACAAGGAGGCTTGTATACTAAATCCCGTTATAAGGGTAAACGATTCAAACACTCACATTAATGTTCACGTTCTCGTCCTGGACGGGACCTCGGCGCTCGATCAAGGTCACGACTCAACCTTGGTTCAGAGGAAAGCACAGGTCCCCTGGACGTGCTTTTCCTTTGTTCTGACGTTGATTGTCGTCGCCCTCAGCACGGAGATTTCTGACAAATGACCAGCCCAGCCAGCATGTCAGCCAGATTCGTATCCTATACTCAATCACCTAACCAAGGCTAGCCTCCCAGAGAAAACTATCACTATTTCAGTAAAACGTGGTAATGAAAATCTTTTCACATCACTTTGCACTCTTATTGAATTTACGAATCTTTTCGCGTATGGGTCCCGAACCACAGTTAATATAATTAACTGGTTTATTTCACACTTTTAATTACTGATTTCCCGACAACTCGTGTTGCCATATCAATAAAATAAACACCTTAACCGCGTTCAAATACAATGCTGCGTTCCTAGACGCTTTTTAAACCGAACAGGTACCCTTTCCTAACGCGAAACGTGAAGGCTGCAAAGTAAAAATACTAGAAAAGCTTCAATTTTTGCATTTGTATTCTATTACTATTGCACTTTTAACGTTACACGTTTAGAGGAAAAAGTAAACTAAAACATTAACTTTAACCACATTTAGAATACCACTTGCAAACGCAATGAGTGGAATTTAAAATAAACGAGAATGTTCAATGCAAGCAACAAAAACACCTAATTTTGAACCTAGTTTAATTACCATTGTACATTTACGTTATCCATAATATAACACACCATGTTAAAAGCTGAAAAAAGGTTTTAAACAGAATTCGGTTTACAGTATGCAAATAGTTGAAACAGAATTGTGAATATAATTTAGATTACCCTTTCCAAACGCCAAGGGTGACAGTTGCAATGTAAAAACACTACAAAAGTTTTGTATTTATGCAATTGTAGTCTAATTACCAATGCACTTCTCACGTTATACGTTTATAGGAAAGAATAAACTGAAACAATTTTAAACCACATTTAGAATACCATTTGCAAACATAGTAGGTAGAATTAAAATATGTCGCCGCCATCTGGTTAAATCAGCCGCTTCCAAATGGCTAGCCTTTTGGTTTAAATTTTACTTCTGGGTGGTCAAAAAAAAATAACCACGAACTATAAGTCAACGCAGGTAAAAAGAGCTCCGAGCGACGTACCCTCTCGCTTCAACACAGCGTCACTGGGTTTGCCGCCCTAAGGACGTTGGAAGAGGAACCCAATACCATAGCACTTGTCCAAGAACCGTACTTAACTCGGGGATTTTACTTAGTTTTTTACCTATTTGTTAACTTGGGGGTCTATATTGAAAA
Source organism: Ypsolopha scabrella (assembly GCA_910592155.1). Taxonomy (NCBI): domain Eukaryota; kingdom Metazoa; phylum Arthropoda; class Insecta; order Lepidoptera; family Ypsolophidae; genus Ypsolopha; species Ypsolopha scabrella. The sequence continues at coordinate 20,250,911 of OU342982.1, forward strand.
CACCTTTTTAATACTCGATTTTTTCACTATATTTGACATATCATAGTGGATTTGACTAAGTGTCGCACTTTGTCGCGTTTCACTTTAATATTGCCATATATTTACTATCTTTGCGTACACGAATATGTAATAAAATTGTTCACGAACGTTCACCTTTTTTTTTGAAGAATTTTTAAAAATTTTAAGTATTAAATGTTCGACATATGGTTATCTGCCATTTTTGCTTTCCTTCGTTACAGATCCCTCGAGAAGGGTAAAGAAACTTACTGGATTAGAATTATACAACATCATGAAAGAGTTTAAAGGAAAAAAACTTAAAGAACAGTTCAATTCGATGGAAAAAGCCTCGTACGGCTCACATCATGCCCAGTAGAAGAAAAGAGCGTTTTAAAACGCTCTTTGAGGTTTTTCAAGACCAGCTTTAAGAAAAAGTGGGCAGAATGTCACAGCGTAGAGGATAGGTTCTTAGAAAAGAACGCAGATTGGCTCAAAACCAACAATTGAGCTGCCCATGTGGTCTTTTAAACCGGGAAGACCGCAAAAACAATTCCACGAATTAAGTGAAAGGAGCAAGCGGCGCAAAACAAAAGATTTACGGAAGCAGGTACCTTTAAATGAATTGATCTTCGCTGCTCGTGTAAGTCACGGCACTTCCGGGAATACTGATACTGCAAAAGTTTTGAAAGAAATAACGGCAACTCCCACAAGAGCTACCAAAATTCGGAAAATTATTTCATCAGCCAAGAAAGATCAGATGACGAAGAAATACACGCCACAAGAAGCATTGGCATTGTTTGTAGAAGGTGACTTCACACGAAGACAATGAGAGCTTATCCAAGGCGATAGGAAAAATGTTTACCCCTGTTACTCTCTCATTCAAAAGGCCAAAAAGGAGTGTTACCCGAAAGAAGAATCCATTAAAGTGACGGAAACAAGTTTTGAAGTGGACCTTCAAGCCTTATTGGATCACACAGCTTTGCGTTTGATTGATTACCTGAGTGATGTTGTGCAAACTTTATCGGAAAATGAAAAAGAAAATCTGACTTTGATTTCAAAATGGGGCTGTGATGGATCCCATCAGACACAGTTCAAACAAAAGTATGTGGACACACTGAATGATGACTCGAATATTTTCCTAAGTTCCTTAGTGCCAGTGAGTTTGATTGTTTCTATTGATGGTAAAACAAAAAAGAACGTGTGGCAGAATCCTGTACCTTCGTCAGTGAGGTTTTATCGACCTATTCGGGCTCGTTTTGTTCATGAGACAAAAGATATAACCATAGAAGAAATATCATTCATTGAAAACCAAGTGTACTATGTGGCGGAAGGTAGACAAATGAAAGATCTTAATTAGCCAAAAGTTGGAGTTATAATGAATCAATCAAATAGTGTATTACAATATATATACGGTAAGTCACACAGACGTATGTTGGTGTGTGCGTAAATCACTACACCTCCACCGTTTCAAAAAATATATAATATATATTTTTTTAAACATAATATAAGATAACATGTTTAACAAGATTCAGGATTCAAAACAACTAATTTTCATTTGAATCAAAATACATAATAAGAGAACAAAACACATAGGCAAAAGTATTGTGCTACTTGAATTGAATTTTTAACTAAATGATATTTAAATTAATTCAGTAAAATTATAAAAAAAAAATTTAAACCAATCTTTCTTTATCAAAAGAAACACTTTTTATTTTATTTCTAATCTTTGAAAATGTAATTTAATGAAATAATAAAATTTAGCTTATTTATGCAGCTACAACAATACTTGTTGGTAGGTGAAACATAAGATGGATTATTGTTATCCAAGTACCTACTATATTTCATATTTGTGTTTTGCTAACTTGTACATTCCAACATGGTACTTTTGCAGTAGAGCTTTTTGTAAAGCAATTGAAATATTACAGTCACATCAAAAGTAATGCATCGGTACGTTTTTATAATGGTACTAAAATATTCCCATACAATTATTAGGGTTGGGTCTATAAAAATTTACAAAAATAAACCCTTACATCCATACCAAATCTTAGTAGACAGAAAAATAAAATATTCTTTTGAATACCAGAATAAAATTATTAACAAAGTATAAAAATGGTACAATAAAGCAATATACAATCGACAAAAAAAAACAACAGTAAACTAAACTAGAAAATCTGCATATACGAGTAGTCAGCTGGTTTAATTACGGTTACATTTTTTTTTAGGTAACCCTTTTTATATAATTATTAAGAAAAATTGCTTTACAAATAATTCTTAAGTAGACATAAACATATAAATTTTCTGATTACTGATTCTGACGCTTTGTTGATGATAAAATGATTTAAAGATCTTATCGCGAGTACTAACTCGTAACTTATGAATCAATTATAATAAATTAATAACATAAATCATACAAAATAAAAAAAAAACATTTAAACTGTTGCAGGGGTAAACAATCTCTAAAAAAAAAACATGCAATTAAATAGTTAGTTTCTTTAAGATATTTAACTTGTCTTTAACCAACTTGTTTCGTAACTTCAATCCTTTAATCAGCAAAAAAAAATCATATGGTATTCATTTCTTGTGCCACATTTGACCCTCAGTTTAGTTCAACATTCACAAACCATCTAAAGTCGTTTGCAATAGAATCCAACAATCATGTAAACAAATATGGCGGACTGACATTGACAGCGTATTGTTTATGCCCATAGTGATGTCATAGTGTTCTAATTTAATTTTAATTAAATTTATTTTTCTAATTATTTTAATTTTAAGTCATAGACTATGGCCCATAGTAGGATAGGTACTAAAATAAAACTGACTAAATATATTAAATATATAAGCCATAGACTATAAAATAAAACTGATTATATATAAAAAAAGTGTTTATTAAAACAAATTTAAATCTTCGTCTTCGTCATCATCACTATCAGAAGTGTCGCCGGTGACCGTAATTATAAATGGAACCACTGTGTCATCGCTTGCCGTGTCTAAAATGCCGTCGTAACATAATTTAATGTCCGTGATGCCGTGCAAAGGTCGTCGTTCCAAGAAAAATATGTCCAGCCAAATCGTAAAGCAAAACAAAAGTCCAAAATGAGAATGCAAAGTCGTAGAAATCGGAAACAGAAAACGGAAACAGAAAACACTAATGCACAGCGAACCCACAGAACAGTGAATGACTGTGAATGACAATTCTAACAAAATGGCCACCTGTCAATTTTTAAAAACTAACCATTATTTTTATGGCTTAGGATACAATCCGTTTTGGTTAATTATATTAAGCTCTTGAAAAAAAAATTTTATTGTATTCAAATAATATTAAATTAAAATAGTTTATTAAATTAAAAATAAAAGATAACTTCAGATTACGAACAACACTAACTTTTCAATGACTTATAGAGTTCGATGAGTAAAAAACTAAGATGACAGCTTGTCAAATACTTCGAAATTTTTACGTTGCAAATGTTTTAACAAATTTAACTTATAAATACAAGTTAAATCGTGTTGAAGATAATGTGAAAACAATGGTGCGTTCGTTGAAATCAGACTATGTTCATAATTGATCGTCAAATGTATGTGATTACGGAGTAATCTTGACAATTTGGTTTGTTTACATGATTGTTGGATTCTATTGCAAACGACTTTATTACTATCATCGTGACGTCATCTTTTATATTTCAAACATAATAAATCCTTTTTCGAACTTTGCAAACTAGCGACAAACTATTCAAAGAAATCACGCAATATCAGTATCGCAATTCACGAGGTAAACACACACTTATTGGGCTGGCCGGTCCCTTTCAAAAACATTTATTTATAACCCCCTTGGGGCGGGTACAACATTCTTGAGTCGACTCTATTTATATAAAAACATTTTATTTATTAAATAAAATTAAGGGGCATCATTTAAGACTTAAATATCTCCAAGATCTTTACAGAGAAAATCTCGTTCGCACCATAAGTCAGAATAGAAGGACGTGCACCCTTTGTACCCTTATTTGTGTGCCTCGCATGACTTTTATTTTTACGAAACCCAAAAATGGGTAAGTCGAACCACTCAAAATATTCCATACTCAAAACTCAACCTAATAGAATTCTTGGGCTTTTGAGAATTTTCGTAACTCGTGGGTGATCAGTCCATTTGTTTGACTAAAATACAAATAAACCCAAGGATTCCCGACTTCACTTGTTCGCTGAGAACAATGAGACTTCTCCTCTTCTCTTAACAAAACATACATTTTCCTTGCATTCTTGCACATATCGTTTCAAATTACATAATGGCAATAGGTGTTAAACCTATTTTAAGGTACATGATTTTAAGACATAAAGTCTCCAAACTTTCTCACGGAGAACCATGATCGAAAGAAGGATCAACCCCTCACTTTGGAGGATGTACCGTTAGCTGTACCTCTTATAACTTTCTATACATAACTCATCTTCTTTCATGAATTTTTGTTTCTTTCACCTCTTCTAAACACAAACGCATTTTCCGAAATCGTAACTAATTAATCGATCTAATAATCTAACCGAAAAGATTTTTAATACCGTTTCTTGGCATGCTTCATCTCCCAAAACTCTTCAATATCTTTATCAATGACACCTATGATTCACAAAACTTCAGTTACGTGTAACATTTTTAATACAAACATAAATAAGCAGTTGAAAAAGAAAGTGAGATATTTAAACAATAATAAGTTGAACATTTTTAGTTTCGTATCGGATAGTGATTATACGAGTATATCAAGAGAAAATTAAATCTCTTATAAAGTGTAATATTCCACTTTAAAAAGAAATCTAACTAACAGAATGTAAACAATTTACCTATGTAAATGTATAAATATGGGGCACAAAAAGTTTTACGTACGCTCAGTAACTAGTACGAGTATATCTACTTTCATTCCATAATATCTATCTCACTAAAACCAGAAAACGAAAACAAAGCAACCTGTATAAAACAAAACCATACTTAAATGATGGTTTATAAATTAGACAACAACTTCTCATACGCAACTTTGGGTAAAATTTACCTTTACCTTTGGGTAAACTTGTACTTGGTACTTATTACTGATATACCTACTGCATAATATCAATAAACAACATAGCAATGATGCAATGGAAGTATAAAATAATTCATTTCAATTCATTTAAACTGACCTAATTGTTTATTATTATGTAAATATTTTGACAGTTAAAACAATAATTAAAATTTTATATAAATTAATATTTTCAAAATTTCAATTTTATTTGAATTCCTATTCCGGATATCTTTTTCTGTTAAGATTCGGAAAATAAAGTAGAACGAGAAAGTGTAAAATTATTACAGAGAAAAAACTACTATGATTACGAAAAATGAATAAGTTTATAAGCAAAACACAATTTCTTGGAAATCAAATTTCAAAAGGAATTTAACACAAACCAAAGGCCTACGGAACAATAACTATTCAACAGTAATTTTACTCAAATATCTGAAAATATATGCATAAACATTGCAATAAACATTCCATTTGTAATAATCAATCTAAAAGAAGATAACCAAAATATTAATGTTGTTTTAATATACCTTTTCTGCATAGTACCTACTAATACCTGTTAATGTTCAAAGCTCATTTTAAACATAGGATCTAATCTTCAACGTGACAATCTCGAAACCCTTGTACAGAAAAAAAAACAAATAATATGGTTCCTTTATACCATTTGGTTACGAAACCCTAAAACTACCGTTTCCAATTAGGTACTGCAAGTGCCTTCAATTACAATGTATTCAAAAACAATGTATCAAATTCGTCAGCATACCTTTCCATTTGCAACAGTCATCACATCATATTTCGCAATCAGTTGGTTTCACAATAATATGAAGCTAATGCAATCTTCATTATTTATTATACAGGCATACATTTTAATCTGTGGAAAACATAAATTTGGCATCCATTATTTTGATCATACCTAAAAGATTATTTCAAGCACATTTCAGAATGTATGAAAGTGGAAAATTCTTATAAAATATAAGACTTTTTAAATAAAAGTTGCCATTACCTTTCAGTCTTCGTAATTTGCATTATCATTAAAATATTATCATAAAAATATATATTCTAAATATAATGTAGAAAAAGAAAATCAGATGTTCATAAAAAAAAATCCATGTATGATGTACCTACGGTATAATACGTACTTGTATCACGATCAAAAATTACAAGTTAAACTTACTAGTTTATCTGTTCACAAGAAAACTTACTAGTTTATCTGTTTACACGCAAAATTGCTTGTAGATAGAATAACTACAACAATTTAGAATTGATATTTACTTATAATATAGAATTAAAAAAAAACAACTAAAATATTTTCAATGAAGAAGAATAGCACAAATTAATTATAAAATATGTGCTTACTTGCCACTTTTATTATTGCATAATTCGTTATTCCAACTGAAAAATATCGTCATCACGTTCACTTTATCTGGTAATGGTCCCATGATGATCTTAACATCGAATATTATTTAAAGTATATCGTCAACAAGCGTTCACCTTATTAGTACGAGTAATACAACGAAAAAAATATGTATTATACCAATCAAGAGGTTAATAATGAAGATTCTCCATCTTAATATGGAGTATGCATAATACAAAATAACAACAACCTGTTGTTTATTTTATTCTTCGTTACATGTTAACAATTGATTAAAAAATACTAAACCTTCAGTGCTGTAATTATGTATGTAATTACAACGTTAATCATATTTAAACCAAAATAAAAAAATACTTCTAACCATACCCCACATATAAAGTACTAATTTTAATAACAAAGTCAGACGCACTTACTCAGTTTCTAGCAACTCTATTTTGAACACACTCCACGATAAAATATAGTTGTAAGTGATTGCGTCGCGTCGTCCATGGGTCATTCTTCAATTTACGTCGTCCATGGGTCATCCTTCAATTTACGTCTCCATACAATTAAAATGTTTAGCCAGAAACACCAACCGGTACAATTAAGTAACATGACCCCGTACACAGCTGCAGGCCAGGGGGCTCTCAACACCTTATCAGTGTAATCGCATCTTCTCGCCACTGGGAATGTCTCTTATTGACACCGTCCACGAACATCACGAGCGCCAAAATCACAAAGCTCAACAAACAACGCATGTTCCAAGCTCTCTTTTTCTTATCAAAAACCACTTATCCGCCACGAACGGAACCAAAATAACAGGTCACTTAGCTTCTTCTAGAACAACCAAGAACTGCCAAGAAGGCAGCCCTGGCGTGGGTCGCCATGTACTATGTGGCGGAAGGTAGACAAATGAAAGATCTTAATTAGTTAACAGTTGGAGTTATAATGAATCAATCAAATAGTGTATTACAATATATACATAGGTAACACTAAAAGTTTCCGGAACTGGCCACTTACATAAACAATATTTAAAAATTTATTGCAACATTTGAAAATAGAACTCTTTGGCTGTAGAATGCAGTTTGTTTCATCTGACTGTCTTTTGTTTTTACCTTGTAGCGCCATTTAAAAAATTGTGTGTCTGCATCAACATGGATTTAACTCGGGAAAATTTTCGTAGTATGATTTTCTACGATTTTAAGTGTAACTTGACAGCTCAACAGAGCATCGCTCGGCTTGAAACAGCTTTTGGCAATGAAGCACCATGCAAGACGACTGTTTATAGCTGGTTTGCAGAATTCAAGCGTGGTCGTATCAATCTCAGTGACGAATCTCGCGATGGTCGGCCGTCCACCGCTGTGACCAACAAAAACATCGATGCTGTGCGCCGTATGATTGAAACAGACAGGCATGTGACCTACCATGAAATTCGCGCATCCTTAGAAATAGGCATGAGTCAAATACAATCAATCCTACACAAACATTTGGGTGTGAGAAAGCTGTACTCGCGGTGGATCCCACACAACTTGACCGAGGCTCAAAAAACGGACCGCGTCACTTGGTGCAGTGCCATGCTTACCAGATTCAACGAAGGTGCGTCAAATTTGGTGTGGGACATAGTAACAGGTGACGAAACATGGATTTATTGCTACGATCCCAAAACAAAGCAGCAATCGAGCGTATGGGTCTTTCAAGATGAGCCGAAACCAACCAAAGTGGCGCGCGTGAAAAGTGCATCTAAGCGGATGATTGCTTCTTTTTTTAATAAAACTGGACACGTGGCTACTGTTGTTTTAGAGAATCGTCGTACCGTGAATAGTGACTGGTACACGACCATTTGTTTGCCGGAAGTTATTGACGAACTCCGTAAAAATAACCGTAAACGCCGTATCATCCCGCACCACGACAATGCTAGTTCTCACACGGCCAGACAGACAAACGACTTTTTGAAGACCAAAAATGTAGAACTCATGAGTCATCCTGCATACAGTCCCGACCTGGCACCTTGTGACTTTTTTCTGTTCCCAAAAATTAAGAACCAATTACACGGTCAACGATTTTCATCACCAGAAGAGGCTGTCGAGGAGTATGAAAAACACGTTTCAAAGGTCACCACAGGGGAGTGGCACAAAAGTTTTCAAAACTGGTTTGATCGAATGAAAAAGTGCATAGACGCCAAGGGAGATTATTTTGAAAAACAATAAATTAATTTTGTACCTTTAATAGTATTTTTTCATATTCATTCCGGAAACTTATAGTGCGTCCCACGTATACGGTAAGTCACACAGACGTATGTTGGTGTGTGCGTAACACACTACACAAGAAAAAAATCTCAAACAAACGGAAGATAACAAAAAGGCGCTAAAATAAAACATACATTGCTCTTGACAATGGTCGACGGCAAGGTGTGCAACGCTGTGACTGATACTGCATCGACAATGAGGTGCTACATGTGTGGCCAAACTTCCAAAGATTTTAATAATTTAAAAAAGCTAGAAACAAATAAAGAATCACTTAAGTTTGGGCTTTCGATTCTCCATGCCAGAATCCGTTTTTTCGAACAATTATTGCATTTGGAGTATAAAGCACCTCTTAAAAAGTGGCAAGCCCGATCTAAAGACGAAAAACATCTCGGTAAGGAAACCAAAGAGCGGATACAAAAAGTTTCAAGGTTGAAATGGGGTTACTTGTCGATATTCCAAAAGTCGGCTTTGGGAACAGTAACGATGCCATATCCAGAAGGTTTTTCAATGACCCAGAATCTTCTTCTAGAATCACTGGCATTGACATATCGTTGATTAAACGGTTTAACACAATATTAGAGATTTTATCAAGTGGTTTCAACATTAATCACGAAAAATTTGATTCGTTTGCCCAAACAACAGCTCAAATGTATGTAGAGCTGTATGGATGGCATCCCATGTCACCCACAGTACATAAAATTCTAATGCATGGGGCCGAAGTCATTCAACAAGCCATTCTGCCAATTGGGCAACTATCGGAGGAGGCATCGGAGGCTAGTGTAGCAACCAAAGTTCATACTTTTGGCTACAGTACCTACTCATATATTCAATAATTTATTTAACTACTGGCCCCGTCTAAATGTGAATTTCAACTAACTTAGCCAGGGGCGGGACCAAAATTTATTATCATAATATCGACTTCGATCCTATGTCAGCTGTGTTTGACTTCAAAATAGAGTGTGTCTTTAATCCCTTGCGATGTTTTAAATTTAGGATACATTGCACTTTCCAAGAAGTGGTACGGTCGACTATGCCAAATCTGTACGGATTCCATAACATTTGTAACCTTATAGCTATAGCGTCGTCGTATTAAGTGTCGTATTGTTTGGAGAGGAAACGATAATTTTACACTCTTTCTGTGGGCAAGCTTTCCTGTGGCGCCGATATAATTTTTTTCAAAGTTTTCAGGTCATAAACCAAACGAATTTATTGCCATTTGGACAGGACGTCAAAGTTTAGATTTCAGAAACATGTTAATATTTTTTAGAGAGCAGAGCGCTTCCCGGTAAGTTGCATTGAGGTAGGAAGCGGCAGAGCGGGCAGTTTAATAGTAAACAAATTGTACTTAAAATCTGAAGCGTAAAAGTGATGTAATCTCTTATGTAAGAACGTTGAATAATAATAATAAAACATATACATATAATTTAGGGGTTTTCACTGGTACTGTCTTCGAGTTTTATTGATGAAAGGATTTCTAAAAGGGCTCAGAATTGTTTACAAAGCATAAAAAACAGGAATGGAGTTCTTTGATCTAGAAATATATTACATTTTATTTATTCGATTATTTTTTCCTCCTCATATGCATCTTGGAAATTGTTGACTCGGTTATTCCTACCTCTATGTTCTTCGCCATAGCAAAAACTGAAGGGATCGAGACATTAATTTTAGTTTGACAGGATTTTTTTCAGATTGGCAAATACACTTCAGATAGGTTTTGACAGGTAATAAAATAGAAAATTAATGTGTGTACGGGGGCGTAACCTGAAATAATCTGGGTGGGAGAAGGAGCTGATTTAAAGGAAATCAGGGTTTTTTTTGGGACAGTCAAGCGCGAGTCGGGGAGTGGAGTTGATCTCGAAGCGCGTACGGGTCGTCAAATCGCGGAATAAAACCTCGGAAGGATATTGGTCTACGTCGCGCGCGGATTTCCGAATCTATTAGAACCAAAATCCAATCGTACGAGTCGCGTAACGCGTTATAAGAGTGTCGAGTATCGTGTACCTACATCGAAAGTGCGGATTTACACCGAATAAAGCTTCGTTATTTAAATATAGTCTGAAAGTGTTTACAGTGCGTCGGTGAAGTGCGTTCGTAATTGCGTAAAACTGAATTAGCTAATTTAAATTTTACCCGCAACGGTTTTCTCATGAAACTCAATAGAAACGAAATATTATTATTTCGCTATAGAGGCGTCGCGAAAATAGCGGGTGTACAATATTTATAAATATCAAGTATCTACATCAGAAATTTATTTATGTAACACGTTTTATATTTATCCTTTATCCCTATAGCTATCTAGGTTCTGAAGGAGATTATATTATATAATTTTAGCTTTCCTTCGTCTGGCAGAGATACTTATATTTTGATCTAGTATAGACGGTCTGTGGAAATTACGAGAGTTTTTAGGTTGGAGGAGCCAGCAGAAACAATTCTTACCCTTTTCCCTATATTTAGGTTTTCTTCATACAGGTGTTTCTTTTTTTTATACAGCTTTCCTTTTTTTTTTAGGTAGATCAACGAGATCCAGGGCTGAAAATTTCCACATGACTGTTCTCAAACTTCTGTCTTTAGGTTTTATTTTAGGATCTTTTGTGAAAATGGAGCGTGTATCTAAGATTATTTTAGGAACCAAGGGGCTTAGGAACGCAGAGTCTTTTTCAGGCTAAAGCAAGGTGTGCGACTGGGAACGGAAAAGCAGTTAGCTGTGCGGGTGAAGCCCTACATCATGTTTGCGTCTGAAACTACAGCCGACCTAGTATCGACAGTACCCCATTTGACGAGGCTTGGAAAACCTCTGCGTTCACCAGTCAAGCTTAGTAAGTTAGAAAACTTAAAACTGACTTGGCCAGGTCTTTAGGAGAGATGTTTGAAAATTGGAGATGTTTTGAAAGGGTTTTTTTGTATGAATGAGCAAAATTCTAGGGACTTAGGGTTTAAATGGTAGTTTAGATTGGCGCTGGATTTTGTTTGGAAGCGTGTTATTCTGTGTAATACGTGGGCACGACTATTAAAGGTTGGCAGGGAGGTCGTTTCTAAATCGTTAGGTCCCCCACTTCATTCTGGATTTGCAAAGAATCTCAAATTCCCTCAAATTTTAATTATAGCTGCAGCTACGCTACGAGTATCGACGACCCTTCAATACTCTTTATAAAACCATATATATGTCACCGTTATATTGTGTATACCGTTTGATTATAATCTATCTCGCAAAATTACAATTTATCGATAGATTGTGAAAACAACACCTCAATTGCAATATAACGCATTATTTTTCGTAGGATTACAATTTATCCAAGAGAAACCGTCAAATTGCGAACGGGCGTGCAACGGATCGCATCTCGCGAGTTGATTGGTTGAGAGCCACGTGTCCCACGCCGCCATGTTTACCTGTCAATTCGTTCGTTCTCGGATGTAAACATACAGTGCTTTTTTGTGGTTTTAATTAAATTCCGTGTTAAATAACTAAAAAGTTCTATGTTAAGTAATTTAAAACTTATTAAAATTGTTACGCAAGAAAAGAAAGTAGTGCAGTTTCTAACTTAAAATCTGTTGTCAGTGTCACCGAGCATAGGTTATGTTATGTTTTTCAAGTTTTACTATCTTATGTGAGTGTGCACCTATGTAATATTATTCCAAATCATAATAATTAACACCAATAATGTTGGATAACAACCTTGTACATCAGGAAAGCTCTGAAATGCCAGTAATTGTGAATCGGAAAGAATTCACCACAGAGCTACAAAACTACTACAGTGGGCATAGTTAAAATAGTAAAAAATTAGAGTGGACGAATGAAAGAATACAAAATGTCATAAAACTATTAGACGAATATAATATAATTAAATTGCAAGGGATACGGCCAACAAGCAAGCATTACCATAATGCAAAAAAGTACGACATTATGAAGATTTTTTGTTTGATAAACACTTGTACTTGTCCACATATTTATATTAATTTCCCTTACCGGTTTCGCTGTTAAAGCATTATCAAAGGTTCAAATTATGAAGATTGGTAATCAGAAAGTATTAATAGTAAAGAAAAAAGACATATCAGATCCCTTGGTTCAAATTATTCCATCAGAAGAATATTACCAAAAAATATACGACGCACATATTGCCACTGGGCATGGTCGACGCGACAAAATTGTTTACGCCTTAAAAGATAAATATTTGGTGCCAATATTTGCAGTTACAATATTCCTGAATTTATGCACAACGTGTTTATCAAAGAAAAGCTTTCCGAAAAAAGGTATAGTCGTAAAACCTTTGGTTTCCGATGCCTTCAATAGAAGAGATGGCTTTTACAATACCAAGACCATCCAACGAAATTTTGTTTCTTGCGCCCGTTGAAGAGCAAACAAGCCAAAGAAGTGGCAATCGAAGTACTTAAAATCTTTTTGGAGGTTGGCTGTCCTAGTATTCTGCAAAGCGATAATGGCCGCGAGTTTACAGCATCTGTGCTAAAAGAAATAGTCAGCTTGTGGCCTGCTTGTAAAATAGTCAATGGAAGACCTAGACATCCACAAAGTCAAGGGAGTATTGAAAGATCCAACCAAGACGTAAAAAATATGATTCGAGCCTGGATGGCTGATAATAAATCTAATAATTGGTCCATTGGATGCCATTTTGTCCAGTTTCAAAAAAACTCATCCTACCATTCAACAATTGGTAGGACTCCGTATAAAGCATTGTTTGGCGATGACCCAAAACTTGGACTCGCATCCACCTGCTTATCAAGCAACATTATCAGCAAATTAGAAACCGAAGAAGATGTTGATGACATTTTGGAAGAGATGAAGAAAAATTAGGAACTGAAAGAAAATGATCAAAAAGAGGAAGTAAACACAAATACAACGAACGATCCAAAAATGAACCATGAAATAGCTAACGTAGATGAAAAAGAAGAAAATAACATTGGCAAAAGTCCTGAATCACTTTCCAATTTAAATGATGAATCACCTGTACTCGTGGAGGTCATGGTTCATAAAGAAAATAAAATAGAAAACAATTACCAGGAAAACATAGTTTTAGATAGTAAGAATAGTATAAATTCAGAAATAAACATTAAAACAAAACATGAAAATATTGACAAAGGAACCATTGAAATAGCCAATACATCTGAAATCTCTAACTTAATGCCTAATATAGGTGATATGGATGTAATAATTGCAGAAGAGGATTATTTGGTTTGTAACGTATGCAACAAAGAATCGTCCGGAGGTCATACATGCCTAAAATGCAAGAAAATTGTTCACGTTATATGTGGAGTTGCATCTGAAGAAGATGAGGGCTATGGATCGAAATTGCTTTGCAATTTATGTGTGAACGAACGTAACATCGCGCAAGAAAGAACACAATCACACATTAATTTAAGAAGAGTGGCAGATAAAATGTTAGCCACATCATCTAAGAAATTTAAAGATATCAGTATTGGTTCATCTGTATTAGTTGAAATCCCAAAAGTTGACAGGGGACCTCTGGATGGTAAAAACCTGATTGGAAAAGTTGTAGAGAAAAAAAGCGAATTATATCAAGTTGGCACTGCTTTTGGCGTAATCAAGGATTGGATGCCTCGAAATGCTGTCCTGGCATCTCCAAATGTGGAACTACTAAGTAATATTCCGGAGGTTAGAATTAATCTATAAAATTAAGTAATATTATTATTTTTGCTTATGCTTACTATTTAGACTTACCTGTTACGTTTTTTTTTAGGTCACTTTACCACTGAGAACTATAGCACCAATGTCTTCCCCATTCGGCGGACAAGGAATGAAACAATGCAACTGCAAAAGAATTAAAAAAGGAATATGCGTTTCCAATAGGTGCAATTGCAAGAAATCCAATATCCTTTGTAACTCCAGGTGCCACAGCTCTTTGCCGTGTAATAATAAGTGAACATGTTAATTAATGCATTTTTTTCTAGGTACTTATCTTTTTGGTAGTCTATTAATATAATTTTGATTTGTTACATTAGACAAAACAATATTGTTTCGTTTTCGAATTTATTTACGAACTATTAGTTCTTGTTTGATTTGTTTCGAGGAAAATTATTTTTGATTTTTTTACGTTTATGCTTCTTTTAATTTTATAAAAAAACTTTTAATGCTAAATAATAAACATGGTACGTGATAAACATATTTTTGATATCATTTATTACAATTGAATGACACCTCTCTTTGATTCCTAGCTCTATGGACCTTGATCGACTAAGCGCTAGACTGACCAATCAGGAACGGCCTTCAAACAGTTGACAATATAACGCTTGACACTTTGTAATCTAACAGTTTGTCTTGGATAGATTGTAATCCTACGAAAAATAATGCGTTATATTGCAATAAGAGTCTTCTGTTCACAATCCATCGACAAATTGTAATCTCGCGAGATAGATTATGATCAAACGGTTTATGCAATATTACGGTGACATATATATATCCCTAATATTATACCTAACACACATATACAAAATAATTATATAACACATTATGTTTACACACTGAATTCATCTTCGGCTTACGTCAAATTTCGTATTTGCGCGGGTGTATTATCATCTTTGTATCAAAACGTGTCAAATTAAAGTGTTATGCGGTGATACGGTGTGTAATAATAATAATACAGTGTAATTGTTGGAGTCCTGGGAGTTGCTGAAACCTGTTGTTCCTGAAGGAGCGGTTTATCCAGCTAAGTCGCATGAAATACTTCAATCTTACGATTTATCTCCTTTCATTTGATAAATTCTGAACTTGTGTACCTGTACCCATTTATTACGGTGTCCGGATCAAAATTCTATTTCTCTGTTTATTTTAACCGTTATGAACACAATGTAGAGGTCCTACCAAAATAGATACTAGATGATCACAAATTACTACGGCCATAGTATTAAATAAATAAATATTTATATATATAGATAAATATTTAAATTAATAAATAGATAAATATAAATGAAGAATAAGTACTCGACCAGAGTCTTATTTTGTTACACTAGGAATAAGCATTTGTATCGCATTGATTTTGCTCGGAAATTTAATAGGATAGATTGCAATAGAGATGTATTAAATAGACTTTTGTTAACATCTGGAAGGCAATTCCGGGATCGAACGAAACAATTCGACTGTCGAGATTAAGTTCACTCTTCAATTTCGATACATTTTCTCGATTGATTTCTCGACAATGGTCTAAAACTGTATTCTAGGTGACACTCGAGAAATATGTCCGTCGAGTAAACAACTCGCTCCATTCACGGCCTGCAAACTCAGTCATTTTCGTATTATAAAATACCAATCGCACTTTTAATTTAAAAGAACAATTTGTGTGTATGTAATAAAAAAATACCGGTCAAGTGCGAGTCAGACACACGCACCTAAGATTATTATTCAGTATTTCGTCAGTTTTGGGGAAAGTAAAATGGTAGTTAAAATCTTAAAATTACTGTTTATAAAAAAATACTAAGCTATACTAATAATAAAGTAGAAAAAAGTCGTGATTATTATACGTTTTTTTATCATTTAAATTATTTCATGATTTTTACTTTTAGAGTTTTACGTGAGAATGAAAAGAAAATTATACCAATTTAAAAGATTAAACACAAATGAAAAAAAACTTCTTTAGTAATAAAAAAATAATGATAATAATAAAAAATTACAATAATAATAATAAATAAATCGTAAAAAAAAGATGTAATGAAATAATAATAAAATATTTTTATATGTTTATTTTTATTTTTTAATAAATATAGGATATGTTTTCGGTTATACACAATATAATATTTAATAATATATAATATAACCGTAAAACTATTTAAATATAAATTTAAAATTAAATAAAAGTATTTTATTAATATTTCAGGAATGACAAAAATAAAAAAATGAAAATATTATATTATAAAATATTTATTTATAATATCTTTTTTCATAATTTAATAAATGTAAAAATAGAAAAATCTATTTTACTTTTTCAATTTTCTCATTTATGTTCAATCTTTTTTATTTGCTATAATTTTCTTTTAGTTTTCACGAAAAATCTTTGTACCAAAAATTTCAAAAGGGCGATTAATTCCTTTATAACCATATTTCCCTGCAAAATCAGTATTTGCTTACGTAAATTAAATAACAACAAAGCCAATAAAGGTATCCAAAGTCAAATTAATTTGTTTACAAAAAAGAAAACAAAGAAAATCTGAAAAACTAAAATTTGCTAATTTTTGTAGTTGCAACAAGCGATCGAAACTTCTATCTCAACTGCTAGAGACCAGTCGTGAAATTTCGACAGATTTACAGTCGAGAAATTGACGAAGCGAAATCGCTAGAATAGCATTTATATGTTTTGAAGCGAGATTTGCGAATTCTCGCTTGATTTCTCGATATCGAGTTTTTTTCGATTGCCCCGGAATTGCCGTCCTGATCCCTTACTTAGTTGTAGCAGGAATAAAAGTCAAAAAAAATTGAAGTCTTTTTCAAAAGAGGCAATGGAAATTTTGATTTCAACTGCACAATATTATAGCTCAGATGAAGAAAATTTAAATGAAAGTAGTGATTCTGATAGCATGTAACTTTAACCTGCCTTATTTTGTTTTTTTAACTTTAAATAGTATTTTTTTATTTTTTTGTAAGTATGTATTTTTTGTTTTGGTAATGTATATGTATTTTTTATTTTAATATTTACTTAAAAAGTAATTGTTATTGTGTTTCATTTCATATAATTTCAGAAAAACCCATCAAATAATTTTGACCGGATTTTTGAGTCTAATACTGCTATGTGCGCTGGCGCAGTGGCGTAGCTAGGTGGACAAGGGCCCCGGTGCATAGGGAAAGAATCGGGCCCTCACAGTGGGCTGAAATTCGAGTTTCATGGACATTCAATTTTATTTTTTTAAGTGACGCTTTTTTTGCTTGGGTACGATTGAGAATACCTACTATATGCCTTATTTAATGAACTTTCAGGTTAATAATCGTAAACAGCGAACGCAGAATATTTTTCGAAAAAATTTGTATGGTGTTGGCATGATAAATTGTGATATCTCCATTATCGCACAATTGCGCCTAATATCCTCTTAGGTTATTAATGTATGAATTATTTTGGATTTTTTGACATACTCCAAGGTAAGGTCAAACGTGCATAATTTAAAAAAAAACGTTTTAAAAAAATATGTTTTTTTAACGGATTTTTAACGGACTGGAAATTTACAAAAAATAATTGTGTGCAATATTCGAAAGTGAAATTCGGTTAAAAACTCATTTGTTCAAATCTGATCTGGTAATTATCTAATTATCCTCAAAATTCTCAATAAAATTAAGGAAATTTTAGTTAATTAATAACACTTTAACTATCAACTGACTTTTTAAATAACTATTCAATAATTGAGTTCTCATTAGCTAGCAATTAAGGGGGTAGTTAGTTAATTAGTTGTTCGGGCACATACATTAAAGTCGATCGCAATAAATAGGAGCGTACTAAAAGAACATCATTCAGTATTCTTCAATCATTGAAAGTACAAACATCATGGCAAGCATCGTAACAAACTTAGATTTGTAAGTTATTTTAAAAAACGCTAACAAACTCAGTGACTATAATTTTTTGTTTCAAACTGTGCTATCTCGTTTAAACAACAGTTTATCTGAAGAAGATTGTGTGTCTTTAAAGGAATTTTGTCGGAGATTCACCAGGGCTGCAAAGAAACGATATGAATCAACACAACGGAAATTTGAGAGGTTCCGAACTGACTACGAAATCAGCTGATGTTGATTGGCCGATTTGCTTCAAAGAAAATATCAAATCGATTACTCAGAATGACAGTGCCACTTTCACAGCCATCACCAAGTTCTAACGTTACTATTTTGGAGTAATTTTCAAGCGCTATTGGTTCTGTTTTGGAGCCGTCTACATCATCAATTGGAACTATGACGAAAAGAAAAATCTCAAATCGTAAACCTTTTGAAGACCTGGGAACGAAACAGAAAAAGAAGCGGAGTGAAGACCTGACAGACAAAGATTCCGGTGAGCTCATGTTTGCAACTATTTCCAAGTTGAAAGATGAAGGCCAAAACAACATTGCTTCGGTAATTGAATATATAGTGAAGCATCCAGAATCAACCGAAAAATTTCAAGATTTAATTACAAAACCAACCAGTAAAAAGACGTTTTCACCCCAAAAAGCCCTTGGTTTACTGATATCTCTGAAATTATCAAAGTGGCAATATATAACTTTGCGAGAATCAGCAATACGAGAAGGCTTTAAGCACTTGTACCCTTCGTATTACTGCGTGCAAAAAGAGAAGAATGTGTGCTATCCGCCTGAACCGAAAAACTCAATTACGCAGATTCCTCAGCAAAAATTTCCCTGCAAGTTTTGCTAGATCTGATAGCAAAGAGAATCTTGAAATCTTTACCAGAAAGTGTACAAAATAAAGAACTCATTCTAATATCAAAATATGGTTTCGACGGAGCATCCAGTCAAAGTAGATACAAACAGAAAATGGATACACAAGATGACTCTAGTATCTTTATGACTTCGTTATCACCACTGAAGATGACATGTGAAGACATCACAGTTTGGGAGAACCCGAAACCTTGCTCAGCGGCCTATTGTCGTCCAGTACAGTTCGGCTTTGTCAAAGAAAGTGAAACAGTGGTGAAGGAAGAAAACGAAAGAGTCAAAGCTGAGATATTATCTCTCCAACCATCTGACTGTGATAGCAATATGGTGAGTCATAAGCTAATGCTCACCATGGTTGATGCTAAAATAAAAACATACCTTTCTCCTAAAGTAAGATCGAATGCAGCGTGTTACATTTGTTTGGCGAAACCTTCGGAGATGAACAATTTAGAAGAAGTTAGAAAGAAATCAACAGAAGATGACTTGATGGAGCTCGGACTTTCTTCACTACATGCGCGCATAAACATGATGGAATGTCTTTTGCATATCGCATATAAATTAGATACTAAGAAGTGGTCTGCTAGAACGGAAAGTGACAAAGCTGCAGTGAATTCAAGAAAGAAAACTATCAAAACCAGGTTCAAAACGGAGCTCAACCTATTAATTGATGTCGTAAAACAAGGTTATGGAACAACCAACGATGGGAACACTGCACGACGATTCTTTGAATTTCCTGAAAAATCTGCGGCTATCACTGGACTTGATGAAGATCTGATTCGAAGATTTGCTGTAATTTTGCAAGCCATAACTTCAGGTGAACGCATCAATGTATCGAAATTTAAAGAATATACGGACATAACTGCTGAGAAGTATGTTGAATTATACAATTGGTACTACATGTCATCAACAGTGCACACAATACTGCTCCATGGAGGCGAAATTATCGCTTCTAACGCAATAGTACCGATTGGGAGTTTATCTAAAGAGGCTTCAGAAGATTCTGAAGATTCAGAGAACATCACTCACGTAAGAAGAGCAGAGTGAGTTCCAATGAAGATATTTTTAACTTTCTTCTTCTTTCGTCCGATCCTCTTATTTCAGCAGTAAGACCAACAATGGATGCAAAGAAAAATAAACCTTTGTTTGATGAAACATTGGATATGCTGAGTCCTCAAACATTTGAATTCGAGTTTAAGGATATTGCTGAAATAAACTCTGACTCTTGAGTTCGAATCTGAAGATAGTGATTCAGAATAGGCAATACTTTTAATTATTATACCTATATTTTATCATTATTGTATTTTTATTATATTCATTTTAATATTAAATTTTTCATCATATTGTTGATTTTAATGAGATGTCATTAATTTATGTTTCAATACAAATAATTGCACAACTACTAAAGTTTAGTTTATATTTCTAGTAAGTACGTGTCTTATGTTAAAATGTTCGCGAGGCTAGTTTTTGGGACGAGACTACCAATTAGAACTAATTTTATGCCGAATTATAAAAAATCAGTAGATAATATATATATAAATATTAATAAATATATAAAGTTAATTACTTTGTCAGCTCACCACCTTGTACTGCTTAGTTGTTCATTTTTTTAAGATTTTTGATGAATTTCATAATTATTTTTCGTAAATATTCAGTCTACATACCGTCGTTGCGCATGCAAAATCCGCTATGTAATTTTTCTTGAAAATCTGTTTTTGATGCCATTTTGTTCGGGTTTAAGAGATGGGTATGCCTGCAAAACCCGTTTTTTAGCAATTCTGTTGGTTTAGGAGATGACATTTTCAGCTATCTGATTTTAATCAAAATGTGGTCTTGCAAATAGCTCTATGTGTATAAAGGCACATAGCGTAATATTACTCATGAGTGCGTCTTACGGAGTCGCGCCTAGCATCAGCACATAGCGGGTTTCTCCAGACACCGAGCGGGAAAAGTACAAGTAGGCCGTATCAGTGCTTAGTCTTTCAGCGCTTCGACTTTGTTTTCTTTAAATAAAATAGATAAAATAATTGTTTTCTAGTGCATTAAATGAACATAGCCGAATAAATTATAAAAGATTTGCGTAATACATGTAAGTGTTCTATATAAGTTACATATTACTATCTTTTTTCACAATCATAACCTATAATTGACAAGAAATGTATCAAATGAGGCCCTTACAAGCATTAAGTGTTTACTATTTGGATAATTGTTGGTAGAGGGTATGTAATAGGTACAAGGTTATTTACTCAACTGAAAATATGATTCAGATCTTAGCAACTAAGGCAAGCATGTTTAGCTAGTAATTTTTGTTTTAGAGGTTTTTCATATGAAACGATCAACCAGCTTTTCAACTTTGGCAAATGTGTGTAGTACCTATTAGTTTATAGTATTGAATATGAACTAACTTAATATCATCAATAAATTATTCTTGTTTTTTAAAGTGGTATTTCTTTAATTCCACAGGTTCAAACAAAAATGAAGCGTTACAGCAGAGCAAAGCTATTAGTCTCTATGATAAATAAAGAAAATGTCCATGAAGATAACATACAATCTACAGTATCCCACTGCAATTTCAGTTCTGATAGACTGTTAAAAGATTCAGAACTCAATACTGTAGTGACGCCTTTTGATAACACATCTTTTGTTAGAGAACAACATAGTACACTTCCCGATTCTGCAATTACTAATGAGACACGTTTGACGAAAAAACGCACTATATTCCCGGAAACTACAACAGATGATACTTTAGTAGCAACACCACTAAGTACATGCCCAGAAACGGTATTCAACGACACATTTGTAACGGAACAACACACTTCATTTCCTGAAACTACAATCAATGAGACTTTTATGGATGAACCACTCAGTGTATTCCCAGATTTATTGGTATTCAACAACACATTTGTAACAGAACAACGCGCACCATTGCCTGAAACAACAAAAAATAAGACAAATGTGGCTGAACCACTCAGTTCGTCAGATGAATTGAATACATCTGAGATGATACTGACGGATTTGGATCATTCTCGGGAACCAAACGCTCCAAGCGTTCATTTTCCAAGACCTCAAGAAGAATCATTGATCGTACATAACTCAACGATAACTGAATTGGTAGAATTGAACCCATGTCAGATCAATGATTCCCAAGTTATGCCAATGACTGTTGATCCTATCGTTCACTCTGAAGATCAAAGTTTACACATTGGTGTTCCACATACTGTGGCAACACCACCACTGGATCACAATATGGAAGCAATACAGATTCCAGATACTTCAAGCCATGGTTTATCGCTGAACCCCGAGACGGGACTCTTTGAAAAAGACTTGCGTGCAAAAGATACTGACGATATTCAGATCAATGATATCTCATTTATTAAGAACAAAAGAAAGCACAACCAAGTTCTACGAGTACATGGTAAAGAATATGATGGAAAGGCAAGAGGAGCTATGATCCAGACTAAAAAACCTCAAAGACAGTTAAAACCAGTTCCTTGTAATCATGGTGCTGTAGGCGTGTCTGACAGGTCATTTCTTTGCGGTTCTGTAAATGAGCAAGGGCGAAAAGATATTTTCTATTATTTTTGGTCCCTGTCATGTTGGGAAGCTAAAAAAGCCTACGTTTTGGGTTCGGTTGCAGTCAGACAAATTATAAAAAGACGCAAAGGAACTGAAAATAACACGTCAACAAAAAAAACTGCTGGTGTCGACTGTTATTTGCCAAAAGAAGATGGTCTCAAAGTAAGAGTATGTATAGAGATATGCTTTTAGCTACTTTGGATATTACAAAGGACTCCTTTTCCGAATGGACCAAAGCTAAATCATGTAATACAGATGACTTGACAGAAAATGCACTTGTTATTAGTACTCATAATAGTAACCAGATTACTGAGCCAAACTTGAAAAAATTTACGTCGAACTCTGTTATAGAATGGCTAGATCAGTTGGCTAAAGTACCCAGCCATTATTGTCGGTCGTGTACATCAAGAACGTACGTTGATGACGCATTGCAGTCAAAGACAAAAATGCACGAGGAATATGTTTCCTGGTGTAAATTGAAGTCTGTGGGCTTCGTCCAACGAAAGAGATTCTGCGAAATTTTAGAAAGCAAGAAAATTTCTATGTACAAGCCGCGGAAAGACTAATGCGACACTTGTCTTTCTTTTAAAGAAGGAAACTTAGGCGAAGAAGACTATCAAGCACATTTGTTAAAAAAAGATGAGGCTCGAAAAGCTAAGAAACAAACCATAGCTTCGTTATCTGAAGTACATTTGGTTTTCACAATGGATTTACAAAGTGTCCAGTTGTGCTCCAAAATACAAGTATCATCTCAATATTACAGAAACTGCAGCTTCACATTTTCAAAATATACGTCAACAACACAAAAGATGTATATCTGTTTGCTTGGCATGAAGGTGATGGTGGTGTCACTGCCAATGAATTTGTCACATGCATCATAACATTCATAGAGCTTAATGCTACCAAAGGCTAAAAAAAAGGAGTGCCATATCAGATGGTTGTGGTTATCAAAACCAAAACAAGGTCTTATCTAGTGCATTAGCGGACGTTTCGAGGCTGCAGTCGATTGAAATTCAACAAATCATCTTGGAGAAAGGTGGATAGTGTACATTCAACTCTGGAAAGTTGCTTTACTCCACCGTTGTACTCACCAGCAAATTACGTGACGAGTATGCGAAAAGCGAGACCAAGTCAACCATATATTATTAGACATGTGCACTATAAGTTTTTCAAGAACTTTGAAGCAATATCTAGCAATTTTGCATCGATACGTCCAGGAAAAAAAGCTGGTGATCCCACTGTAGCCGACATTAGATCACTATTGTATAGGAACGGTGAGACCTTTTACAAATTAAGACATGACGAAACGCAGTGGACCCTGTTACCGCAGAGGAGGAAAGCGGATTTATATGAGGTAGCCCAGTGTTTGTACACTGCTCCAAGAAAAATTGAAAAAACTAAATTTGACAGCTTACAGTCATTGAAACCTTTCATGCATCGTGATTACCACTCATTTTATGACAATAAATTCTTAGTTTAAAATAATGACTGTTTAGTACCAAATATTACAAAATGCTTAAATACATTACTTATTACCTCAAAGTTTGCCAAATTATTAGATTAGGGCAACAATTAATGTGATTTCATTGACGATCTCAGTCCTGCTAAACGGGGTTGGAGTGTTTATTATTTTTTAAGGATGATTGCATTTTCCAATAAAAAAGTGTCCCTAAAAATATATTTTATTGAGTTTAAGTACCTAGTTATGTATACACCCTCACGTGCCTCTTTTGCACAGCTCATGTCAAAACAAACCAATTAATTATGATACTTTATGACTGTAACTGTCACGG
Source organism: Ypsolopha scabrella (assembly GCA_910592155.1). NCBI lineage: Eukaryota > Metazoa > Arthropoda > Insecta > Lepidoptera > Ypsolophidae > Ypsolopha > Ypsolopha scabrella. The sequence goes on from OU342982.1 coordinate 20,275,269, forward strand.
AAAGCGAGAGCTCAAAATGGTAATTCTAACATAGTTGCAAAAGTCGTAAAGTTCAGTAATAAAATCAAACCGTTCTATTGTATTGATAATATTTTACGAGTTTCTAATGTGTTAGCAACGCCTCACCTTCGGGGATTAGTTACGCATAATTAGGGCCCCTCCAGCTAATTGAATTGTATAAAAACCTGGAGCTGCGCTCTCAGTATTCATTCTACTCTGTACCATCGTCTTGCAAGTATTTCTATAATAAACTTCAGTTCCACCAAGTCCTGACTTTTGTCTTCTACCGCCCACGTTCTTCAGTCTCCGAGCACTAAAGCTTAAACTATACAGAAAGTTTAACCAAGTTCTCCACGAACCAGCAAAGCTCAACTGGCGACCGTGACAGGACATCAACGTCGCAACTTTATAAAAGTCGAATTGTTCCAACAATCAAATCGCGACCACACGTCTTGCGAAAATAAATTCGTTAAGCCCAACGGAAATCTTCAAGTCTTCAAACCACTACGGTCTACAAGCTCTGAAGGAAGATAAACCGCACGAAGCAGAGGCAGCACAATCAAGCAGGCAAGGAACAACGGCGTGGACAAGTAGAATCGGGTGAGCGTCATCGGCAGTACCACCAGGCGTCTCCTCCTTAACCTCACAACGGTACCACAATCAACAGAAGACCTACGGTATTTATACCTTTATACCTACAATTTTTCTTTGTGCCAATTATATTTTACTGTGTAAAACAATTGAAAAAGTATTTTTGTAAGTCTTTTGGACTATAAACTCAATAAGACAAATAAGTCTTAGGGGATAAAATTCCTACATTAATAATTGTTATAAATAATAATTATTTTAATTTCTTTTGGCGAAAAATGATCCATCAATTGTTAATGAATGCATAGAAGAGTTAACAGTTATTCAAATTCAAGTAGAGATACATTGCGAGCGTTATTAATTATCATAAAAGACTTAATTGAAAGACTCTTGCGATTATACCATGAGTACAGAGAAATATTGCTCTACTCAGAATTGCAAAGGTAACTTTCAAAGCGAACTTAATTTTTGTGTAACCAAGCGAATTCTTTAATTTTGAAAATGGAAAACGTGACTACTATCCCACAAGACATCTTAAAAATAGTTCCACTATTTGACGGCGATTATCAGCAGCTAAATTTATTCATAAGAAAAAGTGAATTTGTGCTAGCGTTATATGATGGTCCGCACGAACAAGAGGTGACTAATCTTCAATTTATTACGAGTAGACTAACGGGTAAAGCGGCTACTTTAGTGAGCGAACGCGAAAATATTCTTACGTGGATGGAATTAAAAAATTTACTTCTTCAGCACTTTGGAGATCCCAGATCTGAAGAATGCATTGCGATTAAACTCGAAACTATGAAAATTAAACCGGGAGAAAAATACCAAGCATTTTGTATTAGGATTCAGTCGGTCCGCAGTAATTTATTTGCCAAAGTAAATAATCTCGAAGACGATCAGATTAAAAATAGCAAAATGAAAATTTATGATCATATGGCATTTAATATTTTTCTGTACAACTTACCGGAAGATTTAATGAGAATTGTACGACTAAAAGCTCCTGAAACTTTAGAGGCAGCTTTAGAAATTGTAATGGAAGAGGAAAATTTCCAAAAGCAATACCGCATGCGCAACCAAATGAATAATTTGACTAAAGGTTTTAAACGATTAAATATTAAACAAACGAATATGCAACACTACCTCAATATATTAATTATGGTGACACACGGGCGATCACCAACCCTCGGTATAAATTTAATCAATTTAACAACCAACAACGCGGAAATCCTCCACCGTACAGACCTTTTAATCAAAAATACAGTCAGTACAATCAAAATCAACAAAAAGAAACGCAACCAGGTCCGTCTAGGATTCCACCATTCCACCTAAACCCGCCAAAATTCGTTAAGAAAATTAAGGCGCAACAAAATCCAGTAGAACCCATTAATTACCATGAAGTCGATGCTACAAATAACGAAAATAACGACCCTCAAGGAAATAATTCAGGTCTAAATGACAATGAAGATATCCAAAAAACGTACAAAACTTATCGAAATATCTGTAAAATAGCAACCAAAGCTGCTCGTGATCTTTACTTTGGAATCAAAATAGAACGTAATAAATTCAACTCTTGTAAAACTTGGAATATAGTTAAAGAAGCAGCGGACCTCGATAAAAAGTCAAAAAATGCCTCAATCTCACTTTTAGATGGTAAAATTAACAATGTAGAAGCCGTCAATAAAGTAAACACTTATTTCTGTAACATAGGCAAGGAACTTGCTCAATCTACATTGAATCGCCTTAATAGATCAGAAGAAGACTTATCTAATGACATAAATTCAACAACAAAACATCCCAATTCATTCTTCTTATCTCCTGTTAATGCGGAAGAAGTATTGTCTACCATAAAAGAGCTAAAATTTTCTAATTCTGCTGGCTGGGATATGATAAGCAACGAAATTTTGAAAAAAATCGGATTCCTAATTCTTGAACCTCTTGTCCATATCTTCAATCTCAGCTTCGCTAATGGCACCTTTCCTGACTATTTCAAACTGGCCACCATTATTCCTCTGCATAAAGGAGGTGATGCTAAAAACGTCAAAAATTATAGACCTATCGCTATGTTACCCACCATTTCTAAGGTACTGGAAAAATTAGTAAAACGACGTCTCATCAGCTTCCTAGAAAAACATGAGCTTTTGTCGGATAAACAATATGGGTTTAGGCTCCAAAGATCAACAGGTGACGCCTTAGATGACTTGGTTAGCTACCTTGTTGAGCAGTTAGATAATGATCGGCGCTGTATCGGCGTATTCCTGGACCTGGCCAAGGCTTTTGATACAGTTTCTATTCCAATACTACTGTCTAAACTGGAAAGCCTTGGTATAAGAGACCTTCCGATGCAGTGGTTCCGCTCGTATCTAGAGAATAGGCATCAAAAAGTTAATATTGAGGGAACAATTAGTGAATCTTTGCCTGTAACCTACGGAGTTCCACAGGGCAGCGTCCTGGGCCCAGTATTGTTCTTGATATATATAAATAGTTTGACGGATTTAAATACTATAGATGGCAGGATAGTGTCTTTCGCGGATGATACTGCCCTCATTTTTACTGACTCTAATTGGGATACAGTCTTCAGCAAAGCAAATCGTGGAGTTGCGTTGATTGGAGAGTGGCTCGACAAGAATTTACTAACGCTGAACATTAGCAAAACTAAGTACTTATGCTTTACAAAAACATATCACACAGTCGTAGATGACAGTCAATCTCTGAAAATTCACACTTGTAACAACTTCACTGATTCCTCTGTCTCTCGCTGTCAATGCAATACCATCGAACGTGTGAGAACAGTCCGCTACCTAGGGGTTGTTCTTGATGACAGACTCAACTGGCACGAACACATTAAAACTCTTTCTGGGCGGATACGAAAGTTGTCCTTCATTTTCGGGTCCCTTAAGAATATTCTTCACAATAAGCTTAAATTAAGTGTATACTACGCCATGTGCCAAAGCTTACTCTCTTATTGCATTGACTCCTGGGGTGGCGCAGCCAAAACAAAAATTTTGCAACTAGAAAGAGCTCAGCGAATGGTTATCAAAGTAATGTTGAAAAAACCATTTCGGTACGACACGAACCTTCTACACCGTGAAAGTGGAATACTAAGTGTTCGTAGACTTTTTATTTCCAATATTGTAACAAAATTGACATTTCAAGAGGTCGCTTTTGCAGCCAATCGAGATGAAGGTTACAGGTCAGTTAGACTTGAAGGCAAACTTAAAGTCCCTCGAGTACGCTCTGCATTTGCTAACCGCTTTAAAATTTTCTTAGGTCCATTCGTTTACAATCAAATCATCAAAGAAATACCTTTAGCAGATAAAACTAAACTAAAAAATAATTTAATAAGAAATCTCCGTACTTGGCTTTTATCAAAATCTTATGACTATATTGAAAAACTGATGTGTATCGAATCATAATTTTGAATAATCTTTAAACAAAAACTTCATTTATTACATTTTTACCGACTTTAAAATCCTATATTTGTATGTATTATATTATATATAAATATATGTACGTATTTATATATATATATATATATATATATATATATATATATATATTCGGCTTACACCACAAAAATAAATTAAATTACTGTACGAACTTTGTGCACTGGGCGCCTTCTGGCGAAAAATAACTTCATAGTGCTTCCGTGTTACGGAGAACTCTAGTATCGGAGCACTTACATTCGCAATAATATGTTCAACGTATGTTGGTTATACATATTGTACAATGCTTTTATTGGGTCGGATCCTGCCTATACTATAAGTCCGAACCGTTGTATATTTTTGTATTTTACTAACCCTAGGTTAGGTCTATTTAAGTTTTTGTATTACTAACTATTTTTAGTAAATAAATGAAATGAAATGAAATAAATTTTCAAATCAAGGCCTCAACGTCAAAAACACAAAAATGAATTTACAATTACCGTACATAAAAATAGCAGAATTAAATAATGCTAAATTCATAATTGATACAGGAAGTACACGAAGTTTTATTAACAAAAACATCGCGTTTAAATATTTCAAATTTAATATCACTAAAAAAAAATTTGAAATTATTAGTACTCATTCTATAAGTCAACATAACGAGATAATAATAATACCGTTATTTAAAACTTTCCAGACAAATTTATTTTATAAATTTTTCATATACGATATTGGGGACAAATACGATGGTCTAATCGGAATTAATTTGTTATCACTGCTTGAAGCAAATATTAACATAAAAAATAAAACGCTTCAAACGAGTAATGTGATTATACCTATAATTTACGATCGACTCAGTGACCACATAAAAACGCTTAACTATATTAACATAATTTTGCCATCCATGCAAACCAAGACGATAAAAATTCCTACTGACCTACAGAATGGTCATGGTAGTTTAGAAGTCAAACAACTTAATACACTGGTTCCGATAAGAACACCCATTGTTCATTGTACGTCAGGGTACGCATACGTTACGGTAGAAAATATGGGACAAGAAAATTTAAACTTGGAAATCACAAGTCCATTCAAAGTTAAGGAAATTCAAAAGGAAATACTTAACGAAAAGTGCTTAATAAACTTTGTACGAGATAAAGATTTCAATAAAAAGTTAATAAAAAATTTAAACGACAAATTAAGACTTGATCACATGAATCAATCAGACACACGGCTTATATACGCTCTATGTTTTAAATTTAGAGACATATTTTATTGCGAAGGAATTCCATTAACTTTCACAAATAAAATAAAACATCACTTAAGAACTAAAACGGATAATCCAATTTACGTGAAACCTTATCGTTTAGCGATATCACAAGCGAAAGAAATTAAAACTCAAGTTGATAAATTGTTACAAGAAAATATTATACAACCAAGTTTTTCACCTTGGAACGCACCTGTTCATTTAGTGCCTAAAAAATTGGATGCAACAGGCGAACAAAAATATAGAATGGTCATAGACTATAGAAAACTGAATAACATCACGGTAGACGACAAATATCCGATACCAAATATTTCTGATATTTTTGATAAATTAGGAAAGTGTTCTCATTTCTCTATAATAAATTTAGCCAGCGGCTACCATCAACTAGAAATTGTAGAAGATGACCAACCGAAAACTGCATTCAGTACAGAATTTGGACATTATGAATTTTTGAGAATGCCGTTCGGATTAAAGACAGCACCAGCTACTTTTCAAAGAACTATGGACTATATTCTAAAAGGACTACAAGGCGTTCATTGTATGATCTATTTAGATGACATTATAATATTTTCTGAAACATTAGAAGAGCATTTAGGAAAACTTACAAAAGTTTTTGAAAGACTCAGGTCCGCTAACTTGAAAATCCAGTTAGACAAATCAGAATTTCTTAAAGAAGAAGTACTGTATTTAGGTCACAAAATAACGAAAGAAGGATTAAAACCAAATAATGATAAAGTTTCAGCAGTTATTAATTATCCATTACCAAAAAATGTTAAAGAAGTTCAATCATTCTTGGGATTAATTGGATATTACCGAAAATTTGCAATAGATTTCGCTAAAATTACAAAACCTTTAACTTAAGTGTTGGGAAAAGATACAAAATTCGAAGTTAACGAAGCATTTCTAAAATCTTTTGAAACTTGCAAACAATTACTTGTTAATGCACCATTGTTACAATTTCCAGACTTCGATAAGCCATTTATCTTAACAACTGACGCATCAAATTTCGCACTCGGCGCAGTCTTACCTCAACGTCAAATTGGTAGCGATAAGCCATTTGCATATGCTAGTAAAACTCTAAATAAATCTCAAACAAATTACAGTACAACTGAGAAAGAACTGTTAGCAGTCGTTTGGGCTGTTATACATTTCAGACCTTATTTGTATGGGCATAGATTCGATATTTATACGGATCATAGAGCTTTAGCATGGCTATTAACATTAGGTGATTCAAACAGTAAATTAACAAGATGGCGACTTCGATTATTAGAATACAATTTCAACATCTATCATAGATCGGGAAAACAAAATTCAAATGCAGATGCACTGTTGAGAATTAAATTAAACATATTAACTGAACCAATAGCAAGTACGAGTTCTGCTAATAATAATAATAATAATTCAGATATTATGTCAGATTTATTAGAAGATGAAACAACACGATCAGCTGTTAGTAATTTCTCAGAAAGTGAAGAAATCAATCCTATAACAATCACCAATGATGCAATTGATACTAAGCATAATCAAATTTTAATGTTTAAAAATTTAGAGAATTATTTAAAAGTAAATGAAATACAAAGAAAAAATCAAAAAATTCTTGAAGTTTTTATTCCATTAAATAATGAAGATTTAATGAAATTTCAAATAGGAATTAAAATGGTTTGAAGTAAATTTTTCAAAAGGTGCGATTTTTTTGACGCCGAGTGTATGAGGAATTAATATCATTTTTACGGGAACAAACTAAGATACTGAACCGCACGGAACCTACAACTGCCGCTCCCACTCCGAACCGCTCCGCGAATAATTATAAAAACAAAACTGGGTATAATAGCAAGTCAACTCATGCTTTTGTCTCCGCTTCGAACAATAATTGTTGTCCGCTGTGTAAACAATTTGAACACTATAATTTATACAAGTGTCCCGAATTTCTGAAACTAGGAATCGAGGAAAGATTTCAGTTCATCAAAACTAATAACGGTTGCACTAATTGTTTAAGCATTACGCATAACAATTCCTCTTGTAAATCGTCTTACAATTGCCGCCATTGTAATTGTAAACACCATTCGATGTTGTGTCGAAAACAAAATGTGATGAATACTCGCACCGCGCTCGGTCAAAATATTAACGCGTCTCCACGCACACATACGCATCCCTCGAGGGTAGTGGATCCTGCCTTATCGGCAAATACTCAGCCCGCAGCAACACGAGCAATAATATTTCGTTATGCAACTTGCAGCCAAATTCGCAGCGCAATGAAACGTGCCTTTTAGGTACAATTCAAGTGATCGCGAAAGACTCAAACGGTGTGTCTGTCCGTCTTCGTATGCTCTGTGACCCCGCGTCACAATCCAGTTTTACGACAGTCTCCTGTTGTGAAAAGCTTAACTTAAAATATGAGAAAATTCCCCGCGCTTTTGTTAAGGGCATCGGCTCTTCATCAAACCCAATTAAGGGTGTGGCAAAAATTCAATTGTCCTCACGATTTGACGATTCGGTGTCAATTTCGCTTGACACTTATGTTATCGACCGCATTACCGACAACTTACCATCGGTGCAGGTGGATTTGTCTACGCTTTCGTATTTGAAAGGTATCACGCTCGCTGATGAAAACTTTTACTTACCGGGTGAGATTGATATTCTCATTGGTGCACCCTTATTCGCTGATATCTTGTTATCAGGCCGCATCTCTGGTCCCCCAGGTACGCCGACGGGATTTCAGACCATCTTCGGTTTTACCCTAATTGGTAATACGCCTGTTTACCAAAATACCGCATCTTCGATTTCCTTATGCTCTTTTACGGAGATTGAACCGCCAATAGATATTATTTTACAAAAATTTTGGCAATTAGAAGAGGTGCAATGTGAATCTGCTTCTAGTCCCGCAAATACTGAATGTGAAAACTTGTTTATCAACAATGTGACACGTGACCCCGCTGGTCGCTATTCGGTTTCTTTGCCGTTTGCGCGGAACCCTAATATATTAGGAAATTCGTACCATCACGCTAAAAAGTGTTTCATGTCTCTTGAGCGAAGGTTTGTTTCTAACGCAGATTTACGTTCCGAATATAATAATATAATGAACGAATACCTAATTAAAGGTTACGTATCCCCGCTTCATAATAATGACCAATCACTCGGTTATTATATTCCGCATCACCCCGTAGTGCGTGTAGATAAAGTAACGACAAAGGTGCGTATTTGTCTGAATGCCAGTACCAAGACTGATTCCGCTAATTTATTTATTTATTTATTTATTTATTTATTTAGGAAATTAACAGCGTTAAAAGTAAAACTAAACATTATTTCAAGACTATGACTAAGGCCAATAACAAATTTCCCCAACTGTTTAATAAAATAACAAAAACAAAAAAAAACTTAACTAAATTCATTCCTCAGAAACAGAATCTAAAATAAAATTTAAATGCTTACAGGGCAACTCATCTGCCTACCGTACTCTATTTTAGTTTAAATTGTTCAATTTGTTCAATTGTTCGACGGGGTGTTTGTGTTGTGTATGTGTTAATGTAAGGGATGCGTATGTATGAGTGTGTGTGTGAGGGAGGGTATGAAAGAGAGAAAAAAATGAGAGGTTGTTCAGCAAAATCATAATAATTACGGTTATTCATCAGGGCAAAGTAATTCATTGATTATTTTATTTCGAAATGACGTTCTAGAGTTTCCATATGGATCGATATTAAAGAAACGCTTATTGTATTCGTTAGCTAGACGAATGAGAGGGGATGATTGGGCATAGTTTGTGCGAACAACTGGAACATGATAAAAGAGTCTTGCGGAGTGCCGAGTGCGATAAGAGGTGGCGTTAAGGGAGAAGTTAGACACCATGCTCATGCTGTTAATACGACCAGTAACAATGTCATATAACAAAGACATGTCGAGCAAAAGCCGGCGATCCTCAAGCGATGAAATACGATGGTGTAGACAAGAGTCTTCGTATTTCATTTTTGGTAATCTGGCTTTAAAATTAAGACACGCGTCTCATTAAATGACACGCTGCACGCAGGTGCAAATCTGCAAAATGATTTGTTCTTAATTTTACTCGACTTCCGCTTGTATGAGATCGCGTTTACCTCGGATATCAAACAAATGTACCTGCAAGTTTTGGTTAACGAAGACGACCGCAAATATCAAAAAATTGTATACCGCTTTGACTCGTCTTCACCGCTTATCGCTTATCAGTTCAATCGCGTCTGCTTCGGGCTATGCAGTAATCCTTTCCTTGCGATGCGAGTAGTGAGGAAACTGTGTGACGATGAGAGTTCATCGTACCCGCTCGCCGCTACTGTAGCCGCGCGGAATTGTTATATGGACGACATCTGCTACAGCGTACCCACCGTGCAAGGCTCCTTACAACTCAGAGATGAGTTGCTAGGATTGTTTAACGCCGGTGGATTTGAGCTCGTCAAGTGGTCTAGTAATTGTCAACAATTACTCGATACACTGCCTGACACTCACCGCTTAAATTCTTGTAAGAATTTTGAAGAAGAGTCTCAAACTATTAAGGTTCTTGGCTTACAGTGGTCGCCTGATTCTGATGAGTTTTCTTTTACCGTATCGATAGATAACCGCCCCTGTACTAAACGCAATGTATTGTCCGTGATAGCACGTCAGTACGACGTCCTCGGCTTCACCGCCCCTGTCATTTTGTACGCAAAAATACTATTGCAGAAAATCTGTATTTTAAAGTTAGACTGGGATGAAACACTACCCTCTAATATTGTACAAATTTGGCAAAATTATTTAAATGAGCTACCTGTTTTGCAGGACTTGCGTATTAAACGCCACTTAAACGTTTTACAAAATTCGAAAATTTCGATTATAGCATTTGCGGACGCAAGTGAACGCGGATACGGCTGTGTTATCTACATCCGAGTACAAGATAACAACGACACTTGCACTAGTATTCGGCTGGTTTGCGCGAAGTCAAAAGTCGCTCCGCTCAAGACTGTTTCTGTGGCTCGCCTCGAGCTGTGCGCCGCGTTACTCATGTCGAAGTTAACACGTCGTGTTGTTGACGCTTATAAACTACGTCACGATATTGAACGGATTTACTGTTTTACCGATTCTATGGTAACCTTACACTGGATCCATTCCTCACCGCACAGGTTTAAAGCCTTTGTTGCGACGCATATAACAAAAATAATATCCGCTATTCCCGCTGAATGTTTTTACCATACAGCTGGTTCTCAAAACCCGAGCGACTGTCTTTCCCGTGGTCTCACTCCCACGCAGTTGATGACTCACCCGCTCTGGTTCTCTGGTCCCGCTTGGCTTCATCTTGACGATAAAGAGTGGCCGATCAAAACAATAGAATCGACTTCTATTGAAGAGAACTTGCCGGAGTCAAAAACCATTTCTCTTCCCGTTTTCAATGATGAAGAACCGCATCCTCTTCTTTCTCTTTCGGAAAGAATTTCGTCATGGCTTGTGCTCTTACACACGGTCATTTACATATACCGATTTTTACGCCTTTAACCGCGTTCTAATATTTTTAACACGACCGATCTTGATTTCGCACAAATTGCATTGATTAAAGCTCTTCAAGCATTTCATTTCTCCGATGAAATAAAAAGATTAAAATCGAATAAACTTACTTCTCCCGCTTTAAATCGACTATCACCATTTTTAGATAAAAATGGATTATTACGCGTTGGTGGTCGACTTCGCAATACAGACATGACGTTCGATCAACAACACCCTGTGTTGTTACCTCGTAAAGACCATATTGTCGAGTTGATTATTTCTCATTATCATCGCAAAAATTGTCATACTGGACCAGTGGCTTTAATGTCAATACTTCGCCAAAAGTTTTGGATTCTATCCTGCCGCAGTATCGTTCGCTGCGTAATACATAGCTGCAATTATTGCGTTAAGGCTAAGCCGAGACAAATTTTGCCGTTCATGGCAGATTTACCTGCCAGCCGCGTTAATGAGGCTAAAGCTTTTGTCCATTCGGCCGTCGATTATTGTGGTCCTATCAATATCACTCCGTATCGCAAACGTGGAGTCCGTCCCGTCAAATCTTATCTCTGCATATTTGTATGTCTGGTGACGCGTGCAGTTCACGTTGAATTGGCTACTGATCTTAGCACAAACACTTTTCTTTCCGCGTTCAAACGTTTTTTATCTAGACGGGGAGCAGTTTCTTTCGTTTATTCGGATAATGCTACGAACTTTGTAGGCGCGAGAAATGCCCTCTCAGAAATTTACAATTTAACAAATTCAGAAGAATTTAAAACGTCTTTCGCGAATTAACTTGCCGATCGTAGAATACAATGGAAATTCAATATTCCACGGAGCCCACATTTTGGGGGACACTATGAGATATACGTCAAAGGATTTAAGACGCATTTGCACAGAGTAGTGGGTACTCAACTGTTGACCTACGAAGAATTATTAACTGTAGTTACGCAAATAGAATGTGTCATAAATTCTCGTCCGCTTACGCTGCTGAGTGAGGATCCATCTGAACTTAGCGCGCTAACCCCTGCACATTTTCTAATGTCAACTCCTTTAAAAGAATTACCCGCTTATAATGTGGCTGATGAGCCAGTTAATTTGTTACGTCGCTACGCGTTACTCGATCAAATGGTACAATCGTTCGCGAGGCGATGGAAGAATGATTATCTCCACCTTCTCCAGTCTAGAGGGAAATGGAATACACCTTCCAACCCAATTAAAATGGAATCTGTTGTCGTTGTAGTAACCGACAATACTCCACCGCTTCAATGGCCCCTCGGTGTCATTGTTGCTGTATACCCTGGTAAAGACAATTTCATCAGGGTAGCTTCTGTCAAAACCACGACAGGCGTCTATAAACGACCTGTCGTGCGTCTTTGCCCTCTACCATCACAATAACTCCTTTCTTTGCCCCCGCTTCAAAATTTCGTTATTCTCTCTCTTATCATATATTTTTTCTTCTCTATCATTAATTTTAAAACCGATGGTTTTAACGCCGGGGTAAATGTTCGCGCCACATCTTGTGGCTCTCATATTGTGGGGTAGGAGTAAAATTACTTTCCTAACTGTCCCTTCCGCTCGCTGCATTTCTACCCGCCTAATATTTTGGACACCATTGTCCAGTGAGCAGTCAGACGCCTTCGACGCCGGAGGTCTGCGCTCATTATCATCCGTCCAGGTCTTTGCCTTGACCTAACCGCGCCGCCATCTTGAGATCGCACACGCTGTGCGCCTCATCCTTATCCTTTCCGTTATCCGGCATTAAGAAGAACAGCCGAGAAGAGCGCAAAAAGGCAAGAAGACAAAGAAGCCCATAGCGGAAAACACCAGATACTTGGGGATCCAGGCAAGGCGTGGTTTGTGGTGCAAGCAGCTCTTCCCAAGGTCAGATCTCTAATCTTCTTAATAGTCCTTTTCTTTTCCCGCTACAAAACCTATGGAGATACAAAGCATTGGCGTCATATCGCTAAGCAACAAATATATTTTATTCCACCGTTATTGTCCTAAAATAACAAAAAACTTATAAGCTTTTACAGCACCTATATATTTTTTATTTTATTATATTAGTAATAAATGCTGTCAGTGTCAAATGTAAATTTATGAACGGTTATCTGACATGTTGTTTTGAACGGGGAAAATCAGACAGTTGACATTTTTTGAGTTTTGTTTGACAGATTTTTGGCAAAATTTGAATTAGCCAAATCTCCTGAACGGCTGAAGCTAGACCCCATATGTTGGAGTCTAATAATTGGTATTATGAGTACTCAGACGATTTCATTTTTTGATAGCTGTAAAAGATTGACATTAAATAAAATAGTAAGATATACATTATTTAATTGCAGATAAAATGGCAACACGCCCCCGACGTGTCGTTACCATCATTCCAGAGAGCAGCGAGGACGAGAATATATCAGATGACGATGATTATAGAGCCCCGAATGCTTTGGACGAAGTATACTTAGTTGTACCCGAAAATGATGAACAAACGATGAAGATGCCAATTTTGCTGAAATTGATGTGGCTATGTTGGAAGAAGATTTAGCAATAAACAATCAACCCACTACTTCACGAGGAAGAAAAAAAACAAGTTGGTATGGTCCGATGAAGGCATTGAGTATGATGAATCCCGTATTGCTTTTTTGGGATGTGAAGATCTTCCAGAAGAAATAATGCAGCTAGATACCCCTATAGGGTTTTTAAAATGTCTTTTTCCATCGTCTGCAATAAATTTAATAGTAGAAGAGAGCTGCGTGTATGCAGCCCAAATTTCACCGGAATCCTTCAATCCAGTGACACATGACGACATCCACAAATTATCGGCATTATTATATATATGTCGGTAGTCCACCTGCCAACTACTCGGCATTATTGGAAGGAAGCTACACACATTGAAAAAGTGGCAAGTGTAATAACATGCAATAAATTTGAAGAAATTAAAAGATTCCTACATTTTTTTGACAAAAATAAAGAGCTCAAATCAGATCATCCAAATTTTGATAAGCTACAAAAGATACGCCCACTTTTAAACATAATCCGCGAAAGGATGTTAAATGTACCAAAAGAAGAATTTTTATCAATTGATGAGCAAATGATTCCTACTAAAGCTAAAACTTCAGGAATTAGACAATACAATTCGAAAAAGCCACATAAGTGGGGTTATCTGAATTTTGTGTTGAGTGAAGCCAGTGGGTTCAGTTACGATTTTGATGTATTCGGTGGAAAGCATTCTGGTCCACCTAAAAACTGCCCTGATCTTGGCGCACCCGGAAATGTCGTACAAAAATTATTGGAGACCGTTCCAGATAACTTAAACTATAAACTATTTTTGGACAATTGGTACACAAGTTTGCATCTAATGGCAAATTTACACAACAGAGGTATTCTCCCTTTATGTACCATACAACTCAATAGAGCTACAGATATTAATTTGACAAAAAAGCTTTAGAGAAGAAACAACGAGGTAACTGCGTAGAAAAATCTACGGTTTTTGATGATGTCCCATTATCAGTCACTAATTGGGTTGACAACAGGGGAGTTAGCTTGTGTTCTTCCTATGTAGGTAAAGAACCAATGACAACAGTCAAAAAATTCGCAAAAAAAGAGAAAGCTAGAATCGATGTTCCTTGTCTAAACGCAATAAAAATATATAATCAATACATGGGCGGTGTTGATTTGCTTGATGCCATGTTAGGGTTCTATAGAATAAAGATCCGGAGTAAAAAATTGTATCACAGACTGTTTTTCCAAATTATCGATCTCGTTTGCGTGAATAGTTGGCTACTATGGAGAAGATGCATGAAACAGAAAGGTGAAGACATTTATAGGCCTTTATTAGACTTTAAATTAGCTTTGGCAGATATCTTAATGCACAAAGACTCAAAAGTATTTACACCTACACGCAAACGAGGACGTCCGCTGAATCAAGATGTTGAGAATGTTAAAAAACGTAACAAACGGCGATGCATATAACTGCCTCAAAGAGAAATAGTCGAGGATGGGTTCAACCACTGGCCTGAATGGAAATTGGATCGTCAAATGTGCAAAATGGAGGGATGCAAGCAAAAATCACAAGTTATGTGTGAGAAATGTAAATGTTACCTTTGTTTCAACAAGGACCGCAATTGTTTTAAAATATTCCAATCTTAAATTGCGTTATGAATGTTATGATTTACGATTAAAGAGTTTGTTTTTGATATTTTATGCATTATTTCTGGGACCCTAAGCTGTGCAATCTTAGCTGTACAATACTGAAAACCACATCTAAATCGGTTTAGTAATTTTCCTATGATGCTCGCACAAACATTCGAACAGACAAACGAAAAAACAAAAAAAAGCAAAACAAAATTGTTTCGGCAACGTTTTAATGACTAGACTGCATAATGTTCCAAATATGTAACTTCAAGATTTGAGAACTGAAGTGCATGGTGTTCCATATCTGGAACAATTCATTTTTTCTCAGTATATTTTGAATAAAGACTTTTCTTTTAAATATATTTTTCCTTGGTCCTATTTATCCTGTGCAATAACATAATTTTTTTTTCACGATTTCAAATATCCATGCGGTAAATAGGGGCTCTGAGCCAACCTTTGTAACGAGACGAAGTCAAACAAACATAGACTTAACGTTCGCAACAAACTTAGTAACAGAATACATCAGCGGATGGCATGTTGCGAGCAAGGATACATCTGGATCTGATCATAAAAGGTTAAGGTACGTACTAAAAGTAGGGAGACATGAACCTCGTAAATATAGAAACCCGAGAAAAACAAATAAAACAAAATTCTCTACACTTGTAGAGAAAGGCATAAAGACACTTCCTGAACCTTGTAATGGGGAGTGATTCTTATTGTTTGAAGGTGTGTTGTTACAGATATAAACGACGTTGAGCTCGATTCAACTGTTATAATTATCAAAAAAAACTATGAAATCTACCTACTAAAATGGGTACCCAATATGCACGTAACTTAAGTCTAACTTAATTAATAACAAAATCTTAAAACTAACACGAGAACAGAATTACAATAAGGAGAAGCAAGTAATAGTTCGACTTCACTCACTGGATTCCGAACCGGTAACCTCTGGTCACCGAATTCCGAAACGGTGACCTTTAGTATGCAAGATCCTTCGCGCCTCAGAACTAGTGTAGGAGTGACGAAACAGGTTTGTACTCACGGATGCGCGACGAACATTACCGAAATTCCTAATATTTTTAAATGCTGGCAAATTGAATTCCGATACTGGAAAAGGGCGTTTCCATAGGCTGAAACAATTGAAATAATACTAAGCACCGTATACACTGAAGGTATTACCTTCCGTTTGCACTCGAGTTTTATGATAACGATAAAATAACTTACCCCGTTAAGTATTTATTATGCACAATTAAATGTGCGTATAAACGTAAAGAATGCTCCAAATAATGTAATAGTCAACTGAAACAATCAATACAGCACTATATAAGATATGTGTCAAAGACATATTATTCTCTTGCCACGATAGCCTTATCAAAAAGTAAATAAGAAACTCACCTGTGCAAAATATCACCGCACACACTATAATTTTGGCACAATGTACGTACAATGTACAGCCGTACGAAACAATAATTTAAAACAACAATAAATAATGTCGGCAAAATGGCTAAAACTCTTAAGACCGACTGTTGAGCTCCGTTTCTTTGTCTCCACCCTCCCTCAACTGTTACCTTCAATCCTCTCACAAAATATGAATCTCCGGATACCCCCCGCTATTGAAATTATCAATTGTGTGTTTATATTACTACTTGGATATTACTATACTACTACCGCCATGTGTGGTAAATAGTGGACAGCAATCATGACATTATCACCCCTCCTCCAATGAATCCGACCCGGATTCATCCTACACGCTTAAGGTCCGAAGAATGCCATTTGCCTAGATCTTTGCCGCCTAGGCTCTTAAGATTGTAGACGTCAGAGGATAGTTTTTCCATTATCACAGCTTTTTCAAATTTTGGTGCTAGTTTAGCCATGAAATTTTTATTAGCATTTGATAAATACTTCGTACGTTTCCAAACAACTTCTCCAGTCCTATATTCACACTCACGACGCCTTAAATTGTAATGTGTTTTATTAGTTTCATAAGCCTTTTTAAGGCGCTGATTAACGTCATGAAATATTTCATTTCTGAGTTTCAAGTTATCCTCATATTTGTCACGGTTGAAAAGCAAAGGATCCTTGCAACTGAAGTTCTCAGGTTTATTACCGTGGACAGAGGTTTCCCGTCCAAAAAAAAGGTACGATGGAGTTTTGCCTGTTACTTCATGGACAGCTGTACGTATGGCATGTGCGATGTGTGGAATGAATTTATCCCACTCCTTGTGGTTATCTTGTACGTAAGAAGCAATGGCAGTACCTATAACTTTATTCACCCTTTCTGTTGGATTTGCCTGTGGGTGGTAGAAAGGAGTATACCATAAATCAACTCCATAGTCTGATGCTAAATCTTTGAATTGACTAGATACAAATTGTTTCCCATTGTCACAGATAATAACGTTCGGGGCGCCATAGAGAAGAAAAACTTGTTCTTCAATAATCTTCGTGATGCCGGATGCTTTTCCAGTTCGTAAAGGGAAAAGCAAACAAAATTTGCTAAACCAGCATGATATTACTAACAACATCGTGTTACCTTGCTTGGATCGTGGAAGAGGACCCATTAAATCCATTGATATGACTTGAAATGGTTTTGTCACATCTCTATGCCGGCCCATCATTCCAGTAGGTGCATGTTGCGATACTTTGTGTTTTGCACACGTTTCACATTTGCGGACGTAATTTTTGACATCCTGTATTAATGATGGCCAGAAGTAGTGTTGTCGAGTCCGGTTTATAGTCTTTTTTGCACCAAAGTGTCCTGAAATTGAGTCATCATGGCATTCCTTTAGTACTTGGACACGCAATTTTTCAGGTATGACTAATTTCCAATTATTTGACTCGTCAGGAAACTGTTTTAATTTCAAATATTTCCATAATCTTCCCTTACTTATTTCCCATTCATTCGAAAGTTCACCTGTATTCACCTTGTTCTCTTGCAATAAATACCACTCGTCTTTATCCTCAGGTTTTATTTCCAATTCATATATTTCTTCACAAGGTATGGCTCTGGACAACGCATCTGGCACGATGTTGTCTTTACCCTTACGATGAATCATTTCATAATCAAATTGGGCAAGTCTCATTGCCCATCGTGCTAGTCGCCCATGTGGATCTCTCTCATTATCTAGCCACTGAAGGGAACTATGATCGGAAATAACTTTAAAGTGGCTACCTTCTATATAGGGCCGAAATTGCTCTACTCCATGCAGCACACCCAATAATTCTCTCTCTGATGTTGTGTAGTTACTTTCTCTATCTGAAAGTTTACGACTGGTGTACGCGATAGGTCGCTCCACACCATCAATTTCTTGTGTGAGAACGGAACCTACTCCTCTATTGGATGCATCACACTGAATTGCGAATTCTTTTCCATAGTCCGGTACACTCAGGATGGGTGTTGAAGTTAAGGCTGTTTTAAGTTCAATGAAGGCTTTCTCAGCTTCAGTAGTCCAAACAATCTTTTTACCTTTCTTCCCTCCTTTGGTCAAATCATGTAATGGAGCAGCCACGATAGCAAAATTTTCTACAAACCGCCTATACCAGCTTGCTAGCCCAATAAATCGCTTTAACTCTGTGTATGTGGTCGGCCTTGGATAATTTAGAATAGCACTGACTTTATCGGGGTCTGTCCGCAGGCCATCCTTATCAACTATATACCCTAAGTATTTCAGAGAAGGTCGAGCAAACTCACATTTCTCCATATTGATGGTAAGTCCAGCAGATTTCAACTGATCCATAACCAAAACGAGAGACGCAATGTGTTCCTCAAAATCACTGCTGACGATAACAATGTCATCAAGATAAGCGAATATTTTCCCCTCAAATTGAGGTGGAAATAAGCGATCCATCAGACGTTGTTGGGTCTGCGAAGCATTACACAGACCAAATGACATGACTTTAAACTGATAAAGTCCACTGCCCGCAAGACCAAATGCTGTCTTTTCTTTGCTTGACTCTTCAAGAGGTATTTGCCAGAAGGCTGACCTTAGGTCCAGTGTTGACAAAAATTTTGCATTTTTAAGATTATCTAAAACAGTTGATACTCTGGGTAGGGGATATGAATCTTTCTTTGTATGTTTGTTCAATTGGCGACTGTCCAGACATAACCTGTTTTTCCCTGTTGATTTTTTGACTAGCAACACTGGGGATCTCCATGCACTATGTGATGGTTCAATTACATCTTTTTCTAGCATATCTTGGATTTCTGATTCTAATTCCTTCATAATGGGAGGTGCAAATGGATACTGCCGTCGACGTACAGGCAAGTGTTCTCCAGTGTCAATCCTATGTTGTATTAGTCCTGTTCTTCCCAAACCAATTCCTATTTTATTTCTCATGTCTAGAATTAAGTCGCGGAGTCTTAACTCTTGATCAGTTGAAAGTTCTTCCCGAGAAATCACAGGATCGTTAATACTTATTTCATAAACTTCAGAGCCAAGCTGTTTTATTGATTTAAAATGACTGTTTTCCTGACATTCGATAGATAAGCCATATGCATCAAAAAAATTCATGCCAAGAACGATGTCGTGGTTTAACTCATCCATTACATAAAATGAAATTACCTTATATTTATTAGAAAATTGTATGGGTAAATGAACCACACAATTAATGGTATGACGAGTACCATCGGCAGTAGAAAGCCTCTCCTGTGCCACTTCATGAGCCTTAAAACCAAGAGAATTAAGTCTCGAATAAAACTTATTTGAGATGACCGATACAGTGGCTCCAGAATCTAGCAGGCCAAGAAAACTTTGACCCAAAATATCCAACTGACCATAATACCGTTTATCACTACTATTAACATTTATGTTGCTAAGTTGACCTGTACTAAAATATGACGATATGGTTTTAAGCCAACTCTGCCACTCTTCACTGTCTTCATGATTTATGCATTCGGAAGATGGTTGACCGTTCCATCTTCCGTTCTCCCGTTTCCCGAGTAGGAGTTATTATTGCAGCTACATCTCTTGGTTGTCATCCCAAAACGACCGCATTTATAACAAAACAACCTTTGTTGCGGTAATCTACAATCTCTGAAACAATGACCTGAATTTCGGCAATTCCAGCATTTCATCGAAGCATTTTCATCACTCTGCTGACCAAAAGTATTATTCTTAATCGCATATAGTTCTTGGTTATGGTTTCCTTGATATGCTAAATCCGGCTCAAGTGCATGTGCGTTATACTGGGGCTCCTTAAAATTTTCGCAATTAGCTCTAGTATGTTCAAGTATCCTAAGAACTGAAGTTAATTCGTAAACTGTACTAAAGTGGTCTCGGCAAACAGCCATTTGAAAATATGGCTGGATATTTTTTAATAAAATTCCCAGCTTTTGCTCTTCATGCAATTTAGTTGGCAGCCTTTTAAACATATTTTGCATGACAGCAATGTAAATAAGAATACTCTCAGTGTTGCCTTGAGTGCGATTACGAATTTCATCAAGTAATTCATCTTGATAAAAAGGCTTTTGAAAAGTAAGAAGCAGAAGTTCAACCAACTCCTTCCAATTTGCAACCATATCCCTATTTGCCCTAAACCAAATTAGAGCGTCATCTTCAAAGAAATCTATGGCGTATCGAAAGAGATCATCATCGTCAGCGTTACGTGCATACTTTAACTCTTCTATGCGCTCTAAAAACGCATTAATACTGACATTGGTTTTTCCATTGAATTTAACGCCCCAATCCTTAATAGGAACTAATTTTCTTCTTTCACTGTCTACGTTAAGAGTTGATGTTCTTACAAAGTTTTGACGCCTATCACTAGCCATCATACCATGACGACCATCAGCAATATTTAAATTACCTAACCTTGTCGCTTCAACGGGAACGCTAAGAAATGACGCCGGACAGACATCTTTATTTTTAGCGAAATATTCTTTCTCATTTGAAGTTTGGGGAAGAATATCGTGTGGCCTAACTTTATCAGAAACTTGTGTAACCGAGGAGTAGTTTGATTCAATCTTCTCTAATATTTTGACTGCGTCCTCTCCTAATGATTGCTGCAAGGACTCTTTAACTTGTTCAGAAATTTCATCTGAGCCTTCAATTTCCTCCACGTTACGAAGACCTTCGATTGATTTCATGAGTTCACGAATCTGATTACGAACCGCCAAATGTCTTTCAATGAGAGGTTCTTCCGTTGGAACTATGAAACCTACCCTGTTACTTACATGTTCCAAGCGAGTAAGAATACGTTTCAAACTAGCACGATCTGGATTGTCACATATTTCTCCTAAAGCAATTTTTAACGCCTGGCACTTGTTTTCGCAAACCTGAATTTCGTCAGAAATGTTTTGTAAGCAACTAGGAGGTACTTTTAATCGAATAGTCGAAATACCACTTGCCTCTTGGACCAATATTTCTTTGAGAATTTTTCTCATCGGAGCACAAGTATGTACATTAAAAATGCCACGACAAGCCAACTCAAATTCTAGCTCATCTTTCAAAAGAAGGGTTGGATCCATAATTAACGTATACAAATCAAAAACACCTAAATGTGGCAAACGAAATAAAATAAAATGCTTCCGGAGAAAACCTAAATAAAGCTTACTAAGTTCAATCGGATAGAGACCAAAACATCACTAAACATACATTTTGTAATTATAACAATAACAAAACTCAACCTTCGCTTATTTCTGAGACCCTTTGGGCGCCAATGTAATGGGGAGTGATTCTTATTGTTTGAAGGTGTGTTGTTACAGATATAAACGACGTTGAGCTCGATTCAACTGTTATAATTATCAAAAAAAACTATGAAATCTACCTACTAAAATGGGTACCCAATATGCACGTAACTTAAGTCTAACTTAATTAATAACAAAATCTTAAAACTAACACGAGAACAGAATTACAATAAGGAGAAGCAAGTAATAGTTCGACTTCACTCACTGGATTCCGAACCGGTAACCTCTGGTCACCGAATTCCGAAACGGTGACCTTTAGTATGCAAGATCCTTCGCGCCTCAGAACTAGTGTAGGAGTGACGAAACAGGTTTGTACTCACGGATGCGCGACGAACATTACCGAAATTCCTAATATTTTTAAATGCTGGCAAATTGAATTCCGATACTGGAAAAGGGCGTTTCCATAGGCTGAAACAATTGAAATAATACTAAGCACCGTATACACTGAAGGTATTACCTTCCGTTTGCACTCGAGTTTTATGATAACGATAAAATAACTTACCCCGTTAAGTATTTATTATGCACAATTAAATGTGCGTATAAACGTAAAGAATGCTCCAAATAATGTAATAGTCAACTGAAACAATCAATACAGCACTATATAAGATATGTGTCAAAGACATATTATTCTCTTGCCACGATAGCCTTATCAAAAAGTAAATAAGAAACTCACCTGTGCAAAATATCACCGCACACACTATAATTTTGGCACAATGTACGTACAATGTACAGCCGTACGAAACAATAATTTAAAACAACAATAAATAATGTCGGCAAAATGGCTAAAACTCTTAAGACCGACTGTTGAGCTCCGTTTCTTTGTCTCCACCCTCCCTCAACTGTTACCTTCAATCCTCTCACAAAATATGAATCTCCGGATACCCCCCGCTATTGAAATTATCAATTGTGTGTTTATATTACTACTTGGATATTTCTATACTACTACCGCCATGTGTGGTAAATAGTGGACAGCAATCATGACAACCTACAGGATCCGAGAGACTCACTGTGGAAGAGACAGAAACACAAGTTAATGCCATCACAAAGTGCATTATCAACGGTTACGAATCGTCATGCCCACTAATCAAGGAAAAGGGTAAGTTTGACGAGAAAAAAACATGGGTGGTGGAGCAAGAAACTTCATAAGTTAAGGAAGAAAATGCGACACCATTTCAACAGAGCTATGAACACTAAGCTTGACAATGACTGGGACGACTACAAGAAAGCACGCCTAGCATTCAACAAAGAGGTACGTTTTAGACAAAGCGAAAGCTGGAACAATTTTTGCAGCAGCATTCAAACACATAGTGAAACTTTACGGCTGAGAAAAATCTTAGCGAGTGATAACCACACTAAGCTTGGGACACTGAAACAACCCGATGGCAGCTATACAGCTAATGAACAAGAACAGCATGCTTTGCTACTGGAAACCCACTTCCCGGGTTGTCAGGTAAGCAATAACTCTGTATGGATGGACTCGCCGTCTCCATGCCCCTCGGAAGAGGACTGGGAGCTAGCGGAATCCATAGTTACGGAGGAAAGAATTAAATGGGCGGTAAGCACATTCCTTCCATAAAAATCACCAGGAGGCGACGGTATCCGGAAGTAGTCTTTCTCCCTAAGCCTGGCAAGGACGACTACACACAACCCAAAGCATACAGACCGATCAGTCTCTCACCATTTCTACTTAAAACACTAGAGAGACTCTGTGACAGATACGTTAGAGGAGGACCGCTGAAAAAGCGGCCACCTCACCAAAACCAGCACGCCTACCTACCAGGTAAGTCTACAGAAACTGTGTTACATCAGGTTGTACACAAAGCAGAAATGGCTATAGAAACGAAGCAATCCTGCCTTGCAACCTTTATCGATATAGAAGGAGCCTTTGATAAAACCACGTTCCCCAGCATAGTGCACGGGCTCGAGAACCATGGTGTACACGAGCTTGTTATCAAATGGGTCACCAACATGCTGAGCAAGCGCGCTGCATACATTGAAACATCAGAGCGGACACGCTGCCAGGTAACAAGGGGATGCCCTCAAGGATGAGTCTTGTCACCACTGCTCTGGGTAGCTGTTATGAATGACCTCCTCATAGAACTGAACAAGGATGGTTTTTGCACGGTAGGTTATGCAGATGACTTAGTTATCATGATATCAGGACTTTTCGAAGAAACGCTGTGCAGTAAGATGCAGTTGGCGTTACGGAAAGTCGAGGACTGGTGTGGCAAGCATAACCTATCCGTAAATCCACAGAAGACTGAACTTATCCTATTCACCAAGAAGAAGAAGTCAACTAAAACTTCCTAAATTATTTGGTACCCAGCTAGCTCTCAGTAAGGAGGTAAAATACCTTGGTGTCTGGCTTGACGACAAGTTACTGTGGGGTAAGCAGGACACATAATAATGAAGGCAACGAACACACTATGGCAGTGCAGGCGAGCAGTGGGCAGGGACTGGGGACGTACACCCAAACTCTGCAAATAGCTGTACACAGTAGTCGTAAGACCGGTACTAACTTATGGAGCATTGGTGTGGTGGCCAAGAACAGAGTTAATTACAGCCGAGAACAAACTACAGCAACTCCAAAGACTGGCATGTACACTGATCAGCGGATGCATGGGATCTACACCCTCTGCAGCACTGGACATCCTACTAGGGCTCACACCGCGATATCTGCATATACAGCAGGAGGCGATGGTTGCAGCCCTTCGGGTGAAGTCCACTGGTCAATGGAAAGGTAACAATATAAAAACCAATCACTGTCGAATCCTGGAACGAGCTTTAGAGATTGTACCAGAGGCAGCCACAGGAACGGACAGGATACCGAAATCCTACATAATGGACCATAGATACGAGATACACTCTCAGGGAGAACCAAGCTCCAATCGAAAGGTACTGGCTTGTTACACTGACGGCTCCAAAAGGAAGGATGGCAGTGCTGGTTGCAGCTACGTGTCTCCGGAACTAGGGCTCAGTAAAGCAGTTCCACTCAACAGCTTAACAACGGTGTTTCAAACCGAGACGGCAAGTATACTCCTAGCAGCTAAGGCAGCGACCGCAATTTGCACAAGTAGGCCTTGCGACATACAGGAGGTCACAATCACTACAGACAGCATGGCTACATTAACAGCGCTAAGCAAACCTGTAAGTAGATCCAAAATCATGGTAGATTGTCATGGGGAACTACAAAACCTATCAACGATGTGCAAGGTTAATACACTTCTGGACACATCTATTGGCCCACCTTGCATTTTCAGTTTCGTTTGGTCCTAGCTAAAAATTTATATTAGGTCGAGCAAAAAGTTTTTATGCAGTTTTGAACCTGGCACATTCATAATTTCATTCAATAGTCTTTTTTGAATTTCGAACACAGGGTTTAAAGAAACAAAAGACAATTTGGAGCCTGTTCGTTGATATCAAACAATCGAATACTAAGAAAACTTGATTTTAACTTGATTTTATTGGTTTACTTGGATTTAATTCTTGCAAGTGTGATTTTTCTCTTTGGTTTTGCAACAAACATTACTTATTCTTAAGATTAAGGTGAGGTTCTATTGTAGGGGACAATCCTACATTTTATATTTGCACATTACAAGATTTTGCACATTGAAGACCATTTGGATAAGTCGTCTTCCCCACGGGATCCAGACAATACTCACCGGTCAACCAGGATCTACTTTTATAGAAGATTTGGCTGATTTGGCAGATCGAGTGAATGACCTTACGACATCAACGCCAAGAGTTGCTTCTATGGGCCAGGCTAGCCCCGGTTCTGCCCTCAGCGATCTAACCAAGGAAGTAGCAGAACTCAAAAAGCAGGTGCAGAAGCTTGCGTTTGACAGGAACAGCAGAAATCGTTCTCGACCTACTCAACGATCCGGGAATCGGTCGTCATCTCGGCAGCGGTCACAGTCAAGTTATCGCAAGTTCCCGCTTTGCTGGTACCACGGGAAATTTGGTGAGAAAGCAAGTAAATGTGTTCCCCCATGCGACTTTAAAGCGGAAAACTCCATGGGCAGTCGTTGATGGCGGCTGACGATTGCTCCTCACTCTCTACGGGTCGCCTCTTCGTTACCGATATACCTTCAAAGACTCAGTTTCTTGTCGATACCGGTAGCGACCTTTGCGTCTACCCTCGTCTGATGCTGCGAGACCGTCGTGCTTCAACAAATTTTCAATTGTGTGCTGCTAATGGATCTGTTATTTCAACTTACGGCTATGTACATCTAGAATTAGATTTAGGCTTACGTAGAGTTTTTCCATGGCGTTTTGTAGTAGCAGATGTTACCAAGCCAATAATTGGCGTAGATTTTTTAAACTTTTATAGCTTAATAGTTGATTGCCGTAACAAACGCCTTATTGATCAAACTACTTCTGTTGCCGCAGTAGCTAAAAGTGTTATTGGCAGTAGTAGTCTGTACTCTGTAAAAGTCTCCACTGGTGATAGTAAATATCATAAAATTCTTGACCAGTTTCCAGAGATCACTCGACCAGCTGGCACGCAACGCACTATACTGCTTAACACATTACACCACATTCGCACGACACCAGGCCTCCCTTATCATCCCAACCTCGTCGCTTGGCACCAGACAAATTAAAAATCGCCCGACAAGAGTTCCAGTCCATGCTTGCAAATGGTACAGCCAGACCTTCGGAAAGTCCCTGGGCCTCGCCTCTACATCTGGCTCCAAAAAAGGAAAACGGTTTGCGACCGTGTGGTGATTACCGCATGTTGAATGCCCGTACTGTGCCTGACAGGTATCCGATTAGGCACATACATGATTTTGCTCACAGCATATCTGGCTGCAGAGTGTTTAGCACTCTAGATCTGGTAAAAGCATATAATCAGATACCTGTCAGCCCAGAGGACATTCCTAAAACTGCTATCACCACACCGTTCGGGTTATTCGAATTCCCATTCATGACTTTC
The DNA here is from genome assembly GCA_910592155.1 of Ypsolopha scabrella. Lineage (NCBI taxonomy): Eukaryota > Metazoa > Arthropoda > Insecta > Lepidoptera > Ypsolophidae > Ypsolopha > Ypsolopha scabrella. The sequence continues at coordinate 20,301,770 of OU342982.1, forward strand.
GGACTGAGAAATGCGGGCCAAACTTTCCAAAGATTTGTTGACGAGCTCACTAGGGGGCTTGATTTTGTATACTCCTATTTAGACGATTTTTTAATCTTCTCCAAGGACGAGACCCAGCATGAGGAACACCTCCGCACAATTTTCAGCAGACTGCGAGATTATGGTATGTTGATTAATACGTCTAAGTGCGTTTTCGGGGCACAGGAGGTAACCTTTTTAGGATACAACATCTCCGAGCAAGGTACCCGACCACTTGACATCAAAGTGCAGGCCGTAAAGGACTTCCCTACTCCTACAACAGTAAGACAGCTTAGAGCATTTTTGGGCATGCTAAACTTTTACAGGAGATTTCTTCCCCACGCAGCCCAAGTTCAAGCTTCCTTGCACGCCCTGTTGACTGGATCAGTGAAGGGATCACAGCCTATCACCCTGACCGGCGACGCCTTAGCTGCTTTCGAAACCAGTAAAGAAAGCCTATCCGACGCCGCTTTATTAGCACATCCTGACTGCACTAACAAGCTTGCTTTGGTAACAGACGCATCGGACAAAGCTATTGGCGCAGTGCTCCAGCAACTGAAGGACAACGCTTGGCAGCCTCTTGCATTTTTCTCCAGAAAGCTGAGTCCCTCCCAAGTCAAATACTCACCTTATGACAGGGAGTTACTCGCAATTTACGAGGCAGTAAAACATTTTCGGCATATGCTCGATGCCCGTCATTTTATCATATATACTGATCATAAGCCGATCAGCTTCGCATTCCATGAACGGAAGAAAAACTGCTCGCCTAGACAGTATAGGCATTTGGATTTCATATCCCAATTTACAACCGATATCCGACATATATCAGGTAAAGATAATATTGTCGCTGATACCTTGTCGCGAATCGAGGAATTGGGAATGCCAGTGGACCTCGAGACTTTAGCCAAAGGTCAAGTCACTGATCCTGAACTTACCAAGTTGCTAGACGAAGGATCTTCTTTACGTCTGGAGAAACTATTGTTATCTGGAAGTCGTATTACCCTGTACTGTGACGTCAGTACCCCGATATCCAGGCCATTTGTCCCCAAATACCACAGACGGCAGGTTTTCAACACCTTGCACTCACTTAGCCACCCAGGTGCAAACGCATCGGCTAGATTGGTTGCCGAAAGATTTGTTTGGCCTGGTGTGAGAAAAGATTGCAGGGACTGGGCGCGGTCTTGTATAGCATGCCAACAAGCAAAAGTGACACGTCATGTATCTGCACCCGTAGGCACATTTAATTTACCCCGTGCTCGATTTACGGACATACATATTGACCTGATTGGACCGCTTCCTGTATCAGAAGGTTATCGGTATTGTCTTACCGCCATAGATCGGTTTACTCGATGGCCGGAAGCAATACCGATCGAAGACATCACGGCAGAAACAGTTGCCAAAGCCTTGTTGTCAGGCTGGATAGCTAGATTCGGCTGTCCGACAGTTATAAAAACGGACAGAGGCCGACAATTTGAATCCGCCCTTTTTAAGTGTTTATCCACCATAGCTGGATTTGTGCACAAGCGGACCACGTCGTACCATCCAGCATGTAATGGATTGGTGGAAAGATTCCACAGACAATTAAAAGCTGCGATTGTCTGAAAGCTGAGATGGACGGAATCATTGCCATGGGTCTTACTAGGCAACAGGACTTCTTTCAAAGAAGACTTACAGACGTCGTCGGCTGAGTTAGTGTATGGTGAGCCTTTAAGACTCCCGGGCGAATTCTTTGAACCTTTAACGACAGGTACTACGGATATTTAATTAAATTTGCCGGGAAGTTACAACCCTTACCAACTTTGCACCATAATAAGCCTAAGACTTTTGTCTTCAAAAGCCTCGCAACCAGTGATCACATTTTCCTGCGTGAAGATGCATCACGTGATTCCCTCCAGCCTGCCTACACTGGACCACATAAAGTATTGTCACGAGGAGACAAAGTTTTTAAAATTCTCTTCAAAAATAAGGAAATTACGGTTTTAATAGACCGACTTAAACCGGCTTTCATTTTAGCTGACCAGGCCGATGAACCTTCACCGGTGATACAAAAAGATTACGTCACTCGTTCAGGATGTCGGGTGAAATTCACTGATTTTTATCGCCCTTAATGGTCTGGAAGGGGGTGGTGTAGGGGACACTCCTACATTTTATATTTGCACATTACCTAAATACATAATATATGACACAACACAAAAATACTTATATTTAATATTAATACTTATCCATATTCACACATTCAAGTCAGCTAGTCGATGTCAAAGTCGATAACATTCTATCGATCAATAATCGATATCGACTTTTAGGAAACCCTATTCGGTACCGTTACAAGCGGGCTGCGCAAGCGCACGCCCCGGCCGCGTGTCACCCGCCCCATCAGTCGAGACTTATCTATGACGCGGAGCGCACGTCGCCTTACCTGCCTTGTACATAAAGATATTCGTTTCGCTACGCTATCTGCTTATATACCGCTAAAGGTTTTTCTTCATTAACTGTATCCACTTCTATTCTATCTGTGCCAGTGCTTTTCGGTGTGTTGTGCCTTCTGTAAACTATTTGGTCGTGTGAATAAATAAATACTAGAACTGTGAGTTAGACTTGTTTATTTACAATTCGTATCGCAATTCATTAGGTGATCCTTACATATTTACGACCAGAGATACCACACTATCAATAATCTATGGTTACTTCGCCTGAAGTCGCCGCCCAAGCTGTGGCACTTATCCAGGCCGGACACAGCCAAAGAAATGTGAGTGCTCAACTTAATTTAGGTCGATCTGCGGTCCGAAATGTTTATCGGAGTTACCTAGGGACTGGCGGCTTTGTTCGTCGCCAAGGAAGGCCACGATTTCGGGTCACAACTGAAAGGCAGGATCGATTCATCGTGACGACCTGCTTGAGAAATCGTCACCTTACCTCCATTGAGATACAAAACCAACTTCGCAACTTCGAGTATCTGTGAGCGCCTGAACTGTTCGGAGAAGGTTAAAAGAACGCGATATGGTACCACACAAGCCAGCTAATGGCCCCAAACTAACGCGAGCCCACCGAACAGCGCGCTTTCATTTCGCGCGCACTCATTTAAATTGGACTCAGCAGCATTGGAGCCGTGTACTCTTTTCTGATGGGTCTAAAATTGCGTTACATGGCAATGGTGGAACGAAGAAGGTCTACCGACGTAAGGGAGAGCGTTTTGCACAATGCTGCTTTGTAGAGAGGGTTGCTTATGGCGGTGGCTCATGGACTGTCTGGGGCGGTATATCCGCGAGCGGCAAAACTCAACTTGAGGTTGTTACGGGACCACGGCTGCCAACATTAAATGCTGAAAGGTACATTCGTGAGTGCTTAGAACCTCACGTGATGCCATACGCGGACCATGTGGGCCCAAATTTTCTTTTTATGCATGATAATGCAAGAGCCCATACGGCCGGCATCGTCAGGGAATATCTTCGGGATGTGAACATCACAGTTATGGACTGGCCAGCCAGAAGCCCAGACATGAACCCGATTGAGCACATGTGGGACGAGCTAAAAAGACGTGTTAGGGCTCTTCAGCCAGTTGCCCAGATGTTGCAGGAGTTGAAAACTGCCATAGAAGAGGAATGGGAGATGATCCCTCAAAATTTCATAGAGCGGTTGATAAACTATATGCCTAATCGTATGAGAGCTGTAGTAGATGCCCATGGAGGCAACATGCGTTATTAAATTAAACCTTTATTTGATTAAACATGTTTTTTATTAAAAAATCAACTGCCTTCATCAAGGCGCATACCCGACTTGTTAGGCGTAGCTCCATGTCGTGTGGTATTCTGAATTCAAATTTAAAACAATACGATCGAAAAAGATGGTAAAATGTATCAGGTTTAAAACTGGATCAATAGTTTTTGTTCAATCTAGCAATCATATTTAGGTAGGGGCCATCGAAACCTAAACTCTAAGGTGGGCCAATAGATGTGTCCAGGGTAGCTAGCATGGTAGACTATGTCGAGCTTTGACAGCTCGATATACCACTGTCTGTCTCTCTATATGTAGATCAACAGAGTGAGATAGAGCACTGTATCACGCGCTATCGAGCTCGTTATTGTTTGCTATGCTAGACTAGCAGAAGTGTATATACTGGACCAGGGCACACAACGGAAATGAAGGTAACAAACAAGCAGACTCTCTTGCTAAATTAGCATCCCACATGGAAGTAACGACGTATGGCATTAACCTGTGTCGACCATCGATCGGCGGAAGCGATCAGGGGTGAGCTCAGAAAACACACACTGACCATACACAACAAAAAGTGGGCGGAACGAAACGACTGCCGTCTATCAAGAAGAATGGTACCGTAGTCAAATGGTAAGGTAACACGATACTTACTAAAAAGGTCCGATCTACGTGAAATGGTAGGTATCATAACTAGACACTGCAACCTGATTAAGCACCTTTTCACTACAGGTGGCACCGATAGCCCTCTATGTAGAGGGTGCCTTCTAGAGGACGAGACAGTGGAACATGTGCTACTCCAGTGCTCTGCAACCGAAGACATAAGACGAAAAGCAGGGATCGCGACGAACTCCACCTTCCCTTCACTGGACCAGCTTTTGTGTCAGCATGCTGAAGCTGTTCGGCTCTACTTCAAAGAGCTGTCCTGGCTGGGCTGACTGACAGGGGGGAAGTGCACAATACTCACGATCACGGAGAGTCAGTGCAGGATTCATCGCCCCCGCTACGAATTTAGAATAGACGTACCTGCGCAGTGAGCGAATTATCGAACAAATTGGTGGTATGAGGTGCGGCGCGGGCGGCCGCGACGGTGAAAATACCTGGCGTGTGGGTTTGCTGTCTCGCGATTGGTTCGTTCGCTTCACGGCGCAGTGTCCACGTTCGGTCGATCTCAAAATACAGTAACGCGCAAAAATGTATTAGTGTTACAATGGGTTTGCAGAGAAAAGAAAGAAAAATTATTTACTATGTTTACTGTTGCATGAGGAATGAAGCTGGTAGAAGTATTTTGTTTATGTTTGCTTTTTTTGGAATAAGCATCATGTAGGTGTATTAACATACATGTGACCCAAATTGTGGACCAAATCAACACCCACAGTATATTTTTATTTCTAACCTGTTAAAAAATAGCTGTTATACCGATGTTATTCTACAATAACATTTTACTTACATAATCAAACAATTTACAATTTCCGATGTTATTCTATAATACTCTAGCCTTTTTGTGCGCGATTATACCCCCATGCGCAAACGGGATATCCACTGACGCCCCAGAGCTCTTTTATCTGCATTGACTTATACACTACGTGGCGTAACTCATGGCTTCTAACCTAAGCTACTCTGCAAGAGTAGTCTCTAAGTCTGCCTCTCTGCAGGACTTCCAAAAATACATGAAATCTAGACTGTTCAGTGGTAATAAGATCATAAAACATCTAAGTTAAAGTCTTATTAACATTGTAAGTTTTCTGTATACAAAAACTGTATCAAACAAAAAATGTTTCTGTATACATGAATCTGATACAGTATGCTAAAACCTGAAACATGATTTAAAATATAATTTAGGTTACCCATTTCTAGCGCGAAACGTGAAGGTTGCAACGTAAAAACTCCACAAAAGCTGTTTTTTTTTTGCATTTGTATTCTAATTACCATTGCACTTTTCACGTTATAACGTTTATAGAAAAAAGTAAACTAAAACATAAATTTAAACCACATTAAGAATACCACTTACAAACGCAATAAGTGGAATTAGAAATAAACGAGAATGTTCAACTGTAATGAGATGAAAAAAACATCTAATTTGTAGTTTAATTACCATTGTACATTATATGTTACCATTGATGCAATACAGAATTCAGTTATACAGTATGTTAAAAGTTAACAGAATTGTAAATATAATTTAGATTACCCTTTCCAAACGCCAAGGGTGACAGTTGCAATGTAAAAACACTACAAAAGTTTTGTATTTATGCAATTGTAGTCTAATTACCAATGCACTTCTCACGTTATACGTTTATAGGAAAGAGTAAACTAAAACAATTTTAAACCACATTTAGAATGCCATTTGCAAACGCGTAATTAAAAAACATAAAATTTGGAATGTTCCATGACTAATTACCATTGCACTTTTCACGTTATAACGTTTATAGCAAAAAGTAAACTAAAACATAAATTTAACCCACATTAAGAATACCACTTACAAACGCAATAAGTGGAATTAGAAATAAACGAGAATGTTCAATGGTAATGAGATGAAAAAAAACATCTAATTTGTAGTTTAATTACCATTGTACATTATATGTTACCATTGATGCAATACAGCTTGCTAAAAGCTGACAGAATTCAGTTATACAGTATGTTAAAAGTTAACAGAATTGTAAATATAATTTAGATTGCCCTTTCCAAACGCCAAGGGTGACAGTTGCAATGTAAAAACACTACAAAAGTTTTGTATTTATGCAAGTTATACAGTATGTTAAAAGTTAACAGAATTGTAAATATAATTTAGATTGCCCTTTCCAAACGCCAAGGGTGACAGTTGCAATGTAAAAACACTACAAAAGTTTTGTATTTAAGCCATTGTAGTCTAATTACCAATGCACTTCTCACGTTATAACGTTTATAGCAAAAAGTAAACTAAAACATAAATTTAAACCACATTAAGAATACCACTTACAAACGCAATAAGTGGAATTAGAAATAAACGAGAATGTTCAATGGTAATGAGATGAAAAAAAACATCTAATTTGTAGTTTAATTACCTTTGTACATTATATGTTACCATTGATGCAATACAGCTTGCTAAAAGCTGACAGAATTCAGTTATACAGTATGTTAAAAGTTAACAGAATTGTAAATATAATTTAGATTACCCTTTCCAAACGCCAAGGGTGACAGTTGCAATGTAAAAACACTACAAAAGTTTTGTATTTATGCAATTGTAGTCTAATTACCAATGCACTTCTCACGTTATAACGTTTATAGCAAAAAGTAAACTAAAACATAAATTTAAACCACCTTAAGAATACCACTTACAAACGCAATAAGTGGAATTAGAAATAAACGAGAATGTTCAATGGTAATGAGATGAAAAAAAACATCTAATTTGTAGTTTAATTACCATTGTACATTATATGTTACCATTGATGCAATACAGCTTGCTAAAAGCTGACAGAATTCAGTTATACAGTATGTTAAAAGTTAACAGAATTGTAAATATAATTTAGATTACCCTTTCCAAACGCCAAGGGTGACAGTTGCAATGTAAAAACACTACAAAAGTTTTGTATTTATGCAATTGTAGTCTAATTACCAATGCACTTCTCACGTTATAACGTTTATAGCAAAAAGTAAACTAAAACATAAATTTAAACCACATTAAGAATACCACTTACAAACGCAATAAGTGGAATTAGAAATAAACGAGAATGTTCAATGGTAATGAGATGAAAAAAAACATCTAATTTGTAGTTTAATTACCATTGTACATTATATGTTACCATTGATGCAATACAGCCTGCTAAAAGCTGACAGAATTCAGTTATACAGTATGTTAAAAGTTAACAGAATTGTAAATATAATTTAGATTACCCTTTCCAAACGCCAAGGGTGACAGTTGCAATGTAAAAACACTACAAAAGTTTTGTATTTATGCAATTGTAGTCTAATTACCAATGCACTTCTCACGTTATAACGTTTATAGCAAAAAGTAAACTAAAACATAAATTTAAACCACATTAAGAATACCACTTACAAACGCAATAAGTGGAATTAGAAATAAACGAGAATGTTCAATGGTAATGAGATGAAAAAAAACATCTAATTTGTAGTTTAATTACCATTGTACATTATATGTTACCATTGATGCAATACAGCCTGCTAAAAGCTGACAGAATTCAGTTATACAGTATGTTAAAAGTTAACAGAATTGTAAATATAATTTAGATTACCCTTTCCAAACGCCAAGGGTGACAGTTGCAATGTAAAAACACTACAAAAGTTTTGTATTTATGCAATTGTAGTCTAATTACCAATGCACTTCTCACGTTATAACGTTTATAGCAAAAAGTAAACTAAAACATAAATTTAAACCACATTAAGAATACCACTTACAAACGCAATAAGTGGAATTAGAAATAAACGAGAATGTTCAATGGTAATGAGATGAAAAAAAACATCTAATTTGTAGTTTAATTACCATTGTACATTATATGTTACCATTGATGCAATACAGCCTGCTAAAAGCTGACAGAATTCAGTTATACAGTATGTTAAAAGTTAACAGAATTGTAAATATAATTTAGATTACCCTTTCCAAACGCCAAGGGTGACAGTTGCAATGTAAAAACACTACAAAAGTTTTGTATTTACGCAATTGTAGTCTAATTACCATTGCACTTGTCACGTTATACGTTTATAGTAAAGAGTGAACTAAAACAAGTTTAAACCACTTTTAGAATACCATTTGCAAACTAGATGGGTTCCGTAGGTATTTGTCTGTCGATTATCTGCTATGATTGACTCTCCATTTGACACCCAGTTTGTAAATTAATTTGTTGTTGGAGTTTTGTTCCATTCATCCCATAATCTTTTTAGATACGTACTACATATGTATACCCGCGCTTGTTTCTCAGACCTCTTTAACTCTTTGCTATGAAATAAGAGCTACATTTATTTCTCGAAGTCACGTTGAGTCGATAGCAGTAAGTCGTCAATGCGGTTGGTTGGCAGTTGGCATACGTCTTTCTAGGGCAGCCCGGTCGAACTTACTTTCCACTTGCGCACAAAATTTCTTTCGTCACTTTTTCACACATTCTCTTATTATGCCCAAACCAGAATTTTTATTCAGGCGGCAGAGACTACAGATTTCCGTCTGCTACGATCCTGACAGACTTCTTTCACTTTTTTTTATTAAAACTAAAGAAATATGATATGGCTCTGCCTATTTATTTATTCCATGACGGCAATTCAAAAAATATAAACTTTAAAGATGCACCAATGTCAATCAAATTATTTGGAAGTACCACGTTTCTGTAACGCTACTTTTAAAACTTACTACATAAAATTAAATATTCATTCTATAATATATTAACTTATCTTTACAGTTTCACTTTGAACCGTCACTTCACTATTTCCTTGACCATTTTCTACAAGTTTCTCCGCATTTTCAGTTTCATTACCACAATCATCATCTTCATCATCATCTCCTCCCATCTCAATTTCCTTCTGATCACTCTTATCAATGGCAACGTCATCGCTGGGCTCATAGGAATGTTGACTAAGTTTCTCTAGCCATGTGCCAATGGCATTTTCCTCTAATTCCCCTTTAACGATGATGGGATATATTTTTTCGTGTTTAAATTTCTGTACAGCGTCGTCAACTTCTTCCCATGTCAAGCTATCGTGGCTGGTCTTGTAGCGAGCGTCGTATCTATCGTAATGGACCTGAAAATCAAGATAGTTCTCTTAACTTAAACACGAATTTTCCGACAGTTGGATGTTTTAGTTTGCTAAGCCAGACTTTTCTAAATTGACTAACAATAAACTTAGGCTTTAATCATAGGTTAACGTAGAGGGTATTCAAGGTATCTCTATACGTCTATGTTGACATAATGCTTAAACAAATAAAACATTGATCAATAAAAAGTAATCCATGTCCATAAAAGCACACAACATCAGGCATTTCAATTGCATGCGTCAAAATCAGCCAGCAGTGCTTGCCAAATCCTACTGGTCTCAGGCGGATGGGCGGCTCGCCGCTCGGGATCTATTCCTTCCAATTCCCATTGGTTTGAACTTAGGTATACTAATGTCCCAGGGGCGTTCCCTCCTCAAATCTTTAACTTAGTTTAATAAACCCCAGTATAACTGCTTCAGCTTAACTCAGCTTTTATCTTCCTTGATAGGGTATAATATAAAACCCAAAGATTTCATAGTGAAATATTTTTTGTACTGTAAATGTAACTCTCAGACTCAAAACTCAATAATAACTTTATTCATTATTATATAGTACAGAATACAGTACACAGATATATCCACAATATGCTAGAATCCTCAAATCTTTAACTTAGTTTAATAAACCCCAGTATAACTGCTTCAGCTTAACTCAGCTTTTATCTTCCTTGATAGGGTATAATATAAAACCCAAAGATTTCATAGTGAAATATTTTTTGTACTGTAAATGTAACTCTCAGACTCAAAACTCAATAATAACTTTATTCATTATTATATAGTACAGAATACAGTACACAGATATATCCACAATATGCTAGAATCCTCAAATCTTTAACTTAGTTTAATAAACCCCAGTATAACTGCTTCAGCTTAACTCAGCTTTTATCTTCCTTGATAGGGTATAATATAAAACCCAAAGATTTCATAGTGAAATATTTTTTGTACTGTAAATGTAACTCTCAGACTCAAAACTCAAAAATAACTTTATTCATTATTATATAGTACAGAATACAGTACACAGATATATCCACAATATGCTAGAATAGTGGATTATGCATGGCACCGATTTATTTATAACAACCTGCCCAATGATCTCAAAGACTTGTCGTTTAGGTTGTTCAAAAAGGCTTTGTTTAAACTACTGACTGAGAAAAACTACTATAAATTATCTGACTTCTTAAATCAACATCTGGCGTGCCCCCGCCAAGTCGAGCTAAAAAACGGCAAGCCGTACCATCCTTTTCTCGAAGCAGTTCAGGCCATTTTCGACCCCCTATAACTTCGTTGTGGATAAAACTAGAAGCCTGAATTTTCAGTAACCTGGGCTTATCAGCTACGGAAGTGGAGTTTTTAGTTAAGACTGAACAATTAAGTAATGTGGCAGTATTGTATTAGGTTAAGATTTTTTGGGGGCAGTGCCCCCGTCCAATCGAGCTAAAAAGCGGCACGCCGTACCATCCTTTTCTCGAAGCAGTTCAAGCCATTTTCGACCCCCTATAACTTCGTTGTGGATAAAACTAGAAGCCTGAATTTTCGGTAACCAAGCAGGCATTGTATTTGTAAAAATAAGATGTGTAACAAAATAATTGTACTGGTAGCGACATCTGGTTGATAAAATGTGAAGTTGTGATGTGACGTAATCTCCGTAATAAAGTTAGTCATTGCCCAACCATCTGTGAGTTTTATTAGAGGTTATGTGCCTTGCGCGTTTTTATTTGTGAAAATAGTGTAATTAACGGCAAAAAATGTCTACAAACATTATATCGAGTATACCAAAGCTAAAGGGAAGAGAAAACTATGAAGACTGGGCGTTTGCTGTGGAAAATTTCCTTATTTTGGAAGGAATGCAGAAATGCATCTCAACGGAAGGAGATTCAAACGATGCCAAAGCGAAAGCAAAGATTATTTTGACCATGGATCCAAGCTTATACGTGCATATTAAAAGTGAAAACAGTGCCATGGGATTGTGGACAAAGTTAAAAAGAATGTTCGATGACACCGGCTTTTCTAGAAGAATCGGATTACTTCGTAACCTCATTTCAATTCGTCGTGAAAACTGTGAATCTATGTCTCAGTATGTGACCATGTTAGTGGAAACGAGTCAAAGATTAAACAATACAGGATTCAAGATTAACGACGAGTGGATTGGCTCTTTGTTGCTGGCTGGATTGCCTGAGAAATTCGCTCCGATGATAATGGCGATTGAACATTCAGGCATAGACATTACAGCGGACGCCATTAAATGGTGAACTGACTGTGGAACAAGCGTTGAATGGACCTGAGAGTTTGCAGTGGAAGCGAGCCATGGCAGATGAACTTAAATCATTTGAGGAGAATGGTGCCTGGGAGCTAGTGCAGATCCCCGATCACGGAACTGTAGTTCAGTTAAATGGGTATTTAAAAAGAAGGTAAATACAGACAATAGTGTTCGGTATAGAGCCAGACTAGTAGCTAAGGGTTTTACCCAAACGCCAGGTATTGATTTCGAGGAGACTTTCTCACCAGTCTTGCGACATTCCACATTAAGGCTGATGTTTGCATTAGCAGTAAAATTAAATTTGGACATTTGTCATTTAGATGTAAATACAGCATTTTTAAATGGTTCCTGTCTGAAACCATTTATATGCAAAAACCTGTTGGTTTACAATGTAATGATGCAGATAAAGTGCTTAAATTGAAACGAGCTATCTATGGCTTAAAACAATCATCAAGAGCCTGGTATGAAAGGGTTGATGAGTTATTGAGGAAACTAGGTTATAAAAAATCTGAGTTAGAACCATGTCTTTTTACTAAAATGAATGGTGTTTCTAAAACTGTAATATTGTTGTATGTTGATGATTTTTTTATATTTTCGAATTGTCAAATAGAAACTAATAAACTGAAGGAAAACTTGTCTTCAAAATTTAAAATTAAAGACCTAGGATGTATTAAACAATGTTTAGGTATGAAAGTTAATTTTGACAAAGAAAAAGGTGTAATTACAATTGATCAAGAAAAATATATTGATGAATTGCTTCAGAGATTCAATATAATAGACTGTAAACCAGTTGAGACACCAATAGAGTCAAAATTAAATCTAAGCAAGGGAAATGGCTGTGATAAGAAATTGCCTTATCAGCAGTTGATAGGCAGCATGATGTACTTAGCTGTACTTACAAGACCTGATATAGTTTTTTCTGTAAATTATCTCAGTCAGTTCAACAACTGTTATAATGAAGAACATTGGGCTTATGCCAGACGTGTGCTTAAGTACTTAATGAAAACTAAAAATTTCTGTTTAAGATATGTTAGAGACGGTAATACACAACTACAAGCTTTTGTAGACGCTGACTGGGCTAGTAATTCAGTTGATAGAAAGTCTTATACGGGCTATGTTTTAAAGCTGTCTGGTTGTGTTGTTTCCTGGGAAACCAGAAAGCAGAGTACTGTAGCTTTATCTAGTACAGAGGCAGAGTATATGGGCCTGTCCGATTGTTGTAAAGAAGCTATATACTTGAAAAATTTGCAGTATGAGATAACTAAAGAAGTATATACTATTACCATATTTAATGACAATCAGTCTGCTCAGAAGTTAACAGCTAATCCTGTGTTTCACAAAAGGTCTAAACACATCGATGTACGCTATCATTTTTGTAGGGAGAATGTGGCTAATAATATTGTTAAGGTTAAATATTTGGCCTCCACAGAAATGCCTGCAGACCTATTAACAAAAGGATTATGTACAGCTAAGCACTATAAATTGTTAAAAATGTTGGGGCTATCACAATTGTTATAATGTTGAAACCTGTAAGTTTTTTTTATAATGAATTATTTTCTTAAGTGGCAGTGTAAAAATAAGATGTGTAACAAAATAATTGTACTGGTAGCGACATCTGGTTGATAAAATGTGAAGTTGTGATGTGACGTAATCTCCGTAATAAAGTTAGTCATTGGTGTCGATTCGAACATGCACAAATACGACTTAACTTAACTAAAATTAGGTTAAGATGTGTCAAATTACTTTTGGTATTCGGAAACGCCCAACCTAACCTATTTTGACAGGACTAAACTAATTTTTAGTTAGGTCGAACTCAATTTGGTCCAAAACGTAATTTTGCTATTCGGTATGACCACCTAACTGTCAAATTTTAGAGATGTCAAACTAAAAGTGAACTAATATTAGGAGAGACATATTTCGTGGCGATTAAAATTTTAACAAGTCCAATTATCTAATTTGTGTTGCTTTTTGAGGGGAGAATGGAGGAATATTGGCTTTTGGGTGTAGCAGATGCAGAAGAAAGAAACTAAACAGTTAAAACCAGCATATCTACCCAAAGCTTAAAACTGTGTTTGCAAACTGATTTTTACAATGCTTCTTCCAGGAGACAAGTTGTACCCCGCTGCTGCCTTAGCTGATGACCCCGGAACCAGAATTGTATGAAACAAGGTGAATGTGATGTTCAGACCTCTTAAAAATAAACTGCGATGTTGCACATTACGCCAAGAAATCAGTGGCTCCTAGGATTTGGATTCACTGGTTCCCTGGCTATGAACCTTACGCAGTGACGTCACAGCTTAAAATAAGCCTCATTCATAGAGCCGAATCTTCAAGCTTTGTTTTCTAGCAACGGAAAATAGATTCTTGTAATTGTGAAGGAGCAAACTCTTTAAAAAAGCTGTACCACCTACCTACCTAGTCCTTAAACAACGGCTACAATTTTTTCAGTCTGCTGTGTGTACCCAGTACTACATTTCCCTTGATCACTGGACAGATGAATTTGGTTTAGCAAGACACAACCAGAGAGACCAGCAAACCAAGGTAAAATCATTAGATGTCAAAGGAAATAGGATTGCTCATCTATATACTAATAATAAAGTACGTAGGCTCTAAAAGTTGTGTCTGTACATTAAATATATTTGTAAAATTTTATATGAAATGGGTTATTAGTATGGTATGGAGGCCAAAATACAATTTAACAATTTTTGTCTGTCTGTATGTATGTATGTTCCATTTCAACTCAAGAACCACTCAACCGATTTGGATATGATTTTCATTATTATCATCCTAATGAGTCTGGTCAGAATATAGGCTATAAGGTGTTAGTAAAATAACCGCAAAGCCAATAACTCTTGAAGGCAATATTAGTTTAGAAATAAATTGTCAATTAATATAGATTTTGGTCGTTGAAAGAGGTATTAAAGAATACCCCATCTCAGAAGAAGTGTGTAATAAATGCATTCATCTCTGCTTGACATAATATAGATTATATTATAGATTCCAGAATTGGGGCATTTCCTACAAATATTATGTTATGGGAAAAGACCATTAAATGGACAAAAACATGGACCAAAAGGCAGACCAGTGCGACGCAGATGATCGCCCCTTTCTTTGTAGAAGCCATGTAAAGAAAACCAATGGAAAACACTGGGGAGGTCCATGAGTCAATGACACACTGACCTGAAAAAATTACAATATATTTGTCAGCGGGATGCTTGCCAGCAAGCACATTATATTATTTAAATCAATATTTTATTGTTTTAAAATTACATGACATGTAACATATTTATAAGGTCAGAAAATAAAGGCTACGATGATGATGAGATTAGATTGAATGAATCTGTTGTCTGATTGCTAAATGAATAGTAAAACTAAATTGTACTTATATTTTTTATTTTAGGCGACTAAGGGCCCATATTATTAATAGGTTCCTTAAAACTAGGTAAACATTACTACAGACCCTTATAAAAAAAAACATTTCTTAACATGTTGGCACGAACATAGACACCTTCATACTCCATACAAAATATCTGACGTCCCAGTTTACTCACATCACTCACAAAGAAGCACTACGAATGTATCATTTCTCCTAAATGATGCACAGCGAGTTAGCTTACAGGTAATCTAGTGCAAAAGAGCTTGTTGAGAAACGTTATGCATTTTTTAACTGTTCATATTCCACTGTGTGGACGTTGTGCGCTTTCATGATGTACTTGTGTAACATTCTATGATGGTTGTTCCCGCCTGCATGTTACCCTAATTTGGAATTGTCTGACATGAAGCGTTACATCTTCTAACGTCATACTTTTGTGCACTCTGGAGAAATAGATCTGGTAGGCTTCAGGTCACATAAAGTTTCAGGGACTGTGTCGTAATATCTGTGTAATCAAATAAAGCATTCCTTTGGCACTGGTGAGAGCGACGTTTCTTGTTTTCTACAAGACTGAAGCAATCACAATCACTGATTGTATTCGAGGCGAGGGTTGGACGGTGGTAGATGGTTTTTTTCAGTTTCAAGCTAAGAATCTTTTCCGATTAGGGTGACGGCGGTAGTTGCTGACTGGACCGATAGAACATCGAGACATACGAGTCCTTGTAGTGTTGTCCTCGAGTGGTGTTGCTGTCAAAGGCTGCAAAAGCGTTTTCGCACTCTTTCGTAGTATAATAGGTGGATTAGTCCCGATGAAGCCTTGGATCCATCTTAAGGGTTAATCGTGATTGTTTCTTGGTCTTCTTAGTCAGAGCAACAGCGTCCCGCAATGGTTTTTATAAAGAAAATAGCCATTTCTTCGATCTTTAACAAAAATTTAAAATCGGTCAGACAGAATTGTCTATTTAAGTGATACCATCATAAAATTCCCCAAAATTACTAAAAAAAAATTTATTCATAACGCATCCATGGAATCACATTTCTTCTCCCGCGTATGTTTATTGATGCTAGGGATGTCGATTTTAAATCGATTTAATCGAAGATCGATTAATGGTAGCAAGAAAATCGATTATTTTCGGAGCACTTCGATCTTTGAATCGATCCATACAACCGCAGAATCGTGGACACGATTTTTTTCGGTTTCACGGAAAATTTTGCTAACAAATCACATACAATTAAAAAGAGTACCTACATTTAATAACGTTCCTAGCAAGTGTATGAAGAGCCTTACATTTCAAGATTAGAAGTTGGAGTGGGTAATCGAGACTAACAAATATTGTAATATAATATTAACATAATATTATTCCAATAAAAATTGTAATCAAAATCAAAATATTTATTTTGTAAAATAGATACATAAAGTATACTTTATAGGGGTCAAAATTTTAATTTGTATTATGTATTTGCATTATAAGTTACTTTGGCAATAAAACTTTAACTTTTAATTAAGGTTATATTTAGGAGAAAACAACTAATTTTACTTACAATAAACTCTGGAAAAATTATCGCTTATGAATTTATACCTAGATTACCAACAAAAATAAAATTTAATTAACGCTAATTGTGTGAATTTCTGTTCCGATTATGAATCGATTATTTTGAATCGATCTTTTCTTTACCGTTTTTTTATCGATCTTTTTATCACGATTTGAAATCGATCTCAGAATCGATCTTTTTAGAAAGAATCGACATCCCTAATTGGTGCAAAGTTGAGGGGAATTTTCTAGTGTTCACGTGGATTGTTAAAGATTTTGAGATTTTGATATTTAATAGACGAAGACGGGGAAGATGCTCTTGAAATTATTCGTTATGATGATCTTCTTCTTCCAGTGGAAACAAAATTATATATTTCCAGTAAGTAGCCACCGTTATGTCTAAGTAAGTACAGGAAGCCAATTACCAATTTAGTAGTTTTGTTTATTGTAATTTCTTATTTAATAAACCAAAATTAGACAAAAAACTTTTTTTGGGAAACTAGGCAAGAACAATGTTCGAGTGGTTAAAATCACGGAGCGAAAGTAAAGAAATAAAAATAAAATGTTTTAAAATCTAATCATAATTCTACCAAAGAGTAGAAATTTTAAGACTTCCCATATCGAACGAATGAAATGCAATCATTCTTATCTGTGGTCTTTACCGCTATTGTAATCTGTGAATTCAATTTAGTTCGAGAAAATTAAGTCAAACACGGCAACCAAATTTAGTTCGTTGACAAAACCGAATAGCTAATAGAAACGACTTAACGTATTTTAGTCGTATTTTGGTTAGGTTAAGTTAAGGTGTGGTGTTTTACCGAATCGACACCATTGCCCAACCATCTGTGAGTTTTATTAGAGTATTAACACGGTATATTTCAAATTTCAATCAATTTGAACCAGTACTTTAAGAATTATAACTAGTCAAAGTTTCTCAATTTTGTCACTCACTCACTGACTGACTGACCGATCATCAAAACTCTAAGGCACTTCTAGCAGACATAGAAGCTTCAAATTTGGAATACAATTAGTGTTTAGTGTAGAAATCAAGGAAAAACTAAAATATTTAGCAATTTCGGTACAGCGCTCTAGATACACCAACTTAAGGGACCTTCTGTCTTAAGTTATAACTTTTTACAGTTAGTACTTTTTTTTCTTTCCGGTACATTCAACTTACTACGGAAAATGTAACTTTGTAATCTTATATATTTATATGGGATTACAAAGTAATTCATGCAGTTGGTGTATCTAGAGCACTGGACCGAAATTGCAAATATATTAGTTTTTCCTTGATTTATACACTAAACACTAATTGTATTTCAAATTTAAAGCTTCCATGTCTGCAAGAAGTGCCTTAGAGTTTTGATGATCGGTCAGTCAGTGAGTGAGTGACAAAATTGAGAAACTTTGACTAGTTATAATTCTTAAACTACTAGTTCAAATTTAATGAAATTTGAAATATACCGTGTTAATACAATGCCTGCTTGGTTACCGAAAATTCAGGCTTCTAGTTTTATCCACAACGAAGTTATAGGGGGTCGAAAATGGCTTGAACTGCTTCGAGAAAAGGATGGTACGGCGTGCCGCTTTTTAGCTCGATTGGGCGGGGGCACTGCCCCCAAAAAATCTTAACCTAATACAATACTGCCACATTACTTAATTGTTCAGTCTTAACTAAAAACTCCACTTCCGTAGCTGATAAGCCCACGAGCCAGCTCGAACTCAAAAAAGAACTTAATTAATCAAACAAAACATAAGTAACAAATTGAGAATTCTGTTTTACATACCATATCCAGCACCAATCCTAAGCCGGGTGCAGTTGGAATCATGACTTTTTCTTTTCCGAATGCCTTTTCAAGAGTAGCTTTATCCGTATGGCCACGAACTACAGCTATCATCAAACCAACCATCTTTCGTATCTGATGCAACATGAAGCTTTGGCCCTGAAAAGAATTTTGGAATTTTATATGCTATTGATTTTATTCCGGCTACTATAATTTTTTTTCCGTGTGATCAGTTGAATATGTGGTTACATTGAAAGATCGCTGTCCTTTTACACTCGGTGTAAGTTAAAGAGATGTGACTATATTGCATTTCGTTTTACTCATCTAACTTTGTCCCCTTGATTGTAAGGCTGAGATTCAGAGTCCATTTTGTGTCAGAACTCAATCTTACAAACGTGAAGAAGCGACGTGATCTCATGCTAGAGTGACGTTTGTAAGATTGAATTCGGACTCAAAATGCAGTCTGAATCACAGCCTAAGTCTCGCGGAGTGTACTGCCGCTAGAGATGGGATTCCACCCGGAATCTTTCCCGATTCCCATTGAAACCACCCGACGGGTATTTATTCGGGTATTAACGTTTTTCACTATTTTTACGTGGTATATTAGGAGTTATCTCACGGTTTTTATATGAAGCTAGGGATCATCTAAATGTATTACAGTTCATTGGTACATGCTGAACAATAAATTGGAAAATAAAGTCATTTATGTGATTTGTGGTAAAAATTAACTACGATCAGTTTGTTTCAATCTGTTTTTTGTGATTTGCAAAAAGTACCTAGCTATGTGTTTCTTCTTGATAATAAAATAACCGAGACGAGCGTTGCTTAACTTGAAGCAACAAAGAATAAAAACATTAAAATGAACGCAAATGTTCATGCGCATGTCTTCAAAGTTGGATTTGAAGTATTTTAAAATCATTATTATCTTTTTATTTAGTAATAATGAGTGTAAGTAAATAGATTAAATAAAAAACTACAAAACTAAATATTTAGAGTCTATTACGTATCAAGAACTCATTTTATATTTGTTAATTCATATAGTTACAATAATTATGATTTCACCCGCATAAATACCCATTTCGGGTTGCAACCCGGGGAAATCTTTCCGCCGCCTATCTCTAACTGCCGCCATTAGGCATTGTCCACCAAAGAGATAGTAGAGTGGTATTTTCATTTTCAACTCTGAATTGCTCGTGGAAGCTGGGACTAAAGGTTGTTAATTAACTTAAGATAAAATACACACCTTTACCAATAAAACCGCGAATTCCATATCAGATTCAACAAACACTTTTTCGACACCAAAGCTCATCATAAATCTAGAGGCAGAAGGATCTGTATGGTGTCTGAAAATAAACACAAATTTAAAGCCTATATAGATATCTTAATAGTATTGTGTCTATCATACACAATTAACATGGGTCTGTTTTAGCTTACTACTGACATACAATGTTAAAATCCTAGCATCTCAGTCATAATAAGTTGGCAAAATGCAATTCGGACTCGCAGACAAAGGGCCTGGCTTACGATTTGACGTTTGACAACCTCCGGGTACGTAACCCTAAAAACGTTAAGGTAAAAAACAATACAGATGCCATAGCAACATCAAACCAACAAAAAAATTGGTAGCGCCCGACTAACATTCAACACACTCTGATTATAGAACCTAAATTATCATTATTTGTTGTTTTTCTACAGTATCTGGCTACCTATTTAGGTAATCATCCATCCATCCATCCATCAGCCTGTTTCGTCCACTGCTGGACATAGGCCTTTCCAGGATTTCGCCACTCTTGGCGGTCCTCCTGGAAGAAATGCCCATACTCACACACACTGGGCAGGCGGGTTGGTGAGCGCGGTGCCGAAACCCTTGCACCAGTGACGCCGCTGCCCGTCACCAGTCTAATTTATATAAGGCCCGGCAATTAGGGATGGATATACCGCCATCCATCCGTCACAGGCAATGGTGGGCCGCCTGGTTTTGCCGGAGAGCTGTTCTCTTACTCTCCCCCGAATAACTTCGGGAGGATTTGCGAGTAAGATGGTTGTACCCACACAGTCGAGCCCGGCATTAGCTCTACCACCTAATCCTAATTTAGGTAATCATACAACCGTATAAATAAATACGGTTGAAGCTGTAGGCCCCTGTGACAGACGGACAGCGCAGGCGTCGTAATAGTCTCTTTTGGCATTCTTTGAGTATGGAACCACTTAATGATAATCTAATAAGTAATGGCTATTCGAAACCTTCACTTACTTCTTTTCCGTAAAATTGTGGTAACTTTTAGTTCCTTTGTAAATTCCTAATATTTGATTGACTTCCTCTAATTTCTCAGCAGGTATCCTGTACCGTTTACGTTCTTCTATGGTTTCTAAACTAGGTTCAAAAACGTACGTAGGTAAAGTATAGCTGTACGTTCGAGCATTGCATTTGCCTTTGGAATTAAACTTGTTTGTGACTCGTTTGACTCCGAAAACTTTTATACAATCTGGTAGTCTCTTATTGATTTCTTCAATGTCGATTTCTAGGGCTGCAAAAAATATGATTGTTTTAATTAAGACATGATGAAGCGCATTTAATTTATGGTATAATTAAAAACCGGCCAAGTGCAAGTCGGGCTCACGTGCGAGGGGTTCCGTGCCATTATCTATAAAAACGGCAAAAAAATTATGTCTGTTGCATGGGAGCCCCCTTTAATATTTATCTTATTCTCTTTTTGAGTATTTGTTGTTTAGCGGTAACAGAAATACATCATCTGTGAAAATTTCAACTGTCTAATTCAACTTCTCTTAATGAATGGTCATTGCAGCACGAGGTGACATGGGTAGCCCAACCCCCCGCCGCCGCGCTGAATCTATTTCATCATGTCTATCACACATTTAAGAGGTGTTCTTTAATGTTGGTTGCTTATGGCTATATTTTGTCTATCAAGTCTCCTGTGACAATGTTTTCGAAGTAATAAATAGCACAGTTAACATTTTTTTTTAGGAAATCACAGGTGAAACGGAGGCTTCATGTTTTCTTTTTTAAAAGGTAAATTTGAAGATGTTCCCATACAATAAATGAAAATATATTTTTATGATTCTGGTATCTTTGTTTCCATTATACTATTCCTATTATACTTTTGCAACCCATCTTTGCAGTTGTATAATCAAAAAAGATAAGAGTTTATCAAAGCACCACCTTTTGGACCTTGACATTGCCAAATTCCAATTTAACATTTGCATGGCTGCATAAAGGTTATTTTTGAAAACACTTTTACGAAGGAAACCTGAACGTTTGACTTTGTCTCCTACTTTAGTGGGCAGAAAGAACATTGATATATGTTACTTTGTTCATGTAACAAGAGTCACTAAATGGTTCCATTATAAACTTAATAATATTTAGTAATTAATGAATAAGTGTTTATCCTAAGCTTCAAGTTGGGTTTGAAGTTGTTCAAATCTTTCTACTGTGTAGTATAGAGCACAGGGTAAACTAAGACGTCATCAAAAGATTCCTTCAGGCCCAAAATGTTGAATTTGCAAAATGTTGAAGACATGCTAAGCTATGGTAAACTTCAAACTTTACGATTTTTACATATTATGAACATTGTACATGGGTCAAAAGCAAACTTTAGCTTGTGACCACAACAGCCTAGTGAGGCATCGAAACGTCAAGCATATATCTATGCTTTTAATCAACGCTATTAAGACTCGAGTTTAATGTTTATGAACCTATAGTATTTTTACAGGAAAAATATAGGAAATATTCCGTTTCTTATTTGAATATTAAAAACTTACGCATTTTAAGGGACACAACTTGTCTAGCAGCCGAAACACCTTTATCGGTCCTTGAACTCCTTTGAAACTGAGCATTCTGCTGATTCTTGAAGTCATCTTCTGTTATGTACTTCACTTCTAATAATGCTTTCAACAAGTCTTCCTCTATTGTCCGAACACCAGGATTTCTGAGGGAATTAGTGGCCTTAAGTAGCTATAACACAAAAAATATACTACCTGTAGTTACACAAAATGTTGGATTAGTTATTTCAGATCAGAGAAACATCAATCAAATTGCTTATATGTGGCGTAGTGGGGGTTTCACATGGTCACTAGTTGGAGGACCGAAGGGCGAAATACGTGCGCCCACGTTTCTCCACTATGCCACTTTTGTGCTCTAGACTCATGCCATTAATTGTAATGTACTAAAATGGAATTAGGGTAGAAAGGCTGGGAATAGATATTTGAGAAGCAAAAGATAGCCAATAAAATCTTTTAACTGGTAGAACATTATGTGTTAGGGTGTAGATAATAGTTGGCTGGGGGAAATAGGTGAGGCCAGTAGGCTAAACAATTTTTCTTCTCCCATTTTGTACACTCATGATGACAAAAAGTACCTCTGCATTCCAAAATAGTCAACTCCGCAGTATCCCAGCAGCATAGCCATTTTTTTCTTTTTTATCCTTTCAAAGGGTTTATCTGTGTCACATACTCTCTTGGTTTCACTCTCTCCATTTTCGTTTTCTGACCGCTTGTGCTCCCACTGCCTTTTTCTGAATCTTGTAAAGTTTTTGTTTTGTAACTGTTCAGATTCATTGTCTTCTGTGGTAGCAATATCCATTGCAGTAAGAAACCGTGCTTGGAGCCCAAAGCCTGAAACACAAACAACAATAACCACTACATAACTTAACTATGTTCAGATTTTAATTGAAGATGGAAGCACATTGAAAGAAGGATGAAAAATGGAGTCAGATAATGTTCGAAATCCTATTAGGGTAGGTGTTGTTGGTACAGTTTAAACTATATTATATCAAGCAAGGATTATTGAAATGGCTGGACCCCGAAAGGTTATATGAAGGTTCCTTTGATTTTATGAAATTCTCACAGGACTAGTGTGAGCAGGGCATCTACTAGAGAATGAATGTTGGGATGATGAGGCATGGTATTATAATAACAGTGATTTTTGTCATAATAAAAGTAAGTATAATTTCTCTAGCCTAAAGACTTAATGTTACTGTAGTTTTCTTTAGTCTTGTTCCCAAACGCATAATTTATTATTGTTTTTCTTATTTAATAAATAATAATAATAAAGCCTTTTTATTTGTAAATTACACATTTTCCCTTACATAGTATTTTTTTTACAAAATTCTAATTTCAGTGGGCCTAATGGCATAGGCCTCCTCCAATGATTTCCACTGTTGTCTGTCTTGAGTGACCCTCCTCCAGTACGACCTGCTGTTAATTTGAGTTCATCTTACCGTCCAGTGTGCTGTCTTCCTTGACTTTGTTTTCCATCTCGTGGAGACCAATTGGTAATTATTTTATAAATATAATAATAAAATATATTAAATAGCACTACACAACAATATTTAAATGGCAGTTATAATTTTCTAGGAATGTTGTGTTACCTTTTATGCATTAGGTGCTATGGCCACTGACATGTGATCTGGCACATACTTGCCCCTCGTTTCAATATTCAAAGCAACTGTATGGAGAAACGATCGGCTAGTGCCCATTCACGTGGAGTGGCATCGCATGACCTGACGTGCCACTTAGCATGTTACTTACTAGTGATGCATCAAAGTAATACAAAACTTTTAGTTACTCATATGCAAAATGTCGGGAGGACTAACAATTTTATTTACAAATATTTAAATCTGTTCAAGAAAGGCTTTGTCTTAACGATTATAACATGCCAGACTATCTATAGTAACAGAAATTCACAAATTTTTTTCCACATAACTTTCTTTGATGGTATTGTATGTATATTTTAAGTTTGTAGGTAAGCAAGAGCAGCTTCATCTTCATCAGACGGCAACTCTCAAGTGACTTTGTACCTCATGCATAATGTCTCTCTGGTGGGTCCAATGCATGTCATGTCAGAGTCATACAAATATGATTATTATTAAAAATAAAATTAACCTAATCTACCTACATGGAAAATTTTATAATAATCTAAAATAAATAACTATATTAAATGTATGTATATATTACTATCACATTACTCGGGTGAGCATGTTGCCTTACTTTGTAAATGATCCTGCACAACAACTATAAATACCCAAGTTCTTTTCAAAAATAAGAAAAACAACCATAATTTGTGCATTTGGGACTGAGACCTGTCGCAACCACCTTAAAGATAAACTGACTGTAAGAGGTAATGATAGACTTTATAGGGCAGATAGACAGACTTTTAGGGGCACAACCAAAATGGTCTTGCTTGCTTAAATAATCAAAGTGACCAAGGGCGGATCCAGAGGGGGGGGCACAGGGGCACGTTCCCCCCCCTTCCCCAGATGGTTCAAATAAAACAAGGGACTGGGAGATTAACACTGTACCGTTCTGATAATATTACTTTATTTTCGTGTCATGCTTTAAAAACATTTGCAGCATTTTTGGCCTACCACCAGTAGTATATAGTCCAATACTATGCGGGAGACTCTATATATCTATACCTCTTTGGCCTATGTGCCCCACCCAAAAATAAATCCTAGATCCGCCCTTGAAAGTGACAGAGTTAGCCATGCATTTATCCACACTCTGACCCGTTGTTTTTATTCATTCCTATCGCCTTATTTTTGTCAGTGTCGGTATGGGACCCGAACAAGTCTTTTGGGCCTCAATGCCCCCCCCCCCCTCCCCCTTATCCACACCCCAACCGAGACCAATGAAGACGTGGCATCCCCGGTGCCAGTTAGTCGAAAAACCATATAGGTCAGTGCGAAAAACGTACCAAGAAGCTGGTGCCGGGATCAACTGATACACTTTTGCCTCCCCTCCATCTTAAAAAGCCGCGCGTGCCACAAAATGGAGAAACGCCTAATATCCCAATAGTATTTCGAACAGACTAAGGTTTGTCCTATTCAAATTTTCTACACCAACATCGAATTGTGGTCAAATTGTTGTTTTGGATTCATTTACCACCAAGGTAAATAATTTTATAGGTAATAAAATAATGGTTACAAAAAAAGCATCAACAACGACCATGTGGAAATTATAAAATGGGTACCTGTCTTTATAGGAAGCCGAGGCAGATTCTGTTTCATTACCCTAGCAAATATTTTGAAAAGTGAAACTGACATACCTATAGTCAACTGAATTTCACGATAAAAACTTTAAAATACTATGTAGGTATTTTGAAAGATTTTACAAAACACAGGGAAAGACGAAATCAATCAATCCGAAGATTCCGAAGACAACTTCATGCCATTAGTCGGCCATTTTGGATGCTTTCTTTTTCTTTTGCTTTGTTTTTACCATAGACACAAGTCTATGGTTTTTACCGGTTTTCAGTAGTGATGTATAATATTTAATCGATTTTTTTAATCGATTAATTATTTTTTGCTAATATGTTAGTTGCTTTTTAGCTGAGCTTTTTAGGGAATTCGCATCGCAATATGACTGACTGAATTTTATATACTGGGCCTCGATTCTGACACGGGCGCAAAAAATGCGAAGGCAAATTGGGGGTTATCTTAAAAGGGATTTTGAACAAATATGTATTGATTTCATTGATTGAAAACTTATAGAGGGCATTCCCTAAATCCTATAGTTTTTATTTGGTGTGGTTTAGTAACTCTAGTTTTCATCACATGGCATTCATTAAACTTTACACAAATATCTAATGACTGATATTGCGAGTACGCAATAATGCCGGAATAGCCGTCCTGCCCACTGATTCTGTATCGTAAACTCAGTTGCCAAACCAAATGGCTATCGTCTTAAACATACATATCCGCTTATTTAAGGATGAGTTCGCACTTGAAATGACTTCATAATTCGTAAATAGTTCAGTACCCATTAAAGGTTATTTTGGAAGTTCATCTTTTTCTGTTTTCGGTGAATAGCAACTATAGCTAGCAACCGACACTGAGTTACATAGTAGCCCCGCAGGACTGTAACTGTTCTGCGTAAATATAAATATTCATGGTTCAGGCGTCATATTCACAGATATTTTTAATTTTGCACATTCTATTATAATTATAACATAAGTAAGTGGCAAGTAAATAAGTTACGGTATAAAAAATTATTTTTTCAGGAGCCCTTGAAGCTTCAATAGCACTTGATACTCGGATTTACAAAACTACGTGAAAAATTGAATTTCTCAAAATTCCGCGTTTTATATATGGCGCGCTATAAGGATCGTAATTTTCTTAAAATTTTAAGTGATAGTGATGATACCTAATTTATTTGATCTAATTAATGACTAATTAATAATTTTAGAGGTGGTAGAGCTAATGCCGGGCTCGACTGTGGAGGTACCACCATCTTACTCGCAAATCCTCCCGAAGTTATTCTGGGGAGAGTAAGAGGACAGCTCTCAGGCAAAAAAACCAGGCGGCCCACCATTGCCTGGGACCGATGGATGGCGGTATATCCATCCCCAATTGCCGGGCCTTATCTAAATCAGACTGGTGACGGGCAGCGGCGTCACTGGTGCAAGGGTTTCGGCACCGCGCTCACCAACCCGCCTGCCCAGCGTGTGTGAGTATGGGCATTTCTTCCAGGAGGACCGCCAAGAGTGGCGAAATCCTGGAAAGGCCTATGTCCAGCAGTGGACGAAACAGGCTGATACTCGTAGATAGATAGATAGATAGAATGACAGAATTTTCAATCCATCCGTCCATCCGTCCATCCACCCATCTATCAGCCTGTCATCGTGTTTCCAACTGCTATCCATATCTAGTAGCTAGATTTGTCGTGAAAAGTTGCTAGCCGCTCGATTTTCGTACCCCAGAAAGTAGCTAGAAGTAGCTAAATATTTCAAAGTCTTTTATTTCATAGGAAAATCCATTTTCAACACAAATAATGGACGTAATGACACAATTTAATGCAAATCACTAAGAGCACAGTTACAGATTGAATAATACAACTGAAACAAGTGCTGTTTTTGTCAACCATCACATGTTAAAATATATGGCGCCTTAGTGAAGATAGCTCCGGTCCGGCGAGCGAGATGGATAAAGAGAAATAGGTGACAAGATATATGAAAGAGAGAGATAGTCAAATAAAAGTCTCAAAGAGTCTTAACATATGGATTTAAGATTCTAATAGTCTGTATGTTATGCTATGACCATACCCAAGGAGTGGCCTCGCAAATGCTCGCAATCGTGGTAATTTACTTACCAAAATAATAGTGTAGCTGGCTCCATACATTTTGTTTGGTAACATAAGTTTGTCGCAGACATTTTTGGCGATTTCTAGAAAATTTACTATGTGTTCTGTTCCACACCACCTAGAAGTATTCAACACAAACAATATATAGTCGCCGTCAAAAGAAATTGTGGACTATGTAAACAAACCGTTTTCTCAATTTTTCTCAAGGTTCTGTCACGGAGTCTCACTGAAAATTATTCCAAATCATGAAGCATCAAGTCTTACCTGCCATTCACTGTATTTCATCATGAAATATTCAATAATCACCAGTTAAATACGGAAAATTATAGAATCAATAGTCAAATCTGTACTGCGACGAGATTGCTGTCATATTTTTTTCTCATCGAATCTGTATTGTCTTTGAAAATTAGTGATGTACGAATCTATTTGAATATAAACCTATTTTATTCGTGATGCAATTTTATTCCGTCTTTTTTTTGATAGCGTTACTACATAATCTTTGACATAACGTGTGTGTGATTAAAGATGGGTTAATACCGATATATATTAGTATTAGCGAATATGGATATATTCGTCAAGTAATATTATAATATTTAAACTAATATGATATATAAACTAATATGTTAATATGACTGATACTGATATCGTTGACGGTTAAACGTAATACGATTAATTTGATGAATTGGAATGAAAAAAAAAACATTTTCGTTTCATACCTATTTATTTTTCGCCCCGCCCGCATTGGATCAGAATAGTATTCGACCGATATGTCTCACCCAACCAATACTGCAACTGCCGAGTAATATATATTCTCCAACCGATATGGTATTCACCGAGCTAAGTTAATACCGGAATATTAGGATATTAGAATTGGTCGGATTACTGATACACTAATATACACCATATTACTAATATCTTAACGAATACTAATATATCGGTTCCACCTTTATGTGTGATTCTATCGAGAGCTGTGTGATCTTCCAGCGTTTCTCTGAAATCTTTTGTGTTTTCGGTATTCTAGCGACTTGGCTTTCCTTTATTAACTTTGTATTGGGGTCTTACTCGCGATAACTAATAACATACCTTAATAGATATATGTGCTTGACGTTTCGACGCCTCTGTAGGCTCCTCTTACTGATCTTTCTTTGTGATTTGGATAGTGTTTTACCTTGAAACAACGACAATTGGTTCCGTCATAGTCCCCATATAATTCGCGTCAATGCCCCATATAATTCGCGTCAAATCGAAAAGGCGCACAACATGAGTTGGCGGAAGGAGGCTATCCAAAACTGGTTGCGCGAAAAAGAAATCAAATTTCAAGAAACCGAAATCAAAGCGAATCTCATCGCTAAAGTAGACAAGCAAAAATATAAAAAAATTTATGTATATGAGTTGGCGGCATCAAAAATGTGAGTTTTGCGCCTTCCACCATATCATTGCGAGCTTAACCCGATAGAGTTGATATGAGCGCAAGTAAAAGGTTACGTTGGAAGGAACAACAAAACATTCAAAATGGACGATGTGAAGATTTTGTTGGACCAAGGTTTGGCGCGGATCGTGCCAGAACAGTGGGCAAAATGTGTAGCTCATGTCCTAAAAGTAGAAGAAAAAATGAAAGAACTGGATGGGATAATAGATACGGCCACCGACGATGTGACGGAACCATTTGTAATTAATGTGAGCGATTTGATTAGCGATTCATCAGAATATTTTAGCGATGAATCAAATAAAGAAAATGAATTAAGCACCTAACATATTTAATCACATACTTACCCATCTCTAGATTGTTCACCTATTCATAGACAAAGACAACATGGCGCTTTGTTTACATAGTCCACAATTTCTATTGACGGCGACTATACCTAATGTTATTTATATGACCCTTTGATCTTGTGTTCGAAAATATAAATGGTTGGCAAAAAAATATTATTGATTTGCAAAAAAAAAATGTTGTTTTGTTCGGCTCTCCTGTAAAATTGGTTATTTTGAGTTAAATCGTTATTTACCGGAAGCGCAGGTATTATTAAGCATTGGTTGGACCTAATTATATCCTTTATTGTACACACGTAGAATCTTAAACTAAGGATTACAAAAAATCTAAAGGTATTTGCACAAAGGCGAGCGAGCTATAGTAGAAAAGTTTTTTTTCGTTTTTGGTGGAATAAAGTGTTTTGTATTTGTATATAATGGATATGAATAAAATAATGTATACATACAAACTTATATTATTAGGTATATATAAGTAAGTATACATACCTACTTACTCAAATATTGCCTACTCATAAGAAAGGAAGCCTAGTGCTCTTTTAATTTACGTTTAAATGAAGATACTGACGGACTATCTCCCAGAATCTTAGGCAGTGTGTTCCACATTCGAGCTGCTCGAACGTAGTATACATTATATTCTCTTTGGCTCGAACTGTAAATGATTTCGAGGACCAGCTTCACATAAGAACAACTAAGTAGCTGATCTGCTGCATATATTAGAATAGGGTTTGCGCATGTTTGAAATTAACGCATGCGTAGTTTCACTGATTACCTACGAATTTAGGAAACAAGGTAACCAGTTCACCATGGGTTGACGCGATTGCAACATGAGGGGTGGTAGCTCCGAAAGGCTTGTCGTTCGCCCGTCCCGCCGCAGAGGCGAGACCCGGGCCACATTAACGCGATATATTACTGTGATGCTTGCTGCTTTACTCGGAGGCGGCGCTTCAGCTCTACTCTTTCTTGTTCCTTTGTACGCTGACCCAGCGCTAAGCGCATTGGCCGCTGACTTCGATCCTGTACCTGCGGAGTGCGTGACTGAACGCAGAGACGATCGACTGGGCCTCGACAACTGCACTTGGGCATCATGTAGAGAGGGCTGCACGAGCGATGCGTACAAATGCACTCAACTACACGTCAAATACAAAGCATATACTAGCGAATGGCGTCCAGCGATTCTGTTTGTCAATATAAAGGGATGTGGTTATCCGCCTAGTGTGGATTGTGAGAATTTTACAACGAGCTACGGTTACGTGGGAGCGAGATATCAGTGTTTCTGGTCTAGAGCTGATACAAGTGTAGTGATTCCACGTTGGTCGCGAGGGGAGCAGGTAGCCACGGTGACAAGAACGCTAGCCTTGCCGTTGTTTTTGTCTGGATGCGCTGGGATTGGATTGTGCGCCCTACATTGTGAATGTAAGCCTCAACGCAGACGACGCCCTCCACGTAGGCCGCCCCGGCTACCAACATTATCACCGGAGGAAACATCGGTTTACCGTCTCGCATGAATTTATTTACGGAAGCATCCAACATTATCAAAAAACAATGTTCTTACTGGCACAAAATAATCCACATTATATTTCTTAGACGTATAAATGGTATACTTACCTACATTAGAACTACGTTTTCAGTTGTAAATATGCTGTGATTGTAAATACTTATTAAACTGGGTTGAAATTATTGCTTGTTTTACTTTTATTTCCGCTAGATACATGAATACTGCATCAAAAGGTTACCATGCGTGATTGCAGTAGAATGCATAAAAATCGTTAATGACGTGCGTAGGTGCAGTAATCATCTAGTCATAAGCCATGACTGGTTAAGTCAGCGACCTTAATGTACCTATTCAATGTGTACTGGTCGAAGGGTTAAGTAGCTTTTTCCCAGCACTATGGAAATCTTTCAAGATTCAAAATGTTTATTTGTAAAATAGATACATAAAGTATACGTTTTACATGTCAAATCTAATCTGTATAAAAATAATATTTTAACAAATAAAGGCTGTTTTTTTTAGAGGTATAGAACTTTGAAATGGAATAAAACAAAGATGTTTTTTTTTATTGATATGAAATTTATTTTATTCGAAAGACAATCTTCTGGCATTGTAATTTAAATATGACTTCTGGCATATGTCCGCCACGGCTGGCTCGGACGTAGTCTAATCTGGAGGTCCAATTTTCGATGTTTTTTTCCAACATTTGTGGCCGTATATCGGCAATAACTCGCCGAGTGTTGTCCTCCAAGTGGTCAATCGTTTCGGGCTTATCGGCGTAGACTTTTTTCGTTCATCAATTGAACAAACATGATGTGCAGGAGTTGTGGTTTCAACAAGACGGCGCAACATGTCACACAGCTCGTGCCACAATTCATTTATTGAAGGAAACGTTTGGTAACCGCATAGTTTATCGTTTCGGACCCGTGAATCGGCCTCCAAGATCGTGCGATTTAACGCCACTTGACTATTTTCTGTGGGGATATGTGAAGTCGCAAGTCTACGCCGATAAGCCCGAAACGATTGACCACTTGCAGGGCAACATTCGGCGAGTTATTGCCGATATACGGCCACAAATGTTGGAAAAAGTCATCGAAAATTGGACCTCCAGATTAGACTACGTCCGAGCCAGCCGTGGCGGACATATGCCAGAAGTCATATTTAAATTATAATGCCAGAAGATTGTCTTTCGAATAAAATTAATTTCATATCAATAAAAAAAAATATCTTTGTTTTATTCCATTTCAAAGTTCTATACCTCTAAAAAAACACACGTTATAATACGGGAAAAACATAAAAAAACTATATTTAAGTTGGGCTACTAAAGTTATACACATGCATAAAATAAAGACTTATTGGAATAAGAATATTATTATACATAATGCAATTAATAAATAAGTTGATAAATAAACTGGTGGTAGAGCTGATGCCGGGCTCGACTGTGGAGGTACCACCATCTTACTCGCAAATCCTCCCGAAGTTATTCGGGGGAGAGTAAGAGAACAGCTCTCAGGCAAAACCAGGCGGCCCACCATCGCCTGGGACCGATGGATGGCGGTATAACCATCCCCAATTGCCAGGCCTTATATCAAACACTGGTGACGGGCAGCGGCGTCACTGGTGCGAGGGTTTCGGCACCGCGCTCACCAACCCGCCTGCCCAGCGTGTGTGAGTATGGGCATTTCTTCCAGGAGGACAGCCAAGAGTGGCGAAATCCTGGAAAGGCCTATGTCCAGCAGTGGACGAAACAGGCTGATAGATGGATGGATGGAAATAAACTGAATAGACCATAAATAAATATAATGCCTAACCAAATATATACTAAAATAAGTAAAAAATTAAAATATTGTATATACCTACATAATAAAATGAATAAATAGGATAATATATAAATAAACTATAAATAGATATAATGCCTAAATCCGCCATTCGATTAATCTAGCTAAGAAGAATGGCAACTTTTTTTCACTTCCGGTTACTTATAAATGTGATGAATTGTACCTACCGCAGGAGTTCTTTGGCGGCGCGAGTTCAAGTTGACCCATAAAATATGAGTTGAGCCTTTACTCATTATTACGTGTGAAAACATAGATCCTTTCAAAATAATTCAAATCCATTGGTGAAAATGGGAAGAATGGACTGAGTAATAGATGCAAATTGTTTGTGTTTACAGTCACGTTCTGTATAGTAAACTAGCCTTTGCCCGCGTTAATTAAATCTTTGCCACGTTTTAGGTTTGGGCGTTATTTTATGAACACCTTTATAGCCTATATGTAGGCCATGTTGGGATAGTAAAAAACGAATCCAAATCCGTTGAGTGGTTCTCAAAAGCATTTAATCTTTGCCCCGTTTTCGGCTTAGGCGTAGTGAACACCCCTTATAGCCTATCTGTTGACTAGATTCTGTTCACTATTGTGGTAATGAAAAAAAAAAACCACATCCAAATCCTTTGAGTGTTTCTCGAGTTTAAATGAAAATTAAATACAGACACAAAAATTCTAAAAAAATTGTGGTTACGACTTTAGTACAATACCTATAACCCATTCAATGTACAGACACGACTTTTTTACTACCTACTTTATTATTAGTATACCTACTAAATATTAGAATAATCTGTGGGGTACAGATAACAAGTTGTCTAGTAAAAACAGGATAGTAGGCTATCTTCACAGAGATGTACCGGGCGCGTGTGTGTAATGTCATTGGAGCCAGCACTTATAGACAGAAAATTATGTATAAAGATTATACGTGGGACGCACTATAAGTTTCCGGAATGAATATGAAAAAATACTATTAAAGGTACAAAATTAATTTATTGTTTTTCAAAATAATCTCCCTTGGCGTCTATGCACTTTTTCATTCGATCAAACCAGTTTTGAAAACTTTTGTGCCACTCCCCTGTGGTGACCTCTGAAACGTGTTTTTCATACTCCTCGACAGCCTCTTCTGGTGATGAAAATCGTTGACCGCGTAATTGGTTCTTAATTTTTGGGAACAGAAAAAAGTCACAAGGTGCCAGGTCGGGACTGTATGCAGGATGACTCATGAGTTCTACATTTTTCGTCTTCAAAAAGTCGTTTGTCTGTCTGGCCGTGTGAGAACTAGCATTGTCGTGGTGCAGGATGATACGGCGTTTACGGTTATTTTTACGGAGTTCGTCAATAACTTCCGGCAAACAAATGGTCGTGTACCAGTCACTATTCACGGTACGACGATTCTTTAAAGCAACAGTAGCCACGTGTCCAGTTTTATTAAAAAAAGAAGCAATCATCCGCTTAGATGCACTTTTCACGCGCGCCACTTTGGTTGGTTTCGGCTCGTCTTGAAAGACCCATACGCTCGATTGCTGCTTTGTTTTGGGATCGTAGCAATAAATCCATGTTTCGTCACCTGTTACTATGTCCCACACCAAATTTGACGCACCTTCGTTGAATCTGGTAAGCATGGCACTGCACCAAGTGACGCGGTCCGTTTTTTGAGCCTCGGTCAAGTTGTGTGGGATCCACCGCGAGCACAGCTTTCTCACACCCCAATGTTTGTGTAGGATTGATTGTATTTGACTCATGCCTATTTCTAAGGATGCGCGAATTTCATGGTAGGTCACATGCCTGTCTGTTTCAATCATACGGCGCACAGCATCGATGTTTTTGTTGGTCACAGCGGTGGACGGCCGACCATCGCGAGATTCGTCACTGAGATTGATACGACCACGCTTGAATTCTGCAAACCAGCTATAAACAGTCGTCTTGCATGGTGCTTCATTGTCAAAAGCTGTTTCAAGCCGAGCGATGCTCTGTTGAGCTGTCAAATTACACTTAAAATCGTAGAAAATCATACTACGAAAATTTTCCCGAGTTAAATCCATGTTGATGCAGACACACAATTTTTTAAATGGCGCCACAAGGTAAAAACAAAAGACAGTCAGATGAAACAAACTGCATTCTACAGCCAAAGAGTTCTATTTTCAAATGTTGCAATAAATTTTTAAATATTGTTTATGTAAGTGGCCAGTTCCGGAAACTTTTAGTGTTACCTATGTATATTATGTACGAGTTTCGGTTTTCATTGTGTAGCTAGCGGTCTGGGAGTAGCAGGGCCTTATAGGGAAACAAAGTCTACTTATATATGTCGCAGTATGTTAAAATCAGGTTTTTGATCAAAAACCTAGGCATTTAATCAAGAACCGGCAGAAGAAAAAATTATGATTTAATCTTTTATCATAAACCTGAGGAAATCCAGTTCTTTGATCAAAAACCTAGATTGGGTTCAAGCACGTATCCAGGGGGGGTGGATAGGTGGAATTTATTCCCCCCCGAAATTTGGCGTGACATACACGGGACCGGGAATGATTATTCATAGCTACTGTAAAGTAAGTTTTAATAAAAAGGTACGATAGTTGGAAACTAATAATATTCAGGTTTCTTTCACAATTCACATTGTTGTTTCAATTAAATGAAAATCCCCCCGAAACAACAGTCTGGATAAGTGCCTGATTGGATTAGTTTTATGCACAAACGTACTTAGTAATAATTAGGTATATGTCTGTGGTTTTAAGATAAAATCAATGTCAAAAACCTAGCCTGGTGTAGTTTTATGATAAAATTAATGTTATATTGCTTCAATCAAAATAAAATAAAAATAGGTGCGGCGACGAGCGAAGAGGAGTCGACCACTATAAACCTAACTTGTTCAGGTTTTTGATCAAAAAACTAGATTTTCTCAGGTTTATGCTAAGATATATAATCATAATTTTGTATTCTTACGGTTCTTGATCAAAAGCCTAGGTTTTTGATCAAAAACCAAAACCTAATTTTATCATGAACCTGCGACATATGCAAGGTGATATTAATTTATGCAGCCAAATTCATACTGAAGAGCCGGTAAGTGCTTGATATCAAAGTTCGATGACGCTTTTTGTAAAATCGTATTATTTTTTCGTTTTCCCTGTTAACGCAAGCCCAGCCCCGGCCCGAGTCAATTACTATGGGAGGTCAATATTTTATTTGGAGAAATTAGCAGTATAATCGATCCGTGATACTGTTCACCTACTAAGCATCCAGTATAAGTTTAGCACCATAAATTAATGTCACTTTCACGTATATGTCGCGTACCATTCCGGACCCAAGGAACCCCTGAGGTAGGGTGTGTCATTTTTCGAATTTCATAATGTAATAGTGAAATTATTTTGCATGTATAAAAAGCCCAAAAAAATATTGGACGACATCTTCTGCTCGCTCATTTGATCCAAAGTTGTACAAAATGTATGGGAGAAGAAAATATTTTTGTCGTCCGTTATAGGTATTTTTTTCTTGTTAAAGTCTTATATAAGTATAACAAAAAAAATATTATAAAAATATTCGTCTCTTAACATGTCTCAGATAAAATAAAAACTGCGTAAATTCAGTATTTCCAATTTGGGCATTTATACCAGATTTTTTTTCGTAGGACTTCAAAAAGCAACAGTTTTCTTGAGCTATATTTTAATGAATTACAGACATAAGGACGAATCCAAAAACATATTATAAAACATTTTTTAATCGAAATTATTTTTTTCTTCCGTATATTTTTAAAAACTTTGAATCGAATGAGCGAGCAGAAGATTTAGTCCAATATTTTTTATTTGGGCTTTTTATAGATTCTTGCAAAATAATTTCACTATTATTACACTATTACATAATGAAATTCGAAAAAAGTCGAAAAATAACACGCCCTACCCTGGGGGTGTCACGGGAACTATAGCTATGGACAATAAAATATAAAGTAATAAGCAGTTTTTTTTTTTATTCCAAGGTGTATAATGCTTCTTTACAATTCAACATTCAAATAGATATAACCAACATCCAGTTTCAGTCACCACGGTCTTTAAAACACAATATTGACATTTAACCTGTCTTCGGTAGGTATAGTAAGGTCTGAGGGAGAAATGGCAGTTATAATTCGCGTAAGGTAAAAATAGCGCTGGCGAAGCTCAGGTGGTCTCTTTCCCGCACTCATGCGCAGATACATCTCCCACTCTTGCCCAGCGCTTTAAACGTGCGATCGTAGTGCGAAATTTCACTCGTTTACTAGAAAGAGGAAGATCTATATTTTTTTTTCTATATGCGAGAAAGAGAAAGAAAAATATGGTTTTGAAACACTTGCAAGTGTCTGGGTAACAAACGTCAGTCCCAAATCTAATTTAAGGGCGGGAAACTGAAATTGCCTTTTGTAGTCACAAAAAAATTAAAATATAGAACAATGAGCTCTTTTACAACCTTCACAATAATAATTGTCACCGTTTTCCTCCGAGTTAAATTCGCTCGTTTCGAAATGAAACCCAAGTATATGAATTCTTATCACTGAATAGTACAAACAGAACCAACAATAAAATATTTTATCAGAAAAAAAATTGTAAAAATACAATACTATGTCGTATGATTCATACTGAAAATTCCAAGACTAAACATACAAAACATTATAAGTACTTAGCTTTCAGTCATACATACATAATTAAGTAAATGCATGTATTTGACAAATACCGTCTCGAGCTTATTCGCTGTAAAATAACATAAAATTATACATAAAACAGCCAATTGAATTATTATGCTAAAATATTAAATAGAAACAATGGTAACTTCAAATAGTACAAATATTAAAAGTGACTAAAATTTTGCAACTAGAACAGCATTATTAACCTTTTTAATTAACAAATAAATAAAAAAACTGATGAACATTAAACAGTATGCAAAAGAGACACGCGCTTTTTGACAACATTTATAATATTATAAAACTAAACTGTGATTGGAACTGAATCTTTTACTTACAAGACAAATTAACTAAAAAATTACACTCAAAAAAATAACGACTCAAAAAGATTCGATTCCAGGCCACTTTACAAATAAATTATGCATAACAAAATAATAAATCACAACCACTCGCCATCGCATCAACAGTCAACTAATCTCCACAAGTGAAAATGACACTAATGTATAAAAATAGGAATCATTATTCAACATGAGTTGACAAATGGTCAACAACCAACACGAATTCGTCGAAAAGGCCTTACGTTATCAAGTGCCATTTTACACACAAATAGGTGTTAGGGACTTGCTTTGGCAGTTATTTTAACAATATCGATTGACTGAGCAAACCTTTTAAGGGTGAACTATACAACCTTTTTGACCCAAATAAAATAACAGATTTGAGTTTCCATGGATAAATTACAGTTTCAAGATGGTCCATAGTTGTTAAGTTCACCCCAATTTTTTTATTTGTTAATTTGTTCCTAGCTACAACCCTTCGATCATACAAAAATACAATCATCTTGCTAAATTTACATATTACAATGCACACTATATACTATTACATTAAGGCATTTTGAGTATATAAAATGTTTGCGGAAATCTGGCCACTACAGAAACATATTATCTACAAACATTTTGTTTTTTTATTGTTGTACTGAATGTGTATTTATGACTTTAAGAAAATATAAATGTTTTTATAGTAGCCATTTTGTATTTTTGCCTTTTAGGAGCTCAATGAAAATAATCGTCATTATTTTAGATCTTGTAACAACTGACTAATTAACTACTTTCACATTGTAAAACTATTGTGGATATATTTTTCTCAGAGCTTCTAAAAAGGGAACACAGATATCTTAATAAATATTATATATTACTAGCTGGTATACATTTCAGCGTGTTTTGGAATAAATAGACAAAATTAACCTAAGACGCTACTAACAAATACTTTTTTCATTTTTTTATTAAGAATTGAGGTCTTTTGTTTGTCTTTTCATTTTATGAAATGCTTTTTGAAGCCAATATAATATTTTTCGTTGTAGACATTTTATGGCCAACAAGAAATAGCTCTGATCAAAAGTATTTGCGTAATAATGTTTCTGAATGACTGCGCTAACAATATTTCTAGCAGACTTCAATTTGCTAAAAATCAACTCAGTTTCCACAACAATAAAGTTCAAAATAGATGTTTTGTACATCTTGGCAGTAAAAAAAAAATGCGAGGTATTTCGGTTAAGATCCTTGTTTTACTGAGTTTCATTTTGATTTCAATCTCCAGTGGAATTGAAGCCTTGTTTTAAATCCAAAACGATGCTAAGCTTGTTATTTTCAGTCATTCAAAAATACACCTAAAGACTAGATACAAGAAAACCCAAGTCAAATGACGACTTGCGACATTTGAGTGGTCAAACGATACCTTTTTTTCTCTAATTCTACATTCGTGCCTATGCCACGTTTCACAGCCTGGCTAGTGCTAGGTTCTGAACCTAAACTTGCCTCTAAAAGTCTTCGAGTTCTAGAATACTTGAAATCTAAGGGATTATTGACCCGTTGGTAAGTCATATCGATAGAGGGTATACAGTATTCTTGAGTCGTTGGTAGTGTGTTGGAGCTACTGACATCTAACACTGAGTAGGTAGGGCCCGGTTGTTCGATGACATGTTCTCTTCGGATTGGGTTGTGTCGGTAAGAATTGTCTACGCTGAGGTAAGTCGATGTGGAGCTGCAAGTGCTTAACGCTGGAGAGATGTGGAATCTTGGTGATGTACAAGGCGTTAGATTTGGTGATGTTCTAGCGCTTCCATAACCTTGATCGATATCTGTATCAACGTTGTCACGGGCTTGCAGGATCTGCATCATTCTGCGAATAAAGAATAATTGGTTGATTTGTTGTCTATTTTGTCATTTTGTGGAGTAGACAGTTTGGTATTCAGAAATTCGCTTCGTTTTTATAACCATACGGGAAGGGACGTCTGGAAGACATCAACCGTATCCCAGGCTCTAAAAGAGCATCTTTTCGGCCTTTGTTCATCATTGTACATGGGGGTTCTACTCCGAAGTGAAAATTCTATGGATTGTCGTTCGGTCGTACGTATCTCGTATCTCTATATACCTTTATGAAAGTAGCTGGCGTGTTTCTAAGAAAATTTTGTTAGTAAATAGTTGTAGACTTTCTGGGCGAACACCCTTCATCCTATATAGGTTTCATCGACGTTTTCCATCATGCGGTAGTAGCCACCGACTTCACTCCAGTACCTATAGTATTCATACATACCCTTGTAAAGACATATACAATAGCACAGTGTATAGTTGTCCAACGAAAGCGCTCAGACAGAGCAATTGTGCGGGGCCTGCGGGGCGAGACGCGGGAGGTAAGCTACCGAGCTACATACAATTTTCGAACAAGCTGTTTTGAGTCTCGCGCCGCACATTCGCTCCGTCCGAACGCCTTCGTTGGACAACTGCATGGATGTTTAAACTGTGGCAAAAGTAACGTGACGATCAAAGTCTTACACTTTTTTCGGCCTAGTTCTCATTCGCCGAGTGTTTGGAGTGTAATGTGCGATAATAATAATAATAAAGATAGTTTATTCGCTTTCATTGTGAGTAATAAATAAAAAAAGAGAAATCAAAAAGGCCCGTGCTCGACTCATAGCTGTCAGGTAGGCAACTGTCAATTTTCCGCACAGCCTCACATTTTTATACGTAGGAACACAGCTATAATATGTGTGTTCTCCAGCTTATAAGAATAATTAAAATTTTAAATAAAACTTCTACCAGTTTAAAATTACATTTGTAAATATTTGCATGCCATTTATTAGGCAAATTTTTGAATTCTTCAAGTATGTTGGACACTTTTAAATATAATATCTCTGTATTTACCATATTTGAAGCAAATACAATTATCTTTATCTTTAATTAATTAAATAATTAACAATTAAACAAAACAATGTTTAACACACTAAATCATACATCATAGACATCTGTCTAAAAAATAGACAAATGGTTACAAATACAAAGAACAACAATAATAAGTAACACTAAGCTCCAGAAACTGCCTCAACAATAACCATCTGAATGTACTATACTTAGACCATTTAACACGGGACTAGACAAGCGCACTTATCCACGTAAGTTTGCTTGTGTGCGCGTTTTGTGTTTGTGTTGCAGCTTTTGATTTAGTGTGACATATCAATTATTCGCAGGAGTGTGCGTGAATGAGTAAATGTGTGCTGTGCGTGTTTACCTCCCCTCCCGTGGAAAACGGCAGAATAATTTCAGTACTAAGAGTCGCGCTTTGCCAGGTCCCGTGTTAAATGGTCTAAGGTACTCTATATAAGGAACTTCGTTCTGAATCTACTTACCGTTGCAGTAGTCTCGCTATCGGCGTGACGTCACTAGCCGGTCGGTTCGCGCGGCTCGCCAACCACGTGGGCCACGCCGCCAGCCCCAACTCGGCGCGGGCGCACGCAACGCACGCGCATCCCACCACCACGCTCTCCACTACTTTGAGACGGACATCTGAAAGGGATTGTTGCATGATTAACGTATGAAGGAAAACACGACAACCCCACGGGTTTCGTACCGTTATCTACCTATATACTAATAACTAGCATTTGCGTGGTGCGCGGGCTGCAAGCAGCCCGCGAGATATGTTGTGCCTATGTTTTTTTTTTATATGCGTTTTTTTCTTTGTGTCTGTGACATATTGGACTCGTTCTACAGTGAATTTAAAGGCAATCGGTAGAAAATCCGTGATTTACAGAGGATGGGATGTGTGTCGAGTGTCAAAACCTGTCAGCGGTTGGAAGATGTGTGAAAAAGAGTAATTGTAAAGGTTTATGGACTCGCCCGCGCACCTGCGGTGCGCGACCTCGTCCCTCGGTGAACCGTAGGCACGTCCTGCTTGACTTGATGACTCGGCCGCGCACCTGCGGTGCGCAACCTCGTCATAGTTCTGACTAAACCCGGAAGAGCTACCACCATCCGTTCCGAAGTTATATCAATTAAAAAAATAATGTTAAAAATGTCAAAAAATGTCATCGGTCGGGAATAGTCCGTAATACTTATTATTCGAGTTCAAACCCGGAAGCGCTACCACCATCCGTTCCGAAGTTATAGTAATTAAAAAAAATGACAAAAATGTCAAAAAATGTCATCGGTCGGGAAGAGCCCGTGATACTCATCATTCGAGTTCAAACCCGGAAGCGCTACCACCATCCGTTCCGAAGTTATAGCAATTTAAAAAAAAATTGTCAAAAATGTCAAAAAATGTCATCGGTCGGGAAGAGTCCGTAATACTTGTCATTCGAGTTCAACCCGGAAGCGCTACCACCATCCGTACCGAAGTTATTTATTATTTTGTCCCATACAAATACGTCAACTTATATTGATAGTACTAAAAATGCGGGGGGGGGTTACAAAAAACGACCGAATATATTTGCGTTTTTTTTCTTTGAATCAGTGACGTATTGGACTTGTACTACAGTGAAGTATTGGCAATCTGTAGAAAATCCGTGATTGACAGAGGATGGGATGTGTGTCGAGTGTCAAAACCTGTCATCGGTTGGAATATGTGTGAAAAAGAGTCATTGGGCATTTAGTTGGACTCGCCCGCGCACCTGCGGTGCGCGACCTCGTCCCTCGGTGAACGGTGGGGACATGTTGTTTGACTTGATGACTCGGCCGCGCACCTGTGGTGCGCACCCTCGTCATAGTTCTGGAAAGTAAGTATGTCAACTTATTGTAACAACACAAAGAGCAACCTTGAAAACGTGTGGAAACTGGGTTTCAGGGCGATCGGTTGAATAAACGCGATTGACATTGTTTTGACAGTTGTCAAATGTCAAAATTTGTCATCGGTCGGGAAGAGCGCGTGATACTAATCATTCGAGTGCAAACCCGGAAGCGCTACCACCATCCATTCCGAAGTTAGAGAAAAAAAAATTAAAAAA
Source organism: Ypsolopha scabrella (assembly GCA_910592155.1). Taxonomy (NCBI): domain Eukaryota; kingdom Metazoa; phylum Arthropoda; class Insecta; order Lepidoptera; family Ypsolophidae; genus Ypsolopha; species Ypsolopha scabrella. The sequence goes on from OU342982.1 coordinate 20,344,264, forward strand.
AAATAAAATATCAAAAATGTCAAATTTTTTTTGCCAAGTTGTGGCCGTTTTGATGCCATTCACTATGGTGAAAACCGCGTAGCTGTAGCTCCAACCGTTCTCGAGATAATCCAATTGCGCGGATGTGGCCGACTCGGCCAACTGTGGCCGAATTTTTTTTTTCGGTATTCGGATAGATCTCGGCGAGCCCTTTCAAACGGACCCCCTGAACATGGGTCTATCTTCATTGGTTTGGGAGATATGGGCCGAAAAAGAATGGACCCCTTGAAAAGAAAGAGATTTTTTTTTGGACCCCAGGGGTCCGAGTTTGAGGGTTCCAAGCCCAACCGTCATGGAGATATGGCCAAAACAAAAAAATTTTCGCGCCTCGGATAAAATTTTTTTTAAATGAATGAAATCTTTTTTCGGACCCCCGGGGTCCAAGTTTGGGGGTTCCGAGACGAACCGTCGCGGAGATATGGTTAAAAGAAAAAAAAAAATTTAAACATTTTAAAATATTTTTTTTTTTTCGGACCCCGGGGTGCGTTCTGAAAATTTTGGGGTCCGAAAATGTCATACTTGAATTTTTTCCCATACAAATACGGCAACTTTCATGGATAGTACTAAAAATGCGGGGGGGGGTTACGAAAATTTCGACCGAATATACAGTATGAATTTTGTCCCATAGGAATACGTCAACTTTCATGGATAGTACTAAAAATGCGGGGGAGGGGGGGTTACGAAAATTTCGACCGAATATACAGTATGAATTTTGTCCCATAGGAATACGTTAACTTTCATGGATAGTACTAAAAATGCGGGGGGGGGGTTACGAAAATTTCGACTGAATATACAGTATGAATTTTGTCCCATAGGAATACGTCAACTTTCATGGATAGTACTAAAAATGCGGGGGGGGGGGTTACGAAAATTTCGACCGAATATACAGTATGAATTATGTCCCATACAAATACGTCAACTCATATTGATACTACGAATAATGTGGGGGGGGGGGTTCGATAAAAATGACAGAATATCCAGTATGAATTTTGTCCCATACAAATACGTCAACTCATATTGATACTACTAAAAATGCGGGGGGGGGGTTACGAAAATTTCGACCGAATATACAGTATGAATTTTGTCCCATAGGAATACGTCAACTTTCATGGATAGTACTAAAAATGCGGGGGGGGGGGGGGGATCCGAAAATTTCGACTGAATATACAGTATGAATTTTGTCCCATAGGAATACGTCAACTTTCATGGATAGTACTAAAAATGCGGGGGGGGTTACGAAAATTTCGACCGAATATACAGTATGAATTTTGTCCCATACAAATACGTCAACTCATATTGATACTACTAAAAATGCGGGGGGGGTTCGATAAAAATGACCGAATATCCAGTATGAATTTTCCAAAACGACCGAATATTCAGTATGAATTTTGTCCCATACAAATACGTCGACTCCCATACATAGTACCAAACATTTGGGGGGGGTTGTAAAAAAACGTCCGAGTAGCCAGTATGAATTCCTTCCAGCAATAGGCAAAATTCCTACCGGGGGGGTAGGCGAGCTGGCTGCGCCAGCCCGCCAACCCCCCCGGTAGTAATTTTGTACTCGCTGGCTGCGCCAGCTCGAGAAATCCAAATCCCATACAAGAATCCTATACAAAACAGGGTTTGGGAAAACGACCGAACCCCCCCCTAAAATTAAAAAAAAACAAAATTTCTCATTTTTGCTCCACTCTGAATGACATGCTCTAACACCCCCCCCTACATCATATTAACGTAAAACCCCCCCTTCAAACCAAACAACCATGTCAATGAGTGAGTGAGTCAGTCACCGTATTGCAGCTATATATAATGTTAATTAATTAAGTAGTAAAAAACTGTACATTAAATATTTTTGCGAAATTTTTAATGAAATTATTTGTTTGTCTGTTTGTATGTTTCGTTTTAACTTACAATTGGTTGCGGTTTGATTTATTATGACCGTACTGACCTTGGTTAACACATAGGCCATAAGGCTGTTTATAAAATAACGCCCGCGCCGAAAACGCAGCAAACATTAAATTAACGCGGGCGTAGCCACGGGCAAAGGCTAGTCTATCGATACTAATAATAAAGTAGTAAAAAGGTCGTGTCTATACAGCGAATATTTTTGCGACAAAAAAAACTTTTATTTTTTATTTTTGTCTGTCTGTCTGTATATATGTTCCGTTTTAACTCGAGAACCACTCAACGGATTTGGATGCGTTTTCTATATTATTGTTGTTGAGACCCTAGTCAACATTTTCTTGTGTTAAAGATAGGGGGTTCATTTTCAACCTGTATAAACTATAAAGCTTTGCACAACTTACCAGATAAAGTTAAATCCAAATAGGCTTCAAGCTGTTTTGCCCCATCCCTTTTGAACCTTCTAACGAACTTCGGATGCCTTGTTGTCAAGTCTGCATCAGTGACGACGTATTGGGCCAGAAGGGATGCGAAGGGCACCGGTGTTGGAGCCAACAGCCTCCAGCGCACGTGTTGACCAACCATCCATTCTAGTTGCCGGAATGTTTTGCCGCAAAGTTGGACACCGCTGATTTTGGCGAGGGTTTTTAGAGTTGGCGCTCTGCTGAATTTCTCTTCGCTTTTTGCTGTGGAAATAGATATTGATTTGTTATAAAATCTGCTACAGTAGATCTCTGATTGAAATAACACAAGTTGCAAAATATTTTATTTGAAACGGTTCCTTGTTTACATATTTCTGCAAGCATGCCACAGCTCAATCGGCACAGTAGTTCGAGTAATCCATCCATCAGCCTGTTTCATCCAATGCTGGACATAGGCCTTTCCAAGATTTCGCCACTCTTGGCGGTCCTCCTGGAAGAAATGCACATACCCACACACGCTGGGCAGGTGGGTTGGTGAGCGCGGTGCCGAAACCGTTGCACCAGTGACGCCGCTGCCCGTCACCAGTCTGTTTTATATAAGGCCCGGCAATTGGGGATGGATATACCTCCATCCATCGGTCCCAGGCAATGGTGGGCCGCCTGGTTTTGCCTGAGAGCTGTTCTCTTACTCTCCCCCGAATAACTTCGGGAGGATTTGCGAGTAAGATGGTGGTACGTCCACAGTCGAGCCCGGCATCAGCTCTACCACCTAATGTTCGAGTAATGGAGCAACAAAATGGCTTTAACGTTGTTAACAGAGGACTAAAATGTAAGCACCCAAAATCCCGTTGTTGTTGCAGCCTTTAAAAAAAAACTAGAGATAACCCGAGTATTAATGACAGACGAGGTACAAAATAAAGGAGTGTAACTCCAACAACAAATACTGCTTGCTGAACCAATGGCAATATGTATAGTTTAAAAGCATAAAGGTGATCTAACCTATACTGAGACGTTTTCCGAGTAATTTACTTTATTTAAGTAACTCGATGATTGTCATCAAACAACATACTACTTTATCCGGATTGTTTATGTATCTATCTAGCTCAATTTTGACAAACTTTTGTTAGTTCTGCCAAACAATCAATAGGAAATTTTGATTATATGCTCACACTGACACTTTTTGTTTCTTTGAAATTACTTCAATATTGTTAGCTTAAAACTTTACTGAAAAAGGAGGGAAAAATCGAGAACGGTCAGCTCCAGTAAAATTTTAATAAACCGCCCCGTCCCTTGCAAGGGAATCTCGGCTCAGGATCTTGATAAAATGTACCCCTATCAGAGAGAAGCGACCAGGGCCCTTTTCTAATTTCAAAATCTGTCACTATCGCTTTCAAAAGTATCGTGATCGGCTAGAAAATAATGTGTTACGTCACTTCCTTGTAACGTGCCCTTCTTCTTAGCAAGACTAATCGAATGGGCGGAGTTAGGCAACTATTTATATATATATGTAACGTATTAGTTTTAGTATATGGTTAGCTATCATCATCATATAGTAGGTATTGTATACATTAAATATACCTTTAATGTAGTTTATGTACGTGTATTAACTTATTAAGTATATATGTATACCTACCCAAATCCTAATAATATATAATATATTGTATTTTCCTCTTTCAAATTTAACCATCTTATTTAGTTAGGTGGTAGAGCTAATGCCGGGCTCGACTGTGGAGGTACCACCATTTTACTCGCAAATCCTGCCGAAGTTATTCGGGGGAGAGTAAGAGGACAGCTCTCAGGCAAAAAAACCAGGCGGCCCACCATTGCCTGGGACTGATGGATGGCGGTATATCCATCCCCAATTGCCGGGCCTTATATAAATCAGATTGGTGACGGGCAGCGGCGTCACTGGTGCAAGGGTTTCGGTACCGCGCTCACCAACCCGCCTGCCCAGCGTGTGTGGGTATGGGCATTTCTTCCAGGAGGACCGCCAAGAGTGGCGAAATCCTGAAAAGGCCTATGTCCAGCAGTGGACGAAACAGGCTGATGGATGGATGGATCTTATTTAATATATTCTAACGTGCGATAAGTGTATTTAGGTACCTTCATTGCAAAAATAAAGTATTCATTTCATTTCTTCTATCTATGGCTAGAAAACGATAGTTAGATAGTAAGGCCCCTGGATGTCTGAGCTAGAGGCATCGTCGACGTAAAGCATTGACTGAGACCTGAACTGAGTCTCCGACGTCGGGGTCGGTGTGTGTACACTCACCAGCTAAACTCAGACAAGCCAGCGCGACATGCGTCAGCCGGTCCGCCCTCAGTCTGTGCGCGTCCATGAACAGATCCAGGTGTGTGACGGCTGAGTGTAGGGTCGCCATCGTGAGGCCGAGCTTCTTCGTTACGTCTCTGAGCTGCTGCACTAGTGATCCCCGGAATTCCAGCTGCGGGGAGAAGAGCTCATCGTTAGGGCCGAATTATAGCAAGCATGCATACAAAGGCGGAAGGAATTTCGCTAGCCAAAAACTGAAGCACCCATAGTAAGCCTACTCTCGTGTACGCACGAGCCCGGCACGCACACATTCACATCATAGTAAGCCCATTTACCGTAGTAAGTCCACTGCATCCATCCATCAGCCTGTTTCGTCCACTGCTGGACATAGGCCTTTCCAGGATTTCGCCACTCTTGGCGGTCCTCTTGGAAGAAATGCTCATACTCACACACGCTGGGCAGGCGGGTTGGTGAGCGCGGTGCCGGAACCCTTGCACCAGTGACGCCACTGTCTGTCACCAGTCTGTTCTATATAAGGCCCGGCAATGGGAATGGATATACCGCCATCCATCGGTCCCAGGCAATGGTGGGCCGCCTGGTTTTGCCTGAGAGCTGTTCTCTTACTCTCCCCGAATAACTTCGGGAGGATTTGCCAGTAAGATGGTTGTACCTCCACAGTCGAGCCCGACATCAGCTCTACCACCTATAAGTCCACTCACCCACTTGTTAACCCCGCCATTGCTATGCTTCAGTTGTTTATTAGCGGCGGCTCCGTCCTCTTTTTTTTGTACGTCTATGGGTATCGGTACATCTACCAGTAAGTATATAATAAGTAGGTATCAATGCATTTGCAAGAGTTCTGGCGCGGCGGCGCGCTGCGATGGTATAAAGTCATGGGCATGGCGATGCATGTAGGGGTAAGACGACGAAAGAAAAAAAAATCAAGTTTAGATTAGCGCTGAAAAATGACCCCACGTAATATGGAGACGACTCTGTCACTGTCTCTATGAGTCGGCCACACAATAAAATCACTAAGCCTTTTGCCCTTTAAAGTGTCTGGTGACATTTCCGAATGACAATTTGTGAGAAATGCTTCTTCTGCGTTTTTCCACTTGGCCCGGGGCCAGGTAGTGTGTCGTTATCGGGCAAATTAACTATAGAGGTGTACGAGAGACGCCACACAGAAAACGCTTGCCACCTTGAGCTTGGTGTGGTGAGACCACCATCAAAACATGCACAAATTATTAATTTCGCCTATACTTAAAACTACAACATAGATTTTTCCGCACATTACAAATTTATTTATTCACAGAAAAAAAATAATAATATTAAACTTAAATAGGGTGAAATTAAATCAACCGACCAAATTCATAGTGGAGACTCGGTTAGTGATCAAGAACTAGGTTCAGTTATCCTTTTGACCAATTTCGACCCTTTTCCCAAGAGTGATACCCGCGGACAGCCTTAGTTTAGGAAATAATTGAGTTCCAAACAAAAATGCGTGAATCCTAACGCACCGACATACGGGCGAGTTTAGAGAGAGCGTTGACCTCAAACAGCTGCAGGTTTCACGAACCGAACCGAACGTCGGTGCGTTAGGGTTCACGCGTTTTTGTTTGGAACTCAATTATTTCCTAAACTAAGGCTGTCCGCGGGTATGACTCTTGGGAAAAGTGGTTCAGTAGGGTCAGTAGAATATGTGGTTTCATTTAATGGTCGCACTCTATTTACACCCGTGTATACATATTTAGGTGGTAGAGCTGATGCTGGGCTTGACTGTGGAGGTACCACCATCTTACTCGCAAATCCTCCCGAAGTTATTCGGGGGAGAGTAAGAGAACAGCTCTCAGGCAAAACCAGGCGGCCCACCATTGCCAGGGACCGATGGATGGCGGTATATCCATCCCCAATTGCCGGGCCTTATATAAAACAGACTGGTGACGGGCAGCGGCGTCACTGGTGCAAGGGCTTCGGCACCGCACTTACCAACCCGCCTGCCCAGCGTGTGTGAGTATGGGCATTTCTTCCAGGAGGACCGCCAAGAGTGACGAAATCATGGAAAGGCCTATGCTCAGCAGTGGACGAAACAGGCTGATGGATGGATGGATATAATACATATATAGTTCGTCGTAGTATTTTTGTCATAAAAATTTAAAATTTTGTCACAGCAATTTGGTCAAAGTACTGACGAGGATGACATTACATCATATAGGTAACTAAATATTTTATGAAATACCAACTATTCGTAATTGATATGTCGACCTTGTATCTATTTATCAGTTGGCAATTAAAACAATCGAGTGAAACTGTTTAAAAGTTGAGTTATCAATACAATTTTGATAAAACAATTTCTTTGCTGCTGGGATATGTTATAGCTTGTCTTTTTTTTAGGTGATAATGGTCATAGTCCAGGCCACATTCAGCCTTGTAGGGGGCTCTTATCTAACATTGTCATATCACTGCATTATATTTCAGAGAAATAACAATAAGTATGTACCCTAAAAGTTATCACAAATAACAAATTGTACAGTCCAGCCTTTAAAAAAAATTACCTAAAATACTTGTAAAACAAAAGCAACAAATAACTTCGACTTATATTTCTCAAAGCAGAGCTGGGCCCATAGACAGTTGCCTATATTGCATATTAATCTGGCCCTGAACAACAACTGATTCCAGAATAATCAAGTATTTACCTGTGGTGATTGTAGGTGAAGGGTGATCTTGTCAGCTTCTTGTTCGAGCAGGTGGTCCCAGATGTCATCTCTATATTCACAGTTGTAGTCCTCATCACCGTCTGTTAGATTCTGGAATAGAAGAAAATTGTTATTGGATTTGATTAGCTAATGATAGTGAATGAGGGCCTATATAATATGGTAGATTGTGGTTATACAAGCAGATACAAAGTTAAGTTGTAGTATGCTAATTTAAATCTGGGTCTCTCAGGTACCTGTTCATAAACACACATTGGATTGCGTTTCCTAGGATGCAACATTTACCTGTTAAAAAAATCAACATGCATCAAATCAATACGGAAAATGGCACTGTCGCTACTTTGCTGTCGACTTTTCCAACCTCAACTCTGTGTAGGGTTTGCACCAGTGGTGAAGGGACAAAAAAATCGTCTTGGTCAGAAAAGCAACTAAGAAATGTAGTATGGATGCCATTTCCTATAGATGGGAATCATGTTATATGGACCCTTCGCCACTGATAGGTACGTCAAAATGACAGCTATACAACCATACAAATCTAATGAAATGGTTCTACACGATTTGAAGCATCATTAGCAACTGTAGGAATGAAGGGGCAGTTGCATCCTATTGCCAATAAATATTGCCTGTTCTGATCCTATTACACTTCTTTCACTACTTAAACCAATGAATTTATACAATATTTTCTTTACCATGTGCTTTTAAGTTGGCCTTCCTTCAGTTCCACCCGACCACATTAACATTGGTCTTGGCAAAGCTAGAGAACTAAAAATTATCAAAAATCTACTCAGGATAATACTAGTAATATAATTATAATCGTTACCAGTGGCGTGCATAGAACTTTGTGCTGGAAAAGCAATGAGAGGGTATGATAAAAATAACATGAAAAAAATAAAAAACCCATCTGGAAAATTTTTTTTTTGTTTGAAATCTTGTAATCTAGGATAGGCAGTGCCTACCCTGGCGTCATAAAAATAATGATTTATCAAAGTGACATTTAATTTTTTTATTTTTTTTATTATATAATATATATAATTATATCACTGTACAATAAAAATATATCATGTGAAGAATTATTTATATACATATTATTTTTATTGTACAGTGATAATTATATATAATAAATAATAAAAGAAAGAAGCTGTCAGCAGTTATTATATTTTATATCATTTAATTTTTTTCATATTTTTGATTATCAAACTTGACCTTTTCAATGCATTTTCAGCAAAAATTTCTATGCACGTCACTGATTGTTACCATTAATAAATAATACTACTTTTTGTAGTTCTTACTCACAGTTTTTTGTAAATTTTTAGCTGTTATTTCTGTTTGCTTTTTACATGTCAACATGGCCTGGTTGTATGTGGCTATTTTTCCCAACTAATATCATGTCACTAATTCCCTGGAAACATGGGCGGCTGCTAGTATGGGACGCTACATGCACAGACATGCTGGCGGCCTCCCATGTTAGGGAAAGCTGGTGGATTCAGCCGAAAGCAACAGGCGGCGCAAATATGCCACATTAGATAACTTGTACATATTTGTGACGTTTGGCATCGAGCGAGACTTTGGGCCCATGGGGCCCGGAGGTGCAGAAACTATATAGGGAACTTTCATTGTGCCTGGTCAACGTCTTGGGTGATCAGAGGGCTGGTGCTTACCTTGGCCAGAGAATTAGTCTGGCCATCTAGAGGGGTAATGTAGTCAGCATGTTGGGCACCCTACCGAAGGGCAGGGACCTGGACCCAGTTTTTTTATATAGGTATAGCTTTTAGATTTATTTAGTTATATTTTAGATTGTTTTTTATTTGTAGGTAGGTACATTTATTTTTAATAATATTTTATTCATTTTTAGGTAGTATAGTTTAAGTTTTTATTTTCCAAGTACTAATACCTATCTAACAAAAGAGTAATTACAACAAACATTTAGCAACAAGCCATTAGTTTTGTTTGCAAAATGTTGCATCATTGATGTTTCACATACAATGCAGGTTTTCACATGGTGAAAATCATGAAATAACATGATAATCAAGACATTTTGTTTAAAGATTTGGTTTTTTCATGTTAAAATCTGGTTGCACCAATCAGGTGGCCCAGTGTGATTTTTGCATTACTCCGAAGCATTTCAAAACACTTCCGAACAACTGCCAGAGTGCCAGGTAACAGTTTGGTTACCCTCGGTTTAACTCAGGTTAACTTTTGATTGCTCAAGGGTGAAATTTGCATCACTCCGAGTGAAATTCACTTGATTCGAAACGGAACCTAAGTTGATAACATCAAAACATATTATGCTGTTATATTACTTTCGGCGACTTCCGATAAGGCAGCAGAAATTTCGGTTAGAGTGTCGAAAAGGGGGCACAATCTAGACATAATGATCTCTCCATGTTTTTTTCGACTTTGTATAATCTGCATACTTTTAACTCAATACTTAAAGTTTAAAATCGAGTTTACGAATATAATTTCTGGTGACGTTGGTAACTTACGTTTGGTTCCACTTTTGGATCAGATGTTTCGGTCTTTGCACCCATATCGTTGGAAGGCTGGCTACGTACACTAGACAAGTTGAGTTTAGACATGTTCAGGGACTCCATTTCTCATAAAAACACAGTCACAGATGGATGAATCTATGAGCAAAATTACACTGCACGAAATTAACACGTACACTGAATTTTGACATTCACCATCACCACGTGGAAATGAGTGTCAAATGAAATTGCAGGGTTGCGCCATTATTTCGCAATTATAGTGAATTTTAAGCAATTCAGATGGAAGCATGTCTTTTCTTTTATCAATATTGTGCAGTTCTAGCAGGTTAAATCGAGGATATGTATTGATTTCTGTACATTTTTCTCAATCACATGATGTAAGTTAAGTTCACCCTTTTGACACTTCGGTTCGGTTCGGCATGAAAAAAAGTCGAGGTGATCGAACGAATTTCGACGAACGCGCGCTTTTTTTCCACAAACAAGATAAATACTTTTTCCATAGAGAAAAGGCAGAATAGTTCGGTTTTCCGTGTTTTTACGATAAATCGATTCACCTAGAACGTAACTTACCATTTCTTTCACCACAGACAACCAAATTTCCATATATGGGCATATCGTTCGGCAACAGTTGTGCCAACATCGGAACAAAATAATTATACGTCACTTTTTTGGGAGGCTATGGAGTTGTAGCGGCTGATAGTGTTTTATAAATAAATTGTAAAGTATTGAATAAAATCGTAGTTTTAGCTTAGTGAGTGTAGTGTATTACTTAGAATTTGTAAGAGTAAAATGTCTTATTCTAATAGTAAGTCCTTACTTTGCTATTTTACGAAAATTTGAAGCATGTGTTGATCGAACCCTTCTCCTGCAAATAATTTATTAATTACAGTTCTTATCAGGTAAATAGTGCTATAAATAGAGTAATTGGGATCCTCTCTTTCTACAGAGTATATTTTCGCCGCTCTACCAAGGACCAGCCGCGGTCAGCCACTTGTTCTAGGCGGTGATCCTAAAGGGAGAACATTTTTGTATTCTAATGGAAATTCAGTGGTTATAAGAGATATTGAGAATCCAGCTATTGCCGATGTGTACACTGAGCATTCGTGCCAAGTTAATGTAGCGAAATACTCGCCTAGCGGCTTCTACATTGCATCTGGAGGTATGTGTAGTGATAAAGGTTATACTGTAATTTCAGAGTCATTTCTATTTGTTTATCTTTGTAACCTTGCCTGAAATTAGTGTGTTTATGAGTCATACTTTCTCATTAGATATATATATATGTGGTTTGGGGTGTAAATAGTGTCCCAGTACCTATTTGTTACATTAAAGACAAGATCATAAAGATTTTGGGTGTAGATAAGGTGCTGAGGAAAAAATAAAAACACTTATACCTTGCAACAGACTAGCCAAAGTATTTTATTCTATAGTAAGTACAAGTGTTTTTCATCTTGTTTTTCTTCAATGCAGAATAGATTTAGATTAGTCTAGTATTTACTCAAATTTAAAAAGTTAGCAGCTTGTCAAAATCCTGACGCTCCATTTAAACAGTTATTACAAGTACATAATAAGCTGTTAACTGCAAAGTGGTACTCGAGTAAATCCATGCATTTAATTGAAAACAACTTCCAGTCAACTTTCTCTTGAAACTTGCTGCTCAAAGGTTTAAAACGTGAAGAATTTGCATTGGAATTTGAATAAATTTATTTATATGGTGACATAATGAGACTATGTATTAATCTTTAAAGGTCAATTTATTGTTCAGTGGTTTAGAGGAAGTTAAAAAAAAAACATTATTTTACTTTTTTTCTCTTAACAATAAATGGTCATTTTCAGATTATGTAACTGCAATATATTTTACATTAAATTTACGTTATTAAAATCTCTTAAAATCAGATATATCCAATATGTTGATACCTAATTAAAATTTATTAAATCAAAATAAACTATATAATAGAATATTCTAATATAAAATTTTAAATCTTTGCATTTGCTACACATATAATACAAATTTTACTTGGTTGTTTGATAATAAAATATTATTTACCCTTTTAAAGGTGTATCCGTTGATTCTTTAGTTTGTTTAAAAAGTAAATAATATTTTATTTATTTATGTATGACTTGGTGAGATTAGTAAATATTTGTAATATTTTTCATTTTGATTTTATATATAGATGTATATCATTATATTCTTATAATTATATAAATAATAAAAATTACTCCTACTCTCAATTTTAATTTTATTTTATTCTGTATTATCTATACAAGATGTTAGGAAAAGTACTTCGTTTGTTTCATTGAATTGTTCAACCCTAGTTCAGCAGAACGCAATAGATAGATAGAGATAGGTGATAGAATTGTAAAAAAACGGCGTGTAAGAGAAAGGGATAGTAATTTAATCTATAAAAAAAATATACACATAAAAAAATATATTATACACGCTTATCATACTTTGTTATACCTACAGCATAAGTGGTTTAAAGGAACAAAGTACTTTTCCTAACAACCTGTATATAAACTCTATAATAAAGTTGAACAAGTTCATTAATTATATTTATTAACATTTTGATTTTAGCTATTTGTCTATTCATGTAATTTGTCTGTCTGTTCATATTTATTCCTGTCACAATATTTTTTTGCTTAACTATTTTAAACTAAAAATCATGTATCTTATTTGTTTTCCTTAATTTGTGTTTCTTTAAAGGCTCTCTTAACTACAAATTGGTTATGCTTAACGAAGCATGAATCTATTCTCACCTATAGTCATATATTGAAGCTAGTTTTGTATAAAAACTGTAAATTAACTTTCTGATTGGAGATAATTCAGGCCTTTTAACAGAGTCATTGCTTCTTGCTTTTTGGAAAAAAATGGTTTTAAGTTTATCAAAACTCGCAAACAGGAACCTTTCAAGACACATTTCTAATAAGTGGTCATTCAAAAATGGTACTCGGTCACAAAAAGCAAAAGGCTCATGATTGGTTCGTACTGTGTGTCTTGCGACACTGGGCCAGCCATAATTGGCTGACTTGCAGTGACAGTGAATGCCACATGTGTTGACCCCATAGTAAACATGTGCCAGGCACACTTTTGATGGGTCATTTTTAGGGTTCCCTAGTCAACAAGGAACCTTTATAGTTTCGCCATTTTGTCTGTCTGTCTGTCCGCAGCTTAGCTCGGAGACTCTTAGCTTGGAAAACTGTAATTTGTCATGGGTATAATACATATTAATTACGCCGACGAAGAGGTAAATAAAAAATTTTTTTTGCGTTCTCTCCCACACAGAAAGTAGGGATGAATTTTTTTTCTTGTTTGTCCCATGGTGTGGGGTGTCGTTGGATGGGTCGTTCAAAAATATTGCGGGTGTGTGAAAACCATTTGTCGATTCAGGGATCTATTTGCTAAAATATTAAGCTTTAAAGTGCTAATTTTTGTGAGAGTCAAGTCCTCCTCCCTCCACCTCCCGACCAGCTAAACGGTTATAAATACCTGTATCAATATTTCTTATTGTTTTTTATCATTATTATTTTTTATAAAATGTTGGATGGATCGTTTAAAAATATTGTGGATGTGTCAAAACCATTTTTCGATTCAGGGACCCGTTTGCGAACTACTAAGCTTTAAACTCGGAATTTTTGTTAGAGTCGAGTGTCCCCCCCCTGCGAGATAAACGGTTGTTTTTGAATATGTGTAGGAATTCACGGCAGTAGAATATATCCATCATCCACCAGCCTGTTTCGTCCACTGCTGGACATAGGCCTTTCCAGGATTTCGCCACTCTTGGCGGTACTTCTGGAAGAAATGCCCATACTCACTCACGCACGCTGGGCAGGCGGGTTGAATATATAACAATGTTAAACTATCACAGCTATGTAGGCTTTACAAATGAACGAGTAATAGTCGACCAACTTAAGTTTGCAAGCTTGTTGTTTTTATTCAAATCATTCATGTCTATTAACTTATTTGAATGGTACGGGACCCTCAGGCGCGAGTCCTACTCGCACTTGTCCGGTTTTGTCTGTCTGTCTGTATGTATCAGTGTTGCCAGTACGCTCTACCAGCTTCAGACCACAAGCCATAATTTGCCACAAATAATTTGGCCAAGTGGGAGTCGCGCTCGCGCACAAAGGGTTCCGTACCACCACATTTACGGATATGGAACCCTCAAATCATGTTAGGAATGAACGTCCGTGCAAAAAGGTTGACATGCTGCCTTGGCGCCATCTATCGTCTGATCAATGAACCTCGGTAAAAGCTGTCCAACAAATCGTCTTCGATGGCGCTATGGTTAACACGAGGTTTATTGTACGGAGACTCCCTTGGGTTTAACTTTTTTATTTAAATTTTTATTATTTGTCGTGATAGAGGCCATAGTAACACGTATTCTTTGAAAATTTCAACTTTCCGTCTATTACATCTCTATCCTATGGTAGGGATACCCTGTGTGGTGAGAACTAGTCTACTACTACTCGGAAAATTTTAATTTTATTGTTTGGTCATGTGTTACACGAATACATATCCAATAGGACCATAAAATCGAAAATATATATTGGACAATAATCAATAAATTTGATATAAAAAAAAACTACCAAAATTGCGGACAAAAGCTAGTTCTATCTATTATAATACTCTTATATTAACGCTAATAAAAGTCTCCGTGTACGAGTTCCACTATGTTTTTATTAATTAGCGACTAGTTTCGTCTCTGGACATCTTCTGGCTTGTTAAAATATGACATCAATAGTGACGAAATATTGGAAAGGCCTGTCCAGCAGTAGACGAATACAGGCTGATGGATGGATTGACACACAAAACTATAAACAAAAACCGGAATTGAAACACATTAACAAAATGGTACATTTATTTAGCACCAAACCTCGCGCCTTTTAGTTATCCCAAACCGTAGTATTTTCACACTTAGTTTAAAGCAATAAGAGATTTTAGAAGGCCACTTATACAATCAAATGTTTGGACCATTGCCAGGTGGTCATTACAGAATCTGATGTCTTTCCAGAATTAAACTCTTGTTTATGGGTTTATGAACCTTAGGAGTGGGTTATGAAATATTTATAAAGGTTATTGCATTATAATTACTCGTAGTAAGTTTTTTAAATTTTGCGGAAGTATTTTGTTTGGTATTATAATCGAGTTGATATTTGAGGCAATCTGCTGACCCACGTATTGCTCTCATAACAATCGTGTAACTCCGTACAAGCGTCGTGATCGTCTGTATTTCACAGGTGGACGCTACATCAAATACAAAAAAAAAGTGTGTCAATATACAAAAAATGTAGGTACGTTTTAACAAATTTTGTACTGATTTTTTCATTTTTTGGATGGAAGAATACACTATCTACACTAACATTATAAAGAGGTGTTGGATATAGGGGGTAATCCCCAAAATGACTAATTAAATTATTATATACTAGCTCTTGCCCGCGGCTCCGCCCGCGTGTTATTCGGTTTAACGACGTGCTTTTTTCTGGGATAAAAAATTGCCCATGTGTTAAGTTAGGGCATAAGCTATATCCATTCCAAATTTCATCCAAATCCGTCCAGCCGTTTCAGCGTGAAAGAGTAACAAACATACACACACAACACACACACACACACACACACACGCGCACAAACTTTGGCATTTATAATATTAGTGTGATGTGATATTATGCTATAGTTTGTTCTCTGGGTACGGGCAGTTCCCTAGGGATATAGCTATGAATTAAAATCGTGCGGTTAGTCTCTGGAACTACCGAACCGATTTCGAAAATTATTTCACTGTTGCAATGGTAGTGTATAGTCTACTATTCACTTGGACATCGACTATACTTTGTTCCCTAATGGGCATTTCCCTAAGTACAAACTCTAACTGTTGTAATGGTCCCAATCTTCACTTGGACATAGACTACGAGTGTAGTTTTTTCTCTGAGGAATGACAGTTCCCTAGGGACATAGACGTATTCAATTATTATTCAGTACTGGCTTTAACACTGACGTATTATAGTTGACCATGTGCCAGTGGCCGTGTGACAACGTCGCGCGTCGCTGAACGCCGCGTCTTAGTCCTAAGAAGGACACTTGCCTTGAAAATGCTGAACTTGTCTCGGTACAACAGTTTGCATATAGTCAACAATAATAATCCATCCATCCATCAGCCTGTTTCGTCCACTGCTGGACATAGGCCTTTCCAGGATTTCAACACTCTTGGCGGTCCCCCTGGAAGAAATGCCCATACTCACACACGCTGGGCAGGCGGGTTGGTGAGCGCGGTGCCGAAACCCTTGCACCAGTGACGCCGCTGCCCGTCACCAGTCTGTTTTAAGGCCTGGCAATTAGGGATGGATATACCGCCATCCATCGGTCCCAGGCAATGGTGGGCCGCTTGGTTTTGCCTGCGAGCTGTTCTCTTACTCTCCCCCGAATAACTTCGGGAGGATTTGCGAGTAAGTTGGTGGTACCTCCACAGTCGAGCTCGGCATCAGCTCTACCAATTACAATAATAATACGTGAGTGTTAAGGTGGTAAATCATAATATTGTTTATAGCACACCGTGCGTAAAATGACCACTGTACGCACGCTGCGCTTGCGTAAAGTCGGCATTTTCCGCACTTTTGCTATAAAATATTATACGATACTCGTGCGAGAAACTTTTTCTCGACTCGTGTGATTGCAGCACTCACCTTCGGCTCGTGCCGCAAACTCACGCTCGTCAGAAAACGTTTCATCGCTCTCGTATCGTAATGTACTATTTCCTTACTTTTGAATAAAAAATTTGCAATAAATGCGTTTTATAGCAATTCGCGTAAACTGCTTGTTAATAATTAGGTGATCACATGAAGATTATTTAATTTTATGCGTTACATTTTAGTTGCATTACATTACAACTGTAAACACGCTTTTAAGTTTGTTAATGTAATGCAAACAAAATGTAATACATTAAAGTACGTAATTTTTTGTGAAGACTTTATTATTAAAGAACTATTTCCGCAAGTTGCTTTAAACACATTTATTGCATACTTTTTATTCAAAAGTAAGGAAAACAATATTATGATGTGCATTTTGTACCGAGGTAAAAAGTTACCCCCTTAAGACCATTTTTGTTACGGGGTCTATCTTAAAAACGAAACTACTTGGGAATTTTAAATTTTCTGTATGTTTTGTGCCATATACTATATTTAAACAAAAAATCCTGAAAATACAGATTTATGATTACGTACTCGACTACTGGAGCAACTTACTTTTGCAGTTTTGTTTTATACAGTTTCTAGGTAATGATAATTTTGTAATTTTTATTCAAATCATTTAAGTCTAACTTACTTGAATGGTTCGGAACCCTCAGGACACGAGTGCAAGCGACTCGCACTTGACCTTACATATCTTGTATCTTTCCTGTACATGGTTATTTCTATGTTGCATAAAATACCGGTTGAGGGTCCATGCCACCTAAACGTGCCCCACCGTATTGCTGATTCATGACAAAATATTTGTTTAATGAGAAATAAATAATCACACAAGTTGTCGAAGAGTTGTATTACAACCTAATTAATTTGATTTTAGCATAGAAATCATAGCAAGCTAGAAAAAAAATCTAAAGTTGCTGAAAATCACGTAAAACTGCTCTTCGCGTATTTCTCATTGGCGATTTCTCAGATAATTTTGGAAACTGAAATTCAGGCTCCCGTAAGTTAAAGGTGTACAGAATGGTGTAATTGATTTATTTTTGCCAAACAAAAATTGTTACTTGGTGTATTTATCCATTAAACATCACCAACTTTTGCGTGCGATTTCCCTATACAAATTACTATGGAGGGCGGCATCGAAAAGTGATTCTTTAGAGCGCGCGATGTTTCGGTTGTCGTAACCAGTCGTAACAGCCACGGCTCATAGCGCGCTATTTTAAACAATAATGAAACGTCATAGAGTTCAGTTCTGCCTGACGCAACTTGAGGTGCTCAATGTCAGGGAGAACGGGTCCTTAAGTGCGAATAAGACTTGGGGGTTCCGTACACACAAAAACAAACTTTTTCGACGGGCAGTTATATCAGACCAACTTGACTCAACACTTATGATCCATTAAATTCTATGTACAGTGGAGCCTACATCAAGCTAAACACTTTCAGTATAAGCTGACCTCTCATTGTACGGGAAGCCTATACAATGAGAGGTCAGCTTATACTGAAAGTGTTTAATTAAGGTGGTAGTAAAAGTTCTCGAATAATTATATAAAAATATGTAATTTTCAGTTTTTTTTACGTGTGCTGTAAGACCTACTAGTGAACGGAATTTCAGGTTTCTCCGTCTGGAAGTACTCTATATGTTTTCATGGTTAGCCATTTTGTTTGAAATTTATTTCTTAAAGTGCAATAACTTTTTTTCGCGTTCAGTTAGAAGCCTGATTTGGTACTGTCTGTACGGGGTATTAGTTTCAATTTGACATCCCTCACGGGGCCTGAGAAAAGGGTCTTGAGAGACAGACAGACGGACTAAATTGATCTTATAATGGGTTCCATCTTTTTTCATTTTGAGGTTCCGAACCCTAAAAAAGTGTACGGGTTTCATCAGTGTACCTAGTTGTATTTTTTTATGAAGCTATTTGCTTTGTCCGGAATATCCGTGTAAAGCTGTAACTCACATATAACTTAAGCAGGCTAGTAGTTTATTGCAGACGGAGTAGTAGTAACGGAGTAGTGTGCGTTACGCCAGCGGCATATTAGCGGTTTTCAGGATTTCAGCTTGACAGATAATTAGGGCCTCATCTCGTGAAATTGTGCCCGAAATAAAAAATTAGTGCTTCCAGCCGATCCAAAGATATTCACGAAAAACAGATTCCGCTGGAGTAACGTTACCCCAGCGGCATGTTTTTTTTTCCTGTGGTCGTAGCTAAATACAAACTAGCTACTTAGGTAGATATAATTAGTGCCTGATTGTGCCCAAAAAAGAAAATTAGTGCGTCCAGAGGTTTCAGAGTTATTCAAGATGCCGCTGGAGTAACGTTACCGCAGCGGCATGTTTTTTTTTCCTGTGGTCGTAGCTAAATACAAACTAGCTACTTAGGTAGATATAATTAGTGCCTGATTGTGCCCAAAAAAGAAAATTAGTGCGTCCAGAGGTTTCAGAGTTATTCAAGATGCCGCTGGAGTAACGTTACCGCAGCGGCATGTTTTTTTTTCCTGTGGTCGTAGCTAAATACAAACTAGCTACCTAGGTAGATATAATTAGTGCCTGATTGTGCCCAAAAAAGAAAATTAGTGCGTCCAGAGGTTTCAGAGTTATTCAAGATGCCGCTGGAGTAACGTTACCCCAGCGGCATGTTTTTTTATCCCGTGGTCGTAGCTAAATAAAAATTAGCTACTCAGGTAGACATAATTAGTGCCCAATTGTGCCCCAAAAACAAAATTAGTACGTTCAGAGTTATTCAAGATGCCGCTGGGGTAACGTTTAGCCAATTGCTGTATCTCTTAAACGGCATGACATGCAACGACGATTTTCTTTACCAAGGTGCGTCTTAATTAGTTCCTAATTTGTGCACACTTATTTTTTCTATAATCGACACCGTTGGTAAAAAAAACTGTTTTCAAAAACCCTAAAATCAGCCCTTGCGCTTCAATGAGAATACCTAGAAACTATTATGGTGGTTTGTACCTTTTATCAACTCAAAGCACCTTGTGAAATTAGATGTTCCTATTTCAACTCCTTACAGAGTCATTCCATTTTTATTAAAATCTGGCTACTCTGTAATGTAACGCTTCAATACATGAGTTATTATTAAGTGACGGTATATTTGATTCTACTGATAATTAGTACTTTTATCACATTATTTATATATATTATATATCGCCACAATATGTGTTGCTGCAGACAGTTAAGAAGGTGCTTGTCGTGAGGTTGCAGATTCGAATCCTAGCTGGAATTTTTTCAAATTTTTGGCTTGAAATTTATTCCTAATTAATATTATTCTAGTTTATAATGCACTAAAATAATATTTAGCACAATCAAAAGCGATAGCTATAAACATAATCTTACGTACTCTAATGTATTTATAAAGCCTTTGTCACCAAAGCATCCTGATTTCATCTCTCACCCACAGACGCGTCCGGCAAAATCCGAATCTGGGACACGGTGAACAAGGAGCATATCCTAAAGAATGAGTTCCAGCCCATCGGAGGACCTATCAAGGACATCGCTTGGAGTGCTGATAACCAGCGCATGGTGGCTGTTGGAGAGGGACGGGAAAGGTGAGATTTTGTCTTGTGAGACCATGAAGCCACCGCGCATTGCAGAATGAGAACGAAAACCATTACTAACGGACACTAATTAGAGTCGAATTTAGTGTGGCACTGCTATGGCGTTTGTAATGAAAATTATAGTAATGACATTATTTCGCAGTTATTTCGTACTTTTATGAGAAAAAAAAAGGCTTGATTGCATTGGTAACCCGTAAATTCCTAACGTTTCTATTAAGGAACGGGAAAGAAAATTTCATCGAAATACTTTAGTTACTTTGACTTATACTTTGATAGGTGGTAGAGCTGATGCCGGGCTCGACTGTGGAGGTACCACCATCTTACTCGCAAATCCTCCCGAAGTTATTCGGGGGAGAGTAAGAGAACAGCTCTCAGGCAAAACCAGGCGGCCCACCATTGCCTGGGACCGATGGATGGCGGTATATCCATCCCCAATTGCCGGACATTATATAAAACAGACTGGTGACGGGCAGCGGCGTCACTGGTGCAAGGGCTTCGGCACCGCGCTCACCAACCCGCCTGCCCAGCGTGTGTGAGTATGGGCATTTCTTCCAGGAGGACCATCAAGCGTGGCGAAATTCTGGAAAGGCCTATGTCCAGCAGTGGACGAAACAGGCTGATGGATGGATGGACTTTAGTAACAATCGAATTTAAACGCTTCTTCCCTTAAAATATTATTATGAGATTTTGAGGAAACTTCGTGTATTTTTCTTTACTGGTACACTTACATTTCATTACCAATAAAGTAAATGTTAGATTCTTAGTTTTTAGCGTCTTAAATTAGATTTTCCGGGCGATCGCAACACGTAATTGGGGTCTCACTTCATCTGAAATGTTACGTTATGAGGACTATGCATTGACTATGTTATTTGAGATAATATTGAGTAGATCTTCACGATAATTATGTATGTAAAGTTGTCAAAGTACACCTTCTTTTCGCTGAAACGTTTTTTTACGCCCCAAAGTCCGTAATCGCCGTACTCCGGGCACAAATACACGCGTTATAGGGCGTGCAGGATTAGCTCACAGTGTTTTCCTTATCCCAGCAATTGGTAAGTATATCTACAAATAGCATGCGTGTAAATTCCAAAATCTCCCTGGTAGAATTCTAACCTGGGGCTCAACTCAAGATAGAGTAGGTAAGAGACTGTGATGTGAGCGCACATCGTTAGTGAATAAGAGTAGCTACACTATTTTGCTTCTCTTGTGTGCAGTCTGTTTATGTGGGACAATAATAAATTGCCATGACGCTCTGATTGCACTAAGTACTCTAAACGCTGTTCTTTATAAATATAATGCTCTAAAGTAGGTATGAGCAACCTTTGGGAAGTCGCGGGCCATAGGTTGATGCGTGCTCGTATAGTATACGAAAACAACGACGCAATCGGTGAACCGTAGGTTTAATTTTTACTTATTGAAATTCAAGTTTCATAAAAAACTAGAGAAGTTACAATGTAATATTTTCCTTGAGCCTGATTTTCAGATGCAAGATTACTAATATTAGAATCAATTGCACTAATATACAGGCAAAGAATTTTCCAATTTTTTATAGGTCGGTCTGGTTCGTGACTTTGCACATATTGGTTAAATTTAAGCTCTCGCTAACTCGCTTCTTACTCAGATCGGCAAAGAATTTAAGCGCAGCCTGTACTTAACTCTTTCAGTAACACGGACCGCCCATAGAGGTGGCTGAGGTGGTTCTATTGGTCTTTCTTTTTCGTCTCGTTGTGTCCCCTGAAAGTATTAAAGTTGTAGGAAAACAACGAAAAGCGACTTTTTGGTAAAATTGTTAGTCTGATTTTAAATTGTTCCTCGCCGCGGGCCGTATTAAAAACCGTTGCGGGCCGGTGGTTGCCCATATATGCTCTAAAGCTCTTGTTTACTAAAAGAGCAGGCCGTTATATATGATCTCTCAATCTTTTGCAATTAGAGAGACAGGGATAAGTATATAAAACGACCGCTATATCACGGCGCCGCCGCTTTCTTAGGAAACATAGCTTTACAGTCCGTAGAATACAGGTTGAGCCCGGTGACAGCTGTCAGCGCTATACATATTTGAGTATGAGAGAGATAGAAATACAAATTGTATAGCGCTGTCCTGCTGTCACAGGGCTCAAGCTATATTTTACATACTGTAGTCCAAATAACAGTCGTCTGCCAACTTTATCACGCGTGCTTAAATTGTCCGCTCAGTTTCAACGATATTATTTAAATTATTTAACATATACTCACGCATGTCTTCCAGAGGAGTAGGTAGACACACAGATTTTCATCTGCTACGATCCTGGCACACCTTTTTCGCCTGTTCCACATCTATAAATCTAGTCATACACTCTTCTATTCCGGGTACTTTTGACGTTGGCCTTCCTCAGTATGTCGCCAATCTGAGGTGCAATTGTGTAAGTCAATCGTATTCAAATTTATTGTCATATGGCTATTCGGCTTAGCAAATCAACCAGAGTGGCAATTTAAATCGTACATTTTTGGCTGTCAAATTAATAAGATTGTCTTGTTTTGTTGTTGATAAACAAAAACGTACTATTTCAATTGTCAAACGGGCTAATTTGATTAGCCGAATAGCCATAATTATGACAACCGAATTTGATAACGATTGTCTTACACAATTGCACCTCTGGTCAGAATACGTCCTTCTAGGGCGACCCGATCCAGCTTTATCTTCCACTAAATTATTTAAATAATACTTTTACAGGTTCGGCCATGTTTTCATGTCCGAGACCGGTACGTCAGTGGGAGAGATCAGTGGCCAGTCCAAACCAATCAACTCCGTGGATTTCAAGCCTTCAAGGCCATTCAGGATCGTGACAGCCTCTGAAGACAACACCCTGGCTGTGTTTGAAGGTCCTCCGTTCAAGTTCAAGTGCACTAAGCAGGTGATTTAGATCTTAAGCTAATGTAAATTATAAAAGAATTTGGTAATTAGGACCTTAGGAGTTAATTAACATGTTTAAGACTTAAACGTAAAGTAATTCTTATAAAACCATAACAACCCTTCTGATATTAACGGTCATAAACTTCGCTTACCCAACAGGAGCACACCCGCTTCGCCCAAGCAGTACGCTACAGTCCAGACGGGAGCCAGTTCGCCTCGGCCGGTTTCGATGGCAAGATCTACTTATATGATGGCGCCACTTCTGAGTTGAAAGGAGAGGTAGGGCTTGTTGATTGACCTCGTACCACTAAAGTCCTTATTTAGGTTGGAATATGAAACAAGATGGGTTCTTTGGTGGTACGGACTCTTTACTAAATTCCATTATATGAAGGTGCGTTCAAAATAAAGATTTAAAGTTACAGTAGATTCCGACCAAATTGGCGATATACACGTACTTAAGAAGGGCAAAGTAAAAAGTACTCTGAATAAAAGAGCTTGTTTGACTAGATTGATGGATGTCGAAGAAACAAAAAGGTGTGTTAGTATTGTAGCAGATGGAAATCTGTAGTGTCTGCCTACCCCTCTGGGAGATAGGCGTGAGTATATGTATGTATATTTTAAATAAAACCAATACTCTACTGATAATACTCAACAACGTATCCAAAGAAAATTTAACTGCGCAAATAAAACTGAATTGAATTGAAATTTATATCATTGCGGTATAGAAAATCAGAAAAGTAAATCTGGACGTGAGGAGCTCTGAACCGGGACTCGGACCCGGGACCTCTCGCTTACCGGGCGGTTGCTCTTCCACTGAGCTATCCAGTTCTCAACACAACTTGCGAATTTACCCATGTGCTTTCCCATACCGCAACGATATGTAATAGATGCTCACTTAGTAGTGAGCCTCTTGGCGCCTAGAGGGCGCTAGTGTATTCAAGACGGGTTACTGCCCTACCGTCACCTGTTACAGCATCGGATAGCGAATAATACACATTACTCTTATCGAAACTAATATATTATAAAATAAATTTCTATATTTTAAACACTTGGCGATTTATCCATCGCAAGGAGATAACAAATTAAACAAAATTGGTCTACCAATACAAAATGCACAGAAAGTTTTCAAAAAATTTGGAAAATATAAATTATTTTAAACGTCCGTAGATGTTTATTCGCAAAAGTTGTTTAGTATGATCAGTAAATTCACACCCGACTTATTATAAGTTTAATGTATGTTATTAATATAAATGAGTATGACCTGTAATTGAAAATTACCAATAAAAAATGTCTGTCTATTTTATTAACTTGTAACTTGCCCCACAGATCGGTTCGCCGGCCCACAAGGGCGGTGTCTACGGCATCGCCTGGTCGCCGGACGGCAAGCAGCTGCTGTCCTGCTCCGGAGACAAGACCTGTGCGCTCTGGGACGTGGAGACGCGACAGCGGGTCACCTCCTTCAACATGGGGACCGCTGTCGAGAACCAGCAGGTTTGTATAACGCTTCTAGTTCTTGGCATTGGCGTAACTAGGATTTGTACCTGGGGGGCCCGGCTCCTAGCTCCAATTCATAAAGCCATCAACAAGTATCTGTTCTCGATTAACCGAGATCACATACATACCAAACTAATAAACAAATATCGCCTTAAATTGGATAAAGCATATTTTTATGCCAATGACACCCGTAGATACCTAGTAGAGCTGATGCCGGGCTCGACTGTGGAGGTACCACCATCTTACTCGCAAATCCTCCCGAAGTTATTCGGGGGAGAGTAAGAGGACAGCTCTCAGGCAAAACCAGGCGGCCCACCATTGCCTGGGACCGATAGATGGCGGTATATCCATCCCCAATTACCGGGCTTTATATAAAACAGACTGGTGACGGGCAGCGGCGTCACTGGTGCGAGGGTTTCGGTACCGCGCTCACCAACCCGCCTGCCTAGCGTGTGTGAGTATGGACATTTCTTCCAGGAGAACCGCAAAGAGTCAGTGGCAGTGGACGAAACAGGCTGATGGGACTGGGACACCCGTATTACTTGGGGGGGGACCAGACGGTACTCTGGGGAGGGCCGTGCCCACCTGGCTCCTACCTAGTTACGCCTATGGTTTTCGACATTTGGTGGATTTTCTATACATTGGTGTCGGTGTTCTCATTTAGCACACATGATCATTGAACCCTGGTCCTGACCACTTATCGAGTCTCCTGTATGAATTCGGCTATACAAACGAAAGTCACCTTATATAGATTTGATAATGATGTCGACAAGACTAAACTCCACTACGTACCGCTTCTCGCCATAACTAAGCTTTTGTACTTAAGGATTTCTAAAGTATCTACTAGTTTGGCCTAGACAAAACAATTAAAAAAAATAGTTTTGACCTCAGTACATACTAATAACCAATTTCATTTAAAATTTCGCAAAAAATGTACGGACACGATTTCTCACTACTCTATTATTAGTGTAGTTTAAACTCTTTTGTTTGTACTGTACCTATACATTAAAGCTGATAAATATACAATTACTTTGGAAGCATCTTAATAAATATGTTGCCTGTATATTCCAGGTGTCGTGTCTGTGGCAAGGCAAGCACCTGCTCTCGGTGTCTCTATCCGGGGTCATTAACTATCTAGACGTGGACAACCCGGACAAACCATTGCGGGTATGTATTATGATATTAAGATTATATGGTTTAATTGCGAAATCCGTTGCTTTGGATACTCTAAACATTATTTAGAGTGCATTAGGCGCAAGTCAGATGGAAGCGGCGCGGCGCGCATCGGGCGCGCCACGGGCACGCTACCGGCGCGCATTGGATGCGCCCGTGGCACGCTCACGACGGGACAGTGTGTATCGGTGGTATTCAAGTGTTTGATTTTGATCTGACAAGATGTGGGCGAGGTGACGTGCTGTCTCGACGCCTTTCCAATGTTGTTTCATACAAAATGTAGGAGAGGGACGTGGTGAAAAACAGAAGAGGTGATGGCGCGCCCGCGCCGTTTCTGTCTGGCTTGCGCCTTACAAACTAGAAAAGTATCGATTGAAACAAATTTCAAGTACGCCAAATAAAAAAAATACCTCGTGCAAGTTCGAATTTGCGGCCTTTTGCTTTTACGGCGAGTGTGCTATCGCTGCGAGGCTTGCCATGAAAGCAAGAGGTTGTAGGGTCAAATTATGGTCTGAACTATTTTTCACTCTAAATAATGTTTATTACAGTACAGTACTTATTACGATGAGTAATGCTTGGTTGTAGTAGCGCGAGCACGTATAAAGTGTGCGTGAGCTCCAAGTAAAGTACTGTTCCACTCGCTAAAGAGTGAAGGCTATATATCACCGAGATTAAACTAAGTGTGGCAATAGCCTATCGCCGTATTTTAGGTTCAAATACATGTTTTTTGGCAGGAATCGATCATAGGCCTTCTGATTGAATGATGTACTACTGAGCTAACACTGATTTTTATGTTCCCATAATAGTTGTCGGAAATTTAAGTATTCTATAACGTCCTACAACTCAAAGTGAAAAAAAAATAGGTGATGATAGAGCAATCCTTAATAAACCACATAAAACTCCTTTCCATAGAAATTTAGTCAGCTGATTGAACAATTTGTACAAAAAAAAATCCCTAGAATTAATTTCACTTATTATTGTAGGACCTTATATATGGAAACAATAATAGAAATTGCATATTTTGAAAATGTAATTGGAGAACTTTTCAGTTGTAGTTTAAGGTGGTAAAACTGAATCCCGATGCAAAATGCACATCATAATATTCTTTTCCTTACTTTTAAATAAAAGTATGCAAAAATTGCGTTTTAAGCACTCAAGGAACTGGAGTTAATGACCATTAAAATAGCGGCCTTCGAGGTATTGGTTATTCGACGAAATTCTATTTGTGATATTTGTGAGTCACCACAATCTAGTTTCAGATTTGAAATTATTATGTTGTTAAGGAGTTTTAAATCCCATTTATACCGAAATCCATCGCTTTGGACACTTAAAACATTATTTAGAGTGCATTACAAACTGAATTCCTAACTGTCTGAAGCAACAGGTATTGTAGCGATGACAGCGCCATTTCTGTTCGGAATGAAGAAGGTGTGAAATCACATAACGCCCTCGTGAGCGTTTAGTGTGTGCATTACGTGCTAGTTTATCAAGTAGTTCAAAAAACAGTGTATATGCTGGAAAATTCAACGGTCTAAGGTGGGTACATCGGTGGCGCAGTCGATAGCGCACGTGCCGTGTAATCAAGAGGTCGCAGGTTCAAAACCTGGCTCCTGAAATGTTTTCAAAATATGTATCGTCTCTATTCTAGTTTTTAATACACTCAATGTTTAACTTTACAATAGATATATAAATCCAACTTACACATATTTTCAGATCCTAATGGGACACAATAAGCCAATCACCTGCCTCGCGCTACACCCGGACAGACAAACCGTCTACACTGCGAGCCACGACGGATGTGTCACCGCGTGGAACGTTGATAATGGTATAGTTCTTGCTATCTATCTGATCCTAATCTGCTTTGCTTGTGTGAAGTATGACACGCTTTAAGGCGCAAGCCACACAGAAGCGGCGCGGCGCGCTACCGGCGCGTCACTGGCGCGCTACCGGTGTGTATCGGTGGTATTCAAGTGTTTGATTTTGATCTGACAAGATGTCTTCCTCTGACGACTAAGCTGTGGGCGGTGCGCTTTCGGTGCACCCGCGGCGCAACCGTGGCGTGCCGTCTCGACTTCTGTCCAATGTTCTTTCATACAAAATGTAGGAGAGGAACGTGGTGTAAAACAGATAGAAGAGGTGCACTGAGGGCGCGCCCGCACCCGCGCCGTTTGTATGTGGCTTGCACCTAAAAGGCATACTACAGGTCTAGCGCATAAATGAGTCTGTTCCTGGGGTATAGGAGCGGTACGGGTGTTTATGGAACGTCAAAGGACGCGTAACTTCACTCAGGCGTCAGCCTTGCCTCAATTGTCACCCCTCCCGTACCGCTCCCATACCTGGAACAGACTCAGTTATGCGCTAGACCTGTAGTGCAACATACATGTTTTTTATGGTCTATGGTCTCACGCTTTGTCATTACCGCGTCTGTATTACTCCTCGTCCAGGAACTGGGAGAGTGAGAGCAGGCACGGCGTTAAGCAGTCTTTCGCAAACATTTACGGAAGCTGGTAACGACGAATGATAACTGTCTGTAACCAATCCCGCGGTACGGCTACTCATGACGTTATGCCGGAACATGACGAGTCTACCACCAGTAAATAGGCACGTCGTCTCTGCAGACGGGACCAGGGTCCGATGACCGTTAATACTACAGAGACATGTACATTCTTGTGTTTGTATACCTTAGTGTAGTCGCCTTCTACGGCATCCAGTAGACATGGAGTAACAATATTCTTTTCAACACACTTGCTTATAAAGTGGCCATTACTGCAGCGTTCTTAGGGTCATAATGCAGCATATTAAACACGCGTGCATTTTACTTTACATTAGGTATCGCACTTGTGTTTTTTACATTACATTTTTTTTTTAATCTTTGCAAAGAGTTTTCTCTTCATCTTTTATGTAAGGTGACTTTAATTTATGCAGCCAAACTCATACTGGAACCTTGGTAAGTGATCTGTAACACGGATCGATAATACTTTTTTTGCTGATTTCCCAAAATAAAATCTTGACGTCCCATAGTAATTGACTCGAGGTTGGGCTTGCGTTTCTAGGGAACACGAAACGAATCATTTACGAATTCACAAAGAGGGTCATCGAACCAATTGTTACTGATCACTTACCTAAGAATTTGGCTGCATAAATTACAGTCACCATATATACGTAATTTCCCGGGTTTTCAGGGTCCCGTAAAAAAAAGAAAACTCTTCTAGATTCAATTGTGCTGAGATTTAATATTTGCATAGTATTCGTGTACTTCTTACACAGAGAAGGTGAGGTGCCCCAACTGTATGTCCCAAGAGTGTGTACCTATTTGTGCCCGAAGTAGGGCCAAGAGGCTCGCTCGATAACACGATTCGTATAAACCGTCTCTAAAAACGTCTACGTGTGTTGTTTGTTCCAATAACAGTCGAAAGTACATCTGGCACCCCCTCGGTGGTGATGTCGTGAAGATTATTATTATTATTAAAAATTCTTTATTGCACAAAAGAAGTGTACATAGGCGAGCTTAATGCTAGTTAGCATTTTCTTCCAGCTAACCTTTGGCGATGTGGAACTAGTCAAGGGTAGTGCTTTGATCAGAAAAACTGTTTTATGGAAACCATAACTAAAATGTTACAAAATAAATACTTACATAAATAGGTAACTTATAAATACTTATAATCAAATACATATACTACCTTTATATGCTAATAATAAATACACTAATACATATTAATATATAAACACGAATTGTATTTATGAGAATAAATACGATAATAAAATACGATAATATAAGATATGTTTTGTTCCAGGCGAAGGTCGTCACATAACCGGCACGGGTCACGGTAACCAAGTAAACGGGATGCGCGCCACTAAAGATGGCGGCCTGCTCACCTGCGGCATCGACGACACTTTGAGGCTCGCCAAGCCTGCTGCTGAAGGTAAATTGTTGGTTCTATGTCCGATCTTGGAAAAACTAAACCTATCGAATACTTAGGTCTATCCTATAGACTCTGTAGCTGCAAACTGATGTAAAATATCAAGTTCTACTAGTTAGATAACACAATAAAAAGATCATCCATCCCATCCATCAGCCTGTTTCGTCCACTGCCGGACATCAGCCTTTCCAGGATTTCGCCACTCTTGGCGATTCTCCTGGAAGAAATGCCCATACTCACACACGCTGGGCAGGCGGGTTGGTGAGCGCGGTGACGCCGCTGCCCGTCACCAGTCTGTTTTATATAAGGCCCGGCAATTGGGGATGGATATACCGCCATCCATCGGTCCCAGGCAATGGTGGGCCGCCTGGTTTTGCCTGAGGGCTGTTCTCTTACTCTCCCCCGAATAACTTCGGGAGGATTTGCGAGTTAGATGGTGGTACCTCCACAGTCGAGCCCGGCATCAGCTCTACCACCTATTGGAATACTACCACTTATTTTAATAAAAAGATGCGGCCTTTCAAAGCAAGTCAAAGAATAAATTTGAAAATCTATCTGGAATAATACTCGACTAACTCAATTTTGTAATTTCTTTTGTGCATTGTGTACTAGTTTGTAACTAATTTATATTATAGTACGGATCCCTGAGGGAATTTTTTGGAATCATGTCGTGAGGAAATATTTTGATAGTACATTTATTTTTCAAGGCGATGTCCCCCAATACACGGATCAAGCTATCCCGCTGGGCTCTCAACCGCGTGCGATGGATCACATCTTGGACGATGGCACTACCATTGTTGCTACTGTTAAAGAGGTATGTTATGGTGGAACCCTTTTCCAGAAGCTGCGTGCGGCGGTCGCTCAGGCGGTAGGACTCTCAGTCTTAAAGATTCCGGGGCGAAGCCTGTCGCGTTCATTGTCAACAAATTAAATAAGACCCGGCCCAGTGCAAACATTTTGATCTTAGGATTCACAACTGCTGACAAGTGATTTATGAAATACTTGGTCCATACATGCTACTTTCTACTAATTGAACTAGCGAGCGAGTTCTCCGAGTCTACTAGCGTTTGTATGTACATATGTATGTATGTTTATTCGACGTTAACTCGAGTATCGTTGATCGGAATGTCATGAAATTTGGCAGGCGAGTAAATAAGGCTGGAAGAATTTTTATGTTAAAACATGAGCTAAATTGGTCAAGCGTGAATCGGGTGAGCGTGAGTTCACAGTTCGGGGCGAGCTACTAGTATTATATTTCTGAAAGTTTGTGCGTGTGTATGTTTCTTACCACTCAGCTCTGTAACGGCTGAACGGATTGGCATGAAATTTGGTATTATACAGTTTCTTTAGGTCCTGAAAAGGGTAAGAAATTGAAACACGTTGGATATCGCGGTATACCCATATGAAAGTGTATGTTTGTTATTATTTTCGTCTTTTAATTTATTGTTCTTTGGATGTCTCTCCAACTAGTGAAGGTTGGCAGTCAGCTTGGCAAATTGTGTCTTGTCTTGTGCGAGGATAAACAGGTCGGCGGCACTCGCAATACCTGTCCATTCTCGGATGTTGCGCAGCCAACACTTCTTTCTGCGAATTTATTGTTCCTCATCTGATTCATCCATCCATCCATCCATCAGCCTGTTTCGTCCACTGCTGGACATAGGCCTTTCCAGGATTTCGCCACTCTGGCGGTCCTCCTGGAAGAAATGCCCGTACTCACACACGCTGGGCAGGCGGGTTGGTGAGCGCGGTGCCGAACCCCTTGCACCAGTGACGCCGCTGCCCGTCACCAGTCTGTTTTATATAAGGCCTGGCAAATAGGGATGGATATACCGCCATCCATCGGTCCCAGGCAATGGTGGGCCGCCTGGTTTTGCCTGAGAGCTGTTCTCTTACTCTCCCCCGAATAACTTCTTAATCATCACTCGTCTATTATTTCGTGTACAACAAAATGTCCATTCATTCATTCACCCGTCCTGCCCCTAGATCAAGTATCGTCGAGTCGGTTGCCAACTGGTTGCCAAACGCCAAAAACATAGGTATACTATCGAATTCCGATTATCTAAGGATACGTTTGTACTTAAAGTGACGTCATAGTTTATTAACAGTTCAATGTACCCTGAGGGTAGTTTTGAAAGTTCAGTTTTTGTCTATTGTTTTAGTGTTTGGCAACCAACCGATACAAAGTTACATAATAGGCCCGTGGGTCAAAGTGTTTGCGTTAAGACTGGTAACTTGTCTCTTTCAATGATCGTACCAACAAGTTTCTTGAAATTTATGTGTATCGTCTTTGGTAGAGCGCTCGTCTACTAACCTGTGGTTTCGTGGGTTCAATCCCTGCAATGCACATTTATCTGTATTCGGTATGCGTGCTTTGGATGACACGTTAAGTTGTTGGTCCATTTGTGCCCGAGCAACACTGATAGGGCTTCACCTCCCTCACGTTTAGGACGTTATAAACGTCGGTGAAAAGCTGGTGTACCAAGTGTGGACTGTGTCTTGCATTTCACACTTGGAAACACCTCCGACATCTTCTTGGGGCTACAAGCGTGGGTACGGGTCAATCAACTTTTCTACCCACGCTACTTTTTTTTGGATCATTGCCAGTAATCAACCACAAAATTCACAATTTCGCTTTTTTATTTCCGGAAATTGTTTCTTTCGCTTACTAGATAACTAAGTAACATTTTGAAAAAAAATAAAATATATAAGGTCCTACAATTCAAAGTGAAAAAAAATTAACAGATGATAGTGTATCCCTAACAGAGCACTTCCACCAAAAAAAAATTTCGTTTTCGTTCACTTTTTTTTTACCTTTCCATAGAAATTTAGTCAGCTGATGTACTAAAAAGTGAAAAAAATATTTGAGCAAAAAATTTTTTCTTCTTCTGGAATTTGATCAGTTAACGATACATGATCTACCCTAGAATTATTTTCACTTATTATTGTAGGACCTTATATATGTATATACCGGGTGTAAATAGAGTGCGACCATTAAGATAAGATAAGATAAGATAAGATAATCATTTATTAATCACCACAACACAAAACACATGACATGACAAAATAAAAGGACTTAACTCTAACAATTTTCAACAATGAGACGCAGTACATTAAACTTAATTAATGACACACACACAGCCATTTAATTAATGTATCATGTGTCGTGGCAAAAAAAGGGCTCTAACTCAGCATGTGCTGCAATGTACTCAGTACAAACTGCAGCGCTGTTATTCTGCCAGAGCCTAATAGTGGTGACGCACGAACACAAATAACGGTGCGAGAGTTCTACATACATAATATTTATGACTATAAAATAATTAATAATTTAAATTCCAGGATATATGTTTACTTAGATAATGAATATAATTGTTGTATAGTAATATAATAAATACGGCAATTATTATAAATAAGTCTTAATCTAGATATACAATATAATCCACAAATGCTTAGCTAATGTTGGGACTTTTGTAACGAGAGAAGATACGCTTTAAGCTTGGACTTGAAACCTATCCTAGACTTAAGTTCCCGTATGGGAGGGGGAAGATTATTCCAACACTTGGAAGCTAAGTATCTGAAGCTACCTCTAAATGATACGGTCTTGTGTTTTGGACACAGAATTCGGTTGAACCTACAGCTATATTTGTTGTATGAAGAAGACCAATGTAACTTATTATAAAGATATTTAGGAGAAGCAGTTTTTACAACCCCAAACAACAAGCATGCGAAATGTAGTTTTTGCCGAGACTCCATTTTGAGAATGTTGGCTTTGTTTAAAAATTGAGTAACATGAGCACGCGGTGGAATGCGAAAACAGAAGCGAGCACAGGCGTTTTGGATCCGCTGAATTAGACGCATGGACCTTTTAAGGAGACATGGCCCATATACAGCAATGCAGTAGTTAAGCTTAGAGAGCACCAGGGCTTCACACAATTTAACTCTCATGTCTTCACAAAGGTAATCTCTTATCCTATAAAGAACCTTGAGACGGTAGAAGCAGTTGCGTGTAAGCTCAGCCACATGACTTTCAAAGGACAGCTGTTCGTCCATGGTAAGACCTAGGTTCCTAGCTTGGTGAACGCGGTCGACGGTCTTGTTACCGACAATAACGTTTGGATTTGCGGCCGCTATGTCTAATATCTGCTTTTTGGTACCCAAGATTATATATTTAGATTTTTCTGGATTCAACAGTAAAGCGTTCTTGAAGGCCCATTGAGAGATACGATCTAAGTCCTCATTAATTTTGGCTACAGCGTCATTTGTTTCACTCGCAGGAAATGAATAATAAATCTGAAGGTCGTCAGCATTTCATTTTCATTTCAGGATTTCAAATATGCTCGGATTGACCTGAAACAAAATCCATTCGTTTGTTTTGCGTTAGTTTCGTTTGTTTTATCCATAGAAATTGTTTGTTTCGACCTGCAACTATTTTTTTTTTCAAATTCAAATTTTGTACGGCACAATGTTTAATATTATCTACAATATCTCGACTGTACAGAATAAAAAGCAGAGGTCCTAAGATAGAACCCTGTGGTACACCCCGATTTACAGGAGATAATTGAGAGTACAGGCAACCACCATCATCTCTTTGCAACACAACTTGCTGTTGCCGACCCGTCAGGTAACTCTCAAACCATCTTACGGCTGCCATGTGAAAGCCATAAAATGACAACTTAGATAGCATAAGGTTAACATTTATACCATCGAAAGCTCGAGAAAAATCTAGTAGATTCAATATTGTCCCTTATTGTCATTAAATAAAACCACATATTCTACTGACCCTACTGAACCACTTTCCCAAGAGTCATACCCGCGGACACCCTTAGTTTAGGAAATAATTGAGTTCCAAACAAAAATGCGTGCAAAAAAAAGTATTTTCAGAAAAATCTATTTTTGTTTTTGACAAAAAACCGGTCAAGTGCGAGTTGGACTCGCACACGAAGGGTTCCGTACCATTATCTATAATAAAAACGGCAAAAAATCATGTCTGTTGTATGGGAGTGCGCGGGTCCGACTCGCACTTGGCCGGTTTTAGTATTTGTTGTTCTAGCGGCAACAGAAATACATCATCTGTGAAAATTTCAACTGTCTAACTATCACGGTTCATTAGATACAGCCTGGTGACGAACGGACAGACAGACGGATAGCGTAGTCTCAGGAATAGGGCGATGAGGCCTATCACGTTGGGAAGTAAAAATCGTTGATAACACCTCTGACACTCCGTCGGGAAAGTTCCAGTCGTAACGATATGCTTGTAAACCCTTTCCAGTTGACCCTAGTGATCGGTGCCAGCAAGCAGTCCAGCCTGCCCCTCGACTATGAGCCGACGTGTGTGGCCATCGACCCCAAGAGTAGGCATGTCGCTGTTGGCGGTGAGTGTTTTAGCTGTTAAGGTGGTTGCTCCGAGTCTGGTGCCACAAACGCACAACTTATTATTGTATTTATTATTTTTGAATAAATAGTATTTAATAAATGTGGCTTATGGCACTACGCGACAATAATTAATGTCATTTATGCCTTTCTGGCAAAGTTGGGTTATTTTATGCATTACTTTGTAAATAATCGTACGCAACAACTCTAAACATGCTTTAAAGCAAGATCATTTACAAAGTAATGCAAAAAAAAATCAAATTGATTATTCGATGATAGATTGAAAATTAACTAAATATGCGAGACATTTGAAACGATAGTATTTTGCTTGATCGTGTAAACAGATACACAATAAATTTATTTGCGTTTAAAACTGTATAAAGAAAATGCTGTCTAAGAATTCAAATGTATACAACGTTGGTGTGAGGAAAAGTGTATCCCAACTTATTGGTCACGGTGTATTCATTAAAACTGCAAACATTTCCACTTTATGAATACGGGAAAATTTACGATGGAAACTTGCAAAAGCATTGTGCTTCCAATACGCCATAATATATATTTGAATTCTATTTATTAATGTATTAAATATATCTGCACAGCATAACAGATTAAATCCAAATCACCGTACAGACACAAATAAAATTACAAGGTAACAGAAGTAAGACAGAAAAGTAACTACAAACAGAAAAATGACACAAAAATGTTAAAACAATCTAATATTGTAAATCTAAGGACATGGTCATTGAGGCTTCACTCTCACAGAACTTCAAGCACTCACGCATCACATCCGTCAATCTGTCATAGAAAAGATCACAATATAAAAGAAGCTTAACTGTAGAAATTTACTGGGTGTAAATAGAGTGCGACCATTAAATGAAACCACATACTCTACCGACCCTACTGAACCACTTTTCCCAAGAGTCATACCCGCGGACAGCCTTAGTTTAGGAAATAATTGAGTTCCAAACAAAAACGCGTGAACCCTCTCGCACCGACATACGGGCGAGGTTACGCTCTCTCTAAACTCTCCCGTATGTCGGTGCGTTAAGAGGATAGGTTCCGAAAAACCATAATTTATTCTTCCTTGTTTGAAGAATCTAGCAATACTAGATATTTGAAAAAAATTTGGACTCCTGTCAAGAATATAATGTACACTCTTATCGAAACAGAATCTCCAGAAGTCATTCCAACATTGAGCCATAAAAAATCAAAGATGATTCCAAAAAAAGGTTTCATGTCGAGTTTTAACATTATTTGAGCAAAATCATATTATATTATTTATTTATTAAAATCTGTATAAACTTTATTATACTGTTATCCGAACAGATATTTGATACAAACTTTAGTTTTTTTTTAAATAATAAAATTCGTGATAAAAGTCGTAATTGTGATAATTTTCCAGAATTCGTCCCTCTCGCACTGCAGGTTTTTCGGCATGGAGTAACAGCGATCAATACAATCGGAACCTATTCTCTTAAGGTTCACGCGTTTTTGTTTGGAACTTAATTATTTCCCAAACTCTATGACTCTTGGGAAAGTGGTTCAGTAGGGTCGGTAGAATATGTGGTTTTATTTAATGGTCGCACTCTATTTACACCCGGTATAGATTTTCGATAACATTTGATTTATAACAAATTTCCGACACGATTTATCCTATTGCCACTTTACGAGTAACTAAACTTAATATACATACATACATATACACAGGCCTGTCTCCCAGAGGGCTAGGCAGAGACTACAGATTTCCATCTGCTACGATCCTGACACACCTCTTTTGCTTCTACATCCATCAATCTAGTCATACGCGCTCTTCTATTCCGGGTACATTTTACTTTGGGGCTGTCCATATATTACGTCATCGACCCCCCCTACAATCTTCCTATCGTTATTATTATTTAAAATGACGTAATATATGGACGGTCCCTTTGCCCTTCTTCGGTATGTCTCCTATTTGGTCGTCTTTCTAGCTTAATATATGTTTGAAAATCTTCTTTCAAATAATTCCAGGGGCGGACAACAAAGTGCACATTTACGTCCTGGACGTGCGCACGCTGACGCCGAGCCAGGAGCTCACGCACCTCGGTCCGGTCACAGACGTGCGCTACAGCCCGGACTCGCAGTACCTGGTCGCTACTGACGCCAACAGGAAAGTGATTCTTTACTCCACCGAGGATTACAAGGTGAGTCTCATCAACCCTGGGGTTAGTAAAAGTTACTAAATAACGAATGTACAGGCTATAATTACCTACTGCGATAAATACTTACACTTTCGAGTCCTTTCGTCGTCGTTTCTGTCACCTGATTCTTACCCACTTATTGTTATAACTTGTACTTGTGGACAAGACAAAGACAGGTCAATATGGCCGGTGTATAGCATTTGATGTGTGTCGAACAAGACAGACAGAAACATCATCCTTTAAATTACCTGCAGATGGGGAAAGATAAGTTTCACTTTAATTAGAAAATACGACGGAAATTTCGTTTTTGTGTTTTTTTTTTTTTTTTTTTAATTTATTTATTTCTGGTAAATACACAGATAACAAAATACAATAACGCCAAACTGTACAACAGTTTGTTGGCGTGATGCGCTCTTTACACTGAAGATTACAGTTTCTTAATTATAAAAACACAAGTTAATAATAGTAAATAATAAAAATTACAATTTCAAAAAGGCTGTTTTTAATTTAATCTTTAAACAAGGTAAATTTATTTTTTCTTTATTTTTGTGCTTAGGTACGGCATAGATATTATAAACTAGGATTAGGAGAGTTTATTTAAATGTACCTATCTACTTAGTTGCTTATTATTGAACATTTACATTATTACAATTTAAATTTGTCATTCGACTTGTTTTACATGGTAACGGGCCGAGAGACTGCATTTTTTTAAATCAAAGAATAACCAAGTTTAACTAAAAATCAGTTAACGGGTAAAACGGCAATATTAAATGAACGATTTACAAAAAAAAAAAAAATCACCTAGACCACCCTATTACTACTTTACGCCATGTTGGGCGCGCGCTGGTACATCCCTAAATCGGGCGAAACAGAGTTTGGCATTCTCAGTTTAGATGATAGTCAATATCAAAATTTCTTAACAAAATAGATACCTACCACTTGCTACTCTCAATACTGAGGTACAAGATCTTAAAAAAGCAGTTTCGTGATTTAATTACAGACAACATAACAATGGCAAAATATATTTCAGAAACATAGTAACACATCAAAAATCCTGATAAAGAAAACAGTTTTCCGATACGATTTATAGATTTTCTACACCATGTAAATATGTTGCAAAAAACGTCAAAATAAGTGAGGCTTTGCGAACACGGCAGTTGATTAGAGCGAGATAGACAGTTAAAAACAAAAGCGTTAGGGTAGGACCTTTTCACGACTATTTTTTTTGCCTAGATGCAGTCTAGGCAGAAAACAATCGGGACAAGAAATATTATCACTTTCGCACGTGTATCAAACGACGTTTTTTCAACATACTTGCGAAAAATTACATGAAACAATAAAATAAAAGCAATTTGGTTGCAAATCAAAACAAAATACAAATATACTTGTAGAAGAAAACGCAGTGTCTGGTTGGCGCCAATCAACACTACAAAGACCAATCTTCTTCCTAAAATCTTTTTAATATTAAGTTCCAAGATAGATACAATAGAATATAAATTATGACGTCTAAAATAGTTTTGAATTTTAAAACATCTTTTACAAAAAGTTTGAAAATACTCATCCTAAACAGTTTTTAGTGTATCCGGTTACTTCCAAAAATACCAACAAAACGACAAGTAAAACAAGGTTTACACACTGCTCACTAAATGATGTCGCCGGTTTCCCCTGGATGACGTTAGTAGTCAAAAAATAAATCACTAGTGCGAAATATGTAATTTTACGTACGCTAAACAGGCACGTAATCTATCATATTTTGAGCAGGTGTATTAAAATATATATATCAGTTCAAATCTCCACTACACTTAAATGTCACTTTTCGTTCCAGTTGGCGCACAAACAGGAGTGGGGCTTCCACACGGCGCGCGTGAACTGCGGCGCGTGGAGCCCGGACTCGAAGCGCGTCGCGTCCGGAGCGCTCGACACCAACATCATCATCTGGAACGTGGACGCGCCCGCCAAGCATACCATCATCAAGAGTGAGTATCTGCTTTTAGGGGGTGGTTCATACCCCCTTATTACGTACCTACATCAAGGGAAGGAGTGGGGCTTCCACAAGGCGCGCGTGAACTGCGGCGCGTGGAGCCCAGACTCGAAGCGCGTCGCGTCCGGAGCGCTCGACACCAACATCATCATCTGGAACGTGGACGCGCCCGCCAAGCATACCATCATCAAGAGTGAGTATCTGCTTTTAGGGGGTGGTTCATACCCCCTTACGTACCTACATCAAGGGAAGGAGTGGGGCTTCCACACGGCGCGCGTGAACTGCGGCGCGTGGAGCCCGGACTGGAAGCGCGTCGCGTCCGGAGCGCTCTACACCAACATCATCATCTAGAACGTGGACGCGCCCGCCAAGCATACCATCATCAAGAGTGAGTATCTGCTTATAGGGGGTGGTTCATACCCCCTTATTACGTACCTACATCAAGGGAAGGAGTGGGGCTTCCACAGGGCGCGCGTGAACTGCGGCGCGTGGAGCCCGGACTCGAAGCGCGTCGCGTCCAGAGCGCTCGACACCAACATCATCATCTGGAACGTGGACGCGCCCGCCAAGCATACCATCATCAAGAGTGAGTATCTGCTTTTAGGGGGTGGTTCATACCCCCTTACGTACCTACATCAAGGGAAGGAGTGGGGCTTCCACATGGCGCGCGTGAACTGCGGCGCGTGGAGCCCGGACTCGAAGCGCGTCGCGTCCGGAGCGCTCGACACCGACATCATCATCTGGAACGTGGACGCGCCCGCCAAGCATACCATCATCAAGAGTGAGTATCTGCTTATAGGGGCTGGTTCATACCCCCTTATTACGTACCTACATCAAGGGAAGGAGTGGGGCTTCCACAGGGCGCGCGTGAACTGCGGCGCGTGGAGCCCGGACTCGAAGCGCGTCACGTCCGGAGCGCTCGACACCAACATCATCATCTGGAACGTGGACGCGCCCGCCAAGCATACCATCATCAAGAGTGAGTATCTGCTTTTAAGGGGTGGTTCATACCCCCTTACGTACCTACATCAAGGGAAGGAGTGGGGCTTCCACACGGCGCGCGTGAACTGTATACGTATATATGTAACGTTATACCTCGGTATTTATACCGATATTTTTTAAGATTGTAATTAACAGATATCAAAAAGTACTGAAATGCACACCAAAATACTAGTTTCAACCTAACCTTTTAACACCATCCATCCATCAGCCTGTGTTCGTCCACTGCTGCATGGGCCTTTCCTAAATTTCGTCATTCTTGGCGGTCCTCCGTCCTCCTCATCCAGCCGCAACATCCTTCAGATCGTCGGTTCAGCGGGCACGAGGCCTTTTGGCACAGTATAATTAAACTGAGCAGTATTTTGTCTCAGCAGTGTCCTTGAAATAATTACATTCGGCCGCTCGGTATGTAAACACGCACTAAGGCTGCCCACTGACTGTCTTTCTTGGGTTATTTCTAGTGCCGATATAGATGAATTTAAACATCCATACCCAGCACAATGTTATCAATTAACTTTGTGCCATAATTTACATCAATAAATGTGCGGAAGCGTATCACATGGGACCGTAACGTAATTGCGGCGCCCTCGCGACTGTCATGTATCGTAGTTCACTGAGATTTGAAATAGCGTCGTTTCAGCCGTTTCTATGAAGACGTAACACTGCTTAATTTAATTATACTGTGCTTTTGGTATGGGATTAGAAATTAACTGTGCCTTTCAGTATTTTATAGGTGAGCATATAATTATATCTCCTTTGTATAGGTCTGCCCATAAGTAATACTTTTATCCGAAACGTTCTGTCTTCCTACCGGGTTGAAAGAGAGAGAAAGATATTTCGCTCCGATCTTAATATCTAGTATGGCTTTTAGACATAGTATAAAGCACATTTAATCTACTCGCTCGAGTTTGTCAACGCACGAAAGAGCAAGTGTGATAGAAAATACACCATTTCTTAAAGCAAAAGAGTCGAGCAATAATCTCCTTACTTTGCTTAAAGGTTGACGGTAAGCTTACGCAAGCTATTTTAGAGTTTTATATTATTTATTTAGAGATCATATATAATTAAATAATAACTATTTTGTTCCCAGATGCTCATCCTCAGAGTCAAATCACAGGCATCACTTGGCTGGATGACGAGACCGTCGTTTCTGTCGGCCAAGATGCCAATACACGCGTTTGGACTGTTCCTAAAGCTTAAATGTTTAACTGTGCCAAGCAAATTTGAGCCTAACCATCGTTTTAGAGTCTTGGCGTGGATGCTGTCAAGGTTTGTGACTTTTTGAGCAATTTTGTGCTCTATTTTTAACGGGATTAGTGTTGTATTTCGTAAAAAGGTCAGATAGCAAGAGTACTCAAAAAGTTTCTAGCCCAGAAAAACAGATGATGTATTAACTATTATGAAATTAAACTAACGTATTTATTTGCTTAATTTTAGGTATAAAGTTTATTATTTAATGCTCAGTTAGATAACGTAAGTTATTTGTTATTAACACTTGAGTTTTTTTTGTAAGAATAATCTTATTTAACTTAGCTTTTTAATGAAATGTATTTATGTCTTTTTTAGAGACGTGCAATGTAATTTTTTTGTCGCAGACTTTCTAATTTCTTTCTATTGACAGATGTTTAGATAACAAAGAAATTTTATATTTAATGGCAACTAGCTATGAACAAAATATGCATTTTTATTTTGAAAGTCAATTACCAGCGCATACTAATCGTGTGGTTACATAACAACGCATTTAATATAGGTATCTCTTTAAAAACTATATATATATATTTCTATGTATTTATATGAGTCAAAAATTCCAAGGATGTACACAGACCACGTCTTTATTTCTGAGCAGTATTTTTATACTAATTTCTGATTGTATATTTTCTCAATTTTTTATATGATTTCTATAGTACTAAAACTAAGTATATACGAAATAAATTGTATACACTTATATAATCCAGTTGTTTAATTCATACTTCTATACAGGAACAGGGTGAATGCTTTCACCTTCATTTATTTATCTATCATCATCAATCAGCCCACTTCCACCCACTGCTGGGGATGGTATTGTTAAAAGAAACACTTTGAAAATGTCAAGTTTATATGTTATAAGAAGTATATATTATTCGAAAAGTGATGGCCTTCCGTATAGTATTTACTCCGTACTACGTGTTTATATTGTTTTTAGAGATAGCTCAGGATTTTTTTCTATCGAGGAAACTACACGTAATCAAGTTTCTAAAGTGTATGATGTATGTAGTATCCTTAAATATCTTAAATAATAATTACATAACTA
Organism: Ypsolopha scabrella; assembly: GCA_910592155.1. NCBI lineage: Eukaryota > Metazoa > Arthropoda > Insecta > Lepidoptera > Ypsolophidae > Ypsolopha > Ypsolopha scabrella. Next base: position 20,386,623 of record OU342982.1, read on the forward strand.
GAGCTTAACTAGTAACAATACAGCAAGGGTGAACTAATGAATGCATTTATTTCGTAAAAAGCTCGATGTCCCACTAAGACTCGCGATTCGTTTAGCGTCATTTTTAACTCGAGTTCGTTGTCGAATCTCGAAGGAATTATTTATGGACAGCTTTTTAGTAAAGCACATGGTGTGTTTAATAAATAGGTTTGATCATTGGTATAAATAATAGGCCAAAAATAATTCACAAAGAATTTTCTATTTCCGTCTTTTAACATTGTCTTTATAAAACAACATAATCCGCAATAACAATAACTTAATAGTAAGAATAAAATTTAGCAAAATGTCTTTCATAGTAAATAACTATAATTAAAATTTACGTTAACAAATAAACTGACTAGACATTGGAGATAATTAATATTTTGAACGTATATTACTTTGCATCATATTGTATTAATGAATTAAACAACCTATGTCTTATCACAGAATACAAAAATAAAATATAAAAGAACAACAACATATTTAATTAGGTTTAAACTTTAAAAGAATTCTAACAGTCCTTAATATAAAGTGTCTTTTTAACATCAGGTTAAGTGACAAAGAAATAACAAAATAACTATTTGAAGCACCAAATAACATCAAAATTTACCCCTAAAAATAAATAAATATTGTTGAGCTGGAAATCTTAACATCATTATTAATAAGAGCTGCAAACCTCAATATGTTCCTTCAGTGCAAAATATAAATATGTATGATTTATATTAAATATGCTAGTTCCAAAATGAAAATTAGCAAGACAATAAAAGAAGTTTTAAAAAACAACAGTTTACCTAATTAAAAATCTTAAATTCAAATAACAATTAAACTTAATAATGTTATTTTCGGTGGCAGTAACGTTCAGTTCATATCTTTTCGCGAACTTGGTTTTCTAAAAAACTATTTCAAATTATTTTAGGAACAAACAGGTAAAAATCATGTTATCAAAAAAACTACTTCGCTTTTTTAGTCGCTTCTTTCTAAGTGTCTGTAATTTATCTAATAATTTGTTAACTTAAATAAATTGTCTTTTTCATTGTTTAGTAATGATATCTATTTTGAAGGCACAAATCTTGGATTTTATAAATCAAGTACGGCGGCGATAGGCTCATCTCTATCACATTGAGAGGTTGGGACGTTAAAGTCGTCAGTAGAAAGAGGGTTACGAATATTGACAACTCTAGTAACAGCCCATATAGATATTCCTGATGTGCGTTCATTAAAGAACCCTAGGCTGGGTAGGAACACTGGGGTTGCAACGCAAAACGGTTTTGGCCGAGTTGCTACACTCCAAACGTCATATAGATTTAGTATTGATTTTTATCTGTCATTTTGACGTCCCTTTACGAACCCTGCTCAGAGTTGATGTTGAAAAATTGGACACCGGTGAGCGACACTACCAGTGTCGATTTTTGAACAGGTTAGTGTAGCAACCCGGGAACGAATCCCAACCCAGTGTGAGTTTTTGAACGACTCTCTGAGGTTACGCACACTAGAAAAAAGTGCGTGTGCAGATAGAATATCTATACTGGGAAACACCTCTGGGATGTTTATCATTATCTTGCGATATAGTCTAGTTTTATGTGTTTTAAGATTTGTGCAAACAGAACAGGCATTATCTTCTAGTTACCCAATCAAACATTGTGCCTAGCTGCGTTATGCCTGAGCCCCGCCACGTCTGGATGTCGGTACGCCACGTGCTTCCGGAGCGCGTCACGTGACCGCGACACGTGGCTGCAAGCGCGACATGCGTGCCGCCCACCTGTGACAAAAATAATTGTTGACTGTGTGGTTGCTGTCTAACACGGAGGTCCCGAACTCCGCCATTGTAAGAAAGTGCCGGAAATTAACCGTACAGTTCATTTTACGAAAGAAGCCAAGTACTTATATTGTTAATTTCGTGACCAGATCATGTAAATTAACATTTCATGAAATAGTCGACCATTTTATGAAATGATCGCATTTCATGAAATGGTCAACTGTCACTGACCAGATCATTAAATGTTCAACGTTTAACGACTTGGTCAGTGACGTTGACTATTTATGTTCGACTATTTCGCTCCGCTACGCTTCGGTCGGCTTCTGAATTTATATTAACAAGCAACCTAACACGCTCCTCTTCGCTCGTCGTCGCACCTACTTTGGCCACGGAAAAACTATAAATCGCATCGAACAAACAATAACAATGCGCCATCAGCGCCGCTAGTGGTGAATAAATGTAACTATTTTACGATATGATCATACGATGTTTGACCAGATTATGAAATGGTCTTTTGTGTTTGTTGATTATATCGTCAAACGACCTCTGTTCATTAATTTGGTCAATCCATATCATGAAATGGTCATCAAACAATGTAATACTTCATGAAATGTTCAATTCTATGATCTGAGAATGTTTTGTTGTGTTAACCGTTTTTTAGTCAGTATTATAAATCCTATAATTATTTATACCTTTGTATACCGGTTGCCACATTAAAAGTATTTCATACTACCCTTTCGCCCGCGGCTACGCCCCCGTTTTCGGCTTGAGCTTTATTTTATCAACATCCCTTAAAGCTAGGGTTAATACGTTGTTAATAAACAAAACCGTATCCGAATCCATTGAATGGTTTTCGAGTTAAAACGGAACATACTAGGTGGTAGAGCCGGGCTCGACTGTGGAGGTACCACCATCTTACTCGCAAATCCTCCCGAAGTTATTCGGGGGAGAGTAAGAGAACAGCTCTCAGGCAAAATCCAGGTGGCCCACCATTGCTTGGGACCGATGGATGGCGGTTTATCCATCCCCAATTGCCGGGCCTTATATAAAACAGACTGGTGACGGGCAGCGGCGTCACTGGTGCAAGAGTTCCGGTACCGCGCTCACGAACCCGCCTGCCCAGCGTGTGTGAGTATGGGCATTTCTTCCAGGAGGACCGCCAAGAGTGGCGAAATCCTGGAAAGGCCTATGTCCAGCAGTGGACGAAACAGGCTGATGGATGGATGGATAAATACATACAGAGACCCACCTTTCTTACTACAGTCAAGTCACTAAATATTGTATAAATACCTACAATTAAATACCGTACCTTCGGCTACGGAACCTCAAAAATAAATGTTTCCTGCCCTCCTCACCTAAGTGGGTCTCCATGTGAACGCGTAGGTTGTACTGGTTGCTCAGTCGTTTGTTGCAGATTGTGCAGATGGACCCGTGCCGCCATTTTCTTTCGTACGGGACTTCTGGGGGATCTGGTATCAGAAATAAAATTAAGGGGTAGCTTTAGAAAGAAAAAAAAAAGCTTTACCAATCCTCATTTCATAGTTAGCCCTCTTAATTCTTATTGGTACTAAAACAATAGATCGTGATTTAGCATGGCTGACATGGACGAAAATGATTGAGAAGTTTTGTCTCTCGGAGAAATGTGTGACCAATGGAAACGTAGGTAAGCTTTATCACGTGATCACCGACTTGATCAAACGATTCGTCCTGCGTGTCTATTGGTCAAATGTTTCGAGAGACAAAATTTCTCTATTCGTGTCATCTATGCTAGCTCTACAGAGCCTTCGGTCAGAGTGTCGATAAGAGCCTCCTAAGATTGAAATTCTTAAATGTGAAATTGGGGGTAAGATTATGAGTATCCGTTTAATCGAGGTGCATTGCAAGCTGTAAGCCTTTTGTAAGAATTAGAAAAATATATGATGATTATCTTAACTAACCCAAACGTAGGTACCGAATCATTTAATTGAAGAAACTTTAAATTTTCTTTTTTAAGGTGGGTAACTTTTTACCTCGGTACAAAATGCACATCATAATATTGTTTTCCTTACTTTTGAATAAAAGTGTATGCAATAAATGTGTTTTAAAGCAACTTGCGGAAATAGTTTATTAATAATAAAGTCTTCACGTACTTTAGTGTATTACGTTTTGTTTGCATTACATTAACAAACTTAAAAGCGTGTTTACAGTTGTAATGTAATGCAGCTAAAATGTAACGCATAAAATAAAATAAATTTCATGTGATCACCTAACTATTAACAAGCAGTTTACGCGAACTGCTATAAAACGCATTTATTGCAAATTTTTTATTCAAAAGTAAGGAAAACAATATTATGATGTGCATTTTACACCGAGATCCCGTTACCACCTCATGTGAGGTTAACATTTCATTTGTTAATTTTGTATGATATACAGGGCGATTATGAAACCACAATAACCTAAAATTTTATACCAAAAACACCTTCGATTCTTCAACAAACGTCAAAAATCGTAGGAAAAAATGGGCTGTCAAACGTGTTGTGAAGCTAACTTCAGGCCACAACAAACAACAATACTATGGGGGTCGGTTGAATGTGTTGTGGTTTATGGTCGGTCACGAAGTCCATACGGATTTGTTCGGTTTATTTCGTTTATTTTCGTGACCGACATTACAACGATAGATAGCTGAACTAGATTATTCTGTTTAAAGTCGTAACCGCACCCGCTAGGGCTTACGTTTGCTGTCTATGGATCCGCAAACTGTAAAAAGAGTTTTAAAACTGCCAACTCACCGTCTAAACTACTTGTAACTGGTGACGTAACGGGTACAATAGGGGACGGCCCATCAATTTTATGTGTACTATACAGATTCTGAACGATTTGATCTAATTTGCTCAGTCTCTCTTCGCTTCGGCTGAAGTCTACCACACTTTCGCTGGTAAGTCTTTCTCTTTCAATGTTGCCAGGCATATCGTCGAAGTTAAATCTAAAAACGTTGCTATTATTGTCTGGGGATGTGGAATTGTCGTTTTGTGGGTCGTTCTTGGTTTCTAAGTTGATGGGTGAGTTTGATTCCATTTGCTCTGTGTCGTCTTTTGCCCCTGTTTCCGATGGCGTTGTAGGGTTCTGAAAGCAAACAAAATTGCTCCTGGATATTTTTGTGATACTATAGGTACATTTGCGTTTTGGTCACATAGTCACATAATCATACAATTTTTAGATGGGAAGTAACATATAAGGGAACAATAAAGCTAGAAAGAGTCATTGAAGTTTTCTAAAGACAAATGAGTCAAACTCAGATGATTAATGTCTGTTTCTTTTCCCTTTAAACCGATTTAAAATATCATCTCGGTACAGTTCGGGTCAGCACGGAAGGTGGGCGTGAAATTAGTCACAGATGCTAGCGTCATAGTCGAGCATTCTCAAAACGTCGACGCGGAAGTGGAGACGTGGTGTGATAATGCGCAAGTGACAGCTTACAGGTCGCGCGATCTAACCTAGCCGGCCCGCAGTCAGACTCTCCGCCCCAGGCGCGAATACCGAGGGGCGGAGGCAATGATGCGATTGCACCCCCCTGAATCACAACCAAATTACTTATGATGAACAATAAAAACAAATTACATAATAAACACATGAACTACTAGAGCTATCTTTTCAAATGCAAGTATTATTACATGGCTAACAAAACTTTGGACGAATGTTTTAGATTTTACGTAAAATCACACAAAACTGCTCCGCCTCCCTTGAGAAAATCCCGGATCCGCGCCTGCTATTTACTTTCTCGAAGCCACTTACAGTGCAGTCAGCGTCGGTCAAGCCAGCCACCTTCAGCATGTTAGCTAGCCGCAGGAGCGCTGGCAGCGCGCGCCGCGTCGCCGTCACTTCGCCCGTGTACATGAACGAAAGGAGCAGACGCAACTCCATGGCTTCACAACCGAGAACCACGACCAGAGTGTTGCTGTCAGCTTCAACTTCCTGGAAGTGTAACAAACTTGGACTGAATCTCTTGTTTGGGATTCCTTGCGATACCCGGAAGCAAGGTGACATTGATTTATATAGATTAATTCAGGCTTAGCAAGTGATTAGTATTACGTATCAATATAATTTTTCGACCAAATATATATATATATATATATATATATATATATAATGGTAACTTTAATTTATACAGCCAAATTCTTACTGAATACTCGGTATGTGCTCAGTAACAAGGTTCGATGACCCTTTTTGTGAAATTCGTAAATTATTCTTGTCGTGTTCCTTACAAACGCAAGCCCAACCCCGAGTCAATTACTATGGGACGTCAAGATATTAGTTTGCGAAATCAGCAAAAAGTGTTATCGATCCGTGTTACCGATCACTTACCAAGCCTCCAGTATGAGTTTGGCTGCATAAATTAAAGTCACCTAAGCTCAGAGGCGTATACAAAGGGGGGAGGGGGGGGGGGGCTAAAGCTCCCTCCAAACCTAGTGATGTGTTTAAAAAAAATAATAAATTGAATGGTTCCTTCAAACAAACGTAGTTTTATTTATCTTAATTTTACTTAGAGCATTAAACGTGTTTGTGCAAAATCTGGTATTTAGTTTGATTTCCTGAAATAGCTCAACGAAACCAACCCTCAGCCACCCCCAAAAATAAATTCTGGATCCACCAATGGATCGACAGCGCGTAGCAGAAAACATCATTGGCGTCAACTATACTGTTTTTTAACCAAAACTTATAAAATAATTATAACGCTGAAACATGTTCAAATAATGTATATGCAAAAACAGATTTTTTATGGCAAAGTTCTCTAATAAAGTAGTTATAAAATAATTCAATTTTGCGTAGTCGTTAATATGCGATTTTTTTAAGGTAGTTTTTAAGATTTCGTTACAAAGAAATCTAAGGAATCGATCCTTAAGGCAAAAAAGTTTTAGTTTGACATATGGAAAATTAAACTTAGGTGTGGTTAAAACTAAGAGCCATTTTCAAGTCGCCATTTTATAAACGTCAAACTAAAATTTTTGTTTGACGGCCATAATTTACTCAACTTAGTGATTGTAATTTCAAGGCACATTTTAGAGCTGTCAATTGATTGAATTTAAAAAATTTAGTTTGATTTAAGAGAGTTTAAAAGACTTGCTAATTTTTGTTGGTGTGCCCTTCAGAATAGCAAAATATAGTGCTGTCACTTAAATTTTTACTTTCTTATCTTAAAATTAAAACCTTCAAAATCGGCTTTAGTATTACAAGAAAAACCTTTGGAAATTAGGCCTTGGTCAGAATACCTTGAACAACTGAGCGAAGTACTGGCTGCAGGAAGCCAGCACCAGACGATGAGCCTTCAGGATCGTCCCGCTGGCACTCAACGTTACATCAGTCAGGGCTCCGGTACTGTACATGCGCCCTAGGGCTCCAATTAAGCTGTTCTGTTAAGAAAACACGTCGTTGAATTTTATTACAGCTAAAACACTAATTTGTGGCGGCCCTTGATCTTTACTAAGCAATTAAATGGCTGTAAGTCAGATTTATTTATATTTCGGAATTAAATATAGATTTAATACACACAGACTGGATTTTAGTAGCTGGAAAGCCGAAAATAGTGCTCGTCTTTACGAAAAACTTTACTATGCAGTCAACCCTGAAATCGCGGAAAAATAATCAGCTGTTGACATTTTAGACAAACAGATTTGTTTGACTTCTTTTTATATTTCCAGCTCATTTCCAGGATTGGCAATATAAATTGTTTTCATAGACGGGTACTATCTGTAATTTTCGCCTTTTCAATGTAATCGAATACTACTTTTTCTTAAGGTGAAGTGGGCATTGGGAAAACGTGCTAAGAAAGCACAGGACGAACTTATCTAGAGTCGAGCGCGAGTGAACAAGATAGATAGATATCAAGTCTTATCAAATTCAACGTAAGCGATATTCTGACTAATAAAAATATAATTAAATAAAATTATTTAATTAAAAATATAAAAAAAAAATTGCAGTCAAAAGATGGACAATTATCCAAATATTACTCGTTTATCCAAATAAATCAAATTTTGTAATAGGTAAGACGATCCACGTTACAGTCATAAAACGTGATAAATAATTATTTTCTTAGGTCTCATTAGGATTTATTTTCCACTAACTGAAAGTTTGAAATCATGTTTTCAAGAAAGTCAAAAGATTAATCATATATATTCGTTTTTTTTTCAGTGCTGTTTACATCTGGTCTTCTGAAAGGCTTGTATAAAGTTGGAATTCCCAACGCCCATTGCACCTTATTAAAGCATCTTTTTTATTGTTACACAAATGCGTCTTTTTATGTGAGTGTTAAATTAATAAAATTGAATCATTTAAGTATCAGCCAAAGATATCCCTGTTGATCTACATAGCATATGAAACATTAATCAATTACGAACTGATTTAATAATTACATACATATTTATGTAGTTGTTTGGCATAAGTTATAAAACCATATTACGACCAAAAATAAGCGTTAGTCCAGTAGAGTAAGCTATCGCAATAGTACTAGGCTTAGTACCAAGGGTTTGTTTGCAGCCGAAATGGAAGCTAGGAACAGAAATTAGGCTTCTGGGAATAATTAGCTTAAAACATAGATAAGATCGGAATGTAATTAGACTGAATGAAAGATTACTTTCCTTTTTCTCGTGTAAGCAGGGTTAGGACTGATAAAACATGGAGGCGAAAGTTGTATTGAGTGCAAGTAATTACTGTTTTCCAGGATCATGCTCAAATTAATAAAATATTTATCGATTTAAAAGCATTTGATGGAAATAAAATTATATATTTTTGTAAGGTAGAGAGTTATCTGTTTAATTTTTCGTAATGTTACACAAAAATACTTCTAGGGCGTCAAAGTTTGTAATCTTTGAATTCTAGCTATTACATACAGCATTCCAACGTGTTTTCTTTTTCAAACATTGTAGCGTACTAAGTACGGTCTAACCACTCGAAAACTCAAACATATAAATAAACCCTACACAATTATGGCTCATAACTGCGCTAAGTGGGCGGTAATCACCAGGCGTAAACATAAAAAGTTGTAAGTACGTACGCTGTGTGTACCTGTAGGTATGTCCAATGTGTGTGCTGAGTAAAAACCTACTACTTACCTACCTGATGATTGTGCCAGCGCAAATTAAACTGTTGCACTTCATCCTCATCCATATTTAAAAAAAAAATAACACAACACAAGAAGCAAAGGAGTCACTCACGATGCATCGCGTACTCGCGGCGACGGAGACAATAATACTTATTGTTACCCGTCGAATCCAGGGTGCTTTATTTTCGGCTTGCCTGGAGAACCTGTGCCACCTATTTCTGGAGTCGAGCTGATTGTATTTATAACACCAATGACATTCAATGACGCGTCACTGTTCGAAAACGTGTCCAAATCGAGATTTCGCGCCAATTGTTATTTTTTAATCCACGTAATCTGTCCATCCGGAAATTTTCAATTGATATGGGAAAAGGGTTTAAAAATATAGCTGTTTTGTTTGACGGTTGAAAACAAATGAAAATAAAAAGAGGTATTTGTGTCAAACGAATTCAGCTCGGAGACAGAAATAGAGCTCGATTGGTGACTGATAGTGATAGCGGGACTGCTCGATTTGTTTTGTGACGGGATTTGGGCGATTCACAGAATGTGATGTGAATCACAGTAGCTTCAAGCATTAGGAATAGGGATACACATTATACTGTAAGAATGTAATTAAAATATTAGTAATAAGGAGTACAGTGCAGAAGGTGAGACTGTAGAATTGCGATTGTGTGCGTGCACACCATTGACATTGTGGAAAACAACTCTTATAGCAGTGCAGGCAAGGTCTATTTTTGAAAAATCATGGAAACATAAAGTATACATCGTAACAACAGAAAAAATAAGATAAAAGTCAAACCATAATTTTTTGAATACAGACCTTGCCTGGTCTGCTATAAGAGTTGTTTTCCAAAATGTCAATTGTCTGCACGCACACAATCGCAATTCTAGAGCATCACCTTCTGCACTGTATGACATACTTACCTAATATTTGTAATTATTTATATAAAATAAATAATAGGTCAATAAATAATGTTTGTTCCGCTAGCACTATTATTTATGGCATTTTTCTTTGAATTAGGTTAGTAAGTATACGAGTATGTAAGATTAATTATATTTTATTAAAAATAAGCGGCGGTAGCTCAGGCGGTTGAACGCTGGCCTCTCAATCTTGAAATCCAGGTTCGATCCCCAGTCGGGCATGCCCCAATGAGTTTTTTGGAATTTATGTGCATAGTATTTGTGTTCTTACCTAATACTTACCACTTGCTGAACTGTGAAGGAAAACATCTTGAGGAAACCTGCATGCCCTAAAAAGTATATAATTCGAATGTTCCAGAATACCATAACAGCACCTAATTGTCGATTTTTTTAAAGGAAACCACCCTTTTTTAAGGTCATAGAAAAAAAAATCTCCTTTATCCTTAAAAAAGATATACATGAAAATATTCACGAACCGAATGAATGGCTTTGATGACGTAATAGTCATGTCATTTAGGCATTACAGGAAATAGGCCATTGCCCACAAGAAAAAAAAAGTAATGCGGTTTTGACATTACTCTTTTTTTCTTGTGGGCATTGGCCTATTTCCTGTAATGCCTAAATGACATGACTATTACGTCTGTTTTTTTTATTTATTTTCAGTAATTATCTCCAAAATTTTTTTTTCATTCTTTCTTTACTTCAAGGAACTCTCGCTATTGAGCCTAAACGGTATGACTATTACGTCACATTCCCATTTCTGCAACTTGATTTTCAAAAAATAATTTCGTTATAAATACCTAATACCACCTGAAAGTTAAAGAACAGTATGTATCTTCATGATTTAGCCTATATTTTCAGAAAAAATATACAAAAGGGCTTGTTACAATTTATGGTTGGTTCGACCACCCATCACGTTTAAGACGTAATAATCCTCGGTGAAAAGCGGGTGCACCGGGTGTGGACTGTGACCTTCACAGTTCCCACTCGGGAACACCTCTAACACCCCCTCGGGGATTCATGTCGTGACGATATGTGTTGGTTTAAAAAGAATGCGTTCCCTTTAGTTTGCTGTATGTAATTACTTCTCAAAATTTGATCCTTACAAGCGACACTATCGGATGGTGCATGATACAGTGTGTTTTTTTAAATCAGCGGGTGCGATTCTCGGCTAAATTAAAATTAGTTTAAAAAAATCTACTGATGCAGTTTTTGGTTTTCATAAAAATCGGCCCCGAGACTCCTTTGAGTAGTTTACGCTATTCCCTATAGTTCAATTCAGTTTTTTCAATTTCAAGTTCAATTCAGTTTATTGCAATTTCAATTCAGTTTATTGCAATAAATCACATGTCATAGTAGGTCTTAAAATATTTACAAGAAATGTCATGTAGAAACAATGTGACTTTACCCATAATAAGGTGTAGCAATTTTATTTGAGTAACATACAACAAAAATAAAGTAGAAAAAAAAATTCACATGTTCATATTTACAAAGAAATTATACAATATAAAAATGTCAAGTAGGTATATTTATTTAAATGTCAGTTTAAGTTTTCGTCGAGAGATAAAAATAAGGCACGAGAAATGTCAACAAAAATAAGTAACTAAAAACATTAATATAATTCTGACAGTAATTTATCTTTGCAGTCTTTATTAAATTTATACAATTCATTCAAATTATAAGGGCACCATGTAGCGAGGTATTTTTGAGAGCAATAAAAAATTATTCCCAGAAAGGCTTTTAATAGCGACAGGTAAACTATTGCGAGTTTTGTAGTCTTAGGCTGAGATTCAGAGTGCATTTTGAGTCCGAACTCAAAAGGAACTCAATCTTACAAACATCACTCTAGTATGGGATCACATCGCTTTTTGACGTTTGTAAGATCGAGTTCTGACTCAAAATGCACTCTGAATCTCAGCCTTAGAATATGTAGACGTTTTACAAGTGGGCACCTCGAGGTCATACTCAAAGCGCTCCTAGTCTCACACTCGGGCCTGGAGGCCGGGGGGGGAAAATAGTTTCTGATTTGGCCATCCACGCCCCTTGTTGAATCCTGTATACCGGGTGTAAATAGACTTCTACCAAATATGTTGGATTCACACTAGATTCAAAATTAGGACGGCACAGCCACATTGACAATGAGTGCAAAAAACTTAATTAGGCGTATTATGCAATATCCAAGTTCGTGCCAACCCTGACTATGCACAATTTGCTATCAGCCTACAGTGGTTATTTTAACGCTGTCCTATCTTACGGTATAGACTTATGGGGTATTTCGGCTGATAGGGATCGACCGTTCATAATCCAAAAGAAGATGGAACGAAGGCTATCCAGAGCCATGCCAGGTACTCACTCGAAGCCGCTATTTATCAAGATCGGTGTTTTGACTGTCCCGTGTGTTGCCGGTTCCGGTGCCGGTGGATTGCCGGTAAGTGGAAAAGGGGCCAATCACGGTTATAGTCTCAGGCGTCTACAAGTACAAGACATTCGAACACCGAAACATCGTCTCACCAAAACTGGAAATTCGCTTTTTGTAATGGGACCGCGTATTTATAATTAATATATAATAAAATACCTGACTCGGTAAAAGAATGCATGCTTCTCATCGTTTAAAAATAAACTCAAAACATTCTTAAAAAGTAAAGCTTATTTATTTATTACACTTAATGTACATTTACAAAAGATACATAAAAACAAGACATAAAAAAAGTACACATTGTACAGAGGCGGCACTTATTGCTAATAGCAATATCTACCAGGCTTACTACACTGTTAGCGAGTTTATTGCTGAGTAAATTATCGTTATTATTTTTTGTATTAATTTGACATTTCAATTTACCAATATTATAATTACCTAGGTAAGCATTATTGTTAAAATATTGAATGTGTTTTCTTTTTAATAACTTTGTAATTAATACTGTTATTGTACAAACTTAACTGAATAAATGAATGTGAATATGAAATGAAACCACATATATTATTTTACCGACCCTATTAAACCACTTCCCAAGATTCATACTATAATTTCTAAAATAAACCTTCCTCCTACGAGATAAAGTCTTTGAGTTACAGTTGAATATCTTCTTCTCTGAAGATTTGCGCGGTTTTTTTTCGAGTAGTTGTTCAGTGTGATCAATAGAGTATTTGGTTTTACTACTAGTATTATATTATCTGTGGTTTTATTTAATGGTCGCACTCTATTTACGTCCTGTATATGTTAAATTCAAAACGATTTAAGACGTCATAATTTATATTCATTGTATCTATCTTAGAACTTATTATTCAATCAAATCAAATCAAATTTCTTTATTGAACAATTAGTTTACAAAAAAGATAGTTAAGACTCTGAACCCCAAACTAATATAATTGTCCTTTGGGGAACAGTGTTTCCAATTCGAGGGTACTTAAATATTTTACTCGGACATAGGTACACACAAAGAAAATTGATTTTATCTACAGACAAAATAAAAAAAATATGGCTCAATGTATACACTAATAGATAATAATTTTAAAATAGTTAAATAAACTACACACAAATATTACATAAGTATATTATTATTCTAGTATGAGATTAGACATAATAATATTTAATTCTTTATTAATTTTATTGTAAATAGAAGGTCCAGTAAAATAAAAAAACCTTTGTGCAAAACAAGTACGAACTAAAGGAGTGTGAAAAATGTTGTATTTTAGACGTTTAGAGGCAGAAATTGTACGTATTTTGTACGTTGTTGACGATGTTGAATCAGAATCAGAATCAGAAATATTTATTTGTGAACATGAGTATAAATGTTAGGTACAAATAGTTGTTAGTAATATTTTATAAGAGCGCCATGATCTGCCTTACGGCATACAAATATTAATTTAATTACATTTATAATTATTCATACAGTGTGACAAAGTAATATAAATAAAGATCATAAAGTAATAAAAAATTAAATTACAGTCAAAATATTGTCATTTAAAAATTTGTCGATGCTATAATAACATTTTTGAATTAACATAAAGAATAATTTATGTTTAAATTGTACTAATTTTAAATCTTTTATGTCATTAGGGATTTTATTATAAATTTTAGGTGCCATACAATAGATACTTTTTTTCATTAGAGCAGTTTTTGATTCCCTTATACACAAGTGATGCCTAAATTGTTGTCTAACATCTGTAAGTTTAACTTCGGAAAGTTTAACAAAGAGCGAGGGGTTAGTCTTTACAAACACAGCCACTTCGAATATGTATAGCGATGGTACAGTAAGTATTTTTAGAGACTTGAAGTAAGGTTCACAGCTCTGTCGTCGTGTCAGACCACACATTGATCTAACACATCTCTTTTGGGCTTTGAATATGGTTTCCCTCATTGTGGAATTCCCCCAGAAAATAATACCATATCGCAGAACTGATGCAACAAGGCCGTGATAGGCTGTTAAAACGACGCCATTGTTGACGATTTGGGAGAGTTTATATAAAAGATATGCTTATTGTCCAAGTCTTTCACATATTTTTGCTGCCTGAGCCTTCCACGTTAGCTTATTGTCAATTAGTAATCCAAGAAATTTGGTAGTTGAGACATTTTCAATTCGTTGTTGTTTATATACAACATTTATATTTGGCGTTTTATTGACGCGTTGATAGAAATTCATTGTTTTGGTTTTTTCTAGATTTACAATTAGTTTATTATTGTTAAGCCAGTCTATTATTTCTTTTAAAGTGTTATTAATGTCATTTTCGAAATTTTTTGTGACTGTGCTGTCGTCAGCAAATAGCACCATTGGATGATGAACATTTTTTGGCAAGTCATTAATGTATAATAAAAAAAGTAGTGGCCCAAGAACGCTGCCTTGGGGTACACCGCATGTCACTTCTCTCTTGTCAGATAAATACTTTATTTCATTTTTAGTTATTGGACAGATTCTAGATATCTCTGTCTGTTGTTTTCTATGGCTAAGATATGACTCTATTAGTCGGAGAACATTACCTCTTATTCCGTATGAATCGAGCTTTTGTAGAAGGATTTTGTGATTTACGAAGTCAAAGGCTTTGGTTAAGTCCATGTATACAGCACAATTTGGTTTAAGTTTGTCCACACTAGGCATAATGTTATTAAGAAAGTCATATATCGCTAAGTTTATTGTCCTTTTCTTTCGGAATCCCTTTTGTTCGTTAACTAATATGTCATATTTATTTAAATAAGATTCTAATGCGTTATATATAATTTTTTCAATGATTTTGGAAAATATGGAGACCAATGCTACAGGTCGATAGAATTTCATGTCTTTTCTATCATTGATATAAGATAATAGATTTTATGTAGGACTGTCGGACTGTAAGTATTTGGGTTTTGGTTTTTAATGATTTAAAGTCAGTTATAGATCGCAGAGTTTTAAATATTTTGACAGTTTTACGCACTCGCTTCATGGTTAAGTTAATATGATCTGTCCATGATAGATGCATGTCTAATATGATACCTAAGTATCGTATATAGAAACCCTCTCCATTTGTTCACAATTACATACGATACGGCTAGACTGTCCGCACGAGTGAATTTTTAATTAAAAATGTTCAGAAGAAGGTTGTGTTGAACTGTTAATACTAAGAATGGCTTGCACCAAAATCTTAAATCTCGATTTTGTCGCTAAATCAGGTTTACGATCTGTCAGTCAATACATTTCTGTCAAATTAAACTCAGCTTAAGTCCTAAATCTAGATTTAAATATTGGTGCAAGTCGGCCTAAATGTTATATATTTAGATTTTGAAACGTTGAGTGTAAGTAAGTTAGAGTCATCCGCGAAGGTAACAATTCGACAGTTTTTTATTTCCACTATGTATTAAAAAGACTTAAGAAAGAGACACTGTTCTTTGTAGTGTAGATTGGCGCCAACCAGACCGCGTTTTCTTCTGTTTGTATTTTGTTTTGTTTTGATTTGATTTGCAACAAGATTGCTTTTATTTTATTGTTTCATGTCATTTTTCGCAGGTGTACTAAAAACGTCGTTTGATACACGTGCGAAAGTGTTGATATTTCTCGTCCCGACTGTTTTTTGACTGCGTTCGTCTCGGCAAAAAAAATCCATCGTGACTCGAAATATTAACCTTTTCGCACTTACATCAAAATGTACTATTTTTTCCGTAGTGACGTCGTATAAACGTTCGTAAAAATAGGGCGTGAAAAAAAAATTTCACTGTGTACTATTTTTATGTCTTTAGCATGATTTTTTCAACACACTTGCTTATAAAGTGGCCCTTATTGCAGCGTTCTTAGGGGCATAATGCAGCATATTAAACACGCGTGCTTTTTATTTTACATTATCGCACTAGTGTTTTTTACATTACAGTTTTTTCTTTAAATCTTAGCAAAGAGTTTTGATGTCTTGAGATATAGTAAAGTTTTTGCGAATAATTATTGAGACTGTCTCAGTTGAAATATAATAAATAATCATTTAATTTCATCAAATTATTTATTTTTATCAACAGATTAACTCAAATTTTTGTTGTAAATACAAAAGTATTCAGTTTGTAAATATTTAATGTTTGGCTGTTTGGCTTTTTGCGTCAGTGCCTTTATTTCAATCTGCGCAGAAAATAAAATCTCCGCCGCCATTTTTCAAAGAAAATTTTTGTTTATAGCTGTGTTTTCGATTATGCGGAAAAAAAACAGTGAAATGTTATTATTTTTCCTCGCAAGTGTGTTGAAAAACGTCGTATGAAACGCGTGAGCATTAGACATTACTGTCGAGGCGGGATTGCAGGCCGAGCCGAAGGCTCCAACGCAGCTCACTTTTATCATAATATACTATTAACGATTAGAGTGTAGCTAAACTTCTATTACGTATTGAGTAATAATTAGGAATAATTCATTTAAAAGTTCGTTTGGTTTTCAAATGTTTGGATGTATGCGACAATCCTTTGCCGACGATAACCACAATAAAAAAAAAATAAAAAAAAACTTAGGGGCGAAACGAAAATTTTGAAATTTTCCGTCTGCGTTTAACAATTAACAAAAGTTAAAATCGTTTTATTAAAGACTGTCTAAAAGCAAAATAAAATGGAAAACAGCAGTCAATCATCATTATCCTCCGAAAAACCCGATGTGAATGACCCGGAATTCATTACCAAAGCTAAAATGTCAATTGAAAAAAATTTAGCCGAATTGAAGAAAGTCGTCGATAATTTAAGTCAAATGAGGGGTACGTACTTTGAAAGTTTCAGTTTTACAAGCTTTTGCTTCAAATTATAAACTTTTCACGTAGGTGTGATTTTAATTATAAAGGTTAAAGTTCTGTTCTGTTTCCAACTTTTTAAATTAAAACGAATGTGTGAACTTCGAAGTTGAATTCTCTGTAAAGGTAGACATTTTATTACTTAAAAGGCACAGACAGAACCAAAAATTAACAAAGTTGACATAGGTATACATAATTACGTTCATCTTTCAGGGTTTTTTCCTCAATTTGTACATTACATTAAATATGCAAACCTTCACACGTGGTTCCGCAACTTTGGCTGATTTGGCTTCAAATTTTTCTATGGGTCTTAGAGGCACTGATTGCGATTTTTTCAGTCAAATCTTGGTCACTCAGATGTTTTCGTTAACAGTCAAGAAAAAATTATAACTGATCTTTGACTAAGGTAACGAATATTGGTACTTTTGGTACAGAATACAGGTTCCATGGTATTAGCAAGGTCGCAGACCACATAAAAAATGACACAGGGTCCCGCGGGGCTGGCTATATCTATACTAGTTAGTAATAATGATAAGGCAGTAAAACATTCGTGTCTCTAGACCATGGATGATTTATGCTGTAGACTAAATATTTACGCGAAATTTTAAATGAAGCGGGTTATTATTATATGGTTAAGGCACTACCGCAAAAATATTGTCACTCTTTGGAATCTTGTAACTATTTTCAAGAAAAAACTACTTGTTTGATAAATTAGTACAACATTTTTGAAACCTTTTTCTAGACTCCTGCTGAACAAATACACGATTGAAAAACTCACTCGATAGAAAAAAAATATTGAAATTGCGTCTTCAAACGTACTCTTTTTCCTTGTTTGACGAATAAAAATCATGAAAAGAATTTAAATATTATATTATATTAGATGGATTTTAACAATATCTATTTACATCTCTAAGGAATAATATTGGATAAAGGAATTTTTGCTAGCTATTTTTTATATATAAAAAAGATGCAAGTTTTTTCTCCTTTTCCCTGAATCCATCCCTCGCGCGCTGCAGGTTTCTCCACTAGGAGTGACAGTGACCGTTGAAAAATTCGCATATTGTTTATGTTGGCCCTAGGCCTCGCTACAGACACGACTCTTGGCTAAAGAATTGGATGAAGCACCAGAATTATTGTTAGCGGGAAACGAGGCTCGCTCGCCGATGTCACTTCGAAGTGGTGCCAGGAGATAATATCAAAGACCAAGGAAATAAAAACTTGGTTTTGCCTTTTGCCCTGCACAAACACGATTTCAATAAAAAAATAATGTTCAGACCTGTAAATAATTCATATGAGAATCAAAAGTACTATAGAGTTATTGGTCCGAAAAATATTAACAAATTCGGTATACGAGTTGAACTACACAAAAACTAAATCTACAAAGCCCCGCGTAAAAGCTAGTTATTACTATACAGGGTGACTGGTAATTAGATGCAATCCTTTGAAGGGGTTGTAGGAGAGAGCATTTGCAGTCGATTCGACCATATAATGCCTTATGCAAAAGTGAACCATTTCTGAGATATTTTAAATTTAAGTTTTTTTTCTAAAGTAAATTTCAAAAATTTAATAGGTTGGGAAAAAACTCTTTTCGCAAATAGTATGTATGAACTTATAATAAAATTTCTTTGGATATACCATTTGTATCTGGCTGGTTTTGGTATTATTAAAAAGTTTAAATTTTAAAAAGCTAATTCCAAATTCAAATTTGGTAAAATAAGTGATTTTCATTTGTTTTTCTTACTGTTAAGATGAGTGAATCTAATGAAGAAATTCGATACATTTTAAAATTTTACCACAAAAAAGGTAAAAATGCAACGCAAGCCGCGGAAAAAAATTGTGATGTTCATGGACCTAGTGCAGTATCTGTGAGGGTAGTACAAATTTGGTTTAAGTTTTTTCAATCCGTAAATTTTGATGTCAAAGATGCACCTCGCTCTAAGCGGCCTGTTACGGATAAAATGGATGCCATTTTTGAAAAAGTGGAGCAAGATCGGCATATCAGTAGTTACGATGTAGCTGAAGATCTGGGAATTAAACACAAAACAGTTTTGGCGCATTTAAAAAAGCTGGGTAGACAAAAAAGCTCGATATTTGGGTGCCGCATGAGCTCACTGAAAGAAACTTAATGAACCGTGTACTCATTTGTGATTCTTTATTACGACGTAATGAAACCGAACCATTTTTGAAAAACCTGATAACTGGTGATGAAAAGTGGATCACGTACGACAAGAACGTGCGAAAAAGGTCGTGGTCAAAGCAAAGGCTGGTCAGGCTTCACAGACTCTGGCGAAACCCGGGCTATCTCGCAACAAGGTAATGCTGTGTGTATGGTGGGACTGGAAGGGCATTATTCATTATGAGCTGCTACCGCCAGGCAGGACCATCGATTCTGAACGCTACTGCGAACAGCTGATGAGATTAAAGTAAGAAGTTGAGAGGAAGCGGCCGAAATTAGTCAACAGAAGGGGTTTGGTTTTTCATCATGATAACGCTAGACCTCACACATCTTTAGCCACTCAGCAAAAATTAAGAGAGTTTGGCTGGGACGTATTAATGCATCCGCCGTATAGTCCTGACTTTGTTGCACCTTCAGATTTCCACTTGTTTCGGTCTCTTCAGAATTCTTTAGGCAGTGTCAGGTTAACATCACGAGAGGACTACCAAAACCACGTGTCGCGGTTTTTTGATCAGAAGACCCAGAATTTATATAGCAATGGGATCATGTCCCTACCTACAAGATGGCAGAAAGTTATCGAACAAAATGGCACCTACATACTTTAGTTAAATGTAAATAAACTTTATAAAAAAATGTTTTGAATTTTCATACAAAATGCGAAGAAACTTTTTCCCCAGCCTATATATTAAAAAATCTGGCCATTATGTTACAATTTTTATCCATATCATTACACACCGATACAAGTGCTCGGAATTAGATTAACGTTGGTATCAAAATCAAAGAACTAAATTTTTTTGGACAGTGAGACGTCTGCATACCTCTAAATCAGTGGTTCTTTAACTTTAGTCACGGACCACTTTTAGAATTTCAAAGATTCCACGAACCCCTGTCGAAGAAAGTTGTTTGGACTCAGTATATACAAGGTTAAATAATAATAGATAGTTAGCGAAACTCAAAACATAGGTAGTACTGGTCTATGTGAAATGTGAATAACTTTTGCTATCGGGGCTAAGCAAAATTCGTAACTTTCTTTCACTTCCTCTCATACAAATTGACCATATCAGACGTCTGGTTTACTATGAGAAGGCGAAAATTTTTTTCATAGTCGACGTGAAGACGAGTACTACCTATGTTTTGATTTTCGCCAACTATTATTATTTAACCTTATACCGGTTGTAAAAGCAAAGGCAAGAATCCTTTAAGGGTGTGTTAGTATGAGCGGTAAAGATATTATTTTAAATACTGGGATCTCTAAATAAAGTATCAGTACCTCATAATAAGACGATTTTCTTTACTCAAAATACACTAATCGCGTGGACACCCGCACTGGTCGCTGGCCACTCGGTTGAGGGGTGCGGGTTGCGGGGTGCGGGGTGCGGGTGTGTGGGGAGGCCACACATAGCCATAGCTTAGAAAAATGATGGAATTTTTGGTGAAAATTCAAGGTGTATTTTTATTTTCGTAATGACATCAGAATCGTGTATACCTATACTTTCATACCCTAAATATAAGAGTGAAAAAGCTGTGGACCCCTAGCACTCCCTGCTCTAAGCTGTAGTACCATCGGGCATTATCATAATTACGAACTTGCTGTGCCAGTTTTACGTTTCCAAAACCCCAAAACGGGTTGGGGTAAGATTCGTGCTCCGCGAAATTCGTGCCGTGTAAACTCGGGCCAAAAATTTTTATTTTTGGTGTGGATTCGTGCTCCGTTAATAAAATATATTCACTAGGTGTAAACTCGTCCCCTTTTTAGCGTTCCGTAGTCCGAAAAGGAACCCTTATACTTTCGCCATGTCCGTCTGTCCGTCTGTCCGCGGCTTAGCGCAGAGACTATTAATATTCCGCGGCACGAATCTTCCCCAACCCTCCAAAACTACTAAAATTTCACTTTGTGGAGTCATTTTCGGAAATGAGTTTCAGACCACATAGCTTTCCATCCCACCGGTATTTTCCTTCACTGAAAGCCAGTGGTAAGTAATTAATTTCATGGTACAAGCTTCTTATTCCCTTAGGAATAAATAGCAAGGATCAGAGGAGCCTGGGTTTGCATCCAACATAGTTATTTGCACAATTTATGGGGATAGGTTTGATTCTTATGCCATTACAATAAAAGCTTAATTAGAATGCATGGACTACAGATTTGCATATTACTGATGCACGTTGAAACGCTATCCGGTTCGCTTTGCTTCGTTACTCAGTATTCTGGTTTGCCGCATTAATTATAAAATATAAATATACGATTTAAAGCTTTTGACGGTTTGTTCGAAGTGCAAACGGATGTCGACTGAGTATTCGCATTTCACTGACACCGTTCCAAAGCGTGCTGAAGCGTGCAGTATTTGCTCTCGGTAATTAAGGGCTTGCTATTGGTGTTTCAAAGGTTTTTATTTTAATATGTTGAGTCAACTACTGATCTAATCAATGTAAAACTTGGACACGTGTATTTTTAGACCTTTGTCTTTCCGTTGTCAGGTCGGTTACCTTATTGGACACATTTCACTCGATAGATTTTATTTTTGAAAATGATGCCTTTTCGGTAATTAATTCGTTTTATGTCTAAACGGCTTGAGTTTTATGTTTAAAATTACTGCTAGAACAAGAAAACGTGGTTTATTTTCCGAAGTCAGGTGAAAAAACTCCTACATCAAATACTTTTTCGTAAAACACAGAAAAACCTCGAAAATTCACTGATTTTGCGTGCCGGCAGCGCGCGAAGCGAGCGTTCTAATGTAGACTTTCTGACAAAATACTGAAGTAAGATTATCGTGCACCAGGGGTAAGACCTTAACAGACAACAGATAAGTTCTCAAGTGAAGGTCACGTAGTGTATGACCCGAAAAAGGTCGCAAGTGATGAGTTGATCAGGATGACCGAAGAAAGAGTGTGCGCCTGCGGGAGTAGGGTTGCCAGGCGTCTAGCTTTAGCCGGACATGTTTGGATTTTTACAGTCGTATCCGGCCAAATATCTGAACGTCCGGCCTTTGAAAGGCTCCATGTCAGTGTAACGCAGTCGTCAGTTTGAATTATAGTCTACATAAGACTGGAAAATGTTCACTCTATAAGTATCATAATTACCAAATGATGATAGGACATAGCTCTTTATTGGATAGGACTGATTAATTACTGTTAGTTATAATTATAACTGGTTAATTTTGAAACAAAAATGTGATACCGGCGACGGTAGATCATAAAATCATAAAGTAAATCGAAAATCATTTACCAAAAGTAAATAAAACTGGCCAAGTGCGAGTCGAACTCGCGCACGAAGGGTTCCGTACCATTATCTATAAAAACGGCAAAAAAATCAAGTCTGTAGTATGGGCATTCACAGGTCCGACTCGCACTTGGCCAGTTTTAATATTTGTTGTTATAGCGGCAACATAAATATATCATCTGTGAATATTTCAACTAACTGTCACGGTTCATGAGATACAGCCTGGTGACAGACGGACAGACGGACAGACAGACAGACGGAGCCTTAGTAATAGGGTCCCGTTGGTTACCCTTTGGGTACGGAACCCTACAAATGGGGTGCGACGACGTGTCGCGATGGGCAGAGCGAGTAGGAGCGTGTTAGGTTTACGTGTAAATAAATTTGAGGAGCCGAGCGAAGCGGAACGGAGCGAGGTGACCTCCCTAGTTTTATAGAAATGTGATCTGCCTAAGCAAACTATGTTGATGGTGACTTCTAATTATGTAGTCAAAGTCCTCTCGTACAATTAACTCCGGATTCGCCATGTCGAGTGATACTAACGGCGTTAGTAACGGCCGGCTCTCACTATCACCGTCCGGTTCGACCCGGACAAACACCACTAAAACTAGTAGACTACGGGTCAAACCCGGAAGGGAGGCAGCCCTAATTACCCGTAGCCTTGTATAATGAATGTTCTCCTATATTCCAGTGGAAGCAGCGTACCTAGAGTCGGACTTGGTCTGCAGCGTCGACGCCGAAACCTGGTGCCAACTGTCGGAGATGATGGGGTAAAGAAGGAACGGGACAATATTATTTGGCTGCATAATTCTTTTATTTGGTTGTAAATGGTTATAACTTTTTATTCATTGTAATACTTTCATTAAACTTTACTATAAAACTCCATGGTTATTGATTTATCGAATTTGTACTTGCTTGTTTATTATAAAATAAAACATCCCACTAATATTATAAATGCGAAAGTTTGGATGTATGGATGTATGGATGTTTGTTACTCTTTCACGCCGTAACTACTGAACCGATTGGGCTGAAATTTTGCATGAATGTAGTTCTAGACCTGGAATAGGGCATACGGTACTTTTTATCCCATAAATCACTTTCCATGGAAAAGCTATAAAAGAAACATACAAAATGGGAAACACAGAAACACATAACATACACATTTCACCAACTATGTTTACTGTAGGTAACAGAAAAATATTGACAGATTTTATAGGAGTATACAAAAATTAATTCAACGTGGGTGAAACCGCGGGCAAAAGCTAGTACATACATAATCACGACATGAATCCAAGAAGAAGTGTCAGAGGTGTTTCCCAGTATGGACTGAAAAATGCAAGTCGCAGTTCGCACTCGACACCCACGTTTCACCGATAATAATTACGTCCTAGCGGGATGGGTGATGGTACAGCTAGCGCCGGGCTCGGCTGTGGAGGTACCACCATATTACTCGCAAACCCCTTCGTCATTCGGAGGAGAGTAAGAAGAAAACTCTCAAACAGGTACAGCCAGGTAGCCCATCATTGCCTGAGACCGATTGATATTGCCGGGCCTTATAAAAAACAGACTGGTGACGGGCAGCGGCGTCACTGGTGCGAGGCGTTCTGTACCGCGCTCACCAACCCGCCTGCCTAGCGTAGTATGCTCATTTCTTCTAGGAGATCCGCCCAGAATGGCAAAATCTTGGAAAGGCCCATGTCCAGCAGTGGACGTAACAGCTCTATCGCCATTCTTCGGGCACAAATGGACCAACAGCTCAACTTGCCTTCCAAAGCAAGCAGACCGAACATAAATGTGCCCCTGCGGGATATGAACCTCCGGATTACTACTCGAGACTCCAGTGCCTGTTGTGTAATATCGGGAAAAGATCCGCTGACTAACTTTTCGCTCCTAAATCGAAATTATTATTGGAAACTGATGTGTGAAGTTAAAATAGAAACAGATATTTGCCCTAATGAAAATAACACATTACCCCATCTTCACAGTTTGTAGGCTAAACAGACATCTATACTACTTAGGTGAATGGTTTATATATTCTATCCTGAGATGGGAGATACTTGGTGATGACCACATCACGGAAGAAGATCTGAAGTATCTCTGACATACTCAGAT
Organism: Ypsolopha scabrella; assembly: GCA_910592155.1. Classification (NCBI taxonomy): domain Eukaryota; kingdom Metazoa; phylum Arthropoda; class Insecta; order Lepidoptera; family Ypsolophidae; genus Ypsolopha; species Ypsolopha scabrella. Next base: position 20,411,110 of record OU342982.1, read on the forward strand.
TCATTAAAAGAAGCAAAAATTTGAGAAGGGTATGCCCCTGGGACATTAGGATACCAAAGCTCCAAGCAAAGGGAATTGGATGGAATAGCTCCAATTAAAGAGCCGACCATCCGCCTGAGTCCAGAGGCGTCCCACCTCACATCATCAACATCATCATCTTCACAGAGGCTTTGGGACGAGCCTCTCTGTAAACAGGCCCGGTACTCCCAAAAAGATTCGGAAAATCGTTTATCGTTCGAGCATATGTCGAATATACATCTGACACACGCATTACAAGTGTGATTGAGATGAATATACGACCGAACGATATTCGATCTAACTTTTTCACTTCGGACTAGCACCCTAGGTGCAAAAAAAACTCACTGAAATATTATCAGCTCTAGAAGACAGGGCTGGCCCCCAGTAAGCGTGGGTTAGGGTAATAATATAGAATACCTATTATCCTGTTGGAACACCCTGGCCTGCGCTGCGGCTTGTCTAAAACCTTACCGAGCCCGGTGGCGGAGACATCAGCCAACACGGAGACCATGGTCTATCCTGTGAAATTACGCCACGCCACCCTCAACGACGTCATCCATCGGGCCTTTGCCAGCGTCAATGTTAGATGCTAGAAACGTAAGGCATATTTCCCGACGATAGCAATTTTATTATCGTTTGATTTAATATTTATAAAAAAAATACTTGGAGACATTTCAATCATCTATATCTCGTTTTAAGTGATTTTCAAGTTGTAAGTGATATTCTATATAGGTACCTACCTAACGATTTATTTACCAAATGTGTTTCGATGTGATGACCATTCTACCTAATGTAATGATACATCTACAAGTGCAGAAGGTGAGACTGGAGAATTGTGATTGTGTGCGTGCACACCATTGACATTGTGGAAAACAACTCTTATAGCAGTCCAGGCAAGGTCTGTTTTCACAAAATTATGGTTTGACTTTTATCTTATTCTTCTTTTGTTACGATGTATACTTTATGTTTCCATGGTTTTTCAAAAATAGACCTTGCTTGCATTGCTATAAGAGTTGTTTTCTACAATGTCAATGGTGTGCACGCACACAATCGCAATTGGACTGGAGAGTCTCAGCTTCTGCACTTTACCTAATAAGCGTAATACATAAAGGGTTCGCCTAGCATCGTTCTACATAATGATTCTCTATGTGACGTAACCCGTCTCATGAAAATTGGTTTTCTTAGTGGGCGACAGATAGCTCTCCGGTCCGGTCTGTTAGGTAAGACTGACCCATCGCGTCGATGGAGTTTGAGAAAACGGACCGATCAAAAATCATATCAATCAATATGAATTCAAGAGCATGGCCCATGCTACATGGGTGACCTTAGTTTGAGCACCTCATTTTATATCAAGTAGAATTGGACTCTATGATCTTTCATTATTGTGTAAGAAAGCGCTCTGAGTCGTGGCTATTACGACAATCGAAATATCACACTCTCTCGAAAAGGAGAATAGGTTCCGATTGCATTGATCGGAAAGGCCCGCAGTGCGAGAGACGACTTTTGTCACGAATTTTATTATAAAAAAAAAAGTTTGTATTAAATATCTGTTCGTTTCAGAGTTTAATAAAGTTTATACAGAATTTTCATTCATAAATAATATACCTAATATGATTTTGCTCAAATAATGTTAAAAATCGAAATGAAAACTTTTTTTGCATTTTTGATTTTTTTTGATTCAATGTTGGAATGACGTCTTAAGATTCTGTTTCGATAAGAGTGTGCATTATATTCTTTACAGAAGTTCTTTTTTTTTTCAAATATCTAATATTGCTAGATTCTCCAAACAAGGAAGAATAAATTATGGTTTTTCGGGACCTATCCTCTTAATAGAATACCTTCTCGGCTTCAAGTTGGAATGAAAACAGGTTTTATTCAGAATCGTTTGATGTCATTCAAACAAATTTTATAAAGAAAACATTGGATATGTAATGTTGTTTTCCTTATAATGAAAGGACCTTTCTCTAGTTATTTTCATGCAAACAACTTTTTATTTCTTTTATAATTTTCCACATTCACACCAGTGGCGTGCATTGAACTTTTTACTGGAAAAGCAATGAGACGGTCAAGTTTAAATATAACATGAAATAAATAAAAATAAAAATATATATTTTTTTGTAAGAAATCATGTATGTACTGTAGGCAGTGCTTTTACCCTGGCGTCATACAAATAAAGATTTTTCAAAGTGACAATTAATTTTTTAATTTTTTTTTATTGTCAAAGTTGACATTCTCGTTGCATTTCCAACAAAAAGTTCTATGCACGCCACTGATACACACAACTTTACGTACACCTTTACACCATCTTACATACTCAAACAAATCAGAGGAAACTTTGCAGTTTACTGATGTGTACCTATAAGTAATCCCTTACAGTTCGATTTATTAGTATAACTAGCTTTTGCCCGTGGCTCCGCCCGCGTGTTATTCGGTTTAACGACATGCTTTTTTCCGTGATAAAAAGTAACCTATGTGTTAAGTTGGGGTATAAGCTATATCCATTCTAAATTTTATCCAATTCCGTTCAGGCGTTGCAGCGTGAAAGAGTAACAAACATACACACACACACACACACACACACACACACACACCCCCTCACAAACTTTCGCATTTATAATATTAGTAGGAAGATCTTTATCTTATTTTACTTATATCTTAATTTACTTTGCACGCACTTTGTCTTGTAATAATACCTAATAAAATCACCTTATAAAATCTAAACTTTTCAATAAATAATTTACTGTACGTCTACAATTGTCTTTTCGTCTATCAAGACCCTTTGTTTCCCCAAGTTGAAACTGGATTCTTATTATTAGTCTAGAATCCGACATCCGTTACTTTTCATACAAATTTGCACACAATGAACACCAATAGGGCACTTCCAAATGACCAAGAAACTTAAAATTCCGTTAAAAGATAGACCTCAAAGCATATTGAATAGGAAAGAAACAGAAAATTACCGATAATTAATGAATAAGCTTTGCTCCCGGTGGCGCCCGCGTTTATTCAATATCTGCCCCGTTTTCGGCTTGAGCGTTATTTTATTAACACCCCTTATAGTCCAGGGTCACTATGATGATAATAAAAAAAACCGCATCCAAATCCGTAGAGTGATTCTCGAGTTATAACGGAACATAGGAAACAAAAATTCTAAAAATTATGGTTTTGGCCTCTATACAATACAAATTACAATTTAGTACAATACTACTAACCCATTTCATTTAAAATTTCGCAAAAAAATACTTCATCAAGACAAAGACCTACTTGCAAGCACAGACTTCCAAACAAAAAAATAATCTTACAAATCGGCTAAGAAATTACGGAAGGATGGTGTTACCCAAAAAAAAAAACTATTGAGAACCTTCTCTTCTTTTAGATCGGTTAAAAATTTGCAAGAAGTGAGTCAGGATCGTTGTAGGTGGATATCTATAGTCAGATTAAACTGATACATGAACTGATATACCGGTGTTATCACGTATTAGTTATATACATATATATACCGTTTGATCAATGCACGCCCATAAAGCAGCTAAGCAGTGCTTTTTCTCCCGACTTGATTCACAAATATTGAACTTCAGACTGAAAACTTATTTTTATAACAATAAAATATAGCTTTTGTTACTCAACAATAGTGTAGCCTTTTACAAAAGAAAGAATTTTTAGAATCGGTTCAGTAGTTCCAAAGATTACCTCAAACATACAAACAAACAAATCTTTCCTCTTTATATAATAAAAAAATAAAAATAAAAATATAAGTGTAGAAGTGTAGATGTAGATGTAGATAGATGTAGATGTAGAAAAGTGTAGAAAGTGTAGATGTAGATGTAGATGTAGAAGTGTAGATGTAGATGTAGATTTAGTAATTCTAAAGGCAGAATTGGCAAAAAGTAAGTTCGCGCAGTTTTCTCCGAAAAATAATTATGTTTGCTTCTGGAAAAGAAATAAAACTAAATCTTTAAATATTCTCTTAGACATTTTTTCACGTCTAAGAATATCATCATAAAAAATCCTCTTACAGTTATTTCCGTGAAATATTTATATTGTGACTGAAAGAGCGTGAAATATATCTCAACAAGCCCAAAGAGGCTTTTCCTAGATGGTGAGAATGAAATGTTACGTAAACGGAAGAAATGGACTTCTTATATAACAGTAGTTTATGAAACTGGTACATAAGGAGGTTATTAAAACACGACGATGAGATTAAAAAAGGAGGCGTAGGCGAGCATGATAGTAGTTTATGCTATAAGTGCTGTAAGAAGGATATAGGTAGCTTAAGAAGATGATTTGGAACACGAGCGACAAGCGAGTGTTTTAAATGTTACGGGTAAGTTATTGCCCTTTGTACCACAAAAATAAGTTACATCGATGTACCTACGCAGTAGGCAATTTTTTGAAAGGTGCGATTTTTTATAGACCAGTTACAAGGCAGTACGTTTGCGCGAGTAAATTCCTCATCGATCATTGGTAGAATTTATTTGCGCCATTTTGACGTCCGCCATTGCTTAGCGGAGTTGTCTGTTGTCATTCGTACAAACGCTGAGATTTATTTATTTATTTATTAAGGAGCTCCAACTGTGTACTCCGATTTTAAACATATTCTATACAAATATAGGAGCACACAGCCCTCACATATAAATCCGGTACAATTTACAAACATAATAAACCTTAATTAAACAAAATTAAAAACATGCCAAATTAATTGTAACTACAAAAGCAGCCACAAACAAAGCTTGCATAAACAAATTAAAACTAATAATTTAATCAATTAAAACTAATATATGATATCCTAAGATATTACGTGTCAGTACACTTGAGGACAAAATTAAGTGCATCATTAGTCGATATATTTTTAAATGTCTTTGCTTGAAACAGGACAGACATTGAAAGTTCAATCTATGCAAATTGTATACATGTGTGTCAATCTATGCAAAATTAAGGAATATTTCCTTTCGATTAAGTAGTGTCTTAAGGCACCCTAAGGTGTTACATTGATTCATGTGATTTATGATATAATAATATTAATATATACTTATATAACTATATACTCAAACCACACTCACAAACACACCCTAAAATACCCCCTCTCACACAAACACACACACCCTAGCAAACATATTTCCTTAAATTATAGTAATAGTATTTTTTTATTGAAAATAGCCTTAGCCCGCGGCTCCACCCGCGTTTATTCAATCTTTGCCCCGTTTTCGGCTTGGGCGTTATTTTATAAAAAAAAACATTATAGTCTACGTGTTGACCAGGGTAACTACAGACACCTATTCTCGTGTAGCAAATATTAGTTTTAGAGCCGCCATAACCTAAAACTTTTCATTGCAAAATAGGCTTTGACGCAGTTGGATAAAAGTTAAATGAGCTTGTATTATTTTAGGTTTTTCAACTCTAAATTTAAAGTTTGCTGCACGAGAATAGGTCACAATATACTTAAGAAAACCGCATCCAAATCCGTCAACATGGTGAATCTTTTTCATTGCCACACAATGTACAGATTTCACAGGCGAGATAGCATGAGATCACCTGATGTTAGATTTTTATATGTATATAAAAGGCGTACCTGAAGTCGCAATTCGGTAGTTTTTTGCACTTTATGCCATTTTTCTCTGCCTTTTAGAATAAAATAGATCAATTTAGGAATGTGATTTCAACATTTCATTTTTCCCTGCTTTTAAAACAATTTTAAGTCTTTGTATTTACAGGAAGTGACGTCATCATATTAGGTTGAATGCCTGGACCCTTGTCAGACCTTAGGATGCGCTTAAGAAAAAAAAATATAGGTATCTATGAAAATGTGTGGTGACATCGCTTTTTTCATTTAATAAAGGATATGCACGCTTATTTTTAAATATGTCAATTAAGAAGCAGTTACGGAAAGCTATTCTTCGAAAAGTTTATTTTTTTCGAAATGTTGGCGAAATAAGGAGGTGCCCAATAAGCCTTCTCGGGGCTTAGACGGGAATTACTGCTTAAGGCTGTACCTGAGCCTAGAACATGAACAAAGCCATATTTTCGAGGGTTCTTTTGAAGAAATTAGGACTATCTTACTATTGAAAAAATAAATTATTTATTGATCTTTTATCCAGGTGATGCACTTATAAACAATGTACTAAGATTTATACTTTTGTCGAAAAAATAATGTTTACCACCCTCTTTTTTGGTTTTCAAACGTTCGTTCAAGAACGCGGCTAAGAGATCAACTTGATTTTTTAAATAAAATAGATAATATAAAGGAGATAACTTAAAGGTGCTTAATACAATCTTTTTTTCCCCACAAAATATTTCAGTATTAGCTAAATACTAGCTAAAGTAGGTGGTAGAGCTGATGCCGGGCTCGACAATGGAGGTACCACCATCTTACTCGCAAATCCTCCCGAAGTTATTCGGGGGAGAGTAAGAGAACAGCTCTCAGGCAAAACCAGGCGGCCCACCATTGCCTAGGACCGATGGATGGCGGTTTATCCATCCCCAACTACCGAGCCTTATATAAAACAGACTGGTGACGGGCTCCCGAAATTTATTTGCATTTAAGGCGACGCCACGAAATTTTTAGCGAAATGGATCTCCATTTTCCTTAGCAATAAAAACCTCGCACCTTTTTCGCATACTTTTGGCTTATAGTTGAAAGACTTATTACATTAAAGCAGTTCTTAAATATACTTATTGTTAAGTTATGGCATTGTTAAAAAGGATGTGGCTCAGCATTTGTTCCTATACCGCAGGCATAAGGAACGTTGTTATTCTGCCTTCACCGTTAAACTTTTAAATTTGAATATTCAATATCAACTGATGCCATCAAATTAAATGATGCTGTACCCAGTAGGGCCCGAAATATATATTGAAATATTTTTTTCAGGTAGGTGCTCAACAAGAGGTCCTTTAGGTCCTTTAATATTTAGTCTTGTCATTCAAAAAATAATATCCTCACTAGAGTCCCCCCTGAACATATGGTATCTGGATGACGGCACAACTGGCGGAAGCCCTGATACTGTATTCAAAGACATGGAAACAGTCCTCTCCAAATTTAAAGAGATAGGCCTCGAAGTGAGCTTGAATAAATGTGAACTTTTCAAGTGTGGCCCAAATCATTCTTCATCTCTAGCTCGTTTCCAAAAACTTATTGCAGGCTTTAGACAAAACGAATTTTACTCTGCTAGGTGGTCCTATTTTCCCAGATGCAATCCCAGACATTATTGAAAAGAAAAATCAGTCTCTTCAAAAGGTGCAAAATAGCCTGAAAAACCTCCAAGCGGATGTTGCTCTAATTCTATTTCGTAGCTGCTTGTCTATGCCAAAATTAACATACACTTTAAGGACATGTCCTGTATGGCGCTACCCGAGTGAAGTTTGCCTATTGGATAACACAATTAAGAATATCCTAGAGGAAATTTTAAATGTTAGTCTCGACGAAAATCAGTGGCGCCAGGCGGCCCACTACATACGGCACGGTGGTCTTGGTATTCGCCGCGTAGAGGACACTGGACTAGTAGCCTTCTTAGCCTCTGCACATGGGGTCGTGGAACTTGTTACTCGCATACTTAGTAACAATGGTAACAGTTCACGGCTACCATTTGTAGACGAGGCTTTGAAGGAATGGTCTACTGTTTGCCCTGGAAAAGTTGAACCAGACCATCCGGAGGTGCAAAGAGGCTGGGACGATATCCGAGCCAATTTCATAATAGAAGAGCTCAAACAAAATAATTCAGGGCCGTAACTAAACCAGAGTCCGGTGCCTGGCTTCACGCCCTTCCATCTCCACAGCTTGGTACTTTACTTGATAACGACTCCCTTCGTATTGCTGTGGCCCTGAGACTTGGTTTGACCATGTGAGACCATGTTTGCGAGAAACATGCCTGCATCTGCAACTCTACAGTCGACACAAAAGGTCACCACGGCCTGAGCTGTTTAAGATGTACAGGTAGATTCCCACGGCACCATGCCTTAAATGAAATCATCCGCCGGGCACTCGTCTCAGCCAACATCCCTTGCACCCTGGAGCTCCCTGGCCTTAGCCGGACAGACGGCAAGCGCCCAGATGGTCTCACCCTCGTTCCCTGGGAGAGAGGTAGATGTCTGCTGTGGGATGCAACTTGCGTCAGCACTTATGCTAGCTGTCATTTAACTTCCACAGTCAGAACTGCAGGATCTGCGGCTGAGAGTGCCGCTAGGCAAAAGCACATCAAATACAATGATCTAAAACAAAATTATATTTTTATTCCCGCCGCATTTGAAACGACCGGCGTATGAGGCTCTGAGGCCAGGGCATTTCTAAAGGCACTCGGAAGAAAAATAAAAGACAGGTGCCAAGACCACCGCTCCATGTCGTACTTGGCGCAAAGGATTTCCCTAGACATCCAACGCTGGAACGCGGCTAGCGTAATGGGGACCTTTGCGCCGGGTACGATGAGGGGCGGACTTTTTGATAGTTAGGGTTTTATTTCCAAGTTAATTTTATTTTTATAGCATAGGTTCTTCTTTTCTTTTACTTTTAGGATTTTTAGTTTATTATCTTTTGTTTAATTGTAAATAATAATATTATTATTCATTATAATTATTCACAATAACGCCTTAAATTGAATAAAGCATATTATTGAATATTTATATTGGATTTAACTTATATTGAATTGATATTATTAAAATCTGTGTATTATAATATTATAAAAAACAAGCTATAAAAGTTCATACACATTTATTTTATGAAATTTTTATATAAACTTAAAATTATGTAAATCTAACACGCTTCTCTTTGCTCCGCCTTTACGAGTATTTTTGATTTTTCGTGAAAGATTTTTAATTTCATATAAAATCATAAGCCGCATTCTACGATTTGCCGACTATCAGATAATCTCTTTCGTTCTTTGGAATAACCGTAAAGTTATTCCTACAAAACAATGTCCTTATTAATATGAGCTTTTCGTTTAGTTTTGAATTTCAACTAAATTGTCCTTTCAAATGCTAATCACGTTGTTCAGGACTTGTCAATTAAAATGAAATTTTAATAATAAATGTTCGTTCAAAATAGATGTTCTTTGTTAATCATTCTGATTTTAGGTCTTAGAATTGGACTCATTAACGAATCAAAGGAGCTTCGAACTGAAATATTTGGCATAATACTAATAAAGATTTTTTTTACCTCTCTCGCTCAGAAGGACGGGCATTTTTTTCCCCAAACGTATTTGGCAAAAATATAATAATATCGTTTATTATCAGACAACTATTTTACAACTAGTAATGGCCCATACATATATACCTTATAGTCTAACATACATATATCACCATGATAACAATGTAATATTTATAAATTACCTAGCCTATATTGTAGGGGTGTTCCTTTTCATTCCCTGTAGCGACGGAAAACTATCCCTTCCGGCCAAAAGTCAGAACTGAGGAAACATTTTGCATGGAAAGCCAACACTCGAATCCTGAAAGATTGAAAGTGTGTTTGTATTTCTGACGTCAGCAGCTCTATTTCAATGCGAAAGTTTCCCTCAATACGTCCCTGTAGCATTTTTGAGATATGGTCTTCTATATCTTTTTGTGAGGATCTCTCACTCACACGGGATAGATAGATAGATAGCAATGGTCGCTTTTATTTTAGTAAAACAACATGAAAAGAGTAAATTTTTTGTCCTAGGGGCGAAATAAATGTATATGAAAGTCAATTTCTGCCTTCTACAACAAACTTAAAAAAAAAACAAATTGCGTATAATACAGAATGTTAATTGGATAAATAAATGTATGGTTCAGTGACTATCTTTGATAATGCCATAGTTGCCAGACTAATGTAGTCTGTTACTAAACAGTTAAGTTACCTAACCCTTATTACTTGGGCATAAAACTCAGAATACATTTTAGTTCCATTTACCTTGTAGCGTGATCCTGTAGAGGTAATTTAAGTTCTACGTGGTAGTACTGGCGACGAAAAAAGTGAATTTATATTAATATTACACTCGTATTAGGTGACTTTGATAAAACCACATTCATGCTGTGATCATTTCTATTGAATTTGCATTTCGCGACTTATTGAATATTATAAGGGCACAAAAATATATTTTGGATGTTATTAAACCTTGTTTGTGATAATGATAACGTACTGAGATTCAGTATTAGCTGTATGGGAGCATCCATTAATTACGTGATTGGTTCAGGGGGGGACGGGGGCAAACCGATTCTCACCCAATCTCACGTGGGGGAGAGGGGGGGTCCTATCAAGTATCACGTAATTTTATTTTCGCAGGAACCCTTGTTAAATTGCGAGACAACTGGGTCGAATTGAGCAAAACGTGTTTCTCTATTAAAATATGACTTAATTCTACAAACGCCACAAAGTTTTTTATAATAAATTCAACGAAATTAAGCATGGATTAACGTAATTACACTGAAAATGCGCATTTTGAACAATCTCACGTGAGATTAGAGGCAGGGGAGGGGGTCGAGCCAAATCTCACGATATCTCACTAATGAGGGAGGGGGGGTCCAAAAATCGCCAAAATCACCTCACGTAATTAATGGACGCCCCCTATCATCTAATGAAATTAGATCAGAGGAGTTAAAAAATGAACCAAGAAAATAATGAAATATATGGCCCTTGTGTATGCGTGTCTACATGCAAGTATCTAGGGTCTCATAGCACTTGAGAAACAAAATGAAAAAATAATGATTATTTTAAAAATTACATCCTTGGTACTTATTAACATAACATGCAATCGTATGCATACGTGTGAATATATTTCATAATAATTCATTATGCTTCAGGGTACTGTATAACAATTGAGAATTTTTATTTTTATAAAAGTGTGTAAGTGATCAGGAACTCCACGTTTTTTATAATATTTTGCATGACGTGATCAACCGTTTTGTTAAATTTTCTCTAGTTGAGGACCTATATCAAAAATTTCTGCTTAATTAGTTTATTTTTATAGTTATTCTGTAGTCAAAGGGATAGATGGAAACCTTGCTATGAAAATTGAAGTTCCTAGTTTCTATCGAAGTTACAAAAATCAATTGATGTCAATAAATGTTCAGCTATAAGCGCGTGTCTCTGCGACAGTACAAGTAGAGCCCCGAGTCGAGACTCGAGGGAGGAATGCGTTACTCTCCTCACGTCTCAGTCGCGTACTCGCCTTACGTTTACCTGGAATTTATTGCTATTATCACTGCTTCGGTCTGGTCCAGTTTTAAAGCGAGGTTTTTGTGAAAACGCTTGTTAGAGTTCCGTACCTGGAGGGTAAAAAGAAACGTCTCTATGTCATAGTTTTATAACTTTTGAACCATTAAGGACTTCGGATTTGGCACGAAAATAATATTGATTGGCCTACATTATATTTTTTTCTGAATAATCAACAAATTTATCAATATATTGTCACTATAAGAAGAAAAAAAAACTTTGAATACTAGGAATCCAATATTAGGGTATTATTAAATTATAGGTATTAAAAACAGATTGTATAAATTTATAATTGTTCTTTAATAACTTGTTCAGATTTTGAGAAATACAAAAAAAAGTATTTTGTAACATTAGAGATTAAAGAGGACCAATCTCCGAAATTTAAGGACCAAAAATATGAAAAATACCACGGTAATAGGTTTTTAATATTACAGAAAAAATGCAGCGGCTATAGTGGGTACTCGTCTAGTTTTCGCTTTTCAGCGACTAAAATCCTTCACAGTGTTGTTATGCGCGGCGGAATGATGAAAACCGGCGCACGTGCAAACGTGAAAAACTTTTGCTTGATTTGTCGTTTCAGACATCGAATCGTTGGCAAGGCAGTTAAAAACTTTAGATTTAGTCAAATCCATGACAGAAGATTTCTTATTTCGTTTTTTATTTTTATTGGTGTCAGGGATTTTAAACAAAATTCATCAAAAACTCGAAAATATGTGCTACGAGGAGCGAAGCGAGAAGTGAGGGGGAGCGTGTTAGGTTTACATGTGAATAAGTAAGGAAACCGAGTGAAACGGAGCGGAGCGAGGCAACCTCCGTACTTATAACATAATTCACAACGTACGCAAAAGTCCTTCTTTCTAAAACGGTGGAAGTATAACGATCTTCAGTGTGATTCCGCCGACAGATTATTAATTATTTATTTTATTAAAAGAGTAAATGCATAATTTTCACAAAGGTGCGACAAAAACCTGTGAGGGTTTATTTATCGCACATCCTATTCCTCTGAAGGGTGCGCCGCCGACCAAAAGAAGCTAAATCGGCAGTCACGGGTAAGTTGATTTAATGAATAATATTTCATTAACGAATATAAAAAAAAACATATTTAGTATCACAGAAAATGTATGTACACTTTATCTGAAGCAAAAATTAAAAATTATTTATAGTTTATAAAGCACAACTATTTCAACTAAGCCCAAAATGTAACAAAGACGATATTGGCATTTAGGCTATTTTAACAACTTAACTTTAGAATTTTATCACAAACTTAACTTCAAACAATCACTAAAGTATAAACTACAATTTGTCCAACTTACATTTTAGAAATATTGCCTAGCAATTTAAATACGATTTATTCAAAATGCATCAAAAATCTGCCATACATTTTTAGTATGGCCGCGCAGCAGTCAATAAATTTGACTACGATATACACGACCACGATAGTACAGAGCTAGGTGTCTAATCGTCGTTCGCTCGGAAGCTACAATTCATGAGCATAAGTTTATCTGTAGGTGGTAGAGCTGATGCCGGGCTCGACTGTGTAGGTACCACCATCTTAAATTTAGAAAAATCTATTTTTCTGGCACCAACTGTTCCTAATGATATCCTTAAAATTATAAAATCACTAAATAATACAAGAACGGTCGGCTATGATGGAATAGCTACGAATGTACTGAAATTCGTAGCACAAGAAATAGCACCACATCTGAGTCACATAATAAATCTCTGTCTTAGTGAGGGAATATTCCCAGAAAAACTGAAAACTAATATCATTGCGCCACTTTTTAAACACACTGATAAAGAGGATATGAAGTTTTATAGGCCAATTGTTAAGACACCAGTAATTTCTAAAGTATTTGAAAAAGTTATTTATCACACACTTTACTCCTACTTGCAAAAAAATAGTATCCTGGTTAAGGAACAAAAAGGATTTAGAAAAAATCACTCGATCAACATGGCCATTTTTGATCTTCTCCAATCTATATTACCTAATGTTGACAAAAGAAAGCCTGTTTGTACTTTGTTTATGGACCTTACAAAGGCATTCGACTTTGTTAACCATGACCTCTTACTGGATAAACTATTTGCCTATGGAATCAGAGGAAATGCTCTTATGTTAATGCAATCATATTTGGGAAATAGAAAACAATTCACCGAAGTTACCAAGATCGATACTATCACAAAAACAGAAATTACTTATACATCTCATGAGAGATCTGTAGTAAGCGGTGTTCCACAGGGAAGCGTGCTGGGACCCTTGTTATTCTTAATATATATCAATGACATGCCCAGTAGTATATGCCAACCTATGGTCTTATTTGCGGACGACAGCACAGCAATAATAAAATGTGATAATAAAAATAATTACGAATATGACATTAATAATACATTGAATAGTATAATTAATTGGCTAAATAGTAATGATTTGATTGTTAACGTAAGCAAGACAAAAGTTATGCAATTTTATCAGAGAAGTTGCAGAATTGATAATTTGAATGTAAATTATAACGGACAAGCAGTGGCCGAAGTACAAAATACAAAATTTTTAGGGTTGAACATAGATAATAAGTTAACTTGGAAACAGCATGCTGATGACTTATGTAACAAACTTAGCAGATTTGCTTATGCCTTATTTAAATTGTCAAAAATAGTTGAACGAAAGGCTGTATTAGCCGCCTATCATGGGTATGTTGCCTCACTTTTACGTTTCGGTATCATCTTCTGGGGCGACTGCACTGAAAAAGAAACCCTATTTAAAGCACAAAAAAGGTGCATTAGAGCTATCTGTGCTATGAAAACACACGAGACCTGTGTACCTAGCTTTAAATCATTAAAGATTTTAACACTGCCTTGCCTTTATATATTTGAGACGTGTATTTTTGCAAGAAATAATATTGACCTATTCACTAAGGTATCTCAAAGAACAGATAGAAACCTGAGAAACAAGGACAGGTTACGGTATGATAAGCACAACACAGAACTCTTCCACAAAAGCATATTTGTTATGGGCCCTAAACTATATAATAAAATACCCAATGGTTGGAAAGAATTAAGTATGAATGCATTTAAAAACAAATTGTTCCATTTCCTAATTCACAAATGCTATTACAAAATAAACGATTTTTTAAACGAAAATTTAATTTAATCAAATATACCCAAATTTATGTGTTGAACAAAATGACTTAATATTGTGTAATACTGCATAACAATAATTTAAGCTAAGGCATGGTATTTCAAATTTCTAGTTTTGTAGCATTGTAACAACTTGTAATTATTGTAAATATTCATACGCCTTCTGGCAGACTGTAGCGTACTTAAAATTTTTTCTAAGACCTATATATTGTATCACCTACATTCATGAATAAACAAATTCTTATTCTTATTCTTATTCTTATTCTTACTCGCAAATCCTCCCGAAGTTATTCGGGGGAGAGTAAGAGAACAGCTCGCAGGCAAAACCAGGCGGCCCACCATTGCCTGGGACCGATGGATGGCGGTATATCCATCCCTAATTGCCAGGCCTTAAAACAGACTAGTGACGGGCAGCGGCGTCTCTGGTGCAAGGGTTTCGGCACCGCGCTCACCAACTCGCCTGCCCAGCGTGTGTGAGTATGGGCATTTCTTCCAGGGGGACCGCCAAGAGTGGTGAAATCCTGGAAAGATCTGTAGTCAGCAGTAGTCCAGCAGTGGACGAAACAGGCTGATGGATGGATGGAAGTTTATAGATAAACATTGTACATCATCTTAGGTAAATATCTAAAAATAGGTAAAGAAATGCTCCAGTATTAAATTTCTACTACCTACCTCCAATTCAGATGAAGTAAAATAACGACCAGTAACAAATTATATTATACTAGTTTTTGCCCGCGGCTCTGCCCGTGCGTTATTCAGTTTAACAACATGCTTTTTTCCGGGATAAAAGATAGCCTATGTGGTATAAGCTATATCTATTCTAAATTTCATCGAAATCCGTTTAGCCGTTTCAGCGTGAAAGAGTAACAAACATACACACACACACACACACACACATCCTCACACAAACTTTCGCATTTATAATATTAGTGTGATTAGTGTGATAGTGTGATGTGATTACTCTTAATGAGTTCTTATATCCGAGCAACAAAGCGCAGATTCGGATAATAATGATAACAATTGTTAATGTACACCGTTATTTAAATTAATTTAAAACTATTTTTGAAATTAATTTAAAGGTTTTTTATTTGTAGGTATTTTTATCTATTTGTATAGGTATATATTTTGATTTATTTGATATTTAAATAGGTATTAAGAATTTTTATTTTTTATAGTTAAACTGTATAGCCTATTTAACTTCAATCTATTGGATTAATTCATACATAGGTAATTTTCTGCTGAACCGTTTTCCTTTATTGATATGGCCAATCTGATCATAAAATGGTCAATTCTACGTAAAAACGTGGTCTTGTGCCAGCAGTATGGCGCGGCGGCGCGATGCCAGGCGGAATCGGAATAACCGTACATTTAACACTCGGAATATCCCTACACCGCCTTTGGAATAGCCTTAATATAAGTTTAAATGTACATAATATACATATAACATTCAATAAAAATACTTTAGGAGGGAACCAAATATAAAATAAGAGTTAGCATAACTCCGTCACAATTTGCCGGCCATTTTTAATGTACCGGAAAATCGTGAGATTTGGTGTTTCCGCATACCGGGAGGTCGTAAAAGAAAAACTAGTTTAAACTTTTAGTTAAAACTCCTTGTACTCTGAACTATTCCCGGGGAGAGAAATAAAACCCGGCTTTTGTTAGGGGCCCTATATCTTTCGATATCTTGAACCTGGACGTTTGCTGTGTGCGGAAAAGTTAGCGGAACTTTGAAAAGTGTGACGTAATAACATTTTGTTCTTCGTTGCAAATCGACAAGCTACGACAGCAGTCAATTCAAAGAACGGTTCATTTACCGAGTTCGATTTAAGATCGGTTGAAATTTTTCGTTATAATTTAACTTTGTTCTCAAATTCCCGTCGCAACTGTTTATGAAGCTTGTTGTTAATGACGATTACGACATAAAGTATCAAAGTATCTACTATTTTGCTAATTTCACAATTAATAACTTTAATTTTATGTTACTGATCGCTATAAATTATCATTTTTTTTAACAAAGTTTTGATATTTATTTCAACTTACGAATAGTATTTATTGTTTAAATTAATTCTCTTTCAGTAACATTTGCTATCAACAATATTTGGGGTACTTTCTCTTCAGCCACGGCATTTTTTCCATCCTGTGTAAATAAAATTTGTAATATTATAAATATGCCAAATATATGACATAAAAATTTGATTTCTTCTAAATTAAATAAACTTAAATACAAAATAGTAGTTTATGTAGTGCGTAAAGGAGGCAATAGCTTACGGGGAATGATTTGAAACACGAGCGATAAGAGTAAGTTATTGCCCTTACGCACGTGTATCATACTACGTTTTTCAATGCATAGTGTGAGTAAATAAAATAAACGTAATTAAATAAACGAACAAACAATAAATACTTCAAATGAACTTTAGGCGGCCATTTTTTTTTTCTTTGCACGCAAGTTGCCAACTTGACAGAAATAAGCTGCTTTCAGTTTGATGCGTTCGAAGGCTGCTTTCAGTATGCATACATAACATAAATTCGACGTGGGGGAACCTTTCAAATATCAACGGGATTTATAGTTGAAAAATAAAAAAACGTACTTTTGTGCAAACAAAAACTGCCGATCGGTCCGTCTCTCATATGTCCGCTCTATGTGTACTTTAGTCGTACTGCGAAATCCTGTTTTTACCGTCCCATTCTGTATTTAGGCGGGGGGGGGGGGGCTTCCGACGCCCATGACTCCACCGGCTTATTCCAATAATGTGAACAACAATGGCTCCCCGAAATTGTCTATTCTTTAGATACATACCTCAGAATAATTTATTTATTTATTCTGAGATACATGCAAAGAATGTTGTTAACAAAGAAGACCGATCGATGACATTGTATTTTTTTAATAATGTAGGGGGACAAAGCTAAAAAAATAATAATAATAAAGGAGTTGATGCTCGTGATTGTTGGCACTTGGTGGAACTTTTGAAACATTTTTTGTTTGATAAACACTTGTACTTGTCCACTTATTTATATTAATTTCCCTTACCGGTTTCGCTGTTAAAGCATTATCAAAGGTTTGTTTGGTTGTTTACGTACAATATATGAATCGCTTGGCATGCGGGTAGGACAAACAAATTCTACAACAGAAACATTTGAGTATTTTAATTTCTTAATATAACGTTGTATAAAATACTCATAAGTTTCCATAGATACACTATCCTAAATATCCAACGTTGTGGCAAGGTTTGGCAATGGTAGAATTAGTTATGGGGTTGTCATATAACAAAAATAAAGTTAACACGGTAGAAGAAAGAAAAATATAAATATCTTAAAAACAAAAATAAGGATTCAATATGCTAAAATGTCAGTGAATGTTGATTTTTTTAAATAAAATAAATGTGTAATCGAGTGTCAAGTCAGATAAATGTCAAACGATTCAATCGTGTTTCATGTCAAATAAGAGCCAATGTCAAAATACAAAATGAGCTATTTAAAATATTGAAGCAGTGGTGAGTTATTAACGTCTAATTGTTTATTTAATATTTGGTTGACATTGGAATGGCATAATTTATTTATTTCGAGTGCTTCTAGGGCTGATAATTTTCTGCCTTTATCGCAAACATGAAGGGCTTTGAAATTTAATTTGGAGTCGAAAGTGTGGTTTTCACTGATAAGGTGTTCCGCGAAATTAGAATCAGTGCGGTTCAACCTCCAGCTCCTGACATGTTCGTCAACCCTTGTTTTGAAGGCCCTTCCAGTTTGTCCCACGTATTTCTTATCGCAATTGCTGCAGGAGAGTTCATAAACTCCATTCTTTTGTCCAATGTCTGTTCTACTTTTATTATTACATAGAAGTCTTCGCAAAGTTCTGTGCGTGTAAAATGCGGGTTTACGCTCTTTTATTAGACGGGAACACTTATATGATAGTCTACCAAAGAATGGAATTTTGGACCACTTTTTAGGTTCTTGACTATCGCAAGTGTTGCTACTGGTGTGCACATGATACAGTAATGAGCTTGCTATTTTTAATTTCTTTTTGTGCAGAATGGTGTTCACAAGATTAGGATTATATCCGTTATTAAGTGCGATGGTTCTAAGAGTGTCTAATTCTTTGTTAAAACTATCTTTACTAAGTGGGATAGATAAGAGTCTATTAACCATGGAATGGAAAAAAGCATGTTTGTGCGATAAAGGGTGGGCTGAGTCAGCGTGTATAATGTTGTCGCTGAAAGTGGGTTTGCGGTAGATCTTAAAATCATGTCGACGTTTTTCAATATTAACTGTTATGTCAAGGAAATTTAATTCATTATGTCCAATCTCCATTGTAAATTTTATATTATTATTAATAGTGTTGATAAAGCTGAGGAATTCAGTCAAGTCATTCTCAGACCCAGCCCAAAGGCAAATCACGCACAGAACTTTGCGAAGACTTCTATGTAATAATAAAAGTAGAACAGACATTGGACAAAAGAATGGAGTTTATGAACTCTCCTGCAGCAATTGCGATAAGAAATACGTGGGACAAACTGGAAGGGCCTTCAAAACAAGGGTTGAACAACATGTCAGGAGCTGGAGGTTGAACCGCACTGATTCTAATTTCGCGGAACACCTTATCAGTGAAAACCACACTTTCGACTCCAAATTAAATTTCAAAGCCCTTCATGTTTGCGATAAAGGCAGAAAATTATCAGCCCTAGAAGCACTCGAAATAAATAAATTATGCCATTCCAATGTCAACCAAATATTAAATAAACAATTAGACGTTAATAACTCACCACTGCTTCAATATTTTAAATAGCTCATTTTGTATTTTGACATTGGCTCTTATTTGACATGAAACACGATTGAATCGTTTGACATTTATCTGACTTGACACTCGATTACACATTTATTTTATTTAAAAAAATCAACATTCACTGACATTTTAGCATATTGAATCCTTATTTTTGTTTTTAAGATATTTATATTTTTCTTTCTTCTACCGTGTTAACTTTATTTTTGTTATATGACAACCCCATAACTAATTCTACCATTGCCAAACCTTGCCACAACGTTGGATATTTAGGATAGTGTATCTATGGAAACTTATGAGTATTTTATACAACGTTATATTAAGAAATTAAAATACTCAAATGTTTCTGTTGTAGAATTTGTTTGTCCTACCCGCATGCCAAGCGATTCATATATTGTACGTAAACAACCAAACAAACCTTTGATAATGCTTTAACAGCGAAACCGGTAAGGGAAATTAATATAAATAAGTGGACAAGTACAAGTGTTTATCAAACAAAAAAAAAAATAATAATAAAGCACTAGTGCGGTTAAGTTGACTTTGACAACAGATTAGACACATATAAAACAGAACTTCACGAGCAGTTGCATTGAAAAAATCTTTTATATTAGTACAAGCATCGCAACGGTTTATGAGCGGTGACCTTGACTGCACTAGTCATTATTTCTATATCGCACCACAGTAGAGCTAGAGCTGGTTCCCAACCACTTTTGCCGGGCGCTCATAACTCGTTGCGCGACTTGTAAACTTTTTAATTCGCTCCTTAATCTTTTTACTTTTTATTTATTTTACATATATATTTATAAAACACTCAAAAAATATAAATTCAAGATATATTTATATTCGTACGTACATACAACTAATAACCTGTTTACGTGTATTACTTATAAAAATGAAGTTCATTATTTAATTTTAATGGAACGGATGTAGCACTAGACTAGAACACAACCAATGCTATTTCTTAGTATATCTATTATTCGTGACATCTAACTTCTATCGCCTGTAAACATTTGTTAGTATTGCTATTGGAATATCTATCTCTTCAACAAAATTGCGAACTCAGCTTAGTGGATTCCAGTGCCGGGCAAGTGATGGAGTTTTGCGCCTTGGGCAAATATTTTTAGACACGTCTGTGGTTTAATTTTAGGGGTTACATTGTAGCCACTTTTTGAAAAGGGGTAACACTTTGTTCATAAAAGCTGAATACTGATGTAACTTACGACTTTATGCTTGTCGCTCGTGACAACTTTTCAAAAAGTGGCGACAGTTTTGCTCATTCACAATGCGCGTGATGTCACACTCAATCCCTTTTTAACTTTATGCCCTGGACGAGCGCTCAAGTTAAATCCGGCCCTGGTAAGTCAGTAGGAGTTAGCCCTGACATGACGAAGGTTGTTTTGAGATCAAGATAAACCACGATTTAGAAATTTATTAGAGGGAACTTTCTTGTAGTTCTTGACAGTTTTATCTCGTTAATAGGATGCGATATTGTTTTTGCGCGTCGATAAATCAATACAATATACATCGTAACATATACATACGACGTAAATAACATAAAGGTAACTTGGCCAAGTGCGAGTCGGACTCGCGCACAAAGGGTTCCGTGCCACCATACACTACGGAAACTTTAAACCATGGTAAATAGCATCAATATAGATGTCGTAGCAACATCAAAGCGACACAAAGGAAGCTGCTAAAATGGTAGCGCACGACAAACAATTTGGTGCCCGCTGAGTACGTAACCCAAACTTGTATAATTGTTTCAGCTCTATCTTAAAGACGATAACACAAACAAGTTTCAAATTTGCACAAATTATTGTAAATAATTTAACGTAAATCAACAAATAATAAAATAAGGGTTCCGCAATCAGAGGGTGCTGAATTGTTTGTCCGGCGGTACCATATCATCCATCCATCAGCCTGTTTCGTCCACTGCTGGACATAGGCCTTTCCAGGATTTCGCCACTCTTGGCGGTCCTCCTAGAAGAAATGCCCATACTCACACACGCTGGGCAGGCGGTTTGGTGAGCGCGGTGCCGAAACCCTTGCACCAGTGACGCCGCTGCCCGTCACCAGTCTGTTTTATGTAAGGCCCGGCAATTGGGGATGGATATACCGCCATCCATCGGTCCCAGGCAATGGTGGGCCGCCTGGTTTTTCCTGAGAGCTGTCCTCTTACTCTCCCCCGAATAACTTCGGGAGGATTTCCGAGTAAGATGGTGGTACCTCCACAGTCGAGCCCGGCATCAGCTCTACCACCTTAACCATATTACCGCCTTGTTTTTTGTGGCCTTAATGTCATCTATATTGTTGATATGTATGTTTTTAGGGTTCCATGCCCGTATTGCGTGGTGGTACGGAACCCCTCACTCGCTATTGTCCAAATTATGTACCATATTTTGAATAAATAATTTTCAAATTAAGCAAAAATTCAGTTACCTATTTACATCGTTTACAACATACTTACCCCTGAACCGAGGTCCTCTTGGACATGGTTCACCTCTCATAAACAATTAGACACACACACAGTCTCTAAGAAAAGTTCGTCAGAAAGTGTCCGAACGTGCGACGTGCATAGTAGCAAAAATCTTCAACCAAATTAAGACGTTATGTCGTTAACATAAGATGCAATGTCAGTTGTACGCAATCTTCATTCGATCTTGTCACGTCGTAGCGGTGACAAGATGCATCGCGGACACTTTTTGAGCATGATTGTGAGTCTAGTTGTTTTATGAGAGGTCAATGATCAAAACCAAAAAAAGCGAATTGCTAACCCATTTCTATCGGAGAAAGAGAATCTGTATACAAGGTGACCTTTATTTATGCAGCCATACTCATACTGGAGACTCAGTAAGTAATCGGTATCAAGGTTCGATGACCTATTTTGGAAAATTTGAAAATTATCATTTTCCTACACACGCAAGCCCTGGGAGATCAATATTCTATTTTGCTAAATTAGCACAAAGTGTTATCGATCCGTCATACTGATGACTTATGAAGCCTATAGTATGAATTTGGTTTTATAAATAAATCTCACCTTATACGTATGTATTTACCAGGCTCAGTGCATTCTCTGTCAAGAAGGTTTTACGAGTTTTGACGGTTCTTGTGACTTTCCACACTCGGAATGACCCCTGAGAACCCCTCTGGGACATATGTCGAGACGATACGTTTGTGTTTTGTCATTTGACATTTGTTTTTCCAACGAGCAAATGTAAAAGACGTTTACTTCCGAACCGTCCACGATGGAAACTATCTCCTAAATCTTAGGACAAAGTTTTTAGAATGGCCCATTTTAGGTGACTTACTACAGTTGCATAATAGCCCCGTTTGAGTAAAATAAGGAATTGGGATCGTTAGGTTGAGTGTGATTTAGGTCTTCAATGTGTTCAGACTAAGATGGAAGAGGGTAGTTCCCTAAGCTCTGCGGGAGGCAAGAGATTCACGTCTAGCTATGCCTATAATTGTATAAATTTCACAGTAATTTTGTAAATTCAGAAGCTGGTTTATTTGTCAGTTTAAAAACCTGCTTACG
Source organism: Ypsolopha scabrella (assembly GCA_910592155.1). NCBI lineage: Eukaryota > Metazoa > Arthropoda > Insecta > Lepidoptera > Ypsolophidae > Ypsolopha > Ypsolopha scabrella. The sequence continues at coordinate 20,433,745 of OU342982.1, forward strand.
GCTCCACACTGTCGTGCTAGGACTTTTTGCTGGAAATGCAATTTGAGGTGCAATTGTGTAAGCCAATCGTATTCAAATTGATTGTCATATGGCTATTCGGCTAAGCAAATAAGCCCGTTTGACAATTGAAATCGTACGTTTTTGGTTGTCAACAACAAAACAAGACAATTTTAATCATTTGACAGCCAAAAATATACGATTTCAATTGTCAAACGGGCTAATTTGCTAGCCGAATAGCCATATGGCAATCAATTTGAATACGATTGGCTTACAGAATTGCACCTCTGAAGGTCAAGTTTGACAATAAAAAAATTTAAACGTCACTTTTAAAAATCATTATTTGTATGACGCCAGGGTAGGCACTGCCTTCCCTGGAGTACATGACTTCAAACAAAATATTTTCTTTTCAAATTGGTGTTTAAATTTTTTCATGTTGTTTTTATCGTCAAACTTGACCTTCTCATTGCTTTTCCAGCAAAAAGTCCTATGCACGCCACCGGGCTCCATGTAAGGTCAGATTGAGCCCCTCATTTTGTATCAATCAGAACTGAACTCTACGACGTTTCCTTTTAGTTTAAAATAGCGCGCTTTCAGCCGTGGCTGTTACGACCACCAAGAAACACGCACCCAAAAAAATCTGCGTTTTAATACCTCAATTCGCAGTCCTGCTCTAACTCTTCTGCGTTTTAACTGTCTATCCTACTCTAATCAGATGCCGCGCACGCAAAAACATCAGTTATTTTGAAATTGCGGCTACACTGATAGTTTTTTCATTTTCATAGAACAGTCTGCAGCTGCTTTATACTAATATCAGTTATATTATGCAAAGTTTCAGATCTAATTTCAAGTATTCATTAAATGCTTTCGGTTTGTTGTATGGTTTGGAGGTAACTTTGTAATTTTTTTCTATCGAGAAAATTTAATGGAATCAAGTTTTCACAACAGCATGGACAAAACATTATTCCTCAACTTTATCTAATTTCAGAGTGATTGTTGCAGTATTTGTTGGTATAAAACAGGATCATGCGAAGCGAAGTGAGGTATTATACACTCCATCCTGGGTCTCATCGATACTTTCCATCAGGTGTGGTGTGGTAGTGGCCAACTGTGAGCTCATTGTACATGTATATGTCGCCGCCAGAAAGGCGGGTCCCCCAGCAAAATGCTGTGCGAAGCTCTTTCTTGCTTCCTTTTAACTCGTTTGTATATAGACATAAAAAGAAATAAAAAATACTGCACCTATCCCCAATAAATTGCCGTGCAGTTTCACTAATCAATTATTTTCTAACTTTTGAATACCTTAAGATATTTGCTTTCGAAATAATGACTAAAGTTAGAAATATTTACTGATTTCGTGCATCTACATCTCAAATTGACGTTATTTTTTTTTCGAGCAAAACACGAATTGTTAGAGAATTTGATAAGTAAAATATTACACAAATAAAATTTTCGAATTAATAATTGCGTCCATGTGAAAATTTCAATTTTCGCCCATGTTGTGCTATTTGGAGACGCAGCGATTGTCGTAACAACCACTTTGCCGTACGCGCTGATATAAACGTTATTTCAATGCCCTTTCCGTCGATATTTCTGCCGACACAAATCGAGTTGATAATTTAGGTCGGAGAGCCTCCTAATTGGTCACCTAGGTCGTTAAATAGCAAAAATATAGTCTACTAGCTACCATCTCCAAAAATGTAAATATGTTTACCCCCCAAACGTAACGTATTTGAGAAGCATATAGGTTAACGTGCCAGCATTGGTACATACAAAGCCACTGCATGTTTTATGTTTGTTTCTTAGCAAACAGAGACATTTTCAATATCCAGATGTTAATACAAGAGGTAGTTTTGGCTGCGCTCGTTTTAGAAAATCAATGTGAAAAAATGTTTTTTTTTGAGAATCGTCAAATTTGGTTACAAAGTGGAACAAATGTTAACGTTACAAAGTTGAAAGGTAACAAAATAATAAATTTTATAGGTACCTTAGAAAACTATTCTTACTGACCAGGAGAGAGTATCTTTCAACTTTTTTATTACACGTTACAGGTTAATAATAAATGGATAATAAGAACAAACAACCTTACCTTCGAACAGAATTACTAATTCAGAACTCATGTACCTACCTGCATGCAATGAAATTCACGACATTGGAACAAACAGAGGCGGGTCGCGTAGAATCGATTCAATGTGAAATCGATATGTCTCGAGCGCCGAGTTCTCGATGCAAATGGGATCCGAGTCGACGAATGCCGAATGTGAGGTTTACGTTCTAGTGTGTTAAGAGAAGTGGAACAAGAACATAAGCTATTTAATTTTAAATAGGCGCACCTATAAATATTAATAAAATACTTATAGCTTTAGGAGGTAGGTGGTAGAGCTGATGCCGGGCTCGACTGTGGAGGTACCACTGTCTTACTCGCAAATCCTCCCGAAGTTATTCGGGGGAGAGTAAGAGAACAGCTCTCAGGCAAAACCAGGTGGCCCACCATTGCCTGGGACCGATGGATGGCGGTTTAACCATCCCCAACTGCCGGGGCTTATTTAAAAGAGACTAGTGACAGGCAGCGGCGTCACTGGTGCAAGAGTTTCGGCACCGCGCTCACCAACCCGCCTGCCCAGCGTGTGTGAGTATGGGCATTTCTTCCAGGAGGCCGCCAAGAGTGGCGAAATCCTGGAAAGGCCTATGTCCAGCAGTGGACGAAACAGGCTGGTGGATGGATGGATAGGTATATTGTAACTTTCAATTCTCCGAGAGTTGTTAAACTTTTACCGAAAATATGTATTTTTATTTGGTACAAAGATTATTTTCTTGCAGACAGGGAACTATGAAAGATGCTATATCGAGATGAGCTTGGCTTTTAAATACAAATTAATTATTATTATTGCTTTTATTGGTACAAATCTCCACTCATATTTACCGGAGTGGTCGTAAGTAGCACAGGGACCGCAATGTTTGGTTTCAGCAAGGAAAGGCCTTTGCCCAGCAGTAGAAGAGACTACATAAAAATATAAAAAAAACGGAAAAGTGCGAGTTGGACTCGCCAACCGAGTATTCCGTTAAATACTATATTTTTATGATTTAATTACAATACAAATGTATAATTTTTAGATTTTTTCCTATACTTGTAGTAGATATAAGACGGTATTACTTGCCAAATTGGGCGACGACGCCATCTTTATGCAAGATAACGCTCTTCCCCATACAGCTCGGATAGTGTTTGACTACCTTGAAGATATCGCTATTACACGCATGGAATGGCCAGCATGCAGCCAAGACTTGAACCCCATCGAGCATGCCTGGGACGAGCTGAGACGACGTGTACGTCAGCGAAATTTCCCTCCAATCACACTTCGTGAACTAAAAGAAGCACTGAGAGAGGAAAGGGAGAATATTCCTCAGCATAGGCTCAAAAATCTAGTGGCAAGCATGCCAAACCGTATAACAGCTCGTGGTGGCAATACGAAATACTAAAATGTGTGAAAATTGCTTAATTGATACCGTACCACATTTTTCGAAAAATTTAAATTTTTAATGTTTTTACTTAACCTACTTTTATTTAAAATAAACTTCATAAACTTGAACTTCTTTGACTTTTATTTAAGCAATATGAAATTGTCTATAATACAGTCTTTATTTTATAAAGCTAATTCTAATACTTTGGAAGTTATTGAGGTTTTTTGACGACAAACCCTTTAAAAACAGAAAAAGTGTAGCTATACATGTTTTTATTGTCTTAGATAAAATAAAAATACAAATTTTGCATTAGTATTGCCAAACTTGAGTTTCTACTGATACACGTTTTCAATTTTGTGCCTGCGTCGAGATCGTTACTACTGTAATTGCCTTCGCAAGTTTCATCGAGCATGCACGTAATAGCAAAATGAAATAACCGTTGGAAATAATCGAAGGAATACTCATATCTTAAGTCTTCTTTACAATGTTTTAAACGATTCCTCTGCTCCTGAATATCTTCGCATTAATTTCGATTACATCAATTCCTTATGCTGCAGGGAGAACCACTTGCTTAGCATCCCTAGACATATTTCTGCTGCTTATGGGAAGTCTTTCGCGGTCAAGGCTGTGCGTCTTTGGAACGAGTTACCCAATGAGATCCGTATGTCGTCTTCATTGAGGAATGTCAGATCTCACTATGAAGATTCTCTAGGTTGGTAGTCTAGGTTCTTATTACACTCAGTATATGATATAGGTAGTATGTATTATGGTAGTATGTAGTATATATGTATTTGCTGTAAAACTTAAATTTACTCTATTATTTCTGTATTTTTTTAAATACGTATTCTTCTTTCTGTCATTGTCTGTCATGTTCTTGTAGTACATATAAAATGGTTCTTTCTATTCAAGTTTCTTTTAATTTTTAACAAATAATATCAGAAAATACAGTCCACCATTTCGTCCGATTCACCGCCTTTGTACATAATTTTGCTAACAAAACTCTGTTCTTCTTTCTTTTTGATGTCTTTTATTTCGTGTACAATAAAGTGTCAATTCATTCATTCATTCATTCATTCACCGTACATCACGTCACGCCCACAACTGAGTTGCTGCGCTCATGAGGTCGCCGGTTTAAATCCCGTGGGGGCACAATAATTTTTGTTCAGTCTGCTTGCTTCGAAAGGCACCTTACAATTACAAGCTGTTAGTCCATTTGTGCCCGAAGTACGGCGATAGAGCTCACCAACCATAACGCTTGGACGTAACAATCGTCGCAGTTTATACTTGGAAACACCTCTGACACCCCTCGGGAACTCATGTCGTGAGTATCCTATACTAACGTACTCGCAAAAATAAAACCTAGTCACCGTTTCCTGACCTGTAGGACATGGAGGTTGAATTTCACGACCGAAAAACTCCTTTCGAGTCTTTCGCCCAACCCGGCGGTCAAACAGTATTCCAGTCCAGAGTCCCTAGTTCGGCTAATGTTTACCTACTCGGCAGTGACACCGATCTCCATAGTTGTAGTATGCTAAGCGTCTGGTATGGAAATGCGATAGGCGTTCGGGGAGAGGTAAACAGCTCCTGCAATCTGCATCCTGTACCTCGAGCTCCGTTCACTGAGGAGATCCCACTTGCTTGTTATCGAAGTTTGGGTCGGAGCCACACGCTACGTTATACAGGGTGACTTTCAAACAAACCCCGATAATTCTAGAGGTTATTAAAAAACGTTAGTAGAACACATTTTAAATGTAAAAATAATTAAAATCAAAAGTCTAAATATTATTATATTAGCTATCCTGTATGGGTTGAAATTAAATCAACCGACCAAATTCATACTGGAGACTCGGATAGTGATCAGGAACTAGGTTCAGTAATCCTTTTGGCCAAATTCGAAAAATAAATTTTTTTTGCTCCCTTACTGGTTGGACTAGTTTAAGTACAATTCCTAGTCTAAAAGACTATGGTACCGCTGAAGTTATTGACAAATCAAACGTTTACCGCAACAGGCACAAGTCGCCCGACATCGCACCGACCTCATCCGCGCTGGCCAGTGTGAAGTGACGAACCTATGCGAGGTAGTGGAATGTATTTCATTCTTTTAGCTTACTCACATAGCGTTGTCCTTTACACTTTGCCCAGCGCACCAACGGATTGGCCAATATGTATATTGAGGCCTAGCATTTTTTAAATACACAATGGTCTTACGCTTGGTAACAACCGCGTCTGATAGAAAGGCGCTCATCCAGAATGTAGGAGAGTGAAAGGAGACGAGGGTCTTGCCCGTAATCACTCTCCCGAAAGATAGGTATGGTAAGGGTTTTCGAGCTATGCTGCGTCCATAACACACTTTTGACAGAATTTTTGTGTGTGGGATGGTCCCAATAGCCCAAAAAATAGTCCACATTGCACGTGCCGTAAGTGCAAATCTCTACAGTTTATAAAATATAATGATTTGAAAAAGCAGGAAATGCCGAGCGCCTCTTCTCGTAGAGTTAGGGCTTGTAGAGTTAGGCCTTATAGAGTTAAGGGCTTGGCTCTACATGAGATCTTATAACTTTTAACCGTGAACGTCATGAGCTTCTTGGCGACCTAGTTTACATGAAATATTTTTGATGGGATAGATCAAAAAACGATAAAAAATGTGGAAATGATTTCAAACTTTATGTTTCTGAAAATTAATGACGACAAATTCATGAGAACTATAACGCAAATCTGGTTTAGTTCAGCAATTAAATGGAGCAAGTATTAAAATCCACATAAACGCAGCACGGAATCTGCATAGACGATGTCATATACGCCTGGACAAAGGTGACTCGCTCTTATTCAGCCAACTACAGCTTAACAAGCAGAATCTGCTCAAACACTCTTATTGCCATCACATTAGAGGATATAATTGCTCGGAAATTCTACTGTTAAATTGACAATGACTTCGTAAAATGAAGTGGATATGGCCCGATTCTGATGAAACGGTCGAATTAAAAATAACGGTCTATAGCTGAAATTTCGAATATAAGGTAGCTTTTTATTTTTAGTTTCCCTTAGTCACTACACAAATAAAAGAGTTTTAAAGTCAGTTAAAGTTGAATATAATAGGTTTAAAATTGGATCGGCAAACTGTTAAAACTTCTCATGTTCTCAACAATATCTTTTGATTCTAAGAGTACAAACAACTTTTTAATGCTGTGCAGCGCCAACGAAAGTTGATTTTCTTACCAAATAACGACTTTTATGCTTATTTATGTACCTCAGAAGAGGAGGAGGTTTTAAATTCGACTGTATTTTATTTTCTATATTTTTTTTGCATGTTACTTCATAATTTCAACATTTATTAAGTAATTGATATGAATGATTCATTTTTTGTGTGCCTCAAAGTATTTATAGGTAGGTTCCGTTTAAATTTGGTTATGATCTGATGAAGGTTTTTAGAGATAGGCAGTGGAACTCTTTTTCTTCGGAATTGGCTTACGCTTTTTTTTATAAAAAAAATTTAAGCGACTTCAAATTTAACAGTAGACATTGACAAAAAATTGAAATAATTTTATACATTAACCAATAGATGGTAGGTACCGAAATAACACTTTTGCGGACTTCTTTCTTCTGGAAACATGTTCTAATAGAAGTGGGCGCATTCCCTATGATAAAGCAATACAAAAACTGTTATGAGAGCGCCGACTTCTATAAATAGAGTGCGACCATTAGTCGTAGCAGTAGGGTCGGTAGAATATGTGGTTTCATTTAACGGTAGCAGTCTATTTACACCCGGTATATATACTAATAATGAAGTAGTAAAAAAGTGTATCTATACATTGTATATTTTCGCGAAATTTTAAATGAAATGGGTTATGTGGGGAAATAGCGTAGATGTTATAAAACTGTTCCGGCTACAAAAGAAATGCGTGCGTATAATAGAGAACATTGATATAGAGACAAGTTTCAAACCGTATTTTTAAGAATTAAATATACTAACCCTGACATCTATATATTATATTATATATTAGAGGTAAGTTTATTTGTTAAGAAGAATATATAACTCTTCCCAGAATACTCTCGCCCTTTAGCCTTAAACCTTAGACCTCAAAATTGACTACAGATGCCCTTCTCTACTTTGAAAATATTCCAAACGGCCAATTTTCGATGTCAGTTAAAATATACAACATGATCCCTAAATATATAAGAGATGAAAAGAATCCGCAAAAATTTAAATTAGTTCTAAAGAGTTATCTAATAAAAAAATGCTTTTATACGATTAAAGATTTTTTAGAAGAAAAATTACAAGATGATTTTAATATAAATTTTATAACTTACTATGTATCTCTGAATTTTATTTACCTCTTGAAAACGGGGCAAAGATTGAATAAACGCTTTTAATTCGAGAACCACTCAACTGATTTGGATGCGGCTTTTTTATTATCATCGTAGAAACTTTAGTCAAAACATAGGCTATAAGGGGTGTTCATAAAATAACGCCCAAGCTGAAAACGGGGCAAAGATTGAACGAACGTGGGCGGAGCCGCGGGCAAAGTATATATATTAATTTATTTATTCAACTTCCAGCAGTGGCGTGCATAGAACTTTTTGTTGGAAATGCAATAAGAAGGTCAAGTTTGACAATAAAAAAAATATGTTTTTTTTATGTCACTGTGAAAAATCATCGTTTGTATGACGCCAGGGTGGGCAAGGCCTACCCTACAGTACATGATTAGGATTACATACGTTTGTATGACGCCAGGGTGGGCACGGCCTACCCTACAGTACATGATTAGGAATACATACGTTTGTATGACGCCAGGGTGGGCACGGCCTACCCTACAGTACATGATTAGGATTACATACGTTTGTATGACGCCAGGGTGGGCACGGCCTACCCTACAGTACATGATTAGGATTACATACGTTTGTATGACGCCAGGGTGGGCACGGCCTACCCTACAGTACATGATTAGGATTACATACGTTTGTATGACGCCAGGGTGGGCAAGGCCTACCCTACAGTACATGATTAGGATTACATACGTTTGTATGACGCCAGGGTGGGCAAGGCCTACCCTACAGTACATGATTAGGATTACATACGTTTGTATGACGCCAGGGTGGGCACGGCCTACCCTACAGTACATGATTAGGATTACATACGTTTGTATGACGCCAGGGTGGGCAAGGCCTACCCTACAGTACATGATTAGGATTACATACGTTTGTATGACGCCAGGGTGGGCACGGCCTACCCTACAGTACATGATTAGGATTACATACGTTTGTATGACGCCAGGGTGGGCAAGGCCTACCCTACAGTACATGATTAGGATTACATACGTTTGTATGACGCCAGGGTGGGCACGGCCTACCCTACAGTACATGATTAGGATTACATACGTTTGTATGACGCCAGGGTGGGCACGGCCTACCCTACAGTACATGATTAGGATTACATACGTTTGTATGACGCCAGGGTGGGCACGGCCTACCCTACAGTACATGATTAGGATTACATACGTTTGTATGACGCCAGGGTGGGCAAGGCCTACCCTACAGTACATGATTAGGATTACATACGTTTGTATGACGCCAGGGTGGGCACGGCCTACCCTACAGTACATGATTAGGATTACATACGTTTGTATGACGCCAGGGTGGGCACGGCCTACCCTACAGTACATGATTAGGATTACATACGTTTGTATGACGCCAGGGTGGGCACGGCCTACCCTACAGTACATGATTAGGATTACATACGTTTGTATGACGCCAGGGTGGGCACGGCCTACCCTACAGTACATGATTAGGATTACATACGTTTGTATGACGCCAGGGTGGGCAAGGCCTACCCTACAGTACATGATTAGGATTACATACGTTTGTATGACGCCAGGGTGGGCACGGCCTACCCTACAGTACATGATTAGGATTACATACGTTTGTATGACGCCAGGGTGGGCACGGCCTACCCTACAGTACATGATTAGGATTACATACGTTTGTATGACGCCAGGGTGGGCACGGCCTACCCTACAGTACATGATTAGGATTACATACGTTTGTATGACGCCAGGGTGGGCAAGGCCTACCCTACAGTACATGATTAGGATTACATACGTTTGTATGACGCCAGGGTGGGCACGGCCTACCCTACAGTACATGATTAGGATTACATACGTTTGTATGACGCCAGGGTGGGCACGGCCTACCCTACAGTACATGATTAGGATTACATACGTTTGTATGACGCCAGGGTGGGCACGGCCTACCCTACAGTACATGATTAGGATTACATACGTTTGTATGACGCCAGGGTGGGCACGGCCTACCCTACAGTACATGATTAGGATTACATACGTTTGTATGACGCCAGGGTGGGCAAGGCCTACCCTACAGTACATGATTAGGATTACATACGTTTGTATGACGCCAGGGTGGGCACGGCCTACCCTACAGTACATGATTAGGATTACATACGTTTGTATGACGCCAGGGTGGGCAAGGCCTACCCTACAGTACATGATTAGGATTACATACGTTTGTATGACGCCAGGGTGGGCACGGCCTACCCTACAGTACATGATTAGGATTACATACGTTTGTATGACGCCAGGGTGGGCAAGGCCTACCCTACAGTACATGATTAGGATTACATACGTTTGTATGACGCCAGGGTGGGCACGGCCTACCTTACAGTACATGATTAGGATTACATACGTTTGTATGACGCCAGGGTGGGCACGGCCTACCCTACAGTACATGATTAGGATTACATACGTTTGTATGACGCCAGGGTGGGCACGGCCTACCCTACAGTACATGATTAGGATTACATACGTTTGTATGACGCCAGGGTGGGCACGGCCTACCCTACAGTACATGATTAGGATTACATACGTTTGTATGACGCCAGGGTGGGCACGGCCTACCCTACAGTACATGATTAGGATTACATACGTTTGTATGACGCCAGGGTGGGCAAGGCCTACCCTACAGTACATGATTAGGATTACATACGTTTGTATGACGCCAGGGTGGGCACGGCCTACCCTACAGTACATGATTAGGATTACATACGTTTGTATGACGCCAGGGTGGGCACGGCCTACCCTACAGTACATGATTAGGATTACATACGTTTGTATGACGCCAGGGTGGGCAAGGCCTACCCTACAGTACATGATTAGGATTACATACGTTTGTATGACGCCAGGGTGGGCACGGCCTACCCTACAGTACATGATTAGGATTACATACGTTTGTATGACGCCAGGGTGGGCACGGCCTACCCTACAGTACATGATTAGGATTACATACGTTTGTATGACGCCAGGGTGGGCACGGCCTACCCTACAGTACATGATTAGGATTACATACGTTTGTATGACGCCAGGGTGGGCACGGCCTACCCTACAGTACATGATTAGGATTACATACGTTTGTATGACGCCAGGGTGGGCAAGGCCTACCCTACAGTACATGATTAGGATTACATACGTTTGTATGACGCCAGGGTGGGCACGGCCTACCCTACAGTACATGATTAGGATTACATACGTTTGTATGACGCCAGGGTGGGCACGGCCTACCCTACAGTACATGATTAGGATTACATACGTTTGTATGACGCCAGGGTGGGCAAGGCCTACCCTACAGTACATGATTAGGATTACATACGTTTGTATGACGCCAGGGTGGGCACGGCCTACCCTACAGTACATGATTAGGATTACATACGTTTGTATGACGCCAGGGTGGGCAAGGCCTACCCTACAGTACATGATTAGGATTACATACGTTTGTATGACGCCAGGGTGGGCACGGCCTACCTTACAGTACATGATTAGGATTACATACGTTTGTATGACGCCAGGGTGGGCACGGCCTACCCTACAGTACATGATTAGGATTACATACGTTTGTATGACGCCAGGGTGGGCACGGCCTACCCTACAGTACATGATTAGGATTACATACGTTTGTATGACGCCAGGGTGGGCACGGCCTACCCTACAGTACATGATTAGGATTACATACGTTTGTATGACGCCAGGGTGGGCACGGCCTACCCTACAGTACATGATTAGGATTACATACGTTTGTATGACGCCAGGGTGGGCACGGCCTACCCTACAGTACATGATTAGGATTACATACGTTTGTATGACGCCAGGGTGGGCACGGCCTACCCTACAGTACATGATTAGGATTACATACGTTTGTATGATGCCAGGGTGGGCAAGGCCTACCCTACAGTACATGATTAGGATTACATACGTTTGTATGACGCCAGGGTGGGCACGGCCTACCCTACAGTACATGATTAGGATTACATACGTTTGTATGACGCCAGGGTGGGCAAGGCCTACCCTACAGTACATGATTAGGATTACATACGTTTGTATGACGCCAGGGTGGGCACGGCCTACCCTACAGTACATGATTAGGATTACATACGTTTGTATGACGCCAGGGTGGGCAAGGCCTACCCTACAGTACATGATTAGGATTACATACGTTTGTATGACGCCAGGGTGGGCACGGCCTACCCTACAGTACATGATTAGGATTACATACGTTTGTATGATGCCAGGGTGGGCACGGCCTACCCTACAGTACATGATTAGGATTACATACGTTTGTATGACGCCAGGGTGGGCACGGCCTACCCTACAGTACATGATTAGGATTACATACGTTTGTATGACGCCAGGGTGGGCACGGCCTACCCTACAGTACATGATTAGGATTACATACGTTTGTATGACGCCAGGGTGGGCAAGGCCTACCCTACAGTACATGATTAGGATTACATACGTTTGTATGACGCCAGGGTGGGCACGGCCTACCCTACAGTACATGATTAGGATTACATACGATTGTATGACGCCAGGGTGGGCAAGGCCTACCCTACAGTACATGATTAGGATTACATACGTTTGTATGACGCCAGGGTGGGCACGGCCTACCCTACAGTACATGATTAGGATTACATACGTTTGTATGACGCCAAGGTGGGCAAGGCCTACCCTACAGTACATGATTAGGATTACATACGTTTGTATGACGCCAGGGTGGGCACGGCCTACCCTACAGTACATGATTAGGATTACATACGTTTGTATGACGCCAGGGTGGGCAAGGCCTACCCTACAGTACATGATTAGGATTACATACGTTTGTATGATGCCAGGGTGGGCACGGCCTACCCTACAGTACATGATTAGGATTACATACGTTTGTATGACGCCAGGGTGGGCAAGGCCTACCCTACAGTACATGATTAGGATTACATACGTTTGTATGACGCCAGGGTGGGCACGGCCTACCCTACAGTACATGATTAGGATTACATACGTTTGTATGACGCCAGGGTGGGCACGGCCTACCCTACAGTACATGATTAGGATTACATACGTTTGTATGACGCCAGGGTGGGCACGGCCTACCCTACAGTACATGATTAGGATTACATACGTTTGTATGACGCCAGGGTGGGCACGGCCTACCCTACAGTACATGATTAGGATTACATACGTTTGTATGACGCCAGGGTGGGCACGGCCTACCCTACAGTACATGATTAGGATTACATACGTTTGTATGACGCCAGGGTGGGCAAGGCCTACCCTACAGTACATGATTAGGATTACATACGTTTGTATGACGCCAGGGTGGGCACGGCCTACCCTACAGTACATGATTAGGATTACATACGTTTGTATGACGCCAGGGTGGGCACGGCCTACCCTACAGTACATGATTAGGATTACATACGTTTTTTTTTTCAAATCGGTTTTAAATTTTGTTCGTGGTATTTTTATCGTCAAACTTGACCTTCTCATTGCTTTTCCAGCAAAACGTTCTATGCATCACTGCTTTACAGAATATAATTTTTTTTTGCTATTAAAACTGATTGTGTAGAAACTAAGAAAAGATGACATGAAAACCTGATGCTTCGCGTCTTTACTATTATTTGTTTCCAGTTCCAGTTCGATTTCGATCTGCATGCCGCGGATTGCCGCGTCAGCCCGTTCTGCAGTTTGCCGATTCCAATCGTAGCGATGCAATAGGGGCTCTTGTCTCCGCTTCCTTCGCGAAATTATCATTTTATTCGTCTCCAGACAGTCAGGTCCTCGTCTTACAAGTACTTGTTGTGCACTCCCAAGTTATATTTACTTTTAAGAGGCTAAATAATATATGAATGATTTGTTTCTGTGTATATCATGGAGTGAAAATTTTAATAAATTTCTAGTATATACTATTGCCAAATTCATATTGGAGACTCGGTGAGTGGTCAGGGCCAAGGTTCAATTACGCTTTTTGTGTAAAACGCAAAATAAAATTTGTGACTCCGGGTCAATTAGTACAGTAAGCCTACATTTTATTTTGCGTCTCCAGTCTCCAGTGTGAATTTGGCTATATAATTAAAAGTCGCCTTAAATGTATATTATAAATTATAATTATAATCGGGGGTTTTATTTTTGAGAGTATCAAAATAAAGATAATTTCAAGAGAAATGAGTACATGAAATTTTACTTACACGAATTAGGTTTATTTGAAAACTGGCAAACTTTTTTAAAGCTTTTTAGGTGCGCAAACGTAATCAAATCCGCGATTTAGTGTCACAACCAAAAAGTGCAGAAGTCAGATAAACCGCTCGGTTTTATGTCTTCGTTTCGTTTATAGAAATCCACAATAAGATTTTTATATTCAAATCGAATTGTAAAGTTTTAAATCGCGTTTGTGCGGCACGGCGCTGCGTGCTTCGGTACGATTTTTCTAAAACAGATAAAGGAATGAGATCGCTGTGCGACCAAAAAATGTAGAATCGGAATCGTGAAGTGTTTAAACATATCTTAGACCCCATGTCAAACAAGTTGCCATATAGTAAACAAACATATCAAAGCGTCTTAACTCCGCCAATAGAATTCTTGAGATTAAATGGGTAACTTTTTACCTCGGTACAAAATGCACATCATAATATTCTTTTCCTTACTTCTGAATAAAAAGTATGCAATAAATGTGTTTTAAAGCAATTTGCGGAAATAGTTTATTAATAATAAAGTCTTCACCAAAAAAATACGTACTTTAATGTATTACATTTTATTTGCATTACAATAACAAACTTAAAAGCGTGTTTACAGTTGTAATGTAATGCAACTAAAATGTAACGCATAAAGTTAAATAATTTTCATGTGATCACCGAACTAGTAACAAGCAGTTTGCGCGAATAGCTATAAAACGCATTTATTGCATAATTTTTGTTCAAAAGTAAGGAAAACAATATTATGATGTGCATTTTGCACCGAGATCCTCCGTTACCATCTTAAGGCAATATCTAAGGCAACACAAAGGGATTTAATATTTTTTGAAACGTTAGGCACATTTTGTCCCTTTATAATTTTTAAGATGTAATACTATTTGATACGTCAAGTTTTGACATAAGATAGTAGGCATAAAAATAATGAAAATCCGTTTCTTTGCATTGTTTTTGGATGGCGGGAGTTAATACGCTTTGATCTGTTGCTCCTCATATAAATTACACATTTTGGGGCTTATTATTATTACTATAAATTAGACTCTCTGACAGATGTAGAATACATCCATCCATCCATCAGCCTGTTTCGTCCACTGCTAGACATAGGCCTTTCCAGGATTTCACCACTCTTGGCGGTCCCCCTGGAAGAAATGCCCATACTCACACACGCTGGGCAGGCGGGTTGGTGAGCGCGGTGCCGAAACCCTTGCACCAGTGACGCCGCTGCCCGTCACTAGTCTGTTTTAAGGCCTGGCAATTGGGGATGGATATACCGCCATCCATCGGTCCCAGGCAATGGTGGGCCGCCTGGTTTTGCCTGAGAGCTGTTCTCTTACTCTCCCCCGAATAACTTCGGGAGGATTTGCGAGTAAGATGGTGGT
This sequence comes from Ypsolopha scabrella, assembly GCA_910592155.1. Classification (NCBI taxonomy): domain Eukaryota; kingdom Metazoa; phylum Arthropoda; class Insecta; order Lepidoptera; family Ypsolophidae; genus Ypsolopha; species Ypsolopha scabrella. Next base: position 20,449,102 of record OU342982.1, read on the forward strand.
ACCTCCACAGTCGAGCCCGGCATCAGCTCTACCACCTATGTAGAATACAAAAATAAATAATTGAGGCTGAACTCGCGCACAAAGTATTCCGTACCACTACTACACAGTACGGGTACGGAATCCTAAAAAATGTTAAATAACATATTTGTTGGTACCAAGATCTCTATCATGTTAGTTCATAGTTAATAGACAGTATTTTATTGCTTAACATATAATTATTTTGTTTATTGTTTACAATAAATATAAATAAACACTCAAGTTATTGTGCTATTAAGAGTGATTGTACATTATTTTTCTTGTACTATTAAAGCCGATTCTGAAGGCTTTAATTTTAGTTTTAGTGATGTCAAAACAATATTTTTTTAGTTCCAAAATAGTTCTTTAGTGTAAACAATAGAAGCTATATTACTTTGGAAAAAATTTAGTTTTGACGGCACTAAAACAAAAATTAAAGCCTTCAAAATCGACTTTATTATGGCTGTTATTGAAACACAAAATTTACGTTTACCTACCGAAAATATGTATGATTTACAATGTGCAATTATGCGTTTTAATTTCACGGGGCATCCTCTTGAAGCTATACTATTAATTATACTACTTTTTTGTGCTGACTGTACCCGTGGAATTTTTGGAAACAAATGGGAAATGATTTCTGTAATAAAAATTATTTTGGAAACAAATGAGAATCAATGTATGTATTTTAAAATTTCAAGAGAAGAATAGAAATGGAATCTATACCGTGGGAACCACCAGTCGTAGCAATATGAAGGCGACACAAAGCAAGCCGCTAAAATGGTAACAGCAGAGAAACAATTCAGCTCCCGCAAAACCAAAACCCAAATTTTTATTATTTGTTGTTTTACTTTGGAGTAATAATAATAATAAAAGGTGGTAGAGCTGATGCCGGGCTCGACTGTGGAGGTACCACCATCTTACTCGCAAATCCTCCCGAAGTTATTCGGGGGAGAGTAAGAGAACAGCTCTCAGGCAAAACCAGGCGGCCCACCATTGCCTGGGACCGATGGATGGCGGTATATCTGTCGCAGTAAAGTAGTTAAATCAGAGAGTTAGTTGAATCTCTAGACAGTTAATTAAAGATCGACATTCAATCAAGTCGCTAAAGTTCCGTCAGACAAGTGAGTGAACGAAACGTTTAACGAGTTTCCTAAACGTTCCTAGGCGCATTTCAACTTTGGTAGGGTGACCTTTGTGAGGCGTCCCCGAGTAGGATACTAAATAGTCGCATAATGGATAGGTCGAAATGTATTTAAAAACACTAGGTTAGGTTAGGTTTGAACATTATGAAACAACTCAGAGCCGAGCGAAGCGGAGCGGAGCGAGGCGTCCCCGAGTAGGATACTAAATAGGTGCATAATGGATAGGTCAAAATGTATTTAAAAACAGTACATTAGGTCAGGTTTGAACATTATGAAACAACTCAGAGCCATCATCTTGTTTTACATTATTAATCAATCAACACGCTGGCTTTCGGTCAGACAGATAGTTAAACGTTTTCGACGCTGCTTTATTTAAATCAAAATGCTAGCGACTTGATTATTTAGTACTCTTGTGTGTGTGCGTTGTTACGAAAACACGTACTTACTCGAGCTCTATTCATTTTTAATTCTAAAAGTGGTAATAATGTCTATTTCCGACGCGAGCGATATTGAAATTGTTGTTAAATGTGTTATTGCTCCCTTGGAATAAAAAATTGATTCGCTAATCAATATTATCAGTGCTCTAAAGGAAGAAATAGTGGTGCTTAAAACCGTTGGAGTTAGTGCGGAAGCAGTGCAGACTATCTCAAAACACCGAAGCTCATCGATATTACCCGAAGTGGCTCAACGACAGCAACCATCAGCCAATAAACCCTCGCCGCGCCTCAATGCAGCAGCAGTAATAACCAACCAGCGTGAAGAGCGCAGACTTAAACGTGCTCAGAATGGAGCTGTTATTACTACGACACGCACACAACTACATAAGAAACCCTCCGAGGTACCCCGAACGCTCGAGCCGAAGTCAGCCAATGACCGGTCTGCGCCTGCGCAGAAGCCCGTGACTGCGTCTCAGCAAACTGCGTATGCGCCCACCGCGGTACCACCGTCGCCGCCACCTCCACTGACCCTACAGCAGGCCCACGAAATCTCAACACTCACAACACTGGCCGAAATTCAACAAAATGAGACTTCGCAACGTAAACTTGATGTGATGACTTCTTTGGACGGAAGACTAACGAATGAATCCGTGAATAACGATACCAACTGGCATAATGTTACCTCTAAGCGCAAACGAAGACATAAGCAGATTATTGTAGGCACCGGCGCTGGCGATAATACGCTCCAGATTAGTGAGCGCACAAAATATATGCAAGCTTGGTCATTTAAACCCGACACTAGCAAACAAATGGTCTTAGATTTTCTTAATAAAATGGAACAATCAAACGACTACTTTGTTGAGAAACGAGAATTACTAACTAATAAACATGCTTGCTTTATTATCGGAGTCCCTGAGAGCCGGTTCGCGAAAATTAGCTCGCCTTCTATGTGGCCGCTTGGAGTAAAAATCACTGACTGGTTTCTTGCCCGTCCCCGCAGTGATGAACCGCGGGGCGACTTACAACTTAGCGTGCAACACTAGCGCTCCATCTAACATCCACGACCCGACTGCAGCGCGAGCTGTGCACACGACTACAACTTCGACTGCACCTGCGATTGCAGCCGCTGGACCTACCGCCCGCTCACTACGCACTCGCTACGTCTACCCTCCGATCCGTGCGTGTAGAAAAGTTATTATAAATCACCAAAACATAAGGTCTATTAACAAAAAAACTAAACGACTCGAAGCTTTTCTTAAAAATGAAATGAAATGCGATGTTTTAGGAATAACAGAACATTGGTTAACAAATGACGAACTAAAATCCACTAGCTTAGTTAATTTTACATTGTTATCAAAATATTGTCGCCCGTGTATAGAACACGGCGGGAGTTGTATTTATGTAAAAAATGGCTCAAAAGCCGTCGCTTTGGATGAACTCTGTGCAATATCGGTTGAGCAGGTATGTGAAATATCAGCGATTCAACTTATTGACATTAATTTAATTGTAGTATGTATTTACCGCTCAAATCTTACCCACTATAATGACTTCCTTCCAGTTTTAGAAGGCTTGCTGAATAAAATTGCCGAACATTATGCAAATAGTAGTATAGTCCTTATAGGCGATTTTAACATAGATGTCTTAGTTAAGTCGACTCATCATACAAAACTTAAAGACATTCTTAACTCACACAATTTGTGCAATCTTGTTGACTTTCCGACTAGGATACAAGATGATTCTATCACTTCGTTGGACCACTTCTACACGAACATTGACACGAGCCTCGTGACAACGGAGCCGGTACGCACATACCTCAGCGACCACTTCGCGGTCCGCGGTGTCGTGACGTGCGAGCTACCGTCTCCTCCGTGTGGAACTATCTCAATGCGGAATTTTTCCCGATCTAATAAATTGAACTTTGTGGCATCGGTGAATAGCTTTGACTGGCTGACTTTTTGTACCGCACCAATAGTAGATGTGAATTACTTTGCGTCTAGAATTATTAATATTATTACATATAATTATGACATTTGTTTCCCATACCGGCGTAAGCCTGTAAAAAATAAAGAAAACCGTTGGGTGAATGAAGAAGCGCGTAATCTTAAGCGACTTCTATTTGACTTGCTAGACATTGACACAATATATTTGGACGAACCATCTATCACTATGATTCAACAGATAAGACGTAACATCGGGGAGAAATATGACGCTGTACTAAAGAAGGAACGCACATCTTTCTTTTCTAAAAAAATTTCCTCAAGTTACAACATAAGTAAAGAGATGTGGAGCGTAGTTAATGAGGAACTTGGCCGTACATCTCGATCAGCACCTGACCATACCGACCTAATCAAGAAAACTGACGGCACCAAGTACAACTCAAAGCTTGACCTTCTGAACGCAATGAACTCGAGGTTTGTCGGTGCGGCTGTTGCATGCAGTGCACCGCGAGCGGACATTGCGCGCGTCACTGCAGCTCTGTGCAGCGCGATTGCACCGGCTGATCGATCACTGCGACTGGTACCGTTCACACAGCGTGAGGTACATCATATCATCACGAAGAGGATACCACACAAGCAGAGCAAAGACATATATGGCATATCGTGTGATCTATTAAACACTTTAGCTGACTGTCTTGCTACGCCTCTATCCCTTCTCTATAACGAGTGCCTGAAAAGGGGAATCTATCCAAAAACCCTTAAAAAGGTAAAAGTTTCTCCAATACACAAGGGTAAAGGGAAGAAAGAAGACATTGATGCTTACAGACCTGTTGCCGTCATTCCTGCTCCCGCCAAAGTTTTTGAAAATGGCTTAAGCTCACGAATTACAGGATTTCTGAACTCTACGGCAGCCCTCAGTGACCAACAGTATGCGTACAGGGAAGGACGGTCTACGAATTCTCTCGCCCGTGAGGTTGTTTGGAGCATATATAAAGCGCGAGAGCAAGGGAAGCAGGTAGCGTTGCTATCATGCGACTTATCGAAAGCATTCGATGTTGCAGATCATGATATCATAGCAACTAAATTACAACACTATGGAATCAGGGGACCACCACTGGCTTTACTAATCGACTTTATGACCAACAGAACTCAAGCAGTGGTTGGCGAGAGCGGTACAATTAAGTCAAATGAAATGCAAACATATATTGGCGTTGCCCAGGGATCCTCTCTATCAAACATTATGTTCTCGTTGTTGTTAAATGATCTACCTGGTTCCATAAATGGTGCTGAAATCACTATGTTCGCCGATGACGTTGCAGCAATAGTCACTGGTAAAACAGTCGATGAGCTGGAGTTGCACCTGTGTGATGTTGCTAAGCAACTGGCTGAATGGTTCCATATTAATGGCCTTGTTCTGAATTCCAAGAAAACAAATTTGATGCACTTCAACCTGGCTGGACGTCCCTATCGTTCACTGAACGTAAAAATTAACGAAGACATCCTGTCTCAAATATCTACCACCTGTTTCTTGGGATTCAGACTTGATTTCGCACTATTGTGGGACGTTCACATTGAGTGGCTATGCAAAAGACTGGGAAGTGCATGCTTCGCCCTCTCTCGATTAGCAGCCACTCTGCCTCGGGACGTTGTACGTACGGCATACTTTGCTACTATTCAGTCCCTTCTGTGCTACGGACTTGAGTTGTGGGGAAGAACAGCGGACTGGCACAGAGTTTTCGTCATGCAGAAACGAGCGGTGCGGACGATAGCCCGCATCAAGTATGACGACACAGCACGACCACATTTTGTTGAGCTAGGTATACTGACGTTGCCCTGCTTGTATATACTCCAAGTCGCGTTATTTATGAGGCAAAACCTCCACAAATTTGACAGGAGATGCGAACGTACTAGGGGCCGTGACAAGCTCCGATCAGTTTCTCGTAGGCTTGCGAAGAGCGCTCGATCGGTGTACGTATGTGGTCCAACTATTTACAACCGACTTCCAGATGACATTGCAAAAATCGAATCGTTTTCCCTCTTTAAATGTAAGTTGAAGAAATGGCTCATTCAGCAGGCATTTTATTCAGTTGATGATTTTTTAAAATAAAGTGGCTATTATTATAATTATCAGAATTAGACGATGTGATGACATTAAGAATATTAAAATTATTATTATTATTATTATTTTTTTTTTTTTTTTTGTATTATTTGACATTATGATTTTACATTTCATACACTGTGCATGACAAATTTGCCTAGATAAATTACTTTGTGACTAGTTATTTAACTTAATTTAATTTTAATTTAATAATTATTGTTTTACTCCATTTTTTTGTTATTTGATAACAACATGACATGTAACTGACCGTTATGAATAAAGTTCTGTATTCTGTATTCTGATTGAATGTCGATCTTTAATTAACTCTCTAGAGATTCAATTAACTCTCTGATTTAACTACTTTACTGCGACATATCCATCCCCAATTGCCGAGCGTTATAAAACAGACTGGTGACGGGCAGCGGCGTCACTGGTGCAAGGGTTTCGGCACCGCGCTCACCAACCCGCCTGCCCAGCGTGTGTGAGTATGGGCATTTCTTCCAGGAGGACCGCCAAGAGTGGCGAAATCGTGGAAAGGCTTATGTCCAGCAGTGGACGAAACAGGCCGATGGAGGGATGGAATAATAATAACAATCATATCAAATTTGGTATTCGTATGTGTAAACTGTTTTTTTTTCTATTGTTTGCAGTGACGTCACAGAGGCCATAGTAACACTATTCTGTGAAAATTTAAACTGTCTACCTATACCGGATGAAGCTGTGCCCCTGTGACGAACGGACGAAGAGATAGATAGACAGAAGCAAGGCGACAGGCTTAGTAATAGGTAATAGGTTCCCCGTTTGGCACACTTCGGTTACGGAACCCTGAAAACATTTTATACTACATTTACTCGGAAAGGAAGAAGTTTTTGGAATCGGTGCAGAATTTAAGCCATTATTGTCATACAAATATTTATGCGGGTAGAAAAAGTGTATGAAAATCAACGTACCGTTTATTTTTCAGTGTTTCGTACCCGAAGGGTGCCAAACGGGATCCTATTATTAAGCCGCTCTCGGTCTGTCCGTCTGTCACAAGGGTCTACAGTTTGAGCCGTAATAGGTAGACAGTTGAAATTTTCACAGAATACCTGTAACTATGGCCACTACCATCGCATAAAAATGAAAAAAAAATAAACCTCGAAAAAATTCATTTTTTTAACGTTATTTGTTTTAGCTCTATTTTGAAGACATAGTATCTTAGATCTTAAGACATAGTATCTCTCCAATGCAACATGTATTGTTTCACTTTGCGATGCACCTCTCTCAAAAGTTGATATTTATCACCCTCCTTTGACATTAACTTTACCTATTCCTATCACTACAAATTCTCTTCCAAATGTAGAAATTCCAAAATACAACTTTTTTAAAGCTAATTATGTCTCCATTAATTCCAAAATTTCCAAGATAGACTGGGTGAACGAACTTAGTGCCCTGACTATCGAAAATGCAGTCAATCGTTTTTATTGTATTATATACGAGATACTGAACGTTGATGTCCCTCTTGTTAAAACGAAGCCAGCCAAGTATCCTATTTGGTTCTCACGTGACTTAATTAGAGAGTTGAGAGCAAAAGAAAAGGCATGGATTCGCTGGAAAACTTATGGCTCTCTGTCTGATTACCAACGGTTTTCAACATATCGTTGTCGCGTAAAGCAATTGCTTAAAAGCTGTCATGTAACATGTATAAAAAACGTTGAAGAGTTAACAAAGTCTAACATCAAATCATTCTGGAAATACACATCTTCTCTGAAGAAAACAAATACTGGGTATCCATCTACAATGACATTTGAGGATCAATCTTCTCACAGTACTTCCGATATATGTGAAATGTTTTCAAAGTACTTTTCTTCCGTTTTTGAACCAGTGGATCACGATGCTTATAACACAGATTTTATTGCTTTAAATGACGGCCCATCTTTGGCTACTCCTTTGTCTGAGATAAATCTTTTAGAGTCCGAAGTTGAAAAAGCCCTTCTTGATCTCGATAGCAATAAGGGCCCAGGGCCGGATAAAATAAGCTCATTCTTTCTAAAACATACAGCTTCTACAATCTGTGTTCCATTGACTTTGCTCTTTAACGTAAGTCTTCACGTTGGGATCATCCCTGCAAAATGGAAGATAGCTCATGTGACTCCTATTCATAAGGGAGGTGCTAAAAATCTTATTGAACATTACCGCCCCATTTCTCTCCTATCAATAATCCCCAAAGTATTTGAAATGTTAATTCACAACAAAGTATATCTTTACGTTGAACCACTTCTAGATACTCGTCAGCACGGATTTGTGAAATCAAAATCTACCGTTTCAAACCTTTTACCCTACACAAATTTTCTTTTTAAAGCTCTTGATGATGGTGTAGCTGTTGATTCAGTGTACACAGACTTCAGAAAAGCCTTTGATAAAGTGGATCATAAGCTTCTGCTGCAAAAGCTTTATTTTAATGGAATAAAGGGTAATTTGCTGCGATGGTTTTCATCTTACTTGTGCATGAGACAACAGGCTGTTGGTTTGAATGGGCATATCTCGTCCTACATAACTGTAACATCTGGAGTTCCCCAAGGCTCAATTATAAGGCCACTGCTTTTTATAATATTTATTAATGATATTACACTATGTTTTAAGTACTCTGAGTTTTTGATGTATGCAGATGATCTAAAAATATACAAACGTATAGATAACAATAATGATTGTCTGCAATTACAGGACGATCTAAACCGACTGTTTACTTACTGCATTGATAATAAAATCGTACTTGCTGAGAACAAATGCAAAGTAATGGCTTTCTCTAAGAAGAGGCATAAACACTGTTTTCCCTACAAGCTTGGGAATGACTCCTTGGAAGTTGTCAATCAAATACGTGACCTTGGCGTTTTATTTGACTCTAAATTGACATTTGACCTCCACATTGAAGATATCATAAAAAAAGCATATCGCATGCTAGGATTTATTCTTAGAGTAGCCAAATGCTTTAAAAACCCCCTCACATATATAATTTTGTATCAGAGTCTGGTGAGGTCAAAATTAGAATATGCCTCAGCAATATGGAATCCGGTGTTTGATATCTATGTTCGGAAGGTTGAAATGATCCAAAAAAGATTTGTACGTGCCTTGAACTATCGTCTTAATCACAGCCGTCTGTCCTACAGCGATCTTCTTGCCAAGTTTGGGCTTATGTCTCTTGCAGATCGCCGACATGTGACTGATTCAGTTATTCTTCGAAATATATGTGTTGGAGAATATAAATGTGCAGACCTCTTAAGTCAGATTTACTTCCAACTACCCAGTCTCCGTCATCGTAATAATAGACCCAAATATCTCTTTCATCTCAGAAGAACTAGAACTCAGAATGGAAAAAGAGCTCCGATACATCGTATGTGCAATTACTACAATGATAATGTTTTAAATATAGATTTCTTTAACTGCTCTCGTAACAGATATAAAAATAAAGTAAAGAAAGCGTTCATAGAAAAGAAAAAAAAAGGAAATAAAACAAAAGAAATAGGGTAAAGCAGAAATATACGTCTTATTCTTAGGTAAATATAAAATGTATCTTTTTCTTTATTAATTTTTAGTTTTAATGATTTTTTATTTTAAGTTTGCATGTGCATGCTGTAGGTTTGTTGCTTAGTCTGTATTTTTGGCTTTGGGTTTATAGCCAATATTGTCATAAACCATTTATCTTCTTCATCTACTTCATTTTTATCTCTTTATGTAATTTGTGAGAATGTTAAGGGAATAGATATACTTAAACTAATGTTATCACCATTGTTATTGTCAAACATGTATCTATTTCTGTTTTTCTCCTATCAAATAAATAAAAATAAAAATAAAAAATCTTACATAGTAGATATACAAGTCTTAAATTTGGTCACATTGTAGTACAATGTACGGTTTACATATTCTTTGTCGTTTTAATTGTAGATTTGTATGTTTTTAGGGTTCCGTATCAGTACTGTGTGATGATACGGAACCCTTTGTGCGCTAGTCCGACTCGCACTTGGCCAAATTATTAAATAATAAAATTCGAATCAAAAATCAAGAAGTTTTTCTATCCAAGTTCGCAATACGATACTGGCCACTTGTTTTTTCATTACATGAAATAAAAAAAAGTGAAGATCCTGCAGTCACTTTCTTTTGTTTTATCTCAATTTTCAATTTTCAAAATGTCGGCCAGTAGTAATAGTAAAGATTTGATGACGCTGCCGCGGAAATTTGTCTTTTGTTTTCTTCGGGAAATACAAGAGTGCGATTCCCAAATCGTGTGTATTAAAGCCCTCGGCTACGCCTACGCCTCGGACCTCAAACTAGTTACACCCTCGTTGGTAAACAGCCCCTTTCTTCCCTCGGTAAACAATGAACAATTTTTTTTACCGTGACTTAGGTATAAGTACTAACAATTTAGCAGATTTTAGATCATCGTGTGTGTGTTAGTTCTGGGTAGCCACTAATATTTAACACGCTGTTTGGAGCATATTTTATTGCTTTTGGAACGATTGATTTCAGTGGGTAAATTTCAGACTGAAGTGGGAGTAGTAGAAACAGAACAACGATGGTCCTAGGTGGAACATTGTTAAAGGATATTAATAAAGCCTCCTAAAAACAAATTAAATCCCAACGAACTGCTGCACACTGTAATATCTACTATCTAAGCAGCGGTAAAATTAGCTACCGAAAAATATACTAATTTAACTGTGTAACATCTACCGACAAAATAAATGAAAAATGGTTTAAATAATGAACCTCCGAATAAATTACTGAAATTCCGAAAGAATTACTAAGTTAACGAAAAAAAATGTACTGCTGAGTCAAAAAATAGGTGCGACGACGAGCGTAGCCAGGAGGAGCGTGTTAGGTTGACATGCAAATACATATTGGGAGCCGAGTGAAGCGGACCGGGGCGAGGCTACCCCTTAAGTTTTAACAGAATCCATGATATGGTTATGCAACTTTGAATTTTTATTCTGAGATCTACGACAAAAAAAGCTGACAATAGTTTTCGCTGAAATGTATTTTCAGCTGGTGAAATAGTATTATGTCAGCTTTTTGATGTATCAAGTTTTCATAATTTTCAGTATTTCATTCGGTAGTTTTCGGTAGTTGGTAGTTTATTTATTAGCACAGAAGTTTTCGGTAACTAAGTATTTAAAGCAGTAACATTCATAAATTGAACATCCTCATTTTTAATTTAGTTTCCGGAGCTTTTATTACTAGCCATTGTTAAATCGTAATTTCAGATTTCTGATATAACCATACGCTTGTCGGGTACTCGAAAATAATTCAGCTAATCGGTGTAGTAGAAAATCAAGTTGCTGAAACGCAAAATTTGGGTTTTCATAATACTACACCACTAGCAAAATATGATGTTATGAACTTAACTAATTAAAATTATCCTCTCAACTACGGAACTGGCAAATTCAATAGTTTTGTTATTTTAGGTGCCTAGAGAACTCAGCTGAGTAGGACAGTCGTAATATTTACATTCATTTGAATTTGTAGTTTTAATATTAGAAAATGAGTTTTGTCTTATAAACGGTGCAAGATCGAAACATGGACCGTGTCTTTGATTCCCAAGTCATTAGAAACCATTTTAGGGCTCTAAAGTAATTAAAACCAGTCAAGTGCGAGTCCGACTCGTCCCCCGAGGGTTCCGTAACATTCTGATAAGTTAATAGACTTAAATGATTTGAATAAAACTTACAACCTTATCATTGCCTAGGTACAGTATGAAATAAAACTGCAAAACTAAGTTGGTAGAGTAATCGGTTACGTAACCCTCAACCTATATTTGAAAAAATAAACCAGCCAAGTGCGAGTTGGACTCGCACACGAAGGGTTCCGTACCATTATCTATAAAAACGGCAAAAAAATCATGTCTGTTGTATGGGAGCCCCCCTTAAATATAGATTTTATTTTAATTTAATCATTTATTGTTAAAGTGAATAAGACTGAAATACTGTAATAGTAATTTATTAATAAATAAAAATTTACACGTCAAAAAAGTACAAATATAGATATTTATATAAAGATAAATAATATAATAGTTGTCATGTTATAATGTTAGTTACAATGATTTGTATATTGGATAAATTATAAAAATATGTATTCATACATGTCATTGAAATAATTAATTAAAATTTGTCATATACTAAATAATAACTATATATTCTAACTAATATTTAACTAAATATTCTGTGAATATCTCAAGCGTCTACCTGTTGCCGTTATCAATATCGAGCAAAAAAATCACGTTTGTTGTATGGGGGCTCCCTTTAATATTTATTTTATTCTGTTTTTTAGTGTTTGCTGTTATAGCGGCAACAGAAATACATCATCTGTGAAAATTTCAACTGTCTAACTACCACGGTTCATGAGATACAGCCTGGTGACAGACGGACAGACAGACGGACAGCGGAGTCTTAGTACATAGGTAACACTAAAAGTTTCCGGAACTGGCCACTTACATAAACAATATTTAAAAATTTATTGCAACATTTGAAAATAGAACTCTTTGGCTGTAGAATGCAGTTTGTTTCATCTGACTGTCTTTTGTTTTTACCTTGTGGCGCCATTTAAAAAATTGTGTGTCTGCATCAACATGGATTTAACTCGGGAAAATTTTCGTAGTATGATTTTCTACGATTTTAAGTGTAATTTGACAGCTCAACAGAGCATCGCTCGGCTTGAAACAGCTTTTGGCAATAAAGCACCATGCAAGACGACTGTTTATAGCTGGTTTGCAGAATTCAAGCGTGGTCGTATCAATCTCAGTGACGAATCTCGCGATGGTCGGCCGTCCACCGCTGTGACCAACAAAAACATCGATGCTGTGCGCCGTATGATTGAAACAGACAGGCATGTGACCTACCATGAAATTCGCGCATCCTTAGAAATAGGCATGAGTCAAATACAATCAATCCTACACAAACATTTGGGTGTGAGAAAGCTGTGCTCGCGGTGGATCCCACACAACTTGACCGAGGCTCAAAAAACGGACCGCGTCACTTGGTGCAGTGCCATGCTTACCAGATTCAACGAAGGTGCGTCAAATTTGGTGTGGGACATAGTAACAGGTGACGAAACATGGATTTATTGCTACGATCCCAAAACAAAGCAGCAATCGAGCGTATGGGTCTTTCAAGATGAGCCGAAACCAACCAAAGTGGCGCGCGTGAAAAGTGCATCTAAGCGGATGATTGCTTCTTTTTTTAATAAAACTGGACACGTGGCTACTGTTGCTTTAGAGAATCGTCGTACCGTGAATAGTGACTGGTACACGACCATTTGTTTGCCGGAAGTTATTGACGAACTCCGTAAAAATAACCGTAAACGCCGTATCATCCTGCACCACGACAATGCTAGTTCTCACACGGCCAGACAGACAAACGACTTTTTGAAGACGAAAAATGTAGAACTCATGAGTCATCCTGCATACAGTCCCAACCTGGCACCTTGTGACTTTTTTCTGTTCCCAAAAATTAAGAACCAATTACGCGGTCAACGATTTTCATCACCAGAAGAGGCTGTCGAGGAGTATGAAAAACACGTTTCAGAGGTCACCACAGGGGAGTGGCACAAAAGTTTTCAAAACTAGTTTGATCGAATGAAAAAGTGCATAGACGCCAAGGGAGATTATTTTGAAAAACAATAAATTAATTTTGTACCTTTAATAGTATTTTTTCATATTCATTCCGGAAACTTATAATAGGGTCCCGTTGGTTACCCTTTGGGTACGGAACCCTAAAAACCGGTATATTCAGTATTTGCTGTTTAAATAGAGTATACCACATAATAAACAGGAAATTTTAATTTCCTAACTGGTTTAGTTTTTGAAATAGACCCCGTAACAAAAAGGATCTAAAATTGACAACGCCCCCCATTCCTTTATTTTTGGAGAAAAAAATAAACTTGTATAAGTAAATATATTTGTACTTTCCTCAATGTATTTTGGTGATGATTTAATTAATGATTTTAATGACAATGATACCCCACAAGCTAATATAAGAAAAAAAAATTGCCTCCCTTTTCATGTACGTGGTACGTCCCTGAATTTTGAAGGACTATTCATTGCTTCATTAAAACATAGTGTTTTTTAATTAACTATTAGTTTATTAATTAGAAGCATTTGGTAGAAACCCACTCGTACTTATAATGTTATTTATAATATTCAATATTCATCCTATCAACTCACTGTAGCGCTGTTGGTGAAGCTAGTCTAACTTTTTAAGTATTACCATTGTTAGTGAAGCTAGTCTAACTTTTTAAGTATTACCATTGTTAGTGAAGCTAATCTAACTTTTTAAGGATTACCCACATATTTTTATTTGTTACGCAATTAAAGCGTTTCCTGTTATAAACTGTAACAACTGTGATAATTTATTGTTTCTCATGTAAGTGAATTGTATTCTTTTTGAGAAATAAATACCTTGAAATTTATTTAATTATATTTTTATTTAAATATTCTTTCTTGTCAAAATTCTACATAAGAGTAACATATCCAAATTTCAGACCTCTACCTCATTCCGTTTGCAAGCTAGAGACCCGTGAAATAGGAACGGACAGACGGACAGACAGCAGAGCGACATTAAAAACGGAACCCGTTTAAAGTATGACTTAACAAAATTACACTTTGCCAATTTTTTCGTCATACGCACTCTCTATTATTAAAACACTCTGCAGTTGCCATCGAAGAGAATCACCACCTAACTTTTTTATTATATAAGTTTCTTGGTAGATGTTTTAATTTTAATAAAAAAAACGTAAGAAAATCCTACATGGAACCTCTTTCAAAGTTTTCAATTTCATATTTTACCTCAGTTGCATCGACATTTTGCATTTAAGTTTCACAGTTCTTACTGAAAGCAGATACATTTTCACGAACTGAAATAAGTTATATATATTTGAGAGGTCGGGAATATAAATTGTTTTACAAAACGATGCTCAACAAATCGGATTTGAGTCAATTCTTGCGAAATAAGTCGACGACCATTTCTGGAACGTATTCATGAAATTACGTTTTCTATTGTTATAAAAAGAGAGTGTGCGAATCATAATGGTGTTTTTAAAAACTTTAAGAAAGCCCAGAATTCTCAACGCTATAACTCTTACCTATTTGAATATGATAATCTAAGAATATTTGAGAGAGGCCTATATAGGGCGAAATTAAATCAACCGACCAAATTCATACTAGAGACTCGATTAGTGGTCAAGAACTTGGTTCAGTATTAATCCTTTTGACCAATTTCGAAAAATATATTTTTTTCTCCCTGACTGGCAGACTGAGCAGGGGGCAAAAAAATATTTTTTTTATTATTTTACCTGGAGGGTCATTAAACCTTGTTCCTGATGACTAACCGAGTCTCCAGTATGAATTTGGTCGGTTGATTTAATTTCACCTAGTATTATCTTCTAACTTCAAAAGCTATATCGCTTTCAAATGTATCGTGATTGTCAAAAATTATGTGTGATGTCTGATGTCATTTAGAGCCAATCAAGATACATCTGAAAGCGGTACCGATAGATGTTTAAGTTAGACCATAGACTAAATAATATTATTATTATTATTATTATAATATTATTTAGTCTATGGTTGGACATTAAGGGGGCAGGTCTTGTGGCTGCTGATTTTGAATAACAGAAAAGTAACTTTAGCCAGGCGAAATCTGACTATTAAATCGAGAGTAGCCGTTTCAATATCAGTATAACTTTAGGCAACTTGAAATTTGTATGAGGTCTTACTTTTCATCATTCTGAACATGCATACATTTTGTTCTTAGTATCAGTCAGTCTAGCACTTTGTAATTCAGAACTGAATATACAATGAAAGTAAAGCATATTAGACCTTTTTGGCTTTTATTTTTATATCATACAAGGTTTTTTAAATTATGTATTTATATACAAGTTAGAGAACACATTGAAATAAAATATTCAGACATATTTCAGCCATTACTAGGTATGGTCGGCATCAGTCAAAATTAAAATTAAATAAAGATTATGTGATAAATGTATGAAGTCGAAAAAAAAGAACTGAATATAGTTAACATATACCTATACTTAATACACTATTTTATTAAGGCTTAAATAAAATTCTGATTATGGCACCATTTTCCTCATATCGACATAGGGATCGTTGCGGCTTGAATGAAGATGTAAGTAGTATAGTGACTAGAATAAAAAAAAGGTATGCTTCGGTGGCTTGGGCATATAGAGAGGATGAATGAAAGTAGAGTGACGAAAGGAATTTATGCTGCACAAATGGAAGGTAAAGCTCGACCGGGCCGCCCTAGAAGGACGTGTGCCGATCAAATAGGCGATATACTGAAGAAGGGCAAAGTAAAAAGTAGCCGGAATAGAAGAGCTTGTATGACTAGATTGATGGATGTAGAAGAAGCAAAAAGGTATGTCAGGATCGTAGCAGATGGAAATCTGTAGTTTCTGCCTACCCCTCTGGGAAACAGGCGTGAGTATATGATATATGTATGTATGTTTCCACATACACTTGTATAGTTTACACCTTTTTTTCCGCACACTATACAGGCTGACTTTTAACCTAACCCCGATAATTTAGTATTTTGTTTTATTAAAACCATTCAAATCATATTCATAGTTATTTGTTAAAGTTGGAGCTCTTTGAAGATTTTCGTAAAATCCAAATAATTCATGGTCACCCGAAGAGATAAGATAATTAGATCGCGCGAAGTAATTTTTATTATTGATCCCACTATTTTGGACTATTTTAAACTTTTTCCGTAAAGGGATGGCTAGGATAACCATACATTTTATTTCCAAGTAACATTTTTTTATAATGTTTTGACCTCTAATGTTAATTGTCTTTACATTTAAAATGTGTTCTACTAACGTCTCTTAGTAACCTCTAAAATTATCGGGGTTTGTTTGAAAGTCAACCTGTATATGTGGAAAAAAGGTGCTTTTTTTCGTTGTGTCCACATATTTATGCTAAGCTAAGTGTCCTGCTACAATTTTGGGGCTAAAGTGTACTATTTTGAATACTTCATTCGTACAGCTACATTCTCTAAACACTTTGCGCGAGTGGTAACTTAGGAAAACAATCTACACAAAATCTCCTCACTGAATATTTCACCGCAGCTTAAGTAAACCCTTTTTTTTCTAACACGAAGAGATTTTCCCGGGAAAGTCGATAAACAGACTCCGACAAGCTTCTCTTTTTATATTATTAGAGATGTACGTACGGAACCCGCTGCGTTATTACCCTACCCCAAGATTGAAGTAATGTGGAATGCCCCAGATAAGTTAGATGTGGCTTTGCCCTGCACAGTGGCTCTCAAACTTGCGGTAGGATTATTTATGTGTACGAACCATAAGCGTACTCGTAGACGGCAAAGACTCGCATGACCTATGTTTAATATTGCCATTAATTGTGTCTCTTTTGCACGCTCAGCGTTGCCATATGTACAGATTTCTCCGTATTTATACAGATTTTCGACGTGGAATACAGATTAACCCGGGATACAGATTTTTATACAGAATTTTCTCATTCTATTGATTAAATTACTATAATCTGCTTAAAACGGAACATAGCAAAATAAATGACACAATAAAATGTCACTTTGTCTATATCTATTATTTTAACAAACTACGTACATTTTTTAGTATGACCACGTGTATTAACGGTTATACTGAAATACAAAAAAGTTATTTTACCAGCGATATCTATGAAATTTATATTGAATAATAATTCGTTCGTTCGTTGCAAATTTTCATGAGTTTGTTTTTTGTTATAATTATGTTTGAAATTTTAGTAATTACCATAAAGTGGTATCTAAATGCTTTAATTTTAGTTTTAGTGCTGTCAAAACTATTTTTTTTCCAAAATAATATAGCTACTGTTGTCAACACCAAAGAACTATTTTGGAATGAAGAAAATTTAGTTTTGTTAGCATTAAAACTAAAATTAAAGCCTTCAGAATCGGCTATATTAATTGTTTAATAATACGTCAATTTTTAAATTTTTTATCTTTTGTTTGTTTAATATAAAATAATCAAACAAATTCCCTTGCTTTTCAAAAGAAGCAGAACAAAGTAACTTAACTGCATAAGGGTTCTGCTTCTTTTGGCAGAACATAATTCAATTAAAAGTTAAAATACAGATTTTATACACATTTTAGAATTTAGAATTTTTTCTGTCTCTCTGTATGTATGTACCGTTTTAACACCCGAACCACTCAACGGATTTGGATGCAGTTTTCTTATTATACTGATATAGGATAATAGGAGTGTTGATAAAATAACGCCCAAGCCGAAAACGGGGCAGAGATAATCGTGAACGTGGCAGGCGTCGGGCGTAACGCTAAAAATATAATAAATGGCGGCATTGATTTGTATGTTATAAACTCTATGCTCATTTTTATTTTATTTTATTTTACTTTATTAGGAACAACATACAGCAGATTTTGTATCAATAAATACGGCCAATAACAGTTGTTCGCCATTAGACTTAGAATTGACAAAAAGATTACATAAAGAAACAGACATATTAATTGGACATGGAAAACAAATGGTGCAAAAAAAAAAACTAAAACTATACAAAAAAGAAAAACAATAATGATATAGCTAATTCGATTAAAAATGTAGGTGAGTGTGTGAGTGATAAGGGTGTGTATTGTGAGTGAATGTGTGTGTCGGGATTAATATATATATATACATATATGGGAGAGTAGGGAAGAGGTAAGGATGTTTCTTTTATTGAATTTGTGAATTGTTATTATGGTATGGAATTTAATATTTTTATTATTTCGGATTTAAAAACGCTTTTGGATGAGTTAAAAGGGTCAATAGTTTCAAATGTTTTGTTGTACTGGCGTACAAGACGTAACAGCGTGGAGTTCTGGGCATAATTGGTATTGACAAGTGGGACGTGGAAAAGTGTAGTATTTCGCGTTCAAGTAGACGGAGCTCTTAGCCCGTTTCCTGAGACCAAATTTGGAGTGTCAAGTTTACCAGACAGTATGTCGTGAAGTAACGCCATGTCTAACATTTTGCGACGGTCTTTGAGTTTCATCAAAAGGTGATGTTGGCAAGAACTTTCGTAGTCCAGGTTTTGGACTCTTGATCTATAGTTAAGATGTTTAACGAAAATTGATTGGATGCGCTCTAAACGCTGAGTGTAAGTTATATATTGCGGTGCCCAGATACTAGATGCGTACTCCAGTATACTTCTGACATAGGCAAAGTATACTTGTTTAATACAGGAAATATTCTGAAAAAGTTTGCAAACTCGAAGAACAAAACCAAGGTTACGATAGGCACGTGTAACGAGATGATCGATATGTTTTTCAAAGGTTAACTTTGTATCTAATATCACACCTAAGTCCTTAACGGTGTGCACCCGCTCCAGAGTGTGACCATTGATTGTGTAATGGAAAGATATAGGATTAGTGCGTCGAGTAAAAGTAATTTGTACGCATTTACTTAGGTTGGCAGAGATTCTGTTCTCAGCATAGTATCCAAAAAGTCTATCTTAATCTTGCTGAATTTTGCACAATCACTTGGAGCGTTGACATCTAAAAATACCTTTTTATCATCTGCGTATAATAAAAATTTGCAGTTCTGAATAACAGTATAAATATCATACAAATAGACATTATACAACAGAGGGCCCAAATGAGAGCCTTGGGGAACTCCTGAAGGTATTTCCACCAGATTGGATCTGTGTCCACCAATAACTACTGCCTGCTGTCGTTTAGAAACATAGGAGGAAATCCATCGAAAAAGATCACCTCTTATACCCAAATGCTGTAATTTCCGCAACAAGATGATGTGATCCACACGATCAAAAGCTTTTTCAAAGACGGTGTAGATCACATCAACCTGCTTACGCTTGTCCATTTGTAAAAGTATAAAGCCAAGGAACTCGTTCAAGGATTCGTTACAGTAGAACGACCCTTAAGAAGACCATGCTGTTCTGGTGGAATACCTCTGTGAAGAACTGGGTAAATGTAATTATATACAACTTTTTCGAAGACTTTTCCAAAGATATTTAAAATAGAGATGGGACGATAGTGATCAACATTGATTTTTGATCCTTTTTATGAATAGGTATAATGTTGGCCTCCTTCCATATAGCTGGAAAAACACCCTCTCATGCTCATCATGATTCCTGAAAGCTACTACTAGAGCAGCTAATGGAAAACTCCTGGTTGTATAAAGTTGAGAATCACTGGTCGCCTGGAGTGGAAGCGATATTGGCTATTTACAGAAACTTGTTTCCCATTTTATTTTCGACTAACCTTTGCATTTGGTTAGGTTGCGGTGATCCTTTGAAAAATACATGTCTACATTTATTTTTGTAACATAATCTTTTGACCTTTACATTAGTGTAAAAAAAGTTATTTAATGTACATGCTCATTCATACTACATACATACGACATAACCCGATTAAATAAAAAAGAAGTCATCGAAATTAAACTTGAAAAAGATCTCAAGTTTGTTATCGCAACTTTGGGAAACTCGAAATTTAGTTAGGCAAATTAAAATGTCTATAAAGTGTTAATGACAACCAAGACACTTGGTAATAAAATACCGTTTTGCTAATTCTTAAAGTATTATGATAAAATGCTCACAAACTGGTTCAATATTTTAAGTTGTTTTGGATGGGAGTACTTAAACAAGTAAGGGATTGTTAAAATGTTCCAAGCTATTCGGCACAACTTGGTATGTAAGTATATATAATGCTAACCTAGGTTGGCTATTTTGTAACTTTTTAACATGTTACCTGTAAAAACTACATTGTTTGTGTATATTTTATTGCGTTGCTTGATCGTCGATAATTTCATTGAATCATTTAGTCCGTAAAAGTATTTGGTCCTTTGTTTAAATTTTGTTCAGGCAGTTTTAAGTGCATAATTTTTCGATTTTATACCGAGCTGTTTTCTGAGTGTATGATTTTGTGATATCACAAAAGAATTTGACATAATTATCTGAAATTGAGGAAATTATTTTTTGCTCCGACTGGCGTTTTTAGGGTTCCGTACCTGAAGGCTGCCAAATGGGACCCTATTACTAAGCCTCCGCTATCTGTCTATCAGTCTGTGTGTCTGTCCGTCCGTCCGTCTACAGCATCAGCCGTAAGGGTAGGCAGTTGAAATTTTCACAAAATACGTCTTACTATGGCCTCTACCACGACAAATAATGAAAATTAAAAAATATAAAACACAAAGGGACCCCATAATGCTATTTTTTCAAGGTTATTTGTTTCAGTTCTATCTAAAAGACCTAAGTACTATGGCATCTATACTGTTGTTATTTATCATGTTTTTAGGGTTCCTTAAACATTTTCTGTGGTACGGAATCCTTTGTGTGTGTGTCCGACTCGAAATGGCGAAATTATTTTCTTCTATAAATATGCAGAGAACGTTGTACTCGAATGGGCCCTAAATAATGACGCAAATTGAAATAAAATGACAGACATACATACAGACAAAAATTCTAAAAATTTTAATTTTGGCCTCAGCAGGATAATACCATTTCATTAAAAATTTCACATAAATTGCATTTTTTTTAAGGTTTCTCGTATGGGGACCCCCTTTGTTTTTGACAGGCAGACAGACAGTGGAGGCTTAGTAAGAGGGTCTCGTTTGGCACCCTTCGGATACGAAACCCTAAAAAGACTGCCGTCAAATGACGCCAGCTTAGTACGATTTTTGTATTGGATAAAGCATAATTACATTTAAAAATTCATTGTACATATGATCTTTAAAATACTGCAATTTAATGTAGTTAAGACTGTAAAACTCCAAATACCAAGAAAATTATGATCCATAAAGTCAGGCCATACAAAAAGCGTAATATTGTGAAATGGGTCTTAGCGGTACCTGTAATTATTAAAACTTATTCATACTGATAGCCATTGCAAGTGTTTTGTTTGTTAGCTGCGAAACGGAGCATAAAAACTCTGTTTATGAGTTTTAGGGGAAACCGATTATGTAGTGGGTTTTGAGTAAAATCTGATAAAAAGAATAAGTGCGTAGATAGGTTATACTGGGTCAAAAAAGATACCAATCGCTATCCAATCGATTTCGGTCGTTAAGGCGCTACCTCACTAAAATCGGCACTTTTTGAAGTTATTTACCTGATTTTCAGAAGAAGCCACTAATTTGATAAATTAGTATATAAATATGGGTACCTTTCTCTAGTTTTCTTGAATACAGAAACGCGATTGCGAACTTTCACTCGATAGAAATAATTATTGAAATGAGGTCTTCTTCTACACTTTTTTTCATAGTATGCGAAATAGGAATGACATATAGACCTGCACGATATTTTATTAGATAGATTTTAACGATATCTATATTTTGTGAATTTGAAATTTTGATAACTATTTTAGTTAATTTCATATTAATTTAAAGCCGACATTTTGCATTTTTTTCCGGAATCCGTCTCTCTCGCACTGCAGATCGTTCCGCATGGAGTAACAGTGACCGTTGAAAAATTCACATATCACCTTGACTATCGAATATAATTAGAAGCATATCGAATTATATCTAACCTAACGATATGTTGTTTCTTTTAGCGTCCGTTCTTCTCTTTTGTCTTTCTATCCTGCTTGCGCTGCTGAAACGCTCGCCACGTTTGAGAACGAGCGAAAGAGAAAGTATGATAGAGAGACGCTAAATCTATGCAGCGTGTTGGTACCGGAGCATTATTGTTTTTCGCCAAGTTTTCAATGTCAATATCTAAAGCCCGGTCTACACAGCACAGAATTGCGCTGCACAGCGTAGGTCTGTACGACTGGTCTGTAATCGTGTGGAGGTGGAATTGGATGGTTGAACATAATATATCGTGTTGTGAATGTCAAGCCTGTTAAAAATAGTAATTGCAGCGAGCTAGTCTGTGAGGACCTACAGACATCCTTTCTAATTTCGTAGTCTTCGATCGACGCACGCTGTTTATGTATAAGACATACTAATTTGAGAAAATATTGGCAAGAATTTCTTTCTGAATTCATTAAACAAAACGAGCAGACGGTATTGGCAAAATTTTCCACACTCAATAACACTTGTTTGACGCAATCTGCAAACTAACATAGACTTCTATTTTCTGTTTGGAATGTCGCTGTAGGCTGTAAGTCTGGGTTAGACATTGGCGCTGCAGAATTTTGTGCTAAGTCTGTGGGTCTGCTAAGTCTTAAACAGGGTTAATTTTTTTTTCTCTCTTGTATTTTTGTCTACCTTGTATTTTTTAAATATTGTTACGCAGGTTCTAAAGACAAAAACACAACGCTAAGAAGCGTGTCCTAGTAAATATTTACGTGAAGATTTTGGTATGTTCGACAGTCTTCCAAAAGGTTGCTGTCGTGTTGGAATATTCGTGATCATTCCAGACAGTACGAGAGTGTTCCCGAATGTTCGGAAGTGTTAGCTCGGATATAAATAGAGGCTGCGGGCTCTGGCTGAGTCAGTTCAGTTTAGTTTGGGATAACGTGAAATATAAGAGTGAAAAAGATTACTGTGGAAAATAAAAGTGTGTTGATTGTGATCTTCTGTGACTGTTTGAATAAAGTCTCAGTGTTTTTGGTGTAAATTAATTTATCCCGAACCCCAGCTCGTAACAATACGAACCCTCTATATCTTTGTTTACTCTGTGTATTGGGGTAAAGAAAAGAAATTGGAAAAAGATTCACGTTCTTTATCTTTATTGGTGAAAACTTCGATTGATTAAATTGTTTTTCTTCTCCCTCCCTCTTTGCGTGTTACAGCTATTTGCTTTGTTGTTAATTTTTTGTGAAAACCTGTTAGTGGCTAAGTTTTTCATACTTACTCTTTTTATCGTTTTTACTTTTCTGTGATAGCTGTTTTTCCTTATAAACATTACATGTATATATAAAAAAAAATGTACAGAAGACTTTTTTACTCTTTTATTATTAAGTAGTTTAGATGTTAATGTATTAATTAATTTAAGTTGGGTTTTCAAGTGTATGCTAATAGTAGTTTATGCTATAAGTACGGTAAGGAGGCAATTAGCTTACGAGGAACGAATTGAAACACAAACGATAAGAGAGTGTTTTAAACGTTACGAGTAAGCCCTTACCCACGCGTATCATACTACGTTTTTCAATGCACAGTGTGAGTTAATATCCCATACACAATATTAATCAACCAATCCTTCTCGGAAGGTGTTTTTCCGGACGCCTTAAAAGTAGCATTGGTAAAGCCTCTCCTTATAAAAGGAAACAAAACAGATCTAAACAATTACCGTCCTATTGCGTTACTTATCACTTCAGCAAAGATTTTCGAAACTGCTATGGTAAACCGACTCTATTCCTTCTACGAGAAATTCAACATATTTCATGAAAGCCAAAATGGATTTAGAAAAACTAAGTCAACTACCCTAGCTATTTACAAATACTTAAAACTTGTTCTTGAAACCATTAATAATAAAAAATACGCCGTAGGCCTTTTGCTCGACTTGAGCAAGGCGTACGATAATGTCTCATACAAAATACTTTTAGATAAATTATATAGAACAGGAATTAGAGGGATTTCGCACAAGTGGTTCACATCATATCTGGAAAATCGCGTACAGTATGTAGAAATAGAAAATACAAATTTTAATTAAGGAAAAATACAGCGCATTAGATCAGAAAAAACTATAATGAAAGGCTCAATTCCACAGGGAAGCGTCTTGGGCTGTATTTTGTTTCTCATCTACATAAACGATCTCCCCACCGCTCTTACAGATGATTCCTGCATACTTTTTGCAGACGACATCTCTGTACTGATTCCATGTTCCACATTTACAGAACTAGAGAATAAACTGAACCAAATTTTAAATAAAATAACCAATTGGTTAGATTGCAATAACCTAGAACTAAACTTCAAAAAAACTAAATTAATTCAATTTAAACCGTATCAAAAAAGGCCATTACAAATAGATTACAAATACAAAAACACAACTCTCGAATCCATAAAATCCGTAACTCTACTGGGCTTAGACCTCGATACGGATACAAACTGGAAACCTCATATCCAGAAATTGACAAATAAACTTTCTTTATTTATATATGCTTTCTACCGATTAAAGAAGTTGAGCAACTTTGAAACAGCCTTATCAGCATTTATGCATATGCCCATTTCTAAACTTTCCTACGGTATAGCCCTATGGGGAAACTGTAGTGATATAAATAAAATATTCGTACTACAAAAAAGTGTATAAGGATACTAGTCCATATCAGTAACTTTGAATCTTGTAGGCCTTATTTCATAAAATACAACATACTGACTCTTACATGCATATATGTCTTGGAATCATGCAAATTTGTTAATAAACACCCAAACCTATATTCCCCTGTAGATAGTTCTAATGTCAAACGCAACAATCGAAACCAAAATAAAATGAAAAGCTCGGTAACAAAATTAAAAATAGTATCATCAGGACCACATTCAATGGCTATAAAAATATATAATAATTTGCCAGATTATATCAGGAATATAGAAAAAACTACAGTATTCATAAAAAAGACGAAAGAATTTTTAATAAGCAAAAGCTATTACAAAATAGAAGAATACTTTAACGATAAATCTATGGGACACACATAAACTATATAACGAATTGGACGTTAGGACAACTCTGTAACATCTAGTGGCTGTAACATCTGAAGGCTTGTTGTATCTCTATCAGTGGCTCTAACCTCTATTATCTGTCCTTTAAACATGTCATTTTTGTTTTGGTCATATAAAAATAAATTTAATAGAAAAATTTCTTGTTAATTAGGTAGTTAAATAGGTAGTGGTATTTGTTAAATTGTGACTATTAATTTGACTATTAAATATGAAAATGAATTTAATAAATCTAGAAATTAAGTTTTAAAATATTGCTACGCCCTAACAGGGTATCACATGAAACCGTATTACTTTTCCACCTGTACTTTACACTGTGATATGCAATAATTAATACACAGAAGATTTGCTAACATTGGACTAGGATTGGCTCCTCCTCAACGCGAGCGAGTCATCATAGTTGACGTGGCTATTGAAGAAGCCGTGTTGAACAATGTATTTGCTGAGCCAACAACCAGTGTTAGACGTTTGGTTTTGCGTCATGGCATTTTTAAAACATCAGTGTGGCGCATTTTAAAGAAGGAAGGACTGCATCCTTACCACTACCAGAGAGTTCAGCGTCTGCATGGTGACATCGACTTTCGTGCCAGGTGCGTAATGAGTATTTGGATTTTCAACGATCCGGAATTTTCTAAAAAGATTCTATGGATGGATGAAGCTAGATTCACGAGAGATGGGATCACAAACTGCAGGAATTTGCACGAGTGGAGACATGAAAATCCACACCTGAAGAGATCGACCAACTCTCAGGTGCAATTTTCAATCAATGTATGGGCAGCCCTTATTGGTGACAAGCTCATTGGCCCAGTTATACCTACAGCTACATTAAATAGCATAACCTTTTTAAGTTTATTGCGTGAAGATTTACCTCTTTTGCTAGAAGACGTGCCACTTGATATTCGAAGGCACATGTTTGTGCAAATGGGCGGATGTCCCGCCCATAGCGCAATCATCGTGAGAGATTTTTTAAACGAAGCATATGGAAACAGGTGGATTGGCAACCATAGGCCGGTGGGTTGGCCTGCTCGTTCTCCCGACATGACGCCTTTAGATTATTTTTTGTGGGGAGTCATGAAACAGCGCGTTTATAGCAACCAGATAAACTCTGAGGCCGAGCTACAAGATCTGATTACCAATTGTGCCAGAGATATTAATGATGACCCAGGCATGATTAGCAGAGCTACACAACAAATAGCTGTTCGTGCAGCAATGTGTCTGCAACAAAGAGGCGATCACTTCGAACATTTGATGCGTTAGGTGAAATCATTGTTAGATTAAGTACATCTTGGGTTTATTTATTTATCATTGTAATCTTTGTAAACTTCTTCGTAAATAAATGTTTGATTCGTCTTATTCATGCAAAGTTTAATTTCCTAATTTTTTTTTCTTCTTAGCTTAAAATCAAGTAAAAAGTAAGGAAAATTAATGACTTTAATCCAAATCTGTAATTCCTAAAAAACGCGTATTGACTAGTTTTGTTCGCTCATAGCAAGAGTTCTTTTGAAGATAGAAGTCCACTATTTTTTATTTTACGTGTAATTTGTAGAATCGAAATAAACAATAATAAATTGGCTTAAAGGGGAAGTTTTTTCGAGAAATTTAGTAATAACTGAAAAATTCGAAACAAAAACTTGATGTTTTTTTTACAAAAACCTGTTTTTTAATTAAACGTGTAAATGTGTGGCTTTTTTAATTATTTGATCTTGTGTGTCTATTATTCCTAATCATTAATAATTTTGTTTCGGCGAGATACACTTGGTATTTCAAAAGATGCGATTATTTTTTCAAACAGGGTCTACCACAAGTACTTCGAAAAAATAAATTAGTATAAAAAAAAACAAAAAATGCCAGACTAATTTTTTCCATTTTTTCGTCGATAAAATTGGGTCTAGTTTCACCCCCTTTCGGGTGTGCACTTTTACGGGGGACACACTGTATAAAATAGGTCTTTACAAGCACTTGCATTGAAAAATATTATATTGTTATTAAAATCTGTCTTTACCTATCCATCCATCCATCCATCAAACTGTGTCATCCACTGCTGGATATATGCCTTTCCAGGATTTCGCCACTCTTGGCGGTCCTGCTGGAAGAAATGCCCATACTCACAAACGCTGGGCAGGCGAGTTGGTGAGCGCGGTGCCAAAACCCTTGCACCAGTGACGCCGCTGCCCGTCACCAGTCTGTTTTATGTAAGACCCGGCAATTGGGGTTGGATAAACCGCCATCGATCGGTCCCAGTTTTGCCTGAAAGCTGTTCTCTTACTCTCCCCCGAATAACTTCGGGAGGATTTGTGAGTAAGATGGTGGTACCTCCACAGTCCAGCCCGGCATTAGCTCTACCATTACCACCTGTTCGTCTTTACCTATACTAATTATATAGTAGCAAGAAAGTCATGTCTGTAAAAAGGTTTTTTTTTTTCGAAATTCAAAATTAAGTAGATTTTCGTCTGTCTGTCTGATCCGTTTTAACTTTTCAAGTTATCCAGTTATCGGATTTGGATGCGAATTTCTTTATTATCATCATAGTGACCCTGGTCAACATATAGGCTTTAAGGGGTGTTGATAAAACCCCCAAGCCGAAAACTGTCAATAGGTGAAAGTTATGTCTACGCAAGCAAAGCCGCAGGAAAACGCTAGTGTTAATTAATTCTGAAGGTAGATAAATTTGAAGGAAGTTCAAAAATACTGACACCCACTTAGATCTTAATTCTTTTGTCTGCAAATACTGACACCCACTTAGATCTTAATTCTTTTGTCTGCAAATACTGACACCCACTTAGATCTTAATTCTTTTGTCTGCGAATCGGACAAATCCCTTTGTTCTTTGTAACAAAATGGGCTCTTTTCACATTGATGTATTTGTCTCACCAAATAAATAATTTATGTGACCCTTTGGTCAATTAATTAAAAAAAGACCTTTTTACCGTTAACTTAATACAAAGAGCCCTCAGCCTCACATCATCCGCAGTTACGGCCAGAATCGTGACCCACTGTCATTTCTGTCGGTGCCGCCACGCGACGGTCGAACCGAAACTCATTAAAATTTCACCGCGGTACCCCATTTCCACGCCAGCCCTGAGCAAGCAATTATTAATTAACCGAAATATCAAAATCCATTTTTCTTAATCCCGAGCCGGCATGAACTTTTAAAATAATTAACGGATTTCGTTTCGGACGACCCAATTTGTCGGACGGATGTGGAAATTTGAAATTAGGTTCAGAACTAGACGGAGGACATAATGTAAATGTAATTAGAGTTATTGGCCTCTCCTTTTTTGTATCAATTTTTACGATTCTAAAAATGTTTCGTCGATTAGCTTTCCCTGGTTTAAAATAAGCGTGCATATCTATTATTTATTCCTTTATTTTTTAATTTAACTAGATTTAAGTGACTTGAAACTTTTTCATATGTATTTTTCCCGTATTATATTAATTTTTATCTAACCTCATATCGTAAAATCCTCATCACGAACTCAAAAATACTGGCATAATGAAAAATATGTTTCATGAACGTCTCTAAAAAAATTTAAAAATTAAATTATACTACCTAGGTGTCCGAACAAATAATGCTATAAAAAATCTTTTTCTGAGGTTACAGTACATGTAATACTAACTAAGAAGGCAAAGGGAACTTAGCCCAAACAGCCATGTCTAAGGTTTAATATCAAATACCAATGATGTTATCATATAATATTCTCTAACACGTACTAAGTAATATTGCGGCGTGACAAAGGAGGTCACAATTTCATTTTATTTTCGGCCTGCTTTGTCTATCGCTGTCGGCGCGCGCAACGCGTACACATGCGTGGTGGACTGTTGGATTTTGGCGCCATAGCTTACGTGGAAATTATTATTTACTGTGGTTTTATGGGTCAAACCAATAGTATTATTTTGCAGTGATGGTGATGATTATTTGACTCCACCTGACATTCTGGAAATAACGACGGAAATTACGAACACTTTTAGAACGAGCTTGTACAACAAAAATCAAAAATGGCTAAGGACAAATTTCATCAAGATTATTATGAAAACAGGTTGTTAGGCATGAGTTTAGATAAAGTAGTATATGAAACTATATATAACTAGGTATTAAAACACTCGTGTTTTTTATAACCTTTTTATTTACCAGTTTCATAAACTACTATTACCGTATTCTATTGTTATATTTTTAAAGATTTATATTGACTTGTAAAACGTGTGTTTTTTATTTCACAAAAAAAGTCCTTTGAATTTATTTGATTAAAAATGTTGTCTTTCATTTGACCTTTAGTGACGTCATAATCACACATTTACGTAGGCATATTTATTTTTCTTGAACGCATCCTAAACAAGGATCCAACAATGAAAAAAAAATTTTTTTCTTTATTGCAAAAAAAGGGTTACAATATTTATAAAATACTAGTTCCCTTGAGTAGTAGAAACTAGGCTCTTCCCAATAAATATATTTTTAAATTATTTTATAAAATATTAATAAAGAATAATCAGTATAATTTCTAATTTGATCTATTTATTCTATAAAGCAGACAATAAAAGCAATTTAGCCGAAAACGTAACACCAGAGATTCTTTATTCGTGAAAACATAGCTAACTAAGATATTAATTCGAATAATTTCCTCACGTTCTGCCATTAGGGGGTACAAAATTTTGTATGAATTATGTAATTATTAATACAATACAACTAGCTTTTGTCCACGGGCCCACTCACTTTTTCGTGTTATCCCTACAAACTGCCCACATGCTCCGGATTGTAAGTACAGTGGAGACCACATCAAGCTATACATATAGGTATACACTTAGCCATCTGCATTTTCAGAAAAATTGCTAAGATAGTAGTAGACGAGTATTTACATGTCTCAGTAAATTGCAAAAACAGAATGTTTGTGATTGTTCGCAATTGGTGGAACTTATTTCATATCTTTGTTGAATTCAAACACTTGTATTTCAAATTATATTTTATCCTACTACATCCAAGTGGTTTCGCTTATACGTATTCTCAAGAGTATTTGAGGCTTGAGGTAAACAAAAATTTAATAAATTATATAATGTTTGTTTACATGAAATGATTTAGAATACAATAGAATAGAAATATGCTTATTCATAAATACAGTGCAAAATACAATACAAAATACATACACAGGCACAATGTTCGTAACAAGTTATACAAAAACACAATTAAAAATATATCACAGAAACAATAAAATAAAAACATATAAAAAGCGAAAATGAAATGGCCCTGGCTCAGCAAATGCTGTAGATAAAATCTACAATGCTGGTTTTCTGCCAGCACCGTAGTACTTTATATAGTACCTATAAATATGTTTATTATTAAATCGGTCGATGTTGATTAAATTGAACAATAATTATAATCAATAATGACAATGAAATGTTTATATGCGAGAGTACGCGTATTACAAGATCATAAAATATATATATATAGGGTCAGCATAATTTACCGTATAAACAATGTGCAAAAAAAAAATAATATCTTATAAACGAAGTATGCTAGTAACTAACGTTTGATTTGGCTAAGGCGTCATCTCGGCCACGTAAAACTCGGCCACGCGGCCGAGTTGACACCTTTCAATTAAATCAATTTTATTGGGGGTCAACTCGGCCTCACATACAAAGTACAATCAATCTAAGAAAGGATTGGGTCCAAATACCTTCTCCTTAAAACTTCTAATAAAACTATTTAAAAAATTAAAAGCAATCTCGTAACCGGAAAAGAACATGTGTTGTTGAAATCATGATAAGTCTTACTTATCTCTTCTTTTCCATATAGTATTTGTTTTTGTCTAACGTGTTTTCTTTCGATATATTCAAATAAGGTTTTAAAAAAAAACTTGCAGCTTGAAACTTGTTATACCTATTGGTGATTAGATTAATTACGGTTAGGTATAGTATTCGTCCATAATTTCGTGATGTTGATTTTCTAAAATATACCTATTTAAATATTATTATTTCGATTTATTTTGAAGCCACGTCGTTATTTGTCTTAAGAATTTAAATCATATCACATTTTCTAATTGACTGTACACAACTACCTCTAATTTTCACTTTCGACCGAGTTGAGCCCCAAAAAAATTTATGTAATCGAAAGGTGTCAACTCGGCCGCGCGGCCGTGTTTTATGTGGTCGAGATGACGCCTTAGCCAATAATTACTAATAATAAAATCAATAATTATCAAAATTAAGATGCTTAAATCTACAAGTTTGTATTATAATAAGTTGGGGAAAAACTCTTTTCGCAAATGGTATGTATGAACTTATAATAAAATCTCTTTGGCTATACCATTTGTATCTGGCTGGTTTTGGTATTATTAATAGGTTTAAATTTTAAAAAAGATAATGCCAGTTTCAAATTAGGTAAAATTAGTGATTTTCATTTGTTTTTCTTACTGTTGAGATGAGTGAATCTAATGAAGAAATTCGATACATTTTACACTTTTACTATAAGAAAGGTAAAAAAGCAACGTAAGCCGCGAAAAAAATTTGTGATGTTTATGGACCTAGTGCAGTGTCTGTGAGAGTAGCACGAATTTGGTTTAAGCGTTTTCCATCCGGAAATTTTGATGTCAAAGATGCACCTCGCTCTGGGCGCCCTGTTACGGATAAAATGGATGCCATTTTTGAAAAAGTGGAGCAAGATCGGCATGTCAGTGGTTACGATGTAGCTGAAGAACTGGGGATTGAACACAACACAGTTTTGGCGCATTTGAAAAAAGCTGGGTACACAAAAAAGCTCGATATTCGGGTGCCTCATGAGCTCACTGAAAAAAACATAATGAACCGTTTACTAATTTGTGATTCTTTATTACAACGTAATAAAACCGAACCATTTTTGAAAAACTTGATATTTGGTGATGAGAAGTGGATCACGTACGACAAGAACGTGTGAAAAATGACGTGGTCAAAGGCTGGTCAGGCTTCACAGACTCTGGCGAAACCCGGGTTATCTCACAACAAGGTAATGCTGTGTGTATTGTGGGATTGGAAGGGCATTATTCATTATGAGCTGTTACTGTCAGGCAGGACCATCGATTCTGAACTCTACTGCGAACAACTGATGAGATTAAAGCAAGAAGTTGAGAGAAAGCGGCCGGAATTAGTCAACAGAATGGGTGTGGTTTTTCATCATGATAACGCTAGACCTCACACATCTTTAGCCGCTCAGCAAAAATTAAGATAGTTTGGCTGGGACGTATTAATGCATCCGCCATATAGTCCTGACCTTGCACCTTCAGATTTCCACTTGTTTCGGTCTCTTCAGAATTCTTTAGGCAGTGTCAGGTTAACATCACGAGAGGACTGCCAAAACCAATTGTCGCGGTTTTTTTATCAGAAGCCCCAGAATTTCTATAGCAATGGAATCATGTCCCTACCCTCAAGATGGCAGAAAGATATCGAACAAAATGGCACCTACATACTTTAGTTAAATGTAAATAAACTTTATTAAAAAATGTTTTGAATTTTCATATAAAATGCGAAGAAACTTTTTTCCCAACCAAAATGTCTTTTCTTACGACTAATTTATATTTAAATGGGTTAAGTGGAAGTTTCTTTAGGAACATAATTATATTCTGAGGAATTATAATATTATACCCTGCCGATCGACGACGGCGGAGATTTAGGGAAAATATAAAAAAAAAATGTATGTACGTAGGTATGTTTTAGGTAATTTTAAGATTTTAGATTATTATTTTAGTTATATTTAATTTTATTTAATGTTCTTTTCGTTTTTTTTGTTTCTGTCAATAAAATATTCTTTAGGAATATTATTAAATAACTTTAAAGCCATAGGGTAGCAGCTCTTTTGAAACAAAGAGTTAGTCTCTGTTTGTCCCTCATATTTTTACAAAAATCTCCTGGCGTTTAAAATAATTCAGGATATTTTTTTACAAATATACCTATTTCTAATATATATGTAGTTATACATGGACACTAGCGTAAGAACTGTCAATATCTCAAACAAACATATACGTACATAATATGTACCTCAGAGGTATACAATTATAGTAAGTCCACTTTTTGAGAATTTCTTTTTTGTACATCAATGAGATCGCAAGAACGAGCTCTACGAGATGGTATATGGCATTAAGTCCAATATTGAATAGTTTAAAAGATAGCCAATTTGAAACGAAATTATCTATCAACTTATCTTATTACACTTTCCGTCTATTTTTACCTCACCTGTAAAATTTCCATTTTGACGCTTACTATTTTCAACCTCTGGGCGGGTATTCTGGCACGTGCGTGAAAATTGCGAAGGCAGATTGCGGGTGACTTTAAAAGGGATTTTGTACAGCTATGTGTTGATTTTTTTCAATGGAAACTTATAGTAGGCATTTATTATATCCAATAGAATCTATTTGATGTAGTTAAGTTACCCTAATTTTAACCGCATGGCATTTATCAAACTTTAAAGAAATATCTAATTATTGAAATATCTAATGATTGATATTGCGAGTGAAAAATAATGCTGGAATAGCCGTCCTGAGGTACAATTATTAGATATATAAGGCATGGATAACCTTTGTTTGGGAAGTCGCGTGCCAAACAATCATATACCTATATGAATTCTAGGGCCATAGATAGGTTGAAGCGTACAGTATACGAAAATTACGTAATTAGTGAACCGCAGGTTTAATTTATACTATTTATAATTAAGGTTTCATAATAAACTACAAATATTGCAATGTAATATTTTCATAATTGAGCCTGATTTTAAGATGCAAAACATGCATATAAATGGTATGATTACATTGTTTTATACGTTTATAAAATTTCCAGGGTAGTTGCAAATATTTATAATGACAACCGTTGTTTGAAAATATCACAAACAGACATGTATGTTTTACTTTTTAACGATGCCAAATATGTCTGAATTTCTTTCGTTTTATCATTTGTTCAATGAGATGAAGTTTGGGGTCAGCTAGAAGGCCTGAGGGCTACCATTCATGTTTCAGCGAAAGCTGAACCTTAAGGTTGGTCTTCCTAAACTGAACCCTAAAAAGGGTCTATGCCAATCGCTCGTCATCTCATCCCTTCAGAGCATCCGTAAAGCCCAGTTTATCTCCAGTAGCCATGATAAAGCCTTTAGGCTGCGAGTTTTTGGGTGAAAGAATGAGACCTTGCATTACCCCTTTTAGAAAGAGTTGTTTCCTCTGGCGAGCGGGATTTATGTAATCTACGCAAATATAATTTAAAACCAAGAATATATTCAAAATTTCATTTTCACGGATCACACTGATCAATGTTTATTTTATTATGTTTTTTAATAGTGGAAGTATTTAATTCTTCACAGTATGTTCCTTTTTTATGGGGAAGAAATTTTTTATCTTGTAGCTATTTCCAATGTCCAAAATGGGTAAAACTCCTAATGAGTTAGTACTAGAACTAGTGTTCTGAAATTGCTATCTATTGAGCCCATGAGCAATGAATACTTTACTAGATACGTGAAGAAGGGACATCCCCGCGCCAGTTTGACGTTGCTCGCAAATCAGAAGCACGACTGGAAGCACGAACTACGTGGCTGGCGACTGTTCGCTTCGTGCACGCACACATACAAACGTGTGCGTACGCACTGGTGCCCATGTGTAGAATTAGGTAATTAAATCTGTTCGCTTGTATTGAATGCCATGTGTAACCTTATGAAAACTCCGTGGATATCAGGATAATTGCTTGCCTGTTTAGTAAAAACCCCTTCGTATCAGAAATCTCTGAGAAACCAGGCTTTATGACACGTAACAACTGTACTTTATAACCTATTTTTCTTCTTCTCAAGTACATTCAGACACACAAGTATATCTTACTTCAATTTCTTTAGACGAGTTATCTTCTACTGAGTACAAAGCCTGCATCAGTGGACATACGGTATGCCATCACCGACATTATTGTTATTGGTCAATCATAGGCTATGTAGGGTTGCTAGAACTTCCAAGAAGCCACATGCAACCTCATTGTCTTTGATCCTTCGCTCTCGCAGTATTTCTGGCACTCTCTTATCACATCCATCAGTCTATCTGCAAAAAGATCACATTGTAATAAAGAGAAAATAAACTGTTACATGTCATTTCCACCTTTGGAAAATATTATCATAACGTCGATTCGGTGTAAAACGACTTATTTGAAAGGAGTCCTGTTACATCCTATTTTTAAGCATCCTATCCTTGTCTTTTCGATACAGAAAGAAAAAGACAGAATGTTTAGTCCTGTCAAACAAGTCGTGTTACACCGAACCTACACCAATGTATTTTAATTTAAATATAGCCGTCTATTTACACCAAGTATGTTTCTTACAGATTGATTTCCCATTTGAGTTCCCTTAGATCCACCTTTTGGAACAATCCTACGTAAGGGCCAGAATATGTTGAGTTATAGCCGCCAGCCAGCCCTAGGGACGACACGCATACGTTCATGTATTAGTCAATGATTCTGTCTTCACGAAACCATGATAAGTTGAACGCAAAGACAAAGAAAAGTGACGTTTGTTTACAGTACATTTAAGTCTGATGGAAACGAATTGATATCGTGGTTTATTAAGGGTTTTGAATAAGCTATGACTGCATCATGGTATTGACCATGTTTACCTTTAGGGTAGATACTATATTCTTGTAACAAATAATTAGAACGCCCGAAAATATACTTCTTGCTAACAACAATGTACAAAGGAGCCCTTGTAAGAACACTCCCGTGTCCGTCCGTCTGTCACGGAGGTTTTTCTCGAAAACTATGTAACGTTGGAATTTGAAATGTAGCATAGTGTCTTGATAAAGTACACATTAATCAGTCAAGGAATATTTAAAAATAATTTGTCCAAGTGCGAGTCGGACTCGCGGCCAAGGGTTCCGTACTACCACACAATACGGTTACGGAACCCTAAATAAATATCATGGGAAATAACAACCTAAATAAGGCCCTACAGTTCAATGAGTAGAGTCAAGAGTAGGTATTAGTAAAGGGCCACTTTCAACAGATTTGTTTTTTTTCGCGAACTTTTTTTTCGCTTTCCTACGTTTAGTCAGCTGATTGAACTACTTTTTACGGGGAAGTGAAAAAAATTATTTGACGAAAAAAGTCTTTTTCTTTCGTAATGTGTCAGTTACATGATCTGCCCTAGAATTATTTTCACTTATTATTGTAGGACCCTATGGATGTCATTTTAACAAAAAACAAGGCGCTAGAACAATAGCGCCTGACAAAACATTGGCGCCGTCTGCGAACGGAACCCCACTTTTTATTATTTCTTATTTTACTTTGAAATATTTTCTACAATATGACTAAATTTAAAACTTGTAGGTAAAAATAATGAAACTTTTTCGAGGTTTCTGGTATGGGGACCCCGCTAAATTTTTAGTGTTTATCGTGGTTAGTGTTGCCATCTCAAAAAATAAGAAAGCCGGACTTAGCCCCAAAAAAATCCGGACTTTTGGGGCCCAAGGCCGGACGCTTAAAAATCTAAAAAACACAAGTTTTAAAGATTAAAAAGTTTTAATCTTTGACATATTTATCTTTATATTCATATTAGCTTTAAAAGCTCAGTTTCTTTAATAAATTCGTAAAAAAGTTTTTACACGTTAAATGTCTTCAATTAAATTCCAAAAATAATGTTTTGGCAATAGTTTCAGGGTTTAACCCGTTTTTTGTTTTATCCATTGCTGTCCTATTAAAGAGAAGACTCTTTCTAGTAAACGAGTAACAATATATGTTACTCAGCGATTTAAAATATGTGACCAATTTTTGCGGGGGTGATACGACTCACGGCCGTGTTGCGTGCAAAGTAAGAAAATGAAAAAGCCTAACAAAAGCCGGACAGGCCGGACGCAGTCAAAGGCCGGACAAGAGGTCAAAAAGTCCAACACTCTCCGGCTTTATCCGGACGGATGGCAACGCTAGCGTGGTAGAGGCCATAGCAACACGTATTTTGTACAAATTTCAACTTTCTGGCTATTACGGTTGAAACTAGACCCCTGTGACAGACGGACGGACAGACAGCGGAGGCTTAGTAATAAGGTCGTGTTATCATAAAATTATTTTTACTTTATACTTTATTGTACACATAAATATTATTACAATTGAAGTTAGGAATAGGATGTACACAGGCGAGTTTATCTCTAAGTAGAGATTTCTTCCAGCAAACCCCTCTGATAAATAAAAATCATAATAAATGAATAAGTAGACATACAGTCAGTGACACAAGAGCGTACGGGGTGAAAATAAAAAATGGTGGACCAGGGGAAAGGGGGGATGCTACTAATGTATACAGCGGAGCAACGAATCTGATGCACAGTGCATGGTCTCGGGAAAAATATGATTGTTGAGTTCTATCTAGGTTTTGCTATGTAAAAGTGAGACCTAGTCTCAAGCCTAACCTTAGGTCTCTCTGAATATGAGCGCAAAAACTCTTTACTGTTAACCTGTAAGTGCACCTTGTTGTAGCATTGGTTGTAGGTAGCAACATCCATATCAGTAAATTGTTACAGCATTAGAACGGCCACCCGCGACGGCGATAACGCTCTTATCGCTGAACTTAAATGGTATTTATATTAATTTCCTCTCATTCAATTAAATATGTTATCGGGCTTAATTAACCGATCTCATCCTGTCCGTGGGGTTTATTGAAATATTAATAGTTCGGAAAAATGAAACAATACACCATTGTTCGATAAGGTTTGACGTCATACCTACGGTAAGGCATACCTACGGTGAGGCATACCTACGGTAAGGTGTACAGGTACACCTGCCGAGGTAATTAAGTGTTCATCACCTAACGATGGTGTGCATGGACGATTCAACAAAAACCCAAGTCTCTCGGGTTCGCTTGGTAAACTGCTTTGCGGACATGAGTGCACGCTGCAACGCTGTAGTGGAATAGCTTGTCGGAGCCGAACATCCAAAGAACATACGACATAGTCGAGTAAGACTGCAGGTCACGTAGCAAGACTGCGTGCATACTCAGCATGCCGGGGTGCTTGCAGTTAGAGTTGAAACAATCGTTGGTTGCATTTGTACCGTAACGAGCACCTACTGAAGCTTACCTATACTTTTTTCCATACGGAGCATGATTGTGCTAGCTAACAGAAGTTAACACAGTGTATGATATCACTCCCGTAATAAAATGTAAAACTGTATGCATTATCCTTATCAATTTTTTCCTTTTCAGCTGAAAATAACTGGGTATTGCCGATATATGCATGTATTACCCGTTGACATCATCGATATTGCGCCATTTTACCACAAAATACGTTTCTCTACCTAATTTGCTTATCAATTCTGTCGTTACTGCGGTACACCATGATGTCACGGTATTTGAATTATCCCTCATTATAACGAGCTTATTCAAGTGGGAAAAAATTCGCGATAATTATGGAACAACGAGTCCTTGTTAGGTAGTTTTCGGGTTAGTATAAATGGAGGAAAGTACATATACAATCAATCATTAGCACATATACACTCGCCATAATCACAAGGCTGTGTACAATCGATCAGTCTTAACAAAATCACCATGTCATCATTCACAAAATCATCATCCACCATGAGCGGAAACTCTGGAGAAGCCGTTCATCGAGACAACGGGGAAAAATCTCGGAAGGAGCAAGAGCGCGCGGAAGAAGAAGAAGAAAAGCGCAGACAAGACTTGGAGCGTGAGGAGAGAAAACGTCAGAAGGCAGAGCAGCGGCGACTGGACAGGCACTTGATGCAGTATGCAGAAGCTTTGCGTCAGCAGGCATCGTGGCGTGGAACTCTCAACCGGCCGAAGTAGTGCTAATCATAGATATGATCATTTGTTTATATAATAAGTATTAGGTATTTGTGTACATCAGTATTAAGTATATTGTGTATGTGAGTGTTCTTTTTTGAAAATAAAAAAAAAAACTTGTTCCCGATACATATTTATTTCATTTCAAAATGCATGCCGACTTACACATGTCACGACATACCAGTTTCCTTCATGATACTAGTTCTATCCACTAAGATGTTGTACAATCTACATCCATGCATAGATAACCGTGGTCACTACACTTTGTAACACGATAGAGGGGCACCGCGACATGCTATGCAGCGATAGGTAGGTACGGTGCAGTGTTTAGGTAAGGTATCTGTCATACCATAGTCCTAACATTACAGCAATCATGAAAAGTATACATATTTAGAATGATTTTTTTTACATCATTATAGTCTAACCAAACCTGTAAGCTATACAATGACAAATCTTAAGTATAAGTGAGGTGTATACGTGTATGAAGCACACGTGTATGTCCCGGTAATTTTCCATGGGCACTCATCAGTTATGATTTCGTTTTGAAATACACGCCGCCAGTTGGATACAGATCATAAAATGAATATAGCGCGGGTTTTCCCGAATATTTCAAGACAGTGCCAACTAAACGTGGGTTGCCGTAATACGCTGGAGCTACTTACGTTCGGCCGCCAGCCTGTAATAATATTTCGATGAAGGTCCCGTCGTCTGATCATATTTACCTATCTTTTGAGTAGTGACACATAGTTTGTTCCATATTTAAACGATAGCGTGCCATGTGGTCATACGTATTATCGGTTCATAAGGAGTTATAGATGTAACGCCAATTGCCGCCAGTCTTTGTCATAATACTGTTTGCGGCTTACATGCAGTTATTCATGGATATAAAGTTAAGAAAAACCTTATTTAGACGTCTCATATTCCTGTATGGTCGGCTCCATACCTAAACGTCGCAGATACACGTACTCAGAGGCGAATGCACACTCAGGCCTTGCTCAAGACATATGATAAGCATATGCCAAGCATAGTTTGTGATAACGGAGCTTTGCAAACATATTATAAACACAAATATTTATTTTAATAAGCGAACGTCACATTGCAGCAGCATTGCTGCACTATTTAGCACTTTTATCACTGATGTTGCGAGCCGACTGCAGCAACATTTCTGTGTCCGTCCGGTCACCCGTCGAATAATATAGTAAGATTTGCGGATCACCTTCATGCACTTTCTGGATGACCTCTCTGAAGATTTCTTGGAATTCTTTCAGCAGAATCGCCGGGACCATGTACTTGGTTATCCACGCAGAGACGTGCGCCGTGCAGAAATGATGAAAGTGCTGTGGGATCCTGCACTCACGTCCCGGTGGTACCACTACATTAGGCCTCTTGCCGCAGGAACAGGTGTCCCCGGCGACCGCCTTGCACTTCGAAAAGCGAATCTTCTTTTCAACAAACTCCAGTATAGTGGGCACCCTCACGAGATCCCTCTCACCTGGCGGCGGCCCCCAAAATAAGGGCATGAGCCAGTCCCAGTTCACCATCAGACGATCTTCTTCTGGCCTCGTCGGATCAAAGTTGTAGCGGACGGGGCATGGCTTCCCGTTAAGGAAAGTCAGGTCGTCCAGCTGTCGTTCCGCCTGAAGAAACTGTTTGTATGCTTTATTGAATTGCAGGATTTCGCCGGGGCTGAAAGGGGCCTCCTCGGGTATAGAAGGCCCGCGCCTCGTGAAGGTGTCCACCGGGAAACTGAGTATTCTGTCTTGGGACTGCATCTTGAGTTCTGGATGGATGTCACGGGACTCCTAAGTCTATACGATGTTCTTTCAGCAATGTTGACCGTGTAGTGTCTAGCCACTGACTGCCCGCATAGCAATTTATACCACTCCAGTTGTTTATCGTACCGAATAAAGAAAACAATATAGGGATAATATCAATTTGGAATTCCCACAACCTCGCGTGCGGGTTATCGTTCGGCGCGGTAATCGGATCATTCCTAAAATAAACGAGTGAATATTAAAATATTCTTGGACCACGTCAGTCAAACTTCCATCCTTATGAAAATAGACGATTTACAATTCATCCCGCGCTCCCATACTGGGGCCCCGGGAGTCACTCACGTGTTCACATAGTCACTATAGATCGTATCACATACCTACGATAAAAATTACGCTACCAATTTGGGACATCGATAACAACGTTTAATTGCTGTACTCGATGCATTGTCTTAGCTCGCAACACCATAATATAAATGCCGGGCATTCATAGGGAAAACCAGGTCAAAAGTTTGTAACTTTAGTATACGGGTAAAACATACCTATTAAGCACATACGGCATTGTGTGCGCGATAAGAGCGTGTCTTAACAACGACAATGATGCAGATCGGATGCAGTTTTAGTAGGGTGAAACAACTAGTATGTGCTTCTTGACCGAATACTGATAACACAGAAGATATAAACAAAATAGACTGGGTTTCTCCAAAACGAGAAACTGTTAGGTTATCGGGCGACTTAGTGATAAGGTATTTAACTCGTGTAAAAGCAATGCTGAGACCACGTCAGCCGATATTTAGATACACGTCGCACTTAGGTATCATCCCACTTTAGTACTCCTGTTTGAAAAAGAACTACAATTATAGCACTAGTGGATCTTGTGAGTGCCCGCTATGAATGCTGCGCTGCAGTCCAGCGTCATGCTTACATTATGCAAAAGTGGCAAAGCGGTGCATGGCCTATGAGAGGCGGGTGACCGCTGCATGGCAACAAAGCAGATAATTCTACAAGAAGTATGTTTATTCTAGGCGTTCTAGGTATCGTTCCGTGAGAACGTGAGCTGTAGGTTTCTGGCAATTCGGCCCCAGCTTGGATGCTGATGCTGCGGCCCCAGCAATTCATGTTACCTGCTGCTTTGACCCATACTCATATCACTTTAGAGGCGGCACATACGAAAAAAGTCAAAATTTTCGGAAATGCATCTGACCCCTATGCACTATAGAATCTTCATCACTGAATACGAAAATAGTACCCTTGCCTTACCTAGATGTTTAATTTTGAAGTTATAGACCGTACGCTACCGTGTCATTGACTGTACGTGTACACAAATCTACGTATCTAACTATTAAATTGAAATTAAAATATATATATATATATATATATCCTTACATATACATACACAGCATAACTACATTCTATTACATACATGAATCTTTGCATAAACAATAGATGTAGGTAATAATATACATACATATAGCGTGTACATTATGTATGTATCACTTCCATCACTTATGGAAGAGAAAGATAGTGCTCTTTA
Source organism: Ypsolopha scabrella (assembly GCA_910592155.1). Lineage (NCBI taxonomy): Eukaryota > Metazoa > Arthropoda > Insecta > Lepidoptera > Ypsolophidae > Ypsolopha > Ypsolopha scabrella. Next base: position 20,491,392 of record OU342982.1, read on the forward strand.
GTCTTTTTTTTTAAATACCGATTGTTGGACAGTCACGGATGTTTTGGGATTATGATAATTTTTAGTCCAAAAGTCTCGACGCAATAAATAACTTTGTAAACCGACAGAGTAATACACATGACAATTTAAGCCCTAGCCAATTGCATCTTTGATTCCATTCATTCCCAACTTGAGTCACTTAACTTAAGTGAGATGCTGCGATCAATGGCCAAGTTATATACGTAACTTGTCACTAAGTTAGATTAAGTTAAGCACTAACTGCTAAGTCGAGATAGACAAGGTTGTAACTGCGAGATTGAGTAATTCCTTGCTCTAATGAACAAGGGATAAAGGGCGTGTACTTATATAAGGTGACTTTAATTTATCCAGCCAAATTTTTTACTGAAGACTCGGTACTCGATGACCCTTTTTGCGAAATTCGTAAATTATTCTTTTCGTGTTCCTTACAAACGCAAGCCCAGCCCCTATGGGATGTTAAGATTTTATTTTCCGAAATTACCAAAAATTTTTATCTATCCGTGTTACTGATCACTTACGAAGCCTCCGGTATGAGTTTGGCTGTATAAATAAAAGTCACCTTATATAGGATGGTTATCAGGGTTCCGTACAAAAATGGAAACACAGCGAACTTTCAGTGACTGATTGATCACCCACGGCGCGGCGTTATTCAAATATGAGGGCCTGCTAAATTTCTTCGAAAAAACGAAGACTTCTAATTAATGACGTTACATTTTTGAACCCGCAGTGCTTATAGGCTAAGATGTACAACCAATGCGTCCTTCCTGCGATGACGTATGGCGCTGAGATGTGGTCTCTTAGCAAGCTGTGGAGCGGGCTATGCTTGAGGTATCTCTGATGGATAAAATCCGAAATGAGGAGATCTGTCGGAGATCAAAAGTAACCGACATAGCCTGCAGAATCAGTAAGTTGTAGTGGCAGTGGATAGGCCATATTTGTTGCCGACATGATGGCCGTTGGGGCCGAAAGGCTTTAGAATGGAGACTACGTACAGCAAAGCGTAGTGTAGGCCGAGTTCGTGCCCGCTGGACCGAGGACCTGAAGGACGTTGCGGGGGGCGGCTGTATGAGGAGGACGGAGGACCGACACGAGTGGCGAAATTTTGAGAAATGCCTATGTCCAACAGTGGACTAACACCGGGCTGATGGATGGATGGATGGATGACATTTTTAAAACTTTTATTATTTTTGTTTCCAATGTTAACTTTCTTTACTTCGATGCGATTTTGATCGCCTCAAAACTACTTTGTCTATGACGAATCGTTATTTTTCTTGGAATCCTCGTCTAATTCCCCAATTTTATGGATATGTCGCAAGCAAACAACCAAGTTACCACACTGGTTCTTTTAACTTTGGCCCTTAAAAATTGGCAGCCCTTACAGGGCCTCGGGCTAATATAATAAATGACAACCTGTGTAATTTCCACGGGTCAGAAGTTTCATGATGAAGCCCAACTTGAGGTCTCTCGCCCAAACTACGAGGTTGTCGAGGTCGACTGACCACTAACAAAGACTATGTCAGTTATTTTGGGGATCCCTGGATGGAATTTTTATACTAAAAAGGTTTTTGAGGTGCCTAGTAGTTTCCGCTAATTCACGTTTCGCTCTCATTTTTTGCAAAAGGGAGGTAACGTGAATTGGTAGATTTCTGTTTGATAGTTCTTTAAAATGTTGTAAAGAACTAAACATTATACTGATACTTCTACGTAATATTTAAATACCTACTTATCTTGTAAGTAAAAAGATGATATACCTATTTGCCAAAAAAAACATTTGACTAATTTTATCCATCTATCCATCAGCCTGGTTCGGCGACTGTTGGACATAGGCCTTTCCAAGATTTCACCACTCTTGGCAGTCGTCCTGGAAGATATGCCTATACTCACATACGCTGGGCAGGCGGTTTGGTGGCAGCGGTGTTGAAACCCTCGCAGCAGTGACGCCGCTGCCCGTCACCAGTCTGTTTTATTTGTAGCCCGGCAATTGGGAATAGATATACCATATCATGTGGTCCCAGGCATTGCAGGCCACCTGTTTTTTCCTGTTTCAGAGCTGTCCCTTTATTCTCCCCCGAATAACTTCGGTACCTCTGCAGTCGAGCCCGGCATCAGATCTATCTATCACCTTTAAAAACTGGAACTAATTGGGTAACTTTAAAATCACTTAATCCTAATAATTCAGAATGGATTGCAGTCCAGAGCGTGGCTAGGCTCGGATCCATCTCACAAATTAAGGGTATCCATAAAATTACCGAAATCGTGGTCTCCTGAAAATTGTGAGTAGTGCGGTAAGTGTGGGGATGGTCCGTAACTTAGTATTCTAAGACATAATATAGTCTTGCTTGACCACCTTAACGACGATGCTTAATGTAGATCTGGCGCTGTCCTCGATTATTCATTAATATTATTAGTTCCTGTTTTAGCCGTTATAAATTATTTTGTTAAGAATATTTCTGCTTATTGGAGTTGGAATTATTTTTTGTAATAGCTATTACAGACAGCATAACGTAGTGTCTTTGAAGCACCCAGATCGAACACAAATGATTATAATCACTTATGATTCAGGAGCAGATATTTTTTTAAATACATATTTATTTGTCATGTAAATGGACCACATGAAAAATTAGTTTTGGAAACCCAAACTGGTGTTGAATGAATGAATTTATTTCTGGAAAGTACACAGTTACGAAAGGTACATGCTATAAAGTAATATGTAAACTTAAATTTAAAACATTTTTGTAAAATTACTAGATTTTGCCCGCGGCTCCACCCACGTAGAAGAGATTTCGTGGAAATAAGGAAAACAAAAAAATATGATATTTTGAACGACAATATGCAACGGTCACCATGTTTTACCAAAGTGCTAATTACCAATCAAATAAGCCCAAACTCGAGGGGTTCGCTGTTGTCCGTTGGGGAGATCCCGTACCCATCTTCCAACCCCATCATCAGACCCTGATCACCAAGTTTTACTAAACAACTAATAAATACCAATCAAATAAGCCCAAACTCGAAGGGTCTGCTGTTGTCCGTTGAGGAGATCCCGTACTTGTCTTCCAGCTATATCACCAGACCCTGGTCAACTTTTTTTTTACAAAATAAAATATTTATACTGAGAAAAAAAAATGAAAAGTGAAAATAAATGAGAACTTTAGTGAAACATGGAAGGTTTCACTAAAATTCTCATTGTGCTGTTCCCCTTTGTCATAGTGTGATAGTGAAAATTGCATTAAAATCTATTGAGTGGTTCTCAAGTTATAAGCGAACGAACAGACAAACAGACAGACGTAGTATTTTATATGTATACAGAAGAAGAAGATACTCTTACCTAGATTAACAAAATAAAAGAAAAGCAATATGAAGTAAAATCTTAATGGTCTAGAATAATAATAACTTAAAAATAAAATAAAATGATAGTTGTATAACATTTTAAATCACTCAGTTTATCTACAAAATTCAGGGTTGACAACACTAGTGAAAAACTACTCGCTGTACTAGTTAAAAATAAATTGTATGACGGTCAGGTATGTAGTTTTCCGTTTAAAGTTAGCAGTTACTCGTCTATACGAACAATTTACATTATAGCGAGTGATAAAGATACCGAAGAGTGTTTAATCGACCAGCAGAATTCGAATCTGGGTCTCGAGATTTACCGACTTAGCTACCGCTACTTATATCGGCTACACCTTCGGACACAAACTGCATGGATAGATGGATGGATGAGAAGACGAACTAGTTACTGGCTAAGTTGTGATGATCAATCAATTATGGTCAAAGCTAATCAATATAAATTATGTGAGACGCGAATAGCCGATAGTTATACAAGTATACTCTATACAGTGACTCGCTGCCCGCGGAGCTTTTGAATTGAAACTGAAAATTACACACTGCATTATTTATTAACAAACCTTAAGGCCTAACCCCTGGTGCACGATTATCTTACTGAGCGATTTTGAACTTCAGTATTGTTGTCAAAAAGTCTACATTAGAATGCTCGCTTCGCGCGCTGGCGGCACGCAAAATCAATGAATTTTTGAGGTTTTTCTGGATTTTACGAAAAAGTATTTGATGTATGAGTTTTTCCACCTGACATCGGAAAATAAATAAATAAATAAATAAATAAATTTATTTAATTCCAAAAAATGTACATAACACAAGTTATACATATAGAAAGAACTCTGCTTAACAAACATATTTATGTGTATCACATATGTAGCATCTGCTGCTGAGTAGGTTGTTAGCCTGTATTTCAGCATACAGCGCCTCTATCCTCAGATATATTAGTTATATCACAAAGCCCATTTTAAAAACAATTCAGGCGTGCAAGGAAAACAAAGGATATAATCAAATGTTAACAAAATAGAAAAAGGATGTAAATTATAAACAATAAACCATGTTAACTTCAGTCCTCTCTGTGTGTGAAATGAAGATGTACGTGAGTGTGTGTGAGAGGGTGAATAGTATGTGTAGTGAAGTGACTGACTGTTAGATGTATAAATATTATGGAGGCTAAAATATATACATTATAATTTGTATTTATTCATACATTTATAACATTTATACATCGATAAATAAATGTAGCCTAAAGTAAATAAAGAGTCTTCAATTAGGCTAAACAAAAATTATTTATAAAAATTCAAAGAATTACAATTTTATTTCACAACGGTTAATATTTTTTCTGTTTCATTGTAGGATATTTTTTGGAGCCAATTTGTCAAAACCTTTTTTGATTCTCTCCTGGTCAAGGTATAAATATTCAGTATTTTATTAACTTTATTGTATAGGTAGGGACCTAGGAAGGGGTAATATCTCCGAATAAAAGAGGTTTTCATTGAGATTCCCATATTTCGATCACACACTGCATATTTTCTTCGCCTAGTTAGATGATCAGGATTGTATTCCAACTCACTATGTTGTTTCATCACAATGCTAAGCAAAAAGAGCTGCCGCACAGTTAGTACTTCACAATATTTGTAAAGGAGCTCAGTTGAGTAGATATAAGGTTTAAAAGTACACACTTTTAAAATGGCTCTTTGTGCAACTTCTAATGGCTTAAGCGTCGTTTTTGGTACGCCACCCCATGAAGATATGCAGTAGGTGATTAGTGACTGACATAGAGCAAAATATATTTCTTTCAGGTGATTAGGCTCAATTACGTGTCTCAAAGTCTTAAATACGTAAATTAGTTTACGAGTTCTGTTACTCATTGTTTCGATGTGTTGTTTGAAGTTGACATTATCGTCCAATACTATGCCCAAATATTTAATTGTTTTAGACTGAACTAAGGGTTTACAAAGACTATTACAAACCGACCCAGGAGAAAAATAGCAGCTATGTGCAATCAATTTAAAATCGTCCTGAGAAGTAGTATTGCGTATTGAGAAAGCAAGATATTTAGTTTTATCCGTATTTAGGGTGAGGACGTTATCATGAAGCCATCTTTGGATCATGTTAAAACCAACTTGGGCAGATTCATAGGCTTCTTTCCATGTCTTAGCAACGAAAGTGAGTGCAGTATCATCTGCATAAGAAATGACTTTTCCATGAAAAGAGTTGAGACTTAGGAGATCGTTAATGTAAACGAGAAAAAGAGTTGGACCAAGAATGCTGCCTTGTGGTACTCCGTAAGTTATTGGAAGGTCAATACTAGTGTGAGGACCCACTCTAACATACTGGGATCTATTGGACAAGTAGTCTGTTAGAAGTCTTAACTGTATACCTCTGACGCCAATAATTTCAAGTTTTTGTATGAGAATGGGGACAGAGACCGTATCAAACGCTTTGGATAGATCTAGGAAAATTGATATACATTTACTTCCTTTGTCCAGGTTAGTTGTAATAAAGTCGGTAAGATTGTTAACAGCATCATCTGTGGATCTTCCTTGTCTAAAACCAAACTGATTATTTGATAAAATTTGTTTAATTTCCAGATAGTTTACCAGCCGTTGGTTAACAATCCTTTCCAAGATTTTCGATAGTGAAGGTAATATAGAAATCGGTCTATAATTACCTATATGGTCCCTGTCTCCCCCCTTATAAATTGGACGAATTTGAGCTATTTTAAAGGCACTGGGAAACACACCCTTTTCCAGGCACATGTTAAAAATATGTGTTAAATGTGGGACAAAAATATCTTTATTTTCTTTAAGCAAGGTGTTGGATATGTTGTCCCAGCCTACGGAAGAAACATTTTTCAGGGTTAAGATGAGACGTCCAACTTCATCTTCATCTGTATGGGTTAATACAAATGAGTCAACATTTCGTTTGGTGTATAGGTCACCTTTGGAACAAGGTAGGGAGGATGATATATTTTCTGCTAGCGATTTACCAACATTCGCAAAATATTGATTTATTTCATTAACAGAATCTTGAGGACTGGAACACAAAGACAGTAATTCTTTTGGGTAAGAGGTATTCCTACACGTATTGGTAATATCTTTTATAGTGTCCCACAATTTCTTTTTACTTTTTCCTGCCTTCTGAACCAGGTCCCTTTCGTAGCTCCGCTTCACTTTTTTTAAAATGGAGTTACAAAAGTTCCTGTAACGAGTGTAGGTTCTTTTCAATGTTATATTTTCCGGAGCATTTTTTGATTTTCTGTGTAGCTTGTCTCTGTTTCGCATACAACGTAAAAGACCTGGTGTAATCCAGGGCTTAATAATCTTTTTACGTCGAGGTAGGGAAACTGATTTAGAGTTTTCATCAATTGCTGTTTTTATTTCTCTTATAAGATAGTTCATAGCAAAATCACAGTCATTAGTGTCGTAAATTGGTTTAAAATTGATATTGTTTAAGTCATTTCTGAGGCCCTCTTTGTTGATTTTAGTACAGTTTGCAGCGGCAAATTGACGACATTGAGCCACCTTAAGACACGTGATTACCGCTTTATGATCTGTAAGAGTAGACTGAGGTACTATTGTTAAACAGGGAATTTTAGTTTTTAATAGAACATGGTCAATACATGTTCCACTCGCATCGCGAGTGACCAGAGTGTGTGCTGGATAAAGGCCGTGGTAAGCGCATAAGGCCAGATATTGATTGGATGAAGGGCTAGGATTTTCAGGAATAATATCTATATTCAGATCACCGATAAGGATAATATTTTGATATGCTGCTAGGGTTTTTAAAGATTCATCGAGGGATTTAAAAAAAGGTTTAGTATCGGTATACGATGGAGATCGGTAGACAGCAAGTACTGCTGTCTCATTGTTTCCGATTTTGATAATGAGACTGTTACAGTTTTCAATATTAGATTCCACAATGGAGAACGAAACTTCTTCTTTTATATAAACCACAACTCCATCATTCTGGAGTAGATTCTTAGTAGTTGTAAAGGAGTAGTAACCTTTAATAATGGGGATAGAGGCGCCACCTTTAAGCCAACATTCGGTAAGAACTAATATATCACAGTCTATACCCATTCTGGCTGACAAAACCTCGAAACCAGAAAAATTGCAATTCAAACTACGAATGTTTTGTGTTACAATAGACAAAGAAGTTTGAAGTGGTAGTATTTTATTACATTCATCTACATCGCATGCCAGGGACTCAAAGACATTAAATTTATCCAAGTCATATAACAAGTTTTCCACATTCGCCATAACTGAAAATGAATAAATAAATATATAAATTAATAAACTACAATAAATATATAAGTAACTGGTGATAAGAATCAGAAATAAATTTTATTTGTGTAGTTTTGTAAGTGTGAGCAGTGTTTCTTGTACAGTTTAGGTTTAATAACTAAAGCCTTAATAATTTAAAGTGACTTAACAGTATCTATAAATCGTAAGACTAGGTTCTACTTATTTCTTAGGTAGTGTGGTAAAATTTTATTCTGCTATTTTTAGGTTTTCAATGTCTTCTTCACAGGAAATTTTAGTGTGAGGAGAAGTTTCTTCTTTTCTAAGATATACATTACCATGCGATGACCAGCAGAAAGCGTAATTGTATTGTTTCTGAAATGTTCTGGCCAAGTAAAACAGTCTTTGAGTCTTAGCAGTCAGTGTTTCAGAAATATATACTGGCTTGCTTGGGCCCTGTAGGGCAAGATGGGTTGTATTTAACTTTTCGCCAGATTTCTTAGCTTTGTTGAAAATCTTGGTGCTTCCAATGACTTTTTCTTTCAGTAGAACCGTAGTGAACTCCGCTATTATAGGGTAAGCAGTATCTTTTGATTTTATTCTGTAAATATCCTTAATAGAGTCATGAGCGATGTCAAAGTTAACAGACTTTCCAATATTTTGCAGCAATTTACAGAGGTCCGCCTTTGTCTCTCCAGATTTTTTAGGTATATTGCGAATTTCAATACCTGTAGATCGTGTCTTGCGCTCAAAAAATTCAATTTTTTCTTCAAGAGATTCAATAATTTTTTTGTCTTCCTTCCTTTCCGTTTCAAGTTGAGAAATTTTATTCAAAAACTCGTCGTATTTATTCGTCATGAGTTCAACACTATTTGTCAGTTGATTATTCTGTTCTTTTAGACCATTGATAGTTATTTGCAGCTCATTAAAGCGTCTTGCTTGATCATCAGCGAAAGCAGTAAACATATCTTTGATGACACTGGTAATACTTGAGTCACTTTCCTCAAGTTTCCTCTTCTTTCTCTCCTTTACATTTTCCAATCGAAGATCTGGAGCCGAGCCGCAGTGATAAATTCTTGGCGGAGCGCTGTGTGCGCTCGAATCCGCATCGAAATCCGCCGACACAATCGGGGCGGGGGATGCGGGTGGCGTACGGTTCGTAGGCATTGAATTGTGTTGGATTTGCAGCCGATGTACCAGGATATCAAAAATAACAAACAGATGCTAGAGGGTTCTAGTATTTTGGGCACAGATCGATGATTTAATACGATTTTGGTTTCCGTCCAGTATAAGCAGACCACTCATCTAGTGAGAGGTCAAGTGAACTTGGTGACGATCGACGATTTCATACGTTTTTGTTTTCCGTCCACTTACTATAGACCTCTCGTTGATCGTATTCAATCGAACTCGCGCAACATATTTATCTCTTTCTAACGCAGTTGCTGCGCTGTGGATGGGGGCACACACGCAGACACACACACGGAAAGAGAGAGGCACACACACTAAGATGTGCGTAAACAGACTGAATACGAGTACACTGACACTTTTATGCACTCCTAATTTGTTGACTGGTATTAATTTTGTGAAATACTTTATAGTTTTTTAATATTTTTAATAAATACAAAAGCAAAATAAAACAAGTCTGAACTGTACAGAGGTCCGGGGAAAGGGGATAAACCATGTTTTCTTGTTATAGCAGTAATTTCAGACATAAAACTCAAGCCGCTTAGACATAAAACGAAATAATAAATTAAAAAGGCATCATTTTCAAAAATAAAATCTATCGAGTGAAATGTGTCTAATTAGGTAACCGACCTGACAACGGAAAGACAAAGGCCTAAAAAAACACGTGTCCAAGTTTTACATTGATGAGATAAGTAGTTGACTCAGCATATTAAAACAAAAACCGTTGAAAGACCCAATACAAGCCCTTAAGGGCTTGCCTTTGGTCTTTCAACGGTTTTTGTTTTAATATGCTGAATCAACTACTTACTTGATCAGTGTAAAACTTGGACACGTGTTTTTCAGACTTCCGTTGTCAGTTTCACATAAAACTCAAGCCGTTTAGACATTATGTAATTAATTTATGTAATTAATTTGTTTTATGTCTGAACGGCTTGAGTTTTATGTCTGAAATTGCTGCTATAACAAGAAAACATGGTTTATTTTCCGATGTCAGGTGAAAAAACTCCTACATCAAATACTTTTTCGTAAAATCCAGAAAAACGATTTAAAAAAAGATTATCGTGCACCAGGGAGTGTATTTTTGAATCTTTCGAATTTCAATTCGCATACGAATCCGCATGATTCGCATACGATTACAGTACTAATTTTAAGTTTTCGTATGCGAATCATGCGGATTCATATGCTTATTGAAATTCGAATGATTCAAAAATATACTCCCTGGAGTAAGGCCTTAATAACACCACCTTATTTAGTATATTTCTTATGCTTTAGGTAATTTTAAGATTTTAGATAGTTATTATTTTAGTGGGCATTTTAATTTCGAATAATCTTAAATAACATTAATAATACTATATAAAATAAATAACCAAACTACCTCAATACAGACAATAAAGTTAGACTTAAGTAATTTTATTTAATGTTATGTTCGTTTTTCTGTTTCTGTTAATAAAAAGTTCCTTACTAAATAAATGTAAAACAAAATATATGCAAGAGTGTGAGTTGGCTCTTTCACGTTGGGACAAAAAAGGGACAGAATCAGCATCTGGCTGCTGCAAGCTGTGACTAGAGACGCGCTGCGTCCGGCTTGCAACCTAAAATGGGTAGCAACCCGGGTTGCAACCCGAAATGGGTATTCATTCGGGTGAAATCATAATTAGTGTAACTAAATGAATGAACAAACATAAAATGAGTTCTTGGTACTTAAAAGACTCTAAATATTTAGTTTTGTAGTTTTAATTTAATCTCTTTACTTACAATCATTATTACTAAATAAAAAGATATAATGATTTTAAAATACTTCACATCCAAGTTTGAACACATACGAATGAACATTTGCGTTCATTTTAATGTTTATGATCATTGTTGCTTCAAGTTAAGCAACGCTCGTCTCGGTTATTTTAGGGATGGGTGACCATAAAATTTTAATATCAAAAAGAAACACCAAGGTACTTTTTAACAAATCTCAAAAAAACAGTTTGAAACAAACTGATCGTGATAAATTTTTACCACAAATCACATAAATGACTTTATTTTCCAATTTATTTTTCAGCATGTACTTACTAATGAACTGTAATACATTAAGTTGGTCCCTAGTTTCATATAAAAAACCGTGAGATAACGTCTATTACGTGTCAAGAACTCATTTTATATTTGTTAATTCATTTAGTTACATGAATTATGATTCCACCCGCATAAATACCCATTTCGGGTTGCAACCCAGGTTGCTACCCATTTTAGGTTGCAACCCGGAAAGATTCCCGCTCTAGTCACACACAACGTACATGTACAACTCTATCAAACCCCGCGGCCACGGTACTCTGGGCGGAGTATACCACACGAGGTTACCCAAATTCCAGGAAAGAGTAATATCTAGTCTAGTAATAGGAATTTTATATTTGTTTTACTTCGACCTCTAATTTATATGAAACTAATATTGTTAGAGTAATACGTTGAAGTTTTTTAGGTCATTCCGTCTAGTGCTTTCATATATATGTACGAAATAAATCCCCGAGGGGTTGTCGAGGTGTTTCTGAGAAACAACTGTGGAAAGAAAGTCGCAATCCTCACTCATATACCCACGTTTCACTGACGGTTTTTACGTCCCAACATGATGGGTGGTGAACCTTATCGCCATATTTTGGCCACTAATGTGGACGTGCAAACCGAAACTTGCAGAATTGCAGGCCGAGCCACGGAACAAATAAGTAGTACACAAAATGTTCTCCTACGGAATTTAAATCCGCGGCCAGGCCCTTAATTCTGGCACGCGCTCAAAAAAAGGCAGATAGCGGGTGACTTTAAAATGGATTTTGCAGGGATATAATATTGTTTTTTTTTATTCAAAACTTTTGATGAGCATTCCTTACATGCTATAGTTTTTATTTGATGTAGTTTAGTCACTCTAATTTTCATCGCATGCCGTTTATCTAACTTTAAACAAATATCTAATGATCGATATTGCGAGTGAGAAATAATGCCGGAATAGCCGCCCAGTACTCGAAAAACAGATTCGAAAACTCAAATTCAAAAACTAATTAAAACTAGAGGTACCGCAGCCAGTGTCTTGGGCGCCCTCCCATTTGGCAGCGATTTGGAAAATGTTTAAATTTTTATGTTTTAGATACGTAGGTTTAGTTTGTAGATTTTTTTTCTTTCTTAGTTTAGATTTACCATACCTAATAGCAATAGTTTAATGAACATGGACTCTCGACGTAACCTCCACTTTTCTGTATTATTGTTTGGCGTCATTAAGCATAAAAATCCGCAGTACCTGTATAATAAACTAAAATTTTAACCAAACGGTTTTAAAACCCATAACTCCCGAGCTTGAGAGATCAAAGATTATTTTTTGTTTTTCTTGGCTTTTTACCAAAAACAAACAACAAAAACAAAACAAAAATCAACAAAAACTGTAACAAACGTCAAAACAGATAGCACGTAAGCCAACCGCAACGAAAACACAAACCGCATACAAGATGCACTCATACCGACGCGATCCTATATGATGGCCGCACCGATTCATCGATGTATTTTCGATTATGTAGTGTCCGTACCTATGGGTTAGCGTTCCGATCCACGCATCATGTATCAAAAAGACATTATTCTTTTCTGAATCTTTTTTTGTTAAATTTAACGAATACATTGTGGTTATTGTTTCGATTTATAGATAAATAATTTATTGTATTTTTGCAATGATGATATACATTATTTCTAAAACCTAATATTTTCTTTTGCACCTGAGTGTATGTAGTATGGTGTGAGTAGTATAGGTGAAACGGAAAATTACGATCTGTCAACCATATCATGCTACCTCGAACATACTATAGTTCTTTTAAGATATATATATATCTTACACTATAAACATTATCTTCTTAATTTCCAGAAAATGCTCTCATAATTAAATATTACTTACTCGCATATCAGCTAGGTACACCAGCCAAACATCCAGATTTACCTTCTTTTTCTTCTTTACGATATCGTAGCGATATTTAATTAATTATTTAATTAGTATATTGAAATAGTAGCGGTTGTATTTAAAAATTGTTGTTGTTGGGGATTTGTTGTTGTTTGTAATTTACTGTAATTTGTTATTTGTAATTTACTGTTTCTTGTTTGTCTTTTGTTTCTTATTTTTATGTAGCACTCTGAACTTCTTACTCGCAAATCCTCCCGAAGTTATTCGGGGGAGAGTAAGAGACAGCTTTCAGGCAAAACCAGGCGGCCCACCATTGCCCGGGACCGATGGATGGCGTTAAAACAGACTAGTGACGGGCAGCGGCGTCACTGGTGCAAGGGTTTCGGCACCGCGCTCACCAACCCGCCTTCCCAGCGGGTGTGAGTATGGGCATTTCTTCCAGGAGGACCGCCAAGAGTGGCGAAATCCTGGAAAGGCCTATGTCCAGCAGTGGACGAAACAGGCTGATGGATGGATGGACTGCGCTTCAAATGTTTTTCCTGTATAATTTAGAATTTTAATTTTAAGTTTTACTAACAATTTTTAAGATAATATGTAGGCATCCACTGAAAATCAGCGTCATGGCACATGTTATGCTTATGTATGACACATGCTGAGTGGAGACCTATTTGGTATCCTATTTAGTACCTAGTTACAAGATGTATGCAAAAATGTTAATATACCAAATAAAGTTGTTCTATTCTATTCTATTCTAAATTATTATTATTATTTTCATGTTTCTCATAAATTTTATATTAAAACTAACCAGTGTGAGTCGGACTCGCGTACGAAGAGTTCCGTACCATTGTCTATAAAAACGGCAAAAAAATCTAGTCTGTTGTATTTCAAGCGTCTACCGGTTGCCGTTATCAACATCGAGCAAAAACGAGCAAAAAAATCACAATTGTTGCATGGGAGCTCCCTTCAATATTTATCTTATTCTCTTTTTGAGGATTTGTTGTTATAGCGGCAACAGAAATACATCATCTGTGAAAACTTCAACTGTCTAACTATCACGATTCATGAGACACAGCCTAGTGACAGACAGACGGACAGCGGAGTATTAGTAATAGGGTCCCGTTGGTTACCCTTTGGGTACGGAACCCTAAAATTCGGAACGAAATAATAAAAACCTAAACAAACTAAAGATTTTAAAATAAATATATTACAAACGAAATATTTTTTTTTGGGCTCGCTGCCGTCTTGTGTGATAGTACCCAGCTAGTTGGAAGCATTACCTCGTTATATGGCCAGACTGATTGTCTGGCCGAGGTGAGTCCCAGCTCGGGGTCTCCGGAGGCATCGTCCAGATGTTTCGAATGGTCTTTGAACAAAGAATATGCACTCTGCCCCCACGGTCCGAGTGACTCGATGCTGAAGGGCGCAAAGATGGAGCCCGTACCTTGGGTTACATATTTGCGCCGCTTCTTTTCTTCAGCCCCTTCCACTGCGGCGCCAGTCTTGGAGCAGGTCATCGGTAAGTGGGATGTGGCCAGTGTATCGACTCAAGTCGCATCCCACACCAATGATCTGCCACATTTCCAAGGTATCTAAGACATTCCGCCGGGCCTCTTGCCATCGTCCCGACCTCTATATGGACGGACGGACGACGTTGACGAAGGCCAAGGATAACTGGAGGCTTACTTGTCCAAGTCGAGATCTGCCCATTTTGACTTCCCAAAAACTATGGGACGAGCCACTCTGTTAAAAAGTGCAAAAGCTTACTGATTCCTGCTTCTTCGTCCCGCAGACCGTGCTCGTCTCCTAGCCACCGGCGAGCGGGAGTCTGGCTACTGGCTGTATGCTACACCTTCGGCATTTATTGGCACGCTTCTTGATAGAATAACTTTTTGTGTAGACATAAGACATAAGAGATAAGACATTTTTATTCATAATTATCATTATACGTAGCTGTCGCGTTGAGGTTGGGTGCTTCAACAAACAGCACCCATCGCTGCCAGTGTGGCATGACCGTCGTCCAACTCGGTCACCATGGCCGTCGTGTCAGCGCAGTGCTGACATGTCTCCCGTCACGCTAGTATAAATGACGTCATACGGACGGCCTTTTCCACCGCCAACGTGCCGGCTATTTTAGAGCCGAAAGGTATTACGCGTGACGATGGCAAGAGGCCTGACGGGATGACGTTAATTGCGTGGCAGAACGGTCGTGCTTTAGTGTAGGATTCAACCTGCGTCGACACCCTGGCTGCGACCCATGGCGCGGTGGCTGCAACGGCTGAGCGCAACAAGTGGCGCAAATATGCAGCTCTCGGTGAAGGTTGTATGTTGGTGCCGTTTGGAGTGGAAACGTTCGGGCCAAACGACGCGTCGACGTCTCGAGTGACCCAAGACCTGGAGCATATTTAGGCTAACGCATAAGCTTGGCCATACAGCGAGCTAACGCGGCAAGCGTATTGGGCATCCTGCCATGCGGCAGAGACCACCTCGAAAGGATTTACTTTTTTATTAATTTAATTTTAGATAGGTTTAATTTTTTTAAATTGTAGAGTTTGCAAATTATACACTTGGCAAATTAAAAATTGTAACAGTGCATAAAAAAATGTTTTTGTGTGTTCCTCCTTTTGGTTGCAAAAATATAGATATATTTTTTAGTTTTTTTATTTAACATTTAATTAATTAACATTTTGTTCTATGTATTCGGTAACAAAATGACTTAAATTTCACGTTGTATAATGGAGGTAAGTGACACGATTTATAATGTATTAGCAATTGTATTATTATATGTTACACCACAGATTAAATAGTAGATTATGAAACTGGTACATAAAAAGGTTATTAAAAACACGAGTGCCAGTTTAAAAAACGAGCCAAAGGCCAAGTTTTTTAATAGAATACGAGTGTTTTAATACCTAGTTATGTATAGTTTCATACACTACTTTATCTAAACTCATGCCTACTAACCTGTTTTCATAATTACTGTAAATTTGTCATCAGCCATTTTAGATTATTCTTGTAAAATCTTGTTCTGAAAGTGTTCGTAATTTCCGTCGTTATTTCCAGAATGTCAGGTGGAGTCAAATATCATCACCATCCCTGCTGTCAGTAATTTTAGGGCAAAATAGTTATTTTGACCCATAAAACCACTGTAAGTAATAAATAAATTTCCTCGAAAACTATGGCGCAACAAACAGTTCATCCATTGACAGACAGAGTCCATCCAACGCACCGCAGTAAGTCATAGACAATACCTCGCCGAAAATGAATTTGAACTGTCGTTACTATTTTGTATGTATTGGAGAACATTATATAAAAACCTCATCGGTATTTGATATTAAACCTCAGACATGGCTGTATGGGCTAAGTTCCCTTTGCCTTCCTAGTTAGTATCACATGTACTGTAATCTCAGGAAAAGTTTTTTATTCCCTTTGGGTCACCGTTATCCGTTCTAATAAATTAGTGAGTAGCCTAAAAATCCGAACTAATATTATAAACGAAAGTAACTCTGTCTGTTCAACTGTTACCTTTTCACGCCTAAACTTTGCATTTATTTGGAGGTTTGCGCGTGATGGCTGTCCTTAACATTCAGAGACGTCGTCGCAGTTTCAGACCTTCGACGAGGAAGGGGGAGGAGCACGGGGGGATACACGCCTTCTTTGGCACAAACTTTACCATGTGACGGTTGGAAGTCGCAAGCAAATCACTACGGAGGACGCTATCTCTTTGTTTCTAAAGAACCAAACTCACAGTTGGTATAGAAACCACAACTTTGAACTGATAAAATTAAACTTAGTTCAAAGGCCAACTTTTGCAGATAGACGCTGAAGCCAACTTGCCATAGTTGTGCGAGAGGCTTTTCTCGGAACTACTATCAAAGGTTGTGTACGAAAGTCGGTAAAGGAACGTCCTTTCATAGTGTTGCGTCGCTAGTCGATTTGAATAACGTTTCGGCTAAACTAATGGATATTATAAGTTTTTGTTTTACCCGTTCGTCAATCATTCTAGACTTGTTGGAACTTCCGATTTTGGTCTTTAAGCGGTTGCTATTAGAAAATGGTATTCTATAAATAAAAATTTACCTACTATAAAAAAAAACCTGTGGTTGCCTTGGATTCTCGGATGAAAGGTAATGTAAGAAATATCGCATCCTTTTTAGGGTTCCATACTGTCCGTCCATCCGTCCGCCACAGGGGTCTACAGCTTCAGTCGTAATAGGTGGCCAGTTAAAATTACTACAGAACACGTGTTACTATGGCCCCTATCAAGGTAAATAATAATAAAAAAATGAAAACCTAAAATACAACGACTAAAGATACAAAATAGCAGTTAGAAAAGCATTTTTCAATATTTATGTCGGGTCTATCGAAATTTGGTCAGATTGTAGTACAGTGGAGCCCACATCAAGCTACACACATTGAGTATAAGCTGACCTCTCATTGTACGGGAAGCCTATGCAATGAGAGGTCAGCTTATACTGAAAGTGTTTAGCTTGATGTGGGCTCCACTGTACATATTCTAAAGTATAAAAATTAGGGTTTCGTACACACAGGTTGCCAAATCGTTTGTTAGGTGCTACCTACCGTCATTTTTATACTACACCTGCTTGGAAAGTTCCTTCTTACTTTTTCGAAAACGATGGAGAATATACGTCATTGCTGTCATACCAATATGCGGGCGGAAAAAATGTATGAAAATCCATTGTTAACGTGCTGAGCGGGCAGAAAAAGTTCATGAAAATCCATTGTTAACGTGTTGAGCGGGCACAAAAAGTATATGAATATCCATTGTTAACGTGCTGAGCGGGCAGAAAAAGTATATGAATATCCATTGTTAACGTGCTGAGCGGGCAGAAAAAGTATATGAATATCCATTGTTAACGTGCTGAGCGGGCAGAAAAAGTATATGAATATCCATTGTTAACGTGCTGAGCGGGCAGAAAAAGTATATGAAATTCCATTGTTAACGTGCTGTTTTTTTTTATTTGTTGACAACATCCGTACGATAAGCATAAATGTTACATTAAAAAGGGTATAAACTTCTTGGTACATAACCTAGCTTGAACAATAATGCCAAAAGACAAAAAGTTTTTATGTCTTAGTTTGCAAAATAATACTGGCCATTTGTTATTTATGTACATACTTAAAAAAAGAAATTAAAAACTGCAAATCGAACGCGAGCCATCAATCTGTTTCTTTGGTTGTATCTTTATTAAAAGTAACTCAAAATGTCGTCTAGTAGTGATATAGAAGAATGGGTGATTTTGTCTTTTATTTTCCTCGCAGGTGTAGTATAAAGCACTATGTATCACTCGGGAGAAACTGCGATTCCCAACTCGTGTGTATTGAAGCCCTCGGCTGCGCCTCGGACCTCAAACTACACCCTCGTTGGTAATCGGCCTCTTTCTCCACTCGGTGAACAATGTACTATTGTTGCCTTGCGTTACTATGGCATATATTAATTTTGTTGTTATTTACCAAATGTTCTCGGGTTCCGTAGCCGTATCGTGTGGTGATGCGGAACGGAACCCATTGTGCGCGAGTCCGACTCGATCTTAGCCAAATTATTATTTATGTATATTTTGCTTCCATATTTCTTGTTCTATTTAATTTATGATATTTTTAATGTCAGAGTTTATCTGTGTAACTAAAACTCTGTAGATTTATCGTAAAATTAAATTTTAACGAAAATATTATCAAGTGTGAAGTGGCCACTTAAGATCGCTCAGCGAGCTGTGAAGCGGACTATGCTTGGGGTATCTCTGATGGATAGAATCCGAAATGAGTAGATCCGTCGGAGATAGGAAGTAATAACCAACATAGCCTGCAGAATCAGTAAGTTGAAGTGCCAGTGGGCAGGCCATATTTGTCGCCGACATAATGGCCGTTGGGGCCGAAAGACTTCAGAATGGAGACCATGTATAGCAAAGCGTAGTGTAGGCCGACCTCGTGCCCGCTAGACCGACGACCTGAAGGACGTTGCGGGGGGCGGCTGGATGAGGAGGACGGAGGACCGACATGAGTGGCGAAATTTGGGAAAGGCCTATGTCCAGCAGTGGACGAACACGGGCTGATGGATGGATGGATGGATGGATGGTGAAGTGGCCTAGTGGTTCATATGACATTCTATTCCTAATGTTCACCAATGATTTGTGATCCTTAAAAATAAGTAATAAATAAAATGTATAAAGACGTTCATACATAACTGAATACAAAAATACTCATTTGATTATTAGAGTGCATTACAAACTAGAAAAGATAAATTAGAAACAAATGTAAAGACAAGAATTTGAAAAAATTCCTTGGGCCAGGATTCGAACCTGCGACCTCTTGTTATCAAGACAGCGCGCTACCGACTGCGCCACCGAGGTACTTACCTAGACCGTTGAATATTTAGAGTATTCCAAAGCGATGGATTTTACAATTTGGTTCAAAATGTTTTTTCTTTTTTATAGTAAAAGTTGTTTGTGTCGACGAATAATCCAGTAAGTATAAATTAACTCAATAATATACCTACCATCCAAAAGAAAGTAAGATATATTTCGGCCTATAATGGTCACTATTGATTGAAATATATTTCACTCTATATTTTATTATGTTTATCTATATTTAAAACTACAATTTAATACAAATAAGTCATCAAGTATTATTTATTTTAAATTTAAATATATTTATTTTGTCCGAATACAACAACTTCATCCCATCACTACATCCGTTGGTCAAACCATCGAAGTGTCTAATTGGAGTAAGTTCATGTCAATGGTCTTAGTATGCTCTTATGCCTCCATTGACATACTATCTGTCAATGTATGCCTCGCATCTACTTAAGTACTTTATTCTTCGATATATTACTTGTACGAGCAATCATCCGTACGTTTTGCTACGTTGCGGCCTACTTATGTCCAGCGCGTGCGTCATGTATAACTTTAACGTTTTACCTTTTCTTTACATTTATTAACTGAGTATTTAGTAACTAACATTTACTACTTAGCTACCGTAAAGATCACAGCTAGAGAACCTACACCTATCTCTACAATAAACCACTTTCAAACTACCAGTCTGTTTATACTTATAACTTCACTCCACTACAACAACCAACGTACGGCCAGACCTAATCACTCTGACCATACATCAAATGGTCCTTCGAGCCGGATAGTAATACAGTCTTCTAAGTAAAGTCAAGTAAAAAATCCATTAAGTTATGAAGTTATGATTATGAATGAATAAATGAATGCATAAACATTTTATTGCACGAAAAAAATAGAAGATATAAAGAACAGACAGAAAGCAAGGGCGCGCTTATTTCTATAAGAAATTCCTTCCAGTCAATCTTAGAAAAACAGAAACATTTTTATATAAGAAATTCACATCAGTGAATAGTAATAAAAAAAGAAAAGGTATTTTATACCTATAATCTAAGTAAGTTAATTAAGTAGTTGCGGTTCTACGATGGAATAAATGAAACGGAAAAACACACTTACATACATACTAGGTGAATTTAAATCAACTGACCAAATTCATACTGGACACTCGGTTATTCATCAGGAACAAGGTTTAATGACCCTCCAGGTGAAACTCGAAAAAAAAATTTTTTTTGCCCCGTAGTTCCTAAACTAGTCCAACCAGTAAGAGAGCAAAAAAAAAATATTTTTCGAAATGGGTCAAAAGGATTACTGATCCTAGTTCCTGATCACTAACCGAGTCTCCAGTATGAATTTGGTCGGATGATTGAATTTCACTCTATATATGAACCATGAAAGCATTTCACTCTTTTTGTTCGGACAGTCGTGTAAGATTCATTCTCTTATAAATAATACTGTAATACCCCCTCTATCAAAGAATAGATAAAGCACCCGCATCGGGACACAATGCAGCAATTAGTTTAGAGTTAGCTGACTTTGCAGGTTATCTCTTCTAGAAAGTATCTAGAGATACAAAGTCCTGGTGGCCCGAATGTATGATATTGTGCTGGATCGCCAGCCACCTATGAACATGCTATCGACTCGACATCGATTCGATAAACAAAAAACCGGCCAAGTTCGTGTCGGGCCACAGTCCGTAGTTGCCTATGCCTAGTACATTTTATAAGTTGGTCCACTAATATAGATCGCGCCAAACTTCTAGTCCGTTCGGAAGTTGCTCTCCCAAAGAACGGCCCATACATTGTCGTGTTTTGAGGGGACTAAAAGTTTGGCGCGACCTGTACTCGTAAACCTGTAAAGTCTACTTAGCCGTGATAGTTTTGCTTTTAACTTAATTGCTTAGACTACTTCTGTGAATTTTTCCACATATACTTTAAAGTTTAATATTTCGCCAATGGATCCCTAAATTGAAAAATGGTTTTCAATCATCCATAATGTTTGTGACCTATCCATAGGATAGGTGAACGACCTATCCAACGATACCCTAAACTATGGGATAGACGAGAAAAAAAAATCATCCCCGATTTACGTGTATGGGATATACCATTTGAAAAATTTTTTTTCGTGATATTTTTTACCTTAATTAATATGTATAGTATACCCATACCAAATTACAGCTTTCTAGTACCAATAGTCTCTGAGCTAAGCCGCGGACAGACGGACGAACAGACGGATATGGCAAAACTATAAGGGTTCCTTGTCGGACTACGGAACCCTAAAAGTGTATCTGTTATTTTATAGTAATAAGAGTTGTGGTTTAGAATGCAAGTACGCAAGCACCGATTTGACTCGATATGAGTCAAATCGGTGCTTGCGTACTTGCACTCCTACTTTGTCGACCTCGGCATCCTGACTGTCCCAAGTATTTACATCACGGAAGCATACTAAAAACAGAATAGTAACCTATCTTCACAGAGATAAACCCCACGCGGCTTATATGTGTGCGAGCCTGTACGCACGAACCACAGCACGCACACAACGACAATATCTCAGGCGGTTTCTGATAGTCGTTCAAAAACTCACACCGGCTTGGGTTCGTACCTCGGGTTCCAACACTAAACTGTTCAAACATTGACACGGGTACCAACAGTAACCGTTCAAAAGTAGCAGTGTCGCTACACCGGTGTCGAATTGTTCAACACCAACTCTGAGCAGGGTTCGCAAGGTTCGTATAGAGACGTCAAAATGACAGTTCTAGATTAATACGAAATCTATTGGAGATATGTGAAATAACGTTTAGAGTGTAGCAACTCGGCCAAACCCATTCAAAAACTCAGTGTTGCAACCCCGGTGTTCCTACCCACACTAGGGTTATTTAATGAACGCTCGAAGAAGTTGGAACCCGGGGTACGAACCCAAGCTGAAATTTTGAACGACTATCTGGGGCGGTGTGACTAAGGTCGCCGCTGCGCGCCGCCGCTAAATAAATTGATAACCCTGTAACAGTAGGCATGCGGGAGTTGTTCTACTATTCTATTTTTACTATGACGGAAATGTTGAAGTATGTCCGCCTTAACCCCTCTGAGTTTACAGATATAGGGAGTCTGTTAGCCATGGATATGATTTTAGGAATCTGCAAGACGCGCTTTCCTAAGCACCGACTCGACAAATATGCCAGATCAGTACATGTTACTGATGTAAAGATCTATAATAAAGTCCCTGAAGAAATCGAAGAATGTAAGACCTACTTTTCATTTATTAATAAATACAAATCATTGAAAGAAATAAGGCTTTGTACTCTGTGAATGATTTTCTTTCTTAAGATATCCGGACATCGAATTTAATAATCTAAAGTGTAATTTGTTACTGAATGTAAATTAGGTAATTGAAGTGTGACATGTTTAAATTTGTTTGTTTCTTTTAGGATTACGTACCCGAAGGGAGCCAAACAGGACATATTACTAAGCCTCCGCTGTCTGTCTGTCCTTCCGTACTTCCTACAGCTTCAGCCTTAATAGGTAGACAGTTGAAAATTTCAATATTGTATTACCATGGCCTCCACCACGACAAATAATAAAAATATAAAAACCAAAAGGGGGTACCCATTCAAGAAAGCTTGAAAAAATATTTTTTCAAGAATATTTGTTTCAGCTCTATCTTAAAAACAGTGATACATACAAGTTTCAAATTTGGTCAGATTGTTATAAATACTCTAAAGTAAAAGTATAACTATAAAAATTGGGGTTCCTTACTCAAAGAATGCCAAATTATTTGACAGGTGCTATCATTTTAGTGGCTTTTTTTGACGCCTTTATCTTGCTATGGTATCTATATTGTTGTTTTTATCATGTTTTTAGGGTTCATCACCTGTTTTGTGTGGTTATATTTTATATTTTTGGAATGGTTTTTGTGACATAATATTGATTAAGATAATAATTGCTATGTTTAGATTTTTATTTAGTAATATTGATAAGGATATATATAATAATAAATAATAAAAACAGTTCATAGGGTTCCTCACTATAAAAAATGAACTTTTAACAAAAAAATAATAATCGACTTCAAATATTATAGCAAAAATTCACTAAAAAGTTTAAAATAGTTATATACTGACCGATGTGGTACCAAAATACCACTTTTGCAGACTTCTTTTTCCTGAAACACATGTTCTCTAGAAGTCGGCGCTCTATATTGGTTTTTGTGTTCTATACTATGAGGATTTTCTACGATATAAAATTATTTACTTTCACTGGTGTGATCTCTTAATTTCATTTTATGAAAGTATATCATAATCATAGTAAACCAAGGGCCCCTTGTTTGCTTTTGCTTCGGGCCCCGCGCTTACCTAATCCGGCGCTACTCTTGCTACTATGGTCCTACAATCCTTGACTTTGACCATGTCAGAAGGTATTTATTCTGTGTCAGAGGTGCAATTGTGTAAGCCAATGGTATTCAAATTGATTGTCACATGGCTATTCGGCTAAGCAAACTAGCCCGTTTGACAAATTAAATCGTATACGTCAACAACAAAATAAGACAATTGTATTCATTTGACAGTAAAAAATGTACGATTTCAACAAAATGAAATCAAATCAAAATATTTATTTTGTATTAGATACATTAAGTATACTTTCTACAATTTGAAGTTAATCTTTACAATATACATCTTTAGAATAAAAAAATAATATGTATATACTAATAAGGGAAAATATATACAAAAAATATTTAGGTTGGGCTACTAAAATGTAATTATACACCTGCATAAAATAGAGAAATCTAGGAATAAAAATATTATATATAAATGATGTAACGAACAAACAAGTTGATAAATAAATACGGGAAATACATCCAAAAAATATTAAGGTTGGGCTGGGCTACTAAAATGTAATAAAGTTATACACCTGCATAAAATAGAGAAATATAGGAATAAAAATATTATATATACATAATGCCTAACCATCCGCACCATTCGAATGGTATTGCTAAGAAGAAGGGCAAGAAACTTAGCAACTGTCAAACGGGCTAATTTGCTTAACCAAATAGCCATATGACAATCAATTTGAATACCATTGGCTTGCACAATTGAACCCCTGATCTATAAAAATATTGGCATCGAGTAAAATAGATTCAATAATAATATACGTTTATTTGTGAATCTGTGGACCCATATTTGTGATCAAAATACGGCGATAGGGCTCACCACCCATCACGCCGGGACCTAATAATTGTCGGTGAAACGTGGCTGAATTGACGTGTTTTGCATTTCACAGTCCATACACGGAAAACCACCTCGGGAATTCATGTCTATGCATTGACCTCTCATAAACAACTAGACTCACAATCTCGCTCAAAAAGTGTCCGCGATGCATCTTGTCACCACTATGGGGTGACAAAATCGAATGACGATTTCGTACAACTGACATTGCATCTTATGTTAACGACTTAGACCATTTAATACGGGACCTGGCAAAGCGCGACTCTTAGTACTGAAATTATTATTTTTTCCACGGGAGGGGAGGTAAACACGCACAGCACACATTTACTCATTCACGCACACTCCTGCGAATAATTGATATGTCACACTAAATCAAAAGCTGCAACACAAACACAAAACGTGTACACAAGCAAACTTACATGAACAAATTGTTCATGTACTTTGACAGAGGGGGATATGTGCGCTTGCCTAGTTCCGTGTTATATGGTCTAAGATTAACGACATAACGTCTTAATTTGGTTGAAGCATTTTTGCTACTATGCACGTCGCACGTTCGGACACTTTCTGACGAACTTTTCTAAAAGACTGCGTGTCTTGTTGTTTATGAGAGGTCAATGTGTCGATGTGTATGTATTAATTAGTTATTAGTTGTGTGAGAGAGATTGACTGAACGGCATCCATTGCCAATACCATTTATTTTTCCGTTATAGCCTTCTGTTAACCGTAAAAGCTTGAAAGCACTAAAATACGAATTACTGCTCTCTCATTTCCATCGTAATTAGGCTTGTAGTGTACTTTTTTTGTTCGACTAAAATGGTAGTAAACCTGCTGTAATTATTGTAATGGGGTTGTTAGCTTAATTTTGATATGAAAACAGGATATTATTTTATTCGTGCAATTATATGATGAGTAAATAATTACTTACAGTGCTTAAGAAGTATGCACATACCTAGTTACACTATGCACTATTTTATGAACACCCCTTATAGCCACCCCTCACTACCTACTTACAACGCCAAAACCCACCTCATTTAAAATTTCACAAAAATATTTAATGTGCAGACACGACTTTCTTACTAGGTACTTTATTATTAGTATACATATGCTACTGCAAAAGCCCGAATAGTGGCAAATCCTAGGATTTTCCAGTTCTTACCTAACCTTATATTTACCAAGTCGTGATGGTAAAAGTCCGAATTGTTCGACTTTTACCGTCAGTCACCTGGTTATTCCTATTGACTCTTTCTACCACAGAGCCATGCTAAATGCAAAAAAAATACACAATTATATTTTGTTTGCAGCACTCCTGCACTTTGAAAGCGAAAATCTTTCAGCAAAAGTTAAAGATAGGTGTGACGACGAGCGGAGCGAGGAGGAGCGTGTTAAGTTGCTTTTAATCATAAATTTAAGGAGCCGAGAGAAGCGGAGCGGACCGAGGCGACCCCCTAGTTTTAACAGAAATACGATATACCCAGGCAAGACGAAGAAATTGATGAGAACCAAAAATATAATGAATTGTATATGTGAAAATAGCGTTTTCAAAAGCGTCGTTTTCAGCATTTACCATGACTCTAATGTAAAACCTAAGACTAACCACCAGTGACTGCCGGTAAAAGCGCGAAATTAACGATTGTTAAAGAAGAATTCGGACTTTAACCATCACCACTTGGTAAATCTAAGGTTTTATCGGAAAATCTTAGGATTTACTACAATTCGAGCTTTTACAGTAACATATACATTGAAGTTTATTGTTCAAATAAAATGAAGTTAACACCCTTGCGCCAGTTAATCTGTGGCAAGCTGATGAAGATTCCAGATAATGGAATCAATGACACCAGATGTTCATATTACGTATGTACACGTTTATTCGAGTTTTACATGCCAGACGTACTGAAAAGAGGAAAGAAGGTTTTCGTTGTGAACCCTAATCCAGAGCTAAAGCTAAGATATTAATTTTCATTAGCGAGTAATAATCGTTAAAGGTAAGGTATTTAGTACATCAGTACGCTATAATAAATTAAAAGAGAAGGTAAATATAAAATTCTAGAATCGCCATTTGAACGTTGGAACAACTGATCGGTTGTAAAATTGGCATTCGAGGGGACTTCGAAGGTAATTCTGAGCTGATCCATCAAGCGATTATCTAAATAAAAAATCATGGAATATTGTAAACCAGGGGCCGGAAAACTTAAACTATCGGCAGTCGACAGCAAAAATACATGAAAATCTGTAAACCAAGGGCTGGAAAACATATACTTTCGGCGGTCGACAGCAACAATACATGAAACACTGTAAACCAGGGGTGGAAAAACTTATACTATCAGCGATCTATAGCAAAAATACATAAATAAATACTGTAAACCAGGGGTGGCCAAACTTATACCATCGGCGGTCTAGCTAGAGCAAAGATACATGATAAATTGTGATTTCTTGAACTGTGATCTCCTACACAATCTATCTATCTATCTATCAGCCTGTTTCGTCCACTGCTGGACATAGGCCTTTCCAGGATTTCGCCACTCTTGGCGGTCCTCCTTGAAGAAATGCCCATACTCACACACGCTGGGCAGGCGGGTTGGTGAGCGCGGTGCCGAAACCCTTGCACCAGTGACGCCGCTGCCTTCAGTCTGATTTAGATAAGGCCCGGCAATTGGGGATGGATATACCGCCATCCATCGGTCCCAGGCAATGGTGGGCCGCCTGTTTTTTTTGCCGGAGAGCTGTTCTCTTACTCTCCCCCGAATAACTTCGGGAGGATTTGCGAGTAAGATGGTGGTACCTCCACAGTCGAGCCCGGCATTAGCTCTACCACCTCTAAAACACAATCAAATGAATGTAATTTTAATTGTATAGATTTCTTTGAAAATCGGAAAAGGGGTTAGCTTAGGAATTGTCTGGTATAAAAGCGGTTGGAAACTGAAGAAACTTTTATTTTGGACTTGAAAAAGTAGCAGACCATTTCGTAAAAGCCCGGGTTGCCTTTACGACACAGTAAAACTGTTTTTTACGATGTCCCCTCGATATACACAGATCAAAAAAATATAAACAGAAATTATATTGCCGATCCCGGAGAGAAGATGGAGTTTTGGTCTCTATAAATGTCTAAAAATAGTCACATAGTAGCTTGCTTTCATAGAATAGACTTCGGAAACTCACGTTTGGAGATGACCGTTTCATTGTAAAATCCTACCGTAAACCGTGTCATTTGCATTAGCTAGAAATAGATATTTTTAGGCTATGATTGATTTTGGTTGAATTTCAGTAAGAATTTCAGTATATTTTTGTATAGGAAAAGTTTGTGTAAATGGTTAGGTAAGTTAAGGAACCCTAAAATAAAGAGTTTTCACATTCATTCAAATGGCCCAGTACATAGGAAAATGAGGAAAATTAGTGAAAAGTAAATAAGGCCATTTGACCTTCTTAAGTATGAAAAATTAGGAAAAATAGAGTGAATAGAGATTAGGGCAATTAGTCTTAACTTATCTAAGAAAGTTGCATAGCTTTTCCGTGGAAAACCTAGGAGATACAGACCCTTTTCTAGAAAGTTCTACAGAACTTTCCATTAATTTTTCGGGCCTTCGTAAACACTGTAGGACTTAGTAAATAGGCTAAAATGCACGTAAATAGGTTAATATAGGTTTTCCAACCATTAATGTTAGCGTAGCGGCGCTCCGGCGTAGACTGACGTAGGCCCGAAACGAGGGCGAATATTTATACTGCTGAGGTGGGGTACGAGGAAGTATAAATATGCAGAGAGCGTATTTTTAGCCGCCAGTCCGCTCCTGCGCGTCGTAGCGTGAAGATATTGGCATGAGCATGAAGCCATAAGTAAATAGCATAATATAGGATAAGTTAATAATGTAAATATATTGAATTAACTCTGCCATTTCTTTTATGAACCATGATCTAAATAACATTCATGATTGGGCTAAATCTTACGGTCTTTTAGTCAATCCAAAGAAATCTCAAGCCATTATCATTGGAACTAGATACATGACCAATTCCCTTAGTTCATTTAGTGTACCACAGATTTCTTTTAATAACATCCCGATTGCCTACATGAAAACGGTGAAAAATCTAGGGGTTATCTTTGACTGCAATTTATCTTGGTCATCGCACGTTACTGAGATTAGCCGACGTGTCTTTGCTGCTTTCCATTCGCTCAAACGCCTCCAGAAATTCCTCCCCTTCGTAACTAAAGTCACTCTCGCACAGTCTCTTCTTCTACCCCTAATCGATTACGCTGACGTTTGTTTTATAGACGCGAATGAAGAGCTCTTGGGTAAATTGGAAAGGTTGCAGAATCTGGGCATCAGATTCGTGTATGGCTTGCGCAAATACGACCACGTTTCATACTACCGCGCGGAACTTAAATGGCTCCCTATTCGGAAGCGCAGAAATCTCCATACGTTGTGTTGCCTTTTCAATGTCCTCAAGAGTTCAACAGCTCCGGATTATCTTCGTGAGCGCTTCAACTTCCTGTTTAGCAGAGATATCAATAAACCACTCAGGTCGCACACAGTCACACTCCTTAAAACGCCTTCTCACAATACCGGAGCTTTCGCAAATTCGTTCACTGTTAGAGCCATCAGGCTGTGGAATTCTCTTCCGTACACAATCCGAGATTGTCGCACTATCTCCTCTTTTAAAAAGAAACTAAAGGAATACTATTCAGCAAATCCTTAAGCTATCCTAAATATGTTTAATTATTTATTGCTGTATTATCAATTATCATGTATCGTTATGTCATGTTTATATATAGTCAGTTTATATTAGAGTTAGTTATATTAGTATGTATGTTAGATATATTTATATATTTATATATATTTTATACACCTATGTAAGTATTTTAGTATGTAGTACGTACACATATGGTTACCTATTTATTTTTTAAAGCACTCCTATACTCATTCGGTTTGCTATAAAAAATCTCTTTGAGAGATAAGCTCGCCGCTGTACTCAAATTATTGTATCAAATATTTGTAATCTCCTTTTTTTTGTGTACAATAAAGAATAAGAATAAGAATAAGAATTAATACAAGTAAATAAAGAAGTTGTGCTAGAGGGGGTAGGGAAAAATGCGCATGTGTGCGTAGAGAGCGAGAGAGTATAAAAATCGGCGCTAGAGCAAGCGCAGGCATTCACGATCCGAGCAGTACAAGGAAAAGGAAAAAGCCTGAAAAGGCCTGGAAAAGCAAATAGTACTGCAGTACATCAGTAAATTGGCGTTTCTCTCTGCCCCAACTGCACTCTCTGGTCGAAAGCCGTGTTTTTATTTGTAATACTTCGCCACTGGGTTTGTGGAACTCTGGTCCTCCACAAGTACTATCGTCTGATTTCGATTTTTAATAAAAACTAAAGACTGTACATTTTCACAAGCAAATAATCAAACTGGAAGCCTCCTCGTCTAATTCTCAAGCGGTACCCAAAAGTGAATTTGTGTAAATTCAATAGTTGAGGCATCTGAGGTTCCGTACACGTGCTTTAAACGAATTAAACCAATCACAAATGTGTGGACTTGCAGTTTTTGTGTCACGTAGATAGTTATAATTTGGTTGTTATCCGTATAACAGTTTCGTAAATTCGCTTTGTATGTTCACTGGGATACCTGTCATGCTGTTATTTTTAGGGTACTGTCATAAAATTTGAACGTTAATAAAATCTGTGGACGAATGGTAGAGCGCTCGCCTGCAATTCCTGTGAGCAGGGGTTGTGGCTCATTTTGGTTGTCAAAATATCAGGCGCCCGGACGTGCACCGTACTGTGGTGACTTTTATTTATGCAGCCCAACTCATACTAGAGGCTTGGTAAGTGATCAGTAACACGGATCGATAACGCTTTTTGTTAATTTCGCAAAATAAAATCTTGACATCCCATAGTAATTGACTCGGGGCTGGGCTTGCGTTTGTAAGGAACACGAAAAGAATAATTTACGAATTTCACAGAAAGGGTCATCGAATCTTGTTACTGAGTACTTACCTTATATACATGGCTGCATGAATTAAAGTCACCTTATACCTATATACGGGTATCAAGTATGAACATGCAATCGACTCGACATCGCTTCGATAAACAAAAATGTACCTAGCTCTTATCTCATATCAATAAGAGTTGTCGTTTAGAATTTATAAAATCTTTGCTTACGTACCTGCTATGCTGTATAGCCGAAAGCTTATGGCTTATGGATGACTATGGCCGGGTTCCGAATGGCGCTGACAGCATTAAAAGTACCATCAAACTACTCACGCCGTACGGCTTTAAGCGATTCGGAATGACGATATACGCGATGTAATCGATTATGTCTTGAATCGGAACCCACTATTTATCTGTCATAGATTGTATAGAAAGTGTCCGAAAATACGAGCTTCACCGAAGTGTGGCGAAGATTTCATGCGTATTATTTAAATTAATTAAAAACCATCCAACCAACTTTCTCATCAACAGTTTGATTCTGAGTGAGTAATACATTGCAGAACCCATTATCTAAACAATGTGAGCAGAAAATGAAATTTTACAGAAATTATAATCGAGATGTGAATTTTAGAGTCTAGGTAGTACTCGCTGCCGGTAACGAATAACTCGATTACTCGAATATTTGCCGGCTTCGGGAATTTATTTTGCAATTTTATTAATTTTATCGTTTATCAAGAATTTGTGGTCTAGTGGCTCCAGTATTAACCCTCCAACAGATAAAAAGAGATTTGACCTAAAAACCGGAGATCACAGGTCCAAATAAAAAAAATTGGTCAAGTGCGAGTAAAATTCGTGCCCTTAGAGTTCCGTACATACCGTTTAAAATACAAACGTATTCTATAAGTAGTTATAAATAACCAAACTAACTTGACATTTACGCAGAGCCGTATTTTAAGGTGTGGAGGCCCCTGGGCAAGAACGACGATAGTTGTTCTTAGTGTTTGAAAACAATTTTGTGTTTTAACATTTAATTCTTTGAATAAGTATAGGTAAAAAGTAAGAAAAAATTAAAATTATAGTTCTCATGGACAAATAGAAAAAAAAACATCGTGAGCCCTAACATCTTTATTAGAGGTGCAACGAATAGTGATTTGGCCGAATACCGAATACCTAATATTCAGCGGCGCTTTAGGCCGAAGCACCGAATATTTGGTGATAGATCTGTGAATTTCGCGCGTACACTCGTACAGGTTACGTTACGCCCTGTCTCGGTGCGGAGCGGAGGCGACGGGGTGGCGGAAGAAAGCTCATTTACGATTACCGTGCGGTTCACGGGCGCGCTGTGTTTGTGTTTTTTACTTTTGTGATCGCATTTTGTGTTTGATTTTGTTAAATACAAGTTTTATACAACGAACAATTGAAAATGTTTAACTTCAATAATCTGCCTCTGATTAATTTTGAATATTAATAATATTTACGTAGTTATTTATATAGTAGATTGTAGTAAATAAATTAATAAAAACGAGTAATATGTATATACCTACTTTCTGATTAAAATGTGTTTTTATTTTCATTATTAGGTATTCGGTATTCCGCCGAATACCGTCTACTATTCGGCCGAATACCGAATATTAAAAAAATTGCCGAATAGGTCGAATACCGAATAGTTGCCGAATATTCGTTGCATCTCTAATCTTTATGCAATTTGTACTTACTGTACTTTTATGTCCATCCATCCATCCATCAGCCTGTTTCGTCCACTGCTGGACATAGGCCTTTCCAGGATTTCGCCACTCTTGGCGGTCTTCCTGGAAGAAATGCCCATACTCACACACGCTGGGCAGGCGAGTTGGTGAGCGCGGTGCTGAAACCCTTGCACCAGTGACGCCGCTGCCCGTCACCAGTCTGTTTTATATAAGGCCCGGCAATTGTGGATGTATATACCGCCATCCATCAGTCCCAGGCAATGGTGGGCCGCCTGGCTTTGCCTGAGAGCTGTTCTCTTACTCTCCCCCGAATAACTTCGGGAGGATTTGCGAGTAAGATGGTGGTACCTCTACAGTCGAGCCCAGCATCAGCTCTACCACCTATATTTATAAAAATATGTATACGGCGAGTTATTAATTTAATTCAAAAAAACAATTAGTGTACAACATTAAAAACTCGTAAACCCTGGACTTCAGCCCCGGTTGCCCTCCCCTAAATCTGGCGCTGCATTAACGATCTATTAAACTCCATGTATGGTATCCAAAGGATCTTTGGATCTTTTCTTCTCGAATTAGTAAATATTAGTAATGTCAGATTTTTTCCTATACGTGTGCTATAATACTTACTTGTGAACGGAGTTTCAAGTTTCTTAGTCAACTGGAAGTACCCTAAAGATCAGGGTTTCTTAAACTGGGGTACCCATGTACCCCTAAGGGGTCCGTGACATGAGTGCCAGGGGTCTACACCCACTCAGATTATACTGAGTCCAAGCAACGGTATCATTTCCATTAACTCAGTGTTTAAAATTATGCTTTACTAGCTTTTGCCCGCGGCTCCGCCCGCGTGTTATTCGGTTTAACGACATGCTTTTTTCCGGGATAAAAAGTAGCTTATGCGCTGAGTTAGGGTATAAGCTATATACATTTTAAATTTCATCCAAATCCGTTCAGCCGTTTCAGCGTAAAAGAGTAACAAACATACACACACACACAAACTTTCGCATTTATAATAGTGTGATTTTCATTTCCTAAAATTTTCTTCGACAGGGGTTCGTAGAATCTTTGAAATTTTAAAAGTGGTCCGTGCATACAATAAGTTTTGAGAACCACTGCTATAGGTTTACATGGTGAGCCTGCCCAGCGTGTGTGAGTATGGGCATTTCTTCCAGGAGGACCGCCAAGAGTGGCGAAATCCTGGAAAGGCCTATGTCCAGCAGTGGACGAAACAGGCTGATGGATGGATGGATGGAACTTATTTAAATGCTACGGAACCCTCAGGGAGCGAGTCCTAATCGCACTTGACCGGTTTTTCACGTTTAAGTATTTGGTGGGAGTAGTAAAGAATAAAGGCGGCTTATCATTTCCCGGCTCCTAATTCTTGATGAACTATTCCCGACTGATATCCGGAATCAAACCCGCGGCAATTTCTCAGTCCCGATTCCGAAAGCCCTGAATCATAATTTGAGATAAGGCCTAAAAGCGAACTGGAAGTTTCTAGAACAGATAAGGCCTCTGCAGAATAGAGTTATGGCATTTCAAACATGGTTCGCACTTTTGGTTAAAGTTTGGTCTGTTTGAACTGCTACCACCAGACCCTTTGATGATATCAGCGGTTGTTATAATATGGCTGTCATTTAAGGTTGCTCATAACGCGAATAACCTTGAGAGTCTGGGCGGAGCCTATACCTATCCCCGCGCTACACTAAAAAAAAAAATCTTCTTAAAATAGAAGACCAATCCGCCCCTTTTGTCTCAGAAGAAAAAAAAATCCATTCTAATATGATGGATTTTGGTGGGTTATTCTGGGGGGGATATTAATGTAGAAGATTATCCCATCATTGTGCAACATTTCCTTTGCTAATTTTCGTCTGTCTTGTTGTGATGAAAAAACACTTGTACTTTTCCACAGATAGTATTTAATACTACACTACCCAACCGGTTTCACTATATAAGCATCATCAGGGGCTTTTTAATTAACTAATATACATAATTATTTATTTAAACAATGATTCTGTTGCTAGATGTCCGTGCAATAAACGATATAAATAACTTGCGGGTAGATTGAATACGCATGACAGACAAACCTAAGATTAAAATGTTTACTGAATTCACCGTTTTGTTAAAGATAGCTGATAATGTGTTTGGCATTCCGCATTTTCACTAAACGTTGCGTAAGAGTTGGGTATGCATCAAACAGTTGTCAAAGGGATGTCACTCTAAAAAACTAAAAAATTCCCGAGAAAGTCGGGAAAATAAAATTTATGTCGAATAAAGTTAAAGACAAATTAGCAAATAATATGAGTTCTAATATTAAAAAATTTAAATAAATTTCAGTAATTAATTTGAAACGTTAGAAATGTAATCTAATAATATAAAAATAAAATTATAAAAAGCGAAATTGTCCATGTCAGATAATTTGAAATAAAGGCCAAGTCAAATTAAAATATGTGGTAGTAGAAAATGTCAAAGGTTATCTCAAATTGTCAATCAAAAAATCAATTTGTTTGGAAAATGTCATAGGTGTGATTATTTAAAATATTGTAATATAGGTGAATTATTAACGTCAATTTGCTGATTTAATACGTCGTCTGTTTTAGTTGAAAATCTGAGAAATTTTTCTGAATTCTGACAGGAAAATTGCAGTTTTCTGAATTGGTAGGTAGTTTTTGGAGGGAATACTAATGTAGGAGTTTATTCCACCTTCATGGAATCCTTCTAATAAATTACCTTTGGTAATTTTCGTCTGTTTTAGTTGAAAACCCAAGAAATCCTCCTATATTATGGCGGGAAATCTGCAGTTTTCTGAATTGGTGGGTAAAGGTTGGAGGGAAAAGTTATTTTTTGGTAGGAAACATAGTCAGAAGGATAAACGCAGAAGAAAAGTCAGGAAATTTCTTTGACCCGTACCTGAAGAACGCGCGCGCTTCGCTTGTCGCTACGTCGTCGCTACGTACCGTCCAAGAATGCTAGGGCCATAGAGTAGTGAAATTACAGATACCTACGATTTTATATTGGGTAACTTCATAAATATAAGGTGACTTTTGTTTATGCAGCCAAATTAATACTGGAGACCCGGTAAGTGATCAGGACCAAGGTTCGATCGATATGTGAAATATAAAATAAAATTTAAGCTTCCTATACTAATGGACTCGAGGTCGGTCTTGAACTAATTTCATTTGTTTTTCCTATTTTGCAAAAATTGTTATTGAACCTTTGTCCTGACCACTTACCGTGTCTCCAGTATGAAATTGGATATATTAACGAAATAGATAGTTAGGGCCAGATATACATATTTGGCCCCCTTTCGATATAAGAAAGCTCTTAATAACCATCTAATTAAAAAAAAACTCCTTATTTGAATGAAGAATAAAAATCATTAAAGATGAAAGGCTGGTTCTCTTTTCTCAAAATACACAAGACTTTATTTTGAAATTATATTTTGTGTAAGCAGAAAATATAACTTTTAGGTAACAGATGTTTTTTAGCTAATTCGACCCCGCTGAATCCGAAAATGCTTGTCGCCACTCGGGATTCTGGCAAAAAGGAAGATATTCCAGATGGCGCTCAATGTCCTAAAAGCAACATATTTTCTGCTTCTCTAAGCCTATAAACGTGATTTAAACATCAAATTATGGAGTTTTGAGAAAAATTTATACAAAAAACTAGAAAAAACAGCATTTGTAGTAAAAGCATTGTTTTCAGGGGGTTCCGTACCTAAAAATTGCCAAAGTGACACTATTACTAAGGCTCCGGTATCCGTGTGTCACAGGAGTCTACAACTTCAGTTGTAAAAGGTAGTGTAGCAACCAAAGTTGATACTTTTGGCTACAGTACCTACTCATAATATTCAATTATTTATTTAACTACTGGCCCCGTCTAAATGTGAATTTCAACTAACTTAGCCAGGGGCGGGACCAAAATTTATTATCATAATATCGACTTCGATCCTATGTCAGCTGTGTTTGACTTCAAAATGGAGTGTTTCTTTAATCCCTTGCGATGTTTTAAATTTGGAATACATTGCGCTTCCTAAGAAGTGATACGGTCGACTGTGCCAAATCTATACGGATTCCATAGCATTTGTAACCTTATAGCCATAGCGACATAAGTGTCGTATTGTTTGGAGAGGAAACGATAATTTTACACTCTTTCTGTGGGCAAGCTTTCCTGTGGCGCCGATATAATTTTTTTCAAAGTTCTCAGGTCATAAACCAAACGAATTTATTGCCATTTGGACAGGACGTCAAAGGTTAGATTTCAGAAACATTTTAATATTTTTTAGAAAGCAGAGCACTTCCCAGAAAGTTACATTGAGGTAGGAAGCGGCATAGCAGACAGTTTAAAAATAAATAAATTATACTTAAAATCAGAAGCGTAAAATTGATGTAATCTCTTATGTAAGAACGTTGAATAATAATAATAAAACATAATAAAACATATACATATAATTTAGGAGTTTTGACTGGTACTGTCTTCCAGTTTTATTGATGAAAGGATTCCTAAGAGAGCTCAAAATTGTTTACAATGCAGAGAAACAGGAGTGGAGTTCTTTGATCTAGAAATATATTACATTTTTATTTATTCGATTGTTCTTTCCACCTCATTTGCATCTTGGAAACTGTTGACAATATTATTCCTACCTCTATGTTCTTCGCCATTACAAAAAATAGAGCCATCATGCCATTAATTCTGATTTGACAGGATTTTTTTCAGATTGGTAAATACACTTCAGATAGGTTTTGACAGGTAATAAAATAGAAAATTAATGTGTCTACGGGGGCGTAACCTGAAATAATCTGGGTGGGAGAAGGAGCTGATTTAAAGGAAATCAGGGTTTTTTTTAGGACAGTCAAGCGCGGATCGGGGAGTGGCGTTGCTCTCGAAGCGCGAACGGGTCGTCAAATCGCGGAATAAAACCTCGGAAGGATATTGGTCTACGTCGCGCGCGGATTTCCGAATCTATTAGAACCAAAATCCAATCGTACGAGTCGCGTAACGCGTTATAAAAGTGTCGAGTATTGAAAGTGCGGATTTGCAATAAGTAAAGCTTCGTTATTTAAATATATTGAAAGTGCTAACAGTGCGTCGGATGAAGTGCGTTCGTAATTGCGTAAAGGCTGAATTAGCTAATTTAAATTTAACTGCAACGGTTTTCTCATGAAACTCAATAGAAACGAAATATAATTATTTCGTTATAGAGGCGTCGCGAAAATAGCGGGTGTACAATATTTATAAATATCAAGTATCTACATCAGAAATTTATTTATGTAACACGTTTTATATTTATCCTTTATCCCTATAGCTATCTAGGTCCTGAAGGAGATTATATTATATTATTTTAGCTTTCCTTCGTCTGGCAGAGATACTTATATTTTGATTTAGTATAGACGGTCTGTGGAAATTACGACAATTTTAGGTGAAGGAGCTAGTAGAAACAATTCTTACCTTTTTCCCTATATTTAGGTTTTCTTCATACAGGTGTTTCTTTTTTTTATAACTTTCCTTTTTTTATTTATAGCTAGATCAACGAGATCCAGGGCAGAAAATTTCCACATGACTGTTCTCAAACTTCTGTCTTTAGGTTTTATTTTAGAATCTTTTGTAAACATGGAGCGTGTATCTAAGATTATTTTTAGGAACCAAGGGGTTTAGGAACGTAGAGTGTTTCCAAGGGTAAAGCATTTAGGTGTGTGACCGGGCTAGGTATGCAGTTGGATATGGAGGGAAGCCTTACTTTTATGTTTGTGTCGGAAACCATATCTGCCTAGTCGAGCAGGACCCCATCTGTGAGTATCTTGTAAAGGCTCTACGTTCACCAGTCTAGCTTAGTAAGTTAGAAAATTTAGAACTGACTTGGCCAGGTCTTTAGGAGAGATGTGTGAAAATTGGAGATGTTTTGAAAGGGTTTTTAGTATGAATGAGTAAAATTCTAGGGACTTAGGGTTTAAATGGTAGTCTAGATTGGCGCTGGATTTTGTTTGGAAGCGTGTTATTCTGTGTAATACGTGGGCACGACTATTAAAGGTTGGCAGGGAGGTCGTTTCTAAATCGTTAGGGCCCCCCACTTCATTCAGGATTTGCCAAGAATCTCGAATTCCCTCAAATTTTAATTATAGCTGCAGCAACGCTACGAGTATCGACGACTCTTCAATATTCTTTATAAAACCATATATATATCCCTAATATTATACCTAACACAATATACAAAATAATTATATAACACATTATGTTTACACACTAAATTCATCTTCGGTTTACGTCAAATTTCGTATTTGCGCGGGTGTATATCATCTTTGTATCAAGGCGTGTCAAATTAAAGTGTTATGCGGTGATACGGTATGTAATAATAAAAATACAGTGTAATTATTGGAGTCCTGGGAGTTGCTGAAACCTGTTGTTCCTGAAGGAGCGGTTTATTCAGCTAAGTCGCATGAAATACTTCAATCTTACGATTTCTCTCTTTTCATTTGATAAATTCTGAACTTGTGTACCTGTACCCATTTATTACGGTGTCCGGATCAAAATTATATTTCTCTGTTTATTTTAACCGTTATGAATACAATGTAGAGGTCCTACTAAAATATATACTAGATGATCACAAATTACTATGGCCATAATATTAAATAAATAAACATTTAAATATATAGATAAATATTTAAATAAATAAATAGATAAATAAATATATAAATAAATGACGAATAAGAACTCGCACAGAGCCATTATTTTGTTACAGTGGTTGCCGTGACGTCAAGATGAGTTGTCACTAAAATCTTAAATAATCTTATTTAAGTACCTCATTAAAGAATTTGGGTTACATTTAAACATAACGGTTATAAACTTTCATATAAAACGTGGGGTCATTCATAAAAATAACAGAGAATTATCTATTATCTTGATGCTTTCAATTATACTTTAAATAGTGTTAAATTTAACTTTCTCTAAAACCCCTTCCATAGAAATAGGGGCGAAATACGATTTAATTTTTGCTTTACCCAATAACTAGTAATTTATAAAATTAGGGGCGTAATAATCAACGAAACTATTCCTGAATAAACCAATTATGAACACTTTCAGTTTCGACTAATTCCAACTCGGAGCTCTTTTAAAAAGCTTTCTCACAACTTTTTAAACCATAAAATTTTACAATCTATTTGTGTCATTTGTTCTCGGAATTTCGTAACGAAAAAAAATATAGACCCGAAT
Organism: Ypsolopha scabrella; assembly: GCA_910592155.1. Lineage (NCBI taxonomy): Eukaryota > Metazoa > Arthropoda > Insecta > Lepidoptera > Ypsolophidae > Ypsolopha > Ypsolopha scabrella. The sequence continues at coordinate 20,530,484 of OU342982.1, forward strand.
GTGGTTCGGTGCGAAACATATGTTCGCAAACGGTATATTTTTTTTTCTCCTTGAAATATCGTGATCTGTCTGCGTATTAAGACGTCAAGAAAACAATATTATTTTGTGTTAAAAGTATGTTAAAAATGTTGCGTAACCTATTTAAATAGTTGATAACTTTATAGTCGAGTTAAAAATCGAAAGTAGAAAGATCGCATCTCAGACCTTCACAATTATATTAACTGTGACAAAGACAAGAAGACGTCGTACTTATTATTAATTCGTGTTCATGGCGCTTGAATGACAGGGTTGTAAAGAATGAAAAAAAAGGGGTAAACAAACTGTTACTTACAGTTGCAGTACAGCTGACGTTATCGACCGGAAGTTTTATTATTTGTGAGGTAACTGACACCAAGGACTAAAGTTTTTTTTTGACGGCGTTACAATTGCCATTTCTTTTGTTATGGGGCGCCAACATTCCTAAGTTAATGACGGTATGGATCAGTTGCGTAAAGGGAATCTATATATGGTGGCATTAGGATAACAATGTTTTTTTTTCTCTTTTACCTTCTAATGGCCTTTAAAGATTTATTATGTAGTTTTTTTCTTCATTTGTGGATTGTAACCTCTGTTTTCATAACAAAGCAAAACCGCCTCATTGCAATTTACGATTAGATTAGTTACAATTAGGTTAAATTAGTGCTTATATTATAGAGTGTGTATGTTGGTGATAGAATGCTAAAGCGGGTGTGCTAACTTTGTCCGTCTGTCTGTCTGACTGTCTAGTATACCTAATATTTTTCATTTTTTTTTGACCCGTCTGTTTGATTGTCTGTGTATCTGTCTGTCTGACTGGCCGATTGTCTGATTGTCCGTTTGACTGATTTCCCGACTGTCTGTCTGTCTAATATAATAATGTTTTTAATTTTATTTTAATCCGTCTGTCTTATTGCCTGTATTAGCATCTGCTTATCCGTCTGTCTGTCTGACTGTCTAATATACCTAATAATTTTTAAATTTTAATCCGTCTGTCTAATTGTTTGTATTTGCGTCTGTATAAGGCCGTCTGTCTGTCCTTTTGTCTATCTGATTGTCTATCCGTCTGTCAGTATTTGCGTCTATTTATACGTCTGTCTGTCTGACTAACCGTCTGTCTGACTGTCTATCTGTCCGTCCGTCTGTTTATCCGTCTGTCTATACGTCTGTCTGTCTTTGCACCTGACCATCTATGTCTTTCTGTCCGTCCGTCTGTTCATATGTATGTATGTGTGTTCGATCGAGCACATACGCTGGAGGTGTTGATTGAAAAAGCGAACGGTGTCGCGGGCTAGAGGCTAGCAAAATATGTATGAAATTGTGTTGAAGAATAAGATTGACGATGTAAATGGTATAAAACTATGTGTTAGTGAGGGTTCGATTGTCTGATTATGTGTGGTTTATATTATAACTTTGAGTTTTGCTTTGTAGGCTACTGAGATTATGATTATAAAAAAATATCGCGTTCAAGCGCCATCTATACGCACTTTTGTGAATTACCACGTCATCCCTTAAACTACACAGCCGGTGAGGGTGGCTTCGCGAAGGGTGCGGACTGCGCGGGCGACGATGTAAGGTTGCGATAGAGATCTAAGAGAGGGCGCTCTGTGTTGTGTTTTGGTATAAAGTTGGCAAATTTTCTTTATGGTTGAGGTTCAATCATAATACCTATTGTGATTTTAGCAAAGTTTTTCCTTCCTTCAAAAATTAAAACCGTGCAAAAATCAAGGGGCGTTCTGTAGCAACCAAAGTTGATACTTTTGGCTACAGTACCTACTCATAATATTCAATTATTTATTTAACTACTGGCCCCGTCTAAATGTGAATTTCAACTAACTTAGCCAGGGGCGGGACCAAAATTTATTATCATAATATCGACTTCGATCCTATGTCAGCTGTGTTTGACTTCAAAATGGAGTGTTTCTTTAATCCCTTGCGATGTTTTAAATTTGGAATACATTGCGCTTCCTAAGAAGTGATACGGTCGACTGTGCCAAATCTATACGGATTCCATAGCATTTGTAACCTTATAGCCATAGCGACATAAGTGTCGTATTGTTTGGAGAGGAAACGATAATTTTACACTCTTTCTGTGGGCAAGCTTTCCTGTGGCGCCGATATAATTTTTTTCAAAGTTCTCAGGTCATAAACCAAACGAATTTATTGCCATTTGGACAGGACGTCAAAGGTTAGATTTCAGAAACATTTTAATATTTTTTAGAAAGCAGAGCACTTCCCAGAAAGTTACATTGAGGTAGGAAGCGGCATAGCAGACAGTTTAAAAATAAATAAATTATACTTAAAATCAGAAGCGTAAAATTGATGTAATCTCTTATGTAAGAACGTTGAATAATAATAATAAAACATAATAAAACATATACATATAATTTAGGAGTTTTGACTGGTACTGTCTTCCAGTTTTATTGATGAAAGGATTCCTAAGAGAGCTCAAAATTGTTTACAATGCAGAGAAACAGGAGTGGAGTTCTTTGATCTAGAAATATATTACATTTTTATTTATTCGATTGTTCTTTCCACCTCATTTGCATCTTGGAAACTGTTGACAATATTATTCCTACCTCTATGTTCTTCGCCATTACAAAAAATAGAGCCATCATGCCATTAATTCTGATTTGACAGGATTTTTTTCAGATTGGTAAATACACTTCAGATAGGTTTTGACAGGTAATAAAATAGAAAATTAATGTGTCTACGGGGGCGTAACCTGAAATAATCTGGGTGGGAGAAGGAGCTGATTTAAAGGAAATCAGGGTTTTTTTTAGGACAGTCAAGCGCGGATCGGGGAGTGGCGTTGCTCTCGAAGCGCGAACGGGTCGTCAAATCGCGGAATAAAACCTCGGAAGGATATTGGTCTACGTCGCGCGCGGATTTCCGAATCTATTAGAACCAAAATCCAATCGTACGAGTCGCGTAACGCGTTATAAAAGTGTCGAGTATCGAAAGTGCGGATTTGCAATAAGTAAAGCTTCGTTATTTAAATATATTGAAAGTGCTAACAGTGCGTCGGATGAAGTGCGTTCGTAATTGCGTAAAGGCTGAATTAGCTAATTTAAATTTTACCTGCAACGGTTTTCTCATGAAACTCAATAGAAACGAAATATAATTATTTCGTTATAGAGGCGTCGCGAAAATAGCGGGTGTACAATATTTATAAATATCAAGTATCTACATCAGAAATTTATTTATGTAACACGTTTTATATTTATCCTTTATCCCTATAGCTATCTAGGTCCTGAAGGAGATTATATTATATTATTTTAGCTTTCCTTCGTCTGGCAGAGATACTTATATTTTGATTTAGTATAGACGGTCTGTGGAAATTACGACAATTTTAGGTGAAGGAGCTAGCAGAAACAATTCTTACCTTTTTCCCTATATTTAGGTTTTCTTCATACAGGTGTTTCTTTTTTTTTATAGCTTTCCTTTTTTTATTTATAGCTAGATCAACGAGATCCAGGGCAGAAAATTTCCACATGACTGTTCTCAAACTTCTGTCTTTAGGTTTTATTTTAGAATCTTTTGTAAACATGGAGCGTGTATCTAAGATTATTTTTAGGAACCAAGGGGTTTAGGAACGTAGAGTGTTTCCAAGGGTAAAGCATTTAGGTGTGTGACCGGGCTAGGTATGCAGTTGGATATGGAGGGAAGCCTTACTTTTATGTTTGTGTCGGAAACCATATCTGCCTAGTCGAGCAGGACCCCATCTGTGAGTATCTTGTAAAGGCTCTACGTTCACCAGTCTAGCTTAGTAAGTTAGAAAATTTAGAACTGACTTGGCCAGGTCTTTAGGAGAGATGTGTGAAAATTGGAGATGTTTTGAAAGGGTTTTTAGTATGAATGAGTAAAATTCTAGGGACTTAGGGTTTAAATGGTAGTCTAGATTGGCGCTGGATTTTGTTTGGAAGCGTGTTATTCTGTGTAATACGTGGGCACGACTATTAAAGGTTGGCAGGGAGGTCGTTTCTAAATCGTTAGGGCCCCCCACTTCATTCAGGATTTGCCAAGAATCTCGAATTCCCTCAAATTTTAATTATAGCTGCAGCAACGCTACGAGTATCGACGACTCTTCAATATTCTTTATAAAACCATATATATATCCCTAATATTATACCTAACACAATATACAAAATAATTATATAACACATTATGTTTACACACTAAATTCATCTTCGGTTTACGTCAAATTTCGTATTTGCGCGGGTGTATATCATCTTTGTATCAAGGCGTGTCAAATTAAAGTGTTATGCGGTGATACGGTATGTAATAATAAAAATACAGTGTAATTATTGGAGTCCTGGGAGTTGCTGAAACCTGTTGTTCCTGAAGGAGCGGTTTATTCAGCTAAGTCGCATGAAATACTTCAATCTTACGATTTCTCTCTTTTCATTTGATAAATTCTGAACTTGTGTACCTGTACCCATTTATTACGGTGTCCGGATCAAAATTATATTTCTCCGTTTATTTTAACCGTTATGAATACAATGTAGAGGTCCTACTAAAATATATACTAGATGATCACAAATTACTATGGCCATAATATTAAATAAATAAACATTTAAATATATAGATAAATATTTAAATAAATAAATAGATAAATAAATATATAAATAAATGACGAATAAGAACTCGCACAGAGCCATTATTTTGTTACAGTAGCCAGTTTAAATTTTTATAGAATGCATGTTGCTATGGCCTCTATCACGGCAAAAAATAAAAAAACAAGAAATTTATACACAAGAGTGGTCCTCATACCAGAATACCCGAAAAAATAAATCATCATTTTTCGTTTCATCTCTATCTTAGCATCTCGGTTATACATACAAGTTTAAATATATATGATACTCTACATACATATATGAATGTACATACTCTATGATATAATATGAAAATTAGGGTTCCGTGCTCAATTGTGCCTGAATAGTTTGGCCGAATAGGCGGTACCATTTCAGTGCCTTGTTTCTTGTTTTTTGATATTGCTATGTATATCTAATAGGTTGGGGAAAAACTTTTTTCGCAAATAGTATGTATGAACTTATAATAAAATCTCTTTGGATATACCATGTGTATCTGGCTGGTTTTGGTATTATTAAAAAGTTTAAATTTTAAAAGAGATAGTTCCAACTTCAAATTAGGTAAAATGTCTGATTTTCATTTGTTTTTGTTACTTGTTACTGAGTGAATCTAATAAAGAAATTCGATACATTTTAAAATTTTACTACAAAAAAGGTAAAAATACAAAGCAAACCGCAAAAAAAATTTTGATGTTTATGGACCTAGTGCAGTGTCTGTGAGAGTAGCACAAATTTGGTTTAAGCGTTTTCAATCCGGAAATTTTGATGTCAAAGATGCACCTCGCTCTGGACGCCCTGTTACGGATAAAATAGATGCCATTTTTGAAAAAGTGGAGCAAGTTCGGCATAGCAGTAGTTACGATGTAGCTGAAGAACTGGGGATTGACCACAAAACAGTTTTGGCGCATTTGAAAAAAGCTGGGTACACAGAAAAGCTCGATATTTGGGTGCCTCATGAGCTCACTGAAAGAAAATTAATGAACCTTGTACTTATTTGTGATTCTTTATTACGACGTAATGAAACCGAACCATTTTTGAAAAACCTGATAACTGGTGATGAAAAATGGATCACGTACGACAAGAACGTGCGAAAAAGGTCGTGGTCAAAGGCTGGTCAGGCTTCACAGAGACTCTGGCGAAACCCGGGTTATCTCGCAACAAGGTAATGCTGTGTGTATGGTGGGATTGGAAGGGCATTATTCATTATGAGCTGTTACCGCCAGGCAGGACCATCGATTCTGAACTCTACTGCGAATAACTGATGAGATTAAAGAAAGAAGTTGAGAGAAAGCGGCCGGAATTAGTCAACAGAAGGGGTGTGGTTTTTCATCATGATAACGCTAGACCTCACACATCTTTAGCCACTCAGCAAAAATTAAGAGAGTTTGGCTGGGACGTATTAATGCACCCGCCGTATAGTCCTGACCTTGCACCTTCAGATTTCTACTTGCTTCGGTCTTTTCAGAATTCTTTAGGTAGTGTCAGGTTAACATCACGAGAGGACTGCCAAAACCACTTGTCGTGGTTTTTTGATCAGAAGCCCCAGAATTTCTATAGCAATGGGATCATGCCCCTACCTACAAGATGGCAGAAAGTTATCGTACAAAATGGCACCTACATACTTTAGTTAAATGTAAATGGACTTTATAAAAAAATGTTTTGAATTTTTTGAATTTGAATGCGAAGAAACTTTTTCCCTAACCTAATATATTGTTGTTATTTACAATAATGTTTTTAGAGTTTCGTACCTTTAGTGTATGGTAGTACGGAACCATTTGTGCGTGAGTCAAACGCGCAGTTAGCTGGTATTAGATTTTATATTTTTGAAGCTTAAAAATACCAAATCAAAAAATATCGCTAAGCGTATTTGCAGAGAGATCAGCATTTTGGCACAGTCATTGCCAGAGAGGTGGTTGTAACAGTTAGCAGCCCTATGAAGATTGGTTCGATACGCATTGTAGTGCTGACAACTTTTCAGGCTTCCTAAGACCTACGAACCTGACTTAAATATTAATTTCAAAGTTTAGAGAGAAAATTATTTACACATATATAGGTACTATAGAAACAGCATCTGTAGTTAGCTCAAGCACTGTTAATTTTAACTCATAGTAACGGCGTTGCCATATATACTTATAGGCTGTCCGGGGTATCATGATATGGATGACAGTTCGTAATTTTCCGTTTCACCTATACTACTAACACTATACTACATATACCCAGGCACAAAAGAAAATAATAGGTTTTAGAAATAATGTAAATAATTATTGAAAAAATACAATAAATAATGCATCTATAAATCGGAAAAAAAACTCAGTGTATATGTTAAATTTAACTAAGAAAAGTTTCAGTAAATAATAATGTCTTTTTGCTACGTGATGCGTGGATCAGACCTAACCCTTAGGTACTGACACTACATAATCGAAAATATATCGATGAATCGGTGCGGCCGTCAAATAGGATCACGTCAGTATGAGTGCATCTTTTATACTGTTTGTGTTTTCGGTGCGGTTGCTTTACGTGCTATTTATTTTGAAGTTTGTTACAGTTTTTGTTGATTTCTTTGTTTTGTTATTGGTGAAATTCCGAGAAAAACAAAAAAGAATCTTTGAACTCTCAAGCTCAGGAGTTATTGGTTCGTTTAATTTAATGAATTTAGTAATTAACAAAGTTGTTTGGATAATGAAAGATCAATGAAATAAAAAATCGATTTGATAGCCCTCGTTAACTTACTCGATACTAAAAAAAAATCGATTATATTTCGTTAGGGTACATCACTGTAACTGTTAACTTTGAACTGCCACCCATATCATGATATTTCGGACAGCCTATAGTTCTCCGTATTTATACAGATTTTCAATATGGAATACAGATTTTTATACAGAATTTTCTCATTTTATTGATAAAATTATTATAACCTACTTAAAACGGAACGTAGCAAAATAAATGACACAGTAAAATGCCGCTTTTCCTGCAACCATTATTAAATTTTAACAAACCACGTACATTTTTTGGTATGGCAACGTGTGTTAACGGTAATACCATGGACAAAAGAGAATGCAAATATACATACTTAAATATAAAAAAGTTATTGTACCAGCAACATCTATGAAATAACGAGACGTTTTTCAGGCTAGCTTCCCTAAAATCACATGGTAGATGTACTTTTTCTTCGGAAAACAAAAGCAACTGATTGGTAAAAACTCTTGCTGCAGCCTAGAGGTTGATGATAAATTACTATTGAAATTATATGTATGACAAATTAATAATAATTCGTTCGTTCGTTGCAAATTTTCAAGTTTTTGTTTTGTAAATTGTTTTTGTTATGTTTTAGTAATTACATTAATTGCTCAAATAATACCACAATTTTATTAATTTGTACATATTCTTTGTTCCTTTGTTTTGTTTTGACAGAACATAATTCAGTTGGAATACAGGTTTTATACAGATTTTAGCAGTTTCTACTACAGATAAAAGGTTCAATGCATCTGGCAACACTGCATGGTAAAGGTAATAGACAATATGAGACGGATTGACTAAGATGAATTTTTTCTCGTGACATAATTCCAGCAGTCTTATATTTTTTATGGGTTAAAAAATTGTATACATAAGATGTTGTACTAAATATTTATTGAAAAATAAGGAAAATTGAAAAAAGACATGTTTGCTAAGTTTCTTGCCCTCTTAAGTTTCTCTTCAGTTGGTCCAAATTAGTGGAAATAGCTTTTTTGGAAAAATTTTACCAAGAATTCATAAAATGGCCCTTTTTAGGCTAGACCCGAGGTGCAATTTTGTAAGCCAATGGAATTCAAATTGATTGTCATATGGCTATTCCGCTAAGCAAATTAGCCCGTTTGACAATTGAAATCGTACATTTTTGGCTATCAAATGTTTGCAATTGTCTTGTTTTGTTGCTGATAACCAAAAACATACGATTTCAATAGTCAAACGGGCTTATTTGATTAGCCGAATAGCCATATGACAATCAATTTGAATACCATTGGCTTACAAAATTGCACCTCGGGTCTAACCTAAAAAGGGCCATTTTATGAATTCTTGGTAAAATTTTTCCAAAAAAGCTATTTCCACTAATTTGGACCAACTGAACACAAATTTCGATGTTGGCACGCCCAAATCTTGACCGCAAGTTCAAAATTCTAGATGGCGGTCGTTTACTTGACATCATACAATTTGATGGTTTATCTCTCCCGGGAGTTTTTATTTTTTCATCTAGCATCTAGGGCTATTTTTGTCGAATTTCTTAATAGTAATTAAATAGTGTTTAAACAGTAATTGAGCCGTTTTATAAATATAAATAAATATATCGTCACGACATGAATCCCCGAGAGGGTGTCAGAGGTGTTCCAGAGTGTGAACTGCGAAATGCAAGTCACAGTCCACACTCGGCAAACCCGTGTTTCACCGACGATTATCACGTCCCAACGTGTTGGGTGGTGAGCCCTATTGCCGTTATTCGGGCACAAATACACGCTTTTTAGGGCATGCAGCTTTCCTTACGATGTTTGCCTTCACCGTTTAGCAAGTGGTAGGTAAGTATTAAATACTCTGCACATAAATTCCGAAAAAACTCTACGGTGCATGCCCCGGCCGGGGATCGAACCTGGATCTCAAAGATTGAGAGGCCAGCGTTCTACAACTGAGCTATCTTGAACTCAGGAACTCACTACTGCGTTTTCTACCACTTAGTATTTTATTTAAGCGTAAGTAGTCAGAGCGTAAAGCAGCGTAGGTCCGTCTAGCAACACGTCTCGCCCCGCACTGACTTTTTGGACGAAAGCGGGGTACGGCATGAACTCAGCCTCGAATCAGACGCATTAATATTTATTATAAATAAAATAAGCATATTTTTGAAGAAGAAACTAAACCAAGTTATTCTACTTTGTAATGTAGTGAAGTTCATAAATTTTGATTTGGTTTCGACAAAAATTGCAGGAATTAGACGTTTACAAGTGCAAAAAACAAGTCAGAATTTAAAATATTTTTCTTTGGTTCTATGCATTTTCAGAGAATACGGAAAAGACCAAGTTACTCCTCATGTCTTGTAGATATACACATATTTTTTTCTAATAAAAAAATAATTTTTTATCGTCTTACATCATTACAAAATGACTCAGTTTTATGGTATTTTGCGAAAGAGGAGCCTTAAATGGTCAGCAAATTAAAGAAGTTTTGGTCAGCTCTAAAATACATTTTGTCAGCAAACAAATTGAGTTAAGCTGCTTCTATTGATCGGCAAAAATAACTAAATTGTTCAGCAAGTAATGTGATATTGGACAGCTTTGAAATTGAAGTAATAGGTAATAAAAAATATACATATCTGCAGCAATATTAGTAATATTTAGTTATTTATTAATATTATATAGTAGATCGTGATACGCATTTTATTAAATTTTGGCAAGCTTGATTTACCAACTAATTTTATTTCTACAGCAACAAGAGTGTGCAATTTTTTGCTGCATTGAGTTTATATTCTAAATTATATAAAATATTTTAATATTCTAAAGATGTATTATATTGTTAAAATTAACTTTGACTTGTAGAAAGTATACTTAATGTATCTATTTTGCAAAAATAAATATTTTGATTTTGATTTTGTTGTGAAATAATGTATCCACTCTACCTACTATTCGACAATAAATTAAAATAAAACTAGGAAAAACATATAAAATGCTTTTATAGCTAATTTAAACTAATAACAAAATGCTCAATTTTTTTAATCGAAATGGGTTATTTATTTATTATTGTACTGAAGCCAAAACTATCATTTTTAGAATTTTTAACCGGTAAGGGAAATTAATATAAATAAGTGGACAAGTACAAGTGTTTATCAAACAAAAAATGTTTCAAAAGTTCCACCAAGTGCCAACAATCACGAGCATCAACTCTTTAGAATTTTTGTTTGTTTGTCTGTGTGTATGTATGTACGTGTGTTCCGTTTTAACTCAATACCCACTCAACGGATTTGGATGCGGACTTTTTATTTATTTTATCATCGTAGTAACCCTGATCAACATGCTATAAAGGATGTTCATAAAATTACGTCCAAGTCGAAAACGGGGCAGAGCTTGAATAAAATCCGCGGGCAAAGGCTAGTTTTTAATAAAGATATCAGTCAAAGAGGTCAGAAAATAATAATGAATTAAATAATTGATTGTCAAACAACAAAGATAATTGTAAACACTGCTAAACGTGTTATTCTCAATGCAACAATGCGTCGAATGACAATCTCACACGTAGTCGGCCGCTCGTGTTGCGAAACTCCGCTCACTATAACTGATCATTGCCGCTTTTCAATAAAATTGCACTAATTTTAAATTGCTACCTGACCATCATTTTAAAATGCAGACTCTTAGAGATTATAGCTTATTAAATATTATTTTTATGCTAATCGATTAGAAATTCTAAATCGATCGAACAGCTCTCAGGCAAAACCAGGAGGCCCACCATTGCCTTGGACCGATGGATGGCGGTTTATCCGTCCCCAATTAGCCATGCACGTTTCTGATATATATATTTTTAATAATTTAGTTTGAAAATGTAGACTATTTTATGAAACTAATTTCATTATTTTTGGGTTTTATTCATTGCATCTATTTAAAAACAAAAACTTAAATTTTACCCGCCAAAAGTGAACGTGACGTCACTAGAGGCGTTCCGCATGGCGCTAATAGTGCTAACACTACCATCAAACTTCTCACGCCCATCAAGTCGTTCCGAATGAAAAATGGCGTCCATCGCTGTTTATACTTATAATCCATTTAGGGTTCTTTTGAACGCAACATGAATGATGACAGAATTTGTAGAAATTCATTTAAGTTACGTGAATACAAAGGATATACTACTTTACTAGGTCCAAGAAGTAATTTCTTCTAACTACAATCTTATAATCATGATTTAACTAATGCTCTTATTCTTCGAAAAACCTATTTTTGAAATTGCCACCGGCCAGCTAGCACTTTTCATAGATCGCTCATAGTGCAAACGCTCTGAAGCATAGGCATATCACAACATGGCGTCGTTAAGGATTTCGTCTATGATAAACAAGGTGAAATTTAATCAATCACCCCTATTCATACTGGAGACTCGGTTAGTGATCAGGAACACAATTCAATGATCGTTATTTTCGAAATCATAAAAAAAATTGTTTCCATACTGACTGAATAGGCAGGAGGTAGGTACGGGAGCAATTTTTTGTTTTCAGTTTTACCTTGAGGTTCATTAAACATTGTTCCTGATCACTAACCGAGTCTCCAATATGAATTCTGGCGATTGATTAATTATCGGGCTCACATTGACTCGGAATGATGATAGACGCGATATAATCGATTATGTCGCGACACGGAATGCACTGCATGTCAAATGTCATGTCATGACGTCATAGATAAGTCAAATGAAGTTCGTTGTGTTTTGTTAAAATATCTTTAAAAGTATAGATTTATTTATTAATCTGATAAGTAGCAACTGTACAGAAAACATATTTCTCGAAATGGTTTTAAGATTTCCGTTCTTGTCCAGAAAGTTAGTACCCCCAATTGCCAGGCCTTATATAAATCAGACTGGTGATGGGCAGCGGCGTCACTGGTGCAGGGGTTTCGGCACCGCGCTCACCAACCCGCCTGCCCAGCGTGTGTGAGTATGGGCATTTCTTCCAGGAGGACCGCCAAGAGTGGCGAAATCTTGGAAGAGCCTATGCTAAGCAGTGGACTAAACTGGCTGATGGGTGGATGGATGAACTCAAAGTATGCAGGCTTATTTTACAGGCGCTATACTAAATATGAACTAAACACAGTTTTCATAAGAAAATTTTTCAGCGCTAACTAATTACTCTTCTACGTTTTTTTCGTTTGCGCAAAAAAGCTAGAGATTCTTTACTCATTTTCTCATACCTATCCTCAAATAAATAGAATTTCTCCATCATAGCATAAATGTGTTTGCTGGGAGAATAGAATAAACAACAAATTCTGTAATAAAAGAAATGCGAAGTGTCTGTCTGTCTCTCACGTGTTTATCTAAGGTTTTTGTGCTGTAATGTTGTTTAGCTATCTGGCGCAATGTCATTCGTCACCAGCCATGCGGGTAAGATGTATGGGGTGGCTGCAAGGTATTCGTTAAAAGGGACGCTACTCAAAATAATTTACAAATAATCTGTTTATAATTTCAGAGCTACTCTTGTCGCTGGAGTAACCGCAATTCTCCTCTTTCTTCTGCTAATAATTTGACTTTTTGATACAATAGTACCACAGTGACTTCTTCCTTCAGTTGAATAAAGCAGGTTGTTTGATGGACAATGGACATGGTAATGGATTGATGAAGTTACAAATACTTATCCCAATTATGAAAAATTTTTTACAATCGTTTCTAGGGTTCCGTACCCGAAGGGTGCCAAGCCTCCACTGTCTGTCTGTCCGTCCGTCTGTCACATGGGTCTACAACTTCAACCATAATAGGTAGTCAGTCAAAGTTTTCACAAAATACGTGTTAATGTAGCCTCTATCACGACAAATTATTAAAAAAAAAACCCAAAGGGGTCTCTATACAAGAAACCTCGTATTAATCATAGCGCCACCTGAGATGACTTGTTTGACAGCTCCTACCGAGGTTCATTAATTAGATGATAGATGGCGTTAACAATAAGAGAAGCTTGTAATTTTTTTCGTGCAGAGGTTCATTGGTGAGCTGATTGATGACGCTAAAAGTAGCATGTCAGCCTTTTTATACCATAATGTTTTAGGGCAGGACCCTAAACGTACCATGAGGTGGAATGGAATCTTTTGTGCGCGAGTTCGACTCGCACTTGTCCAAACTATTTTATGTTAAATTGCTCATGTTTTTTTTCTGATTTTTAAATTTTTTTTGCTCTGCTCCTTTGTTCGGATTTAGATCAGAGAAATAAGATTGCAAGGTGTTTCAGTAAAACCGATGCCTGGCGATTAATTCCTTTTGAGTGGGGTCATCTTTGACTACATTGGGCTGCCATTTTTTATTTTAAGAATCAAAGCAGTGAAGAGCTGACACATAACCGCGCTATGAGAAGAATTCCGTAAAAACTTCCACAAAAACAGATTGTCACGACATGAATCTCCAAGGGGGTGTCAGAGCTTTATAGAGTATGGATTGTGACATGCAAGTTTCACCGATGGTGAGTGACGGTGATCGCCGTACTGCGGGCGCAAACATGGAACCGGGTCTTCCAAAGTACGTAGAACCCGTGACTCTGATTAGTGGTCGGAACATTCAAACCACTAGATCAAAGAGTTGGTGGTGAATATTTCTAGACAGAAGTACTTTGTCTGGGAGCTTACTTCGTAACGCGGACTTAAGGTGGTAAAACCGAATTCCGGTGCAAAATGCACATCATAATATTGTTTTCCTTACTTTTAAATAAAAAGTATGCAAAAATTGCGTTTTAAAACAATTAGCGGAAATTCATATACGGTTTTAAGTTTGTTGATGGAATGCAATCAAAATGATAGAATTTGAATGTAAAACCCTAATTATTAGTAATAAATTTGCGCTAATTGCTTTAAAACGCAATTTTTGCATACTTTTTATTTAAAAGTAAGGAAAACAATATTATGATGTGCATTTTGCACCGAGATTCGGTTTTACCACCTTAAGGCCTGTAGTCGGCGGCTTTAAGTCAGTCGCGCACGGGTCACCATGGTTGCTATTTCATTCTACATTCAACTTCGGACTATAGAGCACTGACTGACTGTTACTTATTGGTTGGCCTGAACGTTCATTTCCCGAACTCGTACAGAACTAACCGAACACGGTGTGAGAGGTAAGCTAACGCTAGACAACATTCATGCTTTGAAAAAACTCGAGAATGGTTTTGGTGGTTCCTTTGATTTCAGGAGAAATGTCCCAAAAATCGTAATGAAACAAACATATTTTTGAATAGTATAAAATATACTATGCTGTGAAACTAAAATAATTTGATTTGTTGTATCGCTTATTACGGTACATAAACATCCATCAAAATATGTGTAAAATACAGGACTTTTATACGCTTGTAACTTTTTTATGTATTTGATTTTGATAAATTTTTTAGTTTCACGTCATGGATATTGTATGGGATATGTTAAAAACGAAAAAATAATACGCAAGTACCTACCTATAAATAAGGATATGATCAGCGAACTGCGGTAGTATGGGAGTTCAGGCGAATAGAGTCGCCTTAAGACTAAAGACTTTAGTGCACATTTCACCAGTTCCTACCTCCATCGGCTAACAAGTCCACAAATACATGTGGAAGGAAGAAGATAAACGCGTTTATTTATTCCTCTTTTGTGACGTCACCGGGTTTTCTTTGCGGATTTAGCTGAAAGCAAAAGTCATTTGTTTCAATGTTTCTGGAGGTTTGGTGACAGGGCTGGATCTTGGGAACGTACCATAGGAGGAGGGAAGAATACTCGGTTAGTGCTCCATTTCTTGGATGCCTTCAGAAGTATTACAAAAACAAAATGAAATAAGTGGCGATGTATGTATGCCCATATTTCTTCCTTCATTGTTTCTGGTTTTCCAGTGAATCATGTTTTATTTGCTCGGTCATCGGCCTGGTTATTTGTTAAACGGTAAAGGAAAACACACATACGTTTCCACATTGCTTCCCTAAGGGAGTTTCAGCAGTGTTTCCGACAGTGGCATGCATCGAACTTTTTGCCGGAAATGCAATGAGAAGGTCAAGATTGACAATAAAAAAAATATGAAAAAAATTAAATATCACTTTGAAAAATCAATCAATGGCATAATGTTGTGGGGTAGAGCCGCGGATATAGAAGCAGTCTTTGTCTTGCAAAAGAGAGCAATTCGGTCTATTTATAACATGAAGTACCGAGATTCATAAAAAGAAAAGTTTAAAGAAATTAATATATTTACGGTCCCATGTGAATATGTCAGAAAAAATATTGATAATTTCCCGAGGCTTGGTGTGCACCACTCTGTTGAAACCAGAAACAAACATAAACTAGCTTTTCCAAAATTAAAACTTGCCAAAGAAGGTACCTCTTTGTAGGACATGGTATAAGATTTTACAATAAGCTTCCAGAGGAGGTCCTTAGTTTGCCTGAAAATAAGTTTAAACTATATATTAAGCTGGGACTACTTAAGAAAGCTTATTATAAAATCAACGATTATTTGGACGATAATGAAGCATGGTGTAATAAATAATAATAATTTTATTCAAAATTGTAATTCATAATTAGCATATTTTTATACTGTATGATTCTTCTAAAGGCTTAAATTTAATTAATATGTACACTTACTTTGTTTAATTAATAATGTAAACTTACTTATAATAGAGAATATGAGACGGATTGACTAAGATACATTTTTTATCATGACATAATTCCTGCAGTCTTATATTTTTTATGCCTTTACTTGAGTAGGTATGTATATGATTTTGTTTCATATGTTTTTTTTGAAAAAAGGAATGTTTGCTGAATTTCTTGCCCTTCTTCTTAGCAATACTAATCGAATGGTGCGGATGGTTAGGCATTATTTTTATTTATGATTTATTTAGTTCATTTTTCAACACATTGTTCATTGCATTATGTATATATAATATTTTTATTCCTATATTTTTTAACTTTGACTTGTAGAAAGTATACTTTATGTATCTATTTTGAAAAATAAATATTTTGATTTTGAATCATTATTTGTATGACGCCAGATCACGCCACGCTCATGATTTCAACAATTTTTTTTCATGTTGGTTTTTAATTTTTTTCATGTTATTTTTGTCGTTATACTTGAGCTTCTCATTGCATTTCCGGCAAAAAGTTCAATGCACGCCACTGGTTTCGATAACAATTGTGCAGCCTCTTTTTACTGATAATTTTAACGTTCCAACGTGATAGGGGCTGAGGCTTATAGCCGTACTTCGGGCACAAATGAGGCTTTGTAAATATCATTTTTGTTACTGCCACTCCAAGCAAAAAACGCGCAGTACGAGAGGGGCGGATGCGGATGCAGGGCGAAAGAGAAAAAAGTACGTTTTATTTTTTTATAAAAAGAACTAAAATAATTTCCAAAAACCCATCTACTCTTCGAGTTCTATACATGACTCCTATTCGTCAAACGAGGAAAAAAGGTGTGTTTGAAGACCTCATTTCAATTATTATTTCTATTGAGGAAGGTTTATTCAAAGTAACACTCTTCGATCGCTCAATACAATTTTCTCGACTTTCACAACATTTTCTTGGGTGACTGACATCGATGGACGGCCGCAACGATGTTCGTCTTCCGTGCTCGTTTTCCCCACTCGAAATTGACCAGCCCACCTTGGGACAGTGGAATACGGCGGAGCAGACTCTCCTAATGTTGCCTCCAAATCGCAGTGAATCTCTTGCGTCGTTAACATTTTGGGTTGGCTTTTGATACCATCTACCTTAATTCGGAGTAGGTACATAACAATGCATTTGCGTTTAGGGGCACAAACTGTGATTCACAGTGATATTTTCTTTGCCGGATACGCTTTTGTAATTTTTTCGAGTTTTTCGAAAACACACTGAAAATCTGTTTTATCGATCACAAATACGCCATTTTTATTACAATAGTGATGCGAATGTCGTTCCGTTACGGTGTATGTAATTTATGGTAATTGGTTATTTTGACGTTTTTGGGTAAAGTAAAAATATTTTTTTTAAATTTGGGTGAATGGAAGGGTCTTTATTAGCGTCATAGTTAAAAAAAAACTTTTACCAAAAGTAAAAAATAGGTGCGACGACGAGCGAAGCGAGGAGGAGCGTGTTAGGTTGATATGTAAGATAATATTAGGAGCCGAGCGAAGCGGAGTGGAGCGAGGCGACGACGTCCCTAGTTTTAACAGTACCTCAAATTTGTATTTTCAAGTAACCGATTAAATGATTTTCAAAATTCGATAAAAAAACCGCGGGTCTCCGGCAAGAAAAAGTGGCACAATTAGAAATTTTACCTTTTTTATACCTGCTGAACAGACTTTAATACGACGAGGAGATACATTGCGCCGAAAAAAGGACATAGGCGACTTTTTTACCGCCGAAAAATACTTTATTGTCATGGGAAAATCTGATTTAACGTAGCTAGTAAACTATAAAAATCTAAGATTGACACAGGTCTCCTATAACAGTATCCCCATTGCATACGCTGAAACTGTGAAAAACCTTGGTGTCATTTTTGACTGTAACTTATCGTGGACTGCTCACGTGAATGAAGTCAGTAGAAGAGTTTTTGCCACTTTTTACTCCCTCAAGCGTCTCCAGCGATTTCTGCCCCATAGAACAAAGGTAACTCTTGCACAAACCCTTCTATTGCCAACCATCGACTATGCGGATTTATGCTTCCTAGATGCCAATGAAGAGTTGCTTAGCAAACTACAACGTCTTCAAAACCTGGGGATTCGGTTTATTTTCGGACTGCGTAAGTTTGACCATGTGTCTCATTATAGAGAGGAGCTGAAATGGCTTCCTATTCGTCAACGACGAAATTTTCACATTTTATGTTGCCTCTTTAATATCCTTAGGAGCCCTACTACCCCTCCCTATTTGCGTGAACGCTTTAACTACCTTCTTTCCAATGACAAACAGAACAGACCACACACAGTATCTCTTTTAAAAACTCCATGTCATAACACGGGTGCTTTTAGAAATTCTTTCACGGTGACATCCATCAGACTTTGGAACTCCCTACCGCATACGATTCGTGACTGTCCTACGATCAGCCTATTCAAGAAGAAGCTTAAAGAGCATTATTTATAAATATTTTTCCCTTTAAAATATATATTTATTTATTATTTATGCAGGTATATACACTGTATGTATTTATGTTTATATTTGGTATATACTAAATTCTTGTTTTAAACATATATTTATGAATACTTTTGTTATGTAGGTTTATGCCCATGTTTATATTACAGTATTTAAGTATGTTTGTTCTTTTTATATTTAAGTAATTATTAATTAATTTATTATGTAAGTATTTATTTAAAAGTTAGGTATATTTATGGTAGTTTTAAGTTCATATTATCTCCACATTTTTATTTTTTATATCACTTGTTTCTTTATGTGTGCACATTTGATCACACACTTTTAGTTAATATTTCCTTAGCACCTAGGTTTTGCTGGCAGAAATCTCTCTCAGAGATAAGCTCGCCTATAGCACGTTTAATTTATGACTGCTTGTACGTATAACTTTTCTGTGCAATAAAGAATATGAAAGAAAGAATATATGAAAGAAGATTATGTTTTTTATTGCGAAATCTGTCGCTTTGGAATACTCTAAATATTATTATTAGAGTGCATTACAAACTAGAAAAGATAAATTAGAAACAAATGTAAAGACAACAATTTGAAAAAAATCCTCTAGCCAGGATTCAAACCTGCGACCTCTTGTTATAATATATTATTCTTGTCTTTACATTTGTTTCTAATTTATCTTTTCCAGGTTGTACATTGAATATTTTTCTGAAATGTTAAATGAAATGAGTTATTGGTATACTGAAATTAAATAAAAATATTTAGAATTTTTGTCTGTCTGTATGTATGTATGTTCCGTTTTAACTCTAGAACCACTCAACGGACATGCGGTTTTTTCATTGTCATAGTAGTGACTCTGGTCAATCATAAAATAACGCCTAAGCCGAAAACGGGATAGATATTGAATATAAGCAAAAAAAAACAAATTCCATAGTCAAAAAGAAATTTAATATTTCGGACAATCTTCGGGCAGCACGCAGGCCCAGGTGTACTTATCATCCCGCAGGGAGGGGGGGTCGCAGTAACAAAGGGACAGGTCGCACATGACGTCACCTCCTGGCACGGGGTGCGGGGTACTGCAGGTAGGTTCGGGGGTCACAGGGCCACATCCAGGCGTGTAAGAGTGGGTGCCAACTGGGCACTCTTGCAGACCTGCACAAAATCCAGGTTATGTTGATATGCTTACATTAATAAATAAAGTATTCCCGAGTTTATGTGTTATTTCAATTAAATTTCTTGTTTTTGCGTCTTTTGCATCGTTTGAAAAAAGCACAATATGTGCCTAGAGGAAAAAATTATTGCCTGAATAATATAATAGGCTTGCCGAGGCCTGCTAACTCACTTCGCCAGGTAATACTGTACTTTCCGGCCTTGGGATATAATGTACTATTAGACACTCAAAAAGTGTTTGTGCTTTTGGATCCCATGAATAAAAAAATGTAAGGTATCCATTTAATATAGCATACAATACATATACTTTCAAAATGTAACGTTTAAACTCAAAAATGTCGCAACAACTGCTTACTGGATTTTTAAAAAATACTTAAACATTCCTGTATCATCATAAATACACCTTTTTAGACGATCATCCGTTTTGTCCTTCTGTAACTTCTGTTCATCCGACGAGGCCAACCCCACCAAAAAAACGAGACACAACACTGTCACTACTTTCATGTCGTTAACTCCTCAATTTGTCAGGTTTATTTATTGGATCTTATGTCATTTGGTCCCTGTTGCAAACTAGTAATATAAAGTTATACTAGTAACAATGTTTATTTACCAAAGAGTGATGACTTGATGATTCAGAAGAAAATTTCTTTCGTCTGTTTGCGAGTTATTCCAAATAAATCTGATAGGAAAAACCCTGATAAAAGTTGATTTTGAAGCTTATCTTCTAGATAACTGATATGAGATTGACTGTCGTCTGATGGAACTCAAACTACTTGAGAAGATATGACATCGGGCCTTTGCCCACGGCTCCGCCCGCTTTCATTCGATCTCTGCTCCGTATATGTTGATCAGGGTCATTACGATGATAATAAATGAAAACGCATTCAAATCCGTTGAGCGGTTCTCGAGTTAAAACGGAACATACCTACATAATATAGGGACACTAGGACAGTTCACGCAAAAATATTGTAACTTTTTTGAAATCCTGTAACTACTTATAAGAAGAAGCTACTTGTTTGTTAAATTAGTACATATAAAATTTTTGAAAGGTATTACAAAAATATGGTAATTTTAGATTTTTGAAAGTGCCTATGAAATCGATCAGCATTCCTAGAAACATGTTATTTGATCTCAAAGAAACTGTGCGATTATAATACTTGGATCCTTTGAGTAATTTATTCTAAGACCTGCTTAATATGCCGTATGGGATGTCTAAGACATTTTCGTGAATTTCGACCAATGCTTTTGAATTTTTTTATTAATTTTCATGTGCAGTTTGACACCCTGGAATTATAGAATTTTGTGACACCTTGGATATGTTACAGGACAAACTACATAGTTTGGCCTAGACCATTTCCTTCATGGCCTAGACCAAAGTGGTAGTGGTCTGTCATAAAAAATAATAGTTCGTTTCTGCGTTGAAGGATTTCCGAAAAACTAGTCGGGCCTAGGTCGAAAGCCGCATGGTGATTAGATAAGAGGGTTTGGAGTGATTATATGTATTCGTGCAGCGTGCATGCAGCTCCGGGTACCTCGTTGAGGGAGCCACCTTCTTTGGCGAGTCCAGCTACACTCAGTTGAGTCAATCATGTCATATATTGTTTGACGGCGGAGGAGCAGCGCTTGGTTCTGCTCGGGGCTATTCTGCCTTGACCCTTGACTATGGCGTCATTAGTCATTGCTGCTTGCACAGGTAGGCAGAGTGCGGATGAGGTAGATGCGATGTCCGGTAACTTGTGCCTGTTGCGGTAACACGTTGTTACTTGTGTTAGTCGACGTTTATCATTAACTTCGGCGGTGCAATTCGACGCCTTCAAGAAAGTGGGAAGTGATATGGTAACTTGAACTTTATTTTAACAGAAGACCTCCTTTCAATAACCTAGATTTGGCATTAGCGGTCCACTATAACCTAAACTAAGTAGTAACGTAGCCTGTGGCTCTATTTATATCATGCTAATTTAAATGGTAGTTGTAACAAAATGATGATTGTGAATTTCCACAGTTGATTTAAATAATCGTCTTTTTTATCTTCATACCCACTTAATAATGCAACGGCTATCTTGTTGCATGTTTGCTTATAATTTAAGGCGACAGCTTCTGCTGGTGACCTTGGTGCGTGCGTCTTACTTTCCTACACGCCTCATCACATACTGATCTCTTTGTTGTTATGGGGGAATGAAGCTGCGAACGCGCTCAATTATTATATCTAAAATTCTTTAAAACTAATCAAGAATCTAATTTTCATTAGTTATCAAGTCTTCAATTTGGCTAAGTTTGTTTGTTTCTTTGCACAGTTAATTAAATCGGATCTTAGTCATAAATTGTCTTAATTTGGACCCTGTTTTAATATTTATTCAGATAAAGTTTTTGATAAAAATGTAACATACTCATGAAGGCATATCATTCCATATATTCTGTAAGAAATCTTTTTTTTTTTCAACGTAACATCTGAAATATACCGGACCACGCCAATTGTGGCTTTCAAGGTCACCAGCAGTTATAGCCCTCTTAACATCTACCAAACGTATTCTGATGCCAGTCTCATCGTTATATAGGATGTTCCTCGATTCTGATCAGTGACAATCCTAGTAAAGAAAAGGTCCAAGAACAGTTTTTATTTCTTACCCCGAACGAAGTCTACCCCACAACTTCCGTCATAGATGTACAAAATGCTTATACACGTAATATAAAAAAACGAGCATTTTTCTTTACCTACACTACATACATCATCACGTCATGAATCCCCGAGGGGTGTCAGAGGTGCTTTCAAGTTGTACTGTAAAATGCAAGTCACATTCCACACCCGTACACCCACATTTCACCGACGATTATTTTATTGCGTCCCAGCATGATTAGTGGTAAGCCCTATCGCCGTACTTTTGGCATAATATCGCCCCACAGCTGACGCGCCTTATGAAGCACGTAGACAGAATACAAGTGAGCCCTTACGGGATTCGAACCCACGACCTCCAGATTAGAAATCGAGTATAGTGTAGAAGGTGAGATTGGAGAATTGCGATTGTGTGCGTGCACACCATTGACATTGTGGAAAACAACTCTTATAGCAGTCCAGGCAATGTCTGTTTTCAAAAAAATATGGTTTGACTTTTATCTTATTCTTCTTTTGTTACGATGTATAATTTATGTTTCCATGATTTTTCAAAAAATAGACCTTGGCTGCACTGCTATAAGAGTTGTTGTCTTCAGTCTCACCTTCTGCACTGTAAACGGACTACAAGACCACAGAAGTGGTTTTTGGCATCAGTATTGCGTATATTACCACTCACGTGATGGAAGTTGTGAACTAAATCAACAACCTGTATACTTTGGTTTGGTAGATCTTCAAAATGATGACAAGTAAATATGCAAATAATTTTTTGCGGCAATATGATCCTCGACCCCTGGCATGATGTGAAATAATGCAAAAATTTTTGTTTAATCATAATTCAACCGGTTTTGAATCGAACGACACTCAAGAGAGGTGCAGTGCATTTAAAAATGTACATTCCAATTGTGTATGTATCAGCAAAACACGACATACTGGGAGTGCGTTCCGAGTCAAGACATAATCAATTATATCGCGTCTATCGTCATTCCGATTCACTGATGGCCGTGCGGCGTGAGTAGTTTGATGGTAGTTTTAGTGCTGTCAGCGCCATTCGGAACCCGACCTGGGTGTATCTACAGCTTAAACCATTTAACAGGTCATACTGAAATTATTCTGCCGTTTTCCACGGGAGGGGAGGTAAACACGCACAGCACACATTTACTCATTCACGCACACTCCTGCGAAAAATTGATATGTCACACTAAATCAGAAGCTGTAACACAAAACGTGCACACAAGCAAACTTACATGAACAAATTGTTCATGTACTTCGGCAGAGGGGGATAAGTGCGCTTGCCTAGTCCCGTGTTAAATGGTCTAAGATCTACAGGGTCTTAGCTACTGAATATAAAGAACTGTGCTGAACAGTGCTGGCAACATCAGCGAGTAAACAAGTCTCAGATAAACCTCTTACCTTTTTAATTAGTTTATAGTGTAATAATCACAGTAAAGTGAAGAAAATTGCAGGAACAATTACCACATCACATAACCTCACAACATCGAAGGTTCAAAACGGATCCAAAACTGTGTTTTGAAGACTTCTTATCAAGAAATTACATGGTAAGAGTGAGCCGTTAACCGTTTTTTCGTGTATTTTGAACAATAGATAGTACACAAACATTTCTATTCGTCAGAACAAGCTATGACGAATATCTGTTTTAAACAGCTGATTGGACTAACAGCTGATAAGTGACAACACAATTTTTGACAACTGTAAATTATGTTGCCAGAATATAAAAATAGTTGACCTTGCGTTCAGAAACCAGTAACCGATTCAACTTATTATTAGCGCGACCTAACACTGCAACTTTATTAATATTTGCGTTGGGATACTTTAACAATAACTACAATGGGTGACTCTGAAAACGAAGTCGACAACATTACACGACGAAACTGCAACAAGAGAAAAATACATTCTCTCCATCGTTCTAGGAGTTTAAATGAATTGCATGACACCCATAGTTTAGATTCTTGGAATTTTGAATCAACAAATACAAGCACAAAAAGTTTACCCAATACAGCGAATGAAAATTTTCATCAGTATGACGAATTAAAAGAAAAAATTGCCCAACTACATATGGAGCTAGATACTGCACATGAAGAAATTGCTACACTTAATTTAGAAAATAACAACCTCAAGACAAAAGTGATGGAATACAAAAAGAAATTACAACTTTACAAAACTGTTGGAATAGATGACATAACTTTATCGAAAAATTCAAGCTGCACATCGACTCCACGTATAAGTAAAAACACATTCACAGCTTTAAACAGAAAATTATCATTGTGCCCTACGCCAACCAGACCAAATCCGGTAACTTCAAACATTAATGACAACATTATACAAGAAAAAAATACTGTTCAATCGGTGACAGAAATAATTCATCCGACTGATGATAACATTAATGCTAAATCACAGAAAGATTCATGCTCTACTCTCCCAATGAATGATATAAAGGCTGAAAAAAAGAGCATGTTGTTTATATTAGGTAACGAAAATCTGTCTGGATTATCAACTCAGTTGTTGGACTCCAGAAAAGGAAACTGGAATGATAAATACACACCTTCTGCAATGATAAGAACAGGTGCATCAATTACAGAATTTTCAGAAGATTTCGACCATTTGGAAAGGACTGCTACAAACAAGGACATAGTAATTTTAGGTTTAGGTTGCCATGACACAAATCCCAATAAATTATATTGTAAAATGTCAATCGCACTACATAAGCTACGAAACCTCAAACACATCTATGTAATTGCTGTAAATCAAAATCAATATTTAAATGAAAGCATATTGAACAAAATGTATATGATATTGCTCAATAATTATGAGAATTGTACTTTTGTCAATGGGGAAACAGCTGTTAACAAAAAAGATCATTTACCAAAAATTTGCCAAAAGCTAAATATTTTGATTGATTTCTGTCAGTACCAAAGCGATTTTTTGTCTTCCAAAAGCATTCGGGATCGGTTAAGATCCACAGATAAGACAATTCTTGACAAACAAAATAATTACAAGATAAAAAAGGGAACAATTCCATATTACTTTAAAAAGCTAAATAAATGCTCTGATATTAATTCAAAATTATGTTCCCAGGATGTGACTCTTAAGTTGACTACTTCAGCTGTTGAGGATATTAAAATATCAGATTCTCCTTTAAAATCACAAAACACCACACCAAAGACCAATAACCTCGCCCTTGATGTTAACCCTAAACCACAAAGCAAGACTCGTCAACCATGTGAAAACACTGATTTTTTTCGTGTATAAACATATCAATGTGTTTCATCAAAATATAAATGGCTTAATCTCAAAATCAGACCTCTTGGCCGTTAACTTAGAAGAGTTGGCTAATGATGGAAAGCGAATTGACGTCATTGGTATAACAGAACATAACATGATTTTTGGTGACGAAAACACATTATCCATTCCAAATTTTCTGCTAGCATCTTGCTCTGCAAGAGACAAAAGATGCGGTGGCTCCTGTATACTAGTAAGGAAAGGTCATAGGTATAAAGAGTTATCAGACATCTCCAAATTTAACCTGAAAAATGTAATCGAGTGTTCAGCTATAGAACTATTAGAACACAAAATTATTGTAGTATGCATATACAGAAAAGCTAAATACACAAATGAAACTCTAAAATTATTTTTTGACAATTTATACAATTTTTTGAATAAATATGCCCATAGCAATAATAAAAAAATCATTATATGTGGTGATTTTAATATAGATTTGCTTGATAAGAAAATAGAGCGAACCAAGGTATTTCAGCAGCTATTACAAGGCTACAACTTAAAGATATCTTTAAATGAACCAACACGGTTACGTAGTGGTACATGCCTCGACAACTTCTTCCACAATATACGTGGTGCTAAAGCAGAAGTAGTAGAATTAGCGGTCTCAGACCATTCGGGACAGTTACTAAAGTGCCCAGTAAAAACAAGCGTTTCTATTAATCACTGGTTTGTCATGAAACGTGACTATACCACTGAAAATGTTTCCAAATTTACAGAATGTCTAGAAAACCTATGTTTCAGTGAGGTTTTTGATAGTGAAGACCCAAATAAGGCTTTCAACGAGTTTCATGACCTTTTTAAACTATTTTATGATTTGTGCTTTCCACAAAAAAAGGTCAGAGTAAGTGTTCAAAGAAAGCCCAGATGGATAAGTAAGGGAATAAAAAACTGCTGTAAACTTAAAAGACAACTTCTCTGGAAATACAGGCTGGTACCAAGTCAAGAGAATAAATTGAAATTTAAACTTTATAACCAAAGGCTTAAAAAAATTATTAAACTCACGCAAAAAGCCCAAAATAATTATCAAATCCTTAACTCAACGAACAAAGCTAAGGCAACGTGGAATGTAATAAACAATAATAAGCTAAATGTTCCCAAAGACAATATCTCCCAGATAAAAGTAAACGGATCAATAATTAAAGATCCCAATCAAATTGCGGAGACATTTAATTCATTTTTTAGTAATAAAAATATGACATTTAATAATAATAATAATCCAATTAACAATAATACTTTGACATATAATTTACCTCATTCAATGTTCTTCAATCCAACTAATGCACATGACATTCTTAAAATTATTATGAATCTGAAAAATACAAACAGCACAGGCATTGATGAGATATGTACAAAAATTATTAAGCACGTTGCACGTATTATCTCTCCAGTCATAAACCACATTGTAAATTTATGCATAGAACATGGTGTGTTCCCAAAGAATTTAAAAACATCTATTATAAAACCGCTTTTTAAAAAGGATGACAAAGAGGACATCAGTTTTTACAGACCTATTGCCCTTATCACCATCTTCTCTAAAATATTTGAGAAAGTTATGTACGATGGGCTCAATCAATATTTGGAACACCATCAAATACTTGCAAAAGAACAATTAGGTTTCCGCAAAAATAAAACTATTAATATGGCGATTTTTGACTTTTTGCAACGTATCACAACAAATATTGATAAAAAGATACCGGTGGTTGCACTATATATGGACCTTACTAAGGCCTTCGACTTTGTTAATCACTCTATCTTGTTTAACAAACTTGAAAAGTACGGAATCCGGGGCAATGTTCTTCAACTTTTTCAATCGTACCTAAGTGACCGAAGGCAAATAACCCATATTACGTCAATATGTTCCAAAACTAAGATCGAAAAGGTCTATGCATCCCAAGTAACAAAAATAAACATAGGTGTACCGCAGGGCAGTGTGCTAGGACCTTTACTGTTCCTAGTATACATTAATGATCTCCCGAAAGCTGTAAATGTTCCTATGGTGTTGTTCGCGGACGACAGTACTGCAATATATACAGGTCAAAATGTAAATACTTTTGAGGCAGATATTAATAACTCTTTGACAAACATAATAAATTGGCTGAATTCAAATAATCTTTTAATAAATCTCGATAAAACAAAAATTATGAACTTCAAACAAAAACAAAATAGACTAGAATTAGATCTTAAAATTAAATATAATAACATTTCAATCGGAGAAACTGACATTACAAAATTTTTAGGAATTTATATTGACAGTAATTTAAGTTGGACTAAGCAAATTGATCACGTCTGCAAAAAGATAAATTCTTTTGCATATGCCCTATATATGCTTCGCAAAGTAGCAAACATAAATACAGTGCTGACAGCATACCATGCATACGTGGTGTCCACCCTTAGGTATGGTGTTATTTTTTGGGGTAATTCCAAAGATAGACTCCGTGTTTTCAAAGCACAAAAAAAATGCATACGAGCAATTTTTTGCTCAAAGCCCAGGGACACTTGTAAGCCTTATTTTCAAGAGCACAAATTATTAACATTTCCTTCCATTTACGTACTGGAAGTAGCAATTTTTGTTAAATCTAACATCCACCTATTTGATTCTTACACTGGTAGAAGACACCGCAATAAGGTAAAGGCCGCCTCTCGCAAGACAGAATTTTTTAATCAGAGTGTTTTTGGTATTTGTAACAAAATTTATAATAAGCTTCCAAACTCCATCAGAGAAATAGATAACATTGTATTGTATAAATTTAAATTACAAAATTTTCTGACCAGAAAATCCTACTACTCGTTGACCGAATTTTTAGAAAATGATAATGAATAATAGGTACTCGTATGTAATGAAATGAAATAGTTGACATGTAATTTATAGTGTAATTTAAATTTAAGGTAATTGACCTAACTGACAAGCGATTGAATTTAAAATTTATTCTGACATTAAATCAGTAATGTAATAGTATTTAGTTATTAATATTTTATAAGTGATCAATTTGTGTATTTTGTAAATATATAAAATCATTTTATGATAAAGAATTGTACGCCTAACGGCAGAGCATACGGCACATTATAAGCTTAAGATTTACCTACCTACCTATGACTCAGCAATAAAAAAAAAAAAAAAAAAAAAAAAAAAAAAACTTGGCAAGTTTTCATAGACAATTATTTGCATGTATGACGGAACTTAAAACGTTTAAACTTTTGCTGTGAAAACTTGCCAAGTGCTACATATTCTGTAGTTCGTATATAAGTCCTTAACAAACTTTCTTTTAAAACAAGTAAAGAACGTTGTACATTTTTGCAATTATAACTGAACGAACCTCCATGAGCCTCGACACACAATTTGATCTCAACTAATTTGTCGAAGCCGACAACCTGTTTTACCCTTGTACTGAATTTGGTCACTCTTTTACTCAGTGCCCTGAGGGTTCCGTACATACCCTTTAAAAAAAAATCTTGTTCCGTATGCAGTAGTAGTATATTTAGGGGGGTTCTAGCTCAGTTGTGACGTCATTACCTATTAACACCTAGCTCAATGATCACGTCACGATTGACACCTAGCTCATTGGTGACAACGCCACGGTGAATTTAAAATATTAATAAAATTCCTATGCTGGAGTCTCACTCAAGTACAGTTCAAGCTGTTCATTTTATAATTTTTTACTTGATTTTAATCTTTGTTAGAGAGTATTCCATCCATCCATCAGCCTGTTTCGTCCACTGCTGGACATAGGCCTTTCCAGGATTTCGCCACTCTTGGCGGTCCTCCTGGAAGAAATGCCCATAC
Source organism: Ypsolopha scabrella (assembly GCA_910592155.1). Classification (NCBI taxonomy): domain Eukaryota; kingdom Metazoa; phylum Arthropoda; class Insecta; order Lepidoptera; family Ypsolophidae; genus Ypsolopha; species Ypsolopha scabrella. The sequence goes on from OU342982.1 coordinate 20,559,704, forward strand.
TCACACACGCTGGGCAGGCGGGTTCGTGAGCGCGGTGCCGAAACCCTTGCACCAGTGACGCCGCTGCCCGTCACCAGTCTGATTTATATAAGGCCCGGCAATTGGGGATGGATATACCGCCATCCATCGGTCCCAGGCAATGGTGGGCCGCCTGGTTTTTTTGCCTGAGAGCTGTCCTCTTACTCTCCCCCGAATAACTTCGGGAGGATTTCCGAGTAAGATGGTAGTACCTCCACAGTCGAGCCCGGCATTAGCTCTACCACCTAACTACTAGAGAGTATTAGGTACTTTAATTGTTAGTGTACTTTGATATGTTAAACCACATTCCTTTTTACAAGAATATTTAAAAGCTATTACCAAATTCCATAACTTAATCGAACAAGCTTTCTATAATGCTAAGAATCATTAAAAACTATTTGGTACTTGATTAATGTTGCAATATAAACTGCATTCTAGAGAGTTTTTTTTAACGTATAAAATGCAATTCAAATTTCGATTTTATATCAAACTTGGATATAACAATATCGAATATGGTGGTTAGTTGTTATAACAACAATCAATCCTCGCTTTTCTGGTAAGTTTCATTTTGTATTCTTCATATTTTTTTATTTTTTTTATTTTAATCCTTATCTTTGAATACATACATATTAAGTAAAGGATATATAAATATAATTTGCAATATTCCGCTAAACAATTCTTGTCGTGCTATTCAAAATGCAGACTCGTGCACCGCCCACCCGCCCGCATAAAAACATGCAACAAGCAAGCAATACAAGCAAAGCAATCTTAAATAACAAGCAAGAAAACTTATCGACACGTGTTTTGCCTCTGAACGAGGCATCCTCGGGATGTGTTGCTAGCTCGGCTTCTCCGCAGCAACTGATGTGTTGCTCGCCCAGCCGCTCCGCAGCAACTGATGTTGTTCGCCCGACAGCTCAGCAGCTAGAGGTGAAACACGTGTCGATAAGTTTTCTTGCTTGTTATTTAAGATTGCTTTGCTTGTATTGCTTGCTTGTTGCATGTTTTTATGCGGGCGGGCGGGCGCCGCACGGCCATCATTGACTCGGAATGACGATAATAGACGCGATAAATCGATTATGTCGTGACTCGGAACGCACTATTATACTAACGTTTTGTTTTTCACAATATGACGGACATGGTTTTATTTAACAAAAACAAAATACATGAAACTTTAATAAACTAATTTAATAAACTAAATTATCTTACGAAATAAACTAAACCAAACTAACATACTACCAAAGACATTGTATAGAGAACAAGACTGTGCACCACGATACGAAGAACGAGCCGAGTGAGATGGACTTTGGCAATCGTTGGACCTTTTCTAACACATTAGAAACTCAACAACACTATATAAGTTTATTGTATAGATTATATACACTGGCAACTTGCCACGACTAGCGACAGCTATCTCGCTCAGCTCGTTTTTCGCTTGAAAATGGTATCACAATAATTACAATCTTATTTTTAAGGAAATAAAATCTAGTTTAGTTGAGCAACATATTAGGTTTGGAAGCGTTTCAAAACGTGCGATCACAGCGCGAAATTTCACTTGTTTATAAGAAAGAGACAGATCTATATAAGAGAAAAAGAAAAAAAAACTCAAATTAAATTAAGTACATTAGTTTAGTTAAGGTCTTAGGAAATTTTCAGCAAATTTGTGTTTTGATTGTTTAATACCTTATTTTACTTGCATTTTTGGAGGTTCCATTTTGAAAGAACTCTTTCCTCACATCACAACTACGACTTACAAATTGTGAACTTTAACTTTAAAATTTTCAAAACGTTATTCTATTTTATCTTGCTATATTAAAAAGTCGCATAATAAGTTATTCCCCAGGCAAGAAGGTGATTTTTCAATATGTTGATTAATAAATAAAGCCAACACATGTAAATTTATACTTTATGACAGTAAACACGATCGTTAAAAACGTTTCTTAAATTGGTTGGATAACCACGTTATAAAAAAATAATCGATTTAATTTTCCGATTAATTGAATGAATTTTCCTCAGTTTATATTCATCTGAGGAATTTTCAACTACTCTGTGACGGAGTAAAGCGTTTTATCGCGGTGTTAATTTTGTCTAACCCTGGCAACCATGTTACCAATAAGGAATAATATTGGGTTGAGTTTGGTGTTGGGACTTTCGGTGTTGGGAGTTCCGATTTTTGGCCATCTTAGGCATGGGAGAGCGTTGAGAGTTTGGAGGGTACGCGGTATGGGCGAGTTATGTCGCGCATTTGTACGACATGACGGTACAGCAAAAAACTTGTGCTTACGGCTGCGATGAAAATTGTTGGCAGTGAAAAATCGACACAGCTCACCATGCAGATCCGGTGCATCAATACTTTCCCGTAGAATTTTGCACATTACCGTAAGCTGGTGCTTTTCCCGCCTAATTTCCAAAGAATTGTACCCAAGACAACCCAATAGAAATTTTGTGGGGTACATGTAGGGATAATGAAGAAGTAGACAAGAGTTACAAAAGCACGTAGGATGATTTTGGACAGCGAACTACGTTATTTTCAACATGTTAATTTAAAGATAAGAAATGACCTTTATAGAATTAAGGTCTTTACAATATAAGACCTGAGTGAAAAGGTTCACATATTGGTCTCAGAAGCCCTTGTATTGTCTTTATTTAATTTTGGTGACGTGGTCTATGGACCAAAATTGTTACGTAAGACAGAGCGTGCCATCCAGCGTGTTCAAAAAGCATGCGCACGCTTTTGTTTTGATGTACCAAAACTTCGTCAGGTGACATCCTGTCTAAATTATACTTAAAATGTCAGCACGCAGGAAACTACATCTTGCTGGTTAAGTGTATAAGTTTGTCCACAAAAAAAGACCATTATATTTACATTCTAAGTTTGAATGGGCAAGAGAATTCTATGAATACTAGCAGTGGCACAACAAATGGCATAAAAACATAAAATTGTAGGATTCGGAGGTGGTTTTAAATATGCGGCATCCAAAACATGGAACAATCTGCCACCGCCTTTACAAGACAAAATGTGAGCTATCGCTTTAAAAACAATGCAAGATTTTTTTATTTCACTACAAGTTTCCATATTTAGTATTGTTTCCAAACCACTCTTTTTATTGTAATTATGATTTCCTTTTCACATTTTACCATGTCCATCCATCCATCCATCAGCCTTTTTCGTCCACTGCTGGACATAGGCCTTTCCAGGATTTCGCCACTCCTGGCGGTTCTCCTGGAAGAAATGCCCATACTCACACACGCTGGGCAGGCGGGTTGGTGAGCGCGGTGCCGAAACCCTTGCACCAGTGACGCCGCTGCCCGTCACTAGTCTGTTTTTATAAGGCTTGGCAATTGGGGATTGATATACCGCCATCCATCGGTCCCAGGCAATGGTGGGCCGCCTGGTTTTGCCTAAGAGCTGTTCTCTTACTCTCTCCTGAATAACTTCAGGAGGATTTGCGAGTAAGATGGTGGTACCTCCACAGTCGAGCCCGGCATCAGCTCTACCACCTATAAACCATGTAATTTTTATAATTTAATAACATTTTCAATGCCTCTAATAATATTATATTTTAATGTTTATGTCATTTAAAATTAATTTTATGACTTTACCATTGCTATCTGTGTACTCGTAATGTGTAAATTTAATTTATTGCATGAACAAGGGACAGACTGAAAATCAGCGTTGTGTTGCTGTTCAACAACTCACAGCAGTTGCTAAGTATTTATCACATTATAATTAATTAAATATTAGCTTTTATTGAATTGTATTTTTAAATTCTTTGTTTTGTGTTATGAATATTTAAAAAGTTATATTATGGGTGTATTATTGTGATAAATAAATATATTCTAATTATATTAGAAACAATAATTGATCGATTTCATAATAATTTAGATTCTTTTTGTTGATGAGGTAGCTGATAATGATAATAAATATTTAACGACTTTAATAAATAGTTCAAGTTCGAAGTAGTTTTTAGGGCTCCTCACCCTCCGGGCAAAACGGAACCCTATTAATATCACTCTGTTATCTGTCTACCATTTTCCATATAATAGGAATTTTTAATATGTTTTTAAACAACAAGTACTGAAATCGTAGAATTGACAACATTGCTAAGGCATTAAATAGTATTATCTAAAAGTATGCTTCAAACGTAAAAATATGAAGAGAGAATAATCTCGATTGGTTAAGTATTTCATTACTTATACCCAGTTAAAAAAATTTCATTCTAAAAGTACATAAGTGCAAATGGTTGGCTCTACGTGACGGAAACCTTTGCACCATAGAGAAGTTTGCACTAATAAAAAAGTCACCTGTCAAACATGACATTTTTCAAAGGAGGAGTTCAATACTTAACTCCGCCAAGTGTGTCAAGTCACAGTATGATTATTACTATGAGGTTTTTTAACGGTCTTGTATTGTTATGCCTTTTTGTAGTATTTATATTTTTAGCACAGAAACCCTTAAATTTTGTAGGCTTTAAAAATATTAACGTGCATTTGTTATCAATAAATATTTTGCTAATATCGGTAAACAGCTAGCCCAGCATACACAACCTTCCACACAAGAACTAAATAATTACCTACGAAGCCTTCCTGCTCAGCCAAACTCCTTTGTGCTTTTAGAAACTGACCACGCTGAAGTAAATAGTATTTTAACAAATCTTAAATCGGATAGCGCTCCAGGATGGGATAACATTTCGACTGTTTTCCTAAAGCTTGCAAGAACAGAAGTTGTTCCTATTATTGTACATGCAGCCAATCTGTGTTTCGATAAAGGTATTTTCCCAACTCCTCTTAAGCATTCATTAATCACTCCTGTGTATAAGAGTGGAGATAGAGATGACATCAGTAACTACAGACCCATCTCAGTATTGCCCGCAATCTCTAAAATTATGGAAAAATTGCTTAACAAACGACTTCTTAATTATTTAAACAAACATAACATATTATCTGACTGTCAGTTTGGTTTCCGACAGGGTAAGTCAACAGAGGATGCTGTGTCTGCACTTACTTCTTTAATTACTGAACACCTTGATGAAAGTAAATCAAAATGCGTATCAGTATTTATTGATCTAAAGAAGGCGTTTGATACCGTTTCTTACCCTTATACACAAGCTTAAAATGATAGGTATCAGAGGAACCCCACTCCTTTTGTTCATAAGTTATCTATCAGAGCGACATCAGATGGTAAGATTGGACAGTTACATCAGTGGAAGTGAAGAGGTGTCAATCGGTGTGCCTCAAGGTAGCGTTCTTGGTCCAACTCTATTTTTGATATATATTAATGATTTATGTGACACTCAGATCAAGAACGCAAAAATCTTCTCGTACGCTGATGACACTGCCGTCGTTTTCACTGGGGACTCCTGGGCTTCTGTCAAGGATAGTTCTGAAAAAGGATTAAAGCAAATACAAAAATGGTTATATAATAATATACTTACACTGAATGCCTCTAAAACTAATTATATCTGCTTCAGTAACTATACCAATACCCAACCAAGTGATGACTTTAATATAAGAATTCACAGCTGCAATATAACAACTGCTTCTGATTACTGTACCTGTCCGAGTTTACAAAAGGTCGTGCAAACTAAATATCTTGGTATCATCCTTGACCAGCGACTATCATGGTACGCACATCTTGAACATGTGACATCAAGAATTCGGAAATTAACTTGGATTTTCAAAACTCTAAGATGTGTGGTGCCAAGAGTAGTTGATGGTCCGGGAAAGACCAGTAGGGATCTTCTCAAAGAAATATATATAGCACTCGTACAGTCTATAATAAGTTATTGTATCCCTGTTTGGGGTGGCGCGGCAAAAACTAAGTTCCTTGTGGTAGAACGGGCTCAACGTGGCTTGATTAAGGTCATGTATTTTAAAAAAAGGAGATTCTCTACAGATAGCCTATACCGACTAACTAAACTGGCTACCGTTAGGAAACTATATATTACCCATGCAGTGCTAAAACTTCATAAGAACCTGCCATTTGTCCCTAACAAGATTGACAGAAGAAGGAAAAACAATGCTGTGGATGTGCCAAAAACAAACACAACCTCCGCTAAAAGACAGTTCACCAGACGTGCAGCTCATCTGTACAATATAATAAACAAGGAACTAGACATATATCCCAAAACACTTCACGATTGCAAGAAAATTATACCTTCATGGTTAGAAACAAAATCATATGATGAGATAGAAGCTATAATAGAGAAATAATGAAGGCTACAACTACACTTTATGCAGTACTCACACTTACACACACACAGACACACACACACACACTCACACATACACACACGCGCCCTCTCACACACGCACGCACACATACACACACGCGCCCTCTCACACACGCACGCACACATACACACAGATGCACCACAAGCCATACACGTACATGGCTAAATTAAACTTAATGCTGAAATTGAATTTAAACTTAAATATAATTACCTTAATGTATTTCCTGTGTGTAGTTTTAAGCAAAATGTTATTTTTAGGTATAATTAGTTTTCTAAAGAGGAGCGGTGCCTCCCAACTCAAGCCTTTCAAGCTTACAAGGAGACACCAGCCACTATTTATGTTAGTTTAACATATTTATTTTTTTCATTTTTTTTTTTATTTGTACCGAGTAACATGCTAGAATTATTTAGACCGAGGCGGGTTAATTTTTGAACGGCCTTTATACATTCGGTCTGGTTTGAATGAACGATTTTCATTTTTATAGTGGCAAAGGTTTCATTGCTTGCAGTCAACTATTGAACTAAATTAACAGAAATTCAGTATTTTGCAAATATCACCTAAAATAGCAGCAAATAAAATTTCAAATAATGTTAGTTTGCAATTATAAACCAATAGTCTCCATACAGTGTTAGAATTTTTGCTGTCTTCTCAGATGATCGCTTGTGAATTATAATCCGGTTTTAGGGTTAGGTCTTCAGAATACTTGACCAATTTAATTTTATAGTTTTGTTATATGAATTTTGTAGGAAATGATAAGTTTGTAATTTTTTTTATTATCTAAGCCAATTAACTTATTTAAATGATACGGAACCCTAAGGCTGCGAGACTTTCTTGCACTTGACCTTTTTTTAAATGATTTTTGGAATGTTTTCAAATATACCACCTAATTGATTGTACTACACCCTATTGATAGACTAACTCCAAAGTACATTATTAAGTAAAGTACCTCATACTGTCTGACAAAGGTTAAAATGAAACAAAAATTATGAAATGAACAGGTTAAACTGTGGTTGATTGCACCTGAGTGAGACATCACTATATATTTTTTTGTTAACGATTGTTAGTTTGACTGACGTCATCATCACAAAAATTATGAAATGAACAGCTTAAATTGTGGTCGACTGTACTTGAGTCAAACTCCACTATATGAATTTTAGTAATACTTAATGATTGTGAGTTTAAATCCACCGTGACATCATCATTGTGCTAGGCGTCAATAGGTAACGAAGTCACAACTGAGCTAGAACCCCCCAAAATATACTACTAGCAGTTATTAACGTCCAACTTAACTTGACCCGTACGAGCCACTGAACTCTATGAATCAAGGGGTCTAATTATGTTATTATTATAACTCCTTTACGGGATTTAAAATTTCTAACTCAACTGGAAGCTGGAAGTGCCCTTTAAGTTTTCATGGTGAGCCAATTTATATGAAATTTAATACGTAAGTATATATTTTTTTCGCTCTATGTTAGAATTTTGATTTTTTGACAGCACCATGGGGCCGCAGACTTTTGTAGGAGGTATTAGTTTCAATCTCTCACGGGGCCCGAGAAAAAGGGTCTTGACAGACGGACAATAAAGTGGTCGTATAAGGGTTCCGTACCCAAAGGGACCCTATTACTAAGGCTCCGCTGTCCGTCTGTCTGTCCGTCCGTCTGTCACCAGGCTGTATCTCATGAACCGTGATAGTTAGACAGTTGAAATTTTCACAGATGATGTATTTCTGTTGCCGCTATAACAACAAATACTAAATATGGCCAAGAGCGAGTCGGACCTGTGCACTCCCATACAACAGACATGATTTTTTTGCCGTTCTTATAGATAATGGTACGGAACACTTCGTGCGCGAGTCCGTTTCGCACTTGGCCGGTTTTTTAATTTTCAGATACGGAACTATAAAGAAGAGTATGAGTTTGTAAGGAACTCTAATATCAGCTGTTTCAATCCCGGCTCGTGGATACTTTAAAAGTATAATCAAACCTGTCTCACGAGATGCCACGTGATCGATATATAAACATGCTGCGAGACCAGTGTTTGTTTAGGACTTATGTTATCTAGTGAACGAACCATTTAAAATGAAAATTACTGGACTTAGTATTCCCACGTTATATACTAGGTGTCATTAATTCATATAGCCAAAGTCATTCTGGAGGCTTGGTAAGTGATCAATCAGTACAACGGACCGAAAAAAATTAGCGAAGTTCGAAAAATAAAGTTTTGTCACATTTTTTTGTTTGATAAACACTTGTACTTGTCCACTTATTTATATTAATTTCCCTTACCGGTTTCGCTGTTAAAGCATTATCAAAGGTTTGTTTGGTTGTTTACGTACAATATATGAATCAAGTGTTTATCAAACAAAAAATGTTTCAAAAGTTCCACCAAGTGCCAACAATCACGAGCATCAACTCTAAAGTTTTGTCTTTCCCATAGTATTGGATCGGGCTGAGCTTGTGTTTATCTTATGTTCCCTTTTCAATTCAGTTAGTGATAGGATCGACTTATTCTACTCCAAGCGTAGTGAAATGGTAAAACTTTTTGTTGATGATTTTTGTCATCACGTCAGTCTACCAAGTTAACTTCTTAGTTTCTTCTTCTTCTTAGTCTTCTTAAAAAAACTTTAATAATTTAGAGCAATAAATGTAACCTATATTATATTTTATCTAAATATCTGTTCTCCTAAGATCAATGTAGTCTACTTTAGTACTACCTGTGAGACTATTTAAGCTTATTTGTGTTCATCTCTCCATATTGTATAAAATATAAAAGCTGTATGTTCTCCATATTATAAAAATAAATAAATAAAATAATATAATAAATAAACTTATCTTTTATTGATATTGTGGTTTTTTGAATAATATATGTATACCTATCATAATCATATTATTAATAATTTATTTTTATTTTTAGAAACAATAATAACGTCATTTGTTGGGAATAAGGACGAATATATTTTCTAATTTCCCAAAAGGAGCCATCGAACCTTGATACTGACAACTTACCGAGTCTTCAGTATGGATTTGGCTGCATAAATTAACGTCAATTTAGTAGGTTCATGTTTTCTGAAGGAACCCTAAATGTGTATTCGAACTTTGTATCGGTAACAAACAATTAAATGTGTAAATAATCCTCCAATTCCACGACATGTATTCCCAAAGGGAAGTGGAAAATGTTAGAATACTTTACGATTTTTGTTGACAAAAAAAAATTAGTAAAAACCAACATTAGTTCGTGCTACGTCGTTGAATTTTTAGCTTTAAGTAATTTTGGTGATTAAATGTAGATAGTTAGGTATTTTTTTCGGCAGAGCACTTAGCCTATGTTTTACCGATATGAAAATAGGATTGTACACATCCATGTAAAAAATTGCCTATTTTTAAAAGAGATTTTCTTATAATATTTTACGCGTTTCTAGGTTACCGTGAGCCAGGATTTGTTTCAAGATGTCAAGCAGCCCTTCTGCATCTGACTAGTTTAATTATTAAGTTGGTTTAGTATTTTGTACCGCATCGATAATAATTGTAAGTACTACATCAAATCGAGCAACCTTGTTCTTTTTTGATGTAGTAAACTAATTATAGGTATGTAAAAAAACAAGAACATAAAAAATAAAGATTAAAAATAATTTATTTAAATGAATACGTGCATTTGTAGGGTCACCGCAAGAAACCGAGATGCACAAAACTTTCTTATTTAAAATTTTTGTAACTGTATCCACCATAAAAACTTTCACATCACATTCTTATTTAAAATAAAACGGAAACATAATTGACTTTGTGCAAATCGATTTGTCGCGGAACAAAAACATGCTGAGTTCTACTATTTACATACAATACACACACTTACAATTACGAGACTAAAGAATATGGCATAGTTTCAGGTCACGCTTGGCTATTACCCAGACCCAAATTCATAGCGTTCAATATATCGCCATTGTCAGCATCGATTTCCCATGCGAAAAGACCACCAAGCTTATTATTCCTCACGTACTTGCCTTTCTCGATGACAGATCTGGCATTGTCATAAGTAATGAGGTCACCAGTCGATGGTCGGAACACAAAAGGCGCTTGGGCCACGGTATCATAACCGTACTCCCATTTCCCTTGAGCGATCTCATTGGCTATTTCCCTGTAGTCCACAACACCGTCCTGCCAGGTGCCTTTGACGGGACCAGTTGCGTTACCAGTGAAGGGAATGTCATCTGTGTATCCATTAACTCCTGTCCATCCTCGGCCGTACATCGCGACGCCCACTACGATCTTCTGCGACTGAACGCCTTGAGCCAAAAGAAATTTCACTCCAAAATCAGTTGTGTAGGTTTCCTTTGGTTTCCAAGCGGGAGCATAAAGCGCGGCCTGGTGACCCAAGCTGTCGTTAGACCATGCACCCTTAAAATCGTAGCTCATAAGGAAAATGTGGTCCATGTATTTCTGAGCGATGCTGTAGTCAACAACTTGGATCTTATCCCAGCCAGAGCTGATAGCGGATGTTAGCTCGTATTTCTTGCCAGTTTCACTTGATAGCTCATTCAACATGTCACGGAGCTCTTTCATCAAAAGCACATACACTTCTCCATCTTCAGGACCACCCAAGTTAGGGTTTGCACCCTTTCCTCCAGGGAACTCCCAATCGATGTCGACGCCATCGAAGAATTTCCAGGTTTGAAGGAAGTCCTTGACTGAAGCTACGAAACGGTCTCTCTTGACTTTGTCGGTGAAGAAGAAGAAAGGATCAGCAAGTGTCCACCCACCGACAGAGGGCAGGATCTTGAGATCTGGACGTGCTTGTTTCAGTGACATTAGCTGTCCAAAGTTACCTTTGTAAGGCTCGTTCCAGGAAGACAGACCTTTCTGAGGCTTCTGTAAAGCAGCCCATGGGTCGTGTATAGATACTTTGAAGTCTTCACGGCCACTGCAAGACCGTTGAAGAGCCTGAAAACTTCCTTCGATCTCCTTTAAGCTGTCGTTGATACCATCACCACCGCAAATAGGGATAAATCCATACAGAAGATGTGTCAAGTTCGGGATTGGGATCTTGTCTACTGGAAACTTCCTTGGGTAAACACCCCACTCAACGAAGTACGCTCCAACAACTTTTCCAGATGTTTGTTTGAAAGGCTTGTTCTTTTCTCCAATAGAATATTCAAGCGGCGGGAGATGACTTCCGTCCGTATCGGCGACAACAATTTCAGTTGGGTCACTCGAGCTACATCCATCAGCGTTGCAAAGCTCCACCACCATCTGATATCTGCCTCCCTTCTTGACTTTGAAGGTAGCTGATCCAGCCGCCCCGGAATTCCCGCTCCAGACTTCTTCATCATTCAGCTTCACTTTAGCGCTGTCAGCTGGATCTCCGGACCATACATTCCATGTAACTGCTACATCCGCGCCGTCCTTCTTTGTCACTAACTGGTTGTAAGCTGTCGCTGCCTGGTTGACTTCAACGATGGCGAAGGTCCTTTCGCCCCATCCGAGGTTCGGTTTGCCTGGTGGAAGACACTGCACAACAGTCAGCAGCGCTGCCCCAGCCAGCAGCGTCAGCGTAAAGTGACGCATCTTCCGTGTCCTAAAAACAAACGAGTATCGTCACTTTAGAGAGATGGCGACCAACTGTGCGTGCATCTTTTGAGTATCTGTTATATATGCAGCGATATGTAGGCCAACCGCTAGTAAGGAGCCCGTGGTACAAGAAATGTTGATACTGGATATGAGATCTCAAGATAAAGAATTCATTAGCCGAGTTTTGTGTCCCGGTCAGTGTTCGCGGTCAAGGTGATGTATAATTTTTATTGTTTTAGTGATAAACATTGGAGTGTTTTTTTGTTAATGGATTTCTAAGTGTCCCCGCCTTTGCTTATGGGTTATGTATGAGTCAGGAGAGTGTGAGACATTCTAGAAGAGATAATGTGTTGTGATGTGATAAGGGCGATAGCGAATACTTTGAATCTAGACCTGTCAGTCGAACAGTTTGTAAAATGTGGAGAATCTGCGGGTCCCGTCATTGACCGTAATTAGATATTTTCATTACAATTGTATCAGGTTGTTTTTGTTGAGTATTTGAGAGACTCGCATAAAATGCGGGTGGGCCGTAAACCGCTTTGTTTACTTTTATTTCGTCCCGCGGTACGTTTTTCATTTTGAGAAACACATAAACAAAATGATTTCTTAATTATTTCGTTTTAGCACAGATTTAGATAATTAGCTATGTTTTCGGGAAAATGAGGCAAATAGAAATAAAATGATAGACTTTGGATGATATCGTTTCAGTAATTTTATGCAGTAATTTTGAACAAACTGCGTCAGTTGATTCATTTAAGTGTTACCTGCAAATAAAATCTTTTGTAACCCTTTATTTTACTACATATTAGACTTATTATTGATTTTCTATCGACTATCGATTTCGGGATTTAGTTGGTTTTCTCTTTATTTGTTTGAATGATATCTAGCGATTTTAAAAAACCGTGGTTTTACACAAACCGACTAGAAGTTAAGTTTGATAAATAAAACTCAGTATATCAGAAACGTCACAGAGTTCAGTTCTACTTGATGCAAAACGAAGTGTTTAATTTCAAGTCACCCATGCCCTTCGAATGAGATGGAAAGTTTTGGAGTCGATTTCTAACTATGCCACAGAATAAAAAATGTTTGTCCGTCTGTTACACAGGCATGAGCTTTTAAAGCTTTTTGAATGTTTTTTTATTATATTTATTATCATATATCTGGGGGCACGGCACGGCAGTGCCCCCGCCAAGTCGAGCTAAAAAGCGGCACGCCGTACCATCCTTTTCTCGAAGCAGTTCAGGCCATTTTCGACCCCCTATAACTTCTTTTTGGGTAAAACTAGAAGCTTGAATTTTCAGTAACCAAGCAGGCATTGTATAAACACAGTATATTTCAAATTTAATTCAATTTGAACCAGTAGTTTAAGAATTAAAACTAGTCAAAGTTTCTCAATTTTGTCACTCACTCACTGACTGACCGATCATCAAAACTCTAAGGCACGTCTAGCAGACATGGAAGCTTCAAATTTGAAATACAATTAGTGTTTAGTGTATACATCAAGGAAAAACTAAAACATTTTGCAATTTCGGTCCAGTGCTCTAGATACAACAACTGCATAAATAACTTTGTAATCCCATATAAACATACAGGATTGTAATTGTAATACATTGTAAGTAGAAGGTTAAGTAGGGACTGAATAAATTAACCAACTTGGATTTACATGGATCTGACAACTTTTTACGGTAGAAGAACTAAGATGCGAGTCTTGTTTTTTTTACAAGTTTTGTTTTTGATGGCATTATTGATTACCGGAATCATTTAACCCTCCCAATTCTTCTTATCTTTAAATAAATAGCTCGCATTATGATGATGATCTCATTAGTGAAACAATAGTGGCTCTATTTTCTTTTAAAACGTTTAAGGAATGTAAGTCAGATTTTAATGCTATACAAAAAGATTTGTTTTCTCAGTGAAATACGTCATCTATCGCTCAAATTAAACAGTCTAACCGACTTGTTTCGGGTTCAATCAACATGCTTAAAAATACAACCAAATACTCGAAAATCTTCTGCGTCCCATTTTTACATAGATTTTCCTTAAATAACGATTTTTTTCTTGAATTTTAAAGCATTTGTCCGTAGTAGCTTATTTATATTATAAACTAGCTTTTGCCCGCGGCTACGCCCGCGTGTTATTCGGTTTAACGACATGGTTTTTTCCGGGATAAAAAGTAACCCATGTGTTAAGTTGGGGTATAAGCTATATCCATTCTAAATTTCATCCCAATCCGTTCAGCCGTTTCAGCGTGAAAGAGTAACAAACTTACACACACACACACACACACACACACACACACACACACACACACACACACACACACACACACACACACGCACAAACTTTCGCATTTATAATATTAGTAGGATTATAAAAAATACAGCAGTTCGGTGTGTAGGATATAGGATAGCTATAAAATATTATGAACTAGGATTTGAAAACACAATATAAAGCTGGGGGAACAATACAAGTACTAGACATTTTGCATTGCATCCATCCAGCAGCCTGGTTGGTCCACTGCTAGACATAGGCCTTTCCGAGAGCGGTCCTCTTGAAAGAAATGCTCATACTCAAATTCGTGGGCTGGCGGGTTGGTGGGCGTGGTGATGACAAAATTGCATTAAAACTATATAAATGTTCACACTCATACTTGTGATCTACTTAAAACGGAAATAACTCAACGATATAGATAAGATTAACAATACAATCTATTGAAAGATATTACTTTTCGATTAAATAATTCTGGAAATTTCACTAGCGTTTATTTAATCAGGGAAGGAAAATGAACATTGACAAATCTACTTGCAATATTTAGAACTTTAGTATCTCCTTGGAATGGAAAGATTGACAGTATAAAAATATTGATCTTTATTTTAACATCATCATTTCGTTGTCAACAGCGTATCATACTGGTTTTCTACAAGTAGGTATAACGAATAAACAAATTTCACTTTTATGTTTGCATAACTTTATATTTTAGTGACCAGTTTTAGTGACATCTTTACTGGTCTAACACAAAAAGAGAACAAAAACATGTTACAATTATATTTTATATACATTATATAAATAATATATTTATCAGTATATGAAATTTAACTTATACATAAAACAAAATTAGTTTCAAGTTAGATAACGATGATAATTATTATATTATATTAGTAACAGTGCCGGCCTCATAGAAAATTACTTTTTTGAAGAAACATCTATACTAATAAGAAGCTAGTAAAAAGTTCGTCTCTGTACATTTAATATTATCGCGAAATTTTAAATGAAATGGGTTATATGTACTGAAGTCAAAACGACATTTTTATTTTTTTTTGTCTGTCTGTATGTATGTATGTTCCGTTTTAAATCACGAACCACTCAACGGATTTGGATGCGGTTTCTTTATTATCATCGTAGTGACAATGGTCAACAAATAAGCTAATAAAATAACGCCCAAGCCGAAAACGGGGCAGAGATTGAATAAACGCAGACGTAGCCGCGGGCAAAGGCTAGTCCGAGATTAAAATAAATAGCTTATATTACTACAGTAAAAGAGTTCATTTTATATCAATAATAAGAAAGTTAAAAATATCAACATGTTATGTTTTTATTTCGAAATTGTAAATTATGATCAGTTTACGATGTTTCAGTCTTTTGGCCTATTGAGAAGGAATGTTGCTAGTTACCTATACAGAAATTATAAATATAAATTATAAATATACTAAGATGGTGGCAGATATAAATATGTATACAGCACGCGTTTTTTTTTAATAAATCTCGTTTGTTCTTCTGATATTTTATTCAACGTTTTATGACAAGATCATTACAACAAAGTCTGTAAAGTGTAAGTCACATACAATTTATGGGTTCTGGCGACGTATTAATTATACTGGGTGTAAATAGACCGATCATACTGAACCACTTTTCCCAAGAATCATACCTAACTGAGTTCCAAACAAAAATGCGTGAACCCTAACGCACCGACATACGGGCGAGTTTAGAGAGAGCGTCGTCCGTGAAACAGTTGTTCCGGTGCAGCGTTCTAAAATAGACCTTCCTCATACGAGATAAAGTATTTGAGTTACAGTTGAATATCTTTTTCTCTTAAGATTTGCGCGGGTTTTTTTTCCAAGGAGTGTGGTCAGTGGGGTATGTGGTTTTATTTAAAGGTTGCACTCTATTTACACCCGGTATATTTAGTATGTATAGTGTATTATACTAATTTTTTATGGCTTTCTTCCAAAACTTTGTTCTAAATTTCAGCTCGATAAATCGTTAATTCGACGGTCAGAGAGACAGGCAGACACCGGAAGTTTAAATAAGGTTTTTGTTTGAAAACAAACCCAGAAGTCAGGAACCTATACCTAACGTACATGGTAGGTATTTAGGAGTCTACTGGTTCCATCTAATGTTTTGTATTATTGTATGTTTTATTAGGTTAGGTGTGCTTTTGTAAGTATATTATTTCCTTGAACTTTGACATAAGCTATGACCGCCCGCGGGTCTACAGAGGGGTAAGGGGGGAGCGGAGTGGACAGCCAGCCCCCGAACTATCTTATAAATCTAAGTTTTGCCGGCAAAAGCAGATAATACTTCATCTGAATATCGAACACACCCGTCACACTGGGTAGTGATGATCGTCGCTAAAATGTGGGTGTACAAGTGTGGGCTGTGACTTTCATTTCACAGTCCATGCTAGGGAACACCTTTGACACTTCCTTGGGGATATATATAGTGATATATATAGGTTAAACAACAAAGTGTAGACCGTAATAAATTCTTTATTTTTTCTGTTTTCGGAATCACTTTGACGTTTGATTTGTTTTTGCCAGCCGAACTCGCCTTCCCCGAAACCTA
Source organism: Ypsolopha scabrella (assembly GCA_910592155.1). Taxonomy (NCBI): domain Eukaryota; kingdom Metazoa; phylum Arthropoda; class Insecta; order Lepidoptera; family Ypsolophidae; genus Ypsolopha; species Ypsolopha scabrella. The sequence continues at coordinate 20,576,359 of OU342982.1, forward strand.
GACCTAGATGTGGGTGTGTTGATTTTGATTTCACTCACAAACTCAGTTTGAAAACTCGTTCGGACTCAGGGCGCTAACTCACTAAAATCGGCACTTTTTTCAGTTATTTACCTGATTTTCAGAAGAAGCTACTAATTTGATAAATTAGTCTATAAATATGGGTACCTTTTTCTAGTTTTCTTGAATACAGAAACGCGATTGCAAAACTTTTGCTCGATAGAAATAATTATTGAAATGAGGTCTTCTTCTACACTTTTTTTCATAGTATGCGAAATAGGAATGATATAGACCTGGACGATATTTTTAGATTTCAATAGATAGATTTCAACAATATCTAAATTTTGTGAATTTGAAATTTTGATAACTATTTTAGTTAATTTTATATTAATTTAAAACCGACACTTTGCATTTTTTTGCGGAATCCGTCCCTCTCGCACTGCGGTTCGTACTACATAGCTAATGATAATGATTTCCAAAATAATTATTTTTTAGTTTTGATGTAAAAAACCGCTTATAATACCACTGCTTTTTTCTAATAGTTCGCGTCAAACGGCAAAACGGGCATTGAAACTGAAAAAATGTTTTCTAAGTTACAAGAAATGTTCTAACTACTTATCTCAAAAACAAGATTTGAGATTCACATACTTGTTTCAAACTTTTCTTTTTATAAGCTTATTGTTTCAAATAAATGGATTTCCGAACGAGTCCTACATATGAAACGGCGTATTATAAGCAAGTCATCGATCACACAAAGTGTTCACAAGTCGAGAGAATTATACTGCGCCATTTTTATTTACCGTCACTATAATTATACGCAACTCTTATTACAACTACATAAAGAACCAAAATCGGTTACCTATGTCAATTTAAAGGATAAAGACCGTGGTTCGTGGGTTCTGTAAGGCAGTTATTTCTCCGAAGATAGATATTTGCATACAATGGCAGTGTTGGAGCAGAAAGGACTGTTAGGATTCCGCCAGTTTTTGTATAAACATTTCATACCATTCAAAGAAATCTGTTCTACTTCAACGATTTCATTTTATACTTATCTGTAAAACTCGCGTTTTCGAGGTGTTTTTATTCGTTTTCTAACTATTTCAAAATATTGTTTCCAAAAAAACTAGACAATACTAAATCCTTTCACTTGATATAATTTTATTTTCAAAACAATACTTAGATACATGGTAAATGATTTATTGATGATATGTCTCTGTTTTATGCAGGCGTATAACTTTATTACATTTTAGTAGCCCAACCCAAATATTTTTTGCATGTATTTCCTTTATTAGTATATATATTTTTCTATATTCTAAAGATATATATTGTAAAGATGAACTTTGACTTGTAGAAAGTATACTATCGATCCGATTATCCTATCCCTGCTTATAATTTATGCATACCTATTACTTATTTGTACTGATTATTGGAAGTTGTCAATCTAGTATTATAATATTAAATAAACTTGAACTGTCTTGCGAATTTGCCTTTTGTTTTATTTTGCTAATGGTACATTTCTCTTTAGAAATAAGGAGTTGTGGTGAATCGGGAACACAAATTATCAAAATTTTAATATTTTTCTAATTTGTGGTGAATCGGGAATGAATGTATGAGAGTAAAAAGTTGTGTCGAATGGGGATTGTGGTGAGTCGGGAAAAAGCCACTTTATGTATTTATTTTACAAAATAAATATTTTGATTTGATTTGAAACTGTTTTTTAGCTAAAAATTATCTACATGTTTCAGAATTATTTAAATGCGGTGAAGTTAAATAAATTTCTTAAATAATCCCATATTAATTTTAATAATACATGAAGAAGCAAATAATATATATTATTATACATTTTTAATCTGTGTTTTAATGACCCGAAAATTTATTAAAACAAGTATGGTTGGGTAAAACACGAATCCCCTCGCCATGTGAGAAACCATCTCTAAACTTAATTGAAGATAGGGTTGCCATCTGTAAATCTATAAACAAGGATAAAGTGTTCGAAAGCCCCTGATATGTGATTTAAATATATGTCTATTCTTTTTTAAATCACAAATAAAATAAAATAGGTATACATTTTATTTATAATTATAAAGCAAAATACCTTGAACTTTGGTGACAACATAATACAAAATACAAGCAGAGTCTTACTCTCATCATTCAAGAAATAAAAACAAATCTTCTTACTGAGATGTAAACCAAACATGCTTTGTAATGGGCTGGTCACGAAACTAAAACTTCAAAAAATGTACCATACAAGAAATTTTAGGCTTTTCTCACTACTAACATGGATAGCGCGAAATTTGTAACCCGAACAGTAATCAAAAGTTCAAAACACCGCCCAAACGCTCCCCGGACGCCCTCCAACCAGGACAAATACGGGGAAACCCGGACGGATGGCAACCCTAATTTCAATGTGTAAAAAAAGTTTGAATTGTAAAATTGATCGAAATTTTACCTAGTGCATGATAAAAAGCTCAATTTATTTTTGCCCGCGGCACCACCCGCGTGTTATTCGGTTTAAAGACATGTTTTTTTCCGGGAAAAAAGTAGCCTATAGTTAATTAGGGTATAAGGTATATCCATTCTAAATTTCATCCAAATCCGTTCAGCCGTTTCAGCGTGAAAGAGTAACAAACATACACACACACACAAACTTTCGCATTTATAATATTAGTGTGATTACCTATGGTTAGTCTATAGGCAGCTTTTTTGAGTAACAATCAAAGTCTGTGCCTCCGGTGAAAAACGATTTGACCCAAAAAACCCAACTTTACAAAAGAGCCAAAAACATTTTTGTACCCAAACATTTTTTTTCGTATACTTTTTAACATTTCACACACGAAATCAAAGTATCATGTAAGTAACAATATTCAGCCCCTGGAAAACATACTAGCTCAGAGATATATTGTTCAGAAGCTGAATTAAAAAACATGGCGCCAAAAAGATTATCCATTGTTAAATGCACTATGATTTGAGTTGAGTTTGTGCCTTTTACGATATGTAGTAAAGTTATAATTTCTAATTTCACAAGATGTAAATGTACGCGACAGAAAATTGTACTTAAACCATTTTGTCATTTATATATCTCCGATGTTATAAAAGATATCGAAATTCCAGTTAGACCATTTTGTTGAGAAAAAAAAACGGAGCAAACAGGCAAAAAAATCTAATTATGGACCTAAGTCGAGTTAAGCCGTTATTCACCGGACCCACAGAAGCAATAAGCCAAGCTACGGAACCTTGCACCGACAGTTCAGACTAACTTATCCAGTTTGTTATTCGAGCAGTCAGCGGGTCGTCGTCCGAGGCCTGTGGCTCCAAGTGCAAGGTAATGCTTGATACTCCAAGATGCATACCAAGCAGGGATACGAACGTGTTATGCAACTTTTACTGCAAGATAACGAGATAAGCCATCTTGCGAAAAATGAACTAAAAGGTCTTTGCTTTTTATATTCATGTACGCTTGTTTCAATAGTTTCGTTATTAATTTTATGTTATTTACTAGCTTTTGCCCGCAGCTTCGCCTGCGTTCAGAGAATCTTCGCCCCGTTTTCGGCTTGGGCGTTATTTTATGAACACTCCCTATAGCCTGTGTGTTGAAGACGGTTACTACAATGATAATAAAAAAAACCGCACCCAAATCCGTTCAGTGGTTCTCGAGTTATAAAAGCGTTTATTCAAGCCTATGTGTTGACCAGCATCATTACGATTGTAATAAAAAAAAACGCATCCAAATCCGTTCAGTGGTTCTCAAGTTAAAACGGAACAGACAGACAGACAGACAAAAATTCTAACAATTGTTATTTTGGCTTCGGTACAGTACCAATAACCCATTTCATTTAAAATTTCGCGGAAATATTCAATGTACAGACACGACTTTTTTACTACTTTATTATTAGTATATACATATAGATATAGATATAGAGATAGATACAGGGTGTAATCATGACGTGCTCATTAAATTAAACCACATGCTCTACTGATCATCCTGAACCACTTCCATAGAAAAACCTTTGAAAAATCGCGAACTAAAAATTCACTTCCCCATACAAATTTTTAATACCTCCTTGTCATTTTCTATAGGATTTTTTTCAGTGTTTCAGGATGACCAGTAGAGCATGTGGTTTAATTTAATGAGCACGTCATGATTACACCCTGTATACCTTCTAGCTTTTGCCATTGGTATCGCTGGCGTAGAAGTGTCTTTCAATCTGTTTATCTTTTATTTGCGCGTAAGATAAAAACGATTATCAACAGTTTTCGGCTTGCGGTGATTTTACCAATAGGCATGATGACTAAAAAAAAATTGTTAGTCCGTCAGTTAGATTATCAAAAAATATTGGACACATATTTTTTAATTTTTCAATTTAACAAACAATGATGAAGATATAGCCCGCTGAAGTTCCGCGTGGCGTCACATCTAGGTATAATTTTACTTAGAAGTGACGTCATTTTCCCCCACTCCCAAACTTTGACGCGCTTTATCTCTGTAATGTTTTGTTTGATTGACAAAAGAAAAAATACGGGTCCAATATTTTTTGATAATCTAAATGACGGACTAAATAGAATAATATTTTGCTTACCCTGTGTACAAGCCTATTCTCCTTATATCCTCTTTATTTACCAGGGTAACTTCGATGATATTTAAGAAAACCGCATCGAAATCCCTTGAGTGGTTCTAGAGTTAAAACGGACCAAACAGAAAAAATTACAAAAAAATTGTGGTTTTTGCCTCAGTACAAGCCATAATAAACCATTTCATTTAAAATCTCAAAAAATTTTCAATGTATAGACATTTTATAGTGTTATCATCACTGCTAAACAATAGATCAAACCAATTTAAATTAAATCAAACCAGATCGTGGCCCGGATCCATCTTTCGGGTTAAAGGACCCGAATTTTTAAGAAATTAAAACCCTTTTAGATGAGTATCATCGGTGATAATCGTACAAAAATGTAAATCGAAGCGCTTGGGCGTGTGTCTCCTTACTTATTCAGAGTGAAATTTTAATGGTACATTATGATGATACAAGCGTTTTTCAACACACTTGCGAGGAAAAATCATAAAATGTCACTGTCTTTTTTTCCACATAATCGAAACCTCAGCTATCAGCTATGAACTGACAATTTTCTTTGAAAAATGGCGGCGGAGATTTAGTTTTTTGCGCGGATGGAAATAGAGGCACTGACGCAAAAAGCCAAACAGCCAAATATTGCCAAACAGCCAAATATATTAACAAACTGAATATTTTTGTATTTACAACAAAAAATTTAGTTAATTTGTTGATAAAAAAAACATTTGATGACATTAAATGATTATTTATTATATTTTAACTGAGACAGACCATTTATTCGCAAAACTTTACTATTTCTCAAGACATCAAAACTCTTTGCTAAGATTAAAAAAAACACTGTAATGTAAAAAACACTAGTGCGATAATGTAAAGTAAAAAGCACGCATGTTTAATATGCTGCATTATGACCCTAGAAACGCTGCAATAAGGGCCACTTTATAAGCAAGTGTGTTGAAAAGAAAATTATACCCTTTTCCATTCCCGGAAGACCGGTGACAGCTGTTCTATTGCAACCATAAAAGGACGATAGTTCTTCGATTTATCATTCTCCCGACCATAGACAAACTATAATAATAATCAAATCATCTCCGAACACAATAGAAGAAAGCTCATTGTCACCGTCTTAGTGATCGATTTAATTTGACATATTCTATAGATCATAGATCTATTCAGCCGTTATTTTGCCCCATTGAGCTACTTATTGTATGCGTATACACATTGACATACAACACAACTGTTGGCCAGGGGTACTCAACCCGCTTGAAATTGAAAATTATGGTATGATAAAACATTGTGGTAGATCCTGCTGCTAAGCAGTTTTTCTGTCTTACCAGTATATATTTTTTCACAGTTCAGACATAGTTACCATTTCAGAAGATACTCGAAAAAAAACAAGCTCGTCGAAATCTTATATTACACATTGAGGTTTTATAGAACATTATACTTAAATGATATTACACTCCTATTTTGGTTTGAAATTGACCAAATTCTAAAAGGTTCAGTAGTTTCAAAGTATTTTATAATTTCTAAAATCTAAAATCTGTCTTTGTATAAACAATACATAGCTTACTATATTGATGTTTATTGAGTGTTCTCTTTGGTGAAATAAATTATTTTGATTTTTGTATTTGTGTTATCTTTTGTTTTCTTTGTTTCTTTTAAATTTAAATTTATTTTAGTTATTATTCTTCTTTATTAGGTGGTGGAGGTAATGCCGGGCTCGACTGTGGAGGTACCACCATCTTACTCGGAAATCCTCCCGAAGTTATTCGGGGGAGAGTAAGAGGACAGCTCTCAGGCAAAAAAACCAGGCGGCCCACCATTGCCTGGGACCGATGGATGGCGGTATATCCATCCCCAATTGCCGGGCCTTATATAAATTAGACTGGTGACGGGCAGCGGCGTCACTGGTTCAAGGGTTTCGGCACCGCGCTCACCAACCCGCCTGCCCAGCGTGTGTGAGTATGGGCATTTCTTCCAGGAGGACCGCCAAGAGTGGCGAAATCCTAGAAAGGCCTATGTCCAGCAGTGGACGAAACAGGCTGATGGATGGCTGGATATTATTCTCAATCCCAATGTAACCCTAGTCATATTTGTTTTGTTATTTTCCTATATGTGATGTGAGGGTAATAAAACATAATTTCTCTCTCTTTTCTCAAAATACCCCCAGATTGACAACTGAGTGAAATTGTTCCCCCCCCAAATATTTTATTTTGTTAGTTTAAGGTTTTGTGTATTTGTTTTGTTAATCTTACTGTTTAAGAACTCATGTATGTATAATTTATTCAAAATTGAAATCTGTTATTGGCCTTAATATTAAGTAATTTGTTATCTATTTTATATCTGCTATGTATCGCTGTTGATTTCTGTACATAATAAAATAAAATAAATATAAATAAAAAATAAAATAATTGTTACTAGTTTAAGATCAGGTTCTCTACGCAGTTAATAACAATTATTTTTGGTGCTTAGTTGAATTAATTAACAGAGTAATATTTTAAGCGACCATTCATCCATCCATCAGCCTGGTTCGTCCACTGCCGAACATAGGTCTTTTTTAATATAATTAACATAGGTCTATTTTAATATAAACAAGAAGATAAATAAGCATTGCAAGCATTCAAACCCCATATTATACTGAGTTCATTGAACAACCAAGAAATGTCTCCACGAATAATCACAGACATATAATTATTACTAACTAGCAGACCAAACACAAGGATTAAATAGCGTGGCAAGTTTCTATACAAAAAATAAGCTACATTTAGGTTTCATGTTACGAAGAAACGTATAAAAATGGGTTATTTTGGCTGGCTTATGTTGGGAACATATTTGTTAATTCCTAAACTAATCTCTAGTATATTTTGTTTGGAAACAAGTAATATTTATATTTAAAAGAGCCCAAAGTTCACTGAGCTTAAATTGCCACGCGTTTATTATTAATGTTAGGTCTGCTACTATATTTATTATACGTCTGTGGGAATAATCAATTTGCATCAATTATTAATGCGTCATTTTCAGATGTTTGAATTACTTGTTTATTAGAAAATCCACTGATGTTGCAAAGGAAGAAAGGTTATTTATAATTATTTTTATAATTAAGAAAATAATATTAATATATAAAGTTAAGCATAATTTATATTTATATAATCTATATATATATCTTTTAATAATTATTTACATATTATATATTTTATATTTACATACTTAATTATTTATAAAATCTATTTTATTTAATATTAAAATAATATTGATTTAAATATCTTAAATTTATATATTATATTTTAATTAATAATATTTTTAATATTTTAATATTATTCTGTCTATTATTTTTAACTTCTATTTTTAAATATATCTTTTATTTTTATTTTATTTCATTATATATATTTTTTTAATAATATTTTTTAAATTCTACATTTTTAATTTATTCAATTTATATAAAATTATTTACTTTTATATTTGTTATAAAATAATATTCTTACATTTAAATATTATTAACATTTTCAAACATTATTATAAAATATTTTTATATATATATTTAATTACAAAAATTATTTACCAACGATTTTAGGTCAGGAATTCTTCTATCTGTAAGATTTAAAATCTGGACTGCAATCTAATGCTTCTATTTATTTGGCACACCAACAGTCCAACAGTGGTCACAGTATATGAGAAAATACATAGCTATAACTATATATTACAAACCATAACATAGGCGAGGAGAGCACATCATGCACTGCACAACAATAGACAAATACCTACTATTAAAGGCCAACTAAAATTTTAACAAACTTTTGTTTTAGCAATAATGAGGATTAAGACGGTTAACATAACCCAAGTTAATATATGTACCTATACAGAAAATATTATTTATAACCAAAAATAAAGAAAATCTTGAAATTGAAGTGGTCAGAGCAACGAAATGAGAGCAAGAATTTCACCTCTTAAAGTAAATATAAACAAAACCGGTAGCCTTTCAAAAAAACAAAAATAAACAAGACCGATAAAGATAAGTCCCCTTAGCGTTCTCAATTCAAAAGGGTACAAATAACGGTACGAAATATAACTGTTAACGGTTCACAACAACGAACGCTGTTCCAATTTCGAATGTTGCTCTGAATCGGAAGTTCGCTGCAGTATGCACGCGTCAATTACCGGGTTTCTTAGACACATGATAAAACTTTAATTCACTTGTAACACGGTCTATTTTTGAACGTAACATTAAAAAGTTGTAGTGGTTATTGCTGCGTTAGTTTTGAAAACTCAAATTATATTAACGAAACTATGGAGTGTGTTAATAAAATAACTTTGAAAGCTGGATATGAAACTCATATACTAACTATACACATAATTAGAACAATTTGTGTAGCTAAAGTTTCATTTGATAGTGGATGCTTATTATTATCAGTTTTGGGCTTAAAACTGTAACCTTTTTAACACACATATTGTATGTAAAATACAACCTTAATTTGTAGTCGCTGGAAATCCGACAGCTTAATACTGGTCCATACAAATTGATTTTTGTCACTTTAAATTTAAGTCTAAAATGATGTAATACTTCAAGTTAGTATGGTATTTATAAGAAATCCATCCTAAAGATTGACCTTTTCGATCGCCATCATAAAAATACAGCATATTTTTTTTCGTATTTCACAGTTTTGAGTCCCGGCAAAATCAAATGATTTACCAAAAATCTTTAAATGTAGTTTCGTTTATATTTGAGTATTTTTTTCGCCCTTTTAGTTTTGCCTCCATAGTAAAAGTTAATCGTAAAGACGATTACTGTCTCTAGTTTATGGATTTTAAGCGACTAAAATCAAGCTAATATTTGTTCAGACAACATTCTTTGAATGTAAACAAACAAAAAAATACACCAAACATCGAAAAAATAAACGAAATTATAACAAAAACACGCAACAAGATAAAAATACATATACACACCGAAAAAAAAACCTAGCAAATCCTTATAGATCACTCGTCGGTGCGCACTGCGTCTACGCAGGCTCTCCCGATACTGACACAAGGATCCAGCTAGTATTGTCCAGGAAAATGTGCTGCTTTGCTTTGGTCAAGGCAAACGTAGGCAGCGGAAAAGCGCTAGTTTCAAAAAAGTACATCAAGAATTCATTCATTGAATCTCCGAGGGAGTGTCGGAGGAGTTACGGTGTGAAATGCGAGTTACAGTTCACAGTTGTACACCCACGTTTCACCGATATCCCAGCGTGATGGGTGGTGACTGGTGAGTCCTATCGCCGTAGTTTGGACACAAGGTGGACCCTTGCCTTCTAACTGTTTCTAATTTACAGATTTTAAAATAAGCGTACGTATCCTTAGCGATGTCTTTCATTTGACCTCAGTGACGTCATCACAACAGATTTCCATAAGGAAAAAAAAAACATTTCTTGAACGCATCCTAAAGTTTGGCAGGTATCTGACATTAAACCTAACATAATGACGTAGTTTCCTGTGAACACGAAAATGCTTATAAAATCGGTTTAAAAGGACGAAAAATGTTTATATTCAAATCACATTCCTAAATTGATCTATTTATTTCCGATGTTTAAAAAATAGCCGGATTCGTCACTCTCGTTACATACAGGCAGGCGTATCTCATAAAAAATTTAAAATTACTTTAAAATACAATTGTTATGTTTGGTCTCTTTTTATCATTGTCGTAACTTTATTGAAGAGCTCGTAGTAAGCCTTAAATAGACAAAGCTCGATTTAACATGCAAACCATAAATCAATTAGGTTTCTAATACTTTCCCACAAAACTGCTAAAAGTGAGATGCGTCTGTATGTCTGTCTGTAACGAGAGCGACGAATTGTGCCATTACGGGATTTCAACCTGGGTTTACCTGGGCCTTCGGATCGATCGAGTAGACAGCTGAACAAACTTGCAAAAATATTTCACGAAGTGGCTTTCACACTTTAATTTTGTATCCCACACTTTCCCGGAAAATATTCCATGCAGATAAATAAATAGATATCTGTCCAATAAATAGAATAGTTTAAATTTTTAGGTTTCCGTACCCCCAAAAGGAGAAAACGGAACGAAGAGCCTCTTTCTCGGGTCCCGTTAGAGATACCAAGTTGAAACAAATACCTTCTAAGACAGGGATGGCGAACCAATGGCACGCGACAAAATATTTCAGGCACGCTACCAATCGAAACTTTTTTGGTAGATTTTGAAGAATTTTGGGTTGTTATTTATTTAGTTTTATTATCTTCCCAATAATCACTAAGTCAAATTTATTCGAAGGCACGTATGGTGGCCTCATTTTTAAATGTAAAATTATAGAAATAAAATAAAGTAAAAAAAAATTACTAAACACTTCTTTAGAAAAAATGGCACGTCGATCCAGATTCGCCAACCCTGTCCTAAATAAAGTCTACGGCCCCATAGTGTTCATAAAAAATCATGCTTGTAACGCGAAAGAAAGTTATTGTAATCAATTTCATACAAATTGGCTCACCATAAAAACCCACACGTCTCATAATTATAACACAAATCTAGGAAAAAATCTGAAAATAAGAGGTATTTAATTATTTATGAAGAAATGTTCTTTCCAATATAATTAGACCTTTTGGATACGTGGGGTTTAATAGGTCGTGAGTGTCAAGTAAGTTTGTTAATTATGACTGCTCGTGGAATATGTTTGTGTTTTACAGGTTATACGTGCACGAGTTCTATTCGCAGTTGACCAGTTTCGGCCAGCGCACTCGTCCAGAAAGGAGAATGAAAGGGAAAAACACCTTTCTGCGGAAGTTATTTGTTTTTCAACAATCCTATCCTACTAATATTATAAATGCGAAAGTTTGTGAGTGTGTGTGTGTGTGTATGTTTGTTACTCTTTCACGCTGAAACGGCTGAACTGATTTAGATGAAATTTAGAATGGATATAGCTTATACCCTAACTTAACACATAGGCTACTTTTTATCCTGGAAAATGCATGGTTCCTGTAGGATAGATCAATATCATTGAAAAATCAGGTGCCTAATTAGCGCGGACCATTTCATTTGTGGTGAAATAAGACAAGGCTTTGTTATTTCATACATCAGGTGTCCAATAAGTGCGGTTCATAATCGTTTGTGGTGAAATAAGACAAGGCTATGTTATCTCATCACACTTCACACTAATATTTTAAATGCGAAAGTTTGTGTGTGTGTGTGTGTTTGTTACTCTTTCACGCTGAAACGGCTGGACGGATTTGGATGAAATTTAGAATGGATATAGCTTACACCCCAACTTAACACATCTGTTACTTTTCATCCCGGAAAAATTCATGTCGTTAAACCGAATAACACGCGGTAGAGCCGCGGGCAAAAGTTAGTTAACAATAATATTTCATTAATTATAGCACAGTTTGTACTTCAAAATAAATTAATATAAATTTTTACACCAACACTTTCTAGCCAGCTCAACACTTAACCCTTAGAGGACTGGAAAAAAAGAACAATAGAAAAACAATGAAATAGAAGATGGGGCAAAATATCCCATTCCATTCACCCCGTAAGGCTTTAAAAAATAAAACCATACGTGCTGCAATTTCTCCATGGAACATTCTAACCCTAGCGTCCTAGGGTCCTTCCCTACCAAAACGAAAGGAATCAAGCGTTATCCGCTACAAACAGCCGCTGCCGTGCTAGATGGGCCACTCATGTAAACATACATGATTCACCACCTCCGCCGTCCAGGGCTAGACGTTGGTATGAGAGTCATGTCGGGATGTCATTAAACTGGACGCCACGTTTGAAGCTGCGCGGTTCACGAATTGCTGATTCTGAATGTCTCTTTTTACGTTTAATTTTGTTCCTAATTGCAAACTCAAATAACAATTTTGGACAAATAGTCCAAAAAGCAACTCTAAGCATAAAAAAACGGTCAAGTGCGAGTCAGACTCGCATACCTAGGGTTCCGTAATTTGGTAGTAGGTACTTACCTAGTTTATTTTACTCTTGCATTTTGTGATGGATGATAAAATATTTTATCTAATATATATTTCTTTTCGCGTAATCATAATATTTGTAGCAAGAAAACAGAGACAAATATTTTTATACCGCACTCGAAATAAAACTCGTGGACGAAAAATTTAATTTTGTCATTTTGTTATCGTGAATTTCTCAACCGCTATATTTTTCCTATAATCTTTACGTGATCCCAAATTACGATAATTTTGTTCATATTTTTCGGTTTATTAATTTTAGAAATAAGGGGAACACAAACATTTATTGGTGGTTTTTCAAAGATTTCTCGAAATAGATGCAAGTAAATATAGTCAAATTAAATGTTTTTACAATAAGCTCATAATGTATTTTATAAAAAAAATAATTATATGTTTCACATTTTTTTATTTCTCATTTGTGTTCAACTTTATTTTAATAGCTTTAGTTTTCGTGTAATTGGCTAGTTGTGGCCTATAATAGTCTTCTTTTTTACACCATTTTATGTAGGCAAATGAATGCTATTTTTGTGGCAAATTTCAAGACTTTATCTATAACGGTGCTAAAGTTATGAGGCTGTGACATACGGACGGAGGGACGGACGGACAGACGGACGGACAACGGAGTCTCACTATAGAGGTTCCATAAAGTGTTTAAAGTCAAAATTTTGAATACTTCTCGTTTGATTTTCAAAAAGTTATTGATGTCATTTTACTGATTAGGTAACGTACTTTCGATATCAGTTTACAAATTTTTGATATCTGTAATAGTTACGGAATAATCGGCTGGTCACAATTAACGATTACACCCGGTATATAGGTCTCATATTTATTGCGACTTTGTTCCAAATTTAAATAATCAATAATATTCAGTTGTAATCTACAATAAACTCCAGTCAAGTCGGTGTCTTCTAATTAATTGCCTGTTTAACTAACTTCTATATAACGTCTATAATTCGCCTTGAAATGTTTTATAAAGTGAAATATTCGTGAGTACTCACACCATTTCAGATCAACCATTACGAAGTTCCACACAACAGCCAAATAATACAGAAACAACTATCAAACGTCGGGTTTTAATATTAGGAACCAAACAATAAATCGATTCAGATACTTACTTTGTACTAGTTTTTCGATGCGCCCCAATAATCTCACGATATGCATGTACGACTGCAGGTTCATGACATAACGAAAATTCAAGTATATCACGCCCAGATATAGTACGTCTGCTGACTACTGCGCCTTCCTCTGACTGAATAAACAAAAACTGGTCAAGCGAGAGTCGGGCCTTGCACTATTAGGGTTCCATAACATTAACAAAGTGGTTCAATCAGCTGACTAAATTTCTATGGAAAGGTAAAAAAAAAGATCGCGCAAAAATTTTTTTTTATTTGAATGTAGAATAGGAGTACTCTATCGTCTGTTATTTTTTTTCATTTTGAATTGTAGGACCTTACATAGCTACATAATACACAGCATTTCCAACACTCCTAACTACTTCAGTTTTTGAGATAGATACCGTAACAAAATTGTCTAAAACTGACAAATTTGACGGACCCCATTTCTTTATTTTAGATGATAAACAGATTTAAAACTGTAATTTTAGAACTCACTGAGTTTTAGATTGTATGATAATGAGAAATTGTTTAATTGAGTTTCTTATTCAATTTACGTTTTTGGGTCAATATACCATATCAAATAACCAAATTTCAGATCTGTAAATCGTTTACGAGCTAGAGACCCATGACATACGGACGGAAGGACAGACAGCATAATAACATTATGGGGCTATTTCAATAAAGTAATGACCTTTTGAATCGTTTATTCAATTAATAAATAATTAATAATACATACAATAATACATTTTGGATTTTTTTAATAGTTTCTTGTAGTACAGAAACACAATTGCGGAAATTTCGTTCGATAGAAATAATTATTGAAATGAAGTCTTCATCGACATTTTTTCTCATAGTTTAAGACGACAAAGGTAGTTAAAAATTAGATTTTAAGGCAGTAGTACTCCCAAACTACAAGAGATACGATACTGTTTTTTTTTATAAAGGTCGCCTTTTTTAAGTCGATAGCATTATCTCAAAACGTGATAGAGAAGAATTTCGCTGCATCGAAAAAAGAAAAGCAAAAAATATCTTCCTATATTTGTATAACGTCCGAGAAATATCTATTACCCGAGAAATTGCTCCCAGCTACAACCTATGTGAAATAAGTGTGTATTCGTATTATATACATATAAGGTACGCACAACCGATTTTGTAAGCTTCAAAGCAATGTAAAATTAGAATCATTACTGTAGTACACATTATCTAAAACATAGGACGTGTTTTTTTCAGATATGTTTATCTCTTTCGTTGTATGATTATGATTACCCTATTGCGTCTTAACAAATCGGAATGACATACAGACCTCAATTTAACTTTATTTAAACTTTTACTTTGTTTACAATTTTGATTGCTATTTTGTTAATTTTATGTAAATTTAAAACATACATTTTGCAATATTTTCCGGAATTCATCCCTCTCGTACTGCGGGTATGTCTGTTCGGCATAACGGTGACCAACGCGACGAAAGCGCGAAATTATCCTCTTAATTAAGGTGGTAACGGAGAATCTCGGTGCAAAATGCATATCATAATATTGTTTTCCTTACTTTAGAATAAAAAGCTTGCAATAAATGCGTTAGCAATTCGCGCAAACTGCTTGTTAATAGTTAGGTGATCACATGAAAATTATTCAATTTTATTATTACATTTTAGCTGCATTACATTACAACTGTAAATACGCTTTTAAGTTTGTTAATGTAATGCAAACAAAATGTAATACATTAAAGTACGTAATTTTTTTGTGAAGACTTTATGATTAATAAACTATTTCCAAAGTTGGTTTAAAACACATTTATTGCATACTTTTTATTCAAAAGTAAGGCAAACAATATTATGGTGTGCATTTTGTACCGAGGTAAAAAGTTACCTCCTTAAATAGGGCTCCGTTTTACCCTTTGGGTACGGACCCTAAAAATAGTATAATTTTAGAGAAAAGGAAATGAGAAATTCCTGGAAGAGTGGAAACAGTTTATGGTTGATGACTGCATTGTAAGAGTTAGAAGTTCAAACCGAAGGTGAAAATATATTTTTGTGACGAATTTTTGTGTTTTTATTGAAAAACTACTTTATTTTAGAGGCTATGTAAATTTTATTTTTGTCACTCTCACTCCATGCAAAAAAACGCGCAGTGCGAGAGGGGCGGATTCAGCGCAAAAGAGACAAAAGTATGAAAAAAAAATAGCTAGCAATATTTCCAAAATCAAATATCTAGATATTGTTAAAACCCATCCAATAAAATATGTTTGAGTTCTGTACATGATCCCTATTCGTCAAACGAGGAGAAAAAGTGCGCTTGAAGACGTCATTTCAATAAAATTATAGGTATTTCTATCGAGGAAAATTTATTAGTCAAACGTGTATACCAGAAATTTATAAAAAAAATCCGTGTAATTCATAAAATACACAGAAACAAAGCATCCATGTATTTTTTACTTAGCCTCTTAATGTGTTTTAAATGTTGAAATGTTTTTAATATGTTGTCTTTCTTAAGCTCCGTACCTGAAAATGAAAAAACAGAACCCTTATAGGATCAGTTTCTTGTCCGTTTGTCTGTCCTTCTGTCTATCTAGTGATACCGGAATATTTTTACGTTCGTCGTTTCGTGAACCGAGTCACAGCGCTGTCTTTGCCCTGTGGTGTGGTACATCACGTAAATTCTTTGTTACTGGTCCAATGTGCGTGCAAATATAGTGAGTTTAGGTCAAGTGTGCTTCTCACTTAATAATATAATGGATTCCGACCATATATAAGGTGACTTTAATTTAAACAGCCAAATTCTTGCTGAAGACTCAATAAGTGCTCAGTAACCAGGTTCGATGACCATTTTTGTGAAACTCGTAAATTATTATTTTCGTGTTCCTTGCAAACGCAAGGCCAGCCCCGAGTCAATACTATGGGCCGTCAAGATTTTATTTTGCGAAATCAGCAAAAAGTGCTATCGATCCGTGCTATCACTTACCAAGCCACTGGTATGAGTTTGGATGTATAAATTAATGACACCGTAAAGTAAAAAAAAAAATCTTACCTGAATAATTATTAAAAGTCCAATTAAATGTCTAGAAAGCAATGAACTGATTTTAAATAGCATAATTTTCATAGAAAACGTCTCTCACGAGATAAAAATAAAATAAAACCAAATTTTTACTTTTACTAAAAACGGCCGCGTTCAGCATAAGTATAAATTTTAGCTATAAATAGACGTTGTTCATTAATTTTCACAGCTTCTTTCTTTTATTTTTATTATACATTATTATTTATTATTTATATATTATATATTATTTTTATTTATATAGAAATGCAAGAAAGTGTGTATAAAATAAAATATGTATAAATGACACCGATAATAATCTCAAGATATATTTCAGGTCCGATCTGGACCAAAAGATAAGTCTAGGTTGAGGTTTATGAAAAATGCTTTTTCTAAGCATTAAGGCGGAACGTTTCGAGCTCGGTGCAAAATGCACAACTTATGACTGTTGTATAAAAAGTACTAATTAAAGGTGATTTTTATGGCATTTCGCGACCGTAGTTTAATGTCAATTAGGCTTTTCTACCAAATTTTTGTAATTTTGTGCATTGCGTTTTAAATTAATGTCCACACCAACTTAATACACGCTTTTTTGTTTGTATGGACATTCACGGTAATAATTCATAAAATGACGCAATTCTACTAAAAACCCCTGATAATTATTAAACAATTTAAATTTATATCACTGCGGTATAGAAAATCAGAAAAGTAAATCTGGACGTGAGGAGCTCTGAACCGGGATTCGAACCCGGGACCTCTCGCTTACCGGGCGGTTGCTCTACCAACTGAGCTATCCAGTTCTCAACATGACCTGCGAATTTACGCTTGTGCTTTCCCATACCGCAACGATATGTATAGGAAAACATTGCGTTTTAAATTAATGTCCACACCAACTTAATACACGCTTTTTTGTTTGTATGGACATTCACGGTAATAATTCATAAAATGACGCAATTCTACTAAAAACCCCTGATAATTATTAAACAATTTAAATTTATATCACTGCGGTATAGAAAATCAGAAAAGTAAATCTGGACGTGAGGAGCTCTGAACCGGGATTCGAACCCGGGACCTCTCGCTTACCGGGCGGTTGCTCTACCAACTGAGCTATCCAGTTCTCAACATGACCTGCGAATTTACGCTTGTGCTTTCCCATACCGCAACGATATGTATAGGTACTCACTTAGTAGTGAGCCTCTTGGCGCCTAGAGGGCGCTAGTGTATTCAAGACAAGTCTGAGACTATTATTGCCCTACCGTCACCTGTTACAGCATCGGGTAGTTAAGAATACACATTACTCGTATCGAAACTATGATAGAAATAAATTTCTATATTTTTAAACACTTGGCGATTTATCCATCGCAAGGAGATAACAAATTAAATTTATATCACTGCGGTATAGAAAATCAGAAAAGTAAATCTGGACGTGAGGAGCTCTGAACCGGGATTCGAACCCGGGACCTCTCGCTTACCGGGCGGTTGCTCTACCAACTGAGCTATCCAGTTCTCAACATGACCTGCGAATTTACGCTTGTGCTTTCCCATACCGCAACGATATGTATAGGTACTCACTTAGTAGTGAGCCTCTTGGCGCCTAGAGGGCGCTAGTGTATTCAAGACAAGTCTGAGACTATTATTGCCCTACCGTCACCTGTTACAGCATCGGGTAGTTAAGAATACACATTACTCGTATCGAAACTATGATAGAAATAAATTTCTATATTTTTAAACACTTGGCGATTTATCCATCGCAAGGAGATAACAAATTAAATTTATATCACTGCGGTATAGAAAATCAGAAAAGTAAATCTGGACGTGAGGAGCTCTGAACCGGGATTCGAACCCGGGACCTCTCGCTTACCGGGCGGTTGCTCTACCAACTGAGCTATCCAGTTCTCAACATGACCTGCGAATTTACGCTTGTGCTTTCCCATACCGCAACGATATGTATAGGTACTCACTTAGTAGTGAGCCTCTTGGCGCCTAGAGGGCGCTAGTGTATTCAAGACAAGTCTGAGACTATTATTGCCCTACCGTCACCTGTTACAGCATCGGGTAGTTAAGAATACACATTACTCGTATCGAAACTATGATAGAAATAAATTTCTATATTTTTAAACACTTGGCGATTTATCCATCGCAAGGAGATAACAAATTAAATTTATATCACTGCGGTATAGAAAATCAGAAAAGTAAATCTGGACGTGAGGAGCTCTGAACCGGGATTCGAACCCGGGACCTCTCGCTTACCGGGCGGTTGCTCTACCAACTGAGCTATCCAGTTCTCAACATGACCTGCGAATTTACGCTTGTGCTTTCCCATACCGCAACGATATGTATAGGTACTCACTTAGTAGTGAGCCTCTTGGCGCCTAGAGGGCGCTAGTGTATTCAAGACAAGTCTGAGACTATTATTGCCCTACCGTCACCTGTTACAGCATCGGGTAGTTAAGAATACACATTACTCGTATCGAAACTATGATAGAAATAAATTTCTATATTTTTAAACACTTGGCGATTTATCCATCGCAAGGAGATAACAAATTAAATTTATATCACTGCGGTATAGAAAATCAGAAAAGTAAATCTGGACGTGAGGAGCTCTGAACCGGGATTCGAACCCGGGACCTCTCGCTTACCGGGCGGTTGCTCTACCAACTGAGCTATCCAGTTCTCAACATGACCTGCGAATTTACGCTTGTGCTTTCCCATACCGCAACGATATGTATAGGTACTCACTTAGTAGTGAGCCTCTTGGCGCCTAGAGGGCGCTAGTGTATTCAAGACAAGTCTGAGACTATTATTGCCCTACCGTCACCTGTTACAGCATCGGGTAGTTAAGAATACACATTACTCGTATCGAAACTATGATAGAAATAAATTTCTATATTTTTAAACACTTGGCGATTTATCCATCGCAAGGAGATAACAAATTAAATTTATATCACTGCGGTATAGAAAATCAGAAAAGTAAATCTGGACGTGAGGAGCTCTGAACCGGGATTCGAACCCGGGACCTCTCGCTTACCGGGCGGTTGCTCTACCAACTGAGCTATCCAGTTCTCAACATGACCTGCGAATTTACGCTTGTGCTTTATGAATACGTTCTCGCGTTCTAGACATTTGTCTAACACAGATTACTAAAAAAATATTTCACTTCAACTGGTGGCTTTAGCCCTGACTTCACCAACCTTACGACGAAACCGTGCCGCCACCAAGCGACTCTTCCTGACCTACGTTCACAAACCAGGGGTCGCAACACGGGTTCTAATGCCATCTCTGTCGCGCGCTTTGAAAATTGTATACGCTATCCTGATGTCAGTGTCGGAACCTGACGAAATTGTCAATTTATGAACGGCTACCTGTTGCGGTATGACGTCACGAGACGTACGGTAACAGTTGGTTACCGGCATTTGCGTATTAGTCATTAATGCGTTACCGATTTCCGAAGGTTTTGCGGAAATCCCTAGACAGTTTGACGCCTTGGCTGCTTTTATTCTCCCACCTTCTGGGAGCGCAGTTCATCCCAAGATAATAAGAAAAAATAATTCTGCCAAGTGCGAATCGGACTCTCGTACAAAGGGTTCCGTACCACGCCATAATACGGGTGCGAAACCCTAAACACATTATGGTACATAGCAACAATAAAAATTTCAAAAAACAACATCAAGGTTACAAAAAAGACACTGAAATGATAGCGCCTGACAAAAAATTTGGCGACGTCTGCGTGAGGAACCCTACTTTTTATTATTTTTCATTTTATTTTAGAATATGTTATATAATCTGACTAAATGTAAAACTTCTATGAATTACCATCTTTAAAAAAAAAAAAAATTTATAACAAGTTACAAATTTACACACTTATATTTAGTACAAATTATATAATTTTAACTATTAGGGAGTAACGTTGGAAGCCATGGTAGGTGGTAAGCCTGAGTAATGGCCTCCAGCGCCTTTCCGCAGGCCAAGTTACATTTTTGTGATGAACAAATGAAACATAATAAAATTTAGATTACATACTTACAGTTTAAAAGTAAACATTGTAAAAAACCAAAAACCTACATGTAAACTAAACAAAAAAACGAAATCTTGTAAAAGTACCTACTTATAGGATTCATAAGAGTAATTCAAAGGCAAATTTAATTTGAAATTACAAACTTTCTGTTACGAAAAATTAAAATTAAAATGAATTACAATTTGGGAGGGCACAGTGTACATCAATTGAATTTATCTACCTGTTGACTTAAACAAACAAAAAATATATATACCTATATTAAATCTTATTAAAATATAAGATTTGTAGGAGTAATGAAATGGTGAAGTAAAATAAAGAGAAAATTTAAAATAATATATAAAAATAAAAAAGTTAATCTCTGATAAGCATTGAGTCTATTTTACAGCTGTAATGAGCGTTTCTGTTTTATCAAAGCTCTGATCCAGAAGCCAGGTTTTTGTTGTAGTTTTACAAGCATAGCGCGCCATACAATATATTTTTAATATTCTATTTAGTTTGTTGTAAACAAAGGGTCCTAAGAAATTAAAGTGTCTTTGAGCAAAGGTAGTTCTACATTTATCTGTTTTGCATACTTTGTCATTCCGCCTCTTTTCCGTGTGTAGCTTTGGATCAAATATTGTTATTGAGTGTTGTTTATGTATAAGTTGTTGAATGTATAATTGGCGTATTGTGAGTAGCTTGCACTGATTGTATAATTGCTCAGTAGGTGTAAGAGCCAAAACCAGTTCCGCTTAAATAATGCAACTTTTTCAAGGTTTCCTGCAGAACCCCCTTAAATTTAATTTCTCAACACGTATCCTGTGAAAATTTCAACTTTCTACTTATAACGGTTGAGGCTGTAGACCCCTGTGACGGACGGATATACAGACAGACAGCGGAGAGTTAGTAATAGGGTCCCGTTTGGCACCCTTCGGATACGGAACCCTAAAAGTACTAATAGCTACAAACCACTAATAGTCCACTACATAAAAGCTAACTCTACACATATCATAGTCCTGTTAGTATGCGACGCATGGTCTGCACTACAAGGCCCAGCGATGCGCACACGCACCAGGTGACTAATTGTTAAACTCTTCCGACTTCCCTGTTCCTTGTTCTTATTGTCTGCCGCGAACTAGGGTGGGTCGTTGCAGCTTTTTTCCTCAACGCAACGAGACTGCTTTTTCAGCGACACAATACTAGTTTCAAAACTAGATGCAGTTACAATTGGATAATATTTTTTCCATACTAGTTTCTGAAGTTGCAACTAGTTTAAGTAAACTAAACTTTGCTTTATGTTCATTGGAAATTAATTGACTTCTGTTCTGAATACTTTTTATTGATAATGATGACTAAGACATTTGACATTTTTATTTATAATTAAGGTTACACGTCAAGAAATTTTCTTAAAAAATATGATAACAATAAAAAATAATAATAATCATAATTATTCCATGTCAAGTAAATGTAAAATTAAACAATGTCAAAAATCAAATTACTTAAAGAAACATTATAAATGTCAAAGGATAATTAATTAATTACAGATTTAAAGTGTCAAAGAATTCTAATAAGTCTAATTACAAAAAAAAACACATTTTTTTTAGCAATTCGTCCTAAAATCTGTATGTATGTACACGCCCGCACTCCCACCATGTCGCGTACTATGACTTTATCTCGAATATCAAACAAAATTATTCAGAAGTAAACTTTTATGTACAAACAAAATGAAATGTAATGTAATGGTGTGTAATCAATCAGGGAGGCATGTGTGTGAAATGTGATAGAGAGGCAGTGGCAACAGTTTCATTTTGCAACTACTTTATCCAACTACAAAAAATGGTTGCATCTTTGCCCTCAGAAAAACGGCTGCAAAAAGCAGTTCGTTGCAACAACGCCCACACCCTGCGCGAACATCCAGGTGTGGTGTGGATGCAGGGACCTGCTATTGCTATATGGATGTCAAGGCATCCATGACACAACGATAACATTAATAAGAGGTTTTTATCTTCGCCCCAAAAGTATTTACTTCAAAGTGAGGAATTTTTTGTCAAGAAAGAGTAAGTTGATTAATTATCTTGTTCCCTCATTGACTTCTCATAAAACAACAAGACACACAGTCTTAAAGAAAAGTTCGTCAGAAAGTGTCCGAACGTGCGACGTGCATAGTAGCAAAAATCTTCAACCAAATTAAGACGTTATGTCGTTAACATAAAATGCAATGTCAGTTGTACGTAATCGTCATTCGATTTTGTCACCTCATAGTGGTGACAAAATGCATCGCGGACACTTTTTGAGCGAGATTGTGAGTCTAATTGTTTATGAGAGGTCAATGTGTTCCCTATAAAATATATGATGATATGTGATAAATAAACACATTATCAGTGCCGTCTGTGTGACTGGACCTAGTGAAACACGTGACCCGGAAGTAGTAGTGAAAACTTTATCAAATGTCCGGTCGAGTCTGGCTTCGATACCGGAAACCTCCGAACGCAGCCGAAGAGCGGAAACACGAGCGGCGACGAGAGAGGGGAGGAAGCTTAGTACTCGACTGACCGCCGCCGTGGGCAAAAGTACTCCCGAAGAGTCCTGGTGATGATGAGTCATAATCTCATCGAAAGCTCGACCTGTGCCTCCTTGCACAGATAAAAAAGTGAGCCCAATCCGTTTTTTTTTTTAAATATTTATGATGTCAACTCACTCTAATTTTAATGAATGTATAAATGGTTGACTGGAAGCAATTTGCTTAGAAATAAGTCTTTGTATTTGTCTATTTATGTATTATGAATGAGTATTTTGTTTTAATCATTTTTTTTATTTTCTCCCTTTTTCTCAACGTCGTTCATATAGTTTTGAAATTGTATAAACTCCTGAATTTCACTGTATTCGTCCTGCAGATCCATCTTCAGTTTCCTCATGGTATTTATGACATCCTTTACATCAACGTCCAGGTGTATCATTCTTTCATAAAGCCGCAACACTATCATCCACTGTTTCCTTTTGTTATAGGATACTGCTGCTGCATCAGTACCTTCCCATAAATAGTGCCGTTTTGCCATGTTGACGATGTTTTTTTCGTATAAATGTAGCCGCTTTAGTTTATTGAAAAGGTAACCAAGTTGGTATCTGAAAAATATTAATCATGACTATTCATTCATGACACAGCCGTTCTCTGTAAGCACACAGCACAGAGCAACTCGCGCGTGGTGTTTACCTTAATGAAAAGGCATAGCAAAGACTAGAAAAGAGTGAATGTTGCTAGACTGACTACCAAAATCAATTTATTTTTTTAGGTTTTTTTTGAGCTTACTCGCTTTTAAACCTAATCCATACACCTACATAATATAACCACGAATAATCTGGCGAAATAAAGGCCTAACTTAAAGGGCGGCGGCGTTGGAACAATTCAAAACCCTGTATCACTCTACCTTATGAAGGGTTTCGATCCTTATGTTATTAATATGATAGGCTTAACTTTTAAACCTAATGTTAACCTATGATAGGCTTTTCGGGTCCCTGGTAAGTTCACAACATTATATTGTTTGTGCTATCCTTAGTTTTTATATTTTTTTTCGTGACATAATTCCTGCTAATCGAATGGTGCGGATGGTTAGGCATTATTTTTATTTATGGTACATTTAGTTAATTTTTCAACACATTTGTTCATTACACTATCATCAATCATCAATCAATATCATCAATACTTATAATAAAACAGTAGAAATCATGTGTCTGTCATTGAAGAAAAGTAATAGAAATAGAAAGGGGTAGAACACAACTCAACGATTTTAGAATTATTTTCTGTCTGTCTGTTTATTCACTCACATTTTTAAAACTACTGAATGCATTTTCATGTAGTTTTCACAGCTGTACAGAGCTTAATTTGGAATAGAATAATAACTTTATTTAATTAAAATCGGATCCCGAAAAAAAAGTTATCGTCATTCAAAGATTTTTGGAATTTATTTTTCTACGAGGGGTGGCTGATATAAAATCTCCTTTGTTAAAGAAAGTTTAAAAAATGTTACTGGCCACTATATTCTCGTATTCTTTGTTTATTCCTTTTTTAAAAATTATGACACTTATTTGTTTCTACGAGTTCAATTTTTTTTTGGCGCGTCTTCGTTTTTATCAAGTTGCAATAAAATTAAAAATGGATAAAATTGAGTATCGCGCTGTGATTAAATTCCTCGGTAAAGAAGGGAATACGCCGACGCAGATCCGAGAGCGCATGTTCGGAGATTCATGTCCTTCCGAATTTGTAATAAAGTTTTGGTCAAAGCAGTTTAAACAAGGCCGTGTGAGCTTAGAAGACGATCCCCGTAGTGGAAGGCCCATTTCTGCAGTTACCGCAGATAATGTGGAAAAAGTGAAGAAACTGATCCTTGCCGATCGGCGAATTAAGCAGTGGGAAATAGCTAGAGATGTTGGCATTAGCAAGGAACGAGTTCATGAAATAATTCATGAACATTTGGGAATGTCCAAGGTGAGCGCACGTTGGGTGCCTAAAATGTTGACCCCGTTTGATAAGCAAAGGCGTGTGGAATGTTGTCAGTCATTTTTAGACTTGGTAAAGGATAAAGAGGAAGAAACTATCTTGCGAATAGTGACCTGTGATGAAACTTGGATTCGTCAGTGGGATCCCGAAAGCAAACAAGAATCGATGCAATGGAAATTTAAAGGGGAAAAACCACCAAGGAAGTTTAAGGTCCGGCTGTCAGCGGGCAAACTAATGGCAACCATTTTTTGGGATGTTGAGGGGATTCTTATGATAGATTACCTGCCAAAAAACACCACGATGAATGCTGAATACTATGCGAACTTACTTGACCAGCTACGCAAAAAAATAAAAGAAGACAGGAGGGGCAAACTTAGCAAAGGCGTTTTGATTTTGCATGATAATGCACCCGCGCACACGGCCTTTAAGGCGCGGTCATCTCTGACAAAAAACGGCTTTACAGAGATCAACCACCCACCCTATAGTCCAGACCTGGCTCCCTCTGACTACTTCTTATTTAAAAATTTAAAGAAAAATTTGAGAGGGCGCAGATTTTCAACAGACGAAGAGATGAAGGACGCTGTGAATGACTATTTTGACGATCAAAATAATAATTATTATTTTAATGGTATGCTGTCACTTATTGACAAATGTCGTAAGTGCATTTCAGTTGCAGGGGACTATATTGAAAAATAAAAAATAAAATATTAATCCATGTATTTTCTTTCATAGTCAGGTAGATTACTTTTCAGCCACCCCTCGTACTGGTAGTAATTAGAAGATATGGTACGGGATCTCCTCAACGGATACAGAGTTCGAGTTTGGGCTTATTTAATTGGTATTTGTTAGCGCTTTGGTAAAACATGGTGACCATTGCACATAGTCGTTCAAAAAATCATATTCTTTTGTTTTCTTTATTTCCGCGAAAATTTCTTCGACGCGGGCGGAGCCGCGGGCACAAGCTAGTGTATAATATATAATATTTTTATTCCTATATTTGTCTATTTTATGCAGGTGTATAACTTTATTACATTTTAGTAGCTCAACCTAAATATTTTTGTATGTTTTTCCCGTATTTATTTATTAACTTATTTGTTCATTGCATTATGTATATAGGTATCATAATATTTATTTTTTCCTAGATTTATCTATGTACTTCCCGCATTATTATATATTTCTTTTATATTTTGAAGATAATATTGTAAAGACCAAAGTTAGACTTGTAGAAAGTATACTATATGTATCTATTTTACAAAATAAATATTTTGATTTTGATTTTACATTTTAAGAATTCGTCTTATTTGAGATTTTTAATGTTTTATTTTAGGTGTTATTAGATTGATTGTGTTTTATATCTGCACTGTTGCATTAGGCTTATAATAGTGACAGTTGTTAAATAAAATAAATAAATAACCGAGAAGCGTTTGTTGCGCAAAGCTTCATCGTTACTGCTGCTTTTGGTTGTCTTTGCAGAGGGACGAATTCTAGAAAAATTCAGAATTACGACTTTGTTTCAAATATTATAGGTATTATTTAAAAAAAACTGTTGTGTAAAATATCTGTTCATTGCAGAGTCTAATAAAGTTTTTACAGATTTTAATCTATACAAATATGTAAGTATGGGATTTTGCTTACTTAAAACTCGACATGAAAACTTTTTTAAAGCCATTTTTGTTTTTTTTTAATTTCTTAATATATTGGAGTAATTTCTGAAGATTCTGTTTCCATTATAAATAAGGTCCTACAATAATAAGTGAAGATAATTCTAGTGTAGATCATGTATCGTTCACTGATCGTAAACATGAAAAAATATTTTTTTTATCCAATATTTATAAACCAATAAATAGCGATGATTCAATTTTGTAAAAATAGATGTCATATTTCACTCTTTGATCCGAAACACGATTACTTGCATTACCCTCGATCCGATTAAATCGCATACTAAAATAAATGTCGTGAAAAATGTGATGAAAACGGTCGTTATATTAAAAACCAATTCTTCTTATTCCAAAATAATAAATAAAACACCTCGAAACCGCGAGTTTTCTGAGCAGGATAAACATGTGTAAAATGAAGAGCAGAACAGATTTCTCTGGATAACCTCGCCTTAAGTATCTTAAGGACAAACTTATATTGTTAACTTTTTATTGGGGTCTTACTCGCGATAACTAACATCATACCTTAATAGATAGATATGTGCTTGACGTTTCGACGCCTCTGTATCTTGTGATCACGACAGCCTACAGAGGCGTCGAAACGTCAAGCACATATCTATTGTTAGTTATCGCGAGTAAGACCCCAGTACAAAGTTAATAATGTGTGAAAATCGCGAAAGTTTTAAGTTTACTAAATTTATATTGGCTTGGAATAAGCTTGTTAGGAAAGTTTATTGCTCGCTGTTTCTTTATCCACCAGGGTTTGGTTTATCCTTTATAAAACGTGTGTTATCTCCAAATAGTCCAATCCGGTAAACAGTCTGCTTAATGGTTTACGTGTACAAGAAACAACACAGAACCCAAAATTGAGCCTTAAATAAATAGGTACTATCCTTTTAAATTGGATTTTTCCCTCAGCCGATATTTCTAAGAAACCTTGTAGTAACAACTGAAAACCACACTAAAATCATCACAAGAGTTATATGAAAACATTCATACAGAAATATGTTTACATTAAACTAGAATTTGCCTGCGGCTCCGCCTGCGTTTATTCAATCTTTGCGTCGTTTTCGGCTTGGGCGTTACTTTATGGAACAACCCCTATAGCCTATATGCTGACCAAGACCACTACGACGACTATAAAAAAGTCACATCCAAATCCGTTGAATGGTTCTCGAGTTAAAACGGAACATACATACATACAGGAAGACAGACAAAAATTCTAAAAAAATTGCTTTGCCTTTAGTAATAACGGCTAAGATGTACAACCAGTGCGTTCTTCCTGTGATGACGTATGGCGCTGAGACGGGACAAAGGGCCTGATCTACCGATTTAAGGTCGCTCAGCGAGCTATGCAGGTGGCTATGCTTGGGGTATCTCTGATGGATAGAATCCGAAATGAGGAGATCCGTCGGAGATCTAAAGTAACCGACATAGCCTGCAGAATCAGTGAGTTGAAGTGGCAGTGGGCAGGCCATATTTGTCGCCGACATGATGGCCGTTGGAGCCAAAAGGCTTTAGAATGGAGACTGCGTACAGCAAAACATAGTGTAGGCCGACCCCGTGCCCGCTGGACCGACGACCTGAAGGACGTTGCGGGGGGCGGCTGGATGAGGAGAACGTAGGACCAATATGAGTGGCGAAATTTGGGAAAGGCCTATGTCCAGCAGCAGTGGACAAACACGGGCTGATGGATGGATGGATGGAAAAACAGTACTAAATAAACCATATCAATATCACTTAAAAAAAAAATTCATTGTACAGACACGATTTTTTTAAGTAATTGAATTTGCCTACGTAGTCAGCTTAGCAATATTCACTCTGTTCTTTTCTTTGCTATCTCTTCTATGGACACACTGCTAAAATACCGCACTTTCCGGCCTGAGACCGGATACCTGGCAACCCTGAGTAGACCCACGTAACGCGTAGCAGTGTACTGTCAGTCACACACAGTGTACTGCCCATGGGACACAACCATCCTATCAAGTGATATTGAACTCAAGCTTATTGTCAGAAAGTCTACATTAGAACGTAGGTACGCTTCGTACGCGGACGCGGGCACGCGTAATCAGTTAATTTTCGAGGTATTTCTGGAATTTCTGAAAAAGTATCGAGAAATAAATAAAAATGGAAAATGTCTTTGGTTATGTGTAAAGAAAATTCCGGAGAAGTTTCAATTCTCTCAGCTGAAAAACTTTGCTATAAACACATAATATTCGCAATTTGAGGAGCTTATTTTGCGTTTTTTTTTCTATCGAGCGAAGTCAATTAAATTACGTTTTCAGGGTA
The DNA here is from genome assembly GCA_910592155.1 of Ypsolopha scabrella. Taxonomy (NCBI): domain Eukaryota; kingdom Metazoa; phylum Arthropoda; class Insecta; order Lepidoptera; family Ypsolophidae; genus Ypsolopha; species Ypsolopha scabrella. The sequence continues at coordinate 20,605,446 of OU342982.1, forward strand.
CCTAGCATAGCCTTCGATATACCACTGTCTGTTCCTTTTTAGGTATATCAACAGAGTGAGACAGAGCACTGTATCATGCGCTATCGAGCTCGATATGGTTTGCTATGCTAGACTTGGGTAAAAATTGCTAAGGCAGATTCGGGTGATATTAAAAGCGATTTTGTACGGACGTGTGTTTTTTTTTGTGTTGAAAACCTATGGTGAGCATTCAATAGTTTTTTTATAAGGCTTAGTAACTCCACTTCAAATGTTATGGCATTTATCATACTGTAAACAAAAGAACGGCTGACATTGCGAGTGAAAAATAATGCAAGAACAGCCGTCCAGATCAACTTATTGTAAGGCATGTCTTGTTTTGCAACTTTTTTTTTGTATTTTAAATCGGTAATTAACTTTAGATTAAAATTAAATTAAAATTTAGATTTAGATAGGTTTAATTTTAATTGCAAATTTTAGGTATAGTTTTTCATTACTAAGTGTATTTATGTAAGTATATTTGAAATTGGTAATTAACTGACATATGAATTAACCACAATGTTCATAATATATTTGCAGGGCCTTAACGGCTTCGCGCCGGAGTGGGAACTGCCAATAGGCAGCCTGTAGGTGAGCTTTGCTTACTATACACGTTAAAGTCTGCGTAAAATACTAACCCATCAAAAACATTTCATGTAAAGATCGCCAAGACTCAGAAGCTCATAACGCTTTCACGGTTAACAAATTATCAGATCTCATGTAGACCCAAGGCCTGACTCTACAAACCTACATCTTCGTCAAAAAGTATGGCTTCGCCGTTTCGCGGCCATTAGACAGACACTCCCGTGGACTTATAATATTATGTCATGCAATAATTCCGCGAAACGGCCAAGCCATACTTTTTGACGAAGATGTAGGTTTGTAGAGTTAGGGCTTGTTAAGGGCTTGGCTCTACATGAGATCTGATAACTTTTTAACCGTGAAAGCGTTATGACCTTCTGTGTCTTGGCAATCTTTACATGAAATGTTTCTGATGGGATTTCATTTCTTTTTGTAAGATGGCCTCAGCTATGACTTTTTGTAGCCCCCTTTCAACCTTTGCCTCTTTTTCTTGTTGGTTTATTATTTGCAATAAGCGATAGATCAGGGCTGCGACGGCAGCGACGTGGCATTGTGAGAAGGTGACGATAAGCGCGCGCGACGCGTTTGATATCCTTCCATCCCCTCACCTCTTGGATCACAGATAAAATTAATTAAGATTCCAGAAGTCAAACGGGACCCTATTACTAAGCCTCCGTTGTGTGTCCGTCTGTCACAGGGGTCTACAGTTTCAGCCGTTATAGATTATTATTTATCTAACACACACATGATATGTTACACACACGTGTCCAATGTGTATAACATGGTAGACAAATTTTACAAATTTTTGATAGCCACTGGTAGTTACTGGATTACTAATTTTACAGATTATCTACTTGTTACTGTGGCCTCCAACATGGCAGATAGTAAAATTAAAATAAAATTAATACCCAAGGGTAGTCTCCATACAAATATCCTCAAAAAAGTAAGTTTTTAACGTTATCATGTCCCCTCCCCTTCCTTATCTCCGAAACTAGAAGTCCGAAAAATATATAAAAAGTCATGGTACCTAATAGGTGTATTGATTATGTATTAAGTAAAGAATAGAGAAACAATACCGCGGTCGAGTTAATATAAGGGTCCTTACCCAAGAGGGTGTCGAATTGTTTGTCAGGCGCAAGAATTTTAGCGCCTTGGTTTTTGTCACCTTGACTATATGGGGTGGGGGGTCGGAGGGTAAAATTAACAGATATTTTAATATTTTCGTTTCATACCAAATTTCAGATTTCTAGGACTTTTGGAAGTTGGGAATATTTTATTTTAATAATACAGAACCGGACCAGACAGTAATAAATAAAGTAACAGATTTCTTAATTTATTTGTTATCTGTGTACTAATCCTAGCCTGAATACAAAGTTTCAGCTTTCTAAGACTTTTGGAAGTTGGGAATATTTTTTTTTAATAATACAGAACCGGAACCCCCTTAAGAGGGTTTGGAGGGTGAAAGTTACAGATTTCTTAATTTATTTGTTGTTTGTGTGCTAATCGGAGTCTGCATACCAAATTTCTGCTTTCTAGGACTTTTGGAAGTTGGGAATATTTTATTTTAATAATACAGAACCGGACCAGACAGTAATAAATAAAGTAACAGATTTCTTAATTTATTTGTTATCTGTGTACTAATCCTAGCCTGAATACAAAGTTTCAGCTTTCTAAGACTTTTGGAAGTTGGGAATATTTTTTTTTAATAATACAGAACCGGAACCCCCTTAAGAGGGTTTGGAGGGTGAAAGTTACAGATTTCTTAATTTATTTGTTGTTTTTGTGCTAATCGGAGTCTGCATACCAAATTTTAGCTTTTTAGGACTTCAGGAAGTACCCTGGAGATTTTGATGATCATCAGTGAGTGAGTGAGTGAGTGACGAAATCGACGTATTCTAGGTATTAATAAAATTCAAAGTATAAAAGCTAAACAAATGAAACTTATCGTGTTTAATGAGACTGCTTGTTGCATCTTATCTTGAGAATTATAAAATTGGCTGTTTCTTGGAAACCGCTAATGTTATTTGTATGGTTCTTGCACTAAAATATTAAAAAAATATAGTTTATAAAACTCATTGCAGGAAATTCAAAAATGTTGATTTACAGCAGAGTTAATAAATAAAAACTAGATATTTTGAGAGCGCGTGGCGTCAACGTTGCCGTAAACGGCTAGTTTCGGAGCAGTCGATTACAAAATCAAAGGCAAGGTTTTAACGTTCATTTCGACTTTATTTAAAATATCTCAAGGTCATTGGAGGCTACAAGGGCCTTAAATATTAAGGCGTACAGCATGGGCACATTTTTTTTTATAACTACATACTTTAACATTAATCCTATCGTTAAGACATATTTTCCTGAGGGGATGCCAGAATGTGGAAAATCCTTTTTTTAGGAAAATGCTTGTGGGAAGGGGAAGTTTTGGAGCTATAAATACATGATTTTTGAGTAATTATTGGTATGTTTTAAATAAATTAAAGACGGATAGTATAGTATAGGTTGGGCGATGGATAAAGTAATATATATATTTTTTTATTAGATTTTATGCGCCAGCGTACAAATGAGATGATAAATCTTTTTATAGAATCAAAATCTGATTCTCAGTACTTAATTAAAAAAAAATTGGCCAGGTGCGAGTCGGACTCGCGCACAAAGGGTTCCGTATCATCACACAATACTGGTAGGGAACCCTAAAAACATACATATCAACAAAATAGTTGCTTTAGCAACATTAAGGCGACAAATTAAAAAGCGCTAAAATAATAGCGCCTGTCGAACAATTCAGAACCCTCTGAGTACGCAACCCTAATTTTATTATTTGTTGTTTTACTTTAGGCTATGTACAATCAGTAATGTGACCAAATTAGAAATTTGTATGTATCAATCATATACGCAATACCATCTTTAAGATAGAGCTAAAACAAATAATGTAAAAAAAAACATTTTTTTGGGGGTTTATTGTACGGGCATCCGTTTTTTTTAAACAGACAGACAGACAGCGGAGGCTTATTAAGAGAGTTACGTTTAGCACCCTTCGTTCGGTTACGGTACCCTAAAAAAGTCTTCTTTCTGCTTTGTCTCTACAGTACAGATAAAGCAATTTAAATAATATTATAGGAAAGAATGTTGTTATAAGTAATTTCTCATTAATTGCCAATAAATAATATTAATAACTCAATAAAGTTAAACAAAAACTCAAAGTATTGCCATAAAAAGCTCTTTTCTGAACAAATATGGCACATGAACTACTGAGGAATCGTTGTAAGGATTTATTAGCAGGAAATTTATTCAATATTTTATGCGGGAATGAGGTATTGAATGATGAGATAGGAAAAGTATTATCCGTCTATAAGGTCTCATTCACGTCATAGTGTATTTTGGCAGTTCTTATAACAATCGCGTAAGTGTGATTATCAAACAAATGGTGTAACTTGGGTGTTGCCGATTATATCGAGACGGCGAATGAAAATAATTTGGCCAAGTGTGAGTTGGACTCAAGCACAAAGGGTTCTGTACCACCACACATTACGGAGTCCTTAGTAAATAACAAAAATATATATCCCAAAGCAACGTCAAATGATAGCATCTAACAAAAATTGGGCATGTACTGCGTACTAAAACTAATTTTTATTATTTGTTATTTTACTTTGCTACAATCTGACAAAATTTTAAATTTGTATGTCCCTAAGTAAGAGCTAAAACAAAATAACATTTAAACAAAAACTTTTTCGAGGTTTTCTTATCTGATTTTACCATCTTGAATATTTTATTATTTGTTGTGATAGAGGATATAGTAACACGTATTTTGTGAATATTTCAACTGTCTACCTATTACGGCTGAAGCTGTAGACCCCTCTGACAGACGGACGGACAGACAGACAGACAGACAGACAGCGGAGGCTTAGTAAAAGGGTTCCGTTGGGCTCCCTTTGGATACGTATAGAAGACGTGTATCTGACAATGAGTCATTTAAACATAGCACCAGAGACACAAAAGAGAAGGCTCATGATTGGGTCTTACTGTGTGTCATGGCGACACTGGGCAGCCGTGATTGGCCGATTCATAAACAAACTGTGTTGAACACAGTTCATTGTGAAGTCATTTTTCAGTACTTTTCACTATTTTTGCGCCGTAATAAAATTCAAAGTATAAAAGCTAAACAAATGAAACTTATCGTGTTTAATGAGACTGCTTGTTGCATCTTATCTTGAGAATTTGGTATCTCTAGTATTATCCAGACCGAAGCTATGGGGGTTCGAAAATACGACGAAACGAGAAAAGGTACGTAGTGCCCCGGCCGCTTTTGGCTCGTCTTGGCGGGGGCACTGCCAGATGTGAGAAATTGTGCAGCGCCCCTAGCGGCTTACTACAGGACCCAGCATTTCTCATACAAAATATTTTACGCAAACGGTAACTTGTATAGTAAGCTAAACTCATGGTAGCAGACTGTCATGCTTCCGTTTGTACAGTGAAGCCCACATCAAGCTAAACACTTCCAGTATAAGCTGACCTCTCATTGTATAGGCTTCCCTTACTATGAGAGGTCAGCTTATACTCAATGTGTATAGCTTGATGCGGGCTCCACTGTACCTAACGTCCTTTCTCATAGGTTCCCGCTGCAGAAGCGCAAAGGAGATCTTGTAACGCGCATGCACTAGGAACTGCCGGTTCACGTCTCTCACTTTGAGTATCTTCTTCTCTTCGAATTTTTCCCAGTCTTTGTAGTTCTTCCCCGCTTCAAAGTTGTCCCTAGAGTCGTAAGGCGTCTTGCTGTACGCGACTATGCCTGAAATAATCTATTTATTAAGTTCGTTATTCATAAAAACTAGTAATTTGCTAGAAATACTCCATCTTTGGCAGAAATTTTTCGTATTGTAAGAGTAACGTCATATGTTAGACTAGTGTTTGTCCGCGGCTCTGCCCGGGTTTTAAGTAACGTTAAGTTTATATGATGACCAGGGTCACTTCGATGATAATAAAGAAAACCGCATTCAAATCCATCGAGTTGTTTTCGAGTTAAACCCGAACATACAGAGAGACAAAATTATTAATAAATTATTAGTAGTTAGTAAATTGTAGTTTTGGCCTCAGTAGAATACTAATAACCTATTTAATTTAACATTTTGCAAAAATACGAATAACCCAACTCATTAAATAAAAAAAATATATGTTCTATGTTTTTTACTAATTTATCCTATCCTACTTCCTATCCTACTTCTTACTAATATTATAAATGCGAAAGTTTGTGCGTGTGTGTGTGTGTGTGTGTATGTTTGTTACTCTTTCACGCTGAAACGGCTCGACGGATTTGGATGAAATTTAGAATGGATATAGCTTATACCCTAAATTAACACATAGCCTACTTTTTATCCAGGAAAAAAGCATGTCGTTAAACCGAATAACACGCGAGCGGAGCCGCGGGCAAAAGCTAGTTACTAATTTTATGTAGATATTAATTATAGAACATTATTTGTATACATAGTTTTCGCTGGGAGTTGTTTATTGGCCATTTTAGTTATTTGCTACGATACAGAAAAAAAAATTTTTTTTCAATATTAAGGTTCACTTTAAAGTTTTTCTGACGTTAACAAATTAAACAACTATAAAGGATCCGCCCGCACACCTAGATAAAATACAAACTGCACTCCAATTAAAATAAATATTTTGATTGGAGGGTGCGATAAAAACCAGCCAGTCACCAGCACACGCAAGAGGATCCTTGTCTGACAAGAGTGAGAAAATTACATTTACATTTATTTATTTTTATTTATTTTATTACACTTAATGTACATTTACACAAAAACATAAAACAGGATATTAAGAAATAATTTCATATTGTACAAAGGCGGCACTTATTGCTAATAGCAATACCTCCCAGGCAACCTTTGGGTGTAAGAGAAGATGTGAAAGAAAAATATAGAGGAGAACATGTAAATGTAAAATAAACTACAGCAAACCACATAGAGTCAATATTTAATAAAAGCCTAACGCTATGATAAACGAATATATAATTACAGAAAAAAATATAAAGAATAGGTACACATAAATAAATACATAAATTTACACATATACAGGTTGACTTTTAACCTAACCCCGATAATTTAGGATTTCGTAGAAGGATACCGACTGGTTTTACTAAAACATTCAAAATCATATTCATAATTATTTTTTAAAGTTGGAGCCCTTTGAAGATTTTCGTAAAATCCAAAGAAATCATGGTCACCCGAAGAGTATTTTATTGATCCCACTATTTTCGACCATTTTCAACTTTTTCCGTATGGGAATGACTAGGATAACCATAAATTTTATTTCCATGTAACATTTTTTTTATATTTTTTATTTGAATTTTATTCGTTTTTACATTTAAAATGTGATCTGCTGACGTTTCTTAGTAACCTCTAATATTATCGGGATTTGTTTGAAAGTCATTCTGTATAATAAAAATCATGGCCAATTTTGTATTGAATGAACATAAATAGAGGATTACACATTTACGAGTACCTATATACATTTACATTCTTCTAAGAATATATTTATACGAAACTGCCGAACTAACCTCTCCGAGTATTCGACTCGTTGAAATCTCTGACGTCATCACTAAAGCCCTTCGACAAACTATCGAAGAGGTAATCAAAATGGGAAGGATCACTAAACTCCTCCTTCGGGGAACCAGTCCTCCGCCCGGAGGCTCCAGCGAGCTGGCGCAGAGTGGTCTGCTCGTCGGGACTCAGGTAGAAGAAGTTGTTCAGCTCAGCCAGGTTTCCGAACAGAATGGTGTAGATATCGCCCGGTATGTCAGGGGAGTAGTCCTGGGGCGACGCTATAGAAGCGCCTGTGAGGGACAAAAATACAACAAGAAAATCATTAAAATAATTTAGCCAAATGCGAACAAAGGGTTACCACCACACAAATCGGGTAAGGAACCCTAAAATATGATAAATAATAACAATATAGATGCCACAGAAACGTCAAGGCGTCAGTAAAAAGGCATCAAAATTATCCATCCATTCATCCATCAGCCTGTTTCGCCCACTGCTGGATATAGGCCTTTCCAGGATTTCTCAACTTTTGACGGTCCTCCTGGAAGAAATGCCCATACTCACACACGCTGGGTAGGCGGGTTGGTGATCGCGGTGCCGAAATCCTTGCACCAGTGACGCCGCTGCCCGTCACTAGTCACTATTAGAATTATAGCGCCTGTTAAATAATTCGGCATCTTCTGAGTACGGAACCCTAATTTTTAGGGTTTAGTACCCAAAGGGTAACCAACGGGACCCTATTACTAAGACTCCGCTGTCCGTCCATCTGTCACCAGGCTGTATCTCATGAACCGTGACAGTTAGACAGGTGAAATTTTCACAGATGATGTATTTCTGTTGCCGCTATAACAACAAATACTAAAACCGGCCAAGTGCGACTCGGACCCGCGCACTCCCATACAACAGACATGATTTTTTGCCGATAATAGTACGGAACCCTTCGTGCGCGATTCCGAATCGCACTATGCCGGTTTTTCAAGGTTCCAGGACAGCGGAGGCTTAGTAATAGGGTCCCGTTTGGCACCCCTCGGGTACGGAATCCTTAAAACGAGATTTAAAAAAAAGTTATTTAATCAGCATTTAAATTAATATATAATTTAGCAAACAAAACGTGAAAACCTGGGGATAGTCGATTGTGCAAAGTAAACATATTAAAATTTTAAAAATAACTTACATATTATTGTGTACATTGCCACAAATTCCATTACTGTACTAATTTAAAGTAAACACTCTGTATAATCAGATAATTGCAATTGTTTTTACGACCTGATTGTACTTTGTTTCAAAATGAGGAGTATCGATTAATTAATAAATGAAAAAACAATTTCTTTCTTTAACGGTTTTTTTAGGGTTCCGTACTCACAAATGAGAGAAAGGAACCTTTAGTGTTATTCGTTTGTTATTCCGTCTGCTTGTCTGTCTGTCATATCCACATTTTAGGGTTCCGCGTCCAAAGGGCAAGACCGAGCCTTATTAATGTCAATCTGCTGTATATCCGTTCGTCTGTCCGTCTGTCCGTCCGTATGTCACGAGTCTCTAGCTTGCAGGCGGAATGAGTTACAGATCTGAAATTTGGATATGTTACCAGTGGCGTAGCTATAATAGGGTCGGGTGGTGCAGTGCTCCAGGGCCCCGGAGCTCAGGGGGCCCTCTAATCTAAGCTTTGAAAAGAGAGGGTCAGCCAAGAGGGGAAGGGGGCCCTTGTCCACCTAGCTACGCCACTGGATGTTATGTAGAAAGTTGAGTCTAAAACGGATATTAAATAAAAAATTGAATTAAATTCTTGTTCAGAGGGATGCAAGAGAAGACGAAACAATTTTTTTTCTACCCTATCATGTGGGGTATCATTGTTTAGAACTCACTGAGTAAAGTACTAATACATTTTTTTAATTTATTAAAATACATTAATAGGGTGCTATCAAAGTTTCCAGTCTTAGAACATTTTTATTACGGGGATTATCTCAAAAAATAAACTAGATAGGAATTTGGAATTTTTTGTATATTATGTTCCATATACTGTATTTGAACAACAAATACTAAGAACGCCGATTTTTAAGTTAAGGGTTGCGTACACGGTTACTCGACCAACTTAATTTTGCAGTTTTTGTCATACCTTTTTTTAGATGAAAATAAGTTTGTAATTTTTATTCAAATTATAACTTACTAGCTTTTGCCCGCGGCTCCGCCCGCGTGTTATTCGGCTTAACGACATGCTTTTTTCCGGGATAAAAAATAATCTATGTGTTAAGTTAGGGTATAAGCTATATCCATTCTAAGTTTCATCCAAATCCGTCCAGCCGTTTCAGCGTGAAAGAGTAACAAACATACACACACACAAACTTTCGCATTTATAATATTAGTGTGATGGGATGTGATTTTAATGGTACGGAAACCCCAGGGTGCGAGTCCAACTCGCACTTGACCGGTTTTTTAAATGTTATTCGCAATGTCAGACGATTACTACTCAAGATTGCCGAACCATTTATTTCTCTGAGTGTACGCAAGTAGTTTTATTTCGAAGAGAAAACATTTCCTCCGTTCATAAATTACCGCTAGATAAGTACAATACGACCATGTTAAATTGACCTCTCTGACAGGCAACTTTTACCTGTGCTTCCTGAGAAATAAGAAAATTTTCAGGTGTCTGCTTCTCTTGGTAATCCCACGTCTTTTTTCGCGTCTGCTCGCTTGATTCTATTAAGATACGTTATGTGTTTTCTAGCTGTGTAAATTGGTTGGAAGAAAAATAGCTGGGCTGTGTAGAGGTAAACACTTTTCGGGTTTGCGAGCCATCAAAGAGGTGGGTAGCTAGTTATTTATGATCAACAAAAAAATTAAATCATATTTCGGAAGATTTAAACTCAAGTCACACATAAACTTCATAGTTTTATTTCCAAAATAAATATGAATAAAAAATATATACTCACTGAGGCAGTTTAGTTGATTTTGAGACGAAACTTGGTTGTTGAATCCGTGTTTGTGAACAACTTTTATTATATCGGAACAGGCTTAGAAAAATTACAGGCTTGAACACCAAATAATAATTTGTAAATAGCTAGCATACCCATCGAATTAGGCTAAGCCTGTAATGATAGGTATTTGTGGAAAAATAAATAAATAAATATCTTTTAAATAGTAACCGACTTCAAACGTTGCAGCAAACATTCATTAAAAAGTTTTAAATAATGATATTTAAGGTGACTTTTGTTTATGCAGCCAAACTCAGACTGGAGGCTCGGTAAGTAATCAGTATGACGGATCGATAACACTTATTGCTAATTTCGCAAAATATAATCTTGACGTCCCATAGTAATTGATTCGGGGCTGGGCTTGCATTTGAAAGGAACACAAAAAATAATATACGAATTTCACAAAAATTATCATCAAACCTTGTTACTGAGCACTTATCGAGTCTTTAGTCAAAATTTGGCTGCACTAATTAAAGTCACCTCATAAACTGAGCGATGGTACCGAAACAACAGTATTTCCGACTTCTTTCTTCCTGAAACTTGTTTAGAAGTCGGTGCTATCATATTGGTTTTTTGCCCTGCTATGCCATAGGAATTTTGTACTCCTTTACTCTGATCCTATCACAAGACGTGAAATGCTCATAACGCCACCGTGAGCATTCACAGTGTGCATTACTAGTTATTGTAACAAGTAGTTACAAAATTCGGAAGTATATTATACAGTAGATCTCGATGAATAAACTAGATAAGTTGCTGGCCCTCGATATTTAGACTTCAGGCAGAAGTTATCAGGTAAGAGCTCAAGAGATATGCTCTCACCGAGCAGAACAGAAGGTGGACAGCACGGACTGACGCCGGCTGTCAAGACTAATGGTACCGCAAACAAACAGTAAACTAACAAGTTACCAGAAACTTAAACGGCCTGATCTCCGGGATAGGGTAAGTATCATTGCGGGACATTGGACTGACAGCCCCCTATGTCGAGGGTGCTCAGACGAGGACAAGACGATGGAGCATGTGCTGCTCACTGCCCCACCACATGACACCAGATTTTATGTCGGCGAGCTGAAGCCGTTCGGCTCTATTTCAAGGAATTGTCCTGGGTGGGCTACCCGACTGGGGGGAAGTGCACAATGTTCAGGATTACGGAGAGTCAGTGCAGGACTTAACGCCAACGCCAATTTAGAATTAGATATTCAGACTTACAGGTTCAGGTCCTGTTTGTGATTATTTTCTGCAGATAATTTTATCTTAAAATGCATCCTTATTACATTTAAATCTGTTATGATTTCATGATGTGCAGATTTTTTTAAATATTTTGGATTTCCTAAGCTATAGATTTCCCTGTAAATAATATAACCAGCTGTTTATGTCTCCAAAAGCACTAGAATTATGCGGTTCAAGAATAATTTTACCGTTGACAATATCATAGTTTGTTGTCGGTCATATGAGCTACTTTTAGTCACTTTAGTCACAAACAGTGAATAAGCGTAAATGCACAAAAATTGTCTATTCGAGAGCAATATTCTGCAGAAATCAGTAAATTAATAAAAAAATATACGCGAATAGGTGGTAGAGCTGATGCCGGGCTCGACTGTGGAGGTACCACCATCTTACTCGCAAATCCTCCCGAAGTTATTCGGGGGAGAGTAAGAGAACAGCTCTCAGGCAAAACCAGGCGGCCCACCATTGCCTGGGACCGATGGATGGCGGTATATCCATCCCCAATTGCCGGGCCTTTTATAAAACAGACTGGTGACGGGCAGCGGCGTCACTGGTGCCAGGGTTTCGGCACCACGCTCACCAACCCGCCTGCCCAGCGTGTGTGAGTATGGGAATTTCTTCCAGGAGGACCACAAGAGTGGCGAAATCCTGGAAAGGTCCATGTCCAGCACTGGACGAAACAGTCTAATGGATGGAGAATAGGTATATCGTTTTGGTAAAACATAAAGGTCCCAGGATAGTTATGCGTAAATAATCTAGAGGTAGACAAAAATCAATAATAATCGTAGCGTAATTGCTCCAAAGAGTGCCAGATAATGCAATTGGGTTACAAAGGTACGGACAGCAAAACGAAAATATATTTATTTATATACGGTCCTACTATAATGAGTGAAAATAATTCTAGGGTAGATCATGTATCGTTAACTGATCAAATTCCGGAATAAGAAAAAATGTTTTGCTCAAATATTTTTTTCACATCCCAGTACAAAGTGGTTCAATCAGCTAACTAAATTTCTATTGAAAGGTAAAAAAAAAGTATGGGCAAAAAAATTGTTTTGTTTGGAATGTGGTCTATCGAGGATACTCTATCATCTGTAAATTTTTTTTTACTTTGAATTGTAGGACCTTATGTAAAAGAGGGAAATCTGCACAGCATAACAGATCAAATCGAAATCACCGCATAGACACAAGGAAAACCAAAGTAACTACAAATAGAAAAATAAAATGAAAATGTTAAGTAATCTAATTAATCTATACTCGAATAATAAACTGGTAAAAATTGTAGAAATTGGTTATTATTTTAGTATTGTAATAAGGAGAAAGCCAACATTTTTTAAATTTAGTCTTGCTGTATGTATGTTCTGTTTTAACTCAATCACCACTCAGTTCTGGCGTTTCCAGCAGCAGCTTAGTGTTGACTTCAGCCGCAATTCCTTCCCGAGTTCGAACTCCTCTTGAAGTGCTTCGCTTTGGGCAGCTCAACTGGATGTGGCCTCGTACTCCACAATTGTAGCACCTGAGGCTGTACCTAATACACGTCACCCGCGCCCAATTTCTCTGGAAATTATATTCGCGTTTGTATGCAAATGACTCTGCCATCTCACAAGTACGAGTATTGTCGTCTCGTGCGCCGTTACTACGTAACAGTATGTTCCGTTTTAACTCGGGAACCAGTCAACGGATATGAATGTGGTTTTCTTTAATATCATCGTAGTGACCCTGGTCAACATATAGGCTATAAGATATTAATAATGGCCATACTCTGGAAGAACGGTAGGTCGCTGGGATGGGACGTGACCTATGTTGAGTGAACTGTTCAGGTGAGCTCTCTTAGGGTGGAAAAGAACAGCCATGTGAGGGCGTCATTTAGGAGAATTAAGACTTAGAAAACAAGTGGCTGAAAAGTAATGATGTAAAACCTTTCATTTGATTCTGCACATGACAGGTCTTAGAAAAAAATAAAAGTATCAATACAAAAATTTACAACTTCATAAAACCCACCAAACAGTGATATACCCGGTAATAGATTATAGAGATTCAACATAGTTGCACCTTCTCTTCATAAAAATCCCCCAGCATTCAGTTTAATCCTCAACTAAAATGTTTTTTTTTATATTCATATTAAAAGATGTTTCCTGCATAATTTCTCTGCTATCGGTCCCGCAGCGCTAAACCGCGTCGGCTCTCTCAGTACAATAATTGCGTTTGCTTGCAGCTGACCGTATTTACAAACTCTTGCGGATACTATTGGCCTTCAAACAGCATAGCACTTCGGTTTAGTAACCATTTTCGGAAAATGATCATCTTTTTAGTAACATGTACACTTTTAAGAAATATTTATATAAATTTAATATACAGGGTGCTAAGGTGATAACCTTTTCCTTGAAACGCAGTATTTTACCAATCAATATGAACAACTTTTACTATGGAGCCAACACCAAAAACGCGAAAAAAAATCAGTTGTTTCATACATTTAGTTCGAGTAGGTATTTAACTTTTCTATAAAACAGCTGATTTTTTTTTCGCGATTTTAGGGTTGGCCCCGTAGTAAAAGTTGTTTATATTGATGGGTAGAACACCCCGTTTTAAGGAAAAAGATTATCATCTTAACACCCAGTATAATTACAATGAAAAAGGGACATAATCAATAAAAAACCGATCAAGTGCAAGAAGAACTCGCACCCTGAAGGTTCCGTATAAGTCACGAAGCGCTAAACCAGTGGAGAACGCAGATACATTTTGCTTACACCGATTTACAGTGTAATTTCACAGCTCAAGGTGAGAATTGGATGCGTAATTTATGTAGGGGTGTCATAAAGTAAAACAAAAAATCATCGGTATTGATAATATCAGGAAGTTAACTTTGAATTTAGAATTAAATCTTAGTAAATCTAAATACAAGCTTCAAATAATATCTAATAAAATATGTACATACAACGCAAAAAACCACGGAACGAAAAATAGCAGAATTACTCTAAATATTATTATTAGAGTGCATTAAAAACTAGAAAAGATCAATTAGAAACAAATGTAAAGACAAGAATTTCAAAAGATTCGTCGGGCCAGGATTCGATCCTGCGACCTCTTGTTATCAAGACAAGGGCGCTAGCAATTGCGCCACCGAGGTAATGGTACTCCAATCTCTACTTTAGTTCAACTAGAGACGCGTCAGAACTCAGGGGGATTAGCAAATACGCAGTCGCTAGTGCAAATATCTAGCGCTTTCATATCTCGGAGCAGCCTTACAGCGTTTCAAATTAGATTAGATTCGTATTTGCACCTACATGTCTGCAGTTCTTGATACAATGGGAATGTTCAGTGGATGCAACAAAACATTATTGTTGTATGTATTCAGGTTATGTTCGTTATTATTAATGTTGCTGATTTTCTGAAACGACGTGATGGTGAAGGAAATATACTACTTTATGTAGGTATTATCGGTAAACACTAAACATTAGCCATGCTCTGCTCTCTGCTTCGAGTTCGTGGAACGACAAAATTAACTACGTATCATTTTTATATTCTTCATCCCTTTCCAGATCCCGTGTCGTTTTAAGAACTTACCTAGCCAAAGATTTATCATTCCAATTCAGGACATGATCTTTAATCTATTTTGTCTAGACTCGAGGTAAAACTGAACAGAACGCTAAGTGCGAGTTGCCATCGAATGACTTTACTACCGCGTGAATCGAGTTAAGCCGGGTTTTTAAGCATACAGGAGACACGGGGCTTATAAACACAAATACGTAGTGGAACAATATACTGTATAGACGTTTTGGTGTAGTGTGTAGGACAAAACACGCGCTGGAAACCCAACTTATCTCGATTCACGCGGTAGTAAAGTCATTCGATGGCAACTCGCACTTAGCTTTCAGACACACAGACAAAATATTATTTTATTTTTATTTTTCCATAGTACAATACTAATATAATAACTCATTTTATTTAAAATTTCGGGAAAGTATTCAATTTAGACACACTACTTTTTTACTACTTTATTATTAATTACTAGCTTTTGCCTGCGGCTCCGCCCGCGTCGAAGAGATTTTCGTGGAAATTGGGAAAACAAAAGAATATGATTTTTTGAACGACTGTGTGCAACGGTTACCATGTTTTACCAAAGCGCTAATAAATACCAATCAAATAGGTCCAAACTCGAAGGGTCTGCTGTTGTCCGTTGAGGTTGATTTGTGTTCTATTACTCTTCTTTAGTCACCCCCTTTCTATTTCTATTACTTTTCTTCAACAGCGGTTTCTACTGTCTTATTATAAGTAAGTATATAGGTACATATACATATAGCTATGTATATATTGATGATATTGATTAGTAATTTATAGGTGGTAGAGCTAATGCCGGGCTCGACTGTGGAGGTACCACCATCTTACTCGCAAATCCTCCCGAAGTTATTCGGGGGAGAGTAAGAGAACAGCTCTCAGGCAAAACCAGGCGGCCCACCATCGCCTGGGACCGATGGATGGCGGTATATCCATCTCTAATTGCCGGACCTTATATAAAACAGACTGGTGACGGGCAGCGGCGTCACTAGTGCAAGGGTTTCGGCACCGCGCTCACCAACCCGCCTGCCCAGCGTGTGTGAGTATGGGCATTTCTTCCAGAAAGACCGCCAAGAGTGGCGAAATCCTGGAAAGGCCTATGTCCAGCAGTGGACGAAACAGGCTGATGGATGGATGGATGGATTGATTAGTAAAGATTTCTTATGAAATATGGCGACACTGCCCGCACCAATAAAATATTAATAAAATACATGGCTGCGTTTCTAACATACTTACAGCGTACTGTTGAGGTACCCACGGTAATAGAGGAAACTGGCGAATTTTCATTGCCCTTTTGAATGATAATACTAAAAACCTTTCTAGTTTGTATGTAGACTCTGTAGTTTGGGAGAACTCGTGATGCTAGAACTCGTTTCATTTGTTCCTTTTCTCTGCCTGACGTCTTCTAAAAATAGACCTGGATAACCACACGTGCGGAAAAATGGTTAAGGCAGATTTTGGGTGATTTTAAAAGGGATTTTTACGGATGTGTATTGATTTTTTTGATACCTATAGGAAGTATGCCTACATTTAAACGAGTTTAGTAGCGAGTTAACTGGCGTACCTAGCGAGTTTAGCTACTCTGCCGTCAGAAGAAAAAGGACCTAACTCTCAAAAATATAAAACGGAGAAAAAAAATAAAAATCATGAAAAAAGTTCAAAGACCTGCCTGTGGTGTGTTTAAAGTGTTTTTTGTTATTTTTTAAGAATACTGTTTAATAATTAATCAAGGTATGTAAACCAAATTTTAAAATTTCATATTTTAAATTTATTAAAAAGTTATTTAGAATTTTCTCTTTTTACTAAGAAAAAACATTTCATAAATTTCTCGATTTTTAGATATAAAAGACTCAACTGGTTAGTTAAGCCCATTTAATTTAGTATATTTGCAAACGATCTTTACCAAAATAAAAAAAAAAAATTTCCTAAATTAAAATACATAAAATCTCAAATGCGTCATTTATTTTAAGTACCATACCTTAAAAAGAACAAAAATGCCATATTGACTTTAAAAAAAAAACATTATCTTCCTTAAATGTTGTACTTTATTTTGGTCTTAAAACTAATACATTTTTCAGTCTTTGTAATTAGAAAAAAATCTGTATCAAACAAGCGTATTAAAAATAAAGAGCCGCTTGCTAAAGAAACTTGGCACCTGAAAATGAGAAAACAGTAATAACTTCTTAATTAGGATAAATAATCATAAATCAAATATTATTTTAAATTTTTAACAAATAAAAATCAACAAAACTTTAACTTCCTTAAATGTTGTACTTTAATTGGTCTTAAAACTAATACATTTTTCAGTCTTTGAAATTAGAAAAATAATCTGTATCAAACAAGCGTATTAAAAAATAAAGAGCCTCTTGTTAAAGAAACTTGGCACCTGAAAATGAGAAAACAGTAATAACTTCTTAATCATAGTCTTTTTTTGTTTTGGAATCGTCTGTAGCAAACGGGTCTTCCTCTTCAACGTTCAAATCGGCCATTTTTATATTTTCAGATATGCTTGCCTGTAGCTGTGGCTCATCGACCTTTTGGCTGGTATCTTTAGAGTGATAGGTTGGTTGGCAAATATTTAAAGTCGTGGATGATTCTGGTATCAATTGATTGTGCAATTGTGAACATGGTATTATTTCTGAATCAGTACTGGATTCTTCAATACTTTTTTTGTTTGATGTCTGTTCATAATCCCCATTTGTTTTAGAATCGTGTGTAGCAAACGGGTTTTCCTCTTCAACGTTTAAATCCGCCATTTTTATATTTTCAGATGTGCTTGCATGCATCTGTGTCTCATCGACCTCTTTGCTGGTATCTTCTTTAGTTGATTGGCATATATTTAAAGCCATATTTACTATTTTTAAGTTTCGTGACCCTTTCTTCATTTTAGAGGCTGAAATAAAAGATAAACGATACATTTCATTAATAATATTTTTATGTTTCTACTACAATGCCCCCTACTGGTTCTTTTGGCGTTCTAAAAAAGAGTAAAATATAGCAACGAGTGAACAAATATAACATTAAAAAAAATCTCAAATGTAGATACCTACTCCATTCTGTCATAGGTAATGAAAACTGCAGTCTAAAAATGTCTATTAAGGTGGTAACAGAGGGTCTTGGTGCAAAGTGCACATCATAATGTTGTTTTCCTTACTAAAAAGTATACAATAAATACGATTTATAGCAATTCGCGCAAACTGCTTGTTAATAGTTAGGTTATCTATCACATTATTCAATTGAATGTGTTTAATTTAGACTGCATTACATTATAATAATAAATACGCTTTAAAGTATATATTCTGGTGAAGACTTTATTATTTATAAACAACTTCCGCAAATTGCTTTAAAACGCATTTATTTCACACTTTTTATTCAAAAGTAAGGAAAACAATATTATGATGTGCATTTTGCACCGAGCTAAAGCGTAAGTTATGCATAATCTATGGGTTATATCAACGTTGTTGTGACCTGCTCGACAACCTCACAAAAACCGACAAAATAGTTATTCAATAGTTATGTATTTAAAAACACTTACCTTGGGCGTAACTGACATATTAACTCTTGCATACCACCTCTCACAGACCACATACTAAATTAAAAAGTTTTTTCTGACTAGTAATGCATTTTAGTGAATTATTTTATGTGTAGGCAACTCGAATTATGTCGTAATATTAGCCACGAACAAACGTACTCCCACCTTGAACGCTTTGTCGCAACTGACTGAATGACTCCCGCGCACCACCTCCCTCAAACCTTCCGCAGTGGTATTACTAAGTTAAATAGTCGTTACTGTAGTTGTGCCTTTTCATGTAGTATTTTATGCTCAGATTATGTCACACTACGAAAAATGTAAGTCATAAAATACCACTTAAGGCCTTTTATTTTAGTAATATGTAAAACCGTCTTTTTAACTAAGTATGATTGAGTCTCAAATGGAGAAAATTCAACACATGAGTACAGTTGGGTCTTTTTAAATTAGTAATCCAGCTAATTATCTAAATGTTTCCTTTTTTCTTAGCAATTTATGATTTACCTAGAAACTTACGTCCTATTTGCTTAGCGTATCTCGGAAAATATTCAAAATAAGTCTAAAACAAAAATATACGCAGTTGCGCCTTTTTCTACTGAATCCAACTGTATTATTAACTCGATTTTAGAAAAAATGTTAGATAAGTCTTTTTTTCTTCTGACGGCAGTACTGGCTTCGTTCAAAGACGCGCGCATTGTATTAAATTTGAGGATTTGAGGTTATCTTTTGGCGATATTTAAAATGAAGTGTTCGGAATCCACCTCATACTCATTTGCTGCGAGCAGAGATACTATTTCCCTTATGATTTCACGAAGTTTATTACGAATTTCTTCTTCCATGTTTCACATAGTCTTAAGTCTTTACATCGCATGGCATTCATCATAGTGTACACTAAAGTCGAACGATTTTAGTACGTAACTAGGAACCTTTATTTATGGGGTGAGACTCCGTTGTCTGTCCGTCCGTCCGTATGTCACAGCCTCATAACTTTAGCACCGTTAAAGATAAAGACTTGAAATTTTCCACAAAAATAGCATTTACTTGCCTTCATAATATTTACATAATAATATTTCAAAATTTGAAATTGTGCAAAATATTTCCAATACAAAAGTGAGAAAAATAACAAATAAATTCTTAAAAATACAATATGGGTATCAAATTGTAGATATTCAAGATTTGACTGTGAAAATATATACTTTTACTATATACTGGCACCGATTTCGAGAAATCTTTGAAAAATCACAAAAAATGCACGTTCTCCCCCCCCCCTCCCTTATTTCCGAAACTGGTTGACCGAAAAATATGGAAAAAATCGTGGTAATTCAGGATTACTTAAAGATTACAGGAAAATATAGCAGCTGAGAAATTCACGATAAAAAAATGACAAAATTAAATTTTCATCCACGAGTTTTATTTCGAGTACGGTATAAAAATATTTGAGTCTCTCTTTTGTGGTACATTAAATTCTTTTTTTAGTTATTATAAACATTTATGGGCACGATTATAAATACCTTCTTCCTGACTGTTCCCAAAACTGTCGAATTACGGAACCCTAGGTATGCGAGCTTAAATCGCAATTGACCGGTTTTCTTATTATCGTCGTAGTAATCCTGGTCAACAATTATAGATTATAAGGGCTGTTCATAAAATAATACCGTGGTTAAAAACGGGGCAGAGTTCTCAACTTAATCTAGAGTAGAGGTCATGGGTAGATTAGTAGCCGGGTACTCAAACCACAATACCCTTACCCCCGATTTCACAATTGAGAATTGCTAGTTAAGTAGTGCTTAACTTTGAAATGCAGCGCTGTGATTGGCCAATTCGTGACTTAAGTATCCATTGGCCCTTAGACCATTTACCACGGGACCCGGCAAAGCGCGACTCTTAGTGCTGAAATTATTCTGCCGTTTTTCACGGGAGGGGAGGTAAACACGCACAGCACACATTTACTCATTCACGCACACTCCTGCGAAAAATTGTTACGTAACACTAAATCAAAAGCTGCAACACAAACACAAAACGCGCACACGAGCAAACTTACATTAACAAATTATTCATGTACTTCGGCAGAGGGGGATAAGTGCGCTTGCCTAGTCCCGTGTTATATAGTCTAAGACAATACCAAACAGGCGGGTATAATTAACTTGCAAAAATATTTCACGTAGTGTGACTTTCACAGTATATATTTTATTTTGTATCCCACATTTTCCCGGCAAACATTCCATGCAGATAGTAATCAGTCCAATAAACGGACGTCCAGGCTGATAGTTCATCAAACTTATGATTAGTGCCATCAGCAACCGGAAAATGAACAGACGTTGATCAAAAAAGTTTTCTCGTTACGTCCTGGACGGAGTAGGCTCTTCATCTGTGACCTTCGGCCGTTCTGAAGATCACTTTCGTGCAAATGAGACCCTTGAGCCATCATACTGGGACCTTAACGTTATATGAGTTGTATGTGTTAAGGCGACGCCACGAAATTGTGGCGACATGGATCTCTAATTTTCTCAGCAATAAAAAAACATATGTAATTACCAATTTATATACTAGATTCAGCATTTCATTGACATCATTTTGCCCGAAGATTTAGTTGATTGATTAATTTTCATACCAGAGAAAAAAATATTTAGAAAACCTCTTTTAAAACAGAGATTTCTATTTTACTGACAAACGGGAACAAATGAAGCTTCTTAGTTTTTTATTTAAATTAGTCTACAAATACACTTCAATATGGCCGATTGGATTTATTAAATTACTTATAGTTGTCATTTTAAATGCAAAATACTGTTTTGCCGCATACGACCTTACGGCATAAGCTAGTTTGTGAGCGCATATTTGTATGGAGTAAGTCCCCCTCACTCCACTCCCCTAAGGCGCCGATTTGAAATTAAAAGTTTATCAATGCCTCGCCTTAACAAGCCTTTCGCCTGCAGATCCGTCTGCGCTGAATTTCTCTGCTGTTGCAGACAGCGATGTTTCAGGCATGACGAAAATTCTTAATTTAATTTAATTCTTAATTTAAATTGGTATTTTATGAATTAATGAATGAATATATTTATTTATTTCAAAGATAACTTAAATCTAAATACATCCCACAAAACCAAGTAGAAATTTGGTTTGTCTGTGAGGAGGGAGTCACATAGGAGTCGTATAACTAGGTAGTTACTAAGTTATAAGTAGGTAGGTACATTAAGAGGATAGGTTCCGAAAAACCATAATTTATTCCTCCTTGTTTGAATAATCTATCAGATATTTGAAAAACATTTGGACTTCTATCAAGAATATACTACACACTCCATAGAAATAGAACACTTCTTCCATGGCACACTCTTATCGAAACAAAATCTTCAGACGTCATTCCAACAATGAATAATAAAAAATCAAAGATGACTCCAAAAAAAGTTTTCATGTCGAGTTTTAACATTATTATAGGCTGTCCGAGATATCATGATATGGATGGCAGTTCGTAATTTTTCGTTTCACCTATACTACTCACACCATACTACATACACCCAGGCACAAAAGAAAATAATAGGTTTTAGAAATAATGTAAATAATTATTGAAAAAACACAATAAATAATGCCTCTATAAATCGGAACAAAAATCTCAGTGTATTCGTTAAATTTAACAAAGAAAAGATTCAGTAATAATAATGTCTTTTTGCTACGTGATGCGTGGATCGGAACAAAATTACAAAATCCTAATTTATTATTTATGAATTTAAATTCTATATAAACTTTTTTAAACTCTAAAACGAACAGATATTTGATACAAACTTTAGTTTTTTTTTTAATAATAAAATTCGTGATAAAGGTCGTCATTTTGATTTTTTCCAGATTTCGTCCCTCTCGCACTGCGGGTCTTTCCGCATGGAGTAACAGCGATCAACAAATTATTGTTTTATATACCTGTGGTACCTATAATATGTTTTTGTTAATTTAAATTTGTATTTCCATTTGAATTAAAATTTTCCCGTTTAATTTAATTTTATTTATTTATTTATTTACTAATAACTAAATAATATTATGACAGGTTAACCTAAAGCAATATTGTTAAAAATTAAAAAAGAAGAATCTGAAAAACTATGATCTTAACAGACATGAAAATATAAGCCACATAAAAATATTAACTAAATCACTTATTACATATCATCTACTTAACCTATTTACATAACAAACACAGTGCTACTCTTGTAAAGTCAGTCAGCGAACAGTAAAAAACGTCAATATCCGTCTCCTGATCAATTTTATTCAAAAATCGGATAGCTCTCGTAACCGGTGCCTCCTTCAGCATATTTGTCCGCACGACAGGCTCATAGAACAGCTTGTGGGTTCTTGCTCTCTGGTAATTATTCGGCACAAACAGCCCTATCGACAGTAACACCTGTGGATTGTCTTAATATAAATTAAGAAATTAATTTAAATTGCTTATTATTATAATTCTATATTGAAATAAAAATTAAATAAAAACACAATTTTCAAAATATTTCGGCCTCTTTCAACTGATGACGGCCTCATAGAAGAGGCCGAAATATTTTGAAAATTGTGTT
The DNA here is from genome assembly GCA_910592155.1 of Ypsolopha scabrella. Lineage (NCBI taxonomy): Eukaryota > Metazoa > Arthropoda > Insecta > Lepidoptera > Ypsolophidae > Ypsolopha > Ypsolopha scabrella. Next base: position 20,628,406 of record OU342982.1, read on the forward strand.
TTTATTTAATTTTTATTGTAATAAGTAATATTTAAAGAAAATAAAAGGCTAAATATAGCAATTATATCTTTATTTAAATTCTATATTGACAAATATTGTGAATATTTTAGTCTTTAAGTTAACGTTTAATTGCTATCCCTTAAATCCCACATACCAAACTGCTGCAATTTTTTCAAATATTATGAATGAGCTACCATGGGTTTAATGTGTCTTCAAATTGATGAAAGAAAATGGGACGTCTTGGAGATATTGGCAATGGCCGTAGCATTGTGGATCGTCGCATCAGCACTGGTAAATGTTTTTTTTAGAAGACCTCCAAGTTTAAGTTTTTTTGATCGGTAATGATGAGTATTTTTGTAGGACATGGTGACCAGGATCTAATGACGGGACTGTGAGAGGTGGGTACGGGATCTCCTATCGGATAACAGCAGACCCACCGAGTTTGGGCTTATTTTATTGGTCTTTATTAGCACTTTGGTAAAACATGGTGACCATGGTCTGATGATGGGACTGGAAGGTGGGTACGGGATCTCCTCAACGGACAACATCAGACCCTTCGAGTTTAGGCTTATTTTGTTGGTATTTATTAACACTTTGGTAAAACATGGTGACCAGGGTCTGCTGATGGGATTGGAAGGTGATTATGGGATCTCCTCAATGGATAACAGCAGACCCTTCGAGTTTAGGCTTATTCGATTGGTCTTCATTAGCACTTTGGTAAAACGTGGTGACCATGGTCTGATGATGGGACTGGAAGGTGGGTACGGGATCTCCTCAACGGACAACAGCAGATCCTTCGAGTTTAGGCTTATTTTGTTGGTATTTATTAGCACTTTGGTAAAACATGTTGACCAAGGTCAGTTGATGGGACTGGAAGGTGGGTATGGGTTCTCCTCATCGGACAACAGCAGACCCTTCAAGTTTGGGCTTATTTGATTGGTCTTTATTAGCACTTTGGTAAAACATGGTGACCGTTGCATATTGTCGTTCAAACAATCATATTCTTTTGTTTTCCTTATTTCCACGAAAATCTCTTCGACGCGGGCGGAGCCGCGGGCAAAAGCTAGTAATAATATATAACTGTACATCTTGTATTGTATGTTTATAAAAATATGTTGATTTAAAACTGTTTTTACTATTTTACATGTATTAATCAAATTTAATTTGTAGCAAAAAAGAAAAGTATATAATATAAATGGTAATACTAATATGTACGTGTAGTGTTTGCGGATTTGTGTGTGAGGGTGTGTGTGTTTGTGAGTAGTTGCGTGTAAGTGTGTGTAGTGGTATACGTTCGACCGTAGTGATAATAACTTGAGTGACATAGCGAAGTGAAATCTGCTTACTGATCGCAAGCAGATTTCAGTACAAACGAAGTAACCCCTATAAAAGTAATTACACAGGGATATAGGTAGGACCTTATGCTAGTAATCTAGCACATAAATGTAAGCTAACTATCGACCGACCATTCCGGCAACTGAACAGGTTATTATCTAGTAGGAGCAACCGCTTCCGACGGTAATTTGAGCCTATATTAGGGTGACCACCAGTGTGGGAAAGATTGGGTAAAAATTAATGTATTTCCCGACCCCAAATGAGAAATGAAATGAATAATTTATTTTTGCAATGTTGGTACATAATAGTAGTTTATGAAACTGGTACATAAAAAGGTTTTAATTCCTAGTTATGTATAGTTTCATACGCAACTTTATCTAAACTCATACCTATCAACCTGTTTTCATAATAATCTTGATAAAATCTGTCGTTAGCCATATTTGATTTTTCTTGCAAAAGCTCGTTCTAAAAGTGTTCGTGATTTCCGTCGTTATTTCCAAAATGTCCGGTGGAGTCAAATTATCATCACAATCACTGCTGTTGCTGTTAGTAATTTTGGGGCAAAATAATACTTTTGGTTTGACCCATAAAACCACAGTAAATAATAATTTCCACGTAAGCTATGGCGCCAAAATCCAACAATCCACCACGCATGTGTACGCGTTGCGTGCGCCGGCAGCCATTGACTATGAAGGCCGAAAATAAAATAAAATTGTGACCTTTGTCACGCCGCAATATTATTTAGTACCTGTTAGAGAATATTATATGATAACCTCATTGGTATTTGATATTAAACCTCAGACATGGCTGTTTGGGCTATGTTCCCTTTGCCTTCCTAGTTAGTATCAAATGTACTGTAATCTCAGAAAAAGTTTTTATAGCATTATGTTGTTCGGAGACCTCGAGCCCTATACTATAATATAATTTTTTTGGAGACGTTCATTAAACATATTTTTCACTATGCCAGTAGTTTTGAGTTCGTAATGAGGATTTTACGATATGAGGTTAGATAAATACACTTATCGCACGTTAGGATATATTAAAGTCGATTCTGAAGGCTTTCATTTTAGTTTCAGTGCCGTCAAAACTTAAATTTTTCCAAAGTAATATAGCTTCTGTTGTAAATCTAATAGTAAATTGTAAATCTATTGTCTGTTCTGATAGAACTAAAATTTAAGGCTTCAGAATTGGCTTTGGTTAAGATAGGTAAAGTTATTAAATTTAAAAGAGGAAAATATAATATATTAAATTAGGTTTTGGGTATATATACTTAATTAATAAGTTAATACAGGTAATACAAAATCGCAAATACAGGCCTAACTAAACTATGATCTAAATATCATATAAAAAAAACTTAAACAACATTAAAGTAAATTAAATCTTACTAAAATAAGAACAATATAAAACCTCATAAAGAACCATAAAACTATGTATAAAAAAACTTAATAAAATCTTTTCTTTATTCACTGCCGTCGACTCGCTTATTGCTCTACGCACATATAGGGAGGTTAAAGGTTATTGGAACTCACATAGAATCCGATTTAGATTATATTGTAAAATAGGCCCGTGATAATGGCATTATCATAAACTAAATAAAACTAAATGTGCTCATATTGGGTCACCATACAATAAATCTAATAATAGTAATGAGCTGTACGTATCGTAGGACAGTCATCTTATGGATGACTATTTACAAATATAAGAAGTCTGTGTGTACATAAGGATAGGTGAATTTATCTTTTGTAGTACCTATTAGTCAACTATATTATATTATAAGTTTATGTTAATTAAGAGAGGACCATAATCTGCTAATAAACTTTTTTTAAGTTTGGCAGATATGATTGAAATTTTTTGTATTTTTTTTATGGCGTGGTCCCAATAAGTCTGGAAGCATTCCTTTGTTGAATTGCTAGACTAAGAAGCTGGCCCAGGCGTTCCCCCGAACATCGTATAACTGCAAAAATATTTCTTTAAAAATACGTATAGCGGCTGGACCCTTGCGCCTCTTAGAGCTTTCTGCCGTGGCTGCCGCAGCACCAGCTTTAGCAGCGGTCACTAGGATATGTGACACCGCCAATGTATTGACAAAAGTGGCGTCCTACACCATCAATATGCCATTTTTCCATGGAATGGATGTAATCCTATCGGGCCTCCTAACATTGCTGCGTGCAATGTCGTTGGACTCCAAAATAGCCGGCACGCCAGCGGTGGCAAGGGCCCGACGGATGACATCATTCAGACTGGCATGCTGCGACAAGCGTCCAGCTAGCGCTCCTTTTGCAGGACAGACCGTGGTGTCCAAGCTGGTCGACGGTGACACCACATCGACAGCGGTGAGGTTCGTTCTTCCTGGCGCCAATCCGGAGACTCAAAGCCAAGGAAAAAGTTGTTTTGTCCAGTTTTTGTTTTGTCAAATTGCCAATGACGACAGATGGTAAAGTGTGCAGCCATATTCCCGTTCACCAGTTGCGAGAAGATGAGCTCGGTCCGCAGCATTGGTGGTGGTATCAAACAGATTCTTTTGAACCTTGTTACAGATCGACTCATCCTATAATTTCCGAGTTATATTAGGTTTTGAACGTCGTAAAAATATGATATAAATTGGCTTTATTCCAAAAAAATTACTTAACACACATCAAAATAGCAAGTTTTTTTAGCGGTCCGCTTCTATTGAGCAGAAAGAAAATGCCACACGCTACGTTTCTTCTTAGTTTAGATTAAAGTGGACCACCAATACCAACACGAAGTTATAGAAAGGAGGTCCTCTGTAACTTCAACTCAAACTAGACTCAAGAATGAATTCAAGTAAATTCTTTCCGCTGATGTTATCGACCATTATCAACTAACACCAGTACCTACGATCGTCACGTTCTACTGCAACAGGCACAAGTCACCCGACATCGCACCCACCTCATCCGCACTCTGCCTACCTGTGTGAGCAATCAAGGATCAAGACAGGATAGCCCCGAGCAGTACCAAGCGCTTGAGCAGAAAGACAAGTGTAAAATGAAAGCATTGGAGCATGAAAGACTTTTTCTTAATACCCTCGCCTTAAGTATGTCGACGAATCGACTTTTTCCAGTATCCTTATGGTCACAGCACTCAGAAGACCAGTAAACGGTTAATACGGTCGTTATTCCTCTGCAAGAGCTGTAAGTGGGATATTGTTTAGTACATGCAGAACTTTAGTCGCTCGGAAACTTCCTTTGTAAGCGATACCCATTGATGTATGTGTAAATAGAAAGTTGAATTTTACTGAAATCTCATATTCAGAAACATATCGTTTTCCTTTAACTTAGGGACCGTAAAGTTGCCATGCAAAAGATTTAAAAAGTGTCTCAAAAAACTTCGATTTTTTATAAAAGTAAAGTGGGCCTTTATTTATTAAAATTTATGTGTATAACGTATCATGTAACATTATAACACAAACTAAAAAATCCGACCATAGAAATAAAAATCATTTTGCCAAATACCGCTTACGAATTTTTATTTTTATACACGTTTTCATCAGGAGAAGCCTTAACCTAAGGAGACGCCTAAACCTAAACAGGCGCCTTAACCTGCTACGGAGATGCCTTAATCTAAGGATACGTGTTAACTTAAGGAGACGTCTAAGCCTAAGGAGACGCCTTAACTTAAGGAGACGCCTTGACCTACGGAGACGCCTTAACCTAAAGAGATGCTTTTACCTAAGAAGACGTCTTAACCTAAAGAGACGCCTTCACTTGGAGACGCCTTAACCTAAAGAGACGTCTTGACACGGAGACGCCTTAGCCTAAGGAGATGCTTTTACCTAAGGAGACGCCTTTACAAGATATCTAAATGTTTAAGAGTTGCCTCGAGCAAAAATACTTTTCACCAACCCTTACATCATAAGTTCATAACTAACGGAACTCTTGACTAAGCAAATAGATGAATTACCTAAATTAGGTGTCACCTAAATAGGCGTTGCCTTGTTTTGTGAAACGGGTATTAGATTTATGGGATAGATACCGGGGCCCCCCTCCAGGAAGAGAAATTTTGTTAATTTTGACAAAATATTTTGTCTACGTAGCATTACTCGTAAAGCATTTGTATCTTGGAGTAGCCCCAGGTCTAGGTCAAACCCTAGTATCTCAATACCAGCCCTAACTGCCTCCAAGAAAGAGGCACATTGATTATGCGCGGTCACAATCTATAATAAGATCTGCGCCGGAGACCACACAATGGCATAAACCTCTTTGTTCGATGTCCACAGACGTCAGTGCTCAGATAGGAGCGGTAAAATGCTACTAGACATAACCGAGAAAGGGTTGAGTTGGGATAATTTAGTTTACCAGTAAAAAAAAACACAGTGAAATGTTTTTTTAATTCATGTTGACCTTACTCTTGGTCACCTGACGGTACCTAGGATGAAGGACGCTCGCCTAATAAGTACTATCATTGAACAATTGCTTGCGTGGGTCCCATTTTTCTCGATCCTCTGAAAATTTTATAAAAATCCCATAGCGCATGTCTACGTCATATAAGAAACTTACAGTCCAACTTTCATTTCCAGCTCAGGCCATTTGTTTTTTTTATTAGTTTTGTTTTCATTTATGCAGATCAGTCTGTCAGGGTATTCTTCAACAATTCATTCCTATTTATTTTTTATAAGAAAAAGTGCATTCAAAGATTTTTGGACAGTAATTTGTCTGAACTGAGGCAGCCAAAATACGAAAATAATCACCTGTAGTTCTAGTTATCGATAGTTTTCGGCTTGGCGGTTATTTTATCAATACCCCTTATTGCCTATACGGTGACCCGGGACACTACGATCATAATAAAAAAAAATGGAATTATGTGGTTGTAGATTTTTAACGGAACATACAGGTAGACAAACAGACAGTCAGACAGACAGGCAGACCTTTTTGCCTCAGTACAATACTAATATAGTCATAGATTTCATTTAAAATATAAAATAAAATCAATGTGCTGACAAGACTTTTTTATTACTTTATTATTGTTACTAGAGATTTCGGTGTTTTCCTTTTATTTAAGATACAATGGTTTTTATATGTATTTGTTTCTTACCATTAATTAATTTTCAGAATTATTTATATATATTGACAGTAACTGTAGACTTAATTTTATTTACCAAATAGGCAAAAAATTCACCTTATCATTGACCTTATCAATTTATGCCATAAATCTCAAAAACTCGAAAACTACATAATGATTACTTTCGAATTTTAGCTGGTTCGAGTCACGCATGTAGCAAATCGGTCTAGCAGTTCCAAAAATCACCCCCTACATACAGACCAATAAATTTTACCACTTTAAAATATTCGTGTAGATCACAGACGTATAACATACAATTATTACTAAGTAGCAGACCAAACATAAGGATTAGGTTAGAGAATACAATGAGGCGAAAGTATGCGGCCCTGGGGGAGGGCTATATGTTTTGTTCCTTTTGGAAGAATCGGGCTATGGAACCAGTAGCGTGATGACTTTACAAGCCAAAAGTAGATCTCGTCGCACCTGGTCGCGGATTCCGGAGACTTGTGGACTGGAGCATGCTTTGGATATCGGGGTAGACTTGCGAACCTTCATCGAATGACGGTGGCAATTTGTCGAGCATATTTTATTTGATATTAGGTATATTAGTTTAAAATTTGTTTTCATTCTGTTTGTCTTGCAGCTTCGAAATAGGAACCTTAATTTACTTTGTGAACTCAAAAATATCACCTGAAATTTTTAAAGCACAAGAAATTACAGCATTCTTGTTTTACGCACATTTATTTTTTACTACCTATTTTTATTGCTGTCTGCTTGAAGATCAGTAAAAATACTTCAAACATTGAAAATTGAAAAATGTCAAGATATGGCAGCGTACATAAATCAACGCTAAAATACGAATACCATCAAATAAAATGATGAAAGTAATAAATAATTAAATGCAGTAAAGGAATAGATATGTGAATATTTTCAGGACAAGCGCAATTTTAAGGCTCCGACGTTTCTACCGTTTAGGGATTCCGCTCATTACCAATTTTCCGCCAACATGGCGTTGGATAATCAGGAGGAGCGTTTAAAGCCTTTTCAGGAGCCGATTGCAGTCTCAATGGTATTATTCCGTTCAAAATTAATTATTTTAAATGCTTATTCAGATCGTTCAGTGCTTTAACGATATCTTTTAAGGGATTCCATCAAAAATTATTAACAACAAAGTGGTTTAGCCGATTAATCTTATGAGTGAAGTTAGTCACAGATGGTGGACGTTAAATTACCGTACGGTCCGAAATAGAATAACATCGCTGAAAGCCATGAATGATTTCAAGTGTGAGTGAGGACTGGTCCGTAATTTGTGAGCTAGCAAACGATGTGAAAGATAGCTCATGATACGGACCGCTTTATAAAATATACCTCATAACCTCTTAATTTAACACAGAATACAATACGTTATATATTTTTTATCGACTCCACAAACCCACAAACACATCCACAAATATAAATTCTTCCATTTCGAGATGTTCCACAAGACTTTTCAAAATTTTGTCTGAAATTGTGGAGTGAAAATCATTTTTGACATTTCATTCCGTTCAACGCTCTCATCGCCTCACCTCCGACGCGTGAGCCACAAAAGTCATACGAATGAATGAAGACATTTGCTTCACTCATGGATTATTTGCCATTCATTTGTAATCGATTTTAGCGATTTTATTCTATTTGGGGGACAGGCGGCAGTACGTCGACTGTGGGGGACATCGGTCGGAGCCCTACTACACTAGATCAGGAGTCAGTCAAGGGAGCAACCTAGGGCCCCTCCAATTTATCATCATGGTAAATGATCTACCGGATGTAGTCAAGGCGTCTACGTGTCTGCTTTTTGCGGACGACCTAAAACTGGTGCTGGAAGTAAAAGATGGCGAGGATCAGAGGAAACTTCAGCAGGACTTAGACAGGATTGTTGAATGGAGTCAGAGGAATAAATTACTATTTAATGTATCCAAATGTTCTGTAATGTCGTTCAGTCGCGCGCGCACCCCAATACTCTCGCAGTACCAAATTGGAGGAGAACTGCTGCAGCGAGTATCGGAGGTAAGAGACCTGGGCATTCGCTTCACAGCTGATCTCAACTTCCGAGAGCACATTAAGGATGTTTGCAAAAAAGCTTTCAGGAATTTAGGGTTTGTCTTACGCCAGGCAAACGGATTTACTAACATCTGTGCTTTAAAAACCTTATACGAGGCTCTCGTGAAAAGCCACTTAGAGGGTAACTCGATGGTATGGTCTCCGAGTGAAGCTAAGTATAAAACAATGTTGGAACGTATTCAAAATAAATTTACAAGGTTTATATATTTAAAGATGTATGGTGTGTATCCGGGATATCCTTTGCTGTATCCTACACTGTTTGTATTAGGCATGGTGGGATACAGCAAACTGGAATTGAGAAGAGACGCATCCTTCGCCACGTACTTATTTCGTGTGCTGAGAGGCGAGGTGCATAACCCGGCCATCCTCGAGCAACTGCGACTGTGCGTGCCGGACGGACTGGCGACGCGGCGGTTGCAACCGACACTCCTGGCAGTACCGCGGGCACGCACCAATCTGCTGCAGAGGGCGTCGCTTACGCGCGCTATGCGTTTGCTAAACGCGGTGGCTGGATCCGGACGGGTTGATTTGTTTAATTGTAACGTGAGCGAGTTCACACAGGCCATACTAAGTATTAATGTAAAAGTTTAATTGTGTCTGTAAATTTAATTGTTAAGTGTTAATGTTTAATAAACCTTCTCTATCGCATTAGGATGCATCCTGTAAAGATAGATGATAGGGGAATGAAAAAAAAAATAAAAAAAAAAATAAATAAATTTCGGACCGTACCATTAGTAACAGTGGCGGTCTGAATGAATGAATGAACACTTTCTGGACGGTCCGAAATAGAATTACATCGCTCAAAGCCATGAGTAAGTGTGAGCAATGACTGGTCCGTAATATGTGAGCTAGCAAACGATGTGAAATATAGCTCATGATTCGGACCGCTTTAAAAAAGATACCTCATAACCTCTTAACATAACACAGAATAAAATACGTTGTTTTTTTTTATTGACTCCGCAAACTTACAATCACTTTCAAAAATATAAATTCTTCCATTTCGACGTGTTCCACAAGACTTTCCAAATTTTGTCTGAAATTATGAAGTGAAAATCATTTTTGACATTTCCGTCGCGTGAGCCACAAAAGTCATACGAATGAATTACATTTGCTTTACTCATGGATAATTTTCCATTCACCTCATTCATTTGTAATCGATTTCAGCGATGTTATTCTATTTCGGACCGTAGGGTTTATTGCACAGAATAAGTAGATATAAATAAAAATAAATTTAGATTGTGGCTTTTATTCCTTCGTCGTTTATTAGTCTGAGAAACTGAAAAACAATATTTTTATAATGTTTAAACAATAACAATAGGTTTTCATCTCCTTAGTAATTAATCATTTTATAAAGAACAAGCTTTCGCCCGCGACTTCTTTCGCGTAGCTTTTGGATATAAATTCGAATCAGGTTTTCCCATAGAACTTTAACATCCAGTCAGGCAAAACGATTGTTCTGTTTATACCTTTTTGACAATTGTGGTACGCGTTTCAAAGTTCACTGACCGTGTTTGGGAAATACAAAAATATTTTTTTATGTGCCTATACTTATTCAAGAACAAACTCGACTCAATTAGTATAAATAGTCTAAATTTTATTTAATTTAACCTTGATCCTGACCACTTACCGAGTCTCCAGTGTGAATTTGGCTATATCAACTAAAGTCACCTACATCAAATACAAAGGCTATATAAAATAGTCAATACATACAATATACAACCTAACATCCGCGCGGTAGCTCCGAGAAATCTATTTGCACTCTTCCAGTGGGTCTATTTATAATAAATAAATTATAAACAACAATATTAATTATTATTTAACGATAAACAACGATAAGAAGTGTCCGAGAACTCTTATTTCACCGACGATTTCAACGTCCCCAAGTGATAGGAGATGAGCATTTCATTTCGTTTATTCATGAACAATAGTTATTGCATTTGAATGTTAAACAATTTTAAGCTAAAAAAAATAATTATATATATAGTCACAATATTAATATCAAAATACCCAATATTAATTAAACAGTGCTAAAATGTCACAATCAAGATAATAAAGAATAATCAATTTATAAAATTAAATAAAATAAAAAAATACCAAAAACCCAAAATTACATAATTTAAAAAGAAATTATAGTCAATGTAATAATCAGTCAAGTATAATAATAGCTAAAATCAACAATCTTACTTAATAGCAAGAAAAAATATTAAAATCATAAATCAATAACAGAATACCAGCACTTTTTTAACAAGAACTGCTTTAATGCTTTCCTAAATTTAGTATAGCTTGTTATAATTTTCAACTGTGTGGGCAATTTGTTGAACAAAACAATCGACTGGTATCGTGTGCAATGTTTAGCAGTTCCAGTTTCGGGGAAAAATCTGTAGAAAGATCTTTGCGACGGGAATTCAATCGCTTAATCTGTTCTCCTTTTTCTTCAACCTTATGCAGATGCTTAACAAGATAGCTTGAAGCTATACTCTGGAAAATGTAAAAAATGTGATGATTATGTTGTATACTTATGAAACAATATATATTATTATTGATTTGATGTTCTGTTCTTAGGGTTCGGTACCAAAATGGCGCAATGGAGCCCTATTTATGTCACTCTGCTGTCCGTCGCGTCGTCGTCGGGCCGTCCGTGTGTGACATATAATGTGTGATTCTCTAGCTCGTTGATGTAATGAGTTACAGCCCTGAACTTTGAATATTTTGTGTAGAAAATTGGCCCAAAACCAAATATTTATTTAGAATTTTTTTTGGGAGGCAGAAAAATGACGAATTTTTTTTTCTGAACTTGGCATGTGCCGGTTACATCGTCTATAATTTGTTAGGTAGAATACAATATATTTTTATTATTTTTATTTTCTTCAAAAATTGTATCGGCGTTGTTCGGAGCGGACGGAGCGGTTCTACGTGACTCATCGAGCGTTCTCCAGTGTGATTCAAATAGTGTTAATTGTATATTGTAAAGGTGGTACTTTAGATGAATAGGTCTGATTAGGTTTTGAGGGGGTTTCCCTAATCCTGAGCTACGAATGTTGGACCATAAAAAATATTTCCCCCAGGCTAATTATGATAAGAAATAAATGTACTTGATGATAAAATTCATTCTACTCGTAGTTTCACTTCTGGTTTATAAATGGGGGGCCGTCACAGTTGGCAGCTTAGATAAATTTTGTTACGGGGTCTTTATCAAGAACAGGAATTTGAAATATCTATAAGTTACGGGTAATGCTAGAAAAATTAAGTAACCTAAGTTTACCCGGGTAATGTTATACAAAACTTCGGGGGACGGCTCGCTCCGCTCCGCTTCGCTCGGCACTCAACCTAACACTCTCCCCCTCGCTTCGCTAGTCATCGCACCTATTTTTCGGACTTTACCCGACCCGTTGTTTAAATTCAATATTCAATAATAGAAAAGTTAAATACCTACTTGACCCAAATGTATTAAATAGCTGATTTTTTTTCACGATTTCAGGGTTGGCTTCACAGTAAAAGTTGTTCATATGGACGAGTACTATCACCAGTTTTAGTTAACAAAATGACTTAGATTTCACGTTGTATAATACTGTACTATGTACCACAATAATACTGTATTTAAACAACAAATACTGAAATTCAATAAAACTTAGTGGTGGAAGGAGTATTTACTGGCCTTACTTAATTTTGCAGTTTTGTTTCAAAAATGTTGTAAGTAAACTGCAAAGTTGAGTTTGTAATTTTTGTGAAAATTTTATTTATATTAGTGGACTACTACGGAACCCTCAGGGAACGAGACCTACTCGCACTCGACCGGTTTTTAAACAATGTATCTTTAATAGTTGTATGATTGTACAGCCTTCCGTATTGCTCGTCACGAATTCTTAATGATAGCTTTGTTTTATACAATACAAAGATCAGTTGCCTTATTGAAATAACAACCTTGGGCCGACAGGCATTGAACCTTCGAAATAAAGATTTCTGTCTTTTACCCGAATATAAAAACTTTTTCTAATTTTCTTGTTTTGTGCGTTACAAATGAATCCCCCAGTAGGGTTAATACCTGACTGGGTAAATCCCGTCTTGACGGATAACTGGCCCTGAATTTCATTACTGACCAAATTTTGACATTTTTAGGGTTCCGTACCTCAAGAGGAAAAAACGATCCGTCCGTCTGTCTGTCAAGACCCTTTATCTCGGGAACTTGGTATGGCGCCAATGTTATACAATAAAATTCCATTGGAAATAAGAATGTGCCCTGTAAACTTATTTAAGAATAAATTGAATACTAACACAAAAATGCTATTACACCATAAAATAATTTTTGAATGATAATTTGTAATCTATACTGACCATACTATTAGGAATATGATTGTAAATATATATTAATAATGATCAAATCAACTTTCAGTAAAAATTACAATAATAATTATAAATAGAGTTATCGAATATTATTTTAATAGATTGTACCTAAAATGTGTTTATTTTAAGAAGGCATGCAATGTGTGTAATTTCTATTTGTACGCTGTAAGGCAAACATGAAGAACTTTATGAGTTAACAATGACATCTGTATGTATTTCTACTCATGTTTTTACAAATAAATAATATTTTGATTTTGATTTGATTTGATGTAAAGGTATATCGAGTTGAAATAAAACCATATACTCAAGTGTACATCCCTTGAAGCTGAGAAAAAATCAAACTTCTGAGTTAAAGTAAAAAAAAGTTACGGCCGTATTTGCCGCAAAAACGTACATTTCGAAATTTTTTCGGAATCAATAGTAGATTGTGCTCTAAGGGAATAAAGCATTGTCTTACGTCGCGGGCGGCATATTGAACCCTGAGCGTAACGAGGGACTCTTCTCTCAGAGCCCTGAGTGAAGCGAGGGGTTCAAGCTGCCCAAGACGAATAAAGGCTTTATTCCAGAGGAGCATACTCTACTTTTCATACCTTCTGCGAGGCAATAAAATGTTTGATTTTTTCGGTAGTAGATTATTAATAATCTCTAAAGCGTATGTTTTGATAATCACTATCGCTCGACATTTTTTCATCAACACGAATATTGCAATAAATTCACTGAATATCACAGCACCAAACACCGTCCTTTGTTTCACGTTCTTTGTAAACGCACCTTTTTCTTTTTTTTTGAGACCTCTTTACAATGCCATATTGGCATTTTTTTAGTTGGAGTTTTCCACGAGTTTCCACACGAATTTGACGTTCCAAATTCAAATCACTTTATTCCATAGGGAGTTTCACACAACTTTATATCCCTTAAGATATAATGATTTACTTTACGTTGAGGTTGCATGATATGTAATTGGACGCTGTCGAGCAGGTGGTGTGAAAAAATTATAGGGTATTTTACGTTGACCTAGAACCATGAAATTTGGCAAGTAATACCGTCTTATATTACAAGTATAAGGAAAAATCTGAAAACTATATATTTGTAATTAAATCATAAAAATATAGTCTTTAAGGGAACCCTCGGTGGGAAAGTCCGACTCGCACTTGTCCGGTGTTTTAGGTTTACAGGTCCCACAAGATGACCCGCGCGGAGTGCAAATTGCTTAAGCAAGTGAATACGTTGCCACAGAAAATGAAAATGAATTTATTCATAACAAACAGCACAATTTTTCCAAATTATAAATAATTTCAGGAATTTAAACTAAACTACGACACAGAACTATATAGGTAATTGGCAAACGTTGGAAGCCAAGGTAGGCTAAAGATAACCCGAGTTATGACCCCCAGCGCCTTCCTCAGGAACAAGATCATAGAAATGTTTACTGAACTAAAAGAGTGTTAGATAATACAATAGTAACCATTGACATTCCAAACCATGGACCTCGGGTCTAGTACCTATAAATTTTACCAAAAAAGTGTCCTTAGTGAACATGGAGGAAAGTGTCAAAATATTGAGAAACATTTTAATTTGAATCGTATGTCATTGCTGCATGGCTTAATTTTGATTGACGTGTGATTGACACCCTTATTTAATTTTCAATGGTTCTGACTCTCTTTTGGTTCGGACACTTGAGCACAGACCCGATGTCCACTTGGTAGTAGGTCAATAATAGTAACAGTCAAACTTAATCTAGACGAAGGTTGGAGAAAAACTCTTTTCGCAAATAGTATGTATCAAATTATAATAAAATCTCTTTGGCTATACCATTAAATTTGTATCTGGCTTGTTTTGGTATTATTAAAAAGTTTAAATTCTAAAGAAGATAATTCCAAATTCAAATTAGGTGAAATGTGTGATTTTCATTTGTTTTTCTTACTGTTAAGATGGGCGAATCTAATGAAGAAATTCAATACATTTAAATTTTTTAATTTTCCACTTTTTTCGGTCTCTTCAAAATTCTTTAGGCAGTGTCAGGTTAACATCACGAGAGGACTACCAAAACCACTTGTCGCGGTTTTTTGATCAGAAGCCCCAGAATTTCTATAGCAATGGGATCATGTCCCTACCTACAAGATGGCAGAAAGTTATCGAATAAAATGGCACCTACATAATATACTTTAGTTAAATGTAAATAAACTTTATTAAAAAATGTTTTGAATTTTCATATAAAATGCGAAGAAACTTTTTCCCCAATATGTATAATAAATGAATAACATAGGAGGGTACTTAAATCAGAACACAGCACGAAGATGATTGAATGAGTTGATAAATGTGTAGACCAAGTGGATATTATTATGGGGTGTATCAAGCAGGTGGATGAGAAGAAGTAATAGGATGCGTAATGCGTTGGTCTGTGTGCGTATCACAACGGATTATTATCGTCGTGTTCGTCGGTTTGGCGGAACCTAAGTTCCTGAAAGATTTTCACTTGTATCATTATTTAGCTCCGAATTTGCCAATACTCTATGCCAAAGGAACATTTGGGTGCCGCAATAGGGGCGGCTGTAGAAGTGTTTCTTTATGTGCAGATTCTTTCAGCGGCAAAAGTTCGGGATCTCAAAAACTAAAATTATTGGTTCCGATACTCATATTTTGCTCCAAAATTGTGCATTCTGGGTACAAAACTTCATCTTATAATATTTGACCGTTTTAATGCTACGCCGAAAAATATGTGGGTCCGCTAGAAAGATGTCCGTTCAGCGGCCACGTGCTGAAAATGCAATAAAATGGCATCTACCTGTAAGCAAACTCTTTGGAACAAAAAAAAACTTGAAGTCGGCTTTGATATGCTAGAGTTATGGAGTAATATATATACCCAGCAAAAAAGAATACAGTCGAATTGAGATCCTTCTCCTTTTTTGAAGTCTGTTATCGGTTAAAAAGATAGTATTTTAAAGGAAAGATCGCACGACTTGGCAACATAGATATCAGAACAATATTATTGGCAAAAACGACCAGAGGTGCAATGTTTTTCTTTATTTCTGTCTGTTCAGTTTTAACTCGGGAACCACTTAACGACTTTGGACGCGGTATTATCATCATAGTGACCTTCGCCAATATAGAGGACATAAGAAGTGTTGGTAAAATAACCGCCAACCCCAAATCTGTTGATTCATTTTCATCTTACGTGCAAATAAAATATACATTCATCGAAAGAAACTTCCACGCGAGCGAAGCCGTGGGAAAAAGCTAGATAATAAATAAATTGATATAGATTATGTGTTTATATCGAAATCCATCGCTTTGGAATACTCTAAATAGTATTATTAGTCTACATAGAGTGGCTATAGTTATCATAATTATGTTTATACCAATTTAAATATTATTATTACAAACTAGAAAAGATCAATTAGAAACAAATGTAGAGACAACAATTTGAAAAAAATCCTGGGCTAGGATTCGAACCTATGACCTCTTGTTATCAAGAAAAGCGCATGTATAAACATCATTATGATAACTATAGCCACTCTATGTAGATACTTATAAATCGTCCTAAATGCACTCAGAAATACGATTCTCATGTGCATTGTATGTTTGGCCGTACTGTACAGTACATCCACAATTCACCGATGATTATTACGCCCCAGTGTCGTCGAACTTTGGCCACACAAATAATTGTGCGTTACCTTCTAAAATTCTAAATTAATATTTGGGAATCGTCAGCCATTTAATAATCACCAAACGATTCATATTAAAAAAAAAACACTAACGACATTTATATCAAGTTATGAACCGATTAGTGCTAAACCCGACCTCACAACTAAGTGGCAAAAACAAACATCATGATATAGCACAGACGTATAATATAGTAGCAGACCTAACATTAATAATAAACGCATAGAGTCGAAACGTGGCAATTTTTTAATTATTTTGGCATGAACTTTGAGCTCTTTTAAATATAAATATTGCTTTTTTCCAAACAAAATATATACCAGAGATTAGTTTAGGAATTAACAAATATGTTCCAAGCACAAGCCACCCAAAAAAAAACCATTTTTATACGTTTCTCCGTACCATGAAGCCAAAATGTAGCTTATGTTTTGTATTCCACGCTATTTAATCTTTATGTTTAGTCTGCTACTTAGTAATAATTATAATGTCTTTGTGATATAAACAAGTTTGGTTTTCTAGTGGTATAAAGACGTCCAACCGACTATTTGCGTCAGTAAACTTGAAATCGAGTAGGCAAGCACCAGTATAAACCGGTAGAATTAAAAGTTAGTAGAATAAAATGAGGGTGTGTATTGTTTTATGTGTCCTTTTCTTGGTCGGGTTAGCATGTGGCGGTACAACAGGACACAGTAGAGGGTGTATTTATATCAATGGAAGATGTAAGTTTTTGTAAAATATTTCTTACAAGGTATTAAAGGTATCTTTATGTCGTTTTGTCTAAATAATATAAGCTATAAAACGTTAACTCTTTGAGTAATAAAATACAGTTTGTTAGGTACTGCAGTCGGAGACCCAAGGCTTTTGCCCTAAGGGATAAAGGGACCGTAGCCAGGTTGTATCACATAGAATACGATAATATGATTTTTTTGATCCAAACTTTATTGTAATTGGCATTTTGTTGACAAGACAACAAAAAGGATTACGGAATAAAAATAATAGAATTTCGATATGTTTAAAGATAAATAGCCGACCAAATAGGCGACATACTGAAAAAGGGCAAAGTAAAAAGTAGAAAAGAAGAAGAGCCTATATGACTAGGTTGATGCATATAGAATAGATATAGTCTATACAAAATGATATATAATATATATAATTACTACATATTATATGATATAATATATATATATAGCTATAATTTATATATAAATTAAATACAAACTAATCATTTCCAAATTGTAATTGTCCTTAACGTAATTAATAATTCAATTTTGCTAATTTGTATATATAATGAGCAAAAGCGTAAAAATCTGTGTACTGTGTCCCATTAATACAACCATATTGTTTGCAACCTTGGTCTAGACCCCCAGGACAAGTCCGACTTAGTGTGGGGTCTGCTACTAACCATTACTTTCAGTGTGTTAATTCCATACTCAAGTACTTCTTCTATCGTATGTGTATATTAAACTAAACTGAACATCTAGTGTACTTTAATACTGTTTTACTCTTACTGTTTTATTAGTTTACCTACACTTTTGTTGAAACTTTTATAATTTAACGGTATCACGGAACAATGTATGTAGTGCTATGAGAAATATATATTTTTTGTCTCTTTTGTCTTCGTCTTTAGAAGCAAAAGAGGTGTGTCAGGATCGAAAAAGATGGAATTCTGTAGTCTCTGCCTACTCCTCTGAAAGATAGGCGTGAGTATATGTACGTATGTATGTTAATTTTTGGTCAAAATCATAGCTCAACTTTCGACCTACACAGAGAAAAACTTCATTAGCTGGAAGTAAATCATAGTATTTACTGAAATATAAGTTATTCTCAGGACAAGGGTAGGTGTTACATTGACGAGTACAAATAAGTTTTACTTATGGTATTTAGTAAAAGCAAAACCCGAAACTGAACTACTGAAAACAACCAAAATAAAAATAAATATATAAACCTTATTTTAATGCATTAATAAATATATATTTAACTCTTCTTGAGCCTTTATATATAATTAGCCTTTAATATATCGAATATAATAAAATAAATGTTATTTTAATGCAAGTATGTGACATATTTGAGATATTTAAGATAATATTTAATGTAACACTTACTGTTGATGTGTTTTAGATTAGGCCAATAAGATTTTCTAGTGTGTTAACTATTCTCATGACTCAGAATTGTGTGTATGGAAATAACAAAGCTGTGATGTTATTTTCAGTTTCTTTTTTATTACTTTGTGACAGTGTGATGATGAGTACGAGTTAGGCGTCACGGTGAGGTTGAAACAAATGTTTTTATACAATTAATCTTATAAGCTTGATTGTCAAAAATTTTAATTCCACATTGTATAAACCAAAAAATGTTTCGATATCATCATGTACCATCGAATAAATAGCCGAACACCTACTTTTCGCCTGTATTGTAGTCAAAATAAGAGCAATAAATAGGTCTGCGGCCATTTCTTCGATGGTTCAATTCACAAACGAATGAAGTTAAACGAAAATGACAATATTTATTTTTATAAAGGTGTAAACACTAAAATCCACTGTAATGACAAATTATGTTTTAGCCCTTTACGTAAATACAAAAATGTCTTTGTAATAACAAAGACGATTTTTAATTTTCGGTTTATCAATTATATAAATAATAACAAATACAATTGAAATATTATAATCTACTAGCTGTTGCCCGTCACTTCATTTGCGTGTTTTTCGAATACAATTTCTTTTACAAATAAACTTGTTTTATATGATAAATACTTGTGATTGTCAGCACTCGGTCAAACATCATCAACATCGTAGTCTTTATTTTGTAATATTGAAGAACATACAAATTTTCATCCATATGCACTAATTTACCCCTAAGAATTGATTTTTCTAAGAACTCTGATACTTACACGTTCACAATCAAAAGCTTTATATGAATTGTCATGGGATTAATTACAAAAATAAAGAATATTCCACTAACAGTTTCGTCCCCTAATTTACCTTTAAGAGGGTAATTTTTCAAAAAACGAAATGTTACATCTTTATTAATTTCCAAGAAAAAGGCATACCAATTACAATGGTTTTAAAAAGAAATATGACGAAATTCTCATACAAACTTTCATCTTTAATTTTACGACTAGGAGTTAAATTAATTTCGGGATTGAATAGAATTGTGTTGATAATGTATAACACATTACAGAACAACAATTATTTTTTTTTGTTATTTTCTTTTTTCCTAAAATATTGAAAATTGGGTTTTAATTTCAAGCAGTATTTTTTTACTCCTTGTAGCTTAATCTTGATACAAGCAAGTCTTTAAAATCTTGGTCAAATGTCTCATTAACCATTTTGGAAAAAACATAACCTGCATTTAAAGTTTTTGGAACGATAAAAAAAGTTTTCTTTGATCCGGCACAGAATGTTTCTTCACAAGTAGTAACCCTATCCATTGGTGCAAAATTTAACAAGTGTGATGGTTTTTGCAAAATGAGCCGGTTCGATTCCTATCCTAGCTAAAGAAAAGTATACATCGTCACGACATGAATTATGTTGTCAACGGGGTTCCGTAGGAACACAAACGTTTCACCCGCCCCTGTGTGATAGGTGGTGGGCCCTCGCCGTACTTCGGGCACAAATTGGACCCACAGTTAACGTGCCTTCCAAAGCACGTAGAACAAACGCAAATGTCTCCTACGGGATTCAAACCCGTTACCTCCGGATTACTTGTCGAGTTCTCAGACCAGAAGAACATAGACGCCGTATAAAAATAAATTCAAGATGCTATGTAAATAAATTATGGATCCTTTTTTTCGTGTATTTCATGAAATACACAGAAAATTGTAATACATGTCTGGTATATGTATTATGACAATATAATCAAAGATTTTCATTGTGAACTGTGCGTGCAGCGACATTGTCTGTGCCGCTTTATTTAATATTTAACAAATCCTTAGCTGCGGAAGTTTTTCCGTGGGTATGGAAGCTAAAGTGGTACCGATTCACAAAGATGGACCTACAGATTTAACTTCTAACTACAGGCCAGTTTCAATATTGTCGATTTTCGCAAAGGTCTTAGAAAAACTATTACGTTCAACACTTGACTGTCATTTAAAAAAGCTATTAACACCCCGCCAACACGGTTTTGTCAAGGATAGGTCTACTAGCACAAACTTAGTTGAGTAGGGACATTGATGGTAAATCACAAGTTGACGCTATTTACACTGATTTATCAAAAGCGTTCGACAAGGTCTCTCATGAAAAAATCCTATGTAAACTATGCAGCAATGGCGTATCTGGATTGTTATTGAAATGGTTTGAATCCTACCTCCGGAACTGTTCATAGTTTGTAGTGATTAATTGGTAGGTACTCATCGCGTTCACATGATTCGACATCGGGCGTCCTTCAAGGCTCGCATCTGGGTCCGTGGCTTTTCAACGTTTTTATTAATGACATTGTAGAAGACATAAGCAGCAGTAAGTTTTATTTATTTTCCGATGACTTAAAATTAACTAAAACGATTAAATCTAGTGCTGACGATAAACAGCTGTGAGGAATGATATGCAATTGAATGCTAATAAATGCTGTCACATAAAGTTTACGCGTAACAGGCACATTATTGAGTCCAAATATAATGTCAGTGGTATAGACCTAAAGGAAGTCGACAACATCAGGGATCTTGGTGTCTACTTGGACTCAAAATTAACTTTCTTTGCACAGTTTGATCACATTATTTTAAAATCAGCTAGATTGTTGGGATTTGTCTTGAGAAACGCGAAAGACTTAAAATGTGCTGAAATGTGGTTTTGTACGATATATATTTTTTTAAATGCATGTTTGCTAAGTTTCTTGCCCTTCTTCTTAGCAATACTAATCGAATGGTGCGGATGGTTAGGCATTATGTATATATAATATTTTCATTCCCATATTTCTCTATTTTATGCAGGTGTATAACTTTATTACATTTTAGTAGCCCAACCTAAATATTTTTTGTATGTATTTACCTTATTAGTATATATAATATATATTTTTTTTTTATTCTAAAGATATATATTGTAAAGAATAACTTTGACTTACTTACTTTACTTATCTTTGTGAGCTTTTAATTTTTAAACCTAAATCTTTTATAAATGTTTAATTTTATTTATTTTGTTTTTGAAAAATATATTTGGTTAAATATTCCTCGATATAAAAACAATATTGAAATGAGGTCTTTTTTCCTCGTTAGGAGTAGGAATCATGTACAGAAGTACAGCATATTTTATGAATATATTGATTTTGAATTTTGGAGAATTTGCTATTTTAGTTTTTTTAATAATGAAATAAAACATGTTTTTTTTTCTCTTTCACTTTCAATCCGTCCCTCTCGCTCAGCGCGTTTTTTCGCTTTGAGTAACAGCGACAAAAATAAATGTATAACTATGTTTTTTTCCAAAATAGATGACAACAGCTTGAACGAATCTCTCTGTTATCTCTTTTACTAAGTTTTTTTCTCATGCTGCTCCATCTCAAGTAAATAACCCGTATAATTAAATGTCACGTGCAATTTGATCTCTATGACCTCAAAGATAAAGACCTCTGTGCCAAAGGCGGCAGCGATGTTAAACATACTTGTTAACATTATCGTTATTATGAAAATAAATGATTATGGAATAGTATTAAAATACGTTCAAAACTTATTAAATGTTTCTCTATTTTGATCCCTATACAGTTTATACATAAGGTCCTACAATTCAAAGTGAAAAATTTAAAAAGGGTAGATCGGCCCCCAAATATACCTATCTTGAATTTTTATTTATTTGTGTGTTTTATAAATATGTATGTAAAACAAATAAAAAGCTTTAAAGAGCGACATATTTATTTATTAAAAAATTAAAAAGATGATGGAGTATGATAGACAACTTTCAAGAGAAAAATACTTTTTTGCGCGTACTATTTTTTCACCTTTTTATTTAAATTGAGTCCGCTAATTGAACCACTTTGTATTGTGGGATGGTACCGTTGGGTTTGGCTCTTACTTAGAGACGGTAAAACATACAAGTTATAAATTTAGTCAAACCTATAATCGTAGGACAAACTCTAAAGTAAAATAAAAAATAACAAAAAAGTGCGTGTTCACGCACTACTACCTAATGGACTTTGTGTGATAGAATATTAGTATTTACTCTGGACAGACTGGTTACCGCCTCACTTACACACCATAATATAAATACACCGTCCATCCATCCATCAGCCTGTTTCGTCCACTGCTGGACATAGGCCTTTCTAGGATTTCACCACTCTTAGCGGTCCTCCTGGAAGAAATGCCCATACTCACACACGCTGGGCAGGCGGGTTGGTGAGCGCGGTGCCGAAACCCTTGCACCAGTGACGCCGCTGCCCGTCACCAGTCTGTTTTATATAAGGCCCGGCAATTAGGGATGGATATACCGCCATCCATCGGTCCCAGGCAATGGTGGGCCGCCTGGTTTTGCCTGAGAGCTGTTCTCTCACTCTCCCCCGAATAACTTCGGGAGGATTTGCGAGTAAGATGGTGGTACCTCCACAGTCGAGCTCGGCATCAGCTCTACCACCTAGAAATATAAATATAAATACACACCATAAAATAATACAAATCTGCGTATTGCATAATAAATTAAACCTATGATTTCAGCCAAATTTGTTCATTTTCATTTATTGCCATAAATCACATGGACATAAAAGAGATGTAATAAACAAACAATTTCAATGTAATTTTAACATTGGTATCTTATAGTAATCACACTAATATTATAAATGCGAAAGTTTGTGTGTGTGTGTGTGTGTGTGTATGTTTGTTACTCTTTCACGCTGAAACGGCTGGACGGATTTGGATGAAATTTACAATGGATATAGCTTAGACCCTCACTTAGCACATAGGCTACTTTTTATCCCGGAAAAAAGCATGTTATTAAACCGAATAACACGCGGGCGGAGCCGCGGGCAAAAGCTAGTTTTCTAATCATTTTACCGATGAGGAGGAGCCAACGACTTAAAAGATATCTTTGGGGGGAATTCATAAAATAAATGATCTAGTATTTACAGCTTGACTCTAGTTATACCTTAAACCTACTTTGACTATTTAAATTTAACACTTCTCATTGATATATAACACAATTATTTCTAAGTTATATCAATTTGTTTATTAAATTTTTAGTTGAATAAATATTTAAATTAAAAAAAAGAATATCAAAAAAGATATTAAAATTATTATAAATATACAGTACATAATTCAATTACAATATAATTAAATTATTTTGTTAAATTGCTACAGGCTCCAGCGAGTGCGAAGAAGGCACCCACGCGTACACCACTGGTTGCGGTTACCTGACGCCTGAAGCCAGCTGCGAGCAGCCCGAACCTCAGGAGTCGAGGGGCGGCATGATCTGTGACTACTCCGCCTGCTACTGCGACGCCCCCACTGTGAGGGACGCCGTCTCCAAGAAGTGTGTCAAGGTTGAGGACTGCCCGAAGAAGGATTGAATTTTAGATTTTTAGTTCGTCTTCTCTTTTTATGATAAACTAGTTGTCGCCCTTCAGTGTTGCTGTTTCATTAAGTCCTGTAGGTATTTCCTAAAATACCTTCTTAGTAAATCTCTACACTACATCATGCAAGGCGGCTGTATTCCCAATTTCATGTTCCTAGGTCCAGCTATTTGGTCTGGGCGTTGTAGATCAGTCAGGATACTCAGGGTATTCTTTTATTTATGTTTACAGTTTCAGAGCAAAGCCACAATTTAGGCCAATCTTATTCTTATCCTTAGAGTGTTTGTCTACGGTTTGGCACGGCATCCGGTATCATGACGGACCGAGAAAACGGCCTATGTATTTAGATAACTTTTTGTCCACACGTCCGGCATGACGGCATCCAGTAATTTCGTTTGATCAGTTTTGCCGCTATATCAGACCATTGCTGGCGCGTCATTTACCGGTTAATACAAACATGTACGGACTACTCTTCGATGTCTGGCCTTGACCGTCCATCATTCCTTGTTGTAATGAAAACACTTACTTCACTTTTAAATTACTTTGCAAATATAAGTGTTTTCATCGCAAATGTACAGATAGCGCGCGAGTTCATGTCCATCGGGGCCAGAGGCGACGCGCGGGGGCAGCTCGCCCCGCCTTCATCACCCACCTCGCTGCATTAGTCTGCTGCAGTCGAGTGTTGGCCTCGATGGTTGTGACGCGCGCTTATCGATACCGAAAATTAGTCGCTATTGAAAAGATGGACTAATGGAAAATACGATCTACAAATTCGTAAATGAAGTCAGCGACGGCGAAAATAATGATTCCGACTCTGCTCTGTATGTTGTCTTTGCATCTGATAGTGATTAAATTGCATTTAAAAAAATATTATTCTCTATTAGCAATAAATAAGTAAGTACTTATAACATTTATTTTATTTCATAATTCGCAAAATTTCCTTAAGTTACAATAAACCAAATTGACAGCTGTTGACAAAATCGGTAGTGTTTATCGACATTACCATAATTGATTAGGACACAGCACTACCGCATTCTTTAGGATGGATATGAACTCGCGCTCTATCTGTATTCTAAGTTTCACCAAATGCTGACAATCTCGACAGTGAACGTCCGTCATTCCACTGACACATTGATGTGAGTGGTCTTCCGCGTTTTAAATCACACTATCACACTAATCACACTATCATACTAATATTATAAATGCGAAAGTTGGTGTGTGTGTGAGTGTGTGTGAATGTTTGTTACTCTTTTACGCTGAAACGGCTGGACGGATTTGAATAAAAATTAGAATGGATATAGCTAATACCCTAACTTAACACATCGGCTACTTTTTATCCCGGAAAAATCATATCGTTAAACCGAATAACACGCGGGCGGAGCCGCGGGCAAAAGCTAGTTTGAAATAAATTTTGTTATATATCGGAACTGAAACCAGACTACTGGATAGATGGCTTCTGACGATGCTTCCGTTGTCCGACTCCAGTGTCCGGCGCCCGGTATCAGAGCCAGACGGTAGACAAACGCTCTTATGTTTCTATATAAGGTTGCCCCATAAACGAAGACCTTTCCCAACTCTATAATTTGCTCTTGCCTTTCGTGTTCTGTCAACCTGTTTATTCTACTGTCAATTATTTCCTGCCACCATCACATCCGTCCGTAACTTCAAAGCAGAGTCCAGACCGGAAACGGATATCGGATCCGGAAGTTTGCGCTGTCACCTTGAAATGGCGCCATAAATTACACACACGGCTAACCGATCCGTCCAAAATGGGACTTTATTGTAAGTGGAGACGTATCGTTTTCAGTTAGGTTGTTTTGGAATTATCCTTTCAGGTTCAATGGATTTTATTGCAAAGGTAGAGGGGAATAATTTAGGTCGTTTTAAAGTTCGTCTACAGTAGGTAGAAACTTGTTACATAATGTAGTTTGATAAATGTACCCATTATATTTTTACAAAAATAACACTTAGGGAAGCCAATCCATGTACCACCCTGAAACCCCTTTAAACAATATGGTAAATAACAGCATTATATATAGCCTAGGAACATCAAGGGAAAAAAAAAGTCGCTAAAATTGTAGCACCTGACAAACAATGGCACTCTCTGAGTACAGAACCCAAATTTTCATTATTTTTTAGTTTACTTTAGAGCAGGGTGGGCAGACTTACACCATTGGCGATCTACCACAGTAAAATAGTACGACAAGCGATTGACTCGCAAGCAGAAAAAAAGAAATTATAAAGGCCTTTATTGTAGATATCTAGAGCTACGTACATATTACTTATAGGTCGATGAATGGCATTGCGTGTTTTCCGCTAAGTCCTCGTTGTTATTCGGTTTAACGACATGCTTTTTCCGGGATAAAAAGTAGCCTATGTGTTAAGTTAGGGTTTAAGCTATATCCATTCTAAATTTCATCCAAATCTGTTTAGCCGTTTCAGCGTGAAAGAGTAACAAACATACACACACACACACAGAAACTTTCGCTTTTATGATATTAGTGTGAAGTGATAAGTGCCAAACGTAAGCACGAAGACAGATGTTCGTCAGTAAGCCGATTGCGATATTTGGACATAATTATTTTCATTTCGGAAAAAGCAGATTCGCATAAATATGTTGATCCAAACAAAGCAGTTAATTGCTTCGAATGGTCCAAAATACCTTATCAGCACCGAAGATCGATTTTTTGAATAGACTTTTTTAACGTCATATAAAAGTATATATTTTTTTCTCCTTGAAATACAAAAGATATACATGAAAATATTCAGGAACTGAATAAATAGCTTTGATGACGTAATAGTCACGTCATTTAGGCATTACAGGAAATAAGCAATTGCCTACAAGAAAAAAAATGTAATGTCAAAACCGACGTCTGGTTTTTTTATTGTTAGTAATCCCATCTTCAGGTTTTATCCCCAAAATAATTTTTTTCATTCTGTCTTTACATCAAAGAACTCTCCCTATTGAGTCTAAACGGCATGACTATTACGTCACATTCCCATTTCTCCAAACTGATTTTCTAAAAATAATTTCGTTATAAAAATACCACCTGAAAGTTAACGAACAGTATGTATCTTCATGATTTAGCCTATATTTTCAGAAAAAATATACAAAAGGGCCTGTTACAATTTATGGTTGGTTCGAATTAGGTAGCTACATGTATGCGCGCGATCGACCCTAAAACAGCTCGCGATCGACTATTTGCCCACCCTTGGTTTATTTCTGCAATCTGACTAAATTTAAAACTTAGCAAAAACCCATAACCAATAACTTTTATATACCTAATGCAACTTTTACGAGGTTTATTGCATGTGGAAAATTTTTTTTTAAATAAATATTTTATATTTGTCGTGGAAGAGGCCATAGTGACACTTTTTTTTTAATAACAACTTTCTGCCTATTACGGTTGAGGCTGTAGACCCTGTGACAGACGGACAGACAGACACACAGCGGAGGTTTAGTAATGAATAGGGTCCCGTTTGGTACCCTTTGGGTAAGTAAGCTCTAAAAAATGAAGCAAAATAACTCCTACAATTACACGCTAGATGCTCCAAGATTTCTGAAAACTTTACTGCAAGTTTCAGTCCAGTTTTTATAGAATTCACGAGCAAATATTTCTACCAGAAAGTTTATTTAGAAGTCAAGAGCGTTCGTAAGTCGGTCGAAGCGCAAAATTTATTGTAAGTTTAGGTCTTCAGGCTTTACATTACAGCGGACGAGCGCTGAACATTATGAACTTTAGTTGTTACTCTGGACATTTTCTAAATTATTATTTTTGGTTGTTTGAAGTTTTGTTACTACTGCAGACCGCTTCTGTTCTGTGGCTGAGTGGTAGAGCCTAACCTAAACTAACTTAAACCCAGAGGTCGTGAGTTCTATCCCCATTAGAAAAACCTGTATTTGTCTCGATTGCTACCTGCGAAGCGATAAGATCATATCTTTTGTCATCGACCATGACTCTATGGTAAAACCTAAGATTAACCAGCTGACTGCCAGTAAAACTCCAAAAAACAGAACAATTCGGACTTTTAACATCATCACTTGGGAAATCTTAGGTTTTATCAGTAAATCCTAGGATTAACCGCTTTTTATGCTCTTGCAGTAACATGTTCATTATTGTATGAATCAAAAATACCAGTGCATTACCTAATTAAATATAAGCAAACCAAAACCTAATTTAATATGTTGTATTTTTCCCTTTAAAATGTGAATTATTTATGTGATTTATTTAATAAAAATTGAATTTATTAAATAAATCCTAACTTGCGATAATTGTATGTAACTACATCAAAATCACTAATAATAGAGTAGTAAAAAATCCGAGAAGACAACAAAAATTCTAACACCGTATGTTCGGTTTTGGTTCGTAATTGCAAACTAACATTATTTGAAATTTTATTTGCGGCTGTTTTCGGAGATATTTGCAAAATACTGAACGTTCGTTCATTTCGTTCGATGGTTGACTGCAAGCAAAGGAACCTTAGCCACAATAAAACTAATAATCGTTCATTCAAAGCAGACCGAATGTCTAAAGGCCGTTCAAAAATTAACCCGTCTCGGTCTAAATAATTCTAGCATGTAACTCGGTACAAATGCACATAAATAATTATAAAGCCTACAAAATTGAAGGGTTTCGGTGCTAAAAATATAAATACTACAGAAAAGCATAACAATACAAGGCTGTTAAAAAAACTCATACTAATAATCATACTGTGACTTGACTTGACATATTCAACAGAGTTAAGTATTGAACGCCTTTTTTGACAAAAATGACATCTTTGACATGTGACGTTTTTTTATTAGTGCTAATTTCGCTATGGGGCAAAGGTCCCAGTCACGTAGACCCAACCATTTGCATTTAAGACCTTTAAAATGAAAAGTTTTTTATTAAGTGATATTGGGAATAAGTAATGAAATACTTGACCAATCGAGATTATACTTCATATTTATACGTTTGAAGTATACTTGTAGATTATACTATTTAATGCCTTAGCAAGCAATTTGAAATGTTGTTAATTGTTAGAATTTTTGTCTGTCTGTCTGTCGGTTCTGTTTTAACTCGAGAACCACTCAACGGATTTGGATGCGGTTTTTTTTATTATAATCGTAGGGACCCTGGTCAACACATATATAAGGTATGTTCATAAAATAACACCCAAGCCGGAAACGGGGAAAAGATTGAATAAACGCTTTTATAACTCGAGAACCACGAACGGATTTGGATGCGGTTTTTTATTATCACCGTAGTAATCGTGTTCAACATATAGGCTATAAGGGGTGTTCATAAAATAACGCTCAAGCCAAAAACGGGGCGAAGATTCTCTGAACGCGGGCGAAGCTACAGGCAAAAGCTATATATGTAGTTGCAAAATAAAGTATTAATTCTCATTGTCGTTCTCATTCTCGTGGTTTTGTTTATAAAGTTGTCCAGTGTGATCAGTAGCAGATCTATTTACACCCGGTAATGTGAAGGAAGGCAAGCGAAAACAAGGCTGTCAACATCTCAGGTAAAAATAACTTCAAAAGCGTCAAATTAATATATTGAAAAAAACGCGAAATAAATATTCACTTCCCCATACAAATTTTTAATACCTCCTTGTCATTTTCTATGGGAACTTTTTTTTTGCGTTTTATCAAAAGTTTTTCTATGGAAGTGGTCTAGGATGATAAGGAGAGCATGCGGTTTAATTTAATGAGCACGGTCATCATGATTACACCCTGTATAAGGTGACTTTAATTTATACAGCCAAACCCAGACTGGAGGCTTGGTAAGTGATCAGTAACACGGATCGATAACACTTTTTCCCCGAGGGAGTGTCAGAAGCGTTCCCAAGTGTGAACTGTGAAATTCAAGTCACAGTCCACACTCGTACACTCGCTTTTCACCTACGATTATTACGTTCGTTTAGCTTCTTAATCTTCCACAGAAAATGACGAGTTCGTATATTAAATATGCGTTTATAATTCGCTTTGTTTCAAAAGTTTTTCTATGGAAGTGGTTCAGTTTGATGACTAAAATATGTAGTTTATTTTTCAGTAATACACTTGGTATAACTGATAGTTAACAAATATATCCTGAAAAACATGGAAGAATCCCAAAGTGATAAAGTTCAGCGCTCCAGCAGCTTTCAGACAAACGTCGATCCGAGAATTGTTTTCAGATAACGACGCGCGTGACGCGACGTCTATTAGGAGTTTCAGACGTTCCAGGCAGACCTTGAAACAACGTTGCAAATAACATTATCATAACGTTATTTTTGTATAACGTGTAAAACTAACAAAGTATGAGGTTAGTTTTTCAAGAGGGCGTGGGGCCAAATGCACAACTTATGATTGTTTTTCTTATTATTAATTAAAAAAGTACTAAATTAATGTGATTTATGGCATTTCGCGACCATAGTTTAATGTCAATTAGGCTTTTCTACTAAAACTATGTAATTTTATGCATTGCGTTGTAAACGAATGTCCACACCAACTTAAATACGCTTTTAAGTTTGTATGGACATTCACGATAAGATAAACAATCATATATGTTATGCATTTTGCACTGAGCTCAAAACGTTCCCCCTCAAGGGCTTGCCTTTGGTATTTCAACGGTTTTTGTTTTAATATGCTGAGTCAACTACTTATCTGATCAATGTAAACCTTGGACACGTGTTTTTTCAGACCTTTGTCTTTCCGTTGTCAGGTCGGTTACTTAATTGGACATATTTCACTCGATAGAGTTTATTTTTGAAAATGGTGCCTTTTTAAGTTATTAATTCGTTTTATGTCTAAACGGATTGAATTTTACGTTTGAAATTACTACTATAACAAAAAAACATGGTTTATTTTCCGGTGTCAGGTGAAAAAACTCCTACATCAAATACTTTTTTGTAACAACCTCGAAAATTCACTGATTTTGCGTGCCGGCAGTGCGCGAAGCGAGCGTTCTAATGTAGACTTTCTGACAACATACTGAAGTTCAAAATCACTTGATAAGATTATCGTGCACCAAGGGTAAGGTCTTAATGAGTTTCAGGGCCGATTTTGAAAAAAACCAAAACTTCGTCTTTATATTTTGAAAAAATGATTTCCTCCGCCGAGAAGCGAAACCGATGATAAAAAAACACACTGTATATTATTGCACCATCCGATGGTATCGCTTATAAAGATCAAATTCCTACAAGTATAATTTGGGAAAACTACAATGATGCAGATTTGACCTTCATCAAAATTGGCCCCGGGACCCCTATGAGCTATTCATCCATCCATCAGCCTGTTTCGTCACTCTTGGCGGTCCTCCTGGAAGAAATGCCCATACTCACACACGCTGGGCAGGTGGGTTGGTGAGCGCGGTGCCGAAACCCTTGCACCAGTGACGCCGCTGCCCATCACCAGTCTGATTTATATAAGGCCCAGCAATTGGGGATGAATATACCGCCATCCATCGGTCCCAGGCAATGGTTGGTCGCCTGCTTTTGCCTGCGAGCTGTTCTCTTACTCTCCCCCGAATAACTTCGGGAGGATTTGCGAGTAAGATGGTGGTACCTCCACAGTCGAGCCCGGCATCAGCTCTACCACCTAACCTACCTACTACTCCAATGAGCGTTTATCGCTATTTTCTATAGTTTCGGATTTGGCCATCCCCCCTATTTGAAAAGCTAAACCTGTTTAAAACCATTTATATTGGTGATATCCCGTTTTACACCATAACGTTGTTCTTATGAAACGAATCAATCAAAACTAAAAAAGTAACGTTATGAAGTACTGAAAGGTACCTATTGTACCTTGCGTCGAATTACGGACTACGCACGCGGCCGAGCTTACACCTTTGGATTAAATCAATTTTATTGATAAAACTGGCTTTTGCCCGCGGCACCGCCCGCGTCGAAGAGATTTTCGTGGAAAAAAGGAAAACAGAAGAATATGATTTCTTGAACGACAATATGCAACGGTCACCATGTTTTACCAAAGTGCTAATACATACCAATCAAATAAGGCAAAACTCGAAGGGTTCGCTGTTGTCCGTTGAGGAGATCCCGTACCCATCTTCCAGTCCCACCATCAGACCCCGGTCACCGTTTTTTTACAAAAGAAAGAAAATATTTTTTCTGAATATAATATATAAAAATAAAAAGTGAAAACAAATTTTACCAGTAGGGGTTTGAACCCGCGACGATCGGCTACGCTACGGCGGCGGCGACGAACCTTTTATGTTTCACTAAAATTCTCATTGCGCGTTTGTCATGATATGCACATACCTAGCCCAAAACCTACCCGAAGAAATGCTTTATCTTTCAGTGAAAACTGCATCAAAATCCATTGAGTAGTTCTCAAGTTTTTTCCATGTATGGAACCCCTTCTGAATGTTTATTTAATCATAGACAAATTCATCCATGATTTAATTCATTTTTTTATTCAATATTCGGTTTTGGTTACAATTTACACCACAAATCCACATTTTCAGATATGTAGGTAACTCATTCCATCTGCAAGGAGACCCGTGACATACGAACGGACAGACGGCGTCGCGGAACCCTTAAAACGTTACATAGTAATGAATTAAAAACACAAATATTTTGTGATTATAATAACAGACACAACACGAAATAACTATTTAATTTTAGTCACTAATATGACTTGACGGCTAAGGCAAATCTATATTTCAGTTTCCGTGTGGAACTCAAGGTTAAATAAGACGCTACTTATTATTTTTACATTTAAATTAATAATTGATTGCATTTAATTCCATCGCTGTAATAGTTGCTTTAGACAAAGAAAATACAGTCATGACATATTTTGTAACTTGGTTACTCAATGCCATCTAGCGGATTGCATGTGCATTTCCTGCTCATCCCTGATTCTATTCAATATACACTGCGTTCGTTTTTAAATGTCAAGGTGTTTGGTGCACCAGATGGCTCTTCTAACATACATTTTTTTATTATTGACTTTTGTTAAACGTAGGTTTTACTAATTAGTCGTAATATAAGGTTATATATATATTTCAACTACATTAAAATCATTTATTACACTGATGCCAGCCCCAAAAAAGGCCGAAATATGATTTGAAAATATTTAATTTATGAACTTCTTATTGTGTATTTAACTCAGTGAAAAGCTTACAAAAGCAAAATATTTATATTTATTTGATATTATTACAATGGAAAAGCTACTAAAATCATAATATTACCTATAATCAGTGTAAACTGTTCGCTGAGCCACTGTTTTTAAGAGCCAGGGTACTTGGATTGTGTATATAATGTCAGCTTAATTGTTTTTTTCAAAAGAAATTATTTATTCTGAGCCTAAAATAAAAAAAAATGCGAAAAATGTTTTTACCGGTGTGGGGGATTGAACCCACGATGATTGAATACGCTACGGTGACGAACCTTTCAACATGTTTCACTAAAACTCTCATTGTGCTGCTCCCTTTTGTCATAGCGTGATAATACGTGGGACGCACTATAAGTTTCCGGAATGAATATGAAAAAATACTATTAAAGGTACAAAATTAATTTATTGTTTTTCAAAATAATCTCCCTTGGCGTCTATGCACTTTTTCATTCGATCAAACCAGTTTTGAAAACTTTTGTGCCACTCCCCTGTGGTGACCTCTGAAACGTGTTTTTCATACTCCTCGACAGCCTCTTCTGGTGATGAAAATCGTTGACCGCGTAATTGGTTCTTAATTTTTGGGAACAGAAAAAAGTCACAAGGTGCCAGGTCGGGACTGTATGCAGGATGACTCATGAGTTCTACATTTTTCGTCTTCAAAAAGTCGTTTGTCTGTCTGGCCGTGTGAGAACTAGCATTGTCGTGGTGCAGGATGATACGGCGTTTACGGTTATTTTTACGGAGTTCGTCAATAACTTCCGGCAAACAAATGGTCGTGTACCAGTCACTATTCACGGTACGACGATTCTCTAAAGCAACAGTAGCCACGTGTCCAGTTTTATTAAAAAAAGAAGCAATCATCCGCTTAGATGCACTTTTCACGCGCGCCACTTTGGTTGGTTTCGGCTCATCTTGAAAGACCCATACGCTCGATTGCTGCTTTGTTTTGGGATCGTAGCAATAAATCCATGTTTCGTCACCTGTTACTATGTCCCACACCAAATTTGACGCACCTTCGTTGAATCTGGTAAGCATGGCACTGCACCAAGTGACGCGGTCCGTTTTTTGAGCCTCGGTCAAGTTGTGTGGGATCCACCGCGAGCACAGCTTTCTCACACCCAAATGTTTGTGTAGGATTGATTGTATTTGACTCATGCCTATTTCTAAGGATGCGCGAATTTCATGGTAGGTCACATGCCTGTCTGTTTCAATCATACGGCGCACAGCATCGATGTTTTTGTTGGTCACAGCGGTGGACGGCCGACCATCGCGAGATTCGTCACTGAGATTGATACGACCACGCTTGAATTCTGCAAACCAGCTATAAACAGTCGTCTTGCATGGTGCTTCATTGCCAAAAGCTGTTTCAAGCCGAGCGACGCTCTGTTGAGCTGTCAAATTACACTTAAAATCGTAGAAAATCATACTACGAAAATTTTCCCGAGTTAAATCCATGTTGATGCAGACACACAATTTTTTAAATGGCGCCACAAGGTAAAAACAAAAGACAGTCAGATGAAACAAACTGCATTCTACAGCCAAAGAGTTCTATTTTCAAATGTTGCAATAAATTTTTAAATATTGTTTATGTAAGTGGCCAGTTCCGGAAACTTTTAGTGTTACCTATGTACATAGCTTTAAACCTTCCCAAAGAAATGCTTTATCTTTCAGTGAAAACTGCATCAAAATCCATTGAGTGGTTCCCAAGTTATAAGCGAACGAACAGACAGACAGACAGATGGACCGACAAACAGACAGACAAACAGACAGATAGACAGACAGACAGACAGACAGACGTTGCATTTTATATATAAGGAGAAGAAGATAAAATTATTCCCTTCCAATACCTCGTCGAGGTTGAGGAAGGGAAATTTTTATTTTCGCGGATAACAGCAGACCCTTCGAGTTTGAGCTTATTTTATTGGTCTTTATTAGCACTTTGGTAAAACATGGTGACCAGGGTCTGATGATGGGACTGGAAGGTAGGTACGGGATCTCCTCAACGGACAACAGCAGACCCTTCGAGTTTGGACTTATTCGATTGGTATCTATTAGCACTTTGGTAAAACATGGTGACCAGGGTCTGATGATGGGACTGGAAGGTAGGTACGGGATCTCCTCAACGGACAATAGCAGACCCTTCGAGTTTAGTCTTAGGCTTCGAGGATTTTGAACGACCTATCCAACGATACCCCACATTGTGGGATAGACGAGAAAAAAAAATCATCCCCAATTTACGTGCATAGGAGGTATCATGAAAAAAAAAATTAACGAACATTTCAAACAAATTATTATCTACCTACTAACGTCCAAGTCAAGAATATTCAAAATAACGTTATAAAAAGTAATTCAAACGGTGCAAATTAAATTTGAAAACCCTGCGAAATACGTATCGTGCCAACGCGGACGTCGTCGGTGGTAGCGGCCGCCAACCCCATAAAATTAACAGAAGACTTGCATTTGTTTTGTGATTGAGACTTTTCATTTTATTAAAAATGTTATTTATTTGCTTGACCTGTGTACTTGAGCCAAGATGACTCCCCCCCCCCAAATCTTGAGCTGTTACCGCGCCTGACAGAAGCTAGGTAATGATTCCGAATTTCTCTTTCCTCTACCGTGCAAGTACAGTAGGCAGGGCAAAGGTTGCGTTTTATACAGCCACCTGTACTACACTGAGACGTCTGGTATACACAACAGGATACATATTATGGAACCACAGAGGCTAGGTAATGATGCCGAATTTCTCTTTCCTCTACCGTGCAAGTACAGTAGGCAGGGCAAAGGTTACGTTTTATACAGCCACCTGTACTACACTGAGACGTCTGGTATACACAACAGGATACATATTATGGAACCACAGAGGCTAGGTAATGATGCCGAATTTCTCTTTCCCCTATCCTGCAAGTATAATCCCTTTAAACGGGCCAGCAGCTTATGTTCCGGTATTGTTTGTTACCGGCTTCAAAAAAGGAGGGTATCAAGTCATCATGTGTGTTTCTTACAAATTTATTTTGTAATTGCACAGAGTCAGTTGTGGAAATGGGCGTCAACTGAAAATCAGCGCAGTCGCTTGCCTCTTTTTCACGCTCAGTTGATGACCCCTTTTGCTACCACAGCACTTACATCTTTAGATAAAGTTTTATTTGTGTTTTTTTTTTAATGAAATGTGTAATTTATTTATTGTGTTTAATGCTGTGAAAATGAACTGAAATGTTATCTATCTATGTAGTATCCGATTGCAATTAAATTCAGGTAGATACGTTCTTATCACGTTTTCAAAGTAAAGAGTATGTATGAACGTTCTCGCATCTGTTTGAAACCATGATTTTTATGAAACTTTGTGTTTGACAAAGTATCTGCAATAGTTAAAGTTGGTTTAGTAGTTTTAATGGATATTCATATGATAAATGTTTATTTGTAAAAGTAGATATGTAGATACGTTTCACAAAGAACTAACGACTTTTAGATAATGTCTTTGAAGAAAAACATAAGTCGGCTAAAAAGATTTTTTTGGGATTGATCAAAAGGAAAAAGCTGCTCTATTTGATGTCTCTTTTTCTTTGTCCATAAGCGGATAGGCCAGTTAGATGAAAGTTAGTAGTGTAAGTGAAGAAGTAAACCCTGAAATAAATACATAAAAAATTGGCCATGTGCGAGTCGGACTCCCGCACAAAGGGTTCCATACCACCGCACAATACGGGTACGGAACCCTTAAATATACATATAAACAACATAGATGCTCTACGTAACATTAAGGTGACCAGAAGCAAGGCGCTAAACTGGTACCACTTGACAAACAATTCAGCTCCGTCTGAATACGGAACCCTAATTTTATTGTTGTTTAATTTATGGTATGTACAATAATGTGTGCCAATTTGAAGCTTGTATGTATTACCATCTTTAAGAAAGAGCTGAAACAAATACCTTTAAATAAATGCGAGATTTATTGTATGGGGACCCGCCTTGGGTTTCAATATTATTATTTTTTTATTCGTCGTTTAGAGACCATGGTAACACGTATTTTGTGAAAATTTCAACTTTCTACATGTTACGGCTGAAGATGTTGCTGTGACATACGGACAGACAGACAACAGAGGCTAAGTAATAGGGTCCCGTTTGGCACCCCTCGGGTACGGAACTCTAAAAATGCATGGGGGTTGACGAAGGAATCGTCTTTTCAAACATATTAAATTCTTACTGACTTTGACATGAACTTAAAGTCGGTGTAGTTTTTATAAAATGTTTATTATGATAGCGTTGACAGAACACATTTTATAGCGTTTCGATTCGCGGAGCGTACCGTCCCAATCGCATCACGGCCGTCGAGCGGAATTCTCGCTTCAAAACACAACATTTTCTCGAGCTTTCGAAAGAAACGGTACTAGCGTTACTCGAGCTATACTCGGGTTTTGTAAAGTAGGTACACTTCAAGTCAAGTAAGAAGGCTACCTGTTTTTTATCACACTAATATTATAAATGCGAAAGTTTCTGGGTGTGAGTGTGTACGTGTGTGTGAATGTTTGTTACTCTTTCACGCTGAAACGGCTGAACGGATTTGGATGAAATTTAGAATGATATAGCTTATACCCTAACTTAACACATAGTCTACTTTTTATCCCAGAAAAAAACATGTCGTTAAATCAAATAACACGCGGGCGGAGCCGCGGGCAAAAACTAGTTAATAATAAGTGTCAGGATGAAGTGCGCACAAGTCCAAAAAGTAGAAAAGTTGTAGCAGGTGAGGCGTTATACAGGCATTATCCAGAATGTACTCAGGACAAAGGTAAAGTGACACAGTTTGGGAAATAACATTGTAAAAAAATTTGACTCTATACATGTTCAAGAACAACCTCGACTTAATTTAATATAGGAAGTCTAAAATTTATTTTGCGTATTTCACAGAAAGGGTAATTTAACCTTGGTCCTGACCTGACCACTTACCGAGTCTCCAATCTCTAATACAATTTGGTTATATAAACAAGATAATAACTATATGCCACAATTTTATTAGAATTTTTGTCTATCTGTGTTTTAAAATATTTGTTTGAGTAAAAAGTGGTTCTAACTTAACCAACGGTTTTTAATGCGGTTGTCTTTATTATCATCGTAGTGACCCTGGTTAATATAATATATTATGTCTATACTAGGTGTTAACTTAGGTGTTCCTGAAAACGGGTTGTTCTATATGAACAAATTTTAATATGGAGCCAACCCTGAAATCGTGAAAACAAAATCAGCTGTTCCATTCCATTCTCGAACTAAATGTATGAAACAGCTGATTATTTTTTTGCGATTTCAGGGTTTTCCCCATAGTAAAAGTTATTCATATTGATGAGTAGAACACCCCGTTTTAAGGAAAAAGGTTATCATCTTAACATCAAGTATAAAAGTGTTGATAAAGTAACCTCCAAGCCGAAAACTGTCGATACTACATACATAATACTCACGCAAGCGAGCCGCGGGCAAAGGCTAGTCCCATCCCACTAATCCCATTAATATTATAAATGCGAAAGTTTGGATGTATGGATGGATAGATGGATCGATGTATGTCACTCTTCACGCTGTAACTACGGAACCTGAAATTTTACATGCATGTAGTTCTAGACCTAGAATAGGACATAGGCTACTTCTTATCCCAAAAATCAATTCCCATGGGATGAAAATGAGCTTTCAAATTCCTATAAAAAAGTGATGTGTCACACTTTCACGCGATGCTTACGAAACCGATCAGGCTGAAATTTTGCATAAATGTAGTTCTTGAATAGGAAAAAAACTACTTTTTCCCTTTGTTCTCATGGAAAAGCTATAAAAAAACACACACGAAATGGGAAACAGAGGCGCATAAGACACACATTTCACCAGCTGTGTTTACTGTAGGTAATAGTCCGAATAATATTTACTGATTTTATATAGGAGTACACAAAAACTAATTCAACGCGGGTGAAACCGCGGGCAAAAGCTAGTATTTAATAAAACTTTAAAGGTTTATAAATGGGTCTTTGGTACAGTTGTTCAGTATAAAATGTCTATTAAGCCTATACTATGTAAATAAGAACACACATGGTAGGGGACCGGTTTGCAGGTTTTATTACACATTTCCGCGATTGATTCTCACACTGAGGTAATTCGATTTCGTCGCGGCGGCGCAGTCCACTAAATGGACAGTAAAACCACAGTATGGTATTATTGTAGTTAACTCTTGTATTGTGTATTTCCAAAGTGGTCGGTACAAACAACAAAACTTTTGGAAGAAGCCAATGTTGGAGCTGTCTTACTCGTTGCGGTAAACTGCAAGCTTTTGCAAGATTAAGATGAAGATGTGTATTTATAGCATTCCTTAAGTCATCGATTTTCGAAGTGATGTTTGTTATTGTTTACAATCAAACAACGGTACAGCTACGATAATAGCTCCTTTCGCCGTCTTCAGTAATATAATAAGTTATAATTATATGTCATATTTATGTCACTCAATTGGGCGGCAATTTTTTTTGTATTCCTTGGTTTGAGTAAGCAAGGTTTTTTGCGAAATTAGTTTTATTTGTATAGCTTCCATTACTCTTTGACGCAGGATTGGGTTTAAGCAAGTACGCTTTAAAAAATTGTCTGCTTTATGTATTATTCCACCGACTTACTGTACATTTTTTGTCAAACGCCTAGAATTCCGTTCCGTTTCCGGGCAGGTAGAAATCCACCGCCATTCCACCGCTGCGGTTGTTATTGAAACCATGGGCATGCAAGAGGATACTATGTCAAGCTTTTCAGATTTCAAAAGAATGTAAGACTTAGCTAGAAAATCCACCGCCTATCTACCTATTCCGGAACTCCTACTTAAGGACTACTACCCCTACCTAAATTAGCAACTCGATTTGTGTTGGTACAAATATCGACGGAAAAGACATTGAAATAACGTTTATATCAGCGCGCACGTCAAAGTGGCTGTTACGACGATCTCTGCGTCTCCAAATAGCACAAAATAGGCGAAAATTTTAATTTTTACATGGACGCAATTATTAATTCAAAAGTTTTATTTGTGTAATATTTTACTTATAAAATTCTCTAATCATTCGTGTTTTGCTCGAAAATAAATAACGTAAATATTAGGTGTAGATGCATGAAATCAGTAAATGTTTCTAACTGCAGTCATTATTTCGAAAGATAATATCTTAAGGTATTTAAAAGTTAGACAATAATTGATTAGTGAAACTGCACGGCAATTTATTGAAGATATGTAGTATTTTTCATTTATTTTTATGTCTATACACAAACGAGTTATAAGGAAGCAAGAATGGGCTTCGCAGAGCATTTTGCTGGGGGACCCCTGTCTGAAACATGTGGACAAGTTTAAATACCTGCGTCATTGGGTCACTGCGGATTTAAACGACAATGCAGATGTTGAAAGGGAGCGCAGGGCGTTGTGTGTTCGCTGCAATATGTTGGCTCGTAGGTTTTCAGGTGTACAAAGGAAGTGAAAGTCATGCTTTTCAAGGCATTCTGCCAGTCTTTGTACACCAGTAGTCTGTGGACCGGATATACGTGGGGAGCATACAATGCCCTGCGCGTGCAATATAACAACACGTTCAGGGTGTTGTTGGGGCTGAGGCGATTTTGTAGCGCTTCTGGCATGTTCGCAGAGGCCTATACTGACGGCTTCCATGCCGTACGTGGGACGCACTATAAGTTTCCGGAATGAATATGAAAAAATACTATTAAAGGTACAAAATTAATTTATTGTTTTTCAAAATAATCTCCCTTGGCGTCTATGCACTTTTTCATTCGATCAAACCAGTTTTGAAAACTTTTGTGCCACTCCCCTGTGGTGACCTCTGAAACGTGTTTTTCATACTCCTCGACAGCCTCTTCTGGTGATGAAAATCGTTGACCGCGTAATTGGTTCTTAATTTTTGGGAACAGAAAAAAGTCACAAGGTGCCAGGTCGGGACTGTATGCAGGATGACTCATGAGTTCTACATTTTTCGTCTTCAAAAAGTCGTTTGTCTGTCTGGCCGTGTGGGAACTAGCATTGTCGTGGTGCAGGATGATACGGCGTTTACGGTTATTTTTACGGAGTTCGTCAATAACTTCCGGCAAACAAATGGTCGTGTACCAGTCACTATTCACGGTACGACGATTCTCTAAAGCAACAGTAGCCACGTGTCCAGTTTTATTAAAAAAAGAAGCAATCATCCGCTTAGATGCACTTTTCACGCGCGCCACTTTGGTTGGTTTCGGCTCATCTTGAAAGACCCATACGCTCGATTGCTGCTTTGTTTTGGGATCGTAGCAATAAATCCATGTTTCGTCACCTGTTACTATGTCCCACACCAAATTTGACGCACCTTCGTTGAATCTGGTAAGCATGGCACTGCACCAAGTGACGCGGTCCGTTTTTTGAGCCTCGGTCAAGTTGTGTGGGATCCACCGCGAGCACAGCTTTCTCACACCCAAATGTTTGTTTAGGATTGATTGTATTTGACTCATGCCTATTTCTAAGGATGCGCGAATTTCATGGTAGGTCACATGACTGTCTGTTTCAATCATACGGCGCACAGCATCGATGTTTTTGTTGGTCACAGCGGTGGACGGCCGACCATCGCGAGATTCGTCACTGAGATTGATACGACCACGCTTGAATTCTGCAAACCAGCTATAAACAGTCGTCTTTCATGGTGCTTCATTGCCAAAAGCTGTTTCAAGCCGAGCGATGCTCTGTTGAGCTGTCAAATTACACTTAAAATCGTAGAAAATCATACTACGAAAATTTTCCCGAGTTAAATCCATGTTGATGCAGACACACAATTTTTTAAATGGCACCACAGGGTAAAAACAAAAGACAGTCAGATGAAACAAACTGCATTCTACAGCCAAAGAGTTCTATTTTCAAATGTTGCAATAAATTTTTAAATATTGTTTATGTAAGTGGCCAGTTCCGGAAACTTTTAGTGTTACCTATGTAGTAAGAAAAAGGTGTGCGTCTCTGTTGAAGCGCGTGCGTTCCAGCTCCAACAGCTTGCTGAGCACGTTTGTGGACTGGTGGGACTCTCCGATTCTACGCCACTGGATTCGCCTGCATGTCCATGTCTAGTGGGGCGTGGAGTCTTCTTTGTATATTGATGTATTAGTATAAGTCACTAACAATAGCATAAGTTGTTTTATTACTAACATTTTTATATGGATCTTTGATCTGAAATAAATACATTTGATTTGATTATACAGATGCTCATTAGTATCACAGATGTTCATTAGTTTCTCCTAGGTATAAAAGGAATCTTTGCTAAGTTTCTTGCCCTTCTTCTTAGCAATACTAATCGAATGGTGCGGATGGTTAGGCATTATGTATATAAAATATTTTTATTCCTATATTTCTCTATTTTATGCAGGTGTATAATTACATTTTAGTAGCCCAACCTAAATATTTTTTAAATGTATTTCCCTTATTAGTAAATATTTATTTTATATTCTAAAGATATATATTGTAAAGATTAACTTTGACTTGCAGAAAGTATACTTTATGTATCTATTTTACAAAATGAATATTTTGATTTGATAGTATCGTCATAGTAATATGAATATATAATATTCTTTTCATTAGTATCTCATAAGTAAAACTCATAAGAGAGTGGTAGGAGATAATTAGGGTATATAAAAGGCGCGTACGCCATAGAAAAAGCGTAATTTGGTGAAATGGATCTTATAGCAAAATATCACAATGCAGGGGGGTTTGGTAGAAGCAGAAAAACCACTATCAAATGTAGATGTAGGAAGCCCATCACGCTTGTCTCGCTACCTCGCTGTATACAGACTTAAGGCAGATTGGCTTGACATTGATCATCAAGTCTCCCAGTTTTTGACTGGTCATGGTAATTTTAAGGCTAAACTAAATAGCATGAAACTTTTAGATTCGCCACATTGTGAATGTTCAGAAACTGACCAGACTGCTCACCACATTGTTTGGGAGTGTCCTCTATGGGAAGCTGAACGTAAATTAATGCTGTCACAATTGGACCTTGGTGATGAATGTGAGGCTTCGAATTATCGGGATTTGGTCTCGAGCCGACGTAATTTCCAAGCTTTTAAACAATTTTGTCATAAATATTACTGGCATTATTATGCCCAGCATCCTACACGTGCGTCCTAAAGTAAATATTATCAAGTAGCTCACAGCATAGAAGTTTTCCTTTTAAATATCTCCATAATAATAAAAATATCTATTGATGTGTTCACTTTACAATATCTGCAATTTTTCATTATATATTTGTTGTATGTTGTTGTTTGCTAGTTGTTGTATGTTATTATTGTTATTTATTTCAGCCCCATAAGGGCTATGCTCTAAAGTATTATTATGTATTACTTTAGTATTAAAAAAAAAAGATATGTTGTTTCTTCTTTAATCTTCTTCTTTTATGTTTGTTAAAGTTTTTAAGGTAAGTTAACCAATTATCCTGAAATATTTGTATAATTTTTATATGCTTTTGATCCGTTATTCGGAGTTAAAGCATGGAAAATAAAGTCATTATTACCTCGCTGTATGGCCAAGATGATGCGTTGGCCAATATAAGCTCCCGCTTTTGGATCAACCGACAAGTCGGCCAAACCCTTCGATCATTCAATATTAATACTGATCATCAATATTGATGATCGAAGACCAAACCCGATGAAATTTGCTGGATTAACCGTTTTGTAACATTTTCCATCTCTGCACGCAATTCCAAATATTAACGTCTAAAATAACACCAAACACTTTCGCCTTTCTGACACATTCACTTCCTTATCTTTCATCATTTTCTCCCTACCCTCGTACAAACTATTTTTATCTACCCTCAATAGGACAATTCCACAGATCATCCCTTTAAACGAGCGGTATATTAGTCAACTATAAAATCGATGGGCCGGTCCGATTACGATTTACGAACCGATAGTATTTTCTACAAGGAAATATCGGATTTCTTGCGGAACCCGCAGGGCGTCGTTGTCAGGCTTAAGCGGTGGGAACCCTATTTTACTTTAGCGAAGGATTTTTGTGAAAATGGCTGCTTTATCGAGGATTTGGAT
The DNA here is from genome assembly GCA_910592155.1 of Ypsolopha scabrella. NCBI lineage: Eukaryota > Metazoa > Arthropoda > Insecta > Lepidoptera > Ypsolophidae > Ypsolopha > Ypsolopha scabrella. Next base: position 20,672,486 of record OU342982.1, read on the forward strand.
GCTCAGACACGAGGTATTTACGAAGCTTGGCGCGTCGCTAAAAATTTAAAACGTAAAAGGCGCACAGACATTTTTTTAATCTGCATTGCCTTTTTGTTTTGTTCACTCCAGAGTCGATATCTTGTCATCTTTTTGACGTTCCATTAGGTAACTCTTAATAACTGGTATTAGAGTCAAGTTTGGTTTGGCCCTAAACGGTTCCAAGGGCGATACGCCTGTCCGTCTATCCCTATTTAGGCAGATCAAAAGAGTGAGACAGCACTGTATCGAGCTCGATATGGTCCTTCATGTTAGAGGTGCAGATAAACCGAAATATAGGTGCTGAGCTCCCACGCACGCATCGGGTGGCCGCGTTGGGTTGCGTGGTGTGTAAAGCTGTTCTCGGTTAGACGTTTTATCAACAGTAATACTCTAAAATATCCTTTTCAATAAATCAATTACTAGTTGGTTTGTTGCCCTATTAGGTATTCTTATGATACCTAACTTAATTTTTCATGTTTTTAAGGCTTTTGTGGAAACAACAGAAGAAAAGTCTGAGAAGAAGTTAAAATTACAATAAATCAAGTAAATGACATGTAATTTTACACTAATGAGCATGTGAAGCCATACAAAAGCGTATGCCGCGTGGCGCCAAGCACCAACTCGCTAGCTGCAAAAACAGTTTTCGACTTGCTTTTTGCATATGAGTGCTATTAACGACTTAGGCTTTTTAAAGGATTCATAAAAAGCGACAAGTACTATTAATGCCTTTCTGGACAAAAACGTGTTACTTAAAAGTTCTAAGTTGGGATGTAAATGAATACGGACTTTTGATGGAAAAATTCAAGTAAGTAATTTGAATTTAGGATCTAATACAGTAGGCTAACATTTCTTCAAATAATTTCAATCCTTTTTAAATCTAGACCTTCGAATTGTATTTTTATTTTCTCGGTATTGCCCGTCCTGAACGCACCATCCTGTATTAAAATGATAAGCAATATCTTTTTCTGAATATTTGCAAAACTTGCTAACTATTTTACGAAAGGCGCTCATTTATAAAAGGCGTTTTTTGTTCGACTCGACTGTTAACATTAACTAAGTTTCACTCACAGACATATTGTCTCGAGACTAGGTTTATGTTATGTGGTTACGCTACTGTCGTTCATTGTTCTCAATTTAAGATTTAAGATATTAGAATTTATGTAATAATAATAAATCCTTCTCGGTAGTCATCAAGCAGGAAGTCACCGTCTGCCAGATTAAAATTTTTGAAAGATTTTTGAGGCAGATGTCCATTATCTCACTCCATAGCCCTGTTATCCGGCCCATTTAGCATCCCGTCCTCATAGCCCATTTTCAGCCTTAGCCTATAATGGAAAAAGAACACACATATTTTCTGTGAGACAGACACAATTTCTTCTTAATATCTATTTTAAACACAATATTTTCAACACACAGAGTTTAGATTATGTTTTTGACCAGAAACAGTCCGAAAAACGTGTGTTTGGTTTTTGACCGTGGTTGAGTTTGTGACGTGACGTAGTGAAACGTAAACATTTTTCAGGGAGCAAGGAAATGCCTAGGGTGAATCACTCGTCTATATGAAAACATATCACAAAAAGTACTCAACAGATTTTAATGGATTCCCGTATTTAATAGCTTAGTGTTCCAGAAAGAATTAGGCTATCAGCAATTACGTTACAATACTAGGTATATTAGACCATAGATCTTGCCTGGTATGGAAAATACTCCCATAAACATTGCCCATCCATCCATCAGCCTGGTTCCAAGATTTCGCCATGCTTATACACCGTCTGTCTCTGTCTCAAAAAATATACCCACGCTCTTCTAAAAACCAACTAAATAAATAACGAAATCGACTAAGTGGAAAAATCAATAAAGTCTAAATTAGGGGGTGTTCAAAATTACTTAATAATAGTACATTACGATACGAGAGCGATGAAACGAAAAGTTTCTCGCACAAGTTTCGTATAATATTTTATAGCACAAATGTGGAAAATGCCGACTTTACGCAAGCGCAGCGTGCGTAAAGCGGTCATTTTACGCACAGTGTGCTATAAACACTATTAAGTAATTTTCAATAACTAATTATAACTTTATTGATTATTTCACTAAATTGATTTTGATATTTATTTAGTTGGTTTTTAGAAGAGCGTGGGTATGTTTTTTCTGTATAAAACTTGTTTGAATGCATGAAGGAAAACCATGTTTGAATGATATCTAGCGATTTTTAAAACCGCGTTTTATTCCAACTAGAAGCCGAGCAATGTATTAAAAACTGTAGGTAGCTAGTTGAAATTTTTACAGAATACGTGTTACTGTAGCCTCTAGAAGGTCAAATAAAAAAACCGGCCAAGTGCGAGACGGACTCGCGCGTGAAGGGTTCCGTACCATTATCTACAAAAACGGCAAAAGAAATCACGTTTGTTATATGGGAGCCCCCTTCAATATTTTTTTTTCCGTTTTTTAGTATTTGTTGTTATAGCGGCAACAGAAATACATCATCTGTAAAAATTTCAACAGTTTAACTATCGCGGTTCATTAGATACAGCGTTGGTTACCCTTTGGGTACGGAACCCTAAAAATGAAACCCTCGAGTAGGTCCCATACAAAAAAACTCGAAAAAGTAGAACTTTTCTACGTTTTTTTTTTTCATTCTGTGAACGTCCCTATTGTGGCTTTGAATGAAATATACTTACTTTGTACAGAAGTAAAAATCTCTTGTCTTTGTAACATGAGGTTGTTAAGGTGGTTGCGATGGGACTTGTTCCCCAACGCATAACTTATGATTGTTTTTCTTGTTTTTTTTTCAACCCTTGTACGAAAATATTAAAAGTAATATCTTCCTCGAAGGAATTCAGAAAAAAATAAGCCTCACTAATGGTCCGGTTATCTCAACAGTCGGCAAATTTATCACAAGCGCCTTTGCCTGTCAGGCACGTATTCGGTTTGTTTTAGGGGGGGAGGGGGAGGTAGGGAGCTGGTGCCAGGCTCGACTGTGGAGGTACCACCATCTTACTCGCAAATCCTCCCGAAGTTATTCGGGGGAGAGTAAGAGGACAGCTCGCAGGCAAAACCAGGCGGCCCACCATTGCCTGGGGCCGATTGATGGCGGCATATCCATCCCAAATTAGGCCGGCCTTTATAAAAAGCAGACTGGTGACGGGCAGTGGCATCACTGGTGCGAGGGTTTCGGTACCGCACTCACCAACCCGCCTGCTCAGCGTGTGTAAGTATGGGTATTTCTTCTAGGAGGGCCGCCAGAGTGGCGAAATCTTGGAAAGGCCAATGTCCAGCAGTGGACAACTGGACGAAACAGTCTGATCGCCATCAATTGCCCTGCAAAATACACTGCTCTTAACTTATGTGTAGAATGAAAAATGGCGGACTAGCTTATTCCGGGTCTGTCATTGGCTAATATTCAATATTATCTAGTCACATAAGCTAGTTCCGCTATTTTCATTCTACGGATAAGTTGGGAGCAGTATAACACTTTACGCTTTCAACAATTTGTGTATATATCTGACCAGTGATTTTTTAAACTATTACTATGTTTCTTTTACTTTTCCAAGCATCCTTTTGTTGAGCAGCGCTTATGGAAGGGTCCAGACGACCTTGGACCACCCTTCTCCCTGAATACTTCCCTGGCTGACGTCCAGTGAAGTGAAGGCTCAATTACTTACGTTTATTGTTAGAAAATGAGCTGAGGGAAAAGGTAATTACTATTTTTTTTTCATCTATTAGTTAGGCTAGAGTTAATTATAGCGGTGCTAAGAACCTTATTTGGGAAGTTAATCAGGCTAAGCTGATTTGGGTTTGCTTTCGGTTATGTTATTATTGAAAGTAACGATTACTGGAAAAAATCGGCAAAGTCGGGCCTCGCTCTATTAGGGTTCCGGAACATCGCCATCGTTTTATTTGCTAATCTTACTGAGTGGTTTTGAACTTCAGTGTGTTTTCGGAAAGTCTACATTAGAACGCTCGCTTCGCGCGCTGCGGGCACGCAAAATAAGTGAATTTTCGAGGTCTTCTTGGATTTTACGAAAAAGTATTTGATGTAGGAGTTTTTTCACCTGACATCGGAAAATAAACAACGTTTTCTAGTTAAAGCAGTAATTTCAGACATAAACCTGAAGCCGCTTAGACATAAAACGAATTAATAACTTAAAAAGGCATCATTTTCAAAAAAAAATCTATCATGTTTGATAACAGAAAGACAAAGGTCTCAAAAAAACACGTGTCCAAGTTTAACATTGGTCAGTTATGTAGTTGACTCAGCAAATTAAAACAAAACTGTTGAAAAGAAAGATATAAAGAAAAGGGATTTATTGCCAAAAAAATTAACAATAAAGTATGTGAATGACAATTAAAAAGAAAATCTATGAAATAGACTTGAAAATAACAAATTAGAAATAAAAAGGTCATTGCTTAAATATTAATATTTTTTTGGCAACAGTAGCCTTAGCATGAAAACATTACGGTTACGTTTAGTTTGAACGTAACGCGGTTTTGTATGGAATTCTGACAAGTTCCGCTACTGACCGCTAGGGGCGGTTATCAGATTTCATACAAAACCGCGTTACGTTCAAACTGAGGCTAACTTTCATGCTAAGGCTACAGGTGTCTCATGTCTCTTGTATGGGAGCCACCCTAAAATATTTGTTTTGTTTTAATTCAATTATTTATTTCAAGCGTCTACCTGTTGCATTATCAATATCCAGCAAAAATGAGCAAAAATATCACGAGCCCCCTTTAATATTCACGAGTATTTTATTCTGTTTTTTAGTATTTTTTGTTTTAGTTATTTCGGCAACAGAAATACATCATCTGTGAAAATTTCAACTGTCTATAACTACCACGGTTCATAAGATATTAATTTGTATGAAGTCATGTACTCTAGATAATGCCTACACTTGCGTCATACAAATAGTGATTTTTCAAAGTGACATTTACCTAAATCACTCTTTACACTAATATTATAAATGCGAAAGTTTATTGTGTGTGTGTGTGTGTGTTTGTTACTCTTTCACGCTGAAACGGCTGAACGGATTTGGGTGAAATTTAGAGTGAATATAGCGTATACCCTAACATAACACATAGGCTACTTTTTATCCTGAAAAAAAGCATGTCGTTAAACCGAATAACACGCGGGCGGAGCCGCGGGCAAAAGCTAGTTTTTTCATACTTTTTTTTTATTGTCAGACTTGTCCTCCTCTTTGCATTTCCAGCAAAAATTCCTATGCACGCCACTGTGAGATACAGCCTGGTGACAAACGGACAGACAGACGGACGGACAGCGGAGTCTTGGTAATAGGGTACAACAAACGTGATTTTTTTGCCGATTTTATAGATAATGGCACGGAACCCTTCGTGCTCGAGTCCGACTCGCACTTGGCCGATTTTTTTAGTAATGGTGCCCTGGTAATAGGGTTCGATATTATTTTGTTTGATTTCGTAGCACGATGCCTACTATCGCGCTTAGTTGACTTTTCAATATTTTCAAGCAATCGATAGCGCAATGCCAACATTTTGAAACCACTATACATAGATCGCACTATGCCTATAATTGCATATAGACAAGCATATTTTCTAATCGCAGTATGCCTACATCGGATATCATCAGTGCTTTAACACTGAGATTGGGTTTTTGGTGTAGAAATAGGCAAAATATGACTCAATTGATTCATGAGTATTGTATGAGATTAAGCTTGCGAAAGCCGTAAGCCGGTGATTAGATAACTAATGGAACAGGGCCTGGCGTGTTTATGCATCCGTGCATTTTCTTCCGCGAGGTGGAGCGTGCCTGCAACTCCGAGGACCTCCTTGGAGAATAGGGGAGCCAGCTTCTCTGACGAGTCCAACAACACTCAGTTGAGTCAATTATATCGTACATTGTTTGACGAGGAGCAGCGGTGGATTCTGCTCAGGGCTATCCTGTCTCGACCCTGGCGTCATAAGTCATTGCTGCTCACACAGGTAGGCAGGGTGCGGATGAGGTGGGTGCGATGTCGGGTGACTTGTGCCTGTTGCGGTAGAACGTGAAGATCGTAGGTAGGTACTGGTGTCAGTTGAAGTTTGTCAATCTAAAAACGCCCATTATCTTCAGCGTTGCAATACGCTGCCCGTAAATGGGAAAGTGATAACTTGAACTCGAATTTATTTAGTTCGAGTTTCAGAGAACTCCTTTCAATAACCTGGAGTTGGTTTTGGCTGCAGTCCACTCTAACTTTAACTAAGTACTCGTAGTTACATAGCTAGTGGCTCTTGTATAATAATGTTATTATTATCGGTGCAATATGCACAACTTCACTTTGCTTTTGTTTTTTTTTTACATGATTTAAAATATATTTTTATTTATTAACAAAACTTAAATAAACTAATTTAAATAACTAAATTATTCTACGAAATAAACTAAACTAAACTAAAACTGGTTGAAGAAAACACTTACAAAATTATTATATTTATATTTCCGACTAGTTTCGCCTTAACGGCATTTTCCAGGATTTAATAAATTTACGAGTATATCACAAAAGCTGTTCATGTAGGTAACAACAGTACAAGTGTTTTCTTGAACCATTATGATGTTTCACCAAGTGCCGACAATCGCAAGTATTAACTTTATTAACCTTAAACTAAAACTACCTAGCAAACATATTTAATTAAATAAGATGAAAAATTGAGCCGAAATCGCTGTCGTCACGTGGAAGAGTACCCGGGATACTGGCAGCATTACCTCGTTGAATTGCTAGGCAAATTCTTCGGCCGAGGTATGTGCCAGCCCTGGGATCTCCGGAAACGTCGACCAATCTCGACGACAGTTCTTTGTAGAGCTGCCGCGCTCCCGGCCCCAACGGTCCGAGGGTTTCAACGCCAAAAGGCACAAATATGTATCCTACGCCAAGGGATACATATTTGCGCCGTTTCGCCTCCTCCGCAGATGCTGCCGCCGTCCCGGCCTGTGACGAGGTCACCTGTAAGTGGGACGGAGCAACTGTGTCAACACAGGTCGCGTCCCACACCAGGGACCTCCCGTTCTTCCAGGGTATCAAGGACATCCCGTCGGGTCTCCTACCATCGTCACGTGACAGGCCATTCGGTTCCATAATGGCAGGTACGTTTACGCTCGCAAGAGCCCGACGGATGATATCGTTGATGCTGGCGTGACGAGGCAGGCGGCCAGCGCTGCGCTGACATGACAGGCCATGGTGACCGAGGCGGTCGACTCTCTCTCCGCAACGGCAGCGATGTGGCTCATTCAAATTGACACCCAGTCACAGTCCGATGGCTAGTGAGAAAGTGGTGCGGTCCAGCAAGGTGCCGATATTAGGCGATGATGGTAAAGCGTTTAGCCAATACCCCGACTCTGGTTCACTAGTGGCTAGGAGGCGAGCCCGGTGTTTAAGAGATGTTCCTGGACTTGGCGGCAGAGGGGCTCGTCCCATAGCTTTTGTGAATGTAACGCAAACGGGGAATTTTGATTGGGGCAGGCGTGTGACCATGCATTCCTGGCCTCGGTCAAGCCCGTGACCTCGACATCACCAATTGATGAATTTATTAATTTATCGAAGAGGTCACATGAGCTGTAGGCTGGGGACAGGAAGGCCGGTAGTGCGACACTAGAAATTGTGTTTATTTTTCAATTGAATTTGCTTTTGTTATAAGTCATACTTGCGATTGTACGCACTTTATGAAACTGAAAGCACATCTTGAATTAAATGCACTTTATTTTCTAGTCCCTCGGAACATTTTTAATCCCTTGAAAATTTTGAAATATCTGAAACAAGTTGGGAGAGGATGCATACATATGCTCACGCCTGTCTCCCAGAGGGGTAGGCAGGAACTACAGATTTACATCAGCTACACTGAGAAAACTGGTAATCATAAAATTAAGTGAATTCACCTAAAATTATGATGATTCACGTAAAGTAGAGAGCATACGGACATCACAATAAAATGCGATGAAACTACTGTTACTGCTGCTAGCGTTATAATATGACGCACTGTCACTATGACTTTGTAGGAAGCAGACAGAATTATGCGCCCCGTCACAGCTTTTAAGGTGACAGTAAGCATACCGTAGTGTGACGGACCTCTTTTATGGGGAAGGCATGATGTAATACGAAAATGATAATATTATTTTCTGTGAGCAATTTTACGGTGATCTGTCATCATAATATTGCGTTACTTACCTTAAAAACTCGATTATTTCCTCAAACGTTTTAATTACAGCATAATATTTTCCCATTATCACCAAATTTAAAAACAATTCACCGTATTTTAAACTTATGTAATGCTATTTTATAATGAAGCCAAAAATATTTTTTTCTCAGTGTACGATTTTTTCTGTTTGGGAAAGATTATGTGGAAATTAGCACTAAATTGTTAAGTATTAGCTCAGTTTATAAATAATAAAATGTATATAATAACCGTTCGGCTTTTCTTTATAAATATTTATAGATATATTAATTCTAGTAAAGATATGCACATAAATGAATTAAAGCAAGATATATTTCGAGTCCTTCTGGACTTGGCATCAGTTGCATTGTCAATGTTTACAAAGCAAAATGGTCAGCACGATTAGTAATGATTTGGTCGAAACAAACTTAAAACAGTGACTTATTATTAGAATAATAGTATTAAGATATGTATGGACTTATTGAGCATACATTTTCAAATTAAAACGTTTTCTAAGATAATTTTGGCGAAGGGAAGGGAAAGGATATGAGTGTTTTGACTTTGAATAGGACAAAAACTACTTTTTCCCTTTGTTCCCATGAAAAAACTATAAAAGGGACACAAAATGGGAAACAGAGGCGCATAACACACACATTTCCACAGCTGTGTTTACTGTAGGTAACAGTCCGAATAATATTGACTGAGAAGAGCTATCAGACGACGTAGCTAGTAAAACCGGAGTTTTTGAATAAGTAGTACTCCCAAACTACAATATATATGGTTCTGAAATAAATACATGTTATAAACAAAGCCTTTTCCATGGCGATGTAACAGCCCACAACGCGATACAGAAAAATTGACTCGATCGAAAAAAATTGCAATTTGAAGGCTATTTTTTACATTTCAAACAAGCAGTCTATCGATACTAATAAAGTGAAAATAACCATGATTATTGTTTTAAACATGTAAACCTATTAACTTAACGATAGCACAGCTATTTTTTTTAAACGAATTTGTGTGAGTTTATATTATATTTATATTAAATTGTCTTCTTCGGCCTTCCTAAATATTACCATATCTCGGTATCATACACATAGCCAAAATGGCTCCCTATTCATTTTCGTAGAAACACTCATATCCTTTCCCTTCTCTTCACGTAAATTATCTTAGAAAACGTTTTAATTTGAAAATGTATGCTCAATAAGTCCATACATATCTTAATACTATTATTCTAATAATAAGTCACTGTTTTAAGTTTGTTTCGACCAAATCATTACTAATCGTGCTGAACATTTTGCTTTATGCAAAATTTCAGCCTAATCGGTTTCGTAAGCATGGCGTGAAAGGGTGAGACATCACTTTTATATAGATTTATGGAATAAAAAGAAGCCTATGTCCTATTCCAGGTCTAGAACTACATTCATGTAAAATTTTAGCCCAATCGGTTTCGTAAGCATGGCGTGAAAGAGTAACAAACATCCATCCGTCCATCCGTACATCCATACATCCAAACTTTCGCATTTATAATATTATTAGTGGAATAAAATGTATTGTCAAATGTAGAGTACCGTCCATATCGTATCAATAAAATTGAATTGTGTCCCGGATTGACGCCATGATTGCTCTCGCACAGTGATGACCGCATCAAGTTAGACACTTCGGACTTTGTACCTATCTTATATTCTTCTCTGTAGGGGCTAATGTCGTACTGCAAGTGTATAGCTTGATGTGGTCTCCACTGTACGAGGCGAGCTCGAAGGTTCGTGTCGAATGATGTGAGATTTACTCTAGGCCTAAGTAAATCTAGCTATTATTAAAGTGGAAATTGTAATACTAGGTTGATCAATATTATTATGTTTTTGGAATTAGATATTTTCGATTTAGATAGATAGGAGTTTTCTTTTCCTTTTGCAGCTCAAATTAGCAAATACGAAATTTAAATAATTTGGCCAAGTGCAAGTCGGACAGAATACACCCGTAAAAACATTATGGTAAATAACAACAATATACACGCCAAAGCAACATCACAAGGCTGCAAAAAACAAAGGCACTAAAATAGTAGCGTCTGTGAGAAATTATGGTACTGTCTTAGTACGGAACCCAAAAATGTTTAAAGTATTTTTTATTTTTCTGTAGAGTATGTACTACAATCTGACCAAACTTAAAACTTGTGTGTGTTATGTCTACTTACTTAAGTAAGAGCCAAAATATATAACGTTCAAATATTGCAACTAGAGGTTTCTTGTATGGACTCCCCTTGAATAAAAGTTTTCGATTTTTTTATTAGACCATAATATCACGTATTCTGTGAAAATTTCAACTTTCTACCTATTTACCATAATTTTTTGTATATAATTACATTATTTCTGGTCAGAATAATCTGTGATCCTTTATAATCCTGCAATTGTATTGATCATTTAATTTAATTAGACCGAAAAACACAATTAACGTCGTTCCAAATTCCACAAATTCCAAGAAAATTACCACCCATAAAGCCGCGACATATAAAAAGCGTGAAATGGCTTCTAAAAAGTTACAAGCATATTTTTACCTACAAAATTACTTTTAACAGAATAAGTTTATTTTTCTCTATATTATTTTATTTGTGTGACAAATCGTTAAAATGCCGTGTCGAGTCTTCCCCGGATATGTAGTGATCCCTCTTTGACGGCTGCACACTAACCTGAGGCTCTCACATAATTGTTTTCCAGGATGAAAATGGCGATTGATTGATCTATGCCGATTAGAGTTTTCCGAAAGTGTTCTCATGAACTAAATCTCAAAAAGATCGGGTGCCTCGGTCCACCTATCAAACAGTTTTAATTTTTACATGTAGTTAATCCAGGATAAAATTATTTGGAAATATTTCGTGAGTATTCCTTTTTTCAGGTGAAGGCTGCATGTAAGGTCAGATTGAGCACCTCATTTTGCATCAATCAGAACTGAACTCTACGACGTTTCCCAAAACAGCGCGCTCTCAGCCGTGGCTGTTACGACCACCAAGAGACACAGCCTACAAAAATCTGCGTTTTTATTTAATAACTCTGCTTCTAGATGCAATTTTTAAAATATTCTAAGATAAGATGATTATTTATTTTTTATTTATTTATTTATTTAAAAACTTACGACTATCATTTATTAATGCAGGTGTATATTTTATTTCCCGTATTATTATATATTTTTTTTTATATTCTAAAGATATATTATATTGTGTAAATTAACTTTGACTTGTAGAAAGTATACTTAATGTATCTATTTTGCAAAAATAAATATTTTGATTTTTTGATTTTGATTTTGAGGCGACGATGTCATTTGTTTACTTATTTTTAATAAAAATTTGAAAGCTTTATCATTTAAGGAAGGTCCCTTAACACTCAAAAACATGAAATTCAGAGGTAACTTCGTAATTTTTTTCTATAGAGCGAACTTAAAGATTTTGCGTTTTTTCTAGAATCAGCCTATCAGTTATATAGTCTACTATGTATATTATTTTTATTATACCGATTAACCAAGTCACACAAAGTGATATGCTCATTTGAAGTTGGGCATCTAGCCTTATACGGACCCTTAAATCGAAAACCGAATTTTTATTATGTTTTCTTTAAATTAAAAGTATGTATACAAACCGACGAAATTTTAAACTTGTAATGTTTATTTTGTAATATTACTAAATAAATTTTCACAGGATATGTTTGCCTTCACCACACCAAATAATAAACATATGTAAAATACGAACAACAAAGGGGGTCCCATACAAGAAACGTTGAAAAAATGCAATGCAAAATTTTCAAGGTTATTTGTTTCAGCTCTATTTTAAAGACGGTATACATACAAGTTTCAAATTTGGTCAGATTGTTATACATACTCTAAGTAAAAAGTTCTTAAGCAAGTTTTTATCATGTTTTTAGGGTTCCATACCTGTTTTGTGTGGTGGTACGGAACCCTTTGTCCGCGAGTCCGACTCGCACTTTCCCAAATTATTAAGATAAGAGCTGAAAGAAATAGTGTTAAAAATATGCATATTTTTCAGGTTTTTTGTATAGATACGCCCGTTGGGTTTTTTTTTCGTTATATGCCGTGATAAAAGCCACAGTAATACGTATTATGTGAAAATTTCACTTGGCTATCTATTATGGCTGAAGCTGTAGAGCCCAGTGACAGACGGAAAGACGGACAGACAGCGGATGATAGGATTCTGTTCGGCAAACGTCGGGTTTGAAACCCTAAAAAGACGAATAATAATCCTATGGGTGCAGAAATAAAACAAGATGTAAAAATCAGAGATTTATTACAGATTCAACATTTACTTCAATCATTAACTATACGTTACACAATAATATTATTTATTTTAATAATTTACAATTATAACTCTATGATATAATTAAGTTTTATTTCATTTTAATATCAAGAGCCTGATATGGAAGATTTCGACTAATACTTAATAGCGAGATTGGCAATCTTTGGAATTTACAAGTGTTTAGTCTTCAAAGAGTTTATTTACACCAAGTTTCTTCTTCTTCGGGTCCCTTTTGTTATCTTTGAGGTACCTGAAAGGGAAATTAAACAAAATATTAGATTTCAGAGTGCTATACCGTGACCTTTAAAGCCACAACTAGGGTCGGTTTAATTTAGATATAAATTGACAAAAAAAAAGTCATGATCTTCAGAATATCTAGCATGATGTTGATTAGAATATTGAATTTTTATTAAGAACTAGCTTTTGCCCGCGGTTTCACCCGCGTTGAATTAGTTATTGTGTACTCCTATAAAATCTGTCAATATTATTCGGACTGTTACCTACAGTAAACACAGCTGGTGAAATGTGTGTGTTATGCGCCCCTGTTTCCCATTTTGTGTGTCTCTTTTATAGTTTTTCCATGGGAACAAAGGGAAAAAGTAGTTTTTGTCCTACTCAAAGTCTAGAACTACATTCATGTAAAATTTCAGCCCAATCGGTTCAGTAGTTACGGCGTGAAAGAGAAACAAACATCCATCCATCCATCCATCCATACATCCAAACTTTCGCATTTATAATATTAGTGGGATTTTAACTAAATTAATTCCAAAAGAGGGTCCAAATTAAGACTAAGCTCCGATTTAATTAACTAAGTGCAAAGAAATAACTTCAAACTTATTCAAATTAAAGATAATTATCACAACAAATGACTTGATTTGATTATATTAGAAGAATTTTCGTTGTGATTCACTGCTGGACATAGGCCTTTCCAGGAGATTGCTACTCTTGGCGGTCCTCCTGGAAGAAATACCCATACTCACACACGCTGGGCAGGCGGATTGGTGAGCGCGGTGCCGAAACCCTTTCACCAGTGACGCTGCTGCCCGTCACCAGTCTGTTTTATATAAGGCCCGGCAATTGGTGATGGATATACCGCCATCCATCGGTCTCAGGCAGGGTTGGAAAAAAAACAGTTCTTTTTAAAAATATCAAAACATCCTGTTTAAAACAAAAAAAAAACATTTTTAAAACAAATATTTACTGATGTTTTTTTTGCGGCTGTTTTAGACACGTTTAAAACATGTTAAACATGTTTAAATAATTTTTTGGGCATCGTATTGGTACCTGTATATTATGTATATGTAAAATTGATTAAAAAGCGTTTTTTAAATGTTGTCATCAATCTAATCATTTATTGGGTGAAAAATAATAAATGCTTTCCCTATAAACAAGAAACGAAAAGGATGCATTAAAAAAAAAAAGAGTAACAACGACGACACATTGGGGATATAAGGAAAAAATAATAATTATTATGCTAAAAATCAGTGTTTTATATATGAGTGTTTTAAACAGTCTGTCAAAAAAGTGTTGAAATGAAAATGAAACTTTAATGAACTTTATTGGACTTTAAACGTTCAAGTAGTATAATTTAGGTAATATATTTATGAAAAAACAACGCGGTTAACTCGATTTAACTGATTTTGTACTTGTTTGTTTGGTGTAACCAGGCGAAAGAAAAATAGTTTTTTCAATATTCATTTCCACAATTTTTTGACTATACTTTATTGGCAAACCATAAACAAAAATAAAGTAAATTAAAAAGTAACAACTTAGTTTGATTGGATTGGCGGTTATTACTCAAAACAGAACTCATCCTGAGAACATAATAGAAAGAAGAACTTAATTTTTTTAAATTTTTAATGAGAGTTTTTATCAATTTTCATAATGAAAAATGTATTTTTCAAGTTATTGTCGTTAACAATTTACGGGGTTTGGTTAACGTAGCAGCAATTCGTTTAAAATAGGCGCGAAACAAATTTTTGATTGATAAGATTCTGATATAAAACTGCCCTTACATAGAAAATTTTAACTCAATGGGTCAAACAGTCTTTGAGTTAAGCCGCAAAAAGATAAAGGTATAGACACAATAGACTTGGCTATTTTGATAGAACCATAAAAACCCACGACCTACATTCTCAATATTTAATTATATGTCATGGCATACATTTAATACTTGGTACACGTTCTTATAGCAAGTTTAAAAGGGGTAACTCTGTACAAATCCGCAATGACTCTTTAATTTTAATTTAAGCAGCGGGACGGCCATTTTGTTTTATACTCATTTCCCTTCGCTAGTAGAACAGTAGAGTATAACGCTAGTGCGGTTCTATCTTTTACATTAATCTTTAAACCCCTATTGTACGGAATACCAAATCGTACTATCAAACTGATATAAACTCCGTTGAAAGCATATAGTTCGGTTGGATAAGCAGGATTTTGCATTTATGTATCTACTTATGTAATAGGGCCCTACTAACTATGTTAGGTAAAAGCGGCACTCGTTCTACCTGGACTGTTTTCTAGGCCGAAATAGATTATTTTGTGTTCGCAAAACGCTGATAACCAGCTTGAGAATCCACTTAAAATCTATACTGTTTCAGTACGGGTTGGGGAATATTCGTCCTCAAGGATTCGCCCTCTTTTCTATTTTTGGTAACATTCGTCCCTCTTGACTCAAGCAGAGTAAATTCGTCTCTCAACTCATAACATACACAGCCGTTAGGTACTTTAAAATTGAATTTCTTTTCGATAGTACAATGAGAGTGAAAAGTGAAATCAGAACGAAGTAAATCGGCAATCAACATTCTGTTTATTAAAAATCAACAATTTCTATAACTTCAATTAAAGTATACCTAGAAATACTCACACATATATCATAGAAATAAAAATGCTACAATATTCATTTGTAATACATAAAAGCTCTTACAATTTTATTTATAATCAACAAAATATATTCAAACCAAAGAGTAGTAAAATATTTTTTTGTATAGTGAATATATTTCTTTTAACTTCTGTGACTGATAGTACTCTTATATAAAATTAATAGAAACCTAGGTATAAAATCCATTATCAAGACGAAGGGGACAAATAGACACCCAAAAAGGGGAGGAATTTTCACACAATGAATATATTTTTTGAAAAGAGACGAATTTACACCAAAGATCACTTTTAGGGACAAATTTACGCGGTACGAATTTCAAGAGGACGAATGTACCCCGACCCTTCAGTTCAGAGGTAAACGGCCAAGTGGTTTTGGAAATATTCATAGTTCAATAGTTTATTTATTCAATGCACACAGGTGTAGAATATCATGTTACAGATATTATATAGGTATCTCACGAATTAGGTGGTAGAGCTAATGCCGGGCTGGACTGTGGAGGTACCAACATATTATTCGCAAATCCTCCCGAAGTTATTCGGGGGAGAGTAAGAGAACAGCTCTCAGGCAAAACCAGGCGGCCCACTATTGCCTGGGACCGATGGATGGCGGTATATCCATCCCCAATTGCCGGGGCTTATATAAAACAGACTGGTAACGGGCAGCGGCGTCACTGGTGTAAGGGATTCAGCACCGCGCTCACCAACCCGCCTGCCCAGCGTGTGTGAGTATGGGCATTTCTTCCAGGAGGACCGCCAAGAGTGGCGAAATCCTGGAAAGGCCTATGTCCAGCAGTGGACGAAACAGGCTGATGGATGATGGATCTCACGAAGTCCGTTTGGCTAATATGATTGTAGTAGTGACATCCACAAATAAGCGCGTTTTGTGGCGCTCGGCTCCCGAGGTTACGCAAACTAGATAACGCTGGGCAGGCGGGTTGGTGAGCGCGGTGCCGAAACCCTTGCACCAGTGACGCCGCTGCCCGTCACTAGTCTGTTTTATATGAGGCCCGGCAATTGGGGATGGATATACCGCCATCCACCGGTCCCAGTCAATGGTGGGCCGCCTGGTTTTGCCTGAGAGCTGTTCTCTTACTCTCCCCCGAATAACTTCGGGAGGATTTGCGAGTAAGATGGTGGTACCTCCACAGTCGAGCCCGGCATCAGCTCTACCACCTATAAACATTATAACTATTAAACATTATATTATGCACATTTTAATGATATTATCATAAAATACATATATGCATCATATCAGGTTGTAAATAAAGTGCGACAATTAAATAAAACCACATACTCTACTGTTCATACTGAGCAACTATACGAAAAAAACCCAGCGCAAATCTTCAGAGAAAAGATACCTATCCAAGTGAAACTCAAAGACTTTATCTCGGAGGAGGAAGGTCTATTTTAGAACGCTGCACCGAACAGCTATTTCACGGACGACGCTCTCTCTAAACTCGCCCGTATGTTGGTGCGTTAGGGTTCACGAATTTTTGTTTGGAACTCAATTATTTCCCAAACTAAGGATGTCCGCGGGTATGATCCTTGGGAAAAGTGGTTCAGTAGGGTCGGTAGATTAAGTAGTTTCATTTAATGGTAGCAGTCTATTTAAACCCGGTATATAATATAAAAAATAATATAACTATATAAAAAAACTAAGTCCAAAGTAAGAGATGAAAAATGTGTGGAAAAACATTTATAAGTATTGGTTCAATGACTTTTCTGGAGTTAAAAAAAAGTTAGTTTGTGTGTAATTAAATTAAATTGATAAATAATAGTACAATAACATGTATAAAAATATCCATGATCTATAATGATGACGATGGTAATAATGATAATAATAATGATGATGATGGTATTTAAAATAACAATGATGATGATAATGATGGTAAAACTTTGCCACATAAAAGTGTCAACTCACAATATCCTCAGCCGGCGGCGGAGGGCTGTACTGCGAGAAATCAGAAAGTGGTTTCACCTCCCTGATGCTGTACGTCTTGCTGTCAGTGGACTCCAGCACCACGCGGGGAGGGTCTGAATCTGCTGGAGAATTGAGGAAGTTACTGATGATGATACTATTCTTACATGCTGAAAGTAAAGATTAACAGCATTAATACTGGCTGGACTCTTAGTCACTAAACAGCTAAAAACGAGAGAGTACTCGTCTATATTAAGGTGGTAGAATTGATGCCAGGCTCGGCTTTGAAGGTACCACCTACAACTCGCAAACCATCCCGAACTCATTCGAAGGAGAGTAAGGGGACAGCTCTCAAACATGCACAACCAGGTGGCTAATCATGCCTGGGTCCGATCGGTGGTGGTTAATCTATCCCCAATTGTCGGCCCTTTTATAAAATAGACTGCTGACGGGCAGCGGCGTCACCAGTGCGAGGGTTTCGGTGCCGCGCTCACCAATCCACCTGCCCGGCGTATATGAGCATAGACACACTTCTAAAAGGACCACCAAGAATGGCGAAATCTTTGAGAGGGCTATGTCCAGCAGGGGACAAACCAGGCTGATGGATGGATGGATGGATTCGTCTATAGGAACAACTTTAATTATGGACACTAACGTCGCGAAAATAAATCAACTGTAACATACATTTGGGTCAAGTAGATGTACCTTTCCTGTGGAATATCGGATTATTTTTTTCGAGACTTTATGTATGTATTCAAGAGACTTTATTGTCTGTTCCAAAATAAAAGTTGTTCGAAGACGAGGCAAGTACTGTCTCTACTTGCGACTTTTCTGAAAGTATATGGAGACTTTTAGTACAGGTTTTACTTAGTTTAGTTAATTTATTTTAATTCGTCATTTAAGGGGCTCAGCAATGCTGAACTCAAATTTCACGAAGAAAGCGATTCAGCTCCTATATTTCGAAATCTATTAAAACGAAACTGACACATGCAGATACATACTAAAAATATTATAATTATTACTTGAAATGTCCTAATTTGGCTACAATTTCAAAATTATTGAAGTTTTGCAGTCGTTTAGAGCAGGATAAACAATAAAAAATAAAAGCATTAGAGCAGGACTAAAGTTTGAGCAATCCACGCTCTTCGAAAAACCAATTCTCTTGAATACGTACATTCATATATTCACGCCTTGCCTGTCTCCTAGAGGGATAGGCAGAGACTATAGATTCCCATATGCTACGATCCTGACACACCTCTTTTGCTTTTACATCCATCAATCTAGTCATACCTATTTGGTCGGCATACCTCTTTCTAGGGTGGCCTGGTCGAGCTTGACCTTCCACTTGTGCAGCATACCTATACATTTTTTTCGTCACTCCTCTTTCATTCATCCTCTCTATAATATGCCCATTCTCTTGAATGTGTCTGCATATTACTGTCAGCACTGCCCTGAGCTAAATTTTAATCCAATTTAGTATCGGCCGCTGCCTTCTGCGTGAGCAATCTAACTTAACAATAATTGTTAAAGACTATGCCCGGCTAATGCCGCAATGCCCGTACAAAATTAAACCTTACTCACCAGACTTGGGATTCAGTATGTCAGGCTTTGGATCAAATTTGTCAGCTGGCGCCGGGTACGCAATGAGGTACCTCCTGCCTTGGGCATCCACTTGGACAACGCTTTGGGACGGACGTTTACTGCTTGAGTTTTGGTCGTTTCTCCTAAGGAACAGAAAAAAATGTACCTACTGTAAATTATTGAGACCCTGACAAGATCTGATAAAGAGTTTCAAGAATTTAATAAGATAGAGATCTTTGATTCGAGCCCTATGTACCTGATGACATGGAGATCTCTAGGCCCGATCTAGATTTTAGGAACTTGTAGGGACCTTAGAAAGTTTGATAACCAATGACTCCAGATGTACACCAGATCTAGTTGCTAGAAAAACAATGGCAAAGAAAGCTTTAAACAACAAAAATTTCCTTTTTAAAGCCCAAATATTGCGGAATATTCGGAAACATCTAATAAAACGTACTACGTCTGGGGCATTGCTCTATCTATACGGATGTGAAACGTGCACCATGAAAAAACGTGACAGAGAAAGATTGGAAGCTGAAATGTGGTGTTGGTGAAGAATGGAAATAATTAGTTGGATGGAAAAGAAGAGCAATGAAGAAGTTCTGGAGATTGTAAACGAAAAGCGAGATTTGATGAAGACCATAGATAAATAGAAGGGAAATATGTTGAGACATCTGATACGAGACGACAATTTTATCAAAAACATAATTGAAGGAGAAGTGGGGGGAACGGAAAGAGATGAAGGCCCAGGAGAACATTCATAGATCAGGTGAAAGAGAAAGTAAATGTCGTGTCGTATCAAGAAGTTAAAGAAAAGGTGGATTGCAGAAACGAATGGAGAAGACTCCACCGACAAGAGGAAAGCTATCAAGGCTGCGCCGAGCGTACGACTATTAGACACCTCGCTCTGTACTCTCGTGGTCGAGTTTATCGTGGTCAATTTTATTGACTGCTGCGCGGCCATACTAAAAATGTATGGCGGATTTGTGGTTCATTTTGAACAAATCGCATTTCAATTGATAGGCAATATTTCTAAAATGTGAGTCGGACAAATTGTATTTTATACTTTGTTGATTGTTTGAAATTAAGTTTGAGATAAAATTCTACAGTTAAGTTGTTAGAATGCGCCTTTGTTACATTTTGGGATAGCTGTGCTTTATAAACTATACATTATTTTTCATTTTCGCTTCGGATAAAGTGTACATACATTTTCTGCGATACTAATATGTTTTTTTTATATTTATTAATACAATATTATTCATTAAATCAACTTAACCGTTACTGCCAATTTAGCTTCTTTTGGTCGGCGCACATATAGGGACCTTAACATGCACACTAAATTGCAACTTCATAGGTTCCATACAATTTTGGTCATGGGGGGGGGGAATGAGTAAGTAGCTGGAAATGGTTCGTGTATGACACACGGCTGGTGCCTTTTCTTTTTTGAACTTAACCTAGGCTTGAAGATATTTACTTAGAGATTACAAGTGAATGTGATCGCGGGATGACTAGCTAGTGATTCTAGCAGAAAAAGGATTGCTATTTAAATAATACTAAACTGTGAAAAAGTGCACCCGAATCGAGTTGAAAAATCAAGTCAAGTGTATGGAATACGAGTTTTATCCACCAATGAGAGTTCTTTGGAGAAATAAGTATATTCCTTTGACTTGAAGGGCTGCGGTGGTTTAGTCAGTAGCACTTCGGCACAAAATAAATACATACAGAGGGCCAGCTCCACACAACCAGCGATTCCGGGCGCATGCACACGTAGACGCGTTCGTACTTCGAGATCTTGATAGACTCGTGCACTGGCATTCGACCGACTTCGACCGAGATCGTCGTAAGTAAGGCTTACTTTACCCTATCATATTTGGACGTAAAAATCGTCGGTGAACAGAGGGTATGCGTGTGTTGACTGTTCTAGTGACAGTTCCACTCGGAAACACCTCTGACACCCCCTGGGAGATATAAAAGTTAACTTTAATTTATGCAGCCAAGTTCATCCCGAAGAGTCGGTAAGTGCTCAGTAACAAAGTTCGATGATCCTTTTTGTGAAATTCGTAAATTATTCTTTTCGTGTTCGTTACAAACGCAAGCCCAGCCCCGAGTCAATTACTAATGGGACATCAAGATTTTATTTTGCGAAATTTGCAAAAACTATTATCGATCCGTGATACTGATCACTTACCAAGCCTCCAGTATGAATTTGGCTGCATAAATTAAAGTCACCTTATATATCGATTTGTAAAGAAGACCTTTTTAGCAGCCAAAAAGGCCAGTAAAAAATTAAGTAGGTTCAAGGTTTGGGCTTGTGAGAACTTACTTGCGTAAAGCTAGTATGACTATAGCGCCAGCTGCAGTGAGGATGGCTGCCAACGCTGCCAGAGCCGCGGCTGCCGGGAACTTGGAGACAGCCCTGGTCGTGCCTTCTGCGAGGAATAACATAAACCTTTATACTTTTATTGTACTTATAAATATAATTACTTTTGTACTTAGAAATAGGATGTACATAGGCGAGCTTATCTCTAAGTAGACATACGTGTAGACAAAAACTACGTAACGTACGATTAAATCAAATAAAAAATAAATATCCTTATACCGCGTGTAAATAGACTGCTACCATTAAATGAAACCACATATTCTACCGACAAAATTCTAACAACAGCATTTCTCTCGAGTTTGGACTAAATCGGTCTTGATGAGTACTACTTTAAAACATGGTGACCAGGGTCTGATGATGAGACTGGAAGGTTAAAATAAGAACTCCTTAACGAACAACAGCAGACCTCTCAAACTTTTCGAGATCTTTTCATATCCACCTTCCAGTCTTATATTCAGACTCTGCTTACTATAAATAAACATGACAGAAATAAATGTTTATATTTTAAACACTTGGCGATTTATCCATCGCAAGGAGATAACAAATTATTTTTATCGTTGCGGTATAGAAAATCAGAAAAGTAAATCTGGACGTGAGGAGCTCTGAACCGGGACTCGAGAGCAACCGCTGAGGTCCCAGATTCGAGTCCCGGTTAAGAGCTCCTCACGTCCAGATTTACTTTTCTGATTTTCTATACCGCAACGATATAAAATTTAATTTAATCTGCTTACTATGTTTTAAAAAGTATTCATCGAGACTGATCAAATAAGCTCAAGCTCGATAGTTCTGCTGTTATTCGTTGATGAGTTCCGATATCCACCTTCCAGTCCCATCATCAGACCCTGGTCACCATGTTTTACAAAAGTATTGATCATGACAGATCAAATTGTCCAAACTCGATAGGTCTGCTGTTCCGATGTCCATCTTGCAGTTCTATTATCAGTGTGTTTTACAAAAGTACTCATCGAGGCCGATCAAATAGTCCAAACTCAAGAGATCTGCTGTTGTTCGTTGAGGAGTTCTCATTTCAACCTTCCAGTCCCACCATCAGACCCTGATCACCATGATTTATAAAAGTACCTATCAAATTTGACCAAATTATTTAAATTTAAATTTACATGTATTAAATCCACTAGTCGGAAATAACAATTATTTTGTAAACCGTACAAGTGTTTTCTTCAGCCGTAAATATTTTTGAGTGCATTTCAAGAGTTGTCTGACGGAACTTTAGCGACTAAGTTAAACGTCGGTCTTTAATTAACGGTCTCGCGTGTTAGTTAAGTGTCTTATTTAACCAATTAACTGCGATATAATACACGCTTCAGGGTACCTAGCATAGTAGACCATATCGAGCTTTGACAGCTCGATATACACTGTCTGTCCCTCTTTAGGTAGATCAACAGAGTAAGACAGAGCACTGTATCAAGCGCTATCGAGCTCGATATGGTTTGCTATGCTAGACTAGCAGCAGTGGCAACGTGGATATACACGACTTACTCGTACCACAGTAGAGTGTCGGCACAGACCAGCTTTTTGGTCTGTGAGTGTCGGATTGCATGAACTAGACTAGAAATGTAAAGCAGTTTAGACGTCGTGGATTGCAAGAACTGCGGGCCTATTATGTAACGTTGTATCGGTTGCCAACTAGTTGCCAAACACTAAAAACATTAATAAAAGCTAAACTTTCAAATTGCCTTTAGTTTGATAGTATATTTATGTTTTCGATGTATGGCAACCATTCGGCGACCGACTCAAAGATACATGATCTGGGGCAGTAGACATAGGGATGAACCAAAATCTTCGGATCTTACCAGTTCGCTGAGCAGCGTCCCTGAAGACCAGATCATTCAGCAGCACCGGCTCGGATGCTCCCTTCTTGTTCCTCGCAACCACCGCCAGAACCTCGTCTTCTGTGACCGTCTCCAGGGACGACCAGGTCACGTTCAGCCACACCACCAAGTCTGAGGGATGAGTAGACTAATTTATTTATTTGCAAATACATAATTACATTACAGATAACTATTGCGTAATTAATTGCATGACTTAAAACTATATACATATTTACATAAAAAGCGAAACACACATTATAATTATCAAAATTAGAAATGTCAAAAAAAAAAAAAATATATATATTTTCTTAGTCAATAATAACCTACTAATAATATTACATTACAATTTAATTAAATTCACTGTCAAAAAATTAAAATCAAAATGTTAAAATTATTGAATATTATATGTCAAAGATTCGGTAAGTTTCGAACTAGAGTTAAAATCCTTCTATGAATCCTTTTCACAAAACGCCAAGCATTCCTTCATAATTTTCCTCCAAGGACTATTAAAAATATCAGCGTGTGGTACCGCCGCATGCAGCTGGTTCAATCTGGCAAGGGTCCGGTTCAGGGGGGACCAGCTGTGAGCACACGTACGTGCTCTCTCCAGACTGAAAAGAGGCCGGAGCCTTCTCATGCCGTGACTAAAGCGGTTAGGGACATTAAGCCTAAGTAGTTTTTTCAATAGTGTAGGGGAGTCGAGTCTCCCTCGCAAAATCTGAATAATTATCAGCATTTGGTCTCGACTGCGCCTCGTCTCAAGAGAATTAAAACCAAGTACACCCAGAAGAAATTTGGTTGGGTACATGAAAGGGTATAATCTATACTTAACTTTGTAAAGATATCTTAAAAATCTCTTTTGGACCTTTTCTAACATAAGATTATACTTGTCCTCATGTGGATTCCACACGCAAGCGCTAGTCTCCAGTTTACTCCTGACGAGGGATGTATAGAGCAACTGTGCAGTTCGTGAACTACGAAATTCACGTGCATTCCTCATAATGAAACCCAATCTTTTAAATCCTTCCGCTGCCAGGATAGTAACATGTTGGTGAAAAGTCAATCCAGGGTCAAAGATCACACCGAGACTAAGTAGAATTCATAACCTTCGTTAGATAACTTGAACATGGTTGAGGCAGTGTCATCGACTTAGTAAAAACAAAGGATTGTACGGTACAAACTACATATACTGCAGTGCATGAAGGAAGCCTCCCCGTGTGGCTAGAACTGGCACACAACAATTGATTACACCAAATATGCGACCAAGGCTTAACTAATTGACAAATTAAATTATTTAACTGGTGGTAGGCTTTAATAATAATAATAATAAAATTCTTTATTGCACACTATAAAATTTTTGTACACAGGCGAGCTTAATACTATTTAGTATTTTCTACCAGCTAACCTTTGGCAATGGGGAAGTTGTTGGGGGTAGTGCCATGGTGTCAGAATAGTATAGATACAATTTTAAATAGATATATTATTTGTCACTAAAATACTCAATAAATTATAATATTACACTACATCCTAATAAACATATACAATATTAAGAACTAACAACATAATGTGATAAAATACATATACTACTTGCAAGTTTACATACATAAGTACTCAAAGACTCGTCGATAGCTTTATTGAGGAGAATTGATCGAACAACTCAAATCATTATAAACAAAAGATTTAATTTATCATGGATCGTTCTGCAAATCAAGAAAGTGTTGCTTTATCTAAGTCTTGAAGACTGACACAGATGAAGCTTCACGGATGTGTAGCGGCAAACGGTTCCACAAGCGTATTGCACTCACGGTAAAAGAATTTGTATACATGCATGAACTATGCTCAGGTGTGCGAAGAAGCCAAGCCTTGCTAGGACGCTGATTGCGGTCGAGGGACGAAAGGGGCACAAAACGTTCTTTAAGATAAGATGGGGAACTAGGGTTATGGAGAATACCATAAAGAAACGTCAAAATATGGGAATCTCTACGGAACCTGATATTAAGCCAATTGAGTTCAGTGCGGAATTTGGAAATGTGATCATACTTACGCAGTCCGAATATGTAACGAATGCATAAGTTGAGAAGACGGTCAAGCTTATTAAAAAGTTCCATAGTGAGGTCGGGATAGCATACATCCGCATAATCTAAGATGGGGAGCAACAATGAATTAACTAGAGTAACTTTAGCAGAGTATGGCAGAAACTTTTGCATGCGTTTAAGAGCATGCAAAGA
Organism: Ypsolopha scabrella; assembly: GCA_910592155.1. NCBI lineage: Eukaryota > Metazoa > Arthropoda > Insecta > Lepidoptera > Ypsolophidae > Ypsolopha > Ypsolopha scabrella. Next base: position 20,697,774 of record OU342982.1, read on the forward strand.
TGCAAATATTTTTTTGCTGCTTTCAGACACATGCAAATCCCAAGACATGTTATTTCTAATGTGCAAACCCAAATTTTTTACCTCGGTACAGTAAGGTAGTGGTATATTATTGAAGCAAACTTGGGGTAAGGTATGTAAGTCAAGTTTGTCCACTAGGGCCCTACTTCCTAGGATTATTACTTGCGTCTTAGCAGGATTAACTAAGAATCCATACTGCTCTGTCCAAACACTAATAGTGTCGAGATCGATGTTTAACTTCTGAACAGTATGAGACAAAGAGTCCTGCTTGCAAGATAAATACAGCTGCAAGTCATCGGCATACAAGTGATAAGAGCTGAAGTTCACAACAGAGGCAAGAGTATTTATGAAAACAGAGAATAGTAATGGAGATATAACCCCACGCTGCGGAACTCCAGCTGTCACGTCACACCAATTGGAGAATTTGTCGTCAATACGTATGCGCTGCTGACGCCCATGTAGATACGAATCAAACCATGTCGCTGCAGAGTCAGAAATGTTAAGTGAACGGAGAATAGCCAAAGTGATGTCGTAGTCAACGCAGTTAAAGGCGCTGCTGAAGTCAAGTATGGTAAGGAGTGTAAGTTGCCTATCGTCCATAGCTTGGCGGATATCATCGGTAACTTTGATAAGAGCAGAGCAGGTACTATGGGATGGACGAAATCCCGATTGAAAAGGGTTAAGGAGGTTATTCGCGTGGAGAAAATTCAGAAGTTGGCGATTGACCACTCGTTCAAGTACTTTGGAAAGAAAGGGTAAGATTGTTATAGGTCGAGGGCTTTGGTCACATAGGAAAGTGTCCTCTAAGGTTTCATCTGTGGCTTGGCATTAACTTCCAAAAATCTAAAGCAACTTATCCTCTTAGTTAAACTCTGGCATAAAGTGCTTCGTAAAATAGTAGAAAACAGACATTCGGATAGACGGAAGCGAGGCCACATCAAAGAAAATGTTTTGATTCCACAGCAAACTATATTTTTGACACGAACGAAAACCGAAACGCGTTTTTGAGTCAACTTTTCTAGATGTTCTATCGAAAATGGATCTCATTCGGCCTTACCAAAATACTGCGTTCCTAGGGAATTACATGATTGGCGAATGCATCAGCTTTGAAACTTTGCTAAGAAAAATAAAACTTGGTTCTTATATAGGTATGTATTGAGTAGGGAATTATTCCCTACTCAAGACATGCCTATGTAAGAACCAAGTTTTATTAAAAAGTTTAAAAAGTTTCTTTTAGCTAAGTATATATATGTACTTTTATACACTACATTAAGTAACTTTAATATGAGCCTTTCAATCGTGCTGTAGACTCAGTGTTCAGAAACGATACTACCTATATATCAGTGGCAAAGGGTTCCTAAAACACGATTCCCATCGGTTTGTTTAGGAAATATCATCCATACTACATTTCTTTATTCCGTGCTCTTCGCTTTGTTAAACATTTCCATAAATCTCAATCCGACAAATATAGCTGGCTGACAGGGAGTTGCAAAGTACAAAAAAATATGTTTTCCTTGGTTGCTTTCTAGGTAAAGAGAGTTTTTTGTCCGGCTTCCCTTTTTAAAATGTTCATCCTTCGCCACAGCTATGTATATTTTGTACATTATATTTTATTTCTGTTTTTTACACATGTGATTTTTTTCTCTGTGCCCTATACTTGTACAAGTTTTTAAGCTCAAGTCCATTTGTATTCCCAGCCGAAATTCTATATGTAATATTGCAAAATGTGCAAAAAGGCCTTATAATTGCTAGACAAGCCGCAATTCGGCTGTGCGGTTAAGAACAGCATTCATTAGTTTTCAGCAGTCAACAGCATTGCGACATCCTATTGGACAATTGAATATGTGAATAGCATTTCTACAAACTACCAAACTAGCATTCTCTGGATTAGGAGAGAACATCGCACGTGAAATTAGGGTTACCAGAGCTAAAACCGATAAGTCCTGACAAAAAACTTGATTTTACCTATTAATTAATAAATCTCATGCATGACTCATTTACTGCGAGCGCGCGCGGTTTGACGTAAGTAGTAATAATTCACAACACTCTGATCTACAGTATTACTTCGTAGACTAAATTAAGATTTTAAGAAGAAGTAACCATGTTTTGTTGATTATTGTTTGGGGCAATTTAAGTTGATTGTTACCAAAGAAGGGAAAAAGGTTCCTAGTATTAAATAAAACATAATTATTAAGATTTGATTTAGGTATAAATATTCCAAAATATTCTGACATTTTCAAGGTCGGCCCGGAATCCTGACTCGTGCCTAAAAATATATCCGATTGTAACTTTATATTTTGATAGCATTTTGTAGTTTTTTTACGGAATTTATTGCCATTATTAATGGATTTTAGGCATACAAATACAAAATTATTTATTTCAGTAACAAAATCATAGACATTTACAGGTGCTTGGAGTCTCCTTTTAAGTAAAAGAATACCTGTGGTAGGAGACTCCGCTCTTCCTAAGTGGACTGCAACTTAACACAAAAAGGTAAATAGTGTGTGAATGAGTGAGGGACATAGGAGGATATAGTACATATTATTTCCGAACTATTTTTATTATTATTATTATATTTTTGTTTAAGTTTTGTTATATTCAAATATCATAAATATGGTAAGTATGTGAATGAATCATTGACCTCTCATAAACAACTCGACTCACAATCTCGCTCAAAAAGTGTCCGCGATGCATTTTGTCACCACTACGACGTGACAAGATCGAATGACGATTGCGGGCAACTGACATTGCATCTCATTTTTACGATATAATGTCTTAATTTGGTTGAAGCATGTTTGCTATTATGCACGTCGCATGTTCGGACACTTTCTGACGAACTTTTCTTAAAGACAGTGTGTCTAGTTGTTTATGAGGGGTCAGTGGATTGAATGTATGAAAATCCCGACATGTCAGGACAAATCCTGACGTCTGGTAACTCTACGTGCAATGCTGAATTCCAAGAGCGCTAACAATTAACAACGTATCCGTACAACTGATACGTGTGAGTGAACTACGTCGTATGTTCGCAAAAGTTATTAGAACGTGCCGTACGACAGTCTGAGAGAGAAACTCGGAGAAGCAGACAAGTTTAGTGCATTTGAGGTACCTTCCAGGTAAGTTGATAAGACGACGAGTCACTTACATAATGTAGATGGTTGAGTAATAGTATCTATATTGTATCTGAGTGATGGAAAGAAAGGTATTGCCTGACGAGGTGAATTAGCTGGCCGAGGCTTGCTTGCTTTGCCCGAATATACCGTTTCCGCCGAGGCATATACCGGGTGTAAATAGACTGCTACCATTAAATGAAACCACATATTCTACTGACCCTACTGAACCACTTATCGTATCGAGTGACACCCTTAGTTTGGGAAATTATTGAGTTCAAGACAAAAATAGGTGAATCCTAACGCACCGACGTACGGGCAAGTTTAGAGAGAGCGTCATCCTTGAAACAGCTTTTTCAGTGGGGTCAGTAGAAAATGTGGTTTCATTTAATGGTAGCAGTCTATTTACACCCGGTATAGTGCTTTTCTCAAACAATGCAAGGCAATAAAATGCGTTTGCGAAAGAACAAGTAATTCAATGGAAAAAACACAAACTTTGTCTTCTCCTACTTTTCCTTCGCTTTAGTTCGAAGAAACTTTTCTATGACCGAATTGGCTTCTTTTTTAGGGTTCCGTACCGAAAGGGTAACTAACGGGGCCCTATTAGTAAGACTCCGCTGTCCGTCCGTCTGTCACCAGGCTGTGTCTCATGAACCGTTATAGTTAGACAGTTGGAATTTTCACAGATGATGTATTTCTGTTGCCGCTATAACAACAAATACTAAAAAACAGAATAAAATAAGTATTAAAGGGGGCTCACATACAACAGACATGATTTTTTTGTAGTTTTTATAGATAATGGTACGAAACCCTTCGTGCGCGAGTCCGACTCGCACTTGGCCGGTTTCTACTTCTAATTATCCATCTCCACGCTACCACCCTACTTTGTTGGCTCCAACTCGTTTTTAATAGTAGTTTATGAAACTGGTACATGAATAGGTTAATAAAAGACGAGTGTAGGTTTAAAAAACGAGTCGTTTAATTTTTTTGTTTTAGAGACTTTCATAAAAAATATTTTTCACTATGCAAGTAGAATTTTACGATATGAGGTTAGATAAAAGTACTTTTGATACTTGGGCGATTTACTCATTGAGGTACAAATTAGCATTATATAATTGCGGTGTAGAAACGCAGAAGAAAAGTAAACCAGGATGTGAGGAACTCTGAACCGGGATATTATAGTGAATACCCGACGCGTCAATACCCGACGCGTCATCCACCAGGATATTTCGGCAGCACTCGAGCACTCGGTAAATACTGACGTTTCCGGGTTCTCTCTCCTAATTAGATACTATACTGACTTTTTATGTCATGACTTTATTTCTTTTATTTTGCTGTTTAGCTCCAATAACAATTATATTTGGTCTTTCTGTCGTAATAATAATTAATATTAAAAAAATAACTTATTTATGATAATTCTACCAATTTGTACGGATCTTTTGCTGCAAGATCTTGTGTCATGTATAAAACACAGTCTATATAATGCTAGGTTCATGAGATTTTGCAGCAAAAGTTGAACTCTGCTTTCGTCCAGAGCGTCGAGAGAGATGTGTTGATATGATCAGCATCCCTCACAGCTTGATGAATAAAAGATATCTCACCATGCAGCCCAGCGGTGCTATTGACCATGACTCTGCTCTCATCCCCTAGAGCTTCGAGCGTGAAGTGCTGGGTCAGTCCTCCGTCGTATCCAGCCACGCAGCGCACTGACAGGAAGGCCTCGTTGGACCTCAGGATCCTGGACGCTGTACAGTTGCGGGGAGGCGACGGTCGCGCTGGTTGGGCAGAATACAGAGTTAGATGGTCTTAAGATAATTATTCTCATTATTACTAAAACGATACATTGCAGTGCAGGTAGGCAATCTGAAAGCAATCCCATAAGGCCCCATAGGTAGTACCATTAGGCCCTTACTTAGGCAATTTCATTAGGCCCCTTATGCTATTCTATTAGGCCCCGAAGACAATGTCACTAGCCCCCGAAGGCACTCTCATTAGGCCCCCTTAGGCAATTACCCTAAGATAGCTCTGATCTTAGCTATGACCTGAACGGCGACTTGTAGGTTTACTAATTGTTTTAATGATAAATATTAAAAAAAACGGATAGGACTCACTTTTTTAACTGTGCGATGATAATGACTATTAAGAATAACGTTAGTGATAATGACTATTAAGAATAATAAAATACGATAGTAAATTTTTGGCAACATATGACAGAATACAAAGACAATAGAAAATAAAACTAAATACCTTCCAGTCTTAACCTATATACCACATATTACTTTTAACTATTACCACCTACCCTTATAATTTTAAGAGTTGCTGTTTATTTTTTAATGAGTTCTGCTCCAGGAAGAGAGCTGCTATACGAGAAACTAGAGCAGTTATTTAGACAAAAAAAGTGTAATTAAAACACAGAACGTTTTATTTAAAACAATATCATTTAGAATTCTTTCTCGTGCTAGTTAAATACAACTTAACTCAGCCTGAAGTAGGTATTCTGCAATATGGGAGTAATTAAAAAAGTCGAGTCTGTATATTTTTACGCAATTTTAAATGAAATGGATTAATACTTGGCTGAGGTCAAAAATAAATGTTTATAATTTTTGTCTGTGTTCTTTATTATCGTCGCAGTAATCCTGGGCAACATGCGAGTAACGGTACTCCTTCAATCGAAGTGGTACTCGCGTCTGTCGATGACCTCAGGATGGTGCTAAAAGAATAACAGAGTTTTCTTTATATACCCAGAATATATAAAAAAGTATCTAACTTTCGGGCTGGTTTCTAATGGGCACTACGGTTGTCAGACTTGAGCCGGCTTGATGCTTGCTAACGCTTGCGGATGGTGTCTGACATGGGTATGGACTCGTAGTGGCATGTTATTAGTTTCGACTATTAAGGAGTGCGAGCATGTTGTCTATCCGGTGTTCCTTGTGATGTGACCCGACGCTCGTCTCTGTGAGCAACTAGCATTCCCTAGTAGTGGTCTTTGAGGTGGTAGAGCTGATGCTGGGCTCGACTGTGGAAGTACCAACATCTTACTCGCAAATCCTCCCGAAGTTATTCGGGGGAGAGTAAGAGAACAGCTCTCAGGCAAAACCAGGCAGCCCACCATTGCCTGGGACCGATGGATGGCGGTATATCCATCCTTAATTGCCGGGCCTTATATAAAACAGACTGGTGACGGGCAGCGGCGTCAATGGTGCGAGGGTTTTGGCAGCGCGCTCACCAACCCGCCTGCCCAGCGTGTGTGAGTATGGGCAAATCTTCCAGGAGGACCGCCTAGAGTGGCGAAATCCTGGAAAGGCCTATGTCCAGCAGTGGACGGAACAGGCTGATGGATGGGCGCGTGTACTTGTGTGTGTTGCCATACACTCTCAGTGGGAGGACTTCATCTCCGGCACTCCATCTGGATAGTGGAGTAGACGAGTTGTAGCTAGAGGTATCCTCCGGGTCACCCGTCCGCATAGGTGTTGTTAAAAGCCGCAAGTTGATTACATAACAATGGAACAGAGCTGGGCGTGTTTATGTATACGTGCATTTTCATTCCGCGATGTGAACGCGCGTGCAGCTCCGAGTCTCCTTGAAGATTGAAGGAGCCAGCTTCTCTGGCGAGTCCAAAAACATATATTTGAGTCAAACACATTGCTTGGGGCTATCCTGTCTGGATCCTTGATTAAGGCGACATTGCTCACACAGTCAGGGAGAGTGCGGATGAGGTAAGGTCGGTGCGATGTCGAGTGCGATGTCGAGTGCGGTGCCTGTTGCGGTAAAACGTGACGCTCGCAAGTACTGTCGTTAGTTGACGTTTGTCAGTAACTTCAGCGGTGCAATACGAGGCCTTTGAAAAAACGTGCAGGACGAACTTATCTAGAATCTAGCGCAAGTGAGCAAGTTAGACATAGTTAACTAACGTAAGCGATAATCTGACAGAATTTTAATGAATAAAAAAGAACATCGTACACTATATTACACTATATTCGCATGCTTGTTGTTTGGGGTTGTAAAAACTGCTTCTCCTAAATATCTTTTTATTAAGTTATTGGTCTTCTTCATACAACAAATACATAGTAGGTTCAACCAAATTCTGTGTCCAAAACACAAGACCGTATCATTTAGAGGTAGCTTCAGATACTTAGCTTCCAAGTGTTGGAATAGTCTTCCCCCTCCCATACGGGAACTTAAGTCTAGGCTTAAGACTTTCAAGTCCAAGCTTAAAGCGTATCTTCTCTCGTTACAAAAGTCCCAACATTAGCTAAGCATTGTGGATTATATTGTATATCTAGATTGAGACTTATTTATAATATTTGCCGTATTTATTATATTATTATACAACAATTATATTCATTATCTAAGTAAACATATATCCTGGAATTTAAATTATTAATTATTTTATAGTCATAAATATTATGTATGTAAAACTCTCGCACCGTTATTTGTGTTCGTGCGTCAACACTATTAGGCTCTGGCAGAATAACAGCGCTGCAGTTTGTACTGTGTACATTGCAGCACATGCTGAGTTTAGAGCCCTTTTTTGCCACGACACATGATACATTATGTTACATGGCTGTGTGTGTGTCATTAATTAAGTTTTAATGTACTGCGTCTCATTGTTAAAAATTGTTATAGTTAAGTCCTTTTATTTTGTCATGTCATGTGTTTTGTGTTGTGGTGATTAATAAATGATTATCTTATCTTATCTTATCTATATTTAAAAAAATTTTGTAGTCAGAAGATGGGGTATGGGATATTAACATCGGCTTTTTCCAATAAAATATACAGTTTATTTTCCTAACCCAAAAAAGAGATAATGAGGAGTATTCACAATAACAATCATAGAACACTGCCAATAGACTCGAAACATAATTATCAGAGGATATATTTCAAAGTGGTCCGTTGGGAGAATGTTCAATTTAATAAAGTAGTTGCAACGGCTCAGTGGTCCATTGGGAAAAAAACATTAATTTTCCGATTTTCCGACCACGTGAGCCGATGGGAACATTTAACGTGGTCCGATGCAACTCGCAACGGACCACATTAGCCAATGGGGATACCCCAAAAGATATGGGGCGACAAAGTATTCGTAGGTATCAAGTTTTGTAATGATATGATCCACATAACAGGCATAGAACGTGTTAAATAATATTTTCAGAGGTCTCTTTAGGATTTTTTTTCTTCTTGTGAAAATCTTAAGTCACGTTTTTAAGATAGTCAAAATATTCGGAACAATATACATATGTATTTTTTTCAGTTCTGTATTTTCTTTATGGTTTTTTGAAAAACTTGTGTCAAGTTGGATTTCCACCGTGCTCTTCACCTTAAGTGATTACTCGAACTTGACTTTGTTTGAGTTCGATTTACTGAGGACCTCCTTTCATAACCTAGAGTTGGTATCGACGGTCCACTATAACTTAACTAAGTAGTTATTACGTAGATAGTGGCTGTTCTTCGCGTTCAAACTTCCAGTCATCCATTCTTTTATAATCTTAATGAAATGTTCATTTTTGTGTTTTATCAGAAATATGTCCTCGTACATATTAAACCAAAAAAAGGTTCGTTTCTTAAAGCGCCCAAAGTTCATCGAAATAAGCGCGTCTGTTTTTTTTCGTAGTCTTTTTGCATAGATCAGGCGATAAATTTTTGATTTTTGTAGCAAATTCCGGCGGAAATCCGGAACTTTTCCGGTCTAAAATTTAATTTCGAGCAAAATTCTCTATCGATACGGCAAAAACTGGTTGGCACCGAAACTCGTGTGGCTCTCGGAAAATTCCGATATATTAGTTTTAAACTTTAGATGCTTGAATTTTAACTGACTCCAAAAAATAGAGGTTCTCTATTCGGTGCGTATATAATGACTTTAATTTATGCAGCTAAATTCTTACTGAAGACTCAGTAACAAGGTTCGATGACCCTTTTTGTGAAATTCGTAAATTATTCTTTTCATGTTCCTTACAAATGCAAGACCAGCCCCGAGTCAAATTACTATGGGACGTCAAGATTTAATTTTGCGAAATTAGCAAAAAGTGCTATCGATCCGTGTTACGCGTTACAGATCTTTATCACATAGCAAGCATCCAGTATGAGTTTGGTTGCATAAATTAAAGTCACCTTATAATATATGTTTGTTTATTTGTAAGTGTAATTAACAAAAAGAATTATCAAAATACGTTTATGGGTACGTTATGAAAAGTGTTGTAAATTTCCTTTTATTTTTACAACTGTGTCCTTTTCTTAACAAGGTTACCTTTGTTATAGAAAACACATAGAAATTACAATAATGGTATAGAAAAAAAAACAAGAAGTTGGATTAAAACACAAGAAATAATTCTTAGCCAACCAATTATTTATTTCTTTTGCCACATGATCTCAAGAAATTGTAATGAAGTATGATAATTCATAAATTAATATGAAAAGCATTGATTTATTTATTTAATTTTATTATTTTATTTTATTAATTTTATTTTATGTTGTCTATAAAGTTATTTCTTGTTTTAAGTCCAACTTAATCGTCATCAAAGGTGACTTCAAATTGGTCACCGAATTTCGTTGAATGTCTGTAAGTTAGTAGATAGAACGATGATTAAAAGTCGGTGTAGTTTTAAAAAAACTTTTTCTTTATAATTAGTTAGACTTTAGACTGATATAAAACTGCCGGGAACTTTTTCACTCGCGGTCTCATTTCATGAAGTTGAAAGTTAATGGAGAGGAAGAGCCTTTGATGTCCCTTTTGGGATATTGAATTTATCGGAAAAATAAAATGTTTGAGCTAAAACAACAATTTGACCTACATATCACGAGTTACCTATCAACATGGCTACTAAAATTGACGACGACCTTACCCTTTGGGTTATCTTAAAATAAGTATCTGTATAAGGTAACATTGGTCTTATCACGGTCTTGTATATTCGCTGCATCTGCCTGTGTGGGTAAGGGCATTTCTTCCAGGAGGAACGCTAAGAGTGGCGAAATCTTGGACAGGCCTGTGTCCAGCAGTGGACGAAACAGGTTGATGGATGGATGGATATTCGGATTTTGGTTTTTCTGGTTAACATCTTAGACACCAGCATGTAGGGAGAGCTTCCGTGCGTCTTAGGCCCTAAGGCTTGATACCAGTAATAGCCCAGGTGTTTAAATTTGTCTGCTCCTTTGCACTAGATCAGGAGTCTTCAACCTTTTTTAGCTCGAGGGCCAATAATCTATCGAAGGTCTGTCAAAGGGCCACATTGCCGAACGTTAACATACCACCTCAACAATAATTTAAATACCAAACAAGTTTGTTTGTTAAAAAAAAACAGTTTAATGTGAGGATTGACACTGTTTACTTTTCACCAGATTGTCGATATTTGCTTTTATTTTGATGGCCGTAACCCGCAGACTACCTTCCAGATGTACATCCGTAATCCTTGTCCTGGTTTCGGACTTTACATTTTTCATCCTTATGTGCTGCTAAACGTGACATCATCTTTGTAGGCGTGATTTCTTATTATATAATCTATTCAATAGATAAATAAATCCTTTGAATAAATATTTCCTTTGGCCTCTGAGGGCCGCCAGAAATGTTACGGCGGGCCGCGGGTTGAAGACCCTTGTACTAGATGCACTTAACATTGAGGTTTTCTCTTATTATTCGATTGTTTCTAAACCGTTTCATGTGGAGGTATTCAGTTTTCTCCTTACTTATTATGAAACTTTCCTAGCTTCTCTTTGAAGTACCTTTGCAGAATTCAAACGAATTTTTCTAATTGGTACCGTGCTCCTGTACAAACGTTTTCATTTTTTATTATTTGTAGTAGGTCTGGTGTGGCCTGCAGTATCATAATAACAAGCCGCGCGCGCGACATAAAAACTTACGTTCCGAAACCGACTCGAGTAAAGTGGTAAGTTGTAGGGTAAGTTTTCTCGTTACCCGATTCATATTGGCTGCTGTGATTGCGACTAACTTTGAACTCTGCCCGTATTTTAACTCGAGTTCGACGAATTCCCCTGTGGGGGGGGAGCGATCAGGCCAACTTCCGTTTCCGGTTATAGGCTGGGGTTGGCAACCGCGATATATTTTAATTACGCCGAAACTCCGGAATTTATTGATTTCGAGATTAGATTAGTGGAGCTCACAGACATTTAACTATTACTAAGTTGCAGACTAAACATAAGGGTTAAATAGCGTGGCAACTTTCGATGCAAAAAATAAGCTACATTTAGGCTTCATGGTACGACGAAACGTATAAAAATGGGTTGTTTTGGCTGGCTTATGCTTGGAACAGATTTGTTATTTCCTAACCTAATCTCTAGTGTATATTTTGTTTGGAAACAAGCAATATTTATATTTAAAAGAGCCCGAAGTTCACTGAGCTAAAATTGCCACGCGTTGACTCTATGCGTTTATTATTAATGTTAGGTCTGCTACTATACTAATACGTTTATTCGTACCATGAAGCCTAAATGTAGCTTATTTTTTGTATGGAAACTTGCCTCGCTATTTAATCCTTATGTTTGGTCTGCTACTTAGTAATAATTATATGTCTATGGTCAATGTTAATCCACGTATTATTTGTACTTCTTATTTCTATGTGAAGCGCAACTTAATAACACTTTGACCCGTCAACAATGGACGAAATTTAAACAGTAACGTATCAGCTGACACAGTCCAGAATACACTGGCCTCTTTTGTTCGCTGACAGAGTTAGTCGCGGTCACTCGCGGCAACTTACTGCAGATCGTTCCATTGACACTGGATAAGATAGTGTTATAGTCACTTACCAGCCGGCACAATCTGGAACACACACGGCCTCTTCTGTTCGCCGACAGAGTTAGTCGCTCGACATAGTAACGCGCCGTAGTCGCGCTCACTCGCCGCTCTGTAGCGCAACTTACTGCAGATCGTTCCATTGACACTGGATAAGATAGTGTTATAGTCACTTACCAGCCGGCACAATCTGGAACACACACGGCCTCTTCTGTTCGCCGACAGAGTTAGTCGCTCGACATAGTAACGCGCCGTAGTCGCGCTCACTCGCCGCTCTGTAGCGCAACTTACTGCAGATCGTTCCAGTGAGACTGGATAAGATAGTGTTATAGTCACTTACCAGCCGGCACAATCTGGAACACACACGGCCTCTTCTGTTCGCCGACAGAGTTAGTCGCTCGACATAGTAACGCGCCGTAGTCACGCTCACTCGCCGCTCTGTAGCGCAACTTACTGCAGATCGTTCCAGTGAGACTGGATAAGATAGTATTATAGTCACTTACCAGCCGGCACAATCTGGAACACACACGGCCTCTTCTGTTCGCCGACAGAGTTAGTCGCTCGACATAGTAACGCGCCGTAGTCGCGGTCACTCGCCGCTCTGTAGCGCAACTTACTGCAGATCGTTCCATTGACACTGGATAAGATAGTGTTATAGTCACTTACCAGCCGGCACAATCTGGAACACACACGGCCTCTTCTGTTCGCCGACAGAGTTAGTCGCTCGACATAGTAACGCGCCGTAGTCGCGCTCACTCGCCGCTCTGTAGCGCAACTTACTGCAGATCGTTCCAGTGAGACTGGATAAGATAGTGTTATAGTCACTTACCAGCCGGCACAATCTGGAACACACACGGCCTCTTCTGTTCGCCGACAGAGTTAGTCGCTCGACATAGTAACGCGCCGTAGTCGCGGTCACTCGCCGCTCTGTAGCGCAACTTACTGCAGATCGTTCCATTGACACTGGATAAGATAGTGTTATAGTCACTTACCAGCCGGCACAATCTGGAACACACACGGCCTCTTCTGTTCGCCGACAGAGTTAGTCGCTCGACATAGTAACGCGCCGTAGTCGCGCTCACTCGCGGCAACTTACTGCAGATCGTTCCATTGACACTGGATAAGATAGTGTTATAGTCACTTACCAGCCGGCACAATCTGGAACACACACGGCCTCTTCTGTTCGCCGACAGAGTTAGTCGCTCGACATAGTAACGCGCCGTAGTCGCGGTCACTCGCGGCAACTTACTGCAGATCGTTCCATTGAGACTGGATAAGATAGTGTTATAGTCACTTACCAGCCGGCACAATCTGGAACACACACGGCCTCTTCTGTTCGCCGACAGAGTTAGTCGCTCGACATAGTAACGCGCCGTAGTCGCGCTCACTCGCCGCTCTGTAGCGCAACTTACTGCAGATCGTTCCATTGACACTGGATAAGATAGTGTTATAGTCACTTACCAGCCGGCACAATCTGGAACACACACGGCCTCTTCTGTTCGCCGACAGAGTTAGTCGCTCGACATAGTAACGCGCCGTAGTCGCGGTCACTCGCCGCTCTGTAGCGCAACTTACTGCAGATCGTTCCATTGACACTGGATAAGATAGTGTTATAGTCACTTACCAGCCGGCACAATCTGGAACACACACGGCCTCTTCTGTTCGCCAACAGAGTTAGTCGCTCGACATAGTAACGCGCCGTAGTCGCGCTCACTCGCCGCTCTGTACCGCAACTCACTCGTTGTTCCTCCCATTGAAACTGGGGAACAAATTCGATGATTAGTGCGTTTCATTATCAAAAAGGCATAGTATATCATGTCTGCTTGCATCTTAACTTGAATTATCAGTTTCTCAACTAATCTCTGTTTTAAGGTGAAGTGGGCATTGGAAAAATATGCTGTGACAGTGCAGGACGAACTTATCTACCTAGCGCGAGTGAGCAAGCTAGACATATTTATCTATGACATAGCACAAAAACTGAAAGTAAGCCATAATCTGACTGAAGTTAATAATAAAGAAAGCCTTATGATTTATTTTTTAAAATCTTGGTGTCAAAAGATGGATTAAGTATAAACAAAATATTGGTACGGAGTTTTGTAATGATACGATCCACAAGCATGAAACGTGATAAATACAATTTTCAGCGGTCGCCTAAGGATTTTTTGCCATTATGTGAAACATTAAAATAATGATATTAAGATATTCAAAGGATTTCTCATATCTTAGAAAACAATATGTACTTTTTAGGGTTCCGTAGTCCGACAAGGAACCCTTATAGTTTCGCCATGTCCGTCTGTCCGTCTGTCCGCGGCTTAGCGCAGAGACTATTAGTACTAGAAAGCTGTAATTTGGCATGGATATAAATATTAATCACGTCGACAAAATGGTAAAATAAAATCTGAAAAAAAAAATTTTTAAGGCTTAAGGTAAACTGGGGATGAATTTTTTTTTCTCGTCTATCCCATAGCGTGGGGTATCGTTGGATAGGCCGTTCAAAAGCATTGTGGGTGTGTGAAAATCATTTTTCGATTTAGGGATCCGTTGGTGAAATATTACGCTTTAAAGTGAAAATTTTAGTTAGAGTGGAGCGTCGCCCCCCCTGCCGGCTAAACGGTTGTTTATAGAAATATGAAAAAATTCACAGAAGTATTATATATAATGAATTTAAAAGGAAAACTATCACAGCTAAGTAGGCTTTACAGGTTTACGAGTACAGGTCGCGCCAAACTTTTGGCCCCCTATAATGTATGGGACCAGAAGTTTGGCGCAGTCTGTATTAGTAGACCAACTTATATGTACCGGGCAAATACGGAACCCTACATTGCGCGTGGCCCGATTCAAAGATTCAAATTGTTTATTTGTAAAATAGATACATAAAGTATACGTTTTACATGTCAAATCTAATCTGTATAAAAATAATATTTTATGATGAAACAAATATGATACGGGAAGTATATAAAAAAACTGTATTTGAGTTGGGCTACTAAAGTTATACACATGCATAAAATAAAAAGACTTATTGGAATAAGAGTATTATTATACCTACATAATGCAATTAATAAATAAGTTAATAGATAAATAAACTATAAATGGATATAATGCCTAAATCCGCCCATTCGATTAATCTTCCTAAAAAGAAGGGCAAGAAACTTAGCACACGCACTTGGCCGGTTTTTTAGTTTTTTTAGTTATGTATTTACACACATCTGGTTTTCTGAATAACGTGTATAAAGTTTCATTTCCCAACGCCCACTTCGCCTCAAGATATTCATCAAGGTCCCACTTCGCCTCCAGATATTCATCAAGGTCCCACTTCGCCTCCAGATATTCATCAAGGTCCCACTTCGCCTCAAGATATTCATCAAGGTATACAGAAGTAAAAAATATTGGATTGGTGGTCTCGCATGTGAAGACCCGCATTTAAGATGAACTTGAATTTGCAAAGCATTTCAATATGAAGATTAAAATTTTCAAGAAATTAAAATATCTGTCATGTCCAGCACCACCGTTGCATTGTGCGCTTGTGCAGCGCTCAAGAGTTGCCCGCATTTTGACAGCTTACAGGCGAAGAAATAAATAAAATGACATTTATTTAACAGACCAGAATACTCTCTTACATTATAGCAGTTCTTAAATCTACTTATTTGTTAAGTTATGGCACTGTTAAAAAGGATGTGACTCAGCATTTGTTCCAATACCGAAGGTATAAGGAACGCTGTTATTGTGCCACCACCATTAAACTTTTAAATTTAAGTACGCGATTAGACAGCAATGCTATAATCATTGGTGTGTTAAGTTATGAATTTATGATATGAACGCAAGAAATGTGTTTTTTCTTTGACTACGCAGGGTGTAAATGCAAAGTCAAGAATCCCTTTAGGGTATGAAAGTATACACGATTCTGATTTCATTACGAGAATGAAAAAATATACCTTGAGTTTTCACCAAAAATTCCATAATTTTCCTAAGCTATGGCTACGCAGCTCAGCGGCCTCCCACACATCTAATTGCATACCGCAACCCACACCCCTCATCCGAGTGGCCAGCGACCGTGAGGGTGTCCACGCGATTAGTGTATTTTGAATAAAGAAAATCGTCTTATTATGAGGTACTATTTAGAGATCTCAGTATTTAAAATAATATCTTTACCGATCATACTAACACATCCTTAAAGGATTCTTGACTTTGCTTCTACACCCGGTATAATTGTTACTATGCTCACGTTGACATAACTAAGCTGTCTATGTATCAACAACTAAGACAATTTGCCGTTAACAACTTGCCAATCAAAACAATATGTTACCCTTATCAAAACACAAGTCACGTTTTAGTAAAGTGATAGCACCTAATAGCAATTTGTTAGCAGCAAACGAACGCCCTGAAATATTGTGTGAAACAGGACGATACAACCCCCGTCACTGTCAAGGACCGAATGGAACCTGTTGATTTAAGAGCCATTTTATTCTACATTCACGCTTATTGCCACTATGTAGGGACTATTTTTGATGAGTGCAGATGTCGAAAGGTTGTGGTGGAATAGAGTACGTTTTACCGCTGTTTTGATCGATTCTCTTTGATGAAATGGGATGGCTGTTTTGTTCCAGAAATTGCGGATGACAGGTTACGACCAAGGTTTTGTTTTTTATGAAATTGTGGCACTGTAAGATCGCGGAAACCAAATCGTGACCTCGTAGAACCTCGTTTATGTGTTGCTTTCTCATTATAGTAAAACAATATATCGCATAAGACATAAAATAAGACAGACGACATTCTTTATCGTAAATTTTTAAATTACAGAATTAGTGTTACCATATGACAGGCATTTTCCGAATTTGGCACGCATTTTTAGGCTGACAGACGTGCGACTTGCACATAATTAGGTGTTTACTTTTTAAAAATAAAGAATCTTTAAAAAATCATGTTATCTAAAAAAAACACTTTTATTTATTATCATTGTTACTTGATGTAGGTACATGTATACTGTGTTTGTAGACGGCTATATTATACAATTTTATATATTTAATAATAAAAGAAAGAAGCTGTCAGCAGTTATTATATTTTATATCATTTTGCTCGCACAAGCGATATTATATATTGATAATATAAAGAAAAATATATTATATCATGTCATGTAAACATGACAAATGTCTATTTGTATTTATACTCAACTGACGCCGGGTCCAGATCGGACCCGAAATATATCTTGTGAATAATTATCTTTATTGTACAGTAACAATTATATATATTTAATAATAAAAGAAAGAAGCTGTCAGCAGTTATTATATTTTATATAATTAAATCTTTGCAACATATCCAGTGAGTAGCACCCCTCTCTGTTTATAGATCCCCTATTCATCCCTTAGCTACAGAAGATGAAAGGCCACAAGGACGGCACACGAATAAACCTGTTGCTCCTTTAGAATTTCTCACTTCCCCCGTGTCGATACCGGATACCCGTGTTTTCAGTCCGTGACAGGTAGGTATAACCGTATATCAAGTAGGGCGACCCGAAATTCCACTTTTTTCCAATATCACAAAGATGTAGTTCAATATTTATTATTTTATTTTATTTGGGCTTTTTAGATATCTTCAAAGTAATTTCACTATAGGAATAGAAGAGCCTGTATGACTAGGTTGATGGATGTAGAAGAAGCAAAAGAGGTGTGTCTGGGTCGTAGCAGATGGAAATCTGTAGTCTCTGCCTACCCCTCTGGGAAACAGGCGTGATATATGTATGTATGTATGTAATTCCACTAATACCATGTCATGTCATGTTAGTCCAATATTTTTTATTTAATTTTATTTGAGCCATTTATAAATCGCTTCAAAGTAATTCTACTATTACAACATGAAATTCGAAAATGTGTAATTTCGAGACACCCTTATAATGAACCCAGTTACCATGTATTAGGGGAGTTGTTCGGTTGCTCTATTTTGTAGGCACTGTCTGGGTGTGCGCCCTACATGCTAGGTACCATCGACAACGCTTTCAATAAGACGTAGTGGCGGAGTGGTCCAGCGTCTGCATATTGCACCCAAGAATAAAATGCTAATCGGTTAAATCTTAATTTTAATATGTACATATCAATGGCGAAAGGTCCATATAACACGATTCCCATCGGCTTGTTTAGGAAATGGCATCTATACTGTACATTTCTTTATCCCGTGCTCTTCGCTTTGTCAAACATTTCCATAAATTTCAGTACGTCAATACACTTGGCTGACAGGGAGTTGCAAAATATAGGTATATAGGTTGGGGAAAAAGTTTCTTCGCATTTTATATGAAAATTAAAAACATTTTTAATAAAGTTTATTTACATTTATCTAAAGTATGTAAACTCAAACTCAAACTCAAACTCAAATCATTTATTGCAATGTCACAAGTTTAGGGGATCTTATTATTTATAAAAGTACAGGTGACGCCCTGTTGGGGCATAGCAATCATGAGAGGGCAACTGGTTGCCTTTTAAGTACATAATATTAAAGATTATTCCTAGGTCAAGTAAGTTAGTACTAGTTAGCATAATCATTTAGTTAAATCTATGGTAAATTTGTTAGTATTTGTGATATCGGAACACAGCAGATTGTTTGTGCTGCTCGTTCGTTTGCTGTCTCGCTCTCTCGCTACCGATCTGCCATCTTTACAAATCTGTATCCAAAATCATTGTTTGAAATAAAATGCTACTTTAATTAATAGAAGTGTTTTTCATAGTATATAACAGTTTGGCGACGAGTCCTAAAGGGCCCATTGTGCAGTGAATAATAAGCTCACCCAAATTAAGGTGAAACAACTCAGATTTTCAATAAAGCAAAATCATCGGCACGCTTCGCTGTGAATTTAGCTACAGTTGAGGGGCGAGCAGCAGCATTCCAGAGTCCACCATTTTGATTCACGGTTGGCTAACGTCACGTTTGTTTATGAAAATAAGTGTTCTACTCGTATGATCATAATAAATGTCTTGGATTTACAAGCTAAATAAGTCGGAATTGGTAGAACAGCTATCAGAGCTCGGATTTGTTATTCAAAACGAAACAGTTGATGAACTACGAAAACTACTCAGCAACTATGCGAAAGAACAATTAAAAACAAACGTCGCCGGTTCTTCTCAAGAAGCTAAGGCAAACATGTCAAATTACGATCTGCAGTCATTTAATGGTGAGTGTTGGGAAGCTTTTGAGCAACAACTACGATGTATAATTACATTAAATGAGGTCCCAGAAGCTAAAAAAGTGTCTTTGCTGCTCACCAAAATTACACCAAAAGTTTTCGAGACATTGACTTGTTTGTGTGCACCTTCAAAACCTATAGATCTATCATATAATACATTGTGTTCAACATTAAGTCAAAAATACATAAAGAAACAGTCATCAGTTTTGGATAGAGCCACATTTCGTAGTCGAAATCAATTGCCAGCAGAAAGTGTTGAAGAATATATAGGCACAGGATTAGCCTTATCTGGGTCACTCATTGTGGGGCGTTAGCATTTAAGGGCAGTGAGCTAAAATAAAACACTTCATATGAACCTCTGCATATAATTTTCACAATTGCACAAAATCGAATAACAATTCTCACAAATATTAGCACTAATCGACTAATCAGAAAGCTCTTACTAATTTCTGATATTAATTTGAGCACTTTGTCGTAAGATTTAGCCGAAACTTAGCGATTCGTCGCGGACTTGGTGCGTGCACCGCCGTTGTTTTTGACAATCTGTCAAAACCGTAATGGCCGCCCCGCTACCATAGATACGACGCTCCGCTAGAACGAACTCACTGCCGACGTAATGATTCACCGGAGCGAGTTCATTCATGTTCGGATGGATGGCGCTAATACCGCGCGCCGTCACGGCCGGACTGACTATCGACCGTCCTCGGGCGTCTCTCTGCGAGTGGTCCTGAAATAAACCAAATACCATGACCAAGTTAACCGCTCGTCCAGCCTGATGAGCCTAAGAAGTCAGCATTTAACCAAAATGTTTAAAATTTACAGGTTTCTACAGCTAGTGTCTAATTGATATGGACCGGACGAGTGTGTCCCTTCGACCAGCGATAACTTAATGAAAAGCAGGGCATGGACCGGACGACACTGTCCCTTCGACCAATCAACGAACACACAACACAACGCGGTCAGAGTGGACAAGTGCATCCCTTCAACCAAATACTCTTTGGCTCGAATGACACTTTCCAACGACCTGCACATTCAACCAGTGGACCGGCACGAGTGCTTCCCTTCTGCCAGACTCTGGCATAGTCAGCACTGTCCTTTCGACCACTTATCAAACACAAGTGTAAGAAACACAAAAGAATAATACCATACCTATGGTTCGGGACCATCTTGTTCTGCATGAACTTCAACTTCGCATTGCACTTCTATGGTTTCGGGATCAGAGCAGACACTATCAGTATCTGAGCCCGCGGTAAAGGTATCAGAGCGGCCAACAGAGACGGTGTCAGAACAGGCGGTCAAAGTGTCACTACTATTGTCTACTTGCAAGCCATTATCGACATCTATCGGCGCCGTCACGGTCTCCTCTTCATTGAGTAAGCTAGTTGAAATTTCAAGCAAACCCTCATGCCCCGTAGGTACTGCGCGCAAGTTCTCATGGGCGAATTTGAAGGTGCGGTGGGAGTTACTTAAGCTTTTAAGTTCGTACCGGTCGTTATCCAGCACAGCGGTTATAACATAGGGGCCTTTAAATTTTCGATCCAATTTTGTTTGGCTACGCTCACTACTTTTTATAAACACAAAGTCACCTTTAGTAAATGGTTTTACCGTTGCGCGACCGCGATTAAAGCGTTCAATTTCAGATGTGGCGGCTTTATTAATATTAGTCGAAGCCTCCTGTCTAATAACGTCAAGGTCTAACCTATTTTGAGGTAGATTTGATTCTGGATTTAATCTAGCTATTCCTAACGATTGGGCCTGAATTCCAAACATTAGTTCCGTTGGAGAATATTTAGTCACGGCTGATTTTGTGCTGTTAAGTGCGAGTTGAATGTTTCCTAATTCTTCACGCCACGTCTTATTAACATCATTTTCAACTATAGTAAGCAGGCTCTTTAATGTACGCATCACTCGCTCGACCTGGCCATTAGCCCTACTGGAGCCCGTAGCGATAAAATGAAGGTCAATTTTATGCTGAGCACAAAAGTTTTTAAATTCAGTGCTAGCATAACATCTCCCTTGGTCCGCAATAATTCGTTTAGGGGCTCCAAAAAGGCAAATTGCCCTTTTCACTGCTTTTACCGCGCTTTCTGCATCAACGGCTAAAGTGTGTTCAAGTAGAACATACTTAGTAAATGCATCGATAATCACCGAACAATATTCTTTCCGGTCGCTCTTCCCACTCAGCTTTCCAGAGAAGTCAACATGAATGGTGTGCCAAGGCACTGAGCTCTTCGGAATCGGATGTAGCTGGATAGGTTGAGCACCTGACGGGCCTTTCGATGACTTACAAACAATACAGGAGTCGATAAATTTACGAACACACTTTGACATTTGGGGAAACCAATATTGTTCATACAATTTGTCTAGAGTCTTGTCTTTACCCAAATGTTGTATCTCGTTATGGATGTGATTGATCAGTGTCCAGATTAGGGAACGCGGAACTACAGGCAACCATGAAACGATTTTGTTTCTCACTACTTTTCTGTACAGTATACCATCCCGAACGTCATAAGTGTGAGCGACGGTTTCAGGTAGTTGGTCATTATTATGTTTTGTTATCAAATCTTGTACTTCGCTGTCGCGTTTCTGCTCGACTGATAACCATCCCTGATGTAGTTCGACAAACTGAACAGTTTTTGTCTCTACAGAGGTAGTTTTACAAGTGGTACCTTCATGTGATTGCAAGTTTCGCGAAAAATTGTCAGCGTGTTCCATACTTCGTCCTTCGCGATAGATAATGTCGAAGTCGTACGCTTGGAGGTAGGCCCACCACCGGTGAACTCGAGGAGTAAGGTCTACCTTTGACTTCGATGCTTTCAGCGAATTGCAATCGGTATATACCTGAAACCGGCGTCCGTACAAGTAATGCCGAAAGTGTTCAACCGCACGCACGACAGCAAGCGTTTCTAACTCGTATGAGTGATAGCGTGATTCAGCTTCTGAAGTGCGGCGGCTGAAATACTCAATGACGTGAGGCAGGTTATCCTTCTTCTGGATGAGGATTGCACCATAGCCCTCTGAACTCGCGTCGGTATGTAATTCCACGGGTAACTCTGGATTAAAAATTGTCAATACCGGCTCTGACGTTAGAATACTCACAATGGTATTGCGAATCTCCTCGTGCTGGGCAGTCCATTTAATGGCTCCTTTTAGTTTTGTTAACGGATACAATGGACCAGCCAGATGCGAGAAGTTGGGAATAAATTTCCGAAAGTAAGAGGCGAGTCCCAGAAACTGCCTGACCTGTGTAGCTGTTTTGGGTTGTGGAGAGTCCACCAAGGCCTGAATTTTTCGAGCATTTGGCCTCATTTCGCCAGATTTAATGGAATATCCTAAATAGTCAATGCCCTGTTTCATAAACTGACATTTTCGCGGGTTAAATGAGAATCCCGCTTGCGATAGTGCGCCCAGTACTTCGTCAAGACGCTGTAAACCCTCAGACACATCACTGGAATAGCACAAAACGTCATCCATGTATATCAAAGGTCTATCTTTAAGGTGTTGTAATGCCTTAGTTATACACCTCTGATATATGGATGGGGCATTTTTCAAGCCAAATGGGACCGTCAAGTATTCATATTGCCCTTCGGGCGTTACAAATGCCGTCTTCTCCACAGATTCAGGATGAATAGGAATCTGGTGGAACCCTGAAGCCATATCCAGAGATGAGAAATATTTAGCTCCTGAAAGTTGGTCAATCTGCTCTTCGATACGAGGCAACGGGTAATCTTCAGGGCGTGTATTGGAATTCAGCTCGCGGTAATCTACACATAATCTGTCAGAATTGTCCTTTTTCTTCACCAGAAGTATGGGACTGGCAAAAGGCGAGGAGCTTTCCCTAATCACCCCAGCTTCTAGAAGCTGCTCTATTTTCTCCCTTACTATCTGCTTCTCGACTGGTGCTAGTCTGTAGGGACAGCGTTGAACAATTTTATGTGGGTCTACTAGTTCGATCTTAAGCTCGCCAGTTGTAACCCGGTTTGTAGGTATACCGTCAATAAAATGATTGGAGTACTTATTTAGGACTTTGAGAAGTGCTTCCTTGTCTTTGCCTTGCAAATCTGTGTCTACATCGGTAAAAGATTTTTCTATTGAGAAATTACATAAATGTGTCTTTTCCTTGTAACAAAATGAGAGCCTATCGTTATCTATGTTAACAGATACGCCTTTCTCCAAAAGATCTCTACCAACTATAGCCGGAACCGTTATACTACTGTCAGGCACAATGTGAAAAAGCAAAGCTACCGTGATTTTATCTATGGAAACCTTGCTGAGAATTTGAGACGTACATTTTATATTGTCTCCCCCGATACCGCTAAGATACACCACATCATTGCACACAGTACCCGGAACAAGGTGACAGACACTTTCCTTTAATAGAGAACAAGATGATCCACTGTCAAATAAAAAGGAGACTCGCTCACCGGAAGATGTGTCCAAAGCTCCACTCGAAGGCCGATGTTCACAGAGGCTGACTGCTTTGACCGCTGTACCGTTACCGTTTCTCTTGTCCGGACACGCAGGTGCAAGATGCCCGGGTTTGCCGCATGAGTAGCAGGATACAGTTTGCGTCCTTTCCGGTGGAGGACGCTTCGAGCCCGATGATTCTTGCAAATTGGAAGATGATGATGTAGGTCCAGTCTCGTCCTGTCGTCGCTTCCTGCAATCTGCTTGACGATGTCCTGCCACTCCACAGTAGTGGCATTTACCAATAAATTTATCATTCATAATACGAGCTCGTTTTATTTCGGGTTCTTGTTTGTCGTTTCCTTCAAACCGTCTCTTCAAGGATACCCCACCAAGTATTCTAAAAAGCTGAGCTCTGGTGGTGATAGTATGAGCATTCATCTCCCGGTGAATTATGTTATCCTTTTGGCATAGCACTGATATTACAAATCCGGTTGTAATCTCCTCAACCATTTCTAATTTTGGTATACGCTCGATCAAATTCCATAAGCGCAAGGCTGATTCAGATGCGGTTTCTTTGGCACCTATTTCGAAGCGCAATACTTCATCAAAATGATCTTGATACAATTTTGGTTTAGCAAATCTAGCGATCAAAGTTTGCTTCACAATATCCCAGGTAAGTTCATTCAAGTTCAATTTAGTGAGGCATGCTGCTGCACGGCCTTTTAAGGCACTAGTAAGCGCGACCAGTAGGTCAACACCTTCGAGGCGCTTGGCTTTTATAATTACTTCCGACACATTGCACCACCCGTCTATATCGGCATCCAATTCATCAGGATTAAACTCCAAAAGCTTAGGCGATGTATTACTCACGGTTAAATTTTGCGGCGTCGCGAGTATACGTGTTAGTAACGCCTCCATGTTACTCAGCAAGTTTGAAGCAGGGTTTGTATCTGCACGTGGTTGGCTATGCTCATTTTGCTGCCCACAGAATCCCACTTCTGATATAGGCACAGGATTAGCCTTATCTGGGTCACTCATTGTGGGGCGTTAGCATTTAAGGGCAGTGAGCTAAAATAAAACACTTCATATGAACCTCTGCATATAATTTTCACAATTGCACAAAATCGAATAACAATTCTCACAAATATTAGCACTAATCGACTAATCAGAAAGCTCTTACTAATTTCTGATATTAATTTGAGCACTTTGTCGTAAGATTTAGCCGAAACTTAGCGATTCGTCGCGGACTTGGTGCGTGCACCGCCGTTGTTTTTGACAATCTGTCAAAACCGTAATGGCCGCCCCGCTACCATAGATACGACGCTCCGCTAGAACGAACTCACTGCCGACGTAATGATTCACCGGAGCGAGTTCATTCATGTTCGGATGGATGGCGCTAATACCGCGCGCCGTCAAATATTTATTGGCACTAAAGAAATTAGCTGGTGTATGCAATTTTAAAGATATGAACGACCAGATTAAAGAAAAGTTTATTGATGGAGTGCATTCAAGGCTGATAAAGTTTGAATTGTTGAAGAGTAATTCTGATCTGAGTTTGGAACAAACGGTGATGCTGGCACGTACTGTGGAAACAGCATTGGTGCACACTACTAGTAAAAAAGAGACCGAGGTGTCAGATATGTTTCATTATGAAAAAAATTCAAAGCAAAAGCACAATAAATTCAAATCAAAGAAGAATCAACGAGTGCAAGATAAAGAAGTAAGATGTTTTTGTTGTGGCAACAATGGTCACATAAAGTCAGAATGCAGATTGATCAAGAAGTTTTGCTCGGAATGTGGACAACAAGGACACCTTTTCAAAGTTTGTTCAAAAAATCCGCGTAGAGTATACTCAATTGAAGGAAGCAATCATGAAGCTAAGCCAGATATAGAGGATGATGTCGAAGCTTCAGTTGGACAATTATTTAATGAGTACGAGATGTATTCTGTTAATGTAAGTAAGGTACCTCCGCATTATATAGCTATAAATATTGCAGGAATATATTTGGATTTTCAGTTAGATACTGGCTCTGAGGTAACAGTAATTCCTTTAAAAGATAAAGTCAGTCTGTTTGACCAGTTACTGATTGAGGATTCCAATGTAAGATTTAAAAATTTTGATCAAACGATATCAAAGCCGGTCGGCTTATTGAAAAACCTGATAGTAAAATATAACAATATGGTAAGAAACTTAGATATTTATATATTTATATATTTATATTTTATTCAATTTTAATTAATTATTCACAATAATATTACAATTTATTACAAATTTCTTCAGTCATTTAGAAGAGCTATTGAAGTATTGATTTTGTATCGTCATTAAAATATTCAGTTAAATTGTAATAGCATTTCTTTATGAGGAATTTTTTTAGGTTACTAATAAACAAAGTGTTTTTTTCTATATTTTTTAGGTAGTTTGGCAGATGATTGTATATTTTACTCAGCATGTGATGGGGACTGGTTGACACTAGTTTCGTGGTTGTTAGTGGTATATCTATTTGATTTTTATTTCGATTGTTTCGTTTATTGTTCACCTTAAAAGAGTATAAATCAGTGTTCTTTCTGACAAATTTACAGGACTCCAATATGTAAATACATACTAGGGTCAATATTTGATGCTTGACAAAATAGGGTCTACAAGAGGTCATTTGTTCAATGTTTGTAAGAATTCTGATGCATTTTTTCTGTAGTCGGAATACTTCATCAATCTCACAACTGTTTCCCCAAATCACGATTCCGTAAGACAACCTAGAATGTAGGTGCCATTTTGTTCGATAACTTTCTGCCATCTTGTAGGTAGGGACATGATCCCATTGCTATAGAAATTCTGGGGCTTCTGATCAAAAAACCGCGACAAGTGGTTTTGGCAGTCCTCTCGTGATGTTAACCTGACACTGCCTAAAGAATTCTGAAGAGACCGAAACAAGTGGAAATCTGAAGGTACAAGGTCAGGACTATACGGCGGATGCATTAATACGTCCCAGCCAAACTCTCTTAATTTTTGCTGAGCGGCTAAAGATGTGTGAGGTCTAGCGTTATCATGATGAAAAACCACACCCCTTCTGTTGACTAATTCCGGCCGCTTTCTCTCAACTTCTTCCTTTAATCTCATCAGTTATTCGCAGTAGAGTTCAGAATCGATGGTCCTGCCTGACAGTAACAGCTCATAATGAATAATGCCCTTCCAATCCCACAATACACACAGCATTACCTTGTTGCGAGATAACCCGGGTTTCGCCAGAGTCTGTGAAGCCTGACCAGCCTTTGACCACGACCTTTTTTGCACGTTCTTGTCGTACGTGATCCACTTTTCATCACCAGTTATCAGGTTTTTCAAAAATGGTTCGGTTTCATTACGTCGTAATAAAGAATCACAAATGAATCCACGGTTCATTAAGTTTCTTTCAGTGAGCTCACGAGGCACCCAAATATCAACCTTTTAGTGTACCCAGCTTTTTTCAAATGAGCCAAAACTGTGTTGTGGTCAATCCCCAGTTCTTCAGCTACATCGTAACTACCGATATGCCGATCTTGCTCCACTTTTTCAAAAATGGCATCCATTTTATATTTAATCGTGAGTAGCCGTTTCAATATCAGTATGAATCTAAACCACGAATCTTTAAGTAGAAAATAACGTTCATATGAGCGCGTATTGAAAAGTGGCCGCTACGACGATTGGCGCGTTTCCGGATAGAGAAAAATAGAAGAAAATAATACTTCTCACAAATTTAATAATTACATAGATATATAAATTGTATGTATTATGGTGAAAGATTCATTACAATCATTTCAGGCATTCAGAAGAAGTAAGACAATTCTTGAGTTTTCTTTCTTACTCCTAGAAAACTTTCGATTTGTTTTTGTAAAAGTAAAAACTGTTTTTCTTATATTAAACTTGGAAATTATTTTTCTGTATGTTATGCCTATCATGTATTTTTTATTTTATTTTGACCACCCGTATATGAGGAGTAGAACAAAGACAGGATTAATATTGCAGTTTGATTATGTATTCACCTTATGTAGTACACAAGTAGATCTCGGTGGAAAAAACTCGATAAATTGAATGAATGAATAAACACTTTATTGCATAGAAAATAAAAATAAAAACACAGAATAACAGAAGGCAACACTTTATTGCACAGAAAATAAAAATAAAAACACAGAATAACAGAAGGCAACACTTTATTGCACAGAAAATAAAAATAAAAACACAGAATAACAGAAGGCTAGGGCGGGCTTGGTCCTCAAAGAAATTTCTTCCAGTCAACCGATGGTATTAGGAAAATGAAAATTTTACAGATTTGTGCAAAAAATATCAATTTTCTTCAAGCCTCTTACTTAAATATAATACACTACATACAAATACATACATATATACATAAATACATACATAAAAATAAAGAAACATAGTCAGTAGAGTAATTCAGAGAGATGAAAGGTAATAATTTTTCAGGTTTCAGTGCGGGTGCGATTCTCAACTGAGATAAATTTTTCTTTGAGATTTTGCTTTTATATTTTTTTTGTTCTGCACTCTAAGATGAGTTTCTCAAGCCGTTGATTTTAATAAAAATCTTCATCAATCTATCAGATTAGTTCATCCACTACTGGACAGACCTTTCCAAAGTTTTGCCAGTCATGGCGGTCCTCCTGGAAGAGATGCACTTCACACGCTGGGTTGATAAGCGCGGTGCCGACACCCAGTGACGATGAGTGCTGATAACATACTTAGATTGAGGCCAGCTCAAAAATTAATTATATTAATAAATTTTGCGAACATGACATTTTGTCGTTGTAACAAAAATACCATGAACTAGAATATTAGTTCGTTAAAAAAAACACACAAATGTTTATATTTCAGGACATTCGCAAAAGAAACACGATTCCTTACGTCTACATTACGTATTTTTTCTACCAACAAGGTTTTGTAAGACGTATTTTTGCACAATGCTTATAAAAACTTTTGTCTGAGATGTAGAAGGTATGGCTGTGGTAAATTTAAAACTATACCAACCGAGTGGTGTTCGGTATACGAGAAAACTTGTATACGTTTTAAACAACTTTACAGAAAGTAACTGCGCAAATGTATAAAATGTTCTCCCCTCCATAGAAACTCAAAAAACTACATTTGCGCGGGGATGTTTATTTGAGAAATTGTATTTTGCAAATTACTTACACATCTATATAGGAATTTAATTTTACTAAACGTCCAACACAATAAGGCCAATCTCAAATACTTAATTAGCTTTTATAGAGGCGATTATTGTTTGGCTCTTGACCTATTTGTTTTGGGCGGGTAATACAAGTGTCGCAACGGTTTATGAGCGGTGACCTTGACTGCGCTAGCCATTGTTTCTCTATCGCACTTAGTAATTTTGTGCGCAAGTGAACACATGCGCTAGTCCCCCATCCCCTACCATTTTCCGAGCGCTCATAACTCGTTGCGGGACTTATACTAATTATATTATAATATAATTATAACGGCAGATTGGAGTGTTTTTAGCTAATACTGAAACATTTCACAAACGAACAATTGTTAGATTTTAGTAGATTCACTTCAAGTTTGTAATAACTGTTTTTTGGAAAAAAAAGATACCGCGTTTTTTCTAAGGAACATTTTAAAACCAAAAATACAGGTTCAAAATATATTTTTTGGACAAAGGTAAGGTAATCTGTTTGATTTTTTTATAGGACGTTCGCTTAATGAAAGATCAACAAACCTGCATCCCAAAAAGCGTATAATTGTGCTCGAAATACGTAGATAACGCTCAAATCTTATCATCTTTCAGAGCTAAGTCCGATTTGCCTATCGAATGACTTACTACGAAACTTACGTGAATCGAGTTAAGCTAGGTCTCCAGCGCGTGTTTTGTCCTAAACACTGTCTACACAAAAACGTCTACAGAAAATATTGTTTCGTTACCATTGACCTCTCATAAACAACTAGACACACAGTCTCTAAGAAAAGTTCGTCAGAAAGTGTCCGAACGTGCAACGTGCATAATAGCGAAAATTCTTCAACCAAATTAAAACGTTATATCGTTAACATAAGATGCAATGTCAGTTGTTTGCAATCGTTATTCCAATTTGTCACCCCATAGCGGTGACAAAATGCATCGCGGACACTTTTTGAGCGAGATTGTGAGTCTAGTTGTTTCCATCCATCCATCCACCAACCTGTTTCGTCCACTGCTGGACATAGGACATAGGACAAAGGACATAGGCCTTTCCAGGATTTCGCCACTCTTGGCGATCCTCCTGGAAGAAATGCCCATACTCACACAAGCGGGGCCGGCGGGTTGGTGAGCGCGGTGCCGAAACCCTTGCACCAGTGACGCTGCCGCCCGTCACCAGTCTGATTTATATAAGGCCTGGCAATTGGGGATGGATATACCGCCATCCATCGGTCCCAGGCAATGGTGGGCCGCCTGGTTTTTTTGCCTAAGAGCTGTCCTCTTACTCTCCCCCGAATAACTTCGGGAGGATTTGCGAGTAAGATGGTGGTACCTCCACAGTCGAGCCCTGCATTAGCTCTACCACCTAGTTGTTTATGAGAGGTCAATGTTCGTTACACATTTTTGTTGATAACCTGGGTCTCCTGCAAAAATGTGTAGCGAAACAATGTTTTGCGTAGACATCTATGTTTAATGTGTAGGACGAAACACGCGCTGGAGACCCAGCTTAATTCGTTCACGCGGTAGTAAGTTATTCGATTGGCAACTCGCACTTAGCTCTAGAATTTTACGAATATTGACTGTTGTACTGACAGACGACCTCTGGATCATCTCGACACCGCTTATGTCATGAACTGTCACTCAACTAGTTGATGTTATCAACAGCTACCTACTGCGAGCGTAGACTGCACTATAAAAGGAGTTTAAAGCTTTATCTTCCTCAAGAACTCAAACGCTTGAAATTAACTGCAGCAAGAGTTATAAACTGTTTATATCCTACGTGCTATGGAAGATCTAACATTTTTTGATGAATAAGCGATCTAGAGGTTCTAAGTGTGTTCTAAGCGCGTATTACATTTAATGTTAGCTGATTGCTTGGATTTGGATGTGATCAATTACTTAAATGGTTCAAATAGGTACCCATTAACCCTTTTAATTCTCATTATCGCTAGAACAATAGTATAACAGAGCAGCAACTTAAAACTTTGGTTACGTCTTTTTGTATTTTAGTCCATCCATCCATCCATCAGCCTGTTTCGTCCACTGCTGGACATAGACCTTTCCAGGATTTTGCCACTTTTGCCGGTTCTTCTGGAAGAAATGCCCATACTCACACACGCTGGGCAGGCGGGTTGGTGAGCGCGGTGCCCAAGCCCTTGCACCAGTGACACCGCTGGCCGTCACCAGTCTGTTTTATATAAGGCCCGGCATTGGGGATGGATACACAGCCATCCATCGGTCCCAGGCAATGGTGGGCCGCCTGGTTTTGCCTGAGAGCTGTTCTCTTACTCTCCCCCGAATAACTTCAGGAGGATTTGCGAGTAAGATGGTGGTACCTCCACAGTCGAGCCCGGCATCAGCTCTACCACCTATATTTTAGTGCCGAAGATCCAAATGAACCACTTCCAGAAATGCAAAAGTATACGAGTCTAAGGTCTATATAATTGATTTTAAGTGATTTTAGGATATTTATGTAATTTAAGTTTCTAATTGTTATTTAAAATTAAATACTACCTTAGTGAAAATAATACTAGGGTAGAATAAATTGTGTATCGTTGACTAATCAAAATCAAAAAGAAAAAAAAATATTTTTTTGACTTTTCAATTTAGGGTCGTTCAATCAGCTGATTAAATTTTTATGGAAAAGTGAAAATAATTTGCACAAAAAAATAAACTGTGAAAAGTAGTCTATTAGGGATACTAAAACATTTCTTAAACTTACTTTGTTAAAGTTAATAGAAAATATTAGACGGATTGACTAAGATACATTTTTTATTATGACATAATTCTTGCAGTATTATGTTTTTTTTATGCCTTTACTTGAGTAGGTATGGATATGATTTTGTATCATGTTTTTTTTTTTTAAAAAAGGAATGTTTGCTGAATTTCTTGCCCTTCTTCTTAGCAATACTAATCGAGTGGTGCGGATGGTTAGGCATTATTTTTATTTATGGTTTATTTCGTTCATTTTTCAACACATTGTTCATTGCATTTATAGATAATATTGTTTTATTCCTATTTCTATATTTTATGCAGGTGTATAACTTTATTACATTTTAGTAGCCCAACCTCATTTTTTTTGTATGTATTTCCCGTATTTATTTATCAACTTATTTGTACATTGCATTATGTATATGATATTTTTATTCCCAGATTCCTCTATTTTATGCAGGTGTACATTTTATGTCCCGTATTATTATATATTTTTTTATATTTTCAAGATATATATTGTTAAAATTAACTTTGACTTGTAGAAAGTATACTTTATGTATCTATTTTGCAAAATAAATATTTTGATTTTGATTTTCAAAGTGGTTCTACCAGCTGACTCAATTTCTATGGAACGGTGAAAAAAAATCGCGCAAATTTTTTTTTTCTTTGGTCTGTAGTCTAGGGACACTATCATTTCTTGAATTTTTTTCACTTTGAATTGTAGGACCTTATATATAAGGTGACTTTTGGTATCTGAATAAGGCTCCAACTTTAAAAAATATGATATTGAATGATTTTAATATAACTAGTTTGCATTCTTCTACAAAATACTAAATTATCGGGGTTAGGTTAAAAGTCAACCTGTATATTATCAGTTCAACAATTTTCATCTGATTAACAATTATTCAGATTTTGTTTATTTGTAATAAATTATGGTACAAAAAGACTCTTATTATAAAATAAAAAGAACAGATTCATAATTCAACGAACATATTGGCTTGCAATTAAAACTTAAATGAATTAATATCTATGTCCATTATAATTATTAATTAAAATACAATGAAATACTCGTGTTTAATTATACTATGTCATCCTCATATGTTCGACTCCAAATATTGACGAAGCATCAGTAAAGTTAGCCCTTACCATATCTAGCCGGCGAGACCTGGAAGCTCTCGCCGCTGTTGTTGAACTGCCAGTAGAAGGAGACATCAGCTGGGTCCGCGTTGACGGTGCACCTCACCCGGAGTGGCTCGTCCAGCCGCGCGCCTATCAGCAGCGGAGTGGCGTGGGCGCACACCGGCGCAACTGGGAGAAATTATGCAAACCATTCACATTTCTGACACAAAATCAAAGGGTCATGTAGAAATGAAATGCATACTTTATTTCTGCAATATTGGTACATATTTGTAAATAAACGTTACTCGTAATAACGCACGTTAGGATTTATTAAATAATAAATATAATTATATTTATCAGAGGGTTTGCTTATCTAGTACATCTACACTATTATATAAAGAGGAAAGATTTGTTTGTATGTTTGTATGTTTGAGGTAAACTTTGAAACTACTAAACCGATTCTAAAAATTCTTTCTTTTGTAAAAAGCTACACAATTGTTGAGTAACAAAGGCTATATTTTATTTAAATAAAAGTAATTTTTCAGTTTGAAAATTCAATATTTGTGAACCATGTCGGAAGAAAAAACGCTGCTTAGCTGCTTTATCGGCGTGCCCTGACCAAATGGTTAGTTATACGTGATAAAACCGGTTGTTTTTCAATAAGAGGAAACTGTATCAGTTTACTCTACAACGATCCTGACATACCTCTTGCTAATATTAAGCTTGAAAAGGTGATTACAGGGAGGTTTAAGCTAGATACATACGTTAAATACTAAGGTTTAAGTAATGATTTTTTCCCATACGGGAAAACTATATCAGTTTAATTAATCTGACTACAGATTTCTATCTACAACGAGCCTGACACACCTCTTGCTAATATTAAGCTTGAAAAAGTGAGTTGAGTGGGTGAGTGAGTGGTTTAAGCATAGATACATTAAATACTTTGGTCTTAGTAATGATTTTTCTCATACGGGAAAACTATATCAGTTTAATTTGACTACAGATTTCCATATACAACGATCCTGACACACTTCTTGCTAATACTTAGCTTGAAAATGTGATTACAGCCAGGTTTATGTAGGTAAGTATTGATTTTTTCCCATACGAGAAAACTGTATCAGTTTAATCTGACTACAGATTTCCATATACAACGATCCTGACACACTTCTTGGCACTTTTTTGGTGACCAGGGTCTGATGATGGGACTGGAAGATGGGTACGGGATCTCCTCAACGTACAACAGCAGAACCTTCGAGTTTGGGCTTATTTGAATTATATTTATTAACAATTTGGTAAAACATGGTGACCAAGGTCTGCTGATGGGAATGGAAGGTGGGTACGGGATCTCCTGAACGGACAACAGCAGACCCTTCGAGTTTGGGCTTATTTGATTGGTCTTTATAAGAGCTTTAGTTAAACATGGTGTCCGTTGCATTAAGTCTTTCAAAAAATCATATTCTTTTGTTTTCCTTATTTCCACGAAAATCTCCTCGACGCGGGCGGAGCCGCGGGCAAAAGCTTGTATTTAATAAGTTAATACACGTACATGAATTAAAGTAAAGGTATATTTAACTTATACAATTATGTATAAACGATATGATAATAATAGCTAGCCATATAGTAAATACTAATACTAACTCTGCCCATTCTATTAATCTTGCTAAGAAGAAGGGCAAGAAACTTAGCAAGATCATGCCTTTTTTAGATCTTCGTTATTTATATAACATTGTTTTAGTACAGAGATAGAAAGTACAGGACAGGAGAAAGTCGGATAATCAGGCCAAAAGTTGAGTTAGTTAATATTAAAAACAAAACGAAATATACATTAATTGATTGATTGAAATAGGCGTTACCTTGCTTGCGGAAGTCCATCACTAAGTTAAGGAATATACATATAAGATAATATCAAGTTATATTACGCGTCCGTTCAGCCTTTAAAACATACCGGGTGTAAAAGCAAAGGCAAGAATCCTTTAAGGGTGTGTTAGTATGATCGGTAAAGATATTATTTTAAATACTGGGATCTCTAAATAAAGTACCAGTACCTCATAATAAGACGAGTTTCTTTACTCAAAATATACTAATTGCGTGGACACCCTCACTGGCCGCTGACCACTCGGATGAAGGGTGCGGGTTGCGGGGTGCAATTAGGTGTGTGGGGAGGCCGGTGAGCTGCGTAGCCATAGTTTAGAAAAATGATGGGATTTTTGGTGAAAATTCAAGGTATATTTTTTTTCTCGTAATGACATCAGAATCGTGTATACTTTCATACCCTAGAGGGATTCTTGACTTTGCATTTACACCCTGTATATACCATCTTAGACATAATATATCGTTCAGGAACTGGATTAAACCATTTGGAGCCAAAAACAAATATGATTACCCTTACTTCGCTCATCGTCACACCTATTTTTGACTCTACGTTGTAAGTTGTATCTAAGTCTATCGTAAATTTCCTATTTCATACTTTACGATATTTGTCGATCAGATTATGAAATGATCAATTTTACGATATCGCCACGGCAGTAACAATTTTCAACAAAGTAAATGCAGAAAAATGAGCAGAATAAACTCGATTCTCTACCTGCAAGAATAACGAAAACAACTTATAACTATCTTGTCTAAAGTTAGCTGCTTTAGTTTTAAAGTGGAAACACTTGTTACAGCGAAAGTTTATTAATTTTCATTTCCGCAGTTCTATCCTGTACTTCTTTTGGTTTCCAGAGTGTAATTATATCTACTTCTTAGTTAATATTTTGCAACGTGTGGCAACGTCGGCGTCGTCTAAAAACAATATTTTCATTGCATGATAGTGTATGAAACGTCACATAACGACATTAAAACACTCGTGTGGTACTTTTAAAAAATTGCCTCTTACGAATGAACCTCGGTCGTTGACCTCTCATAAATAACTAGACACACAGTCTCTAAGAAAAGTTCGTCAGAAAACGTCCGAACGTGCGACGTTCATAATAGCAAAAATTCTTCAACCAAATTAAGTCGTTATGTCGTTAACATAAGATGCAATATCAGGTACGCTATCGTCATTCGAATTTGTCACCCCATAGCGGTGACAAAATGCATCGCGGACACTTTTTGAGCGACATTGTGAGTCTTGTTGTTTATGAGA
This sequence comes from Ypsolopha scabrella, assembly GCA_910592155.1. NCBI lineage: Eukaryota > Metazoa > Arthropoda > Insecta > Lepidoptera > Ypsolophidae > Ypsolopha > Ypsolopha scabrella. The sequence continues at coordinate 20,733,352 of OU342982.1, forward strand.
GGTCAATGACCTCGGTGCGAAAAGGTTAACAAGCTATTCTTAGCGCAATCTATCATCAATGGACCTCGGTAAAAGCTGTCAAACAAGTCATCTCAAATGGTGCTATTTTATGGGCACACACCTTGGGTGTAACGTTTTAAATTTTTATTTTCGTTTTTATTATTTGTTGCCATATTAAGACGTATTCTGTGAAGATTTCAATTTTCTACCTATTACCGTTGGAGCTGTAGACACCTGTGACAGACGGACGGACAGACAGACAGCGGAGTCTTAGTTCCGTGGGCACCCTTCGGGTATGAAACCTTGGACAAATAGACAGGTATGAAAGGTGACTCACACTGAACCCTCAAGTAGACCGCCTGGCTGCTGGTCTCTCCCATCTGGTTGGCAGCTCGACAGCTGTACAGACCTCCGTCCCGCCGCGTCACCTTCTGGAGGACGAGTGACTTAGTGCTGATGAACACCCCTGATGACATGTTCTGACTCACTTGCTGATCCTGGATGGTGAGAGGTTTGAATATGAGATCTTTGTGAAGTGGAAACCTTTGGTATGCAGTGGGTGGGACACAAATAAGAATAGGTATGAAACTGGGCTAGTGAGAGTAGGGTTCGCGGCCTGAGGGTTCCGTAACATTCAAATAAGTTCATAGTTCTAAATTACTTGAATAAAAATTACAAACTTGTCAATACCTAGACAATTAATAAAACAAAACTGCGAAATTAAGTTGGTCGAGTGTTCACGTAACTATATACCTGCCCCCTGATTCTGTATCGTAAAATCAGTTGCCAAACCGAATGCTTATCGTCGAAAACATACATATCCGCTTATCTAAGGAGGGTCGGGGTACATTCGTCCTCTTGAAATTCGTACCGCGTAAATTTGTCCCTAAAAGTATTTACTTTTGGTGTAAATTCGTACCTTTTCAAAAAATATATTGGTTTTGTGAAAATTCGTCTTCTTTCGTCCCCTTTGTCTTGACAATGGATTTTATACCTAGGTTTCTATTTATTTTATAGAAGAGTACTATCAGTCGCAAAAGTTAAAAGGAATATATTCACTATACAAAAAATTTATTTAACTAAAATATTTTGTTGATTTTATTGTAAATTGTAAGAACTTTTATGTATTATTTTTAGTTTAGACTTTGTAATTACAACATTTTCTTTTTTTTATTTGTTCTACGATTAATATTTCAGCATTTTTCAAATCAAATCAAATCAAAATAATTTATTTCGGATAAAAATCCATATTTTAAACATTAAAATTATAAGACAAACAATACAAAAATTAAGTTACACATTCAATACAATTAAATTACACATTCAATATAAAAATTCAATTAAATTAAATTAAATATCCATAGACAAGTCAACGCATTAGCCCAATTTTTATATTTATAATATATTATGTGTGCGTAAATAGTTCAATACCCATTGAAGGTTATTTGGAAGTTAATTTTCCATCTGTTTTTGGTAAATAGCAACCATAGAATGGCAACCGACACTGAGTAACAGTAGGTCTACTGATAACGCCGATTCTTAATCGATTCTTAATCGGCGTTATCAGTATTTGTTGGTTAAACATAGAATATGGCAATTAATATACAGGAATTCCAAATTCTTTTAGTTTTTGACCCCGTCACAAAAATGGTCAAAAACTGACAACTTTCCTTATTTTTTGTTTATTATGTCTGTCAGTCTGTCTGTCATAAATATATATTAATCTCCGAAATTGACGCTGAAAATGAAATAAGGAAAACCTCTGTTCAGTTACCTTGCTAGAAATCACACATACCTACTCTATTAATGGAAAAAAATATGTGTTGACTATTTAGACAACATTTCTAGGTGGTAGAGCTGATGCCGGGCTCGACTGTGGAGGTACCACCATCTTACTCGCAAATCCTCCCGAAGTTATTCGGGGGAGAGTAAGAGAACAGCTCTCAAGCAAAACCAGGCGGCCAACCATTGCCTGGGACCAATGGATGGCGGTATATCCATCCCCAATTGCCGGGCCTTATATAAAACAGACTGGTGACGGGCAGCGGAAACTTGGAAACCAAAGGAACTCACTCACGTTATGGTACCACGAGATCCTGTGCTCCTTTGGATTGGCTCTGATGTTGCACTCGAAGTAGACGTCGTCTCCTTCCTTGATGTCGTTGGGGTTGAGGGTGCTGCCCAGCGACATCGCAAGCACCGGCCGATCTGACTCCGAAAAAAACAATACGATTTCTTATTTATTAAAGTGGTTGGTTAGGGACAGAAAATATGAGTACACTAGCTTTTGCCCCCGTCTTCGCCCGCGTGTTATTCGGTTTAACGACATGCTTTTTTCCGGGATAAAAAGTAGCCTATGTGTTAAGTTAGGGTATAAGCTATATCCAATCTAAATTTCATTTAAATCCGTGCAGCCGTTTCAGCTTGAAAGAGTAACAAACACACACACACACACACACACACACACACACACACACACAAACTTTCGCATTTATAATATTTGTTCCTCAAATGCCATATTTAGCACGTGGTTGTCAGTTATGTACTGCAGGTGCATGGTAGCATGAAGAGCCGGTTGAAGATGTTAGTTCATTCATGTATAAGTGACCCCTCTAAACGGTTTGGGTGCCGTCCTCATCAGCAATCGATGCAGATTGATAGTCAACGGCTACCAATACTTACAAACGATGCTCATCCTGAAGGAGTCTTCCAGTGCTGTCCTAAGCACCGGATTGTCGGCTCTGCAACGCATCATGGTGCCATCGTCCTCAGGCTGTGGCAGCATGGTCAGTCGGCTGACGGAGCTCGTGTCATTTACGTACTCGTTGTGCTGGTAAGAAAAGGGTCTTGAGAGATGTACAAAATGGTCAACGAAAAGTATTTAAATATAAAATACAAATGCTTTTTCGATTTACTATTTGAAATGCAAAATACACAATGGTTTTGCTTTTTGTATTTTAAATACTAAATGCAAAGTAGTTTTATTCAAAATACTTTAATTAAATAAATCTTTTTTCTTTATTAATTGAAAATTTTAATATATCAAGTTGTTCAAAAACACTGTCACTCATCTTCCTTCTGTGTGGTCGCATAATCACGCCACCGTACCATTATCTATAAAACCGGCAAAAAAATCATGTCTTTTGTATGGGAGTGCGCGGGTGCGACACAAACTTGGCTGGTTTTAGTATTTCTTGTTATAGCGGCAACAGAAATACATCATCTGTGAAAATTTCAACTGTCTAACTATCACGGTTCATGAGATACAGCCTGGTGACAGACGGACGGACAGCGGAGTCTTAGTAATAGGGTCCCAGAACGGAACCCTAAAAAGCCTTTCTACTGGTGCTGATCGAGCTTTATAAACATGTGTTGTATTTTAAGAGCACTTTTTTATTGTTGGCTAAGTGTTTAATATTAGACTTCACTTGAATCTCAAATCAAAACGCTGGTCAGCGGCCAATACAAGAACCTTTAGTTAATTTGAAATAATTTGATTGACTGGTAATATTGGAAAAACTTAACAGTACAGTATTTTGCATTTTTCGAATAGAAAAAACGTCTCAAAAAGTCTTTAAATAAAATACAAAATGCTTTTTTTAAAAAGGTACTTAAATACAAAATAGAAAATTAGCATTTTGCATTTTGTATTTGCATTTTAAATACAAGTATTTCAAATAAGTCGCATCTCTGGTATATGCATGATATGAAACAAATTCATTTATGAGCGCTCTTTCTTTAATTTCACTGACGTAAGAAAGACGCCTCATCAATGAGTACTATAGAGCAAGTTCTGAGTAAACAATAAATCTTAAATTTTGCAGCAGTAAAATTGTTTTCTGAGGTAATTACAGATTGACTCAACTACTATTTTGATTTCTCTTATTATTAAGATTGTCTACAGCACACTACACATAGAGACGACGAACTAAAATCCTACGAAATTTGCTTAAAAAAGTCTTACAAAGCAAATGTTCAAATGATCAAAGTTCCAAAAATCTAGTTATAATCAGATGAAAGAAATATACAGGCAAATGTAATTGTTTCTAGAATGACCTGCTTAGTTTAAAGTTAACGATTTCTACCTCACCTTCCCTCTTGTATATTTCCTATTTTCCTTGAACCACGTGATTTGAGCTGGTGGTCTGCTCCCCTCAGCTACACACATGAGCAGCAACTCCGTTTCAGCAGACATCTGCCCAGGCTTGTTGACGATCGCCACTGAAGTTGGCCGCACTGTTGAAATTTTTTTGGGGAGTCTTAGGAAGTCTTGTCGAATTATTATTATCACTAAATTGCAGTTCCATAAAGTAATAAGATTTAAATATTAACCAATGGTCATAGGTTAGTTGATTTAATTCTTTAGTAAATATGGTTTATATAAATGCAAGATTTTCATGGAATGTGTACTTGAAACAACAAATTTTAAATAATTTACCAAATAATGTGTCGCAAGATATAATGATCTAATAATATTAATGTTTTTCACCTGTGTATATACATTATGGAATGTAATAAAATATATGAATATGAATATGAATAAATATACTAAGTGGTAGAGCTGGTGCCGGGCTCGACTGTGGAGGCACTATCTTCTTACTCGCGAATAATCCTGCAGTTATTCGTGGGAGAGTAAGAGGACAGGTGACCTGCCTTTGCCTGGGACCAGTTGATGGCGGTATATCCATCCCAAATTACAGGGCCTTATAAAAAAAACAAACTGGTGATGGACAGCGGCGTCACTGATGCCAGGGTTTTGGCAACGTGCTCACTAGCCCGCCTGCTCAATGAATGACTATGGGCATTTCTTCTAGAATGACCACCAAGAGTGGCGAAATCTTGGAAAGGCCGATGTGCAGCAGTGGACGAAACAGGCTGATGGATGGATGGATGAAGTAACAAATGCTAAACCTTATAAACAAAGAGCAAATTAGAAACAAATCTTTTTGTCATGGCAGCAACAAGCACTAAATATGATTTGCGGATCGATTACTTAGTACCTAAGACAATATTAACCGCACCTCAACTACGTATCAACTAACAAACTAAAACGAAACTTCATTAACTTATCCCTTTATCTCAGTAAAAGTTTTTCCATTACTAGTAGAAACTTATGAATTACTTGCGAATTCGTCCTCTGCCCTATGCCCCATTATTGAAGTTACAAAGGTCACCCTGATAGCTACTGCCAAACTTGTCAATAAGAGATTAATCTCCGAAAGGATTACTGCAAGAAACTTTTAGCTTAATTACTTGTTGATAATATTGGGGATTATGCTCCGACAGAGAAGTTCCAATTTAATTGAGATGTTTTGTTTTTATTTGGGAAAAGTTTCGGGAACGATGTTTTGTTAACTTCTGTATGCAACACAGTTTGAATGTCATTATAAAAATATGCTTTTTTATTCTTATACAGATATTTCTATGAAAATATTAAAATTGATGTCACGAGATAGCTATATTAATATTAATACTTACATTACAACTACTCCTAATCAGTTAAAAAATGAAAAACAAAAAGGGTATCAAATTATTTTATTTTTGAGTGCATTAAATGTAAAAAAATAAATTGTCTCTAGTAGTCTAAACGTCTTTGTCTAAACTTAAGACTTAGGACTAAGATCTTTAATTATTGTCAACGAAAGGAGACAAAAAGGTTATATTGATATCGTTTCGATTTTATTTTCCCAAATATACATGACATTTATTTATGCAGCCAAATTCACACTGGGGGCTTGGTAAGTTAGCGGTATCACGGATCAGTATTCTTTTCACGTAATTTGAAAAAGAAAAAAAAATTAGGTATTGACTCGGGGCTGGGCTTGCGTTTGTAAGGAGCAGGAGAAAAGTAATTTTCTAATTTCTCAAAAAGGGCCATCGAACCTTGATGGTCATAAAATAACATAGTTACTATCAGTTACATAGTCCCTCTGGGACTAGCTATCATAGTAATATTAATACTTTGGATTCATAGCTGCGAAACGCTAGTAGGTTTAATTAATTTACTCGAACGATATTGGTAGTTTATTACCGTGTTAGGTTATTTTGGTTAAGTTTTTGCCTTCTAGGTAATAATTTCAATAACTATAAATTAACAATTCTGGCCATAAATAACCTCGAATTTTCTTAAAGATTTTTGCTGCTTTAAGTTCCTATACACGTAGTACGACTATATTATATTGTAGGCAATATATTTTCACAATTGTTTCCATCGATGATTTCGTGTTCTTGTTTCAATTGCTAGTTCTTAGTCCCAAAAACGGTTTGCGGGGATTAATGTCAATATTTTGTTAACTCTTAAATTTTCGACTTGACTCTGGAATGTTTTTGATTTTTATGATCTGTTATTTGAATTTCTTATCTCCTTATTCCAAGTGAAGGGTCTTTGGCGAGGCCGTAGGCCGAAACGCGTTTACGAACGAAGTAATTTTTTGATGAGTAATGAGAAGTGATTTAAAATATGAAAGAGAGCCTATACGTATACCGCAAAATTATTAAAAATTTCAGCTCAATCCGTTCAGTAGTTATGGCGTGAAGTAACAAACATAACTTTTCTACGGAAACTTAACACCCAATGCCATCCCATAGGAACTGATTTAAATCACAAAAAGTAACTTATGTTTATGTAGCGTCTTTGAGTCTATATGACATCATCTGGCCTAATAAAAAATAAACAAACGGTCCAATTTGATAAACATGTCATATAGACGAAACCAGCCGCTATTTAATTCATAAATGTAGTGAAACTTGTTCAAGCAGACTTTTATTAGTGTTAGAATGAAGTTCTATCAAGGAGTCACTACAGTAAAATTTATTAAAAGATACGGTTTCATTTTTTCACAGATGACCTGTTAATAACAGCAATTACAATGCATCCCAACCCTAAGACGACCTGTTAATAACAGCAGCTTACAATGCATCCCAACCCTAAGACGACCTGTTAATAACAGCAGCTTACAATGCATCCCAACCCTAAGACGACCTGTTAATAACACCATCATATAATGCATTTCACTCAACCCTAAGCTACTTGTTAATAACAGCAACTTACAATGCATCCCAACCCTAAGACGACCTGTTAATAACGGCAACTTACAATGCATCCCAACCCTAAGACGACCTGTTAATAACACCATCATATAATGCATCTCGCTCAACCCTAAGCTACCTGTTAATAATAGCAACTTACAATGCATCTCAACCCTAGCAGTCCTCTCGTGAGGACTGAGGAGGGCAGTGTTAGTGGCACGACACTTGACAGTGGAGTTCAGCCAGCTCCTGTCGACGGAGCTGACGCTGACCCTGCTCACGATGATCTTGCCGTCGTTCTGGAGGATCGTGTGGTCTTCGACTGTGTTGTTGTTGATTAGCCATGTCAAAGTAGGCTGGGGACGGCCTGGTGGCAAAGAAATTGAAACGGCGTTGTAAATAAAGTACTTGTGGACAAACACGTATGAAATATTTATATATCGTTACTGATAGCGGTACTATACAATAAAATACGATATAACTTTATTTGCTCATCAGAAAAGAGAAAACAAAAAAATATATAAAAGTTTAAAACGTTAGTACTTCGTTTTGTTACATTATAAAGTTATTATTATAAACGAAACTGAACAATCGAAACCCTATTAAACACTCAGTATTTCTTATAACTTTTTATAGGTCTGATCGTGATTGAGAAAGGGATTGAATATAATAAAAACAATTTTAATATAAACATTATTCAAAGTTTTATATATCAATCGTAATATATTAAGCCATCATAATATAGTGACGCATGATAAGACGGGTAATTTCTTTCAGACAACGTTTGTGTGGTACATATTTATAAAAAGAGGACAATTTTTAGCTAAAAAAAATTAAGATTTACTTACTTACTTTACTTTACTTACTAGTCATCGAGTGTGTTAGGTTTACATGTAAATAAATAAATTTGGAGAGCCGAGCCAAGCGGAGTGGAGCGTGGTGAGCCCCATAGTTTTAACAGAAATACGATCTTAATATTCCAAATTCTACGATATGCGGGCAATATATATGTATAAGTAAAAGTAAATAAACTAAGATCAAATCCTTCCGGAGTTTCTGAACGTTTCAGTAATAAATTTTTACTAGCAAACGCGATAGTTTCACAAAGCTTTTAATTAATTAAATACCGAGAGATGAACTAATGAAGTTACCGATTTCAATCAAGACGGCTTTATAAATTGATTGCAAATTAAAAATTCAGGCTTCCCCTGGAACCTTGATTGGGTTTTGCAAATCACTAGCTATTAATGAGCTGATAAAATAACTTTAGAAGAGTTTTTAGCGTTCTCTCTGAAAATGGATACTGTCTGGAAGTGTTTTGTCAAGCTGTCGAGCCGCCCTAGAAATACGTATGCCGACCAACAAAATCATTACTAAATAAATTAATGAATACTTTATGGCACACAAAATTACATAAAAATGCACAGTACAAAATTACACAAGGCAAAGGCGGAATTATTCCGTAGTGAAATTTCTTCCAGTCAAACGATGGTATTGGGAAAATAAAAATTTTACTATATTATCGGCATTTGTGCATAAAGAAAACCAATTTTTTTCTGAGCAAGGGCTTTCAAAGCACTCGAAATAGAAAGAATTTTGAGAGCAGAATGATGGATGTGGAAAGAGCCAAGGAAATGTGTGAGGAACTGGGCAGATGAAAATTTCTGGTGTCTACCTCTCTTGGAGATAGGCCTGAGGATATGTATGTTTTTTACAATCGCTTTATATTTAAAGTGCATTAAATTTAAACGCGAAGAGAAACTCATTCACTCGTATATGTGATGATATAAGGGTGAAAATGGCGATGCGTTTGATTGTATTTAAAGGTCATTTTGCAGCTGTAATTTAATAAAAATTTACAACATACCCCGAAAACGTTGCATTTCTTAGACATTGTTTCGGCTTTTACTTTAAGACGGTAATACATACAAGTTTAAAATTCAGTCAAATTGTAGTACGTACTCTAAAGTAAAACAACATTAATAAAAATTTCGGTCCCGTACGCAGAGGGTGCAATTTTTTTTATCAGGCGCTATCGGCTTTTATCGCACTGTTCTTTGACAACTATATTGTTGTTACCGCTTGGTGATGCGGAACCCTTTGTGCGCGATTCTGACTCGCACTTGGCTAAATTGTTAAGTTGTACCTTGGACATACAACACAGACAGACACTTAGGGAACATTGCAATTTTTTTTTCGGAATCCTCTTTTTGGTATGCCCTTAAAATAAATTTATTTTGTTTCTGCTTCGCTTGTAAAGTTTCACTTTCAGTAAAATAAAATATATAAAACTTCATAAAGTTTTATATCAAATTATAACTTGAATCTTTATTCCATCATCACGCCATGTTATAAACGAACGGTGCAATAAACAGCAACACGCGAACGAAACAAAATAATGATTTCCTGTACCATGTTTCTGTTGAATTTCAATGTATTAGTGTGTAAATGAATAGGTGAAACTATAACCTCTTCTGATCATGATGATTCTTCAAAAATACACAATGCGTAAATTAAAAGTACATATTTTACTGCACTCTACAAGGCCTAACTCTGCAAGCCCTAACTCTACAAACCCAACATCTTGATCAAAAAGTATGGCTTGGCCGTTTCGCGGCCGGCAAACAGACACTCCAATGGACTAATTATATTGTATTATGTAATTTCCATGAAATGGCCAAGCCATACTTTTTGATTAAGATGTCCGGTTTGTAGAGTTATAAGTATAACTTGTAGAGTTAGGCCTTGTAGAGTTGAGGGCTTGGCTCTACATGAGATCTGATAATTTGTTAACCGTGAAAGCGTTATGAGCTTCTGAGTCTTGGCGACCTAGTTTACATGAAATATTTTTGATGGGACTTCATTACTTGTTTTAAGATGCTCTACTTTTTTTCTTTTTCATGTGCATTTTTCGCGCCTCAGCAATGACTTTTCATAGCCCACTCTCTATCTTTGGCACTTTTTCTTGTTGGCTTATTATTAGCATAATAAGGTGACGCTAAGCGCGCGCGAGCTGTTTGATATCCTTCCGTCCCCTCGCCCCTTTGTTTACAGATAAAATTAATTAAGGTCCCAGAAGTGTGTCAAACGGACCCTATTACTAAGCCTCCGTTGTGTGTCCGTCTGTCACAGGGGTCTACAGTTTCAGCCGTTATAGTTACTGGATTACTAATTTTACAGAACACCTACCTGTTACTATGGCCTCTAACACGGAAAATAATATTTAAAAAAATGATACCCAATAAAAAAATCTTTGAAAAAGTAAGTTTTTAACATTATCATCTCCCCTCTCCTCCTTTATCTCCGAAACTGGAAGACCGAACAATATATAAAAAGTCATGGTAATAGCTAGGTGATGATTCTGAGGTGTCATTGTGTACTTAAGCCAATGGTATTAAAATTGACTGTCATATGGCTATTCGGCTAAGCAAATTATCCCGTTTGACGATTGAAATCGTACATTTTTGGCTGTCAAATGATCAGAAATTGTCTTGTTTTGTTGTTGACAACCAAAAACGTACGATTTCAATCGTTAAACGGGCTTATTTGCTAAGCCGAATAGCCATATGACAATCGAATTTGAATACGATTGGCTTACACAATTGCACCTCTGATGATTGATTATGTATTACTAGGTTTTGCCCGCGGCTCCGCCCGCGTGTTATTCGGTTTAACGACATGCTTTTTTCCGGGATAAAAAGTAACCTATGTGTTAAGTTGGGGTATAAGCTATATCCATTTTAAATTTCATCCAAATCCGTTCAGACGTTTCAGCGTGAAAGAGTAAAACACATACACACACCCACATACACACCCTCACATACACACACACGCACAAACTTTCGTATTTATAATATTAGTAGGATAGGATTTAAAGGTTACAGGAAAAATACCGCAGTCAAGGTATTATTAGGGTTCGTTACTCAAGAGGGTGTCGAATGGTTTGTCAGGCGCAAGAACTTTATCGCCTTGTTTTTTGTCGCCTTGACCCCTTTATGGAGAGGGGGGTTGGAGGGTAAAATTAACAGATATTTGAATATTTTTGTTAGGTGTGTGAAAATCGTAGCCCTCATACCAAATTTCAGATTTCTAGGACTTTTGGACGTTGGGAATATACTTTTTTTATAATACAGAACCGGCCCCCTTAAGAGGGTTTGTAGGGTGAAAGTTACAGATTTCTTAATTTATTTGTTGTTTGTGTGCTAATCCTAGCCTGTATACCAAATTTTAGCTTTCTAGGACTTCAGGTAGTACCATAGAGGTTTTGATGATGATGATGATGATGATGATGATGATGATGATGATGATGATGATGATGATGATGAATAACATAATGAAATATTAATAAACATATGAATAATATAATAATAAAATTCAAAGTAAAAAAGCTAGACAGATAAAACTTCTTGTGTTTAATAAGACTGCTTACTACATTTATATGTTGAGAATTTGGTATCTGTATCTAGTATTATCCAGACCAAAGCTATGAGGTTTCGAAAGTATGACGAAAAGCTTCGAGAAAAGGTACGTAGTGCCCCGCTTCTTTTGGCTAGTCTTGGCGGGGGGCACTGCCGTGCCCGCAGATATTGTATTTATGTTGCGATCAAATATTATAGAACATCAGTTCTATCAGTGACAAAAATAAAACGCAATGAAACAATGAAATGAAAGTAGTTTAAGGTTTATATGTATATTTTCTTCCCGTTGTATCAAAACAAAGGGCTTAATTTAAAAATATATTAATTGTTAGTTACATTGCCAACTTAGCAATTAACAGGCCAGAAATGGAAATTGGAACAAGTTACACGAGGATCCAGTTTAAATAAATAATATTTATTGATTTGTTATTTTAGACCGTTTCAGGACCAATATCGCAGGCTTCAGTTTCAGACATTTTAACTTAACATGGTCGGAAAACGCCGTTATTTTCATATTCATATATTTTATTGCATTCCATAATGTATAGGTATATACCTATACACAGGTGAAAAACATTAATATTATTAGATCATTATGGACCTTGTACAGGCACAGCAATATAAGAGAGGACGGCACTTTATTACTATAAAGATTTTTATTTATTTATTTATTTATTTATTTATTTATTAAGGAACTTACACTATCATTACAGGCTGGACCTAATTCAATAGTGAAGTAACACATCATATACATCATAATTACTATACAACATACACATCCAATACCAAAAACAATTAACTTACCTACATATATTGTCATCTTACACAATAACAAAAAAATGAAAAAAAAAAAAAAAAAACAAGGACAAAGAGCCATAAAAAACAATTAATTAACCACAAACCTAATAGTAACATAAAATTTGCAAAGTTATCCTTGTGAATTCACCCAGAGAACACGTGAAAACGTCCGTCTTTTCTGAAATTTTATTGAGCAACTTAATAGCTCTAGTTAGCGGCGCTTCCGCAAGCAAGTTGGTTCTGGCGCCGGGCACGCAGAGCAGCCGCTCCTCGCGCCGCCGCAGCCCATGCTCACCAAACGGAACCACCAGTCTAATGCTGTCAAGTACTGTAGGATTACACAACATTCCTCTAAATATCTTAAATACGGTTATCGCTAAAGATAGGTCTCTCCTAACCTGAATTTTGGTGAACCCAACCATACCTAAGATAAATAAGGTTGGATATAACAATGGATAGCCTGGATAGACTCCAAATAGTTTTAAATACAAAAACCTTAAAAATTTGTTTTGGATCCGTTCCAGCATGAGACTATATTTAATTTCATGCGGAGCCCAGATGATCGCGTTGCTTTCTAATTTACTCCTAACTAGTGCATTGTACAATACTTTTATCGTCTGTACATCTGAGAAGCCTTGGCTCCTACGGAGTACAAATCCCAAGGTTTTAAAAGCACTTTTACATGTGTCTACAATGTGATCACGAAAAGAGAGATCCGAGGATAGCCGTACGCCTAGATCCCGCACAGAGTGAACTCGCACTAGCGCGTCACCGTCTAGCGTGTACTGGTGTTGCCTCGGTGTATGCGCGCGACTAAACGTGATTTGTACACATTTTGACCCATTGAACTGCAACCTATTGTCGTGGCTCCATTTCACTACTCTATCAATGTCCTGTTGCAGTTTAACACAGTCATTTTTATCCTTAATAGCTAAGAGCAGCTTGAGATCGTCTGCATGTATTATTCATTCTAGATGTATTATTAGTAAAGATCCTACTTTAAGCAACATACAAATATTTAAAATTGTTGCAAATTAGATATCTTAGTATGTAGGTAATGCGCAATAAATAAATTGATTAGTATTATTATTATTATTATTATTTCGACTATGTATTTTTTTTCTCTCGGCCGGGGTCGGTTTTTATGATTGATTTATTAACATATTAAAATTTCCAGTTTAATTCGTCAGTTGTCTTTTTATAAATTTGATTTATATAATTTATCATTTAAATATTCGTCGATAGTGTAATAGCATTTTGTGGTCAAAAGCTGCATTAAAAATTTAAAAAATTGAATATCATTTTTTTTTTAAAGTAGGTATTTTGGTTATTTATTATAAATTTTTATGGACTTAGATAATGGTCATGAGGGGTGCATTTTTAGCTAAGAGGTTGGTAGTGCTATTTTGTAAGGCTATATCACAGAGGCTTTCTTCTGTGGGCTATACATTAACTATTCATCTCTATAAGTTTTAACCTGAAAAGTACGCAAACATTTTAACTACTACAAGATTCGTGGTTTAGATTCATACTGATATTGAAACGGCTACTCACGATTTTATAGTCAGATTTCGCCTTACTAGTTTCACTGTATTCGTACAGTTTCTTCCGAGGCAAACATGGTTATGCGGCGGTTCCCCGTTTGACACAAACATTTGTAATCAGTACGCAAACATTGTTTGGTAGAGGGTTCAATTATATCCCACCAAAAACATTAATGTGAAAATGGGACCGAGTTCAGTACAAAAGCACTGCAGGTTGTCGGCTTCGCGAAAGAAAGTTCAAATTCTGTGCCGAGGTTTATGAAATTGTTACTTATGGCCTCACCCCTGGTGTACGATAATCTTACTGAGACATTTTGAACTTTATGTTGTCTGAAAGTCTACATTAGAACGCTCGCTTCGCTCGCTGGCAGCGCGCACAATCAGTGAATTTTCGAGGTTTTTCTGTATTTTACGAAAAAGTATTTGATGTAGGAGTTTTTTCACCTGACATCGGAAAATAAACCATGTTTTCTTGTTATAGCAGTAATTTCAGACATAAAACTCAAGCCGTTTAGACATAAAACGAAATAATAGCTTAAAAAGGCATCATGGTCAAAAATAAAATCTATCGAGTGAAATGTGTCCAATTAGGTAACCGACCTGACAACGGAAAGACAAAGGTCTGAAAAAACACGTGTTCAAGTTTCACATTAATCAGATAAGTAGTTGACTCAGCATATTAAAAAAAACCGTTGAAAGACCCAATACAAGCCCTTAAAAAGGATTACAGATTTTTGCAGTCGTAAATAAAACATTATGTCCAACTAGACATAATTAATTGGCCAATGACTCTTCGGCTGCTCTAAACTGAATTCAAGCAACAGACGCAAGCAAGAAAACTCAAGGGTTAAGTGTGTCAAGTGATTAGTGTGCATGTATATGTGAGGGTGTGTGTGTGTGTGTATGTGTGTGTGTGTGTGTCTCTACGTGTGGCTTTAATAAACAGGTTAGGAGTTTGGGTAAGGGTGAGTTTACATGGAATCATTTATTTATTCTATTCCATTTAACTTTAATAGGTATAAAAAATATTAAACATTATTAAATCTTAAACATAAAAGAAAAGTTCATTTAATTTATAGTTGTTTACATTAGGTCCATTATCTGCGTTTAATCGTAATTTTACTTGTACAGAACATATGTTGGACTATGAACTGTGCTGGACATTGTGCGATGGCTAAGCCAAAATCAAGTATGACAATGAGACGACAAACTTAAAAACAAGCAAGTTTCAAAACAAAGTAAAAATCAAGCAACTTTGTATACTTTTTTTAACTTTGCCAGGGCGAGTTATTTGAATTAAGCTTAAATTTGATTTCAAATTCGAGATACTTGAAAACCGTTTTTTCAAATAATGCCTAAAGTATTAAGAATTTCGTATTTTTTGAAATGCAGAAAAGTGTGCCTTTCGCACGGTGCAAAAAAAAAATTGGAAAAAATTCGAGTTGCTTGGATTTAGCTTAGCGCAGCCGTCTTATTCTGTCACATTTGTACAAAATACTATTGGCTGTAATGTAACAATAGTATACCTTATGTACAATCAAGGAAAAAAATTCAATGGGCAAAGGGAACTTACTTTGATAGTAGGTACGTTTTAAAAAGTTACAGAACTTGGCGCTTAAATTGAACATAGAATTGAATTGAAAAGAATGAAAATCGACTCTGTTCATTTCAATCGGAAAACATTGTCTATCGCGTGCCGCAGTTTGTCCCGAACGCGACAGAGGGTATATATTGGCTCGATCGATTTAGATCGAGAGCCAAGGTTGAAAATTTTACCTAATTGTATTTAGAGTGAAAAATAAGGCCACATTTTTAAATATAAGGTTAAAGTAAAAAAACAGAAATATTTACACAACGTTTGTTAGATAATAACATTTTGTTGGACGTAAAATTTCCTGTAGTTTTTTTTTTGGGTTCCAAGATCGTACCCTGGAAGGTTGACAAGTTTTGAAAGCCCCAATCTACGTAAAATATAATGATCCGCACGAGCTGTCTGTATTATGCTGCAAATTTTTAAGTTTTCGTACCCAAAGGGTAAAACGGTGCTCACTCTGCTTCTGACCGTACGTATATCACGGGTTTCTAACTCACAGAGAACCATTTTTGTTCAGTAGTCTATTTCAAAAACTAAACTAGTTTTAAATTTGGAATTTGTGTTAATTATTAAAAATATACCCATTAAGCAGTTTTTTTCAATTCAATGGTATGTGGACTATTGGACTATTAGTGGATGCCCAGCAGCATTGCTCTCGTGGATCCTGTATCCTTAGATCTCGTGAGAATAGGCATGATGACTAAAAAAAATTTTATTAGTCTGTCAGTTAGATTATCAGAAAATATTGGACACGTATTTTTTTTTTCAATTAAACCAACAATGATGAAGATATAGCTTGCTGAATTTCCGCGTGACGTCACATCTAGGTACAATTTTACTTAGAAGTGACGTCATTTTCCCCCACTCTCAAACTTTGACGCGCTTTATCTCTGTCATTTTTTGTTTGATTGACAAAAGAAAAAATACGTGTCCAATATTTTTTGATAATCTAAATGACGGACTAAATAGAATAATATTTTGTTTAAACTGTGTACAAGCCTATTTACTAAAATATCTTTTTATTTATAAAGATAATATAATAGAAATATTTTGTATTTTTTTGACACTTGTCAATCATTCCATCACAAGGAGTTTTAATGTAATATGAATCTAGAAGAGCACTAAAAAGGTTACAGACAGAGACACCTCGATTACCGATCAATTGCTCTACTGAATGCTAAGTGCGAGTTGCCATCGAATGACTTTACTACCGCGTGAATCGAGTTAAGCTGGGTTTCCAGCGCGTGTTTTGTCCTACACACTAAACAAAAACGTCTACACAGTATATTGTTTCGCTACACATTTTTACTGATAAGCATGCAGGACACACGGGGCTTATAAACATAAATATGTAGCGGAACAATATACTGTGTAGACGTTTTGGTGTAGTGTATAAGACAAAACACGCGCTGGAAATCCAGCTTAACTCGATTCACGAGGTAGTAAAGTCATTCGATGGCAACTCGCACTTAGCATTCTGAGCGATTCAGATTTTCATATAACTCGCGAATTACTCATGTGCTTTTCTATCGAGTCGGGATCCAAAATCTGTACATCCCGCTTTTCTATACCGCAATGATGTAGGTATGTAAATGTTTAAGGCCACAGTTTTCGCATTACGCTCCCGGTCTAATTGTAACGCTTGTTTGTCGGAGACAAGTCGCCAAGTGTGAACGCAGTCTATAGCCGCCGTCCCAACATACATGTTTAGCACTTATAATGTAACCAACTGCAAATTAAATGATTATGAAAGAAACGGTTGTACACTCAGTTTTTGAATACATGTCAACCTTTTTCGCAGATACAATTACGGCAATTTCAAGGCGAGTGTCGTTCTTAGGACGACAACGCAGCATTCATCGTTGTTGTCAAACGGCTACTTTGGGTAGAAACAGCAAATTAATTTTCTCATGAAGATTAGATTTTCGCCGTACATTTGACGGACTTTTTTTCGTAGATTACAAGTGTCAATTTGTTATAAGTGGAGAAAAAAGTCCCAAGTTGCGAAGAAAAAGATATATTTTCCTTGATAATAATAATAAATAGTGACTTCGGCAGTTATTCCTAACTTAACAAAATACAAAACCGTTATTTATAACGTATACCGTTATTTTTATTGGCAAATGCGCAATTAATAACGTCATAACATTATGTTTATCTCTAGAAGCTATTCAAATGCTATAAAATAATTATTTTATTCTAACGTTCTAAAGGTCCGTATTATATTGGAAAATTGTGTATCTTAAGTCAATTCGGGTTGGTATAGCAATCACCCGGTAAAGGAGATTTATTTATTAAAACAGTAGGCTTACCATGAGTTTGCGCCTCGATAAGATAAAATATTTATATGAAAAATTACTTAAACGAATGAGGCTTACCTTACGAGAGAAACCAGAATTTCTATTACAAAATATTTTACGCAGTAGGTAACGAGTATCGAGGCCAAAACTTAGGTAGGCCTACAGTTCAAAGCTCCTCATATTCAGATTCACGTTAATTTACCACTGAATAAAAGTGCCGATCTTGTAAGAACGGACGGTGGTTTTCGAATGTGTACGCAGAAGCATACACATGAAGCAATACCAATACTTTATTTCAGATTTAGTAAGAATTTATAAGAGATTTAATGGCTTAACGCGAGCTACAAATAAGGGAATTTGAGAAAAATATCGGGATTATCTTACAAACGTGTTCCCGATCCGGAGATTGAAAGCGAATCAGTTCAAATAATAACACGAATGGTTATTTGTTTGGGATTATCCCGGGATACCAAATTTCAAAGCGCAGATGTAAAAATATGCCTTCGTTCCCATTTGTCCTATTATTCTGTTCTATCATCTAACGAAATTGGGACCTTTTTTATTGTTCCGTACCTCAAAAGGAAAAAACGTAACCCTTAGAGGATCACTTTGGGTACGTTCAAGGAGACGCGGCGCGTCAGACGGCGCGGTGCGCGCTCCGTACATCGGTGTATGTTTGTGTTTCCGGCGGCCTGCTACGCGCACCGCGCCGCTTGACGCCCCGCGTCTCCTTGTTCGTCGCCTTTGTTGTCCGTCTGTCCGTCTGTTTGACAAGACCATTTATTTCAGGAACGCGTGGAGGTATCGAGTTGAAATTAAAACCATATAATCAAGTCTACAGTTTCTTGAAGCTGTGAAAAAATCAAACTTCTAAGTTAACGTAAAAAAAAGATACGGCCGTTTATGCCGAACAAAATGTGTATTTCGACACTCTCAAGGAAATCAAAATTTATAGGGTATTTCCCGTTGACCTAGAACTATGAAATTTGGCAAGTAATACCGTCCAATACTACAAATATAGGCAAAAATCTTAAAACTATACATTTGTAATTAAATAACAAAAAAATCATGGAGGTTAAGCAACGGTAGCCGCGGTCATAATTGTACGGGTGACCAAATCTTTTTGTAGATTGTTTATACCTTTTACTAATTTATTAATTTGTACGGAACCCTCGGTGGGAGAGTCCGACTCGCCCTGTCCGGTTTCTCCCACTTGTCCTGTTATGTCTCAAAAATATATATATATATAGTATAATAGGACAATATAAAGCCTTTAGTTTCCTTTAACTTGTATTAATAATAAAAAAATATTAATTTTCGAAATATATTTCGGCCCACTATGGGGCCGGCATCAGTCGAATCAATAGGACAATGTTATATTGTATTTTCCTTCAACATTTTCGATACCGTGAAATGACGCTTGCCTTATAAGCAAGAGGTCACAAGTTGAAATCTTCGCCAGAGTAAAATTTTCACAAAATATTTGACTTAAAACTTTAAAAAAAAACGACTGTGGATTTTGTATATGGGCAAGCCCAATTCTGTTTCATTGTTTGTTATAGTGGTTCAGTATGATCACTACTAAGAGTAGTACTTTGGTTTACAATTTAGCTAATTGTCTGTCTGTCCGTGTGTCTAGGCTCTTTTTTATACACAGCCATATCGCGTTGAAATAATTATCGAATACTAAATAACCTCATACCATTATTAAAAAAGTTCAAGTTTCTAACTTAACATAATAAAAACATACGGCCTTTTTTAAGCGTATTTTCATACAAAAATCCAATTTACTGGTTATCTATTTAAACCTATGCCGGGCGTCGTCGTCGGCGGGCAATCAAACTGAACTAAGCCCTGGGGGGATATAGACGGTACTCTTGGGTGCCCCCTGCCCCCTACCTAATTACGCCTATGGTTTTCTGGCTGCCATATATCAAAAGGAATATGTTATTTAATATTATATAAAAATTAAGGATGTACATACAAAGGGTCTACCCCAATTGGTGGAACCCTAGTAATAAAAATTCTAGGCAACCTTCAGTCTACAGACAGTGCAAATATTTTATTTTATTTTTGTCTGTTTTGTCACCAAGGAAAGTTTGGTTAGGAGCAAGAATGTTTTATTACATAGAATTTTTTATTACATTCTCTTGATTTCACATGATTTTAGTAATTCTTGGGAAATTTTCGTGTCGATTTTGATGTTTGCCTATTTGATTATCCAATTAACAGTGAAAAATATCGATTTAACAAGAATTGTTTCGGTTTAAAGAGAGAATGGATGAAACAATTTGGCCAAGTGCGAGTTGAACCCGCGCATAAAGGGATCCGTACCACCACTGGGAACCCTCAAAATATTATGGTAAATAATAACAAAACGTATACATAACCGTTTGGCTTTTCTTTATAAATATTTATAGATATATTTATAGTAGTAGACGGATATATTTATAGCACATAAATATATCTTGCTTTAATTTATTTATGTACTTATCTTTACTATCTATATCTACATATACTAATTAATAAAGTACATAGTAAAAAAGTCGTGTCTGTACATTGAATATTTTCGCGAAATTTCAAATGAAATGGGTTATTGGTAGTACTGAGGCCGAAACAACAATTTTTAGAATTTTTGTCTGACTGTCTGTCTGTCTGTCTGTGTGTTCCGTTTTAACTCGAGAACCACTTAACGGATTTGGATGCGGTTTTTTTTACTATCATCGTAGTGACTGGTCAACACGTAGGCTATAAGGGGTGTTCATAAAATAACGCCCAAGCCGGAAACGGAGCAAAGATTGAATAAACGCTTTTATAACTCGAGAACCCATCAACGCATTTGATTGCGGTTTTATTTATTATCATTGTAGCCACCCTTGTTAACACATCGACTATAGGGGTATTCATAAAATAACGCCCAAACCGGAAACGGGGCAAATATTGAATAAAATCTAAATATTTATTTTTGCAAAATAGATACATAAAGTATACTTTCTACAAGTCAAAGTTAATTTTAACAATATAATATATCTTTAGAATATAAAAAAATATATAATAATACGGGAAATAAAATAAACACCTGCATAAAATAGAGGAATCTAGAAATAAAAATATTATATAATATATAATAATAATGCAATAAAGAAATAAACGCTTTTATAACTCGAGAATCACTGAACGGATTTGGATGCGGTTTTCTTTATTATCATCGTAGTTACCCTGGTCAACACATAGACTATATAGTGTTCATAAAATAACGCTCAAGCCGAAAACGGGGCAAAGACTATTGTTGTTGTTATATAAATCTATATGAAATCTGATTTGAATTTATATGGACTCTAGACTTACTTTTGAGGCACATATCGCTGAAGTAGTCAAAAATTGTTATTATCGCTTAAAAGTTCTATACAGCATTCGTAGTTTACTCAGTACAGAATTAAGAGTAAAGTTGACGGAGTCGCTAATACTGTCAAAGCTAAATTATTGTGATACAGTCTGCGGGTCGTGTTTATTAAAGAAAACACAATTGCTAGTCCAACGTGTACAGAGCGCATGCGCTCGTTATTGTTTTTATGTTCCATCTCGAACACATATAACACCGTACCTCAACAATGCAAATCTGTTAAAGATGGACGAAAGAAGACGTCTCCATCTAGCAACAATGCTTTTCAACAAAAACACCAAAATATTTGTACGACAAGCTAAAATGGTCTACTAAATTTAATAATGACGGATTCCAAGCTACAATTATTTAAAAGTGAAGCTTTTCGTGAGCTAATGCCGGGCTCGACTGTGGAGGTACCACCATTCTTACTCGGAAATCCTCCCGAAGTTATTCGGGGGAGAGTAAGAGGACAGCTCTCAGGCAAAAAAACCAGGCGGCCCACCATTGCCTGGGACCGATGGATGGCGGTATATCCATTCCCAATTGCCAGGCCTTATATAAATCAGACTGGTGACGGGCAGCGGCGTCACTGGTGCAAGGGTTTCGGCACCGCGCTCACCAACCCGCCTGCCCAGCGTGTGTGAGTATGGGCATTTCTTCCAAGAGGACCGCCCAGAGGGGCGAAATCCTGGAAAGGCTTATGTCCAGCAGTGGACGAAACAGGCTGTTGGATGGATGGATGAAGCTTTTCGTGGTAATTTTGAATACGCGGCAACGAAGTGTTGGAATAATTTACCACCACCTGTGAGGAATAGTAAGACAAAACATGGGTTTAAAAATAAACTATTTCCCTATCTTTTCTATCTCCAAAAATCGTTGCCATAGTGTTGCCTTCATACTAAGTGTATATTGTAGCATTCGCTACAGTTATTCAACCTGTTTCTTCGATTTTAGTTTTTCTTTATCTTTGATTCTTTTACAGAATTTTCAAAATTTAAAATTTCGATGATTTTGTCATGGTTTTTGTTTGTTTTTCTCATTTTGAAGAGTATTGTCGTCGAGTCCACAAGACTAAATAAACTAAATAAATTTCTGAATTTTAATCCCTTGGATTCGTAACACGGGATACATTTGCTTTGAAGTCCTGACGTATAATGACAATTATGAATAAAAATGTCTTATGTCTTATGTCTTATGTCTATTTTCAAGCCTTTTCTCTTCTTCTCCTGCGACCCTTCAGGCTTTTTAAAGTTTTTTAAAATTTAATTTCAAAATAACACCATCCTCCTGGTATCTTGTGTGGATGCACAACACGAATTCATTTCCACGACATCTGGAAGACAATCCTGTCGCATAACGGAGTCTGGCTGCAGTTCACGGCGTGGTGAGGATTGGCTAACTACGAGCGTGCGTTTTGGGGACCACCCCATACCGGAAGGCCTGCCGAATCGACCCCAGGAAGGAACCAGGTTCTTGGTAGTTTAGTAATTATCTTATTCTGTTTAGGTCATTTTCTTTCCTTATGTAAGGCTGAATAACGACAGGTCTTAAAACTTTCACGCTTTAAGATATATTTTCTCTCGCCTAAGATTTACCAATATTTCCGCGATATTTCCTGGGATCCCAAAAAAATAGATTAACTTTTAATTTCAAATTTATAATAAAATAAGCTTAAAGCGTCGTTTTAGCTATATTAGAAAATTCTAAACCTTAAAAAAGGTGATTTACTAAATTAAGTTTTATTGTAAAATTTTTAGGCTCGACGATATACTTTTCTACAATTTTGTTTTTATACTTTTTTTCATTTTCTTTTCGTTGTTAAGTTTCTTTAAGCTTGATATTTAAATTATACTTTTAACGACGTTTTTCAGCATTTTTTTTTTGGGGGGGGCTGTCTCCAGGCTTGCCTGGCGGCAGTCTTTTTAGCACCAAATCCTGCTCTCGTAAAGTGTAATTCATAATTCATAATTCATTTATTGCATTCATGTAGTACATATGTTGGCATGGTTAATAATAACAAAGTATTATATGGTTCTATAACATGATACCCTTTCTTGGGCATAGCAATATAGTTGTATTGCATGCGTTTTAAAATTTGACATTACATAAAATTCACATAAGTTTGAAACGTGTTTATTATTGATAAGAATTAATTATTGATTGAGAAAAAATATATAAAATCGTTCAAATTGAAATTAAATTGAAATAATAGATAATAGTACGTTACTCTCACTTGAAACTTTAAATGCATGTCCGATAATTTAACAAAATAAAATAAACAAAAATAAAAATGTTTTTTAATATCTGTTACTTATCTATCACCTTATAAATCCTATTTAGGCCAGATTGCTTAATTGCTAAGATTGTTATTATGTTTCGGTTAAAAACTCCTTAATTGTATAGTAAATTTTATTTTTCAGGTACGTTTGTAGTCGGTTGGCAAAAACATTATCTTTTATTTCAGTTTTAATGTCCTCAGGGACTTTATTATATACTTTTATCATATTGCAATAGGGGCTCCTTTGAAACGTTTGTAATCTTGAAATTGGTAATGTGAGTTTCTTTTTTGATCTAGTGTTCAAGCTATGTACGTCTTTATTTTTGGTAAATAGGTGTAAGTTTTTGTGGACAAATTTTGCAGTTTCTAATATGTAAATAGAGGGTAGGGTAAGAATTTTCTTTTCAATGAAGTGTGGTTTGCAACTGTCCGGGCAGTAAATACCTATAATATCACTATAATATACTTTATTAAAACCGCCTTCTGCTCCTTGCTGAAATGTTATCTGTATATATATATAATATAATATTACGCATAGTATGTACATACATATTATATACGTAGTATATACATATATTTTAATTTTCAAGTGAAAATATTTACAAAACCTAGTCACGTATATTGCACCACAATTTTTCAACGGGTCTGTGTGACCGCAGGCCTGACAGAAAATCAGCGCGTTGTGGTTCTTTATCGCAATGCCTATGCTGAGTTCGAAGCTGCAACAAACGAATCTGTATTTTCTTTGTCTTGGCGATTATGTATACTTTATTGATTCTCTCGTTTCTTCTTTTGTATTGGGTTTGTTACTTATGTAAGCTCTTGTTGCAGCGAATAAATGGTATCTTATTCTTATTCTTATATCCGAAACCCACGCGGATGAAGTCGCGGGCAAAAGCTAGTTATTAATATATCTATAAATATTTCTAAAGGTAAATAATAACAGTATAGATGTTATAGCAACAAAAACAAGCTGCTAAAATACTAGTAATTATTTCATATTAATAATTAATTAAGTAACGACATAAGTAGACGGGGATATTTCACAGTTTAAGATATTGGATGGATTCGATTGATGGTTCTTGGTGGAATATCATCACACTAATATTATAAATGCGGAAGTTTGTGCGGGTGTGTGTGTGTGTATGTTTGCTACTCTTTTACGCTAAAACGGCTGAACAGATTTGGATGAAATTTAGAATGGATATAGCTTATACCCTAACTTAACACATACGCTATTTTTTATCCCGGAAAAAAGCATGTCGTTAAACCGAATAACACGCGGGCGGAGCCGCGGGCAAAAGCTAGTCTTGAATAAATAAATATATGTGGAATAAAAGTGCAAGAATTTGTGTATAATTTATTCACAGTTTAAGAGTTAAATATTTTTGGGAACCCTACAAATGCGAACAAAACTTTATGTTAGTGCTACTTGATAAGCTAGAAGTATCACAATGATATTTTTACCAGGACGTGGTGGTGAAAAATGTTCAACCCGAGACTGTTTCTGAGTCGCCATTTGTAAAGCTTTGTCTGAGTGTCATTGTGACGGACGAAGCGGTGAGCGGGTGTGACGTGGGGAAGGGGATAGCTACACCTTGTGCACTCTCTCGATAAACTAGATTAGTCTTACTGAGAAGAAGGGCAAGAAACTTAGCAAGAGACAGCTTCCGCCTGCATAAATAAATGTAAATGAAGAAGTGACACTTCATTTAATTTGAATTTACCGCGTTTTCACGCGTCAATCTATGGAAGGATGACAGACATGTTTGAAGGTTATGTAAACTGTTGTCAGACGAGTGTATCACAAAGAAAACATCAAAATATTATAAGTAAATGAATTTGTGAAATAATAGCTCTAAATGTTGTTTCTCTTTTCGGGTAAGATTAATAATTACTTGCATTAAACATGCATAACTTAAAAGATAAATATGTAACTAGTGTTTAATAAAAATATTCTCTTTTCAGAGCAACTCAATTTGGTTTTTATTTCACGGTTCTGATAAAACGGGGCCTGTTTATAAAGATACATTATAAAACAACATTTCTACAGCTGTTTTTAACAACAATGGAAAAATTAAAGTTTGAATTCATGGTGAAATCTGGTGAAGATCCAAAATCAAATATAATCAGCATAACCTCAATTACGGATACCAATAAAAACACATTTTACATCCCGGAACAGCTCCAACCGGCAAGACTACATGAGGCGATTATAAAAACACAAGCTTTTCAAAAAGTCAAAGCTACACTACAACGGAGACATGAAAAAAGACAAGTATGGATTTCATTGACATCGGAGATAAGTGATGTGTATATAGATCAAGATGGAAATATGCAGTTTAAAGGATATTTGCTGGAAGAAGCTTCACCGGAAACACAACAATGGGCTTCTACTTCAAGAGTCTCAGAAGAGGTTCTAACAAGAATTCTGGAGAGCTTCGCTGAAATGAAGAAGGATACATCTAAATCTCATCATAATATGAAAAATTTGTTAGAGAAATTTGTTATAGAAAAATTCAACAGTAAAACGTCAAATGTGTCCCAATGGATGATTATTTTTGAAGCGGAATGTGTGCGTTTAGGAATTGATGAAGACGTTAAGAAAATTGAAAGTCTTAGGTTATTTTTGGAGGAATCGTGTCTAGACTGGTACAGCTCCATGCTTATAAAGTATACGGTTAACTCTGAATGGTCAACATGGAAAAAAATCTTTTGTGAGACTTTTGCAGCCAGAGGTTGGTCACCGGTCAGGTATGCAATTTTATTTAAATATAGACAGGGCTCATTACTAGAATACGCTTTAAAAAAAGAAAAACTATTACTGAAGATAAATAAATCAATGGATAAACCCACTCTTATTGATTTGATTGCTACGGGGCTACCAAATTTTGTAGCAGATAAAATCGATAGGAACGATTTGAATGAAACTGAAGATTTATTTAATAATATCAGAGGTTTAGAATATTTAGTGAATAAAAAGAGTTTGGAAAAAAAGATAGTCAGTTTTGAAAGTAAAATTAAGGATAAATATGTTAAAAATATAGTCAGTCCGTGTAAAATTTGTGAAAAAGAAAATAAAGGAACTCGTTATCATCCTGAATCCTTATGTTGGTTTAAAAACAAAAATGGTGATAGACCAAAAAGGGATCAGATAAGGAGCATTAACAATTCTGAATTATAAACGGAATTAAATGAAATTGATCCAAAAATCTTGTAATTTCGCCATTAATTAAAATTAAATTATTAATAAATGACACATTGGAAACTTCGGGAATCTATGATTCTGGATCGAATGTGTCTTTAATAAATTCGAGATTATTGTCGTTAAAGAAAAACACAATTAATTATAACAAAAAAAAAGCAAGCTTAAAAACGATTAATGGCGTAAAAAAATCTATTGGAATGGTAACTTTAAAGATAAAAATTTTTGATATTGAAGAAAATATTAATGTTTTTGTCATAGATGAAGAAAATTTCGATTATGATTTCGACTATGATTGCATTGAAAAATTTAAATTGATCCAAAATGAGGATTTAAAAATTACACAAAGTATCCCTAACCCCAAAGAAGAAGATAAAAAAAAGCAATAAATCCTAAAAATACAAAAATAATTCCTGGCTTTAAAGGTAGCAACGAAGAGGAAACACAAAGTATAAATGATAAAAACAAGGATGTGGATATAGTTCAGAAAACTAAAAATGAAACAAATTATGAATGTAAAATAAATTTTAATGAAAACATAGAAGTGGACAACTTTTCTATATCAATAAACCATCTAGACCTGCTAAAACAGTCACAAATAGATAAATTGATATGCAAATATAATTCACTTTTTGCTAAAGACAAGTATGATATAGGCACTGTAAAAGGTTTTGAAGCTCATATTGATTTAATAATAGACAAATATTGCAGTAAAAGACCATATAGGTGCACTATTGATGATATGAAAGAAATAGAAGAACAAATATCAAAATTATTAAAAAAAAACAAATCGAGGAGTCATATAGTCCTTTTGCTGCTCCGGTTACATTAGCCTTTAAAAAGGAAGAAGGAAGAAGGTCAAGATTATGTATAGATTTTCGTGATTTAAATAAGATTGTGGTTCCTCAATCACAACCTTTTCCATTAATTGAGGATTTAATGGTCAAAACAAGAAGATGTAAATTCTTTTCAACACTAGATATAAACTCAGCGTTCTGGTCAATCCCTTTGAAAATTGAAGACAAACAAAAGACAGCATTTGTTACTCAAGAAGGCCACTTTCAATGGACTTGTTTACCATTTGGTTTGAAAACTTCTCCTGCGATTTTTCAGAGAATATTATCTAGCATAATAAAGAAACATAAATTATCCGATTTCACAGTGAATTACATAGATGATATCCTGGTATTCTCTGAGACATTTGCAGAACATATTAAACACCTATCACTATTATTAGAAGCGATATTAAGGGAAGGTTTTAAATTGAAATTTTCAAAATGTAATTTTGCGCAGGACTCAGTCAAATATTTAGGCCACATAATTAAAAACAATACAATTACTCCGCTAAAAGACAATTTAGTTGCCATAAAGGATTTTCCTATTCCGAAAACACAAAAAAATGTTAGACAGTTTCTGGGTAAAATAAATTTCTATGGAAAATATGTGCCAAATATATCGATCATACTAGATCCTTTACATAATTTGTTGAGAAAAGGACAAACATTTGTTTGGTCACAAAAATGTGAAGAATCTTTCGAGACAATAAAAAAACTACTTTGCTCAAAGCCCATTTTGGCAATTTATGATCCAGATCTACCAATTAATATTTATACGGATGCAAGTATACAGGGCATAGGCGCAATTTTAAAACAACCACAACTCAATGGAGAAGAAAAACCCTGCGCATATTTTTCCAAAAAATTAAATGACTCCCAAAAAAGTAAAAAAGCCATATATCTGGAGTGTTTAGCAATTAAAGAAGCGGTAAAATACTGGTACCATTGGCTTATAGGAAAAACATTCACGGTTTTCTCGGATCATAAACCTCTAGAGAAAATGAATATTAAGGCTAGAACGGATGAAGAATTGGGAAATCTTACATACTATTTATCTCAGTTTAATTTCGATGTAAAATATTCTCCTGTAAAATACAATTTAGAAGCAGATTGTTTGAGCAGAAACCCTGTATTAGAATCGTGCGAAAATCAAGATAAAGGTTTAAAAATTGTAAACTTTATTAAACTAGAAGACATACAGAATGATCAAAAAAAAAATGAAAGAGTAAAACAAAATACAAGTAAACTAATATTAAAAGATACGATATACTATAAGACAATTGGGAAAAAGAAAAAAATATTACTAACTGAAGAGTTTAGTATAAAAAAAATAAAAAAAATACATTATCTTTACTGTCATTTAGGTATACAACAGATGGAAAATAAAATTAAGCCATTTTACACAGCAAAAAATTTAACTAATAATATTAGAAAAATTTGTGACAACTGTGACATCTGTATAAAAAACAAATCCAGAGGAAAATATAAATTTGGGCTAATGTCTCACTTAGGTCCAGCTACTTACCCTTTTGAAATAGTATCTATAGACACCATTGGTGGATTTGGTAGCTCTCGTTCTACAAAAACATACTTACACCTACTTGTAGATCATTTCACCAGATATGCCTATGTTTTGACATCTAAAACTCAAAATTCCAGTGATTTTATAAAGCTTGTTAAAAAAATACCACAGGGAAATAATAAAATTGGCATGATTTTATCTGATCAATATCCAGGCATTAATTCAAAAGATTTTAAGAACTTTTTAGTTAAAGAAAATATACCCATTATCTTCACTGCAGTAAACTCGCCATTCTCTAATGGTTTGAATGAAAGATTAAACCAAACATTAGTAAATAAAATTAGATGTAAGATAAACGAAAAGAAGGATAAATTGGCCTGGACGACTATTGCCCATGAATGTACCAAAATGTATAATGAAACTGAACACACTGTGACAGGATTCTCCCCAAAATATTTATTAGAAGGGAAAAACATAGATATTTTACCAGAAGAATTGAAAAAAAAAAACACAAAATGATTTATTTCAAGATAGAAAAATTGCATTGGAAAATACTATTAAATCACACAATTATAATAAGCAACAATTCGATAAGAACAGAAAACAATGTGAATTAAAAATAGGAGATTTTGTATATGTGGAAAACGGTAATCGATTAAACAGAAAAAAACTCGATGAATTAAAAATTGGCCCTTATAAAATCTTAGAAAAATTGTCAGACTCAATTTATAAAATAAACACAGGGCATAGGAAGTCCGAGTCTAATCTTTTCCATGTCACAAAACTTGTTCCGGTACAGGAAAATTAAAAATGTAAGCGAACACATCCGTATAAATTCTTGGGGAGGGGAGATGTAAATGAAGAAGTGACACTTCATTTAATTTGAATTTACCGCGTTTTCACGCGTCAATCTATGGAAGGATGACAGACATGTTTGAAGGTTATGTAAACTGTTGTCAGACGAGTGTATCACAAAGAAAACATCAAAATATTATAAGTAAATGAATTTGTGAAATAATAGCTCTAAATGTTGTTTCTCTTTTCAGGTAAGATTAATAATTACTTGCATTAAACATGCATAACTTAAAAGATAAATATGTAACTAGTGTTTAATAAAAATATTCTCTTTTCAGAGCAACTCAATTTGGTTTTTATTTCACGGTTCTGATAAAACGGGGCCTGTTTATAAAGCTACATTATATAAATAATAATGTTTCTGACGACATCAAGGAATGTAAGACCTACATTTCATTTATAAATAAGTAAATCTTTCTACTCTGTGAATGATTTAATTAATTACATAATTAATTACAAATCAGTTATAAATAATCTGTATAATAATATAGTCAATATACTTACTGAGGCAACTGTTTGTAGTTATAATGTAAAAATGCTTAGAAAACACAAGTACTTAACTGGATGGAATAAATACGTTCTGCAAGTACACCGGGAGGCTCGACTTCAGTTTCAATTGTGGGTGCTTAATGGTAAACCATCTTCGGGCTATTATTATGATAAAATGTACAAAACCCGGAAATTATCCAAGTCTAAGTTGAGATGGTAATTTAAAGTGTGACATGTTTTAATTTGTTTATTGTTGAATATTATTAAAAATTTATTCTATTTGAGAAATGGTTTTTCTGACGATATACGTATAATCACATCACACTAATATTATAAATGCGAAAGTTTTTGTGTGTGTGTGTGTGCGTATGTTTGTTACTCTTTTACGCTGAAAGGGCTGGACGGATTTAGATGAAATTTAGATTGGATATAGCTTATAACTTAACTTAACACATAGGCTACTTTTTATCCCGAATAAAAGTATGTCGTTCAACCGTATGTATAACCATGGATGAACAATTTTGTCTTTGCTATAACACGCAGGCGGAGCCGCGGGCAAAAGCTTGGATTGAATAATACATGAATCTAAATCTTCTTTAACACTCTCTATTTCTGTGTGACTAGCACGTGCCATAGATACAGCGTCTATACAAATACAACATTTATTTCTTTATACACAAGTAATTTATAAGTACTTTAGACCCTCCTTTTAGGCTTACAAAAACCTGTATTACCTGTAAAGCTGTATTAGAAGGGATTTTATCTATCCTTTTTGCGCTAAACCGCGTTAGTCAATGTGCGAGAGAGCAAGTATGATGGAGAGATATTGTTTCAACGGCGCGTGCTAGACCTCCTGAGCGAGCTAGGTCTTACCGACGCTTTTATTAGGCCCAGAAGCGACGAAGCGTAAGAACTTTGTGTTTTTAAAAAGACCGCCATTCTCTCCCGGTTAAGGCCACACCTCCCGCTGTTTCTATTCCCAGGTTTTAGTTATTTTTCGCGAGAGTGCACGGGCGCCCTTTGTTCGGTCGACGACGTGACTGATATGATATTTTGTTTTCGAGAAAACATTACTTTACCAGTTTGTCTCTATATGACTCGCAAGTTTGGTCCCAAGTTCAAGAAAAGATGGCTGCACGAGTTGAATTTCATTTGCAGCGACATTTTAACATTTATCGCGCTTACATTATGCAGAAACGTAAAAGCCTATGTTCGTCCACTGCTGGACATAAGGCTTTCAGTAACTCACTGATAAATATATCAAAAACTGAGAAAGCATACCAAAGATTGTACTAATTGATTATTCTTGTACACCTAGTCCCTAGAAAAGCGATTTCCTAAAAAAATCTCAAGCATTTTTCTCCCTTCTCTAAGCCGTGTTATTTTTTTCTCCTTTCGTATTTGTTACTACGTGTCGTGACTTCTTTCTGTTATTAATTTTCAGAATATGCTAAAAAGATTTGTTTTACGCCAAATTATAAATTCGTCAATTAAACTAGATAAACAAACCCTAATTTTGTATGTTTGTACTCGTTGATGTGCATTGATAGGGACAAAATTATATGGATACAAGTAAGTGATATAGGTGGTAGAGCTGAATAGGTGGTAGAGCTGAATAGGTGGTAGAGCTGAATAGGTGGTAGAGCTGAATAGGTGGTAGAGCTGAATAGGTGGTAGAGCTGAATAGGTGGTAGAGCTGAATAGGTGGTAGAGCTGATGCCGGGCTCGACTGTGGAGGTACCACCATCTTAGTCGCAAATCCTCCCGAAGTTATTCGGGGGAGAGTAGGAGAACAGCTCTCAGGCAAAACCAGGCGGCCCACCATTGCCTGGGACCGATGGATGGCGGTATATCCTTATATAAAACAGACTAGTGACGGGCAGCGGCGTCACTGGTGCAAGGGTTTCGGCACCGCGCTCACCAACCCGCCTGCCAGGCATGTGTGAGTATGGGCATTTCTTCCAGGAGGACCGCCAAGAGTGGCGAAATCCTGGAAAGGCCTATGTCCAGCAGTGGACGAAACAGGCTGATGGATGGATGGATGGATGGAAGTAAGTGATTCGAATCAGTGTTGACCTTTAAAACTAAATAGTTCAAATTTCAGCTTTAAACTTTCACATACACTAACAATTCCACTTCTTGGAAAAGGGGAATTGTGTGTGCTTTTCCACGTTGACCCTATGAGTTCCTATTTGTGCCTGAAGTACGGCGACAAGTCTCACCTCATGTCACACTGTGACGTAATAGTTGTCAATAATACGTGTATAGTGCCACCAATTTAACTGTTCAGTAAAATCATTCGCCGTCTCTTTCTAATTATACTCTTTTCTACCGCACTAAAAAGAGATGGGTGGATAATCCAACTGAACAGATAAGTTGGTGGCACTGTACCTACGTGTACCTGGGGCTATTATGTAACTCAGTGTCGGTTGCTAGCTTCCAAAATAACCTTTAATGGGTATTGAACTATTTACGAATTGCGAAGTCATTTCAAGTGGAAACTTATCCTTGGATAAGCGGATATGTATGTTTTAGACGATAGGCACTTGGTGTGGCAACTGAGTTTACGATACAGAATCAGGGGGCTGTTGTCGTGACTGTGTATAATGTGGTGGCCATATTGTAGAATTTATCATTTTTGAAATGTTCTACAACTTATTTAAGTATGAAATAAGAAATTTACGATAGACTTACAACAGAAAGACAAAAAAAAGGTGTATCAATAAAATACAAAATAATAATTATTTTGTTCAACACAATCAAATAATAATATAAAACTTAACTACGTGACAGTGACACCTATTCTCGTGTAGCAAATATTAGATTTAGAGCTGCCATAAACTAAAACTTTTCATTGCAAAATAGGCTTTAACGCACATGGATAAAAGTTAAATGAGCTTGTATTATTTTAGGTTTTTCAACTCTAAATTTAAGGTTTGCTGCACGAGAATAGGTCATATTAAGAGGCATCTTACACTTTCCTGAAGTAATCTCAATTTTCAAGCGCCTAATTTATCATCTTAGGAAAGATTTTTATACTGTTTAATACGTGATAAACATGGACCAATCTTTCGTATTGTGTGTTAATTTACCACAATTCCAAATACTACTTTGTATTTTTTGTAGTGATCAATCTCCCACACCTCTTTTATGAAAAACTGATCACATTGTCAACTTTAAGGATCTAATTCTGTCTATTAATTTCAATAAATTTGCTAAAAAAAAATACCAGTACATCAGACATATAAATTTGTTGTGACATCATTTACCAGAATATGTATAAATGATCACATTATCCCCAAAAAAATAAAAGAATTCCGTCAATTTTCCAAATTAATGTAGCCAGTATACAACGAGTTTTTGTATTGAATACAGCTTATTTTACATTCAAAATTGCATTTCAAAATAGCCTATGACTTTGATCAATTGTATTCTGTAATTTTTTTGACATTCCTTTTATTTAATTAGACTCAAAAACATCATTATCTTTACTCCAAATTCCAATAAATTACGATGCACAAACGCGCACCGATCAGTACGGCGCGAGCGCTCAATCAGGTAGGATCTATGTCATTTTTTTCCCGCCATACTGCGTCTCGACTCTCTGTACGCGATACTCGTATACGATCGCAGAGTTTTGATCATTGATCGACACTTTTTCGTACTTCAATTTTGTTTGTTGTCAAAAATAATAGTATTTATTTCGGAATATTTATAATCTTATATTTTGGTGTTAGTTTAAATGTATGTTTATTTGCTGTATGGACTGGTTCGGATTTTCCGCTGAAAGTCTTAAGGATACTCAGAGATGATGTTTTTTGGCAGGAAAAATGCTTCCTAAATTGACTCGGTTTTACCATGATTGCGTATTGCAAGAAATCATAGACCCTAGAAAGACAAGATCAATGCCCTTACGGCAAATATATATATATATATATATATAGAATGAAATTAAATCAACCGACCAAATTTATACTGGAGACTCGGTTAGTGATCAATAACTAGGTTCAGTAATCCTTTTAGCCAATTTTGAAAAACACATTTTTTGCTCCCTTACTGGTTGGACTACAATTCCTAGTGCAGGCACTAAGGGGCAAAAAAAATTTTTTTCGAATTTCACCTGGTGGGTCATTAAACCTTGTTTCTGATGACTAACCGAGTCTCCAGTATGAATTTGGTCGGTTGATTTAATTTCACCCAGTATAGCGTAAAATTAAACCATTTGTTGACTGTGGTACCAATATATTTTTGTTCCAATGTATATTTTTATAAATTAAAAGTTTCGTAAGATGTACATTTGTGTTTTCTTATGAACACGCAATACACACTTCCTTCCGATAACATTTTCAAGAAAATACGCTACACCTGCGCCCGTACACTTTGTTTTCATTTCTTACCATAAGCTCACTTTATATTTTTGTTGTAAACTGTTTGTTATTTTTTAAAAACATTAACAAATACTCTATCTTTTAATTTTTTTTATAAACAGAATAATATATCACTAATATATAATCACATCACAACCTTGACAAAAATTATCCTCACACATTAATTTCACTACCCCTTCACTCCCACATCCTCACCTTGTAGGTAATATCTACACCTACACAAAAGGGTAAAAAAGAACCACGTCCAAATCCATTGAGTGGTTATCGGGTAAAAGCGGTACCAAGATTCAAGATTAAAAATGTTTATGCGTAAAATATATAGTATAATAAATTATACATATGCATAAAATAAAGTCTTATTGGAATAAGAATATTATTATACATAATGCAATTAATAAATAAGTTGATAAATAAACTGAATAGACCATAAATAAATATAATGCCTAACCAAATATATACTAACATTAAAAAATAAAAGTAAAAAATTAAAACATTGTAAGTATATACCTACATAATGCAATGAATAAATACATAAGTTAAGATAAAGACAGGCCGACAAAAATAAAAAAAATAGTACAATAATAAATACTAACAAACAACCCACTTTATTTTAAATTTTGAAAAATCATAATATTTATAAAAGATGCAAACATCAATACGTCTAGGTCGCGCTATTCGCAACATCGTCGCATCGTGCTCGAGGGTCATGAGAGGTCACGCAGCGTATTTACCGAAACTTCGATAGTGTCATTTTGTGGACTGGCTCTTAAATGCCTGTCACAACAGTGTCTTATGTTTAGACCGTCAGTCCTACCCGCTGTCATTGCAAGAACAGTATTGCAGCTGGCCCACACCCTCCATGATACTGATTACTTACCAAGCCTCCATTATGAATTTGGCTGTTTAAATAAATTTCACCTTATTAAATATGACTTTCGTTTATGTAGCCAAATTCATACTTGAGATTAGATAAGTAGTCAGGACCAGTGACCCTGTTTGCGAAATACAAAACATATTTTTTTGTGCTTCTATACTTATTTAAGAACAATCTCGACTCAATAAGGATAGGAAGACTAAATTTAATTTTGCCTATTTAGCAGAAAGGGTCATTGAACCTTGGTACTGTCCACTTAATGAGTCTCCAGTATGAATTTGGTCAAACAATAAGTGGGTCCAACAAAGGACCCACTGAAGTACGAACCAGTGGCTGAAACTTGGTTAAGTAGCAGAAGAAAGAAAAATAATTACAAGTTCATTGTTGGTTTTTGTTACATAGTTTGCTCGCCGAAGTTACACTTTTTTGGCAAAAGTTGCTCGTTTTGTGTGAGCGGAGAACGATGTTTAGGGTATGAAAGTAAAATTGCTGTTTTTATTACCTGTTTTGTCTCATCTATTGTGTGGCAAAACTAAATGTGATACACTAATGTGAATAAAATACTTTTTTATCACTATGCTCTGAAAGTAAGTCGTATATAACTCGAAATGCGAGAGGTAAATTCAATTTACCAACCTAAGGAGGTAAGCAAATTTGAAAATCAAACGAGTATCCTTTGCAGTATGTACCTATATACGAGGGGTGGCTGATATAAAATCTCCTTTGTTAAAGAAAGTTTAAAAAATGTTACTGGCCACTATATTCTCGTATTCTTTGTTTATTCCTTTTTTAAAAATTATGACACTTATTTGTTTCTACGAGTTCATTTTTTTTTGTCGCGTCTTCGTTTTCATCAAGTTGCAATAAAATTAAAAATGGATAAAATTGAGTATCGCGCTGTGATTAAATTCCTCGGTAAAGAAGGGAATACGCCGACGCAGGTCCGAGAGCGCGTGTTTAAGGTGTTCGGAGATTCATGTCCTTCCGAATTTGTAATAAAGTTTTTGTCAAAGCAGTTTAAACAAAACCGTGTGAGCTTAGAAGACGATCCCCGTAGTGGAAGGCCCATTTCTGCAGTTACCGCAGATAATGTGGAAAAAGTGAAGAAACTGATCCTTGCCGATCGGCTAATTAAGCAGTGGGAAATAGCTAGAGATGTTGGCATTAGCAAGGAACGAGTTCATGAAATAATTCATGAACATTTGGGAATGTCCAAGGTGAGCGCGCGTTGGGTGCCTAAAATGTTGATCCCGTTTGATTAGCAAAAGCGTGTGGAATGTTGTCAGTCATTTTTAGACTTGGTAAAGGATAAAGAGGAAGAAATTATCTTGCGAATAGTGACCTGTGATGAAACTTGGATTCGTCAGTGGGATCCCGAAAGCAAACAAGAATCGATGCAATGGAAATTTAAAGGGGAAAAACCACCAAGGAAGTTTAAGGTCCGGCTGTCAGCGGGCAAACTAATGGCAACCATTTTTTGGGATGTTGAGGGGATTCTTATGATATATTACCTGCCAAAAAACACCACGATGAATGCTGAATACTATGCGAACTTACTTGACC
This sequence comes from Ypsolopha scabrella, assembly GCA_910592155.1. NCBI lineage: Eukaryota > Metazoa > Arthropoda > Insecta > Lepidoptera > Ypsolophidae > Ypsolopha > Ypsolopha scabrella. Next base: position 20,770,430 of record OU342982.1, read on the forward strand.
AGCTATGCAAAAAAATAAAAGAAGACAGGAGGGGCAAACTTAGCAAAGGCGTTTTGATTTTGCATGATAATGCACCCGCGCACACGGCCTTTAAGGCGCGGTCATCTCTGACAAAAAACGGCTTTACAGAGATCAACCACCCACCCTATAGTCCAGACCTGGCTCCCTCTGACTACTTCTTATTTAAAAATTTAAAGAAAAATTTGAGAGGGCGCAGATTTTCAACAGACGAAGAGATGAAGGACGCTGTGAATGACTATTTTGACGAACAAAATAATAATTATTATATTAATGGTATGCTGTCACTTATTGACAAATGTCGTAAGTGCATTTCAGTTGCAGGGGACTATATTGAAAAATAAAAAATAAATTATTAATCCATGTATTTTTTTTCATAGTCAGGTAGATTACTTTTCAGCCACCCCTCGTAGTATGTTCGAATTATCATGATATGGGTGGCAGTTCAAAGTTGACAGGTATAGTTATGTGCCCTAACGAAATAGAATCGATTTCTTTAGTATCGAGAATGTTAACAAGGGCTATCAAATCGATTTTTTATTTGATTGATCTTTGATCATCCAAACTATTTTTGTTAATTTCTAAATTAATTAAATTAAACGAACCAATAACTCCCCAACTTGAGAGTTCAAAGATTTTTTTTTGTTTTTCTCGGCATTTTACCAAAAACAAACAATAACAAAACAAAAATCAACAAAAACTGTAACAAACATCAAAACAAACAGCACGTAAAGCAACCACAACGAAAACACAAACCGTATACAAGATGAACTCATACTGACGCGATCCTATACGATGTCCGCACCGATTCATCGATGTATTTTCCGATCCAGCATCAAGTAGCAAAAAGACATATTCTTTTCTGAAACTTTTTTTTGTTAAATTTATTGATTTAGTGATTATTGTTTCGTATTATACCTAATATTAGATAAATATTTTTTTGTATTTTTGCAATAATGATATACATTCTTTCTAAAACCTAACATTTTCTTTTGTACCTGGGTGTATGTAGTATGGTGTAAGTAGTATAGGTGAAACGGAAAATTACAAACTGTCACCCATATCATGCTATGTCGAACATACTATAGTAAATCCTCGTCCTTTATCTGAGGGTAAATCACTGGTTTCGCTAAATGACAATGGAAAATATCTTTTCTGCCTATTTCCTTTTTATTTTGTTATTCTGTATTTTATTGAAATATTATTATGGAAAAATGTGACTTGCATATATAGGTAAAAATGCTAAATAAAATGTTAAAAATACGTTTAAGAGTTAACACGGCAACTAAATTAGTTTTATTTTTAAAACAATCACACTGGCCAGTAAGACACGATTGCACAGAAAAAAGAAAAAGTCACATGAAAATAAAGTGGTGGCAGTAAAATTATCTCGTTGAATCATTTTTATTAGTTTTCAGTGGTCAAGTTGCCAAAAGTCAAGTAGTAAGACGTTAGTAACGCCACCAGTCGCCAGCCTAACGAAACTCAGTACAAATTGAGTTATGTATGAAAATTGTGCCTGGATGAATGGCGATATGTTCTTACTCTTTCGCTCACTTAGCTTGTTTCTGTCTAACATTGTGTGTCAAGTCAATATGGCGGTTGTTTGTTTATTTGTAAAACTTAATTATAATGAGATTTAACTGTGTTACATTGATATAGTGCTATATGTTTCATACTATTGTGTTTTATTAATAGAGAAGTAAATAGAACGTATATTTGCATCACGCAATGAACTATAAAATCTATTGCTTCTGTAGAACATCCCTACACAGTTATGTTGGCAGCTTTGTTTGTGATTTGTCATTTCTTATTGTAGTTTGGTACTAGTTGCGGGGCATTCCGTGGAAAATACGCATTAATCAGTTATAGGGAAGTCCCGACTCTTATTACGTAGTGTATTATATTCTCTTTGCCAGTCGCGCGCAAACTTATCTGGCGCGCACTTTACAACATATTTTCATAATTGATTAACAACACATTTCATTGATTGCACGTCGAATTAATTTTTATATCCTGCAAAATGTGTTATTAGTTATTTTATTTTATTATACAGATAGACCCTTGATAATGGTGTAAAACCGAAACCGGTTTAGATAAATATAATTACCCACTGTGAAACCTCGGTGCATATAGTTTAAGGGGGCAATTGATCACTTACACCCGTGTGTAACACGCTACTTTTCATCACTAATGCGAGGATGCACTTGTTTGCACTTGCTTCGCTTGCTCGTGCGCCTAAATATCTGAGATGCAATTGATCGCTTACCTCTCTTGTATTACAATCTACTATAGATTTGGTTCTATGATAGTCTGTATTTAATCTAATCGCTAAAAATAGCGACTAAAACCAAAAAGTTCTTAATGAACTAGTTGGTTCTTTTTGGGATTTCGTAAACAGATTTTTTAAAATTATAAACCACACTAACTGTTGAAAAAAGAAATCTTCCGTTTTTCTGATTAATTCAGGTTTTTGGTTTTCTGATTAACGTCGCTAGTTTACCACGACTTTTTGTATTGAATAAAGCATAATTAAATTACAATTAAAATTTCATGACATTATAATCCATGATCCTTATCCAATCGAATTCTTCTATTATATTGACAATCCATTTTTTTAATTAGACCGTAAAACATAATTAACATCACTCTAAATTTCAAGAAAATCACGATACGCAAAGTCACTCCAAAAAGTGTGATTTGGTGTCTCTTAAATAAAGACTTAAACAATTTTACACCTTGAAATCGCGAGTTTTTTGAGCGGCCCGCTCCCACTGAACAGGATAGACAAGTGTAAAATGAAAGTGTTGAAGCAGGACAGACTTCCCTGCACATGGGTTTATATTAGTGCCGCAAGTACGGGCTCTTCACACATCTCTAGGACGTAATAATAGTCAGTGAAACATGGGTGTACGAGTGTTGGTGACATTGAAAACTCCTCAGGAATTTAAGGCGAGCGTTTTCCGGGAGCTGTAGGTATTTAGCGTTACCTCTGCCCCCGCGCATTAGCGCGAAACGTGATAAGTATTTTTCTTTTCTTAGAGCGGACATGTTGATTTCTGAACGGGATACTGTAAGAATCTCACCTCCTCTCAGTTCACAGAGCAGCGTGAAGTTGCCCCCCTCTTCCAACGGCCCCACCACCCCCGCCACGTCTCTACCAGCCTCATCGTACAGCAGTAGCTGATGAGGAGGCACTGTTGGAAAAACAACCTCTTACTTAGTATTTATTTGCCGATTCCGAAGGCTTTAATTTTAGTTTTAGAGCTGTCCAATCTCAAATTTTTCCAAAGTAATATAGCTCCTATTGTTGACATTAAAGAGCTAGATTGGAATGAAGTAAATTTAGTTTTGACAGCACTAAAACTAAAATTGAAGCTGTCATAATCGGCTCGATTATGAAAAAAACAAAGAAATTTGTTACGTTGTAATAATAAATATATATATAATTTGATAATTGCCGTGAAAACTTGTAATATTTGTCGAGATAGCGCTGGCCTCCCAGGACAAGCTTGCTTAGTAGTGTATTATAATATCATAACTAATTTCCTCAACAATGTACAGTACAAATTGTTTTAAATTGATTTTGGATAACTGTTTATTTTTTTACTTGTCCTGATTTGTATTTTGCTTTGTTTTGTGTATTGTTGTTTGTTTTGAATAAATTGGATTGAAAATGTAATAAACTATTTATAATTATAACAAAAAGTAAAATTATAATAAAATATGCACATATAATTTATTCCAATACATATTAAATGAAATTCGTAACTTAAATATTGTTATATATTTATTTAAGTACACATTCACAGGTATACAACAAATCCATAAAACTGATAAAGGCCAGACCAAAAAAGTACTTTATTTAAGGTGGCTATGACGATTCTCGTTCCCAAAATCACAACTTATTATTGTTGTGGTTCTATATCTATTTATTATAATAATAAAGTAGTATTACTGTCGGATTTGTACACTAAATATTTTCGCGAGATTTTAAATTAAATGGGTTATTATTATTAGTTTTGTACTGAGGCCAAAACCACATTTTTTGCCCATCTGTATGAATGTATGTTCCGTTTTAGCTCGACAAACACTTAACGGATTTGGATGCGGCTTTTTTTAATCATCGTAGTGGCCCTGGTCAACATATAGGCTATAAGGGGTGTCCATAAAATACAACCCAACCCGAAAACGGGGCAGAGATTGAATAAATTCAGGCGGAGCCACTATGGCACTAAGCGACAATTTAATGTCAATTGGGTCCCATAACTGGGAGGTAATAATCGTCGGGGAAACGTGGGTGTTTTACCGATAGCACAGTAACACTTACCGACAACAGTCAACCTGATCTGAAAGTTCCGCGTAGGCGAGTTCTTGAAGTCCACCCTGCAGCGGTAGATGCCCTCATCATCCAGCTGCACGGAGTCCACGGTGAGGCACGAAGGCTGCGACATGGTCACGAAGTAGGCTCGTCTACCGAAGGCCAGGGGGTCGGACCAGTGCAGGGCCTTGTTGAAGCTGCGGCCCCTGACGTCGAAGCTGTGGATGAAAAGTGGAGTGAGCTGGTTGAATATGGAAGTGGGAAAAATAAACATGATACCATATGAATCCCCGAGGGGTCAGATCAGAGCTTCTAATTCGTATTCCGTTATAAAGTTTAAATAATATAAGCAAGTGGATACGATACCGCTAGCGGTGCTCTAACCAAGATTAGATGTGGTACCGTCAATACCGGCAACGCTCCCAATAGGAAACGGTACTTTGCCGCTAGTGGTACTGCAATACGTTCGGATGCGGTACCGTGAATTGAAAAACAAGAAGGTTTTTTCGCGTATTTCACGATTTCTGTTAAAACCACGAAGGTCATCTCACTCCGCTCTGCTTCGCTGGCCTCCCTAATTTATTTACATGTCAACCTAAACACGCTCCTACTGGCTCCGCTTGTGGTCGCTAGTTACAAGCATCTAGTACTGTTAATCACTGAACCAGCGATTCAATATTCGAAGCAAGCAATCCAGCGTACATATTCAAGTTTTTCACGTGATAGTCGCGTGACCTCTTACGGCAAATATTAAATCACCGTTAGCGGCATCGCATACTTCCATAAAATAATTCCTCTGCATTTTAGACGCAAGGAATTCTATTGTTTTCTTAAGCCAGTATTTGCTTATTCAGCACCTAAGTGAGGCTAAATCCAACACAAAATCGGCTTCCATAGCTCGCTTCACTATTTATCAAGGATATACGCGAGCGTGGAATTAGCTTCGCGAGAAAGATGATTGTCTGAAGGCAGAACCAAGTAAATCCCAATTATGTACATCACAGAATTTTTTTCTTCATGCTTATCAACTTGGCTGAGTATTCAAAAACGGCCAGCCAGATGATAAATATATGTAAAAAAACTGGATTTTTAATGTTATGAGAAAAAATAATCTGATTTTAAAAATACCTATAATTTTGTTTACTGACGCTGCTGGTTTCTAAATTCGTAATTCAAAATGGGGACGCTCCATAGAATGCTAATTATATCTGAGTAAATTTATACGTACGTATACGTATGCGTACTATTATAAAATAAGTCATATTTTAATACATAAACTTAAAGTTTCTGAATACAAAACATCCAAAAAGACCCTGAAAACAAGGAAAATTGATAAAAAAAGACATGATGTCTTGCTAAGGTTCTTACCCTTCTTTTTAGTAATCGAATGGGCGTGTTTAGGCATTTATATCTATGTATAGTTTATTTATCTATAGAGTTATTTATTCATTGCATTATGTAGGTATATACAATAATTATATATTTTACTTTTTTTAATTAGTATATTTGGTTTGGCATTATATTTATTTATGGTCTATTTAGTTTATTTATCAACTTATTTATTAATTGCATTATGTACATAAAAATATTCTTATTCATTTATTTTATGCAGGTGTACAATTTTATAAAATTTTAGTAGCCCAACTAAAATATATATTTTTTACTAGCTTTTGCCCGCGGCTCCGCCCGTGTGTTATTCGGTTTAACGACATGCTTTTTTCCGGGATAAAAAGTAACTTATGTGTTAAGTTAGGATATAAGATATATCCATTCTAAGTTTCATCCAAATCCGTCTAGCCGTTTCAGCGTGAAAGAGTAACAAACATACACACACACACACACACAAAAACTTTCAAATTTATTATATTAGTAGGAAGTAGGATGTATAATCCCGTGTCATATTTTTTATCATTTTCTATTGCTTTTATAAGGATTAGATTTGACTTGTGAAACATATTCTTTATGTATCTATTTTACAAAATAAACTATTACAATTGGAATTTATAAAAATACACATTACATAAATCTTCCGAGCCCTGGAATCACAGACTCTACCAAGTTTTGGTCGGGAGCAGCGCATCTTCTTCCGCTGAACCGATCTGCGATAATCCGTCAGATAATTACCAGAAGATGGGATAATAAATGAGGAGCACAAAAGATGCTGCATAACGTAGATGGATGTTTAAACAGTGGAAGGGTTCATTCATGGATTACTGTACGTTTATTGTAGTGTACCTACCATAACACACCAAAATTTTAAAAATAAAAACAATAAAAAATAGCTGGGGCCTTAGAACGAGGGACAAAAAGAGTGTGTATTGAAATAGTCTTCAGCTGTCAAACTTGGTTTCTTAGCTACGAAAAATCAAGTTTGACAGCAAAAGACACTTTCTTGTGCCTCGTTCTAGGCCCCGTGGACATTTTAGTCACAAAATTTGTATCTATACCTCAGATGAATGAAATACAATTCATCCGAGATTGAATATTTTTATGAAATTTCAAATGAAATGTGTATTAGTGTTTTAATGTGGTTTTCTATGTAATCATTGTAGTTATAAGGGGCTAAAAGGGGTGTTTATAAAACAACGCTCAAGCCGAAAACGTGGCAGAGATTGAGCAAACACGAGCGGAGCCGTGGGCGAAATGCTGGTTAAATAATAACTACCACGGGCGGCGCACGTTTAAGGCCCGTCTCTCATTACGATACGCATATGAGACTCGGAGACTAGTCGCCCGCCGCGGAGTATCTCACATGCATTTGGAGACACCGTCTTACTGGTCGCCTGCAGATCGCGTCTCCTGCACTGATTAAACATACGGTGTATAGCAGGTTTCAATACTGTGACAAGATGGACAAAAGACTTTATACACATTCGGTAGAATGCTAAAAATGTTCTATCATCTTGTTGTAGTTCGCGTGGTGCAACAAAAGCTCTACAATTTATGTTCTTGTCAAGTTATGGATGAATCCAGTATTTTTTTTCCTGCGCAGATGTCTTATGTTTCTTTAAAATGACAAAACCGCAAGTGCTTCTTGGCCACTAGAATCACTCGACATTATGATGTCCTCTCAATCAGTGTGCTCCAAATTACAAATATTTACGAAATTTACAAAATTTTCAGAAGCGTCATGGGTGGACCTCGAGTCGCGAACTAGTATTCAACTGGTATTCGACTCAAGTATTAGTGCTAGCGGTACAACCCGAAATTTAGTTAATAGCTGCAAATGGTGTTAAAGTGGTAGAGCTAATGCCGGGCTCGACTGTACCACCATCTTACTCGCAAATCCTCCCGAAGTTATTCGGGGGGGAGTAAGAGAACAGCTCTTAGGCAAGACCAGGCGGCCCACTATTGCCTGGGACCGATGGATGGCGGTATATCCATCCCCAATTGCCAAGCCTTATATAAAACAGACTAGTGACGGGCTGCGGCGTCACTGGTGCGAGGGTTTCGACACCGCGCTCACCAACCCGCCTGCCCAGCGTGTGTGAGTATGGGCATTTCTTCCAGGAGGACCGCCAAGAGTGGTGAAATCCTGGAAAGGACTATGTCCAGCAGTGGAAGAAACAGGCTGATGGATGGATGGATGGAATGAAATGTAATGATGTGATGTATTTTTAGAATGGGCTCAGAAAGCCCCCTTTATTTGATACCACACACGATAGGTTTCAGAACATTTTTTTTCCATACAAAAAAAAGATGACGTCATAATAACAAACCAATTTTTTCAAAATTTTTCGTGCTACTAGTCAAATTGATTCAAATGGCCTGAAGATCTATCGTTCCGATTTTCATGCACATAACACCACTTGCAGCCATTTTGGATGTACCGCCAGCACTACATCGTATCTTGGGAGTATCGTAATGAGAGACGGTAAATAATGGACAAAGGGAGGGGTGCGTGCGGAGTGCGGGGACGCGGATTGAAGACTGATTTAATACTTAATACGCATGTTTTATTTTACAGTTATCTACTGCGCAAATTAAATATTCATTCTATTTTTTTTTCATCTCAGTAAACAATCCGGATAATTTAAAAAGCCGCTCGGGCGGAAAGCTGAAAAGTTCGGACAGATGGTAACCCTAATGTATCCAAGATGAGATGTGAACTTTACGCTGGAAAATTCCGGTTCGAAAGATTTTGTATTTTCCTCAAATAACATACTGACGAGGCATGGAAGAACATAGAGATGCGGGGCACCAGACTAGCTTAACAGGATTCAATTTATCATGAGGATAAACTTCCTGTAAAAATAAACCCAAAAACAACATAAATGTGAAAAAGGGGCCGAGTTCAGTACAAAGGTAGTGCAGGATTGTCGGCTTCGCCAAAAAAGAACGATCAAAGGTGCCGAGGCTTATGGCGGCTCCTTCAGTCATAACTACAATAATGTACACCGTTCTTCACTTATTTTAAAATAAAGTTTGTTACTGCTACTGAATATGTGGAACTTGGCAACTTTTCATTTAAAGTTTTGACGGCAATAAAACTAAATGTTACAAAATAAGGTTGTCATTTTCATTCTCATTCTCGATTCAATCCCTATTTATTCCATTACAGTATAAAGTATTATTCAAATTTAAATATCAAAATAAACACCCGTGTATATCTTCAGTTAAATGAACCTCAATCAACCATAATTTTCGTTTTAACGTATAATTGTCTACATTAGCCGTGGTGACACACACTGTGACGTCATAACGAGATAACGTGACAATTACGGGATTACCTTTAATCGCCGAACATTGTATTTGCTTCGGTAATTTAGGTACGGATGTGCTTTGCGGGAAATTTGTCAAAAGAGACGCGCCTGCAAAGGGTTAATTTGTCAAAAAGAGACGCGCCGGCAAAGGGTTAATTTGTCAAAAAAGACACTCCTGCATAGGGTTAAATTGTCAAAAGAGACGCGCTGGCAAAGGGTTAATTTGTCAAAAGAGACGCGCCTGCAAAGGGTTAATCTGTCAAAAAGTGACGCGGCTGGAAAGAGTTAATTTGTCAAAAGAGACGCGCTGGCAAAGGGTTAATTTGTCAAAAGAGACGCTCCTGCATAAGGTTAAATTGTCAAAAGAGACGCGCCGGCAAAGGGTTAATTTGTCAAAAAAGACGCTCCTGCATAGGGTTAAATTGTCAAAAGAGACGCGCCGACAAAGGGTTAATTTGTCAAAAGAGACGCGCCTGGAAAGAGTTAATTTGTCAAAAGAGACGCGCCGGCAAAGGGTTAATTTGTAAAAAGAGACGCGCCTGCAAAAGGTTAATTTGTCAAAAAGAGACGCGCCTGGAAAGAGTTAATTTGTCAAAAGAGACGCACCTGGAAAGAGTTAATTTGTCAAAAGAGACGCGCCGGCAAAGGGTTAATTTGTCAAAAGAAACGCGCCTGCAAAGGGTTAATTTGTCAAAAATAGACGCGCCTGGAAAGAGTTAATTTGTCAAAAGAGACGCGCCTGAAAAGGGTTAATTTGTCATAACATATCATTTATTTATTGCCAAGTCACAGGTTACAAATATGTTACTTAATAATAAAAGTACAAGTGACGCCCTGTAGGGGCACAGCAAACTCGAGAAGAGCAACTAGTTGACATACAATACTTAAATCTAACTACGTTAAGTATAATTTAATTATCAATAATCATTTTAAATATGTAAATTAGGAGTAATTAGTATAAGGTATTGTCAAAAAGAGACGCGCCTGGAAAGGGTTAATTTGTCCCAAGAGACGCGCCTGCAAAGAGGTAATACGTCCAATAAACGCGCCCGCCAAATGTTAATTTGTCTAACGTGATGCACCTGCAAAGGGAAAATTTGTCTATAGAGACGCGCCGGCTAGCATATTCGTAAATACCCGACGCATTATCCATTCGGACGGGCTACACTTGAAAACAATACTAATTAAGAGAGAGGTAAATAATTACATAACGTACTGACACGAGATGTCGGGGAATTACCCAGCGGTCGAGTGCTGATATAATATGAGGCATAATTAATATATATATATCATATATTTACGAATATGCCTCTGGCATAAGGCAAATTTAAAGTAAATTAATATCAGATATTTTTTGACGATAAAGGTCTTCCTCCTCTTACCCGAAAAAATGTAACATAAAATTCCTGTGCATTTTAAAGCTAAATACTCCTAAAGTTTAAAAGTTACAAAAATTATAGTTATATCGTTGTGAAAATCCATTCGGTGACGATACAAAAATATATCCCGTGGATTCACCCCCCGCGATGACGTCATAGATCACGGGACTCCGCGGGAGTGAGTGTGTTGTAAATGATATAATAAAATAAAATAAAAATAAAATAATGCACACAGGCATCAGGTATGATAAGGTCCTATTCTAATAGCACGTGAAACGGATAGTAACCCTGCAATTCGTTACAGTTTATTACGTAAAATTTTTAGGTATAGTGAAAATTAAATTTCGAGATGGCATCCAAAGAGATCCCCTATTAAACCTCTTGGTTCCTTGGCAGGAACGCGCCGCGCGTAGTTAGGAAATTTTCCTCTGTGCAAATTTTCGAGTTTCGTTTTAAACCACTAATAGTTAACTATAAAAAAGCTTATTATAAATAAAATCAATGATTATTTGGACGATAATGAAGCATGGTGTAATAAATAATAATAATCTTTATCAAAATTGGAATTCAAATTAGCAAATTGTTACCATGTATGATTCCTCTAAAGGCTAAGCTTAGGCCCTCTAAAGTTAATTAATATGTAAACTGACTTTGCTGTTAAAGGTAATAGACAATATGAGACGGGTTGACTAAGATTTTTTTTTCTCGTGACATAATTCCTATGGTCTTATATTTGTTATGCCTTTACTTGAGAAGGTATAAGAAAATTGTATAGATTAAGATAATGTTACAAACCTTTTTGGAAAGAAAAAGGGAAAATTGAAAAAAGACATGTCTTGCTAAGTATCTTGCCCTTCTTCTTAGCAAGACTAATCGAATGGGCGACTGGTTAGCCATTATTTTTATTTGTGGTTTATTTAGTTCATTTTTCAACACATTTGTTCATTGAATTAAGTATATTATAATATTTTTGTTCCTATATTTCTCTTTTTTTATGCAGGTGTAGAATTTTATTACATTTTACTAGATTTCCCGTATTATAATTTATTTTATATTCTGTGTTTGCATAGATTAACTTTGACCTGTAAAAAGTATACCTTATGTATCTATTTTACAAAAAAAAAATAGATTTTGATTACGTTCCAATTCACATAATAAAAATATTATTATTTAAACTCCCGCGACTTCTTAAAATGCAATGATGATAGATTTACCCCATATTTTACATGTAAATAAAATGAAAGTATTACCAATAGCTTCCATCCAAAAATAAGGGTACAACCTTCTACGGGGAATGGCAATATTCTTTCAAGAAGTTAACTATAGAATTACAAAGATTTCATAAATTTCCCAAAGGGTAAAATATACAGGCTGTAAAGAACACACGCACGTTCCAATTATGAAACTTTGTTCATAAAATAACACCCAAGCCGAAAACGCGGCAAAGATTAAATAAACGCGGGCGGAGAAGCGGGCGAAAGGCTATGTTACTATACAATACAGGCCAGATTTTTTGTCACTGAACAGGCGAAAACTTAAATTAGTACTCGTCTATACCATAGTAAAAACTTTTACTAATGTACCACCCTGAAGTCACGAAAATTGTATTATTGTTTCACGTTTGGATTGGGAATGACGTGCGATCGTCAACTTTACGCGAATGTATGAAATGACAGTTACCAAAGATAGAATGTGCAAAAATACGTAAAAACTTTTTCAGTGCTGCGAAATTTTAATGTGAAGAAAATGTAACATTTCATCAAAATCATATTTCGTGGAATGAAAATAAAATGATTTTCTTAAAAAATTGTCAGCTTGCCATTTGTTTTGATGATCAATCACTCATGGGTTCATCAACTTCATCATTAATGGCAAAAAGTGACAGATTTGTCAAATAAAATTTAAAGATTTCATTTATAAAACAGTTGAAAACAGATTCAGCAAACGGTTCAGACAACTAAATCAGCGATCATTTCTATTTTGTACAAGCAAAGTTATTGATCAATAAACTTTTATAAACATCAATAAGTACATAAAACGCAAAAATTTGATAATTATTTTACTTGTTGGTCTTAAGTATCTAAGTAATCAATTCATTTGTACTATTTATGCCAACGGTACTTTTGAATCCCAATCCAATCGTGGAACAATAATATCAGCTGTTCCAGATATTAAGACCACCTTTATTTTTTCGTGATATCTCAATTTCTTCATAGTAGAGGTTGTTCGTATGGATAGAGTACCTTTCTCTAGTTTTAGGCTAATCAGCTACTAAAATGTAGCCTGTTTTCAAAGACGAGCGGAAAAATTGCAACATCATGTAAGAGATCATGTAAAGCGATAGGTATCGCTCCCCATACGCTTTTTAAACGCTTATGCATTATACCGCGTTTTTATAGTACAGGGTCTCCGAACTATGAAACGCGGTAAGAAGCGTAAACGATAAAGAACTGTATAGAGAGCGATACATATCGTTTCTTTTGACGCTAATATAATACATCGGGTCCGATTTTTCGGCTAACAAGAAGCAGACCTTACTAGTTATTTATTTATTATTGTTGTTGTGTTGTTAGACTGACCAGTCTAACGTCAGAGAAAATTCTTCAAAAGCAAAATTCATGAAGCAGAAGATGATTCAGGTAACTTCAAAATTTAACGAGCAACGGCATTTATTATTTAATTTACCCATGTCAAAGGTAAATTAAATTATTACAATGGCCGAAACAAGCCTGCTCCCAAAGTTAATTGCAATCCGTTTGATCTCCGTTAGCCGATTCTTTATTTTGAACATTAAAATAAATTTCAAAGCCTTGGAGTTTATTATAAAGGAGTATTATTTCTTGAAACAAGCTGGCCTTGTATAAATGGAAATAATTAAATATTATAACAATAACGGCAATTCTAATCTTTACAGTGTTATATAAAATTAGTTGGCGAAACTCAAAACAAATACGTTGTTCTTGTCCAAATGAACATTTTTTTCTGAGGATTATGCAAATCCTCATTTGTTAAGGCCTTACCCCTGGTGCAAGATAAGCTTACTGAGCGATTTTAAACTCAGTAAGAAAAACTACTGTCAGAAAGTCTACATTAGAATACTCGCTTCGCGCGCTGCCGGCACGCAAAATCAGTGAATTTTCGAGGTTTTTCTGGATTTTACGAAAAAGTATTTGATGTAGGACTTTTTTCACCTGACATCGGAAAATAAACCATGTTTTCTTATTGTAGCAGTAATTTCAGACATAAAACTCAAGCCGCTTAGACATAAAACGAAATAATAACTTAAAAAGGCATCATTTTCAAAAATAAAATCTATCGAGTGAAATGTGTCCAATTAGGTGACCGACCTGACAACGGAAAGACAAAGGTCTGAAAAAACACGTGTCCAAGTTTCACATTAATCAGATAAGTAGTTGACTCAGCATATTAAAAAAAAACCGTTGAAAGACCCAATACAAGCCCTTACCACCAGAACGGCTATTCCGGCGTTATTGCGCATTCGCAATATCAGTCATTAGATGTTTGTTTAATGGCATGCGATGGAAATTAGAGTGACTAAACCACATCAAATAAAAACTATGGGATCTAAGAAATGCTCACTGTAAGTTTTCAATCAAAATAATCAACACACACCCGTACAAAATCCCTTTTAAAATCACCCGCTATCTGCCTTAGCAATTTTTGCGCACGTGACTGAATTGAGTTAAGACATTCTCATATTCAACTTTTATTATATAGCGTTTGTCCATACAAAGACTATAAATATTTCAAAGAAAGTACTATTTTTGTATTGAGATTTTCAATGTTAAGTACAAACAAAAAAATACATATCAGTAACTATTTAAATACTAATATAAAAGTTTTACTGTTTTCCACGATACCTTTCACAATTTGTTAATTAGTTCCTAATAAAGCAGTAGTCGATGTCACAAAATAAGCTTTAAGTGTAGTTTTTTAGGGTTCCTTACCCGAACAGTGCTAATCGGGACCCTATTATTAAGCCTCCGCTGTCTGTCTGTCCAGAATCAGAATCGTTTATTTGCAGAATTACAAAGCCATACACATTGTATTAAGGCATGCAAAAAATAATAATTAGATATTCACTTAAAACTAACGATACAGTGAATACAAGAGCCCGTCTTATTAAAAATACATTTGCAACGTAAAATATACATAATGACACTTATAAATTATAAAACAAATAAATAAGAAATTATGTTAAATTTAATACATAAATAATAGCATAAAGCAAGTCAAAATAATGAATAAAATATCAAAAGCTTCAATTGGGGTCCCCACATTGAAAATGTGTGTAAAAAGTTAAGGGCTATCCTTGCTAAACTAACAATACTTAAGTATAAATTGCCATTTACTATAGTAAGACTACGTCTATGTCCTGTCCCTTGCAAGGGTTTCGGCACCGCGTTCACCAATCCGTCTGCCCAGCGTGTGTGAGTATGGGCATTTCTTCCAGGAGGACCACCAAGAGTGGCGAAATCCTGGAAAGGTCTAAATCAAATCAAATCAAATCAGCGTTTATTTGTTCAATTTTTGGTGTGTACATTTAGATGTTACATAAGGGTAGATTATTTATTCTCAAAAATCTGCCAATGAAGGCGTACAAATATTTAGGTACCTACCTAGTTTAGCATGCATTCTTAAATTGGTAAATTAAACATGTCAATTATAAAATTCCATAATATTTACAATGTCCCAAATAATAATAAAACAATGTCATGTCAATAGTATTAAAATTGAATATGAATACAAATATCGACATCATTTCAAATTCTCCCTAGAAGCAAAAAACTCCTTCACAGAGTAGAAACAGTGGTCGAGTAACCATGTATTTATTTTACGCTTAAATTCGTTATGCGGTAAGTTTTTAATACCATCAGGTAGGGCGTTATAAACTTTTACAGCCATATAATAAACATTTTTTTGTGTCATTCTTAGTTTACATGTGGGGATAAACAATCTGTCACCTACCTTACTTCTTTGTTCTTTGTGATACTTCCTTCTTTTGAGGGAAATATTCAGGGTGTTGACGAACAAAAATGACTATCTGTTTAATGTATAGGCAAGGTAATGGTAATAGCTTCAACTTCATAAACAGTGGTTTGCAGGAGTTTTTGAAATGTACCCCACATATGGCTCGGAGGCATTTATTTTGAATTTTAAATACTCTGTCCACCTCACTTGAATTGCCGCACAGAATCAAACCATACTGTAATATGGATGCAACATATGCATGATAGGCCGTAATTGAGACCTGTAATGAAAGAACTTCCCTTAGACGTCGAAGAGCAAATATAAACCTATTCAGTTTAGTGCAGACCATCTCAACATGTATTTTCCATTTGCAGTATTTATCAATATGGAGACCAAGAAATTTAGTCGAATTAACTTCTTCTATTTGCGTGCTATTGTAGTTAATATTTAGTTCCACTGGGCGAGCTCTATCTGTATGAAACTGCATTAATTTTGTTTTACTGATATTAACTTGTAAATTGTTTTTGCTTAACCAGTCAATTATTTTAATTACTGTTTCATTAATATCATTTTCAAATTTTGACTTATGCTTACATTTTATTAAAATTGTTGTGTCATCTGCGTACAATATGGTCTCATGGTCAGTTATATTTGGAAGATCGTTAATATATAATAAGAACAAACTTGGCCCCAATATACTGCCTTGCGGAACTCCAAAACAGTTGAGTTTGTATTCAGATTTATATTTGATAACTTAATCGTTTTCGGCCAGGCGACTTATTTCAGTACACTGAAAACGATCCTGAAGATAGCTTTTTACCCAATTGTTTGCAACCCTACGTATCCCATACTTATTTAGTTTATTCAAAAGCAGGTTATGGTGCACAAAGTCGAAAGCCTTGCTCATATCAAAGAACAAGGCTACGATAGGTATTTTATTATCTATAGATTCTGTTATTATTAATTATCTATGTCCAGCAGTGGACGAAACAGGCTGATGGATGGATGGATGGATGATTTGAATTGCCCCAAGCTTCTATACCATACCTAATAATGCTTCCAAAATATGATTAATACATTAGTTTAAGGGTTTCTTGACTCACAATATTTCTCATACACTTGAGGGAATAGGAAGCGCTGGCTAGTTTCCTTTTTAAACTTTCAATTTGATTGTGCCACTTTAACTGTTCGTCTAATTCAACACCAAGAAAACGAATACATTTGGATTTTTCAATGGGTAGATTTAGTTTGCAGTCTGTACTGTTAGTGTGGCGCCTAAAAACAATGTAATTACTCTTACTGTAATTCATAGATAAACCATTAGCTTTAAACCACTCGCTTAAGTGAATCCATGTGTTTTCGGCTGTTTTTTGGATGTTATCAAATGTATTGTCAGTCAATATGATGCTTGTGTCATCTGTTCCTTGGTTTATATTGACATGCAAGTCATTTATAAATATAAGAAACAACAAAGGTCCCAAGACTGATCCCTGCGGAACGCCATATTTGATTTTTCTTTCATCAGAATCTATTTTATCTTGACTTTCTGAACCGCTATAAGCCCTAATCTGAACATATTGGGTACGATTTTGCAAGTATCACTGGATGAAGTTATAGATTTTACCTCTTATGCCGTAAAACTCTAGCTTGTTAAGCAGTACTTCATGACTGACACATTCAAATGCCTTGCTTAGGTCGCAGAAAAGGCCGATACACTTGATCTTGTTGTTCAAATTGTTGGAAATTTCCTCCGCTAAGTCACAGATTGCTGATATAGTGTTAGAATTTTTTCTAAATCCATACTGTTGCTGGCAAAAGTATTTATTATTTTCAAAGTAATTTTGTATTCTATTTACAATAATCTTTTCGGATAGCTTAGCTAGTACTGACAGCAATGAATTCGAGACATCTTTAGTATCTCCTTTTTTGTGTACTGGAATAACTTTGGCTTTTTAAAGTGATTCTGGGAAAGTTTCCTGATTAAGGCAATGATTAAATATATGGCAAATAGGAATACAGAGAAAATCAATATTGGTCTTGATAATATTAATACTGAGTTCATCTGGACCACATGAATTGCTATTTTTCAATGTTTTACTTAATTTAATTATTTATCTGTCACAGATTCATCCGTAATGAGTAGAAAGTTTAAAATTTTCACAGAATAAAATATTAAAAACAATTGAATTTAAGGGGGGTTCCCATACCTACAAGAAACATCGAATAAGTTTCATTTTTTAAACGTTATTGGTTTCTGGCTCTAACTTAAAGATGGTAATACAATACAAGTTTTCAATTTAGTCAGTAGGACATACCCTAAACTAAAACAAAAAATAATAAAAAGTAGGGTTCCGTACACAGTAGGCGCCAATTTTTTTGGCAGGCGCTACCATTTTAGCGCCTTGTTTTTGTAGCCTTGATATCGCTTTCGCATATATAATTGTTGTTATATAACATAATGTTTTTAGGGTTCAGCACCTATATTGCGGGGTAGTACAGGACCCTTTGTGCACCAGTCGGATTGGCGAAATTATTTTCTGTACATATTTTACTATCCACACTGTAATATAATTAATTTAAAATGTTTACATATACTAACAAACCACTTAGGTTATTGTTACTAATGTTCTATGGACATTTGACCAAAATAAAATTTTGAATTTGAATTGTGTATATTGTACGTCACAAAACGAGGTTCAACCTTACTCTGTGACATACACTTAAGCTTCAAGGTATTCGTAGGCAATGTCAACGAAGCAACACGATAGCATGAGTTCATTTTCCCGCCCTACAAGTTTGTAGGGCGGGCGGGCGGGCGGCGCGAAGCTCGCGGCGTTCGCTAAGTTATTCCTCACTGTACTCCTGGGAGCCATGACTGATTGCTGTGCGAACTATCCTATAAGGTGTCCTACAAATATGCCGAGTTTCATTTTTGTTAGGTCCTATCATGGACGAACAATTCCGTCTATGGTCCTATGTAAGAAATAGATGAAAAAAAAATACACTTTTGCTTCCTTTCATGAATAAATAACATGCTTATTATTGGATATAAGAATAATGTACAAAAATATTATAAATCATTTATAATAAGGTTGTTTGGCTATTATTGTAGGATAACAATTTATTGTTATGATATGTTGTAAGGAAATTTGTTTACGGGAAAAACCTCTAATTAACAACTAGACACACAGTCTCTAAGAAAAGTTCGCCAGAAAACTTCCGAACGTGCAACGTGCATGGTAGCAAAAATGCTATAACCAAATGAGTATAGTTGTTTATGAGAGGTCAATGACGGGAAGCTTATAATAAATAAAACAAAGCACATACAAAAAAACCTAATACTACATGTAAAACTACGAACTGCGTATACCTACTAGAATGCCGGCAATGTCCAGCATTCTACGTAGGAGAAACCAACAACGCACTTAATATCAGAATAAACCAACATGGACACACAACAAAAATACAAAACAACATCCTGCCCATACCAACACACACACGATTACACAACCTTCCATTTAACCAGTGCTTTACAGTCAGAATTATCAAATCATTCAACCCACCATTGACAGAAATTCAGCTCAGGACATGGGAGTCCTCGTTCATATGGTCACTTGGTGCGCTCTACGGACCTGGTCTTAATCGTCAACACTAATCTGACAGACTTCTGACATAAATTAACATCCATCCACCCATCAACCTGTATTCATCCACTGCTGGACGTCAGACATAATTAACATACTGTAAGGAAAACCAAGATCAAAGTGAAGAAAACAGTGGTACCATCTAGCAGTCACATCACAGCTCCTCCATAATAATGTATAAACACACGGCAGCTGCTAGATGGTGCCACTGTCTAACAAAATACAAAAAGTAGGTTAATTGTAAATAAACCTCCTTTTTATTTATTTTTCTCTAAATAAGTATTATGTAAAATAATTTTCAATTTCACCTGAAGCCGGGCTCGAAATATATCTTGAGCTAATTTCCTTTTTTTCCTATTTATTATTTATCTCTTTATAAAAAATACAAATTATAATAAATAAATGATAAAACTTATTTCATTCACTATGGGCTTGCGCTCGGCCACTTCAACTGACGTTGATGGGAACTAGGATGAAGCTAGAAAGTGGAAAGGTGAAAGCAGGCGAGGCATTAGTCTCTCCAAGGGCTATCGTAAAATTTATGAAAGTTGATAACGGACGAATTACTAATTCCATGGAAGTTGGTAACGGACAAATTACTGACTCTACGGAAGTTGGCAACGAACGAATTATTGATTCTACGGAAGTTGGTAACGGCCAAATTACTGGCTCAAAGGAAGTTGGCAACGGACGAATTACTCATTCTACGGAAGTTGGTAACGGAAAAATTGCTGACACTACTGAAGTTGGTAACGGTCAAATTACTGACTCTACGGAAGTTGGTAACGGACGAATTACTGATTCTACGGAAGTTGGTAACGGGGAAACTACTGATTCTATGGAAGTTGGTAACGGACGAATTACGACTGATTCTACGGAAGTTGGTAACGGGGAAACTACTGATTCTATGGAAGTTGGTAACGGACGAATTACTAATTCTACGGATATTGGAAATGGACGAATTACTGATTCTACGCAACTGGGACCACGAAGTAGGTAGGGACAAGTTACCACTTAAGCTTTGCAGTACTTACTATAAAAGGATTTGTCAATGAGGTAAAATTTGGGGTAAATTTACATTTTAATACTGACTCGACAAAATATTCCTTTATAATTTTTTGCACCTACACCACCTTGTGGTCTAGTGGTTTGAGTTCTCGACTACTAATCCAGAGGCCGCGAATTCGAATCCCGTAGGGTCACATTTGTATTCGGTGTGCGTGCTTCGGAAGGTAGGTTAAACTGAGTTTCGAGTTTGTGAACGAAATACGGCGATAGGGCTCAGCACCATACTTGACCGTTATAATAATCGTCAACAAAACGTGGGTGTACAAGAGGGAATTTAAATTTCACAGTTGACATACGAAAACAACCCAGACTCCGCTATTTATAAAACTTTTTACAAGATCCTAAATCACAATTTCTCGTTTAAAACAGGCTTCCGAAAGACAAATGGGTCCAGTAAATATAGCAGGTTCAATACTTTATATTTCATGGCGGACCGACTGCAGCTAATGATGAAATATATCGGGGTCTGTATACAGCAATGGTCGCGCTAGATAATGCTTTGTGTGGAAACATTTAACAAATTGGGCTTTCACTGGATTTCAGTTTACGTAATTACCATTTACAAACAAAGGTCATTGCAATGTGGTAAATGAAAATCAATTACGGCGTTTCTATTAATATCTTCCCAAATTTTGAATGACGCAACATGTGACTGAAATAGACCGTACATATTCATGGCGGTAAATAATGCACATAAGCTACATGTACACATGGGTTTTGTAGAGCGTCGTCTCTCTCACCGGAGTATTAGTTCTTCATTTGACGGTCGATAACTTATTTTTATATGAATCATGCATGACAAAACAAAAGTAACAAAACATGTGTTTCTTTATTTCGAACATAGAACAGTTTCCTTTGTTATAGCTAGAGGGTTCACTTTCCACCGGTATTATATACATTATTATATAATATATCTACATATATAATATAATGTATTATTATATGTAATTTCTAATGTTTTTCCATGAAATCATTCGTCGTTCAATTCTAAGCAAATTACTGTTTTGTTTTCTTCTATCTATCACATTGTTGTAATCGTTATAAATTTTACATAAATAAAGTATATACATATATCGCTTCATTTATCACGAGAAATAAACCAAAAACTATAAACCGAAGCTGTAAATTCTCGCTTCGATTTAGTTTTTTAATTACCATTATTTAATTACCATTGTTTAATTTAAATATTAAGGTTAGGTTAGGTTAATTAATTAGAAAGATAACACTAATCTGTGAAACTTTTTTGGCTCCATCTATTTTGATAAAGACAAAGAGACTGGTGTACTCTGTACAGTTTTTACTAATGAGTAAACCAGGGCACATGAATGATAGCCGTTCCCTCTATCTAACATCAACACAAAACCTGTGTAGCTGCCTCCATAATTTGATTATGTGTAGTTTTTAAGGCTTACTATAGTTTTTGTCAAATAAATAAATTTTAATTTAATTTTTTTTTTTTTACATTTGTAGCAGTTGACCAAATAGTTGCAAAAACTTTTTTACTTTTTGTAAACTAGTTAGTTTTAGTCTTGCTTCCTTTTAACTCGTTTGCATATACATTTAAAAAAATACTGCACTTATCTCCAATAAATTGCCTCGCAGTTTCACTAATCAATTATTTTCTAACTTTTGAATACCTTAAGATATTTGCTTTCGAAATAATGACTGAAGTTAGAAATATTTACTGATTTCATGCATCTACACCTCAAATTGACGTTATTCATTTTCGATCAAAACACAAATGGTTAGAGAACTTGATAAGTAAAATATTACACAAATAAAAAATTCGAATTAATAATTGCGTCCATGTGAAAATTACAATTTTCGCCTATTTTGTGCTATTTGGAGACGCAGCGATCGTCGTAACGGCCACATTGCCGTGCGCGCTGATATAATCGTTATTTCAATGCCTTTTACGTCGATATTTGTACCGACACAAATCGAGTTCCTAATTTAGGTCGGGGACACCCCTTAAAACACATACACAATATATCAGCAGTCAAATTATGCAAATATACACATTTCTTACAACTTGATACAATTAACATGATGCTTAAACGTTATTTATAGTAAACTTGCATAAAAACCAGATTATTATCGCATGATTTGCCGTGCGATTCTAAAGTCTTCACTAGCACCCGGACTCCAAACTTACGCTCCTTTTCCCCGAATTTCGCAAGCGCATTACATTTAGAAAGAAAGAAAGAAAATAAATTTATTAAATTTGTTACATTTACATCCGCAAATAATTGAAACCTTTATAAGGCTACTAACATAGCAACCCAAAATAAAAGCTTGCCAGCAACGACAGAGTTCATAAAGCTTGGCTACCAAATATATGAGTGCTGTCGCGGGAACCCACCGGGCATTTGTCAACTCTCTCTCTGCCTTAATGACGGGAATAATACCAGACAAACTTCGTACTAAACTCGACTTTATTGCAATGGATTATGGTCGCTAGGCGGTCACCTCATTGGGAAATAATTACGAACGCTGATATTGTATTTAAACTGATATTGATTTTGTCACTGAAATAGCTATACTAGAGCGCCAACTACTTCCAAAAAAATTCTTTACCTATCAAAGCGACACTTTCAAATGATCTTGGCAATGGCGTGTGCTATAGTCGCTTAAAAGGCCGCTCCATATTTTTCGTCTGTTTGGTGCAAAGCATTTGCTTGTCAGTTTTGCGATGTTTTTGTAAAAATCAAGGACATACACCAGTCTATATAGGCCATCTAAATGAAGACCTAACATTTATTTGATTCAATTGTTCCTCCTTTATTTTGATACTTAGATATTATGAATAACGATTCGGAGCGGGCTCGTACGTAATTAAATAACTCGCAAAAGAGTAACAATTCAATCAAATGAATTCTAGGCCTTTATTTAGACGGCCAATATGAAGTGGTGTATGTCCCTAGTTTCTCCAAAAACATCGCGATAAAGGCCAGAAAAATATTTAACATATTGTTTTTGATCAAAGTTGTCGTCGTCGCGGACGGGGCTCTTAAGGGCTTGTATTGGGCCTTTTAACGGTTTTTGTTTTAATATGCTGAGTGAACTACTTAACTGATCAATTTAAAACTTGAACACGTGTTTTTTCAGTCCTTTGTCTTTCCGTTGTCAGGTCGGTTACCTAATTGGACACATTTCGCTCGAGGGATTTTATTTTTGAAAATGATGCCTTTTTAAGTTATTATTTCGTTTTGTCAAATGGCTTGAGTTTTGTGTGAAATTACTGCAATAACAAGAAAACATGGTTTATTTTCCGATGTCAGGTGAAAAAACTTTTTCGTAAAATCCAGAAAAACCTCGAAAATTCACTGATTTTGCGCGCTGCCAGCGCGCGAAGCGAGGGTTCTAATGTAGACTTTCAGACAACATACTGAAGTTCAAAATGTCTCAGTAAGATTATCGTACACCAGGGGTAAGGCCTTAAAGAGAAAACATGTTTTAGACCTGCCAAATAGTTAGCATAGCCCATTTATGCACTAGGAAGAGAAGCCAAGAGGATGGGGGTCGGTGGATCTCACTCTGCATTAGTCACAACGTACGAACATATCCTTGTAGAAGACAAAAGAGTTGCTTATTGTAGCTGAAAAACTACAGACTGCAATGGTGCACAACTTAAGTGAAAAAAAAAACTTTCAAAGAGAAAAATGTTTCATTAGTTACGTAGAGATACATACGTGAAGGTCATTTATTTTAGCCATTGACTTCTCATAAGCAAGTAGACTCACAATCTCGCTCAAAAGTGTCCGCGATGCATTTTTTCACCGCTATGGGGTGACAAATTCGAATGACGATTTCGTACAACTGACATTGCATCTTATGTTAACGACATAACGTCTTAATTTGGTTAAAGCATTTTTGCTACTATGCACGTCGCACGTTCGGACACTTTCTGACGAACTTTTCTTAGAGACTGTGTGTCTAGTTGTTTTATGAGAGGTCAATGATTTTAGCGTGCTGATTTCAAAAGAGGTTAGCACTCCAGTCTGGTTATAAACTTATTGGAAATAGGAATCATTGTGGCATCAGCCATGATCCGATTTTTACAGGAAAAAGGATGACGACAGGAGAAAGAAGTTTGCAGTACTTAAGCTATTTTGGGTAGTTAGTTACTCGTATGTGATCAATATGTAAACTAAGGAAGCGTTTCAAAACGTGCGATCATAGTGTGAAATTTCACTCGTTTATTAGAAAGAGACAGATCTAGAGAGGAGAAAGAGAAAGAAAAATCTGGTTGCAAAAATCAGGTGGCCCAGTGTGATTTTTGCATCACTCCGAAGCGTTTCTGTGCAATTGTCAGGTAAAAATTCGCTTACCCTCGGTTTAAATTTTTTGCAGGTGTATAACTTTATTACATTTTAGTAGCCCAACCAAAATATTTTTTGTATATATTTCCCATATTTATTTATCAACTTATTTGTTCATTGCATTAATGTATATACTGGGTGTAAATAGAGTGCGACCATTAAATGAAACCACGTATTCTACCGACCCTACTGAACCACTTTTCCCAAGAGTCATACCCGCGGACACCCTTAGCTTAGGCAATAATTGAGTTCCAAGCAAAAATGCGTAAACCCTAACGCACCGACATACGGGCGAGTTTAGAGAGAGTGTCATCCGTAAAGCGACGTCCGTGAAATTTAATTTTAATTGAAATTTTAATTTTAGGATTATTTAATTTCTGTTATTAAATCTTCTGTTTTATTTCTAGTTAGTTTATTTTAGTCTTTGTATCTTGTTAGCATAAATACTATTATTTTAATTTAAAAGTAAAATTGAACATTCAATCATTGCGATACAGAAACACAGAAAAATCAAGACTCTTACTACATGCATCTGTTTCGGCTCTGGATGAAAAGGACAAACCTATGCGAGTGAGCGTAACAGACTGTGTTCTTCCTTCAGTCGATCCTACTTACTCGCATTGGATAAAAGCTTATTGGGAACCAGAACCAAAGACATATAATTATTTATACGTCTGTGAGCAGAACGGATGCATGTAGGCTGAGCCACAGTTTATACTATTGCTGAACCTAAAGCTGAGATTAAGAGTGCATTTTGAGTTCGAACTCAATCTTACAAACGTCACTCTAGAGTCTAGTATGAGATCACGTCGCTTTTTGACGTTTGTAGATTGATTTCGGTCTCAAAATGCACTCTGGATCTCAGCCTAAGACTGGAGGCTTAACATGAGTTTGGGATCGAGGCCAACTAGCGATTGCGTAAAATATTTAGCCCCTAGCGGCTTACTACAAGAACCAGCATTTCTCATACTAAATATTTACGAGTATCGAGACCAAAACTCATGGTAGGCCGCACCGCCTATACACATTTTCTTTTTTGAGAATTCTTCCATCCAAAAGTTGTCTATGTGCAATAAAAAATATTGTATTGTATTGTAGGCCTTACTAGAAGTGAGAGGCTCCGAACCGGCTACTGCGCATTACAGTTATAATATATGTGGGCGCCATCTCGTTAGATCAGCTTACTGATTCGATGCCTAGGATAGGATAATGGCGGCATTCAACTAAATTCATAAGGGTTGCTCAGCCAAATGGTTTAACGCAACGTTTAACGAGAGGGCTGAACGACATTTAGCCTCTTGGCCAGGGATAGGTCGCTAATTAGGAGCCGAGCGAAGCGGAGCGGAGGGAGGTGACTCCCGTAATTTTAACAGAATTCACGATATGCAGGAGAAATCAAACAAGGTGCTCTAACCAAAATCCCCAAACACTTTATCAGCTGTTGACGCAGTATTTGTTATGGGACCACTAGCGCTATAGTGGCTAAAACATGAACTAAATTTAAATGACACGATGGTTTTTGATTCACCCGTGTCTAAAGGGCTAACTTTCGGCGAGCCATCTCGTTAAACGTTGAGGCATCTTAATTTCAATAACGAGAAGCCTAGGCATTTAGTTGGATGCCGCCATTTAGTTAGTATCCTAGGCATTCAATCAGAAAGCTGATTTAACCAGATGGCGGCGGCTTAAGGGGGTGACTTTTTACCTCGGTATAAAATGCACATCATAATATTGTTTTCCTTACTTTCGAATAAAAAGTATGCAATAAATGTGTTTTAAAGCAACTTGCGGAAATTGTTTATTAATAATAAAATCTTCACAGAAAAATTACGTACTTTAATGTGTTACATTTTGTTTGCATTATATTAACAAACTTAAAAGCGTAATTACAGTTGTAATGTAAAGCAGCTAAAATGTAACGCATAAAATTTAATAATTTTCATGTGATCATCTAACTATTAACAAGCAGTTTGCGTGAATTGCTATAAAACACATTTATTGCAAACTTTTTATTCAAAAGTAAGATAAACAATTATTATGATGTGCGTTTTGCACCAAGATCCTCCGTTACCACCTTAAACAAGACTGCGCGTTACCAAATCAGTTGTAATGTAAAGCGGCAACACAGCTCGTTACTTCTCCAGCTGTAACGAACCGTGAACAAGCGCTGAGGATGCGTCTACCTGCTGTTTGATGTATACTGTAGGGTGTCTCGAAATTCCACATTTTTCGAATTTCATTATTGGAGCGATCTTTAAGGAGCCGAAATGAAATAAAATAAAAAATATAGGACAACATCTTCTGCCCCGCATTTGTTTCAAAGATATACAAAATATATGGAAGAAAAAAAAATGCGCGGGTAGAAGATGCAGTCCAATATTGTTTACTTTATTTTATTTGAGCTCGAGTATTTATAGATCCATCCATCCATCCATCAGCCTGTTTCGTCCACTGCTGGACATAGACCTTTCCAGGATTTCGCCACTCTTGGCGGTCCTCCTGGAAGAAATGCCCATACTCACACACGCTGGGCAGGCGGGTTAGTGAGCGCGGTGCCGAAACCCTTGCACCAGTGACGCCGCTGCCCGTCACCAGTCTAATTTATATAAGGCCCGGCAATTGGGGATGGATATACCGCCATCCATCGGTCCCAGGCAATGGTGGGCCGCCTGGTTTTGCCTGAGAGCTGTCCTCTTACTCTCCCCCGAATAACTTCGGGAGGATTTGCGAGTAAGATGGTGGTACCTCCACAGTCGAGCCCGTCATTTATAGATCGCTTCAAAGTAATTCACTATATTACAACATGAAATTCTAAAAAAGTTGAATTTCGAGACACCCTAGTACACCCTAGACTCTAGGTACATTCCATCTGGGCATTATCATTGATCATTCGGTGAGATTTTATCGTCTTTAGTGAAATATATTCTTCGTTTTAGCGCTCTCAATGATTTTGTGTTGTATAAGTGAGGGTGAGTATGAGATGGGAATAGGGGGTGTGTTTGTGAGTGCGTTTCCCTTCGATCATCAATAAGTAGATGACGGGTCAGCACGTAAAAAGCGGCCCACAAATAACAGCCCACTTGCAGAGTGAGCCCTTATTTGAATTTAGTTCGTTAGTGCCAGCGCCAAGGTTGAAACGTGCAACAATGCTTGAATGTGCTCTAAAAAACTGCCGTAATAACCCTAGAAATAAACGTAGTGGTGATGGAGTGTCGTACTTTCGGTAAGTAAACATCAATAGTTTATATTTTTCATCATTTCAAAGTTTAAAATAGGTTGAATTTACAAAAAGTTTAGGACGTTTTCCGTAAATAGTAGTTAGAGATATATATAACTAATAAAGTTACTATCATCTAAAGTGACAATGCCGAACTTTGCGCGAACGCCGATTTGAAATTAAAAGTTTATCAATAAGTTTATCCTTAAGGGCCCGTTCTCCCTGACATTGAGCACCTCATTTTGCGTCAGGTAGAACTGAACTCTATGACGTCTCATTATTGTTTAAAATAGCGCGCTCTGAGCCGTGGCTGTTACTACACCCGAAACATCGCGCGCTCTTAAAAATGTAGTTTTTCTCTAAAAAGGCGTATTTCTGTTAAAATTTAAAAAATAGTCAACATTGATATACTTAATCTGCATAATAATTATATATAATATATATAATCTGCAATTTCCATTTAATTTGGTTATGTAAATTTCGTATAAAACGAAAAAATCTTGAAAAATCGACCTAGATTCCGTTTTTTTTTCCATCGAGAGAAATGTAACGTATTACAAATCGAACAGTTAATAAAACTGGAGTAAGGATGTATCTAAAACTAATATTTTTTCTGACATAATGACGCTTTCGTGGTCTAGAATTAATTTGAAATTAATTCCGACAAATCCTGGATAACCCCCCCTTAATTGATCTTTTCTTGTTCGTAATGCAATTTAAATAATGTATAAGATAAATATACATAAACAATAAATATTTCATCACACTAATATTATAAATGCGAAAGTTTGTGAGTGTGTGTTACTCTTTCACGCTGAAACAACTGAACGTATTTGGATGAAATTTAGAACGGATATAGTTTATACCCTAACTAACCCTACCTACATTCATGAATAAACGCGTCTTATCTTATATTAACTTAATTTAACACACATAGGCTACTTTTTATCCCGAAAAAAAGCATGTTGGTAAACCGAACAACACGCGGGCGGAGCCGCGGGCAAAAGCTATTTACAATAAAAATGAATGACTCGACAAAGAACAATAAACGTATTCGGGGGAGCAATACTGTCGCACGAGACTTTATTTAAATGACTTCTAAGTCTCATTATTACGATTGTTAATCCAGAGATGCTGATGCTGTGGAGCTAAGGTAACTTTTCCCGACTTTAGACAATTAGTGTCCCTTTTTCAGACAAAGTTTTGAAAGTTCGCGTCTAATTTCGAGGCACTTAACAAAGAATTGCAGATTAATTGTGCATTCTGAAA
Source organism: Ypsolopha scabrella (assembly GCA_910592155.1). Lineage (NCBI taxonomy): Eukaryota > Metazoa > Arthropoda > Insecta > Lepidoptera > Ypsolophidae > Ypsolopha > Ypsolopha scabrella. The sequence continues at coordinate 20,799,363 of OU342982.1, forward strand.
CAGCATCTTTGTAATTAAACATGGCTTGTATACGAAACTTGGCAGAAATTGCAGATGTCACCGAGTAAACTTGTTTTTGATTTAACAAGGCGTTCAATAAGGCGCGTGTTCCCAGCGTCATCCGAAAATTACTCCTATTGATGAAGTTATTTATCTTAAACGGCTTACTTAAAAATTATGAAAAAAAAAACATAATTTAAAGTATATTCACGAAATTATTGTCGCCTATAAGAAACACCTTGAAAATATTTCCCAAATTCAAGCTCTTATTAGAATAAAATTGGCTATTTCTTGGAAACCGCTCCTAATGTTATTTGTGTGGCTTTTGCACGAAAATACAAAAAACTATAGCTTATAAAACTCATTGCAGGAAATTTAAAAAGGGTAAATCATTGCAGCAGAGTTAATAAATACAAACTAGATATTTTAAGAGCGCGTGGCGTCAAAGTCGCCGTAAACGCCAAGTTTCAGAGCAGTCGATTACAAGATCAAATGCAAGGTTCTAACGTTCATTTTGACTTTATTTAAAATATCTCAAGGTCATTGGAGGCTACAAGGGCCTTAAAAAAGTTGCTTATCAGGACAAATATACAGGTTGTAATCACGACGTGCTCATTAAATTAAACCACATGCTCTACTGATCATCCTAAACCACTTCCACAGATAAACTTTTGATAAAACGCGAAATAAAATACGGAGTTCCTGTAGAAAATTACAAGTAGGTATTAAAAAATGATATGGGGAAGTGAATTTTTATTTCACGTTTGATCAAAAGTTTTTTCCATGGACGTGGTTCAGGATGATCAGTAGAGCATGTGGTTTAATTTAATGAGCACGTCGTGATTACACCCGGTATAACTAACTAGCTTCGCCCGCGTTTAATTAGTTTCTGTATACTCCTATAAAATCTGTCACTATTTATACAGTAAACATAGCCGGTGATATGTGTGTGTATGCGGCTCTGTGTTTCCCATTTTATATGTCTCTTTTATATATTTTCTATGGGAACAGATTTATGGGATAAAAAGTAGTTTTTGGCCTATTCTAGGTCTAGAAAATTATTTGTGCAAAATTTCAACCCATTCAATAGGTACGGCGTGAAGGACACGTCACTTTTCTAAAGAAACTTGAATCCTCATTGGCATTCCATGGGAACTGGTTTATGGGATAAAAAGTAGCCTATGTCCTATTCCAGGTCTAGAACTACATTCATGCAAAATTTCAGCCCAATCGGTTATGGAACATACGGCGTGAAAGAGTAACAATAATCCATCCATCCATCTGAACTTACGCATTTATTAGTGGGAGGGATTTTGCTAGCGGTTTTGCTCGGGTTGATTTTCGAATGAATGAAAACAAATGAATGATAAATGATAACTTATAATTTACTAGTGCGATATAAGTACATCAATACATTTATTACTCGTCAATTAACAATTAAACTAAATAAAATACGATTAATTGAAATAGGCGTTACCTTGCGGAAGTCCATCACTAAGTAAAGGATATATGAATATAATTTGCAATATTCCGCTAAACAATTCTTGTCGTGCTATTCAAAATGCAGACTCGTGCACCGCCCGCCCGCCCGCATAAAAACATGCAACAAGCAAGCAATACAAGCAAAGCAATCTTAAATGACAAGCAAGAAAACTTATCGACACGTGTTTCGCCTCTGAACGAGGCATCCTCGGGATGTGTTGCTAGCCCGGCTTCTCCGCAGCAACTGATGTGTTGCTCGCCCAGCCGCTCCGCAGCAACTGATGTTGTTCGCCCGACAGCTCAGCAGCTAGTGACGAGCCGCCGACCAAAACTCGCCTTTTATACACCGGCCTGACTAGTTGTTTGGTGGGGAAAATGGGGAGACGAAAACATGCGTAACAGTGGGGTAGTGGTAAAGTTAGTTTGTTCGTTTAGTAAATCAGGGTTATTCTTGTTTTTTAGTATTTCTAATTGTTCTAACACACACATTCTTAAACCTTTTTTACAAATATGTTTTACTTCAAATGAATGGTTATCAGGCAAACTATGACCGGACTCTAATAGGACCGTTTGTACGCTCGCAGTGCTCGGACCTACTACCAGTTCCTCCTCTCGCTTTCTCGCCGCCTTTTCTCTGAAATTGCCGTCGCGAGTCGCGCCGCACATCAGCTGCGGAGGGGAACTCCTACAAAGAGCACCTGAGTAGTGGTGCCGATCACCGTACTACCTACCTCGGCCTTCCACAAGCGGATCTCACCGAGGAAAGGGGTATGGAGACTGGCGCATACCACGACTCATAGGTCGCACGGCGTAAACCCCCCCCCCCGACAGCCTCCGCTCCCTTACAATGAGCGGAACAAACAGCCCTTTTCAGGGCTCGCGTTCGCGATCAGACAGCCCTTTTCAGGGCTTGGTCTCCGCAGTCCAGGACGACCGCACTGTCCCGGAGGACTCTTCCTCCTTGGTGACTCTGCCAGTCGACCCGGCCAACCTGAGCCTCCCCTCGTCTTCACCGAGCTTCACCCCCCGTCGTGCGCACACCTTGCACGACATCACCACCAGCACGGAATACGCTCTGCCTTTCGTGCTGGAACAACCAGGATCGCCGCACCGTGGGCACGAGCTAGACGAGATAATTACATCCCGTCTACGCCACAACAATTGCCTCACGGAGGGCCTCTTGTCAGTCATGGAGGAGTACCTCCAGAGACGGCGGCACGAACTCCGCGGTACTCGCGACCCCTCATCTGAGGACGTGGCCCGCCGCGTCGAGACAGCCCGCCAACTGGCCGCCTCACTGCCGCTGATACTGCCCCCCCTACCCCAGAGGGAGAGCACGAAGAGGGCGCTAGACCACAGCGACTCTTCGGGTACCGGCCACACGCAGAAGCGCATCTGCGATGGACCCTCTCCCGCAAGCCGAAGCAAGCTGCCGGCCACGTATGCTGCCATGGCCGCAAGGCCATCGCATACCCAATTCACCTCCCGGCTGCCAGTCGCACAACGACCGCGCGCCACACGCCCGCCGTTCCCAAACCCGGACGCCAACACGCCGCTCGCCAACCGCGCCGCCCCCAAGCTGCCTACGACCCGCCAGCCGGCCCCGCCCACGCAGCGCACACCCGCACCGAAGACGCCCGCACCGCGCGCGTCTACGTCGCGCACGCCACCCCCCGTGCCGCGCGACCGAGCGCCGCCTGCCCTCGTGCCGGGTGCGACCGCGTCACTCGCCCCCACGCTGCCCGCCCCCGAGACGCGCGCGCCCCCGCCGCCCGCCCCCGCGCCGCACGCAACCACACTGCGCACACCTGCGACGCGCGGCCCCGCGCCGCCCGGCCCCACGCCACCCGGCCTCGCGCCACCCGCCCCCGCGCCGCGCGCGCCTGCACCGCCCGCCGTCGTGCCACCTGCCGTCGTGCCGCCTGCCGTCGCGCCGCGCCTCCCCGCGCCGCCCACCCGCATGCCGCGCCCCCCCGTGGCGCCCGCCCGCGTGCCGCGCCCCCCTGCAACACCTGCCCGCGTGCCGCGCACACCTGTGCCGCCCGCACCCGGGCCGCCTGCACCTACCCCTGCACCTGCAACCCAGCCAGCCACAGCCGCGGCAACCCTCCCGGCCAAGCTGCGCTACCCGCCACTCATCGTGGATAAGCTGCCCAACTGGCAGCACCACATCCGCGAGATCGCTACCCAACTGGGTAGAACACCAAGCGCCCGCGCCTTCCAACAGGGAGTGCGCTTCACTCCGACAGCTGACGACGAGTACCGACTACTCCAGCGGTACCTCAACAAGCTCGAAAAGGACCACGGAGTGAAGTGGTTCTCTTACTCCCTCCCCGCCGAGCGCAGCCTCAAGGTAGCGATCCGCGGACTACCAGTCAACACCGAGCCGGAGGAGCTCGCAGAGGCACTGCTCGACCTCGGCTTTGAGGTCGAGTACTGCAAGCCCATCAGGGCTAGAGCAGGGCGCCCCGGCTGTATTTTCTACGCCCTCATTAAGAAGACGCCAACCCTGATCCCGGCAATATATGAGCTCACTGAACTCATGTATATGCCGGGAATCAAAATCGAAGCCTGGAGAGGAAAGAAGGGGCCCGCCCAATGCCACAGGTGCCAGCAATTCAGGCACTCCTCTCACAATTGTCACCGTACCCAGGCGTGTGTACGCTGTGGCGGGAAACACTTCGCTAGAGAGTGCCCCCGACCCAAAGAGGATACGCCTACGTGTGTTAACTGCGGAGGGCCACACGCAGCAAACAACACGTCCTGCCCCGTGTTCCGCCAGGAAACACGGAACAAGAAAGCCGGCACGATGGCCCTAACGGCTAAAACACCAAGCCGGAAGGAGCTGCCTCTTGCCGATGAGAAGACAGCCCCGGCCTCTCTCCAAGCCCAGGCAAACCCGCCCACGGCCAGGACGGACGCCCTCAAGACTCGGCGTAAGAGGGGCGGAAAGAGGAGGAGGAAGAACCCAGTGGCCGAACAACTGCAAGCCACACAGGCACCGGCTGAAACCCCAGCCGAAACCACGACGGCCCAACCGACACCCCCGGCTCAACTATCCCAAGAGGACATGACCAAACTGGTCATGACTCTACTCAGTTTGCCGGAGCTCCAACGATGTGTAGCCACCCTGCGCACTCCACAGAGCTCCACAAACTGAGGATAGTTCACTGGAATGCCGAGTCACTCACGGGGAAGAGACGTCTCCTCCACCACTTCCTCAACCAGCAGAACGTCGACATAATGTTGATTAGCGAGACTCATCTGGCAGAGCGGATGAAACTCGCGATCCCCAATTATGTCGTTTACAGAAAGGACGAGATCTCAAGCCAGACGGGGACCACCTTCCGAGGCCTGGCGGTCCTAGTCAGGAGAAAGATCGTCCACCAACCCATCACCTTCAAGGAGTATAAATCCATGTACGCCCTTGGGATTGAACTCCAAGTCGCCGGCAGCGTGCTGCGACTCTACGCCACTTACAAAGCTCCTCAGGAAGACTTCGTATTCCAAGAACTCCACGAGCTCCTAGACTCGCAGCAGCCGACCATCATCGCCGGCGACCTAAATTCCAAACACCCGGCGTGGAACTCCACGAAGGTGAACCCAGAAGGACGAAAACTGCTCCAAGACTCCATCGCTCACCACTACGACGTCATCGGTCCGGACGAGCCCACTCACTACTGCTCGCACACTGGACTGGGGGACGTTCTAGACGTCGTAGTGTACAAGAACCTCATCACACCGCCAAGCCAGGAAGTCCTCCCAGACTTACCATCTGACCACAGGCCCGTCCTCCTCGTCCTCGAGGACCAGCCGACCAGAGTCTCGCCTCCAGCACCACGTCGGCACTACAACTGGCCGGCCTTTACTTCCGCTCTGCAGGAAGCCGCCATCTCTTCCCCCGTCACCGTCCCTGAAGATGTGGAGAGGCTGACGTCTGAGATCACCAACTGTATCCGGGACGCGATCGACATCTCCTCGCACACCGTTTCGAGCACACAGAGAAACCAACCTCTCCCTGCTCGAATCCAGGCACTACTCCGCGAGAAACGCCAAACCCGGAAACAGTGGCAGCAAACACGCTGCCCGATCCTCAAGACTCGCCTCAACACACTGACAGCGACGGTGAAAAAAGAGCTGACCCTCCACGTCGAGGAATCTTGGGAGCGCCACGTCGAGTCCGTGGGTGACCACGTCCCCTCCGTGCATCGCCTATGCCGGCAGCTGTCTACGGCCCCTACCCCGGTTAGACCTCTGCTGGGCAGCGACGGCCTCCCAAGATTCAAAGCCCAGGACCGAGCTGAAATATTTGCTGAGAGCCTAGAAGCCCAGTTTAAGCCAAACCCGACCGACGATGTGGATCACGTCAGAGCAGTCGAGTCCCACCTCCTCGAATACTTCGAAAGGCAGATCCCCGCTGATGAGGACTCTGTGGTCTTCTCGCCTGGCCAGGTGCAGCGTCTCATTCGCCGCACCAAACCCCACAAGGCCCCCGATCCAGATGCCATCACAAACATGGCGCTCCGTCACCTTCCTCCTCGGATGGTGGCCGCCATGACGCGCCTGTTTAATGGCATCATGCGCACGGGGCACTTTCCAACCCAGTGGAAAGTGGGCCACGTGATCATGCTGCCCAAGCCAGGCAAGGACCCAAGAAGACCAGAGCACAATCGTCCCATCACCCTCCTGAGCAACCTTTCGAAGCTATTCGAGAAACTCCTGCTCTACAAACTGACACCCCACATCACTCCCCGCCCGGAACAGTTTGGCTTTCGAGCGGCCCATTCGACAACCCTCCAGCTCACAAGAGTACTGCACCACATGGCGGTAGGCCTGAACAAGAAGGAGTTCACCGTCGCAGTACTCTTAGACATGGAAAAGGCCTTCGACAGAGTATGGCATGAGGGGTTGCTATTCAAACTGTCGACATCCCCAGCCCCAAGGCGACTCATCAGAGTTGTGGCCTCCTTCCTCCTGGACCGCCGCTTCAAGGTGGTGGTGGAAGACGCCATCTCCGAAGAGCGCCCCATAAGAGCTGGAGTCCCACAAGGAAGCTGCCTTTCACCAGCCTGCTATTCCCGATACACCGACGACATCCCTCTCGGAGCGGGAACTGAGCTCGCTCTCTTCGCTGACGACGCCGCCTACTACGTCTCATCGTACAAGGCGACCCATGCGGCAGTGAAGATGCAGCGCACGCTCAACCTGCTCCCAGAATGGCTGTCCAAGTGGCGCCTGTCGGTGAACGTCGGGAAGACGCAGGCCCTACTCACCAAACGTGGAAAGCACCAACCACCACCGCTGAAGCTACAGGGGGTTGAAGTCCCCTGGCTCCAAACGGTGAAGTACCTCGGAGTCACCATCGACCGCGGGTTAACGATGAAGAGTCACGTGGACAACGTAGTCGCCCAGGTGAAAGTAGCTAGAGCAAAACTCCGCCCGCTACTTTCATCCAGTCTCCCTCTGCGAACAAAGCTCGGGATCTACAAAACCTACCTCAGATCCCGCCTCACATACGCAGCGCCGGCGTGGTACGCCCTAATCTCGGAGTCCAACAAGAAGAGGCTCCGAGCCCAAGAGAACCTGGCTCTGCGCTACATAGTCGGCGCGCCTCGCTATGTGAGGAACGCTACTATCGCGAGGGACCTCAACTTTGAAAGCCTGGACGACTTCGTCCGACGACTGGCGGCTGGGATGTTCGACCGTGCGGAACACAACCTGTTCCAGCACATTCGAGACCTGGCACCGCACCATGCGCGCCCACCCGACCGCCATCGCCTGCCACGTGACCTCGTCGCAGACCCTGCGGCGTAACTCCTCACCACAGGACCACACGAACCCACCACCACTACCACAGAGTGCCCTCCAGGCACCAACACCGATGACCTGCCCATAGTGATGGGCAGCGGTAAAGACCTCAGGCAGGGGGCCACAGCCCCGAAACTGAGTCCCCACGCCCCCACCAGGGGAGTGTGAGAAGACCTTCGTGATGACTCTAATAGATGTTTTGCAAAGTGTGATTTTTCAGGATGATTATTTCTATGGGCTGAGATATGTTCTTTGTACCTAGTTTCAAAACTGCGACCTGTTTGACCTACATAGACACCGTTACAATCATTGCAAGACAATTTGTAAATACCAGACTGTTGTTTTTTATCTAATTTGTCCTTACCATTGCAAATACGCTTTATCTTATTTTTGGTTCTGAATGCAACGCGAACACCACAACGCCGAAAAATCTTCGCAACCCGTTCAGAAATTGGACCTAGATAAGTTATGCTTGTTTTATATTTCTGAACACTCGTACTTTCAAGCTGTAAAGCAGACAAACTGTTTCTAATAATATACAGAATATCATTATTAGAAACAGAATATCATTATTAGAAACAGTTTGTCTGCTTTACAGCCTGAAAGTACGAGTGTTCAGAAATATCAAACAAGCATAACTTATCTAGGTCCAATTTCTGAACGGGTTGCGAAGATTTTTCGGCGTTGTGGTGTTCGCGTTGCATTCAGAACCAAAAATAAGATAAAGCGTATTTGCAATGGTAAGGACAAATTGGATAAAAAACAACAGTCTGGTATTTACAAATTGTCTTGCAATGATTGTAACGGTGTCTATGTAGGTCAAACAGGTCGCAGTTTTGAAACTAGGTACAAAGAACATATCTCAGCCCATAGAAATAATCATCCTGAAAAATCACACTTTGCAAAACATCTATTAGAGTCCGGTCATAGTTTGCCTGATAACCATTCATTTGAAGTAAAACATATTTGTAAAAAAGGTTTAAGAATGTGTGTGTTAGAACAATTAGAAATACTAAAAAACAAGAATAACCCTGATTTACTAAACGAACAAACTAACTTTACCACTACCCCACTGTTACGCATGTTTTCATCTCCCCATTTTCCCCACCAAACAACTAGTCAAGCCGGTGTATAAAAGGCGAGTTTTGGTCGGCGGCTCGTCACTAGCTGCTGAGCTGTCGGGCGAACAACATCAGTTGCTGCGGAGCGGCTGGGCGAGCAGCACATCAGTTGCTGCGGAGAAGCCGGGCTAGCAACACATCCCGAGGATGCCTCGTTCAGAGGCGAAACACGTGTCGATAAGTTTTCTTGCTTGTTATTTAAGATTGCTTTGCTTGTATTGCTTGCTTGTTGCATGTTTTTATGCGGGCAGGCGGGCGGTGCACGAGTCTGCATTTTGAATAGCACGACAAGAATTGTTTAGCGGAATATTGCAAATTATATTCATATATCCTTTACTTAAATAAAATACAACAAATGAACTTTAACTTTGGACTTACTTAAGCGTTATAAGAAAACCAAGTATACATGAACTAAATTAAAGGTTAACATAAAGTAAGTACTTATACGTAACATATATATTAATTTCCTGAGAAATTAACAATAATTGTTCTGAACTAGATACCTAGAAACATTTCCAATTGAAAGAAAGAAAGAAAGAAAGAAGAAAGAAAATATTTATTTGCTGTGATAAGGGTACAAGAAGTTATTATAATACAGAAGATAAACGCCTTAATCAGCTAGTATTATAGCATGCAAATATTTAAAAATTATGTTTGTCATATATTATTTACAATTTTACAATTAAATACAATTACAATGGTATGGTTTCTAATGCCTTATGTATGTAAGATCCATAAATTCTTTTACTGAATAGAAACAATGTACCTGCAACCATTTGAAAAGTTTACTTTTAAATTTATTTATTGGTAGTGACTTAAGGTCTTCAGGAATGCCATTGTAGATTTTTATGCACATATGTGAACAATTTTTATGATAAAGTGTTGTTCGCGGTGTGAAGTCAACCACTAGTCTGTTATCTGTCTGGTATAGTATTGTTGAAATTACTGTATGTTTATTAATTTATCTTTGTTATTATTTTCTATTACAAATTAAATTTATCTTCATTTTTAGCACATGAGGCCGTACCGAACTCCTAACAGAAATTATTTTCCCGACAAATATTGTTAATATTATTTTTCTGTGGCATTATGCTGAGTCAGAGACATTTTTGTTTGCCGCATCTTACCATCTTACCTCAAGTTAGGTATAAGTCTGAAACTGTTTATTTATTGAGTGTAATTGTTTTTTTGTATTGGGGTAGCATTAAAAAGCCCTTCCTTTCTTTGATGGTCCATTGATCTGATTCTCTGGTGAAAAGGTTGTTTGGACAATGTTTGGTTGAGTGGATCCGAGCCATATTCTTGACGGAAGTCCATTGTAAATCAATTGTTATCAAAAATCAATAATTCAATGTATTTAGCGTTCAGTGTTTTTGAAGAGACCAATTGAATACAAGAATACAATTGTTGTCGAAAATCAATAATTCAATGTATTAATCCCATTATCTAGCGTTCAGTGTTTTTGAAAATTCCGAAGACCGAATCCACTTTAGGGCATTATTAATATTTGGACTTTTTGACAATGGGCATTATGACACCTGAATTTTTTGACAATTGGACATATTTGCCCCTGAATACTTCACTTCGCTTCGCATGATCTTGTTTTATACCAACAAATACTGCAACAATCACTCTGAAATTGATATATGATAAAGTTGAGGACTAATGCTATGTCCATGCTGTTGTGAAAACTTGATTCCATTAAATTTTCACGATAGAAAAAAATTACAAAGTTACCTCCAAACCGTACAATAAACCGATAGCATTAAATGAATACTTGAAATTAGATCTGAAACTTTGCATAATACTAGGTGAAATTAAATTAACCGATCAAATTCATACTGGAGACTCGGTTAGTCGTCAGGAACAAGATTTACTGACCCTGCAGGTGAAATTAAAAAAAACTTTTTGCCCCATAGTGCCTGCACTACGAATTGTACTTAAACTAGTCCAACCAGTAAGGGAGCAAAATTAATAATTCTTCGAAATTGACTAAAAGGATTACTTAACCTAGTTCTTGACCACTAACCGAGTCTACAGTATGAATTTGGTCGGTTGATTTAATTTCACCATATATAACTGATATTAGTTTATAGCAGCTGCAGCCTGTTCCATAAAAATGAAAAAACCATCAGTATAGTCGCGATTTCAAAATAACTGATGTTTTGTTTTGCGTGCGCGGCATCTGAATAGAGTAGGATAGACAGTTAAAAAGCAGAAGCGTTAGAGCAGGACTGCGAATTGAGGTATTATGGGGTATTATACAGGATGTAAATGCAAAGTCATGAATCCCTTTAGGGTATGAAAGTATACACGATTCTGATGTCATTATGAGAAAAAAAAATATACCTTGTATTTTCACAAAAAAATCCATAATTTTTTAAGCTATGGCTACGCAGCTCATCGGCCTCTCGGCACATCTGATTGCACCCCGCAACCCGCACCCCTCATCTGAGTGGCCAGCGACCTTGAGGGTGTCCACGACATTAGTGTATTTTGAGTAAAGAAAATCGTCTTATTATGAGGTACTGGTACTTTATTTAGAGACCCCAGTATTAAAAAAAATATATTTACCGATCAGACTAACACACCCTTAAAGGATTCTTGCCTTTGTTTTTACACCCGGTATATATAGATATTTGATTTTTTTTGCTATGTATTTAAGTTTTTTTAATAAAATTAAAAACATACCTGTTTCTCTATTGCGCTGAATCCACCCCTCTCGCACTGCGCGTTTTCTTGCTTGGAGTGAGAGTGACAAAAATAAAATTTACATAGCCTCTTAAAGCGCTTTGGATACATTGAAACGAGATAGATGGTCACGTGACCCACGATGGTGTCGGTTAAATGAGGTGTATCAAACTGTTCTTTTCTAACACAGCTGATTTTTTTGTTTAAGCATATCCCTTTAGCTGTTACACAATAGGCGTAACTAGGTAGGAGATAGGGAGGCACGCCCCCCCCTCCCCAGAGTACTGTATGCTCTTTAAAAAGCCCCCAAAAGTATGGGTGTCATTGATGTAAAAAGATGTTTTATCCAATTATTTGTTTTGTTTTTTAGTTTGAATGTAATTTGGTTATATGGACGGTTATTTCTATTTATCTTATTACGATCTCAGAATCGAGAGCAGATACTTGTTGATAGGTTAGATCCGGGGGCTGGGCCCCTTCCCCCCAGCTTCAAAATCATAGCTACCCCAATACACCGTGATTGAGTATGATGACGTTGATGGTCGGCTCCGACCGTTTTCTTTCATGGCGATGGCTAATGTAGCCGATCTTCTTATTAAACTCCTGTGCGCTATGGCGCTGAGTTGTCATGTCAATGGCTAATGTAGCCGATCTTCTTATTAAACTCCTGTGCGCTATGGCGCTGAGTTGTCATGTCAATGGCTAATGTAGCCGATCTTCTTATTAAACTCCTGTGCGCTATGGCGCTGAGTTGTCATGTCAATGGCTAATGTAGCCGATCTTCTTATTAAACGCAGTGCGCTATTGAGCGCTTGAGTTTACCTTCTACATAACTAAAGTTAATGAGCGATGTATTAAGTAAATATTTAATTGATTGAGTATAAACATCTAAACACGCAAATTTTTGCATTGATTGTGGGATATGTAATACCACATTTGGGTGCTATGTGCCCCTGAACGTCTAACATGGAGGACCATATCCAGCTCGATAGCACTTGATACAGTGCTCTGTCTCACTCTGTTGATCTACCTAAAGAGGAACACACAGTGGTACATCGAGCTGTCAAAGCTCGATATGGTCTACCATACTAGGTACCCAGAACGCATGCAATAGATAGAAAGAAAAAAATAACAAAAAAGAGATAAATGTACGTTTGTGTACATTTTGCTTTCGGTGGTTGTTATTATCGATTATTTTTTATGTACACCACCGCCTTCACGATTTCTCTTCCACCTAAAGGTTGTCTGGATTAAATCGGTTTAAGCGATTAGGCCGCCCATTGTTACCTATCTTGTAAGTTGTTCTTATTATTTATATATGATGCACAATAGAGAGTATGACAGAAAAATATTAGGTCATGATTCCCCTTAAATGAAAATCCTGTGACCCTAATGTTGTTCAGTTAGTCACATTATTTATTAAACATCAACTTCTATTTGTTTCAAATATACCGAATGACTTTTCGAACATCGTTCACATTTTTTAAGCATAGAAGCCATTGTTGAAAAAAAATACTAATTTTCACCTCAATATATTTTTTTCCCAAGATTTTTTGTACAGCGTTGTCACTACACTAAGCTACGAACGGCGAACGGCGAACGGAAGGCGCGTAGCCGTGTAGTGCGCACGGCGCATGGTGTCTACAAACGCAATTGTTTTTGGGATAACTTTACAAATCCGTGTCTTAATATTTTAGTACTGGGTGATACTTAAAGAAAAAACACGTACTTCATTATTTTCACTAAAGATTAAAATTAATTAATTTGGACGATGTTCAAAAAGTCAGCCTGTATAATTGTGATCTTCTATACGGGAGCCTGATATACCTATATTTTAAATTTTGTTATATTTTAACTGTAAACATTTACAACAATTTATTTAGAGTGCATTACAAACGTGAAACAAATTTAAATGAAATAATATTTAGAGTACCCAAAGCTATAAATCATATAATCTCTCTGAGAACTGTGAATTTTATTAACTGTCAGAAGCAACACATATTGAAGCGACGACAGCGCCATCTGTTTCTTAAGAAAAAGGCGTGAAATTACATAACGCCCACGTGAGTGTTCATTATGTGCATTTGAGGCTGGTGTATTAAGTAGTTACAAAAATTCGGTGTACAGGTATGGTGGAAAAATTCGGCCCAGTTTGAGGACCTTGGTGGCGTAGCGGAAGCGCGCTTGCCGTGAAAGCAAATAGTCGCAGGTTTGAATCCTAACCCGGGGATTCGAAGCTGCGACCAATTGATCTCTATCCGTTTGTAATGCACTCTAAATAATATTTAGAATTTAATATTATCGATAGATTTCACTATAAATTATATATTATAAATAGGTACAAACAATTTTGTCGTCGGGTATTTCTAATTCCCGATTATGATGTTTGCCAAACTAACCGACACCAGCCAAAACTTTCCGGTCCATCCTAATTAACACCTTTATTTAGTAGATAATTATAAGCCCATTAGATTAACATTTAAACACAATTTCACAGTGAAAATTGGAACTGGCACAGTAAATGTTTAACCACAGCATCTGGCACAGTAAAGTACTAACTTAATCGTATTAGCCCAAAATGCAAATTGCAGCAACACTCAAAACCGAATTGTTCGTTTCACATTCGAAAATAGAATGCGAACGAATTCTGAAAACTAAGCGGTTACAAATAGGGATCAAAATCGAATTCACTGGTTTTTGTTTAAACGTGAATCAACCATTGAAATACTTTTAATATAGTAATAATAACTCAATGGCATCAAATAACAGTAATAGTTTCGGAATAATTTCATTTCATACAATTTCACCGCGGGTGCGTCAGCTGACGATTTTTTTCAGCTCAGTATGATGTCAACTATCTGTGAGAAAAGTTTCAGCTGGCGTACTATTACTTTTTTTACCACTTCCTCTGCCTCCCACACCCACACCCACCGCGGGTGCGTCAGCTGACGCTTGGTTCTGTTATTAGCCATTTCAGATCTATTGAAAAAGATGGAAATCAATCGGCGTAAAATCACTACCTAAAATGCAACGCTACCGCCCGGGCTATAAGTATTAGCGCTCCACGCCGCAAATATATTTTTAGGGCACTAAAAGAGGGCATAACTCCTTCTTCAATTGGTAATATTTTTTCATTTTTTTTGGAGTTAGCTTCGTGTTCTAATCGTGACACAAGTTGTGGACCAAACCAACACTCTGTATGTATATACAAAGGATCAACGGGTACTTAAAGTCGTTTGCAATAGAATCCAACAATCATGTAAACAAACCAAATTGTCACGATTACTCCGTAATCACATACATTTGACGATCAATTATGAACATAGTCTGATTTCAACGAACGCACCATTGTTTTCACATTATCTTCAACACGATTTAACTTGTATTTATAAGTTAAATTTGTTAAAACATTTGCAACGTAAAAATTTCGAAGTATTTGACAAGCTGTCATCTTAGTTTTTTACTCATCGAACTCTATAAGTCATTGAAAAGTTAGTGTTGTTCGTAATCTGAAGTTATCTTTTATTTTTAATTTAATAAATTATTTTAATTTAATATTATTTGAATACAATAAAATTTTTTTTTCAAGAGCTTAATATAATTAACCAAAACGGATTGTATCCTAAGCCATAAAAATAATGGTTAGTTTTTAAAAATTGACAGGTGGCCATTTTGTTAGAATTGTCATTCACAGTCATTCACTGTTCTGTGGGTTCGCTGTGCATTAGTGTTTTCTGTTTCCGTTTTCTGTTTCCGATTTCTACGACTTTGCATTCTCATTTTGGACTTTTGTTTTGCTTTACGATTTGGCTGGACATATTTTTCTTGGAACGACGACCTTTGCACGGCATCACGGACTTTGATATAGCATACGATTGGTATTTTTTCTCAAGGAGTAATCAGGAGGTAAGAATGATTTAGATCTATTACCAAATAACAAATCTTTTAAAATGGCGGAAATAAAAACTTTATTGAACGAAGGGTTGGCGAGAATCGGAGCCGAACAATGGTCGAAATGCGTAAGTCACGTCCTAAAGGAAGAGGAAGAAATGAAAAAGCTCGACGGCATTTTAGACAAGGCAAGCGATGACACAGTGGTTCCATTTATAATTACGGTCACCGGCGACACTTCTGATAGTGATGATGACGAAGACGAAGATTTAAATTTGTTTTAATAAACACTTTTTTTATATATAATCAGTTTTATTTTATAGTCTATGGCTTATATATTTAATCTATTTAGTCAGTTTTATTTTAGTACCTATCCTACTATGGGCCATAGTCTATGACTTAAAATTAAAATAATTAGAAAAATAAATTTAATTTAAATTAAATTAGAACACTATGACATCACTATGGGCATAAACAATACGCTGTCAATGTCAGTCCGCCATATTTGTTTACATGATTGTTGGATTCTATTGCAAACGACTTTATTTAGATTTGATAAGGCCCTAAGTATTTATTTTTATTCCTAAATTCGTTTCTTAACAAAACGGCTTCGAATTTGGTGCAGTTTTCAAAAGCAGAATTAGTCAATCGAGCGTTTTCGGAAAACTGCAGCTTTTTGGTTAATGCACTATTATAAATGGCTAATTGTTTTGATGCAGTGTTGTTGTAGTGTTGGGTTGTGTTGTTTTGTTTGAGATGAAATGGAAATGTTTGTAATTTTAACATGTACAGTTATTTATGTCGTTACCTACCAGCGTTGAATACACTTTTCAACGAATTGCAATAAAATAGAATAATAATTTTGATTTTTATGTTTTAGTGTATATTGTATATAATCTAATCTGTATAATTGTTTGTTTTTTCTATAAATTATAAATTGTAATAAAATCCTTATAGTAATAAATATAGTTTTCATTCTTGTTATTATTATCTTGCATTTTGTGTTTTATTCGTTTGTCGTCTTGTCGTGATGTGTTCCATTAGTCTGTGAAAACTTTTTTGGTCTGTGTTTTGTTTAATGTGTTCTTATCCTGTATGTTTTATATAATAGACTGTATGTTTTCCTTATTAAAACTAAATAAATAATTAATAAATATAATATGTTGCATAAATTTTAACTCTTTGAAACATTATTTCAATTTATTTATATAATTGTATGTTATTTAAGTTATGAATTAGTATTATGTAAATGTTGTCTGTACCCTTTTATATAATGCATATTGTGTTCTCCTGTAATAGTCTAGACATGTAATTTTAAACCCATTTAATTAATATGAATGAGATACATAATGTAAAGTAATTTAGGTGGTAGTGCTGATGCCGGGCTTGACTGTGGAGGTACCACCATCTTACTCGCAAATCCTCCCGAAGTTATTCGGGGGAGAGTAAGAGGACAGCTCTCAGGCAAAACCAGGCGGCCCACCATTGCCTGGGACCGATGGATGGCGGTATATCCATCCCCAATTGCCGGGCCTTACATAAAACAGACTGGTGACTGGCAGCGGCGTCACTGGTGCAAGGGTTTCGGCACCGCACTCACCAACTCGCCTGCCCAGCGTGTGTGAGTATGGGCATTTCTTCCAGGAGGACCGCCAAGAGTGGCAAAATCCTGGAAAGGCCTATGTCCAGCAGTGGACGAAACAGGCTGATGGATGGATGGACATAATGTATACATGCTGGTGGTCCAAATAAATAAAATAAAAAATAGCTGCAAAGGCTTGACAGTAACTTTCCACCGCGATTTCTGTCATAACCGTAACGTTTCATAAAGGTCCCACAAAAAAATTTAAGAGGTGATTGAGTTTCGCTGATGGACCACTTTCCATCGAAAAGAATTTTTATTTGCGCAAACTTTTTTTAGTTGTACAGTGGAGACCACATCAAGCTATACACTTGCAGTACGATATTAGCCCCTACAGAGAAGAATATAAGATAGGTACAAAGTCAGAAGTGTCTAACTTGATGCGGTCTCTACTCTAACATAAAAATATCGAAATAATACATGTTAGAAACTGTTTTTACTTAGAACAATATAACACAGGGAAGTAGAACTAACGTTTAATACGCTTATGGAGTTCATAAGTTTTTCACAATCATAATCATAAACATTCACTCACCCACAAACACTCACACAGACCATAATTTTACACATTAGTAACATTTAATTAAACCTACATTTTAACTTCATTTTATTTCAAAAGTTATATTTGCCATGTTTAACTTTACTTTTAATCATGTAGTTATATTATGTTAGTTATGGAAGACCGGAGCCTCCTAAGACAGGTATTTTTAACTTAAACCTTGTTAAAAATGTATGATTAGGTTATGGAAAATAAATTATTTTGTATTTGTATTTTTGTATGTAGCTTAGAGAATAGAATAGAATAAAGATTTATTTCCACATAAAATAGACACACAAAATTGTTTACAATAACTCAGACAATACTGAGTGGAAAAAGAAGTCATGCTCAGCATATGCTCATCTGAAAAACAGATTAGCGCTGGCTTTCAGAAAACTCCTTAACTTATTTAAAACAAGATAAATTAAATTTAACACGTGGACACTGATCTACATAAAAAGTATATTATAAATTATAAACAGGAAGTGTCCCGCTGGCTGGAGGTTGCCTGTACATTCGTCTTTCATCCATTATGACGAAACAAATAAAAAAAATTATTGGATTCGATGGAAATAATCTGGAACTAACTCCTCCAATTACTAACTTCGTCATAGGACATGGAGTCTCACTGAATGTAAGGAAACCGTATTATATAGCCTGTTGAAATTTCACTAAATACCTGCTACTATGGCCTCTATCACGATAAATAAATAGTTCATGGGGGATCTGTTTAATGAACTTAGTAGTATACTTTACATAGTAGCGCCATCTGATATGACTTGTTTGACAAGCTTCATTGGTAAGCTGATAGATGGCGCTAAGATTATCTTGTCAACCCTTTTTTACCATAATTTTTTATGGTTCCGTAACCGTAGTATGTGGTGGAACGCGGAACTCTTTGTGTGCAAGTCCGACTCGCACTTCGCCAAATTTATTTTCATTAATTATGTTATGTTAATTATGTTTGCAGTACTAACACCTAGGTACAGTCAGCAAAAGATAAAGGTGGTCAGGCCCATCGCAAACACTCTCATCCTAATCTTGATTGATTGATCTTGATTTGATCTGTGGTCAATAGTACATGTGTGCATCTATTGACCTAGTATACTTTATCTCATCTATCACTTACCTCTTGGTCTCAGGATCAAAGTGTTTGCGATGGGCATGTATACCTTTATCTTTTGCTGACTGTACTAGACCGACCATTTGATTTGGTTTGATTTGAAAACCACCTTTAAACGAGAATCTTTGAAGGAATGCACGTCGCGCATTTGAACTAACAGTAGCAGTTAGGCAGCCTCAGCGCTTGTTCACGGTTCGTTACAGCTGGAGAAGTAACGAGCTGTGTAGCCGCTTTACATTACAACTGATTTGGTAACTCACAGTTTTGTATAACTTTGAAGGCTTCACTACATGATGGCAAATGCGTTGGTGCGAGGTCACTGTGAAAGGGACTATGGTATGCGAGTAAACAAGAAGAACGCAGTACATTCAACTAACTCGTATAGGTTTGTCTCTTTTACACTGGCCAGCGCGCCAATGCATTAGCCAACGTGTCTTGGGACCCCTGCATCAATCACTGTTACTCAATAAATAAAATTGTACATAAATTCTTGTACTTTTTATCCCAAAATATTTATTTTTACTACAACTTCAATGGTCTCTTCCCTTTGAGCCCAAGCCACCGACGCATTGCTTTTTCTATTCTAATATACTCGTACCTTCAGACCGGGATACTCTCTTACATCAATATTTTTCTCTGTATCAATTAGTGGTTTGCTCCTCCCTTTAAGCCCAAGCCACCTAAGCATTGCTTTCTCTATTCTTCTCACTACATTTTTTCTTCCTCTCTCCTAATTTGCTGTGCCCAACAGGGTCCACAACTTGTATGATGTGAATGTGTTGCATTAAGAAACATTTTGTGGAACGCAAATGAAGTTATTGAGTATTGAGTACATATTTCAGATTGCAATGCTCTGTTAAGATCAATATATTTATCTGTATAGGAGTGGTGTTCTCTCTTTAAGGCCAAGCCACCGAAGCATATCTTCTTCTACTCGTATTCTAGTCACTACATAATATACTTCCAGACCGCAACGCTCTCTAACAACAATACTTTTCTCTGAATCATTCGATGATAAAACATACATTAACAAAAACTAAACATTCTGTGCGGCCGTATCGTAATGAACGTGAGTTTTTTTTTCATAATCACACGAGGAAATTCAAATTGAAAACGAGGCTTTTTTCACCATTACCAGCAAAGCACCCGGGGCGGGGCAAGTCCCGTCTCGACAAATATCGTGTCGCGACACTATTTGTCGGTTACGGTCATTTGTACCAAAACCCATAATAACAAGATCTTTGATATGAACTTTATTCAGCGGTTATAGAGTTGAAATTATCTTGACTTGGAAGTCGTACAGGAATGGTATGTTAAAAGCGTTTCACACTTCACATTAGTGGGGGACCCTGATTAGTTTTAGCACGCGATTTTTTGTTACAAAGGGCTATAGCGAAGATCTTATTGCCGTTGTAATAGGAGTGGAAACCTTATAGTTCGCGAGTTCCATGGTGTGGTAAAGTACTCAGTCAAATGGGTTCTGATGGTTTGGTGACGATTTTTTTAAAGTAGTTGGTGATATTTATACTTTTTGATTTCTTTTTGTCCAGCCACAATGGGCTTACGTTACTACAGGGCCTGATGGAAAGGATCTAAGACCTAAGATGAAAGCCCTCGTCTAGAAGGTACCTTAAAGTTCTGTATTCTATACCTAATAAAATATGGGCTTCAGAACTTATTTGATGTACTTACACAGCGACTTAAATGCAGCCTGTTAAATAAGGTGACTTTAATTTATGCAGCCAAACTCATAGTGGAGGCTTGGTAAGTGATCAGTAACACAGATCGATATCACTTTTTACTAATTTCCCAAAATAAAATCTTGACTTCCCATAGTAATCGACTCTGAGCTTTGCTTGCTTTTGTAAGGAACACGAAAAGAATAATTTACAAATTTCATAAAAACGGTCATCAAATCTTGTTACTGAGCACTTACCGAGTCTTCAGTAAGAATTTGGCTGCATAAATTAAAGTCGCCTTATATACTAGTGCATATCTAAAAGATCTCGAAATAAAAAACAAATAAATAATAATTAACTTTGTATACACTTAAAGTCACTTTACATGAGCTATAAACCATATAAATTGGCTTGTAAAAAGAGATGAATTTCAAAAATTTTATTGGATATTTGAAATTACGTAGAGATATTCTGATTTAATGATTATTTTCTTTGAAATTTTATATGACCTAATTTTATTATTCCATTAGACCGACGACCTATAGGACGTTGCGGGTGGTGAAGGCTGGATAAGGATGACAGAGGACCGCCAAGAGTGGCGAAATCTAGGAAAGGCTCATGTCCAGCAGTAGACGAACACAGGCTGATGGATGGATGACTCCAAAATAATTCGCACTTCACTGACAAACCTCCAGAAGCGATTCAGATTTGTAAAAAATAACATGGTGCTTAATTGCTATGTTAATTTCATTAATCCGTTCAGTGATCGATTTTTCATAACAATTTGAAGGACAATAGATGCGAAGCGTGATCGGACCTTGTTTGGTCAGTAAAATTTGGGTATCTCGATATCTCCTAGTTTTAAACAAAAACAATTGAAACCAAAAAATAGCTTTTTTAGTATTAAATGGACTTTCAACCGAAAATAAAAGATATAAAGGAACACAATTTGGTTAAGGCTGTCGTCTGCGTACTTACGTTAAGTATTTACTACAAAAATTCGTACTTTATTCATCCTTTCGGCAAGTTTATTTGCCCAAGAAAACGTGTTTTCATAAAAAAGTAACCGAATTTCGATATCATGTTGATATTTTATGATCTATTACCGCTATATGTCCACATAATAAATTGTAAAACGTTACATTATAAGGTGCGTTACGGGTTAAGTACCTTCAACCTATTAAATTGTTTGTCGTTTCACAAACATATTTATTTTGCCCGTAATTAAGGGCTTTAAAAACCATAACAAACCTTAATAATGGTGATAACGAAAAACTGAGATTTGCCTTAAAAATAAATATATCTTAAGTTTTTTATTTATTTAATAAAAATCCTTTTGCCTACAGCTCCTCTCGCACTGAAAGAGTAACAAACTTAAACGTCCTGTGTTTGTTGTACCTTTATTTTTGAAATTTCAAAAAATATTTTATTAGCGGGTGCCTTACGAAATCTAACTGTCAAATTTCATGTTTTTAGGTTCTATAGTCCAGGAGATTTCGTGATGAGTGAGTGAGCCAGTGATATTTCGCTTTTGTACATATAGATCGTATAGTCACTTTTATTATGCAGTCAAAGTTTTACGAAGAGAGATACAGGAAACGGGGTAACTTTTTACCATGATCCTGACGCGCTATAAGCACCTGTAAAATTAGCATGTTGGCTGTCTACGCCATTTAGAACAGGCCTGCCGAAATTTAAATTAGTTTTTGCAATTAATTTATTTCTAACCACTTAAACTAAATGGTAGTAAACAATGTCCCCATATGCACCAAAAATTAAATTTCCAGCTCACACGTCCAACTAAAGAAACTCAATGGGCTTGTAAACTTTTTATAGCGCACGGACGTGTAAACAGCTCCTCAGAATACAATATGGAGTGCATTGACAGCTAACGTGTTAAAGTAAAAAGGTAGATACAAAATGCCCATCATTGTATTCATACCTAAGTTTCTTTACACTTTTTTCACCCACTAAAGCAAGAAACTATAATAAGTTAGTGCAAAACATTTTTAATGGAATAGGAAGATGCGCGAAGCAAAATCATCCGAACATAAACATAATATTTACTGCATCGACGGTACCAGAAACTATTTGCGTATTTTCAACGTGAAATTTTTCCCATAATTCAGGAACGTGCGTTCTCGTAGGTATCATATATTTTAACTAACAGGTCTGAGATCTCAGGAGAAATCTAGCGTTAGCTAAATAATATGTAGCTAAAAGGTTTGCGCTATTTAGCGCCTGAGTACTTGAAGTGATGGGTCTGTACTTGTAGGTAAAGGTACTTCAGGTTTATTATCCTGTGGTTAAAGTAACGACGCTTTATAAAATAGAAAAACATGCCCTAAAAAGATACATACTCGTACCTGTTTCATGTAAGTATCAGTGATCACGCGCAAATCTCCAAACAAACGCAAAGACAAAATTGTGAGATGTGTATGAATTGTTTTTATAATAATAGGTTTTACCTTTGAAATGGCTGTTTTGTATTGAGAATTTGAAGAAAACTCAGTTTTCAGAACAAAAGTTTTTCCATTTATTTTAGGATAGACAAATCCAAATTTTATAAAAAAAATGTTTATGTATGAGACAAAATTAAGCTAGCAGAAACTACAATTTAATTTTTAAAAAGTGTCACTGGTTAAAAGTTATTGTGAATATTATCATGAAAACTGTTGACACTTAAGACGAACTGTCTTTGAAAACATAATTAAAGTAATCAAACTGAAAATAAAAATGAAATTTAATACGGAGATATAAAACCTTGAAATCAACTTTCACACAAAAAACAAATAATGGAAATAGCTATTCATTTACCGGAATTATGCACTCTTCAATCTATTAGAAAATTACGGCAACTTCATAGGTAAAGACCTATTATTTTACGCTGACAATTGATTTTATCTAGATGTAAGCCAAATAGGGACTAAAAATCAGGAAATTTGAATTATATCATAGAAGGGAGACCGTTTGGTTTTGGAAAACGTGCCAAGAACCACTTTACTTACTAATAATCGCTTTTTGATGAGCATTAAAATTTATAGTAAAATTCCGAACGACCTTACTTTATATAGGTACTTTATTTGTACACACAAGGAGACACATACAGAAAAATATTTACAAAAAAAGAACAGGTATGTACATTGGCGAGCTTATCTCTAAAAAGACATTTCTTACAGCAAACCATTAATTTAAAGGAATGAAAAAAGCACTAGGAGTAATCATACAAACAAAGAAACATAAAATTTCCATTTCATTCATTTAAAAAAAAAAACATGATTTTATTTTTTGAATAATTTGCCTGTGTTATTAAATGATATGATTAGCTGAATAAGAAAACTTCATTTTCTCAACAACCTATTGAGTATTCGGGTACGTAGGCCTAAACCTGCATTAAAAATCGGCGTTTTCTGTATATGTTGCTAAAGTTCAGTATATGGCACATAATGTACAAAAAATTCCAAATTCCTAACTATTTTAGTTTTGAAATAGGCCACGTAACAAAAATCGTCTAAAACTGTCAAATTTGATGGCTCCCCATTTCTTTATTTTTGGAGAAAAAAAGCATTTCTGCTCTACTTAATGAGTTCTAGACATGACATGCAGGAGTAAAATAAAACAAATCTGCTCCCTTTTCATGTATGGAACCGCCATTTATTTAAATATTCGGTTTTGGTCAGCATTTTACATAGCATATCCAAACTTTAGGTCTGTAATTCATTCCGTTTGCAACCTAGAGACCCATGACATACCCGGACGGACAGACGGACAGACAGACAGCGGAGGCAGACGAGGAGGTCCCGTTTGGCACCCCCCGGGTACGGAATCCTAAAAGGGATATAATTTATGTTGATTGTTCCTGCAAGCGCAATCAAAACAAAAAACGCCGCTAAAAGGAATTGTAACTTTCTCCTTCCGTTGTTTTTTCCGTAATTTTTTCCTAAAAAAGCGACGGATTTAGGCGGACAGTCCATCCGTAGTTTCCTCAGTGTTTGCGCTTCCGCAAGTTTTTGCTTCTTACATATTTATGTCTGAGAAACTTCGCCGTCACTTTCTTTCGACTTTTAATCTCACAAACATCCTTTGATGTTTATTTTCAAGACTCCAGCAACTCGCTCACTTAGTTAGACCCAGGGTCGTTTTTATCCTGCTGTTGAGTTTTCGTGAACGTTACAATGGAGTGTAATTTTTCGTTCTTAAAGGTAAAAACATAACCCTATAAGATCAAATGATTTATGATTTCAATCTCGTTTACGTTCGTCCTTCTGACATAGAGGTTTCTCTCGAAAACCATGCAAACTAGTTATTTTAAATTTGGTATAATGTACCTAACTTGATGCCGTGCATATATAAGGTACTATAATTCAAAGTGAAAAAAATTAACAGATGATAGAGTATCTATAATGGACCACATTCCACCGAAAACAAAAAACTTTGCGCGAACATTTTTTGTATCTTTCCATAGAAATTTAGCTAGCTGATTCAACCACTTTGTACCGTGAAGTGAAAAAAATATTTTGAGCAAATTTTATTTTTCCTTCTGGAATGTGATCAGTGAACGATACATGATCTACCCTAGAATTATTTTCACTTATTATTGTAAGATCTTATATATTATATTGACAGAAGTAATTTATTTTTTAGGGTTTTACTAAGCCTCCGCTGTCTGTCTATCCGTCTGTCTGTCTGTCTGTCTGTATGTCCGTCCGTCTGTCTACGGCTTCAACAGGTAATAGGTAGAAATATTACATTTTCACAGAATACGTGTTACTATGATCTCTGTCGCGACAAATAATAAAATATTTAAAAAAAAATTAAGGGGCCCCTACAAGTAACCTCACAAAAGTTACATTATTTAAACCTTTTTTGATTTTGGCTCTTATTTAAAGACGGGAATACTCGTACACACAAGTTTTAAATTTGGTCAGATTGTAGGACATATTCCAAAGTAAAACAATAAAACCGGTCAACTGCGAGTCAGACTCGCATACTAGGGTTCCGTAATTCGGCAGTTTTGGGAACAGTCAGGAATAAGGTATTTAAAATCTTGCCCTTAACTGCTCACGATAACTAAAAAAAGAATCGATTGTACCACAAAAGAGAGACTCAAATATTTTTATAACGTACTCGAAATAAAACTCGTTGATGAAAAATTTAATTTTGTCATTTTGCTATCGTGAATTTCTCACCCGCAATATTTTTCCTCTAATTTTTACGTTCTCCTAAGTTTTCCATATTTTTCGGTTCATTAGTTTCGGAAATAAGAGGGGGGGGGGGGGGGACATGCATTTTTTGTGGGTTTTCAAAGATTTCTCGAAATCGGTGCCAGGAAATATAGGAAAAGTATATATTTTTATAATCAACTCTTCAATATCTACAATTTGATGTCCATATTGTATTTTTATAAAATGGTTTTTTTATTTATTTTACATTTTTTTTAATTTCTCATTTTTTGTCAACTTTTTTTAATCGCAATAGTTTTCCTGTAATTGGCCAGTTATGACCTATGATCGTCATTTTTAAGGTTCCGTACCCAAAGGGTAACCAACGGGACCCTATTACTAAGACTCCGCTGTCCGTCCGTCCGTCCGTCTGTCACCAGGCTGTATCTCATGAACTGTGATAGTTAAACAGTTGAAATTTTTGCAGATGATGTATTTCTGTTGTCGCCATAACAACAAACACTAAAACCGGCCAAGTTCGAGTCGGACCCGCGCACTCCCATGCAACAGACATGATTTTTTTGCCGTTTTTATAAATAATGGTACGGAACCCTTCGTGCGCGAGTCCGACTCGCACCGGGCTGGTGTTTTTCATATTTTTCGGTCCATCAGTTTTGGAAATAAGGTGGTGACATGCATTTTTTGTGTTTTTTCAAAGATTTCTCGAAATTGGTGCCAGTAAACATAGAAAAAGTATATAATAGGTCGGGGAAAAAGTTTCTTCGTATTTTATATAAAAATTCAAGACACATTTGTTTAAATTTACATTTACATTTAAATATAATATATATGTACCATTTTGTTCAATAACTTGTTGCCATCTTGTAGGTAGTGACATGATCCGGTTGCTATAGAAATTTTGGGACTTCTGATCAAAAAAATGCGACAAGTAGTTTTGATAGTCCTCTCTTGATGTTAACCTTACACTACCTAAAGAATTATGAACAGACCGAAATAGATGAAAATCTGGAGGTGCTAGGTTAAGGCTATATGGTGGATGCATTAACATTTCCCGGCCCAGTTCTCTCAATTTTTCCTGAGTGGCCAAAGATGTTTTTGGTCTGGCGTTATCATGATGAAAGACCACACCCTTTCTGTTCACCAATTCCGGCCGTTTTTTCTCAATTTATTATTATTATTAAAAATTCTTTATTGCACAAAAGAAGTGTACATAGGCGAGCTTTAATGCTAGTTAGCATTTTCTTCCAGCTAACCTTTGGCGATGTGGAACTAGTCAAGAGTAGTGCTTCGATCAGAAAAACAGTTTTATGGAAACATTAACTAAAATGTTACAAAATAAATACATAAATAGGTAACTTATAAATACTTATAATCAAATACATATACTACCTTTATATGCTAATAATAAATACACTAATATATATTAATATATAAACACGAATTGTATTTATGAGAGGTTAAAACTCAATACTAAACAAACAAATTTAAACATATATTTTTAAGAAACTTGCTATACTTGACCTAATGGATTGTTCTGTAAGTCGAGGTAGTGCTGATACACCTTGTTCTTAAACGTAGACACCGATGAAGCCTGTCGTGTATGAAGTGGAAGGTTATTCCAAAGACGAATTGCTGACACAGTAAAGGAGTTGGAATACATTCGAGTAGAATGTTCTGGAGTACGGAGAAGCAGTGCTTTACTTGGACGTACAGGACGTCCAAGGGGTTCTAAGGGAATAAAACGATTTTTAAGATAGGGAGGAGAACAAGAGTTGCTCAAAATTCCATAAAGAAAGGTAAGGACATGAGCATTTCTACGAAACCTGATATTAAGCCAACCTAATTCAGAGCGAGATTGTGAAATATGATCGTACTTTCGAAGACCAAAGATGTAACGAATACAGAGATTCAGAAGACGGTCCAGTTTGTTTAATAACTCTACAGCTAAATCGGGAAAACAAACATCGGCATAATCTAAAATGGGAAGCAGCAGAGATTTAACCAACGTAACCTTAGCGGAGTATGGTAAGAACTTTTGCAGCCGCTTTAAGGAATGCATCGATGCAAATATCTTTTTACTTACTTCAGCAACATGACGATCCCAGCTCATATTGTTCTGAATATGAAGGCCCAAGTTTTTTACCCCAGTACAGTAATTTAACGAGATATCATGAAATTTTACTTGAGGCAATGTACTGATATCAAGCCTATCCACTAGCCCTCTGCTGCCCAATATCACAACCTGTGTTTTAGCTGGATTTATAAGAAGCCCGAATTGTTCCGTCCACTGATAAATAGAATCAAGATCTGATGACATTTTTTGTATGGTCAGCGGTAACAAAACATGTTTACTAGAAATATATAATTGCAGATCATCTGCGTAAAGATGAAAAGAGCTGAAGTTAATAACGGTAGCATTGTGTTGATAAAAATAGAGAACAGAAGAGGGGATAGTACGCCACCTTGTGGGACTCCTGCTGTTATGTCACACCAGTCAAATAAAGTGTCATTAGCACGTATACGTTGTTGGCGCCCAATAAGGTAGGAATAGAACCAAGCTATGGTAGAGTCAGATAAATTAAGAGAACGGAGGATAGAGATAAGGATATCGTAATCAACACAGTTAAAAGCGTTGCTGAAGTCAAGGAGGGTCAAGAGAGTAAATTGCTGTTCATCCATAGCTTTACAAAAGTCGTCAGTAATTTTAATGAGAGCTGATCAAGTGCTGTGGCCAGGACGAAATCCCGACTGAAGAGGGTTAAAGAGATTGTTAGCATGAAGAAAGTTGAGGAGCTGACTATTTACTACACATTCGAGCAAAAGAAAAGAAGAATCGATGAGGCGGTAGTGTTTGAATTCAGATGGATCAATAATTTTTGGAAAAGGGACCATGTATGCCATTTTCCAAAGAGAAGGAAATGTATTTGAGGAGAGTGAAAAATTTATAATATGGCTAAGAGAAGGGAGAATGAATTTGAGAATAGGCAAAAGGAGATCACGACCCAAAACATCATGACCAACGGCTTTACTATGGATGGAGAGAATGATCTTTTCGATTGCAAGATCAGAAGCAGGTTCATATGAAAAACTTTGAGATGTAGCAGGAGAGCCTGCAAGAAGGCGTTGGATCGTCGAGTGCTTTAAAGAAGGGTCAATTTTGTGTGGGGGTGAAGAGAAATGGTGGTTTAGACCAACTTCAAGTGAAGGGTTTAGTTCCTGGTGACATTTTCCATACCCCAATTTACGCAAGAATCGCCATAGATTATTTGGGGAACAATTTTCGATGGACGAATGGATGTGTTGGCGTTTAGCATTCCTGATCATTTGATTGCACTTGTTTCTCGCCACCTTACACCTATTCCAGTTTTCATCCGAAGCAACATTTTTATGCTGTCGTCGAAAACTATCCCTATACGCCATAGCTTTCCGAATGCCATCCGTAAGCCAAGGCGCAGGAGCATGCTTCATTCGGATCGGATGTATAGGGGCATGAATATCATATAAGTCAGTTACAAGTTTATTACAAATGGCGACCTTTTCATCTACAGTGGTAAGATGCTCTAGCTGTAACCAATCTATTCTTTGCGCATCAGCAATGATTTTTTCCTTGTTCATACCCGCAAAGTTACGCTGGAAGAGTACTTTTGGTTTAACTTTTGGAATTTTTAATTTATAGGACACATAAATGAGATCATGATGGGGAAACCCGAGGCTGTAAACTGCCCATGACAGGAAACACGATCAGGTTTAGATGTCAAAATAACATCCAGAAGAGTATGGGAGTCACCAACATGATGGGTAGCATTAAGTTTCAAGATGGAGAGGTTAGCCGAGATTGTTAAAGACAATAATTTTCGAGTGCGGTGGTAAAATTGTGAATTTGATTCACAGAGTAGATCTGTATTTAGGTCACCCATAACAATGGCATGTTCATAATTAGGAAGATGGGTAATAAGCAAACCTTTTAGCACATCAAAGTAATCTACTCTAGGAGGGGGATATACGACACAAAGAAGAAATTTAACGGTTTGAAAGTAGAGTTCAATAAAAAGATGCTCCATAGAAGCAGTATATTCAGAAGGGGACTTGGAGATAATTTTATACTTGATATCAGAACGAAGATAGATAGCCACACCTCCACTACCCGCACCTGTACGATCATTCCTGATAAGGATATAGCCTGCAATAGAGACTGGAGTAGATGGAATGGTAGGTTTTAAGAAGGATTCTGAGACTTATACTATAATAAGCTTATTATACTAATATTATAATAAGCTTTGTTATACAGACTTTTCTTAACATGTTTTTTAAATTAATTTTCTGAAAGATCAAGTATTTCATTTTGTATCACCAATTGCACGAGAAAAGAAATGTGGAATTCTTTTTTTATTATTTTGTCCTATTATCGTAGGCAATGATCTTAGCTGTTTATCCTGATTGCCCGTAATTTATGGTTCTGTGAGAGCATTTGAGGCTGCATGGCAGAGATACTCTTTGCCTAGCACAAAGCAAAAGAAAAAATATTAGTCAATGATTGGTTATCTAAGCGGTGTATCAATAAATTGGACCAATCAAAGCGCAGAAACGACATTAAAAGACATTTTTATTTTGCAGAAATGATACCCCTTTTCTTTCTTGTATAGTCATCTAAGATGGCAAGTGGCAAACTATCTCTTTGAATAAATTTCAACTTTTCCAATAAAACTAAAGAAAACTTATAGTAGATTCCTGATGAAAAAATCGGCTTTTGCGATACCGACTAATAGCGTTGGTACTTATAAAATAGTTTTTGATGTTGTAATTAGCTTACTGAAATATGGGACCAACCTATCTGCCCGTGTGCCTAAGTATGGGCATTTCTACGAGGACCACCAAGAGTGGAAAAATCTTGAGAGGGCCTATGTCCATTAGTAAAAGAACCAGGCTGATGGATGAAGTACAGGAATAACATATTTTTTAACTCTTCGGTACAAATTGGTTCAAACAGCTGACTCTACTTCGATAAATGAAAATTAAAGAAGAAATTCTATGTTCGGAGTGTTACTGTTACGGGTAATACTAGAAGATATGATAAACCTAGGTTTACCCGGGTAATACCATACAAAACTACGGAGGTCACCTCGCTCTGCTCCGCTTCGTTCGGCGTCCAATGTTTATTAACATGTCAACCTAACACGCTCGGCGCACCTATTTTTGACTTTTTTCGGCCTTTACCCGACTCCGAGTTCTACCCGTGACATTACCACAAAAAGTTAAAAGCATACCTGGTACTTTTAAAAGGTACCTCGATCGTAGGAAACAAAACACAGCATGTCAGAAAATTGCTCTGGCCCTTTTCTAGATACTGAACTTCTTACGAGGTCGAAGCGACAAATAAAAATCGTCCATTTCCTATGAAATTATTACAAAAGAATAGCTGACAAAAGACATACGAAAATTAGACCTTTTGAGTAAACGCCATGTCTTTCTGTCCCTCATTTCGTAGCTTGTCACTTTCACAATTTTTTTGCTAACATCTGCATTTGTTTAATGACCTTTTTTTCAGTAGCGGAACCTTCCGGCAACTTATTTACAATAGACACCGATAACTGAGTCAACCTCCCGCCTCGTTAGGCCGGGAGCTGCCGGCGCGTAGGCCCGGAGCCAGCAAAGCGCGACAAAATTGACAACGCCCCAACGCTTCTACCCCGCGGCGAATGTTTACTAATTTTGACGTCGCCGCTCGTGTGAAATTTTTCCACTGAAATTTTCCCTCCGATTTTGAGGCTAAATTTAAATCCTATGATTGAACGATCCCGCCTCGAAATGTGTGATTTTTGAAGCGGAATTTCAATAGAAACGTATTCTAGAGGTAGAGTACCGCACGTGTAGGATTTTAGTGGCCAACTCTTCGGAAATTTCCGAATTGATTTAAAATGGAAGCGGCCATGCGAACGGAGGGTTTCGGGATATAAATTATTTGTATTCGACTATTTTATCACGTAACCTACCATTATTTTGTTGATGTAACTTATTTATATTTTTTGATGGAACATTCTCATAATAATACTGAAAGAAAATACTTTGTATTGTAAGGAACCTCGGTTCAAAATGATACGTAGGCGAATGATCACGACTTAGTTTATTTCACTAATAGAAAAATATTGAAACTACTTGTACGTTGTTCCACCAATTATTAACTTAATTTTATATCTACTACTTTTTATTACTAATAACTAAATTATCCTAAAATTATAATACATTAAAAAAAAAAAAAACTTAACTAAATTATATAAACATAAAAGTTAAATTAAATAAAAGACTTTATTTAAGTCGTCGCTGTCACTGGGCAGAGTACCCAAGACACTGGCCGCATTACCTCGCTGGATAGCAAGGCTGATGCGTTGCCCGAGATAAGCTCCAGCCCTTGGGTCCCCTGAAGCATCCACCAGACGCGATGCTATTTGTTTATATAGCAGTCGAGCGTCAGGCCCCCACGGCCCAAACGTCTCGACTCCAAACGGCACAAAAATGTAGCCTTCTCCTAAAGCTGCATATTTGCGCCGCTTGTTGCGCTCCGCCGTTGCAGCAGCCACGCCAGCCGTGACAGCGGTCGACTGGATATGGGACGCAGCGAGAGTATCCACGCACGTCGCGTCCCACACCAGAGAGCGACCATTCTGCCATAGAATGAGCGTCATTCCGTCTGGCCTCTTGCCGTCGTCACGTGCGATACCGTTCGGCTCTAAAACAGCCGGCACGTTAACGGTTGCAAGGGCCCTCCGAATGACGTCATTCAGGCTGCCGTGACGGGACCAGCGGCCAGCGCTGCGCCGACAAGAGAGGCCGTGATGGCCCAACTGGTCGACGCTTGCACCACACTGACAGCGATGACTTTCATTTGTCTTTGTACCGAGGCGCAGACAGATGGCGAGGGTAAAAGTTGTTTTGTCCAGAAGAGTGCCTATGTTAGCAGAAGGATTAGCATGCAGCCAGAAACCAGATTCACGCTCACCAGTAGCAAGAAGACGAGCACGGTCTGCGAGGTTAGAAGCAGTGGTCAGAAGATTCTTCTGGGTCTGTTCGCAGAGAGGCTCGTCCCATGATTTTTGTGATTCCAAAACGATGGGCAGATCCCGACCAGGACAGGCAAGCATCCAAGCGTTTCTGGCCTCCATCAAGCACGACGCCTCCACGTCACCAAGTGACGGGCTTATAATATTACCGAAGAGGACGTGCGTGCTGTAAACAGAGGACAGAAAAGCCGGCAGGGCAATGCTTGAGATCTTTCGTAAACCCAGTCCGCCGAAACGGACTGGAAGTGTGGCCTGGCTCCAGCTTCTGTCGTCAAATGAGCAGTTCAAAACTGTGGTGAGAGATTGACGCAAAACGGTATCTAGTGTATCAACTAAATTCGGGAACTTCCAAATTGGTGAACAACGCAGTGTGTAAGTGAGTTGAGGAACAAACAAACAATGCCGTATGACGCAGAGGGCCATGTGCGGGTTTATTTTGTTCATTCGTTCGGATGAATGTGTGAACTTGGCAACTTGATCACTTACAAACCTGGGCACTGCGTCATCCAGGATTGGGGCCCCCAGGAGGCGAAGCGATTCCTTATCCACAATCCTAATATCAGGAGCCAAAATGTTAAATTTTGAAATTATTGAATTTTTATCTTCCTGTGACAGGAGTTCCGAAACAAAGAGCTCGCATTTAGAAAAATTTAGTTCCAGGCCGAGTTCACTAAATTTATTTATGATTATTTCCAGATCGTTAAAAACTGAGGTCGCTTCGCCTCCTACGGTCCCGTCATCCAAGTACCAGATGTTGAGTTTGGACGTTAAGGACGATATAACTGGGTGGATAGCCAGGCTAAAGATCGCTGGTCCTAGTGGGTCACCCTGTTGACATCCGACTGCCGAGTTGATAAAAGTATTTTGGTATAGTAATTTTGAAGATTGATTATAACACTGAGAAACGTAGTTGTAAATTGGTGAGACATGTTCTTTAACTTGAGTCAACAGGGCTTTTCTGTGCAGGGAATTGAAGGCGTTCCGAACATCCACCTTCAGAAGGACTTCACCCGCGTTGTTATTCAGAAAAGTGCGAGTTGCGTGAACGGCCGCCTCGCAGCCCCCTGTCGTACCAAACCCCAGCTGAACCGGTTGAAATTTGGAAGCAAGGTCAGGCAGGATATGTTGACAACAGATCTTGATACCACACGGCGGATCGTATTACCTACGGCGATTGGCCTTATGCCGCCGTCTTTTTTTTTAAGTGCAAAGAGATTTGCTCCGTATAAGATGTCCAAGATCTGTTCACACACCCTGCCCGACAGCATCAGATTCACTAGCCGCGTAATGGCGTCAAGGAGAATACGGCCGGTTTCCCCCACGGTACCACACACCAGGTCCTTATAATGCTGTGGTGTGAGACCATCGAGGCCCCCGGCCGAACCGTTTCGGAAAGACATGATCGCGGCCAGGGTCTCCTCTGCCGTTGCCTCGGGTGTTTGATCTGAAGGTCCGGGTGGATCCGACAGCTGAGTTGGAATTATTTGAGGTGGATGTTTGGACGTCAAGGCCGAGAAGGTGTCTGGTGTATCGGGAGCGATCGCATCGTCGGAGAAAAGTAGCCGAGCGGCTCCTCGAATGTCCCCGTCGTTAACCTTGGCTTCGATTTTTTTTATAATATCGTATGAGTTGTTTTGGAAATCGATTGTATTACTTAGATTTAAATTTTCTGAATGCTTACAGTTATTTTTAATTTTTTGCGTTAAGGAGCCTTTTACGTCTTTGTTCCTTCTGACATGCAGAGTCCGGTACGAAAAAGTGAGGAAGTGCTTCCAACTGTCCTCACTATTGTCATGTACGACGCTGTTAATGCATTGGGACAGAGAGGCCGCTACTGTAGTGCGAGCACCACGGGGTATCCTTTTCACTCGGGGTAAGTTACCTTTGAGATCCCCTAGAAATTGCCAAAAAGTTTTATCATGGGGAATGCCCGTGGCTCCCTGGGCAGCTGGGCTAGAATTGGTTACTTGTGAATTTATATGCACTTTCGACCTGTGAATATTTAGGCCTCTCTGTCCCTTATATGATTTCTTACAATCCGGACACTGCACGTCATTCAACGATGACTGGCTTCCGGCTGCAGTGGACGGACCAGCTGTCTGCGACATAGATAATATGTTTTTAATATTGAGGTAAAAATATTATACACCTTATAAATTAATTTAAAAAATAAAACTAAACACAATTAATAATAATAAGAATTCAAAATAACACTAAGAAACGAAGTATAGGAGTAAAAGGTCCAGTTAACATTAGGGTCACATTCTTACTTTTGTTAATATATTATTTCGCTCTGTCTGTCCGTCTATCACAGGGGTCTACACCTTCAACCGTAATAGGTAAATAGATGAAATTTTCACGGAATACGTGTTACTATGGTCTCTATCATGACAAATTATAAAATATATATAAAAAAAGAAACCAATGGTGCCGGGCTCGACCGTGTAGGAACCACCATCTTACTCGCAAATCCTCCTGAAGTTATTCGGGGGAGAGTAAGAGAACAGCTCTCAGGCAAAACCAGGCGGCCCACCATTGCCTGGGCCCGACGGATGGCGGTATATCCATCCCCAATTGCCGGGCCTTATAAAAAACAGACTGTTAACGGGCACTTGTTCGAGGTTTTTGGCACCGCGCTCACCAACCCGCCTGCCCAGCGTGTGTGAGTATGGTCATTTCTTCCTGGAGTACCGCCAAGAGTGCCGAAATCTTGGAAAGGCCTATGTCCAGCAGTGGACGAAACAGGCTGATTGATGGATGATTCAGATTACACATTTGCGCATTTTGGTGTAAAATACCTCGGGAATTCAAAGAAATTGAATACAATTGTTTTGTTTAAAAAAAGAGTCAACAGACGTAAAGACAATAATAAATAATCTTTCCTTTTTCAATTTTCATTGTTGTATTAAATACATATTAGAGTAATACAATTTTAGACATCTTCAAATGCCGACGAAAAAGCCAAATAAACGAAGCGGAGAGTAATTTGTCTTAAATAACAAAATTATATTGAATAAAATACTCGGTATGTCTTGTATAGCAATATTGAATAAAAGACCGGTAAGTGTGAGTCAAACTCACGCGCTAAGGGTTCCGTAACATACACTGTCAATAGTTATAATTATAATAGTAATTTTATTTCAGACAATTTCAAGTCCATGTACAAAATGATTTTTAAATTACTTAAAACTAACACTTAAATAAAAGGGATTTAAAAACTAATACTCCAGGAAAATAAAGGAAAAATTTACCCAAACCCGGACATTTGAAACCTCAAGCTAAAAATTAGTGGAAATTATGAATAATAGTGTTTTGTAATTTGGCGCAAAAATGGATACAATCAGACGTTCGGGTCAGCCGCTATGCTTAAAATTCGACAAATCCAATATTACGGCAGTTTTTTCAAGATGGCGGATTTTCCCCAAGATGGATTTTTTGGGAAGTTTGGGATGTCAATTAGAACACTATTCTTCATAATTTACACCAATTTTTAGCTTGAGGTTTGAAATATCCGGCAATCTTTAATTTGCTTGGAGTACTTAAAACAGATTTTGTTCTTAAAACTAGTTTCCAAACAAGAGGTCTATTAATCGCATCTTTCAGCAATTGCTTTGAGGATATTGCTACCGCTCTCCCACACTCCACTTAGCAGTAAAATACTGATAAATATCTTAATCAAGGTTTAAAATCTTTAGAAATTTATAATTTTTCAAGGTTTGAATTATTTTTGACTGATATATTTTAATCGATAATTATCTTTAGGAGACAATGAAAATATTTACTTACGAATTTCATTGCTTATCATCCAAATTTCTTAGTATAGTTTTTAAAAAATATCTCGTCATGCGTAGTGGTAAGAAGGGCAGCTTGGCACATTTTTACATAACCCCATATAGTTCCTACTTATTTATATAGTTCCTACGCTTTTCATTTTTAGTGCTATTGCGGTCTTTGATATAATATCTTACTAGGATAGATTTGACTATGTTTTAAGCTCATAATTAAAGAAAAAACAAAGCCTTTACTGTGCTGTAAGCCACCCCTTCTTAACTAAAATTGCTGAAATACTAATAGGAAGCCCATACTGAAATATATGAAATATATAATATTTTACTGATACTGACAATTTTCTTAAATTTGCCAAAGTTTGTTTTATTTAACAGAATAGGCCAAATAAAATAGTTTTTTACAAATTACAATCTCCACCTAAACGTTTTAAAAGTTGACATACAAGGGTTCCTTTAAATTAAATTACCGTTTGGATACGGAACCCTAAAAACTCCACAGCATTTAAATTTAATGGATTGGCACCCTGAAATAGACCTTTTCATTTTAATCATTCACTTCACTACACAATAAGTTTATTAAAAAATTTATCAAGTGAACGTCGTTTTGTCAAATTGTAACTTTAAAGCGGCTATACCTACTGGTTTAATGTCCCTTTTAATGTATATAATGACACCTATTCTCGTGTAGCAAATATTAGATTTAGAGCTACATAACCTAAAACTTTTCATTGCAAAATAGGCTTTAACGCAGATGGATGAAAGTTAAATGAGCTTGTATTATTTTAGGTAATTTAAGGTGATTACATCCCCCCAACTGCAATTTAGACCTGTATTAGAAGCTCTACTCCTCCTGCAAGGGTGGCTCAAAAACTATAAAAAAATATATATGACAGGCGTTATATAGTTAGAAATAAATTTTAAGTTTGATAATTACTTTTTAGTTGATATTTTAGACACAAAAAAAATCGAAAGTTATCGAAAGTTTCGTATGATTTGAGCAAGAAATCTCTTACTCCTTCCGAATGCCTAAAGCGATTTTAATGATTCTTTCACTTAATTACAGATAATTTATAGAGCTATAAAATTTCAGTTCAAATTTTTCTTCCGCCGAACGCGTCTATGAGAAAAGTATAAATTTCTCCTATTTTGGGCTCTCCGGAGTCTTAACGGCCTCGTTATGCAATGCGCGCTGATATGAACGTTATTTCAATACAGTTTCTGTCGATATTCGTACTAACAAAAACGACTCAAGGTCGTTGACGTATGTAAGCGCCTTAAGGTTTGCTGCACGAAAATAGGTCACGTTATGTTGGTAAACTAAAATTTAAGACGACTATGTTACTACCGGCAACCTTAAAAAGCTGATTTAAGGTCCCAGATGTAAAAATATTAAAAAATATCTAGAATGAGATGGCTTAATTATCTAGTATTTTCAATTTTTATCCAGAACTTTAACTAAATAAATACCGAAACAAAGTTCAAATTAAGACTTAGACTCGATTTGATTAATGAATTATGCAAAGAAACAAATTGAAACAGTCAAATTAAAAATATTAATAACAAAAACAGAAAACTGTTTCAAATTGATATTTTCTAATAACTAGAAATGCGCTCTGAATAATATTTAGAGTATCCAAAAGCGATAGATTTGAGTTCTTTTGATTACTTTTAGAGATTTTTTGTTACAATAATGGAATTAATTAATTTAGATCTAGGTACAACTGAGCACGTTCGCAGCTTAATTCCCTTCAAACGGCAGAATGAAAAGTGCGGGACGAGTCGTGTGAGAGAGTAAGACGCACGTAACCAAGGTTGCCAGCAGTTTTAGTCGCCTTAAGGCGAAGTGGGCGTTAATTTTTATGATGTAATGTGTTAGTTTCTTAGTTGTGCGTAGTGCTGTGGAATTGGAATAAAGAAGTTGTCTATCTATCTATCTTGGGAAATGAAAATACAGAACTGAAAAAAATACATATTATTTTCGAAGACATGAGAAATCTTTTGATCTTAAAATCATGATTTGAATCTTTCACATAATGGAAAAAAAAATCTTAAGAGACCTGTGAAAATTGTATTTTTTACGTTTTATGCCTGTAATATCCACATGATATCATCACAAAACTTGATACAAATATTTTGTGTATACTTGTTCATCTTTTGACTACAAGATTTAAAAACAAAACAAAAATTTTCTTTTTTATTAAAATTCAGTCAGTTTATTGCTTACGTTGAATTTATATAGTATGTCTAACTTGCTCACTCGCGCTCTACTGTAGATAAGTTCGTCCTGCACTCTCACAGCATATTTTTCCAATGCCCCCTTGCATTAGTCACTGTTACTCCACGCGGAAAGAACCGTAGTGGAAAAGAGACGAATTCCGGGAAAAATTCTAAAATTACAATTTTCTTTACTAATTTAATTAAAAACTTATTATATAAAAAAAACTAAAAGTTGTATGAAGTATCTGTTCCTATCAGAGTTTGATAAAGTTTATATAGATTAAATTTATTATCTCGTTGCGATGGATGCATCGCCAAGTGTTTAAAAATATAGAAATGTATTTTTATCATAGTTTAGTATGTTTATACAGGTTTAATATGTGTGGATTTTTGCTCAAATTATGTTACACTCGACATGAAAACTTTTTTAGACTTCCAACATTGGAAATACTTCAGAAGCTAGTTACTTTAAGAGTGTGCATTATATCTTGGCAGACGTTTTTTTATATGTATATTGCATTTTATTTTTGGCAGAAGTATATTTTTACATGTATATTTCTAGATTCTTCAAATTAGGAAGAATAATACTGGTTTACGGAGACTATCCTCTTAATACAGTGGTTTTCAATATCCGACATACTTTAAAAATAAACGAGTAAGTACGAATAAAAATCTAACAAATGCGAATTCGAACGGATAAATAGAAAAAGGGACTCCATAATTTAACGAACCCAATACCATAGCATAAATACACTGTGCCAATACCTATTACACCACATTTCAACCCGATACATCGTTATTTACTGTTAACATTTCATAACTTCAACATATTACATAGTGACCGGTAAAAAGCTTCATGATTCATGAAATCATTACGCTCGAAATATTACATAAATTTTATTATATTTATTATGAAAATATGAATATTCAGTTATACCGGGTGTAAATAAATAAGCAGCGATCTTTAAATGTCACCACATACTCAACTGATCTAACTTAATATTTTAGCCAAGAAACATACCCGCGCAATTCTTCAGGGAAGAAGATATTCAACTTAAACTTAAAGGAAAACTTAAAAATAAAAAGAAAATTGAAAAAAAGACATGTTTGCTAAGTTTCTTGCCCTCCGCCTTAGCAATTCTAATCGAATGGTGGGGATGGTTAGGCATTATTTTTATTTATGGTTATTGGTTTGTTAAGTTAATTTATCAACTTATTTGTTCATTGCATTAGGCAGTATACAAAATATTTTTTGTTCCTATATTGCTATATCTTATGCAGGTGTATAATTTTATTACATTTGAGTACCCCAACCTAAATATATATATATTTTTATGTATTTTCCATATTAATAATATTATTTTTTATTATATTCTATTGTTTTATAAGATTAATTGTTGACTTGTAAAAAGTATACAATATGTATCTATTTTACAAATAAACTTTTTGAATTTGAACTATCTCGCAGGAGGAAGGTCTATTTTAGAACGATGCGCATGAACAGCTGTCTCACAGACGAAAAATCTGAAAATTACCTGTATTTAATTATTCAAGAAGAAATTAAGGTCCATTTATATGTCTAATTATTTAGACACTTTGGATACGTGGAGTTTAATAGATCGTAAGTGTCAAGTTAGTTTGATCGTTATAACTGCTCGTGGAATACGTCTGTGTTTTAAACGGTATGTACGGAACCCTCAGGGTATGAATGCAACTCGCACTTAACCATTTTTTTAAAATAATACTTAGATTTGCAAATTATGATTAAACGTGAAAATTTAGTTAATTTTAAAATTATCTAGATAAAAACTGATTTGGCTTGTAGAAACTTACTTTAAGTTAGAGGAGGGATTAGCTGAATTGATGAATGAGATAAGATGAAAAAAAACCGGTCAAGTGCGATTAGGAATCGCCCCCTCAATGTTCCGTACCATTGAAATAAGTTAATAGTCTTGAATTTCTCAAATAAAGTGTACAAACATATCTACAAAATGTATTAAACGAAACTGCAAAATTAAGTTAGTCGTGTATTCGGGTACGTAACTCTAAATCTACATTAAAAATCAGTATTTTCAGTATTTTTTGTTTAATTAAATTAAATTAAATAATTGTAAAAATATTGAACATAATTTAGAGAAAATTCCAAATTCCTACCTAATTTAGTTCTTGAGATAGACAGATTTACAATTTTGAGGGCCCCCAGTGGCGTGTATAAAAAAAATAATAAAATGTCACTTTGAAAAATTATTATTTGTATGACGCCAAGGTAGGTACTGCCTACCCTAGAGTACATTATTTCATTTTAAAAAAATCATGTTATTTTTATCATCAAACTTGAACTTCTCATGCCTTTCCAGCAAAAAGTTCTGTGCACGCCGCTGATGGCCCCCCTCCCTTTTTTTGTTTTGGAAATAATAAAAAAGTAGTAAGTGTATTTTGTACTCAGACAATGGAAACCGGTTAAAAAATAATTTTTCGGCTCCTTTTTTACGTAAAAATCAAATTAATTTTGTTTAATTTCTAATTCAATATTCAGATTTGGGTCAACATTTTACATAGCATATCCAAATTTCATATATGTGCCTCATTCCATCTGCAAGACATACGTACGAACAGACAGCAAAACGACATTAATAGGGTTCCGTTTTGCCCCTAGGCGGAACCCTAAAAACATAGTTTTAACCTAAAGAAGCTAAGTCAATCATAATTTATTATCCATTACCCAATTTTTCAAGTAGTTTCTGAAAAGTCTAAGCTTAATTATAATTTGTTGTACGAAGGGTGTAAAACGGGACCCTATTACTATGAAGTATTACAGCATCCGCTGTCTGTCTGTACGTGCGACTGTAATAGGTAGAAATTTTCACAGAATATGTGTTTTTTTTTTACTTTGTTTGTTTTAGCTTTACCTTCCAGTTATAAAATTTAAAATTTGGTCACAACACACAAAAAAAATTCAGACGGTGTCGAATTGTTTGTCAGGCGGCTCAGGCGCTACCATTTTAGCGGATTTTATTTTGTTTTGCTACTATATGATTGCTATGGCATCTATATTGTTGTTATTTACCATGTTGTAGGGTGCCATAACCTTTGTGTGTGTGTGCTTTACCCTTTGTGCGTGAGTCCGACTTGGACTAGGCCAAATATTGTCATTATCTTTTCTTTCTAAGGGCCGAGATTAACCAGTTTTAAATAAGCGTTTTAAAATAGCACACAATTCCTGCATTGAAAGGATAGTGCTTTAAGAAATTGTAGAATAAAAACTTCGTGCAGTCCGACGAGTTTCTGGACAGTCCAGTTATGAAATCTTAATGAAACAGTTTGGAGCTTGAAGCAAAACTTTGAATGTACGAATTTTCTTTTATCTTATTTTCTTTTAAGATCGAATTTTTTCGATCTTTGTCAAAAAGTATGGCTTGGCCGTTTCGCGGCCATCAGACAGACACTCCCATGGACTTATAATATTATGTCATGCAATTGTTCCATGAAACGGCCAAGCCGTACTTTTTGACGAAAATGTAGGTTTGTAGAATTAGGGCTTGTAGAGTTAGGCCTTCTAGAGTTAAGGGCTTGGCTCTACAAATGATCAGATAACTTTTTAACCGTGAAAGCGTTATGAGCTTTTGTGTCTTGGCGACCTTTACATGGCATGTTTCTGATGGGATTTCATTTCCTTTTGTAAGATGCTTTACATTTTTTTTCAAGCTGCATTTCTTGCTCCTTATCTATGACTTTTTTTATAGCCCCCTTTCAATCTTTGCCTCTTTTTCTTGTTGGCCTATTATTTTCAATAAGCGATAGATCAGGGCTGCGACGGCAGCGACGTGGCATTGTGAGGAGGCTACGATAAGCGCGCGCGACGCGTTTGATATCCTTCCATCCCCTCACCCCTTGGATCACAGATAAAATTAATTAAGGTTCCAGAAGTCAAACGGGACCCTATTACTAAGCCTCCGTTGTGTGTCCGTCTGTCACAGGGGTCTACAGTTTTAGCCGTTATAGATTATTATTTATCTACCACACACATGATATACGTTACGGACATATGTCTAATGTGTATAACATGGTAGACAAATTTTAGATAGCCACTGGATAACTTATTTTACAGATTACCTACTTGTTACTATGGCCCCCAACATGGCAGATAATAAAATAAAAATAAAATTAATACCCAAGGGTGGTCTCCATAAAAATATCCTCAAAAAAGTAAGTTTTTAACGTTATCACGTCCCCTCCCCTTCCTTATCTCCGAAACTAGAAGACCAAAAAATATATAAAAAGTCATGGTAATAGGTTATGGATGATTGATTATGTATTATGTAAAGATTACAGGAACAATACCGCGGTCAAGTTAATATAAGGGTCCTTACCCAAGAGGGTGTCGAATTGTTTGTCAGGCGCAAGAATTTTAGCGCCTTGTTTTTGTCACCTTGGTTCCTTTATGGGGTGGGGGATTACAGGGTAAAATTAACAGATTTTTTCGTTATTTATGTGCAAATCATAGCCTTCCTACCAAATTTCAGATTTCTAGGACTTTTGGAAGTCGGAAATGTATTTTTTAAATAATACAGAACCGGACGGGGAGTTTAGAGGGTTTGGAGGAGGAAAGTTACAGATTTCTTAAATTACCTGTTGTTCTTGTGCTAATTGTAGCCTGCATACCAAATTTCAGCTTTCTAGGACTTCAGGAAGTACCCTAGAGATTTTGATGATCATCAGTGAGTGAGTCAGTGAGTGATGAAATCGACGTATTTTAGGCATTAATAAAATTCAAAGTATAAAAGCTAAACAAATGAAACTTATCGTGTTTAATTAGACTGCTTACTGCATCTTATCTTAAGAATTTGGTAACTCTAGTATTAGCCAGACCGAAGCTATGAGGGTTCGAAAATACGACGAAACGCTTCGAGAAAAGGTACGTAGTGCCCCGCCCGCTTTTGGCTTGTCTTGGCGGGGGGCACTGCCGCTGTGCCCCCAGATATACTAATAATAAAGTAGTAAAAATGTTGTGTCTGTACATATAGGTAGAATAT
Source organism: Ypsolopha scabrella (assembly GCA_910592155.1). Classification (NCBI taxonomy): domain Eukaryota; kingdom Metazoa; phylum Arthropoda; class Insecta; order Lepidoptera; family Ypsolophidae; genus Ypsolopha; species Ypsolopha scabrella. The sequence goes on from OU342982.1 coordinate 20,842,614, forward strand.
TTTTTGCGAAATATCAATTTAATTGGGTAATTAGATTAATTTGTTTTGTACTGAGGCCGAAATTACAATTTTTAGAATTTTTGTCTGTCTGTCTGTCTGTCTGTCTATCTGTCTGTTTGTCAATGCTTATGTTCCGTTTTAACTCCAGATCCAATTAACGGATTTGGATGCGGTTTTTTATTATCATCGTAGTAACCCTGATCAACACATAGGTTATAAGGGGTGTTCATAAAATAGCGCCCAATACGAAAACGGAGCAAAGGCTAGTAAAGAATAGATACTTTCAAAACTTTTTCAATATGCATAATTGAAACAGACAATCTAATATTACTTATTAATATAAATACCTTCAAAGGTTTCTATCATAAATCAGTCGATAAGAAAATTAAATGGTGAGTAATATATACATACATATGTACATAATATATTCACGCCTGTCTCCCAGAGGGTTAGGCTGAGACTACAGATTGACATTTGTTACGATCTTGACACACCTCTTTCGCGTCAGCGTACGTTCTTCTGGTACATTTATCTAATTGAAAAATAAATGGAGGTTTTTGTTGCCCTTACCTAAAATTATTTCGTCCGTTGGCCAGAAAACAAATCGGTAAATGTTTGAAAATTGATACAAAAGAACTCTGCAAAGGAATCTTTATTGACTAAATGCAATTTTGTGTAAAAGAGGCTTAAGGGCTTGTATTGGGTCTTTCAACGTTTTTTTTTTAAATATGCTGAGTCAACTTCTTATCTGATCAATGCAAAACTTAAACACGTGTTTTTTCAGACCTTTGTCTTTCCGCTGTCAGGTCTGTTACCTAATTGGACACATTCCGCTCGATAGATTTTATTTTTGAAAATGATGCCTTTTTAAGTTATTATTTCGTTTTATGTCTAAACGGCTTGAGTTTTATGCCTGAAATTACTGCTATAACAAGAAAACATGGTTTATTTTCCGATGTCAGGTGAAAAAACTCCTACATCAAATACTTTTTCGTAAAATTCAGAAAAGCCTCGAAAATTCACTGATTTTGCGTACCGCCAGCGCGCGAAGCGAGCGTTCTAATGTAGACTTTCTGACAACATACTGAAGTTCAAAATCGCTAAGTAAGTTTATCGTGCACCAGGGGTAAGGCCTTAAGACGAGATTTTCCTTGAGTTTTGTACAGAGTGGGTAATTTATGCGTATTATATCAATGGTAAAGAAGAAGAGAAGAGAAAGTTTCCATACCTGTAAAGCGGTTTCCCGCCGGAATGTCGGAACCACAACACCATGTAGACCCGGTCCTCCTTGGTGTCAGGTTCGATGTCGCAGGGCAGCGCGGCGGTGCGCCCCACCACTGCTTCCACGTCCAGGGTCGACACTGGAACGAAGTCGACTGCATTTGAGTTGATTTGTCGGTTCTTTACCAGGTTTAGGTTGACTGTGGACCCAGTGAATCAGGGGCAGACTACGAAATAGCGTTACAAATATCGTTATTTTTGTAATCAATGAAGTCCGTTTTTGGGGTTCCGTAGTCCGACAAGGAACCCTTATAGTTTCACCATGTCCGTCTGTTCTCGCCTTAGCTCAGAGACCATTAGTACTAGAAAGCTGTAATTTTGCTTGGGTATACATTTTAATCACGCAAACAAAGTGCTAAAATAAAATGTAAAAAAAAAGAATTTCTTAATGGTAAACATTCCAATACCTCCCAAATTCGAAAATTAAGGATTATTTTTTCTTTCTCGTCTATCCCATAGTGTGGGGTATCGTTGGATAGGTCGTTCAAAAACATTATGGGTGTGTGAAAATTATTTTTCGATTTAGGGATCTGTTGGCGAAATATTAAGCTTTAAAATGCTAATTTTTGTTACAGTCAAGTGTCGTCGTCCCCCCCCCCCTCCGGATAAACGGTTTTTTATGGATATGTGAAAAAGTTTATCTGTGGTTTCGGGGAAAAAATACAAGTTATTGGGTTGGACTTTCATACAATAACTCTTAAACAGAAAGATCGAGAAAAGTTGTCAAAGAAGTGCTTGATTCTGGAGAAGAAACAAAGGCATTAAATATTTAGTCAGATATTAAAAAAAGACAGAAATATTTTCATTTTCAGTATAATTTAAAATAAAACTTAGAGTATAGATTTTAAACTCTTAGTTTTATCTTACATTATATTAAAAATGAAAATATTTTCGCCTTTATTTAAGTTCTGACAAAATCTGAATTCCCTGGGTTTTCAACACAGGCGTATAATAAGACCTTACATTAATAATAAACGCATAGAGTCGGCGCGTGGCAATTTTAGCTCAGTGAACTCCGGGTTCTTTTAAATATAAATATTGCTTGTTTCAAAACAAAATCTATACTAGAGTTTAATTTAGGAATTAAAAAATATGTTCCAAGCATAAGCCAGCCAAAACAACCCATTTTTATACGTTTCTTCGTACCATGAAGCCTAAATGTAGCTTAATTTTCGTATGGAAACTTGCTACGCTATTTAATCCTTATGTTTGGTCTGCTAATTAGTAATAATTATATTACTGTGGTTTTCAAACGGTTTTTGGTTTCCCAAGTTAAAAAGTCACAGTTGGTTGCGTTCACATTGCAATGACGATTTTAACCCAAGGTTCTTATTAAGTTGCAGTTGAAATATTCAAGGAACTCAAACCATGAAAAATAAGACGATGTAACATTATACTGATTTGAAACTTGATGACACAGAAAAGTTGCCAACAAAGATTTTTTTAATGAGGTCGACAATGATGGACATACTGTCAGGAGTTAGATCAGGGGTATATTTCACAAAAAGGTAAATGAAGCGGAATTTCCGTTGAAATTGTGTTCTGAAGTCTGTACAAGTATACAGAAGTTCAAACTTCATTTAATTTTAACCCTTACGTGGGTGAAATAAGAATTGTATGTTGTGAAATGTTGTAACTGTATACCGTAAACGACATACGTAAATGGTATCATTAAATTATATAGTCGTTCAAAAACGAATCGTTTGTATTTTACTCGTGTTTCTAAAACATTTTCATGATATATTGAATATCATCATCATAATTGTCTTAGGTTTTGTTGTTCAAATAACTAAGTAGATATAACAACTGTGAGGAAACTGGGCTATCCTAAATGTTCTCCATTTTGATGACTATCCACTGCAGTCAGTATTTTTTATCATTATGGGTATCTAATAAAACTATAGACATCTGATAATACTAGTGAATAAAACACATTATGAATGAACTAGCTTTTGCCCGCGGTTTTACCCGCGTTGAATTTAGTTTATGTGTACTCCTATAAAATCTGTCAATCTTTATCGGACTGTTACCTACAGTAAACAAACATAGCTGGTGAAATGTGTGTGTTATGCGCCTCTGTGTTTCCCATTTATATAGATTTTCCATGGGAACTAATTTATGGGATAAAAAGTAGTTTTTGTCCTATTCTAGAACTTTATATGTACAAAGTTTCAGCCCAATCGGTTCAGGGTACGGCTTGAAATGGTGACACATCACTTTTCTATAGAAACTTGAAACCATATTTTCATCCCATGGGAACTGATTTATGGGATAAAAAGTAGCTTATATCCTATTCCAGGTCTAGAACTATATTCATGCAAAATTTCAGCCCAATCGGTTCAGTAGCTACGGCGTGAAAGAGTAACAAACATCCATCCATCCATCCATCCATACATACATCCAAACTTTCGCATTTATAATATTAGATGGATATACTAACTCATTAATTATTTGAAATGCTCATGTACACTTAACATACTATGGAACAATGCTGCAATGTAGTAGGTCGATGAAAGAAATAACAAATTAAGGTTTCAGATTTTCGATAAAATCTTGAAAAGGAAGAAAAATCCCCTAAAAACACGGCCTCTATCTAGATCGCGCGAATGGCCAATAAATACAGGTGGCGCGATCTCTGTCTCGCAACTTTCCCGCGCTTTATCTCCATCGTGGCCGCCATTTTGAGATAATTCGAGACATCCGGATAACAGATGGGGTGAGTCGGGATCACACCGGACCCGTACGGCATTCGTGATGGGCCAGCTCAAAAAAGAAAATATTATAATTCGGAAAAATATTTAAAGGATCTAAGCCTGTCTGTCTAACGGTTACTATCACAACTCCAATAAAAAGGTTGATCCAAAGGTATAAAATTCTTCTTTCTTCTTCTTTAAAACAAAAATTTAAGTATCTAACTCAGAAGCTTCATCAAGCTATCAACGTAGTATATTGTTGAAATTCCATTTCAGTTATCTTGTCAAAGCTTAGTTAATAAAGAAATCAGTGCCTCTAAATCGTTAAAACATGAAATCAAATACCAAGGAAACTTTTTTGAAACTCTCCCCGGAAAAATAAGCTCAGAAACGTATTATTTTCAATAATGGGTCCAATAAAAACGGTCGCACAGGTTCTATACTATTGGGAGAGCCCATAAACGTCAGTTTTAAGAGAGGACCGAGCCGATTCTAAGGACGTTACTGTCACACTCGAAATTTAAAATTCGATAAAAGATTTTTCGGTAAGTAAAATGTTAAATAATCGTTAAAAGAAAAATGGCGATAGATGATTTGATTCCGTTTCTGAACGAGGTTAATGAAGCCGTTCGGTTTAGTTGGCGCCATTTTACTAAACATATATTTCTCCGCCGCCTCTGTGGAGTAATGGTTCGGGTACTAATCTGGAGAACGCGGGTTCAAGATCGTAGAGGCACATTTGTGTTCGGTGTGCGTGCTTCGGAACGGAAGGCTATTGGTCCATTTGAATAAAAAACCACCAAATTACATGCTCATGTTTGCTAAAAATTTCGTTGTTATAGGTATCTAACATGAATAAAATAATTTAAAAAAGTATCGACAATAGAGAGGGGGAATCGACAACATTACAAATTAATAATTGATGCAAAACTAAAAACCATTTCGAGATATAGGCGTTCTGAACATCATATTTCTTTTTCAGAATTAAATAGTGATTATATGAAGAGATATTTTCAAAAAACTAAAAATATGGTAAGCACAGGATTTTAAAAACAATGTCGTTCGCATTGAAGTTCATTTTGTTTAAAAAAAAATCAACTTTCATATCATGTGACAGTGGACATAAACATGCCAAGCTTTTTTTTAAATAATCGATTGGCAATGAACATCGACTTTTGAAATCCTCAGATGCGACTTCCGTCCTTTTAGAATGAGTGAATAAGAAAACGTTAAATTATGCAGGAAAAACGTAAAACAAAACAAAATAAAAAGATCCATAAGCTTCTTTTTTACGCAGCCTTTCAATATAGACATTTAAAACAAATGGTTAACAAAAATGAAATGTTGTCGATTATGATTGTTAGACAATTCGAGTCATCTTTATGTCGATGACCTAAACCGACCGGATATAGTATAGGACTTTGAAATTTTCATTATTTTATGTGCCACTGTATTTAAATTAAACAACGAATACCGTCAATGCCGATTTTAAATACCGGGTGTAAAAGCAAAGTCAAGAATCCTTTAAGGGTGTGTTAGTATGATCGGTAAAGATATTATTTTAAATACTGGGATCTCTAAATAAAGTACCAGTACCTCATAATAAGACGATTTTCTTTACTCAAAATACACTAATCGTGTGGACACCCTCACTGGTCGCTGCCGACTCGGATGAGGGGTGCGGGTTGCGGGGTGCAATTAGGTGTGTGGGGAGGCCTGTGAGCTGCGTAGCCATAGCTAAGAAAAATGATGGAATTTTTGGTGAAAATTCAAGATGTTTTTTTTTTCTCGTAATGACATCAGAATCGTGTATACTTTCATACGCTTAAGGGATTCTTGACTTTGCATTTACAACCTGTATAAGTTTAGGCTTTAGAGTTACGTACGTACCCGAATACTCGACCAACTTCAATTTTGATTCATACATTTTCTAGGTATTGATAAGTTTGTAATTTTTATTCCAACTCATTTATTTCAGATAAAGAAATCCATATGTGTTAAAAATTAATATTAGTATTATAAATAGTACTCATACAGAATTCAAAATAAATTAAATTACATCAAATGACAGATTAAAAACGCAACAGCACAGTTATAATGACAAAAAACAGAGACAGAATACTTGACTTACACGCGAAAAGAGTTCGCGTGCAAACGAAGCCAGTGTCCCAACTCCCAGACTCTCATCTGTCAGCTAATGCTTTCAAGATGCTGGTACGCACATTGATTCAGCAGTGACGCGCACCGCTTCCTGACAATGGCGTGGAAGCCATCGACACGCGTCTCCACGAACATACCGGAAGCACTGCAGAACCGAGGCAGCCCCAGCAGCACCCTGAACGCATTGTTGTATTGGACCCGCAGAGCGCTGTATGAATTCTGCGTATATCTGACCCACAGGCTGCAACTGTACAGCGCGCAAACCTGCGGGCCAGCATATTACATCGTACAGCCAGAGCCCTGCATTCCCTCTGGATGTCACGATCATCACTGAGGTTATCAGAGACCCAGTGACCCAAGTACTTAAATCGAGTAACTCCTATTAAGCCGATTAACTTATTTTAATGGTACGGCATTCTCAGGGTGCGAGATCTACTCGCACTTGACCGTTTTTTTTGGAATTATGGATTTCTATTATCTTAAAACCCTTATGAGTCATTCTAAAAATAAACAATAATAAATTCAAAAATTCCAAAAATGATCATTACAGTTGGCGGCTCGCAATTTTCTCGTTTTAACGGCATTTCCAAGAAATCAAAGTACGTGCAATATACAAAGCGCAAAAAGTTGTATCTTGAAAAAATTTGATGATTTTTTAAAGTGTTTTATTTATTTATTTTATTTTATTTGGGATTCAACAGCACATACAGTATAATAACAACACGGAAAAGAAAATGCAGTAGATATCGCCAGTAACAGAAATCAGACATTAACTTATTCTAGGATACATTGTTGCTCCAAATACATCTTATTATATTATTTATAAAACATGAGAACACACACACATACACATACGTATATGTATATACATAAATAAAACAATAGTGAGGAACCTTTTCTTTAACTACCTGCAATTTTCATACTACTTGGCCATGTAAATTTCATATAAAACGAAAAAAAAAATTGAACGATCGACCAAGTTTCCGATTTTTTTGCGAGCAAAGTGTAACGTATCACAAATTGAACCGTCAAAAAGTGTACCTACAGAAAGGATGTATTGAAAACATTATATTATTTTCAGACATAAAATATCACAATTTCATGGCTTCAAATTAATGTGAAAAGAGACAATGTAGTGATAACCTTCCTTAAAGAAAACCTTTATTTTCATTTCTCCCCAAAAACTTCCGTAAGCACTCACGCGAAGAAACCGCTTATATGGCACTGAGACACCAAACGACTAATAAGCTTGTATATTAAAGTATACACACAATATAGAGGGTGTTTTATCGAAGAAGACCGCGTCATTTAGGACGAGGAGCGTCGGAAGTCGTTCAGTTTTACGACAAGCAAAATGAGCGACTCGCTTGTGTCGAGTGCCTGCTGTTTACTGTACATATGAAAGGAGATTGTGTTTTCTGGGTTGAATTGAAGGAAAATCTGTTTTGTACTTACTTATTGATTTATACTTACTGTCCATACTTGTACTAACGTTAACAATGAAAATTGCAATTGTGTTGCTATTGACCGAACTGATTCCACCAGATACCTTGGCGTTATTATTGACAAAAATCTTTCCTGGTATCCCCAACTTGAAGTAGTAGCAACACGGGCAAGGAAACTAATATGGTTGTTTAAGTATCTGACAAACAACTTATAACATACATTTACACAACCCTTGTTCAGTCTATTTTATTGTATTGTGTAACTGTCTGGGGGGGCACATTTAAAACTAAATTTAAATGTATCGAAATTGCCCAGAGAGTCATCTTAAAGGTTATGCTGCGTAAAAGGAAACTATATGGTACCTCTAAATTATATAATGATGCAAATGTGTTGTAAGTCAGACAGTTATACATATTACAATGTGTTTTAAAGATCCACAAAAATATATCAGTAGACCCACAAATCCATAACAAACAAAACCCCTTTTCAGTTGTTAAAACCCCTATGGTAAGAACTTTATTTGCCTCAACTCAATTTGGCACATAGTCAATTTATCTTTACAATAAGATAAATAGGCTTTTAAATATCTATACTATGACTTATTACGAATGTAAGAAAAATATAACAAAATGGCTTAAAACATTACCTCACGAAAAAACAGAACTTCTTTCAAAAGATACTTCCACATTTAACCATCTTGGCTGAAGTAAATTTAAAACACACACACACTCTCACACACACACACACACACACACACACACACACACACACACACACACACACACACACACACACACACCCAGCAGTTATTAAACACTGATCCCAAGACTTGTCGTAGGAGTAGGGAACAACCACCGATAAACACAAATACAAACACATAGCCGCATCACTACACACACACCCTCACGTACATATTTGTCACACCTTTCATACAGAAAGCTAGTGGTTTCATCCAAACCTACTATGTTTTTTATATTGAATAATAAATTAGGTTTATTCTTATTCTTGTATAAGACTTAGAAATAACATTTACAAAGTGTAAAGATAAATCCATTGAAAGAGCGGGTCTCTCAGAATACAGGTCAATAAGACTTAATAGGAGAGTCCCAACCCCCATAACGTTATCCTTGTAATTTAAATAAAGAATTTGTTTGTTTGTTTGTTTATTGATAATTATTCGTATTTATGTTTGCAGTTTTAATCTATACTAATAATAAAGTACTACAAAAGTCGTGTCTGTACATTAAATATTTTCGCGAAATTTTTTGTGAAATGGGTTATTTCTGTACTGAAGCCAAAACTACCACTTTTAGAATTTTTGTCTGTCTGTATGTTCCGTTTTAACTCGAGAACCACTCAACGGATTTGGATGCAGTTTCATTATCATCATCGTAGTGACCCTGGTCAACTTATAGGCTATAAGGGTTGTTCATAAAATAACGCCCAAGCCGGAAACAGGGCAAAGATTGAATAAACGCTTTTAACTGCTCAACGGATTTGGATGTGGTTTTTTGTTTGATTATCATTGTAGTGACCCTGGTCAACACATAAGCAATAGGGGCTGTTCATAAAACAACGCCCAAGCTGAAAACGGGGCAAAGATTCACTGAACAAAGATTCAAAGATTCAAATTCAAAGATGCAAATTGTTTATTTGTAAAATAGATACATAAAGTATACGTTTTACATGTCAAATCTAATCTGTATAAAAATAATATTTATGATGAACGCGAGCGAAGCTGCGGGCAAAGGCTAGTTAAATAGTAATACTGAAGTTTTTTTATCAAATTGCATTGGTAAATAAAGGAATTTGGTACAAATTTATCTCAAAATTAATATTTGATGTAATTTACAAATAAAGGGTAATAAATAAATTTAGAAACTCGGTAAGTTGTCAGGACCAAGGTTCAATGGCATTCTTATACAAATTGAGATTTTTGAACAAATATAGAGGCACAAAAAAATATTTTTCGTAATTCTCAAAGTGGGCCATTGACCAATCCTGACTACTTACCGAGTCTCCAGTATAAATTTGGCTACATAAACGAAATTCACCTTATATAGGTAACCCAAAAACTGAATAACGTAAACAGAAAAGTTGTGAAATAGCGCGTTGCAGGACATAGTTAATTTTAGCGTCGTCGGGTAAAATTACGTTGTGAATTCTTTTTTTTTTTTTTCTTAAATCTGTACAAACTTTTGCCAGTGGTTTCAGTCGAGTGGAAGTGCCTTTCATTCAATGAATCTTTCAATTTCGCGTAAGATACAAACTATTATCGTCAGCTTTCAGCTTGGTGGTTATTTTATGAACACCCTTATTCTTATTCTTATTCTTTATTGTACACAAAAAAAGGAGATTACAAATATTTGATACAATAATTTGAGTACAGCGGCGAGCTTATCTCTCAAAGAGATTTTTTATAGCAAACCGAATGAGTATAGGAGTGCTTTAAAAAATAAATAGGTAACCATATGTGTACGTACTACATACTAAAATACTTACATAGGTGTATAAAATATATATAAATATATAAATATATCTAACATACATACTAATATAACTAACTCTAATATAAACTGACTATATATAAACATGACATAACGATACATGATAATTGATAATACAGCAATAAATAATTAAACATATTTAGGATAGCTTAAGGATTTGCTGAATAGTATTCCTTTAGTTTCTTTTTAAAAGAGGAGATAGTGCCACAATCTCGGATTGTGTACGGAAGAGAATTCCACAGCCTGATGGCTCTAACAGTGAACGAATTTGCGAAAGCTCCGGTATTGTGAGAAGGCGTTTTAAGGAGTGTGACTGTGTGCGACCTGAGTGGTTTATTGATATCTCTGCTAAACAGGAAGTTGAAGCGCTCACGAAGATAATCCGGAGCTGTTGAACTCTTGAGGACATTGAAAAGGCAACACAACGTATGGAGATTTCTGCGCTTCCGAATAGGGAGCCATTTAAGTTCCGCGCGGTAGTATGAAACGTGGTCGTATTTGCGCAAGCCATACACGAATCTGATGCCCAGATTCTGCAACCTTTCCAATTTACCCAAGAGCTCTTCATTCGCGTCTATAAAACAAACGTCAGCGTAATCGATTAGGGGTAGAAGAAGAGACTGTGCGAGAGTGACTTTAGTTACGAAGGGGAGGAATTTCTGGAGGCGTTTGAGCGAATGGAAAGCAGCAAAGACACGTCGGCTAATCTCAGTAACGTGCGATGACCAAGATAAATTGCAGTCAAAGATAACCCCTAGATTTTTCACCGTTTTCATGTAGGCAATCGGGATGTTATTAAAAGAAATCTGTGGTACACTAAATGAACTAAGGGAATTGGTCATGTATCTAGTTCCAATGATAATGGCTTGAGATTTCTTTGGATTGACTAAAAGACCGTAAGATTTAGCCCAATCATGAATGTTATTTAGATCATGGTTCATAAAAGAAATGGCAGAGTTAATTTCAGCTATGTTAAAATGGCGGTAGATTTGCAAATCGTCTGCATAAAGATGGTAGCTAGAAGAGAGAACATCAGAAATGGAATTAATGAATACGGAGAAGAGAAGTGGAGAAAGGACGCCGCCTTGAGGTACACCTGCAGTTAGTTGGCACCACTCCGAGGTAACCTCGTCCGAGCGTATGCACTGTAGGCGATCCCTCAGATAAGTATCAAACCATTCAGTAACCAGAGGAGATACGTTAAGAGAGTCGAGAATACCAAGAAGGACATCGAAGTCTACGCAATTAAAGGCACTGCTAAAGTCTAAAAGTGTCAATATAGTAAGTTCCTTATTGTCCATTGCTAGCCGTATGTCATCAGTTACTTTTAAAAGAGCGGAGACAGTACTGTGACCAGCGCGAAAGCCAGATTGAAATTTATTAAGAAGTTTGTTATCAGATAGGTACAAGGATAATTGGTTGTGTACAAGGGTTTCAAGGACTTTAGAGAGAATCGGTAGGATGGATATGGGACGAAAATCTGAGAAGGAGGTAGGATTTGAGGATTTAGGAAGAGGAATAACATGTGCCTTTTTCCATGCTGCAGGAAATGCACTTGTGACTAGTGAGTAGTTAATGATATGAACCAAAATATGTAGCAATTCTTCTTGGATAAGATGTAACATATGATGACATATTTTGTCATCACCGATAGCTTTTGAAGAAATTGAAAGGATTGCTCTCTTAACGTCACTCTTGGATACTGTTTTGAAGCTAAAGGGAGTGCAAATGGGTTTTGGCTTATTTTTTAAATACGAAAGAGTGTTAGTTTTAGTGGAGTCATCTAACGTGACAGGAGAATGAGAAAAATGCAAATTAAGTGCATCGAAGTCAAGATGACCCGGATGGGTTTTAGGAGATTTGCCAATCCCAAGTGTTTTTAAAAACTTCCAAACCTGTGCAGGATTGTAGTTTTCGATGGATTCGTGAATATGGCGCCTCTTAGCATTTCTACACATCCTTGTGCAGCGATTGCGCAGTTTCTTATATGCCTCAAAGTTATCATCACTAGGATATCTCTTATACTTACGCTTTGCTTTATCCCGTTTTGCCATTGCGTTCTTTATAGTTTGGGTAAGCCAGGGTGCAGGTAGATGTTTGACTTTAATTTTTTTGACCGGAGCATGTATGTCAAAGAGAGACGTCAATATTGAATTAAAATTTTCTACCTTGGTATCAATCGTAGTAGCGTCGATTACCGGAGACCAGTCTAAAGCCAATGCATCCGCTCTAAGTGCCTCCAGGTTCACACCTTTGAAACTTCGCAATAGAAGGAATTTGGGCTGATGTTTTGGAGGTCTAATTTTATAAGAAAGAAAGATTAAATCGTGATAAGAAAAGGGGGCATCGAATTGACCATGACAGGTAACTTTATGAGGACACGAGACAATGATTAGATCTAGAAGAGAAGGGACACAGTGGGGTTGATGATGAGTCGCGGAAAGAGGCAGGATTTTCATGTTTAGAGAAGATATTATGGAAGTTAATTGAGAAGACCGAGAATCATTTTTAAGAAGACATGTATTAAAATCGCCTAGGATAATGACATCATCATATAGAGGATTAAGTTCTTCGAGTAGTGACTCGAAAGAACTGAAGTAGTCAATTCTCAAGGATGGACTATAGAAGACGCCAAGAAGAACCTTGGAATGATGGAGATATATTTCTATAAAGAGATGTTCCGCTGAGTTGGAATATTGACTTGGAGACTGATTTATTACCTTGCAGGGTATATCCGAACGTAGATAGATCGCTACTCCACCCCAGCCTTTATCTGTTCTGTCGTTACGAATCAACCGAAACCCTGGCAAACAATACATGGTGGACGGTAAAGAAGGCTTTAAAACCGTCTCCGAGACAAGAATACCATCAACGCGCAAATTACTAAAAGAAGACAGGAGATCGGGATAATGTGCATGTAAACTTTGTGCGTTAATGTGTACTAAATTGAGATTATTTTTTTGGGTTGCAAAAACTGAGGACAAACTGTCATGCAAGGTTGGGCCGGCAATAGAATCATCATCACTATCCACCGCACTGCCATATTCGACAGACGAAGAACACGAAAAGAAACTATTATCAACAATATCAGAGCTATTCATAGACAATATAATAAATAAATATAATATTAAATAATATAAATATAATGAAAATGAAGCCTAGTTATGATCTAATTAAAACAAATACAATTACTATTACACGACCCCCAAACACAATAGGGCAGAAAATTATACAAAAGAAAAAATCTGAAACATATGCGTTCTATACATGCAAGCGAAAAACGGAACGCAACCATTGGAAGACAATCCTGAGCTGCATTCACAAACTTTAAGTCGCGACACAGGTTTTAAAGCCATCTCTGTCGCACGCGTAAAAATTTCTATACGCTATCCTGCTGTTAGTGTTAGAACCTGAAGAAATAAATAATTTAAGAACGGTATGTACGGACAAATCAAATGACAGTGACAGATGACAAGGAAGAAACCCTTTTTTAGAAAAACATTTTAAATTTGCAAAAAAAGAAGGTATAAAAATAATATTTGATTACCTGTAGGCAATAAGAGAAAAGAAAACAAAAAAAAAATAATAGCCGTATAAACCGGAAAAATTAAGTATGCCTGAACATGCATGTAAAACAAAACTTCCGATGAAAAGCACAATGTTTTATGACTATTTTTTAGTAGCGCGTCTAGTGTTTACATTGGTTTTGGTAAGTTCCCCTTACCCTTGTAGCCTATATGTTGACTAGAGTGACTACGGTAACAAACGCATTCAAATCCGTTTGGTGGTTCTCGAGTTAAAATAGAACAGACAGATAGATTAAAAATAAAATAGGTTTGGCCTCAGTGCAGTTCTAATAACTCATTTCATTTAAAATTTCACAAAACTATTTAGTGTACTGACACAAACATTTACTACTTTATTATTTATACAGATATGCAGGGTCCTAAGTGAAAATAATTCTAGGGTAGATCGTGTATGATTAAACTGAAAGAAGAGAAAAAAATTTTGGCCACGTAATTTTTTTACTTCCTGGTAGGTACTAAGTCAGCTGATTCAATTTCTATGGTCAAGGTGCTTTCCAGAGTCTGCAGTGACTATAATAACTTGCATAAGGTTTGTGAGCTTGATGTATTTTCTCAATCTTTAGCCAGGTACATAAGCTGTATATATAAGTTCATTAACTTGAAGTATTGATAAATTCCAGTTTATGAGATAAAGTTAAGTAATGTGTTAAGTTAATTATTTTTCTAAATAAATAAAAAGGCCGCGCACAAAAATATATTTTATGGAAAGTGGTCTATTAGCGATACTCTATCATTTCTTTTTTTTTCACTTTGAAATTGTAGGACATTATAGATAATGGCCTACCATGAGTTTTGCTTACTATACACGTTACCGTCTGCGTAAAATATTTTGCATGATAAATACTGGTTCCTGTAGTAAGCCGCTAGGGGCGCTGCACAATTTCTCATGTAAGTATTTTACGCAGACGTTAACGTGTATAGTAAGCAAAACTCATGGTATTGTTGGAAAATTAGTGTTTACAGAAGACCACATGCTGAGTGGAGGCCTTTTGGGTGTCACTTTTGTTTTGTAAATAAAACTTTATTCTATTCTATTCTAATCTAAAATTAATATTTTTACTGATATTGATACGGCTACTCACGATTTTTATATAAGGTGCTTTAATTTATATAGCCAAACTCTTATTAGAGGCTTGGTAAGTGATCAGTAACACGGATGATGATAGTTTTTGCTAATTTCGCAAAACATAATCTTGACGTCTCATCGTAATTGACTCGGGGCTGGGCTTGCGTTTGTAAGGAACACGAAAAGAATAACACTGGTCAACAAAATTGTAGAAATTTTCTGTCACAGAAACGATTTATTGAAATTATTATAGAAATTTGTATGCTGAATCCGAATATAAACTCAGATTTTCTCTATCACGTCGTAATATTTGTCTAAGGCAGACTAAATTTTGAAAAATCGCGTGTTTTTACTACTTCTGGTGGGGCTTTACGCTTAGCAAAATTAGTTTTTCGGCTTTAATTTTCAATAATACTTCTTCTTAGTGGTTCTTTTTAATAATATGATAAAAAGATTCACGTAACCAAGCCTAGTTTTCGATTAAATGTCTCAAAACAATCAAACCCAATGTTTCATAGTAAAAACCTGGTATGAAATGTATGGACCGAACAAGCTCTCACAAAATATTATTTATTTTGAAAAATAAGGTTCAATCGCGAATTATGTTATTTTCACCCTATTGATTAAGGACTTGTAATTATGAAAAATAAATATATAAAATACATTTGTAATAAGTAAAAAAAATGTTCAGAAGCATTAAAGAAACGGTAAATTTCAATACTTGAAGTTGATTTCACAAAACTGAGACCTGATAGAAAAAATATGAGTTCAGATT
This sequence comes from Ypsolopha scabrella, assembly GCA_910592155.1. Classification (NCBI taxonomy): domain Eukaryota; kingdom Metazoa; phylum Arthropoda; class Insecta; order Lepidoptera; family Ypsolophidae; genus Ypsolopha; species Ypsolopha scabrella. The sequence goes on from OU342982.1 coordinate 20,858,129, forward strand.
TGGATTCAGCACACAGTTTTCTGCAAGAATTTCAAAATATCGTTTCTGTGCAGAAAACTTGTTGACCAGTGTAATTTACGAATTTCTCAACAAGGGTCATTGAATGTTGTTACTGAGCACTTACCGAGTCTTCAGTAACAATTTGGCTGAATAAATTAAAGTCACCTTTCACCGAGCCGTATCAATATCATTATGAATCTAAACCACGAATCTTTTAGTAGTGAAATGTATATTTTGTTTATGGAGGAGTTCTTTACTACTTAGAACACAAAACACTCTTTTCGGACACAAGTTAATCTCGCAGTGTTTCCCTTCACCGTTCAGCAAGGTGGTCAGTAAACAAATACTACGCACATTAAGTCAAAAAAACTCATTTATTCAAGATTTTGTTGATGCTTGTGATTGTTGGCACTTGCTAGAAATTAATACATATTATGTAAATTTATAACACATGTACTTATCCACAATATAGTTGTATTAAATATTATACCCAACAGGTTTCGCTATTCAGCATTCTCAGGGGCTTTACTAAAATACTTATTTAATTACATTTTCAGAATCTACAAATAAAAATACGTGCAATAAAATAACAATATTTAATACAACTATATTGTGGATAAGTACATGTGTTTTAAATATACATAAATCAAGATTGATTACCGCTGCCTATTAATAATTGATATATTTCAATTTACTATACCCATAATTGCTTCAAAGTTATTTCTAGTCCCGCGTAATTTTAACCGACTACCCACATATTTGTCTCAGTGTGTACACGTTAGACAATTACAGACTTAAGACGAGACGTTAATTAAACGAAAATCAGTTCCTGTGAATCGAAACGACTGGCATTCATAGTAAATTTTTGTCCCATAATCTAATTTTCGTCGCAATATTTTATACTCTTTGAGATATATCGTAGTAAGCAAGAATTCACATCTTTGGGTTCAGTTTTTCAGATTTATAACCAAATCACTTAGAATTAACTATGCCCAAATAATTGCTTCCAAAAAAAACGTAAATGTAAATAAAAAATATGTACTACATATATACAAAAACAAATAAATTTTTAAATGATATTTTAATAGCTTCAAAACAATAGGCTTGTAGACAGGGTAAACAATATATTATACTATTTAGTCCGTCATTTAGATTATTAAAAAATTTTGAACACGTATTTTTTCTTTTGTCAATCAAACGAAAAATTACAGAGATAAAGCGCGTCAAAGTTTGGGAGTGGGGGAAAATGACGTCACTTCTAAGTAAAATTGTACCTAGATGTTACGTCACACGAAACTTCAGCGGGCTATATCTTCATCATTTTTTGTTTAATTGAAAAAAGAAAAAATACGTGTCCAATATTTTCTTATAATCTAACTGACGGACTAATTTAAATTTTTTAGTCATCATGCCTATTGGATTGAAGCGTGAATTCTTGTGCATCCGAAAATCCGGAAAAATTAAAAAATTGCCTAACATTTTATAATTACTGCTTGTAGTTATTTAATCATCCCTTTTGATTTTGTTGTAACTTTGAAGAATCGACCCTTTATCGGTTCAAATTTTGTGGGGCTGTTTTATTTAAAAAGTTCAACTTGGTGTGCACTATCTATGTTTTACAATAACGTTAACTTTTTGAGACTGTATTACACAATAATTTTAACTTTGTAAGCGCTGTGTTGTACAATAATGTTAACTTTTTTAACCTTTTGTATACGGTGTCCTCAAAGCTAGGACTGGATAAAAAACTGTTAACTATCTACAATGTAAAAGAATATCCTGGCCCTGACTGACCTACACCAAACAAGTGGACCTAGAAACATGAAAGTTGGACTGTAGGCTCCTTGTATGATTACGACATCCGCTAAAAAGAGATTTTTGAAAATTCTCCATGTGTGACAAACGGAATTTAGGCGAGCAATATTGCGGGGCGTCAGCTACTAGTTCACAAAAATTATAAGATCCTACAATTAAAAAAAAAACGAGGTATGGTAGGGTATAACTAATAGAACAACTATGCACAAAAAAAAAATATATCGCTGTCTTTTTTAGGCTTCCGTACCCGAAGGATGCCAATCAGGACCCTATTACTAAGCCTCCGCTGTCTGTCCGTCCGTCCGTCCGTCTGTCACAAGGTAATAGCCGTAATAGGAAGAAAGTTGATATTTTCACATAATACGTGTTACTATGGCCCCTAACACGACAAATAATAAAAAAGTCAAAAAATATATATTTCTTAGCCTTATTTGTTTCAGCTCTATCTTAAGGACGGTAATACACACTAGTTTTTTTTACTTTACTATGGAATATTATTCTGATGATTGAACCACTTTGTTTGTACTTGGAAGTAAAAAAAAATATAGCCAGAAAAATTCTATTTTTCTTGGATTTGATCAATTAGCGATACACAGTGTAACCTAAAAATTTTTTATTGTTTTATTGTAGGACTTTATATATATGAAGAGAAGTTCTTGACCAGAAATAAGTATGAAAATTTATCATATCGTTTCACTCTAAATTCTAAAATCAGTCGCCATGTAACGTAATACAGTTATGCGTTAATTTAATTCTGAGTACGCCATAATGTTGAAATTAAATTGTCTTTCTACTCGGGAACCTGAGGGTTTTCGACGTTTTGGTTTAAGATGTTTATTATGGAGCTCAAGATAAGGAAATGTCTAAAAAATACGTGTCAAAATAAATTAAGCTTTTGATCGTTTGGATATGACTTCTGTAGAAGGTTCTAAAGACGATAACTTTTTATCTCCAACGGGGCCCGAGAAAAGGGGTCTTGACAAACGGGCAGACAGACGGACAGACACAGAGATTTATTTATTTATTTAAGAAACAAACAGCCACATATACAAATTATTACAAGTGAAAATATTCAAATTAAGCCTAAAGTCTCCTTAATTTACAAAAATGTATATTTCTAATAAGAAGTGAAGTTAACTAAACATAAGTAAGTAATACACTAGTAACAAAATATAAGCAACAAATAATGTTAGTTAAAAATATCTATCTACAAGCAATTTTTTTCATGGCAGATTTTTTAAAGGTGGAAAAAGATACACAAAACATGTCGACATCTGATAAATGTTCATTAAATAATCGGCAAACACGCCTAACGAAACTATTTCTTGCATAGCACGTTTTACAAGAAGCAATACTAAACAAATTCTTTGTATGACATGCACGTTCACATTTGCGAGGTATTCTAAAGTTGATTTTTTGTAATAAATCCGGGGTATCTATCAAATTATTATTAATTATTTTGTAAAGCATACAAGCGTCAGTGTAGTCTCGCCTGTGGGATAGAAGTTGAACTTTGTGTCTATCAGCTGAGGTATAATAGTCAAGATAAGCATAACCTGTTCTGTAGTCGAGGGCCTTCACAAACTTTTTCTGTAATTTCTCAAGTCTATCAATATGAGTCATATAAAATGGATGCCAAACTGAACAGGCAAACTCCAGTCTACTACGAACAAAACTATTGTACAGAATTTTATATGTTAACGGGTTTTTGAACGGCTTTCCAACTCTCAAAATAAAACCCAATTGTTTGTAAGATTTGCTGAGTATTGTATCAATGTGTGGCACAAAAGTAAGATGGAGATGGACAAAGAGTTTCCTAAAGGCTTCCGTTTTATCATTTTGAAGTAGGTACGGAATCCTAAAACAAGTCAAAATATCTAAATGTCAGATGGGACTCTCACGCTGAGCACGGCACAATATTATTTATGTAAAGCAGCGTTCACCATTTCCCATAACGCCCTGAGTAGGTTTTGACGTGTGTTTCCGGTGTTACCCTCAGACTCTAGACATCAAGGCCTTTGTTTATTAGTACAGCTAGGGTCGAAGGATTTGGGGAAAATTCGGTCACCTTTCGGCTGCGATAGTTTTATTGTTTTTTGATTTGTTGGGCAAGCTGTGAACACTAAAATACTGTTTTATCGCTATCGGTAATCAGTTAATCTTCAAAATGTTCATTAATAATGAACTAACCGACGGCGCGGCTGTGATTTAGACAAAATATTTTTCTTTGTACGTAGGTATGTTTCAGGTAATTTAAGATTTTAGATTGTTATTATTTTATAACTTTTAATTGAGATGGTCGGCACTTGGTGAAACAAAAATTCACATTTTATTTACAGCACGTAGGTTATGTCTTAAAATATTAAAATGAGTTAAAATTTCAGAACCGTTTGGGTAAAAGTAGTTATAGAAAAGTTGTCTAAACAGTGTATAAGTGTTTTTCATCAAGATGTTATTATTTTCCATCCATCCATCCATCAGCCTGTTTCGTCCACTGCTGGACATAGGCCTTTCCAGGATTTCACCACTTTTGGCGGTCCTCCTGGAAGAAATGCCCATACTCACACACGCTGGGCAGGCGGGTTGGTGAGCGCGGTGCCGAAACCCTTGCACCAGTGACGCCGCTGCCCGTCACCAGTCTGTATTATATAAGGCTCGGCAATTGGGGATGAATATACCGCCATCCATCGGTCCCAGGCAATGGTGGGCCGCCTGGTTTTGCCTGAGAGCTGTTCTCTTATTCTCCCCCGAATAACTTCGGGAGGATTTGCGAGTAAGATGGTGGTACCTCCACAGTCGAGCCCGGCATCAGCTCTACCAGTTATTATTTTAGTTAGATTTAATTTTATTTATTCAAGTTATGTTATTTTTATTTTTTCTGTTTCCGCCAAGAAATATTCCTTTGTTCTAAAGCAAACACATTGGTGTCGATTCGGTGAACACGACTTAACTTATTTGACAGGACTAATCTTACTTCAAAAGTCTTTTCTTTTTGTAAGTTCCTTCCAATACAGAAATAAAAATACAGAATGCTTAAATTCTATCAAATAAGTTATGTCGTGTTATACCGAATGGATACCAATATAAATAATTATATTTTTACCATATAGTGTCTGAATACATTTTAAAGTGAGAGCAATTTCTTGGGAAATAAGTTATTTTTGTTATTTCATATTCATATTCATATATTTTATTGCATTACATAATGTACAAACACAGGTGAAAAACATTAATATTGTTAGTTCATTATGGACCTTGTCCAGACACAGCAATATAATATATTTAGTTGCGAAACTGAAAAATCGATGATAGATACGTGATTTTTTTCGAAATTTGTAACGTTACAAGCAATAAGTAATTATTTTAATCTCCACACTCCTTCCCAAAGGTTTTTTCAAGTAATTTGAAAATTATTATTATGATTTAAGGCGAAATACGGACGTTGCTTGGAGAGCTCCAAGTACTATAAGAGTGCATTACAATATATCGACAGAATTTTTTTTATTTTATTTATCTTTCTCATTTTTTAATTGATTTTTTTAATTGTTTCATACAGTCGACTAATAACTAGATAATGTTTTCTGTTACAAAAATATATATTTAAAGAAATAAAAAACGAAAGACTCCAAATTAATCGTCCGTACTTAAACCGAAACCGAAAATTTTTCCCGAAAGCCGTACCACACAATCCCAATCGACCTCTATTTATTAGCACTCCATGTAAGGGCTCTCGTAAAGGAAACCAAAAATAGCCAGAACCCTGCTGCTAAGACGACATGACATCGTCTTGTACCAGAACTTGAAGACGACATTTATTTGTACCAAAACTACAAACATTCGGCAACAAATGTTTTGGTAAGAAATGGAATGTAAACGTCGTTCCGTTGGAGATGATAGAATTCTGTTGAGATAAATACGGTTGGTAAATTGGTAAAAGATAAATATCCGCTTGATTTTTTGTATAGTTACAAACTCTTGCTAAGAACTCTTAAAAAAATAAACAACAATCGTCGCGATATATAAGGTGATATTAATTTATGTAGCCAAATTAACACTGAAGACTTGTTAAGTAATCGGTATCAAGGATTGATAAATAACCCTTTTCGGAAAGGTGAAATTTTTGTTCCCTACGAACGCAAGCCCAGCTCTACTCTAAGTCAATACTAAAATGTAGGGTCAACATACTGGAGACTCGGTAAGTTGTCAGGAGCAAAGGTCGGGAGTTTTTTTGTTCCTCTTGTACCTCGACTCAATTATATATAGAAGTATTTATTTTCTTTTGCGTATTTCACAGAAAAGGTCATTGAACATTGTACCTGACCACTTACCGAGTCTCCAGTATAAATTTGGTTAAAAGTCAACATAATTTAGGTCAATTGTTTTTATTTTAAATCCAAAAGACCAAATTAATGTATACAGGTTGTTGATTTGATGAACAACTTGCGTCACATGTCATTATTCCAAAAACAGCATACGAAAAAGATAAACTAATTGAAAATGTCCTTTTTAGCTGTCGTAAAATTGTCCTGATAAATGTCCCTGCAGCGCGAAGTGCAAGTACCTACCTACAATAACACTGATCTACAGTGGTTTTGTTGCCCCAGATATGAAAATGATTTTGGGTCCATTTATGTACACAATTCATGAAACTATCAATGATTTTGTTAGATTTGCTCTGATTTTTTTTAAATCTTTATTTTCATTTTACATTACAAAAATCAAAAAACGAGAAATAAAATAACAGATATATTTATAATGTCAGTAATATTTTGAGAAATTAGGATACATCGAAGTAAATAAAGAGGAAAATGTCGAAAATATATTTTATATTTCCATAAAACGCCTTTTATGGGCTTTTCTTTTATTAATTTTTCGCGGGACAATCTCTTTTCAAAGACCAGCAGTAAAATTGTTCAAAATATAAGATATGCAAAAATCATGAAAATACGAGCACATTGAGAACTTTCATGAATATATTCGTAATCTGGGCACTTGAAAACGTAAAAATTTGCGATGATATCCAGGGCAACAAAACAAAACTTTTTTTTTGTAGAGCTGTGTAATTGTTCTGTGATCAGCACTGTCGGAGCGTTGTCGTGGTGGGCACCCGTGTAGGTAGGTACTTGCACTTCGCGCTGCAGTGACCATTTATCAGGAGAATTTTACGACAGCTATCACAGCTAGGGTCGTGGAATCTTCGTCGACATCGGAGGTGGCGTCACCTACCGGGAGTTTTAGGGAACCTGCCGGTATATCGGGGCGAAGAGAGCCACAGGGAGTGCAACCGCTTCGGGGACGCGTTGCTGCACGTTTGGCTGAACTGGCCGCTGTTGCTGAAGGCCCAAATTACCACCAGTGTGGGCGCTCAGGACACGCGTCTTTTTTTAAATTAGTTTTTCTTTTTTATATGCTGTTTCTTGGAATAATGACATGTGCCGCAAGTTGTTTATTTGTTGTTCTGTGATGCTGATGCAATTTCATCACGTTTATCGTACACCAGACGATTTTTAGGAGCGCCATAATTACGTGAATGAATTTAGGGAAAAAAAACTTTTTTTTTTAAATCTGTAACTTGAATTTAACCTACCCCGTGACGGTAGTTGCTGACCAAATCAATAACCTGTATAATACACCTTTATTACATAAATAAATATATTTCATTTCACAAATTTTATTAATAGTTGTCGGTAGAGCATTTGCCTTGTGTACGAATAAGAGGTTGCAGGTTCAAATCCTGGCTCGTTTTTTTATGTCTAACTTGAGATTTGTTTCTTATTTATCTTTTCTGTCTTGTAATGCACTCTTATAATATTTAGAATATCCAAAGCGATGGATTTTGCAATAAATCGTATAATAATACGTATACTAATATTAGAGTAGTAAAAAGGTCGTGTTTGTACATTGAACGAGGATGTTCATAAAATAACGCCTAAGCCGAAAACGGGGCAGATATGAAATAAACGCGAGCAAAGGCTTAATTAACTTCTTACCAATTTATTTGGCGAAACCACTTTCTAAAACTGGATCGAGCCGGTAAGTTGCAACTTAAACTTCCTATTCCCAAAGCATTTACCGGTTTCTAAGTCCTGACAAAAGTTTGGACCCGGTTTTATAAACTCATGAATAAAATTTACCTTCGATATTATGTTGTATCGGGCCTTAGATGGGCACTTCGTCTTTTATGTATACAGGATGTTCAAAAGATAACTTATTTCCTTAAAACGGGGTATTCTACCCCATAGATAGACGAATAAAAAGGGGACGGTGTCGCCGCTAAGCATCAACTGGAGCATAGGAATGGCGGCGATTTACAAGTGTGCGAGTGGATTTATTATGGAATTAGGCTTACTATGATGTGAATGTGTGCGTGCCGGGCTCGTGCGTACACGCGTTACTATGGGTGCTTCAGTTTTTGATTGGCGAAACTTTATTATGAACAACTTTTAATGTGGGCTTACACCAAAATCGCGGAATAATCAGCTGTTTCATACGTCGTGTTCGAGTAGATATTTAGCTTTTCTATTTCATAGCTGTTTTCTTTTTTTCGTAATTCACGGTTAGTCCCATAGCAAAAGTTGTTCATAGAATGGCGTATTCTACTCATCAATATAAACAACTATAACGTTTTAAGGAAAAAGGTTATCATGTTAACGCCGTGTACTTATGTGTAGAAAATTGCTGCTTGATATTTTAAGCCTGACATAAATATTACGGCGATATTTTTATAATTTTATCTAACCTCATATCGTATATAAAATCCTCATTACGAACTCAAAACTACTGGCATAGTGAACAGTTTTTTTCATGAACGTCTATAAAACGCGTTGGCCAAGATCATAAATCGCAGGCCGCCAAGTTGTTGTTATGTCGGGTGAACCTAGTGAGTGTGTAGAATGTCTATCATTTTTATTAGTTGTCAGTGGTCAAGTTTGACAATCATCGTGCCAAAGGTCAAGTAGTAAAACGTTAGTGACGCCACCAGTCACGTTAGTATAGGTCTCCGAACAACATAATGCTATAAAAATCTTTTTCTGAGTTTACAGTATGTATACTAACTAGGAAGGCAAAGGAAACTTAACCCATACAGCCATGTCTGAGGTTTGATATCAATTACCAATGAGGTTCTCTAACACGTACTAAATAATATTGCGGCGTGACAAAGGAGGTCACAATTTCATTTTATTTTCGGCCTGCATTGTCTATGGCTGCTGGCCCACGCAACACGTACACATTCGTGGTGGACTGTTGGATTTTGGCGCCATAGCTTACGTGGAAATTACCATTTACTGTGGTTTTATGGGTCAAATCAAAAGTATTATTTTGCCCTAAAATTACTAACAGCAGTGATGGTGATGATAATTTTACTCCACCTGACATTCTGGAAATAACGACGGAAATTACGAACACTTTTAAAACGAGCTTTTGCAAGAAAAATCAAAAATGGCTAACGACAAATTTTATCAAGATTATGAAAACAGGCATGAGTTTAGATAAGGTAGTGTATGAAACTATACATAACTAGGTATTAAAACACTCGTGTACTATTAAAAAAGTCGACTTCGCCTCGTTTTTTAAACTGACACTCGTGTTTTTAATATTTTCATGTACCAGTTTCATAAACTACTATTAAATATCTTTTGTATTTTTTTTAGTTTATCGGAATTATTATTGATTCATCTAAAGAATGCCTAACGATAGCGTTATAATGAGTTAGTAAAAATTGTTGTCTTTTTAGGGTTAAGTACCCGAAGCCTCCGCTGTGTGTCTGTCTGTCCGTCTATCAAAGGGGTTTACAGCATCAGCCATAATAGGTAGAAAGTTGAAATTTTCACAAAACACGTGTTACCGTGGCCTCTACCACGACATATAATAAAACTGAAAAAAAAAATTAAACCCCTATACAACAAACCTCGAAAAATAGCATTTGTAACATAATTTGTTTCAGCTCTATCTTAAAGATGGTAATACATACAAGTTTTAAATTTGCACACATTATTGTACATACTCTAAACTAAAACACAAATAATAAAATTAGGGTCTCGTACTCAGAGAGTGCTAAATTGTTTGTTATGTGGTACCATTTTAGCGCCTTGTTTTTTGTCGTCTTAATATTATGATAACATCATTAGGCGGTAGAACTGATGCCGGGCTTGACTGTGGAGGTACATAAAACAAACGCAAACCCTCCCGAAGTTATTCGGGGGAGAGTAAGAGAACAGCTCTCAGGCAAAACCAGGCGGCCCACCATTGCCTGGGACCGACGGATGGTGGTTTATCCATCCCCAATTGCCGGGCCTTATATAAAACAGACTAGTGACGGGCAGCGGCGTCACTGGTGGAAGGGTTTCAGCACCGCGCTCACCAACCCGCCTGCCCAGCGTGACATTTCTTCCAGCAGGACCGCCAAGAGTGGCGAAATCCTGGTAAGGCCTTTGTCTAGCAGTGGACGAAACAGGCTGATGGATGGATAGATGGATTACATCTATATTGTTGATATGTATGTTCTTAGGGTTCCTTACCCGTATTGTGTTGTGGTACGGAACCCTTTGTGCGCGAGTCCGACTCGCACTTGCCCAAATAATTTTATTCGATCCTACAGCTTAAGCAAGGATCTTTGTTTAGCCTATTTGTCAGTAGGTAATTTACTTATTGGATGAAGGTGTTCTGTGGGAGCATTCGAGGCTGCATGGCAGAGATACCTTTGCCTAGCCAAAAGCAAAAGAAGAAATATTAGTCGCTGATTGGTTATCCAAGCAGTGATATAATAAATTGAGCCAATCATAGCGTAGCATCGCGTTTTATAACATCGGACAAACAATGTGGGTACTAAATAACCTCATGGTAGTATGTGAATAGATAACATTTATTTTGAACAATCCATGGTCACAAGCACAAGCACTTACAACGAGCTAGACCAGGAAAGCCTTTGAATCTCTATATACGAGCCAAAAGGCTGAGCTCTAACTCTTGCAAATTTTCCAAGAAAATTTCGTTCCGCGGTATATTTTTGTACCAGAGCTTCATGACTTTATGCAACATGCACGTCGCTTTTCGAGTAAATTATATGCAAACCTGTGACTTAAACGTTTTTTGAAATAACAGATAAATACGTTATTTTCTTACTGAAATTCCGTGTAAGCTGACAAAGGGAAACACAGCAGTTAAAATAGGTTTACACACGCGTGAACTACGTGACAAAACGCGTCCAAATTGTAAACGCATTGTCAAACATCGTCTAAACAGGGCATCCACGAAACATTTTGATATGGTAATAAAAAAGGGATGTTTGTGGAATAAACAATAAAAGAATTTTTGTATAATTCATTGATAAAATAAGAACGATGGGCGCTTCATAAAAATATTAACAGAAAATTATGGCACTGAAATGTGTTAGGAAAACGACACCTAGTTTAACTTTTAAAAAAATGCTCTTTTACCAACTTCGCTCTTTGGTGCAACACTCCCTAAGCCAGGGCTTTGATATTGTCTAGTAATGTTCTACTACACTAAATGCGTCGACTTTTAAAGAACATGCTCATCTAATGCAGCAGTGCAGTAGATTTGACGTTCATCGTAACTTTCCGCGATAAATTAGCAACTCGATGTGTGTTAGTGCAAAAATCGACGGAAACAACATTGAAATAACATTCATATCAGCGTGTATTCCAAAGTGGACGTACGACGCTTTAGGCCAGGTATGGGCACCCTTTGGGAAGTCGCGGGCCAAACAATCATATGCTCATCAATTCGTAGACCATAGGTTAATAAACTAGAAAAGTTACAATGTAATATTTTCCTTGCCTGATTTTCAGATGCAAGACTACTAATATTAGAATCAATTCCACTAATATACAGACAAAGAATTTTGCAATTTTTGTAGGTTGGTCAGTTCCGTGACTTGGATTTATTGATTTTCAAGCTTGCTTTTGTACATATTTGTTAAATTTAAACTCTCGCTAACTCGCTTCTTACTCACTTCTTACATCGGCGAAGAATTTAAGCAAAGCCAGTTACACGGACCGCTTATATAGGTAGACCTGGTTTCCATTGTTCTTTCTTTTTCGTCTCGTTATGTCCCTGAAAGTATAAAAGTTGCAACGCATCGCGACTTAATGGTAAAAAATGTTAGTCCGATTGTAATTGTGCCCCGCCGCGGGCTGTGTTATAACCCGTTACGGGCTGGATACGGCCCGCGGGCCGATGGTTGCCCATATGTGCTTTAGACGCTCGCTGCGTCTCCCGACAGCACAAAATAATAATAATATTTAAAAATAATACTTTTCACAAGGACGTGATCGACGGAAAAAATTTTGAATAATAGTTTTGTAGTTATATAAATTGTCTTTAGTATAGTACAAAATACAAAATATTTATTTCACACACATACATGGTAACATAAACAAAAAATTCAGTAGCTCCCGGACTAGACGATAGGTAGTCTGTCTGTGGGTGATGGGATAGTGAAAGAATCATTAAAATCGCTGTAAGCATTCGGAAGACTGAAAATTTTTGCATAAATCATAGGAAACTTTCGATAACTTTCGGTTCGTTTCTGTCAAAAGTAAAGACATATATTTTTAAATTAACTTGGAATTTGTTTTTGATTATGTTATACCTACTCTGTAGACCTTTAAATATAGGTCTAAATTGCAGTTTGAGTATACATTCACGTAGAACTGCGCGCTAATGGATAATGGTATGTGTATAGCCAGCCGTTTACCGTACACATTAGAGCACTAATTTGTGCGCTAATAAGGTGTTACGCTAATGTCGCCCAAGCATTAATTTCAAATTTGTCATACACTTGTGATTTGTAAAGGAAAAGAATTTAAAAAAAATAAAATAAGCACCTCTTTTTAAAGACTGTGCCCTAAAGACAAAGCACTTATTATTATTATAAGTTGACTTTAATTTATGCAGCCAAATTCATACTGAAGACTCAATTAGTGCTCAGTAACCAGGTTCGATTACGCTTTTTGTGAAACTCGTAAATTAATATTTTCGTGTTCCTTTCAAACGCAAGCCCAGCCCCGAGTCAATTACTATGGGACGTCAAGATTTTATTTTGCGAAAGTTCAAAAAGTGTTATCGATCCGTGTTACTGATCTAATCACTTACCAAGTATAAGTTTGGCTGTATGTATAAATAAAAGTCACCTTTTATTTGTTTTCTGGGCACTTTTATCATTTTCTTTTCACCATTAGTTTTATTCACCTCCTGAAATATAAATTTAAATAATATTTTATTTACGCTCAGGTAATACAGCAGTGCAGTAGTTTTGATATCCATCTTAAGAGGATATGTCACGCTTGCAAAGGTCACTGTTACTCCATGCGGAACGCCCCGCAGTGCGAGAGGGACGGATTCCGGAAAAAATGGCAAAATGTCGGTTTTAAATTAATATAAAATTAACTAAAATAGCTACCAAAATTTCCAACTGAGAAAATTTAGATATCGTTAAAATCGATCTAATAAAATTTCGTTTAGGTCTGTATGTCATTCCTATTTGTCATACTATGAAAAAAAGTGTAGAAGAAGATCTCATTTCAATAATTACTTCTATCAAGCGAAAGTTACCCAATCGCAGTTCTGTACTGAACAAAACTAGACAAAGGTTTCGAACTTTATATACTGATTTATCGAATTAGTGGCTTCATCTGAAAAGCAGATAGACAACTTCAAAAAGTGCCATTTTTATTGAAATAGCCCCTCATATGTATAACCAGTTGGTTACCGCGATACATTATCGCGCAAATTAATTCTCTAATTCGCGCGCTAAGGCGTTACGCTATAATATAATCCTTGTACAAAAATAAATCTACGTTATTTCAACATAATATGAGAATATGATCTCTTTCTTACATGTAAATATTAGTTTTTATACACGAGGCCCAAACAAACACTTCACTATTTGAGTTTATACGGCATCTACAATCTACATGCTGAAGCATAATAAAATCAGCACAATAGTTTTAAAGGTATATTATACCTAAGGTCTTGAAATAAATATATATATTTAGCTATATAGAGCTTTTAGTTTCTTTTAACATTTTAAGGTAATAATAATAAAAATGTGTTAATTTCTGAAATATATTTCGGCCCACTTTGGGGCCGGCATCAGTCGAATGAGTGGGCCGAAATATATTTCGAAAATTAACACATTTTTATTATTACTACCTTAAAATGTTAAAAGATACCTGAGATCTTAAAATTCAGAGTGAAAAAAAAACTTACAGATGAAAGAGTATCTCTAACAGAGCACACACCAACGAAAAAAAAATTTTTTTTTACCTTGCCATAGAAATTTAGTCAGCTTATTGAACCACTTTGTAGCGGGAAGTGAAAAAATTTAGAGCAAAAAATTTTTCTTCTTCTGGAATTTGATCAGTTAACAATACATGATCTACCGTAGAAATGTTTTCACTTATTATTGTAGGACCTTATATACAATGAGATAGTTTTATATATCACTGGTTATATCCTACAAGCAAGCGTTTTCAGGTCCAATTACTCACATAAGCGTGAGAAAAGACTGAATAACTCAAGGAACAGAAAAATTTCTCACATCCATTGGTCTTAAAGTCTGAAATATACTTTCCGGGAAAATAAAGTTCTACAATAAACCATTTGTCTTTCTTTAGAACACAAGATATCTATATTAAATGAGGTTTTATAACAAGAACTCGGGAAAAATTGGAATTTACTGACGTTTGTATGTTTTTAGGGTTCCGTACGAAGGTTGCCATAAACGGGACCCTATTAGGCTGTTTGTCTGTCACAGCTAGGGTCTACAGCTTCAACTGTAATAGGTAGAAAGTTGCAAATAAATATATGCCTAACTACACCCATTCGATTAGTCCTGCTGACGAGAAGGGCAAGAAACATACAACATGTACCTACTTAAGCATATACTGGAAAAAACTTACATAAAAAAACGAACTAAAATAAAAAGTTATTAGTAAATTTTATATTTAAACAAGATAATAAATTGAGCCAAAATATCTGTCTTTTGTTAACTTAAGTAAGAGTTAAAAAATATAAGACAGGAGGAATATTCATCATGATCATGAGGCAAAAAGTTAAAATACTAAGTAACATTCCTCCAAACATTGTCCATCTGTCTCATAGAGTTTATCACTTTTAAGGCTATACCTGACCCTAGAATATGAAAAAAGACATATTTTCGAGGGTTTTTTTTGACGAAAGTGGGACTATCTTAATATTGGAAAAAATATACTTGATTTATTGATCTTTTATCTATTAATCTACTTATAAACAATGTACTAAGATTTATACTTTTGTCAAAAAAAAAATGCTTTCCACCCCCTTTTTTGGTTTTCAAACGTTCGTTTCAAGAACGCGTTTAAGAGATCAACTTGATTTTTTTTTCATAAAGTAGGTAATAGAAATGAAAAGGTTTTCTACTTAAATCCAGTATTTCCCTACTAAATATTTCAGTATTAGCTAAAAACCCTCCGATCTTTTGTTTCACGCGTAATTGTTAGTATTACGCGTCCTAGACAAATAGGTCAATTAGCTAACCAATAATCGCCTCTATCAAAAGCTAATAAAGTACTTGACATTGGCCTTTTTGTGTTGGACGGGTAATAACATTTTTTCCTAGGGTATGCCATATTTATTTGCAACGTACATTAACTACTATCCATACAAGCCATATCTACTTACTACCAACGTGACAAAAAAAACTCTCTGCCAACATGACAAAAACCTCCGCAGCAAAGAAACAGCCAGTGAATTGTAGTTACGGAAGTTACTAACGAGTGCTTTTCCGCCGATACATTTAGAAATGTTGCTCGTTTACCTCCTGAACAGTTTTTGTAAGAACTTTCTTCGTCGTTTTAGTTCTTAAGCGTTTATGCCAAATATGCATTATAGTCTAAGAGCTAGCGACCAAATCGGTCATGTGGCTTCAGCTGTATTAAAACTCCGTTAGCTACTTCCCTGAACAACCTTTTCCCATAATCTCCGTGCTGGCAGGCCGCGGGCGGTGGATGCGGGTGTAGTGGGGTGGGGAAAAAAAAGAAAAAAAATGTGGGCTCAGCGGCTTTAATTTTTTTTTCAAACAGTATCTCTGTACTCCCTGTGCACCCAAAAAAATTTTTAAATCGATCGGGTGGTGGGAAGGGGTTGCCAGCGTTAATTTAAAGTACCAAAATAATAATAATTTTCATGTGGGCTCAGCTGTATTGGCTTTTTTTCTGACGCCAGATAAATTTTAATATGTGAGCCCCAAAAAAATGATCTCGCGTCAGAAAAAAAGCCAATACAGCCGAGCCCACATAAAAATTATTATTATTTTGGTACTTTAAATTAACGCTGGCAACCCCTTCCCACCACCCGATCGATTTAAATTTTTTTTTGGGTGCACAGGGAGTACAGAGCAACTGTTTGAAAAAAAAATTAAAGCCGCTGAGCCCACATTTTTTTTCTTTTTTTTCCCCACCCCACTACACCCGCACCCACCGCCCGCGGCCTGCCAGCACGGAGATTATGGGAAAAGGTTGTTCAGGGAAGTAGCTAACGGAGTTTCAATACAGCTGAAGCTACATGACCGATTTGGTCGCTAGCTCTCCGTCCATTATGCAACTTGTACGGAAGTCTTATGAATTTGGTTTTCAAGCTACAACACAAAAATTATTTGTGTATATAAGATGGTATTGATTTAAGTGTTTTAGTTTTTTCAAATATATTTAATTTAGTGCAATTAGTAACTTTTAATGAAACTTACTGCAAATATATAATTTACGACAAACATAGACAATAAAGCAGATTCTGAAAGCTTTAATTTTAGTTTTAGTGCTGTCAAAACTATTTTTTTTTCATTCCAAAATAGTTCTGTGGTGTTAATAACAGAAGCTATATTACTTTGTAAAAATTTAAGTTTTGACAGCACTAAAACTAAAATTAAAGCCTTCAGAATCGACTTTATTGAATATCTTCTGGCAGCTGCATAATAAAGACCAAAATTGCTTGCTTTTATACAAGCATGTTTTATACCGGGTGGGAACGGACAACCGCAAATGAAAATAAAATTGAAGCTGCCCATTATTCAGTTTTTCAAAATTGGTTGGGAAACGTGAAAATATTTCTTCTTTCCTCAGGCATGTTTCTTTGGGAAAGGTGTTCACTATGATCGGAATATTAGTTTTCGATTATTTTGTAATAATATTTATGTACTTGCCTTTGACCGCGGCTCTACTGGCGTTTTTTTCGGTCCTATCCCCGTTTTAGCTTGGCGGTTATTTTATGAACACCCTTTATAGGCTATTTGTTGACCAGAGTCACTAATCAGAGTCTACGGGGCTGGTCGGAAGTAGCGCAGGACCGCGATGTGTGGTTTCAACAAGGGGAGGCCTTTGCCCAGCAGTGGCATACTTTAGAAGCTATATACATAAAATAATATTAAATAAAAATATATTATTCCATCTCTATACACCTTAGAAGCTACATAATAAATATGTATTATTTTAGTATACTATCTGTATACTGGGTATAAATTGAGGAATGTAAATCATAATCCACTTTCCCAAAACTTCGACAAACTTACCACAAACGCCAACACACAAAGAGATGCACTATACTTAAACTATTTGTTTTTGTTCGTAAACGTTGTATTACGAGTTCAAAAGACAAATATTTTGATTTTGACAAAAATCTTACTGTTTTAATTTTAACTTTTTCTTAGTCTTTTGTAATTCAATGAGACGTTTTTTAATTATTCTAATAGGTCACAGGTTTGCGAAGCCAACGCCGACCTACAAAAATCGCGTTGTATCAGTTTTTGTTTTTTTCGCTCACTTTTTTAGTTTAATTGTTATTTGTGTTCTCAGCTACCTATTTAACCGGCTAAATAATACCGATACAATAATAATAATTTAATAAACCGAGTAAAATAAGTTCAGATAAAAAAGTAATTAAATACGGTGTTCCACAAGGATCGGTGCTAGGACCATTATTATTCAACATTTTTATAAATGACCTGGCCTGTAATATAGCTGGTGCAACAACTTATTTATATGTTGACGACACCAGTTTAATAATCAGTGAAAACAATATCAACAAGCTTACAACGACAGCTTTAGCAGCATGGAATGATTTGTGTAGATGGTTTAAGGCTAACGGTCTCTCAATGAACTGCAGTAAAAGCAATTATATTGTTTTTAAGCGTCACACGAACAGCGCAGACTACACTATAAATTTACCCATTGACAAGATCAATTGTGTACGTTTCTTAGGTATTGAGCTTGATGATCAATTGAGATGGGGACAGCAAATTGCCAATGTTAAAAAGAAATTAGCTAGCGCTTGTTTCTCCTTAAAGAGTATGGGTAAAATTGTGGGCTCAGATACTCTTAAAATAATGTATTTCTCCTATTTTGAGAGTATTATTAGATATGGACTAGTAGTATGGGGAAACTCAAAACAAATTAAAGATATTTTAATCTTGCAAAAAAAAGCTGTGCGTATTATAGATAGTGCTAAATTCCGAGAACATTGTAAACCTTTATTTAAAAAACATAAAATACTAACAGTTATAAATTTGTATATACACCCAATGACACAAGTCCGTACGGCCTATAACTCCAAAGTTAAGGGTCGGGGGGAGCGGGGAGTGGTATTTTTGAACTCAGGAGACACAGTTCTATCATGCAATGGTGCTAACTCCCAAGCCGTTATGCTCGACCTATTAGAGTGCAGTATCTGTTGCACAAGTTGCAGCGTGACGTCTATATCTGCACATCGGTCCGATGCACATTACATGTGCATGTAGCCTAGCAGACCGATGGTAACCTAAGCTCGCAGCCAGGTATATACAACAGTTGGGATACCTACTGGACGCGGTGTCGCGTCAGCTTATCTACGTCAATAATACCAGGAAATATTGTACAATAACTTTTATTTTAAAAAGTATAAAAAAACAAATAAGCGTATTGTTCCCCTAAACTTCCCAGTATGTGTTGGGGTCTGGGCCCTCACGCCATCCGATGCGGGTCCCCAGCACCCCGGACTTCTTGACGACGTGCGACTCTGGTGGTCCTTCGGCACTCCGGCGGGACCTGGTGGGATCGGTCATCTGTAAATAGAAAAATTAACATTAATTTCGTTGAAGCTTACAAGACGTACTGAGAGTCGGGGCATAGGACAAACTCTTTGCTTAGTAGTTGCAACGGTAATAAGAAACTTGAATGGGTCGTTGATAGGAGTTTGTAGAAATTCGATACTCACAGCTTTTTGATGGTTGGGCAGCTCCAGCTTTGATTCAGGCCTCGCCGTGACCAGCATGCACACCGCCATCAGCACCAGCAGACTGTTTGGCAGCATTTTGATTCAGTAGCTGCGAATGAAAAGAAATAAAATATTGAATTCAGTCATAAAACAGGCGCTTTATCCCTGGAAAGAAGGCACAGGAGAAGTATAAAAATGCACAAAATAAATAATTTAAATATTCAATACTTACATAGAGCACGGAGGGTCACGAGTCACGGGTCACAGTATTCCTGTGGGCGAACTTGTTCACTCAGTGGCTGTCGGTGGGTTTATGAATATCAAGGAAGATTTGGGCCTTATATAGTAGCCTGCTGATATCAGCGGCCGCAAAATGAACGATCCAATGACGCAATGTAAGGAAAATTGATTAGGCATTCAGGCATTAATCCTGAAATAAAATTAATAAATAATTGTGGTTAAATCGCGAGCGGTTTATACTTTTGCGTCACCCATCAGAAATAATGCCGATACCATTGTAATAATAGGCAACTATTTCTGTGGTTTGGCTGAAACCCTGACGTCAACGGAAATTTCACCATATTTTTATGCCATAACTAAATAAATGTTATCATACCGTTTGTTTTTAAACTAAAGTTGGGTTTGTACCTAATGTAGCTAATACAAAGTGCATACGTTTTGACATGCTAACTTTTTCAAACTCCGTACAAGATTAACTTGCACGCCGACCAGGTGTAACTCCGTCTTGGCCGTACGTACCACCGAGCTACCGATAAGACCGCTCTGCACGTGACTATCCAAGGCTGCATGGAGCTCGCGGTCACACAATGGAATGAGGTGCAGCGACTGTGCTATCTTTGAAGAAAAAACCATGTATTTTACTCAGGCTTATCGACAGCGGCTTGGCGCCCATCAGCGAACACGTCGCAACATACAAAAGTCCTGCCGTGATTTTGTTTTCAAAGGTGCGCATATAGCAACGGGGCGCGGCGAGAATGTTTAATTAACTACACGATAGACGCAACCTTGGCTGAAATTCAGGTGAATTCCCAATGACATCATTCGGCCTTGCCACACATGGTCATGCCTAGCGACATACCTTTTAGTGATCGTTATCCTCATTACAACGGGTCGATAAGTCAAATAATTATTTGACCTATACCTATGGGTTTAATCGTTTGGCTAACAAGGAAAAATACTTCGGGAATCACGAAATGACGTAGCAACGAACCCGTGCTAGTTTTTATAAAACCGAAGATAAGGTATTTGGGATTATTTGGTTGCTACACAAAAGTAAAGTTTGACAACGCTTTTCGCTAACATAGCGAAACATCTCGCCGTCCGAGGGTCCGAGCAGAACGGTGACGGATAACACACAGCTTTCATAATGTAAATAATGTTTATGCAACATTACACCATCGATGTGTCTCGAGCGTTGCGGCGCATTGATACAGAGTGCATATATCAGACGTTCGTACTTGCGCTTGCTGCTCCGGCACCCTAACGTTATACTATCATTGCTGACATGCTGACTGCTACATGACGACGGTCGTAGTAAACGTAGTAAAGACATGTTCACGTCATACTATCTTACCTATGCAACATACGTGTACGTGTACGATAACTATATACATACACACACATATACACATACAAACGTGGTATGATCTCTACATTCGTCACGAACGTTTCAAGATTAAGGAATGTCTGTAGCAAAGGTCTACGAGCAGGTGAGCTTACGAACGACGTTACGTTACATATAATCTTAAAAGACTTCGTGTCGGAGTCGTCGCACCATCGAGCTACCGATAAAACCGCGGTGCAGGTGACTCTCCAACGCTGCATGGAGCTCCCGGTCACACAATGGAATCAGGTGCGGCGACTGTGCTATCTTTGAAGAAAAAATCATGTATTTTACTCAGGCTTATCGACAGCGGCTTGGAGCCCATCAGCGAATACGTCGCAACATACGAAAGTGCAGTCGAACGTTACACAGCGGGTGCTCGCCTGCGAGGCGCCCGTAAACTCGCCTACGGGCGCCGCAGTGTCGCAGTCATAATTTCTAATTATATCATTACACGCCCACATTCCGCTGAAATTTACTGGGGTTTCCTATTAAGACACTTAGCGTAGCGACACTTCGGGCGCGCCGCACATAATTTTTGTTTATGTGATTCCACGCCCAAGGTACTTGCCGCAACCTTGGCTGAAATTCACTGGAATTCCCCGTTACGACATTGCATGTATTTGCCACATATATTCAGGCGACTTTTATCGATCGTTTCATTTGACGACGGGTCGTTTATAACGAGGAAAAGCACTTTGTGAATCGATAAATGAGGTGCTAACACACCCGTGGAGTTATTATGAAAAACCCAAGATAAAGTATTTGGGTTAATTTCGTTGCTACGGCCACAAAACAAAACTAAAGTATGAAAACGCTTTTCGCTAACATATTTGCTGCTGCTTTCGCCGTCTGAGAGTCCGGCGGGCAAGACGGTGACGGATGACACACAGCTTTATAATGTAAATAAATAAAATGTTCATAAAATGTTCGTACACTAACTAGACACACACACACACACACACACACACACACACACACATATACACATACAAAAAAAAACGTGACATGATCTCTACATTCGTCACGAACGTTTCTAGATTAAGAAAGCCTAGCTAGCCTAGGATCGACGTTACGTTACTAGAAGTCTAAGTTTTGCGCCGTGGGCTTCATGGGCTATGCAACTGTGATTTTCTTACTTTTGTGCAACACCTGCAAGTCTTTTGCAGAGATTTATGTCTAGAACTTATCCAGGAGCAAGCCCGGAGGCTCGCAACCACCGTTTGTAGTGAAAAAATTCAAGTGCATTTTGAGTGAAATGCATCCTAGTGCATCGGGTTAAGATTGCAATGGCAAGATTCTTAGTCACACCTGAAACTGCATTCAGGCATTATAGACCGGACGGATCTGTGTTCCTGGCTGTATATCTAGTAGCGATTAAATTTTTTAAATCTTTAAATGAATACAAAAGAGTTTGTGACACTCAAACACATGTATTAAGAAATTGTAATAATTTAGGTTAACCTTATCCAAATTATGGCGTATTTCAACAAAATATTAATTACTCGGGTCTGAAAATTTTCAATAAACTTGATAATAATATAAAACAGTGTAATAATGTCAATGAATTTTCAAAAAAACTTAAAATGTATTTAATGGATAAACCATTATATAATATCTCTGAATATTTTAAATGTAAGAAATAGGAAATTATTTAAGTAAATAATGTAGGAATACTTTTGTCACTTTATTTTGATCTCATTAAGTTTAATGTATAATTCTAAATGTTTTTTTTTTTTTTTTTTTTTTTTCTCGAATTATTTTCAAATAATCTCATAGTATTTTTTCTTCGTCATTTAATTTTTTATTTTTATTTTTATTTTACCAATGTTTTTTGCATGCCTTAGTACATTATTTTTGTATGACTTTACTGCAAATAAATGATCTTATGTCTTATGTCTTATGTTATAGTTTTAAATCATATTTATTGGGAAAATTAGAGATTTACAAGTTTTCATTTGTAAAAGAAGCCTGAGCGGCCCGGCCCACCAAGGCACTGGCCTATCGGTCTTTTGCCCAATACCCTGAGACTAGTCCGGGCCTGCTTGCATTTAGTAACTCCCCTCACTTAATTATTCAATCCGTAATTATTTTTGGCAATAAAAAACTCAAACATATTGTCACGACATGAATCCCCGAGGGGGTATCAGAGGTGCTCCCGAGTGTGAACTGTGAATTGAAAGTCACAGTCCACATCCGGTACACCCGCGTTTTACCGACGATTATTACGTCCCAACGTGATGGGTGGTGAGCCCTATCGCCGTACTTCGGGCATTACTATTAGGTAGACTTTTAACCTGACCCCGATAATTAAGTATTTTGTAGAAGAATACAAACTGGTTTTATAAAAACGATTCAAAATCATATTCATAGTTATTTTTTAAGGATTTTCGTAAAATCCAAAGAAAATGTCACCCGACATTTTTATTTTAGTTTTTATTTTTCATTTTTATTATTGATCCCACTTGCAACTTTTTGCGTATGGGAATGGCTAGAATAACCATAAATTTTATTTCTAAGCAACATTTTTTAATAGTAAGTATATTGACTTTTAATTTGAATTGTTTTTACATTTAAAATGTGTTCTACTAAAAACCTCTAAAATTATCGGTGTTTGTTTAAAACTCAACCTGATTATAACACGATGTTTTCCTTCACCGTTCAGCACGTATTAGGTAAGAACACATATACTATGCACACAAATTCCGAAAAAATCTCATCAAACTAACGAAAAGTCTTGCAAACTGAATGAAACTCACTCTTTCGTCAATAACACAATTGAAGCCCTGTTCTAAGTCTTGAATAGCTCCGACTAGATCTAAGATCTAAGGAATGCTCTAAGACCCTTCAGTCAGTTGGCAGTCAAGTCCCAACGAAGGGTCGGTACTTGATGTATGCCCTTAATTTGTTAAAGACGTTCATTCATTTTGAAATATTTGACAAAGTACTGAGCATGAACCAAGCTACTACTTACGGACGCCAGCATGACAAGATACCCTGTACAAAATATCTGGAAGATACTATTGAAATAAGTATTTGAGATACCAGATACTTTTGGAATGATATTTGAAATAATACATACAAAATACGGATCTTTTAAATATCTACTTTTTAAAGATAAATACTTTTATAATGAAAACACAATTTTATTTAGTTTAAGTTTATTTTGAGAATTATAAATATATCGGGTTGACTGCGCAAACGTTACGAAACATTTTTTTTTTCTTAATATCAATAGAAACAAGCAAAAATTTTAATTATTAATTTTCTTTGGTTCGGGAACGGCTAGGTGGCAACACTGACGACGACGGCGACTTGCAAAGACAACTAGACCACAGTCTGAAGTTTTTTGATAGGTTGATGTAAATTTCAAGAGTACGTTCAGTTTTATCCATAAGGTGGCTTAGTAAATGTAAAAAATGCATAGGTAATTATTATTAAAAGTATTTTAGCAAACATAGTATTTATGATATACCAAGATACCAAACGAATAGTATCTAAATACAAGAAACAAAATGAATTTTTAAAAATGAATCTTGGTTATAACATGAAAGTAAATATTTTGTATCTTGTATCTGTATTTGAGATACTTGTATCTTAGGTCTTAGGTGGTAGAGCTGGTGCCGGGCTCGTCTGTGGAGATACCACCATCTTACTCGAAATCCCCCGAAATTATTTGGGGGAGAGTAATAAAACAGCTCTCAGGAAAAACCAGCGCAAAAATTGCCGGGCCTTATTTAAAACAGACTGGTGACGGGCGGCGGCGTCACTGGTGCAAAGGTTTTGGCACCAGGCTCACCAACCCACCTGCCTAGCGTGTGTAAGTATGGGAATTTCTTCCAGGAGGACTGCCAAGAGTGGCAAAATCTTGGAAAGGCAGTGGACGAAACAGGCTGATAGATGGATGGATGGTATCTTAAATAAGTCACATCTCTGATGACAGCTACCTATTGGTTCTTATTGCGGCCTCATAGATGTAGAAATCCTTTACAGATAGAGAGCATGGACTGCTGCCGACTGTACTAACAGATTTGTAATCGATATTTTCATTTCAATAAGTACAATTTATGTGACCAAATGTGAGTATTTATAGCCCGGCCGTGTAACTAGGTCTTCACCCGCGAGGTTAAAGGGACGCGGGGAATTACGCCAAAGGGAATCGTGCACCAGAGAAATTCCCTTTGACGTCATCCCCCGTATCCCTGTAACATCGCGGACGAAGACTGTATTACTCGTATCAGTATTGATATATACCAGGGTTTCTTAAAGTGGGGTCCATTTTATGAGTCACAGGGGTCCATCACAGCCACTCAATTCACTCATATACCGAGTCCAAACAACAGCATCCTACTAATTAACCTAGTTTTGATCAAATTTAATGAAATATTAATGTAAACTAACCAATAAAGTGATTTTTCATTTTATGCTTGGTTTTCCTTTCCCAAAATTTTCTTCGACAAAGGTTCGTGCAATTTTTTAAATTCTGAAAAGGTTCCGGGCCCACTGATCTTTAAAATCACGAAATTGATAATTGTTTTGATAGACAAGTAGATACTTCAAGCTGTTCCTGGGAAAAAGGGGCTTGACACACAAACATACCTACAGATGGGCAACAAATTAGTCCTACAGGGGTTCCGATTTTCAGTGATAAATGACCTACGGAACTCTTAAAACAATTTACATTTCAAACATCACAAACATCAATTAGGTACATCGACGGTATCCTTACATAGTGTTCGATGTAGAGCAGTTCTTATTTCACAGTCGTAAAAGTTAAAATCGCATAAATATTTAGCTTGAAATGCAGATGGCCGAACAGTTACAACCTAATGAATAGCAGAATAAAGAGAAAATAAACTTTAAAGCTATTATCGTGTTTATTAGTTCTTAGCACGTTCATTCCCGCCGACTCAACAAGAAAGCCTTAAAACTTAACGGTTCATTAAGCTTAGCGCCGTCTCTTTCTTTGTCGAACTAAATTAAATGACAGCATGAGTTTTAATATCACGTAAATAAAGTTAAAGAGCTTTGTATGAAAGAACGAAGTTTGGAGTAGTGTATAAAAAATACAGTGCATTCGAAATTCTGTTGAGTTTACAGTGATATTAATTGGTCTCAACACAGCTTTAATCCGGTTAGTTACTCATCACTCCAATCTTGCCTTTTTTACCCTAAAACATTTATTCCCACAGAATTGTAACTGATCAAAAGTTACCGGCCAAATCCAAATGAATAGAGAGCCGGTAGGTTAAGTTAGAAGGTTAGAAACACATAACCTTGACGGTAATTTTTTTTGACAACCCAGGACGACTTTGACCTAAAATTGGATATTATTTAGTTAGCATTATATCATTCAGTAAAGGAAAGTAGAAGAAAAATGCATCTTGATGTGAGGAGCTCTGAACCGGAATTCAAACCCGGGACCTCTCGCTAGCCGGGCGATTGCTCTACTAACTGAGATATCCAGTTCTCAACACAACCTGCGGATTTACCCATGTGCTTTCACATACCGCAACGATATTATTGATTCTCAATAGTGAGTGACTTGGCGTATAGGGGACGCTGATGTATTCAAGCCGAGTCTAAGACTATTTATGCCCTACCGTCGCGTCGTCGTGGTATAGTGTAAGTTTGTATATACTTGTGATAAATCGCCAATTGTGTAAAATATAGAAATTTATTTCTAGCACAGTTATGTATAATTTTAGATTAAATTTTGGCCCAGTTGGATGTTTGTTTGTTTGTTAACAATGTTTGTTTTTATGAAAACATTAAAATGCTTTGTGCTTAATGCACCATAACACTATTAAATGAGTATTTTTTTATACAAAAAATGCTTTGATTTTCTACTTTAATATTTCATCACTTATTTCATTATTGATGTACTCACCATGCTTAGTCGATAAAGTTCGATGTATTAAATATAGACTGTACTTAAGACATTTTAGATATGAACATGTCTCTTTTTATTATAATTTAATTAAGACACATTAGGGTAAAAATTATATCTGGAAGTCCTTCAATATATTTGGAAGATCTAAAAGACGTTACATTTAAGAAAAATATTAATACTTATAAGCGTTGTTTTCTGCCATATGACATGACATCTACGTCGATTGAATGAATACATTGTCAACACTACACCTCTCAGACATTTTTATCTATTTCCAACATTTCAGTTCCAGAACGCTTTTTGTCCCACTGTATTATTTATGTTCTGTGCCCGCTAAGTCGCATAACTTTTGAGAATATGAAAGCACACTCTAGTTAACACGAGCGTCAAGTTCTCTGTAACTTACACACTAATTATATTTAAATAAGTTTATGTATGACGCAGGCAACTACCATATCTAACAGCTATTTAAACTGCTCTTATACTCATAATATAAGGTGACTTTCGTTTATATAGCCAAATTCATACTAGAGACTCTGTGAGTGGTGTGAAAGTTCTGACCCTGTTTGCAAAATACAAAAAATATTTTTTTGTTCCTTAATAATTCTTCAAGAACAACCTCGGCTCAATTAGTATAGGAGGTCTAAATATTATTTTGCGTATTTCGCAGATCACTTACCGAGTCTCCATTATTAATTTGGCTATATAAACAAAAGTCACCTTATGTAAGGTCTTACAATTCAAAGTGAAAAAAATTCCACAGATGATAGGGTAGACCACATTCAACCGAAAAAAAAATTTTTGCGCGTAATTTTTATTTTGCTTTTCCATAGAAATTTAGTCAGCTGATTAAACCACTTTGTACTGGGAAGTGAAAAAATTATACAAGCAAAAATTTTTTTCTTTTTCTGGAATTTGATCAGTTAACGATACATGATCTAGGCTAGAATTATTTTCACTAATTATTGTAGGACCTTATATACTCGTATATTACCGTCCCAACTCCGACTTAAGGACAAACTATTTTGTCCTAGACCAATTACACCGTAGTTAGTAAATTCCAACCCAGAGTTAATCAGTAATTGAAATCATCAGTACTATTAATAAAGTAGTAAAAAAACGTGTCTGTACATTTAATATTCTGAGGCTAAGACAATGAGTACAATTTTAGAATTTTTGTTTGTCTATCTGTCTGTATGTTCCGTTTTAATCAGAGAACAACACAACAGATTTGGATACGGTTATCTTTATTGTCGTCGCAGTGGCATTGAAGTGTTTTTAGAAGTATTATTAATCTTTGAATATTAATATAGTATGGCATATATTTTCGGTTTCGCGGTTACTTTAACAAAACCACTATATGTTGACGAGCCCCCTAATTCTGTATCGTTAACTCAGTTGCCAAACCGAAAACATACATATCCGCTTATCTAAGGATACGTTCGCACTTAAAATGACGTCACAATTCGTAAATATGTAGTTCAATACCGATTGAAGGTTATTTTGGAAATTCATTTTTTATCTGTTTTTGGTGAATAACAACCATAGTTCGCAACCGTTTCGAAGATACGTAATAGCCCCGCAGACCCAGTCAAAGATTATAAATAGGTACTACTAAAAGACACTTCCACGCGAGTGAAACCGCTGGCAAAAGCTAGCTAAAAATGTTTGTCAATGTGTGATTTTCTGTATAAAAGGTTTTGGTATCTATTATAGGGAAGGACCAGTAATCGTTTTAGTAAGTCGGAGAAAAACGGGTATAGAGGGTACCTTTCACAGCGTGGGCGGAGTAAAAAGAAAAAGGCTTGTAATAAAATAACATTTTTAGTAAAAAACAAACATATCGTCACGACATGAATGTCCGAGAAGGTATCATAGATGTACCCAATGTAATGAAAGTCACAGTCCACACTTGGTACACCCGCTTTTTACCGACGATTATCGTCCCAAACGTGATGGATGGTGATATAGTGAAGGCTGTTTTTTTTGTTCAAAACAGTAATAGTCCGTCTAAACTAAAAAATAAAAATAACAATAACGACTTTTGTAAACATATAAACTTATTGTCTAACTAAAACATAGAACTGCATTTTTTAAACGCTCTCGTATGGATTTATTATTAAGGCGCCTAGGCACGCCACCGTTTTAGTACAAAGTTTAATAATCCGTTTCTCTGTTGTTTCTCGTAATAGATCAAACTATATGACCTCCATCATCTGGTGCTGGGATTTTAAAAGACACCATTTCGCCAAAATTTTGAATATTAATTTTGTTTTAAAGATATTAAGCTGGACAGATTTACATACAAAGTTGTTTTCTTGCCTCAGATTGTACATATATAAAAATTTTACATTTCAGCCACATAGCGACTTTGTAAATGCCTGTATTGAACTATTGAGGTCTCGAACTTTAGTCTATAATGAAAAACAACAGAGAAACGGGTTATCAAATTTTGTACTAAAACGGTGGCGTGCCTAGGCGCCTTGGGTCTTATTCACTGAAAAACAGCATGATCTAACCTTTTCTTCATTCACCATACTACTCGGACGTGCACTGTTTCAGATAAGTTTATCTCTTTCGATGTGCGATGGACATATCTTAAGACGACGGAGGTAGTAAAAACGGAGTTTTTGAACAACTCCCAAAATACAATAGATATGGTTCTGAAATAAATACATGTTATAAACAAACCCTTTTCAAAGGCGATGTAACAACCCAAAACGTGATAGAGAAAAATTGCCTCGATCGAAAAAAATTGCAAAGTAAAGGCTATTTTTTCATTTTAAACAAGCAGTCTGTCGAAACTAATGAAGTAAAAATAACAATGATTACTGTTTAAGACACATATACCTGTGTATTATCTAGACTATAGCAAAGCTTTTTTTTTAAATACACTTGTGTTAATTTATGTTCAATTTTATTAATTGAAAAACAGCATTATCCATTCTCTTCTTGATTTACCGCTCTGCTCAGACGCGCGATTTGTCAGATATGCTTATCTCTTTCGTTGTGCGATCGACTTACCACGCCTTAAGGCGACGCCACGAAATTGTCGCGACATGGATCTCTAATTTTCTCAGCAATAAAAAAACATATGTAATTACCAATTTATATACTAGATTCAGCATTTCATTGACATCATTTTGCCCGAAGATTTAGTTGATTGATTAAGTTTCATAGCAGAGAAAAAAATATTTAAAAAACCTCTTTAAAACAGAGATTTCTATTTTACTGACAAACGGGAACAAATGAAGCTTCTTAGTTTTTTATTTAAATTAGTCTACAAATACACTTCAATATGGCCGATTGGATTTATTAAATTTACTTATAGTTGTCATTTTAAATGCGAAATACTGTTTTGCCGCATACGACCTTACGGCATAAGCTAGTTCGTGAGCGCATATTTGTATGGAGTAAGT
Source organism: Ypsolopha scabrella (assembly GCA_910592155.1). NCBI lineage: Eukaryota > Metazoa > Arthropoda > Insecta > Lepidoptera > Ypsolophidae > Ypsolopha > Ypsolopha scabrella. The sequence continues at coordinate 20,888,127 of OU342982.1, forward strand.
CCCCCTCACTCCACTCCCCTAAGGCGCTGATTTGAAATTAAAAGTTTATCAATGCCTCGCCTTAACGTGCCTTCCGAAGCACAAAGTGCACTTCGAGGATTGAACCCTCGACCTCTAGATTATCAGGCGAGCGCCCTACCATTCGACCACAGAGGCCATCATATTTTATGTCCAGCAAATATTCAACGTAGTTTCCATCACATGAAGTTACCTAAAACAGATACAAAATTGGGGTAAACTAAAATGTTTTCGCGGCTCCATTCCCCGGGGCAATTTGTATAACCAACAGGTCATATCTAGGTTTCTGCCTGACATCACACTGCCTCTTGTTACTCAATTAAACCCTTATACACAGTTACAACATGTCTCCCTAAGGGCATGTCAGGTGTTCACGGTGTCCACTGAAGAAACACCTACATTAACATTATCTTGGGTTGAGCTTTGGGCCCGATACTGTCGTAGGCAGGTCGAAGAATTCACAAGCGGTCATTTGAGAAGGCGGCTAAAATTCTAACACCTTGTGGAGATTATTGGTTCATAATTTCAAACTAACATTATTTGAAATTTTATTTACTGCTATTTTCGGAGATATTTGCTAAATACTGAATTTCCCTTCATTTTGTTCAAAGGTTGACAGCAAGCAGTAGAACCTTTGCCACAATAAAAATAAAAATCGGTCACTCAAACCGACCGAATGTCTAAAGACCGTTTGGTTCCGCCAATATATATATATTGTATGTTTACTTTGTTTATCGCATAAATGTTTTATTTATATACGCTGGCGGACTAGTATAAATAACCAAGGAATAGTTTGGTTCCTTGGCTTGGCATCTTTTTGGATTTGATCAAATCCTTGGTGTATGCTGGCGCACGCACCATCGGTCGATCAACCACGCGCGCCCGCGCTAGCTGACCTTGAGTCAGTTGTGAATTGACCACCTCCAAGGACGCGCGCGCGCACCGTCTAGACCTATAACCCTAGACCCTCGTGTTCATGCAAGGACATCTTCCTGATCAGGAGATTCAGTGCTGTGTGCATCCTGGACGAGATTCGATCACAAGGGATTTTGAGGTAACAAGCTTTTCCATTATTTAATACTTTTCACGCCAGTGTGGTCCGCCATTTTTAGCCGATTTCGCATTCTACAGTCCACTCTTATCAAATTCTTATTTTATAATTATTGGCGGCTCCACCGTTCAAAAATTAACCCGTCTCGGTCTAAATTATTCGAGCATGTTACTCGTAAATACGTATTATACTTAAATATTTTTGAAGCCTACAAAGTTAAAGGGTTTCTGTGCTAAAAATATAAATACTACAAAAAGGCATAACACTACAAGGCCGTTAAAAAAATAATAATCCTACTGTGACTTGACACATTTGACAGAGTTAAGTATGGAACTCCTTCTTTGAAAAATATTGTGTTTGACAGGTAACTTTTTTTTATTAATGCAAACTTCTCTATGGGGCAAACGTCTCAGTTACGTAGAGCCAACCATTTGCACTTAATACCTTTTAGAATGAAAAGTTTTTTAAATAGGAATAAGTACTGAAATACTTAACCAATCGAGATTATTCTCTCTTTATATTTTTACGCTTGAAGTATACTTTTAGATAATACTATTTAATGCCTTAGCAAACAATTTGAAATGTTGTCAATTGGGCAGATCGTTAAGTATTAAATCGAAAATTTTTCACCAAAAGTCAAAAATAGATGCGATGATGAGCGAAGCGAGGAGTGTGTTAGGTTTGCATGTAAATTATGGAGAATCAAGCAAAGTGGAGCGAAGAGAAGCGACCTCCCAAGAAATTTAACAGAAATATAATATTGATTTTATAATATATAATAAAAATATATTTAACATAATGTGCTTAACTCTACGGTGTACCGGTGACATATGCTTTTAGGACATAATCTTTACTAATAATAAACTTTGACTTTTTTGTGTGTAAATTGAATATTTTTGCGAAATAAATGTAATGGCTAATTAGAATAAATTGAAATAAATATTAACATATTAAGAGTATTTTGTGTGTCTGTATGTTCCGTTTTAACTCGAGAACCACTCAACAGATTTGGATGCGGTTTTTCCATTATCATCGTAGGGACACCAGTCAACATGATAATAGGCTAAAAGGAGTGTTTATAAAATAACGCCCAAGCCGAAAACAGGGCAAAGATTGCATAAACTCGGGCGGAGCCGCAAGCAAAGGCTAGCCTTTAAATATGCATGGTCAAATTGTATTTGTCTATGATATTAGAGGTGTCTGATAAAATAACCGTCAAGTTGAAAACTGCGATAATTTAAATAAACTTCCATGCGAGTGAAATAACTCATATAATAGCATTAAACGTTAACGAGGTCCATGCCAACATTTTTGTCTGATTTGACTAAAAGACAGACAGATAAGCAAAGAAAATAATTGTTGTAATGCGGTTTCCAAATACGGAACCCTAAAAATCCATCAAGTTACTTTCTAGATCGGCTGTGCACATATTTGTCCGATAATTTCGTATAAAAAGAGCAAAAATTCTTCAGCACACATTATCGTAGAATGAAATATGGCGCCGCTGTTTAAAAATACAGTATTTTTCACAGTGAAATTCAGTATTTTTGCACCGTGATATGGTAAAAATGCTATATTTTGTAGTGATATCGCATGATGGATGATTGTGCAAAAGTAATGTTTATTACCTTCCACTGCTCGTCTGACGCTTTTGTTGTAGTTTTAGGATTTTATACCGAGTTTTGTTAGATTATTTGTCTTTTAGTTTTTTCGCTGTTCAAATACTGTTGAATATGGTATCTTTGAGTCTATTTTCTGTGGTTGAGTGGTGGAGCGCTCTTCCACTAACCCAGAGATCGTGGGTTCAATCCCCAAGGTGCATATTAATTTGTATTCAGTACGTGCCTTCCAAAGTTGCGTGCTTTCTAGCAATATTTGGAAAGCGCCAAGTTGTTCAGAGATGCAGTCGGGCAAAATTACCTTTGAAATATAGAGTGAAACCCGTAAAATAGATCCGAACCCCAAACATTTGGAATGCGATCTATTGTTTTGACACTAATGAATATTCATCAGATTGTCAGGACATCCACGTTAGACACTCGCCTTTCACCGACGATGTGAGCCCTGTCGTCCTACTTTGGGCACTCTTATGGATCCACTGAAGCACGCAGACCGAACACATGTGCATGTGCCGCTATAGTATTTTATTGAACCCGCGACCTCCGGATCAGTCGTCGAATAATCGAACCATTGGCCCACAAAGGCGGCCACTACAAGCAATTAAAAATTTCCATCCATCCATCCATCAGCCTGGTTCATTCACGGCTTGACATAGGCCTTTCCAAGATTTCGCCACTCTTCGCGGTCCTTCTGGGAGGAATGCCCATACCCACATACGCTGGGTAGGCGGGTTGGTGAGCGCGGTGTCCAAACTCTTGCACAGGCCCGCACCGCTAACCGTCGCCAGTCTATAAGAACTGGTGGTTATGGATGAATAAACCTTGCAGGGCTTGTTGATATCGTACTAGTAGGTATAAGTTATATAAATATTAAGTTAGGAGTAAACGTAATTATAAGTTATCTTTATATTGCTGTACCCAAACAGGGTGTCATTGTACTACCAACATCTATGTATATATTGTATATGGCAAACGCAATAAAGAACTTGAACTTGAAATAAGTGATATTGTTCACTTTGACAATAAAAAATAAAGAAAATTAATCGGTTCTGGCATGGCGGGGCACCTGGTTGTGCATGTTCGAGAGCTGTCCCCTTGACCGAATAACATCGGGAGGTTAGCGAGGTACCTCCAAGTTGAGCCCGGACCAGCTCCACCATCTCAACATTCATATTTATTAACAATTTAACTGCCTACATTTTCAGTTAAGATAGCACCAAATGAAACAAACACGTAACAAACTGTTGTTTAACAAATAGTTAATCCAGTTACATAGTTACAGTATATCAGAAAGCAGTCACCCCCGCGGTTCGGGGGGTGAAGTAATATGAAAAGTTTGATCGTGGGCGGGAAGTAGTCCCAACTATCGACTGCCAGTATATGTGTCACGGGCGAAACCTGAGTTTTTCGGAAATCCTTCAGCGCAGACAGCTGGTAGGTTAGGTATAACCTTCGTGGTTATTTCTTATGTATGACAAACCACAATCACTTTTGCTAGTTAATTTGCCTGTTTGGGTTTGGCCGGTAAATTAAACAGAATGACGCGTTGAGCCGGGGCTGTATAAGGAGAAAATCTAAACTATAAAGGATGGAGATATTTCCATGTACATGTGAATTAATTAATTGTACTGTTAATGACATGAGATGTACACTTACATTATTCAGCTATGACGATGTTGCTATCGCAAGTATTAATTTTAATTGCATTCAAAGCTTTTTGAAAATTCACTTAGACGGGAAATGAAATTCATATCATAGAATTGGTCATTTCATGATCTCATCGACAGCATCATGAAGTATAAAATAAGAAATTTGCTATGGACTTCCAACAAAAGTTAAAAATAGGTGCGACAACGAGCAAAGCGAGGAAGAGCTTGTTAGGTTGCTTGTGATCATAAATATGGGAGCCGAGCGAAGCGGAGCGGAGCGAGGCGATCCCTTTAGTTTTTACAGATTTCACGATATTTGACCAGATCATGAAATTATTAATTCTACGATATGGTCACGACATATATCTACTCGACATTGCTTTTGGCTGGGAGCAATTTTTTCAAGTCACAATTATTTCTTGTGATTATGAACCACCTCTGTAGCCAAGTGGTAGAGCGCTGGCTTGTCGTGGGTTCAATCCCCGGGGTGCTCTAGGTATAATTTGTGTTCGGTCTTTGTGCTTTGAAAGGTACGTAGAGATGTTGGTCTATCTGTACCCGAAGTACGGCGATAGGGTTCACCACCCATCGCGTTTGGCTTGGGATGTTATAATCGTCCGTGAAAAGCGGGTGTACTAAGTGTGGACTGTGACTTGCATTTTACAGTTCACAATTTTGGGAACACCTCTGAGACCCACTTGGGGATTCAAGTCGTAATGATATGTTTCTGAAGACTCACCCCTTAAGTAACAGCTGATTTTCGCAAAACCGCCCGCCCAGGTCAAGTTTCACGATACCGCCCGCCCAACCCAAGTTTGGGCCGACAACTCGGCAACTTTGGGTAATTCAATATCCAATAATTTGATTCTAGTCCACAACATTGACGGATGAAGTGCGAAGTTTTGCCTTCTGAACAATAGATGGAGCGTGCGCCCTAGAAGTCCCCTGTCAAAGATCTTCTACTCAAAGAATAATTACCTTAATGCCTTAATCCGTGGAACTTCTTTCCTGGCGCAGGCTCTAGGATTAGGACTTTAGTAAGTGATATAGGATAATACTTAGGCCAAGTGTGAGTTGCCATAGCAACATTAAGGAGACAAAAAACAAGTTATCTTCATCATCATGTAAATGGCGCACGGTTCTGAACAATCGTGGCCTAGATAATTTTTGTTGGAGATCAAATAAAAAGTCTAGAATTTGTAATATAATAAACTTCTGTTCCTTTTTAGCGTTCCGTAGTCTGACAAGGAACCCTTACAGTTTCGCCGTGTCCGTCTGTCCGTCTGCCCGCGGCTTAGCTCAGAGAAGTTGAGTACCGAAAGCTGTAATTTGGCATGATGTGTATAGTCCATTCTAAATTAGCTGACCGTCATTAGCAATAACAATAGGATCGCCAATCGATCGAATCGATAGGATCGAATTCGCCTGAACGAAACAATGAACACTTATAAAACACGTGCGGCAGGCGGTGTTTCAAACGTTTTTGATACTTTCCTTATGTCATCTTCCCTTTAATAATTTAAGGAAAAATAAATACCACTCAGTTGTTTTTTAACCTTCGAAGAGATAAGTTCAGTGGAAAGTATCAACACTGGTTGGTGTGCAACAAAACAGATAAGGCCGAAACGGCTCCTTTAAAAATGAATGGGCTCTATGAGTGTTTGGTTTACTACCCCTATTGTTTATGTTCAAGTGGAAAGACACCAGCTTATTCTGAATGGACTATATCCGCATAGCTATACCTTCCTACGACTACCTACATACGTCAGTAATAAACCGGCTTCTGTTTCACTCGGTCCTTTCCTTTAAACATATTTGATACAAAAATGCCCATACTCAATTGATGAATATTTATCTCAGTCAAAATAAATAATAAAATAACATACATAGGTGGTTACTATTGGTTTTGTGAGGTAGTTTAACTTTTATATTTTCATGTAGGTAGGTGCACATTATTGTCCCTGCTCCCCTTCCATTTTGAACAGCCAGTGTGTGCGCATCGCCCCGTCGGAAATTCATCATTTTAATGTAAAAACCGTGTGTGCAACATTTATTTACGAGTGTGGATCGATCCAAGGACTATTGTTTTTAGAAAGAAACAAAACTATAAGCGAACCTTCGAATTTATAGTGCGCGGGTGCAAGGCGTGGGACGCGTCAGACTTCTAGAAGAATTCCACGTAAGTACTGGCTTCCCTACCTAGCCTGCCCTTTTCCATATGGTCCTTCTTCCCGATTGTTTGTAATAGTTTTGTATAATTTCAAAAAATAAATATTTCTAAAATTGGAAAATCATCATTTTGTTACGTCATCATCAATATTTAGAGGTTATAAATAGGTATAGGCATTTATTTTAATATCTTCAGATTGGTACTACTGTTGAATAATTTTGTACTCTGGCAACATTTCGAGTGAAATATCAGTTTGACATTTGACGTTTGCAAAGTTTTGACGTTTGTTTGTTTACTTTATCAAAATTGTTTGTAATTTTGTTGTTTACGAGTTTCTAAATAGTTTTATATACCTTTAATACGGTAAATAAGTCAAAATGAGTGCGGCAATAGAAAACCAGTTATGTAAACTTAGATTAGAGTCGATTCAGACTGCAGCCATGAGAGCTGCAGAGCCTGATAGCGTTAGTTCAGTGAAAGAAATGTTCCGTATGAAATACAAAGACTTGGAGGCAATCAAGGAAGCTTATCTTAGAACATTTATCGACATTGAGGTTAAACCTTCCAAAACATTTGATACGGAGCAACATCATGAAGACATGGTGGAATTTATGGATAAATATTATTCAATAAAGGTAATCTATGAAAGTTGTTTTGGTACGGAGCAAGTGGTGGATAGAACAGAAGCTAGGTCTGATAATTGTAAAGGAAATAAAGATCAAAAATGTAATGTGGATTTGCCTAAAATTAGACTTCCAAACTTCTCAGGTACGGTCATTCAGTGGTCCAGTTACAAGGCTATGTTTGACAGTATAATTGAAAATAATAATAGCCTATCTTCTGTTCAAAAAATGCATTACCTGATCAGTTCATTGTCAGGTGAGGCTGCTGGTGTTATCAAGCATTTACCTATATCTGAGCTGAACTATGCTGTTGCATACAAACTGTTAGTGGATAGGTATGATAATAAGCGCATGATGGCAGATGCTCATTTAGATGAAATCATTAATTTGCCACACTTGCCATCCAAACCCAACACCCATTTGCGTACATTTTTGGACACATTAAAGGAAAATCTACTTGCATTGGAAGCACTAAATATGCCTGTAACGCACTGGAGTTTCATTCTGTTGCATATTGTTTTAAATAAATTGGATACTCAGCTAAGAAATGATTTTGAATTACATGTAAAAATGTTAGATATGCCGAAGATGTCTGACATGCTTGAATTTATGGAATCACGTTGTAAAGCTATGGCGTGTGCATCATCTAAGCCCTCTGTACAAGGCATGCAAAGTGTACTTAAGGTCAATGCTTCCAATAATAGGCCAAATGCAAAGGTAGGTAGTTACTCATCAAGTTATACAAAAAATTGTGTTTGTTGTAATGGAGAGGCACATGAGTTGTATTGTTGCCAAACATTTTTGGATATGTTGCCACGGGATCGGAAGGGGTTCGTTACAGCTAACCGTTTATGCTATAATTGCTTACGTCCACATTCAAGCAAAAAATGTTTATCGAAACAAGTCTGTAAACATTGCAGGGGATTTCATCATTCGCTTTTACATTTTCCAAGGAAATTCAGCAACCAACAAAATGGTTCATTATCACAAAATCATCTACAAGGAAACTCATTACAAAACACTTCACAGGGAAACTCATCTCGAAACATTCTACAAGGAAACTCATCATCAAACACTCATGGTAACTCATCACAAATGGTCCAAGTTCATGGTCAAGGTTCTTCTGAGGTTTCAGCTAATAGCTCAACCTTCCAGGATAAAATTTATCAATATCATACTGTTCTACTTGCAACAGCTATAATTCATATTAGGAATGGCAACGGGGAATGGTGTGAAGTTCGTTCTTTAATTGATCCTGGTTCAATGTGCAGTTTTGCAAGCGCCTCATGTGCAAAAAGGTTAAGGTTACCAGTTCAAAGAGATTCATTTTCAGTTTCAGCACTCGGTGGAGGGGAAGTTCAACGCACTGATGGATGGATATCATGTGATATTAAACCAAGGTTTTCTGAAGAGCCAATATTCAAGGCTTCAGCTTGCATCATGCAAAGGTTCACTAAGGATCTTCCATCTTTTTATATACCGGAAGGGATTTCTCATCATTTTGATGGTTTGATATTGGCAGATCCAACATTTCATAGAAAGGGAAAAATTGATTTTCTTCTTGGGGCTGATCTTTATGACCGCATTCTCATGGGCGGTTCACCAATCAAATTGCAGCCTGATCTACCAGCTGCAATCCAAACAAAATTAGGTTTTATTCTGATGGGTAAAACAAGTATTGATAGGGGTATTTCATCATCAAAGGATATTTCAGCATTTCATAGTACTTGTGAAAATACACTTGAACAATCAATTGTCAAGTTTTGGAACATGGAAACGGTACCATCAGCCAAACAAATTTTGAGTTTTGAAGATGCTTTCTGTGAAGAACATTTTCTGTCAACACATAAAAGGGATAATAGTGGTCGGTTCTCTGTGCAGTTGCCTTTCAAAGCGGATGCACCATCTTTAGGGGAAAGTAAGGAGATTGCTATGCGTAGGTTATCCAGTTTAGAGCGAAGGTTGAATAGAGAACCACTTCTCAAAGAAATGTATGGTGCGTTTTTAAGGGAGTATGAAGAGTTGGGACATATGACTCTTATACCTAATCCAGAATTGAATCCAGGTTTGTATTACATTCCTCATCATGGAGTACTGCGACTATCTAGTAGTAGTACTAAGCTTCGTGTAGTGTACGACGCGAGTAGCGCCACTTCGAATAAGATTTCATTAAATCAGGTTTTATTGTCAGGACCAAAGCTACAACAAAATATAGTTGACATCATTACACGATTCAGGGTTCATACCCTAGTTTTTACTGCTGATATTAAGCAAATGTATAGGCAAATCAACATACAAGAAATCCATCGTCCTTATCAAAGGATTTTATGGCGCTCAAGTGACAATGAAGCTGTGAAGGAGTACGAACTCAACACTGTAACGTATGGTGTCACAACTGCTCCTTTTTTGGCAATGCGGAGTCTCAGGAAATTAGCTGAAGAAGGACAGGAAGTACATGCAGATGCTAGTAGGGTAATTCTACAGGACATTTTTGTCGATGATGTTGTTTCAGGTGGCTCATCTTTACCGGAGGTTCTTAAACTGAAGGATGATCTCATAGCTCTTTTAAAGTCTGGTGGATTTGAACTTAGAAAATGGTGTAGCAATTCTAAAGAATTTGTAGCAAGTATTCCAAAGGAACATTGTGAAGTGCCACTGGAATTTAACATTGATGGAGACTCTGTCATCAAAATGTTAGGACTTAAATGGAACTCAGCGGATGATAGTTTCTTGTACACAGCAAATATGGACACAGACGTCTATACAAAACGAGCGCTTCTTTCAAACATTGCTCGGTTATATGATCCATGTGGCTGGTTAGCGCCTGTGGTTTTCAAGGCTAAAACCATGATGCAAACATTGTGGCTTTTACAGATTGGATGGGATGAAACCCCTCCTCAGGAATTCATTAAGGAATGGAAATTGTTTTCAGGGACTTTTTCAGCTTTACGTGGTATATCAATACCTCGTCATATTCTACATGGTTTGGGTAATGATTATCAGTTACATGCATTTAGTGATGCTAGTGAAAAGGGGTTCAGTGGAGTTTGTTATTTACGCGTTACAGATGAAGCAGGCTCTACTAAGGTTTTTTTGCTTGTAGCAAAATCAAAGGTCGCTCCAATCAAGCAGCGATTAACAATTCCCAAATTGGAATTGAATGGCGCGCTACTAGCAGCAACACTAACAAATTATATTAAGGATATTCTCTCAATGGTAAAATTTTCATCTGTTCATATATGGTGTAACTCCACTATTGTGTTGTCATGGCTATGTACATCTCCACATTCGCTTAGGATGTATGAAGGAAATAGAGTGTCCCAAATACATAACCTCGTCGATCCATCGGTTTGGCGATACGTCCCTACGAAAATGAACCCGGCAGATGCGGCGTCGCGTGGTCTTTATCCAGATCAATTGGTGCATCATCCATTATGGTGGGACGTACCTTGGCTTGCTGGCGCTCCTGATGATTGGCCGCGTCATAAGGTTGAACAGTCGACGACTATGGTGGAGTTGCCAGTTAATGTAGAGCCAGGTGCGGATGTAGAGTCGGTGGTAGAGACTACACAAAGGGAATGTTTCATCGGAGTAAGCGAGTGCGATAGCTCTCTTCTCATGCGTTACAGTTCTCTTTCAAGACTGCTACGCATCACATCTATATGTTTGAGATTTATTCACAACTGTCGATCTAAATTAGTCGATAGGAAATATGGTTATTTAACTTCAAAGGAAATTGATTCTTCATTAATATTATGGGTAAAGGACGTTCAGCAAAAATCATTTGAAAAGGAGATTTCTCTTATCTCAAATAATAAACAATGTAAAGGTTTAGATCGGTTGTCTCCGTTCATGGATGACAAGGGTATACTTCGTGTAGGAGGAAGGTTAAAGAATTCGTTGTTGGAGTTCGATGCAAAACATCCCATTTTGCTACCTCGTGCTCATCATCTCACCGATCTCATTGTGGATAGTTATCATTTGAAGTATCTTCACGTTGGACCGAGCACTTTATTATCGCTTATTCGTCAAAGGTTTTGGATCATGTCTGGAAGACAAGTGGTACGGCGTAGAGTGTTCAAATGCTTAAGGTGTTTTAGAGCCCGACCTAAGTTTTCTGAGCCAGTCATGGCGGACCTACCCTCAGGTAGAGTTCAGCCATCAAAGGTTTTCTCATCAGTGGCTGCGGACTTTGCGGGTCCTTTTTACGTCAAGGAAAGCAATCTACGTAAGGCAAGGGTCTACAAAGCATATTTGTGTATCTTTGTGTGTTTCTCTACCAAGGCTTCGCACCTAGAGTTAGTCTCAGATCTATCGACTGAGGCCTTTTTGGCAACCTTTCAAAGGTTTATATCACGTAGAGGTCTTTGTAGAGCTATTCATACTGATAATGGCACGAATTTTCAAGGTGCTAATAATAATTTAAAGGACATTTATAAATATATGTCTAAATCGGAAAATTTAGATAAACTAAATTCTCAGTTATCGGATTATCAAGTTCAATGGCATTTTGGGCCTGCGTCAGCGCCGCACTTCAATGGGTTGGCAGAATCTGCTGTGAAGTCAGCAAAGCATCATGTCCTGCGAGTCGTTGGGGAGCAACGATTAACTTTCGAGGAGCTTTCGACACTGTTTTGTAGAGTAGAAGCCATACTTAACTCGAGGCCCTTATCTCAAATGTCATCAGATCCCCACGATTGTCAGCCGTTAACACCTGGACATTTCCTTGTAGGATGCCCTCTTAACACTTATCCCGAGCATGACATAACGGATTTAAAGTTACATATGTTATCAAGATGGCAATTAATTCAAAAAATGTCTCAGGGATTTTGGAAGCAATGGTCTCAAGAGTATTTGCATACGCTGCAACAGCGTAACAAGTGGACTGCACCACAAAATAATTTAAAATTAAACGATTTAGTTTTAATAAAGGATGATTCACCTCCATTGCATTGGAAATTAGGTAGAGTCGTGAGTCTACACCCTGGAAAAGATGCTGTAGTCAGAGCAGTTACAGTAAAAACACAGAATGGGACTCTAGTGCGTCCAGTAGTTAAGCTTTGTTTGTTGCCAGAGTAATAACCATGTATTTATTAAGATATAGAGTTAGGTAATTTTTAGTTTTAGTGGTTAAATTAACATATTTTGGGAAGTCAGCTTAAAGCTGCCTTCGGGGGGCTGTTATGGTTACTATTGGTTTTGTGAGGTAGTTTAACTTTTATATTTTCATGTAGGTAGGTGCACATTATTGTCCCTGCTCCCCTTCCATTTTGAACAGCCAGTGTGTGCGCATCGCCCCGTCGGAAATTCATCATTTTAATGTAAAAACCGTGTGTGCAACATTTATTTACGAGTGTGGATCGATCCAAGGACTATTGTTTTTAGAAAGAAACAAAACTATAAGCGAACCAGCGAATTTATAGTGCGCGGGTGCAAGGCGTGGGACGCGTCAGACTTCTAGAAGAATTCCACGTAAGTACTGGCTTCCCTACCTAGCCTGCCCTTTTCCAATAGGTATATAGATAATATACATGATAGCTACATTAAATATTGAACAAAAAATATCGATGCTATATCCTATTATTAGTGTTAAAGATGTAAGGAAGAATGTTAAAATTTACCTTATTATTTTATATGTATCTACCAGATATTTGCTGTGCCTAGAAAAAGGCAACTAAGTTGTGAGATCCTATTTTTATTTCCATCTTTTTGTGCACTTGGTTTGCGATAAACGTTTGACTTTGACTTTATGTCCGCTCCCGTATATCTCACAAAATGGTAAAATAAAATCTTAAAAAAAATTTTTTAAGGTCACCTTCCATACACGTAAATTGGGGATGTTTTTTTTTTCTCGTCTATCTAATGTGGGGTATCGTTAAGTAGGTCGTTTAAAACATCGTGGGTGTGTGGAAAGCATTTTTCGATTTGGGGTTCCGTTGGCGAAATAAGTGCTTTTGTTAGAGTCAAGCGTCCCCCTCCCCTTGCCGGCTAAACGATTGTTTCTAGATATGTGAAAAAAATCACAGAAGTATTATGTACAATGAAGCTAAAATGAAATCTATGACAGCTAAGTAGGCTTTACAGGTTTACGAGTACAGGTCGCGCCAAACTTTTAGCCTCCTCTAAACACGACAATGTATGGGCCGTTCTTGTAAATGTATGGGACTAGAAGTTTGGCGCGATCTGTATTAGTAGACCAACTTATATGTACCGGTCAACTACGGAACCCTACATTGCGCGTGGCCCGACACGCACTTGGCCGGTTTTTTTAATTGGTCTGCGCTGATTGATCTATTTCTTTGTGAAACATCACTCGAACGTTTGCTTATTTGATGTCATATTATATTATAGATGGAACTACAAAGAAAAGAATTCCTACAAGATTTTCTCCCAAAAGACGTACTGCCGTGTCATTACTACCGCCATGTTTGTCAAACAAAAACCAGCGCTTCACTCGTCTATGCATCATTTATCACGTTTCTCCGGCAGCGGCGTCGTCGGAGCCTTACAGTGAAAGTATTATTATGGGGAAGTTTTTCAGTTTTGTCAGGCTTGGCACCACGTTTGTCTGTGCTTGGCGCACTTATATGGTACGAACCTACAAGTACCCACGAGTTAAAAAGAGATAAAGTTAGGCGATAAAAAGAGAAGCACAGAGAAGCACCTTGTAGGTGAATACACTGAGAAAACTGGTCATCATAAAATAAAGTGAATTCAGCTGAAATTATGCTAATTCACGTAAAGTAGGGAGCATACGGACATCACAACAAATTACGATGAAACTTTGTAGGAAGCAGATAGATTATGCGCTCCGTCACATTTTTTATGATGACAGTATGCATACCGTAGTGTGACGCACCTCTTTTATGGGGAAGGCATGATGTAATACGAAAATGATAATCTTATTTTCTGTGACCAATTTTACGGTGATCTGTCGTCATAATATTGCGTTACTTAACTTAAATACTCAACTATTTCCTCAAACGTTTTAATTACAGCATAACATTTTCCAATCAACACCAAATTTAAAAACAATTCACCGTATTTTAAACTTTTGGAGTACTATTTTATAATGAAGGCAAAAAGACATTTTTCTCAGTGTAAAATTTTAGGCACCCACCGCTTTGTGAGCTAAATTGCACTTTATTGCCGCGTGACGAGAGTAGCTTTGTACACCTTCATACCGAGGTAGAGGTGGTAGAGCTGATGCCGGGTTCGACTGTGGAGGTACCACCATCTTATTCGCAAACCCCCCGAAGTCATTCGGAGAAGAGTAAGAGGACAGCTGTCAGGCAAAACCAGGCGGCCCACCATTGCCTGGGACCGATGGATGGCGGTATATCCGTCCCCAATTGCCGAGCCTTATATAAAACAATACGGCCTCCACGGACTCTCATATCAACGCAGCGCCGGCCATCTCTCCCGCGATGCCAGCTTAAATGACATCATCCAGACGCCCCTTGTCACCTTCAACACCCCATCCGTTTTATAGCCGACGGGGATTACAAGAGATGATGGCAAGAGGCCCGATGGTATGTCATTAATTCCCTGGAAACATGGGCGGCCGCTAGTATGGGACGCTACATGCATAGACACGCTGGCGGCCTCCCATGTTAGGGAAAGCTGTAAAGCCGCTGGTGCGGCGGCGGATTCGGCCGAAAGCAACAAGCGGCGCAAATATGCCACGTTAAGTAACTTGTACATATTTGTGCCGTTTGGCGTCGAGACTTTGGGCCCGTGGGGTCCGGAGGCACGAAAACTGTATAAGGAACTTTCACCACGCCTGGTCGACGTCTCGGGTGATCAGAGGGCTGGTCCTTACCTCGGCCAGAGAATTAGTCTGGCCATCCAGAGAGGTAATGTGGCCAGCATTCTGGACCCCCTACCGAGGGGCAGCGACCTGGACCCAGTCTTTTATCTATAGCTTTTAGATTTGTTTCGTTATATTTTAGATTATTATTTATTTGTAGGTAATTAGTTTATTTGAGTTTTTATTTTAAGATGTACATATGAAATGTCAATTAAGAAAACCGCATCTAAAACCGTTGAATAGTTCTCGAGTTAAAACGGAACATATGTACATACATACATGCAGACAGACAGACAAAAGTTCAAAAAATTGTGTTTTTACCTCAGTAGAATACCAATAACTCATTTCATTTAAATTTTTTTTACTAGTTACTGACGTTCAAGTAAATACTGAAGTAAACATTTTACGCCCGAAAAACGTGTTTTTGTGTCCGATAGGGTACCCTTTATCACGTGGAAACGATAAAATCGTCTGTGAAATGAAGGTGTCCCATCCATCCATCAGCCTGTTTCATCCACTGCTGGACAAAGGCCTTTCCAAGATTTCACCACTCTTGGTGGTCCTGTTGGAAGAAATGCCCATACTCACACACGCTGGGCAGGCGGGTTGGTGAGCGCGGAGAGCCGAAACCCTTGCACCAGTGCAATTTTTTATATGTACCGCCATCCATCGGTCCCAGGCAATGGTGGGCCGCCTGGTTTTGCCTGAGAGCTGTTCTCTTACTCTCCCCCGAATAACTTCGGGAGGATTTGCGAGTAAGATGGTGGTACCTCCACAGTCAAGCCCGGCATCAGCTCTACCACCTCTACCACGATATGAAGGTGTATCGAGTGTTAATTTCTTGTGACAGTTCACTCTAGCAAACACTTCTAACACCCCTTGGGGTATGTGTCGTAACCAAAGACACAGACATGCTGTACTCTGTTGTTCACAGAGAGTAGCTTTTGTCTCGCTTGATGATACTCGCGGTAGATCTTATAGCATAGTAAAAACAGACCAGTAAGCTATCTTCACAGAGATGTCGCCCGCGCGGCTTATATGTGTGCGAGCCACTGCAAGCCTGCA
The DNA here is from genome assembly GCA_910592155.1 of Ypsolopha scabrella. Lineage (NCBI taxonomy): Eukaryota > Metazoa > Arthropoda > Insecta > Lepidoptera > Ypsolophidae > Ypsolopha > Ypsolopha scabrella. Next base: position 20,904,132 of record OU342982.1, read on the forward strand.
CGTACGAACCACAGCAAGCACACAACGACAATATCTCAGACGGTTCCTGGCGGTGTGACTCGGGTCGGCTGCGCTCCGCAGTAGCGCCGCGCTACAAAACAGATAGGTATTTTGTGGCCGCGCGCCGTTTTTACAACGCCTATCAAATGCCTATGGTCTCGCCCGCTCGGTAGGTAGGAGCATGGATGAATTTTGTCTATGGTAGGAGTTAACTCAGTGCAAAATTTTTCAGTGCGGTAAAGCTTATCTATCTTATCTCGTTGAGTTACAGTTGAATATCTTTTTCTCTGAAGATTTGCGCGGGTGTTTTTTAGAATAGTTGTTCAGTATTATCAGTAGAGTATATGTTATAGTATGTTTAATGGTCGCACTCCATTTACATTCTGTATAAAACGCCACCACGCCGCCGCTCCGCCCCGCCCCGTTGCAGAAGAAATAATTGAACGCCGCCGCGCCGCCGGTAAAAATACTTCGGCGAACAAGTGAGGTGACCAAACGAGACCGATTTAAACTTGTAGGCTAAAAGCTCAATTAGAACAAATTATCCTTAGCTGATCCGTTTCTTCACTTTTATCTACAAGCTTTTAAAAGATAAAGAGTTTTCACCGAGTCAGCTTTCAATTAGGAAATTCCGTAGATATCCGTGGGAAATTCTAAGCAATCAAAATGGCTGAAAATAAACGTTTAGCTTTTTAGTGTTCTGTACCCGAAGGATGCCAATCAGGACCCTATTACTAAGCCTCCGCTGTCTGTCTGTCTGTCCGTCAGCCACAGGGGTCTATAAATAAATAAATAATAAATGACTGTTTATTTTCAGATTAAAAATCCATAAGTAGGTTAGTGTTAGGCTTAAAACTAGGTTAGTAATAAAAAAGGGAACATGAACCAAATTTATTATTTAAATAACCCAATGGATCGTTCCATCCAGAACTTTTGGAGGGGACAATCCATTCGGTCCGCAATCATCTTTAAGATGCCGTTGCCACTGCCCCGTAATCTGAGTAGCATAGAGGCAGTTTTCTTGCGCATTATGGCATAAAAATCATCTGTACGCGCCTCCGCAAACATACCAGGTGAACTGCTGAAGGCGTTGTTATATTGCACACGCATAGCTCTAGCCATAATAGGTAGAAAGTTGATATTCTCACAGAATACGTGTTACTATGGCCTCTACCACGACAAATAATAAAAATGAGAAAACTAAAATCCTAGGGGTTCCCATACAATAAATCTCGAAAAATTTGCATTTTTTAACATTATTTATTTCAGATCTATCTTAAAGACGGTAGTAGGCACAAGTTTCAAATTTGCACATAATTTACTTTTACATCTTTTAAACTAAAACAACAAATAATATAAGGAGGGTTATGTACTCGCAAGGTACCATTTTAGCGCCTTGTTTTTTGTCGTCTTAATGTTACGTATAATATCTGTATTGTTGATATATACGAGTATGTTCTTAGATTTCCGTACCCGCATTGTGTGATGGTGCGGAACCCTTTGTGCGCGAGTCCGACTCGCACTTGGCCAAATTATTGTAACCTACAATGGGCTTACCCTAGGCCATTACCGCAGCTGATAGAAAGCGTCGATAAGACTTACGATGAAGCGCGTTCGTCCTGAAACTGGGAGAGTATGGGAGGCGTTAATCAGTCTTTCCGCAAAATCTACGTAAGTCAGTAACGGACGTATGAGTGATACTACGCAACTGCCTGTAACCACTCCCCCGGTATGGCTACTCAAGACGTCACGCCGGAACACGACGAGTCGCTTGGCGGCATGGAGACGTCACGAGGGTGGTGACGTCACGAGGGCTGAAACCCACCACCAGTAAATAGGTGCCCACGTCTACGCTGCAGACGGGGCCAAGATCCGATGACCTTGTGACCTTCAACAGAGACATAGAATTAGCATACCTCTTTAAGGGCACTATCCGCCTTAACTCCCATACTAGCGCAGTTCGCTGATAATATCCTTATTTGTAGGTACTTGCTTATTATTTTTTCTTTTTCAACATATCCCATGCAATGTCCATGACTTGAACCTAAAACGTTTATCAAAATCAAATACATACAAAAGTTACAAGCGTATAAAAGTCTTGGATTTTACACATATTTTGATGAATGTTTATGTACCGTAATGTCCTAGAAGCGATACAACAAATCAAATAATTTTAGGTTCACAGCATAGTTTATTTTATACTATACAAAAATATTTTTATTTTATATAGATGTTTGGGATATTTCTTCGGAAGAACCAAAACCATTCTCGAGTTTTTTCAAAACATGAATGTTGTCTTGCCTCCCACACCGTGTTCGGTTAGTTCCGTACGAGCTCGGTAAATGAACGTTCGGGCCAACCAATAAAATGTAGAATAAAATAGCAAGCATAGCGACCCCGTGCGCCACTGACTTCAAGACACCGACTACAGGCCCCTTAATCCCTTAGTCGCCTTTTACGACATTCACATTAAGACAAACAGCGACAATATGCTTTTAGACGACGTTGGCATACCCCCCAAAATCATGACATTTACCTGAAGATCATTAAAATTTTCTTCCGAGTATTCCCGCCATGCATTTACAAGCTCTATGAAGTGAATATAAGGAAAATCTCCAATATTTTTCAGCTAAAGGATGTTTTGATATACAGTCTCTTTGAATATCTCAAGAATTGGCCCGGTAGATGCAAAGGCTTGTCGTGTCTTTGATCTCCGATAAAATGTGAAATAAATGGAGCTTCTGGGGAAATCTTATTCATGGTTATTTCCTCAGATTCCGTTGCGATTTTATTGGTCACGTAGGACCGTGTGGTTGGGCCTAATTGACTGGGCCATTTTGAATCGAACTCCTGACCTCGGGGTAAGGACTTTGACCAATTTGGGACTACCCTAATGACTCGTTTCTGTATAATTAAAAGTTATAGAAAATATGCATATTTCTCAAATTCGTTCAGAGTAAGCGGCGGTAGCTCTGGGGTAGAACGTTGACCTCTCAATCATGAGACCCAGGTTCGATCCCCGGTCGGGCATGCACCAATGAGTTTTTCGGAATGGAATTTGGTGTTCTTAGCTAATACTTAGCACTTGCTGAACGGTGAAGGAAAACATCGTGAGGAAACCTGCATGCCCTAAAAAGCGTGTAATTGTGCCCGAAGTACGACAATAGGGCTCACCACCCATCACGTTGGGACGTAATAATCGTCGGTGAAACGCGGGTGTGCCGAGTGTGGACTGTGACTTGTATTTTGGACAGTTCACATTCGGTAACAACTCTGACATCCCCTCGTTTTATGTCGTGACAATATGATGTGCCGTTCAGAAATTGTGACGGGAAAAGGCTCAAAAAGTCACCGAAAAGATTTTAACTAGAGTAGGTTATAAAATAGTTCACATATCCTTAATCTATCGGTAAACATGCAACGTGTCTGTTAAATTTTAGTGATGTTACTGATTTGGTTCTGCGGCAAAATAATTGACTTTTATTGTGCGTAAAAATAAACGTATTATATATAGGTATATGATGTGCCAAAACAATTAATTTTTGCTGTTTACATTCAACATTTTAGGAAATGAACATTTCGGGCCTGAAGGCTACTTTTTGTTCAAATCTATGCGTTAGCTATGCGTTTTTCAGGCTTTTCCAGCTAATTGTGCCACGTGAGGAAAACCTGACACGGTTCCGAAACCATAAAAGCTTCCGTTGTTTAAAGAAACCCAAGAGCACGTCCTCGAAATGTTGTATTTCATGACCATACCGCACCCTAATAATAGGGTCCAAAAAGAGGCCGAAAGCAATGAAGGCCGCATGATTTTACCGGCATATTGAGTTCCTCGGATCCGCTCATGTGGAAAAGGGAACCAGCCCTGATGAGTTTCTTACTGGACAATATTTGGAGATCACTCAAAGAATTAAACCTTCATAATAAAACTTTGCCCCGTTTGGGCTATTTCATGAACATTCCTTATAGTCTATGTGCTGACCAGGGTCACTCCGATGACTATAAAAAAACCGCATCCAAATCCTTTGAGTGGTTCCCGAGTTAAAATGGAACATACATACAGACAAAAATTCTGAAAATTGTGATTTTGACCTCAGTGCAAGGTCTGCTATTTATGTATCCGGAACTGGCCAGTTACAGAACAATATCAAAACAGTATTTTTTCATTTTAAAAACCGGCCAAGTGCGTGTTGGGCCACGCGCAATGTAGGGTTCCGTAGTTGCCCGGTACATTTAAGTTAAGTTTGTTGAGTCAAGCGTCGTCGTCCCCCTGCCGGCTAAACGCTTTTAAAAGGAAAACTATCACAGGTAAGTAGGCTTTACAGGTTTACGAGTACAGGTCGCGCCAAACTTTTAGCCTCCTCTAAACACGACAATGTATGGGCAGTTCTTCTAAATGTATGGGACTAGAAGTTTGGCGCGATCTGTATTAGTAGATCAACTTATAAAATATACCGGGCAACTACGGAGCCCTGCACAGCGCGTGACCCGACACGCACTTGGCTGGTTTTAACTTTCTCTACAGAACCCCATAATACAAAAGTGTTGAAACCCGCACAATTTGTGTTCCTTCCACGCAAACGTAACACTTTGCTAACTCAATTAAGTATTTTCCTTGGAAAAGACTAATTACGGCACTTTGTAGGTTCTATCGTGGAAAGCGTGATCATCCCCCCTTGAACATTGCAGCGTTGTCATTACAGTTATAACCGAAATATAAATTGGATAAGTGAGCTTTCCACGATGGTATATTGTTAGTATTTTTATTCGAAGCCTGGATTTATTTCCCCGTGTATTTATTTCTTTGAAACTGTTTAATTCTCGGTAACCGATGCAAATTACGTGTAGTTTTTCTTTTGAGGCTTAGGTACGATAAGGTTCTATAATTCTATATTCTATCTTATTCTTGGCTCCGCTTGTGTTTATGAAATAGAATAGAATAGGTCCCCATACCACGGTGGTATTAAAAAAATCCGCATCGTTACCGTTGATTGGTTCTCGAGTTAAAACGGAACATACAGACAGACAAAAATTCATAAAATAGTTGTTTCGGCTTAGTAGGCACAACACCAATAAGACACCATAATACAGATACGACTTTTTACCACTTTATTATTAGCACAGTTTAAAAACTGGGAAAATTCTGGGAAACAGGCGTAAGTGTATGTATGTATACGTGTACATATAGGTAAATTAATCGTACATCATTAACATTAAATGATTTTCATTAGTTTGTCGCCCAGATGTCATTCTCACTTCCTATACTTTATAATTTTATCAATTAATGGGTCAGTATAAAAGACCAACTGGGTATGCAACAGGTTCAAAAGGTTAATTAAAATAGTTCTGATCCATTTACTTTAAAACAAAACGAATAAATCTAACAAAACATTACGTGAGTACATACCCACACTACCCCGAACTAATAAAAAAAACGGCCAAGTGCGTGTCAGGCCACGCGCAATGTAGGGTTCCGCAGTTGCCCGGTACATATAAGTTGGTCTAGTAATACATGTCGCGCCAAACTTCTGGTCACATACATTATAGGGGGCCAAAAGTTTGGCGCGACCTGTACTCGTAAACCTGTAAATCTTACTTATCTGTGATAGTTTTCCTCTTAAATTCATTATATATACTACTTCTGTGAATTTTTTCTGTATAAACAACCGTTTGGCCAGCTAGGGACGCTCCACTCTAACTAAAATTTTCACTTTAAAGCTTCATATTTCGCCAACGGATCCCTAAATCGAAAAATGGTTTTCACACACCCACAATGTTTTTGAACGGCCTATCCAACGATACCCCACACTATGGGATAGACGAGAAAAAAAAAATCATCCCCAGTTTACAAAATTTTTCAAGTTTTAATTCTACAGTTTTTTTGGCGTGATTAGTATTTATATCCATGCCAAATTACAGCTTTATAGTACTAATAGTCTCTGCGCTAAGCCGCGGACAGACGGACATGGCGGTTCCTTGTCGGACTACGGAACCCTAAAAACGATACGAATGATACTATACCTATACCCGGAAGCCAATACTCCTCTTTATACAATCCAAAAAAATACACATTATAGCCCATAAATATATAGCCCGCTAAACATTATTTCCGACTTTCAGTATTTATTCTTTATAATACCCAGAGTAATTTCGCCCGTCAAAAGCAGTCACTTATCTGTATTACGCGAAACATTTCATGTTATTAGAATAATAAAAGAGTAAACAGCCTTTGATCTCATGAAAAACCGGCTTGCTGAGGCCATTCCAGTCGGGTATAGGGGTCTAATAATAAACATTTCCGAATAAGACGGGTTTTGCTGCGTGAGGCTTCTCTCAACGCCAATGACCCCGAACTGAGTAACTTTGTAACCAGTTTGCACGGTAAATATAGCATTTTTTTATGGAATATGTATGCATAGTAATCTAGATGATACGAAGAGTAATATGGTTTTTCCTGAATTAAATTTTAATATATAGAAGTAAAGAACAGAAATTTTAAATTCACCTTTCTCAGTCTTTCCACTTGTAACAATATAACTGCCGCAGTTTTTATCAAAGCGGTATAAAAATTTATAAACTTCCAGACAAAATAATATTAATTGATATGGTTTTCTTACTTTTTGGAAATTCTTTTTATTAATAAATAAACAAAAAACGCAATATTTTCGAACTTGTCAGCCGGAGCGCCTGACGTAACAGCCAAGTTTGAATGCGAGCTGATAAGAACTTTATTTTAATAAGGTTTTGTTCAAAATTTCAGCCACCACGAATAGAGTTGCGAATTTTTCCAAACCTTAAAGCTAACTTTATTTTGGACATAAACAGCGAAAAGAGTTTTGTAGAACTACCCACAGGAACTGTGGCAATAAATCTGAAAGTCAACTGTAATGTAAGAAATAAATGAATTTAAATAAACCGGTCTTGTGTAAATAGGACTCGCGCATTTAGAGTTCCTTAACTAAATAAATTTCCCTTACAAATAACAATATATCTAAATATTGAATACTATAGGGTCTATAGCTGCAGAACGATATAAAAAACAAAGTTTCTAATTCAACGCAACAAAAAGATGTATTTTATTTTAAAAAATTACATTTTGTATGTAAGTTTGAATTTTCGTACATTCGGATCCAAAATGGATATATAATAAATATATATTTATATTTATTTATTTTTATTTATATTGTTGAAGTCCACAAACATTATATTTGATATAATATAACGGTAGGCACGAGACCCCGCACTTCAGCAAGTAATATGAATACTAAGTAATACGATATTCAATTTTATCAATTATAAATTATAGGATAAGGACTTTTCTATTTAATTGTTTGAAAATTTAAATTGTAATAAAAATGAATGTGTAAGCAGATTAGATGTTTATTTTTATTCTGGAAACAATCGAAATAATTGATTCAGTTTGGTGAAAGGTCTCTTCACTTCTCGTTTGATTTTCAAAAAGTTATTAATATCATTTTACTGATTAGGTAACGTACTTTCGATATCAGTTTACAAATTTTTGATATCTGTAATAGTTACGGAATAATCGGCTGGTCACACTTAACGATTACACCCGATATATCTCTGAGATGGTATGTTTTCTAGGGGCTGAAAGGATACATAGTAACAGTAACTTAATGTTATCTACATGACCCTTTGATTTTGTGTACAAAATGTGAATGGTTTACAAACAAATATTTATTTGTGCAACAAAAAATGTTTTTCAGCTCTCCTGTTGAGTTCATCGGAGGCACAGAATTATATTAAATTAATGGCCACGGGTGGTTGGGCTTTTAGCTCATCCCATTTGGTCTCGAGGTCAGTTTTGCGCTGCTCCTTAAAATTGCGTACATGCTTCTGTGGAAGCCCGCGTCATTCAGGAAACTGTGATGCCAATCCTTCACAATATGGCAACTGTAACTATGAGATAGATAGTGCGAAGCATAACTAAATTTTACCTTTACACTTTACCACAGTACATGACTTTACGCTCCACGGTTTGTGTTACCATTAGATAATAATTCCAGTGGCCATTGGTTTAATAACTAACTATAGACACGTACTGTTTGATCCCATTTGCTTGAACTCAAGCGGGTGCTAAAGGCCAGTATTTTGTACGGTTCCGTACATCAAAATGAAAAAACGAGACCCTTATACGATACCTTCGTTGTCCGTCTGACTGTTTATCCATCCGTCGAGACCACAGACAGACAGACTAAACCTAAGGATTAAATAGCGTTGGCAAGTTTCCATACAAAAACCAAGCGACATTTAAACTATATGGTACGAAGTAACTTATAAAAATGGGTTGTTTCGGCTGGCTTATGCTTGAAACATTTTTGTTAATACCGTATTAATCTGTCGTATATAATATATACAAATATTATTTTGTTTGGAAACAAGCAATATTCATATCTAAGAGAGTCCGTAACTCACTGAGTTAAATTTGCTTCAAGTCGACTCTATGCGTTTATTATTAATGTTTGGTCTATATCGAGTCGAGACCCTTTTTCTCGAGCACCGTGGGAGATTTCCAGTTGAAACTAATATCTCTTACAGAAACTAATACTTTTTCATTTTTTTTAGTTGACTCAGAAACTTGAAAGTCCGTTTTTAATAAAGTCTTAATAGTACACGTCTAGAAAAATATCTGAAAATCACCGATATTTAGTTTTGCAAAAAGAAATTAATACCATATAAGCATTGACATACAAAACTATGGACCTCGGGTCTAGTATAAAATTTACCGAAAGAGTGTCCTTAGTGAAGTGTCAAAATTTTAAGAAACAAAACATTTTAATTTGAATCGTATGTCATTGCTGCACGGCTTAATTTTGATTGACGTGTGATTGACACCCTTCTTTAATTTTTAAATGGTTTTGATTCTCTTTTGGTTCGGACACTTTTGAGCACAGACCTGATGTCCACTTGGTAATACATTTAAGTAAATGTGCGGTGTCATTTTCTTGAACTCATTAAAAAGAGTTGAAAATTTTTCTTTTCCTTATTTTATCTAAAAATAAATAAATCGGGGGCCTTCAAAGTTGTCAGATAAAGACCATTTTTGTTACGGGGTCTATCTCAAAAATAAACTAGTTAGAAATTCATTTTTTATACTGATTTTTAACAACAAATACTCAAAACACCGATTTTTAATGCAAGCATAGGTTTATATACACGAACACTCGACCTACTTAACTTTGTAGTCTAATAACCCAAGATCACAGACCCGGTATCAAACGCCGGGATCAAACTTATCCCCTCCCTAATAAAAGCTTCACTCGCAGAGCATTTGCATATCCGCACGTTCTCTTTACAAAGGACGAGCCGACTAAATAGTTTTAGTACTCCACTACCTTCAGTTTTAGACGTCAAAGCCAATTAGAACTAGCCTCTATCACCAGTGCATAAGAGCAAGATACAAGTATATATGTATTGGTGAAATAGTAGAAGAGCTTGCCGTAAAACCCCCAGGAAAGCTTTGGTAAGCCAGGTTTGGTGATATGACAGAAACAATGGTTGGAAACTGATTCTTGGTCCACGGCTTTTGGACGGTTTACGAAGTCAAAACGCATAAATTTTCAACTTGTGTCGCTCCTTTTAGTGCTTTGATAGTTTAAGACTTCGATTTTACTGGAAACAATCTTACTATTAATTCGCCCCGAACTGTGAATTCGCGCTCGCCCTATTTGGCTCATGTATGAACTAATTTTTTTTTGTCTTATTTACTTGCCTGCCAAATTTCATGACATTCCGATTAACGATACTCGAGTTATCGTCGAACAAACATTCATACGTTATATACATACATACAAATTTTATTCAACGGCTAGATCTATGCTAATAATAAAGTAATAAAAATGTCGTACCTGCGCATTTTTTTTTTCATTTTACGTATTATTGTTTTTTAGTATTGTACTGAAGCCAAAACAACAGTTTTTAAATATTTTTTTGTCTGTCTGTATGTATGTTCCGTTGTAACTCGAGAACCACAGAACGGATTTACACCCAATGACACAAGTCCGTACGGCCTATAACTCCAAAGTTAAGGGTCGGGGGGAGCGGGGAGTGGTATTTTTGAACTCAGGAGACACAGTTCTATCATGCAATGGTGCTAACTCCCAAGCCGTTATGCTCGACCTATTAGAGTGCAGTATCTGTTGCACAAGTTGCAGCGTGACGTCTATATCTGCACATCGGTCCGATGCACATTACATGTGCATGTAGCCTAGCAGACCGATGGTAACCTAAGCTCACAGCCAGGTATATACGACAGTTGGGATACCTACGTCAGCTTATCTACATCAATGATACCAAGAAATACTTTATAAAAAATTTTATTTAAAAAAAAAACCCCCTGACCCAGACTCAACCAATACTGGTGCTATGACGCCTCATACCACCAGTATTGGTTCTCGTCTGGGCCGTTTGGGAAACCCATCCGGGTCCCAATGGCCTCCCACTTCTTGACGTGGTGAGGGCCCGCAGCTTCGCCGCTGCAGCGGGACCTGGTCGGATCAGTAATCTGTAAATAGAAAAATTAACATTAATTTCGTTGAAGCTTACAAGACGTTCTGAGGGTTGGGGCATACGACAAACTCTTTGCTTAAAACTTCCAACGGTAATAAGAAACTTGGATGGGTCGTTGATAGCAGTTTGTAGAAATGATATACTCACAGCAGCAACCTGCGGAGGCACCTCAGGCCTGGCGGCAGGCCTCGCCTCCGACATCAGGACGATGATCATAGCCACGCAGATGGCCGCCTTCATTTTATAGTTTAGTGGCTGCGAATGAAAAGAAATAAAATATTAAATTCAGTCATAAAACAGGCGCTTTATCCCTGGAAAGAATGCACAAGAGAAGTATAAAAATGCACAAAATAATTAATTTAAATATTCAATACTTACATATAGCACGGAGAGTCACGGGTCACTTGGCACGTTGGCTGTCGATGAGCTTATGAATATCAAGGATAATTTGGGCCCATTATATAGGGGCCTGCTGATATCATCGCCTGTGACGTGAACGATCCAATGAAGCAATGTAACGAAAATTGATTAGGCATTTATGAAATAATCCTGAATTAAAATTAATAAATAATTGTGGTTAAATCGCGAGCGGTTTATACTTTTGCGTCACCCATCAGAAATAATGCCGATACCATTGTAATAATAGGCAACTATTTCTGTGGTTTGGCTGAAACCCTGACGTCAACGGAAATTTTACCATATTTTTATGCCATAACTAAATAAATGTTATCATACCGTTTGTTTTTAAACTAAAGTTGGGCTTGTACCTAATGTAGCTAATACAAAGTGCATACGTTTTGACATGCTAACTTTTTCAAACTCCGTACAAGATTAACTTGCACGCCGACCAGGTGTAACTCCGTCTTGGCCGTACGTACCACCGAGCTACCGATAAAACCGCGGTGCACGTGACTCTCCAACGCTGCATGGAGCTCGCGGTCACACAATGGAATGAGGTGCAGCGACTGTGCTATCTTTGAAGAAAAAACCATGTATTTTACTCAGGCTTATCGACAGCGGCTTGGCGCCCATCAGCGAACACGTCGCAACATACAAAAGTCCTGCCGTGATTTTGTTTTCAAAGGTGCGCATATAGCAACGGGGCGCGGCGAGAATGTTTAATTAACTACACGATAGACGCAACCTTGGCTGAAATTCAGGTGAATTCCCAATGACATCATTCGGCCTTGCCACACATGGTCCTGCCTAGCGACATACCTTTTAGTGATCGTTATCCTCATTACAACGGGTCGATAAGTCAAATAATTATTTGACCTATACCTATGGGTTTAATCGTTTGGCTAACAAGGAAAAATACTTCGGGAATCACGAAATGACGTAGCAACGAACCCGTGCTAGTTTTTATAAAACCGAAGATAAGGTATTTGGGATTATTTGGTTGCTACACAAAAGTAAAGTTTGACAACGCTTTTCGCTAACATAGCGAAACATCTCGCCGTCCGAGGGTCCGAGCAGAACGGTGACGGATAACACACAGCTTTCATAATGTAAATAATGTTTATGCAACATTACACCATCGATGTGTCTCGAGCGTTGCGGCGCATTGATACAGAGTGCATATATCAGACGTTCGTACTTGCGCTTGCTGCTCCGGCACCCTAACGTTATACTATCATTGCTGACATGCTGACTGCTACATGACGACGGTCGTAGTAAACGTAGTAAAGACATGTTCACGTCATACTATCTTACCTATGCAACATACGTGTACGTGTACGATAACTATATACATACACACACATATACACATACAAACGTGGTATGATCTCTACATTCGTCACGAACGTTTCAAGATTAAGGAATGTCTGTAGCAAAGGTCTACGAGCAGGTGAGCTTACGAACGACGTTACGTTACATATAATCTTAAAAGACTTCGTGTCGGAGTCGTCGCACCATCGAGCTACCGATAAAACCGCGGTGCAGGTGACTCTCCAACGCTGCATGGAGCTCCCGGTCACTCAATGGAATCAGGTGCGGCGACTGTGCTATCTTTGAAGAAAAAATCATGTATTTTACTCAGGCTTATCGACAGCGGCTTGGAGCCCATCAGCGAATACGTCGCAACATACGAAAGTGCAGTCGAACGTTACACAGCGGGTGCTCGCCTGCGAGGCGCCCGTAAACTCGCCTACGGGCGCCGCAGTGTCGCAGTCATAATTTCTAATTATATCATTACACGCCCACATTCCGCTGAAATTTACTGGGGTTTCCTATTAAGACACTTAGCGTAGCGACACTTCGGGCGCGCCGCACATAATTTTTGTTTATGTGATTCCACGCCCAAGGTACTTGCCGCAACCTTGGCTGAAATTCACTGGAATTCCCCGTTACGACATTGCATGTATTTGCCACATATATTCAGGCGACTTTTATCGATCGTTTCATTTTACGACGGGTCGTTTATAACGAGGAAAAGCACTTTGTGAATCGATAAATGAGGTGCTAACACACCCGTGGAGTTATTATGAAAAACCCAAGATAAAGTATTTGGGTTAATTTCGTTGCTACGGCCACAAAACAAAACTAAAGTATGAAAACGCTTTTCGCTAACATATTTGCTGCTGCTTTCGCCGTCTGAGAGTCCGGCGGGCAAGACGGTGACGGATGACACACAGCTTTATAATGTAAATAAATAAAATGTTCATAAAATGTTCGTACACTAACTAGACACACACACACACACACACACACCCTCACACACACACACACACACACACACATATACACATACAAAAAAAAACGTGACATGATCTCTACATTCGTCACGAACGTTTCTAGATTAAGAAAGCCTAGCTAGCCTAGGATCGACGTTACGTTACTAGAAGTCTAAGTTTTGCGCCGTGGGCTTCATGGGCTATGCAGCTGTGATTTTCTTACTTTTGTGCAACACCTGCAAGTCTTTTGCAGAGATTTATGTCTAGAACTTATCCAGGACCAAGCCCGGAGGCTCGCAACCACCGTTTGTAGTGAAAAAATTCAAGTGCATTTTGAGTGAAATGCATCCTAGTGCATCGGGTTAAGATTGCAATGGCAAGATTCTTAGTCACACCTGAAACTGCATTCAGGCATTATAGACCGGACGGATCTGTGTTCCTGGCTGTAGATGCGGTTTTTCTATTCTTATTGTAGCGATTCTGTTCAACATAAAGGCTAAAAGGGGTGTTTACAAAATAACCGCTAAGCCGAAAACGAGGCAAAGATTGAGTAAACGCGGGCGGAGCCGCAGGCAAAGGCTAATTAATACTAAAACTACAACGTATGTACCTCCCGAGGTAGAGCTAAGGAATATTCATAGTTAATATTTCAATCCTCATGGGATTTGCCAGTTGCAGTATTATACATTCACGATATGAACTCACGTACGGGTAGAAGATTCATTTCGCGAAGACGGGTGAGTTGTTCAAACTCACCGATTTAGAAATTACGAATATAATCTGTGAATGCATGCTATCCTAATTCCTACTACTATTATAAATGCGAAAGTTTGTGCGTGTGAGTGTGTATGTTTGTTACTCTTTCACGCTGAAACGGCTGGACGGATTTGGATGAAATTTAGAATGGATATTGCTTATACCCCAACTTAACACATATACTGTAAATCCCGGAAAAAAGCATGTCGTTAAACCGAATAACACGCGGGTGGAGCCGCGGGCAAAAGCTAGTTCATTTATAATAGTTTTATTTAGAAATGTAAATACGTTTGTTTATGTGATATTGGTACATTGTATACACTTCTATAAATCAGATTTAATTTAAAAATATCGGACTAAACATAAAACGGGAAAATACTATAAAAAGGTTTGGCTTACTTCAACTTAATAAAATAATATACTTGAAAAAATAAAGATATAATGTAATGCGATAAATATAACAAAGTTGCTGATGAATTTATATCCGATATACTTACGTGGACAGGATCGCGGGCAAAAGCTAGTGTAAATAAGCTGTAATCACGTTCAAAGCCCGCATATGCGGGCAACAATAACAGCATCAACAAAACATAAAAAATAACAACTTCATTATATTTTATATTTCTTACATTATATTTATTAGTTATTTCTATTATTTTTATTTTTTCAAGTGTATTTGAATTAAATTTTTATTAAATATCAATGCGCCGAACATTTTTTTAAAGCATTTCCCCGTATCATATTTTATTTTACACTAGCCTTTGCCCGCGGCCCCGCTTACTTTTCTATCAATATCTGCCCCGTTTTCGGCTTAGCTGTTATTTTATAAACATACCTTATATTCAAAAACTTGTAATTTTGCCTCAATACAATACTAATAAACCCATTTCTATTTCAATATCGTAAAAATACAGCTTTATGACACAGCTTTTTTATTGATTTATTATTAGTAGTTTATATAATGTACCTATATCACATAAATAAATCTATTTCAATTTATAACAAAACTACGGCAAATCAAAAAACTTACATATATATTAGTAATCTAAATCCTCAATCAATCAAAGCCGTTTTATCTGGCTTCCTATAATGTGTCTCCGCACATTAGTTCCCCCAATATTTAGTTTTAAGTAAATAGACTTGCTGGAAGTTTTCAAGTTAAAATTTGGTTAACTTGAGTTCTCGCGTTAACTTACAACAAAATACAAAAAAACATTACTAAGTACATAACATATGCACAGAGAAAAACAAACATGAATAAAACCCTAATATGCTACCTACATTTAATACTGAATATTAATAAAACACTAGTACCTACACCACCTATGTTGCTTTTATAGTTTTAAGTATATTATTTAATTTAATAAACTTACATAACGTGTATAAAAAAGGAATACAAAAGTCAGCAGAAAGCTGAAGTTAGCGGGACGGGGGATTTGTGGAGGGAGAACATCATATAAAGAATACTGTAATCTTTGACACTCAAAAAACATATGATCTACAGTACCTTCATACAAGCCACATTCACAGAGGGAATGATGATGAATCTGAATGAAAAAATAAATCTGTCATTGAGTCACAGAGGGTGTGCAGTGCAGGTGTAAACTACAAGCATCTTTGAAGAAGCCTGCTCTTGGCACGAGTCAACAGTCCTTTGTGTGTATACTAGTTGAGTTTACTAACTGTATAGTAAACAAAAAAGAATAAATCGAGCAAGGTGTAATTTTTTTTCTATCTTAGCTTCACGTGTCTTCGCCTCACGCAACGACTGTACAAAATCACGTAGGGACATCTGGCGGCAGCAATAATTCCTTCACGCATACCAAGTAGCCGAACAAATGTGCAGGAAAATATCGTAATATGAATGGAATGGTTATAATTCCTTTTGTCTTTACATAGGTACTTTGGTTTGCAAGTGACTTAGCATGTAGTTTTTTTTTTTTGGAAGTGTATACGTTGCCGCTAGCGGTACCTTTGTAACATGGGATGCGGTACCGTCAATAGCGGCAATAAAAAAGATACGTTGCCGCTAGTAAAGCTGTAGTATCTTCAGATGCGGAACAAGAAGGATTGTCGTGTACATCGTAATTTATGTTAAAACTACGGGGGCCGCCTCGCTTCACTCCACTTCGCTCGGCTCGCTAATTTATTAACATGTATTATTTACATTTGCTGAGACGCTCTTACTCACTTCTCTCATCTTCGCACTTTATTACATTTTTACTGAAAGACTTTCGTAAACCTTAGTTGGTACCTAAAAAAAAACAATAACTGACAAGGATTTGAACCCCTAATCTGATTATAAGCACCTAGTTCTGTTACTCAATATCTTTTTTTCTTTTAAAGGGTTGTTGCGATGTTATGGAACCCTAATAGAGCAAGGCCTCGCTTGCGCTTGGCTGGTTTTGCGTAAACCTTAGTTGGTACCTATAAAAAAAAACAATAACTGACAAGGATTTGAACCCCTAATCTGATTATAAGCACCTAGTTCTGTTACTCAATACATTTTTTTTCTTTCAAGGGTTGTTGCGATGTTACGGAACCCTAATAGAGCAAGGCCTTGCTTGCGCTTGGCTGGTTTTGCGTAAACCTTAGTTGGTACCTATAAAAAAAAACAATAACTGACAAGGATTTGAACCCCTAATCTGATTATAAGCACCTAGTTCTGTTACTCAATACATTTTTTTTCTTTCAAGGGTTGTTGCGATGTTACGGAACCCTAATAGAGCAAGGCCTCACTTGCACTTGGCCGCTTTTTTCTTTCTTTCCTGGTAATGTTAGACTGCAAATAACATTTCCAATATTTCACCGAAATTGCAATTGCGATGAGTCTATACGCGGCTATGTTTACCTGCATCCATGTTAAGGATTAAAATTTCGCCGAAATATCTTGCTTTCTATTGACATATTCGAATACATATTGAATACATATTGCAGTAATAGGCTTGTAGACAGGGTAAACAAAATATTATTCTATTTAGTCCGTCGTTTAGATTATCAAAAAATATTGGACACGTATTTTTTCTTTTGTTAATCAAACAAAAAATGACAGAGATAAAGCGCGTCAAAGTTTGGGAGTGGGGGAAAATGACGTCACTTCTAAGTAAAATTGTACCTAGATGTGACGTCACGCGGAACTTCAGCGGGCTATATCTTCATAATTTTTTGTTAAATCGAAAAAAGAAAAAATACTTGTCCAATATTTTCTGATAATCTAACTGACGGACAAATAAAATTTCTTTAGTCATCATGCCTATTGTAAATTATTATACCGAGAGGAAAGATAAATTTTTATTTCTCGTGTATCAGTCCAAACTAACGCCCGAGCGCAAACGTGGACCCTAAAACCGTCAGCGGACATCATAAATCATCTCATGCGATGTTAATAATTTATTTTTATTAGGTGGTAGAGCTAATGCCGGGCTCGACTGTGGAGGTACCACCATCTTACTCGCAAATCCTCCCGAAGTTATTCGGGGAAGAGTAAGAGAACAGCTCTCAGGCAAAACCAGGCGGCCCACCATTGTCTGGGACCGATGGATGGCGGTATATCCATCCCCAATTGCCAGGCCTTAAAACAGACTAGTGACGGGCAGCGGCGTCACTGGCGCAAGGGTTTCGGCACCGCGCTCACCAACCCGCCTTCCCAGCGTGTGTGAGTATGGGCATTTCTTCCAGGAGGACCGCCAAGAGTGGTGAAATCCCGGAAAGGCCTATGTCCAGCAGTGGACGAAACAGGCTGATGGATGGATGGATGGATGATGTTAATAATTAGATTTTATTTAAATTATGAAAGTGCGTGCCAGATAAGTCTGCGCGCGACTGGTGGCTTTACTAACGTTTTACTACTTGACCTTTGGCATGATGATTGCCAAACTTGACCACTGACAACTAATAAAAATGATAGACATTCTACACATTCACTAGGTATACCTAGGTGTATACACCTGACATAAGAACAACTTGGCGGCCTGCGATTTATGATTTTGCCCACGCGCAGACTTATCTTGAGTTGCATAATTTTACTGTCAATGTACTGGTCACATGTGTTCTAACCAGCCAGTATTTTTATATTTTTTGTCAACGACTATACAAATATTTTTTTCTGAAAGTAAGTCGTTTAACTCAAAATGTGGGAGGAAAATTCGGTTAAAACCTAGGGAAGTAAGTAAATTTAAAAATCGAACGAGACTCCCTTACAGTCACTAACCAGTAAGTGACTTGTCGAGCTAAATGACATTGGAAAACATCTTTACTGGCCGGTGACGATGACAACTTTGATGAAAAACAATATGTTAAATATATTTCTGGTCCTTATCGCGATGTTTTTGTAAAAACTGGGAACATACACCACTTCACATTATGCGTCTAAATAAAGGCCTAGAATTTATTTGATTAAATTGTTTCTCTTTGCGAGTTATTTTATTACTGACGAGCCCGCTCCGTATCGTTATTCATAATATCTAAGTATCAATCAAATAAATTTTAGGTCTTCATTTAGTTGGCCAATATAGACTGGTGTATGTCCCTGATTTTTACAAAAACATCACGGCAATTACAAGAAAAATAATTAAAATAATGCTTCGCATCAAACAGACGAAAAATACGGAGCGGGTTCTTAATCTCTTTTTATTTTTTTATTCACAACTATTATGAAAAATGTGACTTTCTTACAATAGCAGTTTACAAAATAACTAAATTGGTTTTAATATATTTTTAAAACAACCACACTGGCCAGTAAGACCTGAAATATGAATACATGATTTCAATTATCAAACGGGCTAATTTTCTTAGCCGAATAGCCAGATGACAATCAATTTGAATACCGTTGGCCTACAAAATTGAACGCGTTTGCACAAAAAAAAAAAGTTTTTTCTCCCCTTGTTGAAAACGTTGTTGCAAATTACATCAAATTGCAAGCTTTTTAGGGTTCCGTACCCAAAGGGTAACCTACGGGACCCTATTACTAAGACTCCGCTGTCCGTCCGTCCGTCCGTCACGAGGCTGTATCTCATGAACCGTGATAGTTAGTTGAAATTTTCACAGATGATGTATTCCTGTTGCCGCTATAACAACAAATACTAAAACCAGCCAAGTGCGAATCGGATCCGCGCACTCCCATACAACAGACATGATTTTTTTGCCGTTTTTGTAGATAATGGTACGGAACGCTTCGTGCGCGACTCTGACTCGCGCTTGGCCGGTTTTTTATTTCCTCGCATTAGTGATGAAAAGTACAGTGTTGTACACGGGTGTAAGTGATCAATTGCACCTGAGATATTTAGGCGCACGAGCGGGCGAAGCGCTCGCTTTCTTTCTTGTATAACAATCTATAGGTACTATAAACACCTTTGCAACTATTTGGTGTACTGCTACAAATAAAATAAAAAAAATAGAATACCTACTTATTCATTCAACTTCACTTTCCATAAGACGTTTTATCTATCTTATTTATATTTGTTACCTACTAGCTTTTGCCGTATAAAAGTAGCGTATCTGTTAAGTTAGGGTATAAGCTATATATCGATTCTAAATTTCATCCAAATCCGTTTAGCCGTTTCAGCGTGAAAGAGTAACAAACATACACACACAAACTTTCGCATTTATAATATTAGTACATGATTGCTAAGACCATAAGATATACAGGTGGTAGAGCTAATGCCGGGCTCGACTGTGGAGGTACCACCATCTTACTGGCAAATCCTCCCGAAGTTATTCGGGGGAGAGTAAGAGAACAGCTCTCAGGCAAAACCAGGCGGCCCACCATCGCCTGGGACCGATGGATGGCGGTATATCCATCCCCAATTGCCGGGCCTTATATAAATTAGACTGGTGACGGGCAGCGGCGTCACTGGTGCAAGGGTTTCGGCACCGCGCTCACCAACCCGCCTGCCCAGCGTGTGTGAGTATGGGCATTTCTTCCAGGAGGACCGCCAAGAGTGGCGAAATCCTGGAAAGGCCTATGTCCAGCAGTGGACGAAACAGGCTGATGGATGGGTGGATTGCTAAGACCAGGAAATAAGCAATCCTGGACGAGTAAGTTAAAAGTCCGAGCTCGTAAGGTGAAGGTATTTACCGCCATGCAGCCTTCTTTATGGACAGCGCCATCTACAGGAACGCTAAGAACTAAGAAAAAAAACAACGAGGAAAACGCTCACTGAGGTTAAATTTTAAGTATTCCATATTTTTGTTAATAAAAAATTGTAATTGTAAATTTTAATTAATTTAATTTTTCTTTGTAAATTGGCCGCATAAAACCTTATGATCGTCAAACTCCTTATTCTCTTCAAAACATAGACACGGATAGTTTTAAAAAGAAAACTTATGAAATATACTCTGTGACCATACGGTATGTAATAGAGTTTCATACGAATTTCCTGGACAGTTATTCAGATTTCCTTAACACTTTTAATAGCTCGCCAGAATGAAGTATTTTCTGGAATGTCTTCACAGTATGTAACGGTAAATTACAATGTATTTTTGAGAAAACATATCTCCTATACCAATAATCATATTGTAAATAAAGTATGTACTTGTAATGGTGCTCTTTGTATTGCTTTATAAGAAATCAGCAATATTTATCGTTATTTTAGGTAGTTTTTCGGGAGAAATAACCTTTTTTATGTTCTGTTTATGCTGTTATTACTATCCTCACACGCGGGCTTTGTACGTGATCAAAGCTTATATTTACACTAGATTTTGCCCACGACCCCGTCTACGTATCAGATATAAATTCGAATCAGATTTTCACACAATTGACATCATTTCATTTCGGGTAACCATTTGTTTTCAATATTTATATTGAAAGTCTGCGTAAAAATAAAGCTTACGTATTTTTTATTGTGTGTTTTTAATGCTTATTTTAATTTTTTTAAAGAACTTAAGTCGCAACTGAGGATTTCAAACTCGAAGTTCATTACCAAAGGATTATTTAAAAAAAAAATTGGCATGTTTATGTTCGCTGTCAATGTCAACAGTCACAATGACATGACAGTTGATTTTTTAAAATACGGAATGAACTTGAAAGAAGAGGTAATTGTTTCAAAAATCCTGTGTTTACCAACTTTTAATTTGTTTTTTAAATCTCTTTGTTTGATAGGGATTTAATTCTGACAAAAATATATGATGCTCAGAAGGCCAATATCTCGAAATGGTTTTTAGTTTTGTACCAACTATTAATTTGTAATGTTGTCGATTATAACTTCAGCATCCAGTCAGTCAAGACTGTTTTTCTTACAAAATTACATTTAATTGTTACAAAGGTGGATTTTCAACAAAAAAAAATATGGTTGCATTCCTAATCCTAAAATACATGTTTGATTGTTTATATTCAAGAGTTAATAATAATTGCGATTGTCGGCACTTGGTGAAACATCGTCATGGTTGAAGAAAACACTTGTACTGTTTCACAAATTATTATATTTCCGATTATAGTTTCATCTTAACGGCATTTTCAAGGATATACACTTATATCACACAAAGGCTGCTGATTTATGTAATGACAGGATGACAACATTATTTTGAAGAGTTTTAATACAATTTTGGGAAAATCTGATTCGAATTTATATCCGAAACCTACGCAGTCGCAGGCAAAAGATATGAGGATATAAGATTATAGGGGGGTCGAAAATGGCCTGAACTGTTTCGAGAAAAGGATGGTACGGCCGTGCCCCCAGATGTATGTTTTTTTTAAGCAGACCTTTCTGGCGTACGGCAACATCATCTAAAAGGAGTATTGTAGCACCATGTCTTCTCGTGGATTTCATAAAAGGTGACTAAGGGATTATACTCTTTTGGCCAAGTGTGAGTCGGACTCGCGCACAAAGGGTTCCGTACCACCACACTAAACGGGTAAGGAATCCCTAAGAACATACATATCAACAATACATGCTTTACATAAGCATTAAGGCTTCAAAAAACAAGGCGCTAAAATGGTACCACCTGACAAACCAATTTAGCACCCTCTGAGTATGAAACCTTAATTTTATTATTTGTGTTGTATTACTTTATAGTATTAATATTAATGTGTGCAAATTTGAAACTTGAATGTATTACTGTTTTTAAGATAGAGCTGAAACAAATGACGTTAAAAAATAACCCCCCTTGGATTATAATTTTTATTTTTATTTTTCGTGATAGAGACTACGGTAACACGTATTTTATGAAAAATTTCACTTTCTACCTATTACAGCTGAAGCTGACTGACGGCCGGACAGACAGACAGCGGAGGTTTAGTAATAGGGTCCCGTTTGGCACCCTTCCGGTATGGAACCCTAAAAAGTTGGGCTAACGAAACTGAGTCTCTGTAGTATTGCGACTACTGATGTTAGCCCCGTCTGCGACGTAGCGTAGGCACCTTATTGGTGTTAGTCTTCGGCCGTGGCTTGTCACAGTACTCATGACGTCACCATGCCACCAAGCGACTCGTTGTATTCCGGCGTGACGTCACGAGTAGCCTTACCGGGGAGTGGTAATAGGGCGTAATATTCGTTAGTCGTCTCTTTTAACGCCTTGCCTTCTGAAACTCTCCGAGTTTCTTGGTGAGCGCACTTCATCCTAGCTCTTATCATTTTGACTATCGGTACGATCCAATTTTTGATTGTATTAATTCTGAATTCTTTTAATTAATAAATATTATTGAATATTTAAAAAACGGATAGGATTCACTTTTTAACTGTGCAAGGAGGCACAGGTCGAGCTTTCGATGAGATTATGACTCATCATAATCAGGACTCCCATAATCTCATCGAAAGCTCAACCAGTGCCTCCTTGCACAGTTAAAAAGTGAATCCTATCCGTTTTTAAATATTCATGATGTCAACTCACTTTAATGAATGTACCATCCATCCATCCATCAGCCTGATTCGTCCACTGCTGGACATAGGCCTTTCCAGGATTTCGCCACTCTTGGCGGTCCTCCTGGAAGAAATTCCCATACTCACACACGCTGGGCAGACGGGTTGGTTAGCGCGGTGCCGAAACCCGTGCACCAGTGACGCCGCTGCCCGTCACCAGTCAGTTTTATATAAGTCTCGGCTATTGGGGATGGATATACCGCCATCCATCGGTCCCAGGCAATGGTGGGCCGCCTGGTTTTGCCTGAGAGCTGTTCTCTTACTCACCCCGAATAACTTCGGGAGGATTTGCGAGTAAGATGGTGGTACCTCCGCGACTTGTCTGTCTGTCTGTACGTATGTCTGTTCCGTTTTAACTTGAGAACCAAAGTCGTTAGTTGAATAGTTGTGTGAGTCGGTCTGTCAGTTAGTGCGGTTTTATAATCCAATATAATTTTAAATAACAATAAAATAAAATTCATTAATTCAATCACCTAACATTTCATTTTGCATAAATATTCGTAAACAATCACACTAATATTATAAATGCGAAAGTTTGTGTGTGTGTGTGTGTGTGTATGTTTGTTACTCTTTCACGCTGAAACGACTGAACGGATTTGGATGAAATTCAGAATGGATATAGCTTATACCGTAACTTAACACATAGGCTACTTTTTATCCCGGAAAAAAGCATATTGTTAAACCGAATAACACGCGGTTGGTACCGCGGGCAAAAGCTAATCTAAACATATAAGTTGGAAGCTCGCTCTAATCCAGTGTTTATAAAGGTGACTTTCGTTTATATAGCCAAATTCATACTGGAGACTCGGTAAGAGCTCAAGATCAAGGTTCAATTACCCTTTCTCTTTAAAATACGCAGAATATTTTACACTAGCTTAAGAATAACCTCGAATCAATTAGTATAGGAAGTCTACATTTTATTTTGCGTATTTCGCATAGTTGTATAGTTTCGCAACTTAGGTACCGAGTGTCCATTATGAATTTGGCTATATAAATAAAAGTCACCTTATATGTATAAAGGTAAGGTGACATTTATAAGGTGATTTATTTAAACAGCCAAATTCATACTGAAGACTCAGTAAGTGCTCTGTAACAATTACATTACCTACTCTTTTTGTGTAATTGGGGGTGCTAACTTTCTGGACAAGAACGGAAATCTTAAAACCATTTCGAGAAATATGTTTTCTGTGCAGTTGCTACTTATCAGATTAATAAATAAATCTATACTTTTAAAGATATTTTAACAAAACACAATGAACTTCATTTGACTTATCTATGACGTCATGACATGACATTTGACATGCAGTGCATTCCGTGTCGCGACATAATCGATTATATCGCGTCTATCATCATTCCGAGTCACTGTGAGCCCGATAATTAATCAACCGCCAGAATTCATATTGGAGACTCGGTTAGTGATCAGGAACAATGTTTAATGAACCTCAAGGTAAAACTGAAAACAAAAAATTGCTCCCGTACCTACCTACTGCCTATTCAGTCAGTATGGAAACAATTTTTTTTATGATTTCGAAAATAACGATCATTGAATTTTGTTCCTGATCACTAACCGAGTCTCCAGTATGAATAAGGGTGATTGATTAAATTTCACCTTGTTTATCATAGACGAAATCCTTAACGACGCCATGTTGTGATATGCCTATGCTTCAGAGCGTTTGCACTATGAGCGATCTATGAAAAGTGCTAGCTGGCCGGTGGCAATTTCAAAAATAGGTTTTTCGAAGAATAAGAGCATTAGTTAAATCATGATTATAAGATTGTAGTTAGAAGAAATTACTTCTTGGACCTAGTAAAGTAGTATATCCTTTGTATTCACGTAACTTAAATAAATTTCTACAAATTCTGTCATCATTCATGTTGCGTTCAAAAGAACCCTAAATGGATTATAAGTATAAACAGTGATGGACGCCATTTTTCATTCGGAACGACTTGATGGGCGTGAGAAGTTTGATGGTAGTGTTAGCACTATTAGCGCCATGCGGAACGCCTCTAGTGACGTCACGTTCACTTTTGGCGGGTAAAATTTAAGTTTTTGTTTTTAAATAGATGCAATGAATAAAACCCAAAAATAATGAAATTAGTTTCATAAAATAGTCTACATTTTCAAACAAAATTATTAAAACAATATATATCAGAAACATGCATGGCTAATTAGTAAATTTATTCTTTTCGCGTTCCTTACAAACGCAAACCTAACTCCGAGTCAATTACGATCGGTGGTTAACATTTCATTTTGCGAAATTAGCATAAAGTGTTATCGACCCGTGACACTGATCACTTACCAAGTCTCCAGTTTGAATTTGACAGCATAAATAAATTTTACCTTATATAAAAACTGAAAGGCAAGTAGGAAGTATCAGCCTAGAGACTCCAATCAATACGCTATTTCCTCAGAAACAAAAGAAACTGTCGATGCATTGCAGCTTTTTCATCACCGCCTGCTATTTCCGTCTTTATTCTAACGAACAAAGAGGGCATTGTATACCGTCGCGTGTACTGAGGTGATATAAGTGAACTAGAATATTGAAATGTATTGAAATGAGGGGTTTATTGTTTTGCATGTGGCAATAGAATTCGGTTTAGTATTTCTTTAGTAGGTTTTTGATGGCGTTTTTAAACGTAAAGGATTTTCTATTTGCTATCTTTCTTGACATGCTAAATCCTATTTCCATGTATTTCACCTTAAAATCATAACCTGTTTGAAAACGTATATATGACAATTTTAACGTTTCTCAAACGATTTCACTTTAACAAAATATTTGCATGTAAATAACACACCCGCAACCATTGACCTCTCATAGAACAACTAGACTCACAATCTCGCTCAAAAAGTGTCCGCGATGAATTTTGTCACCGCTATGGGGTGACAAATTCGAATGACGATGTCGTACAACCGACATCACATCTTATGCTATCGACATAACGTCTAAATTTGGTTGAAGATTTTTGCTACTATGCACGTCGCACGTTCGGACACTTTCTGACCAACTTTTCTTAGAGACTGTGTGTCTTATTGTTTTATGAGAGGTCAATCCCGCAACAAAATAATAGTAGATTCTGCACTAAGGGAATAAAGCAGTGTCTTATGTCGCGGGCTGGCTTATTGAACCCTGAGCGTAAGGAAGGACGCTAGGGTGAACTCCCGGTATATAGGTAGTGTCCTGAGTGAAGCGAGGGGTTCAAGCTGCCCAAGACGAAGACAGGCTTTATTCCATAGAAGCATAATCTACTTTCACACCTTCTGCGAGACAATACAAAGCCAGGGCTCCATAAATTAAGTATTTTCGTCATGCTTTTTCGTATATGTGTTTTGATTTTTCCGGTAGTAGATTATTACTAATCTACAAAGCGTCTGTTTTGATAAACTCTGTAGTAGAATCACTATCACACAATATTGCAATAAAATTCACTGACAATCACAGCCCCAAACACCGTCTTTTGTTTCACATTCTTTGTAAACGCACCTTTTTCTTTTTTTTTTATTCTGCTTATGGTGGCCAGTTCGTTTTTCGAACAAATCTCTTTACAATGCCATATAAGCATTTTTTACTCACAGTTTTCCACGAGTTTCCACACGAATTTGACGTTCCAAATTGAAATAACTTTATTCCCTTTTAATACAACTTATATCCCCTAAGATATAAATTAAAGATTTAATGCTTTACTTTACGTTGAGGTCGCATGATATGTAATTGGACATTGTCAAGCAGGTGGTGTGAAAAGATGTTTTTAAAATGTTTGGTACAAAAGTCGCTGTTGCCGTACCGTATCTTACAAATCCATCCGCCTGTTTCGTTTACTGCTGGACAAGATTTTGTCACCCTTTGCGGTCCTCCGGGAAGAAATGTCCATACTCACACACGCTGGGCAGGCGGGTTGATGGGCGCTGTACCGAAGCCCTCGCACCAGTGACGCTGCTACCCGTCACCAGTCTGTTTTATATAAGGCCCGGCAATTGGTGATGGATATACCGCCATCCATCGGTCCCAGGCAATGGTGGGCCGCCTGGTTTTGCCTCAGAACTGTTCTCTTACTCTCCCCCGAATAACTTCGAGAGGATTTGCGAGTAAGATGGTGGTACAGTCGAGCCCGGCATCAGCTCTACCACCTAATTATTAATTATGTTAGTAATTTATTTACACTTTTTTTATATATAAATATTTATTGCAAATACGCCCGCACCCTAGACTGTATCCCGTAGGCTTCAGCCGTCACCACCCTCATGACGAAACCATGACGTCATCTCTTCATGTTCTGAAATGACGTCATAAGAAGGCGTACCGGGAGAATTGGAAGCAGTTGCGTCCTTTTACCGGCTTCCGTAGATTTCGCTTAAGTCTCTAGGCTGTCTTATAAACGCCTTGCTTGTGATCTAGGAGGCACTGAACAAAAAAGCACGTAATTTTGCTATAAAAATGTTGTGTTTTTGCGTTAGCCAAATCTGGTTTCAGTTATCTACGTATTAACGACTGGATAGCTACAGCTGTTGCATTGATGTTATTTAGTAACTATTACCGCACCGTCACATCCACACTTTATACTTGTTTGAGAACAACCTCGACTACTAGTATAGGGGGTCTGAATTTTATATTTAGTTCAACCTACCAGCAACACGCAAAAAAAAGGAAAACTAAGAAAAAAAAACAGAAACATTCGGAAAAGAAATTGTCCAGTTATTGGCGAGTGATTACGCTTGATGCCCGACTTTCCATAAAAATAAAGTAATTAAATTACAAACATAAAAACATACATACATATATTAACGCCTGTATTCTAAAAGAGTGGGCAGAGACCAAAGATCTTCTTCTATCATCTGTGTGTGCCCAAAGTAGGGTAATTTGCCAACAATATTCCGCAGCAACATGTTTTTTTCCAACATCTGAGTACCTACGAAGGTTATTTATGTTTTCATGAAAGACGTGAATTAATATTTCATTTTACCCGCAGCCATCTTTTTGATGTTTCCACGGTAATTGAGCTTAGTAATAGACCTGTATTGAACAATAAATGGTAGAGCGAGAATTTTCTTTCTGTGCGCCTCCGTTCTCTAGCAATTTGCATCGAAATTACTTCTAAATTTCTACTGCGAAAATTTAACGGCGGCGTCTTCCTCTTAAAATGGAATATTCATTACGAATATATTTAACTATTTTTAGATTTGTTAGGTTGAACTACCTTTATTAGCTATTAGCGTTTTTCCTGTGAAATGGGTTGGACACGGGTCATTTTTACCCGACCTCGGCGAAGCAAAGAAGGTTATAGAGTTGATCGCTATGAATAGGTGTGATGTGAAGGTGTGTAGGCATTTCATTCCATTCCATTCCATATAACATTAGAAAAAAAGAAGATAACAGAGGCAGGGTTTTGAAACTATTTCATACCATGCACATTATTAAATTTACTGGAAAAGTGTGGAAAATCTGTAATTTGGCTTCACATAGGTACTACTTTATGTAGAATGTTAATTATTTCACTGTTTATTTGCAAAAATAAGTATAGTAGAGACAGCAAACTATAAAACATACTCAGTATAAAGAGAGCATTTTGAGTGACTCACTAAAAAGTCAACATAAATTAACAATAAACCGTTGCATTTCATATAAGACTGCGGCACCATAATCGGATATAATTAAAACGTTATACTTTTGCCGATTGTCACGTCTAATGCCACGAATTTTCAATAAGTTGCATTATGTACGCTTGCCTAAAAAGATAAGAGACCACTGCTTCTTTAGGTCTTTCAACAGGAACATTTTATAATTTTTTTGTTTTAAATAATATTTCGTAGCTTGGAAGGTCCTTTTCATTACAATAAGTTAAAAATAAATAATTATTTTAGGTCAGGTATTTAATAATAGTTCAGACGGTTAAAGCATAAAGACTTTTACATGAAATGATACAAAACATAAAACAAAATAATAACTTAAAAAGGCATCATTTTCAAAAATAAAATCTAACTAGCTAAATGTGTCCAATTAGGTAACCGACCTGACAACGGAAAGACAAAGGTCTGAAAAAACACGTGTTCAAGTTTTACATTAATCAGATAAGTAGTTGACTCAGCATATTAAAACAAAAAACGTTGAAAGACACAATACAAGACCTGAAACGCGTGAGCATTAGACATTACACTCTCGGCTCCATTACGGCCTCTCCGTCGGCTCGGGCTGCAATCCCGCCTCGACTGTAATGTCCAACGCAGCTCACTTGTAACATAATGTAGGTACTATTGTGAAATCTTTAGAAGTGTTATAATAAATAATAATAATAGTTGTTTATTTTCAGGCACTGTGGACCCATAGAATTACAATATATAATATTAAATTACAAAATTAGGAATTAAATTACAATATTAAAATTAAATTAAAATTAAATACATATTGCCTTCATGTTGGCTTAACTATGCGTACAACAGCGAAAACGACACTGCGAATAGCTTTCACAATGTCGTTCCCACTACTGCACACTCGACTTACAAACGACAACTGGTCTCTTTTTAAAACTGTATAAAAATCATCGACACTATTCTCAGCAAACATGCCAGACGCACTGCACCGCCACGGCAGACCCATAATGCAACGAAATGCATTATTATACTGCACTCGGAGGGTGTTAAATGCGCTCTGTGTGTAATCGTACCACAGCGGGCTGGTGTAGAACGTCTGGCAGTATGCTCTGAATAGTGTCACCTTTACTTGTTTCGAGGTGCTCGCAAACCGTCTCGCTAACATGTTGCTCTTCATGGCAAGGGCTCGTCGCTGTCGTTCGAGGTCGTCTCCATCCTTGAGGGTATCGGTAATGATGTGACCGAGGTACCTCAACTGTGACACTATTCGCAGCGGAGAACCGCATAGATTAATAGGTGGAATATTTTCCGGTCCCTTACCAGCTCTGCATACGATGACCTCCGTCTTCTTAACATTATATGTAAGTCCATGTCGTTGAGCATACGTTTCGCATATTTGTAGTAACTTTCGTAAGCCATTAACTGAAAGACTCAGTACCGCCATGTCGTCGGCATAGCTAAGGTTGTTTACACGTTCTCCAGCCACATTAACGCCGACTCGTGTAGCACTGAGTTCCTTTATCAAGTCGTTGACGTAAAGATTGAACAGGGCCGGCGAGGTGAGCCCCCCCTGCCTAACTCCGCACTTCAGCTTATACTCGTGTGACATCGCATCTCCCCAGCGCACTTGATTTGTTTGGTTTCCGTACCAAAATTGTAGTAAATTTTGAATATTTGAGTTGACTCCTGTCGTTTTTAATTTTTGCCAAAGTGAGTTGTAAATAATTGTAACAAAAGCGCGACTAAGGTCCAGGAAGCAAACAAAAACAGATGTATTTTTATTTAGGTAAGCTTTGATGGAGTATTTTAGTGAAAATATAGCCAAATCAGTAGACAATCCTGGACGGAAACCAACTGCGCGTCATGAAGATGTATGTTCTTAGATAGATCCGGTTGTATTAGTCTTTCTAGTACTTTCGAGAATATAGTAGCGAGTGATATCGGTCGGTAGTTAGACAGCCTGGATACGTCCCCGGTCCTGTTCTTAACGACGGGCACTACAACGGTCTTCATAAGTTCTGGCGGCAGATGTCCGTGCGCCAGACACGCGTTGTAGAACCAGGCCATCCTCTCCAACAGCAACGAGCCCCCGTGCAGCACATGCTTGACACTGTTATATAGAGCACAATGAAGGTTCAAGACTGGATGAAACGTTAAAAATGGCTTTGTCAGTAAAGTACTAAAGTAAATTGTACGTTTGGGGGTAGAACTAAAAATAAATATCTTCTACAAAATCCCGAGAGTGCGGTCGCTTTAAAATACTCTTGGAGAATCGGGAAATATTCGAGTTTTCTTTTAATTTTTGCAGCCAAATTCATACAAGAGGCTTGATAAGTAACCAGTGTTACAAATGAGTAACTATTTTAGAGAAATTTGAAAAATTAAATTTCGACTTAAACATCTAACTTGATACCTATTGCTTATCGAGTCTTCAGTATGAATTTGGCTTTATAAATGTATGTCACTTATTTAATAATATCATTGCGGATGAAACGTCTGGCATGTCAAAAACTATAAGTATGTTAAAACTTTGTGACTATACAAAAAAATTCAAGAGATATACTTTGTTTTATGATATTCACCTTCCTTAAGAAATTTATTTACATTTACATCCATCCATCAGCCTGTTTCGTCCACTGCTGGACATAGGCCTTTCCAGGATTTCGCCACTCTTGGCGGTCCTCCTGGAAGAATTGCCCATACTCGCACACGCTGGGCAGGCGGGTTGGTGAGCGCGGTCCCGAAACCCTTGCACCAGTGACGCCGCTGCCCGTCACCAGTCTGTTTTATATAAGGCCCGGCAACTGGGGATGGATATACCGCCATCCATCGGTCCCAGGCAATGTTGAGCCGCCTGGTTTTGCCTGAGAGCTGTTCTCTTACTCTCCCCCGAATAACTTCGGGAGGATTTGCGAGTAAGATGGTGGTACCTCCACAGTCGAGCCTGGCATCAGCTCTCACCTAAAAACAAGGTTACAGGACTAACCTTATAATAAATAACTAACAAATAATTTAAGTCGTGTCACACCCAATCGCCACCATTATTTCCTTTCTTCAGTATGTCGCCACTTAGGACTCCCAGTCGAGCTTTATCTTTCATTTGCGTACTATAAATTTCTTTCGTCGCTCTACTTTTGTTTTTCCTCTTTCTTTATATGTCCAAACCACCGAAGCATTTATTTGATATAATTATGAATTTAATAATTAATTAATTAA
This sequence comes from Ypsolopha scabrella, assembly GCA_910592155.1. Taxonomy (NCBI): domain Eukaryota; kingdom Metazoa; phylum Arthropoda; class Insecta; order Lepidoptera; family Ypsolophidae; genus Ypsolopha; species Ypsolopha scabrella. The sequence continues at coordinate 20,935,748 of OU342982.1, forward strand.
TATTTTCCTACATAACTCACAAGCGCCTTCTTGGTTTAACAGACTACTTAATTGCAGGCCCTTTCGTCGACTGAGTAGTTTTTAGGGTTCCGTACCCAAAGAGCAAAACGGAGCCTTAATAATGTCACTCTGATGTCTGTCTGTCCGTCCGTATGTCACGGGTCTCTAGATCATAGACGAAATTAGTTACAGACATGAATAGATAATGGTAGACTACTCCCAATTTTTTCGTTTTAACGGCATGTTCAAAAAATCAAAGTACGTGCACACAAAGAAAATAACCAATTTTCCTCTGTGTACGTGCATTGTATAAAGCGTGAAAAAGTTATATTTTGTATAAACAGCATGATTTTTTAAAGTGCGGGGTAGTAATTTAATTTTTCGGAAAATATATCTAATAAAGCTTAGACTTTATTATAATTGAAGTCTATTTTTAGACCATTTTTATTGCAGGGTCATATGTAAATATAGCGTTGCCAGATTGGGTATATTTTTCGCAATTCTGGGTAAAAATTTGGGTCCTGGAGAAATTTTGGAGAAATGGTATGTTTGGAGAAAAAAATAATACCATAGAGAATTTTGGGTGCTTTAATTCGTAATTTTGGAACGCGCCCGCATTTTATGAAAATTGTACCGATTTGTTTATGTATGAAATGCGTCGATGCAGTTTCACAAAACTGAACGACGCATTAGGTGCGCAAAGCGGAAAGTACTACGAGATTTGGGATCATGGGTTTCCCTATAAGTTACAGTTTATTCTGTAGTTTTAACTGTCAAACAGAATAAATTACTTCCCTACGCATTACATCGTAGTGTCAATAAAGTGTCAAAAAATACAGATAATTTAAATATGTCAATATGTCAATATTAAATCAGTCATGTTCATACAATATCTACCGATATTGCAAGAGCTTTTGTAGCACAAAAAAAATGCATTAGAGCAATATGTGGTGCAAAACCACTTGACTCATGTAAGCCCCTATTTAAAAAACTTAAGGTCCTTACCCTGCCATGCCTGTATATATTTGAAATGTGTAATTTTGTCAAACAGCATCCAAACTTATTTACAAAAAAAAGTGACGCGGATGGTTATAGATTGAGACAACCAGAAAATCTAGTGATTCCTAGACAGCGAAGCGCTCTTTTCTCTAAAAATTGTTATTCAATGGCTGTAAAAATGTATAATTTATTGCCAGAATATATGAAGACATTGCCGGAACCATTGTTTAGGAGAAAACTGTTTAGCTGGCTCATTGACAGAGGTTTTTACACTGTCAAAGAATTTATGAATTATAATAATTATAAGCATTAGGATAAAACTTAAATTGAAAAATGTATATAATAATACTATCCTGACATTAGTTCAATGAAATTGTTATGACATGCATGCCGAGATTATTAATAATTGTAAAGACATTGTAATTTAATTGTATTAAAGTATTTGTATACCTCCTGCAGGTGAAACATGCTGAACTGTTATTATATTTAACATCTTTTGTAAACCATGTTTGGAACAAATAAATATTTCTATTTCTATTTCTATTTCTATTTCTATTTCTATTTCTATTTCTATTTCTATATTTACAATTTATATCAAAAAACATTGTAGCTGTTACTTGTTCACTTGCTCGGTAGTTTTAGGTTTTCGGCTAAAACTAAATAAAATAGTATAATTTTGGAGAAAAATAATTCCAAATTTGGGGAGACATACAAAATCCAATCTGGCAACAACTATGTACCAACCATTTAATGGGTTTAAACTAACGTGGGATAAGTGTGAATGCCGATTCATGTGCGTATTAAGCTGACCAAAAGTAACTTTGTTTTCTTTTACTGGTTGTTGCAAAATTACGGAATCCTAATAGAGCGAGGCCCCACTCGCACTAAGCGGTTTTTTTTTCAGTTCTGTTTTTCCCAGCATTCAACGACGAAGCATATTTTTCAGTTTTTTCTTTGCACCTTTCCACGCCGGTGAAATGTGGGACATTATTTGGCTACGTGTTGGAAAACTACGGGACCCGCTCTGACGTCATGTCCGTTTTAAAGCCCTTTTGGGTCTATTACGGTACTTATAAATGTACAGTTTACAAACCGTTGTGTCTGTCGTACATAATCTACGAGTCCATACATCCATCCATCAGCCTGTTTCGTCCACTGCTGGACATAGGCCTTTCCAGGATTTCGCCACTCTTGGCGGTCCTCCTGGAAGAAATGCCCATACTCACACACGCTGGGAAGGCGGGTTGATGAGCGTGGTGCCGAAACCCTTGCACCAGTGACGCCGCCGCCGCTGCCCGTCACTAGTCTGTTTGTTATAAGGCTTGGCAATTGGGGATGGATAAACCGCCATCCATCGGTCCCAGGCAATGGTGGGCCGCCTGGTTTTGCCTGAGAGCTGTTCTCTTACTCTCTCTTGAATAACTTCAGGAGGATTTGCGAGTAAGATGGTGGTACCTCCACAGTCGAGCCCGGCATCAGCTCTACCACCTTAAATCTACGAGTAGTTTAATTTAATAGAATGAATATATTCCGCTTGTTTGATGATGCTATGTATAGATTTTAGATTCATTTGTGTTTCTTGGCAGACTTCTTTCCGCCGTTCCATAAAAATAATAGAGTAATTTTAACTTTCGGATCTATAAGCAAAGATAGATTGATTTGCCACTGAATTACCCAAAAGTTTGATGTAGGTATTCGATATAAATGACAAATATTAAACTACACTTAAACAGTCGTTGATATTTTCCATATTTCCTTTAGCCAAGGTTCTGTCCCCCCTTCAACAAGATTGTGACCCCCTACAATAAGGTTCTGCCCCCCTGCGACAACGTTCTGTCCCCCCTGCAGCAGAGCTTCCTTCAAGAAGCAGTATCCTCTATCCTCAGTAAGAAGCGTCTCTCCAGGGGTTCACATATTCAGCGCGCCACCGCTACACACTCTGAATACAAAACCGATTACACCGTAGTGGGGATGGCGCCATGTCAGTCACTCGACTTCGGACTACATAGATGTTTTATCAAACTATAAACCGATACATAAAACATATCGTCACGACATAATATATCCCTGACAAGGTTTTTTCGAGTGCGAATTGTTATTGAAACAGTCAACACTCTTTTCACGGGCAATTTTTACGTTCCAACGTGAAAGGGGTGACCTTATCGCCGTACTTTGTACACAAATGCACGTTTTCTAAGACATGCAGGCTTAAATCACAGCGTGTTCGTTCACTGTCAACAAGCTGTTATTATTTATTCCTACACTTTTGTTTATGGAAGTATATTTTTTATTAAGGCCAATCTTTTTCATTTACCCGTTTTATATTAAGTTTAATTGTCTTTTTATTTTATATTTTACAAAATAAATATATTATCTCGAAAAAATGTATTTTATAGCAAAAATAAACCTATGTCTGTCTATTTCTGTTAAGTACACAAATACTATACACATAAATTCAAAAAACTTCTTTGGAGCTCGACCGATTGGATTTAAACCCGAGTCTCAGCATCGAAAGTCCACATCCTAGCGATTGAGATACCGCTGCTATGAATTTATCAAAACACCAAGTTACAATTTACAAATGCAATTTTTTTTTATGAACCATTATTCTATAAAGGTTTCAGTACTTTTTCATAAATGGGGAATTATTTAATTGCAACTTTGTATTTAAGGATATGACATTATTTTTTCCGAAAACAGTCTGGGTACGCCAGCTTAGTTCGGATAAAAAAGAAGCAGCGTATTACACACATATTATAAAATTATCTGACGAATATAAACTATAGATGCTATACGCCCCGATAGAAAACATATCATAATCTCTCAATCTCTCATTTCGCATCAACGGGATGAGTTCGGGATTGAAGGGAGAGTTACACAATATATTTTTAGAAATGGTACCGAGTGAATTTTTTGTTATGAAGTTGACTAGACTTGACTTGATTTTTCTGATATTATTGTCTCATCTTTCTAAACTGGCAACATTCACGTCGCACAGCTTTATTCAGTTTAAGTCAAGTGACTGTGTCGAGGTTTACCCGCCGCGCACGCCAGTACTGTTCTCAGTAGAATTGCGGCGTCTGAATAACGATGTTATTTTTAACAGATTCCCGAACTGCGCAGTCGGGTTCAGGACGATTTATTCTCAAGTGAAAGAATATTATGATTTCTGAATTTATTTTCCCCGTTCGGTTATCGTTTTCTATAACAATTGACGAACAAATTAGATGGGTTAAGCAGTTCACTGACAAAACAGTTTGCGTAGGGTAATTTTAGCTAACCAATATTAAAACCTAACCAGGAAAATGAAAAACCTGCAATCGACAAACGTTTTAAAATTAGTGTTGCCAGCAAAAGAAATTATTTCTGCTGGTTTTCCGTTTTCTGCAACATGGCGAGGATTTTTCATTTTTCTGGTGAGGCTTTATATTTGGTTCATTGTTGCTGATATTCCTAACCTTGGGCTGCAGACCTAAAATTTAGTATTATTTTACTTGCGATTGTTGGCACTTGATGAAACATAGACAGCATCTTCACAAAAACACTTGAACACTTGTTTCATTTAAAACTGTAATAAAATTAAATGAAACAAGTGTACATGTGTTTTTGTGAATAATCAAGATGCTTAAATTTTGTATTGTGGAAACTTAAATTTTACTTTTTTACGTAAAGTAACAAAACTTTTATTACCATGCATCATTAAAATTTTAAAGATTTTATGTAAATATACACACGCAGTAGCAATGAAGTTTAATGGTTTGAAAGTTATGTATTTGTCAAGAATGTTTTGTCTTTTGAACTCGTATATCTACGTATACAGGGTGTAAATAGAGTGCGATCATTAAATAAAACCACATACTCTACTGATAATACTGAACAACTATTCGAATTTTGTAACTACCCTATTGATTTTTATGGTGAGCCAATTTGTATGAAATCAATTACGTAAAAGGCTTTTTTTTTCTTTAAGTGAGAGGCCTGATTTTTAGGAGTACTATGGGGCCTTAGGCTTCTATAAGAAGTATCAGTTTTAACTTGATACCTCTACCGGGGTCTGAGAAAAAGGGTCTTGACGAATGGATATACAGAGAGATGAACAAAAAGTGACCTTGTTTGCTGCTAAAACTGCTATAAGCGCGTCGATCTGTGGTCTGAGGAGGCTGGTACGGACTTGTGGAGAGTACGCATGTGGTCCCGAATTAACAGTCCGTATAAGGCTAGATGCCCAACTTCAAATGAGCATATCACTTTTTGTAACTTGGTTAATCGGTGTAGTAAAAATAATATACATAGTAGACTATATAACTGATAGGCTGATCTTAGAAAAACGCAAAATCTTTAAGTTCGCTTGATAGAAAAAAATTACGAAGTTACCTCTAAATTTAATGTTTTTTGAGTATTAAAGGAACTTCCTTAAATCATAAAGCCTTGAAATTTTCATTAAAAATAAATTAGCAAATGACATCGTCTTAGAATATTTCCAAAATTGCATCTAGATGCAGAGTTATTAAATAAAAACGCAGATTTAAGTGGGCGAGTATTTCTTGGTGGTCGTATCAGCCACGGCTGAAAGCGCGCTGTTTTAAACTTAAAGGAAACGTTGTAGAGTTCAGTTCTGATTGATGCAAAATGAGGTGCTCAATCTGACCTTATATGCAGCCTTAATATACAATGTAAAGAAAGCCAATGCATGGACTTTGAGACCGGTATAAAACGGCCCAGGAATGTACCACCGGTGCTACTGAGTGGTATGCCTCTAGAAATTGTCGAGCAGTTTAAGTTCCTACGGCACATATCCATTCGGATTCCGTTCTTAGGGTTCCGCGCCCAAAGGGCAAAATGGAGCCCTATTAATGTTGCTCTGCTGTCTGTCCGTCTGTCCGTCCGTATGTCAGGGGTCTCTAGCTTCCTGTCCTATATTATATCTAGAGTCCTATCCAAAACACAACAATAACGCTAAATTTCTTCACATAAATCTGTAAGTAGGAAGTAAGTACCTACTAATTACATAAATCCTGTAACAAACCCAAAGATAATTCACGCAAAACTGCAATTTTAGACGTCAAAAATGTGCCTCAAACATTTCCTCTCAAATATTAACTTCCATAAGTCACATCAAAGCATTTGCATTTCAAATAACTTGCCTATAAAAAAAGGAAAAGTAAAGAAAATGAAAAATGTAGGACATTTTAAATGCAAAACTGTGAGTGTCATAAAATATTTGCCTTGAAATTCACAAATAGAGGTCGCCCGTTAACACCGGGATTTTGTTTTCGGTCTATTCCGAAATTGAAATTAGATATACGGTTAACATATAGGATTAAACACGTAGCAATAAAAGGCTAGGCAACCAAGCAAAATGCTCAGTGCAACATCGCAAACGTACATTTTTTATTGTACGCCTGATTACGATCCCCAATAGATTAAAAATATTTATTTCGGACCCAAAAACTTTCTTACTTCATCCATATTCTGGGCGTACGAATGTACTTGTATGAAACCACATAATACACTGATCATAATAATCAATTTTCCCAAAAAAACATACCTGCATATGAGAATAACTCCGTTTTCTCCGGTGAAAAACGATTTAACCCAAAAACCCACCATTACAGGGGAGCCAAAAAACGAATTCCTTTGCAGTTTTTTTTAAGCCATTGCACGTTACATACATAAAACCAAAGTGCTATGTAGATAACATTAAGTTCTATTCCTATATAACTGTTCAGCCCCTAAAAAACATACCATCTTAGAGATATATCGTTTAGAAGCTGAATTAAACCATTTGGCACCAACAAAAATATGCATTGTTAAATAGACTATGATTTAATTTGTGCCTTTTAGCATATGTAGTAAACGTGTAAAATAAAAACCGGCCAAGTGCGAGTCGGACTCGCGCACGAAGGGTTCCGTACCATTATCTATAAAAACGGAAAAAAATCATGTCTGTTGTATGGGAGTGCGTGGGTCCGACTCGCACTTGGCCGGTTTTAGTATTTGTTGTTATAGCGGCAATAGAAATACATCATCTGTGAAAATTTCAACCATCTAACTACCACGGTTCATGAGAAACAGCCTGGTGACAGACGGACACTTTCACGGACGGTCAATTCTACACGCGGCGAATAATGAGTTTTTTCACAAAGAAAAACTGTTTGTCCCATCAAATTTTGCTATTTAATACTTTCATACAATCCATCCATCAGCCTGTTTCGTCCACTGCTGGACATAGGCCTTTCCAGGATTTCGCCACTCTTGGCGGTCCTCCTGGAAGAAATGCCCATACTCACGCACGCTGGGCAGGCGGGTTGGTGAGCGCGGTGCCGAAACCCTTGCACCAGTGACGCCGCTGCCCGTCACCAGTCTAATTTATATAGGGCCCGGCAATTGGGGATGGATATACCGCCATCCATCGGTTCCAGGCAATGGTGGGCCACCTGGTTTTTTTGCCTGAGAGCTGTCCTCTTACTCTCCCCCGAATAACTTCGGGAGGATTTCCGAGTAAGATGGTGGTACCTCCACAGTCGAGCCTGGCATTAGCTCTACCACCTCTAAACATTTCATACAATATTGAACAGAAAATGAAAAAAATATATAATTTTTTAATATTAATAATATTTTAATAAAAATATGAATACTAAAATAATAAATATGCTTTTTGTCGCTTATAATGCCAGTCACAAAAGTAAAATTCACACATCCTCTTAAAGAAAGTAGTCCATTTATAATCCGTATGTTTTATTTACGTACTACTAAAATACAGAATAACACGCATAACCTACGGGTAAACTTTGATGGCGGTTAAACGAGTACTCTCAAGCGACATGCGATCACCCCATTCCGCGATTTGTTTATAGTAATGACTGTAAAGAAATAATGTAAAAATGTTTATTGTAAAATATTTATCCTAATAGAACTAAACACTTTAATAAGGATGAGAGTTACATAGGCTTCGTTCTACGAGCTTCTTTCTTTTCTTTGAGTATCTTTTAGCGTGTTAACAAACATTAGCCCATAAAAACTAATAGCCCTGAAAACATAGCTCTTATCGAACTCCAGCAAAATAAACCCTATTGTACTCGAATCTTTGGCTTTAGTGTAAGCCGGTTCAATAGTTAATAGACAGGTAACTAATAAAAACAAATTTTGATGGAATTTGTTAATGTAAGGTTAGAAAATAGTACATTACGCTACGAGAGCGATGGAACGTTTTCTGACGAGTGTGAGTTTGCGGCACGAGCCGAAGGTGAGTGCTGCAATCACACGAGTCGAGAAAAAGTTTCTCGCACGAGTTTCGTATAATATTTTATAGCAAAAGTGCGGAAAATGCCGACTTTACGCAAGCGCAGCGTGCGTAAAGTGGTCATTTTACGCACGGTGTGCTATAAAAAGTTTTTTTTTAACAATCCACTTCATTTTGGAGATAACTGCAATTACATTCCATTGATTACTTTCAAGCTTAAACATCGCGTTTAAATCGAGTTAAATATGTACCATTTATTCAATTAAATAAAAGAATTATTGTGTATGCTGGTTAGTGTTTTTTTTTCTTTGGGTTTATTTAATTTCTGTAATTTTATGATGTATATTATAATTTATAGTTTATTTCTAGTAAACAAATAACTGAATTAAAATGCCTGTATTCATGTAAAAAAAATAAAAGAATATGTTTTGGTTTCATTGATTATACCATTAATAGCATTATAACATGAATTCACCTACCAACCTGAATAGAAATAACATTAAACAATTTTGAAAAATATGATTGCTGAACTGACCGTACAAAATAACGTCAACTTCGTTTCGTTGTCCGAAGTTCCATCATTTTAGAAATGTAGTTTTTCCCGAAAATCTAAACATTACCGACTCTATCCGTGGAACGTAAAAATGGTTCTTTGTTTCCGCGTAGCGATCGTGGAACTCTCTGACACCCTCTTTAACTTTTTTTTTTGAGTCAATAGTTGTAATGGAATTCTTCTCAGCTAATTCTGGACGTTCAGATTTCTTTTCAGTTTCCGTTCTTTTATTCTTGAGTTTGTTACGCGCTTTGAGCAAACAAAGCGTATACACACTACACATGGTGCAAAAAATACATTTATATGTAGTCGCATATTTTTTTATTTATTTAATTTCAAATAATGATAATTTTCTAAGCGATAGAAAGAAAGGAAGAAAACAGATTTTTTCAATACCCACAGTATAACAAAAAAACAATATTTATAAACATATTAGGCATATTTAATTGTTAATAAAAAGGAGTTCAGCTCAGCTTAATGCCACCGCCAAAGCCACAGCGCTAGTTTTCTGCTGGTTCCTACAAAAAATAATACTACTCGTAATAAACAGGCCTGGCTTTCTGCATAGGCTCACAAGGCACAGGCCTAGGGTCCCCTCCCGGCCAAGGCAGAGATGGGAATTATAGAAAGAAAAAATATATAATTACGCCCAATAGACGTGTTGTCGCCCAATAGACGTGTTGTCGCCCAATTTAGCAACACTGCACCAGTGACGATACCGATTGAATTAGAATTTTTTTGGGTGCTTCATTGGCTGTAAAGTGCCTAGGGGCTTTGTATGGATAAGTCCAGGCCTGCTAATAAATAATCTAAATATGTATAAGTAAAATCGAATTCAAATTAAAAAAAAACGTATTGTGTACAATAATATATGTACATACAAATAATGAAAAAGGAAGAAATAATAAGTAATATTATATAAATAAACAAATAATGGTGTTAAACTAAACCAAATGCAGAATTTATAAAAATCCCACGTATATTATAAATGCGAAAGTTTGGATGTATGGATGGATGGATCGGATGTTTGTTACTCTTTCACGCCGTAACTACTGAATTGATTGGGCTGAAATTTTACATGAATGTAGTTCTAGACCTGGAATAGGACATAGGCTACTTTTTATCCCAAAAATCAGTTTCCATGGGATGAAAATGAGTTTTCAAATTCCTATAGAAAAGTGATGTGTCACACTTTCACGCCATGCTTACGAAACCGATCTGGCTGAAATTTTGCATAAATGTAGTTCTAGACTTTGAATAGGACAAAATCTACTTTGTCCCTTTGTTCCCATGGAAAAACTATAAAAGAAACACACAAAATAAGAAGCAGAGGCGCATAGCACACACATTTCACCAGCTGTGTTTACTGTAGGTAACAGTCCGAATAATATTGACTGATTCAACGCGGGTGAAACCGCGGGCAAAAGCTAGTACTATATAAGTTTATGTAAAGAAAGGCGGTTACTCTACCGGCAAGAGAGTAAGTTATAATTTAGTTTTCGAAAAATAGGGGGGGGAATCTAATTGAAAAACAAATAACGATGCCTTGATAGTTGATTTTCAACAATATTTATTGAATGTTCAATAATTATTATTATTATTAAACATCAAGGCTTGGGTATTTGATTTTCAATTAGATATCTCTATCTTTCGATAACTTATAACTTACTCTCTTGTCGGTAGAGTAACCGCCTTTCTTCTCTTTCTTCTGTTAATGATTTGACTTCTTGATACAACATAATAATAACTTTCTCCTACACTTGAGTTGTAGGTCTAGGTATAATAATTAAATGCCTATATTATAAAATCTTGATATCACGATAACAAAAATGAACCCCATGTACACTAGCGCTAAAAACGTACATTTTTATTTTACTTCCATTAAAAGATTTATTATGTAGGTCACAAGCATTGAATTCGTACCATTGAATTCCAAAAACACGCACACTGTGATAATTTTAAAACACGTGCAGAAATTTACATACTGATGCCAGGTAGTCATAGATATCCTTACTTACACTATTATTATATTATATATCTGTGCAGGTAGTGTAAGAGATCGGACCATTTTTCTTTACCATTTTTGTGTGGTGATTTTATTTCCTCTAGCTAATCTTTGGTTTTGAGCATCCAAATTTTTTATATTATAAATAACACAACAAAGTCAGTTAAAAAGGTATAGAAAGAAGCTAATCTGGCATCACCGATTGACAAATTATTATTATTATTGACCTTTTATATTTGTTTTCTCTAAAAACTTACCCAAATCCTCGTTCATTTTAGCCCAATCAGTGTAACAATGGGCAATGTTCAGTAAAACCGCCGAAACGAATGCAAGAAGCGTTTTCGCGCTAAATCTGGCCGCCATCTTGGATTCACTGGTGCACTGTCATTTTAAGTTTTGGGTCTTTTCGTTTACATTTTCGTTTCGTTTTTAAATGTCTTACTTCACTGTGGAGCTGCGACCTGAAACAAAATTACGTATTAACCCATGGCATCCTAGCATAACAATAATAATTTAACAACAATAATTGTGTCTATCGTCTGGATCCGTGAGGTGCATGACTGCGTCAATGGGATTGATTTATTACCAACATAACAAATGCAAACGCTGTATCAAACTGCACGTATCGCATCTGTCCATGGCTTAGATGAAGTCATCTGAGGTCCATGGGCTCATGTGATATCTAATTTGGCATCTATCGTTCATGTCGAATTATGTGTGTATTGGTCATAAACATTTTTCCGTAAATTTGTTACATTATTCATAGATTGTACAATGTTCACAGACTCAGAGACGAACTCCGACTGTAAATTTGAGGAAGATGGTGATAATGATGTTTTTCAAGAAAAGAACTGAAACCCTAACCAAATTATTTTTCATTAAATGCCCCTGACGATAATATTATCATGATTTTATGCCCTGAAGTCATAAGCAAACAAAACTATAGTGGTGATTTGCGGCAATATTGTTCTGATTTGTTTCTATGCATGAACACGGTGCAGTTCTACAAAACGGAACGATGAGATTGCGTTGACAAACTGATGCATTAAACGCGCAAAACGGTACGCAACCTACTTATTAATACTCGTAAGCATGCGAATGGTTAATATGTTGATTGTTAGCACTTGGTGTAACTTGGTAAAGTAAAGGTACATAATAGGTAAAAAGAAAATTATTTGTACTTGATATTTAAAGTATACAAGTATTCGCTTTTATCCTTTTCATCAACTTCTACATTTATAAACTATTATTTTAAAATCATTCATCTTGTTTTATGAAAAATTACCAGGTTTATGAAACTTTCAGGGGAGGTAAATGCATGAATATGTAAAAGTTGCTCGTATCGATGAGAACCAACAACAGTTTCCCATCTATATATGTACTCGTACTTTAGAAATTCATGGGTTTATATTTTCTAGGTTCCATACTCAAGCGGTAAGAAAAAAAACAATAAAGTGAAACTAGTATGTTTGTCACAGCCTTAATATAACTTTTGATTCGTTTAAGCTAGTCTTGAAATTTTTCATACAAATTGCATTTATTAGACCGCACAAATAATAGATTCAGAATATATCCAAAATAAATACTTAGAAATTTTGATACCAAAATTGACACAAAAAAAATAAAAAACAATATGCGTATCAAATTGCAGATGAATAAGAGCTGATCATAATAATATAAAGTATGTTACATTTACTTGCATAGATTTCGAGAAATCTCCGCAAAACAGCAAACATTTTACTCCGAAGCTAATAGATCGTAAATTTAGAAAATAATCACGCTGACAGACTTAACTGAAACAATCAAGCGATTGAGAAATTTTGGATAAATTCAAAGATGTAAAAAAATTTTAACATAAAAATACATGAAAATTTTGTTTTAAGTCTTGTATGGAATCCGAGCCACGGTCTGGACGGCGATCTATTTACTTAATATATTTATTTAGAGGGTAACTTGTAAGTATAAAACGGAACACACTGCGCGCGGTTCAATTCATACTTGACCGGTGTACCCGAATAAATAAGTAGGTAGATATGTGAACTAGTACAATAGCCTACAAAGTAAGGGGCTCGGCCAACTCACTATATTCTATTACCCGGCTCTGCCTGCGTGAGATATGAGCATTAACACACGTGGTAGCGGCCATGTTTGTTTGAAGTTAATCTCTTTCCACTTCAGCTGGCCGACTTTTTGTGCTTTTAATTTCGTTTTCATGTTAGGTTAAATCGTATTCTACAATCATATACTCACGCCCGTGTTCTTGAGGGGAAGCAACAAACTACGGATCTCTATGTGCTACGATCCTGACACACATTTAAATCGACATCATAGTATTTTACCAAGTAAATCATTTATATTTTTTGTTTGATAAACACTTGTACTTGTCCACTTATTTACATTAATTTCCCTTACCGGTTTCGCTGTTAAAGCATTATCAAAGGTTTGATAATTTAGTTTGATTTAAGTGGACAAGTACAAGTGTTTATCAAAGGTTTGATAATGCTTTAACAGCGAAACCGGTAAGGGAAATTAATATAAATAAGTGGACAAGTACAAGTGTTTATCAAACAAAAAATGTTTCAAAAGTTCCACCAAGTGCCAACAATCACGAGCATCAACTAAATCATTTATTCTTTGTTTAATATTTGAGATTGTTTCAGAAATCATTTTAGGGATATTTTAATGTGGTGACTAGAATACAAAAAGGAATGTTTCGGTGATTTTGACATATAAAGAGGATGAATGAAAGTCGAGTGATGAAAGAAATGTATGGTAGGAGTGGCAAGTAAATCATTCCGAACCCAAGGCACCCCTGGAGGACACCCTTGGGGGTGCCACGGGAACTTGGGTTCGGATCCGTGGCACCCCCAGGTCAATTAGTGCAGTGCTTTTGAATGTATACACTTGGTATTAAAACTATGTATACCTACATACTAATTCTCGTATGTGAAGCTAATGTGACATAATGATAAATAATGATAATGTAATCGACTGGGCCGCCGAAAAAGAAGTATGCTGACCAAATTAGCGAAATAGTGAAAAAGGGCAAAGTCAATCCGGAATATAAGAACTTTTGTAACTAGAATGATGGATGTGGAAGAGGTGGAAAAGGTTGACAGATAAAAACTGTGGTCCCTGTCTGCACCTTTTGGAGACGGGCGTGAGTATAGTAATATATAATATGTGTATGATATTTTTCAAAATGTTCCAATTTTACCTAATACAATTTATTATTGACAGAAACAGCAAAAACAAAAATTACATTAAATGAAATTAACTCAACTAAAATAATAACAATCTAAAATCTTAAAATTACCTTAGACATACCTGCGTACAAAAAAAAATAGAAAATAAAATATTTTCCCTAAATCACCACCGACGACGTTGGGTCTCCCGAAACGTGGACCAGCCGCGAAGATATTTCTATGAAAATAATCTTCGCGGTTGGACCCCACGGCTCTAAGGTTTCTACTCCAAAAGGAGCTAATATATAGTCCGATTAGATCTGTATTGTTGCGCCTCTTGGAGCTTTCGGCCGTGGCTGCCGCAGCGCCAGCTTTAGCAGCGGTCGCTTGAATATGGGACGCCGCCAATGTGTCGACACAAGTGGCGTCCCATACCAGCGACCTGCCATTGCAATTGCAATGCCGTTTGGCTCCAGTATAGCTGGGACTCTAGCAGCGGTGGCAGGGCCCGGCGGATGACATCATTCAGACTATCGACAGCCGTCCAGCACTCCTTTTGCAAGACAGACCGTGGCTGGTCAAGCTGGTCCAAGCTGGTCGACGGTGACACCACATCAAGTTAGATCAATCTTTGAAGTACCTGCTGGTTGGATAATAATTTTTGAAATATTGTAAAAGTGAACTCCACTTTGTGTCTACGCAGGACTGCTTCAAAACTACTTGGCCATCTTATCGCTCGTGTTTCAAATCATCCTCGTAAGCTATTGCCTCCTTACCGCACTTATAGCATAAACTACTATTAAATACGTGTGGACTGTCAAATAAAGCAGTTTAAAATGTAATATCTAGAATTAGTCATGCCATGGGGAAAAATAACGCACACGCCGTTGAAGTGTATTGTAATCGCAACTCAACGGCACACGCACATTTCGTTTCTCAGCTCACTACTGTACTGAAATAATGATAAAAGACAAAAGTGGATAAGTGGAATAAATAGAGTTATACATACATTTGTGATGGTAGATTAAAGTAATTTAGTGTTTTTATGGTTCCGTAGTCAACAAGAAACTCTTATATGGCCACCATGTCCATCCGTCGGTCTGTGTGTCTGTCTTTCTCTCTGTCCGCAGCTTGGCTCAGCTGTAATTTGGCACGAGTATGCATCGCACCTTTGGTAGAACAATGACGCAATTACGTGTTTTCAAATTGTTAAGGAACGGCAAATTAAGAAATTTTTATTTTCTTGTCTAGCTCTTTGTACGTTATGCAATCCTTTGTTACATGGGAGTTAAAGAAAAAAATTTTTTCAATTTTTTTTTTCACCACTTTGTCGGCGTTGTTAATATGTCGCACGCTTGGTAGAACAATGACGTAATTGTTAAAAAATGCAAAATTGACCTAAATATGCCAAAATGTTCTAAAAGTATTGTTCTATAACGAAACGTTCACTGGTAATTACATAATATGATAATGAATGTACCGTTGTAATGTAGCGTCAACTCGCCGCGGTGAACGGACCAATCAGAAGATATTATTCCAAAAACTGTGGAAATTTACAACGACGTGCACGCCCTCTGTCTGAAACTATTGGAACTATCATTGTGTTTTTGTTACCCCTTATGGAACAATACTTTTAGAACATTTTGGTTTTTTAACAATTACGTCATTGTTCTACCAAAGGTGCGAGATATTAATAACGCCGACAAAGTGGTAAAATAAAACAATAAAATTTTTTTTTTGTTTACCTCCCACATTATAAAGGAATGTATTTTATTTTCGTATCCATCCCATGGTGTGGGGTGTCGTTGGAAAGGTTATAATATTAGGCAAAAATATTGCGGGTGTGTGAAAATCATTTTTCGATTCAGGGGTCCGTATGCGAAATATTAAGCTTTAAAGTCCAAATCTTTGTTAGAGTCAGTGTCTCCTCTCTTGGCCAGCTAAACGGTTGTTTCTGGGGTTGCGAAAAAATTCACGTACGCATTATTTATAACGAAGGTAAAAGGAAATCTGTTACAGCTAAGTTGACTTTACAAATAAACGAATAATTAATATTCGACTAAATGTGGGCTCGTTTTTAGACGTTATAGTCGATAAACCGTAAATTAATATGTTCATAGTACCAAACAAAAAGCCCCCTGAGTCCACATATTGTGACGGGCTACTACGGAACCCTACACGTGACACTTGACTCTAACAGAAATTTGCACTTCAAAGCTTAATATTTCGCAAATGGGGCTCTAAATCAAAAAATGGTTTTCACATATCCGCAATATTTTTAAACGACCTATCCAACGACACATCACACAATGGTATAGACAAGAAAAAAAATTATTCCCATATAGGTGTAGAGGAAATTACAAAAAATAATTTTCACCATTTATTTTACCACTTTGTCAGCGTTATTAACATGTATACTCATGCCAAATTACAGCTTTCTGTATTTAGAGTCTCTGAGACAAGCCGCGGACAGAGATATATACGGACGGACAATGACGGACATGGTGAAACTATAAAGGTTACTGGTTGACTACGGAACCCTAAAAACGGCTGTTCAATACCTTCTGGTCAAGTAGTTAGGTATTAAACTTTACTATAGTACAGTAGAAAGATAACAAAAGCGTACAAATAATCCTAGTAACTGAAAGTGTTATCATAAAACTGAAAATCAAACATGAATAGCAGCTTTAGCAAAGCCAGTGCATGCCATGCAACGGCACAAATCTAAAATTAGTCATTTTTGAAAACGCCCAGTCAACTCCTATAACAAACAAATCCGGGTAGAATAAAATGCTAATACCCTTATCGCTGGGGGCCGAGCCGCGGTATTTGCATTGTATATGTATTGTATTGAATACATTTAGGGTTATTTGTTTAGGGTTCAGAGTTAGAGGTGTGGAACCCCTATTTAGTCTTATGTGACAGAAATCTAGTGTGAGTCAGCTTTAAAACTTTAGTTCGCAATACAGCTTATAATAAAATAATTTTACGTTTTTTGTGTTCGATTAAACTTCAAGAACAACAGATATGGAGATCTTGTCGTCTTGTATAACTATAAGAGATAATTTACAACGTTTTCTAATTAAGTTAAGTTTTAAATAAATGTAAACTTAAAGGCGAGTACCTGCTGGTTGGATAATAATTTTTGAAATATTGTAAAAGTGAACTCCACTTTGTGTCTACGCAGGACTGCTTCAAAACTACTTGGCCATCTTATCGCTCGTGTTTCAAATCATCCTCGTAAGCTATTGCCTCCTTACCGCACTTATAGCATAAACTACTATTAAATACGTGTGGACTGTCAAATAAAGCAGTTTAAAATGTAATATCTAGAATTAGTCATGCCATGGGGAAAAATAACGCACACGCCGTTGAAGTGTATTGTAATCGCAACTCAACGGCACACGCACATTTCGTTTCTCAGCTCACTACTGTACTGAAATAATGATAAAAGACAAAAGTGGATAAGTGGAATAAATAGAGTTATACATACATTTGTGATGGTAGATTAAAGTAATTTAGTGTTTTTATGGTTCCGTAGTCAACAAGAAACTCTTATATGGCCACCATGTCCATCCGTCGGTCTGTGTGTCTGTCTTTCTCTCTGTCCGCAGCTTGGCTCAGCTGTAATTTGGCACGAGTATGCATCGCACCTTTGGTAGAACAATGACGCAATTACGTGTTTTCAAATTGTTAAGGAACGGCAAATTAAGAAATTTTTATTTTCTTGTCTAGCTCTTTGTACGTTATGCAATCCTTTGTTACATGGGAGTTAAAGAAAAAAATTTTTTCAATTTTTTTTTTCACCACTTTGTCGGCGTTGTTAATATGTCGCACGCTTGGTAGAACAATGACGTAATTGTTAAAAAATGCAAAATTGACCTAAATATGCCAAAATGTTCTAAAAGTATTGTTCTATAACGAAACGTTCACTGGTAATTACATAATATGATAATGAATGTACCGTTGTAATGTAGCGTCAACTCGCCGCGGTGAACGGACCAATCAGAAGATATTATTCCAAAAACTGTGGAAATTTACAACGACGTGCACGCCCTCTGTCTGAAACTATTGGAACTATCATTGTGTTTTTGTTACCCCTTATGGAACAATACTTTTAGAACATTTTGGTTTTTTAACAATTACGTCATTGTTCTACCAAAGGTGCGAGATATTAATAACGCCGACAAAGTGGTAAAATAAAACAATAAAATTTTTTTTTTGTTTACCTCCCACATTATAAAGGAATGTATTTTATTTTCGTATCCATCCCATGGTGTGGGGTGTCGTTGGAAAGGTTATAATATTAGGCAAAAATATTGCGGGTGTGTGAAAATCATTTTTCGATTCAGGGGTCCGTATGCGAAATATTAAGCTTTAAAGTCCAAATCTTTGTGAGAGTCAGTGTCTCCTCTCTTGGCCAGCTAAACGGTTGTTTCTGGGGTTGCGAAAAAATTCACGTACGCATTATATATAACGAAGGTAAATAGAAATCTGTTACAGCTAAGTTGACTTTACAAATAAACGAATAATTAATATTCGACTAAATGTGGGCTCGTTTTTAGACGTTATAGTCGATAAACCGTAAATTAATATGTTCATAGTACCAAACAAAAAGCCCCCTGAGTCCGCATATTGTGATATTGCATATTGTGTATTGTTACTCCAAAAATTTTCTGCCATAGGATTTACTCCAAAACTATTAAAATTGTTTTCTAACTATTTTAGTAATCGACAGCAATATGTTCAATTAGCCGGATTACACTCTGATCTATATGTGACCAATTCGGGCGTCAGCCAAGGTAGCACATTAGGGCCAACGCAGTACCTAATAATGATTAATGATCTTCCCGAAGTAGTTAAGACGGCTCAGTGTTTGATGTTCGCTGATGATCTCAAGCTATACTTAAGTGTAGGGGATCAAAGTGACTCTGAGGCGTTGCAGAGAGACATTGATAATGTTGTAGAATGGAGTGAACGTTATCACTTGGAGTTTAACAGCTCCAAGTGCAAAACTATGACGTTCACCAGGTCACTCGCGCCGCCAGGCCGAGACTACACCTTAGCCGGAGCTCCGCTAGCACGAGTCTCGCAAATACGTGATTTAGGGCTGATATATGACAAGGGACTAACGTTTAACGACCACATAAATGAGACTTGTAAGAAAGCTTACAAGTCATTGGGTTTTGTCATGCGACAATCTAATAGATTTAATGACATCAGACCAATATTAATGCTCTATAACGCCTATGTTCGAAGTAAATTAGAGTTCAACGCAATCATCTGGGACCCACATGAGAATAATTATAAACTCATGCTGGAGAAAGTCCAACGAAAATTCGCGCGATATGTGTACAAAAAAATGTATGGGTACTATCCCTACTTATTCCCATCTATGTTTGTGGCGGGAATGGTAGGAATGAACACCCTAGAGCTGAGACGCAAACTGGCGCTAGTAGTGCACTATTATCTGCTGTTACACAATAGAGTTGATGACCCTCCCACGCTCGCGGGCTGCGCGCTGGCGGCGCCGGACAGGTACGCTATGCTGCGGTCGCATCATCTCTTCGCGACGGGTGTGGTTCGCACACAGCATGCTCGCTACGCGCCCACGTTCCATGCGTGCACTCTTCTTAATGCGATGGCCAACCGTAATAATGAATTAGACATTTTTAATATAACCCTTCCGGCATTTGTTAAAATTTGTAAACTATTTTTAAGCTTATAGTTATTCATTAAATATTAGTTCATAGTATATTTAACTTGTGAGATGGTTTTTACTGTTAATAGGTTAAGGTTCTGCTGTCAAATAAATAAATAAATAAATAAATAAATAAATTGTGACGGGCTACTACGGAACCCTACACGTGACACTTGACTCTAACAGAAATTTGCACTTCAAAGCTTATTATTTCGCAAATGGGGCTCTAAACCAAAAAATGGTTTTCACATATCCGCAATATTTTTAAACGACCTATCCAACGACACATCACACAATGGTATAGACAAGAAAAAAAATTATTCCCATATAGGTGTAGAGGATTATACAAAAAATATTTTTCACCATTTATTTTACCACTTTGTCAGCGTTATTAACATGTATACTCATGCCAAATTACAGCTTTCTGTATTTAGAGTCTCTGAGACAAGCCGCGGACAGATATATATACGGACGGACAATGACGGACATGGTGAAACTATAAAGGTTACTGGTTGACTACGGAACCCTAAAAACGGCTGTTCAATACCTTCTGGTCAAGTAGTTAGGTATTAACCTTTACTATAGTACAGTAGAAAGATAACAAAAGCGTACAAATAATCCTAGTAACTGAAAGTGTTATCATAAAACTGAAAATCAAACATGAATAGCAGCTTTAGCAAAGCCAGTGCATGCCATGCAACGGCACAAATCTAAAATTAGTCATTTTTGAAAACGCCCAGTCAACTCCTATAACAAACAAATCCGGGTAGAATAAAATGCTAATACCCTTATCGCTGGGGGCCGAGCCGCGGTATTTGCATTGTATATGTATTGTATTGAATACATTTAGGGTTATTTGTTTAGGGTTCAGAGTTAGAGGTGTGGAACCCCTATTTAGTCTTATGTGACAGAAATCTAGTGTGAGTCAGCTTTAAAACTTTAGTTCGCAATACAGCTTATAATAAAATAATTTTACGTTTTTTGTGTTCGATTAAACTTCAAGAACAACAGATATGGAGATCTTGTCGTCTTGTATAACTATAAGAGATAATTTACAACGTTTTCTAATTAAGTTAAGTTTTAAATAAATGTAAACTTAAAGGCGAGATGTTAGAAATTTCTTACCTCAAGATGGCTTAACAGACTCAAACGCTAAAAGAAAATACAGTGCAATGTTGAAAATAATATAGTTATTAAATTTACATTAATGTGGAAAATACAGCAAATTTTGAGGGCTTGAATTTAAGTTTTAGTGCTGTCAAAGCAAAATATTCTTCATTCCAAAATAGTTCTTTAAGTTTTAACAGCACTAAAACTAAAATTAAAGCCTTCAGAATCGACTTTACTATTGTATTAAACGCAAAAGCGAGTATTTCCTTTATGTTTATTTAGTTTTGCATAACGTGTCTACAAAATACAAAATAATGTAATTTTTATGTATTTTTGGTCACAAACGCCCTAGCTTGTGCCCACAGAACACTATCTTGTATTTATTATTTATATTTATTGTTCTGTGCTTGTGCCACACAAAATTCTACTCTAATTAGTGTCCGCCAAAAATAGTTTTTGTTCGCATCGTCTATATGCGTGAAAGCACCTCGTCATAAGGTAATACGTCAGCCACTTGGTGCAAAGTGCACAACTTAAGGCTGCATATTAGGTGAGATTGAGCACCCCATTTTGCATCAACCAGAACTGAACTCTTCGTCGACGTTTCCTTTTAGTTTAAAATAGCGCGCTCTCAGCCGTGGCTGTTACGACCACCAAGAATCACGCGCCCACAAAAACCTGCGCTTTTATTTAATAACTCTACTTCTAGATGATTTTTTTAATATATTCTACCATATTTTTAATACAAATTTCAAGGCTAGGTATATGATTTAAGGAAGGCCCTTTAACACTCTAAAAACATAAAATTTAGAGGTAGCTTCGTACTTTCTTACTATTTGCGGATTTTCTAAGATGAATCTATATTATTTTTACTATAACGATTAATCAAGTTACATAATGTGATATGCTCATTTGAAGTTGTGCATCTAGCCTTATACGGACCCTTAACTTTGTGTTTCTTGCTTAAAATTGAAAAGTGAATCAGATTTTGGTGATCCTTCATGGGCAGCCTTTGCAGTCAAAAGGCTCGATTGGGGGTTCATAATGGAGTGTTGGCTCCTACGCTTATGTGTGGTAGTGAATGTTGGGTCTAGCAAGATGAGCATCGCAGTAGAGTGAATGCAGTGGAAATGCGTTCCTTACGGAGTATGTGTGGTCTGACATTGAATAATAGTGAGAAAAATATCGACATAAGGGATCGTTGCGGTGTGAAAGAAGATGTAGTGACTAGAATAGAAAAAGGAGTGCTTTGGTTGTTCGGGCATATAGAGAGGATGAATGAAAGTATAGGTAGAGTGACGAAAGATATGTATGCTGCACAAGTGGAAGGTAAAGCTCGACCGGGCCGCCCTAGAAGAACGTATACCGATTAAATAGGCAATATACTGAAGAAGAGCAAAGTAAAAAGTACCTGCCTTGAATAGAAGAGCTTGTATGACTAAATTAATGGATGTAGAAGAAACAAAAGAGGTGTGTCAGGATTTTAGCAGATGGAAATCTGTAGTCTCTGCCTAACCCTCTGGGAGACAGACGTGAGTAGGTATATGTAGGTATGTATGTATGTATGTACTTTGGTATGTGGCAATTCTCGCAAATGCTTCTGCAATAGTTGTTTTATAAAGCAACAGTTTGAAATGCAATGCACGATTAGTAAAACAAACTTAAAACAGCAGCAAAACAAGGTTAAGTTGTGCACTTTTGCGTCGAGCCGCTGACATGTAAAATGAAACGAAAAAAAAACCTGCTTGTAATTGAAATTATTAAACTGTACGAATACAGTGAAACTAGTCAGGCAAAATCTGACTATTAAAATCGTAAAGCCGTTTCAATATCAGTATGAAACTATTAGAAGCTATAAAGAAATCGTTTTAAAGTCGCTTCATAAGGCCCCGGTACAATTTGGTCAATGCGTTGAGGCGCTGGCCAGAGTGAAAGGAACAATGATAAGTAAGTATGCGAGTAAGTGAGAGGAACGCGGTGTATTCCACGTACTCGCACAGATTTTATCTCTTTCAAAATAGACAGAGCACCAGCACACTGTATAATGGGGCCTTAAATAGAACATGGGCTTTTATTTGCATTCACACACCTGAAAGCCGTCAGTAGAATCGTCATTATTAGTGATAAAGATCAAACTCTCGTTGTACGGCCCTTATACTGAAGAGAGTATTCAAATCTACTGAACCAAAAACAAAACAGCCCGCCTCCACTTGTCCAACCTCGTCTCCTTGTGTTCGAGTATTGATACTGCAATTTGTACAGAATCTGCTTCTTTTTCGTTATTCTGTATACTTCACCGATATTTCGACCGCTTCTTTCGACGTGTAGAGATTGAATTTCAGCTATATTGATAAACCGACGTCCTGAGCTACCGCTATGCAACTACCTATAATATAGGTTTATACTAGCTGCTTCGCTTGCGTGTGTCTTGTAATAAAATGTATCTCTTATTTGCGTGTAAGATAAAGATTATTATCGATGGTTTTCGGCTTGGTGGTTATTTTATCAATACCCCTTGCAGCCTATATGTTGACCAGTCCCTACGATGATAAAGGTATAACCCGGACCAATAAAGAAAAGATTCTAAAATGGCGGCATGTACCTGTGATTTTATTGCTCAGTGAGACAGACAGCATAAAAAGTTGTTTCTTTAATATATTTTTTGTAATATTTTCGGTCTATATAGGATGAAATTTAATTAACTGACCAAATTCATACTGGAGACTCGGTTAGTGATTAAGAACTAGGTTCAGTAAAACTTTTGGGCAATTTAGAAAAAAAAAATTTTTGCTTTCTTACTGGTTGGACTAGTTTAAGTGCAATTCCTAGTGCAGGCACAATAAGTAAAAAATAATAATTCGAATTTCACCTGGATTGTCATTAAACCTTGTTCCTGATGATGACTAACCAAGTCTCCAGTATGAATTTGGTCGGTTGATCTAAGTTCACCTAGTATTAATATATTCGAAGTTAAGTGTGGGTTAACTATCCAATAAATTGTACAATATTATAGGTATTTTATTAATATTATTGCACGTATTTTGTGAAAATGTTTAACTGTCTACCTATTACGGCTGAGCATAATTTGGAATAGTAAACAGGCAAAAATAACAAAAACAACAATACCTAACAAAAAACAACAAGAACGAGTGAAATTTAACAAGAAACAAGTAACAATGTGTTGGGAAACTAGACGCGTGGAGTAAGCTTGAGCGGCAAATCCAGACTATTTTTTTTGCATGCAGTACGCAAGTGTGCGACTGAAGACAGATATACTGTGCAAGTGAGAGGGGATGATGATGGGCGCCATTTTAGAATCTTTTCTTTATTGCTCCGGGTTATACTGACTTACATTGTCCAAATTGGCTCGAAGCGGTTCGGTGCCGCCAGTTGTATACGATAACTTGGCGACGCACACCGTGCTATTTGATAAGTTGGCGAAACTCAAGACATAGGTAATCCGTACTCCTTCATATGAACAACTTTTGCTACAGGGGCTTGGCGAAATTCAATATAGACACGCGGCAGCAACCATGTGTCATAAGTTATAAAGAAGCATTGGGTGCAACAAGGGCGTATCTCAGAAAAGTTAATTTTGAGATATTCACGTTTAATGTTTTTACATGTGTGTAATTTTGTAACGGGAGTTGCTAGAGTGCTGTTTTTTTAGTGCATTACCTACTAGGTTATAAAGGAATATCCAAGGCGTTTTGTTTCGGTTTAAATAACACTAGGAAAAAAAATATTTTTACATACCCATAACACACGCCCTTGTTGCACCCAATTGTAAAATATTCAGGACGTCCTATTTTATTTGGAAAGAAAACAGATTTTAATAAAAAAAACTTTAATGTTCCAATTTAACAATCAACTTAAATGTCCCACAGTAATCATATATTTTTAATGAAGCCTTAAAACTATTAATATAATTAATTTATAAAATCACCAGAAATACTGGACGACATCTTCACTCCAAAACTAGTCAAAATAAAGTAATAGATTGTTACCCGTTTGAAACATTTACATTTAGTCATATTTAGACGCATGGAGCCATCTATTATCATCCAATCAAAATTAGTTTTCGACACATAAAACTAGATAGAGCTGCGGTTCTTTTGGTGTAATATTAAAAAGGGCGTAATAGCCCGAACGCTATGGAGAGGCGAAAGTAGCTCGAAGTGGTTCGTGTATTATAACTTATAATCCACCTACTGGACTTACGACGTTACAATTTCACATATAAAATCCTAAATTTCATAAATGGAACTTGGAACAGTGCTTGAGATATTCACATCCGAAATCACTGACTGAATGACTAAATGACTGACTGAGACACTTACTCATCTATCCATCCATCAGCCTGGTTCATGCACTGCTGAACGTAACCCTTTACAAGATTTCTGCACTGATGATGGTCCTCATACTCACTCATATAAAACCTAAACCACTTCCAGAGGACTTAGAAACGTGGAATTTGGCATAACAGTAGGTCATTAAGCGTATACAAACAAAAAAAATCAGACATTCACTTATATTTAATTATTATGGAAGTTATTATATTAGATTTGTTTTTACTTCCTCTCAATCCTAGTTTTATTGAAATCTATGATTCATAATCATTAATAGGTATAACACATAAAATCGAAAAAAAAATTGATTCTTCATTTTTTTATGATTTCCCTAATTTCGAATGGATGGCCAACCTACGCGACGAGACGTGTGACTGACAATTGAACATATTCCTGGTGGTAAATAATGCGCATAGGCTATGTACACATAGGTTTTGTAGAGCGTCGTCTCTGTCACCGGAGTATTAGTGCTTCTTTGGCGGTCGATATCTTTTTTTTTAAATTATGAATCATGACAAAAGTAACAAAACATATATTTTTTATTTCGAACATAGAATAGTTTCCTTTCAACCTGTATAATGAAACTATGTAGTATATTCTGATGTTTCGACCCACTAACCTGCGTAGAATGTGCCAGGCTCGTACATGCAGTGTTTCGCAGTGCAAGCTAATGTGTAATGGCATGCATGAACATTTAGCTACTGAACTAGGTCCCGTTTAATTTTATTTAGTTCACCTTTTTTATTTCTACCGGGTGTAAATTTACTTGCTAAAATGTCGAAAATTAATGGTAGTTCATCAACCCTCTAATCACGAAAATAAATCCTTCATAATACAAGTTAGCGCGCTGAGATGAGACAGCATGGGTAAAATCTCACTTCCCATCCCAATACTATTATAAATGCAAAAGTTTGGATGGATGGATGGCTGAATGGATGTTTGTTACTCTTTCACGCCGTAACTACTGAACCGATTGGACTGAAATTTTACATGAATGTAGTTCTAGACCTGAAATAGGACATAGGCTACTTTTTTCCCATAAATCTGTTCCCATGGGATGAAAATGAGCTTTCAAATTTTTATACAAAAGTGATGTGTCACCCTTTCAAGCCATGCTTACGGAACCGATTAGACTGAAATTTTGCATAAATGTAGTTCTAGACTTTGAATAGGACAAAAACTAATTTTTTCCTTAACTATAAAAGAGACACACAAAATGGGAAACAGAGGCGCATAGCACACACATTTCACCAGCTGTGTTTACTGTAGGTAACAGTCCGAATAATATTGACTGATTTTATAGGAGTACACAAAAACTAATTCAACGCGGGTAAAACCGCGGGCAAAAGCAAGTATAAACTATAAGAGGAATATTTATAAATACATCATGCAATGTTTATGTAAAAAGTAGTTTGAATTACAAGAAAATGCAAAAAATAAGACATTTCATTTCCATTGATGTAAAAAGTTTTATTTGTTTGTAAGACTTGGTTCTTACTAGCAAGACTGTCGTCTGATTGCATGATGCAGGAAGTATTTTTTTAAATTTCTTTGTATGCAGTTTTTATTTTCTCCAAATCGATGACGAGACTCCTTTGAGCATATTTCCTTACCTTTTCTTTATCGTTTGTTCCCGTACTGCCCATTTCAACGCGCTATCTGTATGTATACCTTCAGATACCTAATATAAAATGTGTGAAACAGTAGATTATGTTTTCAGTAACAATTTTTACATTAATAGAGTCTATATTAAGCCCTATAACAACTTTGCATACCAAATAATCTACAACAATTCGTCATAAGCACGATCGATTTATCCGTGCAGAATGTATCAATTTTCACCAATGACAGGGTCTCTAGATAGAGTTTTTTAATTTGCCCGATTGAGAGAAAAAAATCCAATAAAAATACATTTGCAACTTTTCCCCAAATATCTTAAAACTATCTAGGTATACCTTTATTATATTTAAATTTATCAAATTTTACATTGTAATTATAATAAAGGCCCATAGAACCATATTTATTAAAATTATCGCACACCACCTTTAATAAAATGAATAAAGTAAAATCTGATAAAGCTGTCAATTCTAGCAATAGATTTTATCCGCATTTAACCATTTATTTCGAAATTTTCTTGCCCAAAATTTTCCCCTGGATAGTACTGTGGATGGACATAGTGAAAATGACCGTATTTTGCCTATTTTACAAATTCCCCAATAAAACATTTTCTTCCCCAAACCCTACCCAAGCATTCCGTTTCGTCAAAAAAAATGCGAAAAAAAAAACAATCATAGACTAAGTCCACTACAGCTTGTCTGTATTGTCGTTGTGAGTAACCAATTGACCATACTTGAAATGTGCAACAAGGAAACAGGTGTTCGTTTATTTTCAAATTCCTGAAAACTGTTGCTAAAGAAACAATTTATTTTGATAATTTTGACTTAATTAATTCACTCGCTGATAAATTTAAAATCAAAGTCAACGAAATGTAAAATAACAAATTTCGCTTCAAGTCGCAAAATTTGATCAATATTAAATGTTTCTGAATTTAAGGAATTTAATTTGGCACTACTCTTGTTAAAGATACCGACTTAATTAGCGGAATAACCCAAATAACTAGGTAAATATTTCACTGCGAATCCCCAAATTACTCTTCATTCCAAATTGTTTAAGTACATGGCACTGACACGAATAATATTTTGGCAAAGTGTTGGTTGTTGTGGTTTGGGTTCCCTAAGTGTCGCTTGTTGCAAAATTATATGTCAAATTAAAGTTTTATTATTCTCGGCTCTGTTTTTTAACAAGTTTATACGTTTTTTATAAAAACTACTTATGCTCTTTACATAAAGTTCATGAATACAGAATACAGAATACAGAACTTTATTCATAACGGTCAGTTACATGTCATGTTGTTATCAAATAACAAAAAAATGGAGTAAAACAATAATTATTAAATTAAAATTAAATTAAGTTAAATAACTAGTCACAAAGTAATTTCTCTAAGCAAATTTGTCATGCACAGTGTATGAAATGTAAAATCATAATGTCAAATAATACAAAAAAAAATAAAAAATAAAATAATAATAATAATAATTTTAATATTCTTAATGTCATCACATCGTCTAATTCTGATAATTATAATAATAGCCACTTTATTTTAAAAAATCATCAACTGAATAAAATGCCTGCTGAATGAGCCATTTCTTCAACTTACATTTAAAGAGGGAAAACGATTCGATTTTTGCAATGCCCATCTCCAGGTATTTAATAGAACAGACTTTCAATAATTGGTCTGTTAAGCTAGATTTTTTTTCTAAAGTTTATTTGTTTACTGGACTTTAATTATAAATTTTATTTATTATTGGACTTTACAATACAAAATAAAAGTTTTTTTTTATTTGCTTATAATAAATCAGAGGAATACTTCAGTATTTTAATTTCACTTGTATCCTTAATACACTAGTATTTATCTGTAAAATTTTCCAAACAATCTAGGAGATTCCAGAAATTAATTAATTTAAACTTTTTAATGTAATAAATAAATAATTTATGTATTTTATCAACGTGACTGGTGCGAGGGTTTCGGCGTCGCGCACACAACGTGTGTGAGTTGAGTATGGGCATTTCTTCCACGAGGACTGCCAAGAGTGGCGAAAGGCCTTTGTCCAGCAGTGGACGAACCAGGCAATGATGGATAGATGGATGGAAATCTGCACTTCTCATATTCTCGTGTCATTTTAGAATACAGAACCAATAATGAAACTTTCAGCCCATTCACTCCACGAGCCGTGCACAGCGGACCGTGCCCCGTAGAAATTCCATACACGGTATGGACTCCCAAACTCAGTCGCTAAGGAGACATCACACACCTCAAAGTTGAGCATGCTTCTGTGAGTAGGTCACCTAATTAAAGAAGCATGCCCAAAGTGCATAAAATACAATGCTACTTCGGTTTGTTACAGAAGATTTGCCGATATATCTAGCGTTTTAAGAGCATAAGTTCCTGAGCAAGAATTTGTTGATGCGTTAACGTATATATAATACTACAGTGATTTGATTACGCAGTTTTTTACTGAGAATAATCTTATAATTGCTGCCGGCTTAACAAAAGCTATAAAAATCGATATAAAAATGTTCATTTCGCAACATCTGTCGTAATCAATCAAGGAATAATCTTTGATGCGGGCTCTTAGGTCAGCCAATCTTACTATACTATACAGAGCGTCCAATCTCAATGGGCCTTGGAGAGAAAATACTTTAGATAATGAGGATAGAAAATTCAACTTAACATAGACTTCATTACAGCAAATCGTAGCGTAGGCCGACCTTGTGTCCGCTGGACCAACGATATGAATGATGTTGCCGGTGACGGCTGGATGAGGAGGACGGAGGACCGCCAATAGTGGTGTACAAACACGGGCTGATGGATGGATAGACTCCATTTGGCTTTTTAATGACTGAACCGGAAATCGAACCGGCCTAATTTGGAAAATATAAACCTCCATTTTTTGTGACACCTATCGTAAGGATAAACGTTAAGGATGAATTTCTTTCCAAAAACATCTCAAAGGGTAAGCCGTTGTGTATTTATTTTTATATTATCTTTATTTTAAATAACAATTTTTCTATAAATAAAACTAACTACCGAAATAAATATATAAAACACAGAAAATGAATACCTACCTTAAATAAAACAGAATAGGTACTTAAACTAAGTAAAAAATTGAAACCAAATCACTGCCGTCACCCGGCAGGGTACCCATCAGAGGGGTATAAATATATATATATATTATATTTAGTATCCTAAATAAAAAAGAGAAAGTTCATCTTCTGTTAGAATCAATTCTTTCCAAAAAATATAGTGTCCATAATAAAAAAAAGAAATTTTGTTTAACAAAATATTTTTGAATTTCCAGCTTCTGTTCCATTAGCAAATATTTTTTCAATACTATAAGCCACCATCATCTTTTAACACAGATGCATAAAAATCGGTATTGGTAACCTTTGCGATCGTTATTATATAAATACAGGGGTTTATTTTTTTTGGTTTGAGCTATTCGATTTCCGGTTTATGAAGGAATTTTTTAAATATATTTTATTTCTCAAAGCGACATTGTCTATCTTCAATATTTAAAGTGCTCCAAGGCCCATTGAGATAGGATCAATACACACCAATGTGTTTTTCTTGATTTATGTCCACGATATTTGTACATTTACGATTTAAGAGGTGCCATCACGCTCTACCCTTCATTCAAACGCAAAAATAAAATTGTGAGTTGTGTGTGGAATGTTTTTATAATATTTAAGGCTATGTCCATTAAGTTTATCTAGGTCTACGTCCAATTATAAGTAAAAATTGGGATATTTGAATCATATCTTAACAAAAAACGCCCACAAAACGTGAATTTTATGTTTTTTACCAAAAGTGTAGGTGAATGTGTTTTTATTGTTTGAAATAAAATCATAAAATGTCCAAGACTTGCGCATAGAAAATGTTATTTAGATTAATATTACCCAAAAATATGTTTGAAAACGTCCACAATCTTGCCAGAATCATGTTTCTCCTGACAAAAGTTTTAAATTTTGCGCCCGCGACGCAATCAGCACGATTGTATTGCCTTCGCAAGTTTCGTGAAGCGTGCACGTAATAGCGAAATGAAACAGCATTACATTTAGCCGCCCTCACAGCTGAGTTGGTCGCTACATAATGTCTGCTCGGCTTGGTCCATACTGCACGATAATCTTAGTGAACTGTTGTGTTTTTGAACTTCAGTATGTTGTCAGTAAGTCTACATTAGAACGCTCGCTTCACGCGTTTTTCTGAATTTTACGAAAAAGTATTTGGTGCTGGTGTTTTCTAGCCTTACATTCGAAAATAAACTATGTTTTCTTGCTATAGCAGTAATTTAAGACATAAAACTCAAGCCGCTTAGATAAAAGTATTTATCACATAGAAGGGCTTCATTTTCAAAAATAAAATCTATTCAGTGAAATGTGTGTAATTAGGTAACTGTTTTTAAAAAAGAAAGACAAAGGTATGAAAAACATGTGCGTGAGTTTTACGTTGATCAGGGAAGTAGTTGACTTAGCATATAAAAGCCAAAAGCCTTGAAATGTAGAAGACCAAGCCTTAAATGCCCGTATTTATTGTGGTTTGACTGTTTGGGAAAGTCAAGAAAGCATGTCGATAAATTTATAAGAATTAAATTTATATTCTCGAGAGAGTGTCAGAGGTGTTTCCGAGTATGGACTGTGACTGCAATAGTCAATACTCGTTCATCTTCTTTTCACCTATGAGTTTTATGTCCCTACACGATTGGGGGTGAGATTACCGTCGTACTTCGGGCACAAATAAACTTAAGAGCGAGCAGGTTTGCCTCAAAGTGATTTCCTTCATCATTCAACAAGTGAAAATTAAATGAATACTTTATTTCTGCAATATAAGTACAGAAATCGCACTTATGGCACGTTAGATAAGTGGTAAGTATGCAAAATGATATAGGTAGTATACACAACACATATCAATTCAGAAAAACTCATTAGTGCACGCTCGTCTAGCAATATTTGAACCCGGGTCAGTGTGGAGCGGAGTCCTCCCGACTGACCTACTGCCGCTACCTCTGTGGCCAAACCACCTCTGTGCCCGAGTGGTAGAGCGCTCGCTTGCCATCCCAGTAGTCCTGGTTTCAATCCTCACAGTTCATATTAATTTGTGTTTAATATATTTTTAATTTACTTAGTACTTACCGCTTGCTGAACGATGAAGGGAAACATCCTACATGCCCTAAAAAGCGTGTAATTGTGCCCGAATTACGGCGATAGGGCTCGCCACCAATCACGTTGGAATGTAATTATCGCTGGTGAAACGAAACGCGGGTGAACCGAGTATGAACTATGACTTGTATTTCATAGTTAACACTCGGGGGAACACCTGTAACACCCCCTCAGGGATTCATGTCGTGACGATATGTTTGTTTATATATTTAAAGTAACAAAACAAGTGACTTTACTAGTTTCTTTGAGAAATAATAAAATAAATTATTTGACATGTTTATGTTTATGTCAAAGTATAAAAGAGAAGGAAGAGACATGAGACATTACATACGTGACAGATTCTTCTGTTTTAACAAATTCTAAAATATTGAGTATCTCAAGTTATTTTCCCGCTAAAACAAATATATTATTTCACCTCTGCCATGATTTCGGGGTTTCATTCCGTGACGATATCGATATATAAACAAAAAGTCGTTTACAATCCGTCAACTCCATACCAACAAACAGGAATTTGATTAAAAATAGTTACAAACCATTAAGATCGCTTAGTTACGGTATAACCCTTTTAGAAATAGTTTTCGGAGAACGTTCGCTTGACCCTTATTTTCAAAGGGATAAACTTCTAAATTACATTTCTTTGTAATAAAAGTATTCGCTAAATTACGAGTTGCCGTGATATGGACGCATTATGAAAAATAATAAGTGGAGCCGGCGTAGTAAAAATGATGTTCGGAAAGGTTAAATTAAATCTATTTCCCTCTATCTTGCAATTCGAAGAATTTTCTACAAATATGCGTGGATGAAAAGCATTTTACGTTGGGATACGTTAAGCTGGTTCGGTTCGGTCTCAATGCAAAATGCACAATTACTTACGAGTGTGATTATCTTATTTTTAAATAAAATTTATGAATTAAACTGGTTTCATCTTATTTTGCGACTATTGTTTAATAATTATCAGAGGTTTTAGCAGAATTGCGTCATTTTATGGATTATAGTTCTCGTGAATATCCATACCGACTTAAAGCGCGTTTAGTTGTTGTTATTTATTTAAAAATGCACTACGCATAAAATGACACAACTTTGATAGAAAAGCTTATTGTAATTGACATTAAACTGTGGTCGCGAAATGCCATAATAGTAGTTTATGAAACTGGTACATAAAAAGGTTATTAATAACACCAGTGTTAGTTTAAAAAACGAATCGTAGGTGAGTTTTTCAATAGTTCACGAGTGTTTTGATACCTAGTTATGTATAGTTTCATACACTAATTTATCTAAACTCATGCCCAACAACCTGTTTTCATATTTTTTGTAAATTTGTCGATAGCCATTTTTGATATTTCTTGTAAAAGCTTGTTCTAAAAGTGTTCGTAATTTCCATCGTTATTTCCAGAATGTCAGGTGGAGTCAAATATTATCACCATCCCTGCTGTCAGTAATTTTACGGCAAAATAATTCTCTTGACCCATAAAAACACGGTAAGTAATAAATAAATTTCCTTGAAAACTATGACACAACAAACAGTTCATCCATTGACAGACCGAGTCCAACGCGCCGTAAGCCATAGACAACACCTGGCCGAAAATAAATTTGAAATGTAACCTCGTTACTGTTTTGTATGTATTGGAGAACATTATATAAAAACCTCATTGATATTTGATATTAAACCTCAGACATGGCTGTATGGGGTAAGTTCCCTTTGTCTTCCTAGTTATTATCACAAGTACTGTAATCTCAGAAAAAGTTTTTTATAGCATAATGTTGTACAGAGACCTATACTATAATATTTTTTTGTTATTTAGAGACGTTCATGAAAAATATTTTTCATTATGCCAGTAGTTTTGAGTTCGTAATGAGGATTTTACGATATGGGGTTAGATAAATCACTTATTTAGCACTTTTTATTTTTTATTACATAATAAGAAAAAAAAAAAGTTGTTCACTTTGCACCGAGATCAAAACGTTTCCCCTTAACACACTTGTGTTCACATTATACTATGGGCGGGCTGCCATACGTCCCGATTCTTCAGGGAATGTCCCGGTTTTAACAGTTTTGTCCCAGTTTGGACGTCAGTTATCCCTATTTGTGAATTCATAGTTTGTAGGTAAATAGAGTATATTAGCATCTGTGAACTCGCTTCAAGTCTGTTAATGTAATGCATAAAAATGAGATAGTTTTCTTAGGAAGTTATTGTTATTAAGTAATTTGCGCAAATTGTTATAAAACGCATATTATTATTGCATACTCTTTTTATTAAAAAATAAGGACAACAATATTATGATGTGCATTTTGCAACGAAACCCTCGGATGACCTATTTCAAAAAATTAAAACAATTCTGACGCAACTTGTTTGTTGATTATGGTTTTTATAATATTTTATCTACTTCGGCTTCGTTATATTCGAATTACAAAATTGAGAGCGGTTTCATTATGATACCCATAACGACATCGGGTTGCATTATGCGAATCGTCATAAATTCTAAAACACAAGCAAAGACATTCTGAACATACAGCCAGGTACCTATAATATTATTTCGAAATCGAGACAATGTAAATTATGTTTTTAAAAATTGAACAAGCTTAGAACAAAAGTATCGTATACTATTTGCCTGTTGCGGCTACAAGATCTTTGCCTTATACCAAATACTTAAAGACTAAATAAAAATATATAAAAAAATGTGGACGAGGGAAAAAATTTCCGAGTGAAATTTTATTAAAAATGTCTTCAACATCAAGTGATATTGAAAATATTACATATAGAGCAGTTGCGGCTACAAATAATTTACTACCAAAAAAATCAAGACATGTATATGAGAAATGTTATGAAGATTTCGTGATATGGCGGGAACGTAACAATATTCCAAGCACATCATTTTCTAAAAACGTCCTGTTGGCATGTTTTGAGGAAATTTCAAAATACATTAAACGAAGTTAACATTAATGTACCGCAATGCATGTCTCCAAGCCCATCTACAAGTTCAGCCTGTAATTCTGCAATTCCTGTTTGTTTTAATAATTTTACAATGCAAAATCTACATATAAATAAACAATAGTCAGTGTGTAGTTAAGTTTCTACTAAAAATACTTATTTGTCTATATCTGTGTTTTATTTCTTCCTTCGTAGATAAAATCTTGTATGCAACTCTACGTTATTGGTCTTTTAATAACTCGTGCCCACCTATTTCGGTACGCGCTACGCTTGTACCGGAAAATGGCACTCATATTAAAAGACCGTCCATAACGTAACAGTTGCATAAATAGCTATAATTGAGTTTAAATCATTCATATACTCGTATAATTCTATGCCCCACTTTTTATTCCAAGTCGACCTTCCAACATTTATGGCAGGACTATGCTACGGCGTAGTAAGAGTTACGACCGTATAGTTTTACTACTTTGTAGTTCTGCTACGGCGTAGTAAGTGCTACGAACCTATAGTTTTCCTACTTTTTAGATCTGCTACGACATAGTAAGTGCTACGACCCTATCGTTTTCCTACTTTGTAGATCTGCTACGGCGTATTAAGTGCTACTATCCCATAGTTTTCCTACTCTGTAGATCTGCTACGCCAAGGTGAGTACTGCGCCCCTATAGTTTTACTAATTTGTAGATCATCTACACCGTAGTAAGTGCTACGAACCTATAGTATTCCTACTTTGTAGATCTGCTACGGCGTAGATAGTGGTATGACCCTATAGTTTTTCGCGTTATAGATCCACTACGGCGTAGTTCGAATAAACGTCACATGCAAAGTATATGTAAATGCGGTTGATTTTTTTTATTTTAATTTAAATAATTACAAAATTGAAAAGAGTGATAAAATATAAAAAATTGTAAAAAAATCACGTCATATTATTCATTTGCAAAACTTTGACGGCAATTTTGACACATGCGTAAATTTGTGAAGGCGGAAGGCGAGTGATTCTTAGATGCTTTTTTATAAAATCGTATCAAGCTAATGATCTAAATCTTTTATTTTTTCAATACATGATTTCCATGTCTTTTAAAGAGTTACTTAGTAAAATTAATTAAATCCTACATTATTACCACGAGATTAACAAAGTCATATTGAAAATTTTACGAGAATATCAAGCCAGCTTGGTATTACCTTATTAGTTAGATTATAACTATGAAAATTTATTTGTACGAGCTATGTCAGTACTCGCACATGAGGCATTATACTTATGCATAGTCTGTAGATACTTAACTAGGCTAACCGAGATAACTTTATTCGTATTAGTGTAAAATAAAAGGCATTCTCAAAACAGTAGCCGTTGAGTTTGGAGTCAATCTATCAACCTATATTACATACTTATATTATACTGTAACTACAGTATTGATTTAAGAAATTAAGAGTGGCTATTTTTTCACCTTAAGAAAAATATATTTTTCAAAAACAACTTTATGTGCCGTTTTTTTTCTGTTTAACTTAATGACAAAGCGTGCTTAATTTTTTCTCAATAATTCCTATTCACCAAATACTTACAAAAGTCAAATCCAACTTCGGACGCTCACAAAAGTCACAAACCATAAACAAAACACTACCGCAACTCCATGCTCAAGTAAACGTCACTTCGCAACTTTCCCGACACTTTGCGTAGTTCCCGGCGGTTCACAAAGCGACTGAAAGCACCGCCGGCCTGCGACGACGTCGGTGACGCACTGAACGAAAATATCTGTTCCACCTTTGGGGTTGCCGTAGTATAACCCGACCGGTTTGGGGCGCTATCAGCTTTGTAGGTGGAAAGTTTTTAGGGTTCCCTTGTATATACCGCCCTATCTGTCGTGATCGGTCATTGAGCTGAAATTTCGCATGTAGGTAGATAAGTATATTAGACAAAAAGTGACTCCGGGAAAATTTCGCAAATTCTCTAATATTTTTTATCATTAAAAAATATATAGGTATATTTCATATTAAATTCTACAGCATTACAGAGTTATCCAACAATAATTCACAGATGTTAGGCTAGAATACAAAGTAAAAACAAAATAATAAAACAACAGTTAATAAAATATCTATACATAATGTTTATCTAATTAAGGAAACCGTTGATGATAATTAAAAAAATATATTATGAAATTGGTATTTAATAAAGTGTATACTTTAATTTGTCATTGCATAGTACGTATAAAATCCCCCAGATGACTGAATTTTCACTATCCCAATCCAATCAATCAGCCAAGCACAAACACTTGTTATTTGAGGCATAAATGATTTTAAATTTGTCTTTTTAAGTGGTAGAATAATAACGAATTACTAATTTATAGAATGTACACTTTAACAGTTTGAGCTACAACATCCTAGTTACGAAATAACCATTTCAAACTCAGTACTATAATAAGTTCTGCTTTTTAGGACTCTAAAGGGTAATCCATTCCTCATAGTTTCGTTCATAATGTAAAAAATGCATATTAGGGCTATTATTTACTGTCTGGTATGTTATCAAAGCAAAACGAATAAAACAGCATAAAAATAGAGGCCAGGTATTTTTATTAATTTTTCAAATTTAGCCTTCAGTACTTAGAAACAAAATCTTAAATTTAAAATATATCAGAAATGGTTCACTTTTGCATGTTCTAAAGGACTGAAATTGCTCTCTTCTAACAACCCCTTCAAAGGATAGCTATTAATTATCGGTCATCCTTTATACAAGATAATGGTCTTAAAGTTTCAACAGAATAACCAGTAAATCAGATATTTTTCAAGCTGCACATCTAGTGAAATATAAATGACACTAATATACCGCCCTACCTAACTTAGCCGGATTATAAGGGTAAATGCTAAGATTCTACCTCAGCTGAAACTTTCAGAGCTCGTTAGTACACGTAAACAGCCTTTGAAAACTTACCCTAATGATATAAAATTTTATGTGGTAGCCTGTATAAATTATTGTATTATTATGAAGATAAAGCCTGATTTACATAAGGTAAACGAAATTAGGTTCGACATTGTATTTTGTAGTATTTGTAGTTCTGGGTCTGAAAAAGGAAAGTTTTATGAGATAAGTTCTAGAGATCTTGATTTGTGAGTATATTTATGGTTTACCTATAACTAGTGATTTGCATAACTCGTTACAGTTGAAATATATTCGCAACGACTTACGTATCTAAAATGTAGCAATGTATGTAAATTATTTTTGAAGTCAGTACTTCTTTGTTTGCATCTCTTGTACGTTTTTTAACGAAGTTAGATTTTTGATTAAACATTATGTTTTTAAAAATATTTCGTCACGACATTAATCCCCGAGGGGATGTCAGAGGTGTTTCGGGTGTGAACTGAGAAATGCAAGTTACAGTCTAAACTCGGCACACCCGCATTTCACCGACGATTATTACTTTCCAACGTGATGGATGGTGAGCCCTATCGCCGTTGCGGGCACAATTACACGCTTTTTAGGGAATGCAGGTTTCCCCACGATGTTTTCCTTCACCGTTCAGCAAGTGGTAAGTATTAAATATTCTGCACATAAATTCCGAAAAAATGATTGGTCCATGCCCGGCCGGGGATCAAACCTGGATCTCAAAGATTGAGAGGCCAGCGTTCTACTGTGTGCTACCGCCGCTGCTTATTTTTTCAATATTTTATTATTTATTGAAATGACCTCGTCAAACGAATACGCCGCTATTGTCCCTACCTCTGTGATTGAGTAAAAAAGCGGCTTATGAAGTATCCATTTCAATTACTTACGGTTTTATCTCTGACAGAACTCGCTGCTTTTTTATTTATCTGTATTTTAATAAACCGTTTCAGGGACTTCACATAGCAAGCGCTCCGGGCGCGAGGACGATCCCGGCATCCGCCCATTCATAAAGTTGTATGAATTTCTAAGCAAAAAAACAACAGAAACTAGCAGACATAATGTGTTAGATCAAACTTATCAGGAAAAATTACAGAGCCACTCATTTTGTACCGAGGAACCTCCTTACGTATAGGCTTTAAAATGAAATCACATACTCCTCCCATCATACTGAAAACACATAGAAACTTTATTACCATGAATTTTGACTTCCAAACTTTATTCACATGTGAACCTAAAACGCTTCTCTTCGCTACGCTCCTCGTCACACCTATTTTTGACTTTTTGATGAAAGTTTTCGATTTCATACTTTACGATTCGCCCACGAAACATACATGTCTTCGCTAAATCGTATAATTCGGCATATAATGATTTTCCTCGGCAGATCGTAAAGTATGAAATCTAAAATCTAAATAGGTGCGAAGACGAGCGGAGCGAATAGGAGCGTATAGGTTCACATGTAAATAAATTTAGGAAGCCGAGCGGAGTTGAAAATAGGTGCGAAGACGAACTGAAATATGATCTGCCTGGTCAGATTATGAAATGCCGAGTTCTACGATGTGCCGACGATATATTTGCTGACCGTGAAGCAAAATCCTGTGAGGTAAACCTGAACACACTAAGAAACGTGATCTTGTGATGAACAGAGGGTGTACGAGTGTAAGACACCTTTTACACCCTCTCGAGAATATAAGTCGTGATGATAATAATATGATAAATCCCATATTACACCTAAAAGCTGTATAGCCATATTTTCACCCAGTAGTAATAAATATCTAATTCAACATAAATCTTGCTATTAGAACCACGGAAACTAATATATCATAGTTGCCGGTCAGCAAATACTTCAGTATAGGAGGTAGATAAACTAAATCACAGCGTGGCTATTCGACCGATACTACGATATGAAATAACTCCTCAAAATGGACTTTGACACTAGGCAGCAAGAGCTATCCATCTATTTTAAAGTTGAGGAGTAACAATAGCTATAAAAGCTAACTAAAAGCCTAGAATTTGGCCAGTTTTGAGGCTAGATGTCTATTAGATATTAAATAATATACGTACAGTAAAACTTTAATATACCGCATGGTCCAAGTGCGAAACTTCAAGAATGCTTTGTGAACGACCTAGAGATTCCCGATTATAGGATGTCTAATTATATTATAGTAATCAACAATCAATGACCATTAAGTACAATGGCCGCAATCAAAGTTTTCAACAGTCTACCTGGAATTTTTTAATTGTTTAATATTATTTATAGCACACCGTGCGTAAAATGACCGCTTTACGCACGCTGCGCTTGCGTAAAGTCGGCATTTTCCCCACTTGTGCTATAAAATATTATACGATACTCGTGCGAGAAACTTTTTCACTCACCTTCGGCTCGTGCCGCAAACTCACACTCGTCAGAAAACGTTTCATCGCTCTCGTATCGTAATGTACTATTATTTATGATGCCTCGAGGTATCAAGAGCGATCGCTCTTGGTGTCCTTATGATTGGAATGAATATTTTTAAATGAATACTTAAACAATTTAATTATAAATAACGATCAGAATTACATTAAGGTATAAGATAAAAATAATTATGTTAGGTATGTAATATATAAAACAAAAATAAAAAAACAAGCTATAAAAGCTTATACATTTATTGTAATACTAGGTTTTGTCCGCGGTTTCGCCCGCATTGAATTAGTTTTTGTGTACTCCTATAAAATCAGTCAATATTATTCGGACTGTTACCTACAGTAAACACAGCTGCTGGTGAAATGTGTGTGTTATGCGCCTCTGTTTCGCATTTTGTGTGTTTTTTTATAGATTTTCCATGGGAACAAAGGGAAAAAGTAGTTTTTGTCCTATTCAAAGTCTAACTACACTTATGCAAAATTTCAGCCTAATCGGTTTCGTAAGCATGGCGTGAAAGGGTGACACATCACTTTTATATAGAAATTTGAAAGCTCATTTTCATCCCATGGGAACTGATTTATGAGATAAAAAGTAGCCTATATCCTATTACAGGTCTAGAACTGCATTCATGAAAAATTTCAGCCGAATCGGTTCAATAGTTACGGCGTGAAAGAGTAACAAACATCCATTCAAACTTTCGCATTTATAATATTAGTGGGATGGGATATAATAGAATTATACCTTGCTTTAATTTATTCATGTACATATCTTTACTACTATTAATATATCTACATACATACAAATGTTTCTTTCTTTCTTTTTTTTATATATTTATATTGGTAGGTGGTAGTTTTATTTGTTATTTAGTTTTAGATTGTGTTACTTATTTAAATAAATAAACTTCTCAATTATAGAATAATTTGTGCGCTTAACGATGATTAATAAATCAAAAAGACCTTAAATAACCTTTGATTTATTTATTTTGACACATTTGGAGGCCATGACATGATAACCTTATGCCTGTGTTGTTACTTGATCACGTAGAGTTACCAACGGAGTTCTCCTCGCCTACTCAATACCCAATCCATCAGCCCGATTCGTCTACTTGTGAACATAAGTCTTTTCAAGATAGCACCACATTGGCGGTCCCCCTGGAAGAAATGCCCATTCTCACACACGCTGGACAGGCGGTAGAGCTGATGCCGGACTCGACCGTGAATGTACAACCATACTCGCAAACTCCCCCAAAGTTACTCGGAGGAGAGTAAGAGGACAGCTCTCAAACACTCACAACAATCTTGCTCGGGACCGATAGATCGCGATATATCCATCCCCAAATGCCGGTCCTTACTGGTAACGGGCAGCAGCATCACCGTTGCGAGGGTTTCGGCACCGCGCTCATCCCAATGGTAGCTTCTATTTTATGTAACAGCTGTTTTTTTTCGCAGTTTCTGTTTTGTCTCCACTGCAAAAGTTGGGCGTATAGACGAGAACTATCTCTACAGTAGAGTCGGTATGTTATCAGTTTTTTGACGTTTCATTGGATAACACCTTGGTAACTTTATAGAGGCAACGTAGTACCACGAAACGCTACCTTTGGACGACGTTGCCCTGCCTTTTATTGATAAGCGCGTTAGAGACTATTTTGACACAATTCATGTTCTAAATGTAGTGGTTAATTAAAACGTTAAAAAACTGATAAATTGACGACTCCATTATAGTTTTCGTTGAACAAAACGTCAAAAACAGACAAGTTACTGATTCTAGTATAGTTTTCAGCTTTTTAACGACTAAAATTGAACCTAATATACATTTTATGAATTCCGTGAATACGGAACTCCGAAAGACATTATTTTTGTATATTCTATTAATAGAGCAACCTACTTACCAGCGTCGTGTTAAAACTATGCTGTAAATACATAAAAATACAACTACCCCCGTTTTATCGAAGTACCGTCATTATACGTTTTAACGGACCACTAAGTTGGTATGAGTCATCGCAAAATGAACTCTATACATGACGTTGATAAAGTTCTTCTGTTTGTCTAATATAATACAGCGAAGTTGAAAAGGAACGACCAAGGCATACTGTAATTTAATAAGTGGTAATAAAGTATTATTTTGATTTTGATCGTCACGTGTCGATGTTTCAGCTGACGGTTGTCTTTTCCTGTTTATTGAACAATCGAGATTATTAATAAGAAGTTGCAAGCGACTATGATTCAGAGAATCTAGGTTCGATCTTCACCATGGCTAGAAAATAACTGGTATTTTTTTTAGGGTTCCACACCCAAGGGTGCTAAGACCTTATTGCTAAGACATTATTACTAAGCCTTTGCTGTCTGTATGTCTGTCCATCCGTCTGTTACAGGAATACGTGTTACGATAGCTTCTATCCAGGCAAATGAAAAAAATATTGAAACCATACAATAAGTCTCAAAAAATTGCTTTTACTAAACTAAGACTCCGCTGTCCGTCCGTCCGTCCGTCCTTTCGTCCGTCTGTCCGTCAGTCACCAGGCTGTATCTCATGAACCGTGATATTTAAACAGTTGAAATTTTCACAGATGATGTATATCTGTTGCCGCTATAACAACAGATACTAAAACCGGCCAAGTGCGAGTCGGACCCGCGCACTCCCATACAACAGACATAATTTTTTTGCCGTTTTTATGGATAATTGTACGGAACCCTTCGTGCGCGAGTCCGACTCGCACTTGGCCGGTTTTTTTAACGTCATATGTTTCAGCTATATGTAAAACATGGTAATACATGCAAGTTTCAAATTTAGTCATATTATTGTACTTAATCTATACTAATAATATCTAAAACTAGCTTTTGCCCGCGGCTCCGCCCGCGTCGTAGAGATTTTCGTGGAAATAAGGAAAACAAAAGAGTATGATTATTTGAACGACAATATGCAACGATCACCATGTTTTACCAAAA
Source organism: Ypsolopha scabrella (assembly GCA_910592155.1). Classification (NCBI taxonomy): domain Eukaryota; kingdom Metazoa; phylum Arthropoda; class Insecta; order Lepidoptera; family Ypsolophidae; genus Ypsolopha; species Ypsolopha scabrella. The sequence goes on from OU342982.1 coordinate 20,978,815, forward strand.
TACCAATCAAATAAGCTCAAACTCGAAGGGTCTGCTTTTATCCGTTGAGGAGATCCCGTACCCACCTCCTAGTCCCATCAGCAGACCCTGGTCACCATTTTTTACCAAAGTGCTAATAAAGACCAATCAAATAAGCCCAAACTCGAAGGATCTGCTTTTATCCGTTGAGGAGATCCCGTACCCATCTCTTAGTCCCATCAGCAGACCTGGTCACCATTTTTTACCAAAGTGCTAATAAAGACCAATCAAATAAGCCCAAACTCGAAGGGTCTGCTGTTGTCCGTTGAGGAGATCCCGTACCCATCTTCCAGTCCAATCATCAGACCCTGGTTACTACGTTTTAGCAAAGTGCCAAGAAGTGTGTCAGGATCGTTTGAGATGGAAATCTGTAATCAGATTAAACTGATACAGTTTTCTCGTATGGGAAAAAATCAATAAATAAACCTGGCTTTAATCACTTTTTAAGCTAAATATTAGCAAGAGGTGTGTCCGGGTCGTTGTAGATGTAAATCTGTAGTCAGATTAAACTGATATAGTTTTCCCGTATGGGAAAAAATCATTACTTAAATCATAGTATTTAATGTATCTGTGCTTAAGCCTGGCTGTAGTCACTTTCTCAGGCTTAATATTAGCAAGAGGTGTGTCAGGATCATTGTAGATGGAAATCTGTAGCCAGATTAAACTGATTAGTTTTGCCATATGGGAAGAAATCATAACCTAAACCACAGTATTTGATGTATCTATGCTTAAACCTGGATGTAGTCAATTTTCAAGATTAATATTAGCAAGAGGTGTGTCAGGATCATTGTAGATGGAAATCTGTAGCCAGATTAAACTGATTAGTTTTGCCATATGGGAAGAAATAATAACCTAAACCACAGTATTTGATGTATCTTAAACCTGGCTGTAGTCAATTTTCAAGATTAATATTAGCAAGAGGTGTGTCAGGATCGTTGTAGATGGAAATCTTTAGTCAGATTAAACTGATACAGTTTCCTCGTATGGAAAAATAACCGGTTTTATCACGTATAACTAACCATTTGGTCAGGGCACGCCGATAAAGCAGCTAAGCAGCGTTTTTTCTCCCGACATGGTTTACAAATACTGAATTTTCAAACTGAAAACTTACTTTTATTTAAATAAAATATAGCCTATGGTACTCAACAACTGTGTAGCTTTTTACAAAAGAAAGAGTTTTTAGAATCAGTTCAGTAGTTCCAAAGTTTACCTCAAACATACAAACAAACAAATCTTTCCTCTTTATATAATAGTGTAGATGTAGATAGTGTAGATGTAGATAATTTGTTATTTAAGTTTTAGATAATTAAATAAATTATTTTTATTAATCATATCGCATATTCCCGCAGTGAACCATTGGATTATTACAAAGCAGCCAGACAAAACAAAAATGTGCCCATCCGGATTTTGAACCCGCGCCCTACGGATGTTTTAGAAAGCAGTATATTTTAAAACCAATTATTTTTCTTTTATACATTTTGATACTACGGACCCCTACACACTATATTAGTTTTTCAGTTTACCGAACGAGCCAAGTAAAAAAAAAATTACCGTCATGGTAATTATTCCTTCGTATTTTATGGGGCGAAGCCGGGGCAGCGAGGTTATATTGCCAATTACTGCTTACCCGTTTATTATTTCACTTTTATAACTCTGCGATGAAGCTGTATAATTATTACTGGTTGTGTAAAAGTTTAGGCTGGTTTCACACGGGGTGGAAAATTTACAGAAAGTTTATGTCTTAAATAAGTATATTTAGGTATTATTTGAGACAATGTGGGGCCGTTATCATTCAAATACCGTGGGCTGAAATATATCGAGCACATACAGATATGCTGGACATAGGCCTTTCCAGGATTTCGCCACTTTTGGCGGTCTTCCTGGAAGAAATGCCCATACTCACACACGCTGGGCAGGCGGGTTGGTGAGCGCGGTGCCGAATCCCTTGCACCAGTGACGCCACTGCCCGTCACTAGTCTGTTTTAATAAGGCCCGGCAATTGGGGATGGATATACCGCCATCCATCGGTCCCAGGCAATGGTGGGCCGCCTGGTTTTGCCTGAGAGCTGTTCTCTTACTCTCCTCCGAATAACTTCGGGAGGATTTGCGAGTAAGATGGTGGTACCTCCACAGCATCAGCTCTACCACCTACCTATATAATTATATATATTTAATTAATATTAATTGCTGTCTTAAATAAAGAATAAGGCACAAAAAGAGTAAAATATTAGTTTATATTATAAATAATATAAATATTTAAATGTTTATTTTTAGTAAAATAGTAAAATATTTAGGTGTATATTTTTTCTCAAACATGCTCGGCAAAAGTCACTTTTCTTTTGAAAAACGAAAACGGGAAGAGCCTTTTTTGCCATAAGCGTAAAATAAATATACGAAAATCCATTTTCGCAAGAAACGTTAACTTCTACAAATTCTGACAAAATCGAAAGAGACCATGAGGAAAAATGCCAAACAACAAAAGCGAACGATCAAGTCGCTCATTGCGTGCGTTAGTTTTTAGGGTTCCGTAACCGAAGGGTGTCATACGGGATCATATTACTAAGCCTCCGCTGTCTGTCTGTCTGTCCGTCCGTCTATCACAGGGGTTTACAGCTTCAGCCGTAATAAGTAGACAGTTTAAATGTTCACAGGATACGTATAAGTATGGCCACCGCCACGACAAATAATAGATTTGAAAAAAAATTAAACCCAAGAGGGGTCTCCATACAATAAACGTAAAAAAATAGCATATTCATATCGTTATTTGTTTCAGCTCTATCTTGATCAAAGTTTCAAATTTGTTCACATATTCCCAATATTATATTCCAAAGTAAAACAACAAATAATTGCTGCAGTATGGGAAAGCACATGGGTAAATTTGCAGATTGTGTTGAGAACTGGATAGCTCAGTTGGTAAAGCAATCGCTTGGTAAGCGAGAGGTCCCGGGTTCGGATCCCGGTTCAGAGCTCTGAGGAGAGTCCAGATTTACTTTTACGATTTTCTATACCGCAATGATATAAATTTAATAAATAAAACCATGAACAAACCCTCAATTTTCCTTATTTATTTTCTAAATGAATACCTACTACAGAATACAGAATACAGAACTTCATTCATAACGGTCAGTTACATGTCATGTTGTTATCAAATAACAAAAAAATTGAGTAAAACAATAATTATTAAATTAAAATTAAATTAAGTTAAATAACTAGTCACAAAGTAATTTATCTAAGCAAATTTGTCATGCACAGTGTATGGAATGTAAAATCATAATGTCAAATAATACAAAAAAAAATACAAAAAAAAAAAATAGTAATAATAATAATTTTAATATTCTTAATGTCATCACATCGTCTAATTCTGATAATTATAATAATAGCCACTTTATTTTAAAAAATCATCAACTGAATAAAATGCCTGCTGAATGAGCCATTTCTTCAACTTACATTTAAAGAGGGAAAACGATTCGATTTTTGCAATGTCATCTGGAAGTCGGTCTGGAAGTACTAAAAATTATGGCCACGGAAAACAATTTCTTTATTACTTGCTTTGGTTTATTTCTTTGGGAAACTTATTCAGTGTGATCATTAGATTATGTGGCTTAACTTTATGTCACCTCTCTAAATACTGGATTTATTGTGACCAATATAAATGTGGTCTTGTCAAATACTTATGAAAAAGTGAAAATAAAAAGTTTGTTTGCATACGTTTCTTTTGGTTTATTCTGTATCGTCAGCAAACATGTGGTTTGATTGAATGTTACTTTCCTCTTATTTTTAAACTGACTCTCGAACAACACGAGCGCCACCTAGTGATCAAAACCAATAAACACGATCATCGTCTGTTACCGAACCGGACACACCCGGACCGGTGTAGAAAAATAAACAATAGTTCACAATCGTTTCCAATTGCATTTCTCATTTACAGCTAGTCTAGTGACTGGACCAACTTTGCTCGGTTAATTTATGTCAAAGTTGGTAAAAATTTTAATTCACGTCGCTATGTTTAACTAGACTAGAGGACGCCCGCCGCTTTGCCAGCACGTACTCGTATATCGTTTTTGACTGGCTTTATATTTCAAAAGTGACAGATGTCAAATAGGACGTACGTCGAAAGTTTTCAGATCCCCCGGAAACTATGTGTTTTATGTATTAAAAGTAAAAGATGTCTGAAGTGAAAAATTACAAAAGTGACCAATGTCAAAAATGACATTTAGCCTAGATTACTCTGCCTGACAATGAAAATCCCGTCAAAAGCAGTTTATCCGTTTCGGAGATTAACCCGGATAGACAAAGAGACAGACTAAACAATTTATAGTTTGGCAAAGTGTCAATAACCATATTATTATGAGCTAAGAAAAATGCCCTTATTTCAAAATCACAGAGAGACTGTTAATTGTATTTATTTGTATGCATAAGAACTTATTTAAAGTATTAATAGTTGTTCGCTCACGCATTATTACTGTTGACTAGACGCCAAATGTTTTACCGACACAACTGTAGACAACGTCGATGAAAGCCGCCATCGATTTAAGAACGACACACTGGCCATCGAAATTCCGACATTGTAGCGATGAAGCAGTTGGCATACAGTCAACAATCATAATACATAAGTGCACAACCGTTTCTTTCATAAAAATGTAAATTATTGATGTCATAAAATGCATTGAAATAGCATTAATTTATTTTATATCGGATGCAGTAACAAACAGAATAACCAACACACGTTCTACATAGTGAAGTCATAGTAATGGTAGGCTTTTGTTATTCATGGATTCTAACTACGAGCTTTTATCGGTTTTGGACGTGGCCTGTCAGTTTTGAACTTTATTTTTTTACAGTTTACAGCTTTTAGTGGAAAGCTTTTTTAATCTGGTTTAGGATGAATATGATTTCAATTTGATAAAGCCTATTTTTATGAGATTTAGATATATGATTAATCTACTGCCTCATGGTCTAATGAGTGAGTCTCAAATCCCATCCATCCATCCATCCATCAGCTTGTCATCGTCCACTGCTGGACATGGTCCTTTCCAAAATTTGGCGGTCGTCCGTCCTTCTCATCCAGCCGCCCCCCGCAACGCACTTCAGGTCGTCGGTCCAGCGGGCACGAGGTCAGCCTATACTTCGCTGTATGCGGTCTCCATTCTAGGGCCTTTCGGTTCCAACAGCCATCACGGCGGTGACACATACGTCATATCTTCAAGTTCATATTTGTGCCCGAACTTACATTGTCAGCACTGACATTTATTTGGGATTTATATCGTTCCGTTGTATATTGTTTCTATTAAATCTAAATGTTCTGGATTAAGTTGCAAAATTAAAGGGCTTGGTAAAAAGAAAAAAAGCTTGGTTAAGCTCATAGTTTGATAATATTTTAGTGTTAAAGTGGATTTTCAAACAGATGACAGTGAGATAAGCTCTGACATTGTACCCAGAGGGGCACCCCTCCTCTAGCCATCCCAGAAATTATATCGAATTCAATGCGTTATTTGTTTTGTTTTTTGGTTTGTATGTTATCTCGTTGTATGGAGGGTTATTTCTATTTATCTTATGACGATCACATCGTGGTGGTGAGGTAGAGCTAGCTTGAGCAGCTGGTAGATTTGGTGCCGGGCTCGACTGTGGAGGTACCACCATCTTACTCGCTTACCCTCCCGAAGTTATTCGGGGGAGAGTAAGAGGACAGCTCGCAGACAGGCACAACCAGGTGGCCCACCATTGCCTGGGGCCAATTGATGGCGGTATATCCATCCCCGATTGCCGGGTCTTATATTAAACAGACTGGTGACGGGCAGCGGCGTCACTGGTGCGACGGTTTCGGCACCGTGCTGAACAACCCGCCGTGAGTATGGACATTTCTACCAGGAGGATTGCCAAGAGTAGCGAAATCTTAGAAAGGCCTATGTTCAGCAGTGGACGAAACAGGCTGATGGATGGGACGGATGAACAGACAAATACTTGTTGATTCTTTCATGAGTTGAAACCGGGGGTCGGTCACCCGCTACGAATCCTAGGTCCGCCGATGATTATAATATGCCAAATGCTACATATGCCTACGCTACGACATAAATACTAGAAAAACAATACGTATCAGAAACATAATCCATAATTGATCGTCTCCCATCACTAGAGAATCAACTTCTAATTCCAACTAAAGCCACACGATAGAGTTTTCAAATTAAACAACATTTGTTTTATCTCCCGATACCTGATCTATTTCCGTCTACCCACGTCTCATTAGGGAAGCAAAGAATAATGCAGGAGATATTCTCAGTCGTATATCAAAACATGAAGCGTAACGCTTCCCGAAGTAGATTCTTTCGAAAGTAAACGAAGTTTGTCGGATATTTTTGTAGAGAAGACAGAGTAAATAACTTATAATCAACAAACACTTGTTCGCTGCTTACAATAATGCCCACATTTTATCTACTCAGGTGGGCAAAATTGGAACCTTAGCCGAATACATTAGGTGACTTTCGTTTATATAAGTAAGGTCTTTCGTTTATATAGCCAAATTCATATTAGAGACTCAAGAGAAAAGTGGTCAGGACTTAATTACCCTTTCTGTAAAATACGCAAAATAAAGTGTTGTCTTCTTATAGTAAGATTGTGTCGAGGTTGTTTTTAGAAGCACAAAAAACGTTTTTCGTATTTCGCAGACAGGGTGAATGAACCTTGGTCCTGACCACTTACTGAGTCTCCAGCAGTAGCGACGGATCCATATAACACGATTCCCACTGGCTTGTTCAGGAAATGGTCTATAATACATTTCTTTACTCCGTGCTCTTCGCTTTGTCAAACATTTCTATAAATCTCAATATGACAAATACACTTGGCTGACGAGGGGTTGCAAAATACAAACAAAAAATGTTTTCCTTGGTTGCTTTTCTGAGTAAGGCGATTTTTTTGTCCGGCTTTCCTTTTTAAAATGTTCACCCTTCGCCAGTCTTCGGTATGTATTTAGCTTTATATAGATTCACTTAGATGTCTTTTAAAGAACTGAAAAGTACCTAAGACGCTAGTTACACTATGAGTAAAGGAATAAAATAAATTGGCCGAATGCGAGTCGTACTTGTGTACAAAGGGTTCGTACACAATACGGGTACGGAACCCTAAAAAAACTATGGTAAAACTACGGTATTAGATGCTATAGGAACATCAAGGTGACAAAAAACAAGTTGCTTAAATGGTAGTCTCTGACCACCAATTCAGCAGCCTTTGAGTAAGGTAACTTAATTTTCATTATTTGTTGTTTTACTGCAGAGTAAAAAGAGTCATTATTACTCTGAACTAAAACATCAAATTTTCAAATTGGATTAGATTTTAAATAAACTTGTATACAGGTGAAATAAAATTAACCGGCCAAATTCATACTGAAAGCTCATCAGTGATCAGAAACAAGCTTCAATTACCCTTTTGGTGAAATTCGAAAAATATTTTTTTTGCTTCCTTACTGCCTAGACTAGGAATTTTACTTAAACTAGTCCAACCACTAAGGGAGCAAAAAAATAAATTTTACGAATTTGGCCAAAAATATTCCTGAACCTATATCCTGATCGAGTCTCCAGTATGAATTTGGTCTGTTGATTTAATTTCACCCTATATATTACGGTTTTTAAAATAGAGCTAAAACAAAGAAAGATAAAAAATTATGAAAAATTATGGTACGATGTTTTTTATAAATATAGTTATATCAAACGCTTGGGAATGATCAAAGCGTACAATTAGTGCTTTTTTAAAAACCTTTCATTTTCAAACTTTGTTTTGGAAGACGTGTTTTCTTGTTATAATATTTGCTTTTATAAGTTTTTAAGATAACTAAGGATTAAGATATTCTAAGAAATACACAATTTTATTCTTGAAACAAGATTCAAAAGTCAAGGCACAAAATGTGTACCACATTTTATCTGTAGTTTATGTAATCGTAAAGATCCTCCGCGAATCCTTTTTGGACGAAAACACTAGTACGCTTTCTGTCTAACAGGCATTTTATTCTTGAGGCGTTATCCATAAAAAGTTTACGTGGGATTCCCTCCTGGAAATAAGGTTCTATTCTTTATTTCAACCCGGGCAACCGTACCGGGAAAGTTGACCAAGGCGGTAATACCGGCATTATTTCCCACCCGCAATATCAATCATTAGATATTTGTTTAAAGTTAGATAAATGTCATGCGATGAAAATTAGAGTGACTAAACTACATCAAATACAAACTATAGGATGTAAGGAATGCTAATTAAAAGTTTTCAATAAAAATAATCAATACATATCCGTACAAAATTCATTTTTAAATCACCCGCAATCTGCCTTCGCAAGTTTTGCGGACGTGTCAGAATACCCGTCAGGCAGTTGCATAGTAAAGTGTAATGAAATACAACCAAGAGATATGATAAATCATTATTTATTTTTAACTTTCACGGTATCACAATAGTATACTTCCACACTCAGTACACCCGCGTTTTGCCGATGATTATTACAAAAATATGTACAAAATGGACGTGCACGTATGGAAGCACGCAGACCGAACTCAAATGTACCTCTACGGGATTTAAACCCGCGTCATCCAGATTAGGTCGATTCGTTCAAACCACTAGACCAGAGAGGCGGTGAGAAAACTAATCTCGTTATTTTTATGAATTATGAACACAACCTTGACTTGAAAATGTCCTCATACTGTGAAAGAGATTGATATTCATCTGAATCTCCACCATTTATCTCTTTCTCTTGACAACTAACATTAATAGGGTAAACAGGCCTCCAGGTATAGGGATATGTTTTGTTGGAACTATGGCAGCTAATTTCAAAAGTTATGGATTATATTGCAGTGAACACTTTTCTCCCTTTTCTATTCCTTATTTTTTATTTTTTTTCCTTACGCCCCGCTGGGATAAAATCTCGGTTGGGGATCGATTATGGGGTGGTTGGAATCTATAACATGACATATAATATTATACAGATGTAATTAATAATAAAAAAACCTTTTTTTTTTTTCAGACGGTTGATAAAGAGATAATCCGGTTTAGTAACAATTATCTAGACCGATAGGAATGTCAGTTATTTTTGTGAGCAGTTTATTATTTTTATTATTTCATGATGCAGTAATTTTTAATCACATAATTAAGTTTCAAGCTTAATTAATGTTTTTCTTTTTAATTTGCAATTAATTTCTTCTAATAATTTTGTTTGAGCAAGAATTGTTTGTATCTGCTTTTGTAGTTACAAAATAATTTGGCATGTTGATAATTTTGTTTATTTAAAGTGTATTTTTGAAAATTGTATCAAATTTATATGTGAGGGCTGTGTGCTCCTAAATTTGAATCACTCTGCACGACAAATATATAGAACTAAGTAAATGTTTGAAATCGGGGTATACAGTCAATAAAAAACCGGCAAAGTGCGAGTCAGATTCGCGCATGATGAGTTCCGTACCATTAACTATAAAAACGGCAAAAAATCATGTGTGTTGTATGGGAGCCCCCTTTAATGTTTATTTTATTATATTTTTAGTATTTGTTGTTATAGCGGCAACAGAAATACATCATCTGTGAAAACTTCAACGTTTTCGTAACTAACTATCACGTTTTATGAGATACAGCCTGGTAACGGACGGACAGACAGACGGACAGCGGAGTCTTAGTAGTAGGGTCCCGTTGGGTGCGGAACCCCAAAAATAAAAAAATATAATGTGCCACATTCTGTAAATAATATATTTCAGCGTCAAATCTGCTGACTGTATTCGCTCTTTACTGGTAAAATTCGCTTTTTTACCCTTTTAACTTTTAGTCACAAACAAGAACTTTTGAACCAAAAAATATAGTCAATCAGTCAATCAATTAATCAATCGTTTATTTGTAAAAAGCATGTTACATAATAAGGTAGAAAACATGTCACTTTGGCTCAATGCTTTTTCCACTAAAGCGTACAAATTATAATTCTAATCTAATCTAAAAAGTACAGGAATACAATACAATGAGAAAGTTTATTATTAAGTCAAGTAAAATGTCAAACAATAACAATGTAAAACAAATCGTATATACAAATTTTACTGTCACATACTGTTTGAATGTTATAGATAAACACACTCTAGGCTTTATTATGATAAAAAATTAACATCATTTAAATATTCATTTATGTCATAATAACATTTTTCTAATAAAATTTTGAATAAAATTGATTTAAATTTTCCAATAGATAAACATTTAATTGTATCTGGAAGCTTGTTATATAGTTTTACTGACATAGTGTAGATGCTCTTTCCACGTAGTTTACATTTTGAATAGGGCATTTCTAAGTGTATTCTGCGTTGTAGTCTACCTTGATACATGTTGCGTCTCTTTGAACTTTGTGTAATTAATTTTGACAAACATAAGACATTCGAGAAGATAAAGCGATGGGAACGGTAATATTTTAAAATTTTTGAAGTTTCACTTTCTCATTAAAAAAACATCACGCGGTTATAAATAAACTCTAAATAACATAAGCTATCAAGCTCAATTGTTTTCTGTTCAGGAACAAGATAAGCTGCGGGCAACAGCTAGTAAATTCACTCATATCACAAACCTGTCATGAACGTTGATCAAAAATGGAAACAAAGTAAAATTAATTTTAAATGGTTTTTAAGTGATAAGCAAAAAGCGTGAAACAGGCGTTTTACGTTTTTGCTAAACACTGTCCAAACTTTTATAAGTTTTACAGCATCATTATCTGAACAAGTTCGAATGAGCTATCCAAATTTTTGGCATAACATTCACATTACCACTTGCTGAAAGGTTACAGAAGATAAGATAAAAACAAATATTTGTGCCAGCTGTACGGCTATATGTATGTTTCATACTTAACTTTTTACTAGCCTTTGCCCGTGGCTCCGCCCGCGTTTATTCAATCTTTGCCCCGTTTTCAGCTCAGGTGTTTCTTATATTGTGATATTTTTTTTCTGATAGACTGACTGATGTAGAGCGGAAATACTGATATTGAAACGGCTACTCACGATTTAATAGTCAGATTTCACCTGACTAGTTTCACTGTATTCCCTGTGTCAAACGAAGAACCGCCACGTAACCATGTTTGCCTCCGAAGAAACTGTACGAATACAGTGAAACTAGTCAGGCGAAATCTGACTATTAAAAATCGTGAGTAGCCGTTTCAATATCAGTATGAATCTAAACCACGAATATTTTAGTAGTAAAATAGAGCGAGAATATTTAAAGTTTTGTGAGGATGAAATCTCAAATGTTTCTACATAATGAGGGAAGTTGAAATCTCGGGAATTCCTGAAAACAAGACGGAAAACCTTATACATATATTCCGAACGGCAGCAATAAAGTTGGGCGTGAAACTGGACGACAACTATATCGACTATGCGAAAAGAGTGGGTACCTACAGTAAAGAGGGACAACTTCCGCGGCTTGTTGTCATAGGTCTTACACGTCGAACACTGAAAAATGAAGTAATAAAGGCTGCTCGCGTCCAACGTGATCTTACCAGCCAGGATCTGGAAATCTCAGGAAGCCCCTACAAGATCTACATTAATGAACGTCTTACTAAAAAGAAAAGACAGCTATTCGCCAACTTAAGAATGAGAACGACTACAAGTTTTGCTGGACTCGCGATGGTAGAATAAGCCTTCGAAAAACAGAATCATCAAAAGTTCATAACATCGCTTGCGAAAACGATCTCGCTCGGGTTTTTGGTGAACTATCTGCTGCCAAATTTTGCAAATAAATTTTTTAAATTGTATTGTCTTGCTTGTCGTGTGATTATTGTTATTTATTGTGTCTCACAAGCTGCGCTCTATAAAACCTTGAATAACTGAATTCCTTGTAAAATCTATTATCAAAAGGGATACACTACATACAATAGCTCGACGTTTTCCAGATGATCAGGGCATCCAAAAGAGTTACAAATCCTACAGAAATATTTGTAAAACTGCGACAAAAATAAATTTGATCCACGGAAAACATGGCAGGTTATTAAAGAAGCAGCGCACCTTGACCAACATTCTAACAAGGCTTCAACCTCCCTTTTAGATTCTAAAACTACTATCATGGATTCAGTCAACAGAGTTAATGCCTACTTTTGCAATGTTGGTAAAGAACTTGCACAAACTACATTAACTCGTCTTAGCCGAACAGAAGAAGATCTATCTAACGAGAGACCAACAGCATCTAAACATCCTCATTCGTTTTTCTTGTCACCTGTTGATTCTAATGAGATTTTATCCGCCATCAAAGAACTAAAATATTCTAACTCAGCAGGTTGGGACCAAATTAGCAACGAGATCTTGAAAAAAATTGCACCTTACATCTTGGGACCGCTCGTTCATATTTTCAATCTTAGCTTTTCGAATGGTATTTTTCTGGACTTATTTAAATTGGCTACAATTATTCCTCTTCACAAAGGTGGTGATGCCAAAAATATTAAAAATTATAGACCCATTGCTCTGTTACCCACCATTTCAAAAATATTGGAGAAACTAGTTAATCGCCATCTTATTGGTTATCTGGAAAAATATTCTTTGTTATCAAAAAGACAATACGGTTTTAGAAACAAGCTCTCAACAAGGAACGCCTTAGACGATTTGGTGGGATACCTTGTTGACCAACTAGATAATGATCAACGATGTATTGGGATATTCCTAGACTTGGCCAAGGCTTTCGATACCGTATATATTCCTCTTCTTCTCCGAAAACTGGAAAGCCTTGGTATTAGGGACCTACCCTTGCGATGGTTTCAATCTTACCTAAGGAATCGACATCAAAGGGTAATCTTAGAAGAAACATTAAGCGAATCAATGCCTGTAGCCTACGGTGTTCCCCAGGGCATTATCCTGGGCCCCGTGTTGTTTCTAGTCTACATCAATAACTTAACTGACTTAAATCTTACTGATGGCAGAATAGTATCTTTTGCAGATGATACCTGTCTTATATTTAATGGTCCCACATGGGAGGCCGTTTTTGCTAAAGCTAATTGAGGTATTGCCGTAGTAAAAGAGTGGCTTGACAATAATTTGCTCACCCTAAATGTTAGCAAGACAAAATACCTGTGCTTTGCTAAGACTGATCATACAAAAGCTAATGGCAATCAATCTTTACAAGTTCACTCATGTAATCCTTTCCCTAATTCTTCAGATCATCGATGCACATGTGATGAAATTGAACATGTTACGACAATTAAATACCTTGGTGTTACCCTTGATAACAGACTTAGATGGCACGAGCACATCAAATCTCTGTCTGGGCGGATTCGCAAGTTGTCCTTTGTGTTTGGCACTCTTCGTAATATTTTGAATTTTAAGCAAAAAACTAATGTTTATTATGCCATGTGCCAGAGCCTACTGTCATATTGTATCGTTTCTTGGGGTGGTGCAGCTAAAACTATTATACTGCAACTAGAGCGAGCCCAACGAATGGTCATCAAGGTAATGCTTAAAAAACCGTTCCGCTATAGCACAGATCTTTTACATCGTGAAACAGGAATCCTAAGTGTGAGAAGACTCTTTATTTCATTGATAGCTAAGAATCTCTTAAACATTGACAATTCTATATTAACCACATCTCAAAAAAATTGTAACCGTTCGGTCAGACTGCAACTGTAAGATGTTAAATTAAAGGCAAGTGTTCGCGGCGGTGGTTTAATGAACTCTCTAATATAATATTACAAAATAAAGTATAATTAAATCTATTGCTAATAACGCAGTTTTGACAATGTAGGTTACACATGTCAGCATGTACGTAAGTGCATCGTACATACTGCCCACTCTAAAGAAGCACAAAAAACATCTTAAACATGGTAACACCTGAGCAACAATAATAATAACACCAATTGTAAAAACAAAGTACAAGTATAAGCATAACTATATGTAAACAATAAAAGCTCGTGCAGAAATAAATGTTTAGGTGAATGTGCTATTAACATGCAGACTTGCATTTGTAATGTAAAAAAAATGTAAAATAAAACTAATTAAAATAACATGATCCATAAAAATTAATAATGTCTCTATATATCGTCAATATTCGTATCAAAATTCACAACACTTTTTGACTTACGAATCTTATTACACTGAGAGCCGGTATTGAAGTTTTGCATAGGAACTGACTGAACACTTATCACTCTCGGCTCTTGCACACACATCACTTTTTTGTTTTTTGTCCGCTTTGAACGACATGCATAACACCCAGCAGCCACTGCGATGATGCTGAGTATCCCGAATAACACTGCTGTCCCGATGTAGTGGTTCAAATCATGACTGGATAGACCATTCTCTAATCTGACTGCTCTCTCAGCTGCTTCAAGTCTCTATTAATCTTTTCAAATTGCTCCAAATGGCCTTCCGCTTGATACGTGAAATTGTCTGTAGATGTGTTCATAATCCCGTTCAAAGAAGATATTGATGGAATATAAATTTCTTGCTGTAGCGCTAGCCTGCCAGTAAGTTTATTGTTGTTTGCATATATCATAATTGAATCGGCTTTCATTACGCATCCTTGCCCGAGTATTATCATTCCGACTCCATAGAAGTGATGCGACGTGAGCCCAGCTGGGCACAAAATGCGCACGTAGCATTTCTGACAACATGTAAACATCCAGGTATTACTATCGTGGAGTTCTATCCACTTATCGGCACAAGCCTTTATTTCAGACCGACAGAAGGTGTCATATTTACTGTTTGTAAACAATTTTATATTGCAAATGTTTTGATGTAATTCTATGCTGTATTCTGCATGGTTTAAGGTGCACAATGACTTTTGATCATTCATTTGTATGCAGTTTCGTAAATCGGCTGAATTCACTAGGACGAAGGAGTCCTTTTTAATATTATATGCAATGTAGTCTGATAAAGGGATAATATTAAGAATCCTTTTGTCATCTCTTATTTGCGGAATGCTGTAAATTTTGTCTAACTCGTATTGTTCCTTACTTATAAGTGGTATTTTACTCTCTATGATGAGATAACTTTCTGTGACTCGTGCATGCGGTTTTATTAATTTGTAAATGTCACGGATATTGTCTCTCGTTACTGGCAGCGCACGGTCTTCCGGTAAATGAGGAAAAATGATATCTAGTTGGTCTTGCAATAACTTTGGTGTAAACAAATGGATGTTCAAGTGTCCTTGATATATATCTGCTGCGAGGTCGATTAGGGTCTCTTGTATTCTTCTCATTTCCGAAAGTAAATTGTTTGCAATGATGGAACTAGTTAACACGTAAAAAGCAGTTTGGGTAGCAAGTTCCAGCTTGTTTATATTTTGCGTTGTATTTTTCCAGTGCTCATTTATTAAAGAAAATTGTTTGTTCATGATCGCCTCATTACGCATGACGATGTTCTGTTCTGCTTCGAGGATAGAGGTTTGATTCTTTAACAGATGTAAAAGATGATTTTCAGTACCCTCTATGGTCTTGATGTCATTTTCATATTTTTGCGCAAATCTTTCGTCTAACACACCGAATAACTCATTTGCTAGGTAGCCAACCCCGTTGATAAGTCCTCGTCTAGTTCTCGATATACTGCTTGATACATTCTGGTACTTAAGGATGCTGTTGTAGTATTGCAACTCACTCATGCTATGGTCTAGCTGCATGGCCATAGCTTGAAATTGCATAACCCAATCTTCTTTTTTCATCCCCTTTAAATGAGTCACATATGTTTGTAGGTTTTCTGTATGTTGCCAGTACGTTGTCATGTTGTAGTAGATAATAAGATTCCAAGTATCCTTAATTTGTTGCATACTCGACACTCTGTCAAAGTATAGCGATTGGTTCGCTTGAAACTCAGTTACTTTAAACATAGGAGGTGCTTGTTGTAGTGACGATGTAAACAACGTTAAAAACAGAAGCAATGCATTTATGAAATAAGTTTTCAGGGAGGTTTTCTTGACACTTCGTCTTTTTGCAGGTGCAGTATCAGTTGCAAAATCTTTTTGTTCACTGTTGTTTTCATTTGTCAGTAACGGTGCCAGTTTTACCAACGGCCTTTTTATCAACCCATGCTTTGTTTTCAAAGTAACTACTCTCACATACCCATCTTTTCCTGGATGCAATGTCATTACTCTCCCCAGGGCCCATTTTCCTGGAGGTAAGTTATCTTCCTTTATGCAAACTATGTCATTAATTTGGACGTTTTTTGTTGGTGTTCTCCATTTTTGCCGTGCTTGCAGTTGTTGCAGGTATTCTTCAGACCACTTTTTCCAGAATGCCTTTTTCATTTGTTGCACAATTTGCCATCTTGATCTTAAATCAACATTAGTGTTCTCTGGTTCTGCAATTGATAACATCGGGTCACCGATAAGAAAGTGCCCTGGTGTTAGAACTTCAAGGTCATCCGTGCTCTCTGTCAGTTGGCAAAGTGGTCTTGAATTCAAGCATGCTTCAATTTGACAGAGAAGAGTCGTAAATTCTTCGTATGTCAATTTTTGATCACCTATCACCCTCTTAAGGTGATGCTTCATGCTTTTGACAGCCGCTTCCCAAAGTCCACCTCCTGATGGAAATTTTGGAACATTTAGGTGCCATCGGATCCCTTGTTCATTTATCTTCCTCAGACTGTCGTTGTCAATGCATTTTAAAATCTCCTTGTATTCCCGTTTAAGTACCTTGTTTGCACCGACGAAATTAGTCCCGTTATCGCTGTAAATATCAGACGGCTTTCCTCTTCGTGAACAGAAGCGCTTCAATGCTGCCAAAAAGGAGATTGTGCTGAGGTCTGACACTAGTTCAAGATGGATTGCTTTCGTGGCCAGGCATACGAAAACAGCTATGTACGCCTTAAGTGTTCGTATACCTCGTCCTTTATTCGCCTTAATCTCAACATTTCCTGTGAAGTCCACCCCCACATGGGTAAATGGACGTGAAGGCGTTACTCTTGGTGCTGGTAGATCTGCCATCAGTTGGTGTTGTTGTTGTGATTTAAACCTTTGACAAATGACGCAGCGATGCAGTTGTTTTTTAACTGTGCGATATCCACTAATGATCCAAAACCTTTGTCTGAGATGGCATAATGTCAGTCGTGGGCCCCCATGTAATGTTTGTTTGTGGGCTTGATTAATAAGGAGCTCTGTTAGTCTGCTGTGGCTTGTAAGAATGATCGGATTTTTGCTGTCATCTTTTATAATTGCGTTTCTTAATCGTCCTCCAACGCGCATTATGTTGTTTTTATCCAAATAAGGATTTAAGCTTAAAATGTTGCTCTTTGAACTCAAACCTTTATTTGTTTGCAGACGCGACCTTTCGTCGCTGAATTCATGCATTTGGATATTTCTTATAATAATGTCATATGCAGTTAATATTTCGTTTGTTGTCAAATATGCAGTGCAGCTTCTAGTATCATTTTTACTCTTTCCAAACCTTAATATCCATGCTATGATCCTGGCAATGTGGTCAATGTCACTGTATTTGTTTAACAATTCTATTACAATTGATGATGGGAGAGTGTGTGTGAAACATGCTTTGTTTATTTTTTCTTCGATTTGCGGTGACTCATATCGTGTACTTGTAATGTTGTTGGAATCAAATGTTTGTAGCCAACTTGGCCCATGCCACCATAGATCATGTTTCATTAGCTGGGTAGCGGTCATTCCTCTCGTAGCGCAGTCAGCAGCATTGTTTTCTGATGATACGTGATTCCAACTTTTTGCGGGAATAATGCTAGTTATTTGTTTCGAAACAAATAATGTTTGGAACAACAACTTAGCCTTGACAGTTACAGGTGATAGCCAACCTAGTGGATCAAAGATCTTTGAGATGTCAGATAGTAACATCCTTTTTGTGTGTGGCTTGTCGGTATTCATGCAAATTTTTATCTTGAATTGAAAGTTGTCAGTTGTAGGAACCCACTGTAATCCGAGGGTCTTGGTTACTTCTACATCGTTGAAGTCCATCAACGAGGGATTGAGCTGCTCCTCTGTTAAATTTTGTAGAAGTGCTATGTTATTGCTTGCCCATTTACGAAGGTTGAGCCCTGCTTTTCCCAACATTTCTATGAGCTCACATTGCATGTTTTGGGCTGTGTCTAAGCTATCAGCTCCACTTAGTACATCATCCATGTAGATGTCATTCTGCAGTACTGTACCTCCTAATTTGTACGTCGGTTCGTCTTCAGACACTTGCTTCAACGTTCGTAATGCAAGGAACGGTGCAGCTTTTGTGCCGTATGTCAAAGTGCAAAGTTCATATTCTTGCAAAGGATGCTGAGGATTGCTTCTCCATATTATTTTTTGCAATTTTCGGTCGGTATCCGCGACCATGATCATTCGGTACATCTTCTCGCAATCCGCTGTAAATACATATCTGTGTAATCTCCATTTTATCAGTAATGCTTGTAAATCGTTATGCAGTTTTGGTCCACATTCCATCAGATCATTGAGGCTGTATCTATTTAAATTAGGAGGAACCGTAGTCGTTTTTTGACTAGCATTGAATACCACACGAAGCTTCGTGGTGCTCGAATCTTCCTTAGTCACTGCATGATGGGGTAAGAAACATTCTGTTGTCAGTGTATTCTTTGCTTCACATCTTCTCATATGACCTAAATGCAGATACTCGTCCATAAACTTTTTGTAGCTTTCTGAGAGTGATGAATCTCTTGCTAACCTCTTCTCTAATTGCAGGAATTGTGCTGTTGCTTGTACTTTTGAATTACCCAAATACTGTGTAAAGTTTTCTTTCATCGGATATTGAACTTGGTACCGTCCATTTGCAAGACGAGTGGTTGTCTTTTTGTAAAATTCTTCGCAAAATTGTTCTTGCGATGTCAATGCAGTATTTGTGTCATTTGTAATGTCTTCTATCTCCCAATATTTTTCTATTTCCTTCATATTATTCACAATAACGTGACAGTTGTAAGATTTGACCACACCTGAACTACCAGACAGAATCCAGCCTAGGTTTGTCTGTTGTGCAATAGGTTCCCGACCAGGGCCTTTCAGTAACCCGTTCATAAGGATCTTGGAATAAATTTCAGAATCCAAAAGAATGTCGATTGGCCTTGAAATATTATAATCAGGATCTGCAAGTGAAAGATGCTTGATGTGTTGCAAATCTCTTCTGTCAAATGATGCGTTCGGAAGGTTTCCGACAACACGTGACATCACTAAAGCTTCCGTGTGAAATTGATAATCACTAAGTCGTGATTTGCATGTTAACTGAACTTTACCTCTGCATTTATGTGATAAAGTCCCTACGCCCTTGATACTTGCGTTATACTGTTGCCTTGCCAATCCAAGTCTCTGGGCCGCATCCTCAGTTAAAATTGATGTTTGGCTGGCCTGATCGACCAGGGCCCTCAGGGTTAAATACGTTCCATCATGACATAAAACGTTAATCAATGCAGTTGGTAAAATAACTTCGTCATCGGATCCCGCTGTATAGTTTGACTTCTTTTGCTGATTGCCTAAAGTCGATGACACGCTGGGGTTAGTGAACGTATTATGGAGCAATGTATTATGTGCATCGTTGCATTCCCTGCATCGTTTCTCGGAATTGCAATAATTTTTGTGATGTACATAGAGACAATTTTTGCAAATATTCAATTTCGAAATTGAATTTAATTGTCCATTCGGTGACATACTTAAAAACTTTTTACATTGGTAAAGCGCGTGATTACTGTTGCAAAATGGGCATGTATTGGGGTTCCCTGCGTGAAAAACGTAGTTATTCGTTGAGGGTTTCGTCAATCTCTTTTCGTATTGTTGTGGCTTGTACTGGGTGTGAGAGTTAATTTGACGATTTTTACCTTTCGTTTGCACATGGTTTTTACTGTTAATAGGTTCTAATGCAATAAATTTGCCCTCCAAGAACTCCATAAACTCGTCAAGTGCAGGCAAGTCTCGGGGGTCTTTTCTGGCCTCCACATAATCAGCGTAAGTTTCAGTGTCAAGCTTATCGCACAAGATATGCACTAAGAAAGGGTCCCATGTTGTAGTGTTGATCCCTAAGTTATGCATGGCATGTATTGCTTCCATAGAGGTGTCTAAGAGCTTTTTAAGCTCAAGTGCAGATTGATTCGTAATTTTTGGTTGGGTCAAAAGTAGCTGTAACTGAGCTGTAAATAGTAGCTGCTTATTATTGTACCTATGTGTCAAAAACTCCCAACATGTGTCGTAATTGTCTGCAGTTACACGTAAATGCTGTACTAGTTGCCCAGCTTCACCTTTAAGTTTTCCCTTCAGGTGTTGCATTTTCTGGGTCTTACTGAGATTAGGGTTGTTATGTATGGCTTCGGAATACAGATCCATAAAGGTAGGCCACTGCATATAATCGCCATAAAAGTTGGGAATATTAATTTTCGGTGTTGATTCTTGCTGAGCACAAAAAGACGACAGTTTTTTATTTAGGCTTTTCTTTATGTCTTTATATGATATTTCAAGTTCCGTGTATTCGGTCTCATAACCTGCCTCAGAGCCTGCCAATAAGGTATCTATTTGCAAATGTAGTTGGACGATTATTTCCCAACGAGATTGCAGGCTTTTTATCTCGTCTTCGATTTCCCACTTGTCATAAAGATTGTCAATGCAGATACCTTTAATTAATTTATAAAATGCACGAAAATTTGCCATAAGACTTCTCTTTAACTCGGAAATTTTGTCACCTTGTGTAGTGTCGGTGTCAGTAGAGCGCGCATAGTTACTCTGCGTGTCAAACGTAATTGGCTGGTCAATTTTGAATGATAAAATTGTTTCGCGAGTACTGGAATAGAGACTTTTTACAAACTCGACAATATTCTCTCGAAAATACTGGTGACTTTTATCCTCCACCGTCTCTAGCTTCGAATGGTTAGCTACAAACTCGCTCCAAAGTTTATCTAAAGCGCTAACTCTCACTCCAATGTACTCGGCAGTCTTTCTAGACCGGGAGTCCTTTTTAAAATTCGACAAGATTCTCTTAATCTCCTCGAGAATTTTAGATTGACGGTCAAGTAAGTCTTCCATTATGATTGATGCAAATGCAGAGGAAGCGAAAAGATATGGAAAGATCTTACTTGAATTGCTGGTACTCTCCTGTCAGGGGTTAACTGGCCTGCAAGCTCAGTTTATGCAGTTTAATCCGTCGAACTCCAAAACGTGTATCTAAATAGGTACGTATGTACCTCACTTGCACTGTAATGTAATGTAATAGAGAATTCCCACACACACACAAAGTTATAGGTATCGAAACATGTCACTCTAAATGCAGAAAACTGTCAGAAAAGATGCAAAATGTCACTGATTGTATCCCGGACTTCACGCACGACAATGCAACCGAACGCGAGGTCCCTTCTTCGAAGGACCAAAAAACTATGTAAGATGTTAAATTAAAGGCAAGTGTTCGCGGCGGTGGTTTAATGAACTCTCTAATATAATATTACAAAATAAAGTATAATTAAATCTATTGCTAATAACGCAGTTTTGACAATGTAGGTTACACATGTCAGCATGTACGTAAGTGCATCGTACAGCAACACAAACTTAAAGTACCAAAATGAAATTCAACATTCGCTCAACGATTTAAATTATTTTTAGGTCCCTTTATCTTTAATCAAATCAGTAAGAAATTATCTCTTACAGATCATACAGAGTCAAAAAAGAAACTGTTAGAAAAGCTTCATTCTTGGCTTTTATCGCATTCAAATAATGACATCGAAAGTCTATTATGTGTTATATCATAGCTTGCTAGTCATGTGCCTACTACTCCTCATACTTATAACTATCCATCATGTACATATTTAAACCAATTACCTACTTAAATTATATATAAAAATGCCAATAAAAGGAAATAGAAAAATATCACACTTGCATTCACATTATGTTATTCAATTATAGTATATTTATTGTTTTATATAGGTATGAATTTTTCATAATTTTGTTTCTGTTTTTGTATAATAATTGTGGCGAAAATAACTTAAGTGCATTCCATGATACGGAGGACTCTAGTCTGGGAGCCGGTATAATTCCACCTATATTGTGTTTATTGTTAGTTTTTACAGGTGTTAAAATTGTTACTATAAATTATCGTTCTTTACTGTATTGTTCAAACCTTAGGTTAAGTTTTTTTCCACTTTGTAATACTAACCATTTAAATGAAATAAATTGAATTGAATTGAATGTTAAAACAACCCACACAAATGAATAGAATTGTAGTATCTCTCTGTGCTTTCGAAACTAAAGACTTGTAAACGTGACACAAGCAATAAGACACTTTCATTTTATTAGTGCTCAGTTTTTCTGTTGAAATTAAACCATTATAGCAACACTCTAGTAGAAGTGTTTAAATTTAACAAAAATGTATAGTAAATCCAACCAAGTACCGTCAATCACAAAAATGACTATTTCAACTAGCATATAGTTGAAAAAAAATCAGCTTATCAAGATTGCGTAACGGTATTTCTTATTTCCTTCGCATTTTTAGAAGTCAACTTAAGGAAACCAACGTTCGGGGAAATAAATTTCTGCTCTATATAAAAATAAGTACTCGTAAGGAACCCAAATTGTTTGTATTTGTTCTTTTATTTTAGAGTATGTATGTCGTGACCATATCATAGAATTTTCAACGTTTGGTCAGCAACGTTTGACTATTTCATGAAATGTGATAATTTCATGAAATGGTCAACTATTTCATGAGAAGTTCATGTAATGTGAGAATGTATATTAACAAGCAACCTAACACGCTCCTCCTTGCTTCGCTAGTCGCCGCACCTACTTCGACCACGGAAAAACTATAAATTGTATCGCACAAACAATAACAATGCGCCATCAGCGCCGCTAGTGGTGAATAGATGTAACTTTTTTACGATATGTCATACGATGTTTGACCAGATTATGAAATGGTCTTGTGTTAGTTGATTATATCGTCAAACAATCTCTATTCATTGATTTGGTCAATCCACATCATGAAACGGTCAACAAATAATGTATATTTCATGAAATGGTCGACCATTTCTTGAAATGTTCAAATCTATGATCTGGTCACCACATTGACCAAATATGGAACTTGTGTGTATTACTATATACTGAGCTGAATGAAATAACCATAAAATATGAAAATTTTTCAAGGTGTCTCGTATTTTCCTTTGTTTTTCACATTTTTCAAATTTTGATTATGTTTCGTGGTAGGCCATATGCATATCCTGTAAAAGTTCAACTGTCTACCTATTCCGGCTGAAGCTGTAGACTCCTGTAGCAGACGGAACAACAGATAGACAGAGAGAGCGAAAGCTTAGTAATAAGGGTCCCGTTTGGCACCCTTCGGGTACAGAATCCTAAAAAATACCTTTCTGTATAAAGCTTATGACTTGTACCTCGGCAACATTCGTTGCGCATAATCTGAACGCATCGATCATTTGCTCCTTCCTGAACGCGGCGATATAC
The DNA here is from genome assembly GCA_910592155.1 of Ypsolopha scabrella. Taxonomy (NCBI): domain Eukaryota; kingdom Metazoa; phylum Arthropoda; class Insecta; order Lepidoptera; family Ypsolophidae; genus Ypsolopha; species Ypsolopha scabrella. The sequence goes on from OU342982.1 coordinate 21,002,170, forward strand.
AACTGTATTGTTTTTAAATTCCGTTTTAGACAGACATTTCGGGGCAATTACGGCAAATGGTTTAATGGTTTGTGTACTTGTATTGTATTGTAATTGATCACCAAATTACAGGTTACTGATATTTTAATAGCTTGGATTTATGATTTTAATGCTTGTTACGGTTTTAATGGTCGTAATCTCTATTGTGGACGGTGGTCGTTTCAGGTATAACTGGACATTTTGGGCCCATGAGGATAATAAAATTAGGCTTTACCAAGTTTATGTAAGGGACAGGTACCACAATTACAATCATACTGAACAAGTTAAGCCAAGTTACAAAGCAAATAAAGCGTCTTGTCTGTTTCGTACTCGTAATGTTTAAAAGTGAACAAAATGCGTAAGTTTTGTAAAGTTCATTATCTGGTTAACTTATTTTTTATTTAGTTTTATGTTTTCGGGCGTATTTATTTCCATCCATCCATCAGCCTGTTTCGTCCACTGCTGGACATAGGCCTTTCCAGGATTTCACCACTCTTGGCGGTCCCCCTGGAAGAAATGCCCATACTCACACACGCTGGGCAGGCGGGTTGGTGAGCGCGGTGCCGAAACCCTTGCACCAGTGACGCCGCTGCCCGTCACTAGTCTGTTTTAAGGCCTGGCAATTAGGGATGGATATACCGCCATCCATCGGTCCCAGGCAATGGTGGGCCGCCTGGTTTTGCCTGAGAGCTGTTCTCTTACTCTCCCCCGAATAACTTCGGGAGGATTTGCGAGTAAGATAGTGGTACCTCCACAGTCGAGCTCGGCATCAGCTCTACCACCTACAAAACCAAACGTATTTATTTGATATTATTAGATTTATTTTAGATTTAATTTCTTAGATAGGTTTTATGTTAATATAATAAGTATTTTTGAAATTTGAAATAAAACTTGCTCATTGTGATCACTAGATAATATGGTTTTATTTAAAACTAGCCTTTCCCCGCGGCTGCACCCATCTTTATTCAATCTTTGCCCCGTTTTTGGCTTGAGCGTTATTTTATAAACACCCCTCATAGGCTACGTGTTGACCAGGGTCACACCGGTGATAATAAAAAATCCTTCATCCCAATCCGTTGAGTGGTTCTCGAGCTAAAAGCGTTCAATCAATCTTTGCCCCGTTTTCAGCTTAGGCGTTATGTTATGAACACCTCTTATAGATGTGTTGACCTCATCAGGTGACGGGATATGTGATTTTCGAGTTAAAACGGAACATAAATACAGAAAGAGAAACAAAAATTATAAAAATTGTGGTTTTGACCTCAGTACAATACCAATAAACCACTTCAGTCAACATTTCGCGAAAATATTCAATGTACAGACACAACTTTTTTACGAAACTTATTAGTATGGATAACCTGTCTATTTACACCTAGCATGTGCATAAAAGCAGCCTTCTCAAGTAGCGTATGTAAGATATATCCACTGCTTACTCCAAATAGCAAAAAGAATATCTATATAAATCAACCCAAAGTGCATTTTTTACGTTGGCCGAACAAACGGAGACACGTCATTGTAAGCCAGTTATAACGGCATTGAATTGAGTTTAATTTTGAAACTAGGCTTTTAGGAATTTGCAATTATTTCAAAGATTAAGTTCATTTCCAAGCACTCACAAACTAGGAACGTGTAGGACAAGACCTGCATCCAGGTGGACCAATGTCATGAAGAAGATCGCAAGTCATGGTGGGATGAGTATGGCCGAAGGTGGCGTGCTTTGGCAGAGGCCTATGTCCAGCAGTGGACTGATATAAAGAAGGCTGGTGACGACGGTGACTGATGACGGTGACTTACAAAAAATGATGACATTATTACATTTTTGTATATTTTGGGTATGAATTAAAAGCGACATTCACGAACAGCAAAAAAAGTTGAAAATAAAATTTATTTCACAGAAAAAAGTAAATTGTACATTCGAACGTTTTGATTGGTGTATTCGTTTGACTAAATATAATTTGTATCGGCCATTTGAATTAGCTTTGATCGAAAATTCGATGTCAACGTTGATTGGCTAATTTACTCGTATTCCGTTGATTGGGTTTACGTGAATCAGTTTTCTTTTTGTGAATCTTTATCAAGACCTCACCAAAATCATAGAAAAAGAAAACCTTTTTAATAAGTTGTGATATGTTAGGCACCTACCGATTATTATAATAGTTACTACGTACAAGATACATCACTCCCTTCTAAATTCTAAATTCCTACGCTTATTTATTTCCGTCCATCCATCCATCCATCAGCCTGTTTCGTCCACTGCTGGGCATAGGCCTTTCCAGGATTTCGCCACTCTTGGCGGTCCTCCTGGAAGAAATTCCCATACTCACACACGCTGGGCAGGCGGGTTGGTGAGCGCGGTGCCGAAACCCTTGCACCAGTGACGCCGCTGCCCGTCACCAGTCTGTTTTATATAAGGTCCGGCAATTAGGGATGGATATACCGGCGACCATCGGTCCCAGGCAATGGTGGGCCGCCTGGTTATGCTTGAGAGCTGTTCTCTTACTCTCCCCCGAATAACTTCGGGAGGATTTGCGAGTAAGATGGTGGTACCTCCACAGTCGAGCCCGGCATCAGCTCTACCACCTATATATAATTATTTATTTATCACACTAATATTATAAATGTGAAAGTTTGTGTGTGTGTGTGAGTGTGTGTATGTTTGTAACTCTTTCACGCTGAAACGGCTGGACGGATTTAGATGAAATTTAGAATGGATATAGCTTATACCCTAACTGAACACATAAGCTACTTTATATCCCAGAAAAAAATCATGTTAAACCGAAAAACACGCGGGCAGAGCCGCGGGCATAAGCTAGTGTATTATATATCTGCACAGCATAACAGATTAAATCCAAATCACCGTACAGACACAAATAAAATTACAAGGTAACAGAAGTAAGACAGAAAAGTAACTACAAACAGAAAAATGACACAAAAATGTTAAAACAATCTAATATTGTAAATCTAAGGACATGGTCATTGAGGCTTCACTCTCACAGAACTTCAAGCACTCACGCATCACATCCGTCAATCTATCATAGAAAAGATCACACTGTGGTGCCGAAACCAAAAGTGTGTTGAGCTTCGTGAGCGCGCGCACCAGTGGAGACTTGCTATGTGCCACGGAGACCGAAGGGGGCACCGCCAAGAGCCGGTGCGAGCGTGCACGGAGATAGTTGTCTGGCACAGAAAACTGACAAATCCGCGCAACCAGCATATGGCATGCAGTCACCATCAACTCATAAGCTCGTCTCACCAAGAGAGAGTTGAATCTACTGTCAGAAAAACGTACACAATTCTGTCGGAAATGCTTGACATAGCGTTGTTATTACTTCGCACTCTTTTACTTTCCTGGGGTGCAGGTAGCAATAGGTTGACCTTAGTGAACTAAAAAAACATTTTTTTATAATGTATTTTATTTAGTATAACCTATTTTCCCATTAACTAATATTTAGATAATCTTTGATTTAAAAAAATTGCATTCTCTCGACCCATTACCGTGTAAACAAACTGAACGACAAATTTAAATTGTCAATAATAAGCAACTAAGTAGATAGGTACATTTAAATAAACTCTCTCAATCCTAGTTTATAATATCTATGTCGTACCTAAGCACACGAAAACGAAATTTCCATCGTATTTTTAATTAAACTGAAGCTTTCCTTTCCTCAACTGCAATGATAACTATCTGTCCTATTCGACATACATCAAATTCTGTACATCCGCCTTACTGACTCGTATTTATGATAATAAGTAGTTAAGATTCAGGTGACGAAAACGATGCGCGTGCGCGAACAACTGGCTGGCGAGAGTGCCTTCGAAAGGACTCGAAAGTGTAGATATTATCGCAGCAGCTATTATATATTTTTTATATTCTAAATATATATATTGTTAAAATTAACTTTGACTTGTAGAAATTATACTTTATGTTTCTATTTTGCAAAATAAATATTTTGATTTTGATTTTGGTACGGTCGAGTGACGGGGCCCTAACCATAGTTATTAAGAAAGTTACGAAGACTTGATAAATAACGCAGGCTTTACATGCTTCAATGTCAGAAAAGTGATAAAAGTAGTCACTTTATGGGGCAAGCGTGCTACGGGAGGGAAATTTAAGCTGTGGGTCCTTTTTGTGTCCGAAATACGGCGTTAGAGCTCGCCACCCATCACGCTAGAGCGTAAAAACGTCGGTGAAACGTGAGTGTGTGACTCTGAAACCCGGTCGAGGATTACCGACTTGCAAAACTTACATAAACTGTGCTACTAGATAACCGGTAAACTCGGCCACCCGCCTTTCTGTACATTTCAATATGTAAAGTTTTTTAAATTCACATTCGTGTTTTAATAACCTCTTTATGTACCAGATTTATAAACTACTATTATATAACCTAATATCGTAAAATCCTCATTACGAACTCAAACCTACTGGCATAATGAAAAATATTTTTGATGGACGTCTCTAAAACACAAAAAAAAATTATAGTATAGGTCTCCGAACAACATAATGCTAAAAATAACTTTTTCTGAGATTACAGTACATGCATCAGTACATGTGATACTAACTAGGAAGGCAAAGGAAACTTAGCCCATTCAGTCATGTCTGAGGTTTAATATCAAATACCAATGGGGTTTTTATACAATGTTCTCCAATACATACAAAACACAGTAATGTATGGCTTACGGCGCGTTGGACTAGGTCTAATTGTTTGTTGTGCTATAGTTTTCGAGGAAATTTATTTATTACTTATTGTGGTTTTATAAGTCAAAAGAATTATTTTGCCCTAAAATTACTGACAGCAGGGATGGCGATAATATTTGACTCCACCTGACATTTTGGATATTACGACGGAAATTGCGTACACTTTTAGAACAAGCTTTTACAAGAAAAATCAAAAATGGCTAACGACAAATTTTATCAAGATTATTAAAACAGGTTATAACGAGTTTAAATAAAGTAGTGTATGAAACTATACATAACTAGGTATTAAAACACTCGTGTCCTATTAAAAAACTCACCCTTGGCTCGTTTTTTAAACAGACACTCGTAATTTTAATACTAGATTTTTTTTTTTTTTTGCATATTAACACACACTTAAATATGATTATTATTAAAAATAAAATTAACCTAATCTATCTACATAAAAATTAATAATAATCTAAAATAAATAAACTAACTATACTAAATGTATGTATAAATACAAATTAAAAATACCTTAAATTAAATAAAAAATTTGTTCGACGTTGGGGAGCGTACCCAAGAGGCAGACAGCGTTACCTCGTTGGATCGCCAGACTAATCCTCTGGCCAAGGTAGGCTCCAGCCCTTGGGTCACCAGAGGCGTCATACTTTTATGTACCAGTTTCATAAACTACTATTATGTAGCGTTATTTTGTTAGTTTGTAACGTTTAAAATGCGATTTTAATTTACAACGCTATTTTAAGTCCTGGCTGACAGATACCTGAGTATTTCGAACTTAAAATAATACATCAAAAATTTTAAATTTGTTATTTGATTGTTGTAATTCAATTTATAATAATTAACGTCGAGCCGTCGGGCTAATAACTGGTAATTACTTGTATATTGGTTTAAGTAACTAATTAAAACGAGTTAAGTCTCGGCATAATCAGTTTTCTAACGAATTATGTTATAATTTTTTTAAATTCCTCCACACCATATCAAATTTGTTAATTAATCAATTAATAAAAATATACATTTTAATAAAACCAGCCAAGTGGGAGTCGGACTTGCGCACGAAGGGTTCCTTACCATTTACCATTATCTATAAAAACGGCAAAAAAAATTATGTCTGTTGTATGGGAGTACGCGGGTCTGACTGGCACTTGGCAAGTTTTAGTAATTGTTGTTATAGCGGCAACAGAAATTCATCATCTCTGAAAATTTCAACTGTCTAACTATCACGGTTCATGAGATACAGCCTGGTGACAGACGGACGGACAGCGGAGTCTTAGGAATAGGGTCTCGTTGGTTACCCTTTGGGTACGGAACCCTAAAAATGCATTTCAATGCTGGGACCCTTGTTATTCTTAATATATATCAATGACATGCCCAGTAGTATATGCCAACCTACGGTCTTATTTGCGGACGACAGCACAGCAATAATAAAATGTGATAATAAAAATAATTACGAATATGACATTAATAATACATTGAATAGTATAATTAATTGGCTAAATAGTAATGATTTGATTGTTAACGTAAGCAAGACAAAAGTACTGCAATTTTATCAGAGAAGTTGCAGAATTGATAATTTCAAGGTAAATTATAACAGACAAGCAGTGGCCGAAGTACAAAATACAAAATTTTTAGGGTTGAACATAGATAATAAGTTAACTTGGAAACAGCATGCTGATGACTTATGTAACAAACTTAGTAGATTTGCTTATGCCTTATTTAAATTGTCAAAAATAGTTGAACGAAAGGCTGTATTAGCCGCCTATCATGGGTATGTTGCCTCACTTTTACGTTTCGGTATCATCTTCTGGGGCGACTGCACTGAAAAAGAAACCCTATTTAAAGCACAAAAAAGGTGCATTAGAGCTATCTGTGGTATGAAAACACACGAGACCTGTGTACCTAGCTTTCAATCACTAAAGATTTTAACACTGCCTTGCCTTTATATATTTGAGACGTGTATTTTTGCAAGAAATAATATTGACCTATTCACTAAGGTATCTCAAAGAACAGATAGAAACCTGAGAAACAAGGACAGGTTACGGTATGATAAGCACAACACAGAACTCTTCCACAAAAGCATATTTGTTATGGGCCCTAAACTATATAATAAAATACCCAATGGTTGGAAAGAATTAAGTATGAATGCATTTAAAAACAAATTGTTCCATTTCCTAATTCACAAATGCTATTACAAAATAAACGATTTTTTAAACGAAAATTTAATTTAATCAAATATACCCAAATTTATGTGTTGAACAAAATGACTTAATATTGTGTAATACTGCATAACAATAATTTAAGCTAAGGCATGGTATTTCAAATTTCTAGTTTTGTAGCATTGTAACAACTTGTAATTATTGTAAATATTCATACGCCTTCTGGCAGACTGTAGCGTACTTAAAATTATTTCTAAGACCTATATATTGTATCACCTACATTCATGAATAAACAAATTCTTATTCTTATTCTTATCAATTATAGTGTACGGAAGTTTTTTTTTCGGGATATTTGTTTTTATTTGATTCTTCTATCTTGTAAAATACTCTAATTTATACATATAATAAACACTATAAATACCTATTTAGAGTTTTAATCTCACTCTAATGATACTCGTATTTAGAAAAACGTCTGTGAGTTAAGAGGCCTGTAGCCGGCGGCCTGAAGTCAGTCGCACACGGGGTCTCTATGCTTGCTATTTAATTCTACATTCAACTTCGGATTATAGAGCACTGACTGACTGTTACTGGTTGGCCCGAACGTTCATTTCCCGAGCTCGTACGGAACTAACCGAACACTAAGCTAACGCGAGACAAAATTCATGCCGAGAAATATCCCAAAAATCGAAATAATACAAAAATATTTTTGAATAGTATAAAATATACTATGCTGTGAACCTAGAATTATTTGATTTGTTGTATCGCTTCTAGGACATTACGGTACATAAACATTCATGAAAATATGTGTAAAATCCAGGACTTTATACGCTTGTAACTTTTGTATATGTATTTGATTTTGATAAATGCTTTAGGTTCAAGTCATGGAAATTGTATGGGATATGTTGAAAAATAATAAGCAAGTACTTATTAATAAGGTTATTATCAGCGAACAGCGCTTGTATGTGACTTAAGGCGAATAGAGTCGCCTTAAGGCTAGGTAGTTTGGAAAAATCTGTCCTGTTCCAACGCTTTCATTTTACACTCGTCTATCCTGCACAGTGAGAGCAAGCCACTCTGACAACTCGCGATTTTAAGGTGTGTTAATTTGTTAATACAAGACTATTTTTCAAAATTAACTAAGGATATCCTTCACGGTATTTCACGCCTAACATCCTAAAAAAGTTGATTAAAATCTCGATGAAAATGTTACTTTGGGATATTTAACCGGGTCTCAGAGACAATTGATATTTTTTATTGTTCTCTGACCGAGTTCACAAGGGCTACTCTCTGTATTTTGTGTTATAATTAAGTTTTTCTGTATATTGTGTAGATTTATTATAGATTGTCTAGTAGATTAATTATTATGTAAATATTTCGTGTGTATTTTTTTTTTTTTTTTTCATTGTTCCTTTTTGTTTGATATTTTTTATATGATATAATATTACTTGTAGTGTATTTAAGTTGCATTATCGTATTAGGCTAGCCTGTAAGGATGATGTACCTGTTTATATAATAAAAAATAAATAAAAAATAAATAAATAAAATAAAATAAATTTTTATGATTGAATGAAGTTCATCATTTTGAATAATAAATATCGATTTTCTTTACATCTAGTTCTCACTTATATATATAGCTAACATATAGGTATGTCTTTGGGTGGTGATGAATGGCAATAACTATCCTTAAAAGTATATTAAGAAGTCAGTATTGTCTTACAATTATGTGTTTTTACTTTCTTGCCACTCAGTTTCTATTTAACACTTCAACAGAATTGGTAGTACTTTGTAACTTACCCAGTAATTATGTATTACACGTTCCAAGCTTTTATTTCCTGGAATGTCCTGATTCCGGGAAAGGCGACCGTTTAAATTTTCATAACTAAAGTTGGTAAAACTCGGAGAGCAAAGTGCGGATGCTCGTTCCTGAACGCAAAAAAGGCGAGTTGATGTTTATGTTTTATGTTACCTGCATGGAAAATAAGCGTGGCGTGTGTTTCAGCTGAAATTTTTTTAGCTAACGCTTAAAGTTGTGAGAGTACAACGAAACAAAACCTGTCACGTCACAACATATTATCCCGGTGCGATGTTAGAGGTCATTGGTTATTTAATCGGTGTTTTTAAGTCATAATTATTCATACCGTAATTTATAAATTATAACCCCGTTCAGTTGATACTCAATTTGTTCGTTTCGTTAACAATGACTCGCGTCCCAAACATCTTTCTTTATGTCACAGTTGCAGAAAATAATACCATGTTTTTTTTTCTTTAATTTAAGTTTTCAAATTTATTTTGTGTAGTTTTTAAGTTATTTTAATATCCTTTAAATATAGATTCTATATTATGAAGTGCTATATATTACATTTTATATTTATTCGTAAACGTTCACATTATTAAAATATAGTTTCCTAGAATAAGTCCGCGTGTAGCTTCCAGCAATTTATCTCTTTTTCCCACGTGTCATCAGCCTTTTTATTTAAGCCTTTAATTAAACTCATTCAGCTCGGTAAAGTAGCTAATATTAATCTTTCACGTTCAACAATGCACTAAGAGGTTCCGTCCTTTTATTTTTGTACCAGAAACTAAGAGGGTCTTGCCTCGAATTCCGTTCAAATTAGGTTGTGCATTTTATTTCACTTTGAGATTTTTTTAATAAGCTGGTTTTAAATATATAAAACATGCCTACATATAAAGGGAGGGACACACATTTTTTAATTGCTTACGTTGTGACAGGCTAGACATAATGAAAAGTACAAATACGAATAATTCATCAGATTAAATAGAAATAGCATACATATAAAATATAATCAGAGACAGCATAACTTAATATAGGCATTATATCTATTTATAGTTTATTTATCTATTAACGTATTTATTCATCGCATTATGTAAGTATATACGTTTTTTTTTTTTTTACTTATGTCAGTTTATAGGTATTTGGTTAGGCATTAAATTTATTTATGGTCTATTCAGTTTATTTATCAACTTTTTTTATTAATTGCATTATGTATAAGTATAATAATATTCTTATTCCAATAAGTCTTTATTTAATGCATATGTATAACTTTATTAGAACAACTTAAGCCCAGTTTTTTTATATATTTCCAGTATGATGTTAGTTTAATCATATAATATTATTTTTATAATAATTAAATTGGACATATAAATACTATACTTTATGTATCTATTTTACAAATAAACATCTTGAATCTTAAGTAAAATATAAAAATAAGGTATTACAAAAAAATATATATTACACTCTGGCATCTGCGCTAGCTACATAGCCGTCCTGCATCATGACTCATGACAGTAGCAAAAAAATAATAATTAGTGGGATGTATAGAAAAATAGTTATTATTATTTTAAACGCACGATTTGTGATGGCGTGTGATACGGATCAGGGTATGTAAGGGTGTATTAGAAAGTGTGAGTGTACGAGGTGTGTGAATGTGTGACTGTAGATAAGTGTTTATGTTATTGGTTTAATTTGAGAATACCAAATCGTTTGTGATGGTGATGAGTTATTTATCACTCATCGAGTAAGATTATGTTTTTATAGTTAAAAAAATCCATCGCTTTTGAATACTCTAAATATTAATAATAGAGTGCATTACAAACTCAAAAAGAACTCGAATGAGAAACAAATTAATCGTCCTAGCCATTTCATTCTGTTTCGTAAGAGCAAGGCGTGAAATCACATAACGCCCTCGTGAGCGTTCAGCATGAGCCTTACAAGCTGGCTAGATCAAATAGTTACAAAAATATTCGGTGGACAAGTATGGTGGAAAAACTCAACGGTCTAGGTAAGATACCACGGTCGCCCATATTGTCTTGATAACAAGGGGTCGCTGGCTCTAATCCTGGCCAGAGGTATTTATTGTTCAAATTCTTGTCTATAATTTTGTTTCTTATTGAACACTCGCATAAATACAAAATAAAAATACAGATGATATGTGACAATAAAGCAGCTAACATAAATGTTTGTAAATACGCGATTTATTTACTTTACTATACTTTTACTACGCAAGGTAAATAACATTTTCTAGTATTATCAAAATTAAACAAAAACGAGCTTAAATATTTAACTAGATTGTGTATCAGGATCGCGGCAGATGAAAATTTGTAGTCTCTGTCTACTCTTCCAAGCATTGAGCTCGTCGAGCTTTAGCTTCCACTTGCGTACTATAAATTTCTTTCGTCAATCTACTTTCATTCAAATTCTTTATATGCCTTATACACTTCCTTCCTTATACACTTTCTTCTCTTTGTATTTTTTTTTCTTAATATATTCAAAAGAGGTCGTCTCATTTCAGATGGCTAGATCAAAGATGTTTTTCTCTACACAAGTCATAAATTAGCATATATATAAAAATATAAAATAGGAACGAAATCAAGATATTGGCAATCTTTCAAGAGCTATCACTAAAAAGACTTCTTTTACCATGTATGTACAATCAGGGAAACTTCACTGACCTAATTTTCGCTCTCATTACCTTCGCAGTGGAAATAAAAAGTGGTTCAGAGAAGCTTACCCCGACAGGACATGTGTGGATAAAACCACTCAATATTATTGGCTTTTCCAATTGAAAGCTAAAGAAGATATAATACATTCTACGTACATCCTACCCAACGGCCCAACACAAAGTGGTTAAAATAAATACATAGCCCGACAAAATGAGTCAAATAACATGTTTTTTCACTTGATAGAAATGACGAGTAAAATCCAATGGGTTTAAAAAGGGAAGAGAGGGCACTTTCTTCACAATATTCTACGTGAATTTCCCGAGAGGACGGCAAGTTGCAAGAGAAATAACAATTTTCTAGTACTGTTTCTTATTATTTATTGGCTTTTGAAAGTGGTAAGGGATTAATATTATTTTTGTAAAATAACTCAGAGCATAAAATGTAAAAAACAATTTACAATATTATTATTACATAACACAATATTTTATTATCACCTCTGTGGTCAAATGGTTTGAATATCTGCACCACTGACCCAGATATCGCGGATCCAACTCTTAGACCTTATCCACATGCCACGTTTTACACTCGCGCGTAGTCGAAATACTAGGCTTCAATACATTGCGTCCACATGCAGCGCGCGAGTTTAAAGACTTGCCCACCTGCCACGTTTTACACACGCGAGACCTCGCGCGTATGCATTCGCGCGTAGTCGAAGTGCTACGCACTATCCACTTGTTACGCGCGAGCTATAAACTCGCGCGCACTCGCACGTATACGCAAGTTCGACTATACGCGTATACGCATGAAGCCCGCATGAATCGAGGTACTCGGAATCTGTTACTTATATCTCGTCCAGTAAATGCGTGAGTGTTGGGGTAATCGGACGTGTTCTAGGGAAAAATGGACCATGATTTCGACACCGATTTTTTTCGATATGACATCTATTGGTTATGCCAATGCTAATTTTATTATTTCAAAACAATAACTATGTTATTCATGAGTTTACTTTAAAGTAATAGTTTTAGTTTTCGATAATATTTTTTTTATTAATGAAGTGGAAAGAATACCTGCAATACGGGATATGATATCTATTAGTTATGCCAATGCCAATTTTATTATTTCAAAGCAAACGATATGTTATTCATGCGTTTTAATTTAAAGTAATAGTTTTAGTTTTGCCTGATCATACTGAACTATTGTTGGTTTTTTCAATTTTGAAAGCCAAAACTCAAACGCTCGCTGCAAATCCATATTGAATACTCACTGAGTTCTACACCAAATCCTCGCGCGTACATCGCACTATGTGGACGCAACACGTGTTTTTCTTCGCGCGAAGCCTCGCGCGTATAAAACGCTGCATCTGGACACAGCACAACCGCTAAGGATTTCTCTAAATTTTTAAAGTGGCAGAATAGTAGAGTGCTCGCCTGCTAACTTAGAGGTCGTGGATTCAATCCTCATTCAACAGCCATTGATGCAAAAATTGTGGTGGTTCTTACCTACTCAACTATTCAGGCCTTGCCTTTTAGATTTTAAGGGTTTTCGCTTATATATGCTGAGTATTCAAAAGTCTTAAGCCTGATCAATGTGAAGCTCACAGACTTGTTTCCAGACTTTTATCTTTAAGTTGCAAAGACAGTTACCTAAGTGAACACATTTCATTCGATAGATGTGTGATCAATGCTTTTTTATCTAAGCGGCTTGAGTTTTATGTATGAAATAATTGCTATGGTAAAAAACATAGTTTATTTTAAAACGTAAAGCTATAAAATACCTGCAACAAATACTTTTTCTTAAAATCCAGAAAAACCTCGAAAATTCACTGATTATACGTACCAGCAGCGCGCGAAGCAAGCGTTCTAATCTAGACTTTCTGACACTATATCAAGTTCAAATCACTCTATAAGATTGTCGTACCCCATGTCAGGCCTTTATTCTGAGCTGAGATACGACAGACACAGAAATAGTTCGAGTTCCAAAATAAATATTTTTGCATGATGCTCCCTCTATTCCATACAAACGCACATTGGCGACAAAAGTAAAGCGATCCTCGTTATCCAGCTTGCCGCAAGCCGACGCGTTTCCCTTTTCATTTCCTTTATATACTCATACAAATAAATGCTCTACAGTTGTAGTACACTGCCGCCGGTGTGCGTGACCTTCGAAAGAGTTTATAGAATACTAACTTTTGCCAGCGGCTTCACATGCGTGGAATTGTTTTGCAATGTATGTTTTAAAATTATTATTAACAGTTTTCGGCTTTACAGTTATTTTATTAACATTTCCGATAGCTTGTTAACTATGTTTACTACGATGATAATAAAGAAAATTATATCCAAATCCGGTAAGTAATTCTCGAGTTAAAACGGAACATACAGACAGACAGTCTGTCTGTGTGTACAGACAAAAATTCAAAATATTTTGGATTTAGCCTCCGTATAATACTAATAAATAACACATTTAAATTAAAACTTCCTAAAAATCACGAGTTTTTTACCACTTTATTATTAGAATATGTATATAATATTACGGGTGGATTTATCAAATATGAGATTACTGCCAGATTTTCTATCTTTAAATACTATCTCTAAAAAGATAGATAGATACATTTATTATTATGTACACAGAAAACTTATTAATAAGATACATCATATGTATAATGGAAAAAGTCCTCGTAGAGATTAAAATGAAAAAAATATGCAACATATTTTTTTTATTTGTAAATTTTAGGTATGGTTGCCAAATTTTGTTTGATTTATTTATATATATATTTATGGCCAACGAATAAGCCTAGCTATTCAACGCGGCAATGCAGCCAGTATCTTGGGTACCCTGCCCGGTGACAGCGATTACTTGCATAAAGTCTTTTATTTAAAATTAATTAATTTTTACTTAGTTTAGTTTATAATGTTTTTATTTCTAGGTATTTAGTTATTTAGTCATTTAGTTATTTAGTTTTAGGTATTTAGGATTATTTAGTTTTAATTTTATATTTAGCAAATATTAATAATGTATGATTGCTCTAACTAAAAGCTTTAAGTTAATTGATATGTAAACATTGATTCTATTATTAAACAGTTAATAACTAAATTAAATAAACAAATTAAAATAACTTACTTATAAAACCTAAAATACAAGAAATAGTTATGAAAATATATACTTACCTAATAAGAAAATCTATAAGTTAAAAATATAATTTAATAAAAATATAATAGTTTAAAATATTTCTGAAAAATAATTATATTTTAGGACGTCAAAGTTAGTGTTAAGTTAAAATTCATGCTCAGTGGAAAAGATAACTCCAGGCTGTCTGAATATGATGACTTACTCACATGCCACACTCGTGACGATGTATAAATATTGCAGGCATAATGTACAATTCGGCAGATTGTAAATAGAAAGTATTTCACCAAACTGTCAAAATTAGTGCGACAACGAGCTGAGAGAGGAATAGAAGAGCGTGTTACGTTTGCATGTTAATAAATTTGGGGAGCCGAGCAAAGCGGAGCGGAGCGAGGCGACCTCTGTAGTTGTAACAGAATAATGATATGCCGAATTCTACGACATGCCGACAATATAATAAATCCATCGGTTGCAGTGTCTCGCTACCCGCCGCACAGTGCTCGAATCCCCTTCTGCGCTCAAGATATTGAATTGGTTTCTTTGGGAAATAATAGAAAGTATATCATGTGTAAAATTGCCTAATAGTAACAAATGGGAGTTGCCAACTTTGCCTGTCTTCAAGTTTGCCTTTCTCCACCTTTGTAAATCTGTTGGACTTGTGGAAAATCGTGAAATATTTTCTGGCTTTGACATTCTATTGTATGTCTTATTGGATTTTCAACGAAAAATTTGATTTTATTTTTTGATTCAACACTGTAAACTAAAGCTATTGTTTTCAGAATTCACCCAATTGAACATTTTATAAATGGCCAAGAGTGTATCTGACACGCAAGGGTTTGAGGGTTTCATAGTATTTCAAATTTTAAATTATATATAAGGTCCTACATAATAAGTGAAAATAATTTAAGGGATTGTGTATCGTAAATTGAGCACAAGAAAGAAGAAAAATAATTTTTTGGTCTAATAATTTTTTCACTTCCCTATACAAAGTGGTTCAATCAGCTGACTAAATGTCTATGGAAAGGTGAAAAAACCGTATCATGTCTTACATTTTTTCACTTTGAATTGTAGGACCTTATATACTATAACATCAAAAATGGTTTTACAAGTACCTACCTAAATTGTTTGTCCGATGTTAAAAACCGTTTTTTTTTTATACTACCAAAGGCTTGACTACTATGTTAGTTAACTATAATGTATATTTTGTATTTATTTTATATACATTTTGCATATACTTTGTAAGAATATGAGAGTTTTTTTAGGGTTCCGTACCTCAAGAGGAAAAAACCGGCCAAGTGCGAGTCGGACTCGCGCACGAAGGATTCCGTACCATTATATATAAAAACGGCAAAAAATCATGTCTGTTGTATGGGAGTGCGCAGGTCCGACTCGCACTTGGCCGGCTTTAAGGCTTGGTTACACAGTGCAAGCTGCTGCTTAGCCAGTAGACAGCTACTCGGTTTGTCTACTGGCTAGGCAGCAGCTCGGCTCGCCTTTGCTGTCTACACGACACCTATCTACTGCCCAGTCCGAGTCGAGTCGCGATGTCGAGTGTACTTGTTTTAGTAAAAAAAACGGTGATACGCTCTATGACAACAGTATTATGTCACGAATTGGAAAATATCTATAACCATAGCCAATATAAAAAAAGAGCGAAAGAAAAGGATTTGGATTAGAGATTGGATGGCTAGAAGATCTTTGGGAGCAACACGTATGATTCTCAACGAGCTTTACCATGAAGACCCCCGAGAATATAAAGCAGTGATGAGAGTGACACCTGAACAAGTCGAAAGACTTATAAATTTGATAAAAACAAAAAAAGAACGTCAAGACACATTGATGAGAGTTGCCATAGCAGCAAGGGTAAAGTTGGAAGTAACCCTGTGTTTCTTAAGCTCAGGAATATCATTTAGACTGCTATCAATATTTTTCAGGATTTCTAAAGCTTCTATATCAAAATTTATTCCAGAAGTTTGTGATGCAATTTCTGAAGCTTTGGACGAACATTTTCAAGTAAGTAAAAGTTAATTCATTCAATGATACATGACGTTTGACTCATTCATTTATTTTTCAAAGACAAATTAAACCATAACTAAAAACATTATTGCATGTTGTTTACATTAGCTTTTATCATCGCTCTGACTATTGGATTATTAAAGTCAATAACGTTGTATGACGCACTTGATGATTGTTCGGGTTGAACTGGCTGCTGCGCAGAAACTGTTTCTGAGTTGATGCCTCGTATGATAAAAAAAAATAAAAAAATAAAATATATTTACCGACCATAATATAGGTACATTTACATAAAACAATGAGTATCCAACTCCTATTAAAGTATAAACTGTAAGCTAGGAGTCAGTACATTCCCATAATTTCAGTTTTTAAATATATTATCTAGCCAAAAGGTACAAAAGTTTTTTTTTTTTTAACTGAGGGTTAGTATTATAGCTATACATGATTTAAGACCAGTAGTACATAATTATTAATTGTAGTAATAACTGTGAAATTATCTTATGTTATTTTAAATTAAAAAGATAAATAAAAGAGCAAAGCTAAAATTTACAACTTTTAAAGTAGATAAGGTTTGTTTACGTTTAGTTACATTCATTGGTAGTAGTGTTTGTAAATGTTAGAATATAACTTATAATATTATTAGTCTAAACAAAGTTAAAAGAGGTTGTACTTATACTGTATGTGAGAGGTGTGGGTGGGTCTTGAGTGTGTTGCGAGTGATATTATGAGATCGGTTGAGTGTATGTGAGAGTGAAAGATAGTGCGTGTGTGTGAAGGCTATTTGTGTCTGAATAGTTGGTTTAACAAGCCAATTAATAATCTACAACAGTTTTTCAGTCTGCTCATAAGTTAAGTCGCTTAGCCATTGGAAAACCTTATGACGCACCTGGTAATTACTTAGTTTTTTTAATCTTACTGTACATCGTAGCCTGAAAATCGTAGTGAGCACCTGCAAACACGCTTTTGACCGCAGGTAAAGGACAGCGATCTGTGCGTTGCCTTGCTTCAGTAAGGTGTGGAACTGTATATCGATGATACCTTCTAAGGCATTGATATATATAAGACTTACGCCCACTGAGAACTTCAGATTGTTCATATACTGATATTGTAGGATGTCTCCATGGTAGGTACAACATGACCTTAAGTACAGCGTGATGTATGGTGCATGTGATGATTGGAATTGAAGTGGCTGCTGCACGGAAACTGTTTCTGGAGGCTGATTAATTGTGCCTGGGAATGACACACTGGGTCCTGGTGATGGTGACGGTATGTAGGACTGTGGTGACGAAGCACTGTATGAGGAAAGGGCAGATGCGTTCCGGGCGTATATAGCATTTTTTCGGTATCGTGAAAGTACTTGTTGAATTTCATCTTTGGCATCTAAAAAATTAAGTAATGGGAGCTGTCTTCCAACATTATCGTACTCGTCTTCTTGTTGAGAAGAGCTGGAAGGTTCTATAGTACTGTTTAGTTGTTTAAGCTCATTAATAGCTGCTGTAATTCCACTCATTTCTTGGACAGTATTATGTGATTTTTCAGCTTTACCCGGTTTTTTTTTCTTTGTCAATGTGCTGTCACTGGAATTGATTGATCTATCATCAGATTTATCAAGATTATTATCACCCCCTTTATCATCAGTATTTTCATCAGTGTTATCATCCAAGTCTTGACTAACAGCATTTTCCAAATCCGCTGGTGTGTTGTCTTTCTGCAATTAGAATACAAAATTAATATATTTTTCAGGTACCAAATAGAAAGGAATGGGAAGACATACAAGTAGGATTTCACCACAGATGGAACTTTCCAGGATGTTGTGGAGCCATCGATGGCAAACATGTGGTGATTCAAGCTCCTCCCAATTGTGGTAGTGAATACTACAATTATAAAGGAACTAACAGCTTGGTGCTCCTAGCGATCGTGGATCATGACTACTGCTTTAAATATGTTGACATAGGCTCATATGGGCGAAATTCTGACGGTGGTGTTTTCCAAGCTTCCTCATTGTATCCAGTGTCGGAAAATGGGACATTATTGCCTGAAGGCGGATTTATAGTGGGAGATGATGCTTTTCCTCTTAAGACGTACTTATTGAAACGCTATCCCAATGAGACCACGACAGCTGAAAAAACTTACAATTACAGAATCTCTAGGGCAAGACGCAACGTAGAAAATGGATTCGGTATTTTAGCATCTCGCTTTCGTGTTTTGGGAAAAGCTATCCAGTTGCAAGATAAGACCACAATAAAAATTATTCGAACTACATGCGTACTGCACAACTGGTTACGGAAATCTTCACCACACATCTACACTCCTCCTGGTAGTGTAGATTATGAAGATATTACAAATTTCACTGTCAACCTTGGAACGTGAGATCGGAAATAAATGCGTTACCGAGTATCGCCCGTTCGCGAACAAATAACAGATCAAAAGCAGTTGCTGAAAAATTGAGAGAAAAATATAAAAACTACTTCTGTAATGACGGTGCTGTCTCCTGGCAAAGTCGTATGATTAATATCTAAATGTAACCAACTATATCAGTCGAATAAATGTTGTTTTCTTTTCTTTTAAATTAATTGTTTTCATTATATAATCCATTATATCAAACCATTTTATGGATGGTTTGTACACATCATCTGCGCTAACGCCACTCTTCTTGCTTTTTTCGGTTTTAATCACTTCTTGATTGTAGGTGGATCGTAAATTTTTAATTTTCTTGGTTACCTCACTGGTGTTACCCAGGTTCATTTCTTTTGCGATATGTTCCAAAGATGCTTTTCTCATATCTCTATTTCGATAGTTTGTATCAAAACAATTCCATAGGTTTTCTTGTTCTCTGTAGAGTTTCATAAATGAAATATTATTGTCCGAAGACCATCTATCCGCAGCCATTTCGAACTCGATTTCGTACGTAGGCGTAGCACACAAAAAACCCGGGTTCCACTCACAACTGTACGGCTGGCACTGGCGAGCTACTGCCGAACGCGTCTAAACGATGCGAGCGACGGCCGAGCCGCTGTCATGTGCGAGTTGCTGCCGGGCGAGCAGGCGAGTGAAAACAAAAAATGTTGAAGTAACTCGGATGCGAGCTACTGACCAACTCGCACGTACGAGTTGCTCGTAAGTTACGTCCAAACAGTGCGAGTTACTGCAGTGCAGCTACACGGAAGGCTGACTCGTACGCTAGCTTGCACTGTGTAAACCAGCCCTTAGTATTTGTTGTTATAGCGGCAACAGAAATACATCATCTGTGAAAATTTCAACTGTCTAACTATCACGGTACATGAAATACAGCCTGGTGACAGACGGACAGACAGCGGAGTCTTAGTAATAGAGTCCCGTTGGTTACCCTTTGGGTACGGAACCCTAAAGACGGAGCCCAATAAATATAGTGTTTAGCGGAACCCTCGGTGGGCGAGTCCGACTCGTACTTGTCCGGTTTTTATTTAATTCATTTACTACTTTATTTGTTTAATATGTATGTATCTTATATTTTTTGTAGTACCAATGTTTCGTCCACTGCTGGACATAGGCCTTTCCAGGATTTTGCCACTCTTGGTGGTCTTCCTGGAAGAAATGCCCATACTCACACACGCTGGGCAGGCGGGTTGGTGAGCGCGGTGCCGAAACCCTTGCACCAGTGACGCCGCTGCCCGTCATCAGTCTGTTTTATATAAGGCTCGGCAAGTGGGGATGGATATACTGCCATCCATCGGTCCCAGGCAATGGTGGGCCGCCTGGTTTTGCCTGAGAGCTGTTCTCTTACTCTCCCCCGAATAACTTCGGGAGGATTTGCGAGTAAGATGGTGGTACCTCCACAATATACACAATACTGTCTCCCATTACACCCGTGGCAGTAATTTTTAGCACCATATATAAGGTGACATTGATTTATACAGCCATATTCATACTGGGAGATCAATATACAGATAGCGCGCGAGTTCGTGTCCATCCTGAGGAATGCGGTAGTGCTGTGACCTAATAAATTACGGTAACGTCGATAATTACTACCGATTTTCTCAACAGCTGACAATTTGGCTTATTGTAACTCAAGGTAATTTTGCAAATTATGAAATAAAATAAATGTGATAAGTACTTACTTGTTTATTGCTAATAGAAAAAACATCTTTAAATGCTATTTAATCACTATCAGATGCAAAGACAACCGACAGAGCAGAGTCGAAATCAATATCTTCGCCGTCGCTGACTTCAATTACGAATTTGTCGATCGTATTTTCCATTAGTCCGTCTTTTTAATAGCGACTAATTTTCGGTATCGATAAGCGCGCGTCACAACCATCGAGGACAACACTCGACTGCAGACTAATGCGGGGAGGTGGGTGAAATCGGGGCGAGCTACCCCCGCGCGTCGCCTCTGACCCCGATGGACATGAACTCGCGCGCTGTATGTACATTGCAAAGCAACATCAAGGCTACAAAAAACAAACGCATAAATGGTAGCGCCTGACAAAAATTTGGTACAGGCACCGTATGCGTACAGAACTCTAGTTTTTATTATTTTATTCTACTTTAGAGTATGACCTACAATCTAATTATATTTCAAACTTGTATGTTTTACCGTCTTTAAGTAAGAGCCGTTAATAACGTTAAAATAATGCAACTTTTTCGAAGCTTCTTATACGGGGCTCCACTTAAATTTAAATTTATTGAATATTTGATTATTTTCCGTGGTAAAAGCTATAGTAACACACATTTTGTGAAGATTTTAACTTTCTACCTATTACGGTTGAGGCTGTAGATCCCTGTGACAGACGAACAGCGGAAGCTTAGTAATAGGGTCCCGTTTAGCACCCTTCCGGTACGGAACCCTAAAAATATATCTTTAATGGGCTACGAAACCCTAAAAACTGAACGCTTTGACACGTCATTCTCATAAAACAATTGACGACACACCACAAAAACCTTCAACAAAGGCTGTGAAAGTTTAACTAAGCCACAATATTTTTTTAGAATTCGGTTACAAAATTGATTCCTTTGTTATCCGTGAAAAATTGGAAGTTATTTACGCATCATACTAAATTGCCTGACAATTTGTCTTTACGCATACCGGTACTTCAATATTTTAACAAAACCACATCATCTACATACAGCCAGGAACACAGATCCGTCCGGTCTATAATGCCTGAATGCAGTTTCAGGTGTGACTAAGAATCTTGCCATTGCAATCTTAACCCGATGCACTAGGATGCATTTCACTCAAAATGCACTTGAATTTTTTCACTACAAACGGTGGTTGCGAGCCTCCGGGCTTGCTCCTGGATAAGTTCTAGACATAAATCTCTGCAAAAGACTTGCAGGTGTTGCACAAAAGTAAGAAAATCACAGTTGCATAGCCCATGAAGCCCACGGCGCAAAACTTAGACTTCTAGTAACGTAACGTCGATCCTAGGCTAGCTAGGCTTTCTTAATCTAGAAACGTTCGTGACGAATGTAGAGATCATGTCACGTTTTTTTTTGTATGTGTATATGTGTGTGTGTGTGTGTGTGTGTGTGTGTGTGTGTGTGTCTAGTTAGTGTACGAACATTTTATGAACATTTTATTTATTTACATTATAAAGCTGTGTGTCATCCGTCACCGTCTTGCCCGCCGGACTCTCAGACGGCGAAAGCAGCAGCAAATATGTTAGCGAAAAGCGTTTTCATACTTTAGTTTTGTTTTGTGGCCGTAGCAACGAAATTAACCCAAATACTTTATCTTGGGTTTTTCATAATAACTCCACGGGTGTGTTAGCACCTCATTTATCGATTCACAAAGTGCTTTTCCTCGTTATAAACGACCCGTCGTAAAATGAAACGATCGATAAAAGTCGCCTGAATATATGTGGCAAATACATGCAATGTCGTAACGGGGAATTCCAGTGAATTTCAGCCAAGGTTGCGGCAAGTACCTTGGGCGTGGAATCACATAAACAAAAATTATGTGCGGCGCGCCCGAAGTGTCGCTACGCTAAGTGTCTTAATAGGAAACCCCAGTAAATTTCAGCGGAATGTGGGCGTGTAATGATATAATTAGAAATTATGACTGCGACACTGCGGCGCCCGTAGGCGAGTTTACGGGCGCCTCGCAGGCGAGCACCCGCTGTGTAACGTTCGACTGCACTTTCGTATGTTGCGACGTATTCGCTGATGGGCTCCAAGCCGCTGTCGATAAGCCTGAGTAAAATACATGATTTTTTCTTCAAAGATAGCACAGTCGCCGCACCTGATTCCATTGTGTGACCGGGAGCTCCATGCAGCGTTGGAGAGTCACCTGCACCGCGGTTTTATCGGTAGCTCGATGGTGCGACGACTCCGACACGAAGTCTTTTAAGATTATATGTAACGTAACGTCGTTCGTAAGCTCACCTGCTCGTAGACCTTTGCTACAGACATTCCTTAATCTTGAAACGTTCGTGACGAATGTAGAGATCATACCACGTTTGTATGTGTATATGTGTGTGTATGTATATAGTTATCGTACACGTACACGTATGTTGCATAGGTAAGATAGTATGACGTGAACATGTCTTTACTACGTTTACTACGACCGTCGTCATGTAGCAGTCAGCATGTCAGCAATGATAGTATAACGTTAGGGTGCCGGAGCAGCAAGCGCAAGTACGAACGTCTGATATATGCACTCTGTATCAATGCGCCGCAACGCTCGAGACACATCGATGGTGTAATGTTGCATAAACATTATTTACATTATGAAAGCTGTGTGTTATCCGTCACCGTTCTGCTCGGACCCTCGGACGGCGAGATGTTTCGCTATGTTAGCGAAAAGCGTTGTCAAACTTTACTTTTGTGTAGCAACCAAATAATCCCAAATACCTTATCTTCGGTTTTATAAAAACTAGCACGGGTTCGTTGCTACGTCATTTCGTGATTCCCGAAGTATTTTTCCTTATTAGCCAAACGATTAAACCCATAGGTATAGGTCAAATAATTATTTGACTTATCGACCCGTTGTAATGAGGATAACGATCACTAAAAGGTATGTCGCTAGGCATGACCACGTGTGGCAAGGCCGAATGATGTCATTGGGAATTCACCTGAATTTCAGCCAAGTTTGCGTCATGTGTGTAGTTAATTAAACATTCTCGCCGCGCCCCGTTGCTATATGCGCACCTTTGAAAACAAAATCACGGCAGGACTTTTGTATGTTGCGACGTGTTCGCTGATGGGCGCCAAGCCGCTGTCGATAAGCCTGAGTAAAATACATGGTTTTTTCTTCAAAGATAGCGCACTCGTTGCACCTCGTTCCGTTGCGTTACCGAGATCTCCATGCAGCCTTGGATAGTCACGTGCAGAGCGGTCTTATCGGTAGCTCGGTGGTACGTACGGCCAAGACGGAGTTACACCTGGTCGGCGTGCAAGTTAATCTTGTACGGAGTTTGAAAAAGTTAGCATGTCAAAACGTATGCACTTTGTATTAGCTACATTAGGTACAAACCCAACTTTAGTTTAAAAACAAACGGTATGATAACATTTATTTAGTTATGGCATAAAAATATGGTGAAATTTCCGTTGACGTCAGGGTTTCAGCCAAACCACAGAAATAGTTGCCTATTATTACAATGGTATCGGCATTATTTCTGATGGGTGACGCAAAAGTATAAACCGCTCGCGATTTAACCACAATTATTTATTAATTTTATTTCAGGATTAATGCCTGAATGCCTAATCAATTTTCCTTACATTGCGTCATTGGATCGTTCATTTTGCGGCCGCTGATATCAGCAGGCTACTATATAAGGCCCAAATCTTCCTTGATATTCATAAACCCACCGACAGCCACTGAGTGAACAAGTTCGCCCACAGGAATACTGTGACCCGTGACTCGTGACCCTCCGTGCTCTATGTAAGTATTGAATATTTAAATTATTTATTTTGTGCATTTTTATACTTCTCCTGTGCCTTCTTTCCAGGGATAAAGCGCCTGTTTTATGACTGAATTCAATATTTTATTTCTTTTCATTCGCAGCTACTGAATCAAAATGCTGCCAAACAGTCTGCTGGTGCTGATGGCGGTGTGCATGCTGGTCACGGCGAGGCCTGAATCAAAGCTGGAGCTGCCCAACCATCAAAAAGCTGTGAGTATTGAATTTCTACAAACTCCTATCAACGACCCATTCAAGTTTCTTATTACCGTTGCAACTACTAAGCAAAGAGTTTGTCCTATGCCCCGACTCTCAGTACGTCTTGTAAGCTTCAACGAAATTAATGTTAATTTTTCTATTTACAGATGACCGATCCCACCAGGTCCCGCCGGAGTGCCGAAGGACCACCAGAGTCGCACGTCGTCAAGAAGTCCGGGGTGCTGGGGACCCGCATCGGATGGCGTGAGGGCCCAGACCCCAACACATACTGGGAAGTTTAGGGGAACAATACGCTTATTTGTTTTTTTATACTTTTTAAAATAAAAGTTATTGTACAATATTTCCTGGTATTATTGACGTAGATAAGCTGACGCGACACCGCGTCCAGTAGGTATCCCAACTGTTGTATATACCTGGCTGCGAGCTTAGGTTACCATCGGTCTGCTAGGCTACATGCACATGTAATGTGCATCGGACCGATGTGCAGATATAGACGTCACGCTGCAACTTGTGCAACAGATACTGCACTCTAATAGGTCGAGCATAACGGCTTGGGAGTTAGCACCATTGCATGATAGAACTGTGTCTCCTGAGTTCAAAAATACCACTCCCCGCTCCCCCCGACCCTTAACTTTGGAGTTATAGGCCGTACGGACTTGTGTCATTGGGTGTATATGAAGAAATATCCCAAAAACAATTAGGGCGGGTAGTAGTCATGCTTCTACCGCTAGTTTTTTTCGTGAATTAGATAATTTATAAGGAGGTTTATTAGGGGATCTCTTTGGATGCCATGCTAAAATTTGATTTAAACTATACCCACAAACATATAATGTATTATGACATGGTCCTCATGGCTCCTTCTGTAAGTGCTCTCCGAAAATTGCTGAAATTATGTGAAAAATATGCAATTAGCGATGGACTGAACTACAATGTCAAAAAGTCTGAATTCATTGTATTTAAGGCAGCAAATAAAAAACCTAGTATTGTTCCCCCGATTACGCTGAATGGATTTGCTCTGAAAAGGGTCAACTCCTTTAAATATCTGGGACATATTGTAACAGAAGACCTTACTGACAGCAAGGATATTGATAGGGAACGCAGAGCGCTGGCGGTCCGGAGTAATATGTTATCACGTAGGTTTGCTAGATGTACAGAGCAAGTGAAAATAACATTATTTAAAGCGTATTGTACATCCTTATATACAAGCAACTTGTGGATAAACTACACACAAAAGTCCATCAGCGCTCTGCGGGTACAATACAATAACGCGTTCAGGATGTTGTTGGGACTGCCGTGGCGCTGCAGCGCGTCCGGAATGTTCGCCGAGGCGCGTACTGACTGTTTTCAGGCAATATTGCGCAAAAAAACAGTCTCACTTCTGAGCAGAGTTCGAGGCAGTGACAACAGCATTCTGAGGGTGATTGCTGAAAATACGGAGGGTCCTATTATGGAGCATTGGGTTCAGCGTATTAAACATCCCAATTCTTTATACGGGCTAATGCGTTGACTTGTCTATGGATATTTAATTTAATTTAATTTAATTTTTATATTGAATGTGTAATTTAATTGTATTGAATGTGTAACTTAATTTTTGTATTGTTTGTCTTATAATTTTCATGTTTAAAATATGGATTATTATCCGAAATAAATTTTTTGATTTGATTTGATTACCAAGTAGCAGACCAAACATAAGGATTAAATAGCGTGGTAAGTTTTCATACAAAAAATAAGCTACATTTAGGCTTCATGGTACGAAGAAACGTACAAAAATGGGTTCTTTTGGCTGGCTTATGCTTGGAACATATTTGCTAATCTTTGGTATGTATATTGTTTGGAAACAAGTAATATTTATATTTAAAAGAACCCGAAGTTCACTGAGCTAAAATTGCCACGCGTCGACTCTATGCGTTTATTATTAATGTTAGGTCTGTTACGTCTGTGACTATACCTGAAAATTGTACATTATAAACTGTCACGAACTGCGAGATTACGTTTATTTTTTCAGTGCTCACTCCCGCTGTCGATGACGTCATCGCGGGGGGTAGAGGGGAGGGTCAAACATATATTTTAGTGTTTTCGCTGAATAAAACTTCAAAACGATGTAACTATGATTTTCGTAACTTAAAAACTTTAGGGAGTACGAAGCTTTCAAAAGTACATGAATTTTGTGGCAATTTTTGTGGAGTGCCCGTTCGGTCGACGAGGAAGATGTTCATCGAATTCACGTCAAAAACATACCCGTGCGACTAAAATAATAATTTGACCAAGTGCGAGTCAGACTCGCGCACAAAAGGTTCCGTACCACCACACAATACGCGTGTGGATCCCAAAAACATTAAGGTTTAATTTTATATAGCTTCCGGGGGCTCACACCAACCTCGCAGCTGAGGCCCCTCTCAGCCGCGTGCTTCGCTTACTCAACGGTATAGCTAGAGATCAACCAGAGGTGGATATTGTTTCTGCATCCCTAGTCCACATCCACACACGTGTGGTGAAGTACTTAGAGAAGTGATCGTCTAGGTTTTAGTATGTTTGTATATTTTTAGTTAATATGTGCATTTTAAGCTAATATTTATTATTTCTTAGGGTAAATAGTTTGTCTACCATGTTGTACGCATTGGATTTGCGTCTGTAATGTATTTCATTTGTGTGTAAATAAATAAATGGTAAATAACGACAATATATGTACATGCCAAAGCAACATCAAGGCTAGAAAAAACCGATCGCTAAAATGCGTCTGCGTACGGAACCCTGCTTTTTGTTATTTTACTTTAGAGTATGTCCTACAATCTGGCTAAATTTAAAACTTGTCTTTAAGTTAGAGCCAAGACAAGTGACTTAAAAAATATGCAATTTATATTTTAGAGAATTATTATTATTATTAATAATTCCAGGCAGACCAAAAAGACGATGGTGGGACGATCTCGACTCATTTTTACCGGGGTGGTTGGAAGTAGCGGACAGGACCGCGATGTGTGGTTTCAGCGAGGGGAGGCCTTTGTCCAACAGTGGGACACATTAGAGGCTACATAAAAAAAAGTATTTGTCGTGGTAGAGGCCATAGCAATACGTATTTTATGAAAATTTCAACTTTCTACCTTTGAAGCTGTAGACACCTGTGACAGTCGGACCGACAGAAAAACAGTGAAGGCTTAGTAATAGGGGTCCCGTTTGGCACCCTTCGGGTACGGAACCCTAAAAAGTGAATTTGTATGACATTTTATTTCCATTACCGTATGTATGTTTCTTTGGAAAAGTTGTTTAGTGTGATCAGTATGTTATACTTAAAGGTAGTAGTATATTTACACCGGTATACATTCAGACTACGACGACGTAGCGGGTCTACGAACAGATTCACGATGAAGTCGTAGCACTCGCTACGCCGTAGCAAAAAGAGGACGCAAATCTACGAGTATTGTACCTTAATACTATTAAGACTGTATCTTGTATCTTTTGCTATAATAATATGTAAGGAATATACACAAAATAAGATGAAATTATGACACGCCTTATATTATAAAATAAGGGTTGTCATAAACTTATTGAAAGCTTTGAAAAGTTAAAAAAAGTTGTCATATCCTTTATTAAACATTTACAAAATAAGGCTTTCATCAATAAAATCTGCTTTATAAGACGCTTTTTATTACTCCAAACGAAATATCAAAGTTTTCCAAAGAGTGACGTCTTCATATATTTGCCTTATTTCTGTAGTTAATTCTGAAATTCTGTAGTTCCGTGACAAATCGGCTAATTTTACCTAAATCGGCCCAGCCGTTAATTATAACACAGACAGACGGATAGGAAACACCTATAGACATAATATGTCCATCGCACAACGAAGGTTAATGCGGTGAATCAAGAATAGTTTGGTTATTACAGTTTTTACTGAATAATACTAAGTATAATTTCACACGAGAGCGTTGTGTAATAGATTTAGGTATATGTTTACAACAGTCGTTATTGTTATTTTTACTTTATTACTTTGGACGGTCTACTGTGCTGAATTGAAAAAACAGCCTTCACTTTGCAACTTTTCTCGATGCAGCGAATTTTTCTCTATCACGTTTTGAGCTCTGGTATCGTCATGGAAAAGGTTTATTTTCAGAAGCCTATCTGTGGGAGTTCTACTGTTTTAAAATCTCATTTTTAATAACTTATGTATATGTCACCTTAAGGGTCCGTATAAGGCTGGATACCCAACTTCAAATGAGCATATCTCATTGTGTAACTTGGTTAATCAGTAAAGTAAAAATAATGTAGACAGTAGAATATATGGCTGATAGGCTGATTTTAGAAAATACGCAAAATCTTTAAGTTTCCTTGATATAAAAAAATTGCAAAGTTATCTCTAAATTTAATGTTTTCGAGTGTTAAAGGGCCTCCCTTAAATCATACAGCCTTGAAATTTATATTAAAAATTAGTTAACAAATGACATCGTCAGCTCGTCTTGGAATATTTTAAAAATTTCATCTTGAAATGGAGTTATTAAATAAAAACGCAGATATTTGTGAGCGCGTGTTTCTTGGTGGTCGTAACAGCCACAGCTGAGAGCACGCTATTTCGTACTGAAAGGAAACGTCGTAGAGTTCAACTCTGATTAATGCAAAATGAGGTGCTCAATCTGACTTTCTATGCATCCTTAAGTATTTTTTTTATTAAATAGTATATGTGACCACCCGAAAAAAGGAAGGAGTCATACGAGTAAAAGAGAAATGAGACAGTTCATCTCGCTTTCTTGTACAGCGCTATCTTTAGTGTACTGCCTTGTGATAGAATAGAAACTTCGAAAACCAACCACAAAAATAGAGGAAGCGCCGAGATTTTATGACTGATCACTTCCCTGGATTGATTTAGGGTACCGGCGCTAAAGTTGTACAGGGGGCTGAATACGAATCGGGTTTTAATTTTGAGGTGGGGTACCGAAATTCGATAACAGCGATTTTAATTCTTATACGCCTTTTATGGATAAAAATGCCGTTGGAAAACTAAGGAAATGTTATGAGTACCTACTTATCCGGTACCTTAACTACTTAAGGCGGTAGTTGAGATTGATTTTACGTCGAAAACAATGCTTTTAAAATTTATTTATTTAAAAACTTACGAAAACTTACTATTCAAAGTATTAAATAATAATAAAAAAAGACATACACAAATAAATAAAATAAGGAAACTGAAATGAAAATACCAACCAAAAATATGAATCTGATGTTTGCGTATAATTTATTTTTCATCGGATACCTTTGTTTTCTAAAAAAAAAGCGGCGGTAGCTCTGGGGTAAAACGTTGACCTCACAATCATGAGACCCAGGTTCGATCCCCGGTCGGGCATGCACCAATGAGTTTTTCGGAATTTATGTGCATAGTATTTGTGTACTTACCTAATACTTACCACTTGCTGAACGGTGAAGGAAAACATCGTGAGGAAACCTGCATGCCCTAAAAGCGTGTAATTGTGCCCGAAGTCCTCCTCCCCCCGCACCTCAACCAGTGTTAACGTGATTTGTTTACTCCCGCATTAAAAAAATAATTTGAGTGGTTTAAAACAGTCGTTTACTCCAAAAAGTGATTAATATCTGTTATTGGAGCCACGTGAATGGATTTCAGTGTCTGAAAGTGAAAATTTAAGCTTGAAATAAGTGAAATCACCTTAAAGCTGAGCCAAGTTTTTTGTAAGGCCTACCTACGTAAAAAGTATACGTGCATACAAAAGCCAACTAACGCCTCCCACAAAAATCTAGCAAACGATTTCACATTTTGCTGATTATCTGTATTGTGAGACATTGTAGCGGTGTCAAGCTTGATGGAGAAAATGTCTAAAAACCAAGACATTCAGAATCTCCTCGTCTCACCTAAGGTACTCTCCAGTCCTATAAGTGGCCTTTCTAGCTCTGTGCCCAACCTGTCAAAAACGGAAGGCTCAGAAAACGTAAACATTACTTATCGTAACAAGCGCCTTCGAAATGACGACGGAGGTGTATCAGGACAAACTTGTTTTCTGGAACAACTACAAAGGATGTTCGATAAATGGGAAGAAAAGCAAGATAAAAGGTACAAAGATCTTCAAGCATCCGTAAAAGAGATAAAGCGGCAAAATGATTCAATAGCCGACTCTGTAAATTTTCTTACCGCCCAAAATAAAGAAATGGAAGAAAAACTAAACAAACTTGAACATGAACGTAAATCCCATCTGTCGTACATCCAGAACCTGGAAGAAAAAATAGAAGGATTCGAGCGCTGCTCCAGATCTGCGTCCCTAGAAATAAGGAATATTCCTGCAAAAGCCCCCGAGACTAAAGATGACCTCACCAGTGTCGTTATCAATGCAGGAAAGCTATTGAATGTCACAATTTTACCGTCGGACCTAAAAGATGTCTACCGTACCAACTCCAAACCTGGCACAACAAAACCTATTGTCGCCGAATTTACAAGTAACATCATGAAAGATAAGGTACTTACCTGTTTGAAGCAGTTCAACAAAGGAAATAGGGGAATGAAGTTAAGTACCTCTCACCTGCACATCCCCGGCCCATCTACCCCCGTGTTCATATCTGAAAATCTCACACCTAAGGCAAAACGACTACATTTCCTTGCTCGAGACTTCCTAAGGATGAACAACTACGCCTACTGCTGGACCTCGCACGGAGTCATTTACCTCAGGAAGAAGGAAGGGGCACCGGCTATCCGTGTGTCAGCGGAGACTGACCTGGCTAAACTTAAACTTCAACAGTGACTAAATAATTTATTTTCAAGGTACCCTGAAATAAAAATATTATTTCAATTAACTTCTAGATTTATATTACTGATAAAAACTATAATATTTTATTGTATCAAAATAATATGTATATCTGTAAACAAAAACACACACAAACACATCACAACATACTACACAAACATAACTACTAAATATTACGCTTTATGCAAACTGTATTATTACTTAATAGTCGAGACATCATGTTCCAGGATACACAATAATATTCCAATGTCATTGTGTTCAAACTTTGGCTTTAAAACTCATCTATGGCCTAAAAGATTTTATAATGTCATATTTCTATTTAACATGTACTCTGGCGCGTTGACTATATTGCTATACGTCGACGACCTACCTCTTTACTGCAGTGAGATGTGCTGCTCTGGCGTGGTGCGTGTTAACAAAACCCAATGTTTACTGATAATGGTGAGTTATTCACTTTTGGAAATGTTTTTTGTTCCTATGTTTTATTTAGTTACAAAATGAATAATGATTTTACGAAAATAAACTCTGATATCGACATGATATGCGCATCAAAAGCGTTCATATGTATACCTGAGCAAAGCTCTTCTTATTTAGATGAACGAAATTGCAACTTGAACATACTGCACTGGAATATTCGTAGTATTGGCCATAACTTTAATGAACTGACAGTTCTATTATCTAGGATCAATATTTTGTGCGATATTATCATACTCTCCGAATGCTGGCTAAGTAAAAATGAGACTATCCCTTCTTTGGACGGTTTCTGTTCTTATCAGTCAAGTTATAATAATCAAAATGACGGTGTGGTGATATACGTCAGAGCAGAACTTGACTGTATCGTTACTGAACATGTTCTCACGGATGCTAACTGCCTAATCCTCAAGTACAAACAGGAAATGGCCTTGGTTGCAATTTATCGATCACCCCAGATTAATAACATTAGTAATTTTATGATGAGCTTAGATAGATTGCTACCAACGTTGTCAACATTCAGAACTTTAGCCGTAATAGGTGACATAAACATCAACATTATCTCAGATCCCAGTAATCGTATAAATCCTGATGACTATCTCGAACCTTTAGCCTCATTCGGTCTTATCCCGACTCATATGTTTCCCACACGGAAGAATTCCTGCCTGGACCATATTATGCTTAGAAGCTCTTCTGATGCTACTACACTTGTTTTTGATATCTGTTCTCCCCTGGATCACAACCCAGTCTGTTTTAGCACTAAGATTAAAACTAGGACGTTCATAACAAAAGGTACTGTCACTAAAATAGATCAGGCAGCTGTTGTCAGGGATATTGAAAACACGGATTTTTCACGTGTTTTGAACTCTAATGATGCCAACTACGCAGCAGATTTACTTGTATCAATAATTTCGTCTATAATACAAGAACATACTCACATTAAAAATATACCGGGACGAAAAAGGACTATAAAACCATGGATAACACCTGGTCTATTAAAGTGTATACGAAACCGTGACAAGCTGTACAAAAAATCTAAAAAAAGTCCGGAAAATATGATCCTGCACGTCACTTACACAAGGTATCGCAACTTCTGTAACAGTCTATTAAAAAAAGTCAAGTGCACCTACGAACAAAATGAGTTTAATAAAGCCAGAAATAATCCCAAGGCAACCTGGAACGTTATAAAAAAAGTTACTAATATAAATCGAAAGTCATCTCCACCAAAAGAACTTTTAAAAATAAAACCTGATACAGAATCTTCACTGAATGCAATAAATGATTTCTTTGTAAACATTGGAAGGAATCTCGCTGAAAAACTTCAATCTTCCCCTCTTGACAATAATGATTTTTCTATTTCTCTATCCGACTCTGTCTGTAACTCGCTGGCTATAGTCGAAACTGATGAGCATGAAATCGAAAAAATTATACTTGGTCTTCGCAATGACTGTGCAGTGGGATGGGATGGTATCTCTTCAACCATTATTAAGGCAGCCCGACACTGCATTATTCCTGCACTAACACATGTCTGTAATCTTTGTCTTAGAACTGGCACTTTTCCCAACGTATTTAAAAAGGCGATTGTGCATCCGGTGTTTAAGGCGGGGGACAGAGGCAGTGTCAACAACTACAGGCCTATATCCGTCCTAACTACTTTATCCAAAATCCTTGAAAAAGTACTTAATTCACGACTAGTTCAGTTTCTGCATAATAATAACTTAATATCAAAGAACCAATACGGATTTCAAACTGGTAAATCTACGGAAGATGCATTACTTAATCTTACAAACACTGTGACTGAATATGTGGACAAAAAAATAAAGACTATAGGTATTTTTCTTGACCTCTCTAAGGCCTTCGACACTGTCTCTGTTCCTCTACTTCTCGACCGATTACATCAAATAGGAGTCAGAGGCCTTGCTCATGATATTTTTTGTGACTACCTATCAAATCGTTTTCAGTGTGTGAGTATTGATGGACTTACGAGTAGGGATGAACAGCTATCATTTGGGGTACCGCAAGGGAGTGTCCTGGGTCCAACCCTGTTCCTAATTTATATTAATAATTTGTGTAAATTCCAAATTCCAAATTGTAAAATTATATCTTACGCCGATGACACTGCCCTTCTCGTTCAAGGTAAAACTTGGAAAGATGCACATGAGCATGCCGAACACGCGATTGGCAGAGTTATGAGATGGTTTTCGGCCAATCAGCTTACACTTAATATTGACAAATCCCAATTCATTACATTCAGTGCTAGAGCTTTGAATCAGCCTCCTCTTGACTCGTACCATCTCACAGCCCATAGCTGCAATCGCTCCGGCTGGGAACAAAACTGTCAATGTTCCAATCTAAAAAGATCCATTTGCGTTAAATATCTAGGTGTTTTAATTGATAATACCCTAAGTTGGAAACATCACCTTGAATACTTAAAACCTCGTGTCAGGAAACTTGTTTACATATTCAAGAACCTTAGATCGTGTGCTGACCAAAAAACACTTCTAATGGTTTATCATGCCCTAGCCCAATCCATCTTAACATACGGCATTGCTGCATGGGGAGGTGCTGGTGTATCATCTTTTCTCAGTATCGAGAGAGCGCAGAGGGCTATTCTTAAAGTGATGCATTCTAAACCTTTTCGATACCCGACGACACTTTTATATCAAGAATGCAAAGTTCTAACCGTAAGACAGCTCTTTGTACTTCAGGTTGTTCTGCGAAAACATGCTTCTCTAGCCTATGATCCGAACTTGATAACAGAAAAGCGCCGCAATGACCTTGTCTGCAAAATTCCTTTGTTTAAAACAGCATTAGCAAATCGCCACTATCCGAGCTTGTGTGGACGCCTCTACAACAAGATAAACAGAGAAATCCATATTTACCCTCTTCCTCAACGACGATGTAAAATTGCCATCAAGGACTGGATCCAAAATTTAACATACCAGGAGACCGAAGATTTGCTCTACCCACTAGTCTTCTACATGAAAAAGTAGATATGGCGAGATTCATATATTATATTATATTATTAGTTTAAATACACAAATACACGTCTTCACACACACTACACATTCATCCTCACCCTACGTTTATACACTACACACACACGCTACTCACACATACTATACTCACCCTCACACTCATACACTCTCCTTTCTTCTTTTGTTTGTTATTCTCTAGAATATAAGATAGATTTTAGAATATAAAATATGACAATCTATCGTCTAATAGTTTTATACTTGAAATTTAAAAAAAAATAATAATAATAAGATAGAAAAGTAAATTAAACCTAAAATGTATACAATTTACACATTTGTGTAAATTTAGTAAATAATTATTACGCTAACACAAAAATTTAATTTTGTAAATAAGAGGAGAAACTGGCTCCTGAATCTCAGTTTTAACTTTTTGGGAGCCAGTTGCTTTATGGTTTGTATCTTTTTGTTGAAAAATAAATAAATTTGAATTTGAATTTGAATAGGGCTCACCACCCATCACGTTGAGACGTATTAATCGTCGGTGGAACGAGGGTGTACCGGGTGTGTACTGTGAGTTGCATTTCACAGTTCGCACTCTGGAACACCTCTGACACCCCTTCGGGGATTCATGTCGTGACGATATATTTATTTAATTGTATTTATATACGCTTGTTTTCTGAAGATACGAGTATCTCTGTTTGGATCCAATCATATTGACTATCGTTTTTGTGAATACAAATAAGTGTCACCACGACACTTATAACATAACATAAAATAAAAAACCCCGTTCATAAATTTTTCAATACCTACTTATTAAGTATTAAAATAAGTACATTTTAGCATAACGGAAATTTAATTTTTGAGCACAGCCCAATTTTCGACTGATAGGAAACCCGAATTTCAAGGTTGAGAGCCTGCCTCGCCGACTGAGCTGCTGTTGTCGCTCTTAGGGAAGTGTCTCTCGATCTTTGAATAATACCGACAGTTTTCTCTTGGTGATTTTATTAGGAATATACTCGTAAGTAGTAAAAATACTTTTATAATTATTAGGAATATAAGTAGTAACAATATTTTAATAGTTATTAGGAATATAATAAGTAAAAATGTTTTTATAAACGAAATGGGTTAAATGGGCAGAGATCGGAATAGGTAGTGTATATCTCAAAACTTCTTGAAACATAGTCACAAAATGGAGACTTATATGTATTTTCATTTAATATCGCTATTTTTGTCCGGGATATTATTTTAGCATATTGGACACAAATATAAATAATTAAAACTACGAAATAGGTAACCAACTTTCGTGTTGCGTCAGCCGCCATTTTGATTTAAAGTGGGAATTGTTTTTGCTCAATAACTCGGTCGTTTTCAACTTTTTCACAAAAATGGTAAGGATTAGGTAAAGTTGTTTTAAATTTGATTTACAACTTAGTCTTAATAATATATACAGACACGACTTTCTCACTACTTTATTATTATAATTGGTATCAATAATACTAACATTAATATTCTTCAAACAAAAAGTAAACTGGCAACTTTGTGATATAATCATTTCTCAAAAGAGCATATCAGTTTTCGAACGCCTGCTGCAGCAGTGAAAGTTTCCAAAAAGCGCTTCCTGTACCGGACATAACCCATTTATCACCTGCACACAGAACAATTTGTATCACCGCGGACGAGCGGCTGTACTCTCCAATTCTCTGGCCACACGTGGACTTATTTACATTTAGTTCCGCAGAAGAAATAAACTCGTCTTTTGACGTCTGGAGTTAAAGCTATTTGCAACGCGGGAGCTTCTACAATTCAATTGTGGTTAATTCTCTTGAAAGCGATGGATTTTTCTTTAGATACGACAGAGAAGGGCGAGATACCGAGCGAAAATATTAATACTATCCGGACCGTTAGTCTTCATGCTTATCGAAACATGGACTTCGTCTGAAAATCCCACTATTTTTAGTGCCCTCTAAATGTACGTTGCAAGTATATTATTAAGGGTAGAAGTAAACAAATTGTAATCGTAAATTATTATTAAATACTCACGTATTATTATCGTTGACTATATGCCAACTGCAATTGTAATCGACTGTTTAACCTCTTTATACTCTTGTAATCATTGAGCTAAAGAAAGAAAGAAAATTTATTTGTATAAATTGTGGTGCACATAAAGGTGGTGAGGTACATAAGTAGCTTCAGCACAATTATTATTGACCTTATTCAGGCATGTAAATTTTTGAGTATACATTTAAGTATATGTTATGTAAGTATCCAAAGAATATCCTACACTTAAACTTTAGAAACTTTAGACTTTAACACGTAATTACTATAGATTAAGTAATAAAAATTGGCTATATCTCAATATTTGTTATATTTAAAAAATCTTTAACATCATAAAAGCAGTTTTTACTAATTTTATTGTATATGGCCATCATTATTAATGATGGCCTTTATATTATTATATTATTATATAGGCCATCATTACAAAGGTAATACCGATCGAGTACAGGGAGGTATAATACAAAGCATTGAACCGGACATATTGTGATTACAGGATGCGTCGACAATGAGTCGATCGATGGGGTACAGACAGCACCACTGATGGCGATTCTGACAGTTTGTAGTTCTAGGCTGACAATAAAACGTAATTTCTTATCATCCATCCATCCATCAGCCTGTTTCGTCCACTGCTGGACATAAGCCTTTCCAGGATTTCGCCACTCTCGGCGGTCCTCCTGGAAGAAATGCCCATACTCACACACGCTGGGCAGGCGGGTTGGTGAGCGCGGTGCCGAAACCCTTGCACCAGTGACGCCGCTGCCCGTCACGACTGTAATTTATATAAGGCCCGGCAATTGGGGATGGATATACCGCGATCCATCGGTCCCAGGCAGTGGTGGGCCGCCTGGTTTTGCCTGAGAGCTGTCCTCTTACTCTCCCCCGAATAACTCCGGGAGTATTTCCGAGTAAGATGGTGGTACCTCCACAGTCGAACCCGGCATTAGCTCTACCACTATATTTCTTATGTGATAGGAGTCTATTGGGATATTATTAGGAGTAATTTTTCCGTTCAAAGTTATAATATAATTTTATGTATATACAAAAAACACGTCATCTAATAGCCAGATATATTTTGACAATTGTCGGCATCAGTGGAATAAAAATAAATTATTAATATTATAATAATAATATATATGACGTAAAATGTTTAAATTATAATAATAATAATAATAAAATATTATTTGTCACTAAAATACTCAATAAATTATAATATTACACTACATTCTATTAAACATATACAATATTAAGAGCTAACAACATAATGTGATAAAATACATATACTACTTGCAAGTTTACATACATAAGTACTCAAAGACTCGTCGATAGCTTTATTGAGGAGAATTGATCGAATAACTCAAGTCATTATAAACAAAAGATTTAATTTATCATGGATCGTTCTGCAAATTGAGAAAGTGTTGCTTTATCTTAATCTTGAAGACTGACACAGATGATGCTTCACGGATGTGTAGCGGCAAACGGTTCCACAAGCGTATTGCACTCACGGTAAAAGAATTTGTATACATGCATGAACTATGCTCAGGTGTGCGAAGAAGCCAAGCCTTGCTAGGACGCTGATTGCGGTCGAGGGACGAAAGGGGCACAAAACGTTCTTTAAGATAAGATGGGGAACTAGGGTTATGGAGAATACCATAAAGAAACGTCAAAATATGGGAATCTCTACGGAACCTGATATTAAGCCAATTGAGTTCAGTGCGGAATTTGGAAATGTGATCATACTTACGCAGTCCGAATATGTAACGAATGCATAAGTTGAGAAGACGGTCAAGCTTATTAAAAAGTTCCATAGTGAGGTCGGGATAGCATACATCCGCATAATCTAAGATGGGGAGCAACAATGAATTAACAAGAGTAACTTTAGCAGAGTATGGCAGAAACTTTTGCATGAAAGATGCAAATATTTTTTTGCTGCTTTCAGACACATGCAAATCCCAAGACATGTTATTTCTGATGTGCAAACCCAAATTTTTTACCTCGGTACAGTAGGGTAGTGGTATATTATTGAAGCAAACTTGGGGTAAGGTATGTAAGTCAAGTTTGTCCACAAATAGGTCAACAAAAAATATAAAATTATTTAATAATTCTTAAGACCCAGGTTTGATCCCCGGTCGGGCACGCACCAATGAGTTTTTCGGAATGTATGTGTATATTATTTGTGTTCTTACCTAATACTTACCGCTTGCTGAACCACCCATCCCGTTGGGACGTAATATAATAATCGTCAGTAAAACGTGGGTGTACCGGGTGTGGACTGTGACATGAATTTTACAGTTCACACTCCGGAACACCTCTGACATCTTCATTTCGTGACGATATGTTTACAAGGTGACTTAGATTTATGCAGCCAAATATAACAATAAAATATAACAACCTTAAAATACCACAAAACTATAGCTACTATAAAATTTAAATTAAACCTACCTAAAGTAAAAAAACATTCTAGTTTATCGCTGCCACATGGTAGGGTGCCCAGGATGCTTTGGCGTTGCCGTGCAGTATGGCCATGCTAGTATACGTTGGTTAAAACAAGTTCCAGGTCTTGGGTCAACCGAGACGTCGACCAAGCGCGATGAAGTGCGTTGTTTACTTTTACTGACAACAGAAACTCGCTGGAAAATGATCTCGGAAATAAATTGAAACATGTCGCGTATCTTAGGATAACTTTTATGTAAGGGATATCCGTAACATATTTTAATTACAAAGCGTGCGGTTTGGGCCAATTCGGAAAATAGGCGCGAAATTAGACACAGATGGCGTCACAACTGCACATTCTCGGAGCGAGGAAAGAGGAGTGCAGTATACCCGCGCAGGTGAAAGCTAACTTCTTCCACACTGGCCCGAACCGAGTCGTCCAATGTTCTCAGTCCGGGCTTTTTCTTTAGTCTAAGTTCCTCACAGTAGGTAGGCGGGCCGCCAGGTGTACGCTGTACTACAGCAGGTGTGCAGCACTTCATGTGTTATTTATACGAATGTCGAACAACCGCTGCTAAATCGAACCACTCGCACAGAGTAGCTACGATATAGTGGGCTGCGGGAAGAATCTTAGAAAGCATGAAAGGAGCCTTACGGAATGGCGTGAGGGAAAAACGTGTGGCGCTCTCTGGACTGTTAGACCGAGACTCGAGTAACTGATGAATTAAACTAATAGTTCGCCCCGCCCCGAACTGTGAACTCGCGCTCGCCCAATTCGCCCGTGACCGCTTTGACTCATGTTTAAATTTAAAAATTCTGTTTTTTTGTCTTATTTACTCGGCTGCCAAATTTCATGACATTCCGATCAACGATACTCGAGTTATCGTCGAACAAACATTCATACATACATACAAACGCCGGATTGTTCAAGTAAACTCGGAGAATTTTACTTCATGATGATTCATCTCGTTGATGGGCTTCGGCCGTGGTTTGTCATCGCCCTCATAATGAAATATGCCACCAAACGAAACGTCACGTTCCGGTATAACGTTACGAGAAGCCATACCGAGACAGTGATTACTGGGCGAGTAATACTCTCTGGGCGAGAGTCAGAATTTCATCCCAGATGTCATGAACGCACATAGGTGCGCTCATGGCCAAGTTATTGTCGTGCTAGTAATGATGTACTCGCTGCAAATATTTACATTACCTTTGTTATTTGTATGAATTTGGTAATATTCTGGGATAAACAGAAATGTAGTATAATGAAAAAAAAAAAATACTTTCCATCACTTCTACCAAAGTAATATTTATAGTTCTATTTTTATTTAAATACTAGCTTTTGCTCGCGACTTCGTTCGCGTGGGTTTCGGATATAAATTCAAATCAGATTTGTCATAA
The DNA here is from genome assembly GCA_910592155.1 of Ypsolopha scabrella. Taxonomy (NCBI): domain Eukaryota; kingdom Metazoa; phylum Arthropoda; class Insecta; order Lepidoptera; family Ypsolophidae; genus Ypsolopha; species Ypsolopha scabrella. Next base: position 21,042,799 of record OU342982.1, read on the forward strand.
ATTAATATCCATCCATCAGCCCGTGTTCGTTCACTGCTGGACATAGGCCTATAGATTTATATAACAATAGCCTTTTCCGTTTGAATTTATTAATCTTTGCCCCGTTTTCGGCTTGGGCGTTATTTTATAAACACCGCTTGTAGTCTATGTTTTGACCTGGGTAACTACGATGATAATAAAGAAAACCGCATCCAAATCCGTGGAGGGGTTCTCAAATTATAAAAGCGTTTATTAAATCTTTGCCCCGTTTCCAGCTTCAGCGTTATTTTATGGACACCCCTTATAGCCTATGTGTTGACCAGGGTTACTACGATGATAATAAAAAAACCGCATCCAAATCCGTTCAGTGGTTCTCGAGTTCAAACGGAACAGACAGACAGACAAAAATTCTAAAAATTGTTGTTTTGGCCTCAGTACAGTACCAATAACCCATTTCATTTAAAATTTCAGTACAGACACGACCTTTTAACTACTTTATTTTTATTAGTACATAGATGTATCTAATTGCATGAATTTAATTTTCTGTTACCTATTATATTTTATTTATGTTTCTAGAAACTCATGCAATAATATTGTATGTATTCTATCTTTTTATTGGCTTTGTATAGACTATTACTTAATGTAGACTTGTTCAAAACAATATTGCTGCTTTTGGTACGTAAATCATAAAAATAAATTTAAATCTTATTAACTAATAACTCATGAATTATTAAGTGTACATAATCGTTATATGTATTTAAACAGTAATATAGTATACCCTCCATATATTAAGTATTAGTCTGTTCGTCCATGGTATTAGTATTATACTTATTAGACTAAAACGAAGCTTATTTAATAAAATCGATACCACCTGCAGTAATTCGTAAACCCTCTGCATCTTCAGTACTCTGCGTCAAAATCGAACTGCGAACTGCCGTATTCCGTTTCGATTTATTAGGGGAATCGGGTCTAATATGCCATAGCCGTCAGACAAGCGATTTAGAACCCTAATGTCAATGCATTACAGCCTATCCCAGATAATATGATTTATGTCCGTGCATAATTCTGTAATGGAACCTATGAATAGTGGCTCCTGAAATAATCTCCGGCGTTTTGCTAAACCATAAATATAATTTATAAATTAAAGGTTTTATTGATATAGCGAAATTTATACTGTATGCTTAGTAAGTGGTCAACTTGAAAATATATTTTTAGTATTTTTAAATGGAGGCTAGAAGCGGTTGAGATGTGACGCTGGCGCAGAATACTAATAATTTAGTTAAGGCGGGCTTAACGAAAACCGCACTTTTAACGTACACTAGCTATTATAGTCGATTTCGTTTAGTATAAGCTAGGGCACTTGCGATAAACACATTTATGAAAATGACATTATTTTGCAGGTTTATAAGGAAAACTAAGGCTTTTATAAGAAAAGTACTCGATTATTCATTTAAAACAACAGTACTGCTATGTGGTTTCAAAAATAAAAGCTCGTTGTCGCCCAATATTCTGAGACATCTGCGACGAGTTATTTTCAAGGAGTATTTTGCATATAGTGCAATTTATTTTTGCAGATACTAAATATTTTTTACTATTAAGTTCGAATAATCATTAGTGTTATCACTAAAATAAATATTTAAAAACGGATAGGACTCACTTTTTTAACTGTGCGAGGAGTCACAGGTCGAGCTTTCAATGAGATTATTTGTTATCACTTATCAGTAATGCCGAGCATTTTTTAATCTGTTCAGGAACCCTAAGCTTTACGTGAAAAAATCCAGCTTTAGGCTAATCAGGGAAAACATGTCCGTACCACCACATAATACGGGTACGGAACCTTAAAAATATACATATCGACAACATAAATGCATGTAACATTAAGACTACAAAAAACAAGGTGCTAAAATGGTAGCGCCAGACAAACAATTCAGCGCTCTCAAAGTACGGAACCCTAATTGTATTAATTGTTGTTTTGGTTGAGATTATGTAGAGCAGAAAAAATAACGTTACAAATTGTAACTGTAACGAGATTTATTGTGTGGGGTTGAGTTTTTTTTTTTTTATTATTATTGGCCATGGTGGAGGACAATATAACAGGTATTCTATGAAATTTTCAACTATTTACCTATTATGGCTGAAGCTGGAGACCCTTGTGACAGACGGATAGACAGACAGCGGAGGCTTAGTCGCAGGGTCCCGTTTAGCACCCTTCGGTTACGGAACACTAAAAATCAGCAAGAAATAAATATGTAGTGTATAAAAGAGTAAAGGAAAATCGAAATCTTATAAACATAATCGCAAATAGAAGAGCACACTGCTTTTTCCACATACGTACAGATATAAAGGAATGGTTCTTTCAATAATACAGGAAAAGATATTGAGAAATGGAGGAAGGGAAGGCCTAGAAATCAAATCAAATCAATCAATCAATTTATTCTGTAATATAGGTTCACAATATACACTTATTACATGTTTATTCTGGTGTAGAAACATCAATATATTAAATTACTAATAATGAAGTAATAAAAAAATCGTATCTCTACAAGAACGCTAAGTGCGAGTTTCCATCGAATGGCTTTACTACCGCGTGAGTCGAGTTAAGCTGGGTTTCTAGCGCGTGTTTTGTCCTACACACTAAGCAAAAACGTGTACACAGTATATTGTTCCGCTACATATTTGTGTTTAAAAGCCTCGTGACTCCTGCATGATTATCAGTATAAATGTGTAGTGAAACAATGTTTTGTGTACACGTTTTTGTTTAGTGTATAGGACAAAACATGCGCTGGAAACCCAGCTTAACTCGACTCACGCGGTAGTAAAGTCATTCGATGGAAACTCGCACTTAGCGTTATGAAGGACCACATCGAGCTCGATAGCACTTGATACAGAGTTCTGTCTCACTCTTGGTATAGTACTTGCAATCTACAAGCGCACGGCGTCTTTAGTTGTGTGGGGGACCAATCTGTTTACGCGTCAATGTAGGCGTGACAGTGACCGTGCGTACGGTTAGCAAACAAAAATTAATTAATTGAAGTTGTGGATATTTCCAATTTTTTAATTTTAAGGTCTTCTTTATATTTATGAGGATTGGTCAAAATAAATAAAAGTCAACACCCTTAAAGTTATATATATATATATATAAAATTACAGGTAGAAAATTAAATAAACATAAAAGAAATTAAACCTAAACATATCTTTACACAACATAAAAAGATCTGTCAATTAATATGATTAACATACATAATTTATATCAATCCTTCATCTAATGTTTCTACACTGTCACTATCATCATCCTCACTGTCATTGTCACTTTCATCATCTTCTCCAACATTTATAATAAACTGGAAATCATAATCAAAATACTTCATGTATTCTTTTTCAATTTTTTCAACATGATTGCATGTATTTCGCCAGGTGGTTTTTTCTCTTACGTCGTTTTTTCATAGGTGAGGTAAAACCTGCAGAAGAAGATGGCAGCTCTTTTTCTTCTTTTAAAATTGTACTTACAGTGCGTTCACTGACTCCTGTAGCTTCAGCAGTACGTTTCCGTATATTAGTCAAAGGACTTAAATCACAATTATCCACATTGTTTGCTTTCATAAAATTATACTCGTCTTGAAGAAAGTGATACACTCGAGCAATAATGGCGCGTCCCTGAAAATAATAAATAACTATTTTTAATTGACAGTTTTTTAACATTTGTTTTAAAAAAAATTTGACACGATATCTTCTCTCGAGAAAATTTTTTAAATATCAAACGCGATCCACAAACCGAACTTTATCGAACTAGAAAATTACCTTTAATAAGTTTTAAAATGAATAAAAAATCTTACCTCGCTATGAATTACTTTGCGTTTTCCTTCACCCGTGTGATTTGACATGCTGATGGTTCTTCATGCACATTAGCAGCGTGAAAACACTATGCACAAGTGACTCGAACGATGGCTCGCTCGCTACTGACCGCTCCGTCGGGTACACACACTAACGCAATTATGTATTTACGTTTACAACTACAAATAATGATCACGTGCGCTCGTAGATTGTAGAAACTATATATCGAATTATCAAAGCTCGATTGACAGCTCGATATGTTCTACCGTGCTAGGGTACCCTGGAATATGCAATCAAAATTTCAAATGAAATGGGTTATTAATATGGTAATTAGGCAAAAACTATTTTTTTTAATCTTTGTCTATCTTCCGTATTTTTGTCTGTAGGTATGTATGTTCCTATTTATTATCCTCGTATTGTGACCCCGATCAACACGTATACTATAAGTAAAGGGCTAGTAATAAAAGCTCCGAAAACTAAATCAAAAATGAAGATGTTCTATTTATGAATGTTACTGCTTTAAATACTAAGTTACCGAAAACTTCTGTGCTAATAAATAAACTACCAACTACCGAAAACTACCGAATGAAATACGGAAAATTCCTAAAACATAGTACATCAAAAAGCTGACATAATACTTGTTCACCAGCTGAAAATACATTTCAAAACTATTGTCAGCTTTTGTTGCCTGACCATACCATGAATTCTGTTAAAACTTAAGGGGTTGCTTCGCTCGGCTCCCAATATGTATTTGCATGTCAACCTAACACGCTTCTCCTGGCTACGCTCGTCGTCGCACCTATTTTTTGACTCAGCAGAACATTTTTTTCGTTAACTTAGTATTTATTTCGGAAGTTCAGTAATTTATTCGGAGGTTCATTATTGAAACCAGGTGGTCGTAAGGATTTTTAGTTTGCTATTTTTTATTTATTTAAAATTGTATATTTTTCGGTAACTAATTTTACCGCTGCTTACTAGTATTCCAGTGTGCAGCAGTTCGCTGGGATTTAATTTGTTTTTCGGAGGCTTTATTATTATCCAAAGTAAAGTAGTAACTATTGTAATAATCTGTGCTATAAGGATGTTCATAAAATAACACCGGAGCCAAAAACGGGGCAAAGATTTGGATGCTTTTTTTATTATCATCGTAGTGACCTTGGTCAACACAAAGGCTATAAGGGGTGTTAACAAAATAACGCCCAAGCTGAAAACGGGGCAAAGATTGAATGAACACGGATGAAACCGCCACCGGCAAACGCCAATAACGCTATAAAACACGTTACACTGGCATTTCTTTATGTCATTATATCTGCCCAGGGCACTGTACCAGTCCACTCGATTCTAATTACGGCACTGAACATACAGTGCCTATGTTTAAATACTAAACTGTAACACCCCTACTAATAAACGTGGAATAAAAGTTGTGACGAGGATTATCCTAGGAATAAGCAAAATGTTTACTTATAAACTAGGAATAACTTAAGCCTAGCATAACGTCGGCGTAACAGTCCTTTGTACCGCTATTTCAACCCTAACCCCTGTTTAAGTTCGGAATAACGTAGAATCCTTTCGTGATTTTATGTTTGATTTATTTCCGAATTTAATAAAAATGGCATGGGCAGTTGAGGTAGTGGAGGAAATTGATTACCTGGCGAACCTCATCAATGACATGCAAAATGTAAGAAAGGTGAAAAAGTTTAAAAGAAGAGAGGACCCATTTGAATTGTACAGCGATGAAGAATTTCGTGTAAAATATCGTTTTTCCAAAACAGGTGTTATGTTTTTGGATGAACTGATGGGTAGTTCTTTGATTATGGACAAACGCGGTAGTAGTCTATCTTCTACTCTCCAGATCTTGATAGCTCTAAGATATTGGGACCGTAATCAAGTAAGAATGCTAAAGCTTAATTAAATATGCCTATGCCATGGCTACCTTTCTTACTAATTAATTGCTTCAGCTACTAGTACACACAACAAAATAAGGGATGTAAATTTTCTTTCAACTCGATACCTACATAAAATGGTTATAAATTGTGATATTTTAGATACAAGATAATGCGGCAGATATTCATGGGCTTAGTCAGCAATCAGTCACAAAAGTATGCAGACGAGTAGCGAGGGCACTATTGAAGAAAAGGTTTCATTATATTAAAATGCCCCTTCTCTCAATGACCAAGTCAAGGCTATGCGAAAATTTGAGGCAATAGCTGGATTTAAAACAGTTGTTTGTGCCATAGATTGTACACATAAAATACCCAAAGGAATGGGGCCTAGTCCAAATTTCTTTTTTTACTCCCTCTTGTCTATGGATTTTGAATGAATGAGTAAGGAGAGTGACGTAGCGATGGAATAGTTAGGTCGAAATTATTCCGAGTTTATTTGTAAGAAAATATTCTCTCCCTATTCTTACGTTGTACTCAGCATAACTATTCTTAGTATAAGTGTGTTATAAGGATGGTTTAGTACATTTTTATTAGTAGGGGTGTAAGTCTTTAACTATGGTTTAACTTTGACTAGCGGTTGGCTAAGTGGTAACGTTTAATTTGGGCGGATAATACGCTAGGTACGGAATAGTTCCGGAATTATGCGGGCGTTGTTTTAACCGAATTCCGGAATTATTACGATGAATTTAAACCGAAAACCGAAGCTACTTGGTTAATAAGTTTTAAAATGAAACAAACTTGTTTTAAAGCCAACGATTTCCCTCGGGAAGTAAAGTTGTATGAAATCAATTACTCCCCGCTTCGATTTACTTAAAGTTTTAATCCGTAACCAAAGTTGCGCAAGTTTGATACATTTGTATATGTCTTCGGCATATTGGAGAACTCGGCATATCAAAATCTGCTCGGCAGATGGTATTTCTATTAAAACTACTAAATTTATTTACCTGTAGACGTAACACGCTCCTCTTCGCTCCGCTCGTCGTCGCACCTATTTATTTTAAGCTTTTGGTAAAAGATTTTCAACTTCTTACACGACTGATCCCAAAAAAGAATTGTATTGTTTTCAGGGTTCATGTGGCTATTTTTCCGATTTCCAAGTGTAAGTATCGTTAGAATCCTTATAGCATCCTAAGTGGAATAGGCTATAAAAATATACAAAAAAGTATTAAGGCTGTATAATTATACCTCACTTCGCTTTGCATGATCCTGTTTTATACCAACAAATACTGCAACAATCACTCTGAAATTAATATATGATAAAGTTGAGGACCAAATTTGAATGCTATGTCCATGCATTGAAAAAATCCAAAAAAATTACAAACTTACCTCCGAACCGTACCATAAACCGATAGCATTCAATGAATACTTGAAATTAGATCAGAAACTTTGTATAATATACCTGATATTAGTATAAAGCATCTGCAGACTGTTCCATAAAAATGAAAAAACTATCAGTGTAGCTGCGATTTCGAAATAACTGATGTTTTTGCGTGCGCGGCATCTGATTAGAGTAGGATAGACAGTTAAAAAGCAGAAGCGTTAGAGCAGGACTGCGAATTAAGGTATTAAGGGCCCATAAATAAACATAAATATGAAAACATAAATTGCCGAAATAGAGATTCATTTCGGATTTCAGTGCAGTCCGGACTGTTACATTGGATACGTGTTCTTTTGACTATGTCCCCCAACTGCATTGAAATCCGAATTAAATCTCTATACCGGCAGTCGTGTTTTTTAATATTTTTTATTATTTATTTTTATTAGCTTTTGGTGAAAGATTTTTTTTAAGGTCGCTCAGCGAGCTATGGAGCGGGCTATGCTTGGGGTATCTCTGATGGATAGAATCCGAAACGAGGAGATCCGTCGGAGATCGAAAGTAACCGACATAGCCCGCAGAATCAGTAAGTTGAAGTGGCAGTGGGCAGGCCATATTTGTCGCCGAGATGATGGCCGTTGGGGCCGAAAGGATTTAGAATGGAGACCACGTACAGCAAAGCGTAGTGTAGGCCGACCTCATGCCCGCTGGACCGAAGACCTGAAGGACGTTGCGGGGGGCGGCTGGATGAGGAGGACGGAGGACCGACATGAGTGGCGAAATTTGGGAAAGGCCTATGTCCAGCAGTGGACGAACACGGGCTGATGGATGGATGGATGGGAAAGTTTTTCGAGTTTTTACTTTACAATCTGCTGAGGCAAATCATGCTACGATTAGCCGACGATTATCGTGCACGGTAAAACGATAATCAGATTATGCACTATATGAGGTCACTTTTGTTTATATAGCCAAATTCATGCTGGAGAATCGGTAAGTGGTCAGGACCAAGATTCAATGACCCTGTTTGCGAAATACGAAGAATATTTTTTGTGCCTCTATACTTGTTCAAGAACAACTTCGACTCAATTAGTATAGGAAGTCTAAATTTAATTTTGCGCATTTCACAGAAAGGGTCATTAAACCATTTACCAGTTACCGAGTCTACAGTATGAATTTAACTATTATAAGGTGACTTTCGTTTATATAGCTAAATTCATACTGGAGACTCGGTAAGTAATCAAGACCAAGGTTCAACGAAATACGAAAAAAAAATTAAATAATAAAAGCAAAACTCAAAAAAAACATAAGTAGTACTAGTCTATATTAACAACTTTTTCTACCGAAGCTAAGCGAAATTCGCAACTTTTTTTCACTTCCTTTCATACAAATAGACCATATCAGCCGTCTGGTTTACTATGAGAAGGCGAAAAAAAATTTGAGAATTTTGCCTAGTCCCCATAGAAAAAGTTGTTCATATAGACGAGTACTACCTGTGTTTTGATTTTCGCCAACTATTATTATTTAACCTTATATATTCAGGAACAACCTCGACTCAATGAGTATAGGAAGTCTAAATTTTATTTTGCGTATAACAGAAAGGGTATAAAACACTTAACTAGTTTCCAGTATGAATTTGGCCATGTAAACGACATCACGTTATATACCAGTTAGGGTTCGATGTAATTTGATTAGCGTAGAGCATCAAAGCCTCAAAGCTCACATAGTTTTATGACCCAATAGGTCCGTATTATGCAGGGCTGCGGATTGCAGGAATTACTCCAGTTACACACAGGCCGTATTTGAAAGCGGATTTACCTACTCACGCGATACGCTATTGTGTGCAGTCTGCCTTAAGGATAGTGTTACACTAGCGATTGATTTTATCGATCGGAGCTTGCGCAAACTATCACTTTTCAAACGGCTTAAACACGGAGTAGTTCTATTTCTTCCCTTAAATAAATAAAGCGCTGAATTGTTTGTACAATTGTTTTTCAATCTTTTCAAGCATTGCAGTCTAAATCGTGAATTCAAGAGCCATCCTTTACCTCGGCAATCTTGTTTGCAGAACAACGGTGAAACCTGAAATGTCTCAGAAATATTAACTTGCTAAGGCTAGATATAAAGGTTACTAGGGAGAAAAATGTATATAAACATCGCAATGACTTGGCCACCTTTAGAGTGAAATTATTTCTGTGTTAACGTCTCCTTAAAAAATTGTATTTGTGTCCTCTAATTTTTTTGCCTCATATTTTTTAACAACTTATTTTTTGTAATAGGTACCTATGTATAGATTAACATGTTCTATTGCAATTTTCAAACAAGTAAATAGTGGCAAAAGACTGCTCATATCTACCACAGAACCGACAACCCTTTAAGTAGTTAAGCTTTTGAGTGAACATCACGCACGGAACGAGGCGACTCTGTATTGATGACCTAAAGGTAAAGGTTAAAGTTGAGGGCGCATGTCGATGGTCCACAAAAAACTGGTGGAGTTTATCTTGAAGAAGACCCATGCTCTGCTATAGACTGCTCATTAGGTAGGAATAATACTTTACTAATAATACTTTGTTACTTTATTAAGTTTTTTGGTGTGCAGTAAAAAATATGCCATCAAAAGCTAAATTTGTAAAAAAAACAAATCTCCCAACTTCCCAACTAACATTTCAGGTCCTACAAAGGTCTTGAGCAGGTTCTAAAACCTTTATAGGATAAGGCAAAGTTCTGAAAAACTAGCCACAACATTCTGAATTGGCTCTGTAGCCCAAAAGGGCCCGACCTACAAAACCTCCGCACAACGTTGTCAGGAGCTAGTGTTCAGGAGGAAATAGCAAATCCCAAAAACTAAATTTAACCTTCTCAGAACCTGTAACATGCAACATTAAAAAATTACAACATTTAAAAAAGTAATTGTGTGGTGTGATTCCTATTACTTAGTATTGCTATTCTTTGTAATCATTAATATTTTTTTTGTATAGTGTGTTCCAAATTGTTTTGTTTAATTGTTAATTATTTAATTAATTATAGTTGTGTTCCAACATCTAAAAATGTAAGGCTGTGCTGAAAATCGGCAGTTGTCTACCTGACAGCTATGTGTCGAGCACAGACCTTTTTGCTTTCTCTTTTTTAATTTTTCATTATTATTATTATGCATGTTTTTGTGATAGTTTTAGAATAAACTAAAACTTCAAATATCTTTATTATTATTATTATGGGAATTTTTGACCTCGTCTCTCTCTCTTGGCCAAAAGAATTTAAAGAGAGAGGAACGGTGTATCCCCGGCAGAGGCACAGTCGACCGGGGTTCAGAGCCCCAGGGAAAGAAACCGGCGAACGATGCGAGCAGTATCAAGCAGTACCGCCTTTTGCATCCGCGCTGGAAGCGAACTGCCGCGGAACCCCAACCGCCTTAGGTTGTTTTCGAGGCTGGTTGGTATTAACCCGTTCGCGGACAAAACAATTGGGATGATTTCGGTGGATGCCACACCCCACATGTCGGTAACCTCGTGAGCCAGGTCGAGATACTTTCTTTTCTTCTCGGTTTCGGCTTTTACAAGGTTCTCATCGTGCGGGATTGTGATATCCACCAAAAACACCCGAGACTGCGTCCGGTCCATCAGCACGATGTCAGGTTTATTCGCGAGAATAGTCCTATCCGTGATGACAGACCGGTCCCAGTAGAGCTTGGCGCGGTCGTTTTCGAGTACTGGCGCCGGCGAGTACTTGTAATATGGTACCCTCTGATCTACGAGGCCGTATTTGTAGGCGAGTTCTTGATGAAGGATTTTGGCCACTTGATTGTGCCTGTGTAGATACTCAGTGTTGGCAAGAGCAGAACAACCGGAAATAACATGTCGAAGTGACTCTCCAGGGTGAGCACATGCCCGGCAGATATCCTGGGTTCCATCCTTAATGATGTATTTCCGGTAGTTCCGCGTCTTGATCACCTGATCCTGTATTGCACAGACAAATCCCTCGGTTTCCCCAAAGAGGTCACCAAAGCGCAGCCAATGCAGAGAGGCTTTTTTGTCCACGTGAGGCTCGTGAAGAGCCTTGTAAAACCTCCCGTGCAATTCCTTTCCTCGCCACACAGACTCTCGTTCAGCGGTACTTAGTACCACCGGTTCGCGCCATTCCTCGCTAGCTAAGGACAAAGGGGTAAGTCCTTTATCACATGCCACGACTTCACTATGGATTCCATCATCCGTTTTTGTCAGGAAATAGTTCCTGAGACTGCATATCTCGCGGTTGTGCATAGTCTTGGCGCTTAAAAGGCCTTGACCACCACACTTCCGCGGGAGATATAGTCTCATAACCGACGATCTCGGGTGATGCATTCTGTGAAAGGTCATGGTTGTGCGGACTTTTCTATCCAGGGCGTCTAATTCAGTCTGAGACCATCTGAGCACCCCAAATGTGTACATGAGAACAGGCATGACCCAAGCGTTATAAGCTCGGGCTTTATTTCCGCCCGACAAAAAGCTCTCAAGCACTTTCGTCAGGCGACCATAAAATACCTCACAAACGGCTTGTTTCACGTCTGCTTCATTCACACCTATAGTTTGGGACATGCCCAGATACCGGTATGTTTCAGTCTCGGAGAGGGATTTCAGCCGATTGGAGCCGACATCGACTCCATTGGAGCGAACAACATGTCCCCTCTCCACATGCAAGACGGCACACTTTTCAACCCCCAGCTCCATTCTGATGGATTTGCTGAAATCATCGGTGATCTTCAGCAACTCCCTCAGTCTTTCAGCCGTGGGACCAAACAGTTTTAGGTCATCCATGTAGAGAAGGTGCGGCATCCGCATTCCTCCCCTCCGAAACTGAAAGCCCGTCGCTGATTCCTCCAAAAGTTGACTCAGAGGGTTCAGCGACAAGCAGAACCAAAGTGGGCTTAGACAATCACCCTGGAAAATTCCCCTTTTTATCCGTATTCGGTCATCGGCAGCCGTCATTCGCTCACCTGCGAGACTAAGGATCGTACTCCATTGCCCCATACATGCTCCAAGGAAGTGTCGAACTGAACCGTCAACTTTGTACAGCTCAAGGACCCTTAGAAGCCAGGAGTGGGGGACCGAGTCGAATGCCTTTTTGTAATCGATCCAGGCGGCAGAAAAATTCCGACGGTTGCGTCTGACCAGTTTGCTAGCTACTGCGTCAATGAGGAGCAGCTCCTTGCTACCGCGGCTACCGCCCCTACATCCGTTCTGAGCATCCGAGATGATGTGATTTTCAACAACATGTTGAGAAATCTTAGAGCTCAAAACGGAAGTAAGCGTCTTGTATAGTGTACAAAGACATGTGATAGGGCGGTATTTTGACGGATCCGCGGTATCTTCACTTTTAGGAGCTAAATGAGTGACCCCAGTAGTTAAGAAGTTTGGGAGCGTGCCAACGTCAAGGGCCTGTTGGAATTGCTTTGCGAGGGTTGCATGGGAACGCCAGAATCCCTTCAGCCAGTAATGCTGCAGGCCGTCTGGTCCCGGACTTTTCCAGTTCGGGGCCTTACGGACCGCAGTGGTTACGTCCTCCTCAGAGATTCTGACTGCGTTCATAGGCGTGATTGACGCACATCTTCTCTCGACAGCTCCGATCCATGGGCCCTCCTGATGAGTGACAGGTTGTGACCATAGGCTTCGCCAGAAGGCGACTACATCAGCCTGCTCTGGTCGATCACCTGTCGGTCTCGTTTCCGGACGTTCCAAAATTCTGTAAAACTTCTTTTGGTCACTCTCGAAGAGACGATTATGGTGGTGCCTCTTTACCATTTCGGAGTATCGCCTTAATCGCTTTCCCCAGGCAGCAATCTTCTGCTTCAGGTAGTCGATGCGCTCCGTTATATTTTGGGCAAAGTCTGGTTGGGACATATCAATGTCTTGCCCAGCAAACGCCTCCGCAACGAAGCGCATCACTCTAGGTCTCGTGTTGCCTGACCTGAAGCTGGTTAGTTTGCCGATGAGGATCCTTGCTCTGGTGATACGGCGGTTAATTCTGCGTTGCCAGGCTGGTATTCTACTACTCCTGGGAGTAGTTGATCCAGTACCCGGCATACGAACGCCGACTATCCGGCAAACTGCCATGGCGGCGCTGAAAAGAACCGTATCCGTATCCCAGAGATCGATGCTGCTTTCCAGAAATGGAGGCAGCAACTGATTAATGGCCCCAACCACATCCCGAACCTTGATGCTTAGAGGCACTCGAGGAAGCCGCGGCCTCAGTTCCAGAGGCACTTGGCGATACTCCTCCATCGTCTCTTCTAATATGCTCCTCAGTTGCTCTAAATCCTGGGAGACTGTTACTGTAATGTTTTCTTCTGCGACATTTTGTGGATTATGTTCTGTCTCTTGAATGCTATCTGGCTGGGGAGAGACATCTTCCACATGTGGTGCATCATCCATTACAAAAACAGTCTCGCGTCTCAGTTGTTCGAGTTCGGCAGCGCTGAATACGTTGGAGCGCTGTATATACCGAACTCTGTCCGCCAGGTTTTGTTCCGCGATAGTTATTATTATTATTATTATTATTATTATTATTATGGGAATTTTTGATCTCGTCTCTCTCTCTCTTGGCCAAAAGAATTTAAAGAGAGAGGAATGGTGTATCCCCGGCAGAGGCACAGTCGACCGGGGTTCAGAGCCCCAGGGAAAGAAACCGGCGAACGATGCGAGCAGTATCAAGCAGTACCGCCTTTTGCATCCGCGCTGGAAGCGAACTGCCGCGGAACCCCAACCGCCTTAGGTTGTTTTCGAGGCTGGTTGGTATTAACCCGTTCGCGGACAAAACAATTGGGATGATTTCGGTGGATGCCACACCCCACATGTCGGTAACCTCGTGAGCCAGGTCGAGATACTTTCTTTTCTTCTCGGTTTCGGCTTTTACAAGGTTCTCATCGTGCGGGATTGTGATATCCACCAAAAACACCCGAGACTGCGTCCGGTCCATCAGCACGATGTCAGGTTTATTCGCGAGAATAGTCCTATCCGTGATGACAGACCGGTCCCAGTAGAGCTTGGCGCGGTCGTTTTCGAGTACTGGCGCCGGCGAGTACTTGTTATATGGTACCCTCTGATCTACGAGGCCGTATTTGTAGGCGAGTTCTTGATGAAGGATTTTGGCCACTTGATTGTGCCTGTGTAGATACTCAGTGTTGGCAAGAGCAGAACAACCGGAAATAACATGTCGAAGTGACTCTCCAGGGTGAGCACATGCCCGGCAGATATCCTGGGTTCCATCCTTAATGATGTATTTCCGGTAGTTCCGCGTCTTGATCACCTGATCCTGTATTGCACAGACAAATCCCTCGGTTTCCCCAAAGAGGTCACCAAAGCGCAGCCAATGCAGAGAGGCTTTTTTGTCCACGTGAGGCTCGTGAAGAGCCTTGTAAAACCTCCCGTGCAATTCCTTTCCTCGCCACACAGACTCTCGTTCAGCGGTACTTAGTACCACCGGTTCGCGCCATTCCTCGCTAGCTAAGGACAAAGGGGTAAGTCCTTTATCACATGCCACGACTTCACTATGGATTCCATCATCCGTTTTTGTCAGGAAATAGTTCCTGAGACTGCATATCTCGCGGTTGTGCATAGTCTTGGCGCTTAAAAGGCCTTGACCACCACACTTCCGCGGGAGATACAGTCTCATAACCGACGATCTCGGGTGATGCATTCTGTGAAAGGTCATGGTTGTGCGGACTTTTCTATCCAGGGCGTCTAATTCAGTCTGAGACCATCTGAGCACCCCAAATGTGTACATGAGAACAGGCATGACCCAAGCGTTATAAGCTCGGGCTTCATTTCCGCCCGACAAAAAGCTCTCAAGCACTTTCGTCAGGCGACCATAAAATACCTCACAAACGGCTTGTTTCACGTCTGCTTCATTCACACCTATAGTTTGGGACATGCCCAGATACCGGTATGTTTCAGTCTCGGAGAGGGATTTCAGCCGATTGGAGCCGACATCGACTCCATTGGAGCGAACAACATGTCCCCTCTCCACATGCAAGACGGCACACTTTTCAACCCCCAGCTCCATTCTGATGGATTTGCTGAAATCATCGGTGATCTTCAGCAGCTCCCTCAGTCTTTCAGCCGTGGGACCAAACAGTTTTAGGTCATCCATGTAGAGAAGGTGCGGCATCCGCATTCCTCCCCTCCGAAACTGAAAGCCCGTCGCTGATTCCTCCAAAAGTTGACTCAGAGGGTTCAGCGACAAGCAGAACCAAAGTGGGCTTAGACAATCACCCTGGAAAATTCCCCTTTTTATCCGTATTCGGTCATCGGCAGCCGTCATTCGCTCACCTGCGAGACTAAGGATCGTACTCCATTGCCCCATACATGCTCCAAGGAAGTGTCGAACTGAACCGTCAACTTTGTACAGCTCAAGGACCCTTAGAAGCCAGGAGTGGGGGACCGAGTCGAATGCCTTTTTGTAATCGATCCAGGCGGCAGAAAAATTCCGACGGTTGCGTCTGACCAGTTTGCTAGCTACTGCGTCAATGAGGAGCAGCTCCTTGCTACCGTGGCTACCGCCCCTACATCCGTTCTGAGCATCCGAGATGATGTGATTTTCAACAACATGTTGAGAAATCTTAGAGCTCAAAACGGAAGTAAGCGTCTTGTATAGTGTACAAAGACATGTGATAGGGCGGTATTTTGACGGATCCGCGGTATCTTCACTTTTAGGAGCTAAATGAGTGAACCCAGTAGTTAAGAAGTTTGGGAGCGTGCCAACGTCAAGGGCCTGTTGGAATTGCTTTGCGAGGGTTGCATGGGAACGCCAGAATCCCTTCAGCCAGTAATGCTGCAGGCCGTCTGGTCCCGGACTTTTCCAGTTCGGGGCCTTACGGACCGCAGTGGTTACGTTCTCATCAGAGATTCTGACTGCGTTCATAGGCGTGATTGACGCACATCTTCTCTCGACAGCTCCGATCCATGGGCCCTCCTGATGAGTGACAGGTTGTGACCATAGGCTTCGCCAGAAGGCGACTACATCAGCCTGCTCTGGTCGATCACCTGTCGGTCTCGTTTCCGGACGTTCCAAAATTCTGTAAAACTTCTTTTGGTCACTCTCGAAGAGACGATTATGGTGGTGCCTCTTTACCATTTCGGAGTATCGCCTTAATCGCTTTCCCCAGGCAGCAATCTTCTGCTTCAGGTAGTCGATGCGCTCCGTTATGTTTTGGGCAAAGTCTGGTTGGGACATATCAATGTCTTGCCCAGCAAACGCCTCCGCAACGAAGCGCATCACTCTAGGTCTCGTGTTGCCTGACCTGAAGCTGGTTAGTTTGCCGATGAGGATCCTTGCTCTGGTGATACGGCGGTTAATTCTGCGTTGCCAAGCCGGTATTCTACTACTCCTGGGAGTAGTTGATCCAGTACCCGGCATACGAACGCCGACTATCCGGCAAACTGCCATGGCGGCGCTGAAAAGAACCGTATCCGTATCCCAGAGATCGATGCTGCTTTCCAGAAATGGAGGCAGCAACTGATTAATAGCCCCAACCACATCCCGAACCTTGATGCTTAGAGGCACTCGGGGAAGCCGCGGCCTCAGTTCCAGAGGCACTTATTATTATTATTATTATTATTATTATTACATGCAAACCTTGAATTAGCCCGGAGTTGAAATAGTCTTGTAAGCCAGGTACGGGCTTACGAAAATACAAAGTACGGCTTCTAGGTATTGGTAAAGTTGTATTTAGCTTTGCTCATCATTCAGTTGGTTCTTGTTTAAATAGTACTATGCTTCTCTGACATGGGACATGGCAATAGTAAAATTGAAGATTTAATATTCCGTTGACATTTTTAGAGATATTTAGACGCCTGTTGTGTTTGTCAGTTTCATTGGGACTGTTAGTTTATTGATGAAATAGGACACAATACCTCTGCTAAATTCATGGGTCCTCTAAAATACATTGTTTTATATGATTTACCTAAACAAAAATACCTATTTTAAACTATTGATATTATTTTCGAATTATAAGAGCAAAAAGGTGAAACGATTGGAACTTTTTTCCAACTACAAATGTGTTACACCAAAATTCAATACAATGTTTGATTAAATGAGTACTTAAATGTAATTATTGCATAAAAACTTAAGATTTAAATTAGCTAAAAATGGCTGACTTTGTTCTAGATTCTAGAACCCTACAGTCTAGGATTTAACAAATTTGGAACAAACAAGCCCTGGTCCAAGTCTTTTTGGACTTGACAATGCTCAAAGGGACTTTCAAAAGAAGCAACTGGTATAATAAAGGGCTAAATCAGGTTTTTGTTTATTCAAATTAGTCCTGTCTAAGGGCTTGACAGCCTGTGATAAGGCATATTGCGCAATGAAACAACTTTTTGCGGCACATTCATTCAATAGCGCTTGCCAAAAGTGAATACAGGCTGTTATAGGTGGCTCTCTCTACAAACAAAAATATTTTTTTCATCTTTTTAAGTGTTTTTCATCGTTTTTATTTTTTAATACATTACAATACTTAGTCATAAGATTGTTAATATATTCATTTTTTATTGTTTCATTATTGTTTTTTACTTTCCGTTTAAAATTGCCACTGCTGACCATCTTGTGCCAGGACATCCTGTATATTTTCGTAGATAAACAAATTTTTCGTAAAGCACACGCGAAGCCCACAAGGTTGAGAATCGGTTTCGCAAAAATACAAAAAAGACGCTTTTGGACTAGAACCTATCTTGCTGAATGTCAAAAGGTAAATAAAATTTCAAATTACTACAAACAAAAATGACTGGGAATGGTAAGAAAAAAAATATATAAGCCCTGGGAAGCTTTTGAATTATGCTTAAAAGATTTAGCAAAATATCGTTTTGAAAAGGTCTTGCTTGGATAGTGTGTAAAACCAACTAGCCTTTCTTTACATTATGGTGAAAGCCTGTGGAAGTCCATTTAGTTTTTCAAATTACTGTAGAGCCCTAAGAGCTGTTTGCATTAAATAAAAACAAATTATGACCTGAGGTAAAAACTAAAACCAGAAAATTATCATTCTAGAACTTAGAGGCATTTCTCAAAACCTCGGTCCCAATAAAATGTTAACTGGGTTGTTCTTCTACCGTAAAAAGTTGTGAGATCCATGTAAATCCAAGTCCGTTAATTTATTCAGTTCCTACTTAAGGGACATTCTGTCTTAAGTTATTACATTTAGCTAACCTAACAACATCTTATAGTGACCGTATCAATATTAAAAATCTTTTATGTTTTAAATAAATAGATTGACTCGGCCATCGCATGAAAACACAATATATCTCACAAGTAATACATATTATATTAAATTAGATTATTTGCGCCCAGATAATATCGTGTTGGTATCAAGAGCCAAGACGCAACTGTGCGGCCGGCCTACTGGCACAGTGCGGTATGCCAGGTGTGCTTTACCTAATCTAGTATTTATGGCGGTAGTCCAACATCGGTCCTCGCTAATGTGCCCGGGAACACGTATTGATAGCTACTTTACTGTTTATTTTTAGGGTCCCGTCCAAAACGGAAACCTCCTTGTTCATTTTTGTCCCGATACCATAGACCACGGATGAAATCCGTGCTATAGACTTAAATAACATGCAGATTCCGGGAAAAATAATAGAAATCGTCGAAGATGATATCTGGAAATGGTTTTTAAATTTATCTTATATCGTCTTTTGTAAACTATGTTACAAGTAAAATTCAACTGTATGACGCGTTCCATTATTGTTTAAAATAACCAGCTCCGAGCCGTGGCTGTTACGACTTTCGACAACCGAAATATTACGCGCTCTCGAAAAAGTCAGTTTTTAATGGGTACTTTATTCGGCTTTTAGTTGGAATAAAAACACAATTTTAGTTTTTGCTTAGCGAAATTTCTTCCGCCTTTTTTGTACTTCCATAAATAAGACATAAGCCATTTTTATTCATAATTTTATGTTACACGTCAAAAAATTGTTCAGCTACAAAAGTAGTCTTAAAAAATAATAAAGTTACTGATAACATTAAAAAAATAATTATTATAATTATTCCCTGTCAAGTAAATGTAAAATAACACAATGTCAAAAATCAAATTAATCAATAGATAACTAATTATATAGTTACAGATTTAAAATGTCAAAGAATACTAACAATTCTAATTACAAAAAAAAATAATTTTTTTTTGCAATTCATCCACTCTATAGAACGTCTGCTCGGGAAGTCAATGTTTCAGCCTCGACTTACACGAAGTAACAGTTGTTGCGGCTGACACATCAGCTGGGAGTCTATTGTACACCGATGGAGCCATGACGTGAGTCAACTTTGAGGACTTTTGGAGTCTATGTATGTTTGATGATTAATAAAGGTTTACTAAATCAATTGATTAGTTTGTTTAAAATTACTTGAACATCGGTATATTTTTTTGATATCTGCGTCGTTATCCTGATTATTACAATAATATCATCTAAAGTTTGTAATTTTATTTCTACATGCGTCATATTTCTCTTAATCCTTACGGGACGGATAGGATACAGTATTGTCCTATCTTTTTTTTTTTATTGTTTAGTTCTGTAAGGGTTAAAATAATAATATTGAACGCAAGGAATAAGCTAAAACAAATTTTGCATCACGAATTGAAAAACGACAACCTCAGTTTATCTAATAATAAAAAATCCAACCTAAATGAAATTTCAAAACAAAAAAATCACCTATAAAACAACAAAAACAGGCAACAAATCTAAACTTGTATTGGGTGGGCCCAGAAGTTCAGTACAACGGACGGCAAAACACATAATTTAAGTCTACTGAAGGTGGCAAGTTTTGCATACAAATTGTTTGACTACCCTCGTAATTACGGCATCGGAGCACCTTCGCCCTCATAAATATTCTTTATTGTACGGCATCGAGGGCGTAGCTACAATAGCCATTATTATTTTGTTGATTACTTACGGGTTGGATAAACTTATTTCTGAAGAATTTATTAAAACACTTCCTCTTTTTCTACGGCTCCGTCAAAGAAACAGTTTTTCTTGGCTGTCTGCGCCTACCACATTTTTTTTATATCCTATACGTTTCAAATAAGAATAGGACTGTCAGGAGGCCTAGATTGTGTGAACGCGTGCACTCGTGACTTCATCTCCGGCACTCCATCTGGATATTGGAGTAGACGACACGGCGTTAGAGTCCACGTAGGAGTTATCGAAAGCCGCAAGGTCTAGATAGCGACTGGAACAAGGGCTTGGCGTGATTATGTACCCGTGCATTTTCATTCCGCGAGGTGACTGTGTGAGCAGCTCCAGCACCTCCTTGTAGAATGAGGGAGCTACCTTCATTGGCGAGTCCAGCAACGGATATTGTTTGACGGCGGAGGAGGAGCGCTTGGTTCTGCTCGGGGCTATCCTGCCTTGACCCTTGACTATGGCGTATTGTTGCTCACACAGGTAGGCAGAGTGCGGATCAGGTGGGTGCGATATCGGGTGACCTATGCATGTTGCATGATGAACAGAAAATCACTTATACTATTCCACAAATTTATTTAATATCAATTTCCTGGCCGGTTTCGCCTCATATAAATCTAAAATAGAACTTTTGCATTACTTTTTTTTCAGATTTATATAAATCTAAATTATAACTTTTACATGAGTAGAATCAATGACACTGATTCTACTGATGTAATAATTTAGAATAATATAATTCCTTTGAAAATGCCATAAAGGCGAAACCGGACAGGAAATTAATATTTAATAAATTGTGGAATAGTACAAGTGATTTTCTGTTCATTATGTTTTCCAAGTTCCACCAAGTGCCAACAATCAGTAGTATCAACATATGCCTGTTGCGGTAAAACGTGACGCACGTACATACTGGTGTTAGTTGACATTTGTCAATAACATCAGCTGTGCAATACGCTGCCCTTAAGGCCCTTGTAGCCTCCAATGACCTTGAGATAGTTTAAATAAAGTCAAAATGAACCTTAAAACCATGCATTTGATTTTGTAATCGACTGTTCCGAAACTTTGCGTTTACAGCAACGTTGACGCCACGCGCTCTCAAAACATCTAGTTTTTATTTATTAACTCTGCTGTGAATCAACGTTATTAAATTTCCTGCAATAAGTTTTATAAACTATCCTTTTTTTGTATTTTTGTGCAAGAACCATACTAATAACATTAGCGGTTTCCAAGAAATAGCCAATTTTATTCTAAAAATTAGGTGGTAGAGCTGATGCCGGGCTCGACTGTGGAGGTACCACCATCTTACTCGCAAATTCTCCCGAAGTTATTCGGGGGAGAGTAAGAGAACAGCTCTTTGGCAAAACCAGGCGGCCCATCATTGCCTGGGACCGATGGATGGCGGTATATCCATCCCCAATTGCCGGGCCTTATAAAACAGACTAGTGACGGGCAGCGGCGTCACTGGTGCAAGGGTTTCGGCACCGCGCTCACCAACCCGCCTGCCCAGCGTGTGTGAGTATGGGCATTTCTTCCAGGAGGACCACCAAGAGTGGCGAAATCCTGGAAAGGCCTATGTCCAGCAGTGGATGAAACAGGCTGATGGATGCATGGATGGATTCTAAAAACAGCTTGACTTTGGGAAATATTTTCAAGGCGTTTCTTATAGGCGAGAATAATTTCCTGCGATGAGATTGTTTCTTATATTTTAAATAATGACATATATTTTTTTCATAATTTTTAAGTAAGCCGCTTAAGAGAAATAACTCCATCAATGGGAGTAATTTTCGGATGACTTATTATATATTATTACTGTTAATTTACTGTATTCTTATTATATGGTACTACTGTTACCTCGTATAATATCAGTGGTATAGCCCTAAAGGAAGTTGACAACATCAGGGATCTTGGTGTCTACTTGGACTCTAAATTAACTTTCTTTGCACAGTTCGATCACATTATTTCAAAATCAGCTAGATTGTTGGGATTTGTCTTGAGAAATGCGAAAGTCTTTAAATGTGCTAAAACAACAATACTGTTGTATAATGATTTAGTTCGCAGCCACTTAGAGTATTGCTCTGTGGCGTGATCTCCCCATTACATGAAACACAAGCTGCGGATTGAGCGTCTTCAGAAGAGATTCCTTGTATAATGCTCTAGTTCGCAGCCACTTAGAGTATTGCTCTGTGGCGTGGTCTCCCCATTACATGAAACACAAGCTGCGGATTGAGCGTCTTCAGAAGAGATTCCTTGTATAATGCTCTAGTTCGCAGCCACTTAGAGTATTGCTCTGTGGCGTGGTCTCCCCATTACATGAAACACAAGCTGCGGATTGAGCGTCTTCAGAAGAGATTCCTTGTATAATGCTCTAGTTCGCAGCCACTTAGAGTATTGCTCTGTGGCGTGATCTCCCCATTACATGAAACACAAGCTGCGGATTGAGCGTCTTCAGAAGAGATTCCTTGTATAATGCTCTAGTTCGCAGCCACTTAGAGTATTGCTCTGTGGCGTGGTCTCCCCATTACATGAAACACAAGCTGCGGATTGAGCGTCTTCAGAAGAGATTCCTTGTATAATGCTCTAGTTCGCAGCCACTTAGAGTATTGCTCTGTGGCGTGGTCTCCCCATTACATGAAACACAAGCTGCGGATTGAGCGTCTTCAGAAGAGATTCCTTGTATAATGCTCTAGTTCGCAGCCACTTAGAGTATTGCTCTGTGGCGTGGTCTCCCCATTACATGAAACACAAGCTGCGGATTGAGCGTCTTCAGAAGAGATTCCTTGTATAATGCTCTAGTTCGCAGCCACTTAGAGTATTGCTCTGTGGCGTGGTCTCCCCATTACATGAAACACAAGCTGCGGATTGAGCGTCTTCAGAAGAGATTCCTTGTATAATGCTCTAGTTCGCAGCCACTTAGAGTATTGCTCTGTGGCGTGGTCTCCCCATTACATGAAACACAAGCTGCGGATTGAGCGTCTTCAGAAGAGATTCCTTGTATAATGCTCTAGTTCGCAGCCACTTAGAGTATTGCTCTGTGGCGTGGTCTCCCCATTACATGAAACACAAGCTGCGGATTGAGCGTCTTCAGAAGAGATTCCTTGTATAATGCTCTAGTTCGCAGCCACTTAGAGTATTGCTCTGTGGCGTGGTCTCCCCATTACATGAAACACAAGCTGCGGATTGAGCGTCTTCAGAAGAGATTCCTTGTATAATGCTCTAGTTCGCAGCCACTTAGAGTATTGCTCTGTGGCGTGATCTCCCCATTACATGAAACACAAGCTGCGGATTGAGCGTCTTCAGAAGAGATTCCTTGTATAATGCTCTAGTTCGCAGCCACTTAGAGTATTGCTCTGTGGCGTGGTCTCCCCATTACATGAAACACAAGCTGCGGATTGAGCGTCTTCAGAAGAGATTCCTTGTATAATGCTCTAGTTCGCAGCCACTTAGAGTATTGCTCTGTGGCGTGGTCTCCCCATTACATGAAACACAAACTGTGGATTGAGCGTCTTCAGAAGAGATTCCTTGTATAATGCTCTAGTTCGCAGCCACTTAGAGTATTGCTCTGTGGCGTGGTCTCCCCATTACATGAAACACAAGCTGTGGATTGAGCGTCTTCAGAAGAGATTCCTTGTATAATGCTCTAGTTCGCAGCCACTTAGAGTATTGCTCTGTGGCGTGGTCTCCCCATTA
Source organism: Ypsolopha scabrella (assembly GCA_910592155.1). Lineage (NCBI taxonomy): Eukaryota > Metazoa > Arthropoda > Insecta > Lepidoptera > Ypsolophidae > Ypsolopha > Ypsolopha scabrella. The sequence goes on from OU342982.1 coordinate 21,066,462, forward strand.
CATGAAACACAAGCTGCGGATTGAGCGTCTTCAGAAGAGATTCCTTGTATAATGCTCTAGTTCGCAGCCACTTAGAGTATTGCTCTGTGGCGTGGTCTCCCATTACATGAAACACAAACTGTGGATTGAGCGTCTTCAGAAGAGATTCCTTGTATAATGCTCTAGTTCGCAGCCACTTAGAGTATTGCTCTGTGGCGTGGTCTCCCCATTACATGAAACACAAACTGTGGATTGAGCGTCTTCAGAAGAGATTCCTTGTATAATGCTCTAGTTCGCAGCCACTTAGAGTATTGCTCTGTGGCGTGGTCTCCCCATTACATGAAACACAAACTGTGGATTGAGCGTCTTCAGAAGAGATTCCTTGTATAATGCTCTAGTTCGCAGCCACTTAGAGTATTGCTCTGTGGCGTGGTCTCCCCATTACATGAAACACAAGCTGCGGATTGAGCGTCTTCAGAAGAGATTCCTTGTATAATGCTCTAGTTCGCAGCCACTTAGAGTATTGCTCTGTGGCGTGGTCTCCCCATTACATGAAACACAAACTGTGGATTGAGCGTCTTCAAAAGAGATTCCTTGTATAATGCTCTAGTTCGCAGCCACTTAGAGTATTGCTCTGTGGCGTGGTCTCCCCATTACATGAAACACACACTGTGGATTGAGCGTCTTCAGAAGAGATTCCTTGTATAATGCTCTAGTTCGCAGCCACTTAGAGTATTGCTCTGTGGCGTGGTCTCCCCATTACATGAAACACAAACTGTGGATTGAGCGTCTTCAGAAGAGATTCCTTGTATAATGCTCTAGTTCGCAGCCACTTAGAGTATTGCTCTGTGGCGTGGTCTCCCCATTACATGAAACACAAACTGTGGATTGAGCGTCTTCAGAAGAGATTCCTTGTATAATGCTCTAGTTCGCAGCCACTTAGAGTATTGCTCTGTAGCGTGGTCTCCCCATTACATGAAACACAAACTGCGGATTGAGCGTCTTCAGAAGAGATTCCTTGTATAATGCTCTAGTTCGCAGCCACTTAGAGTATTGCTCTGTGGCGTGGTCTCCCCATTACATGAAACACAAACTGTGGATTGAGCGTCTTCAGAAGAGATTCCTTGTATAATGCTCTAGTTCGCAGCCACTTAGAGTATTGCTCTGTGGCGTGGTCTCCCCATTACATGAAACACAAACTGCGGATTGAGCGTCTTCAGAAGAGATTCCTTGTATAATGCTCTAGTTCGCAGCCACTTAGAGTATTGCTCTGTGGCGTGGTCTCCCCATTACATGAAACACAAGCTGCGGATTGAGCGTCTTCAGAAGAGATTCCTTGTATAATGCTCTAGTTCGCAGCCACTTAGAGTATTGCTCTGTGGCGTGGTCTCCCCATTACATGAAACACAAGCTGTGGATTGAGCGTCTTCAGAAGAGATTCCTTGTATAATGCTCTAGTTCGCAGCCACTTAGAGTATTGCTCTGTGGCGTGGTCTCCCCATTACATGAAACACAAGCTGTGGATTGAGCGTCTTCAGAAGAGATTCCTTGTATAATGCTCTAGTTCGCAGCCACTTAGAGTATTGCTCTGTGGCGTGGTCTCCCCATTACATGAAACACAAGCTGCGGATTGAGCGTCTTCAGAAGAGATTCCTTGTATAATGCTCTAGTTCGCAGCCACTTAGAGTATTGCTCTGTGGCGTGGTCTCCCCATTACATGAAACACAAGCTGCGGATTGAGCGTCTTCGGAAGAGATTCCTTGTATAATGCTCTAGTTCGCAGCCACTTAGAGTATTGCTCTGTGGCGTGGTCTCCCCATTACATGAAACACAAGCTGCGGATTGAGCGTCTTCAGAAGAGATTCCTTGTATAATGCTCTAGTTCGCAGCCACTTAAAGTATTGCTCTGTGGCGTGGTCTCCCCATTACATGAAACACAAGCTGTGGATTGAGCGTCTTCAGAAGAGATTCCTTGTATAATGCTCTAGTTCGCAGCCACTTAGAGTATTGCTCTGTGGCGTGGTCTCCCCATTACATGAAACACAAGCTGCGGATTGAGCGTCTTCAGAAGAGATTCCTTGTATAATGCTCTAGTTCGCAGCCACTTAGAGTATTGCTCTGTGGCGTGGTCTCCCCATTACATGAAACACAAGCTGTGGATTGAGCGTCTTCAGAAGAGATTCCTTGTATAATGCTCTAGTTCGCAGCCACTTAGAGTATTGCTCTGTGGCGTGGTCTCCCCATTACATGAAACACAAGCTGTGGATTGAGCGTCTTCAGAAGAGATTCCTTGTATAATGCTCTAGTTCGCAGCCACTTAGAGTATTGCTCTGTGGCGTGGTCTCCCCATTACATGAAACACAAGCTGTGGATTGAGCGTCTTCAGAAGAGATTCCTTGTATAATGCTCTAGTTCGCAGCCACTTAGAGTATTGCTCTGTGGCGTGGTCTCCCCATTACATGAAACACAAACTGTGGATTGAGCGTCTTCAGAAGAGATTCCTTGTATAATGCTCTAGTTCGCAGCCACTTAGAGTATTGCTCTGTGGCGTGGTCTCCCCATTACATGAAACACAAGCTGTGGATTGAGCGTCTTCAGAAGAGATTCTTTGTATAATGCTCTAGTTTGCAGCCACTTAGAGTATTGCTCTGTGGCGTGGTCTCCCCATTACATGAAACACAAGCTGCGGATTGAGCGTCTTCAGAAGAGATTCCTTGTATAATGCTCTAGTTCGCAGCCACTTAGAGTATTGCTCTGTGGCGTGGTCTCCCCATTACATGAAACACAAGCTGTGGATTGAGCGTCTTCAGAAGAGATTCCTTGTATAATGCTCTAGTTCGCAGCCACTTAGAGTATTGCTCTGTGGCGTGGTCTCCCCATTACATGAAACACAAACTGTGGATTGAGCGTCTTCAGAAGAGATTCCTTGTATAATGCTCTAGTTCGCAGCCACTTAGAGTATTGCTCTGTGGCGTGATCTCCCCATTACATGAAACACAAGCTGTGGATTGAGCGTCTTCAGAAGAGATTCCTTGTATAATGCTCTAGTTCGCAGCCACTTAGAGTATTGCTCTGTGGCGTGGTCTCCCCATTACATGAAACACAAGCTGCGGATTGAGCGTCTTCAGAAGAGATTCCTTTGGCATCTCACTTATAGCTGCGGTCTCGGGAAAAAACTGGTCTCGTACGAGCAAAGATTGAGTTTTTTCAATATTAGTGGCCTAACTGAGCGACGAAATATATTAGACTTGTCCTTTTTGTACAATGTCATAAACAGTAAAATCGACAACCCTCAGCTTTTAAGTAAAATTAACATAAAAATTACATATAATTGTCACCGCGCTCCTTTTGGAATGTTTTCTCCGCCTTTATCCCGGACTGTTCTGGGTCAATTTGCTCCAGTGTCCCGACTTCTAAACACCTATAATAAAGTGAGTCACACCTGTGATATTAATGCAGATAGTTTAGGTTGTTTTAAATTATCGTGTAGAAAAGCTCTATCTAAAGTTAAATGATGTTTGTTAGTTTTAGTAGTTAGATATTAAGATAAAATTTATAATTTGTAAATTATTTATGTAACTTTAGTAATTAAGAATTTAAGATATGTGTATACTTACATGTTATACGTCAATTATATAAAATGCATGCTGTGATTACCTTATTAAGTTAGAAGTTTAGCAGTTATTTATGTTCAATGTGTAGTGTTAAAATTAGCTTACTAACTACTGGTTTTCCTAATAAAGAAAATAAAAATAAAATAAAATAAAATAAAGTATCATTTATAATGTGGTATTGTCATCGATGTACTTTATATCGCTGGGTATTATACTACCGTACAATCAGAATTCATACCATATTTATTTAATTAAATTTTTTATTTGTTATAATAGATATATATGTAGTGAAATTATAAATATAAACAATGAAAATTTCTCAAGATATATTTCTGACCCTAACTGGGCCCGGCATCAGTTGAGTATAAAAAAAATTGATATTGATAGATACAATATATTTACATTTGTCTATAGACAAAATAGGTGCGGAACATGTGCGGAACCCTATTGATATTTTAATCTAATTTCTTGAGTGTCTGTCAGTCTGTATGTTCTCTTAAAGCTAAATATGTACAAAAAATATATGTTTATTATGTCTAATTTCGTCTGTTTGTTTGTAAGTTTAATAAATATATTTTAACTATAGTTACATTTTAGGTTTGACTGTCTGTCTGTAGGTTTACTTATAACTATATTGTTATATTTTAATTATTACAGATTCTAATGTTTTTATGGGGGTTTTTTGAGGAAAGATCCTTACCTATTATAACAAGTGAAACGATAGGCGACCTCATTTGTGTTTTTATTAGTGTTGTTTATTCAATCCATGGCTATAATGTGCACCAAGTGCCCATATGAAGGAGGACTCCCAAGTCCTGAGCTGTATGCCAGTTAGTGGGGGATGGAGCGATTTCATGATCGGTGAAACAGTGGTTGAAGGTCTGGTTGTGTAGGTGTGTGTGGCTGGGTATGGGTAAAATGTTATTTGTTGTTTCGGAAGTGTGTCGGTGTTGGTTGATTCGTTTGTGAAGTGCGTTTTTTGTTTCTCCGATGTAAAATACCGGGCAATGCCGACATTCCAGGATGTATATACAGTTTTCTGTTTTACAGTTGGTGTTTAGTTGTGCTGTGTATTGTAGCATTCGCTACAGTTATTCAACCTGTTTCTTCGATTTTAGCTTTTCTTTATCTTTGATTCTTTTACAGAATTTTCAAAATTTTAAATTTCGAAGATTTTGTCATGGTTTTTGTTTGTTTTTCTGATTTTGAAGAGTATTGTCGTCGAGTCCACAAGGAAACTATACAAAATTTCTGAATTTTAATCCCTTGGATTCGTAACACGGGATACATTTGCTTTGAAGTCTATTTTCAAGCCTTTTCTCTTCTTCTACTGCGACCCTTCAGGCTTTTTGAGGGTTTTTAAAATGTAACATACAATTTCAAAATAACACCATCCTCCTGGTATCTTGTGTGGATGCACAACACGAACTCATTTCCACGACATCTGGAAGACAATCCTGTCGCATAGCGGAGTCTGGCTGCAGTTCACGGCGTGGTGAGGATTGGCTAACTACGAGCGAGCGTTTTGGGGACCACCCCATACCAGAAGGCCTGCCGAATCGACCCCAGGAAGGAACCAGGTTCTTGGTAGTTTAGTAATGATCTTATTCTGTTTAGGTCATTTTCTTTCCTTATGTAAGGCTGAATAACGACAGCTCTTAAAACTTTCACGCATTAAGATATATTTTCTCTCGCCTAAGATTTACTAATATTTCCGCGATATTTCCTGGGATCCCAAAAAATAGATTAATTTTTAGTTTCAAATTTAGTTTTAAATAAGCTGCTTATTTTTAGTTTCAAATTTATAATAAAATGCGTGAACCCTAACGCACCGACATACGGGCGAGTTTAGAGAGAGCGTCGTCCGTGAAACAGCTGTTCCGCTGCAGCGTTCTAAAATAGACCTTCCTCCTACAAGATAAAGTGTTTGAGTTACAGTTGAATATCTTTTTCTCTGAAGATTTGCGCGGTTTTTTTTAATAGTTGTTCAGTATGATCAGTAGATTATGTAGTTTCATTTAATGGTCGCACTCTATTTACAGCCTGTATATTTAAAAGAAAAAGATGGACAAGTGCGAGTCGGACTCGCCCACCGAGGGTTCCGTTTAAGACTATATTTTTAATGATTTAATTACAAATGTATATGGTTGAAGAAAACACTTGTACAGGATGACCAGGACAGGATCACATACATGAACAGCTTTTGTGATATACTCGTACATTTATTAAATCCTGGAAAACGCCGTTAAGGCGAAACTAAGGAAATATAAATATAATAATTTTGTGATACAGTACAAGTGTTTTGTTCAACCATGATGATGTTTCACCAAGTGCCGACAATCGCAAGTATTAACTTTACAAATGTATAGTTTTCATATTTTCCCCTATACTTTTAGTATAAGACGGTATTACTTACCGAATTTCATAGTTCTACGTCACTGGAAAATACCCTGTACATTTTGATTCCCTTGAAATTGTCAAAACATGCGTTTTTTTGCGGCATAAACGGCCGTATCTTTTTTTACGTTAACTTGGAAGTTTGACTTTTTTTCACATCTTTAAGGTACAGCTGTAGACTTGAGTATATGGTTTTCATTTCAACTCGATACCTCCACGCGTTCCCGAGGTAATGGGTCTTGACAGACAGACAATAAAGTCCTATGAGGGCTCCGTTGTTTCCTTTTGAGGTACGGAATCTAAAAAGTACGAATTATTCTCTAATGCTTTTGAAACAGTTCTTTTTTTAAATAATAATGTAATTTTATGTACTTTTTTGACATTTTATTAGGGTTCCGTAGTCCGACAAGGAACCCTTATAGTTTTGCCATGTCCGTCTGTCCGCGGCTTAGCTCAGAGACTATTACTAGTAGAAAGCTGTGATTTGGTATAGGTATACATGCTCTCCAGCTCTAACGCTCTATCGACTACGTATGTCTTCGTAGTCTTTTACCCTTGGATTTCCCAAAAATTACTCAATAAGCCTGGTTTCTATTTAGTAGACAAGTTTGTAATAGAAATTTGGCCTTACAAATCAATAAATTTGTTCTCGGTGCAAAATGCACATCATAACATTGTTTTTCTTAATTTTGAATAAAAAGTATACATACAGTAAAAGCGTTTTTTGTATATTTGCGAAAAATGCTTATTCATAATTATGTTTCCAAAAGAAAATTATGTCATTTTATGTATTACATTTTGATTGCATTGCATTACAACTGTAAACACGCTTTTAAGTTTGTTAATGTAATGCAATAAAAATTTAAGGCATAAATTTTCTTGTAAAACATTATTATTATCAAGCAACTTTCGCGAATACACATAAATCGCATCTTTTGAATACTTTTTATTTAAAAGTAAGAAAAACAATATTAAGATATGCATTTTGCACCGAGATCCTTTGCAGTTTTCTTAGGCGCGGTTTATACAGAAGAGACTTGGCGAGGACGTATGACGATAAAAGTAACACAATCATAGCGTCGTTTTTGTCGTAAGGAGAATTTCGTCCGCGCCTCCAGGCGACATCCGTCCGTGCCTCCAGGCGACGTCCGTCCGTGCCTCCAGGCGACGTCCGTCCGCGCCTCCAGGCGACGTCCGTCCGCGCCTCCAGGCGACGTCCGTCCGCGCCTCCAGGCGACGTCCGTCCGTGCCTCCAGGCGACGTCCGCCACGCCGACGCTATGCTACGTACTAATAAGGTTTATATTGTGTTACTTTGACCGTGATACGTCCTCGCCACGTCTCTTCTGTGTAATTCGCGCCTAAGATAGCGAAGAAACCGAAACCATAGACTAACTATTTCGAAACCAAAAATAGAATTACAAAACCCTATGTAATTAAAAATGCGCCAGCATTGGAAAACCAATTTAAATCCGAAAATTCAATTCCTTTTTAATTCTGCATCTACAGCACTTTAGAATCCCTTGGGATTTTTTTTCGCTTCCAACATGATATATTTCGTATCAGCCCCACAAATAAAGGCCCCAGGCATAATTTACAGTCCGAAAACTTGATCCATAAAACAGCCCCGTCCATAGCTCATTACAAATACATTGCAAATCAATTCAATTCCCAAACAGAATGAAATTGTAAAACAATTTTGTCCGGGACTCATTCCCATCGGGGCGCAAATCGTGTGTACAATTGTACACCCATCGAATTACAATGAAATTGGACTGTATGTTAATTTACTCCGCGCATTAGGTATTTATTGATTTGTTTACAATCGTGGAGGGCAGAAAACACGCATTTTCAGGGACTATTTAACTGACTGCGGTTGGATTCCAAAGGAGATTGTGTCACTGGAATGGATTTTAGTGTTAGTGTAAGTCGTTTGTAAACAAATGGACTAAAAGAAAGGGTAAGTAGCAGGCACAACAGTATCCTCTGCATGGAACGGGAGACTATCCATTGTTGAGACACTGGTTACATTCTTTAGTGTCTGGACCTGCAGCCTTGGGCGGTCCGAATTAATTTAATATATTTTATAATATTACAAATACAAATACAAAACACTTTATTCCACCAAAAACGAAAATAACATTACAAAGAGACTTTCCTAAAATAAACACTAAGTTATACAAAAGCACTAAGTTTTGCAATAATAATTACTTTACAATAAAAAAAATAGAAAAAACCAATGCAACCATTGTTTCCGGCAGAAAAGGAATCCGGCGCAGCATGTGACTTCAAGAAATCGCTGAATTTAAGCTGATCCCTTGTTAAAAAATTAAGAATAAACAAAGACAAATTAATTAATAACGTCATGTGTCAAAACGAAACTTAAACAAAAACCTATACTATTATTGAAATTTCAGTTCGTATTTTATTAATCAGTACTAATTTTAAGTTGTTACTGACTGACCTATCCTGTACGATTATCTATACTTTTAATAAAAGTCGTGTCTGTACATAAAGCTTTAAGGGTCCGTATAAGTCTAGATCACAGGGAAACACAACTTCAAATGAGCATATCAAATTTGTAACTTGGTCAATTGGTATAGTAAAAATAATATAGACATTAGACTATAGGGCTAATAAATTCTTCTTTTAAAAAATGCAAAATCTTTAAGTTCGCTTGAAAGAAAAAAATTACGAACTCTTTTCGAGTGTTAAAGAGTGTTCCTTAAATCGTAGAGCCTTGAAATTTGTACTTTACAAGTTAAAAAATGACATCGTCAGCTCGTCTTAGAATATTTAAAAATTTCATTTAGAAGTAGAGTTATTAAATAAAAACCGGCCAAGTGCGAGTCCGACTCGCGCACGAAGGGTTCCGTACCATTTATCTATAAAAACGGCAAAAAAATCATGTCTGTTGTATGGGAGTGCGCTGGCCCGACTCACACTTGGCCGGTTTTCGTATTTGTTGTTATAGCGGCAACAGAAATACATCATCTGTGAAAATTTCAACTGTCTAACTTTCACGGTTCATGAGATACAGCCTGGTGAGAGACGGGCGGACGGACGGGCGGATGGACAGTGGGGTCTTAGTAATAGGGTCCCGTTGGGTACCCTTTGGGTACGGAACCCTAAAAACGCAGATTTTTGTGGGCACGTGTTTCTTGGTGGTCGTAACAGCCACGGCTGAGAGCGCGCTATTTTAAACTAAAAGGAAACGTCGTAGAGTTCAGTTCTGATTGATGCAAATCGAGTTGCTCGGTTTACATGCAGCCTTAAGTAATTTCAGTAATTGGTTAAATAATAAAACTAGCACACGAGAATATAATAGTTAGAGCTTCCACGCAATCATTCGATGCTAACCGTACATCACATGTCTGCTATTTGCACCTTTCATTAATTCGAAGGCTTCAAGGGTTTCGTACTTCTCGATCACTAAGCTGCAGGACACAGGTTCAAACCGCGTAGGAGCATATTTGTGTACGGTTTTTTGTGCTTTGGAGGACACGTTTGGCTGTGTGTCATGTTTGTGCTCGAAGTACGGAAATAGGGCTTACCGCGTATTACGCTGGGACGTAATAATCGTTGGTGAAACGTGGGTTTACGAGTGTGCACTATGACTTGCATTTTATAGTGCACACTCGGAAACACGTCTGACACCTGTTATACATTAATGTCGTGGTGTTTTATAATTTATCAAAATATCAGATAAACTATGAACAATAAACGGCCAACAAATTCAAACATAACTTTAACAAACTTTAACTTTTTTCTTTCTTCGCTGGAAATAGATCGGACAGGATTGTGTGTCTAGTTAAAATAACGAAAATTTTGTAAATAAACTTGGGCGAGGTTTTCAAATAATTTTGTACATAAATAGTCGATTTATCAATCAATCTACACGATATGTGTTTTAAGTTAAAACCTTCCAAAAAGCGCCCCAAGATATCGTAATTAAATACAAAGTCCGTGAGTCATACGTCGTAGACAAAAATTACGTTATCAATAAAATGTTTCTATAAATACAAGTATTACTTGATAATTGCAAGAAGTATCCAGTTATAGAAGAACTTGATTCGATTTCCAAGAGATGCAGGTTCATAAAGTTTTCGGACGCCCGAGACCCCAGTGGTTTACCAACCTTAGGATTCTGGTTCAAATTAAGCAAGCATTAAATGGTTTTTCCAGGATTCTAAAATAAAACTGAATCTACGTTCACGAGCTCCATAAATAAAGAATATTACTATACTTGCTTGCCTTTATTTTCTTTCTTTCCCCTCTAATTCCAAAACTAATCAAGATTTTAGGTTACAATTTTTCCTTTCCCACCTTTTCTTACGAAATAACTCGCCCTCACATTACACATTCGAAATTTCCAATCACACGGGCTGTCACAAATAAATAATAAAAAAATAGCAAGCCAGCAAGGGCCTTTCAGCCCGGCCGCAGGTGCGCTTAACTCCTAATACCTCAGCGTTACCAGCACCGCATTTCTGGGCAATGCCGGGAATCGCTGAATTATTTCACGTGAAAATGCAATATCTAACCGCGACATGTTTAGAAAGGTGTAAGATTAATGTTGGACGCATGTGCTGTGTGAATGGATATTAAATGTGTGACTGGTTCTTAGGGTTGCACAGAAAAATCCCAAATCCTTCTCTATTTTAAACCGGCTGGGTTGATTTATGAGCCTACATTAGACATGTAGGAGGAAAATTACCCAAAAAATATACAAATGTACAAGTTTATTTAATTTCTGAATAAATGTTCATTCTAATTTGGCTAAATAAATACAACAAAAATGGTATTAACAACTAAATAATTTACATAGTTCACAAAAATAACGGCAATGTCTATAGGGCGAGATGGTTGAAAAGTCAACATTCGCTGTCCTGTGGGATCGTACCTCAAATACAAGGGACGTTGCCGCGCGGAATGACAAGAATTTGATGACCCAAGTACGATAGCCCGGGGGTACCGTTTCAAATACAAAAGTCATAGTGAGCCGGCTGATATTGACATCGATCGTAGATCTCACATGACTGATATGTGAATCGACCGTCAGCTGCTCCAGTAGCGGTGGGTTTGGGAGGGAGAGGTTGTTAAAGTGGTAAAAAAAACTTATAGTACGCCGCCTGAAACTTTTCTCACAGATAGTTGACCACATACTGAGCTGAAAAAAAACTGTCAGCTGACGCACCCGCGGTGAGTCTGTATGTGAGAGGTTGCGAAAGTGGTAAAAAAATAGAACGAATCTAGGATGCAGCTGATGATTTTTTTCAGCTCATTATGTCAACTATCTGTGAGAAAAGTTCCAGTCAGCGAAATATTACTTTTTTTTTACCACTTTCGCAACCCCTTACATCCACAACCACCGCGGGTGTGTCAGTTGACGATTTTTTTTCAGCTCAATATGATGTCAAATATCTGTGGGAAAAGTTTCAGCCGGCGTATTATTACTTTCTTTTTTTTTACCACTTTGGCAGCCTCTCACATCCACACCCACCACGGCTGCGACAGCTGACCCTTGGTTCTGTTATTAGCCATTCCAGATCTATTGAAAAAGATGGACATCAATCGGCGTAAAATCACTTCCTAAAATGCAAACAAGTTCATGCGAGCAGCTGACGCATCTTCCCCTCTCCACTATGCAGCTGATGATTTTTTTTTAGCTTATTTTTGCGTCAGCTGTTTGTGCGAAGTTTCAGCCAGCGTACTATTACTTTTTTTTTACCACTTCCTCTGCCTCCCACACCCACACCCACCGCGGGTGCGTCAGCTGACTCTTGGTTCTGTTATTAGCCATTCCAGATCTATTGAAAAAGATGGACATCAATCGGCGTAAAATCACTTCCTAAAATACAAACAAGTTCATGCGAGCAGCTGACGCATCTTCCCCTCTCCACTATGCAGCTGACGATTTTTTTTAGCTTATTTTTGCGTCAGCTGTTTGTGCGAAGTTTCAGCCGGCGTACTATTACTTTTTTTTTACCACTTCCTCTGCCTCCCACACCCACACCCACCGTGGGTGCGTCAGCTGACTCTTGGTTCTGTTATTAGCCATTCCAGATCTATTGAAAAAGATGGACATCAATCGGCGTAAAATCACTTCCTAAAATGCAAACAAGTTCATGCGAGCAGCTGACGCATCTTTCCCTCTCCACAATGCAGCTGACGATTTTTTTTTAGCTTATTTTTGCGTCAGCTTTTTGTGCGAAGTTTCAGCCGGCGTACTATTACTTTTTTTTACCACTTCTTCTGCCTCCCACACCCACACCCACCGCGGGTGCGTCAGCTGACGCTTGGTTCTGTTATTAGCCATTCCAGATCTATTGGAAAAGATGGGAATCAATCGGCCTAAAATCACTACCTAAAATGCAACGCTAAAATGAATGCGTTTTCCTTAACTTTAAAAATAAAAACTTAAAGGTTCCTCAAATTAAAATTTGCCAACTCTAATATTTAAGGTACTTTCCCTCCAGGGGGCATTCGTTTGGTTCAGCCTGTATACTAATAATAAAGTAGTAAAAAATTCGTGTATGTATATTGAATATTTTTGCGACCTTTTTAATGTTATTATTAATTTACTATTTTACTAAGGCCAAAATTGTGAAACAGACGGACAAACGAATTTTTTGTCTGTTTGTATGTTCCTTTTTAACTTGAAAACCACTCATCTGATTTGGATGCGGTTTTCTTTATTTTTGTCATCGTAGTGACCCTGGTAAATATATAAGTGATAAAGGATGTTGACAAAATAACCGCCAAGCCAAAAACTGTCGACTGACACTTCCACGCGAGCGAAGCCGCGGGAAAAAGCTAGTTAATAAATAAATATTTTATAAAGGCATTATACCGCGTGTAAATAGAGTGCGACCATTAAATGAAACCATATATTCTACCAACCCTACTGAACCACCTTTCCCAAGAGTCATACCCGCGGGCACCCTTAGTTTAGGAAATAATTGAGTTCCAAACAAACGGACGACACTCTCTCTAAACTCGCCCGTATGTTGGTGCGTCAAGGTTCACGCGATTTTGTTTGGAACTCAATTATTTCCTAAACTAAGGGTATCCGCGGGTATGACTCTTGGGAAAAGTGGTTCAGTAGGGTCGGTAGAATATATGGTTTCATTTAATGTTCGCAGTCTATTTACACCCAGTATAGTTTCGACTTAAGTTCTTTTGTATTAAAAACTCGCTGTGTGTTAGTTTAATTCCGATTACAATTTCAGTGACGGAACCTGTAAATTTTGTATATGACGTAACACTTTGTTCATTTATGTAAAAGCATGGCCCTTAAAATTCTGAAATAACGACTGTTTTATTTTCGAAAATAAATAATGATTTGTCAATGTAACGACAATTTTCTTATGCCTTTGTGCGTCCTTTTTTGCTCTTTTTTTCTATCTTGGATGTCGTAAAAGGCATAAAAAAGGTATGCTAGCAATCTGTCTCTGTTGAAGTAAGGGTCATAAGCAGGGATAAGATATTCGGATCGATATACATACCTAAAGCTGAAAAAATACCAGAAAACGTTTGCAACTATGGAGACGGCTTCTTAAAATATTATTTATTTAGATAGTAAGAGTTCCGGAAATTACATAATTGCTTAAAACGTTACAATGATTTACCTAAAACTTAATAGATGTTACCGTAAATGTTTGTTTATTTTTCAGGCATTGCATACAATTCCTAGGAGTTTTTAAAATGACAAAGAGATTTGGGTTAAACAACGTAGAAGGTCGAAGTATAGATTATATATCTTTGACCTTCTACTCTGTACGACTTAAATCTGTTTGTCATTTTAAAAATTTCCTATGAATTGTATACAATGCCTGAAAAATAAACAAACATTCACCGTAACATCTATTAAGTATTAGGTAAATCATCGTAACGTTTTAATCAATTCCGTAATTTCCGGAACTTTTACTCTCTAATTATATAATATTTTAAGAAGCCGACTTGATAGTTGCAAACGTTTTCTGGTATTTTTTCAACTTTAGGAATATATCGATCCAAATATCCTATCCCTGGTCATAAGGTCATTGGATCTTGGCCCCGTCTGCAGAGACGACGTGTGTAGCTCGCTAGTGGTCATGGGCTTCGACGTGGCTTGTCGCCACCATGATGACGTCACCATGCCACCATGATGACGTCACCATGCCACCAAGCGACACGTCATCTGTATCCGTACCAATAAAATGGTTGCAAGCAGTTGGCAGTTGGTCGGAGGTTCAAATCTTGGCCCGAGTTTTTTTTCCAAATATTCGTCTTATTTGAAATTTATTTCTTGTTGATTTTTTCTACATTGATTTCTGTAGTATCAGTCGTCCGTCCTTTACCGACTTCCGTAAATTTTTCGGATGTCTTTGGATAGATGCTTTGACTCTACTGCCTTTTGGGCGAGCACGTTCCGTTTTAGGTCTTATTGACGCTTTTCTATAAGGCCATTGTAAGCGTAAGGCCATTGTGAGTTTTAAAAAAACATGGCTGCAATTGTTTTTGCATTGTAGGTACCTTCATACATTGATGTCTATATTAATAGTTTAACAAAAGTTTTGTTTACTTAAATGATAAAATTGTATTACAAAGAAGATTTCATGAAATCAACCTCGGTGATATTCCATTTATAGCTGAAACTCAAAAAACAAAAACGTTTGAGTAATAAACAAGATTAAGCCCAATTCGTCAATGCCAGCCGAGTCCCAAATAAAAAGCTTCTCGAGTTACAGGAAAACCGCGAACTTGATATACCTCCACCTTCATTTATGCTAATCGAGAACGTCATCAACCCCCCGTCCCCTCACCCCCTCAAATTATTTAACTCGATATATTTCAGAACAGTGGTTTTCAAATGGAGGAGCGCGACACCCCTTGTGGGAGGTTTGCATGGAAAGCTTTAACTTTGGACTCTGGACACACGCACTGACTATCATCACCTCACCTGCTTTGATGCTGCTTTTTCACCAGCTGCTGTTTTCATCAGGCGCGGGAATGGGCAAACAAGCATTAGCCAATTATGTGTTTTTTTATTATAAACGTAGTTTTTCGGCTTGTTTGTCAATTTTGGCTATATTAACAAATTTCTTGGTTGTTTCCAACGTTTTTATGATCAAGTAAACAAGTTGAGTTAGTACAGGAAACTGACATGTTGTTGCGCTCATATGGAGTTAATATTTTTTACGGTTAACAAAATGTTGTTCGATTTACACCTTTATTTTCAGTGTGCACAATGTCAATTTACATCTTAGAAAGAGATGGTGTATGTAATGTATTCGTTTCATTTGCGTTTTATTGTTAAAACGAATCGAATGATTCACTTCAACATGAAAAATAAGTCAGTTCGTTATTCATTGGCTTGTAAGTAAGTGAGTTAAATTTTGAATGTCAATCTCTTAGTATTTGAATTTTTACATTTATTTTCAACCATGTCATACGTTTGCTCAAAGCTTGTCTATTCTTTTCTCCCTCAAGACGACTCAATATAAGTATAGATATAAATGTTAATTTTTCCCATAGTACATTTTATCATTAAATATTTATATAGTGTTGTCATGGTTAACTAATGTTGATATACTTGTTGACATGATCGACGAATGTCTATATACGTGTTGTCATCGTCGACGAATGTTCATTATATGTTGACATATATGTATATAATTATTACGGTCATATACATCTTGTTATTGTCAATGAATAGTCATATACCTATTGCAATGGTCGACGAAACATCCTTTAAAAGGCGTCAGGACTAAGTAGATTGAGAAAATCTGTTTCCAACGGCACATCAACCGCACTCGATTTAGTTTTTTTTTGTGGCCGAGATCAAGAAAACTGGGACACACGACAAGCCTTGCTGTTGTGAAGTTTAATAGATACTTGTTATGCCTCTATACCGAGGGCATAAACTTTCATTCATTTGGTTACCAATGCCTTTACGGTCTAGTGGCTTACTAACCCAAACGGTTAAAACGCCATGCAGGAACAATTTGTGTTCAGTCTGCCTGCTATATGTCGGTGCAGACTTTTTCACAGCAGATAGTAACATTGAAAATAAATTAATCCCAATTGCGATCCCCATACAATATACCTGGAAAAATTTGTTTATTTTAACGTTGTTTGTTTTAGCTCTATCTTAAAAACAGTGATACATACAGGTTTTAAATTCAATCATATTGTTATATATACTCTAAGGTAGAACAATAAACAATAAAAATAAATTAGGGTTCCGTACTCAGAGAGTGCCGAATTATTTGTCAGGCGCTACCATTTCACGTCTCCAGTTTGAATGTAGTCAGCTGTAACTTGCGCCCGCGGGACATTACCCTTATTTTACGAATTGAGAGTGGTGGTAAATATAATAAATCACTTCGTAGTCCTCACAGCATAACACAAACAGACATTTGATAAAAAGTATCCATCGAGAAAACTTATTTTCTTGAAATATTTTCAAATGATTATATACCTACCTATATATGTAAAATTATTTTATAACTAGAATATGTAGTCTTCTTTGCTACCGAGCAAACAAACGCTTGAATCAAGGTAATCAAGATAATCAATATACTTTTATAATATATAGTAAATTTCCGTACACAACTAGGCTTTATAGCTCACTTCTAGAAAAAAATATAAATGCTTCCTATATTTAATTATTCAATAAGAAATATTAATAAACAAAATAATTAGACTCTTTGGATACATAGAGTTTAATAGTGTAAAACCGGACAGGTGCGAGTCCTAAAAAAACACCATATAAAAAACTAATTTTTTACAGACTATATTTTTTATTATTCACTTACACATGTATTAGTTTTCAGATTTTTCCCTATACTTGTAGTATAAGTCGGTATTACTTACCACATCTCATAGTTCATGGGGTAACTTTTTTTTACCTCTGTACAAAATGCACATCATAATATTGTTTTCCTTACTTTTCAATAAAAAGTATGCAATAAATGTGTTTTAAAGCAACTTGCGGAAATAGTTCGTTGGTAATAAAACCTTCACAAAAAAATTACGTACTTTAATCAATTACATTATGTTCTCATTACATTAACAAACTTAATAGCGTGTTTACAGTTGTAATGTAATGCAGCTAAAATGTAACGCAAAAAATTGAATAATTTTCATGTGATCACCTAACTATTAACAAGCAGTTTGCGCGAATTGCTATAAAACGCATTTATTGCATACTTTTTATTCAAAAGTAAGAAAACAATATTATGATGTACATTTTGCACCGAGATCCTCCGTCACCACCTTAAGGTCAACGGAAAATACCCTATAAATTTTGATTCCCTTGAGAGTGTCGAAATATACGTTTTTGTATCAGTTTTTGACGTTAACTTTAAAGTTTGATTTTTTTACAGCTTCAAGGGACTGTAGACTTGAGTATATAGTTTTAATTTCAACTCGATATCTCCACGCGTTCCCGAGATAAACGGTTTCGACATACAGACGGATGGACGGACAGACAGACCGACAACAAAGTGATCGTATAAGAGCTACGCTTTTTCCTGAACCCGAAAAACCAAGATGCTTTGTCTATGTTTCATCAAGTGCTGACAATCGCAAGTATAAAAATTTAATAAATAATGCCTCTCCTAATAAAACCAAAACTCGTACCATTTCTCCGTAATTTACTGAAATATTTTTTTGGTATCATAGTGGAAGCAAAACAGCCTTAATAGTCCCTCAGCACTCGTTCTTGTTGCTACGGATTCCGACAAAGGTTGGCTGCTCTGTGGAATGACGTAGGTCTCAGTTCTCAGTCCTTGAGCTACGAAAGGCCGTTACATTATTTATCTCTGCCTTTATTTTTGCCCCAATTACAGTGACCGCTCAGTACACCGGTACAGTCAGCCACTGGTCCAAGTGATCGATACAATTTAATTTCGTTCCGTTTATTCTGAGGTCTTGATTTTTATATTTCAAGGGTTTTTGCTTAAATATGCTGAGTCAACTACTTACCAGATCAAGAAACTAAAATATGTTTTTCGGTTCTTTATCTTTTAGTTTAGTTTTAATTATTTCAGATTTTAAACCCAAGCCGCTTCGATAAAAAATGTATTTATCACTTAAGGGGGAACGTTTCGAGCTCGGTGCAAAATGCACAACTTATGATTGTTTTTCTTACTATTGCATAAGAAGTACTAAATAAATGTGATATATGGCATTTTGCGACCATTTTTTAGTGTCAATTAGGCTTGTCTACCAAAATTTTGTAATTTTATGTATTAAGTTGTAAATGAATGGGCATACAAACTTAAAACACGCTTTTAAGTTTGTATACCCATTCATTTACAACGTAATGCATAAAATGACGCAATTCTGCTAAAAACCCGTGATAACTATTCAACAATAGTCGCAAAATAAGATGAAACTATTTAATTTCATACATTTTATTTTAAAATAAAGTGAACAAACGTATGTTATGCACTTTGCACTGAGCTCGAAACGTAACCCCTTAAGGGCTCACCTTTGGTCTTTTATCGGTTATGCTGAGTCAGCTACTTATCTGATGAATGTAAAACTTGGACAAGTGTTTTTTCAGACCTTTATCTTTCCGTTGTCCATCCGGTCACCTAATTGAACACATTTCACTCGATAGATTTTATGCGTTTTTATATTGAGTTTTATATATGAAACAACTATCATATCAAAAAAACATAGTATTATTATTCTTTTTTATACTTTTTTGTAAAATACAGTTAAAAACTTGAAAAATTCACTGACAGCGCGTGAATCAAGCGTCCTAATCTAGTCTTTTTGACTTTTACTTAAATTCAGATTATCCTGCCCTATGGGCCAGCTCTTAATTTTGTTTTGTAGCTACATTTATTTAGGTTACCACTTGCTAAATAAGGGATATTCAGGACATAAGATTAAAAATAAAACATATTTTGTATGACACATAGAACTATCAGGCCCAAATAAAAGTAATGATAAAGATAGATAAAAATGTATTTATTGTTGCTTAAATTATAAAAAATATTATCCTTAACTATATAAACTGTTACACAAAACAAACGACCTTGAAAAAACAGTGATTAATATATTGTATAGAAAATTAAGTAAAGCGAAAAAAGTAAATAATTTTTTTTTTTAATTCTCTTTAATGTTGTTGGCCATTTGACCTATGCGAGTTAGGGTTA
The DNA here is from genome assembly GCA_910592155.1 of Ypsolopha scabrella. Classification (NCBI taxonomy): domain Eukaryota; kingdom Metazoa; phylum Arthropoda; class Insecta; order Lepidoptera; family Ypsolophidae; genus Ypsolopha; species Ypsolopha scabrella. Next base: position 21,085,608 of record OU342982.1, read on the forward strand.
AGTCTCTTATCACCGTTTTCTAGTATAAATGTCGCAACGGCTTATGAGCGGTGACCTTGACTGCGCTAGTCATTGTTTCTCTATCGCACGTAGTAATTTTGTGCGCAAGTGAACACATGCGCTAGTCCCCCACCACTTTTGCCGAACGCTCATAACTCGTTGCGAGACTCGTAGCCATAACATATCTGGTAGCTGCCCTTAGTGCCCCATCTTAACCTAAGGCAAAAAATGGGGGACAGGATTAGTTAATTTATCAGGGGATATACAGAGTGACTTTAATTTATGCAGCCAAATTCTTAATGAAGACTCGGTAAGTGCTCAGTAACAAGGTTCAATGACCCTTTTTGTGAAATTCGTAAATTATTCTTTTCGTGTTCCTTACAATCGCAAGCCCAGCCCCGTGTCAATTACTATGGGACGTCAAGATTTTATTTTGCGAAATTAGCAAAAAGTGTTATCGATCCGTGTTACTGATAGCTTACCAAGCCTCTAGTATGAGTTTGGCTGCATAAATTAAAGTCACCTTATCTGCCGCTTTTACTATTCACGCCTACTTTCGTCTTTGTCATACGTTAACACTCACTCGTGTAAACCGGATAATGTAAAAATTTGTTAATCATATATGGAAGCCTTACAACTGTTTTTAATCAGCAGGATTATAGTTACATACTCAAATGTTCCCTTAAATGCGGGACAGTGGGGGACACATTTGACGTTTGTGGGACAATGTGGGACGATTTCAATAAGGGGGATAAAAAAGACAAATGCAGGACTGTCCTGCCTAATGCGGAACCATTGGCAGCCTTATTATACCCCATCATCATCCACGCTAGATTAGCAACTCGATATGTGTCAGTACAAAAATCGACGGCTTTGAAATAATGTTCAAATAAGCGTGCATTGAAGTGTATTTGTATACTAATTTAAACAAAAAAATAGGAGGCTTCATTCGCTCCCGTTTGTCAGTAAAATAGAAATTTCTGTTTTAACAGAGGTTTTCTAAATATTGTTGTGATGAAAAAACACTTGTACTTTTCCACAGATAATATTTAATACTAGACTACCCAACCGGTTTCACTATATAAGCATCATCAGGGGCTTTTTAATTAACTACTATACATAATTATTTATTTAAACAGTGATTCTGTTGCTAGATGTCCGTGCTTTTCTAAATATTTTTTTCTCTGCTATGAAAATTAAACAACCAACTAAATTTTCGGGCAAAATGATGTCAATGAAATGCTTAATCTAGTATATAAATTGGTAACTATATATGTTTTTTTATTGCTAAGAAAAATGGAGATCAAAAATTTCTATATTTTAAAACACTTGGCGATTAAATTTATATCACTGCGGTATAGAAAATCAGAAAAGTAAATCTGGACCTAGAGCAACCGCCCGGTAAGCGAGAGGTCCCGGGTTCGAACCTCGGTCACGTCCAGATTTACTTTTCTGATTTTCTATACCGCAGTGATATAAATTTAATCGCCAAGTGTTTTAAAATATAGAAATTTATTTCTATCATAGTGGTAGATGATAGAGTATCCCTAATAGACCAAATTCCAAACAAAAAAAATTCTTTCGCACATGCTTTTTTTTACCTTTTCATAGAAATTTAGTCAGCTGATTAAATCACTTTGTACCGGGAAGTGAAAAAATTATTTGAGCAACACATTTTTTGTTCTTCTGGAATTTGATCAGTTAACGATACATGATCTACCCTAGAATTATTTTCACTTATTATTGTAAGACCTTGTACAGTCAGGAACACAGGACCGTGCGGTCTATGATGCCTAGATGCAGTTTAAGGTGTGACTAGGAATTTTGCCATTGCAATCTTAACCCGATGCACTAGGATGCATTTCACTCAAAATGCACTTGAATTTTTTCACTACAAACGGTGGTTGCGAGCCTCCGGGCTTGCTCCTGGATAAGTTCTAGACATAAATCTCTGCCAAAGACTTGCAGGTGTTGCAGAAAAGTAAGAAAATGACAGCTGCACAGCCCATGAACGCCGTAACGCAAAACTTAGACTTCTAGTAACGTAACGTCGTTCCTAGGCTAGTGTCAGCTTCTACACAACAATCTAACGTACCTGAGCAAAGCTCACCTGCTCGTAGACCTTTGCTACTCACATTCCTTAATCTTGAAACGTTCGTGACGAATGTAGAGATCATAGCACGTTTTCCTTGTATGTGTATATGTGTGTGTATGTCTAGTTATCGTACACGTACACCTATGTTGCGTAGGTCAAGATAGTATGACGTGAACATGTCTTTACTACGTTTACTACGACCGTCGTCATGTAGCAGTCAGCATGTCAGCAATGTTAGTATAACGTTAGGGTGCCGGAGCAGCAAGCGCGAGTACGAACGTCTGATATGCACTCTGCATTGCTGTAATGTTGCATAAACATTATTTACATTATGAAAGCTGTGTGTCATCCGTCACCGTTCTGCTCGGACCCTCGGACGGCGAGAATAAGGCAGCAGCAAATACCCATGTTAGCGAAAAGCGTTGTCACACTTTACTTTTGTTCTGTGGCCGTAGCAACTAAATAATCCCAAATACCTTATGTTGGGTTTTATAAAAACTAGCACGGGTTCGTGTCAAAATAATTATTTGACTTATCGACCCGTTGTAATGAGGATAACGATCACTAAAAGGTATGTATCGCTAGGCATGACCATGTGTGGCAAAGCCGAATGATGTCATTGGGAGTTCAACAGAATTGCAGCCAAGTTTGCGTTATGTGTATAGTTAATTAAACATTATCGCTGCATGCGTCCCGTTGCTATGTGCGCACCTTCGAAAACAAAATCACGGCAGGACTTTTGTATGTTGCGAAGTGTTCGCTGATGAGCCACAAGCCGCTCTCGATAAGCCTGAGTAAAATACATGGTTTTTTCTTCAAAGATAGCACAGTCGCTGCACCTCGATCCGTTGCGTTACCGAGATCTCCATGCAGCCTTGGATAGTCACGTGCAGAGCGGTCTTATCGGTAGCTCGATGGTACGTACGGCCAAGACGGAGCTGCACCTGGTCGGCGTGCAAGTTAATCTTGTTTGGAGTTTGAAAAAGTTAGCATGTCAAAACGTATGCACGTTGTATTAGCTACATAAACCCAACTTTGGTTTAAAAACAAACGGTATGATAACATTTATTTAATTATGGCATAAAAATATGGTGAAATTCCGTTGACGTCGGGGTTTCAGGCAAACCACAGAAATAGTTGCCTATTATTACAATTCTATCGGCATTATTTCTGATGGGTGATGCAAAAGGATAAACCGCTCGCGATTTAACCACAATTATTTATACATTTTTATTCAGGATTATAGCCTAAATGCCTAATCAATTTTCCTTACATTACTTTATTGGATAGTTCACGTCACAGGCGATGATATCAGCAGGCCCCTATATAATGTGCCCAGATCATCCTTGATATTCATAAGCTCATCGACAGCCAACACGTGCCCCAAGTGACCCGTGACTCTCCGTGTCTATGTAAGTATTTTTATTATTTATTTTCCCCCCGCTTAGAGGCTTGCGCCTATTGCAGGGTCGGCCCGGGTCAGTAGCCAGTTCCCGCCCTGGGTGCCTCGTCCGGATCAGTAACGAGACAACCATGCGGCCGCATCCGACTTCCACCTCTGTAGCGCATTTGCCATGGCACTCGATTCCATGGGCTCGGGGAAACTGCGGAAAACCCGAGCCACTACAGCCGGTCCCTGGGTTCGCCTCACGGCCTCGGAGCTACGTCACATCTTGTCGGGAGAACGTAAACACGGTCTACAGCCATATACATGTGACACGCACCTGTACGTGTACATGTGTATGGTTCATATATATGTCTCGAGCGAGTCACGACCATATTTAATTTCTTCCGAAAAGATTACGAGACCGGGAATCGAACCCGGGACCTCCCGACGCTCTGGTCAAGAGCGCTAGCCTCTAGACCAGAGGGCCGGTTCCTTGCTCTATGTAAGTATTGAATATTTAAATTAATAATTTTGTGCATTCTTATACTTCTCTTGTGCATTCTTTCTAGGGATAAAGCGCCTGTTTTATGACTGAATTTAATATTTTATTTCTTTTCATTCGCAGCCACTAAACTAACATGAAGGTTTTCGTGGCGATGTTCCTGAGGCTGTCGGAGGCGAGGCCTGACGCCAGGCCTAAGGTGCCTCCGCACGTCGCTGCTGTGAGTATATCATTTCTACAAACTGCTATCAACGACCCATCCAAGTTTCTTATTACCGTTGGAAGTTTTAAGCAAAGAGTTTCTCGTATGCCCTAACCCTCAGAACGTCTTGTAAGCTTCAACGAAATTAATGTTAATTTTTCTATTTACAGATGACTGATCCGACCAGGTCCCGTCGCAGCGCCCAGGCGAAAATCAATACTGGTGGTATGAAGCGTCATAGAACCAGTATTGGTTTAGCCTGGGTCAGCATAAAAATTTTTTTAAAAATTAAATTTATTATAAAGTATTTCTTGGTATCATTGACGTAGATAAGCTGACGTAGGTATCCCAACTGTCGTATATACCTGGCTGCGAGCTTGGGTTACCATCGGTCTGCTAGGCTACATGCACATGTAATGTGCATCGGACCGATGTGCAGATATAGGCGTCACACTGCAATTTGTGCAACAAGATACTGCACTCTAATAGGTCGAGCATAACGGCTTGGGAGTTAGCATCATTGCATGATAGAACTGTGTCTCCTGAGTTCAAAAACACCACTCCCCGCTACCCCCGACCCCTAACTTTGGAGTTATAGGCCGTACGGTCTTGTGTAATTGACTGTATAAGGTGACCTTCGTTTATGCAGCCAAATTCATACTGAAGACTCTGTAAGTGCTCAGTATCTAGGTTCCATGACCTTTTTTGTGAAATTCGTATGTTTTGTTTTTATTGTTCCCCACAAACGCAAGCCCAGCCCCGAGTCAATTACTTTATTTTGCGATATTAGCTAATTATGTTATCGATCCGTGACACCAGTTACTTACCAAGCCTCTAGTATGAATTCGGCTGCCTAAAAATTTCAAATTCAAATTTATTTATTCAAAAATTAATGGAACATAATAGATTCTCATCTGAATCTTTACATATAATTAAATACATTATTCTTGATTTCGCTGTATCTACTTAACCATTTGAACTTGCAGCGGAGTGTACGCCGTACCCTTCAGTACGCTATGTACAGTTGCCAATTAACAGTAAACACGTAACCGGGTCCCGTAGGGCCTATAACACTAATACGGTCCACTCTCCGAGGAACCCCGATGCTGGATTACAATGAATAAACAACTTTTTTAAGGTTCCGCGGTCGTAAACGAGAACCCAAGTAAATTACGTGAAGGAAATCAGCTCTGAGTGGGAAGCCTAATCGAAATAACCAGGCGTAAAAGTGATTTATTGTGGAATCGGGCTACCCTTTTATTTAAATTTTTGAGGGATAAAGCAATGATAGGCATGCGTGGTCGTTTGGAATTTTATTTTAACTCCAGAATTTGCTCCTAGTAATAAGTCCGCCTTTGTACAATACTGTGTATTCTTTACCTTTTATTATTTAATTTTATTTCGTGTGTACAATAAAGTGTCTATTCATTCATTCATTCAATCATTCATTCATTCATTCATTCATTCATTCATTCCATTTAATAAAAAAGCAGTGGTAACTCAGTCAGTAGAACGCCGGATTATCAATCCTGAGACCCGAATTTGAATCTTGCCGGTTTTCGGATTTTATGTCCATGTTTTTAATTGTGTATGCTTACAACTTAACCCAGCGGAAATACTAATAAAATCAATAAAAATATTATTTAATTTTCAAGTCAAGTTTTGTTTTATAAATGGGTTTTATTTTATCGATACTTGGTAAGTGTAAACTTTTCTAACTATATTTATAACTGACGTAAATATGATCTACGGTTTTATAACAATTTTAAACAGTTTAATTTAATTTTAAATAAAAATAGAAAATATTCGTCATTTAATAAAATTCATTTACATTTTTGAAATCATAAATCATGCTCTACTACCGTCTTTACGGTCTTTGAGCATTATAAACGTTTACAAGAGAGATTCGTTTTTTTTCCCCTTTAAGTTATTCACATCGTTTACAAAATACCTATCCCTTGACCAAGATTTGTTAGAAAACATTAAGGTCCTCTTCAACAGGGAACTTCAACTACCTCCGTGGTCTAGTGGTGAGAGCCTTGGGCTGTCAACCCGGAGGTCGTGGGTTCAATTCCCGCGGGGAACACACATAGTGGAAAGTCACTTTGTGAATTGTTCTCAGTTTGGTTAGGACATTTCAGGCTTGAATCACCTGATTGTCCGAAAAGTAAGATGATTCCGTGCTTCGGAAGGCACGTTAAGCCGTTGGTCCCGGCCACTTTCTAGTAGAGTGGTCGTTACATAAACCACGTCAGAGGCCGTAAGGCGGTTTAAAAACTCTGACACCAGGGCTTGTCGGGCTGATAGGTCTTGCAGCCCACACGATAAGAAGAAGGACATAGTTAAATCTGTCCATTAAAACCTAAAAAAGCTGGTCGAGAATTAATAGTTGTTGCAAACTCATTTCTATCCGACTAACTTACTGACGGTAAAGGGAAACACTGTAAGTAAACCTGCATACCTCAAAAACGTTTAAGTACTGACATTCCCTTGGGGATGATGTTCTTTTTATATGTTCACTTAGATTATATGCTTAATTGCGAAATCCCTCTCTTTTTGGTATCTTTAGTATTTCTAATTAATCTTTTATAGTTTTTATGCACTCTAGTAATGTTCATTTACTTAGTTTAATTAGAAGTAACCGGGATAGCAGACTTGTATGACGACACATTTAGGTCCTCTTTTTGCTACGGCGTAGCAATAAATGCTACGACCCCATCGTAGTCTTAACCCAATCTAAGGCGACTTTGATTGATACAGCCAAATTCTAATAAAATATTCTATAAAATTTAGACTTACTTTACCAATTGAATCGACTCATTTCATTTTATTTCGAGGTTGTCCTTGAACAAGTTTTTTCGCAAACAGGGTCATTAGACCTTCGTCCTGACCCTTACCGAGTCTCCAGTATTAATTTGGCTACATAAACAAAATTTGCTTTACATATTCTGTACAAACTCTAAATTTGTTTGTTTTTTAAGATAAATATACAGTAAAATTATATAAATACACACGAAAAATTCTTATCAAGATATATTTCGGGCCCCACCTGGACTGGCATCAGTTGAGTATCTATATTTATCTTGAAAAACAAACAAATCTTACAGATTAAGAAATTCTCAAGCAATTTCTATAAAAATCCTTTTTTTGCATTTGCTTACAGTTTCATTTACCATAACTGAACCCACAAGCTGTGTACACATTACAGACTTTTTATAATTTCTCGTTGCGAAGTTTATAATAATATATTAAGTATTGGAACACTAATGTTATATTTGTAATTACTTAGCCAATCCTAACCTAACGCCTACTCCATCAATAATTAAGAACTGTCAAAACTTGGGAAATCATTTCCATGATGGATCTATTTTTTTGGTTTTGATAACTCTCTTCTTTTAGTCCGCAGCAAAAGAGAAAAAGAAGTAAAGTAAAGTCAGTAACAATTGATTGAATACCGCAAATAAAGATAGTTGTGATGAAAAAACACTTGTACTTTTCCACAGATAATATTTAATACTACACTACCCAACCGGTTTCACTATATAAGCATCATCAGGGGCTTTTTAATTAACTAATATACATAATTATTTATTTAAACAATGTTTCTGTTGCTAGATGTCCGTACAATAAACGATATATATCAACTTCCAAATAAAGATACTTAGAAAGGTATTATTGAACAAAATATGTTGTTATAACCCGCGTCATTAGAAAAGGAATCTAAAATGGCGGCTGGTACTTGTATTGCATTGTCATAGAGTTAGCATACAAAGTTACTTTCTTTATTCGTTTTTTCGAATATTGTCAATTGTGTGGGTAGGTATACTACGAGTATACCAATAAAGTATACATAGTATAATAAAGTATACTATATTATTAGGTGGGAGAGCTGATGCCAGGCTCGACTGTGGAGGTACCACCATCTTACTCGCAAATTCTCCCGAAGTTATTCGGGGGAGAGTAAGAGAACAGCTCTCAGGCAAAACCAGGCGGCCCACCATTGCCTGGGACCGATGGATGGCGGTATATCCATCCCCAATTGCCGGGCCTTTTCTAAAACAGACTGGTGACGGGCAGCGGCGTCACTGGTGCGAGGGTTTCGGCACCGCGCTCACCAACCCGCCTGCCCAGCGTGTGTGAGTATGGTCATTTCTTCCAGGAGGACCGCCAAGAGTGGCGAAATCCTGGAAAGGCCTATGTCCAGCAGTGGAAGAAAAAGGCTGATGGATGGATGGAACATGTGCTATGTAAGGTCCTACAATAATGAGTGAAAATTATTCTAGGGTAGATCATGTATCGTTAATTGATCACAGCCAAAGAGAAAAAAAATTTTTGACCGAATATTTTTTTTACTTCCAGTACAAAGTGTTTCAATCGTTCGTGCAAAAAAACATTTTTCGGTGGAATGTGGTCTATTGGGGATACTTTTATTTATGTATACTTTTTATTATATATTTTTTTCACTTTGAATTGTAGGACCTTATATAGGTACATATACAATTATCACACTAATAATAAAAATGCAAAAGTTTGTGTGTGTGTATGTTTGTTACTATTTCACGCTGAAACAGTTGGACGGATTCGGATGAAATTTAGAATGGATATAGTTTATACCGTAACTTAACACATAGGTTACTTTTTACCCCGGAAAAAAAACATGTCGTTAAACCGAATAACCCGCGGGCGGAACCGCGGGCAAAATAAAATAAATATCTGATATACATTACGTATGTGAAGTAAACGTCTTAACTGTCTGTTAAGTCAAGGATCAAAACAATTTGATTCATTGTTCTATTTTGGTACTCACATATGACAGGTTACTGAAGAAATTCCAGGCAATGTTGTCAAAATATAAACAGCTTCTATCCACGGACCCCATGAGCCCTAGGCGGCACATTTCGCTCAGCCGTGAAAAATGAGGACCGTTTTAGCGGACAACTCGTGAAGTCAAATAACTTTCTACATAATAAATAGCACTGGCATTACGGACGCGAGTCATTTTGTCGTTTTTGTTGAAGAAATTCTGGAATAAACCAAAAACAACATACTATCACGGCATACTGGCTGGCTTTTTGGTAGATAAAAGCCGAAAACTAGAGATACATACACACGTTTAAACAGTCCTTGCGCAGACATTATCTTAGTAAAATACAGTAAATCTGGTGTCAACATAGCAATCTGAAATTATCACGACTAGTAGTCTATTCTTGAATATTCTTGTATTTATTATTGTATTATATATAATATTATATAATCGTATTTATGTAGTAATTATCGTTATTTGGTTAAAATATATTTATGTATTTTTATTAATTTATGTATTTAGTATTTACCTACAAATCTACTTATCTATTTTATTTATTAGTACATTCATGTCTTTTTTTTCTCACTTATTTTTTTTATGTCTTAAAGCCTTTCTGCACGCCTGCCTCTGTTCATTTCTTGTACTTTCTGTCGGGTTGACTGGGAGAAAATGCTTTTAGCATTAAGTCCGCCTGTTGTACATGTAACTTTTGTTTTGTGCAATAAAGTATTTAGAAAGAAAGAAAGGATATACGAATATTTCACTATAGAGCCAACCATCATACAAACAGGGCAGAATTGCCGCAGCAAAAAAAACAAACAAGTCCTCTTATTGTCATTTCACAAACATAAACCCAACACTATAAGTATGACACACGCATGTAAAGAAACCAGCAGCAACACCAATAATAAAAAGAGGGCGGCGCATCTACCTGTAACCACAACACACACAAACAGACATCCTCATACTAACTATACATCGCTTCTTTTTTCACTGAAACTATGTTGACAGTCGACAAAAACTCGTATCAAGCCTATTTTAAGCCTTACCAAATCTTCATGATTTGTCTGATCTAAGGAGCCAAGAAACAAATAGCTAAATAATGGCCCTCCCATATACACACATTTTGTGTCAAGTAAATTTTCTATGGAACAGGTAATATTTGCTCAGACATATAATTATTACTAAGTAGCAGACCAAACGTAAGGATTAAATAGCGTGGCAAGTTTCCATACAAAAAATAAGCTACATTATCTGACTTCTGATTACTGCGTTTTTAATCACACATTATTTGTTATTTATTAATCAAGATAATTTAAAGCTTATTCAATCGTAATAATAAACAAATTACAATCACCTCGTAAGAGAATACACTGCCATCGCTGACATATTTTATTATTACATCTATGGCCGCCATTACTTCATAAGAAGTATCCATCAATGACACGACTCGCTTCTTTTTTTATTTCATGGTTAGCTCCATAGTAACATAAGTCCACAAGAAAACGGGTAATATCTCTGGTCTTCGGCTTTTTAGAAGTCAAAGAAACACCTCTACGTTGAAATGTGAACATTTTCTGTAACAGGATTCTTATGATCAAGCGACAGGATTCAAACCCAAGAATAAAAGTCTGGAATTCTGCCTCCACGCCTATTCTATTAGCCTTTACAAACATACTGAAAAACTCTTCATTGTTTGAGCCCAAAATCGATTAACTTGAAATTAGGACCAAGAAGAAATCAGTCCAATGTTTGTAGACTATAACGAGTGCTAGGTCAACATAAAAGTATAAAAATCTCTTCATTATTTGAGCCCAAACTCGATTAACTTCAAAATAGGTCCAAGGAAAAATAAATCCAAAGTTTGTCGAATATTACAAGTACTAGGTGAACATAAAAAGTAAGGGCTACATGAAACGGTTGTCCTTAGGGATTGCTGACTGTGCTGCCCACAAATATCCGCTCTTATCGCCATATCCCATCGGTGGCTGGCGGAGTTCCGATTCGTCATGCAAGAAGGGTACTTGCTTACGGTTTTATGAACGTGCTCGTCCAGTTTTGTACAGTTTTGTAAAAAAAATTGTGTAGAAATTACCAACAAACCGTTGAAAAAATATTTACGGAAAGAAGACAATTATTTTAGACTTTTAAGGGTATGGTACAGGCTAAGAAAAAATGTGACTACCCGTCTAACACAATAAGGAAAGAGTCTTTTTTTCATATCAGTAGAGTCCTAATTTCTTCAAACGAATCCTCGAAAGTCTGGCAGGTCCAGCCTAAGTTTATGTAGTTTTACTTCGTTCGATACCTGGTAGAAAATACTAATAGGTATTAAGCTCACCTTTGTAAAATAATTGTACTTTTGTGCAATCATAATTTTATTATTATTATACCCTATAAACCTGCTGAATTTTTACTGGAAGTTGAACAAGATTATTTTCATTAAAACGTAAATTAAATGAGCACTTCCTATCCTATTAGTAATTTTTAAGTATGTATTTAAAATTATTTAAGTAGGTATATAATAATATATATTTGTCCATATACATTATTTATTCATTATATTTATATGTATAATTTTTATTTTTCATTTTTGTAGAATAATTTTTGTGTCGTAAAAATCCTGATGTGTGCTTGCTGCCAACCTATTTCTTGTAATCTTTCACCACAGTACTGGTTGGCTGGAAGAAACCTCTTGAAGAGGTAAGCTCGCCTTTTTGGAAATTTGTTTGTTTTTTGTAAATTTTAGTTTAAGTTTCTGTGTGTGTGTACAATAAAGGATTTAATAATAATATATAATTATATTTTTCATATTCTGTCAAGTGGCCTCTCCTTTTTTTCGCCAATATTTACGATTCGAAAACCATTTCTAGATATAGCTTTCTTTAATGCTTTTAGTAAACGGATTGTAAAATAAGCGTGCATATAGTACATCATGAAATGAAAAAAAGCGATGTTTTGAAAAAAAAGTGACGTCATCATCTCACATTTACATACTTACACATATTTTATTTTTCTCGAACGCATTTTAACGTACCAAGGAGTCATTCAACCTAATATAATTACGTCACTTCCTGTTGATTTTTAAATACTTACAAAATCTTTTTAAATGCACGAAAAAATTTATTATTGGAAGTAATACCTAAATTATTCTACCTATATTTATTCCAATAAGCATAGAATTTTTTTACACTGAAGTTTAAAAAACGACCAAATTCAATGAGGAGCGCAAATCGGACCGTGGCCTTTGAAGGACTATTGGTTTTCAACTCTGCGACAGATGTCTTCGAATGTAATAAGATTTTCTTTTTTGAACGACCCGCATTTTATTTAATTGAATGTTTGGGTGTTCTCCTGATGGATGATCCTCCTCAGATTTACACGAACTCTGAGATATTTTGTTGACAAAAACACGTCTAAAGAGGCGCCTTTATCAATATATTGCGTCTTATACGTAAAAATGTTCTGTAATTTCCTGGAATGAACATGGAACGTCGGAGAACGCCACTTCGTCGACCTAAGAACAGCATTCGTCTTGAAAATGCCGAAATTGTATCGGTGAAACAGTTGGCATGTCTGATTAATAATATACCTTTACTTATGTAGGTATAAAAAAACTGTATAGAATAAGATTTTGTATTGTAAAAAAGGAAAATTGAAAAAAGACATGTTTGCTATGTTTCTTGCCCTTCTTCTTAGCAATACTAATCGAATGATGCGAATGGTTGGGCATTATTTTTATTTATGGTTTATTTAGTTTATTTTTCAACACATTTCTTCATTACATTATGTATATAAGGTCCTACAATTCAAAGTGAAAAAATTTAAGAGGTGATTGAGTACCGCTAATAGACCACTTTCCATCGAATTTTTATTTTTTTGCGCTAATTTTTTTTTCACCTTTCTGTAGAAATTCAGTCAGCTGATTGAACCACTTTGTACTGAGAAGTGAAAAAATAAATTGAGCAAAAAAAATTTTTTTCTTTTGGAATGTGATCAGCTAACGATACACAATCTAACCTAAAAATAGTTTCACTTAATATTGTAGGACCTTATCTTATCATATTATATTTTTATTCCTATATTTCTCTATTTTATGCCGGTGTATAACTTTATTACATTTTAATAGCCCAACGTAAATATTTTTTGTATGTATTTCCCTTAATTCTTTATCAACTTATTTGTTCATATGTATATATAATTTTTTTTTTCCTAGATTTCTCTATGTACCTATTTCCCGTATTATTATATATTTTTTTATATTTTAAAGATATATTTTGTTAAGATTAAATTTGACTTCTAGAAAGTATACTTTATGTTTATATTTTACAAAATAAATATTTTGATTTGATTTGAAGGATTTCGATAAAATGTAGTGTTGGGGGGAGAAATCGATATAAAATCGATCAAGCTATAAAGTAGTTTTCACGTCAGTAGCTCCACAGGTAGAACATCTGCCTGGCGCGCAAGAGCTCCCTGGTTCGAACCATGTCGGGCATGAAATGAAATATTCATGTGAAATGGGAGCCAATTCTTTGGTTTTTTATTTTAGTTTCATATTTATGAACCCCGAGGATTTGTACGTTCTTCCTATTTTTTTTGTTTCATCCGTATTTTTCCCCAAAAAAGTCCTGTTATATCAGACTGTAGATCACTATCCTCTCAATGTTGAGACACAGGTTCGATCCACGGGCGGGCATGTACCAATGAGTTTTTCTAAATTCATGTGCATGGTATTTTTAATACCTAATACTTCCTGTGAGGAACCCTGAATGCCCTAAAAATCGTGTATTTGTGTCCGAAGTACGGCTATAGGTCTCACCACCACGTTGGAACGTAATAATCGTCGGTGAAACGCTGATTTACCGAATGTGATCTGTGAGTTGCATTTCACAGTTCACACTCAGGAACACCTCTGAGAACCCCTCGGGGATTCATGTCGTGAGGATGTATTTGTACTTGATCGAGTCGACAATAACACGTGGGTGTATTGTAATATATAACCGTATTGTTTAACTCTTTCAGGGACACAAACTGCTCATACACGTGATTCTATTGTTCTTTCTATTGTTTCGTTACCTGTCCCTGAAAGTGTTAATAATTAATATCTCAGCTCACGCGAGTTTTAATAGTGTTATTGGACATCTCATTAGTTTTTAGGGTTCCGTACCCGAAAGGTTCCAAATGAGATTACCAACCCGCTTCAGCCGTAATAGGTAGCTTATTAAAATTTTCAAAGACTACGTAACAGCAAATGATTTTTTTTAATAGCCCAATAGGTGTCCCCAAAAAGGTAGTATTGCTGATAGGCAAATGCGAGTATTATAATTCAATTAAATTTAAGGAGGGGCTGTGTTCTTGACGGAGGAGTCTTCTAAATTCACTTCTGCACTCCGCTTTCCCTTTAACTTCTTGATACGACACGACATTACTTTCTCTTTTACCTGATCCAAGAAAGTTCTCCTAGGCCTTCCTCTCTTTCTTTTCAGGATCATTGGACATCAAAACCGGACTCCTGACACTCAAAACAAGTGTACAGAGTTAAAGCATACGAGTTTCAAGTGAGATTGTAGTACAACACTCCAGTAAAACAACTAGTATTAAAACTGGCCAAGTGCGAGTCTGACTCGCAAACGAGGGGTTCCGTACCATTATCTATAAAAACGGTAAAAAATCATGTATGTTGTATGGGAGTGCACGGGTTCAACTCTCACTTGGCCGGTTTTAGTATTTGTTGTTACAGTGGCAACAGAAATACATCATCTGTGAAAATTTCAACTGGCTAACTATCACGGTTAATGAGATACAGCCTGGTGACAGACGGACGGTTGGACGGACGGACAGCGGAGTCTTATAGTAATAGGGTCTCGTTGGTTACCCTTTGGGTACGGAAACCTAAAAATTAGGGTACCGTACTCAAAGGATACCAGATTGTCAGGCGCTACCATTCTAGTGCCTTGTTTTTAGTCGTCTTGGCGTTGCTATGGCGACTACATTTTAGTATTTAATGTGGGTGGGGTTCCATACCCGTATTGTGTGATGGTACGTAATTGCATTGTCGTGAGTCCGACTCGCACTTGGCCGATTTTTTCAAGAATAAATCTTTTGTCCCATTTTCCTCACAAAGTGAACAAACAACTTAGGGACTTCTTAATCAGTCTTCCAGAGAATTCATTGTTTATTTCTGCCTTGTCAATTTTAAATCAAGGGTCGTTCCCGTTGATTGGCTGATCAATATTTAACTAGACACCGGCCCGATTCTTCGCCCTTCTGTGTTCTACACAGTTCTTAAAAGAATGATCGTGATCATTTATTTTCCCAAATCAGGCAGGATGTAGACTGCGGAATTGGAAAAATATGCAATTCGCCATGTTCACCGGTAAAAATGAACGTTTTCTTCCCTGAAGTATACCTGTAGACAAGCCATTTTTAGTTTTATGCGGTCAATAATTAATAATATGTATATTTTGAAAGTTACGTTTGAATTGGTACAAAAAACAATTTATTTGATATTTATTTTTATGCTTATGTCAAAGCAATGTGTGTAAAGGTGTCATCTTTGTGTCAAAAAGAATGAACAGACATGATAAATTGTGACAAATTCTTCTGGTCATCAAATTCTAAAAATATATATGTATAATCTTGAGTTATTTTGCGGCGGAAACGAAAAAATATGACAAATAATTACCTACATTATGATTAATACTTGCGATTGTCGGCACTTGGTGAAACATCATCAACATCTTAAAAAATACACTTGTACTGTTATACTTGATTCACTTTACTGAATATCATCAGGTTATACCTATAATATCTTAATAACTAAATTTATTTTATTTTATTTTATCCATTTATTCGGGATATTTAAGTACAATACTTGTACTTAAATACAATCTGCATAGTTTTTAGTTATTAACATATTATAGGTATAACCTGATGATGCCGTAAGGCGAAACCGGTAGTTCAATAAAGCGAATCAAGTTAAACAGTACAAGTGTATTTTTTAAGATGATACCTACATTATCTCGAGACGGTTTTTCAATTTATTGCCTTGACATAAACTTCCTACACCCAATTAAATGTAAGAGGTCTAACAAAGGGAGAAAGTTCGCAATAGATTATTTATTTAAGTACATTACTGCAAACATTTGACTTGTTGGATTTATTAATTACTGCCCTCTTACCCGCGGTTTCACCCGTGACAATGTAATTTATGTCTTTGGAATTGCCCTTCCCCAGTGAACAAACAAAGACGGAATTGTCAAAATCGGTGCAGTAGTTCCAGAAATTACCCTCGCGAATGTATGTCCCGAGAGAACTGCCCAAGGAACAAAGTTGAAAAATAATTCCCATATTGACTATTAAATAATGCTGATACTGAAACGGCTACTCATGATTTTTATAAATTCAGATTTCGCCTGACGAGTTTCACTGTATTCGTACAGTTTCTTCGGAGGCAAATATGGCTACGCGGTGGTTCCCCGTTTGACACTGTGTGATCCCTCAGTCGGGTCGTCATTAGGCGAATGGAAAACATATATGACATATACATATATAAAAAACCGGCCAAGTGTGAGTCGGACTCGCGCACATTATCTATAAAAACGGCAAAAAATCATGTCTGTTGTATGGGAGTGCGCGGGTCCGACTCGCACTTGGCTGGTTTTAGTATTGTTTGTAATAGCGGTAACAGAAATACATCATCTGTGAAAATTTCAACTGTCTAACTATCACAGTTCAATTAACCTTTTAAGTTTTGTCGTTTGAAAAAACAAAAACAACTGGAACCTAATAGTACTTTTTATTGTATTTCAAAGTATTCTCCACGTAGTTTACAACACTTTTTCATTCGCTCGAACCAGTTGTTAAAACATTTATTCCACTCCAAAGGGGTGGTGTTCAATATGGTTGATTTGAAAGCGTCGACTGCTTCTTCACCGGACTGGAACCTTTGACCACAAAGAGTTTTTTTAATTTTAGGAAATGTAAAGAAATCGTTAGGGCTTAGGTCAGGACTGTATGGAGGATGGTCAAGAATTTCTACGTTTTCCTGCTTCAAATACTCAATCGTTTGATCTGCGCTGTGTGAGCTTGCATTGTCATGATGTAGGATGATGCGTCGCTTTGGGTTAGTTTTCCGAAGATCGGCGATGACTTGTGGTAAACAAACTGTGGTATACCACTCTGCATTAACCGTTCTACGATCTTCAAGTGCAACTGTCACAACATGCCCGGTTTTCGCCACGAACGTAGCCACCATCTTCTTTGAAGTGCTTCGAGAGCAAACAAATTAAGTCGGTATTGGTTCGTCTTTGAAGACGCAGATTGTGGATTGTTTTTTGGAATCAGGATCGTAGGCATAAATCCAAGATTCGTCACCACTGATGATGTCGTAGACGTTATTTGACTCTCTTCGGTTGAACCTTTGAAGAGTTTTCTTACACCATCTGACGCGGGCCCTCTTATGATCGCCGGAAAGCAAATGCGGGATCCAACGGGAAACAAGCTTTCTCACACCAAGCGCCTCATGCAAGATCTTCTAAATGGTTGTCCCTGAGATGCCTAATAACGCCTCTATCTCTCGATATGTCACATAACGATTTTCAAGGATTAGATCTCACACAGCAACAATGTTATCTTCAGTGAAGGTGGATTTTGGACGTCCTTCACGAGATTTGTCACTAAGACTGGTATATCCACGTTGAAATTCTAAATACCAGCGTTCGACAGTCCACAGACATGGGGCTTCATCATGGAATACAGATGTTAGCTCTTCGGAACACTGAATCCGTGTTAGGCCTCTTCGGAAGTTATAGAAAATGATCGCACGGACATTTTCCTTAGTAAGATTCATTTTCGTACGTGACCTGACAGATTCAAAACAACGCTATAACTAAACATTTGCATTAATCCCAATTCTTTCAATTGTTTTGAAATTCTAAATTCACCGAATTTGAATATTGAACAGCTCTAAATTCAAAATTGGCGGCAAATACGTAAACAACAGAACTTAAAAGGCATGCCTGGTACAGCCTGGTGACAGACGGGCGAACGGACGGACGGACAGCGGAGCCTTAGTAATAGAGTCCAGTTGGTTACCCTTTTGGTACAGAACCTTAAAAACGAAAAACACTGACATCAATTGACAGAGCGAATTGTAAGTTAATTTTGAATGCTAAAGCATTTAGAAAAACCAGATTCTAAAGGATTTAATTTTAGTTTTAGTGCTGTCAAAACTAAAAAAAATCCAAAGTAATGTAGCTTCGATTGTTCATACTAAAGAACTATTTTGGAATGAAGGAAATTTAGTTTTGACAGCAGTAAAACTAAAATTAAAGCCTTTAGAATCGGCTTTAACATCTGGTTTTTCTAAAATATATTTACTAACTTATTAGTTATTACAAATAAAAGAATATTAGACAATATTGCTAATTTTTATTCAAATCCAAATTCATTTAATTATTCATAAATCTATTCATTATTTATTTAATAAAGTATGTACCTTTTTTGTGTAACTCATTTTCTTGGCAAAGGCTTCCTCCAATCGTTGCCATGCTTTTCGATCTTTGGCTAATCGCGTCCAAGAGCAAACTATAGCCTAGTTATATCCATCACCAAGTTACCATCTTATACTACAACTATAAGGAAAAATTGTAATTAAATCATAAAAAATATAGTCTTTACCAGAGCCCTCAGTGGGCGAGCCAGACTCGAACTGGTCCGTTTTTTTTTTACTAAAAAGTATTAACCAAAGGTGATTTATGGCAGTACGTGACAATAGTTTAATGTTAGGCTTTTCTGGCTAAATTGTGATAAGTTTTGCGCAATAACTTTAAAGCATTTTTATTATATATTATTTAATTTGATCATTTAGAACGTTATGCATAAATAAAACAACTTTGAAAGTCTAACTGACGTTAAACTATGGTCGTGTAAATCATATTTGATTCCATCCATTAAAAATCTACACAATATTGAAACTAAACTTCTGATGGAATTATAGAGAATAATCCTAAAAATATTCCTGTCAAATTTTGTAATGATACGATGCACATTACAGACATAAATAAATACAATTTTCAAAGGTCTCATAAGGATTTTTTTTCCATAGGAAAGATTCAAATTATAATTTTGTGGTCAAAAGATTTCTCATATCTTCGAAAACAATTACTTTTTTAATTTCTGTATTTACATCTGGTTTGCTAAAAAACGTGTATAAAGTTGCATTTATCAACGCCCACTTCGCCTCAAAGTTTTGCCAAGCAGACGTTTTACCAACTGAGCCGATCTTGTACAGTGGAGACCACATCAAGCTATACACTTGCAGTACGACATTAGCCCCACAGAGAAGAATATAACGTCGCCTTAGAGTGAAAACATTGGATGGCCAAATTATACGAAAATAGTTTTATTATTTCATTAGAATGATAACCTCGCATTAAATTATTTCCCTTTGATTTTGATGCATTTCTGTAACACGTAGCGCCATCTATTGATATGTTGGAAAACCTTATATTGATTCGTACCGCTCAGTTTGGTGAGAACGAGGCAGTTTTCTTGTTCTACAGGGGGAACAATTCATCATAACGCCCTTACGAGGTTTTCACTCTAAGACGACGATAATAAAGGTACAAAGTCCAAAGTGTCTTACTTGATGCGGTTTCCACTGTACGAATTCATTTTAAGATTCTTTTTAAGTATTATGTAAAAGTTTCAAATCATGTTTCTAAGATTCCAAAAGATTTCTGATATCTTCGAAAACAGTACGGTCACAGGTCAGTGAATACGGTATAGAACCCTACAAAACTAAACGTTCCTGTCCTGCAGAAAAACTGCACAGTCGTAGAGGTTTTTACACCGTAGCAAAAACTCCACAGTAGTAGAGGTATCTACGCCGTAGCAAAACCTGCCGAATCGTAGAGGTTTCTAGGCCGTAGCGAAAACTGAACAGTCGTAGGTTGATACACCATGGTTGTAGAGCTTGCTACGCCGCCGGTAACAAAGACTGGAAAACTTGCTACGCCATACCAGTAGCAAAAGCTTGCTAACGTATCTTGCTTTACGTAATCATTATGGTTCGTCTTGTATGGTAATATTTTTAGGGTTAGGGTTACTAAGCCTCCGCTGTCTGTTTGTCTGTCCGTTCGTCTGTCACATGGTCTACAGATTCAACCGTATTATTTCTTATTCTAAGGTAGAAAGTTCAAGGGCGGTCTCCATACAAATAACCTCCAAAAAGTTTCATTATATAAACGTTTTATACATACATACAAGATTTAAATTTGTTCAGGTTGTAGGACACTCTAAAGTAGAACAAAAAATTATAAAATGTAGAGTTCCGTACGCAGACGATGCCAAATATTTGTCAGGCGCTACCATTTTGGTGGCTTGTTGTTTGTAGCCTTGATGTTGCGTTGACATGTATATTGTTGTTATTTACCATAATGTTTTTAGAGTTCCTTACCCGTATTGTGTGGTGGTACGGAACCCTTTGTGCGCGAGTCCGACTCGCACTTGGTAAAATTATTATTTCCTTTTTTAGGTTTCGGAAAAAACGGAACCCTTATAGGATCACTTTTGTTGTCCGTCTGTCTGTCCGTCCGTCCGTCCGTCCACACGTCTGTTGGTCAAGACCCTTATCTTGGGAACGCGTAGAGGTATTTAGTTGAAATTAAAAAAATATACTCAAGTCTACAGTCGCTTGAATGTGTGAAAAAATCAAACTTTTAAGTTAACGTAAAAAAAGATACGGCCGTTTATGCCCCAAAAAACGTTTATTTAGATACTCTCAAGGGAATCAAAATTTATAGGGTATTTTCCTTTTACCTAGAACTATGAAAGGCAAGTAGTACCGTCTTATAATACAAATATAGGGAAAAATCTGAAAACTATACATTTGTAATTAAATCAGTAATCGTACATTTTGATTCTACTGTGAAATGGTTGATATTTCGACTCACGACGCAGTCGAGACGAGAAATATCAACACTTTCGCACGTGTATCAACGACGTTTTTTAATACACTAGCGAAAAATTACAGGAAACATTACAATAAAAGCAATCTTCTTGCAAATCAAAACAAATACAAGTCGACAGAAGAAAACGCAGTGTCTGGTTGGCGCCAATCATAGAGAAAATTTTTCTCTATGGCGCCAATCTATACTACAAAGACCAATGTCTCTTTCCAAATCTTTTTAATAATAAGTTCTAAGATAGATACAATAGAATATTAATTATTATGTCTAAAATCGTTTTGAATTCTTGAAATATCTTATACAATCTAACATATATAATATATTTAATAATAACATGAAAGTTTGAAAATAATCATCATAAACAGTTTTTAGTATATCCGGCTACTTCCAGAAATACCAAAAAAACAAAAGAAAAACAAAGTTTAATACTGCTTATATACTACTGTCACCGGTTTTCTCTAGATGGCACTAGTAGTAAAAACAAAAAACATTAGTGCGAAATATGCAATTTTACGTACGCTAAAAGAGCACATAATCTAATTACGTAATTTTGAATAGGTGTATCATCACATTACACTATCACACTACCACACTAATATTATAAATGCGAAAGTTAGTGTGTGTGTATGTTTATTACTCTTTAACGGAACCCTCGGTGGGTGAGTCCGACTCGCACTTGTTCGATTATTTGAGACGCGACGACTTTTTGCAGAAACTGTAGTCTGTATGACTTCTTTTGTGCATTAAGCATATTAGTACATTGCGACCGAGCTCCACTCGATCAAAACACTTTGAGAACAAATACATACGTGACAAAAAAGGGAAAAACGTACAAATCTCCAGGGACATAAATAGGAAACAGAAAAAAGGAAAAAGAAGGCTTGGTATTAACGTTTTGCGCGCCAAGCAGACACCAACTGAGCCAATCTTGTACGAAGGCAAGACGATGTAGGTAAGTTGTTCGTGAAAACACGCAGAAAACGACTTTTTACAAAGATGAAATATAGCTAGATCGATTTTTAGGGTTCCGTACCCAAAGGGTAACCAACGGGACCCTATTACCAAGACTCCGCTGTCCGTCCGTCTGTCACCAGGCTGTATCTCATGAACCGTGATAGTTAGACTGTTGAAATTTTTACAGATGATGATTGATGATTCTGTTGCCACTATAACAACAAATACTAAAAAACAGAATAAAATTTATATTAAAGGGGGCTACCATACAATAAAAGTGATTTTTTTGCTCGATATTGAAAGCGGCAACAGGTGAACGCTTGAAATATTCACAGAATATTAAGTTATACATTCACTTTAAAAAATAAATAATTGAATTTAAGTAAAACATAAATTTGATTTATATATTTCTTCTACAACAAATTTAAGTTATATTGTTTTTGGCCGTTTTTATAGATAATAGCTTTTGCCCGCGGCTCCGCCCGCGTATTATTCGGTTTAACGACATTCTTTTTTCCGGAATAAAAAGTAGCCTATGTGTTAAGTTAGGGTATTTACATTTATAATATTAGTGTGATGGTACGGAACCCTTTGTGCGCGAGTTCGAAATAGAAATTTAATAGAAATTAATAAACTACAACAAAGAAACTTGAACTTTTTTTTTGTAATTTTTAGTGTTATTATGTACTTGAACGGGACTGTGGGTCTATCCATCTATCACAGAAGTCTCCAGCTTCATCCGCAATAGGTAGCCAGTTTAAATTTTCACAGAGTATTATTACTACAGCCTCTATCACTGCGAATAATTAAAAAAACTTTATATGGGGATACCCTTACAAAAAATTTCGAAAAATTGCATTCTTTTATCGTTATTTGTTCCAGCTCTATCTTAGAGCCCATAATACCTCAATTCACAGTCCTGCTCTAACGCTTCTGCTTTTTAACTGTCTATTCTACTCTAATCAGATGCCGCGCACGCAAAAACATCAGTTATTTTGAAATCGCGGCTACACTGAGGGTTTTTTCATTTTTATGGAACAGTCTGCAGCTGCTTTATACTAATATCAGTTATATTACAAAGTTTCAGATCTAATTTCCAGTATTTATTGAATGCTATCGGTTTATTGTACGGTTTGGAGGTAACTTTGTAATTTTTTTCTATCGAGAAAATTTAATGAAATCAAATCAAGTTTTCACAACGGCATAGACATAGCATTAGTCCTCAACTTTATCATATATTAATTTCAGAGTGATTATTGCAGTATTTGTTGGTATAAAACAGGATCATGCGAAGCGAAGTGAGGTATTATACATACACCCTTAAAGACGGCAATACGTACAAGTCTTAAATGTGGTAAAATTAGTTGTTAATTAAATTATCAAAGAAAAAAATTTGGGTTCCGTACTCCGAGGGTGCCTAATTGTTTGTCAGGCGCTACCATTTTAGGTCCTTGCTTTTTGTCGACTTAATGTTCTGTGTTGTGTGGTTGTACGGAACTATTTGTGCGTGAGTCCGACTTACACTTGGACAAATTATTTTGTTTGTTCATTTGTTACATTAAAATGTACATGTAATAAGTGTATACTTACTTGTACATTACATAAATAAATTATTGATTCTAAAACAAAGAAGGAAACACCTGATTTATGTGGGAGAATAGGTAATTAGATAATCAATTAGATGAATATATCTGCCAACAAAAGTTCCCGGAATACGTTTACCGTTCAGGCCTTATGAGTCGCATCTATAGTCTGACTACATTGAATTTTATTTTCTCAATTGGGGATGTAGACAGCGAATAAATGAACATAGAAGTTCGATTAGCGCCGAGAAATGAACCCACGGTGAACACTGTTTAGTATGGCGACGGCTCCTAGAGGAGTTATAGCGTTCACTGTGTCTATGAGTTGACCAATCAAGGCTGGCCCAGTGTCACGTGACACTTTCGTCACAGTACGAACCAATCACGAGCCTTTTGCCCTTTTGAGTCTCTGGTTTTGATTTGATTTGAAACCTTTTTTTAGATTCCTGCTAAACAGAAATGAGAGTCTTAAAAAATTTACTCGATAGAAATAATTAATGAAATGGAATTTTTAAACACACTTTTTCTTCTCGATTGACGAAAAGGAATCGGGTACAAAATTTAAATATATGTTATTAGATGGGTTTATCTAGATATCGATTAAACGAAAGTTTTAAAAGCTTTTTTAGTTTTTTATATAAATAAAAATGCACCTTTTTTAGGGTTTCGTAGTCCGACAAGGAACCATTATAGTTTCGCCATGTCCATCTGTCCACGGCTTAGCTCAGGTACTATTTATATTAGAAAGCTGTAATTTGGTATGGGTATAATGCATATTAATCAAAACGGTAAAAAATATCCAATTTTTTTTTTATAAGCGTTTCTCCCTACACGTAAATTGGGGATGATTTTTTCTCGTCTATCCCATAGTGTATGTTACGTTGGATAGGTCGTTTAAAAAAATGATGGGTGCGTGAAAACCATTTTTAGATTTAGGGATGCGTTGGCGAAATATTAAGCTTTAAAGTGCTAATTTTTGTTAGAGTCAAGTGTTCCGCCCACCCTCCTGCCGGCTAAACGGTTCATTATGATTATGTGGAAAAATTCACATAAGTAGTATATAATGAAGTTAAAAGAAAAACTATCACAGCTAAGTAGGCTTTACAGGTTTACGAGTACAGGTCGCGCCAAACTTTTAGTCCCCTCTAAACACGACAATGTATGGACCGTTCTTAGCAACTTCCGAGCGGACTAGAAGTTTGGCGTGAACTGTATTAGTACACCAACTTATAAAATATACTGGGCAACTACGGAACCCTACACTGTGCGTGGCTCGACACGCACTTGGTTGTTTTTTTTTCGCCTTGAATTCATCCCTCTCGCACTACGATTTTTTCAACTTGGAGAAAAATATATCACCTTAATGCAGGACCCGGTAACAAATATGAAAATTCTACTGGTCAAGTCGGAAAAAATGGGATCGGCCCCAGGTCCCTTTACAAGGACTTCGCGTTAACAGCATATTTGATACTTATAAAGCGTACCTAGGTCAAAGGAAACAAAAAATCTCTTTGTCAAAAAATATTTCTTTGGTCGTAAGCCCCAAGTCGGACGAGGTTTTAGACCATATAACACGGGACTAGGCAAGCGCACCTATCCCCCTCTGTCGAAGTACATACATGAACAATTTGTTCTTGTTCATGTAAGTTTTCTTGTGTGCGCGTTTAGTGTTTGTGTTGCAGTTTTTGATTTAACTTGTATTAATAATAAAAAAATATTAATTTTCGAAATATATTTCGGCCCACTATGGGGCCGGCATCAGTCGAATCATTCGACTTGTATTAATAATAAAAAAATATTAATTTTCGAAATATATTTCGGCCCACTATGGGGCCGGCATCAGTCGAATCATTCGACTTGTATTAATAATAAAAAAATATTAATTTTCGAAATATATTTCGGCCCACTATGGGGCCGGCATCAGTCGAATTCATAGTGGGCCGAAATATATTTCGAAAATTAATATTTTTTTATTATTAATACAAGTTAAAGGAAACTAAAGGCTTTATATAGCTAAATTATATATATTTATTTCAAGTTTTTGATTTAGTGTGACATATCAATATTTCGCAGGAGTGTGCGTGAATGAGTAAATGTGTCCTGTGCGTGTTTACCTCCCCTCCCGTGGAAAAGGGCAGAATCATTTCAGTACTAAGAGCCGCGCTTTGCCAGGTCCTTGGTATTTTTTATGGGATCTCGGGTTTTAGAAGGCTGTACCCGCGTGAAGGCGAAAAACCGATCACTGCACGCACGACAATATCCTACTATGAATACCGCTAAATCTCGACTCTCGACAGATGGCGTTGGGTGATTGATGGAAGCAAACTTAATTATAATACTTTATCCGAGTTTATTCTTAAAATTACTTATACTCACTTGGATGTTTTGTTCCGGTTTAGGGGTCTGTTTTATAAACTTTGGAGGGTTCCGTCAAGACGAGTTTTGGACATAAATTCACCTATTACGATGGCTTACATCAATATTTACTGTAATATGATGTTCAAACTAAAGTTTTTGAGGTTCCACCTTTTTACTTTTGCCGGGATCTACGCGTATAAGTTTTATTTACAGAAATCGGAAGTATTTACTTGAATTTTGATACATGGACATTTGTAAATTTAATTAGTTGTGTAAATAAAGTTCCACACTGCGTAAATTCACACTAACCTGGTTCGACCACTACTGGGTCTAAATCTTTCTAAGATTTCGGCACTCTTGGCGGTCCTCCTGGAAGAAATGCTCATACTCATACACGCTGGGCAGGCTAGTTAGTGAGCGCGGTGCCGGAACCCTTGCACCAGTGATGTTTTATATAATGCCCGGAAATTGGGGATACATATACCGCCACCAATCGATCCCAAGCATGGTGGGCCTCCTGGATGTGCCTGTTTGAGAGCTGTCCACTAACTCTCCCCTGAATAACATCGGGGAGGTTTGGAAGTAAGATGGTGGTACCTCCACAGTCGAGCATGGCAGTTACAGAAAGAATAGACTATTTAATATATTTGTTGAGATGCTACTTGAATGGACAAGACATGGAGACGGCCTTCTTCCAACCTTCCACTACTAGAAAAGGAACCGAAATTCATCAGTCGAAAAATTATATTAAAATGTGCATAAACATTACAGATATAATATAAAATTCTGAAAATACGTGCTTTTTTTCTGAACATAAATACAAATGGTGCTAGCTATGAAATACATCCATACTAATAATAAAGTAGTAATAAACATAAGTTACAGAAAGAATGGACAATGAATAACATTTTCGTTCGGAAATTCATTCGGTGACAGATCCGATTCGTAATTCGTTCCGAAATAATCGTTGTCGGCTGGTGGCTCCACGTCTCGATTCGACATGTATATAAGTATCCATCTTGAAAACAAATGTAAATATATGAGAGATTTTATGTCTGCACTAGTGAAGATAAAACGAATTTTTATGCGAGTTAAACAGTGTCATCGTTAATAATTATGTACCTATAACAAAATAAAAATAAATATTTTCTTGAATTTTTGTCCAGAAATGCGAAATCCGCAGGGGATTTTTGGACAAAAAGTCCAGAAATCCCCTGCGCAGGGGATCCTCGCAGGGGATTTGTGGAATCCGCCCACCAGCTCTACCACCTCTACTAAATCTCTATTAACATTCAATAATAACTAAATACACAGATATTCAGCGGAGATTATAATTAATTACTATCAAGTAATAAGTATTTATATATTTTCAAACCTAGCGCGCGGAAATAAGGCCGCATTTCGCAGTAAACTCAGCTAAGCTAATAGTGTGTATAAGTTTTCTCATATTAGCATTATTTATACTTTCTGTATAATAAATTTAACAGTTTGATAAATATTGAAATTTCCTCTGCCATTACAGCATTCGCCGTAATGTCACAAACTTCAAAGAAAATTTAATTGATCGGCCTCCCAAGACCGGTGTTAAGAGATTCGCCTCCAAAATGGCCTTCACAATAATGAACAGTAATAAATACAGGGATTAGCGGCTGTTACTTGCGATTTTTCAGGATTTTTAACCTTTTGTAGCAGACAATGGAACTCGCTCATTTATTTCACAAACAATTTACTCAAAAGATATACTCGCAGGATGATGTTTTGGTCATAAAATAAAAATAAAAATTACTTGACACGAATTAAGCATGTATTGCCCCGTTAATGTCGTTGTTGTATACGTATATTATTTTTCTTAACCGTTTTATAATGGGAATTATCATGCCATGTTCTTAAGGCGAGGTTATCCAGAGAAATCTGTCCTGCTCCAACGCTTTCAACGCATCTTGCTCAGTGGAAACGGACCGCTCAGTAAACTCACGGTTTCGAGGTGTTTTTATTTATTGTTTTGGGATTGGAGGGATGGGTTTTTTAATATGATGGCCATTTTATATCACATTTTTCACGACGTCTATTTTAGTATAAGTTTTATTGTCCAAAACTTAATATAGCTCAAATGAAATGATATGTAGATCGTACTTTAGACCTATCTTTGCGATTTAATCGGATCGAGGAAAGTGTGAGCAATCGTGTATCGAACAGCCGAAATATTAAGATTAATGAGTGAAATATGACATAATATTTTTTGAAAAATTTAATCGTTGCTTTTTATTGATATAATTTACTATAATTTGAAAACAGCCAAAGTCGGGACAACCCCCCCTTAATAACTAGTCAAATCTGAGGTATAAGTTTTACTAACCCGTGGAATGGATTCCAGACATGATCTTGTCTAAAATTTTCAACGACTGCTGTGTGGCAGCGAGCCCCGATTAATTAGCGATTTTTTATGATTTGCAAAAAATAGGATAGGAAATGAAAATGTTTGATGTAAATTTTAAAATCTTAAAAGCAAGAAAATATTTTACCTTGCTAAACGAAATTACAAATAAGGTTCATATATATATTTTTCAAAATCTTATCTATTTTCTAATTTAAAGCCATGGGCTAAATTCAGCCGATTTGTTGGGATGCCACTTGAATGGACAAGACATGGAGACGGCCTTCTTCCAACCTTCCACTACTAGAAAAGGAACCGAAATTCATCAGTCGAAAATTATATTAAAACGTGCATAAACATTACAGATATAATATAAAATTCGGAAAATACGTGCTTTTTTTCTGAACGTAAATACAAATGGTGCTAGCTATGAAATACATCCATATTAATAAAAAAGTAGTAAAAATCTCGTGTTGTACCTCAGCCGAAACCACAATTTTTAGAATTGTTCCGTTTTAACCCGAGAACCACTTTAAGACTAAATATAAGGTCAGATTAAGTACCTCATTTTGCATCAATCATAACTGAACTCTACGACGTTTCCTTTTAGTTTAAAACAGCACGCTCTCAGCCGTGGCTGTTACGACCACCAAGAAACACAGCCCACAAAAATCTGCGTTTTTATTTAATAACTCTGCTTCTAGATGCAATTTTTAAATTATTCTAAGACGAGCTGACGATGTCATTTGTTAACTTATTATTAATATAAATTTCAAGGCTTTATGATTTAAGGAAGGTCCTTTAACACTCAAAAAACATGAAATTTAGAGATAACTTTTTAATTATTTTTTTTCTCTTTTGCGTTTTTTCTAAGATCAGTCTATCGACTATATAGTTTACTGTCTATATTATTTTTACTATACCGATTAACCAAGTTGCAGAATGTGATATGCTTATTTGAAGTTGGGCATCTAGCCTTATGCGAATCAGTTTTTATTAAGGAGTGTTCATAAAATAACGGCCAATCCGAAAACCACTCACTTTTTTTATTATCATCGTAGTGACTTTGGTCAACACATAGGCTATAAGGAGTGTTCATAAAATAACGTCCAAGCCGAAAAAGGGTAAAGTTTGAATAAACGCGGGCGGAGCCGGAGCAAAGGCTAGTACATCGGTATAATTGTGTAGTACAAAACCTCAGCACGTAAGTTTGACCTGCGCACGACCAGATTTTATTCTACTTGCTCACTGTAACAAGTAGCTACTGTCTATGCCAGAAGTGTGAAAGGTAATTATAGTATTTAACATACATGTGTCCTCTGTTTGCTACAGTGTAGCAAGTGCTACGACCCCACAGTTTTCCCGCTTCGTAGACCCACTACGTTGTATACCCACGTCGTAGTCCGAATGCAAATACCTGTCAGAGACACAACCGGTAGGGCTGGTTGTTTTTGACGTGAATTTGATGAACGTCTTCTTCATCTACCCGACGGGCATTCCACAAAAATTGCGACATAAAATTCATGTACTTTTGAAAGCTTGGTACTCCTAAAGTTTAAAAGTCACAAAAATTATAGTTATATCGTTGTAAAGATCCATTCGGTGACAACACAAAAATATACGTTTCACATTTCCTCCACCCCCTGCGATGACGTCATGGACCGCGGGAGAGAGCACTTAAAACATAAATGTAATCCTGCAAATCGTGACAGTTTATGACGTAAAATTGTTGGATTAGTTAAAATCAAATTTAAATAAATCTTTACAATTTGATGTATAAACAACAGCCGACATTATCGTCCGTGAATCACTCTAATAGACTCCCCTAATGATAATTTACTTTGGTTTACGTTTTAAATGACAGAAATTAATAAACAAGGATTTGAAAGAAAAATACCAAATCGTCTTGAAATGTTTTATTCTTTTTAAGATAGGTATTAGGACATAATAGTACAATTTGATGTAAATGCGAAAAGATTGATTATTAGAGTCACGACGGACTTTTTTAAACGACGTTTTTAATACACCTGCGAAAAATTACAAAAAGTAATTTTATTGCAAATCAAAACAACATACCTACAAACAGAATAAAACGCAGTCTGGTTGGCGCCAATCTACACTACAAAGATCAATGTCTGATTCTAAAATCTTTCTAATAATAAATTATAAGATAGATACAAATATGTAGAATATAAATTATGACGTCCAAAATCGTTTTGAATTTTTACAACATCTTTTACAATTTAATATATATAATATATTTTATAATAATATAAAAGTTTGAAAATACTCATCTTAAACAGTTTTTAGTTCTCCGGTTACTTCCAGAAATACCAACAAAACGACAAGTAAAATAAAGGTTTACAGTCTGTCAAAAAATTGTTGAAATGAATATTGAAGAAACTATTTTTCTTTCGCCTGGTTACACCAAACAAACAAGTACAAAATCTGTTAAATCGAGTTTATCGCGTTGTTATTTCGTACATATATTACCTAAATTATACTACTTGAACGTTTAAAGACCATTAAAGTTCATTAAAGTTTCATTTTCATTTCAACACTTTTTTGACAGACTATACATGCTTACTAAATGATGTGGCCAGTTTCCCCTAGATGGCGTCAGTAGTAAAAACAAAAAGCACGAGTGCGAAATATGTAATGTTACGCACGCTAAACAGGCACGTAATCACCACGTAATCTATCATATTTTGAGCAGGCGTATTAAAATGATATTTTGTGAAGATTTTAATTTTATTATAATGGCCTCTGTGGTCCAGAGCATCAAAGGAGGTCGTGCGTGCGTGCCAATTTGTGCTCAGTCTGCGTGCTGTGATCGTCGTAAATAATCGTCGGTGAAACACGCGTGTACGAGTGTGAACTGTGTCTGGCATTTCACAGTCCACACTCGGAAACACCTCTAATCTAACACCCCCTCGGGGATTTATGTCGTGACAATATTCATACTTTTATTTTGTGTATTCTGTTTTAGCAGGCCAAGTGAACAAAAAGTACTTCTAGAGCAGGTTTGACTAATGTTCTCGTCATAGTTCCAGGCTCATTTTAATTATGTAATACCTACAAGCCAATCAAATTATATTTCTTGTTATCGTTCGGTGACAATAACCCATTTTCATGTAAGTTTTTATTTTCGTTATTTTCTTTGATGCGATTTTAATTCCTTTTTGCGATAATTTGTGGCACGTTTACATAAAAGTAGATAGAAAGATAGATAAAAATACATTCACTTACAATAGTATTATTTATGTTATTTAAGTTGTTAAAATTAAAGTTAATTAAGCAATTATAATTAGTTATTCATTTACACAGTACACATAAATAGATACAAAAAAACAATAGGAAAAAAAATTAAACAAAAATTAATTATAGGAAACAATAATTATTATGTATATTGCATGTTATTGTTCAAATGACATTGGCCCTGGTTCAGCAAAATGTTGAAGGTAAACCTTACAACGTTGGTATTCTTCCAGCATCACAGTACCAAAGACGGCACTTATTCAACACAAATTGTTACAATAACCGGTATTAATACAAAATTCTATTAATATTAGAACTTTATGATTAATTATTACTCTTAGAGTAATGGTACTCTGAGTTATTACTAGACATAATTGTTCATTTATTAATTCTACATTTATTTTAAGCGTTCTTCTTCTTCTTCTTCTTGGTGGTGGGCTCGGTTTCCGCACCTAGTCTCTCATTTGGACCTTTGTGCGTGGAAATAGTGGGACTGGCTATTCTAGCCAGCCCAGCTCACGCCAGAATCCCAAGAGGCGGCCTAGGTCGCCACAGGACTGGCGGAGCGTCCCCGGTTCACCGAGGATCTTGGCCCGTTGTGTGCTGACACCTACGCAGTCTATAGTCACGTGGGTCGGCGTTTCTTCGGCCCCCATGCAGGCTCTGCACAGAGGGCTGTCTGTTAGACCTATAATATAGAAATGTCTGTTAAGGTTGCTATGTCCTGTAATTAGCCCTACCATCATGCGAAGGTTGGTTCTATTAAGTCGTAGCAGTTTCTTCGTCAGGCGACGGTCCACGGTGGGTAACACCTCTTTCGTCTGCCTGCAGGTTGTCACGCTTACCCATTGTTCAGCATGTTGAGTGCTGGTTCTCTCCCGCAGCCATGTTCTTATCTGGTTAAAAGGCAGGGGTACCAGTGGTTCAACACCTACCGGTTTTTGTTTTGCTCCTTTCTTTGCCAGTTCATCAGCCGCGTCGTTACCCAGCGATCCGCTGTGCCCTTTTATCCACTGGAGGGTTACTTTATTGTGTCGGCTTACCTCTTCCAGTTGGTTTAGACATTGTAGTATGAGCCCAGAGTTTACCGTAGTCCTGCTTAGGGCCCGGAGTACCGCAGTACTAGACATAATTGTTCATTTATTAATTCTACATTTATTTTAAGCGTTCTTCTTCTTCTTCTTCTTGGTGGTGGGCTCGGTTTCCGCACCTAGTCTCTCATTTGGACCTTTGTGCGTGGAAATAGTGGGACTGGCTATTCTAGCCAGCCCAGCTCACGCCAGAATCCCAAGAGGCGGCCTAGGTCGCCACAGGACTGGCGGAGCGTCCCCGGTTCACCGAGGATCTTGGCCCGTTGTGTGCTGACACCTACGCAGTCTATAGTCACGTGGGTCGGCGTTTCTTCGGCCCCCATGCAGGCTCTGCACAGAGGGCTGTCTGTTAGACCTATAATATAGAAATGTCTGTTAAGGTTGCTATGTCCTGTAATTAGCCCTACCATCATGCGAAGGTTGGTTCTATTAAGTCGTAGCAGTTTCTTCGTCAGGCGACGGTCCACGGTGGGTAACACCTCTTTCGTCTGCCTGCAGGTTGTTACGCTTACCCATTGTTCAGCATGTTGAGTGCTGGTTCTCTCCCGCAGCCATGTTCTTATCTGGTTAAAAGGCAGGGGTACCAGTGGTTCAACACCTACCGGTTTTTGTTTTGCTCCTTTCTTTGCCAGTTCATCAGCCGCGTCGTTACCCAGCGATCCGCTGTGCCCTTTTATCCACTGGAGGGTTACTTTATTGTGTCGGCTTACCTCTTCCAGTTGGTTTAGACATTGTAGTATGAGCCCAGAGTTTACCGTAGTCCTGCTTAGGGCCCGGAGTACCGCAGTGCTGTCAGAAAGTATGCGAATGTTGAGGCCTTTAGCTTCTCTGCTGAGCACCGCACTTGAAGCCAGGATTATACCGACGCATTCCGCTTGGAAAATCGTGTTATACTTACCTAAGGCTGTTGATTTCTTAATATTAAGTTCAGCTGAGTACGCTCCGGCCCCAGTACCCTCTTTCGTTTTGGACCCATCTGTGTATATCCTTATCTCATGGATATTAGAGTGGTCCGTTGGCTCCTCAAAGAGTTGGACATTGTACTTTCTATTGAAGATGTGCATTTTTGGGATTCTATCACACGGCGCGTCCATTAGTGGCTGGTGGGACACGGCCAGCTCAAGGATGCGCGTGTGTGGTGCCCTGTCGTCGCTTTTCTACTGTCCAGCTGCCCTGAGTCTGAACGCCGCAGCCGCTGCCTCCTGTTGTATGAACAGGTGCAGCGGTGGGATGTCCAAAATTATCTCGAGGGCCGCGGTTGCGGTGGTGCGCATGCAACTTGTGGTAAGCATGCTAGCAAGCCGTTGAAACTTTTCTAGGTCTTTCTGTACGTAGCCGACGTCCATCCTAGGCCACCAGACGACGGCACCGTACGAGACCATTGGTCTTATCACTGCTTTGTATAGCCATAGCATAATGTTAGGGCGTAGTCCCCATTTCTTGCCCATCATACGTTTACACTGCCATAGTGCTATGGTCCCCTTTTTCAATTTATTGTTCATATGTTTAGTCCAGTTCAGCTTGTTGTCAAGTAACATTCCCAGGTATTTGACTTCAGTCGATAGGGTTAGTTCAGTGCCGAAGAGTTTCGGGGGTCTCATGTTCACCAGCTTTCTTTTATTGGTAAACAGTACTAGTTCTGTCTTATTCGGGTTCACTGTTAGTTGGTACTCCTCGCACCATTTTTCAACAACCTTGAGAGCACCTTGCATTAGTTCACAGAGTGTGCTTTCAAATTTCCCACTAATGAGGATAGCCAGGTCGTCGGCGTAGCCTATAGTATGGTAGCTCTTATCGTTTAGCCGTCGGATCAAATCATCCGCTACGATGTTCCAGAGCAGAGGTGATAGGACGCCTCCTTGTGGGCAGCCCTTGGCTACCACCGCTCTGGTGGTGCCATTCACGTCTAGTTGTACAGCTCTCAGCTTAAGCATGTTGTCTATCCACCCGCGTAGTGTTGGTTCGACGTTATACTTGAGAAGAGCGTGGTTAATATTTATGAATCTAGTTTTGTCAAAGGCCCCCTCTATATCGATAAAGGTACCTAGGGTTGATTCTTTAGTAGTCAGAGTGTTCTCGATTCTTTTCACTACGCTGTGCAGAGCCGACTCTGTTGATTTGCCTGAACTGTAGGCATGTTGGTTCGGGTGTAGCGATTTCCTCTTTAGGGCCCCATCTCTGATATACCTATCACAGAGCCTTTCTAGAGTTTTAAGAAGAAAGGATGTGAGGCTAATGGGTCTAAAGGATTTCGCTTGAGTGTAATCACTTTTTCCCGGTTTAGGCAAGAAAATTACTTTGACTTCTCTCCAGTCCTGTGGTATTTTAAGCGTTATTAAGATTATTTTTGGAATAAAAAACAGAAGAAGTGTCCCTTTGATATTGTTTGTCTTAGTACTTAATAAAGTAATTGAATGATCTGTGTATACAAAAATGAAAAAATACTTTGTTTCAACTTTAATTGCTTTAGTGAATTAAAAACGTCCACAAATTTCTTACTCAATCTGTGAAAAATGTTAGCAACAAAGAAAACTCAGGTCTAAAGTCGAGACTGTTTAATAAAGCAAAAAAAAGGAAATTTGAAATCGTTTGCCATCTGGCGTACGAAAGTTACAAAACTCCCGGTTTCCTCGAATTTTTTCTCGAAATTACGGGCGGAGCTACACCTTGGCCTAATTTTTTAAACTTTGTTTCGAATTATTAAACGTTACTTTGGAAATGAAGAATTTAAATTAAAGATCTCGGTCGAGGGATGAAAAACCTCATTGACTTGATTGGTTGATTGACGATAACAATGTCTGTTCTGTTTGTTAAATATGTGTGTAAATGTACAAAAAGTGTCATAAGTAAAAAAACACAGCCAAGTGCGTGTCGGGCCACGCGCAATGTAGGGTTCCGTAGTTACATATAAGTTGGTCTACTAATACAGACAGCGCCAAACTTCTGGTCCCATGCATTATAGGGGACCAAAAGTTTGGCGCGACCTGTACTCTTAAGCCTACTTAGCTGTGATAGTTTTCCTTTTAAATTCATTATGTATACTACTTCTGAGCATTTTTTCACATTTCTATAAACAACCGTTTAGGCGGCAGGGGGGGACGCTCCACTCTAACTAAAATTTTCACTTTAAAGCTTAATATTTCGCCAACGGATCTCTAAATCGAAAAATGGTTTTCACACACCCACAATGTTTTTAAACGACCTGTTTTTATCCAACGATACCCCACAATATGGGATAGACGAGAAAAAAAAAATTCATCCCCAGTTTACGTGAGAGCTACCATTAAAAAAAATTTTTTTCAAGATTTTATTTAGCCATTTTGTCGGCGTAATAAATATTTATATTCATTCATAACAGCTTTCTGGTATTAATAGTCTCTGCGCTAAGCCGCGGACAGACGGACAAACGGACATGGCGAAACTATAAGGGTTCCTTGTCGGACTACGGAACCCTAAAATAGAATTAGCCCCGACCCTGGCTTCAACTCGTGAAATCATATATTTGATCGTAATAAGATAAATATGTACTAAGACTACGTAACGCCCTCGTGAGCGTTCAGTATGTGCCTTACAGACAAATAGACCAAAAAGTTATAAAAAAAATCGATGGACAAGTATGGTGGAAAATTCAACGATCTAGGATAAGTACCTCGGTGGCGCAGTCAGTAGCGTACTTATCTTGATAACAAGAGGTCGCGAGTTCGAATCCTGGACAGAGTAATTTTTCAAAATTCTTGTCTTTAAGTTTGTTTCTCGTTTTCTAATTTGTGGTGAACTCTAAAATATTAAGATAAATATCCTCTATGCAACGAGGTTATATACAAACCAATAAACAAAACAAGTAATACCTTAAATTGGATAAAGCAACTTCTTACATCAATGACACCTGTATTTCTGGGAGGGGCAGACAGTATTCTAGGGTGGGCCGTGCCCCCTGGCCCCTACCGAGTTGGAGTTAAAGGTACATGTGCATAATGGATCTGTAATTATAAAGCCAGGCCGAAACAACATGGCGTCAACGTTATACTCGTACATAGTGCCCCGAGTGCTTAGTTTCAAAATAAACCTGAAGGGTGATTCTCAGTCTGTCAAATTAGCCTTTTCGAGCGTAAAAACCCATTTTACATGTCCAACTCCATACATTTTTAGGTGGAGTATTAGAAATCCCACTTCGACTGTGTCTCCGGAATTGCGCCCCTGGATATAAACAAATACACACTCGCATACTCACACCTGTCTTATATACGGCGTGGGCAGATACCACAGATCTCCATTTGCAACGACCCTAACACACCTCTTCCGCCTCTTTCACGTTAAATTTGTTTGAATACTTACGGGCTTCGCCCGCGTGATATGAATCTGTTAATATTTGTCGGACCAATAATTTATGGTAGGTATAGGTACGTATTTAACTTTGACTTATGGTTCTCATGAAAATTCTTCTGCCTTATCTCTTTTTATTCTGTTTTTTATGAATATATATATTTCCTCGCTTTAGTGATGAAAATTAGAGTGTTCCATCCGGATGTAAATTTATTTCAGGGTATTTATTTTAACCCGTATACATGTCGGAGGCCTTTGGTTAAATCAGGCAGAAGAGAGGCGGTAGCTTAGGTTAGAAGGTTAGGTATGGTGAGTCGCGCCACGCAGTGGCGTAACCGCCGTACGTAACCTTCGTGGTTATTTTTTTATGACCACCATTTAAACCAAAAGCCTAGTCATTTAGTTAAGTCACTGAATTTAACCAGATGCCTGCGACATCCATACTACACAAACACATCTAAAATCATTAGGTCATTGGTCAATATATGGTTCAGTGATTTTTGTAGCTATACCTATAAGTCATATTTATATTTCATAATTTAATTTGATGACGAAACTTACCACCAAAAATGTTTAATACCTTAAAATATCTATGAATAAGATAAAAGAAAACTTTTCAAAAATTGCTAAGTAAAGAACACAAGTTAACTCCACATCTTCTCCTGTTCCCATATGGGCAGCAGTAGGCAGCTCTAATCGGCCATTCTCACATTGTCTGGAACCTATTCCGGATAATGGGCGAAGCGCTAATAGGCCGAATCCTGACGCTAGCTGCAACACACGCCTTGCATACTCATTGCTTAGTTAAGATGTTTATTTTAATTGTGTTTGGCAGTATGTTGTTCCCGTAATTATATTTAGATTGAAATTAACATTATATCATTGCGGTAAGTATACACAAGCAGAAGAAAAGTAAAACTGGATGTGAGGAGCTCGAAACCAGGATTTGAACCGGGGACCTCTCGCTAACCGGGTGATTGCTATGCCAACTGAGCTATCCAGTTCCCGGCACAGCCTGCTTTACCCATGTGCTTTCTTATATCGCAAGGATATGTATAGATACTCACTTAATAGTGAGCCACTTGGCGTCTAGAGGGCGCTAGTGTATTCAGAGCTCCTTACATCTAGATTTACTTTTCTTTTGCCTTTCTATACTGCAATTTTAACTTGTATCTCCTGCGATGGATAAATCGCCAAATATTTAAATATAAAAATTTATTTCTATTATAGTTTTATATTAACAACATGCTTTTTTCCGGGATCTAAAGTCAATTCTAAATTTCATCCAAATCCGTCCAGCCGTTTCAGCGTGAAAGAGTAACAAACATACACACACACACACACACAAAGTTTCGCATTATAATACTCGTAATAGTATGAAGTGTGATGAGATAACAAAGCCTTGTCTTATTTACTACAAACTATAAGAACCGCGCTAATTAGACACCTGAAGTCCATTACTTGCACAGGATCTGTTGAGTGAACACGTGCCACAGTGCGATTCTGTATTTGCTTTTAAGTATATTAACTCATTCACTGTTATAAAGGCATTCAAATCTCTTATTTAAAAAAAACCGAGGACTTATGGGGCCTATCTGTTAAAGTTATAAGTTCCGTCATTGATTTAATAGCTCCTTATTTGGCTTTAATTTTTAATAAATGTATAGATGATGGTGTCTTCCCTGATTTAGGGAAGTTGAGTAAATTGATCCCCATTTTTAAATCAGGTGACCATGAAGACCCGTCTAATTATAGACCAGTGTCAGTTTTACTAGTACTAAGTAAAGTTTTCGAAAAAATAATTTTAAATCAATGGGGTTAAATCAAATGCTCTCTATGGGGTTAGGGGCCAATCTTTGGCGTTATTAAAGTCATACCTTAGTGATCGAATTCAAAAGGTGGATATTAACAGAGTAAAGTCAGCTGGAGCATTAGTTAAAATGGGTATCCCGCAGGGCTCCATATTGGGGCCTCTATTGTTCTTAATATACATAAATGACCTTCCTTATTTAGTTAAAGACTTATCTGAGATAGTGCTATTCGCTGAGGACACGTCACTTATTTTTAAAGTTAATAGACATAAAGATATCCTTGATGATGAGAATGTAACTGTATGTATGATTCTTGATTGGTTTACTGCGAATAATTTAGTTTTAAATGGGAAAAAGACAAAATGCATGAAATTCACATTACCAAATGTAATTCAAGTAGATGCTGATCTACTTTTGCAGGGGTCAACTTAAACTTAGCATTTATTAGTTGATAATCTGACTATAAAAAAAAGTGATAAACTATATGAGACAGGTGGATGATGTTTTGCTTAGTATTTTAACTTACTACTTCATTGGATAGGTAGACTAAGATATATATTTTTTTCTCATGGCACAATTTCCTTCTGTCTTTTATATTTTTATCCTTTTATAATATATTGTTTAGAATTAATTTATATAAGTTAAAAAAAACTGTAATAGTATTAAGCCATATTCAGAAAAAAAATACTGATAAAAAAGACATGATCTTGCTAAGTTTCTTGCCCTTCTTCTTAGTAAGATTAATCGAATGGGTGGATTTAGGCATTATAAAGGGTGTTTTTTTAGAGGTATAGAACTTTGAAATGGAATAAAACAAAGATGATTTTTTTTATTGATATGAAATTTACTTTATTCGAAAGACAATCTTCTGGCATTATAATTTAAATATGACTTCTGGCATATGTCCGCCACGGCTGGCTCGGACGTAGTCTAATCTGGAGGTCCAATTTTCGATGACTTTTTCCAACATTTGTGGCCGTATATCGGCAATAACTCGCCGAGTGTTGTCCTCCAAGTGGTCAATCGTTTCGAGCTTATCGGCATAGACTTTTTTCGTTCATCAATTGAACAACCATGATGTGCAGGAGTTGTGGTTTCAACAAGACGGCGCAACATGTCACACAGCTCGTGCCACAATTAATTTATTGAAGGAAACGTTTGTTAACCGCATAGTTTCACGTTTCGGACCCGTGAATTGGCCTCCAAGATCGTGCGATTTAACGCCACTTGACTATTTTCTGTGGGGATATGTGAAGTCCCAAGTCTACGCCGATAAGCCCGAAACAATTGACCACTTGCAGGACAACATTCGGCGAGTTATTGCCGATATACGGCCACAAATGTTGGAAAAAGTCATCGAAAATTGGACCTCCAGATTAGACTACGTCCGAGCCAGCCGTGGTGGACATATGCCAGAAGTCATATTTAAATTATAATGCCAGAAGATTGTCTTTCGAATAAAATAAATTTCATATCAATAAAAAAAATCATCTTTGTTTTATTTCATTTCAAAGTTCTATACCTCTAAAAAAAACACACGTTATCTATTTATAGTTTATTTATCTATTATCTTATTTATTTATTGCATTATGTGGGTATGTATATACAATATTATTTTTTTTTACTTGTGTTAGTATATATTTGGCTAGGCATTATATTTATTTATGGTCTATTCAGTTTATTTATCAACTTATTTATTAATTGCATTATGTAGGTATAATAATACTCTTATGCCAATAAGTCTTTTTATTTTATGCATGTGTACATATAAGTTTAGTAGCCTAACTTAAATACAGTTTTTTTATATATTTCCCGTATCATATTTATTTCATCATAAAATATTATCTTTATACAGATTAGATTTGACATGTAAAACGTATACTTTATGTATCTATTTTACAAATAAACAATTTGAATTTGAATTTGATTTTTCAATGATATTGATCTATCCTACAGGAACCATGCATTTTTCCGGGATAAAAAGTAGCCTATGTGTTAAGTTAGGGTATAAGCTATATTAATTTTAAATTTCATCCAAATAAGTTCAGCCGTTTCAGCGTGAAAGAGTAACAAGCATACACACACACAGACACACGCACAAATTTTCGCATTTATAATATTTTTAGGATAGTAGGATAGGATTATCTTGAAAATCCGTAAAAAAAAAGAATACTGCATCTTTTTCTTCCACTGCTTTGCCTCTGATGCAATTTTTAACACCTGTATCCACAGACAAAGCCGCACAAAAGCTAGTAAGATACACAGTCGTATGTATAATGTAACTCGTGATCTTATTAGTATGTTAATATCGGGTCGGAATCTGATTAGAGGGGACAATGCGAATTAACGTGCTTCGGGCTGTTGGATTTAATCAAGACAACGTATTACAGTGAGGACACGAGCTATAAGGGAGTAATTGTTGTACTTCCTGTAGAATATTACAGATTGTGTAAATAGTTGTTGGTTTCAATAAATACAAAGTAATACCAATAATTTGGACAAGTGCGAGTCGGACCAAAAGATCCGTACGTACCATCTCACAATACGGGTGCGGCATCCTAAAAACATTATGGTAAATAGCAACAATACAATGTACATGCTGACCTGATGGCCGTTGGGGCCAAAAGGCGTTACAATGGAGACCACTTACAGCAAAGCGTAGCGTAGGCCGGCCTCGTGCCCGCTGGACCGACGACCTGAAGGACCTGAGTGGCGAAATTTGGGAAAGGTTTATGTCAAGCAGTGGAAGAAAACAGGCTGATAGTTGGATGGATGGATATATGAAAAAACAAGGGACTAAAATGGTAGCGCCTGAAAAACATTTGGTACCGTTTGCGTACGGAACAGCGTAGTTTTACTTTAGAGTATGTCCTACAGCTGACTAAATTTAAAACGGACAGACAGACAGCGGATGCTTAGTAATAGGATTCCGTTTGGCACTCTTCAGGTCTGGAACCCTAAAAATTGTCCCACAATACGTGAGATGTTGCCATTTCTTTCCGAATTTATTTTCAAGTGAGCGAGTGTTTGTTGTCAGTGGACATTTGAAAGAACATAGACATCCATCTGTATGTCACCGTAAGATTGTAAAATCCGATAGTTTACGATCTCACTGGTGAGATTATAATTTCACGGTTGGAATTTTCACGGTTGTTTATAAACTAACGTAACCTAGTAAAATTCTAAGCTGTAAAATTTTACAATGTTACGCTGACATTATATATAAAACAGTACCCGTAACTGACTGACTGACAACGCACAGCCAATTCATACTAAAGACTCTGTAAGCCTGGCCCTTAGTCGAAACAAGGATTTTTTTTAAATAAAATATCCAAAATATATTTTTTCTCCGTAATACTGATCACTTACCAAGCCTCCAGTATGAATTAGGCTGCATAAGTTAATGTTACATTGCATGGTAAACAATGTTAAAACAATTCCTCGTTAGCAAGGCATATTATAGGGTTGATGAACTGTTCATTCATAAAAATAAATAATAGAATAAGTAATTAGATCGTTGACTCTGGAATATTTTTATTGTTGCATTTAACATTGCTATTTTAGACCCATAATAATTTAATAACCATTTAGGTGGTAGAGCTGATGCCAGGCTCGACTGTGGAGGTACCACCATCTTACTCGCAAATCCTCCTGAAGTTATTCGGGAGAGAGTAAGAGAACAGCTCTCAGGCAAAACCAGGTGGCCCACCATTGCCTGGGACCGATGGATGGCGGTATATCCATCCCCAATTGCCGGGCCTTATATAAAACAGACTGGTGACGGGCAGCGGCGTCACTGATGCAAGGGTTTCGGCACCGCGCTCACCAACCCGCATGCCCAGCGTGTGTGAGTATGGGCATTTCTTCCAGGAGGACCGCCAGGAGTGGCGAAATCCTGGAAAGGCCTATGTCCAGCAGTGGACGAAACAGGCTGATGGATGGATGGATGGAATAATTTAATTAAAATTGTAGATATATTGTATATAGACATAATATTTGTATGCCCCCATGGACATAACACGGAAAGGACTAAAAACTTATTTAACATCTACATTGTACCTGTGGTAACAAATAAATAATTTGAATTAAATTGAATTTGTTAAGGGGCGTAAAGGTGCACTGAAAGAGAATTTTTCGCTATTACACTAATGGCGAGTAATTGAAACGGGATGTAAGCTTTTGTATTAAAAATTCGTTCCCAACGGGTGCAACAGTCTGTTTATATCCAAATCCACGCGACGAAGTCGTGGACGTACCATAGTATTTTGAATGATGCAGTTCAACTCCACGGTTTCCTCTGTGCGGAGGACACAATATTCCGCTCTGTAAATGGCGCTCGCGTCTAGTAAGCGCCCGTTCTCCGGCGCCACTTCAGGACGTAAGGACCGTTAGACGACGACGCACACTCACCTTGTTCTTCGCCTAAGAATTTTTTTTTTGCCTACCCTGATGAAAGGGTCATGACTTTATTCTACAACCAGACTTTCGCCCACACCATGTAAATTCTCTGCCGTTTTATGGTTATTTAACTTTCATTACTAAAATAGTTATATAAGGTCCTACAATTCAGAGTGAAAAAAAATTAACAGACGATAGAGTATCCCT
This sequence comes from Ypsolopha scabrella, assembly GCA_910592155.1. Classification (NCBI taxonomy): domain Eukaryota; kingdom Metazoa; phylum Arthropoda; class Insecta; order Lepidoptera; family Ypsolophidae; genus Ypsolopha; species Ypsolopha scabrella. The sequence goes on from OU342982.1 coordinate 21,128,930, forward strand.
AATAGAGCACAATCCACTGAAAAAAAAATTTTTGCGTATACTTTTTTTTTCCTTTTCGTAGAAATTTAGTCAACTGCCTCAACCACTTTGTACTGGGAAGTGAAAAAATTATGCGAGCAAAAATTTTTTTCGTCTTCTGGAATTTGATCAAGTAACAATTACCTTAATTTGAATTGTCTATCACTTAGAAATCCAAACCGTAGTACCAAAAACTTGTATGTAGCACTCTGGCTCTGAACCAACTAACAATAAGCCTGAAAGTTTCAGTAACCAGACATAAGACGAAAGCCAAGCAGAAAAGCCGAGTAACTTTTCGTTTTTAAGACTTCTTAAAAACTAAGTATACTCATAACTTTTATTAAATATCTAGAAAACTCATTAAAAAAACGGCAAAAAATCATGTCTTTGTATAGGAGTGCACAGCTCCGACTCGCACTTGGCCAGTTTTGGTATTTGCTGTTATAGCGGCAACAGAAATACATGTGAAAATTTCAACTGTCTAACTATCACGTGTCATAAGATACAGCCTGGTGACAGACGGACAGACAGACGGACAGCGGAGCCCTTGTGATAGGGTCCCGTTGATTACCCTTTGGGTACGGAACCCTAAAAAGTGTAGTGTAAACAAATTGGTCCCAACCGCGCAGTGAGCGGCGTTCCTTATTTTTAATAGGCCTCTTCCCGAAGTCCCATTTAGGAAGGACCCTCACATAAGTAGGCTCAAACGTTTAGGCTTCAAAGAAAAACTCGACTAAACTGCCTTATTATTTCCCAGGTTGTTTTTTGTATGGTAAATATGCGACCGGAATTTGACCGAAGGTTTTTTTTAGGAAATCTTCAACGTTTTAGGAAATTGGGGTATTTTTGACATGTTGTTGAGGTTTGCGTTATAATTGTTTACCGACATATACAGGCTGAATCAAACGAAAGTACCTTATACAGGCTGTAAATGCAAAGTCAAGAATCCCTTTAGGGTACGAAAGTATACACGATTCTGATGTCATTACGAGAAAAAAAATATACCTTGAATTTTCACCAAAAATTCCATCATTTTACTAAGCTATGGCTACGCAGCCCACCGGCCTGCCCACACACCTAATTGCACCCCGCAACCCGCACCCCTCATCCGAGTGGCCAGCGACCAGTGAAGGTGTCCACGCGATTAGTGTATTTTGAGTAAAGAAAATCGTCTTATTATGAGGTACTGGTACTTTATTTAGGGATCCCATCCATCCATCCATCCATCCATCAGCCTGTTTCGTCCACTGCTGGACATAGGCCTTTCCAGGATTTCGCCACTCTTGGCGGTCCTCCTAGAAGAAATGCCCATACTCACACACGCTGGGCAGGCGGGTTAGTGAGCGCGGTGCCGAAACCTTTGCACTAGTGACGCCGCTAGTCTGTTTTATACACCCAATGACACAAGTCCGTACGGCCTATAACTCCAAAGTTAAGGGTCGGGGGGAGCGGGGAGTGGTATTTTTGAACTCAGGAGACACAGTTCTATCATGCAATGGTGCTAACTCCCAAGCCGTTATGCTCGACCTATTAGAGTGCAGTATCTGTTGCACAAGTTGCAGCGTGACGTCTATATCTGCACATCGGTCCGATGCACATTACATGTGCATGTAGCCTAGCAGACCGATGGTAACCTAAGCTCACAGCCAGGTATATACGACAGTTGGGATACCTACGTCAGCTTATCTACATCAATGATACCAAGAAATACTTTATAAAAAATTTTATTTAAAAAAAAAACCCCCTGACCCAGACTCAACCAATACTGGTGCTATGACGCCTCATACCACCAGTATTGGTTCTCGTCTGGGCCGTTTGGGAAACCCATCCGGGTCCCAATGGCCTCCCACTTCTTGACGTGGTGAGGGCCCGCAGCTTCGCCGCTGCAGCGGGACCTGGTCGGATCAGTAATCTGTAAATAGAAAAATTAACATTAATTTCGTTGAAGCTTACAAGACGTTCTGAGGGTTGGGGCATACGACAAACTCTTTGCTTAAAACTTCCAACGGTAATAAGAAACTTGGATGGGTCGTTGATAGCAGTTTGTAGAAATGATATACTCACAGCAGCAACCTGCGGAGGCACCTCAGGCCTGGCGGCAGGCCTCGCCTCCGACATCAGGACGATGATCATAGCCACGCAGATGGCCGCCTTCATTTTATAGTTTAGTGGCTGCGAATGAAAAGAAATAAAATATTAAATTCAGTCATAAAACAGGCGCTTTATCCCTGGAAAGAATGCACAAGAGAAGTATAAAAATGCACAAAATAATTAATTTAAATATTCAATAATTACATATAGCACGGAGAGTCACGGGTCACTTGGCACGTTGGCTGTCGATGAGCTTATGAATATCAAGGATAATTTGGGCCCATTATATAGGGGCCTGCTGTTATCATCGCCTGTGACGTGAACGATCCAATGAAGCAATGTAACGAAAATTGATTAGGCATTTATGAAATAATCCTGAATTAAAATTAATAAATAATTGTGGTTAAATCGCGAGCGGTTTATACTTTTGCGTCACCCATCAGAAATAATGCCGATACCATTGTAATAATAGGCAACTATTTCTGTGGTTTGGCTGAAACCCTGACGTCAACGGAAATTTCACCATATTTTTATGCCATAACTAAATAAATGTTATCATACCGTTTGTTTTTAAACTAAAGTTGGGTTTGTACCTAATGTAGCTAATACAAAGTGCATACGTTTTGACATGCTAACTTTTTCAAACTCCGTACAAGATTAACTTGCACGCCGACCAGGTGTAACTCCGTCTTGGCCGTACGTACCACCGAGCTACCGATAAGACCGCTCTGCACGTGACTATCCAAGGCTGCATGGAGATCTCGGTAACGCAACGGAACGAGGTGCAACGAGTGCGCTATCTTTGAAGAAAAAACCATGTATTTTACTCAGGCTTATCGACAGCGGCTTGGCGCCCATCAGCGAACACGTCGCAACATACAAAAGTCCTGCCGTGATTTTGTTTTCAAAGGTGCGCATATAGCAACGGGGCGCGGCGAGAATGTTTAATTAGCTACACACATGACGCAAACTTGGCTGAAATTCAGGTGAATTCCCAATGACATCATTCGGCCTTGCCACACATGGTCATGCCTAGCGACATACCTTTTAGTGATCGTTATCCTCATTACAACGGGTCGATAAGTCAAATAATTATTTGACCTATACCTATGGGTTTAATCGTTTGGCTAACAAGGAAAAATACTTCGGGAATCACGAAATGACGTAGCAACGAACCCGTGCTAGTTTTTATAAAACCGAAGATAAGGTATTTGGGATTATTTGGTTGCTACACAAAAGTAAAGTTTGACAACGCTTTTCGCTAACATAGCGAAACATCTCGCCGTCCGAGGGTCCGAGCAGAACGGTGACGGATAACACACAGCTTTCATAATGTAAATAATGTTTATGCAACATTACACCATCGATGTGTCTCGAGCGTTGCGGCGCATTGATACAGAGTGCATATATCAGACGTTCGTACTTGCGCTTGCTGCTCCGGCACCCTAACGTTATACTATCATTGCTGACATGCTGACTGCTACATGACGACGGTCGTAGTAAACGTAGTAAAGACATGTTCACGTCATACTATCTTACCTATGCAACATACGTGTACGTGTACGATAACTATATACATACACACACATATACACATACAAACGTGGTATGATCTCTACATTCGTCACGAACGTTTCAAGATTAAGGAATGTCTGTAGCAAAGGTCTACGAGCAGGTGAGCTTACGAACGACGTTACGTTACATATAATCTTAAAAGATAAAACCGCGGTGCAGGTGACTCTCCAACGCTGCATGGAGCTCCCGGTCACACAATGGAATCAGGTGCGGCGACTGTGCTATCTTTGAAGAAAAAATCATGTATTTTACTCAGGCTTATCGACAGCGGCTTGGAGCCCATCAGCGAATACGTCGCAACATACGAAAGTGCAGTCGAACGTTACACAGCGGGTGCTCGCCTGCGAGGCGCCCGTAAACTCGCCTACGGGCGCCGCAGTGTCGCAGTCATAATTTCTAATTATATCATTACACGCCCACATTCCGCTGAAATTTACTGGGGTTTCCTATTAAGACACTTAGCGTAGCGACACTTCGGGCGCGCCGCACATAATTTTTGTTTATGTGATTCCACGCCCAAGGTACTTGCCGCAACCTTGGCTGAAATTCACTGGAATTCCCCGTTACGACATTGCATGTATTTGCCACATATATTCAGGCGACTTTTATCGATCGTTTCATTTTACGACGGGTCGTTTATAACGAGGAAAAGCACTTTGTGAATCGATAAATGAGGTGCTAACACACCCGTGGAGTTATTATGAAAAACCCAAGATAAAGTATTTGGGTTAATTTCGTTGCTACGGCCACAAAACAAAACTAAAGTATGAAAACGCTTTTCGCTAACATATTTGCTGCTGCTTTCGCCGTCTGAGAGTCCGGCGGGCAAGACGGTGACGGATGACACACAGCTTTATAATGTAAATAAATAAAATGTTCATAAAATGTTCGTACACTAACTAGACACACACACACACACACACACACACACACACACACACACACACACACACATATACACATACAAAAAAAAACGTGACATGATCTCTACATTCGTCACGAACGTTTCTAGATTAAGAAAGCCTAGCTAGCCTAGGATCGACGTTACGTTACTAGAAGTCTAAGTTTTGCGCCGTGGGCTTCATGGGCTATGCAGCTGTGATTTTCTTACTTTTGTGCAACACCTGCAAGTCTTTTGCAGAGATTTATGTCTAGAACTTATCCAGGAGCAAGCCCGGAGGCTCGCAACCACCGTTTGTAGTGAAAAAATTCAAGTGCATTTTGAGTGAAATGCATCCTAGTGCATCGGGTTAAGATTGCAATGGCAAGATTCTTAGTCACACCTGAAACTGCATTCAGGCATTATAGACCGGACGGATCTGTGTTCCTGGCTGTATAAGGCTCGGCAATTGGGGATGGATATACCGCCATCCATCGGTCCCAGGCAATGGTGGGCCGCCTGGTTTTGCCTGAGAGCTGTTCTCTTACTCTCCCCCGAATAACTTCGGGAGGATTTGCGAGTAAGATGGTGGTACCTCCACAGTCGAGCAACTCGTCTAGTTATTTTCTCCTATTTTGCGCTATCCGCAGACGCTGGCAACAATGCTCGTAACTGTCACGTTACAATTAGTGAGGTCTAGCAGGTTTACCTTCGATTTTTTTATCAAACAGTAATTTCATACCTAGTTTTAAAGTAAGTTTAGTTCAAATAACAAGTTTATTCAAAGATTTATCATTAAACCTAGAATATTCGGTCATCTAGACTTGTTAGCTTAGAAAATACACTTGAAAGGGTTAAGGGCCTTATCAAAGTATTAGGGTAGCGGTTAGACATTCTTGAATAAACTTGAACGTCTTCAAGACTCCTTCATTAGAAAATAACTGCTGAATTAGATATCTAGGTGTTCTTTAAAGTTTTATTAAGTCTGTTACGTAAAGTAAGTGATCCAGCTCAGAGAAAATGTTTCAAAAAATGTTTCAAAAGTTCCACCAAGTGCCAACAATCACGAGCATCAACTCCAGAGGAAAAGCTTTAAGAGGATAGGTTCCGAAAAACCATAATTTATTCTTCCTTGTTTGAAGAATCTAGCAATACTAGATATTTGAAAAAAAATTGGACTTCTGTCAAGAATATAATGCACACTCTTATCGAAACAGAATCTTCAGACGTCATTCCAACATTGAATCATAAAAAATCAAAGATGACTCCAAAAAAAAGTTTTCATGTCGAGTTTTAACATTATTTGAGCAAAATCATATTATATTATTTATGAATTAAAATCTGTATAAACTTTATTAAACTGTTATCCGAACAGATATTTGATACTAACTTTAGTTTTTTCTTGAATAATAAAATTCTTGATAAAAGTCGTCATTTTGATAATTTTCCAGAATTCGTCCCTCTCGCACTGCGGTTCTTTCCGCATGGAGTAACAGCGATCAATGCAATTGGAACCTATTCTCTTAAACTTAGGTCTTACGATCCCTGACACATAACGTTGCGTTGGACGGTGTACGTTGTCGAAAGAATGAATGTATGGAAATGTTTTATTTTGGTCTTTGGTTCCATTGTAGTTTGCGTCAGCGGTCATGGGAAAGCACGGGCATAGTCTGGTAATAAGTAAGAAATAGTATTCTATCTCCAAACAAGCGGGCCGAAACGAACCACTGCCAAAACATAGTTCAACTCGGTTTACGACCAGCGTTGCCAGATCGTACTTTTTAGTACGAAAATCGTACTATTTCACCGTTCGTCGTACCTTGCTGGAGATCGTACTATTTCGTACCTTTTTACAACTTGACCTGTCAAATATATCAACTCCGTGATCGCAATAAATTAAAAAGATAATTCTAATTGCCTTATCTATGGTACCTCATTGCGCTTGTTCTACCTCGACTATTTCTAAAGAGGTAGAAATATCCGATCCCTAGGAGCGGTGCGAGCCAGAGACATCATTCGACGTAAACAAACGTTTAAAATTATACAAAGGATTCAAAATGTGTTAGCCTACAAAAGCTGTGTTTGAGAAAAATATAAAATTCTTCTTGTTGTTGTTTTATTGAAATATTTTTTTCTGAAACCTTACTTCAAGCCATATAAATAGGTACGTGCACAATTGTAAAAAAATGCGTACTATCAACGATTTTCGTACTATTTCTGGGATCCAGACGTACTAATTTGGAGACAACTACTGGCAACACTGTTTACGACAGTCGCAGTCGCACCTTTTCTATGCTCAGTGGGTCGCACCGCAGTTACGTACGCACGTGGTCTCTGTGACGCTCCCGCGCATTTTCGTAAATTATGCCACGAAATTACAGAGTATGTTATGCATTCTAGGGTTGCTTAAATACAACTTTTATAATAATAATATGGCATTATCAAATACGTTAACAGTCAGTTGGCAGCCTTAGGGCGTGTTTAGGCGCCGAGCGACCGTAGGTATTGATTTCAAAGACACCGCCTAGTTAACTACTGTTGTTACCTAATACTGTGTCCAGACCGAAGCTTTGATAAGTTCGATCTCATGGAACTTTGATAGGTGATATATTTAGATAATATACATTTATGTCACAACCCGAATTTCGCAATAACACAGTCAAAATTAAAACTCCACGATTATCAAGGTTTTGCAATAGATAGTTATAGGTACGATTTCTGAAAAATAAACAACAGTTGTCATTCAAAATTCCGAGATCTGTGCAGTGAAACCCTATTTTCAAGGGGTAGTTTGTTTTTACTAATACTAAAAACTTTGAAAAGCGCCTTAAATACAGTCGAACTCTCGTCACTTGAGTTCATGTGAACTTGACGGTTTTTTTGCCCATCATGTTGGGACGTAGAATCGTCGCGTCGGTGAAACGAGGGTGTAACGGGTGTAGACCGTGAGTTGCATTTCACAGTTCACACTCGGAACACCTCTGACACCCCCTCGGGGATTCGTGTCGTGACGGTATAAACGCTGAATTCCTTTTAACCCTTACAAATATGCTACAATAGCTACCTAAAACTATTTCGCTTTCACTTAAATTTAAAAACGTAGCAAATGAAAAACGTGTAAAGAAGGGCTGTTTATAATAAACAGCGGAGACATTTTTCATAAATCTGTTTAATATTATCCGACGCTTGATCTTTTCACTCAGATCTTAGGACTTAAATGGATAAGACAGGGTTGTGACGCGGATGTCTGAGTGATGTCGGCTGATGACTGTGGATGTGGCATACGCGGTAGCTAGGACATACCTTAGGATAATGCGAGGGTCACAGGCAACTACGCTCCAAGTGAATTCGCTCTGCGCTGCAAGCGTCGGCTCAAATGGTAGCGCCTGATAAAAAGTTTGGCACCCTCTGCTTATGGAACCCTTAGTTTTATTATAACCTCAGAAAAGTTTTTTTTTGACGTTATTTGTTCGTAAAAGACGGTCATTCATACAGTTTCAATGACAGCTGTTCTTTAGAGTATGTACTACAATCTGACTAACTTTGAAACTGTATGGATTAAACATCCTTAACGAACAAATAACGAAAAAAAAAAAACTTTTTTGAGGTTCCTTGTTTGGGTACAATTGGGTACTTGTTCCCCTTTAGATTTAAAATTCTTGAATATTTTATTATTTGTCGTGGTAGAGGCTTTAGTAACACGTATTACGTAAAAATTTCAACCGTCTACCTAGTATGGTTGAAGCTGTAGACCCTTGTGCCAGACAGACAGACAGACGATAGACAGCGGTGCCTTAGTAATAGAGTCCTGTGGCACCCTTTGGTTACGAAACCCTAATACTGAGACAAATATCCCAAACCCAGCGACCACCACATCCACGATGTCTGCCCAAGCCTCCTACACCCGGGGGTGCGGAAATTAAAAATTTACCTTCTACCAGCGCTAAGGGAATGTTTTTATACGCGTCATAAACCTAATGTTATTTATTGTTGTAATAAAGGGGGAAGTGAAAAAAATGGCCGCCGCCACCGCACAAAGTTTTACACGTTTTTGTGGGTTCCTTGCGAATGCAAAAGCTCTAAATGTTTTTGGTTTGTTCGTTTGTCTTTTTAGTGAAATCTTTCCCCTGGACAGCTTTTTCTAACAATTGATGCTGTAGTGGTCACGTCTTGATGGAACATTTAAACAATTAAAAAAATATATCAAAAGTATTTGTACGTTGTTCTACTAATATATACTTGTTAAGAACGATCACGCTACCGGTTTCATCGATTTATCGACATCTTCAGGCGAAAGCAATTAGGAAACTTTAAACGTATTTATAGAAGAGCCAACGAGAGATGGCCCCTATGACAGCTGCGTTTAGTGATGGGGTGCATTTTAATTTCGGCATAAATAAAAATCAAGTGCGACTAGCGACTTGAGTAAATAAAATATCGATTTATTTGACACGTCATACAACATGCATCATAATAATACAATTAGCAAATGTGCAGTTGCTTACATTAACAAAGCAGCCATAAAATCTAGAAAACTGGTTTACATTTTTTTTATCATAAAAAGATATAGTTTGTAAACAGACGGATCCGTACGATTAAGGAGAATAGAACCCGTTATTTATTGATTACAATTCAGCCACTAACATTCCTCATGATCCCTTGTGTTTTGAAAAAATTAGAAACTTTTGCTATAAAGTCTTATTAAAATCTAAAAATGATGATCGAAACGAGTAGTACGTCACTTTTCGCTGCCAGCAACAATGAAGTATTAGATTATTTTAGTGACACTTACCCATAAACAATTATGAAACTTGGTAGGCATTTAAACGTCATAGGTGCCATCTCTCGTTGGCTCTAGTTTAGTGTGTATAATGTCATTGTATTTAGGTATATATTAGTGGAACATCGTACAAGTGGTTATAAAATTTTTCTATTATTTATAGCTTTTTCTAAAACTAGTTTCACTACTGGCCGCCTCTGAGGTAAAGTGGCTTGAACTCGCGGTCACTAATCCGGAGGTAGTTGGTTTGAATCCCGTTGGGACACATTTGGGTTCGGTCGTGCTTCGAAAGGTATGTTAAAACTGTAGGTCCCCGAAGTACTGTGGTAGGGCTCCCGTAATAAATTGTCACTGCTAATAATAAATAATAGTAATAATTAATAATTACTTAATGCATTTTACTATTTATTTTGTTTAAATTCACTAAAACTATCTCTGTTCAACCCATTTTCGTTAAAGCATAATGTAATGATAATCATCACACTAATATTATAAATGCGAAAGTTTGTGTGTGTGTGTATGTTTGTTACTCTTTCACGCTGAAACGACTGAACAGATTTGGATGTAATTTTGAATGGATATAGCTTATACCCTAACTTAACACATAGGCTACTTTTATCCCGGAAAAAAGCATGTCGTTAAACCGTATAACACGCGGGTGGAGCCGCGGGCAAAAGCTAGTGAATCATAAAAACTTATTTTGAAAATTGTTATAATAATAACTAAATATTATGTTATAATTATCTGCGTTTATGCTTATAAGCAGTGTTAGTTGGTTATTAACATTTTTTTGTCTTCGTTTTTTGGCTTTTGGGATTAATAAACAAATATTTTTTTTGTTAGTTTATTGATTATGTGGTTATCAACAGACAATACAAAAGAGTACCAACAACAGCCGTCCTCTCTATAAAAACGAGTGCTGTAATAACGGCTTAGCAAGATTTCACAATATCCAGATTAATAAGTCAGTACTTGATAACGGCTTTGCCTATATTGAGGCCACTGGAAAACATAATAGGTCGGGGAAAAAGTTCCTTCGTATTTTATATGAAAATTCAGGACAGATTTTTTCAAAGTTTATTTACATTTAATTATTTTAAATATGTACCATTTTGTTCAATAACTTGTTGCCATCTTGTAGGTAGTGACATAATCCGGTTGCTATAGAAATTTTGGGACTTTTTCCCCGACCCAATATTAATTGTATCTCATGTTTTAGTGTAAATAAAAAATCTTATTTTGATTAAGCCGCAAAAACGGCGTTTACTTATTAAAATACTGAAATAAAAATACTAAGAATGGGTTTATAATTTCCTCCCAAAAAAGGCAATGGGAGGAACCCGTTTCCTATGATGGTATGTCCACTTGACCACTTCTCGCGTAAGTGAAGGTGGTAATTGTGGAGATATTGCACGTTTTAGCTCAACTCGAGCGGGGTGGAGTACCGCCGCGGATTACATTCATATGAGGGAAGTTCTACGGTTCAGTCGAGAAATAGAAACCTTTATTCGGTTGTACTTACTTTGTCCCGCTTTAACAAACCGCGATGGAACCTTAACAGTCCAGCGGATGCAGACTTTAAATCATGAGGTCACTAAGAGACGATTGACTAAGATAAATTTTTTCTCGTGAATTCCTGCAGTCTTATATTTTTTTATGCCTTTACTTAAGTAGGTATAAGAAAATTGTCTAGGATAAGATTTTGTACCAAAAAATGCAAAAAAAAAAACATGTTTGCAAAGTTTCTTGCCCATCTTCTTAGCAATACTAATCGAATGGGATAGTTAGGCATTATTTTTATGTATGTTTTATTTAGTTTATTTATCAACTTATCAGTTCATTGCATTATTTATATATTTTTTGTTATTTAAGATATATAACGGTGAAATAAAATACATTATAAACAATAAAATATGCTCGAGATATATTTCGGGCCCTAGCCGGGCCCGGCATCAGTTGAGTATCAAGGGCTAGGGCCCGAAATATATCTTGAGCATATTTTATTGTTTATAATATATTTTATTCCACCGTTATATATCTTAAATAACAAAAAACTTATGAGCTTTTAAAGCACCTATATATTTTTAAATTATTTATATATAATATTTTTATTCCTATTTTTCTTTATTTTATGCAGGTTTATAATTTTATTACATTTTAGTAGCCCAACCTAAATATTTTTTGTTATGTGTTTCCCGTATTTTTTTTTTCATATTCTATTGTTTTTGTAAATATTAACTTTGACTGTAAAAAGTTTACTGTATGTATTTGTTTTACAAAATATATTTTTTTTTTATTTCATAACAGTCTAACGGGTTCCAAAATTATAAACTACTGGAAATATAAAATGAAATCACATATATAAGGCTTAGAACAATAAGGTGACTTTCGTTTGTATAGCCAAAGTCATACTGGAGAGTCGGTAAGTGCTCATGTCAGGACCAAGGTTCAATGACCGTGTTAGTGAAATAAAAAATTTTTTTTTTGAGCTTTGACTCTATCTAGTTTAAGAACAACCTAAATTATACTTCACGGTATTTCCCTCACGAATACACAATAATTTGTGACAGACGGACAGACAGACAGATAGATAGACAGACAGCGGAGGCTTAACAATAGGGCCCCGTTTGGCACACTTCGGGTACGGAACCCTAAAAATAAAATAACGAAGCAAAGCCACGGGCAACGAACTATAATAGTTATCTCTGGTTCCTTACATTCAAATAACTTTGGAAATAATCCTTCCAGCGTTTCAATACTTTTCTTTAATCAGGGAATCTCCTATCACAGTTTTCTTTAACTTTTATTGGAAAAGCAGAAAATTATTCAAAGAGATAGTTGCCATTTAGATGATCCTAGATAAACCGGCCAAGTGCGAGTCGAACTCGTGCACGAAAGGTTCCGTACCACCACACAATATGGTTACGGAACCCTAAATACGTAATGGTAAATAACAACAAATTTAATTACAATTAATATTGGCTTCAATTAAGATCAAGAAATGGTCTTTAATTTAGGAAAAAGAAAATTGATTTGTATTCCTGGTGAACATGGTGAATTGTAACTATCTGTCATTCAGGTTGTACAGTGGAGCTCACATCAAACTAAACACTTCCAGTATAAGCTGACCTCTCATTGTATAGGCTTCCCGTACAATGAGAGGTCAGCTTATACTGGAAGTGTTTAGCTTGATGTGGGCTCCACTGTACATATAGATCTGCTCACGAAAGTGAAAGTTACTTTCCCTTCCATGATTCATGATTTCTCAGGTGACAATTTTCCTTCTCAGCCACACCGTAAATCTTGATATACAAACTCCTTGGAAGAAGGGAATGAAATGTCTATCAAGTATACGTCATGCACAATAAACGGGTCCCGTCAATTTGTGATTCATTTGATACACATGCAACTTACCAAGTATACAAGATAAATTAAATGTGGTTTTGGAAACGAAAACTGATTATTCATCCATGCTTCGAAGGCCAATATCGAAAAAGGAATCACACTATCGCACTATCACACTAATATTATAAATGCAAAAGTTTGTGTGTATGTGTGTGTGTATGTTTGTTACTCTTTCACGCTGAGACGGCTGGACGAATTTGGATGAAATTTAGAATGGATATACTTTATACCCTAACTTAACACATAGGCTACTTTTTATCCCGGAAAAAAGAAAATTTGAAAAAACTGGTTGGGTTTTTGCATTTTTTTTAAACCGCTTTATTATAGTTTGTATTGGTCAATAACTATAAAACTAATACACCTCCTAGTAGGGGTTGTTGTAAATTCGCCACAAAGTAAACTCGTCACATTTTTTGTACACACCTATTTTTCGTACAGACAACAGAAAAGTGAAACATAATCACAGCACTGTGTGGTTGCAATTGGCTGATACACTAGCAACATGCCAAATAAATAATATTATAAGGCATTCGAAAAGCGCATTACTTTCATGAATATTTTGTAATAAATCAAAGTAATAATCACTTTTTTTACTAAATAAAATCAAAGTTTTGCTTACAACTAATAACGCGATACGGTTAGAAGGAGATAGATACAGCGAGCGCGTGAGCGCGTGTGCAGGAGAGCAGGGGAAATGAGAAAGAGAGAGCCTCATATAAGTGTTTTTTCTTGTATAAAGTCGAGCGCTAAAACCAATAACTTTACTTGCTATATTACTTTACACAAAAATTATGTTAATTGAAACCTTAAGAAAAATAAATGAAATATTTTCATTTTTTTAATGTTTGATTTTTCTACTGTCTGTACGAAAATGGCACGAACTTTCATGGGGCGAATTTACTTTGTGGCGAATTTACAACAACCCACGCAATAATATTTCCATTGTACAAAGAAAGAGATAAACATACCTGAAACAGTGCGCGTCCGAGTAGTGCGGAGAAAAGGTTAGATAATGCTGTGTTTTAATACTTTTAATTAATGATATTTAATAGAAATTCACACGAGAGTGTTTAAAAAAACGCAATTCTATGTTTTAGATAAATTTAGGTTTTTAGTTTACAACAATCATTATTGTTATTTTTACTTTTTTATATGGATCGACTACTGTTTTGAACTGAAGAACACCCTTTTTTTTGATGCAGCGAATTTTTCTGTATCACGTTTTGGGCTATGCTATCGTCTTGGAAATGGCCTCTTTTAATTTGGAAGTACTAAGGTTTTAAAATCTAATTTTTTACTACTTACATATGTTGCCTTAAAAAGGACGAAATCGCAAGCGTCCTCTAGTACTCAATAATTTCCATTTTACTAACAAGGTAGAAACAAAAGGTTCACGTTTTTACGGATCCCGAAGAGTATATCAAAAAGTAGAATCTAGAGGAAAAACTCAAAAGACTCAGTAACTTTACGTCGAGGCACAAGAGATAAAATTTAATTTTCGCCAGTCTTTAGGAGGGTATTACTAAAGTCGCGCTTAAGTGAAGGCCTAATGCGACGCCCCGTCCACATTAATGTCAAAAATGTCAAAACGACTTTTCATTAGGAAGTTTTGAGTGTAATTGTAAACATGAACGTTTGACATAATAAGAATTTAGGGTTTGGAAACCTATAAGTATACATTTAAAGTAAATAGTTATGCTTTGTACAGTGGGAATTTGTACAAGCATTTTTTTTTGTATTCCGTACCTCAATATGAAAAAATGGAACCCTTATACGATCGCTTTGTTGTCAGTCTGTCAAGATTTTTTTTCTTGAGCCCCTTAGGGGATACGAAGTTGAAACTAATACGGTTTTATAGCACAATGACGTCTTATAGCACTCGTCTAGGAAAAATCAAAAAATTACCTAGATATTATATTTATTCAGTAAATAAACTTTTAACAAAAAATAATAACCGACTTCGAATTTTATAGCAGACATTCACTAAAAATTTTAAAATAATTACATAATGTTCTCTAGAAGTCGGCGCTCTCACATTGTTTTTTGTGTTCATACTATTGGGAACGCGCCGACTTCTAGATAACGTATGTTGCAGGAAGAAAGAAGTTGGCAAATGAGTTATTATTTTGGTACCATCGTCGGTCAGTACGTAACTATTTTAAACTTTTTAGTGAATGTCTACAATAAAATTTGAAGTCGGTAATTATTTTTTTGTTAACAGTTTATTTATTTCACGCTTTTTAGTGTTGACGGGTTAAATTGTGAAAAATGGGTAGACTACAGTGAGCACTCTGATTGCTCTCCCGTGGCATTATGACAATTTTCAAGTTATATCCTGCAATGAGCACACTGACTCAAAGCGATTGTGGCCATTGAGAGTTATGTGCTGTCATCCGTTAAGGGCCCATGATATCTCAACTCGCAGTCCTGCTCTAACGCTTCTGCTTTTTAACCGTCTATCCTACTCTAATCAGATGCCGCGCACGTAAAACAAAACATCAGTTATTTTGAAATCGCGGCTACACTGATGGTTTTTTCATTTTTATGTTACAGTCCGTAGCTGCTTTATACTAATATCAGTTATATTATGCAAAGTTTCAGATCTAATTTCAAGTATTCATTGAATGCTATCGGTTTATTGTACGGTTTGGAGGTAACTTTGTATTTTTTTTACATCGAGAAAATTTTATGGAATCAAGTTTTCAGAACAGCATTGACATAGCAATAGTCCTCAACTTTATCATATATTATTTTCAGAGTGATTGTTGCAGTATTTTTTGGTATAAAACAGGATCATCTGAAGCGAAGTTTGGTATTATACACCCTTAAGGAGTTCTATGGTGATGAGGCCAGGATCGAAGGTCAGGTGGATATATGTCAATTTTCGAGGAACACCTTGGTACAAAGCGTTTGCCGCAATATCGAGTGATATGCTGTCATCCATTGGGGAGTTCCACTGCCCATCTCTGAAGGCCATCATCAGATCACGAACAAACTAAAATGGAACCTACCTGGAAGCAAACTCTAAAACGAATTTTTTTTTCAAATCGGTTAAGAAATGCTGTAGATATTTTCCTCAATATCGAGTGAATGCCGTCATCCGTTGAGGAGTTCTGCTGCCTATCTCTGACGACTGTTACCAGATAATGACCAAACTAAAATGGGACATACCCGAAAGCAAACACTTCCAAACAAAACAAAATTTCAAATCTGTTAAGATTTGCCACAGTTATGAAGTAACGTACCCAAAAAAAATATAGTTGAACTGAGAACCTCCTCCTTATTTGAAGTCGGTTAATTATTTGAAGTCAGTTAAAAAGTCGGAAAATACCAACTAAATTAGACCCTTTGAAACAGAGAGTTCAAAAGATCGTAAGTATCAAGTTAAGTTGGTCGTACATAACTGCTCGTGGAATAAGTTTATGTTTTAAAGAGTATATACGGCACTCTTGGGTGCGATTTCTTATTGGACTTGGCCAGTTCTTTTCATTTTAAAAACAAAAATTGCTACTAAAGGTGTAAGTAATCCAAAATAAAAATAAAATACTAATTTATTTGTTTCAATTCCGCGAATATTGTGGTTTTTAAATTTTTTGAAAAATAATGTTTATTTTACAGAAACACGTGTTTTTTTTTAATACATATTCTAAACTCGTCCAGGAGAAGCTATCAGTTACACGACTTAAAGAAATAAAGAAAAGAAATAAAGCAAAGTTGTTCTGTGAGTTTCCTAACAATAATGTTATATATAGGTGGTAGAGCTGATGCCGGGCTCGACTGTGGAGGTACCACCATCTTACTCGCAAATCCTCCCGAAGTCATTCGGGGGAGAGTAAGAGAACAGCTCTCAGGCAAAACCAGGCGGCCCACCATTGCCTGGGACCGATGGATGGCGGTATATCCATCCCCAATTGCCGGGCCTTAAAACAGACTAGTGACGGGCAGCGGCGTCACTGGTGCGAGGGTTGCAGCACCGCGCTCACCAACCCGCCTGCCCAGCGTGTGTGAGTATGGGCATTTCTTCCAGGAGGACAGCAAAGAGTGGCGAAATCTTGGAAAAACCTATGTCCAGCAGTGGACGAAAGAGGCTGATGGATGGATGGAATGTAATATAAGGTGACTTTAATTTATGTAGCCAAATCCTTAATGAAGACTCGGTAAGTGCCCAGTAACAAGGTTCGATGACCCTTTTTGTGAAATTCATAAATTATTGTTTTCGCGTTCCTTACAAACGCAAGCCAAGCCCCGAGTCAATAATTACCATGTGATGTCAAGATTTTATTTTCCGAAATTAGAAAAAAGTGTTTTTGATCCGTGTTACTGATCACTTACCAAGGCTCCAGTATGAGTTTGGCTGCATAAATTAAAGTCACCTTAACATATAACAATAAAGTAGTAAAAAAGTCGTGTCTGTACAGTGAATATTTTTGTGATATTTTAAATGAAATTGGTTATTATATTAGTATTGTACTGAGATCAAAACTATTTTTTTTAATGTTGCTATCTGTCTGTGTGTATATTCCATTTTAAGGCAACGCCACGAAATTTTGGCGAAATGGATCTCCATTTTTCTCAGCAATAAAAAAACATATGCAATTACCAATTTATACACTAGATTCAGTATTTCATTGACATCATTTTGCCCGAAGATTTAGTTGATTGATTAATTTTCATAGCAGAGAAAAAAATATTTAGAAAACCTCTTTTAAAACAGAGATTTCTATTTTACTGACAAACGGGAGCAACTGAAGCCTCTAGGTTTTAAATTTAAATTAGTCTACAAATACACTTCAATATGGCCGATTGGATTTATAAAATTACTTGAAGTTGACATTTTAAATGAAAAATAGTGTTTTGCCGCATATGACCTTACGGCATAAGCTAGTTCGTGAGCGCATATTTGTATGGAGTAAGTCCCCCTCACTCCACTCCCCTGAGGCACCGATTTGAAATTAAAAGTTTATCAATGCCTCGCCTTAACTAGAGAACCACTCAACGCATTTGCATGCGGTTTTCTATATTATCATTGTAACGCCTCTGGTAAACAAATAGAAATAGGCTATTAGGGGTGTTGATAAAATAACCACCACGCCGAAACCTGTAGATACTACTCAAAGATTCGACCATTGATTAAAAGACGCTTCCACGCGCGAGTGTAGCCGCGGCCAAAAGGTAGTAAAAATAATAACATGAAAATCTTTTGATGACGTAACGTTATGAAAACATTGGAACAATCCGGCGTTTGTATGTAAGACGCTTCCACGCGCGAGTGTAGCCGCGGCCAAAAGGTAGTAAAAATAATAACATGAAAATCTTTTGATGACGTAACGTTATGAAAACATTGGAACAATCCGGCGTTTGTATGTAAGACGCTTCCACGCGCGAGTGTAGCCGCGGCCAAAGGGTAGTAAAAATAATAACATGAAAATCTTTTGATGACGTAACGTTATGAAAACATTGGAACAATCCGGCGTTTGTATGTAAGACGCTTCCACGCGCGAGTGTAGCCGCGGCCAAAAGGTAGTAAAAATAATAATATGAAAATCTTTTGATGACGTAACGTTATGAAAACATTGGAACAATCCGGCGTTTGTATGTAAGACGCTTCCACGCGCGAGTGTAGCCGCGGCCAAAAGGTAGTAAAAATAATAACATGAAAATCTTTTGATGACGTAACGTTATGAAAACATTGGAACAATCCGGCGTTTGTATGTAAGACGCTTCCACGCGCGAGTGTAGCCGCGGCCAAAAGGTAGTAAAAATAATAATATGAAAATCTTTTGATGACGTAACGTTATGAAAACATTGGAACAATCCGGCGTTTGTATGTAAGACGCTTCCACGCGCGAGTGTAGCCGCGGCCAAAAGGTAGTAAAAATAATAACATGAAAATCTTTTGATGACGTAACGTTATGAAAACATTGGAAAAATCCGGCGTTTGTATGTAAGACGCTTCCACGCGCGAGTGTAGCCGCGGCCAAAAGGTAGTAAAAATAATAATATGAAAATATTTTGATGACGTAACGTTATGAAAACATTGGAACAATCCGGCGTTTGTATGTAAGACGCTTCCACGCGCGAGTGTAGCCGCGGCCAAAAGGTAGTAAAAATAATAACATGAAAATCTTTTGATGACGTAACGTTATGAAAACATTGGAACAATCCGGCGTTTGTATGTAAGACGCTTCCACGCGCGAGTGTAGCCGCGGCCAAAAGGTAGTAAAAATAATAACATGAAAATCTTTTGATGACGTAACGTTATGAAAACATTGGAACAATCCGGCGTTTGTATGTATGTATGTATACATTGTATGTATGTTTGTACGACGATAACTCGAGTATCGTTGATCGGAATGTCATGAAATTTGGGAGGCGAGTAAATAAGGCACAAAGAATTTTCAAGTTCAAACATGAGCCAAATCGGTCAAGCGCGAATCGACCGAGCGCGAGTTCACAGTTCCGGGCGAACTCTAAAGTTTCAAAGGAAACGGGTTATCAAATTTTGTACCAAAACGGTGGCGTGCCTAAACGCCTTATAGAAAACCGCCCTTTGACGTCACAATACGATCCGCCAATAGGTAGCCCGTCAAGCTGGCGTCCGTACGCCTAGTTATGAAAATGTAAGGCTTCTCGTTTCTTGACATAACCCTAATTAATTAGAACAGCTAAAACGACATTAGTCTGAACTTCTAAAGGCATCTTTTCATCCCTCCGTTGTCCATAATAGTCCATTTTCTGACAGACTTCGCTCGCTAAACAATCTGTTAAGGACGGCCACCACACGCAAACCTCCATACAAACGCAAACACAAAATTGTTGTCTATGGAATGTTTTTATATTATTTTAGGCTGATTCCATTGACGTCATATATCTAATTAGAATTTAAAATTCGGAAAAATCGGAAAATTTTAATAGTATCTTTACAACAAACCACTAAAAACGCATTTTTTACCAAAAGTGTACCCAAATGTGTTTTTATTATTTTCAATTTAATTGAAAAAAAAAATTGTTGCGCATCGAATATGTCATAATCTAGATTAATATTAACCAAAAATATGTTTGAACACGTCCACACCTTGCCAAAATTATGTTTCTCCTACATTTGGCCGCCCTCACAACTGAATTGGTCGCGTCACGATTTCTTCCGGTTTCTTTATTATTTTTAATTATCTGCGTGAAAATACATCTTAGTCTATAATCAATTTTAAAAAATAAAACTACATATAAACCAACGTCAAGATATTATAAAGGTTCAATACAAAATATATTCCTTAACCTTTTGTAAGCCTTTTATAATATTTATTATCTATGCCACCAAAAAAATGTGGACATTGAAAAAAACCATCTGTTTGTATTTTTACTATAATTGTTTACACTTACACGGATTAAAAGAATTTTTTTTTTTTAAATAACTATATATATATAAATAAAGTGGAATTCAATATGGATAAAAAACATAAATTTGACACCCCATATTAATTACCTAAATATTTTCAAAATGTGACGTCATCGCAGCTTTTTTGCTTTCTTCGAGATCGAATATTCTCTACCTTAATCTCAGGGTTCTTGTGTTTTGCCGCCACACAAACAGATAAAGCTTTCAACAAAGGTTTCATTTTTGACGAAATTCTAAAAGGCACTATCCAAGCCAGTGTAAAGAACATAAAAATATTTTTTTTTGACCGTCCACCCTTAAAACCCCAAGGCTTTCATAACATAATTACTTGAGCCCATCGTTAAAGAGTCTAAGTGTTCATAACTTGGGGGGGGGGGGTTGAAAACATCCCTCAAGGCATTATCAGATTTGTCATCGTTCAAGAAATTAAGTCGGAGCATTTGGGACTTTCGCCTTTTGTTATTGGCTGATTGTTATCGGGAAATTGGGGGGCGGGTATCTTGCCGTTAGTTGTTTGACCCGGATTTTTACTTAGGTTTGTTTGTTTTTGAGTTTGAAACATGGCGGTCGGCGGTTTAATTATTTTCTAAATGCGTGGCTTACATACATGAATTAGGAATTTCGTAGCAAGAAGTAAATGAAAATGGTATTTAAATGAATAAGTTATTTTTCAATTTAAGTGCTCCTAAAGACCTATTATATGTATATGCTTCAAAACTGTTTTGAAAGTCAACTCTACCATACTCGTGTCTTATTTTTATTTTTTTGAAAAAGGTTGCCAGTCTTTTCTTGTGTACCATAGATAGGCTTGACAGAAATGAGCTACGAATGCATCAAACTGAAAGCAACTTATTTCCGTCAAGTTAGCAACTTGCAAAGAAAAAGAATGCCCACCTAACATTGACGTCCAACCAAATGGACCTCGGTTCTAGTATAAAATTTACCAAAAAAGTGTCCTTGGTGAAGTGTCAAAATATAAAGAAACAAAACATTTGGATTTGAATCGTATGTCACTGCACGGTTTAATTTTGATCGACGTGTGATTGGTTGCCCTTTTTAAATTTTCTATGGTTTTGGTTCTCTTTTAGTTCGGACACTTTTGAGCAATTTATTAGTACGTCAATGCCACCTAAAGTATTTTAGTATTTCAAAAGTATTTTAAAGTACTTATTGTTTGTTTGTTTCTTTAATAACTTACAATAACTTACTCGTGACGTTTAAAACACTCTGTTATCGCTCGTGTTTCAAATTGGCCTCGTAAGCTATTGCCTCCTTACCGCACTTGTAGCACAAAATATTGTTATATGCCGGCTTTAACACTCACGTGGTGTTATTGTTGACTATATGCCAACTGTTTCACCCAGACAATTTTGGCATTTTCAAGGTGACGTTACGACGACGCGGCGTTCACTGACGCTTTCATCAAACGGCTTAGTTAATCGTTTAACGACTCTATACAGGGACGTAGGCACGGTGGGCATGCCCACAACCCTAATTCAGGTCGTTGTGTAGCAAATTTGACTTCGGAGTATAAAAACGCACTATGCTATTTTCACTAGTGCTCGTGAGCAAACAAACAAACATTCTACAGTTTTATTAGTGTTTGACCAGTGAAACAAAAACAGGAAATTTAAAGTGCGGTTATGAGTCCGCAAAAACTACAATAAACACCCACGATTCGGTCACGAGCCTCATCAAATGTCAAAAATCGTTGGGAAAAATGGGCTGTCAAACGTGTTGTGAAGCTAACTTCAGGCCACAACAAACAACAATACTATGGGGGCCGGTTGAATGTGTTGTGGTTTATGGTCGGTCACGAAGTCCATACGGATTTGTTCGGTTTATTTCGTTTATTTTCGTGACCGACATTACAACGATAGCTGAAGTAGATTATTCTGTTTAAAGTCATAACCGCACCCTTAATCTTGAAGGAGGTCCCATACAAGAGTAAAATTATCTAGATATGCAACATATCGATCGAAAGGGAGTCCGTGGCCCATTTTAGCGCCTTGTTTTTGGTCGCCTTGCTGTTGCTTTGGCATCTACACATATCGTTTTTATTTACGTATTTATGTTTTAGGGTTCTGTACCCGTATTGTGTGGTGTTACAGAGCCTTTTGTGCGCGAGTCCAACTCGCACTTGGCCAAATTATTATTGACTAGCTTTGGCCCGCGGCTTAACCCGCGTTGAATTAGTTATTGTGTAATTCTATAAAATCTGTGAACATTTTTCGGACTGTTACCTACAGTAAACATAGTAAAATGTGTGCTTATGCGCCTCTGTGTTTCCCATTTTGTATGTGTCTCTTATATAGCTTTTCCATGAGAACTGATTTATGGGATAAAAATTAGTTTTAGTCCTATTCTAGATCTAGAACTTTTTTGTGCAAAGTTTCAGCCTAATCGGTTCAATAGGTACGGCGTGAAAGGGTGACACATCACTTTTCTATAGAAACTTTTTTTTTTTTTTTTTAAATCTTTATTTAATGGACTTGGTACACAAAAAAGCGACCATGTCGTCCTGTAATGCTACATACCAACTAAATGACACACAGTATAAATGTATAATCTAACTTAACCTATCTAATCAAATTAACTAGTATAGTCTAAATCTCTCCTCTAGCCTTTATGCCGAAATTAACTAGTTTATACAAAGCTATGGCGTCTTTGGAACAGGGAAATGCCAACACTGTATTGCAGCCTCCTATTGTACTAAACATATCTTTATTAAATATGGTATTTCTTACGGATTCGTTCCGACCACACTCCACTAGAATATGATGTGCGTCTTCAATAACACCACACCCTAAACAGTTAGGAGATGTGACTTTTTTCATCATATATGCAAACTTATTAAGTGGAATGTGGCTGGAACGAACCCTAAATGCAATCACTAATAAGCATCTATCTAAATGACAACTTTCAAACCATGGATAACGAAATGGCTCGGATCGTATGGTGTTATACCAAATTCCTTTGTGCAAGGAAATGCCTTTTAGGTATTCGGCCCAGTAATTGAATATGTTCTCTTTTAACATGGGTATGATATCTGTATAGAATGGCGTCACACATTGGGAAATCCCGTCTGAACAAGCTTCTTTTGCTAAGCGATCGGCCTCATCGTTACCGCACAGCCCCACATGAGAAGGTATCCATTGCAATATTACATTTTTATTTGCCTCCTCCAACTGTCTTAAGGACATTAGGATATTGTAGGCTATCGGTACTCCTCGAAAGCTCGAGGTGCATCGAGCCACATGTTGAAGTGCACTTCTCGAGTCTGTTAGTAATACAAATCTTTCACTGTTAACTGTAGTAATATATGAGAGAGCCTCAGACAACGCAAATAACTCTGCATACATGATGGAAACATCGGCCTCAAGTTTAAACTTAATTTTTGTTTGTGACTGGGGGTCAAATATTGCCGCTCCTATAGTACTGCCTTCCTTCGAACCGTCAGTGTATATCTTATAAAAACTACAATATTTAGAATTTATTAATTCGCAGCACTTATCTTTTAAGTATTTAGCGCCTAAATCTCTTTTTGACTTCTTAACTCCTTCTATAAATTCAATCACTGTATTCTCTATGTATATATTTTGTACCCAAGTGTCCAAAGAAAATATTTCTAATTTCTATAGAAACTTGAAAACTCATTTTCATCCCATATGATTTATGGGATAAAGGTAGCCTATGTCCTATTTCAGGTCTAGAACTACATTCATGCAAAATTTCAGCCTTATCGGTTCAGTAGCTACTGCGTGATAGAGCAACAAACAACAAATTTGACAATTGAAATCGTACGTTTTTAGTTATCAACAACAAAACAAGGCAATCTTATTCATTATCATTAGTCAACCAAAAATGTAAGATTTCAATTGTCAAACGGGCTAATTTGCTTAACCGAATAGCCATATGACAATCAAGTTGAATACCATTGGCTAATAAAATATATTCATGCCAACTTTCCTTAATAAATCAGTGAAAAGATAGATATGGGTAAGGTGTAAGATATCAAAAGTCCCTAACTAATGAATAAAGCAACGTTCTCTACATTATTACGAGTGACTTCGTAATTGTGTGTATCTTTGTTTTTTTGTTGCCATGGTGATGGTAGTCAAAACAAAACAAAGACAGCGCCAATTCAGTTTTGTTTTTATTCTTAAATCGAATTCATATTTTACTGTTGAAATAAGAAAAATATCCAATACGGTTTTTTAGAGTTAAAAACAAAAATGGCGCCAAAAACCGGAGCCATTTGGGAAGATCGAGAAGTACTTTTTGACCTGCCTTTCAAGTAAGTTTATTCATCATGTCCAAAGAAGGGTCCATAGTGGTGAAGGGCCGAAGGGTCCATATAAAACGATTCTCATCGGCTTCCCTTTAAGAACTGGCAGAAATGTAGTATCTAAGGGCACGGCAGTGCCCGCGCCAAGTCGAGCTAAAATGCGGCACGGCTGTACCATCCTTTTTTAACTTCATTATGGATAAAACTAGAAGCCTGAATTTTCAGTAACCCATCAGTTTTGGTTTTGATGATATTTCTTTATTCACTAAAATTTCTTTATTTATCCAAGGTAAATTACAAGTCAAAAGTTAGTTGTGTAGTGTGTACAGTGTACATACAACAGTACAAAAAAATGAACATATTATCCACTAAAAACGGTTGATCAATCCGATTCGACACGTCGTCGGGTATTTACGAAGCTGGCCCGGTACTCCCAAAAAGATTCGGCGATCGTTTATCGTTCGAGCATACATCCATCTCTGACGCACGCATTAAGTGTGTGGTAGAGATGGATATACGACCGAACGATAATCGATTGAACTTTTTCACTCGGAGTAGGCCCAGCATCCCGAATGGATAAAGCGTCGGGTATTTACGAGTACACGACCGGGCCGCCCTAGAAGGGCATACCAAATTGGCGACATATTCGAGAAATTCATGAGCACTCGGAATAAAACATTAAAGCTGCATATAAGGTCAGTTGGGCACCTCATTTCGCATCAATCAGAACTGAACTCTACGACGTTTCCTTTTAGTTTAAAATAGCGCGCTCTCAGCCGTGGCTGTTACGACCACCAAGAAACACGCGCTCACAAAAATCTGCATTTTTATTTAATAACTCTGCTTTTACATGAAATTTTATAAATATTCTAAGTGGAGCTGACGATGTCATGTGTTAACTTATTGTTTATACAAATTTCAACGCTGTATGATTTAAGGAAGGCCCTTTAACACTCGAAGAACATGAAATTTAGAGGTGACTTCGTAATGTTTTTCTATCGAGCGAACTTAAAGATTTTGCGTTTTTTCCAAAATGAATCTATCAGCCCTGTAGTTTACTGTTTATATTATTTTTACTATACCGATTAACCAAGTTACACAATATAATATACTCATTTGAAGTTGTGCATCTAGCCTTAAACGGACCCTTAACTAGTTTGATGAATGTTGAAGAGGCGAATGAGTGCCAGTTGCGGATGGAAATCTGTTTTCTCTGCCGACTCCTCTAAGCGTATATGTACGTATATTTAGTTAACTGATTAGTCTCCCCGGTACCTTCCAGTTACCTGAAGCTGCGACCCGGCGAGAAGATATTTGACAGGATCGAGCCCATTGAGGACACCAAGGGCAACAGTGGCACTAAGGGCAGGATGGTTGTCACGAACCTGAGGATCATTTGGCACTCACTGGGCTCCCCCAGAATTAATCTCTGTGAGTTTCCGTTAGGTTTCCGTCTAGAAAATTTTGTGTTTCGTGACTAAAACATTGTTCTCTGATAAATTCAAAAGTTATGCTTGGATTAGTTTGTTTTAAATATTTAATTTAAATTAGGTGGTAGAGCTAATGCCGGGCTCAACTGTGGAGGTACCACCATCTTACTCGCAAATCCTCCCGAAGTTATTCGGGGGAGAGTAAGAGGACAGCTCTCAGGCAAAACCAGGCGGCCCACCATTGCCTGGGACCGATGGATGGCGGTATATACATCCCCAATTGCCGGGCCTTATATATAAAGCAGACTGGTGACGGGCAGCGGCGTCACTGGTGCAAGGGTTTCGGCACCGCGCTCAACAACCCGCCTGCCCAGCGTGTGTGAGTATGGGCATTTCTTCCAGGAGGACCACCAAGAGTGGCGAAATCCTGGAAAGGCCTATGTCCAGCAGTGGACGAAACAGGCTGATGGATGGATGGATGGAAATATTTAATTCACATGTATGGTAAAATTTCAACCATACTTAGCCATAAAAATATACAATCACATTTTACTAAAAAAAAGAAGCTGCTTTAGAATATTTTATTTTGTTATTTAAAATGTTATTCACAGAAGTCTGTCCTGCTCCAACGTCCTGTCATTTCAACGCTCTTCATACTTGTCCATTCTGCTCTGTCGAAGCGGACCGCTGCGCTGGGAAAACTTTATTTTTTTGGAATTGGATGGATGGCGACCGTTTTTTTAAACGTTTTTCATTTATTTTGTTTAAGGGGCTATGTAAATTTTATCTTTGTCCCTCTCACTCCAAACGAAAAAGCGCGCAGTGCGAGAGGGGCGGATTCAGCGCAAAACAGAAAAAAGTTAGTTTAATTTTATAAAAAAAACTAAATACCTAGCAAAATTCCCAAAATCGAATATCTAGATATTGCTTAAACCCATCTAATAAAATATGTTTGAGTTCTGTACATGATCCCTATCCGTCAAACGAGGAGGAAAAGTGTGTTTAAAGACCTTATTTAATTAATTATTTCTATCGAGGAAAATTTATCCATACGTGTTTTCCAAAATCAAAACCCTAGATTAAGTATACAAGGTGAAATTCAATCAACCGACCAAATTTACACTGGAGACTCGGTTAGTGATCAAGAACAAGGTTCAATGACCCCCGAGGTGAAATTCGAAAAATGAATTTTTTTTGCCCCGTAGTGCCTGCACTAGGAATTGTACTTGAACTAGTCCAACCAGTACAAGAGCAAAAAAATTTATTTTTCTAATTTGGCCAAAAGGATTACTGAACCTTGTTCCTGATCATTAACAGAGTCTCCAGTATGAATTTGGTCGGTTGATTGAATTTCACCCTATATAGTTAAAATGCATATACCAAAAATTCATTACAATTTTCCGTTTACTTCATAAAATACACAGAAACAATGCATCCGTATATTTATTACATAGCGCCTTAAGTTTAATATAACACAAATGAAATGATATTTAGATCAAAGATTACGAGTATTTAGATTTAGTTTAGATCATAGATTGGTCTATTTAGTTTATTTATCGACTTATTTATTTATTGCATTATGTATTATAATAATATTCTTATTCCAATAAGTCTTTATTTCATGCATATTATTATGTATAACTTTATTAGCCCAATAAAAATTAAATAAAAACACAATTTTCAAAATATTTCGGCCTTTTCTATGAGGCCGTCATCAGTTGAATGACAGTTAAAATCTATTGTATGACAGTTAAAGACTATTTACAGAAAAAAAAAATAATGATATTTACAGAATTAATGTGTGATGATGATGATGATGATGATGATGATGATGATGATGATGATGATGATGATGATGAGTCAATCGGTCGAGTTATCATCATCATCATCACATATTAATTCTGTAAATATCATTGTTTTTTTTTTTCATTTTTTTTTTCCGTAAATAGTCTTTATTTGTCATACAATAGATTTTAACTGTCATTCAACTGATGACGGCCTCATAGAAGAGGCCGAAATATTTTGAAAATTGTGTTTTTATTTAATTTTTATTGTAATAAGTAATATTTAAAGAAAATAAAAGGCTAAATATAGCAATTATATCTTTATTTATATTTATTAGCCCAACTTACATATAGTTTTTTTTTTTATATTTCCCCGTATTATATTTGTTTCATCATATAATATTGTTTTTATAAAGATTAGATATGACCTGTAAAACGTATAGGTATTTTTTATTTATTTTATGAGCAACCAACGCGCAACGGCTCGCGGGCCGTGTTAGGTCCGTTCCTAGAGAAAATAACTTCTCTATGGGTCCGTTACAAATTTTATAGCGGCCTGCGGTACTCTTTAAAATCGGGCTTCTACTTCATTACCGGAAAGTCGCAATTGGACTTTATCACTTTCAGGAACCCATAACGAGACTCAATAGAAATAACAATGGAATCACGTCTTTAGTGTCCTTTAAACAGTTAAGTACAGGCTGCACTAAACTTCTTGACCTATCTTAATAAAGGAGCGAGTTAGTGAAGTTGAGAATTAACAAATATATTCAAAAACAGGCCAGACAATCAATTAATATAAATCACATAACAGTTTGACCGATAAAAATATGCAAAATACTTTGCGCCTGTTTATTTGTGTAATTGATCCAGGTATTGGCAGTCTTGTATTTAAAATCAGGCTTAAATTCGCCTTAACTCCCATACTAGCGCTGTTCGCTGATAATATCCTTATTTATAGGTACTTGCTTATTATTTTTTCTTTTTCAACATATCCCATACAATATCCATGACTTGAACCTAAAACGATTTATCAAAATCAATACATACAACTGTTACAAGCGTATAAAGACCTGGATTTTACACATATTTTCATGAATGTTTATGTACCGTAATGTCCTAGAAGCGATACAACAAATCAGATAATTTTAGGTTCACGCATAGTATATTTTATACTTTTCGAAAATATTTTTGTTTTATTTCGATTTTTGATATATTTCTCCTGAAATCAAAGGAAGACTCAAAACCATTCTCGAGTTTTTTTAAGACATGAATTTTGTCTCGCGTAGCTTAGTGTTCGGTTAGTTCCGTACGAGCTCGGGATATGAACGTTCGGGCCAACCAATAACAGTCAGTCAGTGCTCTATAATCCGAAGTTGAATGTAGAATGAAATAGCAAGCATAGGGACACCGTGCGCGACTGACTTCAAGCCGCCAACTACAGGCCTCTTAAATGGAAATTATGAAAATATTATATTGTAACTTATGTAGTTCATTTCATTAAGAAACTTGAATCATTAAAAGTATAAATTAACCTACGGTTCACCGATTGCGTCGTTATTTTCCTATACTTTACGGATCGGCCTATGGCCCGCAAATTCATGAGCGTATTATGATGATTGGCCCGCGACTTCCCAAAGGTTGGCCATGCCTGGTTAAGATGCAAGAAAATGAAGTAATCGTTTATCGAATGGCCGAAATATTAAGACACTAGCTTTTTCCCGCGGCTCCGCCCGCGTTTTATTCGTTTAACGACATGCTTTTTTCCGGGATAAAAAGTAGCCTATGTGTTAAGTTAAGTATATCCATTCTAAATTTTATCCAAATCCGTCCAGCCGTTTCAGCGTGAAAGAGTAACAAACATACACACACACACCCTCACACACGCAAACTTTCGCATTTATAATATTAGTATGATGGGCGTAGCCTTCTCATGGAAGGGGTCCAAGGATCCAAAAATGCAAAATAAAATGGTGACTTCCCATACTAATTGAAACGGGGCTGTGTTTGTGTTTGTACGGATAAATTATTTAAAATTTCACAACGAAGGTCGATAATCAAATCTTCATACTGAGCACTTACCGAGTCTTCACTGTGAATTTGGCTACATAAATTAATGTCACCTTGTGTTTTATGGCACGGCTAATCGTAACGTAAGTATACAAAATGTAAATATTACGCAATTATTCTTTTTTAGGGTTCCGTACCCAACGGGACCCTATTACTAACACTCCGCTGTCCGTCTGTCCGTCTGTCACCTCATGAACCGTGATAGTTATAGACCATTGAAATTTTCATTGATTTAATGTAAAATCATCGGGTAATTTTTTTCATTTCTCAAATAATATTTTTAGTATAATAGGTTTGCACTCATAATGTACTATAAAAAAATACATTTCAACAACATGCTCCTCCTAGTTCCGCTTCGCTTTGCTGGACGTAGCACCTATTTTTATCAAAATTATTTATGTGTTTTTTACGATTATACAATTTATTTAGTAACAGGACGGCGATTCTCGCACACGCAACAATTTGCAAAGACCGAAAGCGGGTGATTTTTACAAGCTCTTTATGAATAAACGCATGAAACTTTTAAAATAACCTGTTGCACGTATTCATAACATGCTTTACGTGTCTTTTAACGAGTTATAGTTAATAGAATTATCATCACACGGCATTTATGACGCGATAAACAGAGAGGTATGAAAAGTTAAGCCTGTGAAAATTTTTGCGAGAATCGTCGTCCAGATCTACTATTCTTCAGTAGAAACTTTAGTAGAAACTAGCGTTCGTGTAATTTGTAATGTATATTTTTTCTGAAAATAAAGAAAGTATTCTGAGAACGAAACAATTATTTCGGGATAAATCTATTGTTTTGAGGATAAAGTTTCTGTTCAAGGTTTGAACTGAATCTAATCTAACTAATTAATCGTCTATTTTAGATATAAATAAACATTAATTTGGTATATCAAACCTAGGGGGATAGCATGGTGCCACTTTAACACCATTTGACAGTAAATCCCATACATTGTCTGTCAAATGGTGTCACCATTGTCTGTCACCATTTGACAGACAATGTATGGGATTTACTGTCAAATGGTGTATTAAACCATGTTAGGCCTGCTGGAGATACAATTTATTTATCTGAGAATTAAAACATTTCGCGGGAATAAATATAAATATAAACTTTCATAACAAAAAATATAGTTCGCATTATTTCTCGCTTTTAATGCAGAAATGAGTAGCTTTTGTTTTTGGCACATTTATCCTTTTTAGGGTTCCGTAGCCAACAAAGATGTGTCCGTCCGTCTGCATGGGTATATGCATGTTATATGTTACCGGCAATCTGTATAATCCGGTATTGTATACAATACCTAGGTAATGTATACAATGCCAAAAAGGTTAAGGTAATGTATGAAATATTATTTATTGCCTAGGTATTGTATACAGTACTGAATGCGCAGCCGGTAATGTATATAAAAGACGTGAGCGGGAAATTGATTAGGGCATGTATTTAAATGGGACGTAGTTACGTAACAACGGATAAAGCGCCACTCGGAGCAAAATGAGAAAATGAGCCACAAAGTATTTAAACTTTAAGACGTTGCTATGAGATGTTGCTTAATTCACCCCTTATTTCTAAAGCAGGGGGATCGATTTTTGTTCGAAAAACCACTTGAGGTGAATCATTTTAATGCCTAGAACGACATCCTATTGATAACTCATTTTTTTCAATTTTGTCGCTTGATCCTTTGTTACGTAACTACGTCCGAACAAAGCATAGCCTTTTAGTTAAATGGTATTTCTGGGTAGTCATAAAAAAAATGCAACAAAGGTTATGTCTAACCTAACCTACTGGCTCTCTTCTGCGCTGCAGGACTTCCAAAAAACTAATTTTGACTGCGATTGATTAGTAACTTTACACTTTGCCGATGGACCAGCAGGTACTCTATACAATCCCAAGAAATTGTATACATCGTCTAGGTAAAGTATGTAACGGACAATAATATTCAGAATATTTCATACATTGCCCGGATGCCCCAGGCATTGTCTACATTACCTAGGTATTGTATACAATATCTTAATTATACAGATTGCCGGTGACATATACATTTTAATCACGCCGACAAAGTAGTAAAATAAAATGTTGAAAAACAACTTTTTTTACCTCCCCTACACGTAAAGTGGGGATGAATTTTGTTTTCGCAAATTTTTGTAAGAGTCAAGTGTCCCCCCCTGCCAGCTAAACGGTTGCTTTTGAATGTGTAAATACAACAAAGTTAAACGGAAAACTATCACAGCTAAGTATAAGCTTTCCAAGCTAACGAGTAATGATCGACCAACTTAATTTTGCAGTTGTATTTCATTCATTTTATAAGTTTGTAATTTTTATTAAAATCATTTATGTATAACTTATTACTCTTACTCGCAAATCCTCCCGAAGTTATTCGGGGGAGAGTAAGAGAACAGCTCTCAGGCAAAACCAGGCGGCCCACCATTGCCTGGGACCGATGGATGGCGGCATATCCATCCCCAATTGCCGGGCCTTATATAAAGCAGACTGGTGACGGGCAGCGGCGTCACTGGTGCAAGGTTTTTGGCACCGCGCTCACCAACCCGCCTGCCCAGCGTATGTGAGTATGGGCATTTCTTCCAGGAGGACCGCCAAGAGTGGCGAAACAGGCTGATGGATGGATGGATAACTACTCGCACTTAACCGGTTTTTTAATTTATGGTATTCATAATAATCAAATCCCTAACAACACAAGCATCTCCACAAATACATACAATTCCTTTGATACCTTTGCCAAGAAAACGTTATCCCCCAAGACTTTAACAAGAAAACAATTTAATTTCACCTGAGAGGCAAATCTGAAGCAATCAGGAGTTTCTCCGACTTCCAGAAACATTAAGTAGACAAATAAGTTAGTTAAGTCAAGACTGCCCGAGTTAAGTAACGACCTGCGATTCTAAGGTTACGTTTAACTTAAGTTCAATTACTTGTGAAATTAAGTTTTACTGTTGGTTACTTATTACAAAACTGCAATTTAGTTTTTACACTGTAAGGACTCAACAGAGATGGATAAGAATGATAGCTTTTTATTAAGCTCCCATCACGGTAATTTTTAGAGTTCCGTACTTCAAAAGGAAAAAAGGGAACCCTTAAAGGATCACTTTGGTGTCCGTCTGCCTGTCTGTCCGTCCGTCCATCCGTCCGCCTGTCGATACCCTTTATCTTGGGAACGCGTGGTCTACAGTCCCTTGAAGCTGTGAAAAAATCAAACTTCTAAGTTAACGTAAACAAAGATACGGCTGTTTATGCCGCAAAAAACGTATATTTCGACACTCTCATGGGAATCAAAATTCATAGGGCAGTTTGCGTTGACCTAGAACTATGAAATTCGGCAAGTAATACCGTCTTCTACTGCGAGTATATAGGGAAAAATCTGAATACTACATATTTGTAATTAAATTATGAAAAATATAGTCTTTAACGGAACCTTCGGTTGGCGAGTCAGTTTTTTTATTCTATTGAACAGCAAACCCGCTTTTGCGTACATTCAGTGTTTTAAAAGACACGGTCCACACCAATTACATTAAACTATTCACATTTACTGGCCACCATTGGCAGGTTTTTCTTATATTTCATAGATCGTCAAAACCGTTTACAAAGAGGAAGCTTGAACTGCAGGCGTCATTGACGGGATCTGTATACATTTACCTATTCACTTAACAACATATTCTCGTGTATTTCAGCAATAGGTCTCAGCGCAATATTGTCAACGAGCACGAAAGTTGTCAACTCCGGCCTCCGAGGCACTACCCAAGCCCTCTACATTCTGGCAGCCTTCAAAACCAACAGATACGAATTCGTATTCACAAATTTATCTCCTAATTGCGTTAGACATTACACTTCCGTTGTAGGGGTGCATAGGTGAGCGCCTGTTTAAAATGTGTAAGCAAAAATTTTTCACCTGCAGTCTTGTGGAAGAAAATTTTTGCGGTAACAAAATTTAAGGCATTATGTAATGAAACTCATTTTTGGACTTTAGAATTAGTTTTCTGTTTTCAGGTCTTATGCTGGCTCTAGAATGTATCGTGACTTAAAATTAAGAAGCGCTATCATACATAACAAACAACTAAGAATGCTCCCTCTAGAAAAGGTAAGTACAACTTTACACTCTAGCTCACCAAACTAGTCTCATACGTCAAGTGAAACGTAGCTTAAACCCATCATTTGTAAGTTATGCCACGTTTGCTTTGACAAACTATCTGTCTGAGAATACATTAACTGTAAAGTTAAATGAGATAACTTGAAGATAGCGTTTAAAGTTGTTTTTAGAATAAACTAGATTGTTCAGAAAGAGTAATTTAACTTAATAGGGTAAATGACCCAATGTCCTCTCCTTTGTGTGCTAAGTTTTAAACTTTAATAAGAATTAAACTAATTAACAAATGTAAACAAATCTAAACCATGACTACATGAAAAATCTTACATTAGAAAGATTTCTGAAATGGCTCTTTGCAGATAAACCGCTAAAGGTACGTACTTATTTCATTAAATTATTATGTTTAGGGTGTTTTAGAGTTTTGCGAATATTTATCGTAGTATCATCTGATGTCTGTATGTACGTGACATAATTCAGTAAAAATGTTTTACTTTTCACTTTCATTTGTATTTGTTGTGAAAACAACGTGCGCTACGAATTAAATTTATAATAATTGATCATGATCACAAACAAGAGGAACGAATCAGGCTTACAGTTCATTCATCAACTTTTTCGAATGAAAATCGCCTTCTATACTGTCGGTCGTGAGCGATGAGTAAATTGTACTGAATAATTAATAGTCCTACCATCAACAATGGATTTTAATATTCTGTGACAAGTACTATTTTGCAGTGTCAGATGTTTTATGATATTGGCCGCGGCTCCGCCCGCGTGTTATTCGGTTTAACGACATGATCTTTTCCGGGATAAAAAGTAGTCTATGTGTTAAGTTGGGGTATAAGCTATATCCATTCTAAATTTCATCTAAATCCGTCCAGCCGTTTCAGCGTGAAAGAGTAACAAACATACACACACACACACAACACACACAAACTTTCGCATTTATAATATTAGTGTGATTGATACTTCGTAAATAAATAGTTACTTCTTCATTACCAGGATGATACAGCGTTTGTAAGGTAAAGTCGAGTCATGATCTAGGTTGACCACAACAATCAAATCTCGATAATTGAAGACAATTTCCTGAAAACAAATTACCAGGCCCCTCAGAAAGTATTGCGAAAAAAAGTTTTTATATATCGGAGACGGGCCAGTTATAATGTTTTTCAAAAATATGATTATTTATAAGTAAATATTTTTACCTATTGGTATGTTCTAATTTCAAAATTTCCCTCCACATTTTTTGCGAGCTAATCCAAAGTATTGTGTCTCGCTGAAATATGGATCTGCGCCGGGAACATTTTAGAGCTATGATTTTTTACGATTTCAAGTGTCGCCTAAAACCGGATGAATCGTACGATAGACTTCAGAAGGCATTCATGGATAAAGGCCCTTCCAAGGCAACCGTGTATCGTTGGTATAACGAATTCAAGCGCGGTCGGTCAACTTTGGGGGATGAAGAAAGAAGCGGTCGCCCTGTGACGGCTGTTACCGAAGGAAACGTGCTGGCAGTGAAAAATTCAACCCAAGACAATAGGCGAATTACATATCAGTTGATTCAACACATATTGAAGATTGGATCGGGAAGCGTTCACAAGATTCTACACAGCCATCTTCGCGTGAGGAGGATAGTATCACGCTGGGTGCCGCACAACCTCACCGATGCTCAGAAGCAGGCCCGGGTGGAATAGTGCCGTGATATGGTAAACAAATTTGAAGCAGGCTCGTCTCGGCGTGCTTACGACATCGTTACAGGTGATGAGTCCTGGATTTATCAATATGACCCAGACACCAAGCGCCAGTCAACAGTTTGGATATTTTAAAATGAACCAACGCCTACTAAAGTGAAACGATCTAGAAGCGGGGGGAAGATTTTGATCGGTAGCTTTTTTAATTTGACTGGCCACTTGGTATCAATTTCCTTACGGGATCAAAGAAGCATCAATGCCGAATGGTATACTACCAAATGTTTGCCAGAAGTTTTCTCAAGCGACCAAACACAGGGCTCCGCGGGCTACTGCTCCACCGCGACAATGCACCTGCGCACACCGCACTCAAAACGAGGAACTTCCTGGACAGCACGCCAGTCAAACTCCTGGGTCACCCTCCTTACAGCCCTAACCTAGCACCGTGTGACTTCTTTTTATTTCCAAAAATAAAAAATCAGCTCAAAGGAATACAATTTTCGTAGCCAGAAGATGCGCTGACTGCATTCGAGCAGGCTGTAAACGAGGTGTCTGCGGCGGACTGGAAAAAGTGTTTTGAAAACTGGTTTAGACTCATGAAACTTTGTATAGAGGCTGGTGGAGAGTACGTTGAAAAGATTTTAAAAAAATGTACCTCTAGAACAATTGTTTTTAGTTTCGCAAAACTTTCTGAGTGTCCCACGTATGTACCAAATATGTACAGCTACTTTCACCATGTTCCGGAAATTCGGCCCAACAAAAAAACTCTGTGTTTCAAATGAAAGTTTTGAAAAATTAATATAATTTAATTTTCAATTCAATATCCCGTTTTGGGTAAACATTTTAATTCATAACATATCCGAATTTCAGATGTGTACCCCATTCCGTCTGCAAGCTAGAGACCCGTGACATACGGACGGACAGACGGAAAGTTTTGGGCGCGGAACCCTAAAAAGTGGCGCACGCCCAAGGGGGCTATTAAGTAACTCAGTGTTGGTATAGTTGCTATTCACCAAAAACAGATAAAAATGAACTTCCAAAATAACCTTTAATAAGTATTGAACTATTAACAAATTGTGAGTCATTTCAAGTGCGAACTTATCCTTAGATGAGCAGATATGTATGTTTGGTTTAGCAACTGAGTTTACGATACAGAATCAGGGGGCAGCTATATAGCCGTTCATAAATTAACAATTTCGTCAGGTTCCGACACTAACAGCAGGATAGCGTATACAATTTTCAAAGCGTGCGACAGAGATGGCGTTAGAACCCTTGTCGAGACCTCTAGTTTATGAA
Organism: Ypsolopha scabrella; assembly: GCA_910592155.1. Lineage (NCBI taxonomy): Eukaryota > Metazoa > Arthropoda > Insecta > Lepidoptera > Ypsolophidae > Ypsolopha > Ypsolopha scabrella. The sequence goes on from OU342982.1 coordinate 21,165,728, forward strand.
CGTAGGTCTGAATTGCCTGAAGACGTAAGTATACGCCAAGGAGGGAAGTTTCGGTCAAATAATCGTTACAATTTGATAAAATTACTTTCACAAATCAAGTTGCGGCAGAGGGGCATGGGCATTTTCATTTGACATAAGGGGGGCGTGTGAAAGAAACTCTTGGGAACCCCTGCTTAGGAGTGTTAAGAGAATAGGTTCCGATTGCATTGATCGCTGTTACTCCATGCCGAAAAACCTGCAGTGCGAGAGGGACGAATTCTGGAAAATTATTAAAATGACGACTTTTATCACGAATTTTATTATTTAAAAAAAACTAAAGTTTGTATCAAATATCTGTTCGGATAACAGTATAATAAAGTTTACACAGATTTTAATTAATAAATAATATAATATGATTTTGCTCAAATAATGTTAAAACTCGACATGAAACCTTTTTTTGGAGTCATCTTTGATTTTTTATGGCTCAATGTTGGAATGACTTCTGAAGATTCTGTTTCGATAAGAGTGTACATTATATTCTTGACAGAAGTCCAAATTTTTTTCAAATATCTAGTATTGCTAGATTCTTCAAACAAGGAAGAATAAATTATGGTTTTTCGGAACCTATCCTCTTAAATCGTCATCATGTCTAAACCCCAGATATGCCTTCACGAGCACAGCATCTGGAACCTGTCCAGCGATACCGGGAACCTCGGCACCATGCTGGTCTCCAACGTGAGGGTCGTCTGGTTCGCTGACGTCAACGAGGGGTTCAATGTATCCATGCCGTACATCACTATTGAGAGCGTAAGAAATATTTATGTTTTTCTTCGTCGGTTAAAGAATTACGCCATCTGTGGTAAGGTGCTCGCCAAGACGAGCCACAGAAAACATTAGACTTTTCCTTCGTCGCAAGATATTTTACACGTTTTTATAAACTTTAAATGATATTACGGAGGATGGTCCAAAGCCAAACTTGTGGAAACCAACAACCACGACAAAAGCATTATAATTTCGTTGTGTTACTTTTTTATACACGTTCCATCAATTCTACAGCCGCGAATATTCAGAATTTTCAGAAAAAAATGTTTTTATCATTAAATTTTGCTGTTTTTAAGTATTAAATTGCAAAATTAATTATAGATCGTGAAAACTATTTTTTTGTGAAAAGATTGACCATCTTCTTCTTCTTCTTGGTGGTGGGCTCGGTTTCCGCACCTAGTCTCTCATTTGGACCTTTGTGCGTGGAAATAGTGGGACTGGCTATTCTAGCCAGCCCAGCTCACGCCAGAATCCCAAGAGGCGGCCTAGGTCGCCACAGGACTGGCGGAGCGTCCCCGGTTGGCCATTCGCGGGTGTATAATTCATTGAAGGAGTAGGAAATAGTAGAAGAACAAAATTATAATACTTCTGCCGTGGTTGTTGGTTCCACCGAGTTTATATGGAGACCGGCTTTGGAACCAATTCCTTAAAGCCGATTCTGAAGGCTTCAATTTTAGTACTGCCAAAACTAAATATTCTTAATTCGAAAATAGCATTTCCTTAATGCTAACAACAAAAGGTATATTACTTTGGAAAAACTCAAGTTTTGAAAGCACTAAAACTAAATTAAAGCCTTAGAATCGACTTTAATGGACTAGTAAACAAAAGGAGGAAATTCAGCGTTTAATGAAATCTTAGGCGAGCTGTCCACGGAGGTGTACGTAGACGGATTGTTGTCATTATATGCTCATTAGCTTCCTTGCTGCTTAAAATCTTACGTACTTACTTATAAACTATATGAAACTCTATTGACGGAGTGGCATGCAGCGAAGCAAGCGTGCCGTTGGCGCTTCCTCGACAGAGTTTCGTAGTTTCGTAACAGCAAGTAATCGTCCACCGAGCGTATAATGACGATTACGCGTCTATGAAGCTACGCCTCCCTGGTCAGTGTGCCATAATGTGTTCGTTAAAATACGAGTCAAAATGGGGTGTCTTTTCAGAAACTAGTCAACATTAAATATTGTGAAACATGATGATCTGTGTAATTTCCAGCTGACGTTGACTAATTAAATCACTTAGAATCATCTAGTATCTAGTTTAGGTACTACAATGTATAGAATTTGATGAATATTCTGGTAAAATAACTAATTACCATTTTACACTTTCCTAAAATTATAATCCTTTACTGGCATTATAACTTTTTATTACTGACATTATAACACTTTATTACTGACATTATAACACTTTACGCAGATCGCAATCCGCGACTCGAAGTTCGGGTCAGCACTCGTGGTGGTGACGCGCCAGGCTGCGGGAGGCTACGTCCTGGGCTTCAGGGCTGACCCTCCGAGCAGACTCCAACCACTTCTGGTAGAACTCCAGGCGCTGTACCAAGCGTACTCGGAGCGACCCATCTTCGGGGTCGAGATGAATTGGAGGAACGAGGTCAGGCTCTAAGACTGTTCGAATATCCATACTGATAGACATTGAAATAACGTAACGTGAGCTGTGCTATTTATCGGAAGTGTCTCGTTTTGATACATATACATAACTTTATTATTAACTAACGTTATATTATAGGTACCTAATATAACACTTTTATAACCGGTGTTTTTATGTAGTTAAAAACTTTGCATTGAGACTACAGTATAGATTCATATAGCCAAAAGTTTATCAAGTCTAGAGATTCCCAGTCACAGGGTCTTTCAAATATTTCCACTGAGTTAGAAGCCTAATTTTTAGTAACACCGGGTCGTAAACTTCTGTAAGGGGTATAAGGCTGAGATTCAAAGTGCATTTTGAGTCCGAACTCAATCTTACAAACGTCAAAAAGCGACGTGATCTCGTACTAGAGTGACGTTTGTAAGATTGAGTTCCTCTTGAGTTCGGACTCAAAATGCACTCTGAATCTCAGCCTTAGTTTCAACTGGATTTCTCACACAAGGCCCGAGAAAAAGGGTATTGACGGACAGAAGTGATCATAAGGGTTCAGTCTTTTTTTTTGACGCACGGAACCCTAAAATGGTTTCCGTTTTAAGAAATTAATTAATCAATTATCTGTAAGTAAATAGGTAGGTTATAATCTGTAATTAATAAATGTGCAGGTTTGTCATGGTCGCAAAAAAACATAGTTACTTTTTTAATTAGAGCTTTACTTCTTCTCTGATTTCTTCTAATAGTCAATACAAAATATATAGAAAATAAATTTGGCGGTTGCCATGACAACAATTTAAACAATAAAAAACATGGCCGATCCCGATATCTGTGTGTCTGTGTTACCCATAGACTTAGGATATACTAGTAGTTCGCTCCGAACTTTGAACTCGCGCTCGCCCGATTCACGCTAGACTGATTTGGCTCATGTTCGAACTTGAAAATTATATTTGCCTTATTTACTCGCCTGCGGAATTTCGTGACATTCTGATCAACGATACTCGAGTTATCGTCGAACAAACATTCATACATACATACCATAGGTACATACATACAAACATCGGATTGTTCCAGTAGACTGGGATAACTCGCTCGCTTAGCTCGCTCGTTCAACTATGGTGTTACCAAACTAACGAACCCATAGAGCAGTCATTAAGTTTAACAACTGACTAAGGAAATTAAACATTCGTTATAGCATGGTGAGATGATGGGACACTCACTAACTTTAACAGTCCGTTAAATGCACAATAAATGATATAACAGGGATGTCAACTAACAGAGTATGGTGAAATCGGGCCTTAAGCTACGACCACCAAGATTATTTTGCATGCACTTCAGCAAGAAGTTTTGATTTCATTTCAGACTGCCAAACCAGCAGTGGACGATATAGAAGAGATGGAAGAAATTGGGGAGCCCCGCGGTGAAATGGGACCGAATCTCTACCTAGCGTCCCAGCTAGCACAAAACAAGGGGGATAAAGAACCAATGCCAGTCTATAGCCCGTACTTGGGACTAGCCATAGAACCTTTGAAGGAAGGATTTACATTAAAAAGCCTGTTTGAAGTTCAAAGCACAAATTAGCATGTAGGTACCTAAATAGTTTTGATAATAAATAAGTTAATCATAACTTTAGATGTCGATTTTATTTCTTCCTAAGCCCTTTTCCGTTTGATTTGTTAATATCGAGGTGCTTATATCAGTCAGACAGATTTTTAATCTTCAAAAGACGGAATTCGGATCAGTTATTTTATTTAATTATACTGCGTTTACAAATTAAGTTTTTTTATAGCAACACAGTGCCATGCTGTCAATGTGACGTTTACTTTTAAGGAATTGTCTACCGTACCACTAGTGGCAACGTAAAACATTTAATTTGCTATTTTGCCAACTGTATCGTAATTTCTTTGTGTACGTTTGCTTGAAGGATATTTGCGTTTATCATGAATTCGGAACAAAACATTGAAAGAGTTAACAGTTGAGTATTTTGGGGGAGTGTTAAGCAAGGGCGGATCCAGGATTTATTTGGGGATGGGAGCACAAAGGCCAAATAGATATAGTGTCCCACCCGCATAGTATTGGACTATATCTTTTAGTTCTACCAGTTGGTAGGCCAAAAATGCTGCAAATGTTGTTAAAAGCATGACGCAAAAAAAAACTAATATTATTATAGTGATATAGTGTTAATCTCCTTGCTTTATTTGAACCGTGGGGGGGCACGTGCCCTTGTGCCCCCCCCCCTCCCCATTTTGCGAAACCCCCCATTTTAGCAAATATAAATTTATATTTATGTATATTCTGTTATAACTTAATTTATTCACATGCAAACCTAAAACGCTCCTCCTCACTCCGTTTCAATGCGCTCATCTTTGTACTTATTTTTGACTTTTTGTTGAGACTCGTCATTTTCCCAACTCGGATAAGAAAAATCTGGCGTGGATTCGAACTCTAAATCTTGATTACCATACCAATACCTAGTGCTCGAACAATGCCTGCAATAATGCTTCAATAGCCGGAACAACGAATCAACCAAACGTATATGAGTACCTATATCCTGTATGACGTAACTGTCGGCATAATAGCAAATCCAACCTTTTACTTTACAATGCCGCTAGTGGCACGGTAGACACTTCACATTTATTTATTTATTTTCATCTCAAATCAAAATAGGAGAAAATATCTAGTTTTTGTCGTTATTTCTTCTTAACTCAAGTGGCATTTAACAAAAACTTGGTCTAATAAAGTGAACAAAATAGTATCTGCCCCCATATGACTCTTGAGTTATATCTGTAAGAGAAACAGATAAAAACTAAACTTACCTATCTCAGCCCATTCACAACCAACTTTGAGCCAGAAAACGTCTGAGATGGCGAGCCTTCAAAAGGCAGCAGGATTGGTACTGTACAATAGTCTAATTGGTTTTGGAATATAATGATTAAGTGCATGTTAACAACTGGACGCCAGGTGACTTGCTTGCTTGCTTGGTACCTATTTGACCTAGACTTCCACTTCTCATCATTATTAAATTTATTTTGTTTAGATTTCATGTTAGTCTGTAACATACAAGATAAATAATGTAACGATTTTGGTCAGTACCAAAGGTTTAAAAAATGTTGATAGTCAGAGATCGCTTTGCAATTCATAGAGTTGCAACAAGGAAGTGGTTGTGCCAAGAGGGACACTACAGATGACGGCTATCATGCCTTCTGTACTAGCCGAAACTACACATCACTTTAATATGACTTAACTTATTTTTTACTTATAATTTCTACAATATCTTAACAGCGGCAGTAGCTCAGGAGGTAGAACGCTGGCCTCTCAATCTTGAGACCCAGGATCGATCCCTGGTTGGGCATGCACCAATGAGTTTTTCGGAATTCATGTGCATGTATTGGCGTTCTTACCTTATAGTTACCACTTGCTGAACGGCGAAGGAAAACATGGTGAGGAAATCTGCATGCCCTAAAAAGCATGTAATTGTGCCCGAAGTACGGCGATAGGTGTAAAATTCGTCGGTGAAATGTATTTCACAGTTCACACTCAGGAACACCTCTGACACCCCCTCGAGATTCATGTTGTGATGATATGTTATGTTATATACATAAGTATCTAAATTCATAGCAGGCAATGAGTCCTGCACTGAGGCTTCATAATTGATTATTGTTCACAAAATACTGATATCAATGGCAAGTATTAATCACAAGTTAAGATATATTATACTTAGATGTGTAGACTTCATAACTTCTTTCAAGTATTGGGGTAAAACGGAAAGTGTTCAATACATGTATACTTCCTTGCATCACATATGGTTGCGAAACGTGGTCACTCACCAAACACCACAGAGAAATGCTCGAACATTGCCAAAGATCCATGGAAAGAAGTCTGATAGTTATCAAAAAACAGGATAGAGTACGAAGTATACATATAAGAGAAAAAACTAAAGTTGTTGACATGCTCTCCAAAATAGACCAACAGAAATGGAGATGGACAGGTCACATGATAAGATGTACCCAAGATAAATGGAACAAAATTGTCACAGATTGGTACCCTAGAGATGGCAAACGGAGCAAAGGAAGGCAGCAAAAAAGATGGGAAGACGAGTTAAAACTGACAACCGGTCCTAACTAGAGAAGAGTTGCTCGAGACAGGAAACAATGGAAGATGTTAGAGGAGGCCTTTGCCAAGAGGCACACTGAACTAAGAGATATTCTATAAATACAGAAATAAACTCAAAAATCACAACTCTTAGTTCAGAATAAAGGGCTTATTGATTGATTGATTGATTGAAGATATATTATTACTCTTATTACTAACCATAGTCTTCATGGCACGAAGGCTTTATATTAAAACAGAAAAGCTATTAAACGTCCAAGCTCAGAGGGGTCCAGGACAGCTCAACACGTAATACTTACCACAAACTATGTCTGAAAAAGTGGTTTGTACTGGCATGAAAAGATCTTATAATATAGTATTTTGTTTTAATATATTGATAGAATTGTATGAATAAATGTAATGAATATTTTATTAAATTGAATGCTATGAACTTGTTCCCCAATAGATATAATTTATAATTATTATTATTTATTTAGGTACTTATTACTGTGAGGCTTTCAAAATAAACAAATATCTGAGTGTCATGCATAAAAATAAGTAATTTTTATTAAAAGGTTAACTGGAAGATAATGCTAATTAGCATCAAGTTCGCCTTGTGTACAATTTTTATGTGCAATAAAGAATTCTATTATTATTATTATTAAAAAATAATGATTCACAATTATTTTTGAGTATCATTTCTAATATTTCTGCCTGACTGTACAAATCATCGTAATGGCATTTTACTATGGTAATGGGGAGTGAAATATCTGGTATTATTATTTGTGTCGAGTTGACCCTTGTCGAGCTGTCACAGACCCACTCAGAGTGCTACACTTTATTACTTGATAATCTTTTACTTGGATTATTTATTCATGCAATTCACTGTGAAAATAACTAAGGTTGCTTATTACTTCTAGTTTGACTCCCTAATCATGCAGAAGATATAAAACAGTAAACAGTAAACTGCAAAAGTTGGAAAAAAAAATGTCAAAGAAACGGAACTTTAATAACCCTACCTCACAAAATTCCAGCATCGTTCAGCTATGGCTGAACGAGTGAGGCTCCAAGCAGAATGGGCAGAGTTGAAAGGTGACACGACAAGCGATGTGCTGCGAGGAGTAGTGGCTCTGGTGGAGGTCGGTGAGGGATCCCGGGCGCTGGCTCTCCGCTCTGCCTTGGCTGCTCTGGGAGCTACCGTTATGCCAAATTGGGTGCCGCTGGTCACTCATGTGGTTTGGGCTGCAGGTAAAGAGATTTTTTATGTTCTTTAATTAACAGAAGAGTATGATGTGATGATTTAGGAAAAATCTATGAGAAGAGATATATTTAAGGTGACTTTTATTTTTGATTTATTTGACTTTTATTTGTACAGCTAAACTCATACTGCAGGCTTGGCAAGTGATCAGTAACACGGATCGATAACACTTTTTGCTAATTTCGCACAATAAAATCTTGACCTCCCATAGTAATGGACTCGGGGCTGGGCACGCGTTTGTAATAATTTACGAATTTCACAAAAAGGGTCATCGAAGGTAGTTACCCAGTCTTCAGTAAGAATTTGGTTGTAGAAATTAAACTCACCTTAATATGGGGCAGCCATTACCAGTGGTACAGCCTCCTCCTGTTCAGTGGCGGTCCGAGGGATGGGGGGGGGTCACTGGGGTCATGACCCCCCCCCCCCAAATCATCACGTCAACTCGAAAAATCTCCTATAACTTGATAGTTTTCAAACAAATTACTGTCTGCGAACTAAAGTCTAAGTCAAAAATTAAAAAAAAAACGTAAAATTAACGCGGACTTTTTGGTGCCGTGCCGGGGCGGCCGCATACCCCATAAAATTCATAGAAGCCTTCCATTTGTTTTATGATTGAGATTTTTTACTTTATTACAAATGTTCTATATTTGCTTAACCTGTTTTGCTATTAAAGTTTGCTTCTTGAACTGTACTTGAGCCAAGATGACCCCCCCCCCCCCCCAAATCTTAAGCTGCGACCGCGCCTGCTCCTGTTATTTATTTTAATACAATGTAATAGCTACCATTGAGCCCAGGCTAGTACACAGGTTGTGCTTGAAATTAGTCACAATAATTCTATCGAGGAAAATTTATCCAAACGTGTTTTCCAAAATCAAAACCCTAGATTATATATTCAAAATCCATATACCAAAAATTAATTACAATTTTCCGTTTACTTCAAGAAATACACAGAAACAAAGCATCCGTATTATATACATAGCGCCTGTACACGTTGGCCAATGTGTTGTCGTGATTTGTTCGGTACTTGCCCCCTTTCTGGCTGGCCAGTGTGAAAGAGACAAACCTATGGAGTAAGTTATTTATTTTGGGTATGGTTGGATACAGTAAGCTTGAAGTGAGAAGAAACCTGGCGCTAGTAGTCTATTTCTTCAAACTTATTCGTGGAAAACAAGACAATCCACAGGTGTTACTGTCGTTAAGGCTGTTTGTGCCGAATAATTACCAAAGAGCAAGAACCCACAAGCTGTTCTATGAGCCTGTCGTGCGGACAAATATGCTGAAGGAGGCACCAGTTACGAGAGCTATCCGATTTTTGAATAAAATTGATCAGGAGACAGATATTGACGTTTTTTACTGTCGCTGACTGACTTTACAAGAGTAGCACTGTGTTTGTTATGTAAATAGGTTAAGTAGATGTTATGTAATAGGTGATTAAGTTAATATTTTTATGTGGCTTATATTTTCATGTCTGTTAAGATCATAGGTTTTCAGATTCTTCTTTTTTAATTTTTAACAATATTGCTTTAGGTTAACCTGTCATAATATTGTTTAGTTATTAGTAAATAAATAAATTTTAAAAAAAAGTTGAATGTACTCATAGATATCTTAATATTCTAATGTCTTTCTACTGGTTAGTTCATAACAATGAGATAACCATCCATCCATCCATCTGCCTGTTTCGTCCACTGCTGGACATAGGCCTTTCCAGGATTTAGCCACTGCGGTCCTCCTGGAAGAAATACCCATACTCACACACGGCAGGCGGGTTGGTTAGCGCGGTGCCGAAACCCTTGCGATAACAAGAGATAACATGAGATCGCGCAAAAACGCGTTTTTCACCATCTCAATTCCTTTGAGGTTATTTTTTCATTTGAAATAAATTTGTAAGTTTTTTACACCGTTCTTTACGCTTCTGTGCTGTGATAGTGTTACCGTACATGTTTGATTTGAGAATGTCACTACCTCAGATCCTGTTTCCGCGACGTGAAAGAGGGACTGGTGGTGGTACTAGCATCCTCGAAATAGACACGTAAAACCTGAACAGGAAAATAATAAACCTCCCAATGTTGTTCACTTTGCCAGCTGTTTTGGTGATGTCTTCTTAGTGAAACAAAAATACATCGTCTATTACTGAGGAGTGTCTGGTGTTTGGACTGTAAAATGCAAGTTACTCTCCGTAGCATACCCACGTTTTACCGAAGATTGTTATTTTAATGTACTTAGAGCACAACTCTATGGACTTCCGAAGCACGTAAACACAAATTCTCATTCTCATTCTTTATTGTACACAAAAAGAATATGCATGTAAATTTTTTCATGCACAAATCGTTAATATATGATCAAATTAGGGCTATGAATAAGAATTTACAACTAAATTATCCATATTTCATAGTTACAATATCAATAGTACATTACGACACGAGTCGAGAAAAAGTTTCTCGCACGAGTATCGTATAATATTTTATAGCACAAGTAAAGCGGTCATTTTACGCACGGTGTGCTATAAATTAAGTTTCATAATAATCTTCTACAATTCAAACGGCTGCCATTTTAGCGCGCATCAAGTGACGTCACATGATACTGCTCTTGCTTGCGGTGTATGGCGAGTGGTCGGTTTTTTTCATTATTTTTGATAAAACAACCTATAAAAAAATATTTGAGGGTTTTATTTTACATTTATTAATTTTGAACTTAATATTTTATGAATAAATGTACTCACTTTGTCACAAAGGGCAGTAGCCAATGGTGACGCGTTTCTCAGTAAATAGAATACAAAAAACGCAATATATTACTTATTCAAACGACATGCATATTCTCTGAAATTAAAATTTGTGTACAGCACCAAACTTATCTCTATGAGAGATTTCTTCCAGTAAACCGTTAAAAGATAAGGAATACATAAAAAAAGGAAAACCGTAATCATATGTGTACTGTACATAATTACTTAATGTGCCCCTACGGAACTCGAACCCTCCGGATAAAAAGGCTATCAAATTCTCTACGATAAGAATAATATTTCCAGGTGGTTCGCGTAAGATCCGTGCCAAGGCCCGCGCGCTGGCGTGTCGCCTCGTGTCTCCACTGTGGGTGGAGGCTTGCGCCACGTCCGCCCGGCGACTTCCCGAGGTGGCCTTCCCTTCCGCCGCGCGGCCTTCCGACCTGCCCTCGCCCAGGGCCTTGAGGAGGATGCTGGTATGGTATTCGATTCAACATGTTATCCCGTTCGTAGTGATCCCGATATTAGAGCCGATTCTGAAGGCTTTAATTTTAGTTTTAGTGCTGTCAAAACAGAATTTGCTTCATTACAAAATAGTCCTTAAATGTTAGGAACAGAAGCTAAATTACTTTGGAAAAATCTAAGTTTTGACAGCACCAAAACTGAAATCGAAGCCTTCAGAGTCGGCTTTAATGTCTGTAAATTCATATTAAACTGTTAAATTAAATAGTTAAATTTGAAAAAAATATGTTAAGTATATTTGACTCTTTGAACTTAATATTTCGGCCGCTCGATATAAATTACTAGCATTTCACTGCATCCTATAAATTCGCCGATTTAAGGTCGCTCAGCGAGCTATGGAGCGGGCTATGCTTGCGGTATCTGTGATGGATAGAACCCGAAATGAGGAGATCCGTCGGAGATCGAAAGTAACCGACATAGCCTGCAGAATCAGTTAGTGGCAGTGGGCAGGCCATATTTGTCGCCGACATGATGGCCGTTGGGGCCGAAAGACTTCAGAATGGAGACCACGTACAGCAAAGCGTAGTGTAGGCCGACCTCGTGCCCGCTAGACCGACCATCTGAAGGACGTTGCGGGGGGGCGGCTGGATGAGGAGGACGGAGGACCGACATGAGTGGCGAAATTTCGGAAAGGCTTATGTCCAGCAGTGGCCGAACACGGGCCGATGGATGGATGGATACAATAAATTCGCAAAGATAGGCCTAAACTATGATATAAATACAATTTCATGGGAGTTGTATTAGGTTAACTTACACTAAAATAAATGGCCGTCATTCATATCAAAAATCCATCCTCTTAATTCCAAAATAATAAATAAAAACACCTCGAAATGGCGAGTTTTCTGAGCGGCCCGCTCCCACTGAATAGGATAAGAAAGTGTAAAATTAAAGCGTTTGAGCAGGGTAAACTTCTGATAACCTCGCCTTAAGAGTCTATAGTACCTGACTTTGCGCACTTTATTTTGGATCAAGGAAGACTGAACTCTATAACGTTAAATGATTGCCTAAAATGTCACTCTGAGCTGTGGCTGTAACAACCGACTTAGCGCCCCCTCTCAAAAAGCGCACGCTTCACTCAAAAAACATCTTTACCGTGAAAATAATGGTCATTATTAAAATGTAAAACATTTCGCGCATGCTTTACAGAGATCCTTTATTTATTATGCAAAGTTCTATGATCTAATTTAAAGTATTTATTAAAATACTAGCGGTTTATTCTATTGTATAATACTGTTTTGAGGTAAGTTTTGAAACAAATTTTTCGGTCAAGATTTTAATGGAATTAGTGATCAACTTTAACATACATAATTATATTTAATTCAGAGTGATTGTTGCGGTATTGTTGAGCTAACAGAGAGGATCGTGCTAAGCAATGTGATATGTTATATAGGGTGAAATTAAATCAACCGACCAAATTCACACTGGAGTGATCAAGAACTAGGTTCAGTACTCCTTTTGGCCAATTTCGAAAAATGATTATTTTTGCTCCCTTACTGGTTGGACTAGTTTAAGTACAATTCCTAGGGCAGGCAATAAAGGGCAAAAAAATATTTTTTTTTAGAATTTCGCCTGGAGCTTCATTAAGCCTTGTTCATGATGACTAACCGAGTCTCCAGTATGAATTTGGTCGGTTGATTTAATTTCACCTAGTATAGTTAAAGAGTTAAGGTAGTTGCTCCAGGTATCGTTTCCAAACGTACTACTTATATTTGTTTTATTATATGTTTTAATTAAAAAGTACTTATCAAACAAATGTTGTTTATCTAGCAAAGTTTGGTAATGCATTAATTACTTTGTAAACGTTCGTGCACAACAACTGTAAACATCCCTTTATAGAAACTAAAAATTTTAAATTCTTACTTTTAATCGTAAGATAATGCTTCAGTTTCATTTTTCGAGTAAGATACAAGACATCTTTAAATTGCCTTTCAAGATTTAAGAAAGCCAAAAAAACGTTTGTCGCGTTTAAGGGCCCATAATACCTCAATTCGCAGTCCTGCTCTAACGCTTCTGCTTTTTAACTGTCTATCCTACTCTAATCAGATGCCGCGCACGCTAAACATCAGTTATTTTGAAATCGCGGCTACACTGATGGTTTTTTCATTTTTATGGAACAGTCTGCAGCTGCTTTATACTAATATCAGTTATATTATGCAAAGTTTCAGATCTAATTTCAAGTATTCATTGAATGCTATCTGTTTATTGTACGGTTTGGAGGTAACTTTGTATTTTTTTTCTATCGAGAAAATTTAATGGAATCAAGTTTTCACCATTGTGTTGACATAGCATTAGTCCTCAACTTTATCATATATTAATTTCAGAGTGATTGTTGCAGTATTTGTTGGTATAAAACAAGATCATGCTAAGCGAAGTGAGTTTATTATACACCCTTAACAGCCGCGATGGATTGTGCAGCGGGTTGCAAAGAGTTATAAACAACCATTTCACATGACTTTGACAAGCATCGAGCAGCGCAAATAATTTCTGCTGCTCGATGCAAAGCTGTTAAACGCGACAATTGTTCTGGAATCTAGAATTATAATTTCACAATTTTTTTGTGTTTATCCAACTTTTAGAAAATCGCCGAAAAAGAAAACATCCCGCTCGACATCCTCTCCAGCTCAACTCTAAAACCTGCCAGCCAATCACAACGCCCCAAACTACGCTACTCTAGTGAGCACGACACGTCTACCGACAAATCTACGGATAAATCCGCGGACATGTCCGATTCACCAAACCTTCCGTCAAGAGTAAACACGGCTCCCAGAAGGGTTTTGCCCATGTCCATTGGAACGCCAGTTCCAGTTAAGAAGAGCAGAAGAAAATTGTTTACCCAGAAGGAGGCTGAAGAAGATGAGGCAAGTGGGTCTGATGATGATAAAGGTAAGAAATTCATACTTTTAGGATTTCTTAACCAAAGGCCAAAAGAAACCATTAGGGTACCACCATAAGATGGTTGCGACGGTTTTCGTCCCCAAACGCACAACTAGTAATTGTTTATCTTGTTTTTGAATAAAAAGTATTCAATAATAGTAGGTTATGCTACAAATGCGGTAAGCAGGCTATAACTTACGAAGAACATTTGAAACACGAGCGATAAGCGGGTCCAGCGGGCTTGTTATGTAACTTTGAATCAAAAAAACCGGACTCCGTTAAAGACTATATTTTTTATGATTTAATTACAAATGTATAGTTTTCAGATTTTTCCCTGTAGTTCTAGGTCAACGGAAACTATCCTATAAATTTTGAGTGTCGAAATATACGTTTTTTGCGGCCGTATTTTTTTTCACGTTTACTTAGAAGTTTGATTTTTTCACAGCTTCAAGGGACTGTAGACCTGGGTATATGGTTTTAATTTCAACTCGATACCTCTACGCGTTCCCGAGATAAAGGGTCTTGACAGACAGACGGGCAGGTTTTTTTCTCTTGAGGCACATACGGAGCCCTAAAAACAGATAAAAAATGACCTTTCAAAATAACCTTCAATGGGTACTGAACTATTTACGAATTGTGACGTCATTTCAAGTGCGAACGTATCCTTAGATAAGTGGATATGTATGTTTTTGAGGATAGGCACTCGGTTTGGCAACTGATTTTACAATACAAAATCAGGGGGCTGAACTGAGTCCTTAACACTTACCGAGTCTCGATTCAATTTCTGTGAGTGTACCTACGCACGAAGACGTGTTATTGATTTCTCTCGTGTATTTTATTAGAAAAAAATAGACAAAAGTTTTCGTATATTATCAAGCTTTTAAACACATGGAGCTGAACATAAAGTGTATACATTAGTGTATTTAGACTTTCAAAATATCGCTTAAAATAACCAGTTTTATCAAAAAGTGCGTGTCAGTGACATTGAGTGACATTGGTTTGGTGAGACGTAAACAAAGACATTGATACCTGTTTCCACACCACCAGAACTGTATTGGCGTACATTGAAGTTTTTCGCACTACATTTGTAAGCCAGTGTGCTCGAGTGGTATAAGTCGCTACTATAGACCATTTCATTGAGTGATACTAGGTTCGATCCCCGCCGGACATTTTTTCTTTTTCTTTTTGCTCATGGCTATACTTCGCTGAATTCATTTAATCCACGATCAATCAATGTTCCATTCTCCGTCGCAAAATGATAGTCGATTCGCATCACCTTTGTTTCATGAGACTCCAAAATGTACCGGGAAGCGTACCAGGGATTCCCCTGGAACCACACAGCAGGAGCGTTTAAAACTCCCAAAAAATTCTCTAGCTGGGAAGACTATCGAATTAGAAGATGAATTAGAGCCACCGTGTGAAACATACATGCGAACGTCTAAACAAGATCTTCTCGGAATGGCCCACTCTGCTGTTGAGCAAATCATGCAACTTACTTCTGGGGAATCGAAGTTGACGAAAACGGACGTCTACGAAATAGGCTTACAAGGGCAAAAAATATTGGCTATGATAGCAGCTCTCGAATTACGTCTGGCAGAAACTGAAAAAGATTTTCAAATAGCTAGTACCAAACTAGATCATGCGAGTACTTTGATTGAACTCGAAAAACTTAAAATGGGCTGCAACACTAATCGCTTCACCGCAACTTTATCATCGAATGTTCCCCCTCTTCCAGATACATATGCATCACGCTTACAATTGCGCTTACCAAAAGCTGGTCCACAAATTACTACTCCACGTACTCCATTACCCTGTTTAGTGGCTTACCCGACCCCAGAGCACGCCGAAACTATGAAAACTTCTGAGCATACTAAAGAAGCCCTCATGAACGCTATAAATCCAGCCAATGATGGCTTTCAAATTGTTGGTGTTAAAAAAGCTGCTAGAAGCGGTGTTGTCCTTCGAGTTTCTAACAAAGATCAACTAGAGAAGTTGTCAGCAGTAGAAGCAATAAAAAAAGCTGGCATTCGCCTCGAAAAGCCCAAGGGTCGTCAACCTAGACTAATAGTGAAAGATGTGCCAAACATGGAAGACGATGAATTCATCCGTAGTCTATACAATCAAAATATTGAAGGAGAATTAGATATTACATTAGATGACTTCAAAAAACACGTACGAATCTACCGACGAAGAGATGTTAACAGAGGACAAAGAAAATGGTTTGGTATAGAAGTTACTCCTGACATTAGACGACATCTCGTTGAAACGAAAGAGAAAGTGTTTATCAGTTGGAGTGTATGCAGATTTGTAGATGACCTTGAAATTGTATGTTGCGCAAAATGCCAACTGTTGGGACATGTTATTAAATATTGTACTGAAAAAGCATTTACTTGTGCCCACTGCAGTGGTGCTCACACTACACGAGAATGTGAAGAGGTCAAAAAAGACGACTTTAAACCAAAATGCGCGACCTGCTCAAAGTTCAAGAGAGTAGCTGAACATCACACCGGCTCCACTGATTGCCCAGCATTGAAACAGCGACTCGAGCAACTTATTTCTTCCACTCAGTATGTTTGTTGACCAAAAAATAAAGATAGGGCAGTTAAACTGCCATAATGCTGAACTTGCTACATCTGAAGTTTTACGCATTGCTGAAGAATTTCACTTGGATTTTCTGCTAGCTCAAGAACACTACCATACGCAGAAGTTGCGTGAACACACTATTGAAATAAATAGATCTGCTTTGGCTTCCATCATGGTATTTAATAAGTTAATTACATTCACCTTTTTGAGACATCTGTCAAATCGCTATTGTACTGTTGTCGATGTTTCATATAATTCATGTCGTTTTTACGCAGTGAGCTATTATTTTAAGTACTCAGAGCCGATTGGTCCCCATTTGATCCATTTAGGCAATACAATTCGTTCCTTGGGTAGTAAAAACATTCTAATAGATATAGACTGCAATGCCTCATCCCCCCTATGGCATGGTCCATCTAGAACTAACGATGCTGATCGCAGAATCTCCATGGAAGAGTTTATTGCCGAATATAACCTTGTTGTTCACAACCACCCTGATGCACCACCGACCTATTGTAGTCCATCTGGTGAATCTTACATTGACATTACACTTACGTGCGGTGACGTTCCGATAAACTCTTGGTGGGTACATCCTGAAGCATCGTCTAGTGACCACCGATTGATTGTGTTCGAATTTGGCCAGGAGACATCGAATCCTAATGTTGATTGCTTTGGCTATATTTATAAATATAAAACCGGCGATTGGGAGTTTTTCAGTAGTCTATTTGAGGGACTATCTTATGAATACGTGCGACCAGATCTGTCAGCTGATGAATGTGCTGAAATCTTAAATATGGTCATCATATATTGTGCCGATATCGCTTTTGGCCGTAAAGCCATCCAGCAGCGCAGTAAATGTGATTGGTGGCATGACGGACTGGTAAAACACCGTCGCAATTTTCGCCACGCACGACGTAATCTAAATAAATTAAAGCGTAAAAAAATAACAGGCCCAGAGTACGATGCTGCCCTTAGCAGACTTAGATGCACCCGATCGGAGTACAGGGCCGCTGTAGCCTTGACAAAAAGCAAAAACCTGCGATCGATTGCTAATGGTTTAGCCAATGCTGAGCCTTGGTCCTCACTTTATCACCAATTTAAGGCCTCATACAAACCTGACTTGGCATATGTTAGCAATCTTAAAACTACTGGTGGTCACACTATCTCCATCGAGGAAACAGCCACCGTTCTCCTTCGAAGTATTATTCCAGACGACGATGTAACAGACGACTCCCAATATCACCAGTCTATTCGTGATGTTGTAAATCTCGTTCCGGAGACTCCATCCTCTAATCTCATAACGGCTAGCGAGCTTTGCAATGCCGCTAGGTTTTTACCGACTAAAAAGGCTCCAGGTGCAGATCGCATCTCAAATCTCATAATAAAGAGACTGGTAAAAGCTGATCCTCATTCCATTGTCTACGTTTTCAACAGGTGCATAGCCGAAGGAATCTTCCCAAAGGTTTGGCGCCAGGGCGTAGTCAAAGTGATCCCAAAGGGTGGAAACAAGTCACCGGATGATCCAAAAGGACTCCGACCAATCACTCTCCTTCCCTCTATGGGGAAGCTACTTGAGCGGCTCATAGTACCCCGACTATTACCAGGTGGTTTAACTTGCCATCCAAGACAGTTTGGTTTCACACAAGGACGTTCTACAATCGATGCCACGCTCTCAGTACGAAGAAAAGTAATAGCTTCAGATAGCAAATACGTCCTCGCAATATTTTTGGATATTTCTGGTGCTTTTGACAATGCATGGTGGCCCATGTTGTTACTTAAATTAAAAAGTCGTGGTTGTTACAAAAACATATATAAAATTCTCCTTGACTACTTCTCAAATGGGACTGTTGAACTGCGAATGGGTCAATACGCATTGTCCAAAAATTTGACTAAGGGATGTCCTCAGGGATCTGTTCTGGGACCATACCTATGGAACCTTGGATTTGACGATTTTTTAACAATCCCTCTACCACATGAATGCCAACTTACCGCTTTTGCAGACGATGGGTTATTATTAATCGAATGTAACACTAGGGCCGCTTTAGAACAAAAAGCCCATATATCGCTGGAAAGGATCGCAGATTGGGGTGAAAGGAACAAACTCGACTTTGCGCCTCACAAAACGGTCCAGTTATTGATCAAAGGGAAGCTTAAGGTGCCACCACGTGTGTACTTTAAAGGCACTCGAGTCTCCAACTCTCTCCAAGTGATGTATCTGGGGATGATACTCGAACGAAATTTCACGTTCACCGAACACACCCGCAAAATTGGAGAAAAAGCACGTAGTAATTTTTACGCGTTGGCAAGAATATCCAAATCCACATGGGGATTAAGATTTCCAGTTTTAAAAATTATATATAAAGCTACATACGTGTCAAGTATGTGCTACGCTGCTCCTGTATGGGTTGACCGTTCCACGTTGGCTACTGTGCGGAAAAAAATGATGCAGAGTCAGCGCTTGGCTCTCATCTTTCTCTGTAAGGCGTATCGTACCGTTAGTACAGATGCTTTGCCGGTACTGGCCGGGGTCTTGCCCATTGACCTAGAGCTCCAGCGCCGAGCAAGTAACTATTTCTGCTCCCGCAACATGCACTGGGAAGATTTTGGTTTAGGCGAACGCCAAAAAACTGAGCGTCTTTTTGATTCCGAAACCATGAACGATGACCTAATTTTAGAATGGCAGACACGTTGGAATAATTCAGAAAACGGTAGACACCTCTATAAATTCTTTCCATCGGTTCGTGACAGAATTGATGCTCATTGGATCGAAATCGACCATCAGGTTTCACAATTCCTCACCAGTCATGGTAACTTTCAGGCAAAGCTACATAGCATGCAGCTTGTACAATCTCCCTTCTGTGAGTGTTCGGAAATCGAACAAACTGCACATCATATACTTTGGGAATGTCCTCTTTGGAATGGTGAGCGAAACCTTATGCTCTCTCAAATTGGCACAACTTACTCACCAGTATATTATCAGGATTTAGTTTCATCCCGCAAAAATTTCCATGTTTTCAAACGGTTCTGTCATAGTTACTACTGGCATTATTACTCAAAGCAGCCTCCCGTAGCCTTGAAGGATGCTTGAAAATCCAATGGTTCACTGCGGGAATATGCGTGTTGATTAATTAAGTATATTACCTATATAGTATTATTATGTTAATTAGGTATTTTTCATGTTTTATTTTCTTTCGTGTCCAGGTTTCTACTGGTCAGATTTATTTATTTATTTATATATGCTCAGTATATAATTATTATTATTATATATATATATTTTGTATTGCATGCCCTAATATTTACTTCTTAATAAGCCTTGTTATGAACCCCATAAGGGTAAAAACATTATAAATAATATAGTTTTATAGTTTTTTAGGATAGCTGCTCACATTGTTACACACTGCTGTATGCTGTAAAGTAGTTATTACTCTTAGCTTAAGATTTTTTTTCATACTTTTATTATTTTCTTTTTGTAGATTGCAATATCTTGTCAATATTTTGCGTCATCCTGTGAGGTGATAGTCATTTTGATGCACTTTTGATCCTGTTTAACAGGAGTTGAAGTGTTCAATAAATAAATATGCTGTCACCGAGTCTCGAATATGAATTAGTTAGGCTGTATAAACGAAAGTCACCTAATATCTCTTACAATATTTAATAGAATAAAATGAAAATAAAGTGCAGTATTCTTTATAGCACACCAAAAAATAAAAATAAAGTAACCATTCCAAAAGTAATAAAGTTTCTAAAAAGCGATCTCTTTCATATGTTAGATGAATCCGAGACACAATCTTGACACTGTGTTGTTTTAGCTATAAGGGCTAATTGTAAGACCCACCCTGTTTGGAGCAACTCTAAGAAAAACTCTTTATTAAAATCTCTTAAACCTCTCTAGGATGTATAGTAAAGGCGGTGGTTTAATGAACTCTAAAGTAGGTAATAATGCAGTTTTGACTTGTAGGTTACATTATGTTAGCATCATAGACAAAGCCCAACAGACACCTAATAACAGGCGACCGATTTCTGTCAACACATTCGGCAAATAGATCTTAAATAGACCGCCGCCGCTCGAAAATGTCGAATCAGTTGCGACCACTTCCGTGAGCCGTAAACACTCCTGCGTAAATCATTTTAAAATTATGAAATTATAGTTTATAATGGCCCCTTGCACAGTACGATGGCGTGGCAAAAATAGCCAAACTTCATGTTTAAAGAAAGACGACATAACATTTCATCGGGAAGTAAATAATCACAAAATCTAATTTGATTTACGAACCTATTTGATCCAAAAGAGCTCATCTTATACTGGTCCTTGTGTAGGTACCCAACTGGGCTTTCCACTATCATCTCTTTCTTACGCGAGCACTTGTTACGCTATCTCTATTTGGTAAATGTAACTAGTGGTGTACAAAATCTGTTATCGATGAAGCAAAAATCTCCATACGAGATTTGGAAGATCTATTCTTTGCAAACTACAATACAAACATTCAATTTACTGTGAAACAATTATTAGGGTTCCATACCTAAAGGATAAAAAAGGAACCATTATGGTAGGACTCCGTTGTCCGTCCGTAAAGAGAACAATATATAGGTATATAATTGATATTTTCCATATTATAGACGTTCGTAAATAAAATATGTCATTATGCACTATTTTTGAGTTCATATGGGACGCACTATAAGTTTCCGGAATGAATATGAAAAAATACTATTAAAGGTACAAAATTAATTTATTGTTTTTCAAAATAATCTCCCTTGGCGTCTATGCACTTTTTCATTCGATCAAACCAGTTTTGAAAACTTTTGTGCCACTCCCCTGTGGTGACCTCTGAAACGTGTTTTTCATACTCCTCGACAGCCTCTTCTGGTGATGAAAATCGTTGACCGCGTAATTGGTTCTTAATTTTTGGGAACAGAAAAAAGTCACAAGGTGCCAGGTCGGGACTGTATGCAGGATGACTCATGAGTTCTACATTTTTCGTCTTCAAAAAGTCGTTTGTCTGTCTGGCCGTGTGAGAACTAGCATTGTCGTGGTGCAGGATGATACGGCGTTTACGGTTATTTTTACGGAGTTCGTCAATAACTTCCGGCAAACAAATGGTCGTGTACCAGTCACTATTCACGGTACGACGATTCTCTAAAGCAACAGTAGCCACGTGTCCAGTTTTATTAAAAAAAGAAGCAATCATCCGCTTAGATGCACTTTTCACGCGCGCCACTTTGGTTGGTTTCGGCTCATCTTGAAAGACCCATACGCTCGATTGCTGCTTTGTTTTGGGATCGTAGCAATAAATCCATGTTTCGTCACCTGTTACTATGTCCCACACCAAATTTGACGCACCTTCGTTGAATCTGGTAAGCATGGCACTGCACCAAGTGACGCGGTCCGTTTTTTGAGCCTCGGTCAAGTTGTGTGGGATCCACCGCGAGCACAGCTTTCTCACACCCAAATGTTTGTGTAGGATTGATTGTATTTGACTCATGCCTATTTCTAAGGATGCGCGAATTTCATGGTAGGTCACATGCCTGTCTGTTTCAATCATACGGCGCACAGCATCGATGTTTTTGTTGGTCACAGCGGTGGACGGTCGACCATCGCGAGATTCGTCACTGAGATTGATACGACCACGCTTGAATTCTGCAAACCAGCTATAAACAGTCGTCTTGCATGGTGCTTCATTGCCAAAAGCTGTTTCAAGCCGAGCGATGCTCTGTTGAGCTGTCAAATTACACTTAAAATCGTAGAAAATCATACTACGAAAATTTTCCCGAGTTAAATCCATGTTGATGCAGACACACAATTTTTTAAATGGCGCCACAAGGTAAAAACAAAAGACAGTCAGATGAAACAAACTGCATTCTACAGCCAAAGAGTTCTATTTTCAAATGTTGCAATAAATTTTTAAATATTGTTTATGTAAGTGGCCAGTTCCGGAAACTTTTAGTGTTACCTATGTAATTAGGATTTCACAACATGAGTGCAGATAACATTATACTACCAATATTGTTAAATTTACTACCTCTGAAACACAATGTATGCTATTTTTAAATAGGTATTACGCGTGTAGTATTTGTAAAATAACATATCAATCACTCCATATACATACATCCAATAAATACATGAAGTTATTTTAATGGTATTGATTGTATGATGGGCGGTCGTTACGTTCAGAATAAGAGATTTTTTTAAATTGACTACATGTATATAATTAAAATACTTGACATATAAATCATATCGATAAAATACATCGTGTTTTAACTAACCTGTCCCCGCAGTCTCACCCCTAATCCTACAATGTTTAGTTTCTATCGCTGAAGCGTCACAAACTTATCAGTTTTGGTGGGCCAAACCAAAGTGGCTTCTATATTTAAAACGCGAGATTCTTCGTCACCGGAACAGATCAGTTTGTGGCTCTGTACGCAAACGGAATTTATTGGCAGGGCCAGTGGGATTGCAGGTGCCCCGCTTCCTCATACCTCGGCTAGTGGACGGAATCAGTTGAACATTATCCGTCTTTGGGCTTTATTGTCGATGGTTAGCATGTACGTAAGTACATTGTAATCTCAATCTCTTCTTTCAGACATAAGAGCTCCTCCAATCCGCCCAAAGAAAGCAGTTTCAGTGAAGATAACGCAACGCGAGCGTCGAGATCTGGCCAGAGCTGAACGTATGGCGAGACGTCTGGCCAATGGCGGAACGCCGGCAAAGACTCCCGGACTCACGCAGCCCACTGCCAATATTAAACCGAGGATTGTAAGTTGTATTACCGCTTTTACTTAGCAAAAGAAGTCTGATTTGTAACGGAATCTCAAAAAACAAACCCTCACGTAAAAACAAATGTATTTAATTAAAAAACGGTTTTTGAATGAAATCCTATATATTTATATGGGATTACAAAGTTATTTATGCAGTTGGGGTATCTAAAAAAACTGGACCGAAATTGCAAAATATTTTGG
The DNA here is from genome assembly GCA_910592155.1 of Ypsolopha scabrella. Classification (NCBI taxonomy): domain Eukaryota; kingdom Metazoa; phylum Arthropoda; class Insecta; order Lepidoptera; family Ypsolophidae; genus Ypsolopha; species Ypsolopha scabrella. The sequence goes on from OU342982.1 coordinate 21,189,115, forward strand.
TTTTTCCTTGATTTATATAGGTACACTAAACACAAATTGTATTCCAGATTTGAAGCTTCTATGTCTGCTAGGAGTGCCTTAGAGTTTTGATGATCGGTCAGTCAGTGAGTGAGTGACAAAATTGAGAAACTTTGACTAGTTATAATTCTTAAACTGCTGGTTCAAATTTAATTAAATTTGAAATATACCGTGTTTATACAATGCCTGCTTGGTTACTGAAAATTCAGGCTTCTAGTTTTATCCACAACGAAGTTATAGAGGGTCAAAAATGGCCTGAACTGCTTCGAGAAAAGGATGGTACGGCCGTGCCGCTTTTTAGCTCGATTTGTTAACTGTTAACTTGTTAACATCACTCCAAATTCCAGAAAAATTATGGTCCAAAAAAGCACTCCATACAAATAGTAATTTGGTAGAATGGCTCTTAAGGCAAAATCTGTCCTGCTCCAACGCTTTCATTTTATACTTGTTTATCCTTATCCAGCAATTTTCACGACGTTAATTTTAGTAAAACTTTTATTGTCCAAAACTTAATATAGCGCAAATGAAGTTATATTTCGATCATAGTTGTTTAGAGCAAAATGTAAGTAACAATGTATCAAACGGCCGAATTTTATCAAATGAATTTTAAAAGAAACACAATGAGATAACCCCCCCCCCCCCCCCCTTAAAGTTATGTTTTCTCCTTTTCAGGTGCTAACTGGCATGTCAAGCACCGACCGCCGGACTGTTTTCAACGCAATCCGGAAACTGAACGGCAAAGTACAGAACCATGTAAATAAGAGAACTACCCACATCATACTGGGTACTTGCTGCGACAACAACAACGGTATAGATGAGACAGCCAACACTGTGAGGAAGAATAAGTTTGGAGCTGTCGATATGAACGAAATTACAGGTAAAACGTTTATCATCACAAGAAATCACCTTACAATTTTGTATGGAGGTTTGCGCGTGATGACTGCTCTTAAGAGGCCTGCAGTCAGTGGCTTAAAGTCAGTCGCGCATGTGTTCGCTATGTTTGCTATTTCATTCTACATTCAAGTTCGGATTATAGAGCACTGACTGACAGTTATTGGTTGGGCCGAACGTTCATTTCCCGAGCTCGTACGGAACTAACCGAACACGGTTTGAGAGGCAAGCTAACGCGAGATTGTTCATTCATGTTTTGAAAAAACTTTAGAAAAATCTTACAAAAATATTTTCTTAAATTCACGCTTTGGAAGACGAGGTTACACACACATCCATCCATTATTGTGTAAATGTCACTGATATGAACATGTAAATCGCTGGCCTACTTATTTATTTTAATCTCTCCGAGGAGCTGGGGAACTGACAACTGTAATACAGATCGTACGCGGTCTAGCTCCGGTGCAAGGGGACCTTTAACAAATTTTGTTTTGTTTTTTTTTTTCTTAAAACATTGAAGGTTTGGTGTTTTGTAAACTGTTACCAGATTTCATTTCCTAATCTAGGATTTTTGAGTAAAAAAGTATGCAAATCACTTCTTATTAATAAGGCGCCTCTATTCGCCCGAACTCCTATACTAGCGCAGTTCGCTGATAATATCCTTATTTATAGGTACTTGCTTATTTTTTTTTCAACATGTCCCATATAATATCCATGACATGAAACTAAAACATTTATCAAAATCAAATATACACAAAAGTTACAAGCGTATAAAAGTCCTGGATTTTACACTTATTTTGATGAATGTTTATGTACCGTAATGTCCTAGAAGCGAAACAACAAATCAAATAATTTTAGTTTCACAGCATAGTATATTTTATACTATTCAAAAATAGTTTTGTTTCATTTCGATTTTTGGGATAATTCTCTTGAAATCATGGGAACCACCAAAACCATTCTCGAGTTTTTTCAAAACATTAATGTTGTCTCGCGTTAGGTTGCCTCTCACACCGTGTTCGGTTAGTTCCGTACGAGCTCGGGAAATGAACGTTCGGGCCAACCAATAACAGTCAGTCAGTGATCTATAATCCGAAGTTGAATGTAGAATGAAATAGCAAACATAGCGCCCCGTGCGCGGCTGACTTCAAGCCGCCGACTACAGGCTTTTTAAGATATTTTGTTAAAACCTGTTGGTGCATTTTTGGTTCAAATAAAGTTATTGTTAATATTAACAAAACCTAAAAATCCCATTTGACAACCTTCCCAGGTATCGAAACCCTCCCAACCGACACCATCAACCCGAAGACTCCACATAAAAGAATAGAGGGAGTAGCGAAGCCCCGCACTGTGAACGCTTTAGAGGGAGCGGCGCGTGGCTGTCGGGTGCTCACTCCGGAGTGGGTGCTGCGCTGTGCAGCGGCGGGCAAGTGGCTCCACGCTGTCGGGTATGACGTGCCGCATCTGAGGAAACTCTCGCAGGTTTGTAGTTCTGTAGTTTTTGATTTAGGTCGACGAGATATTTAGTCACAAACTGTCATTAAATCATTTAAATCTCTTAACTTAATAAAATCGAGAACTTATGGGACCTATCTGTTAAAGTTGGAAGCTGTGCTATTGATTTAATAGCTCCATATTTAGCTTTAATCTTTAATAAATGTGTAGATGATGGTGTCTTTCCTGATTTAATGAAGTTGAGTAAATTGATCCCTCTTTTTAAATCAGGCGACAATGAAGACCCTTCCAACTATAGACCGGTCTTAGTTTTAGCAGTATTTAGTAATATTTTCGAAAAAATTGTTTTTAATCAATCGCTATCTCATTTTAATTTAAATATGTTGCTTCACAATGAACAATATGGATTCACTAAAGGGAGGTCAACCACTAATGCAGGAGTTGCTTTAGTCAAGCACATATTTGACGCTGGGGAAGCAAAGCAGGATGCGTTCGGTGTATTTTGTGACCTCTCAAAAGCTTTTGATTCCGTTAATCATGAAACACTTAATAAGTTTTCTTGCTTGTTATTTAAGATTGCTTTGCTTGTATTGCTTGCTTGTTGCATGTTTTTATAACATGAAGTATCGAGATTCATTAAGAGAAAAGTTAATAGTACATTACGATACGAGAGCTATGAAACGTTTTCTGACGAGTGTGAGTTTGCGGCACGAGCCGAAGGTGAGTGCTGCAATCACACGAGTCGAGAAAAAGTTTCTCGCACGAGTTTCGTATAATATTTTATAGCAAAAGTGCGGAAAATGCCGACTTTACGCAAGCGCAGCGTGCGTAAAGTGGTCATTTTACGCACGGTGTGCTATAAAGGAAATTAATATATTTACGGTCCCATGTGAATTTATTTATCAAGTTATTAGATATGTCACAAAACTATTGATAATTTCCCGAGGCTTGGTGTGCACCACTCTGTTGAAACCAGAAACAAACATAACAGTAGCTTTTCCAAAATTAAGACTTACCAAAGTAGGTACCTCTTTTGTAGGACATGGTATAAGATTTTACAATAAGCTTCCAGAGGAGGTCCTTAGTTTGCCTGAAAATAAGTTTAAACTATATATTAAGCAGGGACTACTTAAGAAAGCTTATTATAAAATCAATGATTATTTGGACGATAATGAAACATGGTGCAATAAATAATAATCAAAATTGTTATTCATAATTTGCATATTTTAATACTGTATGATTCCTCTAAAGGCTTAAAATTAATTTATATGTAAATTGACTTCGTTAAAGGCAATAGACAATATGGGACGGGTTGACTAAGATACATTTTTTCTCGTGACATAATTCCCGCAGTCTTATATTTTTTATGCCTTTACTTAAGTAGGTATAAAAAAATGTATGATTTTGTACCAAATATTTATTGAAAAAAAATGGAAAATTGAAAAAAGACATGTTTGCCCTTCTTCTTAGCAATACTAATCGAATGGTGCGGATGGCTAGGCATTATTTTTATTTATAGTATATTTAGTTCATTTTTCAACACATTTGTTCATTGCATTATGTATATATAATATTTTTATTCCTATATTTCTCTATTTTATGCGGGTGTATAACTTTATTACATTTTAGTAGCCCAACCTAAATATTTTTTGTATGTATTTCCCTTGCTAGTATATATTTATTATAAATTGTAAAGATTAACTTTGACTTGTAGAAAGTATACTATACCGGGTGTAAAAGCAAAGTCAAGAATCCTTTAAGGGTGTGTTAGTATGATCGGTAAAGATATTATTTTAAATACTGGGATCTCTAGATAAAGTACCAGTACCTCATAATAAGACGATTTTCTTTACTCAAAATACACTAATCGCGTGGACACCTTCACGGTCGCTGGCCACTCGGATAAGGGGTGCGGGTTGCGGGGTGCAATTAGGTGTGTGGGGAGGCTGGTGAGCTGCGTAGCCATAGCTTAGAAAAATGATGGAATTTTGGTGAAAATTCAAGGTATGTTTTTTTTTCTCGTAATAACATCAGAATCGTGTATACTTTCATACCCTAAAGGGATTCTTGACTTTGCATTTACACCCTGTATGTATCTATTTTACAAAATAAATATTTTGATTTGTTTCTTGATTTTATGTCAATCAAAAACGCTAGATCGGTCAACCTATGCTCACCATCGAGAAAGCCAACGTCTTGTCCTTTGCTATTCATAAGTTTTTATTTCTCCGAGTAATTAATAAAATCGTACCTAATCGTACGTAATTTTGCAATGGAAATACGTTTCTTACGCAGTACGTGTAGTTTGACTTTGAATGATTGAGTAATATTTTATGTATAGTTAGAGTGTATGAAAACGACTGCGTTCGCGGGCCGGATTGGGGGTGTCCGCGGGCCACACCCTTATTGAAGTATTATATGTTGGACGGGCCCCTGACTGACCTGTTAGACTGAGATGAGAATTTAACTTTATTAAACAATGTGAGACCTAGAGCTGCCAGATGCTAACTATCTGTAAACGAGCCGTGGCCCCGCTTCTGTCTCTGCTCATGAGTGCTCCGCACTCACTATTTACTATTCATGGGTGCTGGATGGAGCCCCCGCGCACCACGGAGTCGGTGCCTATGATACTGCACACTAAACAAGCTTTCTTTATTCCAGCGAGCCCGCATCGAACGCTCCGCTCTGCGCCAAACCCGCGCAGAATACGCTTACGACATCTTCTGTGGCCTTCTGGTCAAAGTGACGTCACACGCCGAGCAAAGAGACGCCGCAACCAAGTTGCTGTCGCTTTGCGGCGCGAACTTAGTTCACGACTCGACGCCAGATGTCACTGTTGGCGTAGAAAACGGCCAAGTTTGCTCAAAGTGGGTCTTCGACAGTGTCGCTGCAGCTAGAATTAGGTCTACTCGACGGTATACAGTGAATAGAACTGTGGAAAATGCAGCTGAGCCTATAGTTGAGAGTGACGACGTATTTGTTTCAGTGGAAAGTAGATGATATTTGGATTGTCGTAGTAGTGTTATAGGTAAATGGCTAGCTGTTAGGGCGGGGGGTGATTTGGGCGGGTTAAGCCAGTTTTGAAATGAACTAAGCAGCATTAATATCAGTGCAAAATTATGATTAATTTATATTTTAAGTAGATTAATATTAAATTATTTATACCTATATTGATTTTTTGGTACAAAATTATATGTGCCGCAAAATGAGATCCTAATATATTTGTATTACACATAATTTAAGATTTATCTTTATTTTATTTGAGAATCTTCAGATAGATTTGTTGATTGAAAAACACTTGTACTTGTCCACTTATTTATATTATTTCCCTTACCGGTTTCGCTGTTATAACAAGCGAAACCGGTAAGGGAAATAGCGGGGCTATTAAACAACTCCAAGTTGTCTCTACTAGTTCGGTATAGATGTCGCCGGCATCGCCAATGTATCTATCTGAAGATGGAGTTAATGCTTGTGATTGTTGGAAGTTGGTGGAACTTTTGATACATTTTTGATTCTTTTATTTTTATTTTTGATTCACTTTATTTTCAATATTCATGACATGTACATAAATAATGTAAATAGAGAATGCCCGTTTGCTTAAGTGTTGACTAATTTATATCCATAATAGTAGATTATGTTATAAGTGCGGTAAGGAGGTAATACAACAAGCGATAAGAGAGTGTTTTAAATGTTACGAGTAAGTTATTGCCCTTACCCACGTGTATCATACTACGTTTTTCAATGCATAGTGTGAGTAAATAAATGAAACGTAATTAAAGAAACAAACAAACAATAAATACTCATAATCAACTTTAGGCGGGCGTTCTTTTTCTTTGCACGCAAGTTGCCAACTTGACGGAAATAAGCTGCTTTTAGTTTGAAGCGTTCGTAGGCTGCTTTCAGTCATCATAACATAACATAAAGAGAAAGCTCTGTACGTATTTATAAAAATAAAGAGTCATCATAAAATTACTTAATACTGTCCTGCTGTCAGTGGTAGGCGTCGTCCGACGATCAAACTGAACGCAGCCTACGAACGCATCAAACTGAAAGTAGCTAATTTCTGTCAAGTCTACAAAAAAAGAATGGCAACTTTCTTTCAATAACAAAAAAAAAAACAAAGCCATTTTACTACTAAAAGATTCGTGGTTTATATTCATACTGATGTTGAAACGGCTACTCACATCTTTTATAGTCAAAATACAGTGAAACTAGTCAGGCGAAATCTGACTATAGGAAATGGTAAGTAGCCGTTTCAATATCAGTATATAAAACAAAGCACTAGTGTGGAAAAACTATGTCAACAGTTTTGATGCATATAAAATGAGTACGACTATTTGAAAAATATTTGTAAGTCATTGTTTCACACGTACTTACACTGGGCTTTTTGAGTGCGGGTCGCCAGTTCTGAAAGTTACACTTTCTTCTTTTGGACATTTTTGTTAGACATGATTCTGTAAAATACCTTTTGTCTTTCTTATTCCTTTGTTTCTTATCATTATTTTCATGAACTAAAATAAATGTAATAATTATGATTATTAAGATAACAGTCAAAATAAAACAGCTTTATTTATTCAATAAATCATTTTTATTTCATAGTCCTCTTTATCTGCAAAGCGCCTGCAACCATATCCTAAAGAAAGGTGGAAACTCGTGATCCGAGACTCAAGGGGACGTTTGGAGTTTGATCATATTTTGTACACAGCATATTAAAAGGAGAAGATTGGTGAGATTGTCGGAATTTATCAAACATTGTGATGAAAACCACCGACGTATAATATAGTAGCCTGGTGCACGATAATCTTACTGAGCGATTTTGAACTTCAGTATGTTGTCAGAGAGTCTACATTAGAATGCTCGCTTCACGCGCTGGCGGCACGCAAAATCAGTGAATTTTTGAGGATTTTCTGGATTATACGAAAAAGTATTTGATGTAGGAGTTTTTCCACCTGACATCGGAAAATAAACCATGTTTTCTTGTTATAGCAGTAATTTCAGACATAAAACTCAAGCCGTTTAGACTTAAAACCAAATAATAACTTAAAAAGGCAACATTTTTTAAAATAAAATTATCTAGCGAAATGTGTCCAATTAGGTAACCGACTTGACAACGGAAAGACAAAGGTCTAAAAAAACACGTGTCCAAGTTTTACATTGATCAGATAAGTAGTTGACTCAGCATATTAAAACAAAAACCGTTGAAAGACCCAATACAAGCCCTAAACGCGTAGAGTCGACGCGTGGCAATTTTAGCTCAGTGAACTTCGGGCTCTTTTAAATATTAATTTAGTTTAGGAATTAACAAATATGTTCTAAGCAGCCAAAATTTTATACGTTTCTTCGTACCATGAAGCCTAAATGTAGCTTATTTTTTGTATGGAAACTTGCCACGCTATTTAATCCTTATGTTTGGTCTGCTACTTAGTAATAATTAAATGTCTGTGATGAAAACACTTGTACTTTTCCACAAATAATATTTAATACTATACTACCCAACCGGTTTCACTATTTAAGCATCATCAGGGGCTTAAAAATTAACTTAATACATATTTTAAACAGGGTTTCTATTGCTAGATGTCCGTGCAATAAACGATATAAATAACTTGCGGGTAGATTGCATACAAACAGACAAACCTATATCGTGATTGATGATGCGTAAATAGTGAAACCGGTTGGGTAGTGTAGTATTAAACATTATCTGTGGAAAAGTACAAGTGTTTTCATCACAACAAGCATATTATAATATAATATTATATCCGAGTAGTGTAAAGAAGGGTATTGCCTGACGCGGTGAGTTAGCAGGCCTGCGAGTACTAGGGCAGGCTATACGAGTCAGGCAATGTACACTGACAGAGGTGTTGGGCAATACCCGTTTCCAACGAGGCATATATAAGGTGACTTTCATAAATTGATAATGAAGACTCGGTAAGTAGTCAGGACTAAGGTTCAATGACCATTTCTGTGAAATTCGCAAAATAAAAATTTTGACTTCCTATACTAATTGAGTAGAGGTTGTTCTTGAACAAATATTGGGGTACAAAAAATACTTTTCACATTTCGCAAACAGGGTCATTGAACCTCGCTCCTCACCACTCAACGAGTCTTCAGTATGAATTTGGCTTGAACAAAAGTCACCTTATTAGTGCTTTCCTCGAAACGACGCCAAGTTATAAAAAAATTGCGCTCGCAGACACAAAAGTATCAAAAACCTATACAGGGTGTAAATGCAAAGTTAAGAATCCCTTTAGGGTATGAAAGTATACACGTTTCTGATGTCATTACGTGAAAAAAAATGAACCTTGAATTTTCAGCAAAGATTCCATCATTTTTCTAAGCTATGGCTACGCAGCTCACCGGCCTGCCCACACACCTAATTGCACCCCGCAACCCGCACCCCTCATCCGAGTGGCCGCGACCAGTGAGGGTGTCCACACGATTAGTGTATTTTGAGTAAAGAAAATCGTCTTATAATGAGGTACTGGTCCTTTATTTAGAGATCCCAGTATTTAAAATAATATCTTTACCGATCATACTAACGCACCCTTAAAGGATTCTTGACTTTGCTTTTAGCCTACGACTCATTTTTTAAACTCACACTCGTGTGTTAATAACCTCTTTATGTAAGTACCAGTTTCATAATAGTAGTTAATGAAACTGGTACATAAAAAGGTTATTAAAAACACGAGTGGAAGTTTAAAAAACGAGCCGAAGGTGAGTTTTTTAATAGAACACGAGTGTTTTAATACCTAGTTATATATAGTTTTATACACTACTTTATCTAAACTCATGCCTACTAACCGGTTTTCATAATTTTTGTAAATTAGTCGTCAGCCATTTTTGATATTTCTTGTAAAAGCTTGTTCTGAAAGTGTTCGTAATTTCCGTCGTTATTTCCAGAATGTCAGGTGGAGTCAAATATCATTCATCACCATCCCTGCAGTCAGTAATTTTAGGGCAAAATAATTATTTTCACCCATAAAACCACTGTAAGTAATAAATACATTTCCTCGAAAACTATGGCGCAACAAACAGTTCATCCATTGACAGACCGAGTCTAAGGCGCCGTACGCCATAGACAATACCAGGCCGAAAATAAATTTGAACTGTAATCTCATTGGTATTAAACCTCAGACATGCCTGTATGGGCTAAGTTCCCTCTGCCTTCCTAGTTAGTATTAGTATCACATGTACTGTAATAAATAATAAAATTAGGGTTCCGTACTCAGAGGGTGCTAAATTGCTTGTCAGGTGTTTATCTATATTGTTGATGTTCCTAAGGTTCCGAACCCATATTGTGTGGTGGTACGGAACCCAATTATAAATGACCATCTTATCTAATAATAACCATATGAACGCATTGGGCCATGCATTGTTTGTTTTTAAATAACGACCGCGTGACTACGCCAAGGCAAGGCCACTGCCCTCCCTAACCAAGTCGGAACAACTATTTACTATACTTAACCTACTTTTTGTTAGAAATTAAGTAAACTAATTGCTAATTATTCACATGTGTATAGCTTTAAGTGCCCACGTGGAGGCAGGGTTGCCAAATCAAATCAACAAAAATACCGAACATTGCCTGATATACAACCTCTTTTCTTGGAGCATAGACAAATTGATATTGTATTAATTTGTCTATGCCTGGGGGTAGCGTTGCCATCCGTTCGGATAAAGCCGGACAGTGTTAGGCTTTTTGACCTCTTGTCCGGCCAAATTTGACTGTGTCCGGCCCGTCCGGCTTTGGTTAGGCTTTTTCATTTTCTTACTTTTCACGCAACTTTTGAGTCTCTACAGAGTAAAGATACAAAACATTATGGCTAGATGACTCTAAAAAATATTCCAGGATAGAGTGAAGTTTCCTGAACAAAAATTTTTCAAATGTTTCGAGCAGTTGCAAAATCTAAGAAAGTTTTTGGAAGAGAAACAAGAGAATCTTAATTTTAAGCAATTGTTGGTCCATAATAAATAGTTCACATATTTCAATTAATTTAATATGTAAAAACTTAGAAACGAAATTAAAACTGAGCAGGTTTCTGACAAAGAAAAATATGTTAATGATAAGACTGATTGCGTAAAACTAGTAATATTAGATATTTTTTGGTAAAAAATACCGTTTTTTCGCATCCGGCCTTGGGACTCAAAAGTCCGGCTTGTTTTGCGGCAAAGTCCGGCTTTCTGATTTTTAGAGATGGCAACGCTACCAACCTTCATCTACTAGCGCAGAGCGCGAAGAATATATCGCCCAAAATTGCGAACTTTAAAAATTACCGAGCCTATCATACTTCGGTATTTTATTATACCGAACAAGGGGCTGAAATACCGAACTGCTCGGTAAAACAACCGAACATCTGGCAACAATCGTTACGTTCATAAATGGGCATCAAGTTTATAATCAGGCCATTTTAATTCAATCGGGTTCTTTGTTTTTTTTTTGCCACTGTTACTCCGATCGAAAAATAAAACCATGCACTGCGAGTTTCAATAATTTGGCCAAGTGCGAGTCAGACTCGCCCACAAAGAGTTCCGTATTACCACATAAAACACGCAGGGAACCCTAAAAATATAGTAAATAAAAACAATAGGTGCCACAGCTATAAAATATCAAGGCGTCAAAAAACCGCTAAAACGATAGCGCCTGTCAAATAATGTTGAGTACGGAGCCCCAATTTTTATTATTTGTTGTTTTAGTTTAGAGTATGTACAACGATCTGACCAAATTCTAAGATAGAGCTTAAACAATAACCTTGAAAATGTTTTTTTCCATCTTATTTATCTGTTTCACAAATAAACCTTTTGAATCCCTTCACTTGAGTTGATATACATATTTTTCATTGCGAAACAATACATTTATGTACAATAAATGATACTGTTTTTTTACCTACATGTTTTGAAATTATTTCATTGCAGTTAGGGTTACCATTCGTCCGGATTAGTCCGGACCTAGTCCAGACTTTGTTCGGCTGTTTAATTTGACCGGATTTTGGAATATGAGTAATAAAACTACATATTATGTAATATCAAATATGTCTTTAATCTTTATCCTATCCTATTTATCCCACCATGCCTACCATACCACTATAGTGGTAATTCACTTTGTGACTAAAAAGTCCGGACTTTTATCGAAATGACAGGCTTTTTGTCAGCACTTTTCAAATTCCTAAATGGTAACCCTAATTGCAGTGAAGTTAACTCGCTTACAAATACCTATGATAATTCGAATGAAGACAAGAAGCACATAAAGACCCGGAAATTGATTTAAGTACAAGTTTTAGGTAAAACACAAAATCGCTCGCCTTAAACAAACATACATATCACAGCGACATGAATCCCCAGGGGGACGTCAGAGGTGCCTACTCAACAAGTGTGAACTGAGAAATGAAAGTCATAGACCATGAGGGCATAGTCGGTAACCGTAACTCATCGAGTACCAGCATAACACCGTCACTTGACAAAATGTAGCTCTTTCAAAAAGCTCATTGGAAAGTCATGAAAAAACAGCCAGGCAGAATTATGTCAGACTAAGGAATTTTCTAATAGGTCTGCTAAGGCAACAATATGACGTTGGTTGCATGCTGGTACTCCGAATGCGACCCTTAAATTAGCGGGACAGACTAAACTGCCAAGCCGACTCTCGGCCGAAAATGTTTCTCTAGCTATACTAATCGAGTCTTATCGTACGAACACAGTTCAATGCTGGTACCTTAATATGAACTAAGACCAAATTTTTCATGACTGTACACTACCTGCCAGAGGTTTTCGCCAAGGTCGGCTAGCTTATTTTAAGGGTTATTTTTTGCCACTTCCAACAGTGACTGTGTCATATAGGTACTCGATGAGTAAGGGTTACCGACTACGCCCTCATGGTCTATCACAGTTCCAACTAGGTACACCCGCTTTTCACCGACGACGTATTACGTCCCAAGCCTGATGGGTGGTGAGCCCGTGAGCCCTATCGCCATTCTTCGGACACAAATGGACTATCCTTCCAAAGCACGCAGACTATAACGTGCATCGCGGGGATTGAACCCACGACCACTGGGTTAGCAGGCGAGCGCTCTACCCCTCGGCAACAGAGGCATTCAACCCAATTAGCTGTATTAATATAATTATAAGCATTGATTAACCGAAAACGTGCTTACAACTGTTACAACACTTGTGAAGCAATATGTAATTACATTTTTACACCCGAAGAGATCCAGACAACCATTAATTCGATTAAGGCGCAATATGTCCATCGCACAAAAAAAGAGATAAACATAACTAAAAAAGTGCGTGTCCGAGTAGTGCGGTGAATCAAGAAAAGGTTCGATATCCTGTTTTTTAATAAAATTCAATATAAATTCACACTAGAGCGTTAAAAGACGCGTTTCTATGTTTTACGTAATATGTTTAAGTACAACAGTCATTAATGTTACTTCATTAGTTTGGGCGGACTTCTGTTTTGAACTAAAAAATCAGCCATTGTTTGCAATTTTTTCGATGCAGCAAATGTTTCTCTCCCACTTTTTGGGCTATGTTACCGTTTTGGAAAAGGCCTCCTTGATAACATGTTTTTTTTCTGAACATTAAAATCTCATGTTTTACTACTTATGTCGCCTTAAGAGTGGATCAAACCCATTCGCTAGTAATTTAGAAGAAAAAACGTTAATATTTCGAGATCATTGCTCGGACACAGTTACCTGCAAACAGGATACTACGATTGCTACCAGACGTTGACCGAAATAACAAGATTTGATAGTTAGGGTTCCGTACCCAATGCACTTTAAGGTGATATGTGAATTGTTCAACGGTCACTGTTACTCCATGCGGAACGACCCGCAGTGCGAGAGGGACGGATTCCGGAAAAAGATGCAAAATGTCGGTTTTAAATTAATATAAAATTAACTAAAGTAGGTATCAAAATTTCACATTCACAAAATTTAGATATTGTTAAAATCTATCTAATAAAATATCGTTCACGTCTGTATATCATTCCTATTTCGCATACTATGAAAAAAAGTGTAGAAGAAGACCTCATTTCAATAATTATTTATATCGAGCGAAAGTTACGCAATCGCGTTTCTGTATTCAAGGAAACTAAAAAAAGGTACCCATATTTAAATGCTAATTTATCAAATTAGTGGCTTCTTCTGAAAAGCAGGTAAATAACTTCAAAAAGTGCCGATTTTAGTGAGGTAGCGCCTTAAAGCCTCGGCTGTCTGTCCGTCTATCACAGGGGACTAAAGGCTAGGTTACACAGTGCGAGCAGCTGATGTGACAGTAGTCAGCTACTGTGCCTGTGTACTCGTATGAAAGTAGCTCGACTCGCCTCGCACGGTCACACTATGCAAACTGCTGGCGTCGCAGAAGACAGCTACTGCATCAGTGCACTGGCATAATTCGTCTGTATCACTAGTGCAATGTTGTCGCAAAAAACACGTTTAATCACAGTACATACCACAATAAAAGCGGTTACGAAAATACTTTGTGTTGAAATACTTAGAATTGAAAGAGCTATACAAAAAAAGAAGAAAAAAAGAAGTATTTGGGTCAGGAATTGGCTGCAAAAAAAAGGGGCAACGCATACAATATTTAAAGAGCTATATGATGAAGATCCCCGAGAATATAAAGCGGTTATGAGAGTGACACCAGAACAAGTGGAAATACTTTTAAATTTAATTGCTCCAAAAATTCAACATGATGATACACTGATGAGGGATGCGATACCTGCAAGGGTGAAGTTGGAAATAACCCTGGTATACCTTTCCTCTGGGATATCGTATAGACTATTGTCGGTATTTTTCAGAGTTTCAAAAGCATCCATAATTAAAATAATACCAGAAGTGTGTGCTGCTATCAATGAAAGTCTTAAAGATTATATCAAAGTAAGTAATTTTTATTATTCATGATCAAATTCACAACGGATTTGTTAAAGTTTTTGCACTTCACATAGTAATACTTAATAACTACAGTACTACATAGCTTATTTCGTTATTTTAGAGATTGATATTGCTGCAGAAAGAACATCATTATGGAGTATAGATTGTGAAGATTGATCCAGCAGTGGCGTAGAGAGTGCAGATATTGTAGGTTCAACAAGTTGATAATTTACTACAGGCTGTGGTGATGGCGTACATTCATTATGGAGTATAGATTGTGAAGATTGTTCCAGTTGTGTAGAGTGTGCAGATATTGTAGGTCCAACAAGTTGATAATTTACTACAGGCTGTGGTGATGGCGTACATTCAGAACTGTAATTAGAAGGTGTATACACAATTCTAGAACAGAGGGCGCTCTTACGGTATCTAGAGAGTATTGCCTGTATTTCATCTGTCGCATCAATTCTATCAATCGGAGGTAACTGTTTGAGCTGCAGTGCTACATGTCTTCCGATAACATCACATTCATCTTCCAATTCTCTTGGAATCGGGGCAGACACGTTTACTAAACTGTTATTTAGTTCTTTGAGTTCATTCACGGCTGCTTGAATTTCAGACCGTTCTGATGATACTTTCGTCTTTAATTTTGGAGTTTTTGGTGGCTTCACCACTTTTATATGAACGGCGTTGTTGCTATTGTCACTAGCATCAAGGTCCTCGTTATTCGTGGCCTCGTTTCCTGACATTGATGCAACGTTGCTTCCTGACGTTGATGCATGATTTGGTTCCTGAAATTAACGTTACTCTTTTATTTTTCAGATACCCAATGTGGAAGAATGGCAAGATATAGAAGTAGGATTCGCTTCGAGGTGGAATTTCCCGAATTGTTGTGGAGCTATTGATGGGAAACACATAACAATTCAAGCACCACCAAATTGTGGCAGTGAATATTATAACTACAAAGGAACAAATAGTATAGTGCTCATGGCCGTCGTAGATCACGATTATACTTTCAGATATGTAGATATAGGCTCGTACGGTCGTAATGCAGATGGTGGAGTATTCCAAAACTGCTCTTTGTATCCTTATCTAGAAAACAATTTATTGTTGCCTGAAAATGGTATTCTAGTTGGAGATGATGCCTTCCCTTTGAAGCCGTATTTACTAAAGCCCTACAAAAAAATATTGACTACCGCAGAAAAGATTTTTAATTATAGATTGAGCAGAGCAAGAAGGATTGTGGAGAATGGGTTTGGCATTCTAGCATCTCGTTTTCGTGTTTTGGGAAAGCCAATTCAAGTTAAAGAGGAAACTACGATAAAGATCGTCTTATGTGCATGTACATTACACAACTGGTTACGTACCACTGCATCAAGCACTTATACACCACCAGGAACTACAGATTATGAAGACATCATAAACTTTCAAATCATTCTGGGGCAGTGGAGGTCCGAAATTAATGAATTACCGAGTATTCGTCGCTCTAGAATCAATAATAGATCGAAAGCAATAGCAGAGAAAATGCGTGATAAATATAAAAATTATTTCAATGGCGAGGGAGCAGTTACCTGGCAAAATGATATGATTGTGTAATTAGAAATAAAATACTTACCAGATTACTTGATGTTTCTTTTTCTTTTAGATTTATTATTTTCATAATATAATCCATAGAATCGAACCACTTGATAGATGGTTTATAGATATCATCAGTGCCAGATCCACTTTTTTTGCTCTTTTCAATTTTCAATAACTCCTGGTTATACGTAGAACGTAAATTTTTGTTTTTTTTTTAACTTCATTCGTGTTTTGTAAATTACATTCCATGCGGATGTGTTCTAACGACGCTTTACGCAAATCTCTGTTCTTATAATTAGGATCCAAACAATTCCATAAGTTCGTTTGATCTTTGTATAGCTCCACAAACTTTATATTTTGATCGGATGTCCACCTTTCCGCCATTTTGACGCCGAAACAAGAAACACTGCACCCGGCGTGGGCCCGAGCGTACGAGCTACTGTCATTTCGCAAAATCGTGCGAGTTGACGACCGAGCGGCGTACGAGTGGCTTGGTGGGGGAAGGCAAGTAGCGAGTAAAAACAAAAAATGTTGAAGTAACTCGGATGCAAGCAACTGTCCCACTCGCACATGACAGTAACTCGTATGATGCGGTCACACGTGCGTAGTAGCTGCACCTCAGTAACTGTCTCGGTCAGCTCGCATGCCAGCTCGCACTGTGTAACCTAGCTTAAAGCTTAGAAGGCAGTTCAAATTTTCACAGAATATGTGTTAATACAGGTTGACTTGTAATAGCTCTTATTCCTCTCGGGGGAAGAAACTATGATTCATTTGCAGTGATTTGACCTCTATCACTTGGGGGTCGCAAATCCGCCAATTTCGAGAAAATCGACATTCTTTGTTTTATTTATAAAATTGCGAAATTTGGCAAAAAAAACGCAAAAAAAAATCTCATTGTTTTTTGGCCTGAAATTTGGCGTGGACTGATAGCTTACTGATTGATCGATCTTCTTAAAGCTAAAAATCACTCAAGCAATTGCAAAATCTTATGTTGCATGTCTAAAATAACGATAACAAAGAATTAAAAATTGAAACAAGAATATAAATTTTCTCAAAAATGGCGGATTTTGCGACCCCCAAGTGATGGGGTAAAATCACTCCAATTAATCCTAGTTTCATCCCCCGAGAGGAATAAGAGCAATTACCGGTCAGCCTGTATAGACTCCATCGCGGCAAATAATAAAAATTTAAACCCAAGCGAGGTCCCCCCCCCCCCCCATACAACCTTGAAAAATCAGCATTTTTTCTACCTATGTCATTTGTTACATAAGTACTTATAATTATAAAAACTTGAAAAGTTATACTTAAGTAATCCAACAAAATGGTAAAAATTAAAGTTCCGAAATCAGAAGGGTGCCAAATTATCACCTTGAGTAATAAAGTAGTAAAAATGAACATAGAATATTTTTGCGAAATTTTAATATATTAGTATTGTACCAAGGCAAAAACTATTTTTTATTTTATTTTTGTCTGTCTGTACATCATCTGTCTGCATACGAATCCGAATCACTCAGGAGATGTGGACGCGGTTTTCTTTAGTATCATCGTAGTGACTCGGGCGGAGCGGCGGGCAAAGGTTAGTTTAATGGAATAAATGATACATTGAACTTTTTATGAGCTATGAAGAGTTTATAAATTTTTTGTTTTTTTTTTTCATAATGTAGTACGTAATTTTTTATGAAATAATTAAGCTTTAAGCTTAGTTGGTGATTTTCTTTCTAATTTGTTTTTTATTAGTTTTAATTTGTTTATGCAAGTTTTGTTTGTGGCTGCTTTTGTAGTTCCTCGTATAATTTGGAATGTCTATAATTTTGTTTATTTAAGGTTTATTATTATTTTATATGTGCTCCTATATTTGTATCACTCTGCAGGACAGAGAACTAAGAACATGTTTGAAATCGGAGTATACAGTTGGAGCTCCTTAATAAATAAATAAATGTAAAATTCTATATAGGATACCCATATCCCCTGTATTCGAGCCTGCTGTTACTTTAATGACATAAAGAGCTCTTTGTATGGTTACCTCGTTCCTCTAAGTAGCCCCTCGTTGATCTGACTACATCAAAAGTGGAAATAACTTTATACTTACACCGTCTATCTATTCATCAGCCGGTCATCGTCTACTGCTGGTCTTTCCAATAATACGCCACTCTTGGCGGTCCTCCGTCCTCCTCATCCAGCCCGCCACCCGCAATATAATGTATAATAATATATAATGTTCTCCTTTCGGCGTTTTACTTGCAGCAATACGAGGGCGACACTGAAAGTTCTTAGAAAATCAAAAAACGAACAAACTAGCAAGTTATTAGTTTTATTATATCTTTTCATAAAATATATAAAATATTATATAAAACAGACTGATGACGGGTAGCGGCATCACTGGTGCAAGGGGTTCGGCACCGCGCTCACCAACCCGCCTGCCCAGCGTGGTATGGGCATTTCTTCCAGAAGGACCGCCAAGAGTGGCGAGCAGTGGACGAAACAGTCTTATAGATGGATGGATGGATATCTTTTACTAAATAGTGTCCATTCACATCCATACATCGCTGCATCCGATGGAACAACTGAGAAAAACTTTCAGTGTCGCCTTTGTATTTACTTACAGCAATCAACAATAAATGAAACTGTATTGTGTAGAAGATGCTAGTTTTATTTATGAATGAAAAAAAATTCATGTATATGACATTAGCTTTGGCCCGCGGCTCCAGCCGCGTGCCATTCGGTTTACCGACATGCTTTTTCCGGGATAAAAAATAGTCTATGTGTTAAGTTAGGGTATGAGCTATATTCGTTCTAAATTTCATCCAATTCCGTTCAGCCGTTTCAGCGTGAAAGAGTAACAAACATACACACACACACAAACTTTCGCATTTATAATATTAGTGTGACAGCCATGGATGGTAATATTAAGTATATAAGTGAAAAGTGGGACAGCGAAACATCCCCCGATAGCATCGGAGCACTCGTAGAAGTAGTGTGTCGGTCAACCCAGCCTGAAAACGTTTTGAAAGCAAGATAAGTCGTACAGACATGGGAGAGCTTATCAAATTGTAATACAATATCGTAGACTTCTAAATGGATGAGGAAAATAGGACTTCCGCCGCACGAGTGTACGAAGCCAGATAAGATAGGGTTAACAAATCTAAAATCGTTTTCTTTATAATGTGACCTATTCTCGTGCAGAAAACCTTAAATTTAGAGTTGCAAAACCTAAAATAATACAAGCTCATTTAATTTTTATCCATCTGCGTTAAAGCCTATTTTGCGATGAAAAGTTTTAGGTTATGGCAGCTCTAAATCTAATATTTGCTACACGAGAATAGGTGCCACTATGTCTACGAATAAACCATAGCACTATGTACATATATCTTGGCCTGAAATACTACATGATGTGGTATTCATTCATGCAGCTAAATTCTAATGGAGGCTTTGTTTGTACTGATCAGTCATTTCAACATCATCATTTTTAACTATCACGGTTCAATGTCTGTTGTATGGGAGTGCGCAGGTCCGACTCGCACTTGGCCAGTTTTAGTATTTGTTGTTACAGCGGCAACAGAAATACATCATCTGTGAAAATTTCAACTGTCTAACTATCACGGTTCATGAGATACAGCCTGGTGACAGACGGACAGACAGACAGACAGACAGACGGACAGTGGAGCCTTAGTAATAGGGCCCCGTTGGTTACCCTTTGGGTACGGAACACAAAAAATTATAATGTTGACCTCACTGAGTAATTGACTAAGGGCTGGGGGACTGCGGTGATATGGAATGTCCAGCGTGTGTGAGTATGGGCATTTCTTCCAGGAGACAAAATCTTGGAAAGGCCTATGTCCAGCAGTGGACGAAAGAGGCTGATGGATGGATGTAGACTGTTGGAAAAATACCGGGTGCAAAATGAATATCCACAGAATCCACACCACATATTTCAACTGTGATCCAGAAGCCAGTTTCTCCCTTAGAATACAAAGTACATGTGGTGTTAGCGCAATAAGTAAGAGTTAACTATTACAATAACTTTAAATTGATGCATATGATTTTAGGGTAAGGGAGAGGGTGTGTGTGTGTGTGTTTGTATGAATGTGATGCCCTACGACACCCAAGCTTTGGGATCAGTTTTCAGTAACTGCCAAAAAGGTTGGTTATGTATTTGTAAGGAAGAGTGAGAATGTGAGTGTGACAAAAAATATATTATGAATAAACGCAGCCATCCATGGCGGTGCTCACTGGTTCCATATCACGAAATCGTGGACTTAGGGGTAAGTCAATTTGAAGGTCAGGAAATGGAATTGTTTTTTTTTTTGATAGACGCATAAATATGCATATTAGTCTACCAAAAATAAAAAATCAGTTCGATTCCTTGACCTTTTCACTAAATATTTTCAAGTGCCTGCAGCTTCCAAAGCGCAGATTTTCGCAGATAAGTGTAAAGAAAGAAAATGTTGACCGTGACTTCCTCAATGACCTGTAAGTAGTAATTTTCATTTTAAATAAACATGAAGCACGCAAGTAATCTACAAAAAAAATATTTTCTCTATACAAAAATAACTCAATTTTTTTTTCTCTCATAACAATGCATATTTCAGAAAAACTACATGTATAAAAGGTGTTTGTAATAGCTTCAGCAGTCTATCAAAAAAAAAACAGTTCGATTCCTTGACCTTCAAATTGACTTACCCCAAGTCCATGATTTCGTGGTAAGGAACCAGTGTGCGGTGTGATTGGAAGACCGAAACAGGTCTTCGATTATTTAAAAAAATAAGCAAGTATAATAAGAAGAAGGAAACTTTAAACATGATTGTAAAGAAATTTACATAAGACATTATTTTTTTTTGGCACCTGTAAATACTAACTGTATTATTCAAAAAAAAATTTGGCAACCCTAGTTAAGATGTTTAATCACAGAACCAGCATTTACCGGAGCAATGACATAAGATGAGAAGATACCTAACCATGTGAAAGAATCTCAAAAGCCCACGAACTCTTAAATCTCCTGCGCATGGCAAGAGCCGAGAATCTAAACTTTATCGCAATTTAAATCCTAACGGTTTGGAACGCTGCGTTTCTTAACCGTAGTCTAGTGATTCATCCGTCTTTCCGTTGATTCATATCGGCGACGCGCCTGCGCTCTGACATTGCATTATAGTAAGTTTATACTTATCGACATAGGCTTGGCTTTCGCAACATTTTGTAGCGCTCACACGCCGAGTCCGGCTTAGCGATCGGTTTCTTCGAACTCTTAGTTAGGTCAAGGTGTTAGGTGTCACTTTTAAAATGTTATTTTGCTTTAACAGTACTGTTTACGTCTGCGTCTCTAGTGCCAATATTCTCAGCAGTGTTGCCAGTATGCACTACCAATTTCGGACGACGGGCCATGTCATCTGAAAAGTGACGATTTTGGAGGAAAAGGGACGGTCTTTCAATGTTGCGTCAAACAAAAGTTAGACTTTAATAATCTTTAAAAAAATGTAAAGTAATTTATACACAACAAATTAGTATGTTTTCATGTTTAATACCATGAAAATTCTGGCTAGTCGGAAAAGGGACAAAAAAAGGACGATTCATCGCCAAAAATCACAGACATATAATAATTATTACTAAGTAGCAGACCAGACATAAGGATTAAATAGCGTGGCAAGTTTCCATACAAAAAATAAGCTACATTTAGGCTTCATGGTACGAAGAAACGTATAAAAATAGGTCGTTTTGACTGGCTTATGCTTGGAACATATTTGTTAATTCCAAAACTAATCTCTAATATATATTTTGTTTGGAAACAAGTAATATACTTAAGGGGGTAACTTTTTACCTCGATACAAAATGCACATCATAATATTGTTTTCCTTACTTTTGTACAAAAAGTATGCAATAAATGTGTTTTAAAGCAACTTGGGGAAATAGTTTATTAATAATAAAGTCTTCACAAAAAAAATTACGTACTTTAATGTGTTACATTTTGTTTGCATTACATTAACAAACTTAAAAGCGTGTTTACGGTTGTAATGTAATGCAGCTAAAATGTAACGCATAAAATTTAATAATTTTCATGTGATAAAGCAGTTTGCGCGATTCGCTATAAAACGCATTTATACTTTTTATTCAAAAGTAAGGAAAACAATATCATGTGCATTTTACACAGAGATCCTCCGTTACCACCTTAAAAGAGCCCGTAGTTCACTGAGCTCAAATTGCCACGCGTCGACTCTATGCGTTTATTATTAATGTTAGGTCTGCTACTATATTATACGTCTGTGCCCAAAAAAGACGAATATCGTCCCTTTTGTGAAGATCTGGCAACGCTTCTCAGTAAATTCCGTTACATAATAAATAAGTAAGTTGACCAGTAAGTTGTAGATACGTTTGGGTTAGGGAAATAGGGTCAATATGCAACGGGAAGCTACTCAAGTTCACTGTTGCAGCTGAGTAAAAGCAACAAAACGCTCGCGGAGATGATTGCTCTAACCAGACGGACAGTCGAGTTCAAGCAATCACATCAATCAAGTGAACGAGAAAGCAAATCGTTAACAGAAACCTCTATACAGCGTGCAAAAGCAAACAGATGAATATTAGGAAAAAAAAAAGAATTTTGAAAACACATAATATTTGAAAAAAGAAATAATAATAAATAAACCGGCCAAGTGCGTGTCGGGCCACGCGCAATGTAGGGTTCCGTAGTTTCCCGGTACATAGAAGTTGGTCTACTAATAAATAAAATAAATAAAAATCATTTAATTCAGAACTGGGTTCCATAAGATTACACAAAAAAATTAAAAATTAACAATACACCTAAAATAAAGAGATAATAAAAACGGTACAATTTTGATTAATAAATATTATGATCATAATTAGTATGTAGTGTCGTCCAGTGATGGCTGATAGGACACCCGCGCCCGCCTCCCACTACTTTCAGAATATGGGGACCAAAAGTTTGGCGCGACCTGTACTCGTAAACCTGTAAAGCCTACTTAGCTGTGATAGTTTTCCTTTTAAATTTATTATATATACTACTTCTGTGAATTTTTCACATTTCTATAAACAACCGTTTAGCCAGCAGGAGGGGGGGACGCTCAAATTTTCACTTTAAAGCTTAATATTTCGCCAACGGATCCCTAAATCTAAAAATGGTTTTCACACACCCACAATGTTTTTAAACGGCCTATCCAACGATACCCCACACTATGGGATAGACGAGAAACGAAAAATTCATCCCCAGTTCACGTGCACGAGAGGTACCCTTAAAAAAAAATTTTTTCGTGATTTTATTTTACCATTTTGTCGGCGTGATTAAAATTTATATCCATGCCAAATTACAGCTTTCTTGTACAGTGGAGCCCACATCAAGCTATACACAATGAGTATAAGCTGACCTCTCATTGTACGGGGAGACTATACAATGAGAGGTCAGCTTATACTGAAAGTGTTTAGCTTGATGTGGGCTCCACTGTACTAATAGTCTCTGCGCTAAGCCGCGGACACACGGACATGGCGAAACTATAAGGGTTCCTTGTCGGACTACGGAACCCTAAAAAGCGTATCGTCATTACATTGTCCCTAATGGGATGTCGATGATTTCGAGTGTAGACAGTAAACACTCGGAACACCCTCTTTTCACTGACAACTTTAACGTCTCAACAAGATAGGGGCGAACATAATCGCCTTGCCGTTTCTACGGCATACAGGTTTATTGTACCTCAGTTTTTTCCTGCACCGTGAGAATTATACAAATACTAAAAACACATAAATTCCGAAAAGCTCATTGGTGGAAACTTTCGCGGACCCGTTCTAACTATAATACCGCTATAAAATATATTTATAATAATACCTACCATAAACCCGCCTGTCCAGCGTGTGTTAGTATGGGCATTTCTTCCAGGAGGCCGCCAAGAGTGGCTAAATCTTGGTAAGGTCTATATCCAGCAGTGGACGAAACAGGCTGATGGATGGATGGATGGTCCACCATCTGTAAAATAGTAGCTATATTCCACAGAATGACAAATTCATAATCTGGGTCCAAGTTGGAATCAGGGTTCAGGCTACAAGGCATATTATCTGTGTATTTAACTTTGATTTACGGTAAGGAAAAACATTGAAAACATCTCGTTTGCTAGCGACGCACGAAGACGATTAAGAGGCTGTGAATTTTAATTTTATCACTCTCATTCGCGAAAAAATACGAAATGCGAGAGAGGCGGATTCAAGACGAACAGAAAATAAAGTATCGTATAATTTTTATTTAAAAAAATTGGCCACGGGCGAGTTGGACTTGCCCACAAAAGGTTCCATACCACCCCACCACACAATAATACCTAAGCCTAAAAACATTTTAGTTGTTTTTATAAAAATAAAAAACGCGTTTTTATATTTCGCTCTAAGTCCGCCCTCCTCGCACTGCGCGTTTTTTCGTTCGACAGAGCCTCTTAAGTGCAGAGGAAATTTCCTAGCCAGGAACTACATGGCAAGGTAACCAATACTCGAGTCATTTATACGGAAGGAAAAATAAGAATACAAACTACATACATACAATCGTGGTAGTGCGATTTATACATGTGAACGTGATATTAAAAACCAATGACAAACATTATAAAAGGTATTTGAGAACATGTTTTAACAACCAAATTAGCTAAAAAATATAAAAACCTTAAAATGTAAAAAAAATATAATATAATTAAACCTAAATATAAAGTAAATAAAATATCTTGTCGAGGTTATCAAAATAGATATTTAAACAATACACGAATACATATTTTTATCTCAAATCGGAAAATAAAAATCTTTGCCTTATATTTTCTCTGAAATCAAAACATTAATTCAAGAAGTACCAAAATGGTAACAAAAGATACATATTTTGCCTTTAGTTATATAATTTAGCTTGACCCTTTTAAATATTTATTTTATGCATGATATAGTACTAGTCCCATCAAAAACATAACTGTGAAATGAGAGCCAAGTTCATGCCTTGTTTGTTGACTTCAACGACAAAAGCGTTGAGATATAAATGGGTGCCAAGTTCAATGGTCAGTCCTGTAATTTATTTAAAACAACATAAAATATTTTATAACAAATGACACAAATCATAAAATAAAAAGGATTACTTAGAAAACATTTCAAGGCGTTCGCGACAATAACTATAGGTAATAATAACTTACAGGTGGTAGAGTAGATGCCGGGCTCGACTGTGGAGGTACCACCATCTTACTCGCAAATCCTCCCGAAGTCATTCGGGGGAGAGTAAGAGAACAGCTCTCAGGCAAAACCAGGCGGCCCCCCATTGCCTGGGATCGACAGATGGCGGTTTATCTATCCCCAATTGCCGAGCCTTATATAAAACAGACTAGTGATGGGCAGCGGCGTCACTGGTGCAGGGGTTTCAGCACCGCGCTCTACAATCCGCCTGCCCAGCGTGTGTGAGTATGGGCATTTCTTCCAGGAGGACTGCCGAGAGTGGCGAAATCCTGGAAAGGCCTATGTCCAGAAGTGGACGAAACAGGCTGATTGATGGATGGATACGAATTATATTATAGCCTTCGCAAGTTCTAAAGCTGTAAGTTCTTATTTTATAATTCCGAAAATTTGGCTTGCTGGTGCAAAATAGCCATCGAACATAGGGCTCTTCCACGACTGTTTTTTTTTAGTAGGTACTTAATAATAATTCGTATATTCGAACTAGGCAAGTCAGACCTTAGGCTTCAATATATTATCCTAAGTTATAAAAAGAAATGATATTTTAAGTTGTTATAAAATATTGTTTGTTGTTATAAATAAATTTCAGGACTGACCATTGAAGTTGGCACCCATTTAGATCTCAACTCTTTTTTCGTTGAAGTCAACAAAAGGCATGAACTTGGTTATTTATGTTTTTGATGGGATATCGTTACTTTTTGTACAAAAATACGACAAACATACTCTAATATAGGCACTATAAGTAAGTGTTCCTAATAGAATCAATTAATTGAAAATTATATAAAATTATAAAAATTTGCTACTTTCTTATTTATTCCTTTGTATTTATTTATCCAACTACCTATCTGGATGCCAAGTTTGAATTTTCTAGGTCATTTGCAACTGGGTTAAGAGTTTTTGTCTATAGGTGAGTCAGTGATAAATTTGACGATTTTTTGACGTTAATATCTAAATGCCTGTTTGAGGTGTATTTATGAAATTGGGAGCACATATGTATCTCGCAAGTCCCAATATATGAACCAAATTTGACATGTTTATGTGAAATAGTATTTGAGTTATGAGGAGGTCAGAAGTGGCTCTAAATGGTTCGTGTAATATTACACACTGTACTGCTCGCCATTCTGTCAGCTAGAACTTGGCTTGACACGCTGCCGCGTGTCTAGATAATAAAAATGTAAAATCAACGCTTATCTGCGTTTTTAGGGTTCCGTAGTACCTAAAAGGTAAAGGGAACCTTTATGGTGAGAATCTCCGTTGTCCGTCCGTCCGCCCGTATGTCACAGGCTTTACAACTTTAGCATCGTTAAAGATAAAAGAATTGAAATTTTCTACAAAAATAGCATTCACTTGCCTACATAATACGGTACAAAAAAAATATTGAAAAATTCTAAATTGTTCAAAATCTTTCTGATACAAAAGTGACAAAAATAAAAAATTAATTCGTAAAAATACAATATGGGTATCAAATTGTAGATATTAAAGAGCTGATTATAAACATATATATTTTTACTATATTTACTGGCACCGATTTCGAGAAATCTTTGGAAAACCACAAAAAAATGCATGTCCCCCCCTTATTTCCGAAACTGGTGGACTGAAAAAAATTACGATAATAGGCCATAACTGGCCAATTACAGGAAAACTATAGCGATTAAAAAAAAAGTTGAACACAAATGAGAAATATAAAATTTTTTTTTTAGTAAAAATACAATATGGGTATCAAATTGTAGGTATTAAAGAGTTGATTATAAAAATATATACTTTTACTATACTTACTGTCACTGATTTCGAGAAATCTTTGAAAAACCACAAAAAATGCATATCACCCCCCCTTTTTCAGAAACTGGTGGACCGAAAAATTTTTTAAAAATCATGGTAATTTGGGACTACATAAAGATTACAGGAAAAACATAGCGGTTGAGAAATTAAAGATAATAAAATGACAAAATCAAACTTTTCATCTACGAGTTTTATTTTAAAATGTGGTAGTCAATTCTTTTTTTAGTCATCATAAACAGTTATGGGAAATATTTTAAATATCTTCTTCCTCACTGTTCCCAAAACTGTCGAATTACGGAACCCTAGGTATTTTATTTTACTTTATTATATGCGAGTCTGACTCGCACTTGACCGGTTTTTTTCTCTCGATTTTCACAGTGGCGTGCATAGAACTTTTTGCTGGAAATGCAAGCTTGACAATTAAAAAAAATGTTTTTTTTTATTGTCACTTTGAAAAATAATTATTTGGCAATGGCTAAACCAGAGTGCACGATTTCATTAAAAAATTATTTTTTTTTTCATTTTATTTTCATCGCCCAACTTGACCTTCGCAAGTCTATTTTTCATGCATTTAAAAGTCACAAATATTTACTCTGCACTTGACTGGTATCTTTCATTTTTTTCCTACAATAAATCGAATATCAAATTTACATATAGCACTGGATGTATAAATTATAAAACTTTATTTTTAGTCGGACATTTTAGACTAGTCGATTTTGAGGAATTTTAAATTACGAAACTTGATAGCTTCTCTCATTTAGTGTGAATAAAGAAGTATAGGTAATGTGCGAGACTGTGTTTGTTGGTTTGTCCTTCTTTTACGTACCAACCAACGAAGCACCGGATATATGGATTTTTTTACTGGATAGTTTATGGGATAGAGAGTGACAGGCTACTTTTTATCCCCGATAAAAGCTAGTATTTCGGAGTTATAAGAGTGGTCAGTTTTGCCAGCCCCCCCCCCCCCCCCTCCCCTCCTGTGTGACCTCCCCCCCCCTAATTTCAAATGACGTAATATGTGAACGGCCCCAGAAGTACGGAACGGAGTAATAGTTTATATTCTTTGTCAGAGGGCTCCGTTTAGCTCTTTGGGTACGGAACCCTAACAATTATAGAAACTTGAAATTCACGCGACAAATGCCTTGTTTCAAACAGGAAGTGACTGGACAGGAATAAATATAAGTCCAAGTAAGAATGTATAGCATCTCGTATCGGATAACTGTTAAAACGGGTACCGGCCAACTGGTACTGCGAAATGGTGAGCTGAGGCGCTCAAGTGAAATGAAGACAGGGTTGGAAATGGATCAACTTAGACAAGTGCGAGTCGGACGCGAACAAACGGTTCTGTCTACAACACAATACCGGTGCGGAGCTCTATTAACATGGTAAATAACAACAATATATATGCCAAAGCAACATCAAGGCTACAAAAAAGTAGCTAAAATGGAGGCGCCTAGCAAAAAAAAAACGACACCTATTCTCGTGTAGCATATATTAGATTTAGAGCTGCCATAACCTAAAACTTTTCATTGCAAAATAGGCTTTAACGCAGATGGATAAAAGTCAAATGAGCTTGTATTATTTTAGGTTTTTCAACTCTAAATTTAAGGTTTGCTGCACGAGAATAGGACACATTGGCACCGTCTGCGTTGCGTACGGAACCTCTCCTTTCTGACTTGATTTATAAAACTTGTACGTATTACCGTTTTTAAGTAAAGAGCCAAAACTAATAACGTTTAAATAATTCAACTTTTTCGAAGTTTCTTGTAAGTTTCTTGTACAACCCTTTTTAGGGTTCCGTAGTCCGACAAGGAACCCTTATAAGTAGTTTCGCCAAGTCCGTCTGTCCGCGGCTTAGCGCAGAGATTGCCAGAGACTATTAATACTAGAAAGCTGTAATTTAGCATGGATATAAATATTAATCACGCAGACAAAATGGTAAAATAAAATCTCGAAAAAAAAATCGGTGCCTCTCATACACGTAAACTGGGGATGAATTTTTTGTTTCTCGTCTATCCCATAGTGTGGGGTATCGTTGGATAGGCCGTTTAAAAACATTGTGGGTGTGTGAAAACCATTTTTCGATTTAGGGATCCGTTGGCGAAATATTAAGCTTTAAAGTGAAAATTTGAGCGTCCCCCCCCCCCCCCTCCTGCTGGCTAAACGGTTATATATAGAAATGTGAAAAAATTCACAGAAGTAGTATTTATAATGAATTTGAAAGGAAAACTATCACAGCTAAGTAGGCTTTACAGGTTTACGAGTACAGATCGCGCCAAACTTTTGGCCCCCTATAATGTATGGAACCAGAAGTTTGGCGCGGTCTGTATTAGTAGACCATCGACAATACGTATAGTACTTATAATATGTACTGGGCAACTACGGAACCCTACAATGAGCGTGGCCCGATACGCACTTGGCCGGTTTTTGTTATTATTATTTGTCGTGATAGAGGCCATAGTAACGTATTCTGTGGAAAATTCAACTTTCTTTCTAGTTACCTATTCGAAGCTGTAAACCCCTGCGGGCTGTGACAAATGAACAGACAGACAGACAACGGAGGCTTTGTTTCCGGTACGGAACCCTAAAAATGGGCAGTGTCGATAAGGGGGCACAATCTGCACACCAACAGAATCTTGTAAAAAAAGAGGGTAGAACGTTCATGCGTAGAAGAGGATTTTTCAAATTATACCTATCAGAAGAACCGTTAAAAGCTGGAGATGAATATGCACAGTCAATAAAACCTCTCTAGACGTAGTAGATAAAACACCAAGAGAAAGAAGTCATTGCAGACGCAAAGTCTGGAATTTCTGGAGCATTATTGGCTCCCGCCATTTTCGAAAGTTCCGTATTCAGAACAAAGATCGGCTGGTCCCTCGGTCTGTCGTTCACCATCACCAGCGACTGTTACACATATAGACTCGATATACATATGTTACGATTTACGAAATAACCGGTCTGCCCGATTCTTGACGCTGCCTGTGCCCACACATACGCACGCATGATCTGCCATCTTTTATCTTACGAAAGAGGTTAAAGTTTTGAGGTTTCACTAGACTGCACACACAAGGCAAGGTATTTACTTAGGTGCGACAATGATTCGACATGCTTATCTTCACCGGAAGTGATTAAGTTTAACTAAAATAAACAAACAATCGACTCGAGAATTATTTGAAGTTTTTGAAGTAGGTTGTACCTTGTCAGACATTTTTTGTGTTCGGCTGATTAACGGAGATCAAATTGTTGGTGTAAGTGGGCCTATGCTTTCTTTCGTGTATCTACTTTCGAAAGTTGATTACACTTTGATAACTTGAATCGATTCGTTCCTTTTACCAGTACAACCATTATTGTAAGAGTACAACCTCAAAACAGATAACTTTCCCAGGGTTAAGAGAAAAGGGTGAGAAGCTACCCTCGAAATTCGAAACAAGTACCTACATAAAGAAAAATAACGGTCATTTATAAAGGAAACACCACGGAAGAACTTAACAAAGCTCATGCCGGTCGATTACCTTTACAAATAGCAGACGTGTCTACGTGCGGTACCAAACCTGTCTCCGGGAGCTAGCAGGAGGCGGTGATCGCATGCAGGCCGGGATTGGTGCAATGTGATCAGAAAACACAACGTTTACACCGAATCGCGTCCTAGGCACGACCACCGCTCGGCTCCGGAGTAACGACCTGCTGGGATCCCGTTAGCCGCGGATGCTGCCGGCCGCCCCGGTCGCCTAGCGGTCCCCGACGAGGGAGCCCGCTTGGATAGGCCGGGACTGGTGCAATATCGCACTTGTACCGAATATAGCACCAGTCACCGCCCAGCCACACGGGCCTCCCGGACAAAGAGAACCGCTCCTTGCTGCGTGCCGCGCCTTCGCACTGTCCTTGATCTTCGAATGCCTGCTCGGACGCTGAAACTAGCGGCTTCGGTGGTTCAACACACGGGCACGGAGGTAGAGAAACAATCACGCGCGATATTTCTTTCTAAGGATAACGCTCACGTCTGCCTCGCGCGACGGCCGGCGACGGAGTGAGTGCGGGAAATCGGGCGGGGGGGAGCGCGCGCGCAGCTGTCGCCCCTCTCCTTCTGCAGGCCGCTCCCCCGCGAGGCCCTTTATCGTTCTGGGAAGTGGTTCCTGAACTTCCCGATAGTGTTGTCAGATGAGAACTCCCTTGTAATAATGTGGGGAATTTTCGAAGCTTATATCTTTGCCACAAGTGTTAACAGAAACAATCTGAAGATGCATAAACAATTTGTTTGTTGTAATGGTCATTCCCAATTGTATTCCTATCTGTATGATTAATAAATTATGACGCCTTTCTACTTGAATTCAAAGCAAAGATAAAAAAAATATTTCACAATGATCATATCCGGGCTAAAAATCTATCTCTCAATAATATCAAGTTCATACATAATGAACCAGTTGGCCTACTTTGAAACAAGAAATGACTTTATGGAGCTGAATATATTACTTTTCACATAAAATATCAGTAGTCATCTATTAAGTAACATTGGAAATATATTATCCTATCTTATCCAAAATGCATCATTTCCATGTCTATTTGCTAATAAAATGGGCGCTATATACTTGGTTAAAAATTTAGATGTTTATAATTCAGTTTTTATTTATACATATTCAATTGGACCTCGCTATAATGTTCTTCTATTTTGTTCATCTAGCGCTGATAAATTGTCGCGTAATTTGGCGAAGCGTAGCCAGCAGCAGTTATCATAGTAATTTGTCATTAATTAGAGACGATACACACTAGGGCCTACCGGCTGGGCGATAGCACGAGTGGGTCTTTTTCTGCACATTAAAGAGATTAGCGTGCTACGTAGCGGGTTATTGCGGCTATATCTGTGGTTCTCATTTCGAGAGGAAATGTTAATAAGCAGTGACGTGTTTTATTGTTTTTAGAGCAATAATAAGTAATTAATTAAATTAAATCAATTAATTGGAGCATGGATGAATTGGAGTAATAAAAATCCTTTTAATTTTTAGAGCTATTACAAACAAAGATTATTACACCGTGGGTACTGCCCATAATAAGCTTATAATCGTTATAAAAGAAAACTTAACAAGCCTCTGTATGAAGAGTGTAAACCTGAAAACAACTAATAAATATGTATATTTGTCAGCATCCGTTTTGTTATACTTGAAGTGCCTATATTTTTCATTATTTATTACCTTTTATTCAACTGTACCTAAATCATTAATAGTATTATTGTTTTCTTGACTATCTTTGAAAACTTTTTTGGAATATGTACGTATTATCTTTTACTCTTGTATTTAAAATTATACAAATTCAAAAGTATTTCTTTAAAAGTCAGAAAAAAAACAATAAGAACCTCTTTTAAAAGACCCCAAAGATTAAAGCACGTATTATTAAATTCGTTTTCTGTGCACTTTTATCTTCAACCATCTTTGCTGTGTTGTCCTCCAGGACTCCAGTAATATATATATATTAAATAATTTTATTAATACTAATGTAATAGAGCAGTGCAATAGTTAATTAAAGCCATTCAGTTTGCGCGCGCATGTGGCGCCAGTATTACCACAGACAGCTATCTGGGTCATTCTCAAAAAAATGTACAAATCTAGTGTCCACTTTTCATCCCTGGACAATAATTATTAGTTTTTTTAGTATTTATTTGTGTATATATATATTAATACAGATATCACTATATTAAAAATATGATATTTAAATTAAGTAAGAATATGTATCCACTATAAAATTCATTTGTGTTATTCGTTGGTGTTACGCTTGTTATTTTTACATCATAGAAGATTTCGTCGGGTTATTACTGGCAAAACCACGGCAATAAACACCACACATGATTACAAGTGTGCGTTTTGCATCAGCGGTTTTGTTTGACCCTGGAATCCCAATTATTTGGATCACCGAGAAAAAAAAACATTTTTGTGTAAAAATTAAACTTAAGCGCTATTAAATTCGGTAAGAACAATACGATTTTCCTTTTTTATAATATGTACCCTATAGCTTTTCCTGTCATTTCTGGTTTAACACCGTTTTATGTGTTCAACATTTCGCATAGTATGATTTCTTTTTATGGTTAGAATAATAGTTTTTTTTATAAGACTAAGTGTTATATTTGTGTCACTTTTTTTGCCATCGTTACACAAATGAAATTTATTAATGTGTATTAATAACAATGTATATCAAAATAAAAATGGGTTGGGTATTACAGTTAAACATCTGAATTTGTGGGAAAAACGCGTAGTTGGGCCTCAGCTCGATCACTCCAAACCATTTTTTGTTGGCAGAGATGTTACAGAAAATAATTTATTTCAGCTTTATTCACTTGCCACATTGCGACCGCACCTTTATATTTCATTTGTGTTATTATTCTGTTACTATAACACAAAGTAAACACAAAGGAAATGTGCAAAATTATTATTTTCACCCATCTATACGTAATAGTGTTGATTTGGGCGACGAACTAGAAACCATTATAAAATTAAAACATAAAACAATAAAATGTATAAGAAAACCGTTAGCCCTTGAATTTCGGGGTATTTTTCTCCTGGAGCTGGCAGCCCAGCGATATTCGACATTCAAACCGTCGACCATCCCGGTCTACCTGCGTGTACGCATACAAGGACCCTCTGTACATCTCAAAATATTCAATGCTTTATAAATAATTATAAAATACCAAGAGTACCGACCACGTGGGATTTTACAATTACAAAGTCAGTGATTCGTGATGCAGAAACTGTTTCTTAGATGAAATTATACCAATTTTAGAGTACTTTGTAATTATTCATAGAGTAGTCCGTATAATAAATAATATTACGACTAACCAAAATTCCAAATCCATTAGTTTTTTGGATCATCTAGCCTTTGCCTGCAGCTCCGCCTGCGTTTATTCAATTTTTGCCCCGTTTTCGGCTTGGGCGTTATTTTATGAACACTCCTCATAACCTATATGTTGACTAGGGGTTACTTCCGCCGAGCGCTCATTACTCGTTGCGCGACTTGCACTATGATGATAATAACATTAAAATGACGCACGCACTCAAATCCGTTGGGCGTATCTCGAGTTAAAAACATACATAAATAAAGATAGACAGACAAAAATTCTAAAAATTGTATTTTTAAATTTTTTGACCTCAATACAATACTAATCCATCCATCCATTAGCCTGTTTCGTCCACTGCTGGACATAGGCCTTTCCAGGATTTCGCCACTCTTGGCGATCCTCCAGGAAGAAATCCATCCATCCATCCATCCATCCATCGGTCCCAAGCAATGGTGGGCCGCCTGGATTTGCCTGAGAGCTGTTCTCTTACTCTCCCCCGAATAACTTTAGGGGGAATTGCGAGTAAGATGATGGTACCTCCACAGTCGAGCCCGGCACCATCTCTGCCACCTATAACAATACTAATACTAATAATAATAACAATATAGTAAAAATAATCAATATACAGACACGATATTTACTAGTTTATTATTAGTATAGATAAAAGGGGGCAGCGGACATTGATTGCGAGGCGGACTTGTAGAAATTTCCGAATGACTTCGTATAGGTACCATTAGAAATAACTAACTTGACAAGTAATTAGGACATTTAAAAGTCTACCTGTCAAGCAAAAGCTTCGAAAGCTCAGAGCAATTGCAAAATATTGCAGCAACAGAAAAATCACACGGCGTCCATGTCCAACCCACTCTAACTCATTGCAATAAAAGTCAGTTGAGGATAATTCCTCGGTTTGATTGAAAAGTCTAAAAACAAGTCTCTTTACAAATAGCCAATAAATCAAGTTTCAACAACCCAGTTTAATTTACTAGACATTTCAACAATTAACTACAACTCCGCCCATGTGTTTGACTGCAACAACGTCTGCCCACATAATTGCATGTAACGCGATTGGCTACATGTCATGTCCAAAATTACCAAATGTTTTGATGCAATTTATCTTTATAAAAGGTTGATCATATGACTGACATCGGACGTGCGTGTTTGACCCATAATGTCATTACATAAAGGTAACGGTAAAGCTAAAGGAATTGCTCAGTTTCCTGAAAGTCAAAGCGCTGTATTCAGAGAAGAAGGGCAGGGAAATTCATTGTTATGATATCTATGAATAAACAGCAATTTTTATCGAAAAAAGGAAACCCAGCCTCTAACTGAAGTGCCCAAAACATTCGACACAATTTTATGTATGCAAAAAATGCAAATGCAAATACGCTTACACACGCACACAGACACACACCCTCACACACACCTACACACCCTTTCACACACCACACACAAACATATTATGTATGTATAAACTCTCATCTTTTTTTCTTCAAAATAGAGGTTTCTGTTAATTTATTAATTTATATAATCTGTAGTTGTACTACCTACAAACAGCACAAGAATAATGTAACAACTAGGGAAGAACGGTCCCTTCTAATACAGGTTTTGTTAGCTTAAAAGGAGGGTCCAAAGTACTTATAAATTACTTGTGTATAAATAAATAAATTTTGTATTTTGTATTTGTATTGTATTGTATGTATTTATCGGAAAATATGCCGAAAAACTATAAATTTATTCAACATTTTGACCCTTGCTAAAATTGCGTCCATGTTGAATAAATTTATAGTTTTTCGGTTTGTCTGATGCTGCAATTCATATAGTAGAATGAAATAGGTATATTATTTCTGCGAAATAGGAAAATAAAAAGTAAAATGTCTAACTCCGTCACTTCGATAGGCTTGTTAGAAAGATTCCTGCTCGTCCTGGGGGCCTAGAACGGTGCCACTTTAACACAATTTTAAGCACCATTTGACAGTAAATCCCATATATTTTCTGTCAAATGGTTTTAAAGTGGCAACCATGTTAGACCTGCTGGAGGGAAAAGAGGACGAGCGTGATGATGAAATAATATATTATTCCGTTACCTATATTTGACGATGCAGCACATCTGCATTATCTTCAATAAGCGCTTTATTTCAAACGCCACAGGATTTGCTATAATATTTTGAAAATGGTTTGGTCATCGATGATTTTCAATTATTTCCCGGAGTATATTCTATGCGATGATGTGGGAAATGTAATCAAATTGACAAAAACCGGCCAGCCAATATTAAGCACCGCACGGACGCACACACAGACGGATAGAGGACGGATATATTTGACGGATAGAGACTAAATATATCTCGAAGAATTACACGTATACTCAATCTTTTTTCAAAATTATCAGAAAACCTGAATTTATATTTGATCTGAAACCTAATAATCTGGTTAAGGACTTAAGATACCCATAAACATCTGCGTACTGTACAAAAACTAAATCGTTGGAATAATTTAATAACGGGACTTCAACACAAAAAATCGGTAAAAATACCAATCATTTCTACTATGTAACCAATGGATTAATTCATTCCTCAACGCTGGGACAACTTGCAGAATCAGCAAGATGTGATCTTTTCTGGCAGGGCAGCTTCTCTCGATCTCTCTAGAAGCGCACCCCAATCTACCTACCTTCCACCCATTGATTATGCTTCCACCCCAAAATATCACCCTGGAAAAACCCAAGTGCAATCTTCATACTAAGAAGCACCCTCCATTTTAGTTAGACCTTCCTTTCCCCTCGCACCTGTCCCAAAAATGGAACCCTTACACCGAAGCCAAATAGCATTCAGAGGTCTTCTAAATTTGGCAATGTGACCAGTTGCTCGGTATATATGAATGCTTGTTGCATGGTAATAGAGGCTGAATTTGATGGTGAAGGTGTTGTATGTTAGTGTAAAATGCAGTCTGTATCACAATGAAGGTGGTTTTTTGCAAATCTGCAATTTTTGGGTCCGTTTCGGCTGTGTTCAGAATCGGAGCGAATTTTGTTATGTGTAGAACAAAGGGATGGTTGAAGGACTAAGGCTGGTGGTAAACCTAAGATTTTTGTGCTTTGAAGGAGCTTATTATGTTCTGTCTCTACTAGGTACTTTTGCTCAGGGGCCTGTAAATCAAAAGCTGTAAAGGCCAACAGAAAAATTATTTCATAAATAATAATAAAGAAATTGCTCTTAGTAATAAGCCCGCCTTTGTGCAATACTGTGTATTCTTTACGTTTTATTATTTAACTTTATTTCGTGTGTACAATAAAGTGTCTATTCATTCATTCATTCATTCATTCAATAAATAAATAAATTTATTCAAAAAAAAACAAATAAATTAAACTTAAAAATTAAAACAATTTGTAACTTATCCATAGGTTTACATAGAAAACATTCAGAAAAAATAGTATACCCTCCGTGCTAGTAAAACTGTAATACGGCAGGGTAGCTTTCCCGTCCTTTAAAAATAATATTATTTCTTATGGTAGTAGTGCAAGTCGTAAAGTGCAGGCAATATTATATTTAATTATTAATAGTGCATGCGTTACAATAAAAAAAATAGATATATTAATAAATAATAACATAACATAATAATCATAATACATTTTATCATAATTATTTATAAACCAAGTATTTAAAAACAAAATATTAATTTTACAGACACGGGATTAATATTCTACATTTAAAATTTATTTAATGTTTTTTTTTTGTTTATTTACTCTGGGTCGGTAACTTCTGTTACTAAACTACATCTGAAGTCATAAAACAATTCAATACACTACATTGCGTTAAGATTAGACATCACAATAATATTATGAATGCGAAAGTGTATGCGGGTGTGTGTATGTTTGTTACTCTTTCACGCTGAAACGGCTGGACGGAATAGGATAAAATTTATAATGGATATAGCTTATACCCCAACTTAACACAGAGGCTACTTTTTATCCTAAAAAAGCATGTCGTTAAACCGTATAACACGCAAGCGGATCCGCGGGCAAAAGCTAGTATTATTATAAGATAACATTCTTTAAATACAAGAATTTTTCATGGACAAGCGCAGTCTCATCCCCTGCATCTCACACCCTTCACACCTGCAAAGATAGCTACCAAGTATGTATGATATGGAGATTTAAACGTAGCTGTAACGTCCTACTTTCACATTAACTCTGTCAGCTGCTAATTATAAAAATAATTTTACAAATGGAAGTAGATTTCACTTCATTTTCATTTATCAACAAACCCAAAAGCACACGCAACGTCACTTCATTAAAGTCGCAAGTGTACCACCAGCCTTATGTTCACGGCCTCTAATTTTTCGATTCCAAGAATAAGTTCTAAACAGGCTGTTAAAATAAAATAGTTTTGCAAAACAGCTTTTTAGAGTTCCGTTTACAAAAAAAACGACTTGTGAAGCTTCGGTGTCCGACCATTTGCAAATTTTGCTATTCTTCTGAAAATATTGAGAAATTTAAAGACTGTCTAGCTAAATTGAACTTTAATGAAGTGTTTGCTAGTAATGACCCCAACAAAGCTTTTAGTAAATTTCATGACGATTTTAAGCTTTTTTTTATCTCTGCTTTCCGCTCATAAAAGTGAAAATTAATTACACATAGAAAACCAAGATGGATGTCGAAGGGCATAAAAAAGTGTTGCAAGCGTCAGAGAGAGCTGCTCTGGAAATGTAGACTATCTCCAAATTAAGAAAACAAAATAAAATTCAAATCATACGCAAAACGGCTCAGAAATATAACTAAACTTACTCAAAAAGCCCAAAACAATTACTCCACGCATAAAGCTGGAAAATGAGATTATAAATAACAATAAATTATAACTCGGTCCCAATATCTGTGCACCTCGCTGGAATGTGGCGCCTCTCCCGCTTCCCCTGTCACCTCTCCGCGCACTCCCCGGTGCGGTGCGACAGTACGGTTAGCATCTTCGTTGCCGCTACACGTCCCGATAATTTTGATATTTTCGCTTTTTTGTTGTTTTGTTTTTTAATGTTTATTGTTAAGTTTAGACTGTTTACTGTTAAGTTTGGACTGGTTTGGTTGTTATTAAAATTGTTGTAGCTGTTAAACTGAAGTCATGGGAAAAACAATACACAGCGAATCAAGAAATTTAATCTTGAAAGTGCTCGAGTTTTTTGAATCGGAGAAAGCAAACAAACAAACTGGGAAAAGGATCATCTAGCAGATGACAACATCACACAACTTTTAATATCACTAGGGGAAGACAGTTCGGCGAGTTCAGAAAGTGAGAGTGAGGAAGATTATTATTATTTATTTATTTAAAAAGTATAACATTACAGCTTACACCAATGCGTTATACAATTATATATTAAAATTAATTATTGATTAAAATAAAATATAAATTCAATATGTACAATTAACAATTAAAAAGATAAAGTAAGATATACAATTAATTATAAATAGGGACGTTCCTTTCATTCATCACGCTCACAGAACGCCAGACATTTCTCACTCACAGTCATCAATCTATCAGCAAACAAATCACACTCTGGTACCGAAGACAACAGTGTGTTGAGTGATGACCGGGCCCGGACGAGCGGAGACATGCTACGAGCAACAGTATGCGACGCCGGAACCGACAATAGAACGTGCTTACGAGTTCGGAGGTATTTGTCAGGCACAAACAGTCGACATACTTGATTGGTGAGCTGTGGGCAAAGATACAATGTCAGGCATAGATTCAATAATTTATAGTGACTGAGTTTAATAATAAATGTTTTTGTAATCAAAATTATTGTTTTTTAATAACAAACCCTTCATCAATAATAAATTGATTTGAAAAGGTTAGTAAATTTTTTTTACCTCCACATTTCTCGAAAAAACTTTTTTTCACACCGTACCCAGACCGCCGATATGACGTCACGAGGTCAGGTGCACAGATATTGTGACCAGGTTGTAAATATACCGAAAGAAAATATAAATCAAATTAATTACAATGAAAGTTATCACGGATCCAAAAATAATTGCTCAGACATTTAGTGAACATTTTAGTAATATTGTAACATTAAATAATGCTAATAGAATAACAAATAATAATAATTATATGTACAAATGTAATAAAACATGTCGCCCTTATTATCTCTCCTATAATAACAATAAGACATGTTGTCAATTTATGTATTGAGTATGGTATTGTTAGGACTTATAGGTATTACAGTAAAAAGCAGAGTTAACGATATACACAATATTACATTTATTTATCGTTATTTAACCAGGAAAGGTGTGTAATGAATATGCGTGATTCCACGCGGAACTATGCTCAAATATGCAAGGGATTTTAGTCAAGTGGTTGTTTGGGAGCTCGTCTATAAAAACTAATATTTACGAGTTAAAAAGAGATAGAATATCGTGTTGAAATAACGAAGATTTGTTTTTGTATATTCCAACAGGTATATATCCAAATCGATTTAAAACATCACTTATAAGCTTATAAGAAAACCTCTTTTTAAAAAAGAAGACAAGGAAAATTTGGATTCTTACCAACCTATTGCTCTAATTTAAATTTTTTCTAAAATATTTGCAAAAGTAATATATAATAATAATATAATAACATAAATAACTATCTGAAAAAACGTCATATTTTGGCAAGAGACAAAATATGACGTTTTTAAAAAGGTTTTAGGATCAATAAAACAATAAATATGGCGATCTATGATTTCTTACGCCTAATCATGATAAATTTGGATAAAAAGGTTCCAATAAGGCGTTCGATTTTGTAGATCATGATATTTGAATTAATAAATTAGACAAATACGGAATCCGTGGCAATGTTATGAATTAAATAAAATCATATCTAAGCGATAGAAAACAGCAAACCCATATTAGTAAAATTTGTCATCAAAAACTGAGGTGACACATCAGAAACTGCTAAAATACGTTATGGTGTGCCACAAGGGAGCGTATTAGGGCCACTTTTATTTCTGATCTATATAAATGATCTACCTAAATCAATAGATCATCCCATAACCCTATTCGCTGATGACAGTACTGCCATTTTTATTGGAGATAATTAGGACACTTACCTACAATATTATAAACTGGTTCGATAGAAATAATCTTCTTCTAAATCTAAATAAAACTAAAATCATGCAATTTAAACATAGACAAAACAGGAAATAATATCAAATATTTAAATAACGGTGTTATAAATCAGGATTTAAACAAAACTTAAATAAACCAATTTAAAAAACTAAGTTATTCTACGAAATAAACTAAACTAAACTAAAACTACCTAGCAAAAATATTTAATTATTAAAGATAAAAAATTGAGCCGAAATCGCTGCCGTCTCACGTGGAAGAGTACCCAGGATACTGGCAGCATTACCTCGTTGAATTGCTAGGCCAATTCTTCGGCCGAGGTATGTGCCAGCCCTGGGATCTCCGGAAACGTCGACCAATCTCGACGACAGTTCTTTGTAGAGCTGCCGCGCTCCCGGCCCCCACGGCCCGAGGGTTTCAATGCCAAAAGGCACAAATATGTATTCTACCCCAAGGGAAACATAACTAATAACACTATTAGTGAAACGGACGTAAAATTCTTGGGAATACTTATTGACGAGAATCTGAACTGGAAAGCACAAATCGATAGCGAATGTAAAAAATTAAATAGTTTTGGATATGCACTTTACCAACTACGCAAAGTTGTAAATATAGACGCTGTCGTTAGAGCATTTACGGTCATGTAGTGCCAACCTTGCGGTACGGTGTCATCTTCTGGGGAAATGCAACTGACAAACTTCGTCCGTTCGAAGCTCAGAAAAATGCATCCGAGCAATGTTTTGTCTTAGACCCTTTGATACATCCAAGCCGTTTTTTAAGAAGCATATATATTTTTGCAGTTTCCGTTTTTGTAAAAACTAATCTTGACCTATTTACCAAATTTAAAAGCACTCGGCACAAATATTATAAATGCGAAAGTTTGTGTGAGAGGGTGTGTGTGTACATATCATCTTTAATAAACTTCCAAACTCAATAAAAGAAATACAAAGTATTACATCTTTTAAAAACAAATTAAAAGACTTTCTTGTTAACAAAACGTACTACACAGATAAGGAGTTTTTAACAGATATGTAGGTAATAATTTGGAAACATCAGCCAGATAAGTTTAAACTCGAAATATATTTAATTTTTTCAAGTTGTAGTAATTGATGAATACAGATAATAAAGTCTATTCTGGAGGCTTTAATTTTAGTTTTAGTGCTTTCAAAACTTAAATTTTTCCAAAGTAGTATAGCTTTGTTGTTAACACTAAAGAGCTATTTTGGAATGAAGAACTTTTACTTTAGACAGCACTAAAACTAAAATTAAAGCCTTCAGAATGGCTTTATTATAATATTAATAATTTCATAATGTGTGACATGATGCTTAATGATTATTTCTAACAATTAATAATATTTCATAATGTTTAAAACGAGTGTTTCTTAAAAAACAATTTAATCTGCTATTTAAGGTTTATTTTTCTTAAAATGCTTATAATGTTTTCTTTGATGTTTAGTAATTTTGTATGCCGAATGGCAAAGCATATGGGACAATTTTTTATGTTTAACAACCCTTTACCCATGTCTGCACAAATAAAGATATTTTCGTTCTCATTCTGAAAATGAGTCTAAACAGTAAATTATGTGTACAGAAAATGAGGGACTTCCATGATAGAGGCCTTGGTAACACGTATTCTGTTAAAAGACCTAGCCTATAACGGTTGAATCTGTAGACCCCTGTAACAGACGAACAGACAGATAGC
Source organism: Ypsolopha scabrella (assembly GCA_910592155.1). Classification (NCBI taxonomy): domain Eukaryota; kingdom Metazoa; phylum Arthropoda; class Insecta; order Lepidoptera; family Ypsolophidae; genus Ypsolopha; species Ypsolopha scabrella. Next base: position 21,231,483 of record OU342982.1, read on the forward strand.
GGAGACTTACTGTCTTAGTAATAGGGTCCGTGAACACTCGGGTACGGAACCCTAAAAAAAGCTTCTCCGTGTGTCTTCGTAAAGTTTATCCGATTCTATGTCTATGAGTTCAACAGATTTATTTAACGCAGAGCTAATCGGTCAAATATGTGAGCTTCATATGTGTAATTAACTGTGATTCGACCAACCAGTTGACTATTAAATATTTGTTGAGAGTTAACCGTTTTATCGCAATAAATAATTTTATTTATGTGTATAGGCTGGGAGGTGGTAGAGCTGATGCCGGGCCCGACTGTGGAGGTACCACCATCTTACTCGCAAATCCTCCCGAAGTTATTCGGGGGAGAGTAAGAGAGCATCTCTCAGGCAAAACCAGGCGGCCCACCATTGCCTGGGACCGATAGATGGCGGTATATCCATCCCCAATTGCCGGGCCTTATGTAAAACAGACTGGTGACGGGCAGCGGCGTCACTGGTGCAAGGGTTTCGGCCAACCCACCTGCCCGCCAAGAGTGGCGAAATCCTAGAAAGGCCTATGTCCAGCAGTGGACGAAACAGGCTGATGGATGGATGGTGTACAGGCCAGGCGCGGCCGCAGCTCAAGATCTGGGGGGGGGGGGGGGTCATCTTGGCTCAAGTACAGTTCAAGAGCCCAACTTGAACAGTAAAGCAGGTTAAGCAAATAAAGAACTTTTTTAATAAAATGAAAAATCTCAGTCACAAAAAAAATGCAAGCCTTCTATTAATTTTATGGGGCATGTGGCCGCCGCCAAATTTCGTTTGCTCTGTTTGAATTACTTTTTACAGACTTTAGTAGGCAGATAATAATTTGTTTGGAATGTTCGTAAACTGTCAATTTTTCGAGTTGACGTTAATGATTTTGGGGTTGGTCACCCCCCCCCCCTCTCCGACCGCCACTGGTATAGGCTAGGTTTCGGTAAAATCTTTTATTTGTCACGTCACTGTATTTCCGTGACAGTGAAGGTTCGCGCATTATGTGACGACAACCCGGCCGCTATCGAGTTATGAAAGGGATGCAAATTGGTACTATGTGGAGGAATTAATAAGGTTGAAAGAGATAATGGCGCTTACATATTTTCCGTCTAAAATGTTATAATGATGTCAATAGGAAGAGCTCAAAAAATGCATGTCTCTAATTAGCTTATTGTGTTTTTTTTATTGCACGGATAATACTCGTAGTTTCACATGTATTGTTGTTTGATTTTGATTTGATTTTTTCAGCCAAAGCTCTCTGCCATTTTGGTGTTTGTGCGCGGATTTTGTGAAAATATTGTTTATCGAGTCTTTTGGATAACAATAATAAATAACTTATTCTTATCTTGACAATAATGGCTGCATTGCTTCGAGTAGCTTGTTGAAAGTTGAAAGGCAGAACCAGTTTTTCAAAATTTAATTATGAAAGAAAAGAAAATACAGATTCTTCAAACATTTCCTTCAGGTTATCAGTGCATTTATGTATAATGAATGTGAGCTCACCTAAAGCCCTGCGTGTATGAGAAGAAACAAAACTAACTATTACCATAGACAAAATGTTCATCCATGCTATTACTAACACAAGCCAGCGCGCCGTAAGTGCAGTAAATAAATGAGGCGTATCAACAATTTTTTTTACTCAGAGTTCCCTTTTCATAAACTTCACCCTTCGCCGCTGCTGCTGTATTAAAAATTTACAGAAATTCGGTGTTCAAGTATGTTGGAGAAATTCAACGGTCTAGGATAAATACGTTGTGAAGTCGGTAGCGCGCTTGTCTTGTAACAAGAGGTCGCAGGTTCGATTTCTGGCCGAAAAGCGTTTTTATTAAATTATTGTCTTACTTGAATTTTGTTTCTAATTCTCCTTGAACAATGAAAAATTGGTAATTTTCCATTTTTGCGAACGGAATTTACAATTGCGGACTCAACGGGAAATGCCCTGTAGATTTTCATAGTGAGCCAATTTCTTTGAAACTGATTACGTGGCGTAATTTTTTTTCTGCGTAGAGTTAGAAGCCTGATTTTTTGACAACACTATGGGGCCGTATTGAAATCACTAGAGATGGGTCGAATATGGTTTGAACCGAATCCAAACTTCAGCCGAACATTCGGTTAAAATAAAAAGTTCGCCTGAACTTCAGTTCAATTTCATGCGCTTTCACGAGAGCGACTCGTCGTGACTTGTTTACGCATTTACTTCAACCAAAAAAAGCTTTTAAATTCAATTTACGAATTGTAATCCAGATGTTTGTTAGAAGAATAGTAAGTTTTTTTCATATTTTTAATAGTAATACTATACAGGTTTTTTTCATTTTTGTAATTGTAATACTATATAACATACATATTATGTCTAATTCTTATGTCTAATTAATTAGGCAGAGATTTTTAAGACTAATTAAAAGAACTGATTTCATTTAAGGTTTACATTTACAATGTTCCTAACTAAAATAAGCGAGTAAAAGACATAATTTTATTTTACACTAATTATTCTAATTATACTACTTATTCTGATTCTATTAAATTTCAGTCAAGGTCTTTTTTTCTTGTGCCAAGTGTTCGGCATCTCAACTGAATTTCAGCCTAATTCCGAAGTTCGGTTCAAGCCGCCGAAAGTCGGTTGAACCGAATGTGAACCGAATTTTGACCCATCCTTAGAAATCATGTACTCTAGGTGCCTACCCTGGCGTCATAGAAATAATGATTTTTTTAAAGTGACACTTAAAGTTTTTCATATTTTTTTTATTGTCAAACTTGATCTTAGCATTGATTTTCCTGCAAAAAGTTCTATGCACGCCACTGGCCGTAGACTTCTATAGTAGGTATTAGTTTCAACTTGATATCTCTGACGGGGCCCGAGAAAAGAGGCCTTGACAGATGAACAACAAAGTGATCCTATAAGAATTCCGTTTTTTTTCATTTTGTGGTTGTTCATTTTACATGTTTAGAATAAAAAAGATAAATAATATTGATAGGAAACAAGTATTATTAGTGTTGGCATTTTACACATATTATTAACATACGGCCGGAAAAAAAACGGGACCAACATAAAAACAGTTTTTAGCAATAGATACAAACAAAACAGTTAAAGGTCAAGCGCTACGCTGCATCGCTCGCAGCAGTAACACAACTTACTTCTCCCAATAAAACTGGTTGTGAAAGTGTTAAATCATGTAGACAGGCTGAAGATGTATGACTTTATGTCAACAATAGCAACGGTGGAGATAGACGGCTTAGCATGATTAGTGATGTGATGACGAATACCAGAAAAAAATTATAATTAACCTTGTACGAAATTCTTGCGTTAATTCAATTATAACTTGACGAAAATGTTAGCCGGAATTTACAAATTTTTACAAAATTGTAATCGTGCAAAATAAATCCGCTGTTCAATCAACAGCTGACCTTTCTAGGGTTCCCTAGCCGAAGGTTGCTAAACGGAACCCTACTAAGCCTCCTCTGTCTGTCTGTCACAGGAGTCTACAGTTTCAGCCGTTAGAGGGATTCAAAGATTCAAAATGTTTATTTGTAAAATAGATACATAAAGTATACGTTTTACATGTCAAATCTAATCTGTATAAAAATAATATTTTATAATGAAACAAATATGATACTTACGGGAAATATATTTAAAAAAACTATATTTAAGTTGGGCTACTAAAGTTATACACATGCATAAAATAAAGACTTATTGGGATAAGAATATTATTGTACATAATACAATTAATAAATAAACTGAATAGACCATAAATAAATATAATGCCTAACCAAATATATGTATACTAACATAAGTAAAAAATTAAAATATTGTAATAACTAAAGGATCATAATATAAAAGACAAAAAGAAATTGTGTCATGAGGAAAAAGAAATACATCTTAGTCTACCTGTCTAATGAGGTAGCAAGTTAAAATACTATGCAAAACATCATCTACCTGTCTCATATAGTTTATCTGGAGCCAGTTGACATTTTCACAGAGTACGTGTTGCCATGGCCTAGAGGCTCTTGTGATAGATCACAGGAAACAATAAAAATGAAAAATAAATTGATCACAAACGAATCGAAAAGTATCATTTTTTAGGGTTCCACACCGAAGGGGCAACACGGAGCCCTGTTAATTTCGCTCTGCTGATGTCCATATCTCTAGCTAGGGGTCTCTAGCTTGCAGACAGAATGAGTTACAGACCTGAAAATTGGATATGTTATGTAGAATGTTGATCGTATACTGAATATTGAATCAAGCATGTATTTTTTGTCTCCCATAAAATAAAGAAATTAAGTTGTCAGTTTCCGAACATTTTCGTTACGGGGTCTACCTCAAAAACTAAACTAGTTGGGAATTTACTGTATATTATGTGCCATATACGGTATAACAGTGGCGGTCCGGGGGGGGGGGGGGGTTAGAGGGGACATGATCCCCCCCCCTCAAATCATCATGCCAACTTGAACGGACGAACGAAACTTGACGGTTTTCGAACATTTTAAAAAAAATTTTACCTGCCTACTAACATCAATGTCAAAAATGTTCAAAATAACGTTATAAAAATAACACAAGCGTCGTGGACAGTCATGGTACAGAATGGTGCCATGACATATGCTGAGTGGAGGCCTTTTGGGTGTCACTTTTGTTTTGTTTAGTTTATTATGCTGTACTTAAGTTGTGTGACACGAATAAAGCTTTATTCTATTCTAATCTACTCTATTCGAAGCAAATTTAAAAAGGCCGCGAAATATACGTGCCAACGTGGATGTTGGTGGCGGCGCGGCCGCATACCCCATTAAATTAATAAAAGCCTTCCATTTGTTTTATGATTGAGAATTTTCATTTTATTAAGAATCTCTTTATTTGCTTAGCCTGTTTTACTGTTAAAATTGGCTTGTTGAACTGCACTTGAGCATTGATGACCCCCCCCCCCGAATCTAGAGCTGCATCCGCGCCTGCTGTATTTACTCAACAAAAATTGAAAACTTCGATGGATGGATGGATTTTATATTTGAATTATTATTTATTTATTAGTATTCTACATTACATTAAATTATGATAACTAATTATACTTATTGTTAAACTTGATATCTGTAATTTGTATACTCATTAATCTTATTTCTTAAGAATTTATGTTACAAATTTATTATTAATGCATGTTAAATGAAATGTTATCTAAGATGCTGGGAATAAATAGGCTTCTTATTCGTTTTAGGGTTCTGTACCAATATTGCGTGATGGTACGGAACCCTTTGTGCGCGAGTCCGACTCGCACTTGGCCAAACTATTTTACTATGAAGTGTTGAGTTTGCGTCCAATGAGAAAGTGTAAGTAATTATTTATAGATTTCGGAAATCCATTGCGGATATTAGAACGATCAAACACGCCCAATAATACTACTTGGGTTTATTTAATCTACAATTTACCTTTTGTAGGCCTGTTAATTTCCGCTGAGAAATTAAAAGTTCAGATTAGAAATATAGATAAGACACAGAGACATATCGTCACGACATGAATCCCCAAGGGGGTGTCAGAGGTGTTCCCGGGGGTGGACTGTGAAATGCAAGCACAGTCACCATTAGGTACACCCGCGTTTCACCGACGATGATTACGTCCCAACGTGATGGGTGGTGAGCCCTATCGCCGTTCTTCGGGCAATTACACGCTTTTTAGGGCAGGCAGGTTTCCTCACGATGTTTTCAGACTCATTGGTGCATGCCCGACCGCGGGGATCGAACCTGGGTCTCAAGATTGAGAGGCCAGCGTTCTGCCGCCTGAGCTAGGTCCTACAAATAATAAGTGAAAATAATTCCAGGGTAGATCACGTATCGTTAATTGATCACAATCAAGAAGAAAAGATTTTTTTTATCAAATATTTTTTTCACTTCCGGTATCATGTGAGCCTTGCAGGTTTCTGATACACCTTTGTATTATATAACAGGTACTTTCCTTATAAGTAAATAAATTAAAAAAAGGGTAACCGCAAAATATCTGGAATGATATATCGTGGTTGGTATTTTAAACTAAATAAATACCAAAACAAGGTCCAAATTAAGACTATTTAAGAGTATGATCCGATTTAATTAATGCAGCGTGCAAAGAAACAAATTATTACTTAGTCAAATTGAAGAAATTATAACTACAAATGGCCACCCGGGTTTCCTTGATTATTTTCAAATAATTTTCGTTACTAATTTTGATCCCGTTCGCAGCTTGATTCCCCCTCGAACGATAGAGAGATTAGTTCAGTATGGAAGTTGTGTAAGAAAATGAAGGTCACGCACGAAGGTCACCAACAGTATTGTCGCCTTAATGCGTCCAATGGCAGTGGTTTTGTTGGCGTTAGCAAATCTTTCATTAATAATTTAGCTGATGCTGAATTTGAGGTAGTCTATATAGTAATAATAAAGTAGTAAAAAAGTCGTATGTATAATGAATATACCTACGTAATTTGCGAAGTTTTAAATTAAATGGGTTATTAAGTCCATCCATCCATCAGCCTGTTTCGTCCACTGCAGGACATAGGCCTTTCCAGGAGTTCACCACTCTTGGCGGTCCTCCTGGAAGAAATGCCCATACTCACACACGCTGGGCAGGCGGGTTGGTGAGCGCGGTGCCGAAACCCTTGCACTAGTGACGCCGCTGCCCGTCACCAATCTGTTTTATATAAGGCCCGGCAATTGGGGATGGATATACCGCCATCCATCGGTCCCAGGCAATGGTGGGCCGCCTGGTTTTGTGCCTGAGAGCTGTCCTCTTACTCTCCCCCGAATAACTTCGGGAGGATTTCCGAGTAAGAGGGTGGTACCTCCACACTCGAGCCCGGCATCAGCTCTACCACCTATAGTAAGATGGTGGTACCTCCACAGTCGAGCCCGGCATCAGCTCTACCACCTATAGTAAGATGGTGGAACCTCCACACTCGAGCCCGGCATCAGCTCTACCACCTATAGTAAGATGGTGGTACCTCCACAGTCGAGCCCGGCATCAGCTCTACCACCTATAGTAAGATGGTGGTACCTCAACAGTCGAGCCCGGCATCAGCTCTACCACCTATAGTAAGATGGTGGTACCTCCACAGTCGAGCCCGGCATCAGCTCTACCACCTATAGTAAGATGGTGGTACCTCCACAGTCGAGCCCGGCATCAGCTCTACCACCTATAGTAAGATGGTGGTACCTCCACAGTCGAGCCCGGCATCAGCTCTACCACCTATAGTAAGATTGTGGTACCTCCACAGTCGAGCCCGGCATCAGCTCTACCACCTATAGTAAGATGGTGGTACCTCCACAGTCGAGCCCGGCATCAGCTCTACCACCTATAGTAAGATGGTGGTACCTCCACAGTCGAGCCCGGCATCAGCTCTACCACCTATAGTAAGATGGTGGTACCTCCACAGTCGAGCCCGGCATCAGCTCTACCACCTATAGTAAGATGGTGGTACCTCCACAGTCGAGCCCGGCATCAGCTCTACCACCTATAGTAAGATGGTGGTACCTCCACACTCGAGCCCGGCATCAGCTCTACCACCTATAGTAAGATGGTGGTACCTCCACAGTCGAGCCCGGCATCAGCTCTACCACCTATAGTAAGATGGTGGTACCTCCACAGTCGAGCCCGGCATCAGCTCTACCACCTATAGTAAGATGGTGGTACCTCCACAGTCGAGCCCGGCATCAGCTCTACCACCTATAGTAAGATGGTGGTACCTCCACAGTCGAGCCCGGCATCAGCTCTACCACCTATAGTAAGATGGTGGTACCTCCACAGTCGAGCCCGGCATCAGCTCTACCATCTATAGTAAGATGGTGGTACCTCCACAGTCGAGCCCGGCATCAGCTCTACCACCTATAGTAAGATGGTGGTACCTCCACAGTCGAGCCCGGCATCAGCTCTACCACCTACAATTATTAAGTTATTAAGTACTGAGGCTTAAACCAAAATTTTTAGAATTTTTGTCTGTCTGTCAATATGTATGTATGTATATATGTAAGTTTCGTTTTGACTCGAGAATTAGTATTGTACTGAGGCAAAAACTAAATTTTTTTGAATTTTTGTCTGTCTAAATGTATGTGTGTACCTTTTTAAGTCGAGAACCACTCAACGGATTTGGATGTGTTTTTTTATTATCATCGTACTGACCCTAGTTAACATATAAACTATAAGGGATGTTCATAAAGTAACTTCCAAGCCGGAAACTGGGCATAGATTGAATCAACGTGGGCGGAGCTGCGGGTTAAGGCTAGTTTTGATTAAGGCGCGTGTTCCCGCTATCCGAAAACTACTCCCATTGATGAAGTTACTTCTCTTAATCGCCTCACTTGAAAATTATGAAAAAAATATATATCATTACTTAAAGTATAAGAAACAATCTAATGGCAGCAAATTATTCTCGCCTATAAGAAACACCTTGAAAATATTTCCCAAAGTCATGCTGTTTTTAGAATAAAATTGGCTATTTCTTGGAAACCGCTAATTTTATTTGTATGGTTCTTGCACTAAAATACAAAAAAAGTATAGCTTATAAAACTCATTACAAGAAATTTAAAAATTTTGATTTAAAAACTAGATATTTTGAGAGCGCGTGGCGTCAACGTTGCCGTAAACGGAAAGTTTCGGAGCAGTCGATTACAGAATCAAATGCAAGGTTTTAACGTTCATTTCGATTTTATTTAAAATATCTCAAGGTTATTGGAGGCTACAAGGGCCTTAATTTTTCCGATGCCGAATAGGAGCTAGCTGCAGCTCAGCCGGTAAAACGCCGGTCTCTCAATCCCGGTTCGAATCCAACCGGTCGAGAATGGAGTCAGCACACTCATACAAAGTGATTGCCGAAATTTCGTGTTTATGTGCCATCCGTTTAGGAGTTCTATGTTGATGAGGTCAGGATCGAAGGTCCGGTGGATATAATGTCAATTTTCAAAGAACACTTTGCAATCAGCATCCTGGTACTTAGCGTTTGTCGCAATATCGAGTGACTAGCTTTTGCCCGCGACTTTGTCCGCGTGGAGTTCGGTTCACCCCCTTAGGGACGAATTTTCAAAAATCCTTTCTTAGCGGATGCCTACGTCATTACAACTATCTGTATGCCAAATTTCAGCGAAATCCGTTCAGCAGTTTCGGCTGTGCGTTGATAGATGAGTCAGTCAGGTTTGCCTTTTATATATTCAGAGAAGATATGCTGTCATCCATTACGGAGTTCCACTGCCTATCTCTGCAGACCATTATCAGAGCACGACCAAAGTAAAATGGGACCTACCCAGAAGCAAACCCTCCCAAACAAAAAAATGTTTTTTTTTCAAATTAGTTTAGATTTGCCAGAGTTATGGAGTAACGTACCCAAAAAAAATACAGTCAAATTGAGAACCTCCTCCTTCTTTGAAGTTAGTTAAAATTGCTTGTATCATAGAGAAAAGGGCTTGTATTTATGCCGGTAGTAGGGCATTAAACTCATAGAACATTTAATTCAATAATGTTCTGAAAAACTCACCCCTATCGTGTTGGGACGTCAGAATCGTCAGTGAGAAGAGGGTGTACGATTGGTGACAGTTCACAATCAGGAACAACTCTGACATCCCTCGGCGTACATGGCGTGAAGATAATATGCATATGTTATGTGCATAGGATACCGCATAATCAGGGCTTTGTGTAAATATCACACGATCGGCTTACATTTTGATTAGAGTAATATTTTTATAATTTACAAAAACACTTGTACACACTTGTTTCATTTATTTTATTACACTTTTTCAACCGGTTTCGGAAATTAATCCATCATCAGGGTATACATAGGGGTTAATATTATTTACAAGCCCTTAACGAACATTGTTTGTCATCAAATATTGTGAGAAAGCAGAAAACCAATGTAAAAGTGGGTAGAATTGCAAAAGATTTTTGGGGATGTCATGTAAAAAAAATCCCGAAAAAAGGAGATATTTTTATAAAATAGAAATTGTATAAGAATTAATAAATGTCTAATAGTTTAGAATCTCATAGGTATCCCGAAAAATAAAATATTGCTAAAGTTTTGAAAAAGGAACTTAATGGCAATTGTTTATTTATTTATTTATTTTCACATAAGAACTGTTATTGTTAAATAAATACTTATGATTCAAAGAATTATCACAATTAATGTCAACCAGGGATAAAAATTTCATGGTTAGATATCATATTAAGTAAAATATAAAAGTAAAGGGCGATTTATTGAGATCTAATTGTTGGTTAAGAATGTCATGTCGGTCCTATTATTTATTTCTTATTTATAGTTTATTTCGAGTGGTTCCAATGGGGTTGGGGAAGATTCGTGCCGCGGAATTCGTGCTCTTTTTTATTTTGGTGGCGGCTCGTGTCGCTGTTTTTAACTGATTCGTGCTCCGTTGAAATTATTTAATAGTAAGTTGGCAATGCTTCTCAAAAATAGAAAAGTACAGTTGTTGTGAAAATAGTATAAATCAATAAAACAATTTAAGTATCAGTCTGCTTTTATTTTTATTAAATTAATGCTTTATATTACATGATATGTTTATTCTTATGACTAATTAATTAATTAATTAATTATTAATCTCTATAAATATAAAATACAACGTCTGTCTGTCTGTTCGTTCGCTTATAACTTGAGAACCAATCAATGGATTTTGATGCAGTTTTCACTGAAAGATGAAGCATTTTTTTGGGAAGGTTTAAAGCTATGTATCATCACGCTATGACAAAAAGGAGCAGCGCAATGATAATTTTAGTGAGACATATGGAAGGTTCGCCACCGTAGCATAGTCGATCGTCGCGGGTGCAAACCCCGACTGGTAAAATTTGATTTCACTTTTTATTTTTTATTCTTTTATTTTATTTTCAGAAAAAACATTTTGTAAAAAAAATATTAAAGCTGAAATTATATTTCTTGACTGAGCAAAAACAAATAACTAAAATATTTTTATTTTCAAGTGCTTAGAAAACGCCATCTCTGGGAAGCTATCCTGGAAAACGGCTCAGTAAGCTGGCGTTGAAATTGTTTTTATTTTAATACACTAGATGGCATTGCATGTTTCAAAATATCGAATTTGACGCAGTTCAGGTTCAAATAAACTCACGTTAAAGTTTGTCTACACTATTATATAAAGACAAAGATTTGTTTGTTTGTTTGCATATAATGGGTAATATCTATCTAGAACTACTGAACTGACTATAAAAATTCTTTAAGCACTCAATAAGATTTTTAGTTAATTGTGTGGTATGTACGCCTTGCGTAGTCGTACGTATGTAGTCTCATCTTCGGGGTTTCAATCATCCACTGGTAAATGGTTTTTTTAGGACACCTCTCAAGTTTAAGATCGGTATTGATGAATATTTCTGTAGAACATGGTGACCAGGATCTAATGACGGGACTGGGTGGCGGGTACGGGATCTCCTCAAGGATAACAGCAGACCCTTCGAGTTTGGGCTTATTTTATTGGTCTTTATTAGCACTTTGGTAAAACATGGTGACCAGGGTCTGATGATGGGACTGGAAGGTGGGTATGGGTTCTCCTCAACGGACAACAGCAAACCCTTTAAGTTTGGGCTTATTTTATTGGTCTTTATTAGCACTTTGGTAAAACATGGTGACCAGGGTCTGCTGATGGGACTGGAAGGTGGGTACGAGATCTCCTCAACGGACAACAGCAGACCCTTTGAGTTTGGGCTTATTTGATATGTATTTATTAGCACTTTGGTAAAACATGGTGACCAGTGTCTGATGATAGGACTGGAAGGTGAGTAAGGGATCTCCTCAACGGACAACAGCAGACACTTCGAATTTAGTCTTATTTTGTTGGTATTTATTAGCACTTTGGTAAAACATGGTGCCCGTTGCATATTGTCGTTCAAAAAATCATATTCTTTTGTTTTCCTTATTTCCACGAAAATCTCTTCGACGCGGGCGGAGCCGCGGGCAAAAGCTAGTAACTAATATAATAACACGGAAAAAAATGTGATAATTAGAAAATGTAGCTGTTATTGAGACTTTGTTTTAATTTTAATACTTCTAAATCATTCAACAATTTTGCCAACAACGGCAAATCGATGTTAAGCAAATTTAATTTATTTTACTTCTATTTATTCATTATTCATATACGCTATATGTATGTATATTATTACCTATATCTATTGTTTATGCAAAGATTCATGTATGTAATAGAATGTAGTTATGCTGGGTATGTATATGTAGGGATATATATATATATATATATATATATGTATTAAAATTTTAATTTAATAGTGTGATGCGTAGTTTTGTGTACACGTATGTCTACTTATTAATTTATTATGATTTTTTTTATTTATCACAGGGGTTTGCTGGAAGAAATCTCTACTTAGAGATAAGCTCGCCTGTGTACATCCTATTTCTAACCTCAATTGTAATTATATTTATGTGTACAATAAAGTATAAAAGTATAAAGTATAAAAGTATTTTTTAAATGACTTTTGTGACTGGTAGTACTCCAATGTGAAATAAATTAAGATTTTTAATTGTCAAGTTGTACGGCACGAATCTACACCAAAAAGGGGTACGAGTTTACACCTAGTGAATAAATTTTATTAACGGAGCACGAATTTACACCAAAAATAATAATTTTTGGCACGAGTTTACACCGCACGAATTTCGCGGAGCACGAATCTTTCCCAACCCTTCCAATGCGGTAATTTTTTTGCCTTTGTTGCAAATATTAGATGTTCTGCGAATTGAGAGTCAGATTTTTTGAGGCACCAAACAGTGGTCCCGATTTGAAATTTTATGGACTTAGGGCCTCAAGACATATATAGACCTGATGATTTTTTATATGACGGATATTTATATTTCAAGTGACAAATATGTACTGATTGGTACATTTCTGTAAAAGTGATATTTTTTTAAATTTACTATTTACAGTGAACCCCACTTCGGGTTTATCATGTTTTGCGGGGCTTTAATTATTGTCGTTATTTTGATGTAATTTTTAGCTGGAAGCTATTTTTGGACTTCGTTCCAAATCTGAATAATATAATAAAATATACAAAAAGACCAAGATGACCAGACGGCCATCAGGGTGGCGCGGAGGGGTGTACGCGGGGCGGGGGGGGTCAACAGCTGCGCGGTGGCAGCTGGCTGCGCGCGCACGCGTCAAGATGCACCACCGACCGACGTATGGTGCTCATGTCTTTCAAGTTTTTATTTTATTTAGAACGCCGTTCCCTTTTGTCTGAAGATTATTTTATTGATAGGAAATCGTTCTTGATGGGATTTGAGTTGTTAGCCCCAGCGTGGCACGCGGCTAGATATGGTCTCCCGAATGGTGGAAGAGAGACTTAGAAGCTGTTAGTTTCTGTTCTGCTTACATACTATTGCATGCTCGTAGGTAATAGGTACCATCCAATATAAGATATCCATCCATCAGCCCATCATCGTCCATTGCTGGACATAGACCGTTCCAATATAACGCCACTCATGGCGGACCTCCGTCCTTCTCATCAAGCCGCCATCCGCAACGTCCTTCAGGTCGTCGGTCCAGCGGGCACAAGGTCAGCCCACACTACGCTTTGCTGTACGTGGTCTCCATTCTAACGCCTTTCGGCCCCTACGAACATCACGTCGCGTCGGCGACAAATATGGCCTGCCCACTGCCACTTCAACTTACAGACAGTGAATATAAGACTGTGAGTGACCCATCAAATGTCTAGTTTTGTGTTTTTTTGTTCAGGTTAGTTTTTTAAAACCAACACTCCAAAGCTCACTTACTGAGCTTTTCCAATTATTAATTTTGTACCAAAGTAAAAATCGATCAAAAGCAGATCGGCCGTCTTCGAACCGGTCACGAATGCCCCCTGGCCTCAGTAAAAATAAAATTAATTATGTACAAATACTGGCGAGTAAATAAAAATAAATAACACACATTTACACAGCCTAAGGCAGATTGTAACGGTGTTGGGACTTCCACTGTACTTTCACTCTGGGTTTGAAATCTTTTCACATGTCTATAAAAGTTTATTTTATCATTACATCTAAGTAAAGCCAGAAATAACTTATGACATTATATCAGGTTTGTAAGCTCGTATTTGTAGCTATACCATGACTCTATGAACTAATTATTTATTTATTATTATACTAGCCTTTTCCGATCGCGTTTATTCAATGTCCCGTTTTCGGTTTGGGCGTTATTTTATGAACATCCTTTATAGTATGTGTTGGACCAGGGTCACTACGGTGATTATAAAAAACGCTCTAAAATCCGTTGAGTGGCTCTCGAGTTACAACGGAACCTACATATAGACAGACAGACAGACTACAGAGAGACGAAATTTTAAGAAATTTTAGGTTTGGCTTTAGTATTAACTCTAATTACTCATTTTATTTAAAATTATAATTAAAAACAATGTATACGTACAGACAGACATGTAGGATAATCGGATCGATATACCTAAGGTTGGAAAAATCCTTGAAAAAGTTTGTAGGTGTGGAGTCGGCTTTTTAAAATATAATTTATTGTGATAGTAAAAATTACTAAATTGCTTAAAACATTATGATGATTTACCCAATACTTAACAGATGTTACCGTAAATGTATATTATTTAGGAATGGTATACAAGTCCTAGGAAATTATAAAATACCAAGCTGATTTAGGCAGAGATAATTATTTATCGGTTTTTTGTTTTGACCTATGCTCTATTCAGCCTAAATCAGCTTTGCATTTTATAAAGTTCCTAGTAATTGTATTTAATTACTTAATAATATACTCAATACTAGTAGCCTTCTTAGCCTCTGCACATGGGGTCGTGGAACTTGTTACTCGCATACTTAGTACCAATGGTAACAGTTCACGGCTACCATTTGTAGACGAGGCTTTGAAGGAATGGTCTACTGTTTGCCCTGTGTTCAACCAGACCATCCGGAGGTGCAAAGAGGCTGGGACGATATCCCAACCCATTTTCATAATAGAAGAGCTCAAACAAAATAATTCAGGGGCGGAAGTAGCAAGACTAAAAGCCGTAACTAAACCTGAGTCCGGTGCCTGGCTTCACGCCCTTCCATCTCCACAGCTTGGTACTTTACTTGATAACGACTCCCTTCGTATTGCTGTGGCCCTGAGACTTGCTTGCCATGTTTGCGAGGAACATGCCTGCATCTGCAACTCTGCAGTCGACACAAAAGGTCACCACGGCCTGAGCTGTTTAAGATGTACAGGTAGATTCCCACGGCACCATGCCTTTAATGAAATCATCCGCCGGGCACTCGTCTCAGCCAACATCCCTTGCACCCTGGAGCCCCCTGGCCTTAGCCGGACGGACGCCAAGCGCCCAGATGGTCTCACCCTCGTTCCCTGGGAGAGAGGTAGGTGTCTGCTGAGGGATGCAACTTGCGTCAGCACTATTTAACCTCCACAGTTAGAACTGCAGGATCTGCGGCTGAGATTGCCACTAGGCCAAAGCACATCAAATACAATGATCTAAAACAAAATTATATTTTTATTCCCGCCGCATTTGAAACGACCGGCGTATGGGGCTCTGAGGCCAGGGCATTTCTAAAGGCACTCGGAAGAAAAATAAAAGACAGGTGCCAAGACCACCGCTCCATGTCGTACTTGGCGCAAAGGATTTCCCTAGCCATCCAACGCGGGAACGCGGCTAGCGTAATGGGGACCTTTGCGCCGGGTACGATGAGGGGCGGTTTTTTTGATAGTTAGGGTTTTATTTCTAAGTTAATTTTATTTTTATAGCATAGGTTCTTCTTTTTTTTTTACTTTTAGGATTTTTAGTTTATTATCTTTTGTTTAATTGTAAATAATAATATTATTATTCATTATAATTACTGAATTTATTTATTTATTATTTACATTTCCGGAACATATCATTAAACATATCAAATTATCGTAACGTTACAAGCAATTCCATAATTCCGGGAATTTAACTATCAAAATAATATTACAAGAAGCGGACTCCACACCTACAAACTTTCTCAGTTTTTCCAACTTTAGGTATATATCTATCCGAATATCCTATCTTTAGACGTGACCTTTTTATTACTTTAATATTAGTACATAGATTGTATACCATATACGTACATAAATAGACAAGACAATCTATACTAATAGCAAAAGCAAAAGCTAGTAAATAATAATCATAAATCAGTCAAAATTATTGTTAAAATCATTATTGTTTAAATTGGAAGTATCCAGATCTTCAAAAAGGGTTTGGGAATAAAAAGTAGTTGATGGCATAAAAATTGCGAAAGAGACATTCTACCTATATGTACCTATCCCTATGTCTGCGATATCTCCGATCTGTCACTGTCACGGACAACAGGCGTACACCCGCTTTTCACCGACGATCCTATCACCTTACATCAGGTAAGAATAAATATATAAAAAATATACCGTCACGACATGAATCCCCGAGGGGGTGTCAGAGACGTTCCGAGTGTGAACTGTGATACAAGTCATAGTCTACATTCGGTTCACCCGCTTTTCACCGATGATTATTACGTCCCAACTACTCTCAACGTGATGGGTGGTGAGCCCTATCGCCGTTCTTCGGGCACAAAGGTTTCCCACGATGTTTTCCTTCACCGTTCAGCAAGTGATTAGTATTATACTCTGCAGATAAATTCCGAAAAACTCATTGGTGCATGCCCGGCCGGGGATCGAACCTGGATCTCAGAGATTGAGAGGCTAGAGTTACACCCCTGAGCTACCGCCGCTTCTACCAGCAAGAATAACAAGCTATTTTTTGGAAATGGTTATTGAGATATTAAAGTTATCTTTTTTGCGACAGTGTTCTATACCATGTAGCTCCAGTTATGACCTTCATCTTTCTTCCCAAAGACAAAGCTCCACATATCACAGCTATTCAAGGTCTATCTGGTTGCAACTGTTCTTTGTCCCAAACGTACACTTGATTGCTTTGATTATTGTCTGATAAATAAAAACGGTCATGTCCGAGTCGGACTCGCGCACAAAGGGTTTGTACGTACCATTATCTATAAAAACGGCAAAAAAAACATGTTTGGTGTACGAGAGCCCCCCTCAAATACTATGTTTTTTTCAATTTAATTATTAATTTTTAAAGTGAAATATAACTCAATGTTCTGTGAATATTTCAAGCGTCTACCTGTTGCCGTTATCAATGCCGAGCAAAAACGAGCAAAAAAATCACGTTTGTTGTATGGGAGCCCCCTTTAATATTTATTTTATTCTGTTTTTTAGTATTTGTTGTTATAGCAGCAACAGAAATACATCATCTGTGAAAATTTCAACTGTCTCAATATCACGGTTCATGAGATACAGCCTGGTGACAGACGGACGGACAGACGGACAAACGAACAGACAGACGCACAGTGGAGTCTTAGTAATAGGGTTCCGTTGGTTACTCTTTGGGTACGGAACCCTAAAAATAATAAAGTAGTAAAAATTTCGTGCATGTACATTTAATATTTTGGCGAAATTTTAAATGAAATGGATTATCATCACTATTGTACTGAGGCCAAAACCAAATTTTAAATTTTTTTTCTCTGTCTGTTCTTATGTATATATGTACCGTTTTAACACGAGAACCGCTCAACCATGGTCAGCACAATAGGGGTGTTCATAAAATAACGCTCAAGCCGAAAACGGGGCAAAGATTGAATAAACGCAATTATAAATATTGTCAAATTAGGCTTTTTCTAGCAGTTGTGTTTATTTTATTTCTAAATGATACTGTACAAAAACTTTAGAGCGTGGTTATAATTGTTGTACAGGATAATTCAGGCGCATAGGCACGTCGCCGCCTTATAATATATTTGTAAACAATCATACGTTGTGCGTTTGGTAACGACATTCGAATCAACCACCTTAAGAGCACGCACGACTGACGTAAGGCTTTTTCTAAGGCAGATGACCGATAAAGCCCACCTTAAAATCCAATAACCTTTAGATGTTAAAGTCGAATTGGGCGCCAGCGTGTCAGGTCGGATGCGCGAGCGCAGTGTGCCCGTGTGCCGGGCTGCGCCGCCGCAGCTGCCGCGCCATGACAGATGTGTGGGCTACACGTACCCAGGTAGCTTTGAGATTACTTTGTGTGCAAGCTCAGGGTCCCTGCAATTAAGTTAACCCTTACTGACACCGTCTGTCTAAATACTCATAGGCCCCGAACTGTGTGTATTTGGGCCAAAAACACGGCGATAAGATTACGTGAAAATAAAATCACCTATAACAACATCTTCTTAATTATGCTAAAAGATTACATGCATGAAAAATTGGAAATTGGGCCCACAGGATGGCTTTTCTCTCAGTGTTTTCTTTTTTTTTTGTTAATAGTACGTTAAATAAGGTTGTACATTGTATGTCATTCTTGTATAGTCATTTATTCGACTGATGTCGGCCCCAAAGCCAAAGTGGGCCGAAAAATATCTCAAAACATTTTGTTTTTTTCTCTTTTTTGCTTGAAAATACGTGCCTTATATGTATTTAACGAAGCATCTTTGAATGCAGATTCAGATTACAATAATATTGACCAAGCCCATGTATGCAGTACAGTCTGCGCCTTGCTAACCTACACACTTATACCATGAAGTAGCGTTCACCTCACAGCAAACACGACGACCGTTCAAGAAGCTTATTACAAAGGAGTAAAATTGATTTGATCAGCAAGTCGTCTAGATGTGTGGTAAGCAGCGGTCTAGGCAGCTGGCGCGCAGTAAGGGGCTTCGATTTGAGTCTAGGGGAATCTAGGCTATTCACTGGTCTATTCATTTATTCCTTTCTCACTGCTCAAAAGAATTTAAACATTAAATCATTACGTATGTTCACCAGAACTGCAAAAACACGGTTATAGATTAATATATGTCGTCTCGTCAGATAGCGAAAAAGCGCCATCATACTAAATTGTTTTTACTAGGACTCCGCTCCGCTTCGCTCGGCTCCGGTTATGTGTAAATCTAACTCACTCCTCCACGGTTCGGTCGTCGTCGCATCCATTTTTCACTTTTTGCTGAAAGACTTTCGTAAATTGTTTTAATCTCGCTTTTTCGTGACGAACTGCTTTTCCGCGAATACCTAAGCGTGACAATTTCGTATGATGTAATGAAATGAATACTTTTTCCTGCGATATAGGTACATAAATACACTTATCGCACGTTAGGAATTATTAAATGGGTAATAAAAATAATTACATTTAAAAGAGGAAATACAATATATTAAAATAGGTTTTGGGTTTGCTTATTTATTAAGTAAATACACGTACATGAACTAAAATAAAGGTATATTTAATGTATACAATTATGTATATACGATATGATAATAATAATAGCTACCCATATACTAAATACTAATACGTTACATATATGTATAAATACATGCCTAACTCCGCCCATTATTGCGTAATTGGTCAGGCTTTACACCATAATTTGGTTTTTCACGTTTTTCTGACGACATATACCGGTTGAAAATGAAACCTCTAGCTATAACAAATTAAACTGTTCTTATAAAATACATGATTTGTTACTTTTGTTATGATTCATACTTTAAAAAAAAGATATCGACCGCCAAAGAAGCACTAATACTCCGGTGACAGAGACGACGCTCTACAAAACCTATGTGTACATAGCCTATGTGCATTATTTACCGCCGGGATTATGTTCTGTCTATTGTCACTCACATGTCACGTCGCGTAAGTTGGCAATTTTTTTAAAACTTTTTTTACGGTTTTGTGTTCTAGTCATTCTGCTTCATAAAGTTCAATACAACTATTGAACTCTATGAAACAGAATGGTTCATTTTCAACCTGTATAAGGGACGACTACTTCCTTAATATCCATCCATCCATCAGCCTGTTTTATCAAATGCCTTCCCAGCATTTCGCCACTCTTGGCGGTCCTCCTGGAAGAAATACCCATACTCGCAAACGCTGGGCAGGCGGGTTGGTGAGCGCGGTGCCGAAAACCTTGCACTAGTGACCCCGCTGCCCGGCAATTGGGGATGGATATGTCGCAGTAAAGTAGTTAAATCAGAGAGTTAGTTGAATCTCTAGAGAGTTAATTAAAGATCGACATTCAATCAAGTCGCTAAAGTTCCGTCAGACAAGTGAGTGAACGAAACGTTTAACGAGTTTCCTAAACGTTCCTAGGCGCATTTCAACTTTGGTAGGGTGACCTTTGTGAGGCGTCCCCGAGTAGGATACTAAATAGTCGCATAATGGATAGGTCGAAATGTATTTAAAAACACTAGGTTAGGTTAGGTTTGAACATTATGAAACAACTCAGAGCCGAGCGAAGCGGAGCGGAGCGAGGCGTCCCCGAGTAGGATACTAAATAGGTGCATAATGGATAGGTCAAAATGTATTTAAAAACAGTACGTTAGGTCAGGTTTGAACATTATGAAACAACTCAGAGCCATCATCTTGTTTTACATTATTAATCAATCAACACGCTGGCTTTCGGTCAGACAGATAGTTAAACGTTTTCGACGCTGCTTTATTTGAATCAAAATGCTAGCGACTTGATTGAATGTCGATCTTTAATTAACTCTCTAGAGATTCAACTAACTCTCTGATTTAACTACTTTACTGCGACAGATATACCGCCATATACCGCCTTAGTACATATACCTAAATTATTTTGCGCTTTTCTCTGAAAGTGTCACGGAACTTCGCTACTGATCACGTGATCATCACTTACAAACTGTACGTTTAGTAAATTTCACGTACACGCCCACATCGACAATGTACCTTATCTTTATCTTTGGTCGCCTCTGTGGCCGCGTGGTAGAGCGCTCGCCTGCTAACCCAGAGGTCGTGAGTTCAATCCCCGTAGTACACACATTCATTTGCGTTCGGTATGCGGCCTTCTAAGACCTAAATTGGGCGATAGGCGATTACCTATCACACTTCGGACATAATATCGTGAAAAGCGGGTGAACCAAGTGTGGACAGTGATTTGCATTCTCCTCGGGGATTTCCGTCGTGAAGATATGTATACAAAATCCTTATAAAGGTATAAGTTCCGCTTGTCCACTCCTGTATACAATACAGTGCCGATGTTCTCGTATTTTTGTCATGTGGTTAGCAAAATCATTAGGTGCAATTGTGTAAGCCAATGGTATTCAAATTGATTGTTATATGGCTATTCGGTTAAGCAAATAAGCCCGTTTGACAAATGAAATCCTACGTTTTTGGTTGTCAACAACAAAATAAGACAATTTTTTTCATTTGACAATGTTTGACAGTGAAAAATGTACAATTTCAACTGTCAAACGGGCTAATTTGCTTAACCGAATAGCCATATGACAATCAATATGAATACCATTGGCTTACAGAATTGAACCCCTGATTTTTCATAACAGCCGAGACTGGACAGTTTTATGTTTAAGCGCTTGTCTTGATAACAAGAGGTCGCAGGATCGAATCCTGGCCGGAGGATTTTTTCAAATTCTTGTCTGTACATTTGCTTCTAATTGTTTTTTTTTCTAGTTTGTAATGCACTCTAATAATAATATTTAGAGTATTCCAAAGCGATGGATTTCGCAATAAAAACATAATTCGAGGATGAACATTCTGAAAAACGTTTAGCCATGAATTCTTTAACCGAGTAAAATGGGTTATCTTGAAATTTTTTTTTCTGCTTTGAATTTTTATACTGGTATTTGGGTTATTTGACATGGGAGATTATTATACATTTTTATATTTAGTTGGGTATCTGGTTTTTGAGTCAATCTGGATTATGGAGGGAGCTTGTACTGCAGATGACGTACTTTCTGATGTACAGAGCCATTATCTATAGTCTGTCAATAAGTATTGAAATGACTATTAAACTTTAATGAACTTTATTGAACTTTGAACGTTCAAGTAGTATAATTTAGGTAACATATTTATGATAACAACGCGGTAAACTCCATTTAACATATTTTGAACTTGTTTGTTTGGTGTAACCAGGCGAAAGAAAAATAGTTCTTTCGATATTCATTTCAACTCTTTTTTGACAAACTGTAAACGCTACGAGTATATGCGACCACCCATCCAAATACGGACCAAGCCAAGCGTCGCTTAGCTGTAGGTTAGACTATTGACTATATATGGCAAAGCCTGAAAATTCTCCACATTTACAGAGCTAACTGCTCGCTCGCTATAAACACCGAATAATTCACGCTGTACCAATATCAGGCTAACAAACATCAACTTGAAGATTCCGTACTTCCTGTAAACCTAATTTACCTTGAAATAAAGTCCATTTCCACTTGTTTCGATGATATATCGTAAGTTTGTCTTATCCGGATCGCACTATGGCGCTAAAGGTGGAAAACGCAGCGACGCCACTGGAATAATTTAATGGTTTCAATGCGCCATCATTCATAAAATCATAACCCAAGAGATTGATCTGTCATCCTACAAATTGATGACAGCAGACTGCCATCAAATGTTTCCATGGGGTTCAAAGATTGTAATCTTCAAACCCCTTTACATAACCTCGTAAAGTGTTTAGGAACATTGTATCAGCAAAGATGACATTAGAAATAAAACGTTTTTAGAGCATGACTCACCTCTTCTAGCACTATACAGGGTGTCTAAATATTCAAAGCGTAGGGTGCTACAGTATGCGCCATTTTGCTCCCACTAAAATGTTCCCGGTAAAAGTTAAACTTTGGTTGCTTATATTTATGAAATGTAACACTTAATGACCTTTTATGCAAGACAATTTTTTGTTTGTATTTCTGTCAACTATCGACTTTTATACAGATTATTTGAGGCTGCCATATTGAAAAAATATATAGAGTCTTGTGACGAAGACTTTCTTCATATGTTTCAAAATAAAATATGAATATGTTGGCGCGTACTCTAAAAATTTTAGGGATACCGTCCACAATTTTGTTTTTTGCATGACGGCTCCGTTGTTTTTTGCTTTATGGCGGCTCCGAATAAATCTTATTAAAATCCATAAATTAATTACAAAAAATATTAACGGAATTTACGGCAGGACTACGTTTTATAATATACACATTCATTTAAAAGTAAATATGCAACGTGAAAAACAAAAGCATATCACATACAAGCCATCAACGCGCGTTTGTAATATTTCCGTACATACCGGGTGTAAATAGAGTGCGACAATTAAATGAAACCATATATTCTACCGACCCTACTGAACCACTTTTCCCAAGAATCATACCCGCGGACAGCCTTAGTTTAGGAAATAATTGAGTTCCAAACAAAAACGCGTGAACCCTAACGCACCGACATCGACATACGGGAGAGTTTAGAGAGAGCGTGTTCCGTGAAACCTGCAGCTGATTGAGGTCAATGCTCTCTCTAAACTCGCCCGTATGTCGGTGCGAGAGGGTTCACGCGTTTTTGTTTGAAACTCAATTATTTCCCAAACTAAGGGGTTCCGCGGGTATGACTCTTGGGAAAAGTGGTTCAGTAGGGTCGGTAGAATATGTGGTTTCATTTAATGGTCGCACTCTATTTACACCCGGTATATTACGAAAAGAAAAATATTGGTGAAAATTTTATGACTTTTCCAAAACATACTCAATTGGACTGCCTGTCTGATCATTTCTGCAATGAGAGACTTTCACAACAACACTGTAGCTTTTCTTATGCGTTATATTTGGCGCTATATTTTAGGTGGAATTTAAAACATACTCAATTGGACTGCCTGTCTGATCATTTCTGCAATGAGAGACTTTCACAACAACACTGTAGCTTTTCTTATGCGTTATATTTGGCGCTATATTTTAGGTGGAATTTAAAACATACTCAATTGGACTGCCTGTCTGATCATTTCTGCAATGAGAGACTTTCACAACAACACTGTAGCTTTTCTTATGCGTTATATTTGGCGCTATATTTTAGGTGGAATTTAAAACATACTCAATAGGACTGCCTGTCTGATCATTTCTGCAATGAGAGACTTTCACAACAACACTGTAGCTTTTCTTATGCGTTATATTTGGCGCTATATTTTAGGTGGAATTTAAAACATACTCAATAGGACTGCCTGTCTGATCATTTCTGCAATGAGAGACTTTCACAACAACACTGTAGCTTTTCTTATGCTTATATTTGGCGCTATATTTTAGGTGGAATTTAAAACATACCCAATAGGACTGCCTGTCTGATCATTTCTGCAATGAGAGACTTTCACAACAACACTGTAGCTTTTCTTATGCGTTATATTTGGCGCTATATTTTAGGTGGAATTTAAAACATACTCAATAGGACTGCCTGTCTGATCATTTCTGCAATGAGAGACTTTCACAACAACACTGTAGCTTTTCTTATGCGTTATATTTGGCGCTATATTTTAGGTGGAATTTAAAACATACTCAATAGGACTGCCTGTCTGATCATTTCTGCAATGAGAGACTTTCACAACAACACTGTAGCTTTTCTTATGCTTATATTTGGCGCTATATTTTAGGTGGAATTTAAAACATACCCAATAGGACTGCCTGTCTGATCATTTCTGCAATGAGAGACTTTCACAACAACACTGTAGCTTTTCTTATGCGTTATATTTGGCGCTATATTTTAGGTGGAATTTAAAACATACTCAATAGGACTGCCTGTCTGATCATTTCTGCAATGAGAGACTTTCACAACAACACTGTAGCTTTTCTTATGCGTTATATTTGGCGCTATATTTTAGGTAGAATTTAAAACATACTCAATAGGACTGCCTGTCTGATCATTTCTGCAATGAGAGACTTTCACAACAACACTGTAGCTTTTCTTATGCGTTATATTTGGCGCTATATTTTAGGTGGAATTTAAAACATACTCAATAGGACTGCCTGTCTGATCATTTCTGCAATGAGAGACTTTCACAACAACACTGTAGCTTTTCTTATGCGTTATATTTGGCGCTATATTTTAGGTGGAATTTAAAACATACTCAATAGGACTGCCTGTCTGATCATTTCTGCAATGAGAGACTTTCACAACAACACTGTAGCTTTTCTTATGCGTTATATTTGGCGCTATATTTTAGGTGGAATTTAAAACATACTCAATAGGACTGCCTGTCTGATCATTTCTGCAATGAGAGACTTTCACAACAACACTGTAGCTTTTCTTATGCGTTATATTTGGCGCTATATTTTAGGTGGAATTTAAAACATACTCAATAGGACTGCCTGTCTGATCATTTCTGCAATGAGAGACTTTCACAACAACACTGTAGCTTTTCTTATGCGTTATATTTGGCGCTATATTTTAGGTGGAATTTAAAACATACTCAATAGGACTGCCTGTCTGATCATTTCTGCAATGAGAGACTTTCACAACAACACTGTAGCTTTTCTTATGCGTTATATTTGGCGCTATATTTTAGGTGGAATTTAAAACATACTCAATAGGACTGTCTGTCTGATCATTTCTGCAATGAGAGACTTTCACAACAACACTGTAGCTTTTCTTATGCGTTATATTTGGCGCTATATTTTAGGTGGAATTTAAAACATACTCAATAGGACTGCCTGTCTGATCATTTCTGCAATGAGAGACTTTCACAACAACACTGTAGCTTTTCTTATGCGTTATATTTGGCGCTATATTTTAGGTGGAATTTAAAACATACTCAATAGGACTGCCTGTCTGATCATTTCTGCAATGAGAGACTTTCACAACAACACTGTAGCTTTTCTTATGCGTTATATTTGGCGCTATATTTTAGGTGGAATTTAAAACATACTCAATAGGACTGCCTGTCTGATCATTTCTGCAATGAGAGACTTTCACAACAACACTGTAGCTTTTCTTATGCGTTATATTTGGCGCTATATTTTAGGTGGAATTTAAAACATACTCAATAGGACTGCCTGTCTGATCATTTCTGCAATGAGAGACTTTCACAACAACACTGTAGCTTTTCTTATGCGTTATATTTGGCGCTATATTTTAGGTGGAATTTAAAACATACTCAATAGGACTGCCTGTCTGATCATTTCTGCAATGAGAGACTTTCACAACAACACTGTAGCTTTTCTTATGCGTTATATTTGGCGCTATATTTTAGGTGGAATTTAAAACATACTCAATAGGACTGCCTGTCTGATCATTTCTGCAATGAGAGACTTTCACAACAACACTGTAGCTTTTCTTATGCGTTATATTTGGCGCTATATTTTAGGTGGAATTTAAAACATACTCAATAGGACTGCCTGTCTGATCATTTCTGCAATGAGAGACTTTCACAACAACACTGTAGCTTTTCTTATGCGTTATATTTGGCGCTATATTTTAGGTGGAATTTAAAACATACTCAATAGGACTGCCTGTCTGATCATTTCTGCAATGAGAGACTTTCACAACAACACTGTAGCTTTTCTTATGCGTTATATTTGACGCTATATTTTAGGTGGAATTTAAAACATACTCAATAGGACTGCCTGTCTGATCATTTCTGCAATGAGAGACTTTCACAACAACACTGTAGCTTTTCTTATGCGTTATATTTGGCGCTATATTTTAGGTGGAATTTAAAACATACTCAATAGGACTGCCTGTCTGATCATTTCTGCAATGAGAGACTTTCACAACAACACTGTAGCTTTTCTTATGCGTTATATTTGGCGCTATATTTTAGGTGGAATTTAAAACATACTCAATAGGACTGCCTGTCTGATCATTTCTGCAATGAGAGACTTTCACAACAACACTGTAGCTTTTCTTATGCGTTATATTTGGCGCTATATTTTAGGTGGAATTTAAAACATACTCAATAGGACTGCCTGTCTGATCATTTCTGCAATGAGAGACTTTCACAACAACACTGTAGCTTTTCTTATGCGTTATATTTGGCGCTATATTTTAGGTGGAATTTAAAACATACTCAATAGGACTGCCTGTCTGATCATTTCTGCAATGAGAGACTTTCACAACAACACTGTAGCTTTTCTTATGCGTTATATTTGACGCTATATTTTAGGTGGAATTTAAAACATACTCAATAGGACTGCCTGTCTGATCATTTCTGCAATGAGAGACTTTCACAACAACACTGTAGCTTTTCTTATGCGTTATATTTGGCGCTATATTTTAGGTGGAATTTAAAACATACTCAATAGGACTGCCTGTCTGATCATTTCTGCAATGAGAGACTTTCACAACAACACTGTAGCTTTTCTTATGCGTTATATTTGGCGCTATATTTTAGGTGGAATTTAAAACATACTCAATAGGACTGCCTGTCTGATCATTTCTGCAATGAGAGACTTTCACAACAACACTGTAGCTTTTCTTATGCGTTATATTTGGCGCTATATTTTAGGTGGAATTTAAAACATACTCAATAGGACTGCCTGTCTGATCATTTCTGCAATGAGAGACTTTCACAACAACACTGTAGCTTTTCTTATGCGTTATATTTGGCGCTATATTTTAGGTGGAATTTAAAATATACTCAATAGGACTGCCTGTCTGATCATTTCTGCAATGAGAGACTTTCACAACAACACTGTAGCTTTTCTTATGCGTTATATTTGGCGCTATATTTTAGGTGGAATTTAAAACGAGTATTATTATAATTTGCTTAACCGAATAGCCATATGACAATCAATTTGAATACCGTTGGCTTACAGAACTGCACCCCTGAACGATATTTTATTAGATCCATTTTAACGATATCTAAATTTGCGTAGTTGGAAACTTTGATAGCTATTTTAGTTCATTTTATATTAATTTAAAACCGACATTTTGCTATTTTTTCCGGAATCCGTCCCTCTCGCACTGCGGTGCGTTCTGCATAGAGTAACAGTGACCTTTGCAAGCGTGGCATATCCTATTAAGCTAGGCAATAGCCACATTAACTGACAAAATATTTTTTATATGAAAAAAAAATCATTGTTCGTAATTCAGGGCCAAGTCGGTTGTTTTTTAAACATCGGTGTGCTATTTTTGTCTGCTTTTTAAGGTTCCATAGTCCGCCAAGGAACCCTTATAGTTTTGCCATGTCCGTCTGTCCGTCTGTCCGCGGCTTAGCGCAGAGACTATTAATACTAGAAAGCTGTAATTTGGCATGAATATAAATATTTATCACGCCGACAAAACGGTAAAATAAAATCACTAAAAAAATTTTTTTGAGGGTACCTCTCGTACACGTAAACTGGAGATGACTTTTTTTTATCGTCAATCCCATACTGTGGGGTATAGTTGGATAGGCCGTTTAAAAACATTGTGGGTGTGTGCAAAGCATTTTTCGATTTAGAGATCCATTGGCGAAATAGTAAGCCTTAAAGTGAAAATTTTAGTTAGAGTGGAGCGTCCCCCCCCCTCCCCCCTGCTGGCTAAACGGTTGTTTATAGAAATGTGAAAAAATTCACAGAAGTAGTATATATAATTAATTTAAAAGGAAAACTATCACAGCTAAGTAGGCTTTACAGGTTTACGCGTACAAGTCGCGCCAAACTTTTGGCCCCCTATAATGTATGTGACCAGAAGTTTGGCGCGATATGTATTAGTAGACCAACTTATATGTACCGGGCAACTACGGAACCCTACATTGCGCGTGGCCCGACACGCACTTGGCCAGTTTTTGGAAAAAATAGATCAATTTAGGAATGTTATTTCAATATAAAATTTTTTCGTCCTTTGAAACCGATTTTATAAGCATTTTAGTTTTCACACAAAATTACGTCACCATATTAGGTTTAATGTCAGATCCTTGCCAAACTTTAGGATGCGTTCAAGAAGTTTTTTTTTCCGTGTGGAAATGTAATGTGATGACGTCACTGCGGTCAAATGAAAGACTTCGCTTTTTTTCAATTTATAAAGGTACTAAATTTTAAAATCTGTAAATTAGAAACAGTTAAGGAAAGCTATTCTTAGAAATGGTTTTCGAATCATAAATATTGATGAAAAAAACAACAGGCCAATTCCATTGGCCCAATCTTTCATGCGTTATGTTGCAAACAAAAGACACCAAAACTTTGTAGGATATCCATTACTAACGGGACCTCCAAAGTTCTATACAGGGTGTAAATGAAATGTCAAGAATCCCTTTAGGGTATGAAAGTATACACGATACTGATGTCATTACGAGAAAAAAAAATATACCTTGAATTTTCACCAAAAATTCCATCATTTTTCTAAGCTATGGCTACGCAGCTCACCGGTCTCCCCGCACACCTAATTGCACCCCGCAACCCGCACCCCTCATCCGAGTCGCCAGCGACCAGCGAGGGTGTCCACGCGATTAGTGTATTTTGAGTAAAGAAAATCGTCTTATTGTGAGGTACTGGTACTTTATTTAGAGATCCCAGTATTTAAAATAATATTTTTACCGATCATACTAACACACCTAAGGATTCTTGCCTTTGCTTCTACACCCGGTATAACTCGGGGACAAGTGGGGTGACCGTGGTACTCCCGTTGAACCTGGCACCCCGGGCACGTGGGCCGCGGACGCTGCGCCGGAGTGGAGTAACGGTGCGGCCCGGATGAGACCGGTCCGCTGAGATCTTTCAACTCGCTGCCGACATCTGGACGATCAAACCGACCGGAGCCTTAGCTGAACTCTGTCCAATTACTACGTACTTTTATATTTCTAGCTTCTGCTCGCGGTTTACCTTGCCTGGGAGTCTATCAATGTATCTTTTAAAATTAATATTGACTGTTATCGACAACTCTTATAACCTGTATGTTGAGGTCAGTATGATGATAATGAAGAAAACGGCATCCAAATCCGTTGAGTGGTTGTCCAGTTAAAACGGACATCCATACAGACAAAAATAAAAAAAAATGTAGTTTTGGCCTCAGAGTTATAAACCATTTCATTTCACATTTCACAATATTATTGAACGTATTTGTGTATATTAAATGTACGGCTTTTTACTGCTCTTTATTATTATTAGTATAATAGACTAGCCTTTGCCCGCGTTTATTCAATCTTTGCCCCGTTTTCGGATTGAGCATTATTTTATAAACACCCCTTCTAGTCTGTGTATTGACCAGGGTCACTACAGTGATAATAAAAAAATCGCATCGAAATCTGTTGAGTGATTCTCGAGTTAAAACAGAACATACAGACAGACAGACAAAAATTCTGAAAATGGTGGTTGTCGCTTCAGTGCAATACTAATTAAGTACACGTTTAATTTTAAATTTTGAATAAATATTCAATGTACAGACAGACACGACTTAATACTACTTTATTATACTTTATTGTAGGTGGTAAAGCTGATGCCAGCGGGCTCGACTGTGGAGGTACCACCATCTTTCTCGCAAATCCTCCCGAAGTTATTCGGGGGAGAGTAAGAGAACAGCTCTCAGGCAAAACCAGGCGGCCCACCATTGCCTGGGACGGATGGATGGCGGTATATACATACCCAATTGCCGGCCCTTATATAAAACAGACTGACCAATAAAATCGTTTGCAGATAGGAAGCTTAAAATGTACTATTCTGGATGTTTGGACAGATAAGTTTAACCGGATTCAATGGTTCTTACTTACCATCTCTGTGGGAGTCAACACAACAGTATCTCTGCGGACGCAAACAACAACCGTCCCCTCTTAGTTCCACCAACGGCAACGTTAGCTTGCTTTGCGAGGCACGCAGGCCGGACACAACTCGTGCCCCTACGGGCTTCGAATCTCCGATATCGGGATTAGTAAGCCGAAAATCGAACACCACTTTCCTCTTTTCATATAAAAGACATCAACGAGTTGTCAAAGTTCTAAATAATTCTCGGAAAAGAAAACTTACAATTACAAAATACACTTTGCGATTTATCCGTCATAATGGAATTAGGAAATACAATCGTTATATCATAATCAACTTTGATGAGCTTTTTATATTTGTATATTATTTGTGGCTTAAAATCTGTATAAATTTTGAAACGGAGAGTTACAATTCATATAATTAAGATCGCTAATACAACCTTGATTTTTTTTTATATATAGTATAATAAAATCAATAAAGAAAATAGCACATTTTACTTTATATTACTTTTATTTCTATGTGTTCATTAATAAAAATACAAATTAACAAATAAAAGCCATTTACTGGTTTTTTTAAGAAAATTATATTTATTAAGCTATTATAGTAAAATTAAATAACATACATTTTTATTGACTTATTTAGTCTTTCAATTTTAAAATTATATATTTTTACATATTTACAAAAAAACACGTTATAATGACCAGATATATTTCAACAATTGTCGGCATCAGTGGAATAAAAATAAAAATAAATTATAATATTACTTATGTGATAAATAAAGTGTTCAAATAATGTAGATGATTGACAGACAAAGAAAAAAACGAAGAAGTAATGAGGTGTATGGTCTTTTTGCTGTGGAAATGGAAATTAAACTTATCTTTGTCTAGGACCGTAATAGGCATGAAGCGATTGGTGATAAAATTCGTTATTTTGACGTTTTTCCAGAATCCACCTCATCGCGGGTCTCTTCACATGGAGATGAAAATCAGTGATCGACGTAAGAGCGACATCTTCTTACTAAGAGGTATTAGCAGCTCGATGTGTGTCCGTACAAATATCGACAGAAACGACATTGAAATAACGTTCATATCAGCGTGCATTGCAAAGTGGCTGTTACGTCGACTTTTCATATAATGATATGTACCTATGGTACATTAGATATATTTATAGGTTTTAAAAATCATTTTATTTGTTTATATTGCTCGTGTGTGTATATAAATTTTAACCTAGTCTCTTTTAAATTAAAAAAGTTAAGGCATTTTATCCAACGGTCGTTGATTTTATCCGTTTTTTTACAACTTTAAAGCATTCGAATGGATTTATTCACTTGTTCTACGTTAAAACTTTGAACAAAATGGAGAATATAATTAGTGGAAGGTAAGCTCCATCGAGCCGCCATAAAAGGAATAGTCAGACCAGACTGACGACATACTGAAGAAGGGCAATCTCAAAAGTATCTGGAATAGAAGAGCTTGACTTAGAAGGAGTAAAAGGTGTGTCGGTATCGTAGCAGATGCAAATCCGTAGTCTCTGTCTACCCCTCTGGGAGATAGGCGTGAGTATAATGTATGTTGATTTAGAAACGTCTTATCAAAGAAAGCTCTAGTTCCATGAACTGAAATTGTTATTGATACGCAAGAAATGTTTCATCGTAACAACGGCCACGCAGCAAAATCGCTAATCTATTAGCGCAAACCGCATTGTTCTGGGTCATCATTCCGAGAAAATGTCGCCGTTGCCGTTTCTTATCGAGCCTTGACGTTCCGTTACTTGAGAAGTTGAGACAGCGATGCCAATGGTCATCGTGTTCGAGAGGAGTCGGTAATTATCCTCTTCGCAGTTTCGCTCTCATCTATGTTCTGTAATATTTTCGGACCAAAACGCTGGAAACACTTTCTAATCTATCACAAACGATTGTATCGATGAGTCGATGACGCTTGGTCAGTGGCGGCGCTAGACCCCACGTGGACGTCGGCGACATCAGGGTTGCGAGGCCTCTTTTATTTTCCAGTCAAAAATTACACGTTAAATTACACGGGCATAATGTATGAATAAAGAAATTTTTCTCAGAAATACATTTGTAATATTACCATTACATACTGTAAAGACCTACCAGAAAATACTTCATCGTGGCGAGCTATTTAAAAGTGTCCAGGAAATCTGAATAACTGTCCAGGAAGTTCGTATGAAAATCCATTACATACCTACCATATGTTCACAGAGTATATTTCATATGTTTTCTTTTTAAAACTATCCGTGTCTATGTTTTTAAGCGGCCAATTTACAAAGGAAAATGAAATGAATTACAATTTTATGTTTAGAATGTAGAAATGTTTGCTATATTTTTAACTGCAATAACAATAACAAAAATATATAATTTTTATTGATTTTATTGGTATATTTATAACCATTGAATACTTGAAATTTAACCTCAGTGAGCATTTTTCTCGATGTGTTTTTTCTTAGTTCTTAGTAGGGTTCCCAACCCTCCCGGAATGCTCGGGAGACTCCCGGAATATTGTTCTGCCTCCCGAGCTCCAGGAATGTACTAATTTCTCCCGACTTTCTAAAAATCAAACTAAATAAATCGCGCCCGAAAGCATTTTGATGAACCTCAAAAAATTAAATCTTCAACTAAAGTCAACGAATTTTTCACATGCTGTTTGAATTATTTACAAAAGTGGTATAATTTTGAACACCCGGAATACCAAGCAATGAAAATTTCATCACTGAAAGAACCGATTACAAATGACTCTCAAGAATTGAAAAAGCTTTGTCACGTTTGTTCTTTCTATTCCTGTCTATAATGCTTCTTGTGAACGCGTATTCAGCATGATGGACTTGTGTGGAGCAAGGAAAGAAACAGAATTAATATAGGTATCGTGGCTTAAAGCAGAGTTACAAATATTACAAAATTTTGATTTTTCCTGTAAAACCATTTATGATTGGTCAAAAACCCACAAATTTTAGATCCTTCTAGAAAGCAATCTAAATATAAAAAAAATAAAAATTAACAACTAATGTACCGACTTTCCTTGAACGCCCCACCGATTTATTCAAATCTCCCGGATTGGGTCCTTTGAGAGTTGGTAACCCTAGTTCTTAGCGTTCCTCTAGTTGTCCATGAAGAAGGCTGCATGGCGGTAAATACCTTTGCCCAGCAAGCAATAATAAAAAAAAGTTGCGTGAAAGCGGAAATTTATGTTGCTTTATGTTTTTTTAGTTGAAAGTGTTTGTGCAAATAAATGACAAAATGAGTTCAGAAGCGGGCTCTGATATAGATTGTACTCCACTAATGCTTTGCTGAAGAAATCAATAACAATAAACAACTTTTTATATTTCCTAGTCAGTTTATTTGATATATAACTCATTATCATGAAAATGACTCATTTTATTTTTGAGAAAAGCACTATACTTTCTTCGACCATTAGTTAGCAGTCCTGCGGGGCTGTAACTGTAACTCAGTGTCGGTTCCTAGCTATAGTTGCTATTCACCAAAAACAAATAAAAAATGAACTTCCAAAATAAACTTTAATGGGTATTGAACTATTTACGAATTGTTAAGTCATTTCAAGTGCGAACTTATCCTTGGATAAGCGGATATGTATGTTTTAGACGATAGGCACTTGGTTTGGCAACTGAGTTCTGGCCTCGTATATAAAAGTCCTCGCCCTACGACATCGCCGACACGCCTAGCGTCGCCACTGCACTTGACAAAGCACTTGGTCATGATGTTTACTAGCTAGGGTTCGTTCGCGTGGAAGTGTCCTTCAAACAATGTATCAGTATTCCGTCCAGTATCAGTTTTCGTCTTGGTGGTTATTTTATCAACATCCTTTATATGTTTACCAGGATCACTACGATGATAATAATAAAAACCCGAATCCAAATCCGTTAACTGGTTTTCGAGTTAAAAAGGAACATTTAGGAACTTATCTAAGAAGGTAGAGCTGATGCCGGGCTCGAGTGTGGAGGTACCACACCATCTTACTCGCAAATCCTCCCGAAGTTATTTGGGGGAGAGTAAGAGAACAGCTCTCAGGCAAAACCAGGCGGTCCACCATTGCCTGGGACCGATGGATGGCGGTATATCCATCCCCAATTGCCGGGCCTTATATAAAGCAGACTGGTGACGGGCAGCGGCGTCACTGGTGCGAGGGTTTCGGCACCGCGCTCAGCAACCTGCCCAGCGTGCGTGAGTATGGGCATTCCTTTCAGGAGGACTGCCAAGAGTGGCGAAATCTTGGAATGGCCTATGTCCAGCAGTCACCGAACCAGGCTGATGGATGGATGGATTTTAGGAACAAAAAAGGAACATGAAATTTAAAACACTGTGGTTTTGGCCTAATTACAACACTATAATAACATTATAATTTAAAATTTCGCGAAAATATTCAATGAACAGAAACGACTTTTGTACTACTTTCTTATTAGTACAGATTACAGATAAGTATATATATATATAAGATTTCTTCGGGTTACATTTTCACCGCCAAATCTCAATGGAAACTCATGATCATAAGAGTAAGACCCAGGCTAATCGTCTTAAGAGCCCCAGGAAAAAATGCCAATGTCAAATACTTTATTAGCTTTTGATAAAGGCGATTATTGGTTAGCTAATTGACCTATTTGTCTAGGACGCGTAATACTAATAATTACGCGCGAAACAGCAGATCGGAGGGTTTTTAGCTAGTACTGAAATACTTTGTGGGGAAAAAAAATACTGGATAAAACTTTTATATTTCTATTACCTATTTTATGAAAAAAAAAACAAGTTTATCTCTTAAACGCGTTCCTGAAACAAACGTTTGAAAACCAAAAAAAGAGGGTGGAAAAGATATATATTTTTTGACAAAAGTACATTGTTTATAAGTAATGTAGTTTATGTACGTGTATTAACTTATTCAGTATATATACCTACCCAAATCTTAATATAATATATTGTATTTCCTCTTTTAAATTTAACCATTTTACTTATTTAATATATTCTAACGTGCGATAAGTGTATTTATGTACCTACATTGCAAAAATAAAGTACCTATTCATTTCATCTCAGTAGAAATTTATTTAGATAAAAGATAATCAAATGTATTTTTTCCAATATTAAAATGGTCCTACTTTCGTCAAAAGAACATTCGAAAATCTGGCTTTTTTCATATTCTAGGGTCAGGTACAGCCTTAACGTTACTTATATTTCCAGATCCAGACTAACTCCTCCCGCCTTTATTCAATCTCTGCCCCTTTTATGAACACCCCTTATAGTATAGCCTATATTGATTGACCAGGGTCACTGTGATGATAAAAAACCGCATCCAAATCTGTTGACCACTCAATCTTGAGATAAAACGGAACATCATACAGACAGACAGACAAAAATCGAAATGAAACAAAAATATTTTTGAATAGTATAAAATACTAGCTTTTGCTCGCGGCTCCGCCCGGGTCGAAGAGATTTTCGTGGAAGTAAGGAAAACAAAAGAATATGATTATTTGAACGACAATATGCAACGGTCACCATGTTTTACCAAAGTGCTAATAAAGACCAATCGAATAAGCCCAAACTCTAAGGGTCTGTTGTTATCCGTTGATGAGATCCCATAACCACCTTCCAGTCCCATCAGCAGACCCTGGTCACCATGTTTTACCAAAGTGCTAATAAATACCAACAAAATAAGCCTAAACTCGAAGGGTCTGCTGTTGTCCGTTGAGGAGATTCCGTACCCACCTTCCAGTCCCATCATCAGACCATGGTCACCATGTTTTACCAAAGTGCTAATAAAGATCAATCGAATAAGCCCAAACTCTAAGGGTCTGTTGTTATCCGTTGATGAGATCCCATAACCACCTTCCAGTCCCATCAGCAGACCCTGGTCACCATGTTTTACCAAAGTGCTAATAAAAACCAACTAAATAAGCCTAAAGTCGAAGGGTCTGCTATTGTCCGTTGAGGAGATCTCGTACCCACTCTCCAGTCCCATCATCAGACCCTGGTCACCATGTTCTCCAAAAATAATCATCAATACCGATCAAATAAACTTAAACTTGAGAGGTTTCCTAAAAAAAACATTTACCTGTGTATAATTGAAACCCCGACGATGAGACTACATACGTTCTTATAGTCAGTTCAGTAGTTCTAGATATTACCAATTATATGCAAACAAACAAACAAACAAATCTCTCTTCTTTATATAATAGTGTTGACAAACTTTAACGTGTGTTGATTTGAACCAGACTGGGTCAAATTCGATATTTTGAAACATGCAGCGCCATCTAGTGTATTTAAATAAAAACAATTTTAACGCCAGCTTACTAACAATTTCAACGCCAGCTTACTGAGCCGTTATCCAGGATAGCTTCCCAGAGATGGCGTTTTCTAAGCACTTGAAAATAAAAATATTTTAGTTATTGGTCTTTGCTCAGCCAAGAAATATAATTTCAGCTTTAATATTTTTAATACAAAAGGAAATATTGTTTCTGAAAATAAAATAAAAGAATAAAAAACAAAAAGTGAAAACAAATTTTACCAGTCGGGGTTTGAACCCGCGACGATCGACTATGCTACGGCGGCGAACCTTCCATATGTCTCACTAAAATTCTCATTGCGCTGCTCCCTTTTGTCTTAGCGTGATGATACATAGCTTTAAATCTTCCCGAAGAAATGCTTTATCTCTCAGTGAAAACTGCATCAAAATCCATTGATTGGTTCTCAAGTTATAAGCGAACGAACAGACAGACAGACGTTGTATTTTATATGTATAGAGAAGAAGAGAAGATAAGAGAAGAAGATACTATGCTGTGAACCTAAAATTATTTGATTTCTTGCATCGCTTCTAGGACATTACGGTACATAAACATTCATCCAAATATATGTAAAATCCAGGACTTTTGTACGCTTAAAAACTTTTGTATGTACCTATATTTGATTTTGATAAATGTTTTAGTTTCACGTCATGGATATTGTATGGGATATGTTGAAAAAGGAAAAATAATAAGCAAGCACCTATAAATAAGAATATGATCAGCCAACTTCGCTAGTATGGGAGTTAGGGCGAACAGAGTGCCCTTATGAATTAATAGAGAAACTGTAAAGTTCCCATAACTTCGCGGCTCAAGTGTTGATAGGAATTCCAATGTTTATGTTGCCCCGTTCGCACCTAAGTCCGAGTACCTTCAGTAATACATCTACGTTTATTTACACTACTTGGCACTCGAACTACTATCGGTCTTTTGTGTGGTTGCTGTAGTTTTATATCGTTGTTGTTTAAAATAAACTGTCAAAGTCGGATCCAGAGGGGGGCACAGGGGCATGTGCCGGGGGGGGGGGCAGACGGCTCAAACAAAGCAAGGAGCTGGGGGATTAACCGTTTTAATATTATTAGTTTCTTTTTGTGTCATGCTTTCAATTACATTTGCAGCATTTTTGGCCTACCGGTAGGACTAAAAGATATAGGTAGTCCAATACTATGCGGGACACTCGATATCTATACCTATTTGGCGTTTGTGCCCCACCCAAAAATAAATCCTGGATCCGCCCTTGTAAACTTTAACACCGTTGTTACAGAGAACAAGGTGGGATACAGGGTTTTGCGTTATATTGATTTAACATTCATTATTCAGGTGATATGTAAATTCTGCAACGGTCACTGTACTGGATGTAAAAATCGTCTATGAAAGGAAAGTGTGGATGTTTGTTGTTTTTTCATCTCATCATCATTAATGCTCTGAAAGTAGGTCGTATTTAACTCGAAATGAGGGATGTATATTCGACTTACGGCCCTAGGGAATGTAATTTTTGAAAATCGAACGAGGCTCCAATAAAAGACCATACGACAAAAAATAAAAAAACCGAACAAATGCGAGTCGGACTCTCCCACCGAGGGTTCCGTTAAAGACTATATTTTTTTATGATTTAATTACAAATGTATAGTTTTCAGATTTTCCCCTACACTTGTAGTATTGGACGGTATTACTTGCCAAATTTCATAGTTCTAGGTCAACGGGAAATACCCTATAAATTTTGATTCTCTTGAGAGTGTCGAAATATACGTTTTTGCGGCATAAACAACTGCATCTTTTAAGTTTGATTTTTTCACAGCTTCAAGGGAGTAGACCCGAGTATATGGTTTTCATTTCAACTCAATCCTCCACGCGTTCTCGAGATAAAGGATCTTGACAGACAGATGGACAGACGGACAACAAAGTGATCCTATGGGCTCAGTTTTTTTCTCTAGAGGTACAGAGCCCTAAAAATTAGAAATTCGGCTAGGAATAAATAATTTTATTACCCGTCCAACACAAAAAGGCCAAAATCAAATACTTTATTAGCTTTTGATAGAGGTGATTATTGGTTAGCTAATTGACCTATTTGTCTAGGACGCGTAATACTAATAATTACGCGCGAAACAGCAGATCGGAGGGTTTTTAGCTAATACTGAAGTATTTTGTAAGAAAACAATTTTTGGATTTTAGTAGATTTACTTCAAATTTGTATTACCTAATGGAAAAATAATTGAATCCCGTAACCGCTTTCTTCAAAAGAACATT
Organism: Ypsolopha scabrella; assembly: GCA_910592155.1. Lineage (NCBI taxonomy): Eukaryota > Metazoa > Arthropoda > Insecta > Lepidoptera > Ypsolophidae > Ypsolopha > Ypsolopha scabrella. Next base: position 21,270,414 of record OU342982.1, read on the forward strand.
AGCGTTGAAATATTATTTACGACATATTTTTATTTTTTTTATAGGTAGTACGTTCGCTTAATAAAAGATCAACAAATATATATTATTTTAATATGAAGTGGGTCCTAATATCTTCAAACGAATCCTTTGGAAATCTAGCGTCTTCCTCGTCAGTATACGAGTATGTATCACAGCCACTTTTTTTCGAGACGCATGGCTCTATCAAACTTGAAATAAAAATATATTTATAGTCTGCGCGCGCCTAAAGGTTCAATTTTCTAAAATAAATTTCTCTCACCTGTACTTGTTTCACTGGTTTTATTTTAAAATTTACACTTTAATCCCGACCGGTTTAGAATAGAATTCCGGAACTCGGGAAATTAAACTATGAATATAACAAGCCATTAAAGATGTACACAATGATCATGTCGAAACGAATTATACATAATTAATTAATAATTATGATGTTTTCCAAGTTTCACCAAGTGCCGACCACGGCAAGAATAAATTTTAAAAAAATTCTCTATTTTTTTTTAATGGCAACTACGGTCCTTGTAAAAAGGCCAGTCTTTCCAGCGTCAAGTGATTTAAAAAAAAGGTTACGGAGAAGGACTAAAGGAGGAATCATTACCTCTCTGGTAATACATAAAATAAAAATAATATACCTATAAGTAGATAGTGCTATTTAAGGATAACGGTAAATATGAAGTGAAAAGATAAACATACGTAAGTATATATTGCTATTATTTTTATTTAATTTCTCTATTTATAAAGCGCCAAAATATAAGAGGCAGATTTTAGATGCAGTCGCAAAAAATATATATAAAAAATAAATAAATTCGATAAAAACAATATCATTTCACACTTGACTACAGACTCATACACTCACACATATCTATGGTCTAGAGGTGTGTTCAATCTGCGTGTTCGGAAGTCTTGCAGCGACGAGAGCTAGGCTAGGATGAAGTGCGCTCGCCTAGAAACTAGGAGAGTGACGGCATGCGAGGCAGTCTGATGACTGATAGGTACTACGTAGGCACAGTCTGTAACCACCCGGTTTAGTGGTCATTGTACTAGTTGTACATCTTACTCGGTAATCCTCCCGAAGTTATTTTAGGGAGAGTAAGAGGACAGCTCTCAGGCAAAACCAGGCGGCCCACCATCGCCTGGGACCGATGGATGGCGGTATATCCATCCCCAATTGCCGGGCCTTATATAAATTAGACTGGTGACGGGCAGCGGCGTCACTGGTGCAAGGGTTTCAGCACCGCGCTCACCAACCCGCCTGCCCAGCGTGTGTGAGTATGGGCATTTCTCCCAGGAGGACCGCCAAGAGTGGCGAAATCCTGGAAAGGCCTATGTCCAGCAGTGGACGAAACAGGCTGATGGATGGATGGATGGTACTAGTTGTAGACAGTAGAGATACAAGGATTACGCATTAGAAACGCTATACTGTAGCAAAATCAATTGATGTAATCATATGAAAATGTAATTAATAATATTCACAGCTGAGCAACTTCTCTCATCAGTCATTCACAAAACTCCCCAAAACAAACAGAAATCAGTGAAGCAACCAAAACCGCGTGGCAATTTCCCCACCAAACACGTAAATCATAATCCTTCATACAATATAATGTAACAATCCTCGTACAAAAGCCGTCTACCTGGATGCGCCGGCGCATCTGAAGACGGTTCTGAGAACATTCAGGTACCTAAATCTTTGTGCTCATTGTGAGCCGTTTCCGGGGGTACTTATAGTGCCGTTATCTTTTGAGAAATTACTTTTTTTAACTGAAATTGGAGGTCGTTTGGGTAATCTTCGCTTCTTCGGTCTTTTTTTGGAACCTCTTTGAAGATTGGGTCCGTAATAGTCCGTATGTCTGTCCTTTGCATAATTATTTCGGGTCCTAAATAATGGGTGAAAATAATTCTAGGGTAGATCACGTGTTAATTGATCAAATTCCAAAAGAATTCAAAATGAATAAAAAGTGCTCAAATAATTTTTTATTTCGCAGTACAAAGTGGTTCAATCAGCTGACTAAATTGATATGGAAAGGTTAAAAAAAGAACGCGCAAAAAATATTTTTTTGGTAAATTGTGGTGTATTAGGGATACTCTAACATCTGTAAAAAAAAACAATTTTAGGACCTCATATAACTTAATGTGGTAGAGCTGATGCCGGGCTCGACTGTGGAGGTACCACCATCTTACTCGCAAATTCTCCCGAAGTTATTCGGGGGAGAGTAAGGAAAAACCAGGAAAAACCAGGCGGCCCACCATTGCCTGGGACCGATGGATGGCGGTATATCCATCCCCAATTGCCGGGCCTTATATAAATCAGACTGGTGACGGGCAGCGGCGTCACTGGTGCAAGGGTTTCGGCATCGCGCTCACCAACCCGCCTGCCCAGCGTGTGTGAGTATGGGCATTTCTCCCAGGAGGACCGCCAAGAGTGGCGAAATCCTGGAAAGGCCTATGTCCAGCAGTGGACGAAACAGGCTGATGAATGGATGGATAACTTAAAAAGTTATATATCTATAAGGTGACTTTAATTTATGTAGCCAAACCCATCCTCGAGCCTTGGTAAGTGATTGATCAGTAACACGGATCGCTGACACTGTTTGCTGATTTTGCAAAATAAAATCTTGATGTCTTATATAATTGACTCGGCGCTGGGCTTGCGTTTGGAAGAAACACGATAAGATTAATTAACAAATTAACAAAAATGGTAATCGATAGGCGTCGGAAGCGGGGGTCAGGCAGGGGGGGGTCAGCTGCCCCCCCCCCCTGTGAACGGAATGGGACAGTAAAGAATAGTATCGAAGTACACATACAGCGGACACACGAGAGACAAGAACGATCGGCAGTTTTTGTTTGTACAAAAGTACGTTTTTTTAATTTTCAACTATAAATCCCGTTGATATTTGACAGAGGTCGCCCCCCCCTAGACTTTCGTCTGCAGACGCCCATCGAACCTTGATACGGAGTACTTACTGAGTCTTCAGTAAGAGTTTGGCTGCACAAATTAAAGTCACCTTATATATATCACTAAAATTGGAGTGAGGAGTGTCCATATGCGATTCCCAATCTAGGGATTACGGCAACACGGTGTTACCAACAACCCTCAATTGGTGGAAGCTCTGAGGCAGGCGTCCAACAGGGAGCTATTACGGCTGTATTGGTTGATCTGTATAATTGGTAATTTGTAGTCCTCGGTTCTCCGTCGTAACGATCTGGATGTGATCTGATACCAGCTGTCCAGATTATAGATGGAGGAGGTACAATACAAACCTCCTGAGGTCAGGCACGGTAAGCTGTGGGTAGATAGCTAGTTGTACCCAAACTCACCACGAATCACGTTGGGACGTAATAATCATCGGTGAAACGTGTGTAGACTGTGACTTGCATTTTACAGTCCACACTCGGAAATACCTCTGACACCCCCTCGGGGATTCATGACGTTACGATGTTTTCTTAGGGTTCCGTACCCTTTTACTAAGGCTCCGCTGTCCGTCTGTCTGTCTGTCTGTCCGTCTGTCACAAATACTAAAACCGGCCAAGTCCGAGTCAGACCTGCGCACTCCCATACAACAGACATGACTTTTTTGCCGTTTTTATAGATAATGGAACGGAACCCTTCGTGCGCGAGTCTGACTCGCACTTGGATGGTTTTTTATTCTATTAATAAAGAACAACATAACATTAAAACTGTTGTCGAGACGAGACCCCTCGACACCCGTCCGGCCACAAGGTCGGTTATTATTTTAAGAATATTGATGTTTCTACCTATATAATATATATATATATATTCCAAATTACGCTTTGCATGAATGAATAATCATTTGGATACGTAATAATAGATTGGGGAAAAACTCTTTTCGCAAATAGTATGTATGAACTTACGAGTATAATAAAATCTCTTTGGCTATACCATTTGTATCTGGCTGGTTTTGGTATTATTAAAAAGTATAATTTTAAAAAAGATAATTCCAAATTCAAATTAGGTAAAATGTGTCATTTTCATTTGTTTTTCTTACTGTTAAGATGAGTGAATCTAATGAAGAAATTCGATACATTTTAAAATTGTACTACAAAAAAGGAAAAAATGCAACGTAAGCCGCGAAAAAAATGTGTGATGTTTATGGATCTAGTGCAGTGTCTGTGAGAGTAGCACAAATTTGGTTTAAGCGTTTTCAATCCGGAAATTTTGATGTCAAAGATGCACATCGCTCTGGGCGCCCTGTCACGGATAAAATGGATGCCATTTTTGAAAAAGTGGAGCAATATCGGCATATCAGTAGTTACGATGTAGCTGAAAAACTGGGGATTGAACACAAAACAGTTTTGGCGCATTTGAAAAAAGCCGGGTACACAAAAAGCTCGATATTTGGGTAGCTCATGAGCTCACTGAAAGAAACTTAATGAACCGTGTACTCATTTGTGATTCTTTATTACGACGTAATGAAACCGAACAATTTTTGAAAAACCTGATAACTGGTGATGAAAAGTGGATCACATACGACAAGAATGTGCGAAAAAGGTCGTGGTCAAAGGCTGGTCAAGCTTCAGACTCTGGCGAAACCCGGGTTATCTCGCAACAAGGTAATGCTGTGTGTATGGTGGGATTGGAAGAGCATTATTCATTATGAGCTGTTACCGCCAGGTAGGGCCATCGATTCTGAACTCTACTGCGAACAACTGATGAGATTAAAGCAAGAAGTTGAGAGAAAGCGGCCGGAATTAGTCAACAGAAGGGGTGTGGTTTTTCATCATGATAACGCTAGACCTCACACATCTTTAGCCACTCAGCAGAAATTAAGAGAGTTTGGCTGGGACGTATTAATGCATCCGCCGTATAGTCCTGACATTGCCTGACTTGTCGCGGTTTTTGATCAGAAGCCCCAGAATTTCTATAGCAATGGGATCATGTCTCTACCTACAAGATGGCAGAAAGTTATCGAACAAAATGACACCTACATACTTTAGTTAAATGTAAATAAACTTTATTAAAAAATGTTTTGTATTTTCATATAAAATGCGAAGAAACTTTTTCCCCAACCAATATATTATGATGTGAGTGTTATTCAAACCGTTCTACGAGTAAGTAAAGTACACATAACATATAGGCTGAAATTAAATCAACTGACCAAATTCATACTGGAGACTTGGTTAGTGATCAAGAACTAGGTTCGGTAATCCTTTCGACCAATTCCGAAAAACAATTTTTTTTTGCTCCCTTACTGGTTGGACTAGTTTAAGTAAAATTCCTGGTGCAGGCACAAAGGGGTAAAAAAATTTTTTTTTCGAATTTCACCTAGAGAGTCATTAAACCTTGTTCCTGGTGACTAACCTAGTCTCCAGTATGAATTTGGTCGGTTGATTCAATTTCTTCTAGTATGCAAATATGCTTGTCTCCAAAACATCACTGACATCTATTTTCCAAGTTTATCCGAGGTCTCAACCCCTCCATTTACATCCCAGAAAGCGACGAACAGTACAATACCAGCAAGAGCTCAAAGACCAACTAAAAAGCAAAGACAAAAGTATAAAAGAACAAACTAAGCTATCAATGACCATGCGAGCGCGTGAGTTGAGTGGAGTAAAGGCCCGTTAACTGTCAAATATATCACCTCGGTTTACCAACGCATTATAGACTTTATTGTTATTGCGATAAGTTCTTGGGTGAGGATAGATTAAAGTTGCTCTCGAACTCGTGAGTGACACAAATAGTGGCCGATAACGTAAGTTGGCTATTCGTACACCGAGGTGGATATTGTGTGTAATTTTGGCCATAGTTTTGTGGTTCCTCACAATCCTCACTGACCCTACTGACCTGGGTTCTGTATAGTTGAAAGGCCGAAAATTAGAGATGTTTACTACTCGTGAGGCGGTAGAGCTGATGCCGGGCTCGATGTGGAGAGTAAGAGGCTCTCGAACAGGCATAACAAAAGTACGTTTTTTTATTTTTCAGCTATAAATCCCGTTGATAATTGAAAGGTTGCCCCACCCTATACTTTCGTCTTCCGACGCTCATGGGCATAACTACCTTGCCTGGGACCGATTAATGTCAGTATATCCATCTCCAATTCCTGGGTACCTAGCTACCTAGCATAGTAGACCATATCAAGCTTTGATAGCTCGATATACACTGTCTGTCCCTCTTTAGGTAGATCAACAGAGTGAGAGAGAGCACTGTATCAAGCGCTATCGAGCTGGATATGGTTTGCTATGCTAGACTAGCAGGTCATTAGATAAAACAGACTGATGACGAGCAGCGACGTCACTGGCACTGGTGCGAGGGTTTCGGTACCGCGCTCACCAAGCCGCCTGCTCAGCGTGTGTGAGTATGGGCAGAGTGACGAAATGTTGGAAAGGCGGACTGCAGTGGACGGACCGGGCTGATGGATGGATGAACTACGAGTATGTCTACTCGCCTGACCGTCGTACGAGTTTAAGTATGGAGCCAATCCTAAAATCGCGGAAAAGCTGCTGTTCCATTAATTTGGTCAAGTAGGTTTACTAGGACACAGCTCATTTCTTTTTCCGGACTCCGGAGCAGGACTTGGCGGTAAAACTTCAGATTCAGATTCAATTGATCTCGAGATGTTTTCAATATATAAGTAGTTTAAATTGTTATTAAAATGTATAGTTTTTTGGCCCAATGATGTGTATACGAAACCGGTAGCCTAAGTACAAATAATAAAAACGAATATTTGTGGAATAAAAAGTACAAGAATTTGTATATAATTTATTGAAGATGATATTCCACCAAGAACAATCAATCGAATCCGTCCAATATTACTGATATAAAGTAGGCTGATGAATGTCTGGCATCCAGCCGTAGGTTTTTTTGGATTAGTTAATTATAAAATTCTCAAAAAACCAACCAAAATTTTAGGTCACAAAGAGAGTTCCTCCGGGCGCGACCACAACGTGATATCTGAAAAGGACTATGGAGGGGGCGGATCCAGGATCTTATTTGGGGGGGGGGCGACAATGACAAGGTTCGGGGCTAGGATCAAAATATCACAATCACAATGTAATCAAATAAAAAAGGCGAAAGTTTGTGAAATTTGGTTGGTATTGAGCTAATTGTTTGATAATAGAGAATAACGTTTTTCATCGTTATTAGAAATTCAGTCCTTAAGGTGCATGCATACCCTTAATTAACAACTCGATGTGTGTCAAACAATTATCCACGGAAAGGACATTGAAATAACGTTCTATATAAACGAAAATCATCTTGTGTAAACAAAAGTGACCTTATGTAGAAAGTAGTTGTAAAAAGGTAGCGGTTTCCTTCTACCTAGGCTTAGGTAATAATAAATATAAGAGATATATGTGTATGTGTACAAGTATAGTCTCAACTATAACGTTTCTTTCGCGTGATTGATCATAACAGACCGTTTTTTGCGATCACTCGTAAACGAGTCTAACATGAACTCAAATATTTGGTTTTCATTCTGAACTCATCTTTTTCTCGATAGCTAGCAAGTTCAAGGTTCCGTAATAACAATAAAATCGTTTGGCGTTTACTGATCTATTAAAGCAACGTTTGACTATATAAAAAGGCATTTTTCCTACTGTTTTTAATAGAGGGAGGGTGATATGGGCTTTCATATTAAAGTAAGCGTTGAAAATTAAAATTATCTTTCACTAATTGATGGTTTTCTTTTTCATAATGATTTATACAAAAGCGTAAACCACTCTTTCTTATGTATGAGTTATGAATAGTCATGATGATCAACTCGATAGCAAAGCCGCAAGGCAAATGCAGTAATTTACCTATGGCCTGTATCAGTCATGCGTCCATTACGGACTTCCGTAGATTTTTCAGAAGGCCCTGGACAGACTGATTAGGGTGATATTTAAGACGGTCTTGAAAAAGTAATAATAGTAATAGTAATTTATTCACACAAGTATAGGTACATGACATTACAATTTTAGGCACTAGTTCCTAAACGAAGTTTCCTTGTACGGCGAGAACTAGGCTCAACCCTATAAGGTTACAGAATAGAAAAAGTTGTTATATGTGTTATAAAAAAAATAAAAGAATTTGCTGGCAAAATATGTTTTAGTTCTGTAGACATGATTTTTCTATTCGTCAAACGAGGAGAAAAAGTGTGTTTGAAGACCTCATTTCAATAATAATTTCTATCGAGTGAAAGTTTTTCAATCTCGTTTCTGTTCAGTGGGAGTCTAGAAAAAGGTTACGAAAATGTTATACTAATTTATCAAACGAGTAGCTCCTTAAAGTAGTTCTTACAGGAAGTGCCAATATTTTAGCGCCCGTCGCTTTTATTCACTCTCCCGCTTTCAGGGCGAGCGCCCTTCATCCTAAGTCTCATTACAGCTTCCCACTTTCCATCGGTTGTTGTTGCGTCCCAGTGAATTAAATTTTGTAAATTGTGGCGAAGTAAAGACGCTTATTGGGCGGAATACTAACTCGCCCCAAGGATTCTCATGTGCAGAAGGTCCACTTGATTTATGGGTGAGTCCATGAATAATGAGCGTGAAGAAAGTATAAGCAGGTATTTTCAAAGGTTCCTTCAAAACTAGCTGTGTCTGTCTGTGCGTTCGCAGCGTCTATCTATCTATATTTATACAATCCCTGTGAAAAATGCACATCATAATATTGTTTTCCTTACTTTTGAAAAAAAAGGATGCGAAAATTGCATGTTAAAGCAATTAGCGGAAATTGATTAGCAGTAATTAGGGTTTTACATTCAAATTCTATCATTTTATGATTTACATTTTGATTGCATTCGACTAACAAACTTAAAAGCGTATTTATCTTTGTAATCGAATGTAATCAAAATGTAAGTCATAAAATAACATAATATTAATGTGAGAACCCTACTGTTAGTATTCAATTTTCGCTAATTGCTTTAAAACGCAATTTTGGCATACTTTTTATTCAAAAGTAAGGAAAACAATATGTATTTTGCACCGAGATTAAAAAGAAAAAAGTCGTGTCTGTTCATTGAATATTTTCGCGAAATTTTAAATGAAATGGGTTAATACTATTAGAATCGTACTAATGCCAAAACGACAATTTTTTGAATTTTTGTCTGTATGTAGGTATTTTTTATCTTCGTTGTGACCGTGGTCAAAACATGGGCTATAGAGGTGTTCATAAAATAACGCCCAAGCCGAAAACGGGGCAAAGACTGGATAAAATATAGTAAATAATAAATTAATACCATCTTCAAATGTTTGTCTATAAAGCTGATTACTTAGTTGAAAAAGCGAAACAGTACTGTGGCTGTGGTTCAAAACTTCAGTTGCTGTGGATGTGACAGCAACCAAAGTGAAGTGTGACCAAATTGACTGATTCGACGATTTATGGGTGTCGGTAAAACTTAAAATAAAACGATAAATAAGACACAACACAAGACCTTCTTTGTTATACGAGAAATATAGTTATAATGGTTATCGTTTCGGCGTCCGCTTCGTATTCGGTTTCATTTTATTATTAATAGGCTTTTGAGATGTTTCAGCAACACCAGTCGAGCTAACAAAGCTGGTCTACGTTGTAGTCAAAGCCTGAAGCCCAGGCGGTCCTAGGTTTGCCTAGCTAGTTAAGGCGAGGCATTGATAAACTTTTAATGTCAAATCAGCGCCTTAGGGGAGTTGAGTGAGGGGGACTTAGTACTCCATACAAATATGCGCGCACGAATTAGCTTATGCCGTAAGGTCGTATGCGGCAAAACAGAATTTTTCATTTAAATTGACAACTATAAGTAATTTAATAAATTCAATCGGCCATATTGAAGTGTATTTGTATACTAATTTAAATAAAAAACTTAGAGGCTTCATTCGCTCCTGTTTGTCAGTAAAATAGAAGGTGTTCTAAATATTTTTTTCTCTGCTATGAAAATTAATCAATCAACTAGGTACTTAAATCTTCGGGCAAAATGATGTCAATGAAATGCTTAATCTAGTATATAAATTGGTAATTACATATGTTTTTTTATTGCTGAGAAAAATGGAGATCCATGTCGCCAAAAGTTCAGTCTCAGTCATTGTCAGTCAGTTAAACCTTGTCTAACAAGGTCAAGGTCTCTCAAGCGGAGCGGGACGTCACAAACTCTTTAGCACCCACCTTGCTCCAGTCCGCTTCCCTCATCTCCCGAATTTATGATCACGAGCAGCCTTACAAGTAAGTGTACGCTTCTCCTTGCTTTGTTTGTCGCCGCAACTAATTCGGTAAATCGTAAATTGGCCTTTGGCTGCTTCAGTGAAACCCAGCATCAATGCCCGGAGCATATTTTTGTAGTTAATATCTTTATTTTAAATAACAATAGAAACTTAAATAACATAAATAGGTAACCTAAAATACTTAAAAATATTTAACTAATAAAAACTAAAATACTTACCAAATAAAAGCTATAAGTAAAAAATGTTTGCCAGATCGCCGCCGCCGTCATGTGGCAGAGTCCCCAGAAGGCTGGCGGCATTTCCTCTTTGGATTGCCAAACTAAGACGTTGTCCGAGGTATGCCCCAGCCCTTGGTCTCCGGAAACGTCAACCAGCCGCGAAGAAATCTCTTTTCGCGTCCGGACCCCACGGCCCAAGTGTTTCGACACCAAAAGGCGCAAACATGTATTCAGAACCAAGCTCTGCATATTTACGCCTTTTGGTTGCCTCAGCCGCTGCCGCTGTAGTTTGAGTAACCATTCCAGGTTTTCCTAAAAATACATACGTCAACTAAAATATATTTCGGGGTTTGACGAAAGTCGTTGGTCAAACCTAGGACAGGACAGCTTCTGTAGATAACCTAGTCATTCTGGGGTGAGACGACAATCTGACTTTGACTGATACATTTATACACAGATAAAATGCTGACTACAATGAAATGTAACACAACCCATCATGGACCATCTGACCTGACTCATTCATTGTGGTATCATACCTACCTACCATAACACCTACTCATTCGATCGTCAGTAAACAAATCCCACTAATACTATAAATGTGAAAGTTTGGATGGATGGATGGATGGATGTTTGTTACTCTTTCACGCCGTAACTGCTGAACCGATTGGGCTGAATGAAACTTAGCACAAATAATGTTCTAAATCTAGAATAGGACAATAACTAATTTTTCTATAAAAGAGACATACGAAATGGAAAACAGAAGCGCATAACACACACATTTCACCAGCTGTGTTTACTGTAAGTAACAGTCCGAATAATATTGACTGATTTTATAGGAGTACATAAAAACTAATTTAACGCAGGCGAAGCCGCGAGCAAAAGCTAGTAGACATATAAACGACACACATAGCAGGTTACCTCACAGTGTTTTCCTTCACGGCCACAAAAATACAAAAATACTAAGACTATACAATACAAAATCGTTTATTTTACAATTTAATTTTACAAGAACCTATACAGGGATCGGAAACTCTTTTTAGGACCGCTCTTCCAAAACTTATAATCCAATCCAAAGCATGAGCATGACCAAGTAAAAAATTCAGAAAGCAACAATTTCGAGTAAGTTTTCTAAACTTAAACAAAAACAAAAATAAATAACAAACTCTTAAACTATTTAAAACACCACTAAAACGAACTGTGTGGATGGAATTAACATAAATTCCTAAAATGCTCGACGGCAGGATTTGAACCTAGGTCGCAAGATTGAGAGTCCGGCGTTCTACCGACCAACCACTGAGCCACAATGCTTCACAATTACAAAATAAAATAAGATATAACATTTTGTTGCTCGGTCTCCACTACTTTCAGGATCAGAATGTGTAAATAATTTGGCCAAGTGAGATCAAAATCCACAATGCGGATACGGAACCCTAAGAAATATTATGGTAAATAACAACAATATAGATGTCATATCAACGAAAAACAAGCCGCTAAAATAGTAGCCCCGACGAATAATTTGGCGCCGTCTGCGTACGGATGCCCACTTTTTATTTTTCTTTAGAATATTAGTTAATATATTAATATATTAAATGTTAAAAGAAATAAACCAAGTGTTGAAAATATTGTAAAAATCATGGTTATTTATTTCGATTCCCTTGACCGTAGCCAAGCTTCCAATGAAGAAACCCAGAACATCTAAACACCATATAGTGGTTTTTCATTTGATTATCTCACCTATTGTGTTGGGATGTAATAATGATAATAGTCGTTGGTAAAACGCGGGTGTACCGAGTATGGACTGTGACTTGTATTTCATAGTTCACACTTAAAACACCTCTGACACCCCCTCAGTATTCATGTTATGAATATATATTATTATTTTATTTGATTGAAGCTGTTATATTTTCTTATATTTAAGTCGAGAAAAATATACTCTGAAAATCACATGATTGTTTTAAGTAACCAATTTCCTGTTATTCGTTTATAGAGAAAGATTGTGTACACTACAAGCAGGAGAATCATCCTCATTCAGAATCCTTGTAATGTATTTACATCCGTTACTAAAGAACCGATTACCAGGAAATTTCGGGATTCTTAGTTCTATTCACTTTTATTGTAATTGCACCCGTAAGAAATACCGGGATTTTCGGTCATATCCACTTTTCATAGTAGCGCGTGATTTCGAGTCAATAACTCGAATTACTTACTGAAAGTAAATCTAGTAAAATAGTAGAACGTAGGCTCTAGCAGACAGCATACAAACAATTAACAGTGTAGCCCGTAGTTACTGCGTTAAATGTTGGATGCCCTTTCCAAGCTAGTTAACGAAAACAACAGTTTTATGGGATCGTTTCTCTGTTCCAAATATATTAGGTACTCAGTGTTTTAATTTCTAAAATGCACTTAAATATCAAATTAAATGTTTTTTCCAAGACAAATAAACACGATTTGGAGACCCTTTTTCAAACTCAAATTCGGTAGTGAGAAATTCCTTGACTTTCCAAAATCCCGGGATTTCCAAATCAGAAATTTCTCAGAAACCCGGGATTTTATTTTTGTGATTGGTAGCGTCTTAAATCGAACCCGTATTCCGATCTTTGAATATTACTTTCAAAATGTTCATGTATTACCGTCTTCAGATTAGAGCCAAAACAAATAAAATAATGCAACTTTTTCGAGGTTTCTTGTCTGGGAAGCCCCCTTAAATTTAACTATTTTTTATATCTTAGGTATTTGACGTGTTAGAGGCTATGTAACAAGTATTTTGTGAAAGATCCAGTTGCTTTTTACTTTGCCCTGCTTTATATTGCCAATTCTACAATTCATCCTCTTCCTAGTACCTATTCCTTTAAACTCGTCTTTTCCAATCAAGTCAATATGTTATTCCACGTCATCGTGATATCACTTTTATATTTATTTGTTTGTTATGTAATGTAGAGGCACAGAATAAATTGGTATGGCGGAGGGTTGCTAAATTCAAATTGAATGAAATCCGTTGGGTTTGTTAGCGTCTTTTGTGAAGCCAGGTATATCACTAGCGGTGGAGCTGACGGGCTGCGACGGTCAAACTGCGGGCTATAGTGCGACCACTTGAACCAATAGAAACGAACAACAAAACTGAACACGAAGCTCGAAGTAGTGGAGAAACAGTGAACACGCGAAGTGTTATATAATGTTTCGTACATGGAAACATCCAAAATGCATCGGTAATCTAGATATCTATATGCATGAATAATAATGATTTATTCAGGAAATCGCTGGAAAGATTTTGATGCGCCTGCGGTTATAATTTAAGGAGGGTTATCCCATTTTGTCCCTTTTCAAATTCATTTTTAACCGATAAATAGTGATGATTTTTAAAATATATGTCATATTTCACTTTTTTATCTTGATATTTTGGCCGTTCGATACACGATTACTTACATTTTAAAAACATTACTATAATAAACTTACTTACAAACTTTAAACTTATTAGCTCTATTCAATTTTGGACAATAAAAGTTATAGGTATTAAAATAAATTTCTTGAAAAATGTGATATAAAACGGTCGTCTTATTAAAAACACATCTCTTTAATTCCAAAATAATAAATAAAAACTCAAAACCGCAAGTTTTCTGAGCGGCCCGCTTCCGCTGAGCAGGATAAGCATGTGTAAAATGAAAGCGTTGGAACAGGACAGATTTCTCTGGATAACTCCGTTCCAAAATAGATGGTTCATGCAAAAAAGTATGACATTTGATCCAATATTGTCGTAAATCAGTGTTACTTGCTGTCATCTGGAAAATGACAGTTATTGCAGAAAAGCTTTGCTGAGTTGTGGATGGATAATGGACGTCTTAGTCAACCAAGTCCAAGAAAAAGTGTAATTATCATGAATTAATGACTCACGTCATGAGGTATAAAAAGTTGCATAAAATTACACCCGCCTCAAAATCTGAACTTCTAATAAGAGTCCAAAACACTAGCCCCCAAAACACTAAAGTTGAACACCTATGCCTTCTCTCTGTACTTCACATTGTCCCTTATTGTATTGACAATGAAATCTTTAGTGAAATGAAATAAGTACCGACGTTCATTATTCTTGCACCTTCTCTCACCCTTCCGCCCTTATTCTCTAGAGCAACAAGAGCTATTTTCCTCTTGAAAGTCTTACATAAGCCGCAGGTGTGCGAGGTTCAGGGTCGAAATCTCAGATCTCCTTTTTTGAGAGGTTTCCTTAGACTAAGTTCCACGTGCAAGAAGCCGCATGCCGGCAGCTGGTTTTGAGCCTGTCTTTTTAATCTACATAGTATTATGGCTGCCTGTTTTGAGAAAAGAATGCTTTTGTAGGTTATCCTGATTCGAAAGTACAGAATTCCGTCGCTCAAGCATGCACCAATGAGTTTTTCTGAATTTATGGGGAGGGATGGTAGAGCGCTCGCCTGCTAACACCTTAGGTCGTGGGTTCAAACTCCGCGGTGCATAATAGTACGGTCCATCTGCGGACTTTGTGCGGCACGTCAAACTGGTGGTTGGCACATTTGCTTAAAACATTTAGGTACGATTCCACAGAAGATCTTTTAAAAATTTCTGAATAAATTTTATATTTTGTTATTAATTCATTAACCTAGTTACATACGCACTTCAAAATCACCTTTTTCGAGCTTTTTTCACTTACTGACTGACGTACACTGACTGACTAATGTACTTACTCAATTCCTCACTCAAAACACACACTCACACACACAAACACACATCCTCTTTCATCACTCTCAAAAAACACACACTAATTAATCAATCATACAGTAATATAAGATTTGTACCTTTCGGTAGGAATTTGCATGCTCTTCTCTTTTTGGCTAAATTCAACCTGTATCACCGTGAGTAGAAGAAACTGACTTTTAAATGACAGGCCTCGCCTTATTAAGAGTCAGTTGATCACTTGTACTGTATATATACGTAGCCTTAAAACAATATTGTTATTCTAGGTTAAGTTTTTTGTATCAATAAATAATTTTTGTATTTGTATTTGTGCCGCCGCCCGTTACATTTGGGACGTAATAACCGTCATCAACATTCGTAAACTGGTGACTTGCATTTCACAGTTCACACTTGGAACACCTCTGACATCTCCTTAGGGCTTCATGTCGTGACAATATATAAAAATATACTTACTTACCACTTGCTAAACGGTGAAGTACTGAGGTAAACATGCATGCCCTCTCAACAACAAACATGCGTTTACTCTCTGTCACGTTGGGACGTAATAACCGTCATCAACATTCGTAAACTGGTGACTTGCATTTCACAGTTCACACTTGGAACACCTCTGACATCTCCTTAGGGCTTCATGTCGTGACAATATATAAAAATATACTTACTTACCACTTGCTAAACGGTGAAGGACTGAGGTAAACATGCATGCCCTCTCAACAACAAACATGCGTTTACTCTCTGTCACGTTGGGACGTAATAACCGTCATCAACATTCGTAAACTGGTGACTTGCATTTCACAGTTCACACTTGGAACACCTCTGACATCTCCTTAGGGCTTCATGTCGTGACAATATATAAAAATATACTTACTTACCACTTGCTAAACGGTGAAGTACTGAGGTAAACATGCATGCCCTCTCAACAACAAACATGCGTTTACTCTCTGTCACGTTGGGACGTAATAACCGTCATCAACATTCGTAAACTGGTGACTTGCATTTCACAGTTCACACTTGGAACACCTCTGACATCTCCTTAGGGCTTCATGTCGTGACAATATATAAAAATATACTTACTTACCACTTGCTAAACGGTGAAGGACTGAGGTAAACATGCATGCCCTCTCAACAACAAACATGCGTTTACTCTCTGTCACGTTGGGACGTAATAACCGTCATCAACATTCGTAAACTGGTGACTTGCATTTCACAGTTCACACTTGGAACACTTCTGACATCTCCTTAGGGCTTCATGTCGTGACAATATATAAAAATATACTTACTTACCACTTGCTAAACAGTGAAGGACTGAGGTAAACATGCATGCCCTCTCAACAACAAACATGCGTTTACTCTCTGTCACGTTGGGACGTAATAACCGTCATCAACATTCGTAAACTGGTGACTTGCATTTCACAGTTCACACTTGGAACACCTCTGACATCTCCTTAGGGCTTCATGTCGTGACAATATATAAAAATATACTTACTTACCACTTGCTAAACAGTGAAGGACTGAGGTAAACATGCATGCCCTCTTAACAACAAACATGCGTTTACTCTCTGTCACGTTGGGACGTAAAAATCGTCAGTGAAAAAAGAGCGCAATGTCCCAGTAACAGTCCACACTCGAAAACATCTCTTAAAACCCCCTCGGGTATTTTATTTTGGCTGTTTTTTGGGTGTGTTATTAAAGTACCCAGAGTCTTTTAGCCATATTGCCGACCATGGTCGAAGTTGCTGACAGATATACACAGACTGACGAACAAAGAAACAAACTATAGGTAAGTTAAGTACTTACATAAATACTCGTATGGCTGCCAGATAGCCATCTCACAAGCATCTTCTGTATGCTGGTTTGTAAGTTGAGAACCACTGAGTCGATTTGGATGAGGTTTGTTCTGCTAGTCTTATCTCACTTGAATGTTAAATAATGTCTAGAGTACCTATTCAAAACTACAAATTTCGTTATAAATCATATGACATGTAACCTTCCTCAAAAGACGTCCATACTAGAGGTACTAACCGCATGTCAGTAACATTTATGTTATGTATAAGCAAGCTAGTTAATAAGTAGATACATAAACAGTTTTTCGTGACATATTCACACATATCATAACCTATTAATTATTTTATAAGTATCAACATCCTCTCTCCTAGTTTCCTATCCCATCACTATACCCAATACACACCCCTACATTTACTCTGACACCCTACACTACTGAAGTCTTTATTGTAGTTTATTGAACATGTTTTTGTTTTAAATTAATTAATTATTATTAAAGTATGTATTTTTATTGGTACCGAATTATTCAAATATCTTATTATTATTATATAAATCATGTGATTAGTTACAATAATTTATAATTAGGGCTGTGGTTTGATAAAAAATTACAGTGATTAATATACATAGTTGAGCAGTGATTATTTTTAGTCAGTATGAATATTATTCCCGTATTAGCTTTTGCCCGCGACTTCGTCCGCGTGGAGTTCGGTTCACCCCCTTAGGGGGCGAATTATCAAAAATCCTTTCTTAGCGTCATCTACCTCATTACAACTGTCTGTATGCCAAATTTCAGCGAAATCCGTTCAGTAGTTTCGGCTGTGCGTTGATAGATGAGTCAGTCAGGTTTGCTGATGGATGGCAGAAAATATTGTCAGAGTGTTTGTGTCTTTGTGAGAGGGATGTATGACTGTTTGTGATTTTATGATTAATATTAATGATTTTAGTTGATAATGCCGCTTTGTATAATATTATTCACTGTTATAATTGGTGTGTCCGTTTTAATTAAAGTAAAATAAATAAATAAATATTCGGAGATTTCTAATCCAAATTGGGCTCGTTCATTGTTAGTTATCTATTTCATTGTATTCACCATTTCGCTGTGTCCAAAGGAGGTACACCTAAGGCTGCCAGGATAGAAAATCCATTCGCACGGAGGAGCCGCGTGCAAAAGTCTAATCCTGCCTGGATAGATAAAAAATCTATTTTTAGCAACCTCGGAAATTCGACCAACAAACGCCACATGGCAAGAAAAACATAGCACGTGTGAAATTTGTGACCTAACTCGTCCTGACGTAAGAAGCCATCATAACATTTTGTGAGCAGCCCAAGGTCTTACCAGCATTGACCTTGGGACGCCGCTCATATTTGGCCTTGGCTGAGCTGGAGGGGTCCACACAAAACACTTCGGTACAATGTTCTGCCGTTAAAACCCGTCCGTTTGAATGGAACGGAAGCGGCCGCCCCTCCTATGTTTCCTTTGTATATCCCCGAGCGCGAATTTTAAAGAATACCAACCGATTTCCTATTTGTTAGTCAATTTTCGAAGATGTTTGGGGTTCAAACTCGTTGGCAACAGATGGCCCTATATTGTTTTGATAGACGAAGATTTGCAAAGGAGAGGCGGTTAAAGACTATGCGCTTGAAGGACGCCGTTTCTTGTGCTCTGCCTCTGCGGTGTCTTTTTGTTTCGGGTTGTACCGTTTTTTGGATGTTCTATTTTTGGAGGCTTGGGTCGGGGGCTATGGGTCGCTTTATAACTAGGTAGGTAACAGAAACCATAGATAATTGGCTATCCGTTAGTGTGGGAACATGTTCGAAATATGTTTTTTTTTAAACCGGTCAAGTGCGAGAAGAACTCGCGCCCTGATGGTTCCGTACCATTTAAATAAGTTAATAGACTTAAATTATTTTAATAATAATTACAAACTTATCAATACCCACAAAGTACCTATATGAAACAAACCTGCAAAATTAAGTTGGTTGAGTAATTCGGGTAGGTACGTAAAAATCGGTATTTTCAGTATTTGTTGTTTAATTAAATACAGTATAAGGCACAAAATATACAGAAAATACCAAATTCCTGACAACTTTATTAGTTTTTGAGATAGAACCCGTATCAAAAATGGTCTAAAACTGTAAATTTTGTTGGCCCCGCATTTCTTTATTTTTCGAGATAAAAAATAAAAGATATATTAAATATATCTTTAAGTGGAGCACAAATTTTGAATTCTTCCTAATGAGTTCTGACAATGACACCATACATGCAGGAAAAGAGAAAAAAAAATCGGCTCCTCCATGTATGGCATTGCCCGCCCCTGAAAATTATAAAAAAAAAATTATTAAATTCAATATTCTGTTTTGGGTCAACATTTTACATAGCACATCCAAATTTCAGATCTGCATGCAGGGGCCTAACATGGTTGCCACTTTAACATCATTTTACAGTAAATATTATGTAATTTACTGTCAAATGGTGTTTAAAATGGTGTTAAAGTGGCACCATGTTAGGCCTACTGTAACTCGTTACGTCTTCTGCTCGCTGGAGACCCGTGACAGACGGACGGACAGACTACAGACAGAAGCTCCATTTTGCCTTTCGGGCGCGGATCCCTAAAATGCTGTAGTGTAGACGAGTATTTTATGTACAACTAGCCTTCGCCCGCGTTCGGTGAATCTTTGCCCCGTTTACGGCTTGGGCGTTGTTTTATGAACACCCCATATAGTCTATGTGTTGACCAGAGGTGTTATTGTGTAAGCCAATCGTATTAAAATACAATCGAATTTATTTTATGGCTATTCGTATTCGGCTAAGCAAATAAGCCCGTTTGACAATTGAAATCGTATGTTTTCCATTGTCAACAACAAAACAATTGTTTTCATTTGACAGCCAAAAATGTACGATTTAATTGTCAAACGGGCTAATCTGCTTAGTTAAGTATTGCTTGAATTATTTGAATACGATTGGCTTACATAATTGCACCTCAGGGTAACCACAATGATAAAAAGAAAACTGCATTAAAATCGTGGTTTTCGAGTTTAAACGGAACAGACAGACAGAGAGCCAAAATTTCTAAAAATTGTTGTTTCGTCCTCAGTACAGTACCAATAACACATTTCATTTAAAATTTCCCGAAAATATTCAATGTTCAGACACAACTTTCACTACTTTATTATTATATACTAGCTTTTGCCCGCGGCTCCGCAAGCGTCGAAGAGATTTTCGTGAAAATAAGGAAAACAAAAGAATATGATTTTTTGAACGACAATATGCAACGGACACCATTAAACATGGTGCTAAGGCGCTAATAAAGACCAATCAAATAAGTCCAAACTCAAAAGGTCTGCTGTTGTCCGTTGAGGAGATCTTGTACCCATCTTCCAGTTCCATCATCAGACCCTGGTCACCATGTTTTACCAAAGTGCTAATAAAGACCAATCAAATAAGCCCAAACTCGAAAGGTCTGCTTTTGTCCGTTGAGGAGATCCCGTACCCATCTTCCAGTCCAATCATCAGACCCTGGTTACTAAGTTTTAGCAAAGTGCCAAGAAGTGTGTCAGGATCGTTGTAGATGGAAATCTGTAGTCAGATTATGTTGAGGATGAATTAGAATAATAACATAGATAACCAAACTATATTGTCTTTGAGAATATTTTTTTGATTGATATGGCTGACAAATGTACTCTACAATTTAATTAATAAAAACCAGTTTACCTCTAAGAACCTGCGTATTTCTGTACAGGTTATGGGCCTCATGCCCCTTATACTTCTGTAGCCTATTTCAGGCAATAAAATAAGAGTTCCGTGGTGTTCGGCATAAAAACGAGTTTTTCCGCAACAACGAAGGAAATTGTTGGTTGCATAAAAAAATGGCTGCGTCGGACGAAGTAAGGAACATTGAAATGCTGCGTGATGTGGAATCTTACCAATTGTGGAAGTTCCAAACTAAAATATTGTTTCAAGCCAAAAATTTGTGGGATATTGTAGACGGGATAGAAACAAAGAAAGAAAATAAAGAAGGAAAAAAAGATGACGGAACGACTTCGTTCATAAAAAGAGATGCACAGGCACAATCTATTATTGTGCAGACTGTTCATAAAACATTATTAGTTCAGCTTTTTAACTGCACTAGTTCACAGGAAATGTACACAAAATTATGTGAACTGTTTGATGGATCGGAAAATAGACGAAAAAGTGCTTTGATGCAAGATTTTTTCAATCTCAAATTCAACAAAGACCAGAGTATGACAGAAAATTTGGCTATGCTTGAAAATATTGCTTACAGACTGAAACAAATTGGTTTCGATATTGATGAAGAAATGTTGGAGTCAAAAATGCTCACTTGTTTAGACACTACTTATGAAGGATTTGTCACCGCGTGGGAATCGACATCTAAAGAAGAGAAAACTTTAAAACACCTAAAAGTAAGACTCCTAAAAGAAGAGGAGAAAAGGAAAAATAATTGTGAGTCTAGCGTGGCGTATAAAACGGGACCAAGTAATAGTCGTCAAGATAAGGGTAAAAGTTTTGGTCAAGTTTCATCAAACAGAGGTAATACTAATAACTCTAGATGCTTCACATGTAACAAAGTAGGATACTTAGCCAAAGATTGTAATAACTGTTGTAAGATCTGTAAAAAAACTAACCACAAAGAAAGAAATTGCTATTTTAAAAACCAGCATAAAAACAGAAATGATAAAACGGCTTTTTTGATCAATAATAACACTGAGGAGGAGAAATCTTTTGAATTTGTCGTAGATTCAGGTTGCACTGCTCATATGGTAAACGATGGCACTATTTTGTGTAACATAAAAACTAAGGTCACTAATATAGGTGTAGCTAAAACTAATAAAAAGATGCAGTCGGCATATCAGGGAGAATTCGTGGGAGAAACGTGTATCTTAAAGAATACATTGTGTGTACCAGATCTATCGCGTAATCTGTTATCAGTTTCAGCAGTTACTGAGAACGGTGGAAAGGTCATCTTTAAGGGAGACAGCGTTGAGATATCCAGTGGTTCAAAGACCATAAAAGGAAGAAAAGAAGCATCAGGCTTGTTCATACTGGATCTCACTAAAGAAAAGGAAGAAGAAGCGTCACTGTCTACTCATAAAAAAGGTTCAGCCATGGATTGGCATAAAAAGATGGGACATCCTGGAAAAGGTGTGTTAAAAAATTTTGCCTCAAGTAGCAGATGGCATAAAAATTTTGGATGTAGAAAACTTGGAAAATTGTGAAGTATGCATTGAAGCCAAGCAAGCAAGATTGCCATTTAATACCCAGCGTAGACGAGCAGAAAGGTTACTCGAGATAATTCATTCGGACGTTTGTGGTCCTTTAGAAATAAAATCATGGGACGGCAAGTACTACATGCTCACGGTAATTGATGATTTTAGCCATTTTACTAAAGTATATTTGCTCAAGAACAAAAGCGAAGTTTCAGATTGCCTTAAGAATTACATTCGAGAAACAAAGAGATAAAAGAATATGAAAATATCAACGCTTAGATGTGACAATGGTGGCGAATACACAAGCAACGAGTTTAAAGCATGGTGTCAGAAAATGGGGATAAAAATAGATTATACAGTATCATACAGCCCCCAACTCAACGGCAAAGCTGAACGACTGAATAGAACCATAATGGAAAAGGTCAGAACATTGCTATTCAACTCAAACATGCACAGAGAAATGTGGGGTGAAGCTGTGTACTGTGCTAACTATCTTATAAACAGGCTGCCAAGTGAAGCGATACAGAACAGAACGCCATTTGAAATTTGGAATGGTAGAAAACCTAATCTGTCAAATATTCAAGAATTTGGCTCTGAAGCATTTGCAAAGGTGTTAAAACCGATAAAGAAATTAGACTCCAGAACAGAAAAACTGATTATGGTTGGATACAACACTAATGGATATAGGCTATTTGATAGCGTAAAAAGAAGAATTGTAATAGCGCGTGACGTTATATTTAAAAACAAAAACTTAGACATAAAACTAGAAGATACAAAAAGCCTTAAAGAAGGCATAAAAATCGTGAACGTTCAAGATGGTAAAAACAAAGTTGAAGAAGAAGGAGAAACTATGAATGATACTGAAAAGGAGGAAATAATCAAT
Source organism: Ypsolopha scabrella (assembly GCA_910592155.1). Taxonomy (NCBI): domain Eukaryota; kingdom Metazoa; phylum Arthropoda; class Insecta; order Lepidoptera; family Ypsolophidae; genus Ypsolopha; species Ypsolopha scabrella. Next base: position 21,293,361 of record OU342982.1, read on the forward strand.
ATTGACTTAGAAAATGAAGAAAACAATAGCGCTGAATCTGAAACTGAGCAAGAAAATGAAGAGATAAGAAGAACTAACAGAGAAAAAAAAATACCTGATAAATATACAGATTATGTTTTACTTATCTTCAAGGAAGCTATGCAATCACCTGAAAAAGAAAATTGGAAACAAGCAATAGAGGAAGAAATGAAATCGTTGGAGAAAAATAAGGTATGGGAAATGGTGGATAAGAAAGAAACAAATGGTCATAAAATACTTACCAATAAATGGGTGTTCCGAGTGAAAGAAGATGGGACCTATAAGGCCAGGTTGGTGGTAAGAGGCTGCGAGCAACATGATATGGATTTTGATGAGATATTTAGTCCAGTAGCATGTCAGTCTGCCCTTAAAACTCTGATAGCTTTAGCAGCTGCTCATAACTACAACACAATTACTTTCGATGGAAAAACAGCTTTCCTTAATGGTGAGTTAAAAGAAGAAAATGAGATTTACATGAAGGCACCACATGGATTTGAAGAAAAAACAGGAAAAGTATGTAAACTGAAGAAATCGCTGTACGGCTTAAAACGAGCACCACAAAGGTGGAATGAAAAATTCATTGAAACAATGAAAAGTTTAGGTTTCACTCAAACAAAGAATGAGCCATGCGTACTGAAAAATGGAGACGCGTCAGTAATTCTAGCTATTTACGTTGACGACGGTCTAATAATAGGAAAGGATAAAGAACAGATACTAAAGATATTAAAAGACATAGACACTAAATTCAAGATTAAGATTTATGAAAAACCTACAATGTTCTTGGGTATGGAAATAAAGCGAACTGAGACAGGCATTTATTTGACTCAATCTTCTTATACCAAAAGTATCTTAAATAGGTACAATATGGAAAACTGTAAACCTGTGCAAACTGCCAGTATCAATGAAGAAGAAAGAAAAGAGACCACAAAAGAAAATATAAAGTTCCCATATAGAGAAGCAGTTGGGAGTTTGTTGTATTTGTCAACAAGAACTAGACCAGATATAGCATATGCTGTTGGTATGGCCAGTCGACATATGGAAAACCCAAATAACCAAAATGTTGCAGCTTTAAAAAGGATTTTTAAATATCTAGCAGATTATGCAGGAGATTTAGAAACAAGACGTAGCACTACAGGCTATGTGCTCTTACTTGGTGAAGGACCTGTGGCCTGGTGCTCAAGAAGACAACCTGTTGTGGCCCTATCTTCAACCGAGGCCGAGTTTATTGCTGCCGCCGAGTGTAGTAAGGAGGCGATGTTCCTAAAATCCCTCTTATCTGATCTTAATGTTAAAATAAACGTTTTGTTTAACGTGGATAACCAGAGCGCTATTCAACTTATTAAAACAGGTATTTTTAACAAACGTTCTAAACATATAGATGTACGGTTTCATTACATTCATGAGCTGTATTGTAATAACGAGATCTCGATAAAATATTGTCCCACTGATACTCAAACTGCTGATGTGCTGACCAAATCTTTAAACAATATCAAGTTCTTAAAACATAAGGAATCTCTTATTTCCAAATAGTATTTTTTTGGAAAGTAGAAGTTAACAATTTAATTTAATATTTTGTTGATTTAATATTTTAGAAATATTGACGACTTGAAGTAATGTCCTAAAATATTGTTATAGGTATTATTATATTATAGATTTACGTAATAGTGCAGGAAGACTTGGTTATGTTATTGTTAAATTCAAAGATTACGAAAACTGTAGATATGACTCAATTTCCATTGCTTTGTCATAAGTACATAGATTAAAGAAATATAGATGTGTATAATTTAGAAAATTAGGAGAGGATGTTGAGGATGAATTAGAATAATAACATAGATAACCAAACTATATTGTCTTTGAGAATATTTTTTTGATTGATATGGCTGACAAATGTACTCTACAATTTAATTAATAAAAACTAGTTTACCTCTAAAAACCTGCGTATTTCTGTACAGATTAAACTGATACAGTTTTCTCGTATGAGAAAAAATCAATACATAAACCTGGCTTTAATCAATTTTTAAGCTAAATATTAGCAAAAGGTGTGTTCGGGTCGTTGTAAATGTAAATCTGTAGTCAGATTAAACTGCTATAGTTTTTCCGTGTGGGAAAAATCATTACTTAAATCATAGTAATTAATGTATCTGTGCTTAAACCTGGCTTTAGTCAATTTTTCAAGCTTAATATTATTAAGAGGTGTGTCAGGATCGTTGTAGATGGAAATCTTTAGTCAGATTAAACTGATACAGTTTCCTCGTATGGAAAAACAACCGGTTTTATCACGTATAACTAACCATTTGGTCAGGGCACGCCGATAAAGCAGCTAAGCAGCGTTTCTTCTCCCGACATGGTTCACAAATACTGAATTTTCAAACTGAAAACTTACTTTTATTTAAATAAAATATAGCCTATGGTACTCAGCAATTGTGTAGCTTTTCACGAAAGAAATAATTTTTAGAATCGGTTCAGTAGTTCCAAAGTTTACCTTAAACATACAAACAAACAAACAAATAACTAACCATTTGGTCAGGGCACGCCGATAAAGCAGCTAAGCAGCGTTTTTTCTCCCGACATGGTTTACAAATACTGAATTTTCAAACTGAAAACTTACTTTTATTTAAATAAAATATAGCCTATGGTACTCAGCAATTGTGTAGCTTTTTACGAAAGAAAGAATTTTTAGAATCGGTACAGTAGTTCCAAAGTTTACCTCAAACATACAAACAAATCTTTCCTCTTTATGTAATAGTGTAGATGTAGATAATAGTGTAGATGTAGATTATACTTATACCCAACGACCTTGAATACATTAAGGTCGTTGCTTATACCTTTTATAAATAATTACCTATATTCGGCGGAATAAACAACACAACCAACATTTGTTTTTATCTCTATGCATAAAATTGGAACGAATTTTTGTATGTGGGAAGGGAACCACTGGTTGTGGGGTTTTATATGAGGTAGTTACGCTTTGAATTACATACAAGAACTTTGCGTTGATCTGAGCGTGTATTGATTTACAACTTGAGAACTACTTGACCAATTTAAATACAGTTTTCGTTGTTACCTAGAAAACTCCTTTAGGCGCAGGTTTTCCACTCTACAATTGGTAATATTATTATTTTTATTCTAAACCAGCTTTTGCTCGTGACGTAATCTTTGCTTGTGACTTCAGACTTCGTTGGCTAGTATCTTCTATTAAAAGACTCTGTGTAGGTATAGTTTAGGCTATACCATGGCTATACTATATATATTGGCTATACAGTATAGCCACAGTGTATTTTTAAACTATGGTATAGCGCCCTCTTCAACCCATGAACTAATTAAGACATTGTAAAAGGTATCGAGATTAGATACACGTGGCTCTATCTAATGAGTAAAGAAAGAACTACATAATCCGCGCGGCGCGCTTTCACTCAACTCAAGTCAGATAGACGCAGCGCAGCGCAGCGCTGCAAGCGCACAATGCAATGTTGCCAGTAAGATATGTAATAATTTACCTTTTCTCCTCAAAAGCAATATACTTTTTTATATGTGATCGGGCTAATCACATATCCACCTTTGGGGCCTAGTGATAAAGCGCTTGACTGCTGACCAAGAGATTGTGGGTTCAATCCCCTCCCTGTGTGCGTAAGTCTGACCCACACTTCGTCAAATCTTGGCCCGCAGCTTCGCCCGCGTTCAGTGAAGCTTTGCCCTGTTTTCAGCTTGTGTGTGTTGTGTTGACCGAGCTCACTATAATGATAATAAAACAAAAAACCACATCCAAACCCGTTGAGTGGTTTCAGAGTTAAATTGTTATTCAATCTTTGCCCCGTTTTCAGCTTGGCCATTATTTTATGAACACTCACTATAGCTTATGTGTTGACCAGATTATAATAAACAAAACGCATCCAAATCCGTTTAGTGGTTCTCGAGTTATAAAAGCGTTCATTCAATCTTTGCCCCGTATCCGTCTTTGGCGTTATTTTGTGAACAACCCTTAAAGCCTATGTGTTGAACACGGTTACTACGATGATTACAAAAAAACCGCATCCAAATTCGTTGAGTGGTTCTCGAGTTATAAAAGCGTTTATTCGATGTTTATCCCGTTTCCGGCTTGGGCGTTATTTTATGAACATCCTGTATAGCCTATGTGTTGACCAGAGTCACTACGGTGACAATAAAAAACCGCATCCAAATCCGTTGAGTGGTTCTCGAGTTAAAACGGAACATACAGACAGACAAAAATTCTAAAAAAAACTGTTTCTGCCTCAGTACAGTACCAAATAGTACCAATAACCCATTTCATTTGAAACTTCGCGAAAATATTCAATGTACAGATTATATATTATACACGACTTTTTTACTACTTTATTATTAGTATAGATAGCGCATACTTAGAATATTAGTGTTTATCAATGGGCGCATAGGCATACCCCTTTCGGGGCACTTGGTCCATATTATCAAAATGACAAATATATTAAATCGACCATAGTATCAGAATGTCCATAGCATAGGTTCAAAATCACTGTGCCACGTTATAGTACAAAATTTGATAACCCGTTTCTCTGTTGTTTTTCGTTATAGACTAAAGTATCAAAGGCCTCTATCATCTGCTACTGATAATTTAAAAGGCATCATTTTGCCAAAATTTTTAATATATTGATTTTATTTTAAGTACTTGTATTAAGCAGGACAGGTTTACATACAAAGTTGTTTTCTTGCCTTAAATTGTACCTATACCAAAATTTTACATTTCAGCCAGATACATATAGTGACTTTGTGAATGCCTGTATTAAACTATAGAGGTCTTGAACTTTAGTCAATAACGAAAAACAACAGAGAAACAGTGGCTTGCATAGGATTTTTAAGTAGGGTAGGCACGAAACTGTCTACGAACATAAGTTCATTGCACGTATTACAGCGAAAATTACGATAAATAACGATATAACACACAAACGTGTCTTTCGCTTTTGTCCAAGCTCATTGGCAAAAAATCTCTTACCCCACTATCAAAAATGAATCTCCCACTACCTACGCACGAATCCACTATTTAAAAACGTGTGGCGCCATCTAGTAGCAAGTAGTGCAAGTAATCATGACAACGTGGTTGCTTCGCACAGGCGTTGCGTATTTTAATGAGAATGTGTGCGTGCTTGCCGCGAGCCGCTGACGTCATGGGACTATAGTTACAAATGCACACATAGAGAATTGCCTTCGAATTTTAGTTATGCGTGTTGCCACGGTAGACCTAGCGCGGCGGAGCAGGCAGGTATTTATTTCAAAGAAATGGTGAAGCTTACCTGATTATAATATTGAAATAGTTGTGTGTACCTTCCTATATTTAAAAAGATAGTAGTCTAGTTAGCTAAGCCCAGCTCAGGGTAGGTTTTGCGTATTTGCCTATATGAGATGCACGCCACTGCAGAGAAACGGGTTATCAAATTTTATACTAAAACGGTGGTACATTGATTTTGAAACTATGACGGTGGTATGCCTATACGCCTAGAGGTTTATTGCTAGCTGACGGCTAATAGCTTTATTGAAATTTATAAAACATAATATGTGACCAACAATAGACGGTAAGTATTGCACATAGGCTATGTACACATAGGTTTTGTAGAGCGTCGTCTCTGTCACCGGAGTATTAGTGCTTCTTTGGCGGTCGATATCTTTTTAAAAATTATGAATCATGCATGACAAAAGTAACAAAACATGTGTCATTTCAAAAATAATGCACCCCTTGCCTTTTTTTGGTGTCCCATGCATATATTTTTTTTCTATATCCAGGCTATTAGCCACGGAAGTTTCTTATGTTTTACTTAAATAAGAAGTATCTAAGAACCAATTACAATAATTGCATTTTTATATAAGTATAAATGGATTTATCGATTATTGAAAGTGCTGAGAATGACGGTTTCATACTGTCCCATCGGCGAAATTTGTAACTTCTGACAGCGTTTTAAAACATTTTTATTCTACATAAGTTATTATTTTTTTGTTTTGTTAAAATAGTATCTTGAGTTTTATTTTATATTAATAATTTATTTAAATAATGAATAATTTTCGAAAAAAACAATTTTAATGCTTGCCCCACGATTTCACATCTTTGAGACATGTATACTTTTGTTACAGTCATTACTAAAACTTGCCGAAAAATGTGAAATAATTTAGGCTGTAGCAACACTACTCAGGAATATGTCACGTCCACTGAGCGGCAGCTTTGAGATTAGTCGAGAAAGTGCCGTGCTAAACATCGGAAGAATTCTCCCACTTTTTGTTGCAAAAAATTGTCTCGTTTTGTTAGTACGTCTACCAGGTTTATTTATATGTTATCTGTTTTGTAATATCTGAAAATGAATTATCTAATATATAATGGGAAGGAAACATGTACTGTTTATAGTTAAAATCTGTAAGGAATTTTAAAACAATTCGTTTTTTCTATGACAGGGCATTGATTTTGTTACATAACTATAAATAAAAGCACAAATAGCATTATATACAAAATATTTTATCCTTAAAATATATTAAATTTAGAAGGTATTTGGAAAGGAAATTTAAACTTAATAAACACTTTTTCCACCTTCAATGATAGGGGTGCGTTACTTTTGAAATGGCCCATGTATTTTTCATTTTGAACATAGAACAGTTTCCTTTTAGCTAGAGGGTTAATTTTCAACCGGTATATTGATTTCTAGGAATTTAAGTACTGCTTGGACCCCACTTTTCGATTTATAGGCATAATATATTGATTCATTTGAATAAAACTAACGGAGGAGCACCAAACACAAAAATAAAACAAACCAAGGCGTGTCACCACAATTTATTGGGATTTTCTAAAAAAAATCGAATAAAAAATATTGTATTCATCAACGTGTTACTTTAGAAATGAATATAGTACAGGTTGTAGAAGTCTCCATCCGGGGTCGCTGTGCTGGATCCGATAACAATTATTTATTTACTATTTATTTATTATTACTTCTGTTTATAATAATATAGTAGCACGGTACAGTAGCGCCGCTTGGGGTGACGCCGCCACATTTGATCGTTACGTGTGTGTGTGTGTGTGTGTTGCTACAGGCGTATGCTATGTATGTAGGTATATGTAGATTATGCTAGTGTGGCGGCGCGCTGTCAATGTGTCAGTCTCACTCGCTGCTCTTATTATTCTAGTCTTCTTCCTCTCCGCTCTCCGATTCTGTAACAAGGGGAATTCGACTTTAGAATTATGGTATTACTAGCTTTGGACGGCGGCTCCGCCCGCGTGTTATTCGGTTTAACGACATGCTTTTTTTCCGGGATAAAAAGTAACCTTATGTGTTAAGTTGGGGTATAAGCTATATCCATTCTAAATTTCATCCAAATCCGTCCAGCCGTTTCAGCGTGAAAGAGTAACAAACATACACACACACAAACTTTCGCATTTATAATATTAGTGTGAAGTGTGATGAGATAACATAGCCTTGTCTTATTTTACCACAAACGAAAGGGACCGCGCTAATTAGACACCTGATTTTTCAATGATATTGATCTATCCTACAGGAACCATGCATTTTTCCGGGATAAAAAGTAGCCTATGTGTTAAGTTAGGGTATAAGCTATATTCATTCTAAATTTCATCTAAATCCGTTCAGCCGTTTCAGCGTGAAAGAGTAAGAACATACACACACACGCACAAATTTTCACATTTATAATATTAGTAGGATAGTTCCACGTTTGGATTGGGAATGAGGTGCGATCGTCAACTTTACGCTAATGTACGAAATGACAGTTACCAAAGGTAGGATGTGCAAAAATACGTAAAAACTTTTTCAGTACTGCGAAATTTTATGTGAAGAAAATGTAACATTTGACCAAAATAATAAAGTGCAATTAAAATAAAATGATATTCTTGAAAAACATTGTCAGCTGGCCATTTGTTTTGATGATCAATCACTCATGGGTTCATCAACTTCATCATCAATGCCAAATAGTGACAGATTTGTCAAATAAAATTTAAAGATTTCATTTATTAAAATAATTAATAAATGAATTAATAAATGAATGAAAATAGATTCAGCAAACAATTCAGACAACTAAATCAGCGATCATTTCATTTTTTGGAGAAGCACTATTATTGATCAATAAACTTTTATAAACATCAATAAATACATACAACGCAAAAAATTGATAATTATTTTACTTGATGGTCTTAAGTACCTAAGTAATCAATTCATTTGTACTCTTATGCCAACGGTACATTTGAATCCCAATCCAATCGTGGAACAATAATATTATAGTTTGTATTCTTCGTGCTCGCACCGCCCGCGCGGTTGGAGGGTTGGGGCGGACGAGGGAGCACGGCCTCGGAGGAGGTGCGGGCAGAATGGCGGGAGGGTGGGCAAGCGCGACGCGTGCGACGGATCGCCAGTCGCCGGAGGTCACTCGCCACGGCTACTTGTGTATTTGGAACTCGTCGCATTTTGTAGAATGCACACGACATCACGACCCGAAGATGAGCAAACCGATTGGACTTATGTTTTGCGATGATTAAATTTCTTTTGAGATGGTAGATGTATGATGTAGAATTAAACATTAATTACCTATTTTGCTAAAACACTTCATACCAACCTAAAGTAGCTAAAAAACTATCTTCTACATTACAAAATACTTCGTTATAAATCTAAAGATTTTTATATTAAGGGTCAATTCCGTAAAACAGGTGTTGGCGTAGTCTACTTTTCGTGTACTTAACATGAATAGATTTTAACATAATTCTAGGGTTATTCATAAAAAAATTAATCTCAAGATATATCTCGATAGCAAATCCCTACCTGTATAGCCATGCGCTCGGCCGTGCACATAAACGGCGTGCTCCCTCGTCCGTCCCAACCCTCCAACCGCGCGGGCGGTGCGAGCACGAAGAATACAAGCTATAGTAATCATTGTCGCCTCACTGACCTACGGATATTTTGAACTTTTCGTTTTACTTTTTATTTTGAATGTTTACAAAACGATTATATTGCTATGATATATTGAAATTATTTTAACTAACCATAGACAAAGAGATGACATACTATCCATTTTTAGTATATTGCGGTCGCAACATACTTATTAGATAGGCGCATTCAAATAAAATCTTGGTATCACTTTTTATCAATACTGTATGAAGTAACCCGTGAAAAACAGAAAAAAAATCGGCGTTATTTCCATGCGTTTTTTTTTGTTACATAGTTTAATTCCCAAGAGATAGCTTGTTTCGATATTCAAACTTTCTTATAAATAAACAGGGCCAAAACCAGATTTAAGAGAATCAAAATACTTCAGCACTGCTGTAGCCTATTTCTTTATTTTACCTTTCTACTAAGACTTACAAATTCAAATAAATATCATATTTGTCGACAGGCAGTGAATCCTCATATACCGATGACGCCGGTACTGGGAACGCAGTAATAAACCGTCCGTTACTGTAGCAGCACGTCGACACCCGCTCAGACATTGGTGTCCAAGCCGGCTCTAATTGTGTGCAGGGAATATATAACCCGTGCGGTTAAAGAAACGATCTATAAATGGCGACTGGTACTTAGAGTAGCGTCAGCAAAAGAAGTCAAGCGGCAGCCAAATAATATTTCATTTATTAATTTTGAATATATTTTAGAAAGTAAATAGAGTGCTGCTAGCGACTGTTTATTTTATTAAATAAACTTTTAAATAGTTAACATTATCCCGAGAACATTTATTTATTTTACTTTATTCTGTATGCAATAAAGAATTTAAAACATATCTCGGCGTTTTGCCTACAGGCAAAGACAGTGTGAGTGCTAATCCAAACTAATTATTTTTTTGTTCGTAGGTCGAGACCATAGTAGACGTAGTGCTGTGCGAGTATAGACAGAGCGACGATGTGAGCGAGATAGAGCGCCATTTATAGATAGTTTCTTTATCCGCACGGGTTATTATATCTACCAATACTTCGCGTCAAGTAAGGCCACTATACAGTTGTCTATCAGCGAAGAAACGGGGCCCAAAACAAGCAGTTCTTCCAAAATTAAAAAAAAAAAGATTGTTTCCGTGCTTCCATAAGGCCTCCACACTAAAATGCTTTTTTGCACGAAAGAGGAAACTGACAGTTCGTGATGATAGTGGGAAATGCCTTTTTAATTCCTATGGTGCATGAGCCATTTCACATTGGCGCGAACTTGAATGTTGCAATGTGAAATAGCTTAAGCATCATACGAGTTAAGGGTGTACTTCACTTCGCTTCGCATGATCCTGTTTTATACCAACAAATACTGCAACAATCACTCTGAAATTAATCCCACTAATATTATAAATGCGAAAGTTTGGATGTATGGATGGATGGATGGATGTTTACTCTTTCACGCTTTTACTACTGAACCGGTTGGGCTGAAATTTTACATGAATGTAGTTCTAGACCTGGAATAGGACATAGGCTATTTTTTATCCCATAAATCAGTTCCCATGGAATGAAAATGAGTTTACAAGTTTCTATAGAAAAGTGATGTGTCACCCTTTCACGCCGTACCTATGGAACCGATTGGGCTGAAACTTTGCACAAATAATGTTCTAGGTATAGAATAAGACAAAAACTACTTTTTATCCCATAAATCAGTTCCCATGGAAAAGCTAACACACACATTTCACCAGCTGTGTTCACTGTAGGTCATAGGAGTACACAAAAACTAATTCAACGCGGGCGAAGCCGCAGGCAAAAGCTAGTATATTACAAAGAGAGGGACTAATGCTATGTCCATGCTGTTGTGAAAACTTGATTCCATTAAATTTTCTCGATAGAAAAAAATTACAAAGTTACCTCCAAACAGTACAATAAACCAATAGCATTCAATGAATACTTGAAATTAGATCTGAAACTTTGCATAATATAACTGATATTAGTATAAAGCAGCTACGGACTGTAACATAAAAATTAAAAAACCATCAGTATAGCCGCGATTTCAAAATAACTGATATTTTGTTTTACGTGCGCGGCATCTGAATAGAGTAGGATAGACAGTTAAAAAGCAGAAGCGTTAGAGCAGGACTGCGAGTTGAGATATCATGGGCCCTTAAAAGCGCATTTTCCACTAGTGTGAACTGTCAGTTTCCTCCTTCGTTGTAAAAAATATACTTTAGATTAACTGAAGCTCAACATCAAGGCAATCAGTGTAGCGAATTTTACGAAAAGAGTAATTGGTCATGTTTCTGATAAGTGATAACTGAATCTGGAAAAAGAATTTAGTTGTCAGTCACACTATAATCGCCGTCACACTGTAGATGGTTCCGCATTTTTATGTTTTGACACTTGGCGATTTTTCTATCGCAAGAAAGCATACATACATAAACTAGGTGAAATAAATCAACCGACCAAATTGATATTGGAGACTCGGTTAGTCATCAATCAGGAACAAGGTTTAAGGAACCTCCTGGTAGATAAAAAATAAAAAAACTTTTCACCTAGTGTCTGCAATAGGAATTGTATTCAAACTAGTCCAGTCAGTAAGTAATTTTTCAAAATTGGCCAAAAGGATTACCGAACCTAGTTCTTGATCACTAACAGAGTCTCCAGTATGAATTTGGTCAGTTGATTTAATTTCACCCTATAACAGCAGTATGGAAACGCAGAAAAACAAGTAAATCTAGATGTGAGGTGATCTGAACCGGGGTCTTACATAACAAGAGGCCGAAAGGCAACATGTCAAATTCGCTTAGACATTTACCGAGTAATCCGAATCTTCGAGAGAGACAGGCAGAGACCACAGATCTCCATCTACGACAGTCCTGACATACCCCTTAAGCCTCTATTAATCAATGAATATGTCGCCGCCATGTGGTTAGATTAGCTTCCTAACTGGACGGCTAGGTTTTCAGTTAAACAGCGGCATCCAACTAAACGGCTACAGGATGCTTAGCCCAATAGTCGAACGCAACGTTTAACAAGAGTTTAACTTAGTTGTTTCTAAAGGGCTAGCTTTCGGGCAGCCAACACGTTTAACGTTGAGGTGTCGTAACTTATACAACCAGCAGCCTATGCCGCCATTTAATTAACTACGTAGGCCTCCTGATTTAACTATCAGGCGTTCGACAAATACAAGCTCTTGTCCCTTCGTCAGCGTGTTTTGTATAATACTAAAGAAATAAAGAGTCATAATGAAAAAATCTCCAGCTTACCTTCTTCAGCGCTCTGAAGCCATTCCACGAACTTCTTCATTTGGTCGAGGAACATCACCTTCCCCTTGGCGCTGCCGGCCGCGCCGTCGCGGTACCACTTCAGGATCACCTGAAAACCGAACGGTATATGCATGTCATGGTATTTTTCGTGAAGATTCAACATTGCGCGTTTGGTTTCATTATGAGTGATCAGCCCCCTGGTTCTGTATCGTAGAATCAAAAGAGTGCCTATCGTCGAAAAAATACATATACTATCGAATTCCGCTTATCTAAGGATACGTTCGCACTTTCTGTTTTAGTGAATAGCAACCATAGTTGGCAACCGATTCAAAGATATTTAATAGGCCCGCTGATTAGTTCGAAAACGAGCTCTGATATGCTTGGGGACAATGCCGTGCCTTACTGACAAGGCGGTGTCTGCATTCTAGAAGGTAAACGAAATTGCATGTGCTAGATTTTTGAAATTCAGTATCTAGTGCATAACAAAAATTTATTATTGTATATTCCTACGCCCTGTTAATTATTATTTGTATAATTAATTTAGGGATGCCCGCTGAGCGGTAATAAATATTGAATGGGCTTTTTGGTATAAGGTGGTTGACGGCTATTGTTGTTGGTTTGAACATTTCAATGATATTAATTATTGTTTGCCTCTAAGTTTACCTATATCTTGTTCAAAAATGGTTTTAGCTGAATTTGTCAAGGCAGTTTATGAATAAAGTAAAATTATAATGAATTATATTTGTCGACAGGCAGTGAATCCTCATATACCGATGACGCCGGTACTGGGAACGCAGTAATAAACCGTCCGTTACTGTAGCACCACGTCGACACCCGCTCAGACATTGTGTCAGAGCCGGCTCTAATTGTGTGCAGGAAATCTAAATATATTTAGGAAAATTGAGCACGATGTCAGAATTTTTTCATTTTTGACATACTAACACTATTTTAATCACCCACAGACTTTAACACTATTTCCTAACCGAACTCGCGCCAGGGTTCGCGTGAAACATCAGTATCACCATTATTTGTATGGCAAATGGCTTATTTGACAGGACTAACCTTATTTTAAGCGTCCTGTCCTTGTCTTTTTGATACAGAAAGAAAAAGATAGAGTGCTTAAATTAAGTTTAGTTCGGTCAAATAAGTCGTGTTACATTGAATCGACACCATTGTAGCTCGAATATTGCTATCTGCTAACACTATAATTTTAAAATACCAGTCAACCTACACCAGAAGGCCTAGCATGGTGCCACTTTATAACACCATTTAACTGTAAATTTCATATATTTACTGTCAAATGGTTTTGAAGTGGCAACCATGTTAGGCCTGCTGGTAAATAAAATGATACCCCGACTGATGTATCAACGCCTAGGACGCCAAAAGCGTAGATCCCGTGGGAATTTCCAAGAATCCCTTCTAGGCGGATGTATACGTTATGCAAGTAGTACATTCCAAATCCTATGTCCTAGGTCCAGGCGTCTCAGTCTGTCAGTGATGGTGTACATATAGAAACAGTGTGGTACCGTACCTCCTCGGAGAGCACAGAGGACTTGTACAGCATGAGCACCAGCTTGCTGAACGCCTTCATGAACGACATGTTCTCGTAGCAGTACTCTTGCACCTAGGGGCAGGGGAAACTAGACATTAGTTACATTAAATTTTTAAACACTTGGCGGTATATCCATCGCAAGGAGATAACAAATTAAATTTATATCACTGCAGTATAGAAAATGAGAAAAGTAAATCTGGACGTGAGGAGCTCTGAACTGGAATCTATCGATCTATCCATATATAAATAGTTGAACAATACAGAAATGTTAGTTCAAAAATAACTTAACTTGTAAGAATTATTTATTCTATATTTGACTGACCAGTGGGCCGAAATATAATAAAAAAATATATTAATTATTTTTTATTTATGTTATAATTATAATATAATACAATAAGTGAAAATATTTCTTCAAAATTAAAGATAATATGAAGTAAAATACTTATTAAACTTATAAGAATATAATATAATAAAATGTACTCTATGTACATTATGTAATCTATGGATTAATTTAGATATTTTGTCGACAGGCAGTGAATCCTCATATACCGATGACGCCGGTACTGGGAACGCAGTAATAAACCGTCCGTTACTGTAGCAGCACGTCGACACCCGCTCAGACATCGTGTCCAAGCCGGCTCTAATTGTGTGCATGTGTAAAACATTAAGACATCATATTCTGCTGCTCTTATTAAATATTTAACCCCACAGTCAATTCCTTTCTTCAGTTCTCGCAATTATTATATGATTAAACCTGCTCTACTTGTACAAGACTCCATTACAAATTGTTGAAATTTTCCGTTTTTCGATATGTTTTTGTTACAATTTTCGACAAATACAATCTTGAAGGACAGATTCCCGTTTCCGAAAAAAAATAATGTTTTCTATCGTGTATAGATACAGTCAAATCAAATTTCCCTTCCTTCTCCCGTGAAAACAGATTGAGTTTCGGTGCATATTCTCAAAAAACTGGATTTTTGATCAAAAACAAAAATTTCAAGTGGTGAAAAAAAAATTAGAAACTTTTGTAAGTTTGTTGTATTATCTGTATACGAGAACCTTATCTTGTTTGGAATAAGTTTATTAAGTATTTTCTCAGATTAGTTGTCAAATTGTGATACTCGACCACTTATCGCGGGCATCTCTCCACTTTGTAATAGCGTCCGTAAGTCGTTTATACGCTAGAGGGTGTCGTACAAACATACTTGCACGTTATAGAAATAATTCACACAAACAAAGCAGATTAGTCGTTGTAGATTGCAAGAACATACCCATATTATTTATCTACCTGCTTGAAACGTGTTGTGTTCAGTGAGAACAAGGACACGCTGAAAATCAGCGCTGTGCAGATTCACAATCACAGCAACATGCTGAGCGTTGCCCTTTTTGTCACCAAACTCTTTAGTTTGTAAAAAAAATTGTGTACTTAAGTTTGTATAATTTGGGACAAATAAATTTCTTTCTTTCTCTTTCTATATACCCCAAAATGTACTACGACCAAAAACCAAACGTACCTTAGTAAGGAGCGCCATCTCAGCCTTAGCGGACTGCGCAAACGCAGCCAACAGCGGCGTGAACTGTCGCAGATGTTTAGCCGCTTGGTCCGCCAACAACTCTTCCTTCTTGTTCCATTCACCGCGAGACATCACGCACTGCCAGATCTGGGAAACGAATGATCCTATGTAAAGGTAAGCTTTGGAGGATATTGGGTTTTATGTGTGTAGCGATAAGGTTCAGATTGCCAAATCGTCACGGGCGAGTATCGCAGACACGAGCGCGAGAGAGACAGAAATACTCCGTCCGTTCTGTTGCTCGCGTCACGAGATACAAGCCTTGGACTCGTCATCAGGTTTCATCATGACAAAACTTATTTGTACGACGACAGACTTATTGCTCGTACTAGTTTTATGAACATCCCTTAAGCCTGTATATGTTGACCTGGGACTACGCTAATAATAAAAAAACAGGATCCAAATACGCTGAGTGCTCTGGGGTTAAAACGGAACATACAGACGGACAAACATTCTAAAAATTGTGGTTTTGGTTTTAGTACAATACTAAGAAGTAATAACCCATTTCATTTAGAACTTCGCTAATATACTACATTACTTTTTACTACACTATTATTAAGTTCCGTTTCGAATCGAGTGAATTTCACTCGGAGTGATGCGAATTTCACCCTGGAGCGTTCAAAAATTGACCCGAGTTAAACCGAGGATAACCGAATTGTTACCTGACAATAACTCGGAAGTGTTTTGAAACGCTTCCGAGTAATGCGAAAATCACACTGGCTAGTGCGAATTCTAACGCTGTCTGGATACCGTTACTACTTCCGAGTTTTGCCAATTTTTGGACAAAATTCAAAACTCTAAAAATGTATTCATCATTTATAGGGAAAAAAGTGAAAATTATTATTGTGAAAGTTGCATTAGGCTCGTAAGAGCTCATTTATCTAAATTTTTTTTTTGTGACTACAGAAGGCAATTTCAGTTTCCCGCCCTTGAATTATATTTGAGACTTACGTTTGTCACCCAGACCCGTTCTAATACGTTATTCTCAATGGAATCACTCGCAAGCGTTTCAAAACCAAATGTTCTCTCTTTCTTGTATTTAGCTCTGTCTCTTTCTATTAAACGAGTGAAATTTCGCACGACCATCGCACGTTTTGAAACGGTTCCTTAGTGTGTCGTTCCCGAACTAATTTCAGGTGTTTCAACCGAGTAGCAAACCTTTTGCACGCCCACATTCCATCAACGATTACTCTGTTATACTGTAACATATGGCCGCCACGTCGGGCACAAAGACATGCCTTTAGTTAGATAGAGGATGCTCTTCTTTCACCCAGCAAGAAGCAAGTATACTAATTGTTTTACAAATGATGACTGAAATCTTAACGACAGAGTTCGCTAATTTTTCGTTTTTTATTAAGTAGTTAATAACTTGATTAACAAATCACGGTGCTATGGTTATCAATCCCCATCTAGATATAAACACTTGTAATGTTTCACAATATCACTCTTATTAATAATTTTACTCCAACCGGTTTCGCCTCACGGCATTATCAAGGAATCACAAGAAAACTAATATACCGATAAATAACATGAACATGATTGTTTCCATTGCAGATGGTAAATTACAACTTCAAAGAGTATATTTTTTATTTATTTATACTCTTAATTTCTTACAAATCCTCTTCATAATATTCTCTTAAAAATAAAATTGTTATTTACCTTCTGCAATGGAAACATATTTAGTAGTTTTCTTGTGATATCTTGATAATGCGATAAGGCGAAACCGGTTGGAGTAGAGTTATTAGAGTGGTATAGTGAAAGAGTACTAGTGTTTTTACCTAGATATTGATGCTGTTTTCTTAAGTGTCAACAATCGCAAGTATTAACTTTCAAGTTAGCTCAATAATTTATATTGGACGATATGTTTTTTTATAGTTTTTCGGCCCTGGATACTAGTTCTTTTGAGCCATTAGTTTAAGAGCAATATGTGAATGGAGGTGAGACGGAGGTCACTTGTCTCACTTGTCCCAGCATCAGAGGGGCTACTTACAATAGCGACGACCTCGTGCTCGGGGATGTTGGTGCGCTGCGCCATCTCACGCAGCTCCGGGATCAGCTCCCGCGGCGGCTTCTCGTCCACCAGCTCGTCCATCAGCGACTGGGTCAGCTCGCGGCGCGCTTCCTGCAATTATTTACACATTTTTATTATTTTATACACGGAGCGGGATCTTCGCGACAATTGGCTAGTTCTTTTTTTCATAAACATTTACGATTCGATAACCGTTTCGAGGAATAGCTTTAAAAGCGACCAAATTTTGGTGGCATACTACTGACCCCAATATCACCTGCAATAGAAGATATTGTCCGATTCATTAATGGGCTTGTTTTTACATTTTATTTGTCAAATTGAGTTTACGGATCTTTTTGTTTGTTGACAGGCAGTGAATCCTCATATACCGATGACGCCGGTACTGGGAACGCAGTAATAAACCGTCCGTTACTGTAGCAGCACGTCGACACCCGCTCAGACATTGTGTCAGAGCCGGCTCTAATTGTGTGCATAAGGTCTCAAAAAATGATAAACTCGAAATTCTACAACATAGTTTGAGGAGCAGCGAAAAGGATACTAACGGCAGCGTTACACGCAATGGTGAAGATAACTAGTTCAAGGTTATTTTACAGTTTATTAGATACTGCTTATTTATATTAGAAGTTTAGCATGGTGGAGCCTCTAAAATAGCCCTGAGAATTCAAGTATACTCTTCCCACTAGTCTCTTAAGTCAGATGCACAACTTCAAATGAGCATATCACATTGTGTAACTTGGTTAATCGGTGTAGTAAAAATAATATAGACAGTAGACTACAGGGCTGATAAATTCATCTTAGATAAAACGCAAAATCTTTAAGGTGGTAACGGAGGATCTCGGTGCAAAATGCACATCATAATATTGTTTTCTTACTTTTGAATAAAAAGTTTGCAATAAATGCGTTTTGCAGCAATTCGCGCAAATGATATTATTCGTTACATTTTAGCTGCATTACATTACAACTGTAAACACGCTTTTAAGTTTGTTAATGTAATGCAAACAAAGTGTAATACATTAAAGTACGTAATTTTTTTGTGAAGACTTTATTATTAATAAACTATTTCAGCAAGTTGCTTTAAAACACATTTTTGCATACTTTTTATTCAAAAGTAAGGAAAACAATATTATGATGTGCATTTTGTACCGAGGTAAAAAGTT
Organism: Ypsolopha scabrella; assembly: GCA_910592155.1. Taxonomy (NCBI): domain Eukaryota; kingdom Metazoa; phylum Arthropoda; class Insecta; order Lepidoptera; family Ypsolophidae; genus Ypsolopha; species Ypsolopha scabrella. The sequence goes on from OU342982.1 coordinate 21,311,835, forward strand.
ACCCCTTAAGTTCGCTCGATAGAAAAAAAAATCGAAACTACCATCAAAATTTCATGTTGATGAATTTGTTGATTTCATGACAAATAACAAACGTAAACCAAGTACAGCTCGGTACAGTGCGACCACCTTATCAGTTGGATTATCCACCCATCTCTTTCTAGTGCGGTAGAAAAGAGTATAATTAGAAAGAGACGGCGAATGATTTTACTGAACAGATAAGTTGGTCGCACTGTAGGTAGTTACAGCTAGTGACGTACCTGCGAGGCCTGAGATCGATGCAGCTTGACGAGCTCGCCGAGCCCGCGTGACCCGAGCGCCGTCGCTAAGTTCTCCTCACTGCGACGGTTCAGCGGCAGGAAGTCCAACAACCTGGGGAAAGGTCACCTCGTTTACCTTACTGAAGGCCTTTTTGGGCGTAAAAATTATATCTGTTAAGGACCCGTTCTCCCTGACATTGAGCACCTCATGTTGCGTCAGGCAGAACTGAACTCTATGACATTTCATTATTGTTTAAAATAGCGCGCTATGAGCCGTGGCTGTTACGACTGGTTACGACAACCGAAACATCGCGCGCTCTAAAGATTCACGTTTCGATGCCGCCCTCCATAGTAATTTGTATTAATCGCACGCAAAAGTTGGTGATGTTTAATGGATAAATACACCAAGTAACAATTTTTGTTTGGCAAAAATAAATTAATCTCACCATTCTGTACACTTAACTTACGGGCGCCTGAATTTCAGTTTCCAAAATCATCTGGGAAACCGTCAATGGGAAATACGCGAAGAGCAGTTTTATGTAATTTTCAGCAACTTTAGATTTTTTTTCTAGCTTGCTATGAATTCTATGCAAAAATCAAATTAATTAGATTGTAATACAACTCTTCGACAACTTGTGTGATTATTTATTTCTCATTAAACAAATATTTTCTGTCATGAATCAGCAATACGGTGGGGCACGTTTAGGTGGCATGGACCCTTAAGCGACTTATGCACAGTTGTTTGCTAAAATGGTTTGTACGTGTGTAGCTGACAGTTTTCATTCGTAATTGATACGTACTACGTTGGTATGGTACGCGGCGCTTGTTTATTTTTACCGTTCCGTACCCAAAGGGACCCTGTTCTATTACTAAGACTCCGCTGTCCGTCAGTCCGTCTGTCACCAGGCTGTATCTCATGAACCGTGATAGTTAGACAGTTGAAATTTTCACAGATGGTGTATTTTTGCTGCCGCTATAACAACAAATACTAAAACCGGCCAAGTGCGAGTCGGACCCACGCACTCCCATACAACAGACATGATTTTTTGCCGTTTTTGTAGATAATGGTACGGAACCCTTCGTGCGCGAGTCGGTCTCGCACTAGGCCGGTTTTTAGATAGTATCCAAAAGGGTTTGACGCAGAATGTGCACTCCGCGAAATGTGCACTTGATGCAAACTGTATATTTTGCTATTTAAAACGTGCATCTTTGATAAAGGGCATTTTTATAATGAGCAATTCTCAAAATGAGCACTTAGCATGATGTGCACATTTTGTGACATCCCAAGATATATTATGTTTAATCGTCTCGTAATAAAATCTTTTTCTTTTGGATACCAAATAAAAGATTTTTATTTTGATATACTTAGAGTACCAAAAATATGTACATTTAATTAGGAACAATAGAAGCTTTGATTGGAGATGGCAGTTTTTTTCACAAGTTATTGTAGTGTTTATATCTAAATTATCCAAAAGCAAACATTTTTATTTTGCGATAATTATCTTAACACAATTTGCGAACTGCTCATTTTGAGAATTGCTCTTTATGAGAAATGCCCTTCATGAGACTTGCACGTTTTGAGAAATGCACATTTTGCGTCAAACCCGTACTATGTACATATCAGGGAAAGTTCTGCACACCCTTTTTTCGCTCTTATTACAATCGTAATAAGTCGAGAAGTGGGTTTGCGCAACTTTTCCCGGGAGCACACGTGATAAATTTCATACAGAATCCTTATCTGGTATTAAAAGTAAAATTTAAGGATTCCTAAACCCACCCGTTCGTTTCGCCATACCAGAAACACGTGAAAATACAGCAAAGTTAATAAAAACAGGAAAGTTTCACGTCTGCGAAGCCAATTACGGAACTTTATCACGCTCAACGCCAAGGCAATTTTTCAAAAACCTTGATCACATAGAAAAAAAATATTTCATCATAATACTCGTCAAGCATCCAATTTTCAAAACAAAAACTTTCGGGAAGTCTTGTCTTTTACATATAATATATCTGATAAAAATGTGTGCAAAGTAAAGTAAAAGATGTAACAGAAATAATACACATGACGCTGCACGTGTTTAGCTAAAGCCATGATGCAAATGAAATAGCTTGTAAAAGGAAATGTAGCATCATTTAATGACCCCGTTACCAAAAAGCAAGCGGCCAGTACATGACGCGTTCCTATTCCCGATCCTAACAAACAACTCTACATTGGTAAAGCCGTGAAAGAAATAGTTTCGGGGTATTAACATAATGTTTTGACTTTTGAGTATTTATTATGCACATAATTATTAATGTTTATTCAGGACCACAGTCTTTTACCTCGCTTTTGGTTATTGTTTCTATTTTAAAAGAATGACAATTGTGACCGTCGAACATGGGGTACCACAAGGAAGCATCATGGATCCCTTACTTTTCCTTGTTTGTATAAAATACCTAATATATAATGACCTAACATTACTACTCATTATTTTAAATAAAATAAACTAATTGTACGTCGTCTGTTGATGTCTTGAAACGTACTAAATTCCAACCATGTCCGAGTAAAGCGACAAAGGCTCACCTGCCCTCGATCTGTCCTCGCTTGAGCTGCGTGACCAGGGAAGTGGTTCCGCGCTCCGCCTTCATAGTGCTGAACACCTCCAGCACGAAGTCCAGGGCCAGGTTGTCTTTCAACAGGTGCTCGTTCACCAGCACCAGCAGCACTGAGGGCGGGACGCAGCCGTTACCTGCAGAGGGGAGTATGGAACTTTGATCCAGGTACTTTAAAATAATTTGGCGAAGTGCGAGTTGGACTCGCGCAAAAAGGGTTCCGTACCACTCCACAATACGGGTGCAGAACACTAAATAAGGTAAATAACAACAACAGACATGCCAAAACAATATCAAGGCTACAAAAAACAAAGTGCTAAAATGTCTGACAAAAAATTTGGCACTGTCTGCATATGGGACTTTACTTTTCGTTATTGTTTATTTTACTTCAGAGCGTGTCCTACAATTTGAATAAATTTAAAACTTGTATGTATTACTGTCTTTAAGTTAGAGCCAAAACAAATAACGTTAAAATAATGCAATTTTTCGAGGTTTCTTGTATGAGACCCCCTTTATTTTATTATTTGTCGTGGTATGGGCTATACGTATCACGTATTTTGTGAAAATTTTAACTTTCACGGACGGACTTTTTTGACGGACAAACAGCGGAGGCTTAGTAATAGGGTCCCATTATCCCGATTTTGTCTCTTTTCAAATTCATTTTAAACCAATAAATAGCGATGATTAAATTTTGTAAAAAATATATGTTATATTTCACTCTTTGATCTTAATATTTCGGCCGTTCGATACAAGATTACTTACATTTTGCTCGATCAAATTAAATCTCAAAGATAGATCTAAACGATGACCTAAAATATCATTTAATTTGAGCTGTATTAAGTTTTGGACAATGAAACTTATACTAAAATAATCGTCGTGAAAAATGTGATATAAAACGGCCGTCATATTAAAAACCCATCCCTCTAATTCCAAAATAATAAATAAAAACACCTCGAAACCGCGAGTTTTCTGAGCGGCCCGCGATAAGCATGTGTAAAATGAAACTGTTGGAGCAGGACAGATTTCTCTGGATAACCTCGCCTTATTCGCCTTATGCTCGAAGCAATATTTTTAGGGGCTTTTGAATGAGACACGAAAAGGAGCCTGGATACAGTCTTGCTATGTAAAAAGTGGTACGAGTGGAGCGGGTACGAGGGCCGGACCCGAGCCAGGGCCGGTTTTAATTCCGCGCCGCCACAACTCTCCTCTTGTATGGCGGGCGATTTGCCAATTATATAGTTTTAGTATATTCAACTTTATAAAAGAAAATTTACCCGTAGCATTTATGCAATTACGAGACAGACATTTACCCGCGAAACTTGTTCTTTTTTTGCGAAACCCTTCAGGAATATGTAAGTTTAGTGATGTATTGAATATTTGCTTTAATTAGTAACTATCACACACTCTGAAGAAAGTAACTTAAACAGCTAATCAGACTGAGAGACCAATGCGCGGGTTTAAAAAGGTTAATACTGCCATTATAAGATCGCTACACCTGCAAAATCCACAAACTATGTTATTTTAGAGAACTTTTCAGTTGGAGCAAAAATCTTTTTTTTTTCTATTTCAACTTATCCATAACTCGAGGAACATAAAATTGAATTTAGTGGTAAAAACCTCAAAAGAAATCGAACATTTAACCTCTTCTTTAAAGCAGTTGATTTAATTTTTTTCCTCCAAATCTGTCGCATAGCGTTTTAATTTTTCCATTGACATTAAAATCATCAATGAAAAGTATTGACTGTTCTAGTTCCATAATCGGAAAAGCGTCGACTGACAACACCCCCTCGAGGATTTATGTCGAGACGATATAATTTTCATAAAGAATTTTTCAATGCTAGTGCTCGTAAAGACCCATTTTATTTGCATCAAAACTGTTGGCAAAGACATTTTTACCGCATTCATTAGTGCTTTATTTTTATTTAAATATTGGAATATGTTGGCAATCTTTCCTCGTATACCATAGACATGACCGAAATAAACTGCATTCAGTTTGATACGTTTGTAGGCTGCGTTCAGTTTGATGGTAGGATGACACCCGCCTCCTACTGACGCAGCCAACAGACGCATTGCTAAATTGTGAACGCAGTTTATTTCCGTCAAGTTGGCAAATTGCGTGCAGAGAAAACGAATTCCCTCCTAAAGTTCATTTGGTGAATTTTTGTTTGTTTCTTTATTTATGTTTCTTTTATATACTCACACTATGATTGAAAAACATAGTATGATACACGTGGGTAAAGGCAATTACATAACTCACTAGTAACGTTTAAAACATGATCAAATCGTCCTCTTAAGCTATTGCACTTGTGGCATAAACTACTATTAAATTTGCCGAAAGCGGGACGAAACGCTGTTAGTTACAATAAAGAGAAAGTTTCCTACAGGTTATCTTAACTATTCAAACAATCGCGTGTAACCAACAAATGAAAGTTGTAATTACAATAACGCAGTATACGACGAATTTAGTTCTGATTTCAAGTCAGTCGTATAATATTCATGGAAAACCAAATACAATTTCGTTACGTAGCAAGGACGGCATTGACGGAGGTGATTTTTAGAAGCTCTTTCTACAGATTCCTAAATAAATGTTGTTAAAATAAAAACCTTTCTCGGATTCATGACGTTTTACATGTCTTATAAGGAGTTACAGTTGAAATAATTACCATCACAAAGCATTTATAACGCGATAAATAAGGTCGTATGAAAAATGTTGCCAGAATAGACGCCCAGGTATCCTAAACAAACTGTCAAACTAGGTCACTTTGCCGTTGAATCAATAATATAGATAGATAATAATTGACACACTTTTTATTTTAGTAAGCTATGTGATATGATCCGGTTTCAAACGAATGTTTCATTCATAAGGTCAAATTGATGTATTTAATGAATATATATTAATTGATTTATGAATGATGGCGTCCGGCATCAGAGCAGAGGTGCAATTGTACAAGAAAATCGTATTCATTTGACGGCTTAAGGAAATCTGTCCTGCTCCAACGCTTTCATTTTACACATGTTTATCCTGCTCAGCGGAAGCGGGCCGCTTAGAAAACTTGCGGCTTCGAGGTGTTTTTATTTATTATTTTGGAATGAGAGGGATGGATTTTTAATATGTCGGCCATTTTATATCACATTTTTTACGTTCATTTTAGTAGAAGCTTAAATGAAATGATATTTAGACCACAGTTTAGACCTATCTTTGTGATTTAATTGGATCGAGCAAAATGTAAGTAATCGTGTATCGAACGGCCGAAATATTAAGACCAAAAAGTGAAATATGACATATATTTTTTACAAAATTTAATCACCGCCATTTCTTGGTTTAAAATGAATTTGAAAAGAGACAAAATGGGATAACCCCCCTTAAGGCGCATGGGCATGCCAGCGTTTTAGTGCAAAATTTGACAACCCGTTTCTCATTTGTTTTTCGTTATAGACTAAAGTTCGAGACCTCTATAGTTTAATACAGGAATTCAAAGTCACTATCTGGCTGAAATATAAAATTTTGGTAAAGGTACAATTTAAGGCAAGAAAACAACTTAGTATGTAAATCTGTCCTGCTTGTTATCTTTAAAACAACATCGATATTCAAAATTTTGCCAAAATTGTGCTTTTTTAAATATCAGTACTTACCAGATGATAGAGGTCTTATGCTATGGTCTATAAAGAAAAACAACTGAGAAAAGTATAATAAAATTTTGTACTAAAATGATGGCGTGCCTATGCCTTATGTATTATATTGATGAATGCGCTGATAGACGGACCTCAGAAGGTTCCGTCATAACGAGTACAAACTACTAACCGATCCAAAGCGCGGTCATCCTCGCGAGCTTGATCCTCTGCAGCGGCTCAAATCCCTTCAGATATACGAGGACTTTCTTCATCTCCTCCTCGAACATCTTCTCAAGGTATTTGTACCGGCGCATCAGCTTCACGAACACCTGCAACAGGGGGAGTGTGTCAGTGGGGAGAGGGAGTGGGGGAGAGATTGTGGGGGGACGGGGTGTCAGTGTAAAGTGAACGAGAAGGGGTTTCTCAGCATTGGGAGTTCAGGACTCTAGCCGTGTTTTTCATCATGGTGATTTTTTACGCTTCTGTGGACTATTGTCTTTTGGTATATTGCCATGTTTTTTTTATATCGGGAAGCTTGTTTTAAACGCAAAGTTGACTGATAGGCCGAAAAAATCCTTAATCCAGATAATAATTCCAAGTTTTCAGTTATTACTAGTAAAATATAAACAAAATACAAAACAATGTTTGTTTAATCTACTACCGATATTTAAATGTAAGACTAAATTTATGTTTCTAAACAGGGACATTCATTTAAAGGTAATGACGACGGGTCTCCTTCCCAAACGGACAACTTGTAATAGTTTTTCCTATGTTTAAATAAAAAATATTAAGTAACTTAATAGTTTCTAACAAAGTTGTGTCCTGCACGAAAACTTTAAAGCGTGTTTATAGTTGTTGTGCACGATCATTTACATAGTAATGCAGAAATAATATCACAACTTTGCTATAAAAGCCTAATTGACAGTAAACTTTTATCGTGTAGTGCCATAAATCATAAAATAAATGTGCTATTTGATGCTTTTTTAAATAAAAAACAAGAAAAAGATATCAAAAGTCGTGCATTTGGGAACAAAATTCATCGCAACTACCTTAACAAAATCGAAATCGCGAAAATGGATTAGAAGCACGATCTGCCTGCCATCTGATAACTAATGAATAGCCGAATCGATTCACAGAGCAACCCTCAATCAGCGAGAATGAAGCAATACCTGTTCAAAGTTCCTCATGGACTCCATATCCTCGTTGGCGTTGAAGATGCAGGTGTTGGTCTTAGGAGACTCCCCGTCCATCGACACGCCACCGCCGGGCACTGGGCAAACAGACCAGGAGCATTTGTTAGCACGCTTATTGTGGAGGTACTCGGTTAAAAACACTGGAGGAATACTCAGACGGATTTGAACGAGATATGGAGTCTCGTCAGTAGTCAGTTCTCTAGCCGTTTTTATCATCATTTAGAATGTATAAAGAGGTTAGTATGACACTAATACGTGCGGTGTGGCAACTAAAGAATTATAAGAATCTTGCATTTGCGTTCACAGGATATTTTTTGGTCTTAATGGCAAATGGAACTTGAAAAACCTGTATCAAAAATATAATTATGCAGTAATACGACAAAACGTCATTCATTGCTAAGATTTGTATTAAATTATTGTTCCATGTAAAGTTAAAGCAATCTATTTTTTACAGATTTTATTGCGACACTAAATATGAGCCGTGGGTAAAATGGCACATATCTTTTTAGCTTTCAATTTGAATTCGAGCTTTCTAAAGCAAGAATTTCATTCCAAATATAAATGAATTCCTTTTTGGAGACAAATACTTAATGGTGTAGGTGGACATAGAATACTGGGTCATTGACTCATACATAACTTTGGTAGTTTACCATTTTTATTCTTTGTCACGAGTCTTTGAAATGAAAACAGACCTCATTTCATACCCATTTAAAATAGATTGAGAGAATATGAAATAGGATGATATCATTAAATATACCAAAAAGGAAAAACTTGTTTGTATGTATGTATCTCTGGAACTACTGAAGCGATGTTGTTTTAATCTTTCCCACATTGTGATAATTAGACCTTTCACTTGGATGGACATATAGTTTGTTATTATGGGATGGGCAGTTCCCTGGGTAGGTAGTAATTAAATAGGTTCGCGGAGGTGAAACCGTGAAAAAAAGACTAGTGTATTATAATGAATCATTATAATCATTATGAATATGATCACTAGTACTAATGATTGGGAATAATATTGGTATGTAGGTTATAATGATCAAAGTTATTGAGTACTTTAAGTATATGAGAGTATGTTTCACTCATAAAAGTGATATGTCAATTACAATTTTCTGGGACACATGTAAATATCTAATAGTTTATTGTACAGTTGGTGAGTCTCTCAAAACTATACATATAGGTTGTCATTACGATAACCTTATAGGAACTTGTTTGCGTAACCAAGTCAATGCAAGGCAGGCACCGACAGATCGTCTGTTGACGACGTGGCGACGTATTTGTGTGACGTAGTAGGTAAATCTTACTGAGTAATTGGGTTGGTTATGTAACGGCTAGCAAGGCTGCTTACAATTCTTATACAGTAACAAAAGCAAATAATTCGTTGATTTATGTCACCTGTTCGTGGAAAAAATTCTTGTGAATTATCTAAACAGAAAACCAGTAGAACACAATTTATGGAAATGGATTTTTTTTAATTGGACATGAAAATTTAGTGCGATCATGATCACATGACCTGGAAGGCTGTACTATGCCTTTCAGTTTGAAGACGAGGACGGCTATTCTGGCATTATATTTGACCTGCAATATCAGTCGTTCGACTTTTGTTTACAATATGATAAATACCATGCAATGTAATGCGGAGTGACTAATTCTCATCAAATAAAAATGTAAGAAAAGACACCTTAAGGTTTTCAATTAAAAAAAAAATCTACACACATCCGTAGAAAATCCCTTTTAACATCCCCCAAAGCTATTTTTCCGCAAGTGCCGGAATAGCCGTCCTCGTCTTCAAACTGAAAGTGGTCAAACTAGAATACATAATTAATACATAGAACAACGGCCAAGGTAGAGCATAGTTTATATGTAGTTTCCTCCTCATCTCAGTTAATGACAGATCTATTCAGCCTACAGTGGAAAGCCTCCCAACTCTCAACAGACCCAAGGAGTATACTCACGCAGCAGCCCGCCGGCGATGAGCACGTCGAATATGACCTCGCCATACCGGCGGTAGTCGAGCTTGGAACCGGCAGCGTCTAGGTACTTGTAGGCTGCGTCCAGGTCTCCCCCCGCGCGCTCCAGCCCCGACACCAGCGCGTCACGGAACCCGTTTGGGTCGTACTTCTCTTTCTCATCTGTGGACCAATGTTCACCAGTTAAAAGTGGTTGTGTTGTGGAGATTGCGGATTGGTCGCTTGGCGGGTCAGAACAGTTTGAACGAGATCGGTGTCTCATCAGGTTTCAGAACTCTAGCCGTTTTTATCATCATGTAGGATTTATGGCTGTAGGCCTACCATTAGTTTTGCTTACTATACACGTTAACGTCTGCGTAAAATATTTATATGAGATATTGTGCAGTGCCCCTAGCGGCTTACTACAGGAACCAGCATTTATCATGCAAAATATTTCATGCAGACGGTAACATGTATAGTATAGTAAACAAAACTCATGGTAGGCCTACTGGTTGATGAATTTGAAGCAAAATTCAGTATGTGCTATACTTATGAATGACAAATTTTGTATCGGCTTTAGGCAAGTAGTTTTATTTAATTAAATTTGTATGTTTATGTTTGTTCTGGAAATGTATGTAGTTTCATTATGATACCAGCACATTTTTGCTGGGTTATGTATATATATTTCCTTTCTATCATGTTTGCTTATCACACACTCACAAATGGGTTATTCCATGGAAGATGTTGCACCCATTACATTTTTTCTAATATATGTAATAACAGGACATAATAAATATTTAACAATTTAAGAATGTTGTATTTAAATCATATTTTATAAGTTACCAATGCACATTAAACTAAGTATCGAATTTTCAATACTTTGCTTAATAAATATAACAAAAGTGGTCAGTTTTCAAATTTCATGGAATTACCCAAATGCAGCATGGTATCTTATTATTATGATGGTGTATGCTAGGTGTATCTTTCAGGAGTGTCCCCTGGTTTTGTAAGATAATAGGCCGGTTATAATGAAAGAGTGGTTATTAACAATCATTTATATTCTAGAGTTTATGTAGTAGAGTATGACAACTTACTACTGAATTACTGATATCAAGACGATTATTAAACAGTGATATCAGTTAACGCCAATTGGCAATTAGCTTTGCAATGTTTTGATTGTCTCATCAGGAGTAAACCTATGATAAGCCCCCTCTCTGGGTACTACAGTAATGTTCTTAATATTGTAATGTTTCATAGTTTGTAATATGTAAATCTGTGATCCATCTACTTAAAATAATGTTTTCAATTATTTCAACAAAGATCATCAGTTTAAATCTAAAATAAATGATAAAAATCTTCATGGAATCCAGACCAAAACAGATTGAATTTTATTTATTAATCATTATTGTGCAGTTGGATCATCCACCAACTCTTTTTATGAAACTCTTTTTTACTGCACTAGAAAGAGATGGGCAGATGATTCAACTGCACAGATAAGTTTTTGGCACTGCAGACAAATGTGTAAATATTATTCAGATTTAGTCTATTAGCCAAGTTCATGCACCCTAACTTGTATGGAAACTGGTTTTTCAAACTTGAATAATGTGACAGCCGAATGTTGCTCAACTGACGGGGTGAAAGAATACATTATTTTGAGTGTGTATCAGTTAGTGAAATCTCAAAATTTTATATCAATGGATAAGAGAGGAGATCTTTTATAATTTAAAACAAAAACAATGAATAATATACTTTTTTTTTGTTACATCAATTTATGAGACTGATAAAATCTATTATTTGGATTGTTCATACAAAATATCTGAGACTACCATTAAATGGATTAAGTACATTCACACCAAAGTAAACTTATTTAGTTTTAAACCAACTAGAATAATTTGACATTTAGACTAATAAAACAAGACTAAACAACTTGGCATTCAATCTATGTATTTTCAACCAAGCAGATGTTGTGTTGTTCAGTGGAAATTGTTCACATGTGCTTTTCAAGGATGAAATAAATAACCTAACATTTATTGCTTAAAATTAAATTCCTTATGGTTAAACTTGGTGCAAATTGCATAATTTAACTTTGTTTTTCTTGTTCAGAAGATTAAAGTGAAAAAGATTTAGGTTTGTCGCAATCAACACCAAAAGATTAATATTTTGGTCTGCGCCAAATGAGAATAGTTCAGCATTAGTTAGGTTTATAAAACAACAGTTTGAATTGTAATGCACAGGATGTTGTTCAAACTAACTTAAGGGGGCTCCAACCAAAAGAAGCTAAATCGGCAGACATGGTTAAGTTGACTTAATGAATAATGTTTCATTAATAAATTTAAAAAAATTATACTTAGTATCAGAGAAAATATATGTACACTTTATCCGAAGCAAAAGTTAAAAATAATTCATAGTTTATAAGGAAAAACTATTTAAACTAAGCCCAAAAATGTAACAAAGGCGTATTGGTGTTTAAGTCATTTTAACAACTTAACTATAGAATTTTATCTCAAAGAATTACCAAAGTATAAAAAAGGTTTTTTGTCCAACGTTTGTCCAACTTACATTTTAGAAATATTGCCTGACAATTTAAATGCGATTTATTCAAAATGCACCAAAAACCGCCATACATTTTTAGTATGGCACAGCAGTCAATAAAACTGACCACGATAAACACGACCAGGAGAGTACAGAGCAAGGTGACTAATCGTTGTATGCTCGGCACAGCCTTAAAAACTTATAACAGCATTTAAGTTGTTTTTGATAAGACTACCAAATTGTGTGTTACATTTTTAACTGTAGTATTATAAACCTAAGTATGAACTATAGTCATCATTTGGTGCAGACCAAAATATTTTTCACTTTTAACTTCTAAACAAGAAAAACAAACTGCACTTTGCATTGAGTAAGCACCATTTCACCTTAAGCTATAAATAAACTTCGAAACATAATAGCTCTACATTCAACTCAAGTAATGCTCAATAATTTCAAGTTGATTTTATTAACCTGCACGATGGAACAAAGCTACAATCTCTGCTTAAGTGAAAATAAGATTCAACGTATTAGGTGTTATCACCAAACTTTGGTCCGAGTGTCAATAAAGGGGCATGAAGCCCAATCAATGGTGCCCCCTTATGTACACCCCAACTGAAACTTCTTGAGAAATCAGCCATGAAAATGAAAGAAATTTTATATGTTAAGTTCTCATTAACACAAGAACAATAGATAGCTGATAGCAGGCTAGGAAAATCGAGGATCGATGAATTATTATAAATTAAAGGTTACTAAGATATTGCAAATAGCAAAACGGGAAAATAGTTTATGTCACGGCAAATTAGCATTGCTGTAAAACAAAACTGGCTTTATTTTCCTGTTTTGAAACAAAAATATCATGAATTAAGGGATTTTAATACCTACATGAAAGTGCTTACTCGCATGAAAATCTAACCTTAGCCTCAAAGCATAAACCTTGAAGTGATATGATCATGAAATGATGACTCAAAGGTGATAGAAAGTTTGACAAAATGTCAGAGAACTCACCTCTTTTTCTGGTCTTGATCCGTTGACCCGATAATACTGGTTTTTCTACCTTCTGACTCATACAATTTATTGCTGAAAGAGAATACACGTGGCAATTAGGACAAAGGTGCGCTAAGAGACAGGCAACGGTACCTATCGAGTTAGGAGGCGCCGTTACTTAGAGGGTCATCGCCCCTTCACATGACACGCGCCACCGCCCTGCGCCAGGCTAGGAACGACCCTTGCACCTCATGGCGTCACGGAGAATATCTACTTACTGTCGAGGTGACGGACTCGCCAAATAACACTTAAGAGGAGGCCCTAAGCTCAAGATAACCTTTCCTAGATTTATGACTCAGCGATTCTTCGTGGGAATTACCGACATTCACTCCCAGAATACCTCCAATACCAGCGATGCGCAAACCGTTAAGATATTCACTAGGTACTTACGTTATGACAGGTTATGTAGGAGCCTTTTACTCCTTTTGCTAGTTCACTCGGACTGCGCTTGTTCAGAAAAGAAAGAAACGGCGCGACGAACTCTATTCCCTAGAGCGCTAGAGACGACGTGTATGGAGTCGCCGGATATCCGGAACCAGGAGCTACAGCGGAAAATTCAAAGCAGCCGCAGGAAAATTTTCGACAGCTATTTTCTTGAGGTCGAAATCAAGATAACGTTGGAAAAATATTGAAAATAGATGCTGTAGAGCTAAATATGAGACTTATTTAACCAAATTTGGTCCTAGAGATACAAAAGCTTCTTAGTAAAAAAAACAATAACTCAAAAAAACAATGCAATCGTAAAATAAAATAAATATAAATATTTATTAAAAACGACACGACAAATTTGAATAATTTTTGTTTTATAATAATGAAAATCACAATTTAAACAGATGCCTATTTGACTAATAATGGAAGAAAAATTAAATACCATAGACAAGCCATAGAGAAATTTATTTTTCTTTTTTTTTCCTTTCGCCCCTTTCAGGGACAGCCAAAGGTATCTATGGGTGCGGTTATGACTTTATACAGAATAATCTACTTCAGCTATCGTACTAATGTTGTCGGTCTCGAAAATAAACGAAATAATAAACCAAACAAATCCGTATGGACTTCGTGACACAGACATACAGACCAAACATTAATAATAAATGCATAAAGGCAACTTGAAGCAATTTTAGCTCAGTGAGTAACGAGCTCTTATAAATATAAATATTGCTTGTTTCCAAACAAAATACGAGAGATTAGTTAAGGTATTTAACAAATATGTTCCAAGCACACAGACATACAGACCAAACATTAATAATAAATGCATAGAGTCGACTTGAAGCAATTTTAGCTCAGTGAGTAACGGGCTCTCATAAATATAAATATTGCTTGTTTCCAAAAAAAATATACGAGCGATTAGATAAGGTATTAACAAATATGTTTCAAGCATAAGCCAGCCAAAACAACCCATTTTTATACGTTTCTTCGTACCATGTAGCTTAAATGTCACTTGGTTTTTGTATGGAAACTTGCCAACACTATTTAATACTTAGGTTTAGTCTGTATGTCTGTGTCCAAGCATAAGCCAGCCAAAACAACCCATTTTTATACGTTTCTTCGTACCATGTAGCTTAAATGTCACTTGGTTTTTGTATGGAAACTTGCCAACACTATTTAATACTTAGGTTTAGTCTGTATGTCTGTGTCCAAGCATAAGCCAGCCAAAACAACCCCTTTTTATACGTTTCTTCGTACCATGAAGCCTAAATATAGTTTATTTTTTGTATGGAAACTTGCCACGCTATTCAATCCTTAAATGTTTGGTCTGCTACTTAGTAATAATTTATATGTCTATGCCCCCATAGTACTAAGTATTATCGTTCGTTGTGGCCTGAAGTTAGCTGCATAGGGGCCGTTCAAGTATTACGTAAGCACTATGGGGGGGGGAGGGGTCTTTGTTTTGCTTATTTTCGATGACATGGGGGGTAGGGGAGTCTGGATGATGATTACGTCATCGGTATATTTTTGCCCCTTACTCTATGTTGAATACTGTATCAGTAAAATCTAATCTCTATCCTAAATCTATTTTCTTATTTTTTAAATTATAATTATAACATTATTATATAAAAAAATATATATTTATAATTGAAAAATGTTTACGTAAGCATGGGGGGGGGTAAGAGCTTTGCTTACTTTTGCTGACAAGGGGGATGGGGGGGTAAATAATTGTAATAAATCTGCTTACGTAATACTTGAACGGCCCCATAACAGGTTTGACAGCCCATTTTTCCCAACGATTTTTGACATTTGATGAGGCTCGTGACGTCGTGACGTGACCGAATCGTTGGTGTTTGGGTGTTTTTTGTATTTATTGTATGTCATATAATACTGTTTTTACGGAATTTTACCGTAACTTAAGTAAAACATCGTTTTTTACTGAAACTTACCGTATTTTACCGTATCTTACTGGCGTAATTTTACGGCTTTGCATCGCTAAACACGACTTAACTTATTTGGCAGGACTAAACAATTTAAGCTTTCTGTCTTTTTCTTTTTGTATCGAAAAGACAAGGACAGGACGCTTAAAATAAGGTTAGTCCTGTCCTGTCAAATAAGTAAAATAGTGTTACACCGAATCGACAACAATGTACGACTTTTTCATTTGCGCACGAAGAATTCCTTCTATTAGGGGTTATATAAATTCTACTGTGGAACATCGATAAAGCTTTCCAGTTTTATTTTATTTCTTTGCTTTAGAAAAGCATATCAAATTTCATAATCATATGGCTTTTCGAAAATATGCAAAATAAAACTAAAATCGAAAAAAAAAAACATAAGTTTCGCTCGTTCAAATACTATATAAAGTGGGATCAAATAACATTTTATTTAATTTCTATCTTCGCCAGCGCCACAACGAAAGAAAATTTTTTATTCGGTCATTTACATAAACCCAAAGACATTGTATAATAACAAGACTGTGCACTGTCCAATTTTTGCTCAACTAAACGAGATTTCATTTCCTTAGAAATAAGGTTGTAATTATTATGATACCATTTTCAAGCGAAAAACGAGCCGAGGAAGATAGCTGTCGCTACTCGTGTATAAGGAAGTATTAGACAAGGGTCTAGCAAGTTGTCAGTGTATATAATATAAAATATACTTATATAGTGTTGTTGAGTTTCTAACGTGTTAGAAAGGGACCAACGAGTGCCAACACCCTTCTCGCTCGGCTCATTTTTCGTATCGTAGTGCATAGTCTTGTTCTCTATACAATGTCTTTGCATAAACCTTACGAAGGCTCCTTGTCACTTGACCTGTCTATAATTTTGTTGTATTTGAGATGAAAACATTGTGTCTCAGCATAGCCTCCTTTAGTTAGTTAAAGGAAGCTATGGTCTCAGGCATAGCAAAAACTTTGGAAGTGCGATCTACAAGCGTTAGTACTTACTAACCTTTAGTAGAGAGCACAGAGCACATAAAAGAAGAGAAAGGTACAAGGAAATACTTCTACTTCAGTGTCTCTTTCATCCTGCCAACAAACGAAAAATTGACAGTCACAAAAAAATGCACTCACTCAGTTTTATAAAGTAGATAACAATTTTTCTGCCATCTACGAATCGATTCAGCAGATCGACAATAAGCAAATCGACCTACCGAAATCAGCTGTGTTAAAAAAAACAGAAATTGTCTTTGAATAGAAACTTTGAGGTTATGTTGGTTGGGATAGCCAAATATTAGTTTTTTTACATATTTTCTGATAAGAATGCAGTTTAAAACCCTATAAATATTGTGTAAAACGTAATCTCATATCATGGCGAATACTATATTGACTAAGGTATGTAACATCTATGAGTTCTACTTTTTTAACCATATTCGCACTTTATCTTATTTTTCATAATTCTTCTTCACAGTTTGCTTCCCTGCGGCTCACTCCAGCCTTAGCCTTAACGATGCCAACCCGTACTACCACCAGTAAGCATTACAACCCCAAATTCAAGAAGCAACGGAAAGAAAAGTTTATGAAGATAGATTTACCTGACTTCAACGAAGATTCCTCGGAAATTCCGCAAGAGAAGATACGTCAGAAGATGAAGGAACGTGGCTTATTGCCTCCAAGGCCCTGGATGGAGCGATCCTTCTGCATATCTGCTACTGGAGGCACTTTTGAACCTTATGTACCCCCAGAAGGAGATGGTAAAGCGTCTCTCATATCTGCAACTCGCGCTAAGCAAACTGCCCAGTTATTAGAGAAGAAATCCAAGTCTATGATGGCCATACGCAAGATCAAATCCTTTGATGAAGACTTTGATCAAGCAGCATTTGTTCAACAAGCCCAGGAAATCTATTTAAAAGCCCATGAGAGTCTGGCTAACAAAGACAAGCATGCACTGCGTTTAAATGTGACTGAAAAAGCATACCCTGAGTTCAGACACAATTCCTCAGGAAAAACAATCCATTGGAGATTTTTAGAAAGTTTGGAGCCACCGAGAATTGTGCATGCAAGGTGCACAGATGTTGTTAGCAAAGAAAATATCTATGGTCAGGTAAAAACTTTTAGATTATAAAGTGCATAACATACATTCTTATCAGATTGATCAAATAAATTTGATTAGTTCCATAGCCTGTAAAAACGACATGATATACATTGAACCCTAATAAACAACTAGATTCACAATCTCGCTTAAAAAGCATCTGCGATGCATCTTGTCACCACTACAATGTGACAAGATCGAATGACGATTCTGTTCAACTGGCTTTGCAACTTATTTTAACTATATAATGTTTTAATTTGGTTGAATGCATTTTTGCTACTGTGCACATCGCCTTTCAGATGCTTTCTGACAAACTTTTCTTCGAGACTGATGTCTAGTTCCTTATGATAGGTAATAACACATATCTGTCATAGTTAAATTGTCAAAGTCATGAGATTTGTTGTGTTTAACGAGTTTGCATCGCTGCAGCGATGAATTGTGCAAGGGTTGCAGTTGCAGTGATGGATTTGAGTTAGACTGCCATACGTCAAAATGACAGCCTATACGCTACAGAGAGCAGCAGAAATTATTTGAGCTGCTCGAAGCTTGAATCAGTGCTTGTCAAAGTCATGTGAAATGATTCCTTATAACTCTGCTGGTCTGATTTAATTGGACTGCTAAGTTGGTAATTAAATTGGCGAAATTTTCAATGCCTTGATTTATAAAAAAAGAACAAGAATTTGTGTATAATTTATTCAAAAAAGAACACTATTTATACACCATTGATAGTGTGGCTTATAAAAATGAATCATACTCTGGGAAGTGATGTGAAACGGCAAATAAAAGAAAAGGCTTATTTTTAAGAAAATACGGTTTAATTTCTCTTGTATTCATTATAATAATAATATTTGGTATAATAATATTTTGGTCTGTAGGTGGTAGAGCTGATGCCGGGCTCAACTGTGGAGGTACCACCATCTTACTCACAAATCCTCCCAAAGTTATTCGGGGGAGAGTAAGAGAACAGCTCTCAGGCAAAACCAGGCGGCCCACCATTGCCTGGGACCGATGGATGGCGGTATATCCATCCCCAATGCCGGGCCTTATATAAAACAGACTGGTGACGGGCGTCACTAGTGCAAGGGTTTCGGCACCGCGCTCACCAACCCGCCTGCCCAGCGTGCGAAAGTATGGGCATTTCTTCCAGGAGGACCGCCAAGTGTGGCAAAATCCTGGAAAGGCTTATGTCCAGCAGTGGACAAAACAGGCTGATGGATGGATGGATGAATAATATTTATTTATTTTGGGTAAAAGAACTTAAAAATAATACATTCAAATTATGATCTTACGACTAGGAAACATATTTTGCCTTAACTAAACTACGAAAAGTAGCCTGTATTTTAGGCATAAAATGAACTGAATGTAATAAAATTAAAATAACAATTTATAGGCTTAAAAATTAAATAAATGTTTGAAAAAAGTAGGAGTCATTTAAGTAGAGTACAAAGCCTTAATATTAATTTAATATTACACTTAAAATAATTTGTTAAAACTAAAGCAGAATAAGTATATTTAATTTACTACTGAGAGTAGGTTTTCCTTATCATCGTAGGACAGACATTGTAACCATTCGAGACTCGATTTTTGCATTTAAAGCTAGTGAGGTCAAATAAGTTGATTATTTTATTAATTTTATTGTAAAGGTAAGGCCCTAAAAATGAAATGAATTTATGCGCGAAAGCGTGTACGGTGCGTTTTTGAGCACAACATACTATGTCCTTGCGTCTTTTGTTAGTGATTTGCGGGTCGTAAGCTGTCGATTTGTGCTGCATCAGGACTATTTTCAGGATGAAAAGTTGGCGGACGGTTAGTAATTTGCAAGACTGATATAGTTTTCTGGTTGGGAAGTAAAATGGTCGAAAAGAACCTTCAGTGTCGTTCGTTGTGCTCGTTCAAGGGTTAGTAGAGTGGTCTTAGCAGCTCCGCCCCATGATGAAATGCAGCATTTAGCAATTTCTTGTTAGCAAAGCCTCGTAGTTTTTAAAAACAAAAATAAGTTTGCAGACTCTGGAAGCAAGTAAGTCTATGTGTTGTCGAAAGGTAAGATTTGCATTAACCATTATGCCTAAATATTTAATGGAATCAGTTTTATGGATGAGAGGACATGCATGACAAACCTGTTGATTGGTAGGGTAACAGTGGTGAGCTCTGATTATTTTTCCAAGAGGGGATTGTTGAAGGTTTCTTATTGAAAAGGCAATATATTTAGTCTTATCAGTATTTAAAGTTAGTAAATTGCGTTGAAGCGAATTAGTCACTTTAGAGAAACCTTCCTCCTCATGCTCGTAAGCGTCATTCCAAGTGTTTCCCTAGAAGAGTAGCACTGTGTCATCGGCGTACGATATCATGGTGCCATGTTGTAATTCAAGGTTGCACAGGTAATTTAAGTATATCAAAAACAAGGTAGAGCCAAGGATGCAACCCTTAGGGACTCCAAATTCTACAATAAGGTCAAGGTCAGAGCTAATATAATAATTGATTTTTAAACAACGAGAGCGGTTGCTGAGGTAATTCTTAAATAAAAACTAGGTTCCTCGACTGTAATAATTAAGTTAGATTTATAGTAAATTACGACTCCATAATTTTGATTATAGACTTGCTTAGTACTGTAAATACTGTAACCATATAAATCGGGTAAATGTGAATCAAGGTTTCTTAACCGACATTCAGTTAAGATAATTATATTTATGCCTAGATCAAGTCTTTCTAATAAAACTTTTAAACTATTGATGTTACGATTGATACTACGAATATTTCGAGTCAATATGGTAAAAGGATTTTCTATATCAGAAATAATTAACTTACAGTCTTCAACATCACGTGATTTATAGTTAGAAATTTTTAGATTATCTAATTCAACAATTAAAAACTTATCCATTAATTATAAGAAAAAGTAAAAATTAAAAAAGGTAATTAATATAAACTGTGCTCGATATCAGTGCGTTATTTACGGCGCTCTTAGGCGCCCTCATAGTCCATTGAATTTAAATACCTCGTTACAGCGTATTTTCGAGCTCGGCAAGACTCATCACCCGTTTTGTGGTTGCTAGGTTTTTTATAGCGCAGGCAAGTTGCACATAAAGGTTTTCCTTCTTTTTTGGCGCAATCTTTCATAGCATGGCCAACCTCTCCGCAGTGGCCGCAAGTTGGTTCAGCATCTCGACAAAATTTGGCTGCGTGGCCGTATTGTTGACACTTGAAGCATCTGGACACGTGGGTGTAATCTTTTATAAGATAAGAAGACCAGTTGAAGAAGATGCGGTGTTGGTTAATAAGGACCTTACGGAAGTTTGCGGGTAGTTCAATCAAGTTGCCTTTCTTTTTTACCGGATTTATGGCTTAATTTTATCAAGCTTAGGACATTATCACGAGATATATCTGGGAATTTGGGTGCAAGGTTCTGTATATATAGGTGGTCTAAAAACTCCTTTTCATCAAGGTCGCTGGGAAGACCAAAGATGATTACTCTCGGTTTGCGCTTGTCGGACACAGTAACTGATAGACCAGAGCTTGAAAGTTTTTCGGAAGATCTTAAATTTTTGATGTCCTCTTCATTCTCGGTACTAATAATGACACCTCCATTTTTAGTTTTATGAATTCCACGAACTTGAAGCTTTAATTCCTCAGGGCTTATCATTTTTTGGACAAGAGTCTTGTTTCCTCACTAGTTTTCTCCTTGTCGGTCGGGAAGATAACTACAGAGCTCGTACAAGATCCTTTCTTCATGATGCCGGCATATGATAGTTTCTCAGCTGGTGGCTGAATGGACGCGTCCTGGACAGAAGCTTTCAGTTCGTGTAATTGCTTGGCCAAGTCCTGTTTTTCATTTAAATTCTGGATGGTATATGAGCCGAGATTGTCTTTTGCTTTATGGACTGATGTTGAACGGCCATTTGAGCTGATCCTTAGCTTTTGGTCAGAGTTAAGTTTACCCTCTGTTGCAATGGTGCAGACCTCGTTTAGGTACTCATCCATCTCTGGAGATCAGGTGTCGTGATAGGTTGTGGGGCTGAATCATTCTCTTCTGTTGACCGGGATTGTGGCGGCGGGGATCTTGAAATAATGTTACTCCGGTTAAATGGACTATTCTTATTTAAATTTATTAATTTTTCCCGATCGACACTTAGTAGCACATATTCACGAGCATACGTGCCTGACACACTTTAAATTACAAGCACGCGTAATAATTTCTAGACACAATAATTATTTAATTTTTAAAAGATAATTTTAAAATAAAAGCACGTCCGCACATGACGAGGTACGAATTGAATAGGAAATTAACTAAGAACTAATCAAAATGGTTCCAAATTATGCCTATTTTTTCAATACATAGCCGAATTCGACGTCTTGAAGATTGTGCAGTATTTAACATCACATGATTATAGGTTCCAATGCTTATTGGTACAATCGTCTAGTTCAGATCTGTATCGAAAAATAAACTAAGAATAGTTACGTAATAAGTAATGTAGGAAAAGTTTAAAAAATTAATCTGTTTTGCACAATGAGCACTTTTCTTTAGTTTGCTGTATATCATTACTTTCCAGAATTTTATCCTTATAAGCGACACTATTGGTTGGTGGTAATAATATAGTGATTTTTTTAATCAGCGTGATTGCTTCTTCTATAGGGAAATTATTTTTTCAAAAATTTAATGATTCTCTTTTGGTCCTATTAAATCAGGCCCGAAACTCCTTTGAGCATTTTTCGCTATTCCTTATAGTTTCGGATTTGGCAATCCATGCCCACTTGAAAATCTGACCCTGTATATAAGTGGTTATTACTTAGTATTGTACCTGCTGTACTTTTCAGACCTTTTAAATTAACATCCATAGATGATGAAGTTAACATTGCCACCTCTGTTTGTTGCTCTGATTCAGCAGTTTAGTTGGCAGGTATCATTTTATAATAAACTAGCTTTTGCCTGCGGCTTCGACCCTGTGGAAGTGTCTTTCAATCTCTGAGAAGTATCAACAGTTTTATTTTATCAACACCCCTAATCTTTGTTGAATTTATTATATAATGTACCTGAATATGATAATTGCAAGTATTTCATTTGGAAGGGCATTAGAACTAGAAATTTCCTGACGAGTTAGGGGTGGTGGGGGGTAATCCCCTTCCTTAGTGAAAAATAAATAGTGATAGTGATTTATGGTTACCCCCTCCCCCCTACTGCAAAAATAGTTTTTTATAATAGACCAATAAATAAGAAACATCTATAAAAAACAGCTGCTGAAATTTAGACTTTAGTCATTTCAAATTGTTTCGGCTCGAAAGAACGTAAAAGGGGGAGTAGTATAGAGTCTACTTTTATAATGACAGGATCTAATTTTCTGGCAGGTGACAGTACGCTTCCACTCGCGTCAGCAACTAGCAGTGTACGACCGCTTCGGGCGGCTTCTCCACGGCAGTGAGATCCTTGCCAAAGATGTCCTCGAGTATGTGGTCTACGAGAAGCACCTGTCCAACGTCTACGGAACCTGGAGGATCCACGACAAGATCATTCCGGACTGGGCCGCGCCGAGGGAACCCAGTCGGTTAACAAGGGTGCAGCCCCCCCCAGAGCCAGTGGAAGAGAAGGAAGAAGAGGGGAAGGAGGTGGAAGGGAAGGAGGTGGCGGCCATTGCGCAGTAAAAGCTTGTAATATAGTGTAGATGTTCAGCTAGTTGTTTTTTTTACTATCGTAATAAATACATTTTCTGCCCCCCGCGTCTAACACCGGTGTCGCCCAGTTAACACCTATTTATCGGGTGAGACCGCTACCTAAAAATGAAACCATACTGGGAGTGTATTTTTGAATCACTCGCCGTGAATAATGTATTCACGCACGAAAGCAATCCACGTGCGAAATTCAATTCGATTGGTCACGATTTTACGTATTTTTAAATCAGTACCTAGTCGGTTCTTAAATACTGTCAATGGCCATTTTTTTTTTAAATAGAACACATAGAAAAAAAATGAAATGGTGTTAGATTTTCAAATATTTTTGATTAATAATCTGCCAAATCACAATTACATTCATTCATTTTTTACCATGGAGTGGACTCGCAAAGAGGACCGAGTAGCAGTAATTGCATTGCATCGTTGCGGCCATCCACCGAAGACGATATTCAACTTGCTTCAAAAATTAAAAATCACGAAGAGGTTCGTGTACCGTACCATCAAAAGGTACAATGAAACCTCTAGTGTCGATGACGAGAAAAGAACTGGCAGACCTCGTTCCGTTAGGACTCCAGGGGTCATCAAAGCAATCAAGGCGCGTATTGCAAGAAATCCCGTCCGCAAGTAGAAACTGATGGCTTTGGAGATGGGATTAACCAGAAGTACCGTAAAAAAAGTACTCAATGAAGACCTGGGACTACGAGCTTACCGAAAAAAGAGTGGACATCTTCTGGACGCGCGTCTGATAGCTATGAGAGCCAAAAAATGCAAAGTTTTCCTAAAGCGGTACGCAAGAAACAGACACCGCGATATCCTGTTTACAGACGAGAAAATTTTTAATATCGAAGAGAAGTACAACAAACAAAATGACAGGGTGTACGCTACCAGCTCTGCGGCCGCTGGAAATGCCATTCCTAGAGTGCAGCACGGCCATCATCCATCATCAGTCATGATTTGGTTGGGAGTGTCCTACTATGGGCCTACTGAAGTGCATTTTTGTGAAAAAGGTGTCAAAACCAGTGAAAAAGTGTACCAAGACACGGTTTTAGAACGCATAGTAAAAGATCTGCCCCAGACACTCTTTGGAGGGCGGCCATTTGTATTTCAACAGGACTCCGCACCTGCTCATAAGGCCAAAACAACTCAGGAGTGGTTCGAGCGCCAGAATATCGAGCTAATAAGGCATCAAGATTGGCCCTCATCTAGCCCTGACCTCAATCTACTGGATTACAAAATTTAGCAGGAATTGGAGGAGAAGGTCTGTTCTAAACCTCACAAAAATTTGAGCAGCCTAAAGTCATCATTGATTAAAGCAGTGGCCGATATCGACATGAATATGGTCCGTGCTGCTATTGATGATTGGCCGCGAAGATTGAAGGCTTGTGTGAAAAATGATGGCAATCATTTTGAATAAATTTTGTGTTTAATGTAAGCTAAGTAAAGGATATATGAATATAATTTGCAATATTCCGCTAAACAATTCTTGTCGTGCTATTCAAAATGCAGACTCGTGCACCGCCCGCCCGCCCGCATAAAAACATGCAACAAGCAAGCGATACAAGCAAAGCAATCTTAAATAACAAGCAAGAAAACTTATCGACACGTGTTTCGCCTCTGAACGAGGCATCCTCGGGATGTGTTGCTAGCCCGGCTTCTCCGCAGCAACTGATGTGTTGCTCGCCCAGCCGCTCCGCAGCAACTGATGTTGTTCGCCCGACAGCTCAGCAGCTAGTGACGAGCCGCCGACCAAACCTCGCCTTTTATACACCGGCCTGACTAGTTGTTTGGTGGGGAAAATGGGGAGACGAAAACATGCGTAACAGTGGGGTAGTGGTAAAGTTAGTTTGTTCGTTTAGTAAATCAGGGTTATTCTTGTTTTTTAGTATTTCTAATTGTTCTAACACACACATTCTTAAACCTTTTTTACAAATATGTTTTACTTCAAATGAATGGTTATCAGGCAAACTATGACCGGACTCTAATAGATGTTTTGCAAAGTGTGATTTTTCAGGATGATTATTTCTATGGGCTGAGATATGTTCTTTGTACCTAGTTTCAAAACTGCGACCTGTTTGACCTACATAGACACCGTTACAATCATTGCAAGACAATTTGTAAATACCAGACTGTTGTTTTTTATCTAATTTGTCCTTACCATTGCAAATACGCTTTATCTTATTTTTGGTTCTGAATGCAACGCGAACACCACAACGCCGGAAAATCTTCGCAACCCGTTCAGAAATTGGACCCAGATAAGTTATGCTTGTTTTATATTTCTGAACACTCGTACTTTCAGGCTGTAAAGCAGACAAACTGTTTCTAATAATGATATTCTGTTTTTTGTGGACTAATCTATCAACCATTTTTGCACTATACCCGTTATTCATAGCAATCTGATATATTATGTTGAGTTCCTTTTCAAAGTTGTCAGGACTTAGAGGCACCGTCATCAATCTGTGAACATAACAACGAAATGCTGCAAGCTTATGTTCCCAAGGGTGACAAGATGAAGAAGGTATTACAGTATCGGTGTGTGTTGGCTTGCGGTATATTTGAAATTCATGTTTATTCTGTGCCCGAGTAATCGTTAAATCTAGAAAATTAAGGGAGTTTTCTTGTTCGACTTCTAATTTAAATTTTATTTTGGGGTGAATTTTGTTCAATTTGTCAACAAATACATCGAGCTGTCTACCAGTACCAGTCCAGCAAATAATGATGTCATCAACGTATCTGTAATAATACAAAATATTCGAACTACTGACAATGTGTTTGTTCTCAAAACTATCCATGAAAATATCGGCCATTAATGGACTTAAGGGTGAACCCATCGCTAAACCTTCTTTCTGCATATAGAATCTATCATTGAATTTGAAATAATTTTGACGCATGCAAACTGATGCAAGGCGAATGAGGTCATCAATTTCGTTAGTGTGAAGACGTTGTTTTTCTAGTAAATTTCTAATAACAATCAAACACTCATCGGAAGGAACATTGGTAAACAAGCTATCTACATCTAAAGATATCAACTTCGCATTAGAGGGCAAATGGACATTCTGAATTTTTGATATTAAGTCATCTTTGTTCCTAAGACAATAAATGGGCTTGAAGGCAGTTTTTTCTATCAAAATATGATTTAAGCGTTTTGACAAATCATAAGCTGGAGCACCTATATAAGAGACAACCGGACGAACTGGAATATTCTCTTTATGAATTTTTGGCAAACCGTACAAAGCTGGAGCTACAGGGTTCATAGGAAGTAATTTTGCTTTATAGTGAGAATTGTCTGGAAAAACAAAGGAGGTGTTGTTGACGGCTAATTTTAACTCTGCTTGAAATTTCTTAGTTGGATCTGAATTAAGAGGAACAAAGGCGTCACCCTGAATAACATCATTTACCTTTATATTATAGTCATCACGATTCATTATTACTACTGTGTTGCCCTTATCGGCCTTGGAAATCACTAAGTTATTTTCGTTGACCCTACTCTGAACAGATTTAAATATTGCTAGTTCCGGATTAATTTTGAGACTTGATGAGACAACAATTTCATGCGTAACCAAACTCTTCACAATATTGTCTTGCTTAGAAACAATTGCAGTAATCTCAGCGTCAACAGCTAAATTTTCTAATGAATTTTGGGACAAACTAGAAGGAATATTATATTTTAAACCCTTTTCTAAAAGAGACATCTCAATATTAGGAAAAACAACATTAGTTAAATTTTTTACTCGAGGGTAGAATGAAGAAGTTGATGAATTTTGCACGGGCTGTCGACTAAAATCGTTATTACACTGTATTAATCTATCTAACTTACTTTTCTGAATGAGATACTTCTCGTGCACAACCTTCGATGCCAAATCTCTAGCCTTTCTATCCAAGCTGTCAAATTCAGTGCTGTGTAAAGAAAAAGTTAATTCAGTATGGAGAACTTTGAGATGAGTTTTAAGGTTATTTCTTACCGAAAACCAATACCTTATTTCTTCATTCAACCAAGACAATTGTGCTCTTCTAATAGCTAAAAATGAAGACCTAGTGTGTGTGTTACAACGAATATTAAGTTTTATGTAGTTGGGGATAACTTGATTTTTCTTACATTGTTGATTAAACCAAACATTCTGTGCGGCTACTCTGTGTAATTTGGTAAGTTTAACATACAATTTCGCCTGTTCAGCTATGCTTGCTGACCTAAGATGATTAATTGAAATAGGCGTTACCTTGCGGAAGTCCATCACTAAGTAAAGGATATATGAATATAATTTGCAATATTCCGCTAAACAATTCTTGTCGTGCTATTCAAAATGCAGACTCGTGCACCGCCCGCCCGCCCGCATAAAAACATGCAACAAGCAAGCGATACAAGCAAAGCAATCTTAAATAACAAGCAAGAAAACTTATCGACACGTGTTTCGCCTCTGAACGAGGCATCCTCGGGATGTGTTGCTAGCCCGGCTTCTCCGCAGCAACTGATGTGTTGCTCGCCCAGCCGCTCCGCAGCAACTGATGTTGTTCGCCCGACAGCTCAGCAGCTAGTGACGAGCCGCCGACCAAACCTCGCCTTTTATACACCGGCCTGACTAGTTGTTTGGTGGGGAAAATGGGGAGACGAAAACATGCGTAACAGTGGGGTAGTGGTAAAGTTAGTTTGTTCGTTTAGTAAATCAGGGTTATTCTTGTTTTTTAGTATTTCTAATTGTTCTAACACACACATTCTTAAACCTTTTTTACAAATATGTTTTACTTCAAATGAATGGTTATCAGGCAAACTATGACCGGACTCTAATAGATGTTTTGCAAAGTGTGATTTTTCAGGATGATTATTTCTATGGGCTGAGATATGTTCTTTGTACCTAGTTTCAAAACTGCGACCTGTTTGACCTACATAGACACCGTTACAATCATTGCAAGACAATTTGTAAATACCAGACTGTTGTTTTTTATCTAATTTGTCCTTACCATTGCAAATACGCTTTATCTTATTTTTGGTTCTGAATGCAACGCGAACACCACAACGCCGGAAAATCTTCGCAACCCGTTCAGAAATTGGACCCAGATAAGTTATGCTTGTTTTATATTTCTGAACACTCGTACTTTCAGGCTGTAAAGCAGACAAACTGTTTCTAATAATGATATTCTGTTTTTTGTGGACTAATCTATCAACCATTTTTGCACTATACCCGTTATTCATAGCAATCTGATATATTATGTTGAGTTCCTTTTCAAAGTTGTCAGGACTTAGAGGCACCCGCATCAATCTGTGAACATAACAACGAAATGCTGCAAGCTTATGTTCCCAAGGGTGACAAGATGAAGAAGGTATTACAGTATCGGTGTGTGTTGGCTTGCGGTATATTTGAAATTCATGTTTATTCTGTGCCCGAGTAATCGTTAAATCTAGAAAATTAAGGGAGTTTTCTTGTTCGACTTCTAATTTAAATTTTATTTTGGGGTGAATTTTGTTCAATTTGTCAACAAATACATCGAGCTGTCTACCAGTACCAGTCCAGCAAATAATGATGTCATCAACGTATCTGTAATAATACAAAATATTCGAACTACTGACAATGTGTTTGTTCTCAAAACTATCCATGAAAATATCGGCCATTAATGGACTTAAGGGTGAACCCATCGCTAAACCTTCTTTCTGCATATAGAATCTATCATTGAATTTGAAATAATTTTGACGCATGCAAACTGATGCAAGGCGAATGAGGTCATCAATTTCGTTAGTGTGAAGACGTTGTTTTTCTAGTAAATTTCTAATAACAATCAAACACTCATCGGAAGGAACATTGGTAAACAAGCTATCTACATCTAAAGATATCAACTTCGCATTAGAGGGCAAATGGACATTCTGAATTTTTGATATTAAGTCATCTTTGTTCCTAAGACAATAAATGGGCTTGAAGGCAGTTTTTTCTATCAAAATATGATTTAACCGTTTTGACAAATCATAAGCTGGAGCACCTATATAAGAGACAACCGGACGAACTGGAATATTCTCTTTATGAATTT
Organism: Ypsolopha scabrella; assembly: GCA_910592155.1. Lineage (NCBI taxonomy): Eukaryota > Metazoa > Arthropoda > Insecta > Lepidoptera > Ypsolophidae > Ypsolopha > Ypsolopha scabrella. The sequence goes on from OU342982.1 coordinate 21,341,138, forward strand.
TTGGCAAACCGTACAAAGCTGGAGCTACAGGGTTCATAGGAAGTAATTTTGCTTTATAGTGAGAATTGTCTGGAAAAACAAAGGAGGTGTTGTTGACGGCTAATTTTAACTCTGCTTGAAATTTCTTAGTTGGATCTGAATTAAGAGGAACAAAGGCGTCACCCTGAATAACATCATTTACCTTTATATTATAGTCATCACGATTCATTATTACTACTGTGTTGCCCTTATCGGCCTTGGAAATCACTAAGTTATTTTCGTTGACCCTACTCTGAACAGATTTAAATATTGCTAGTTCCGGATTAATTTTGAGACTTGATGAGACAACAATTTCATGCGTAACCAAACTCTTCACAATATTGTCTTGCTTAGAAACAATTGCAGTAATCTCAGCGTCAACAGCTAAATTTTCTAATGAATTTTGGGACAAACTAGAAGGAATATTATATTTTAAACCCTTTTCTAAAAGAGACATCTCAATATTAGGAAAAACAACATTAGTTAAATTTTTTACTCGAGGGTAGAATGAAGAAGTTGATGAATTTTGCACGGGCTGTCGACTAAAATCGTTATTACACTGTATTAATCTATCTAACTTACTTTTCTGAATGAGATACTTCTCGTGCACAACCTTCGATGCCAAATCTCTAGCCTTTCTATCCAAGCTGTCAAATTCAGTGCTGTGTAAAGAAAAAGTTAATTCAGTATGGAGAACTTTGAGATGAGTTTTAAGGTTATTTCTTACCGAAAACCAATACCTTATTTCTTCATTCAACCAAGACAATTGTGCTCTTCTAATAGCTAAAAATGAAGACCTAGTGTGTGTGTTACAACGAATATTAAGTTTTATGTAGTTGGGGATAACTTGATTTTTCTTACATTGTTGATTAAACCAAACATTCTGTGCGGCTACTCTGTGTAATTTGGTAAGTTTAACATACAATTTCGCCTGTTCAGCTATGCTTGCTGACCTAAGATGATTAATTGAAATAGGCGTTACCTTGCGGAAGTCCATCACTAAGTAAAGGATATATGAATATAATTTGCAATATTCCGCTAAACAATTCTTGTCGTGCTATTCAAAATGCAGACTCGTGCACCGCCCGCCCGCCCGCATAAAAACATGCAACAAGCAAGCGATACAAGCAAAGCAATCTTAAATAACAAGCAAGAAAACTTATCGACACGTGTTTCGCCTCTGAACGAGGCATCCTCGGGATGTGTTGCTAGCCCGGCTTCTCCGCAGCAACTGATGTGTTGCTCGCCCAGCCGCTCCGCAGCAACTGATGTTGTTCGCCCGACAGCTCAGCAGCTAGTGACGAGCCGCCGACCAAACCTCGCCTTTTATACACCGGCCTGACTAGTTGTTTGGTGGGGAAAATGGGGAGACGAAAACATGCGTAACAGTGGGGTAGTGGTAAAGTTAGTTTGTTCGTTTAGTAAATCAGGGTTATTCTTGTTTTTTAGTATTTCTAATTGTTCTAACACACACATTCTTAAACCTTTTTTACAAATATGTTTTACTTCAAATGAATGGTTATCAGGCAAACTATGACCGGACTCTAATAGATGTTTTGCAAAGTGTGATTTTTCAGGATGATTATTTCTATGGGCTGAGATATGTTCTTTGTACCTAGTTTCAAAACTGCGACCTGTTTGACCTACATAGACACCGTTACAATCATTGCAAGACAATTTGTAAATACCAGACTGTTGTTTTTTATCTAATTTGTCCTTACCATTGCAAATACGCTTTATCTTATTTTTGGTTCTGAATGCAACGCGAACACCACAACGCCGGAAAATCTTCGCAACCCGTTCAGAAATTGGACCCAGATAAGTTATGCTTGTTTTATATTTCTGAACACTCGTACTTTCAGGCTGTAAAGCAGACAAACTGTTTCTAATAATGATATTCTGTTTTTTGTGGACTAATCTATCAACCATTTTTGCACTATACCCGTTATTCATAGCAATCTGATATATTATGTTGAGTTCCTTTTCAAAGTTGTCAGGACTTAGAGGCACCGTCATCAATCTGTGAACATAACAACGAAATGCTGCAAGCTTATGTTCCCAAGGGTGACAAGATGAAGAAGGTATTACAGTATCGGTGTGTGTTGGCTTGCGGTATATTTGAAATTCATGTTTATTCTGTGCCCGAGTAATCGTTAAATCTAGAAAATTAAGGGAGTTTTCTTGTTCGACTTCTAATTTAAATTTTATTTTGGGGTGAATTTTGTTCAATTTGTCAACAAATACATCGAGCTGTCTACCAGTACCAGTCCAGCAAATAATGATGTCATCAACGTATCTGTAATAATACAAAATATTCGAACTACTGACAATGTGTTTGTTCTCAAAACTATCCATGAAAATATCGGCCATTAATGGACTTAAGGGTGAACCCATCGCTAAACCTTCTTTCTGCATGTAGAATCTATCATTGAATTTGAAATAATTTTGACGCATGCAAACTGATGCAAGGCGAATGAGGTCATCAATTTCGTTAGTGTGAAGACGTTGTTTTTCTAGTATATTTCTAATAACAATCAAACACTCATCGGAAGGAACATTGGTAAACAAGCTATCTACATCTAAAGATATCAACTTCGCATTAGAGAGCAAATGGACATTCTGAATTTTTGATATTAAGTCATCTTTGTTCCTAAGACAATAAATGGGCTTGAAGGCAGTTTTTTCTATCAAAATATGATTTAACCGTTTTGACAAATCATAAGCTGGAGACAACGTCTTCACACTAACGAAATTGATGACCTCATTCGCCTTGCATCAGTTTGCATGCGTCAAAATTATTTCAAATTCAATGATAGATTCTATATGCAGAAAGAAGGTTTAGCGATGGGTTCACCCTTAAGTCCATTAATGGCCGATATTTTCATGGATAGTTTTGAGAACAAACACATTGTCAGTAGTTCGAATATTTTGTATTATTACAGATACGTTGATGACATCATTATTTGCTGGACTGGTACTGGTAGACAGCTCGATGTATTTGTTGACAAATTGAACAAAATTCACCCCAAAATAAAATTTAAATTAGAAGTCGAACAAGAAAACTCCCTTAATTTTCTAGATTTAACGATTACTCGGGCACAGAATAAACATGAATTTCAAATATACCGCAAGCCAACACACACCGATACTGTAATACCTTCTTCATCTTGTCACCCTTGGGAACATAAGCTTGCAGCATTTCGTTGTTATGTTCACAGATTGATGACGGTGCCTCTAAGTCCTGACAACTTTGAAAAAGAACTCAACATAATATATCAGATTGCTATGAATAACGGGTATAGTGCAAAAATGGTTGATAGATTAGTCCACAAAAAACAGAATATCATTATTAGAAACAGTTTGTCTGCTTTACAGCCTGAAAGTACGAGTGTTCAGAAATATAAAACAAGCATAACTTATCTGGGTCCAATTTCTGAACGGGTTGCGAAGATTTTCCGGCGTTGTGGTGTTCGCGTTGCATTCAGAACCAAAAATAAGATAAAGCGTATTTGCAATGGTAAGGACAAATTAGATAAAAAACAACAGTCTGGTATTTACAAATTGTCTTGCAATGATTGTAACGGTGTCTATGTAGGTCAAACAGGTCGCAGTTTTGAAACTAGGTACAAAGAACATATCTCAGCCCATAGAAATAATCATCCTGAAAAATCACACTTTGCAAAACATCTATTAGAGTCCGGTCATAGTTTGCCTGATAACCATTCATTTGAAGTAAAACATATTTGTAAAAAAGGTTTAAGAATGTGTGTGTTAGAACAATTAGAAATACTAAAAAACAAGAATAACCCTGATTTACTAAACGAACAAACTAACTTTACCACTACCCCACTGTTACGCATGTTTTCGTCTCCCCATTTTCCCCACCAAACAACTAGTCAGGCCGGTGTATAAAAGGCGAGGTTTGGTCGGCGGCTCGTCACTAGCTGCTGAGCTGTCGGGCGAACAACATCAGTTGCTGCGGAGCGGCTGGGCGAGCAACACATCAGTTGCTGCGGAGAAGCCGGGCTAGCAACACATCCCGAGGATGCCTCGTTCAGAGGCGAAACACGTGTCGATAAGTTTTCTTGCTTGTTATTTAAGATTGCTTTGCTTGTATCGCTTGCTTGTTGCATGTTTTTATGCGGGCGGGCGGGCGGTGCACGAGTCTGCATTTTGAATAGCACGACAAGAATTGTTTAGCGGAATATTGCAAATTATATTCATATATCCTTTACTTAGTGATGGACTTCCGCAAGGTAACGCCTATTTCAATTAATCATCTAATGTAAGCTAATTAAATTACCTTTTTTAAAAAAAAAAACTTTTTTGAATACCATGACTAGTTTTCATTTTATAGCCAATTTTGTTTGTGACAGAATTTAAGCACCGACTAGGTAGAAATCAATGAAACGGTTTTCGTTTTACGCAGAAAAAAAAAGAACCGGAAAGCAATATTTCGTTGGTTTTAAATACCGGTAATGAATGGTGGTGAACAGAACGTAAATTAAAAAGTTATAATGTCTGTCTCTCATCGACGTTTTCGTTCTCACGTTGTTGTTTCCTTTCCTTTTGATTGTTTTCGTTTCTGTTGTCTGTTTTTACCATGTTTTTACTTCTATTTTAGGTTATTATTATTATATCCTTTATTGTACACACATAGAAACTAAGTTTACAAAAAGAAAAATATGCTCAAAGGCGAGCTTACCTCTTCAAGAGGTTTCTTCCAGCCAACCAATACTGTGGTGAAAGAATACACGAAATAGGTTGGCAGCAAGCATACCAAAGGATTTTACAACAGAACTTATTCTACACATATAAAAAAATAAAATAAAATTATAGATATAAATATAATGCATATGAATCCATCCATCCATCCATCAGCCTGTTTCATCCACTGCTGGACATAGGCCTTTCCAGGATGTTGCCACTCTTGGCGGTCCTCCTGGAAGAAACACTTATACTTACACACGCTGGGCAGGCGGGTTGGTGAGCGCGGTGCCGAAACCCTTGCACCAGTGGCGCCTATGAATAAAGAATGTAAATATGCATCAAAACATTTTAACTTGTCAATTCAATGTCAGTCATTCAGTCATGTCAATCTTGCGTAGATTCTACTAGTAGAAATCAGAAAACGGTTGGGTCAGACCACTCGTTGCAGAATTTACAAATGAATTTTCAAAAATACCGATTTTAAGTTTTCGTATGCGATTCATGCGGATTCGTATGCGAATTGAAATTCGAATGATTCAAAAATACAATCCCTGAACCACTTTTCCGAAGAATAATTTTGAGGTAGTGACACTGTTTAAAAATCCATACAATAATATAATTGTATAACGCAATGGTGTAATGTTACACTTTTTAAATAAATATTAATACAGTTGTCCAACGAAGGCGTTCGGACGGAGCGGAGGTGCGGGGCGAGACTCCGAACTGCTTGTTCGAAAATTCTATGTAGTTCGGTGGCTTACATCCGTCTCGCCCCGCACAATTGCTCTGTTTGAGCGCTTTCGTTGGACAAATGTATGGATTTTTAAACTGTGGCACCGTCTTCTTCCGTGAAATAGCCGTTCAGGCCTAGCGTTCCAAAATAGACCTTCCTCCTACGAGGTAGTTTTGAAGTTACAGTTTAATATTATCTTCTCTGAAGATTCGCGCGAGAAAAACTCTGTTTGCTAAGTTTCTCGCCCTTCTTCTTAGCAATACTAATCGAATGGTGCGGATGGTTAGGCATTATGTATATATATAATATTTTTATTCCTACATTTGTCCATTTTATGCAGGTGTATAATTACATTTTAGTAGCCCAACCTAAATATTTTTTGTATGTATTTCCCTTATTAGTATACATATTATATATCTTTTTATATTCTAAAGATATATATTGTAAAGATTAACTTTGACTTGCAGAAAGTATACTTTATGTATCTATTTTACAAAATAAATATTTTGATTTCATCTGATCTCCCCCTATCACAATGGTACTTAAAAATCGTCAGTGAAAACAGGGTGTACGGGTGTTTTCTATCCACGCTCGGAACGGCTCTGACGGGATGTTTGTCTTTGTGCAATGCGGTTTGAGGCAAATAAAACTAAAATAAAATTCATAAAAACATTATATAATAACTTTATTGCAATATAATTTTTTCTTACAACGCCATTCTTATTCCCTTATAATAAGATCTATTTTTGTAATAAATTATTTTCTTCTAACCAGTAGCTCCCTCTACATTATTCTAGACAATTTGTTAGTGCAAACACCTAGGTTTTGTGTGGGATAAAGCTTATATTGGGCACTAGAATCCAATCATTCATTTATTTTGTACTTACATATATTTAATTTATTATTTATGAAATGAAATGAATACTTTATTTTTGTAATGTAGGTACATAAATACACTTTATACTACCATTTAAGCCACTTGTTATGCAATTTCACACCCAAATGTATTTTTTCTAGCACCCAAATTGTTAAAAGTGCATTCTTAAAACTATGGAAGGCACCAAAATTTAGTTTAATTAAGCTAAGAATAAAATTTATATTTCATTACTTATAATTTAGGTATTTTACAGTCATGTTGAACTTTACACAATCTCACTCGTAAATCATGATTTCTAATGGCAGCAGAATCAATATGACAAGAGATGTACATCAGGTAAATGAAAAATGTATTCGAGAAGTCTTATCACAATCTTTCTTTTGTACATAAAACTTGATACATAAAATTCACAGTCATACAGATACAATAATAGACGCAAACCCACGGTTTATGTGGTTTTTAACATTTTCTTTGTCCGATCATTATTATCACACCGGAATATTTTGATATTGTACAGAAATATACAACATTTTATTTTAACAATATCTATAGTACTTTTTCTACTTTAAATCTGTACCATTTCAAAGCGAACCTTTCTTCCCCAGCGGGAAAACTCCAAAGAATCCAGAGTTCTCCTTCAGTTTAGACCAAAAAATCACTTTTGATCATTTAACAAATCCAGTTATATTTCTTGTTAAAGTCATACAATGGCGGGCGCTTGGACGTTGGGTCTCGGCTTAGGCGGTAGCGGGGGAGGAGAGCGGGTGTCGGAGGGGGGCGCCCCACTTCCCGCAGCCCCCCCACCTACGTCTGGTCGGTTCTGGAGGCGAATTCGTTGGGTTTCACGGAGATTGTCGAGGAAATCTGAGGAGAAAATAGGCGGAATTAGTTTGGATATGAAATATATATATTTGGTTTGAAGGACCCACAGCAATCGGGTTCCCAAAATTATCTATAGAAAAATATCCTGGTAACGGCACCAAAAAACACCTTTTTATAGTTCCGCACTCGAAGGGTGCCGATAAGGTTCCGCTGTTTTTCTGTCCGTCTGTCACCGGGGTCTACAGCTACATCTTCAGCCGTAATAAGTGGACAGTTGACATTTTCACAGAGTACCCGTTACGATGGCCTTTTCTATGGCAAATAATAAACAAAAATTAAACCCTTTATTATATATTTAAAATTAGACCATCTATACAAAAAACCTCGAAAAAGTATTTTTTTAACATCATTAGTTTTAGCTCTATCTTAAAGACGGCAATACAAACATGTTTGTAGAACATACGTAGTTTACAATAATTGTTTTTCGAAAAGTTGAGTTTCAAATAAACCCGCACTCGGACCTACTTGTGCTACTGGCCCCACTCTGGGAGACAGGCGTGAGTATATGTAAGTTGTATAAACAAGTATACTAACCAGGCGGGTGATGATGTAGCGACGCGCCGGCTCGCAGCGCCACCTTGACACGTCCCACCGGCGCGACGCCGCCGATAGACCCGCACTCGGACCTACTTGTGCTACTCGCCCTACTCTGGGATACAGGCGTGAATATATGTAAGTTGTATAAACAAGTATACTAACCAGGCGGGTGATGATGCAGCGACGCACCGGCTCGCAGCGCCACCTTGACTCGTCCCGCCGGCGCGACGCAGCCGATAGACCCGCACTCAGACCTACTTGTGCTATTGGTCCCACTCTGGGAGACAGGCGTAAGTATATGTAAGTTGTATAAACAAGTATACTAACCAGGCGGGTGATGATGCAGCGACGCGCCGGCTCGCAGCGCCACCTTGACTCGTCCCGCCGGCGCGACGCCGCCGATAGACCCGCACTCGGACCTACTTGTGCTATTGGCCCCACTCTGGGAGACAGGCGTAAGTATATGTAAGGTGTATAAACAAGTATACTAACCAGGCGGGTGATGATGCAGCGACGCGCCGGCTCGCAGCGCCACCTTGACTCGTCCCGCCGGCGCGACGCCGCCGATAGACCCGCACTCGGACCTACTTGTGCTATTGGCCCCACTCTGGGAGACAGGCGTGAGTATATGTAAGTTGTATAAACAAGTATACTAACCAGGCGGGTGATGATGCAGCGACGCGCCGGCTCGCAGCGCCACCTTGACTCGTCCCGCCGGCGCGACGCCGCCGATAGACCCGCACTCGGACCTACTTGTGCTACTGGCCCCACTCTGGAATAAATTATTATTATTTTAGTGAATCGAAGACCCTGTGGCTAAGTTTTTGGCAATGTTACGCTTTATTTTAGTCTCCATATGATCATAAATAAAATAAATAAAATAAAATAGTAACAAAAATTAAAAGTCAGTAATTTTTCGGGGGTTTGTAATTACGAGTTTTATAGCCAAGTCCAAAATTTTAGCACTGGCCATTTTTTTGGGTAATGCCGTGTACGAGCAGACGCACCGATGTTTTGCTATAAGGGTATTAACGAAAACCCAAGACAATATAACTTTGTTTTGCTTGCAAAACAGGCATAAATAATATTTTTAAGACAAAGAATCTACTTATTTGGCAGTATATCTCATTAAATAAGGAACTTAAGTCTCTGCTTTCTCTCTTGAAAACAAGTGTCAATATATTTAAATTATCCTAACCTGATTATCATAATCATCCTGCAGCCTGACAGCGAGTTCACTGAGCGAGTCGACATCATCGTCCCTCTCTCTCTCACTCTCCGCCATCTTGGTGACGTCATGTGGCATGCTGCTACGGGGGCACTCCTCCTCGTTCAGCAGAATTTGGAGCCGCGCGCCGTCTAGTTCCTAGAATTAAATGTAGATGGCGTTGCAGTTAGGAGGAAATTTGAAAATATTACGCATAACCGCAATAAAAGGAAAATTATTGATTTTAGTATTTATTATTTCACTAATAAGGTTGAATTAAGGTGGTGGAATACGAGACAGATACGAGATTTATAAAAATTGAAACAGGTGTCAACACTGCGGTTTACGAAATGCTGAGAATTTGATCAAAATGTCGTTCTAACACAATATTCAGTTTATATAAAAATTTCAGTTCAAATTCAGTTCGGACTCAAAAAAGACGGACGTGATGTTAGTCACAGATGTAGTCGCAATTGCGGAAGGCGATATATGCGAACTTACACTGGCCCGATCAGTAAACTAAAATCATAAGGGTTAAAAAGCACCAACTTTTAAGTTCTAAGTCAACCGCTGTCCTATACTTAACTTGCATCATTGGCCAATCACCGACGCTTTTGAAGGCTAGGGCGATTAGCGATGTATATTGAAGTTAGACAATAAGAGAGCCGGAAAAAGCTAGTCCGCCCTCTTTCATCCTACAAATAGTTTGGGAGCAGTGTAAAATCATAAAACAAATGTAACGCTCCTAAAGCAGGTTTTTTATTTTCCTGTTCAAGCTTTATATAAGATTAAATATTAAAAAAGCACCGTACCTGCATCAAAGTATCCATATGCACGGTCCTGTTATCTCTCAAGACGGTCGGCTCGCAGACCTGAGCGCAGTACCTCAGCAACACCGGTTTGAGCGCGTGCCGCAGTCGCCGCTGTGGGCGGCACCGCACCGCTACGCAGCGGCCGCACAGTTCTAGCCGCACTACACAACGACGCTCTACGATGGCTTCACGACCTCCGAGCACGGTGGAGGGCGCTTGGCTGTCTACTAAGGTGGTTTCGCCCTGTTAGACGGAATAAAAGTGGTCGTGAGAAATGGGGAATTGTGTTTTTACTTACATCATCATGAAACGGAGGGTCAGAGGTGTTTCCGAGTGTGTTGTAAAATGCAAGCTTATACCGTGTTTCACCGACGATTATTATGTACCGCCGTGATGGGTAGTGAGCCCTATCGCCGTATTTCTGAGTTAAATATGGACCCACAGCTTATTCTGAAGCACAGAGACCGAACACACTTCTCAAACGCTATCTATCGGCCAACGCCAAACCAAATACATTTTACCTATGTTGCACTCTGCGAAGACTACAAGAAACTACAACTACAGTGGATCTTCTGCAGTAGTATTATATCTTGCGTAGTGGTATTATATCTTCTGTAGCACTATTATATGATATCTTCTCTAGCACTATTAAATCTTCTGTAGCAATATTATATCCTCTGTAGTACTATTATATCTTCTGTGGTACTATTATATCTTCTGTGGTACTATTATATCTTCTGTAGTACTATTATATCTTCTGCAGTGGTATTATATCTTCTGTAGCACTATTATATCTTCCGTGGCCTTGTCTCAAGTTCCTCACCTGATTCCCGTCCCTCAGCAGCACGTCGTAGGAGGTGCACAGTAGGTTCCGGCGCTGCAGCAGTCTGTCCACGAGCCGCCTCACGGGCACCGCGGCGTCCACTCCGACCACGGAGGTGGCTCCGTCGGGCAGCACCACGCGGCAGAGCGAACAGCCCGGCGCGCCGCTACCGGGGGGGTTTGACGACTTTACTACCTGCAACAATAGGGATGTCGGTTTGTTTTTTAGTTAAATCTTTATTAATAATAGTAGTAAGAAAGTCGTGTCTGTACACTGAACATTTCGTCGCTCTCTTTACATACAGGCGTATCTAGCAGTTTTATATTGAAGTAAAAAAAACTAATTGATTTGCCCGATTGTAATACATTTTTACGGTTTGCATAGTAAATGGAGCTTTGTCTATTATTAAGGAAGAGTTCCAGAACGTGCGATCATAGTGCGAAATTTCACTCGTTTATTAGAAAGAGAAAGATCTTTAGAGGAGCAAGAGAAACAAAAATCTGGTTGCACCAATCAGGTGGCCCAGTGTGATTTTCGCATTACTCCTAAGCGTTTCAAAACACTTTCGTGCAACTGTCAGGTAACAGTTCGGTTACCCTCGGTTTAACTCGGGTGAATTTTTGAACACTATAGGGTGAAATTCGCATCACTCACTCGTTTCCAAACGGAACCTAAGTCTTACTACGAGTTCTTCAATAAAGTTACGTCAATGATAAAAAGAGACCAAAAATAACAATTGTATCTTCAACTCATTTTCAGATTTTTTATGAGATTCGCCTGTATGTAAAGAGGGTGACGATTTTTGAAAAATTTCAGATAAAATCGGTTATTAGTACTGAAGAAATGTCATTTTTTATTTTATCTCCCTTTATGTTGTATCCGTTTTAATTAAAAAAGCACCTGATGAATTTGGAAGCAGTAATCTTAGAAATAGTCATTCTGGTAAACAAAATAGCCGCCGTAGAAATTACGCCTACTCGTGTAACATTTACATAATTACACAACAGAGCTAAAAATAAGAAAAACAAATAAAATATCTACTCGATAAGCATCTGCACTTTAATTAAATATTTACTTTACAATAGTGACTATGCTTGAAATTTAAACACTTATCTACTAACCTCGTAGTAGAAAAAAAGAAGACTTTATTAAAGCTTATTTTGTATTAAGAAAACTATAGGTACTGTTCTAGTTCGTAGGTGTGTTCAGTTATTTTGTAATATATGTATAGATGACGACAGGTCGACTTTGTTTAAGACAAAAAAAAAAAAAAAAACAAACTTTTTTTTTTTTTCGACTAAGTTTCTAGTGATGTGACAACACATACAGGTAGTCGATATTTTTTTTGGTACGCAACAAAATGAGAGTTAAATTATTAATGCATTTTTATTTAATAGGTAGTAGAGCTGATGACTTGCTCGACTGTGGAGGTACCACCATCTTACTCGCAAATCCTCCCGAAGTTATTCGGGAAGAGTAAGAGAACAGCTCTTAGGCAAAGCCAGGCGGCCCACCATTGCCTGGGACCGATGGATGGCCGTTTATCCATCCCCAATTGCCGGGGCTTATATAAAACAGACTGGTGACGGGCAGCGGCGTCACTGGTGCAAGGGTTTCGGCACCGCGCTTACCAATGCGCCTGCCCAGTGCATTTCTTCCAGTAAGACCGCCAAGAGTGGACGAAACAGGCTGATGGATGGATGAATGGATTTTTATTTAATCCTTCAAATTTCATCACAATCAAAATCAAATGAACCTAATTGTGCAAATGAATTAGTGGAGCATCGCTAGAAACGCGTGACGAATCTGTTCTGAAAAGGAATTGTTCATCTGGCCCTACTGATTTTGATTCGGATTTTATTCTGGACACAGTTCTTTTCGATATGCCGGTGTAAAACACAAACACAGCCCTCTCTGATTGACAGGATATTTTTAACAATTACTTTTCTGTTCAATGTCACAATTTTACAATACTTTTCGGGCTAGTTCTCGTGCTTGAGTGAGAATGGATTGTTGTTTTTTTTAACACGTGACGAGGAGCCAACCGAAGTCATTTTCAATACAAAACTTAAAGCGACAACGTGAGCGAGATCGATAAACGCGGTCCACGATGCCCACTCGTGCAGCACTACGACTAAGACGGCGCGGGTGTGCGGGGGCCCCCCCCCTCCGCGACCCACCCTTACCCCGATTGCCATGTCGACCTGTCGTCATCTATAGGTGCATATTGACGCCACTGCCCGTCACCAGTCTGTTTTATGTAAGGGACGGCAATATGGGATAGATATACCGACATCAATTGGTCCCAGACTGGTGGGCTACCTGGTTGTGCCTGTTTGAGAACTGTCCTCTTACTCTCCCCCGAATAACTTCGGGAGGGTTTGCGAGTATATATTTGCAAACGAATTACTTTTATCTATTTACTATCTTTAGCGTGCAGTAAACAAATATAAATTAAAAGTGCAATGAGTCGAATCTAAATCTAGAACTAAATATTGCACAATGAAATGAATGAATATGGATGTAAACAGCACGGGGCGTTGTTTCAGCCAATATTTGTAAAAGATAACGTGATTTTCCACTACCACCGCAGATAATAGGTCACTTGCAGTGATCGTGGTCGTTTCCACATAACAATTATTTCAAATATTTGTTTAGAATTATATTATTAGCGAGTATTGTTGTAACAAGACAAACAAGTCTAAAAATACGTTATTTCCCGTATAGGTATCAATTTGTACTATACGTGTGATAGTGGCTTTATTTTCCCAAAGACATAAATTTATAATATAATCAAACAACTTTCACAAAAAAAAGCTAGGAAATTGTTTAAAAAATTCAACTTTTAACATTGACCTCTCATAAACAACAAGACACACAGTCTCTAAAAAAAGTTCGTCAGAAAGTGTCCGAACGTGCGACGTGCATAGTAGCAAAAATGCTTCAACCAAATTAAGACGTTATGTCGATAGCATAAGATGCAATGTCAGTTGTTTGCAATCGTTATTCCAATTTGTCACCCCATAGCGGTGACAAAATGCATCGCGGACACTTTTTGAGCGAGTCTAGTTGTTTATGAGAGGTCAAGGACTTTTAATTAATTTTTTCGGTATAGAAAAGTAAATCTGGAAATGAGGAGCACAGAGCTTCTGTACCGCAATGATATAATGTTAATTTGTATATCCTCGCGATGAATAAATCGCCAAGTGTTTAAAACGTATAAATTTATTTCTATCAGCTTGTCTTTGTTTTATAAATGTATTTAAATTGCAACTCTTTTGAAAATTAAATAAACACCGTAAAGGTTCTTTAACATTAAGGGTGAATAACTTTAATATAAAAGCGTTAGTTATAAATTTTAATCGATTTATAAATCCGGCACGTATCAAGCTCAGTGTAAACATGGCTATGTCAATATGTGTCCAGCTGTTCCTTCGTTATTGAAGTTGCTACTGTTACTAAGTACATTCGCGTTACAAAATAAATAATGTCTTCCTTTCTTTGTCGAGTTGAACATCTGCATCGGTTGCAAAAAACGAGTGAGTTGTGTCATTTTTTGTGTTTTAACTTTTTTTTAATAAATAGGAAAAGCAAATCATTTGTATCGCATATATTTCATTGTATAAGTTACCGGTCAAACTCGATTTTTGGTCAAACTAGTTTGGCCTAGGTTAAAGTGGTTCTGGGATGTCATAAAAAATATCCTGGAAGGTTATGTATGCGACCCGCCATACCTAACCTACCGGCTCTCTTCTGCGCTGAAGGATTTCAGAAAACTAGTTTGGCCTAGGAAAAACTAGTTTGTCCTAAAATCGGGTTTAGTCGGTAACATATACATTAAACATACCTTTAATTTATTTCACGTACTTCTATTTTAATATAACGAAACCCAAAATTTAATTTAATTTGTTGTAATTTCCGTTTTCCGATTCATGAATCCCTAAGGAAAACCTCAAAAGATGAACTCACGTCAGTAACAGATGGAGGCTGCGGAACCTCGGGCAGTATTGCAGCGCTGACGTTGTTGGTTGACTGGCTCTGCGCCCTGTCTTTGCTCACGGCTCGCAGCTTCCAGGGCAGTAGCGACGCGCCGCCGCTGCGACGACGTTCCGACGCGTTACTCGCTGACTTCTTCAACTGTTAGAAAAAGGAATTGGCGATGCAGTGAAAAATAAAAGATGAATTAATTACTATTGGACTAAAGGACGCACGCGACTTCGTCGTGGATTTGGGATAGCCCGTTGTACCCATTGGGGACGCATTTTCAAAAAGACTTACACCCTGTTTAATCTCTTTAATTTGTGAGTGGGTGAATTTCGAAAAATACTTGTTTTGTGCATCTCTATATCTATAGGTATATCACTTACGGGGTAACGTTTCGAGCTCAGTGCAAAGTGCATAACATAAGTTTGTTTACCTTATTTTAAAATAAAATGTATGAAATAAAATAGTTTCATCTTATTTTGCGACTATTGTTGAATAGTTATCACGAATTGCGTCGTTTTATGCATTACGTTGTAAATGAATAGGTATACAAACTTAAAAGCGTGTAATACATAAAATTACAAAATTTTGGTAGAAAAGCCTAATTGATACTAAACAATGTTCGCGAAATGCCATATATCACATTTATTTAGTAATTTTTATGCAATAGTAAGAAAAACAATCATAAGTTGTGCATTTTGCACCGAGCTCGAAACGTTCCCCCTGAAGGAACATTGTTCTAAATTTTATGTTGCGGTTCAGGCTGTGCGATATCTGTCAGTCACGGTACTGTGTCATATATAGATTACTGATAGAAAAGTAGTATTTTTTTTTAGGAAAAACACAATTATTTAATTTAGAATAGTTAAATGTAAATCGACAAAGGAGCATTTTGCAAAAAAATAATATCTGTAGTTGTTCTGTATAATGCGGACTCTAGATATAATCTCTTGTTAATAGCGATTTGGAAAGAGAGTTGTTGATAAGTTCTAATAATCTGTGTATTTAAAACTAATGCATAGAATTAGGATCGCCTTTTTCTATAGTGATTTTTACAATTTCATGTATTTGTGTATAAAATAAATGTGAGTTATACTCTGTTTTTTTCTCGTTACGGTCCACTTTTATTTCATTTAGTCCTGGCTGATTTAGGTAATCGGGCAACCGTCGATTTACCAAGTGACAAAGTGGTCTAGCCGCTAATCACTGCAATAAGGATAACTACACTAATGGAGAATTAGCTGCTATTATTAATGCTATTGCCATAAATTATATAAACCGGAAAAACGATACGGAATCTTTATGGGTTGAAGACGGAGTCTCATACTGCAGCGAAAGTATCACGAGACTGGTTGTGAAATAGAATGATTCAGAATGTCTACGATGTATTAATAGTGCTTCCTAGTTACCTTTATACTGATAAAGTTTGCAAGGACACGGATATCTTGATTTCTACGTATTTCCGTGGACTATTTCAAAATAGACGCTGCTAAAATTCAGTCCAGCTGTAACGCTTTTGTTTTTTGTCTATTCTGCTCTAATCATCTGTCGCGTACGCAAAACTTCAGTTATTTTGAAACTGCGGCTACTTATGGACATTAACTATAAAAATTATGTAATAAACATAGTTTTTAGTAAGTATCTGCGTGTGTTAGTTCCGTTTAAATCGGTTTTGAAATTTATACAAAAGAAAGTAATTTAATTGTTAGAAGATTGAAAGTATGTATACTTATAAAGTTTAATTAATACTGAAGTTTGAGTCAAAAATCACACCATCTTTTCAAGTTTATTAATCATTAAGTTTTATCGTCTACATAGGCGGAACTGAATCCGATGCAAAACTGAAGTTTATAGCATTGTGATTAGTCTGAACAGAGTCCAGAGATTTGCACAAAATCTACGTAATACGGTGACGGATACTACGAAACTGCCTGTACCCACTATTCTCGGCTCGGCTACTCGTGACGTCACCCCGGAACACGGCGAGTCGCTTGGCGGCATGGCTTCGCCACGAGGGTTATGACAAGCCACGGCCGAAGCCTACCACCAATAAGGATATACTCGTAGGTCTATTTACTGTCCAGGATGTTCCAGGTGTATTTGTAGTAATCAGTGGTTGGCATCTGGCGCCAACCTGGAACCTGTGGCTGAAGCTTCGTACTACAAAAAAGTGCCAACAGTGATTGAGGACATTATCAGTGCCGTCTGTGTGACTGGACCTAGTGAAACACGTGACCCAGAAGTAGAAGTGAAAACTTTATCAAATTTCCGGTCGAGTCAGGCTTCGATACCGGAAACCTCTGAACGCAGCCGAAGAGCGGAAAGGCGAATGGCAACGAGAGGAGAGGGAATCTTAGTAGTCAACTAACCCCCATGCGCAAAAGTACTCCCGAAGAGTTCTGGTGATAATGAGTAGCACAGTTAAAAAAAAGTTCCTATCCGTTTTAAAATATTCATGATCAGTGGTTGTATCTCAGATTACGCCTTTCGGGGAGACTCTTTCATGCACCCCAGAATGTGGAAGAACTATCAGGATTATAGCAGATGAAAAGAGATCTGTCTCTGTCTACCCCTTTGAGAGAGGCTTGGGTGGGTACAGTACATGTAATGTATGAAGTAGACAAACCTTATTGGGTGTGTTGTCGGGGCTGCCCCTCGGCGCGTACGGCTGCGGCAGGCCGCGCAGGTCTGCGCGCGCGCACTCCGCGTGCACGGCGGAGCGCAGGAAGCGCGGGTAGCTGTCGAACTTCATCACGTTGAAGATCTGCTTCTGGGCCTGGAAACAGTGCTCCTAGGTTCAGCCTGGGTCTAGGCGTTGACAGATTTAATAGACGCCTGACGGGATAGGCATATACTATAAGTCTCCATCTCTGACCTCATCAATTGAGTCATCATATAAGTTCTTCTATTCAGGTTGCAGGGCGTCCGTTAGCTAATATTACCACGCCTGTTCCACTCTGTGAAGGCTACAAGAAGCTATAACTACATCGGCGACCCGCCCGGGCGGGTTATTCAGTGGGTTAAAAAGGGACAGAGTTACGCGATAGAAAGAGAGGCACCTCGTAGGTGAATAACATTTTAGCTTCGCAGGGTTGTGCGAGCTAATTTCCACTCTATTGCCGTGTAACGAGTGTAGCTTTTTGTTCATATGTGTTTTAAGAGTGGACTTTCTGTAGGAATATTATTTCTTCTTTGGTATTGCGTCGAATATTATTTATTTATTTATTTTACTTTAATTAAAACGGACACATCAATTATAATAATTAAAGAGCGTGTATAATATTATACAAAGCGGCATTATCAACTAAAATAATTAATATTAATCATAAAATCACAAACACTCTGACAATATTTTGTATATGTATAATTAAATTATGTATATGTCGCAGCCTGATGGTTTAATCAGCCTCATAATTGGAGGCCTAGGTAGTTAATTAAATGACGGCATCCAATTAAACGGCTAGGCTGTTTGTTTTATAAGTTACGACACCTCAACGTTCAACGTGTTGGCTGCCCGAAAGCTAGCCCTTTATAAACGACTAAGTTCGCAGTCAAAATTGGTAATATGGAAGTCCTGCAGCGTAGAAGAGAACCGGTAGGTTAGGTATGGCGAGTCGTGTCACTTAGTGGCGCGACCGCCACACATAACCCTCATGGTTGTTTCTTTATGACCACCCAGAAATAACATTTAACCAAAAGGGTAAGCCTATTCAGCCCTCTTGTGAAACGTTGCGTTCGACTATTGGGCTAAGCATCGTTTAGCAGTTTATTTTGATGCCGCTATTTAACTGAAAACCTAGCCGTCCAGTTAGGATACTAACCACATGGCGGCGACATATATATCAATATGAAAGGACTGAGAAGACCAAGACGACCCAAAACGATATGAAGGAGTCACTTACATGTTGAAACAGGTCGGCAGCCGGCGGCTGCTGACACAACCTCAAAGCGGCGGCCCTGCGCGCCGTCGCGTCCACGTTGACCGGCTCCGGAGCCCCGTCTGCCAAGTGCCGCGACCAGATCTGCTGCGCGAGAGTCGAGCGTGTGCCGTCATCGCTGCACGTGTTGTACTGCTCGCACGACCACCAGAAACTGTAACGGGAGATTGCTTTATAATAACGCGGTTTGGAGTTTGCTGGGGCTGTCCCATCGCTGCAGTGCGTTAGGTATGTTTGCGGAAGCGCGCACAGATTGCTTCTACACAACTATACGTAAGCGCGCCGCCTCGCTAGTGCGCCGTGTGCGGGCCAGCCCCAACACCCTCCTGCGTCCACCATTGGGGCCAGGCTTGACTGTGCCTATCTGAGTCGCTGCTCCGTGCTGCATGCAAGCGTCTCGGCCTGGCGAAAGACACTCACATACGTGGACTCCAAATTGTAATGTAATTTATATACTAATATTACAGATTAAGAACTATTTTTATGAACAAATTATGGGTTGTAAATTTTATTCAAAAATAAATGGGTTTATTTATTCATATTTATTATGTTCTTTACATTGGATGAAATAAAGAGATTGTCACGGACACAGATGCAGTTTTACAGCTACGTTAAGTGTTCTTTGTGGTAGGTTTAAGATTAAGTATCATTGAGCTACGTGTCGTTTTAGTGAATTAAGCCGGAGAAGAAACGGTCGAGAACTTAGGGGTGTATAATACCTCACTTCGCTTCGCATGATCCTGTTTTATACCAACAAATACTGCAACAATCACTCTGAAATTAATATATGATAAAGTTGAGGACTAATGCTATGTCCATGCTGTTGTGAAAACTTGATTACATTAAATTTTCTCGATAGAAAAAAAATACAAAGTTACCTCCAAACCGTACAATAAACCGATAGCATTCAATGAATACTTGAAATTAGATCTGAAACTTTGCATAATATAACTAATATTAGTATAAAGCAGCTGTAGACTGTTCCATAAAAATGAAAAAACCCTCAGTGTAGCCGCGATTTCAAAATAACTGATATTTAGCGTGCGCGGCATCTGATTAGAGTAGGATAGACAGTTAAAAAGCAGAAGCGTTAGAGAAGGACTGCGACTGAGGTATAATGGGCCCTTAAGAATAGTTTGGATTATGAATGTGGATTGTAGAAGCAAAACATATAGTCTGTTTTCAGGTGTTACTATTATAAAGTTTGTAGTTCTCTATTTTTTTTCTCTGTACCGTAACTAACTTTCGGATCTTGTAGTTTCGCACACAAGACCCAACGTTAGATATCTTCTAGTCAGGTGAGATATCTTGACAGTCTTAGTAATGTTAAATGGCCGCGCTAATTGTAAACAGATTCAAATGTCTCGCTCGGTCACTAATCTGGAAGTAAAAGGTTCAGGCCCCAAAGGGTCACAGTAGGTGTTCGGTCTGAGCGCTCCGGAAGGCAAGTTAGATGTTGGCCCATATTGTACCCGAAGTACGACGATGGAACGTAATAGTCTTACATAATCACAGTCCGTACTGTCAATGCTGTTTCCGACTTCTGACACTCCATCGAGGATTCATGTCGTGACAAATATTATGTACATCTTAGTAATGTCTGGCCTGTTCCAATCCGCGAAGGCTACAAGAAGCTACAAGTTCATCGGCGACTCACCCGACTGGATAATCATACAGAGTTATGCGATGGAAAGAGAAGCTCCTCGTAGGTGAATAACATTTTAGCCTCGCAGCAATGTGCGAGTTGAATTGCACCTTAATACCGCGTGAAAAGAGTAACTTTTTATTCACGAGTCTTTGAAGAGTTGATCTTCTGTTCTGTAGCACTATTATTTATTCTATGGTAATGTTTTATTTCCCAAAAGTAGCAGTTTACGAATGAAAGAGAAGTATCCCCTGTCTTGATTTTGTCTCACCGTATATTCTCGGCGGCGAACTCGTTGTGCAGGAAGTGCGCGAAGGCCGCGGCGCCCGCCGGGTCGGCCAGCAGTTGCTCCAGCCCGAGGGACCAGCGCGCGACGCCGCCGCAACCATTGCTGCTGTTGGTCGGGATGCTCGGCGGAGGGGTCCCCTCGCTCATCTGCTGTGACAATAGGGCAACCTTACCGTTAGATAATCTATCATCTTGAAATTTTTGTAATTTGTTTTATATCAATTTAAGATACTTGAGTTTTTAACACATCAGTTCTATTTTATAACCTTCTTATTGGGTTGAGCCTAGTTCTCGCCATACAAGGAAACTTATATACGTCATATATACTTCTGCGAATAAATTACTATTTATATTATTTATTTGAACAGTGAATTGGATTACTCTTTAATGCAGAGTAAATTTTTCAAATAAATAAATACCTAATAATAAATAAGTAAAATCGCGATGTACAGTCGATTTTTTTTTGAGGTATCCCCCGCATTATTGTATCCGTTTTTGCTTGAACTTTTCTTCTTTTTTACTTTCAGTAGAAATCTAGTCTGATTAACAACATACTATACCATAAACTATACCGAGTTTTCATAAGTAATGAACGGATATGATCATAAAATGCATTTTCTTGTAAACAATTTGAAAAGTTAAAAGAATGCAGTGATAATAGGTTAGATAGAGTACCCACACTTTAATGGTGCAAAAACAATGGTGAGGAATTTCTGTGAAATCATTTCAAATAAAGGTGACGTTTATGATGTAAGACTTTGTTGTCTTGGTTGAATGAAATACTATTATCACTATGGCAAAAAATACCAATATTTCAATTGCGTTCATTGTAAAACTGAAAGAGTGCAATTCTCAAAAGTATGTTTTTTTTTTCTAAATGACTATTTACTGGCTGAGTAATGAAACAGAATAGTATTAATGAGGTATTATTTATTATCTGTGGCAATAGCTACCGCAATACGTTGTCGGTCACACGGATAGCTTGCACGTTCTTTAACATTTTCTCTAAAAACGTGATGACTATAAGGTGTAAATCATACTTTTATATAATTGTCCATCAAACCATCAGCGTACAACATACTATGTATGTATAAGCACGTGTTTTGACACCGGCGTCAAATTACAAACTATTGAATCTATTGTCACTTCAGAATATTGGCAATGACATATTTTACAAATGGAAATCAAAAGGGACTACAATGGTATGACTTGTTTTTGTGCCAAGGATTCTTTTTAAAACCTTGACTGAGTAAATGCTAAGGATAATGAAGATGTTAATGTGTAGATGATGCGATTGTAAAACAAGGTGTCAAGGGCTGCATCCATGCATCCATCAGCCTGTTTCGTCCACTGCTGGACATATACCGGGTGTAAATAGACTGCTACCATTAAATTAAACCACATATTCTACCGATCCTACTGAACCACTTTTCCTAAGAATCATAACCGCTGACACCCTAACAAAACGCTCCTAAGTTTAGAGAGAGCGTCGTCCGTGAAACAGCTTTAGGTTAGACGGACGACGCTCTCTCTAAACTCGCCCGTATGTCGGTGCGTTAGGGTTCACGCATTTTTGTTTGGACCTCAATTATTTCCTAAACTAAGGCTGTCCGCGGGTATGATTCTTGGGAAAAGTGGTTCAGTAGGGTCGGTAGGATATGTGCTTTAATTTAATGGTAGCAGTCTATTTACACCCGGTATAAGCCTTTCCAAGATTTCGCGGTCCTCCTAGAAGAAATGCCCATACACTCACACACGCTGGTTAGGCCGATAGGTGAGTGTGGCGCCGAAACCCTCGCACCAGCGACGCCGCTGGCCGTCACCAGTCTGTTGTATATAGCCGGCAATTGATGGATATGCCGGGATCAATCGGTCCCAGGAATGGTGGGCCCCTCCCTCTTATTGTCTATCTTCAATACCCATTGCTACTGCCTTCAAAAGCGTCGTGACTGACCAAAAATTATGTGTGATCTCATTTCTACCCAAACACGGCGCGCTCGAAGGCTATTGCAATGGATGTCGAAGTTAGACGATAATGTGAGGAACTACATCAATGTACCCTTACCTTATTATAAATATTGCGATGGTCGTGGTGGCGATATGAGCTCCCTGCACCACTGCCCGTCGTCCAACGCCGAAACGGTGACGACTGCTCGCTCTGTTGACAAAGAAACGCAAACATTAACTACACAGCCAGTAATGTACAGCTGATTCTGGAAAGCTTTCGAGAGGCATTGAGAATTTTCCATCCACTCGCACGCACTGACCTTTGCGAATCAGAGATAATGTTCAAGATCCAGATATCGCTTCCTATTTGTAGGTAAACAATACCTACTCGTATTGAAGTGAAATAGCGCAGTTCCTATAGCCTTCAGTGGATCATATGGGAATATTTACTGTAGAAAATTTCAGTCTATTTTCAAAAATAGATCATATTAGACGTACGCGACTTTGTTCGCGTCGATCGTCCACACACCCATTGGGAACTCATTTTTAAATTCCAGCAAAGAGTTCTGCGGGCCTATTATGTAACGTTTGTATCGGTTGCTAACTGGTTACCATCAATAAAAACTGAACTTTCAAAACTGCCTTTAGTGTGTGTTGAAGTGTTCACGAACTGTGACGTCACTTTAAGTACGGACGTATTCGGAATTCATGTTATCGATGTTTGGCAACCAGTTGGCAACAGACTCAAATATACATAATATATTGGGGCTGGGCACGCCAGTGTGCGTTATTTCTGTCAGTCAGTAAGTTACAATTCTGCTTCATTAATAACTAGCCTTTGCCCGCGGCAAATTCAATCTTTGCCCCGTTTTGGCTTGGGCGTTATTTTATGAACACTTCTTATAGCCTATGTGTTGAACAGGGTAACTACGATGGTAATAAAAAACCGCATCCAAATCCGTTGAGTGGTGATCGTGTTAAAACGGAAAATTCATATAGACAGACAGACAATCACACAAAAATTCAAAAAATTGTGGTTTTGGTGTCAGTACTAGTATAGTCTTTACTAATACGAGTAAATAACCCATTTCACGAAAACATTCAATGTACAGACACGAGGTTTTTACTAATTTATTATGAGTATTTAGTATAAAATATAGATGAAAACTTCATAGCTATTATTGCACTCTAGTTTTAAACAATAAAATAGTAATAACTACTATAACTTTACTTTTGCGTATTACTTATACCTCAATAATATACTTTATTTAAATAATAAAAACAAAGTTTCAAGTAAATAAGAATCTCTTAATTATTAGAATATAATAATAATTAGGAACAATAAAGTTTAACAAGACTTACGACGAAAGAAAGCAAAGGTAACGAGCCAGCGAAAGTGCTTAGTTTTTGCAAGACCATAAAAAACACGGGATGTCTGTCTATTTGTCCGATCTTATCTTACTATAGTTAGGTATGTGTGTATAGTAAACGAGAAAACAAAAGAGCCGTGGGAGAAAGTTTAGTTTTTAATACTGATTAATGTTGCCTTTTTATCGGTCATTAAAATAGCAAGAAGCTTTTACTATGCGAGCTATTTAGGTTAATAAATTTTGTATTAAGGGGGTAACTATTTACTTCGGTACAAAATGCACATCATAATATTGTTTTCTTTACTTTTGAATAAAAAGTATGCAATAAATGTGTTTTAAAGCAACTTGCGGAAATAGTTCATTAATAATAAAGTCTTCACAAAAAATTACGTACTTTAATGTATTACATTTTGTTTGCATTACATTAACAAACTTAAAAGCGTGTTTACAGTTGTAATGTAATGCAGCTAAATTGTAACTCATAAAATTGAATAATTTTCATGTGATCACCGAACTAGTAACAAGCAGTTTGCGCTAATTGCTATAAAACGCATTCATTGGAAACTTTTTATTCAAAAGTAATGAAAACAATATTATGATGTGCATTTGGCACCGAGATCCTCCGTTACCACCTTAAATATTGGGTAGATAAAAGACATCAAGTGGCAACTGCATATTTATTAAATTAATGAACTTTTCCTATTATTTCAACACTTTGTGGTGCAATGTCCTTTAAAAAGCGATAAACTATCAAGGTTTTTATTTAAACAAACATTCAAACAATTTACATTTCTTTACAGACGTAAGAATACAATGCTAAAAACCTGACAGACATCATATTTACGAAAGGAAGGAATGTAAATGTGTAGGTAGATATTTAATGCAAAAACGCAGCGTTATTAATGTTTACATAAAAGAGTCGCGAACCGATTTGCGCGTCTTTATCACAGTAGAAAATTAAAATGGAACAGTTTTCATTGCGAACCTGGATGCCATCTTTGTTTATTGTTTTAAAAGTGACAGCTGTCAAATTAATCCCCGGAGGTTTAGTCGCATCTAGATGCGACCAAAACGGAATGCACACCTGATTACGGATACTGGGGGCGTGTCAACTGTATGTACATATTTGCTTAGGGATATTTTGATAATTTCACACTTATCTGTAATGAAGAGTACACAAACGTGATGAAATTAATGAGTCTTAGCAAAAACGTGTTTGACAGAAAGACATTTTCAAATGTTATTATTGCTGATGTAAATTCTTGTCCTCATTATAGGATAATCTTATCAGTGAGAAACTGATAACACAAGAAAAAAAGGAAATTTTATGCCTGAGTCTCACCATCGCATACAAATGAAGACTTAAGTTATAAGGGACGACTGTTAACACACATTCTGTATATTATCTTTAATATTTCGTTTTTTACAGTTAAGTATTATTTCTCTAAAATACATTGTAATTTTACCATTACATATTGTGAAGACCTAACAGAAAATACTTCATCCTGGCGAGCTATTTAAATCTGAATAATTGTTCAGGAAATTCGTATGAAAATCCATTACATACCATATGTTCACAGAGTACATTTCATGTGTTTTCTTTTTAAAACTATCTGTGTCTATGTTTTTAAGAGACCAAGTAGTTTGGTAATCATAAGGTTTTAAGCGGCCAATTTACAAAGAAAAATAAAATTAATGACTGTCTCATGTTTAGAATGTAGAAATGTTTGCTACATTTTATAATTGCAATAATTATAACAAAAATATATACTGAATATTACTTACTTGGACGAATCCAATTGGTTAATTCGTCCCAAGGTATATTAGAACCATTGAATACTTAAAATTTAACCTCAATAATCGTTGTTTTGTTTTAGTTCTTAGCGTTCCTATACATGGCGCTGTCCATGAAGAAGGCTGCATGGCGGTAAATACCTTTGCCAAGCTGTCAAAAATAAAATAAAAATGCGTAAAAGCGGGAATTTATGTTGCTTTATATTTTAGTTAAAAGTGTTTGTGCAAATAAATTACAAAATGAGTTCAGAGGCGGGCTCTGATATAGATTGTACTCCACTAATGCTTTGCTGAAGAAATCAATAACAATAAACATGACTAATTGCCCAAATATGAGCAAGTAACTTTCAATATTACCTAGTAAGTTTATTTTAATTGATGTAACTCATTAACATGAAAAACATGAAAATGTCTCATTTAAATTTTGAAAAAAGCACTATACTTGCTTCGACCATTAATTAGCAATCCTGGCCTCGTATATAAAACTCCTCGCACTACGGGCTCGTAAACTTAACGTAAGCTTAACTTACTCGTCCAGGATTGCTTAATTCCTGGTCTTAGCAGTTATGTACTATAACGGAATTACAACTACGTATGTAATATAGCAATGTAAAAAAAACTTAATTGGATATGACTATAGATCATGAAAATTATTGGAAATTACCTCATCATCAAATTCGATGTCTTCCCAACTAATATACCAGACAACCATTTGTTTAAAATACGCAGAACACTTTTAAAACTAATTTGATAATATTGAATAACAGAATGAGGATTACCCTCCTACGACACACTCAAATCAAGCTAAGCACTTAAATATATCTGTATTAATACAAAATTGATGTCACAAATAACATTATATTACAACCCAAACTTGTATATCTGGATACACATTAATAATAACAACTTCATTAGAAACACTGCAAATTCAATCAATCGCAACTGGGTCAGTTATTCACCACTTTATAAACCAGATTAACAAAAATAACACTAGCCACAACACTGAAGGAGTGTTTTAAAAGGAAAAATAAACAAATTAACAATTAATAACGAGGAGTTGTCAGTGTCGCGAACAGTGCGCGCGTCAACTGCGAAATTCTGAGTAAATTCAGGCCGACTCATGACATAATAATAACTGATCCATACATGTATAACAATACAGTATTACACTAACAATGACAGGCAAACTGATAAACACACAATGCAAGCTTCCGGACACCGAATATTAATATGCGAAATGGACTTTTACAATAAAATGTTAATGAGGGAGAGGATTACAATTTTCAACACTTTATTCAAGTTCACAGGAGGAAAATGGTGCAATATATAATTACAAGACGTTTAAAAAGTGGTAGAACAGCTGATTCCGGGTCCCGATCTGATCCCCCTCCCACCTCCGAAGTTATTTGGGGGAGAGTAAGAGGACAGTCCTCAAATAGTCACAACTACGCGGCCCACCACGCCTGGGACCGACTGATGGCGGTATATCTGTCACGGGTAAAGCGAAGCGGAGCGGACCGAGGCGACTCTTGAAGTTTTGTATAGGATTACCCGGGTAAACCTAGGTTCATCCTATCTTCTAGTATTACCCGTAACATATCCATCCCCAATTGCAGGCCCCTATATAAAACAGGCTGGTAAAGAGCAGCGGCGTCACTAGTGCGAGGGTTTCGGCACCGCGCTCACCGACCCGCCTGCGCACCGTGCGTGAGTATGGGCATTTCTTCCAGGAGGACAGCAAAGAGTGACGAAATCTTGGAAAGGCTTATGTCCAGCAGTGAACGAACCAGGCAGATGAATGTATGATTAAAATTCGCAATCGAGTATTTTAAAATCCATTAACTTAATTGAATTTTACATTCCAAATTGGTGCATGTGGAGTTGTTAAAAACAATAATTAAAAAACGTATACACAATATGCAGAATTCTTAAAGTAAATAAATCAATCAATCAATCACAATGATTAATTATACAAATATATCGGTCAGACAACTTAATTATCGTTGCTAATAATTGTTAAAGGTCATACAATAATTAATTAAAGAAGATAGTGAAGCATAGTGAGTACTAATGAATGTGATGTCCATTGTCATTATTTATCTCTGAGATTGAAGTAAATGATGAAGAGATGACAAAATATTGGAATCCGCACGAAACCGGTCAGCTTCACGACTGTGTAGCTTGAGATTATGTTGGATGAAGAAGATTACACGATTATAAGAGACAAGTATCAACATTAGATGTTGACACAGTACGATATACAGGGTGAATGACAGTTGCTACTCGATACGAGTACCTACATAAATATACATAAATCACTCGTATAAACGAACGATCTTGTCAAATAATGGAGACCTAAACAAATAAACGAGAATAAATTATGCATTTTCCACTTTAGACAAAAGTGCTCTACAAGAAACTAAAATTTGATTTCAAAACATCAAAACAGAACAAGTTTCCTAACTAAATCGAACATGTATTTAAATATTTCAAAAAGAACTTACTATCCGCGAAAGCGTCGACAAAAGTCTTTCAAACTTGAGTGATGGCATTTTTATTTAACACAAAACGATCTCACTTATTATCCCAAAAGATTTTAAAACACAAAATTAAAACAATCCGGAAAACAAAGGCTGCAACAAAAATTTCCTCACTGGACGTTTCAAAGCCTTATCTATTTAAAACCGTATTTATTTTTAACGCGTGCGTCGATCACGAACACGTTAACACGACTGATTCTCTCTGCCATAGTTTTACAGTTTTGGAACTCCCCAACCAATATATCTCGACCTCCGATAACGTTTTCACTTTCCTCTACAAGTTCATCATCTACAACCATTGCGGGAGGATGTGGGAAGTCCTCAGCTTCTAGTGTTTGCTAATTAGTTACGTTATCAATATCGGTTGGTGTCTGTTTATCAGCAACATGCTCCGGGAACGTGCCTTCTTGTGCTTGGCATTCCTTTAGTTTTATTGACCATTTCAATTGATACTTTAAAGGAACTAGTGGTAATAACAACATAATCCTATGCCTTTTGTTTTTGAATTGTACAATCTTGAGGATGTGAGACACTTGATGGATGTATATATATTATACCCTCTGTTTGAAAAGGGGAATTACTTCTCGATGCATAGATATACATTTCTCTGTTTGAATATTCGTCTATAATTTAAGTACCACATGGGTTTTGAATAGTTTTGATGTAGATTTAAAAGACATGACAAGACAAGACATGGATTTGAGGAAGGTTCAAGGATACGTATAATTCGGTACTTTTTTAAACTTAATGTGCTATTTTTGTTTGATTTTTGGAATAAATAGATATTTTTTTTTATTTATGCTTTCTGCAACAGTTTTTTTTAAAGAATTGAATATCTACAAGTAGTTACGTTATCGTATTATTAGGTTTAATGGTCGGATCCTTGTCAGAAAAGATGCGTTCAAGAAATGTTATTTTTTAAGAAAATTTGTTGTGAAGGTGTCACTGAAGGTCAAATGATAGAAATCGCTTTTTTATTTTAATAAAGGATATGCACGCTTTTTAATTATAAAATCAGTTTACTGAAAGCTATGCCGCGAAACGGTTTTCGAATCGTAAATATTGGTAAAAAAAGGAAAACTTCTAAATGTTTAAACATTGCAAAAAAAATTTAAATAATAGGCGATGGCCAAATAGTTCCATTCCATCCCGCAAATGTTGAACCGGGAGCTGAAGACAAAATGTCAGAAGGCGGCTAAGGTAAGTTCGACCTTAAGAATCGATAACATTACAAATTAATAATTGATGCAAAAATAAAAAAAAACCATTTCGAGATATGGGCTTTCTCAGCATCATATTTTTTTTCAGAATTAAATCGTGGTTAAATAAAGCGATTTTCAAAAAACTAAAAATATGGTAAACACGGTATTTTAAAAACAATTTTCTCTAAATTTAAATTAATTTTGTTTAAAAAAAAATCAACTGTCATGCCATGTTACAGCAGACATAAACATGCCAAGCTTTTTTTTTAATAATCTATTAGCAATGAACATTGACTTTTGAAATCCTCAGATGCGACTTACGTCCTTTTAGAATGAGTGAATAAGAAAACATTAAATTATGCAGGAAAAACATAAAATAAAACAAAATGAAAAAATACATAAGCTTCTTTTTTACGCAGACTTTCAATATAAATATTAAAAACAAATGGTTAACTAAAATGAAATGTTGTCGATTATATACGATAAAATAAATGAATGCAATAATATGGTCTATATTCTATACCTAGTATTTCTAGTGTATCTAGTATTCCTAGGATCATTTACAAGAATGATTTAGAATTTGTAACTTTAAAATAAAAAAATATTCTTCACAATAAAGGAACAAAAATGCAGTTAACATTCTTAGTTACCTCTTGAAGTCTCATTTGTTGACAAGATAGTTTTCCTCGAGTAGATTCCCTCGTAGTGATTGAATTGAAAATTTATTTTCGGATGTGAGATTCTGCGATACATGTTTTAAATGTTTACTGCATATCCAATCCATTATGTATGAATAGGTACAGTCAATGAGCGACAAGAGTTGCTGATTGTTGTCTCTATGCAAAGTAAAAATACCTATATCGTATTTTATTATACCTTATAGAATGACAGCATTTACAGCTATAATACAATAATTGGGATATCTTCAATCTGAACAAACAGAGCCGTATTTGAAGGTGCCCCTGAGGCCCAGGGCGGGTATTCTGGCACGTGCGTAAAAATTGCGAAGGCAGATTGCGGGTGAATTTAAAAGGGATTTTGTACAGATATGTGTTGATTATTTTGATTGAAAACTTATAGTGAGCATTCATAATACATGATTTCACACAAAAATGTTTTTTTTAAATTGGTCTTTAATTTTTTTTTATGTTATTTTTATTGTCAAACTTGACCTTGTCATTGCTTTTCCAGCAAAAAGTTCTATGCACGTTCTCCGACCATTTTAGGACTTTTTCTCAAAATTTAGGGCCTCTCTATGTGGACATCCCTCGACTTCAGCTTGCGTTGCCTAAATCCTGCTCTGTAGAAAACTAATAAATAATTTACATTATCAGCAATTATACCTCCATAAGATTGAGATTTGAGAAGTGATCAACAATGATTTCAATAGCGTTGTATTGACGTCATCAAAGGCTTTGTTTTATAGTAAGTAAGTAAATTTTATGTAAGAGGGTAAACAAACTACAAGTGCAACGATCAATAC
Organism: Ypsolopha scabrella; assembly: GCA_910592155.1. Lineage (NCBI taxonomy): Eukaryota > Metazoa > Arthropoda > Insecta > Lepidoptera > Ypsolophidae > Ypsolopha > Ypsolopha scabrella. The sequence continues at coordinate 21,371,928 of OU342982.1, forward strand.
TTTATAGAGCCAATAAACTTAAAAACTAAGGTTTTTATTGAGAAGTAGATCTCAGACAGAAAATCTATTTATGAGTTACTTTTGCCTTCGTAGTTTTGCTATTAGATATATCATATATTAATATTTTTTATTATATAGATTCCTGTAATAGCTTCTAAGAAAGTTTTGTTTTTTACCAAGTAGATTTACTAAGAAATGAGGGTAGCATCAAGATAACATTATGCTGCTGTAAAATATGTATGATAAGATTTAAAATGTATTATATGGAATGACATTTTTATGGTTATTGTTTCACGACAGGTCAATAGGTTGATTTAATTCCCCAGTAGGCGAAGGTGAGTACACAAAATAGATTACGGTTACCAGGACATCTAAAAAGGCCGACTTGGGTGAATCATAAAATGATTTGAAAGTAGGACGGAGATAAAATTTATTCACCCATGCAAAAGAGACGGCAATAGAACAGAATCATAATATGATTCATCCAAAGTGGCCTTTTTAAGGGACCAGCCCCCTGATTCTGTATCGTAAACTCAGTTGCCAAACCAAGTGGCTATCGTCTAAAACATACATATCCGCTTATCTAAGGATAAGTTTGCACTTGAAATGACTTCACAGTTAGTAAATAGTTCAATACCCATTAAAGGTTATTTTGGAAGTTAATTTTTTATATGTTTTTGGTAAATAGCAACTATAGCTAGCAACCGACACTGAGTTACGTAATAGCCCCGCAGGTTTCGCTCGAATTGCGCGGTATATTTATAGATTTATATTATAATATATTATTGGATATTATACCGAGTTATTAACCTGTAAAAAGTGTACATTATGTATCTATTGCACAAATAAACTTTTTGAATTTTGAATAGATCTTTAAATGGGGCCACATACTTTATAGATACTTTTAAGCGTGTTTATAGTTGTTGTGCAGGATTATTTACAACGTAATACATAAAATAACACAACTTTGCAGGAAAAACTTGTGTTAAGTTAACCACATACTTTATAGATACTTTTAAGCGTGTTTATAGTTGTTGTGCAGGATTATTTACAACGTAATACATAAAATAACACAACTTTGCAGGAAAAACTTAACACATTAAGCTAATTGTCGCGTAGTGCCATAAAAAAACATTATTTTAATAAGTTTTATTTAGAAGCTAGCCTTTGCCCGCAGCTTCAACCGCGTTTTTTTTCAATCTTTGCCCCGTTTTCGGCTTGGCGGTTATTTTGTGAACATCCCTATAGTCTATATGTTGGCTAGGGTGACTACGATGATAATAAAGAAAAACGCATCCATATCAGTTATGTGATTCTGGAGTTAAAATACTACATAATACAGACAGAAAAAAAAACTAAAATTTTAGTTTTGGCCTCAGAAAAATACCAATAGCCCATTTCAATAAAATATTCAATGTATATACTCGACATTTTTACTACTTTGTTATATTTATATTAGTATATACGAGTAGATAAGAAAAACAACTTTCTTGTAAGTTGTGCGTTTGGGAGCGAGTCTCGTCGCAACCGCCATAAGTAACAAATGATGACGTAAACGTAACGTAGACGACCTCTTTGCCCAAAGATTAATATGCACAGGCTTTTGTCATGTTCGGTTTACGTCAGAACGTATAAAATGTGTGCGAGTTTCATTTGTTCCCAATAGTGTACGCTCCAACCGAAATTTAATTCGTGACGTGGAGATGTGCACATGTTTGTTCAGGACTGTACTTTTGAAGGCTTTCAAAATTTAAAGTCAATATTATTAATTTAGTTCTAAGAAAACAACATTATTGGGGACATCAATGTAGAAAATATTTTGAAAATTCTTGTTAAATCAATTTATAAGGTTTTAAAATGATAAGTGAAAATAATTCTACGGTATATTGATATAAATGATCACTAATTTTGAGACTTTTTGAGACTTTTTGCGACATTTAGATTAGAGAGCAATCGAGTCGTTGCTATGTATATTTTTTATAATTAAATGAATGACTGAATGATATTTTTATCAAAATTTAATTCTACATAATATTTAAAATGGATGGTAGAGCTGATGCCGGGCTCGACTGTGGAGGTACCATCATCCAAATCTTACATCTTAGTTTACTCTGAGTTTTATATAACATAAGGCGACATTAATTTATCCAGCCAAATTCATACTGAAGACTCAGTATCAAGGTTAGATGACCCTTTTTGTAAAATTCGTGAATTATTTTTCTCTTGTTTCTTACAAACGCAAGCCCAGCCCAGAGTCAATTACTATGGGAGGTCAAATTTTGATTTTACGAAATTAGCAAAAAGTATTATCGATCTGTGATACTGATCTCTTACCAAGCCTCCAGTATGAATTTACCTGCATAATCAGTTAACGATACATGATCTAACCTACAATTATTTTCACTTATTATTGTAATAAGACCTTATATATAAACCGTAAACGTACAAATTTTCCAACTTTTAAATATGCTAGAAATATTTTTTAGACCGCCCCTTTGGTGTAGTGGTTCGACCTGAGGTAGCGGGTTCAAATCACATAGGACACATTCGTGTTCGGTCCACGTGCTTGAGAAGCAGCCATATTTGTACCCAAAGTACGGCGATACAGCTCTCCACCCTACGCTGTGGCGTAATAATCGTCGGTGAAACGTGGGTGGACTGTGAATTGCACTTTACAATCCAAACTCGGAAATGCCTTTTATGCCTTTACTTAAGTAGAAAAATTTGTATATTTGTAATATGATTTTGTACCAAATATTTTTTGAAAAAAGGGCATATTTGCTAAGTTTCTTGCCCTGCTTCTTAGCAATACTAATTGAATGGTGCGGATGGTTAGGCATTATGTATATATAATATTTTTATTCCTAGATTTCTCTATTTTATGCAGGTGTATAATTACATTTTAGTAGCCCAACCTAAATATTTTTTGTATGTATTTCCCTTATTAGTATATATTTTTTTATATTCTAAAGATATATATTGTAAAGATTAACTTTCACTTGTAGAAAGTATACTTTATGTATCTATTTTACAAAATAAATAATTTGATTTGATTTGAAACACCTCTGAAACCCCCTCGGAGATTCATGCCGTAAAGATGTATTACTAAAATTGCTAACTCATATTTTCCATTTCATTGGCTTAGCAACTTGCTTGATATCTTTTTTAGTCTAAGCTGACAGATGTGAATCTTGGAAGGAAACCGCGTGACACTTTATCATCGTTTCACTCTTCAATCTTTATTATATTTAACAATAAAAGCTTTTGCCCGCGGCTTCACTCGCGTGGATATGTCTTTCAATCAATATTTATTTTTGGGCATAAGTTAAAAACTAAGATCGACAGTTTTCGGCTTGGTGGTTATTTTATTAACTCTTCGTAAAGCCTATGTTGACCAAATCACTACGATGACTCAGACATACAAAAATTCAAAAAAATAAAATAGTTTTGCAGTACAATTAATAACCCATTTAATTGAAAATTTCGCAAAATATTTAAAGTACAGACATTTTTACAACTTTATTATTAGTATAGATAGATGTAGATTAGATGCCTAAAGAGCAGCGATAATCCCCCTGTACGAAATTGCGACGTAAATTTGTACATTATATACGTAGGCTTTTGTCTATATAGCCAAATAAATACTGGACACCTGTAAGCGGTCAGGACCAAGGTTCAATTACCCTTTCTGTGAAATACGCAAAATAAAATTTAGGCTTCCTTTACTAATAAAGTCGAGATTGTTCTTGAAGTATTTTTCGTATTTCGCAAACAGGGTCATTAAAACTTGGTCCTGACTCCAGTATGAATTTGGCTATATAAACGAAAGTCACCTTCCAAACATACACCCACAGTATACTAACGCCTATCTCCCAGTGTGGTAGAGACTACGAAAATTCGTGTTAGTTGAAAGTGGGAACAAGAGTTTTGGAATGCTCAGTTGACACTTCAAACACTTTTTGACACCTCGCGGGGGACATAATACCATGACTAGTGCATATAATTCAGAGATATATGGTACACCTTGAAAAAGGACAATCATTTTTTTATCGCGTTTTATCCGGTGAAATATATTAGATGCGAAGGGTTGAAATTTTGTAGAAAACACTTCGATTTATTTGATCGAAGAGAAAACAAGTGAATATATTGATGTAGCTAGCCCTAGCATGGACCTCGGTCTATTTCGGGCTGCCACTGCCACAATTTCTATATAAGTAAAGCAATGCTCAGTCAAACCCGGTTCCTGTACCTATTGATCTGCATTCTGCATGTACTTAGCCATTCAATTTTTCGATAAATAAATAAATAAATATAACTCCTAGAAATAAATACGAGGTAACTTTAATTAATATGCCCAAATTCATACTGGAGACTCTATTAGCAATATGTAATAACATAATATTATGTAATTTTAGGTGGTAGAGCTGATGCCGGGCTCGACTGTGTAGGTACCACCATCTTACTCGCAAATTCTCCCGAAGTTATTCCGGGGAGAGTAAGAGAACAGCTCTCAGGCAAAACCAGGCGGCCCACCATTGCCTGGGCCCGATGGATGGCGGTATATCCATCCCTAATTACCGGGCCTTATATAAAACAGACTGGTGACGGGCAGCCGCGTCACTGGTGCAGGGGTTTCGGCACTGCGCTCACCAACCCGCTTGCCCAGCGTGTGTGAGTATGGGCATTTCTTCCAGGAGGACCGCCAAGAGTGGCGAAATCCTGGAAAGGCCTATGTCCATCAGTGGACGAAACAGGCTGATGGATGGATGGAATAACATAATATTATGTAATGTTATGAATAGTTATGATTCTTATGATAAACGACACTCGTTTTTAGAAATTCAAAATATATTGTTTTGTTCCCCAAACTTATATGATCAATAGTTTTGAAGCTACGCGTTCGTTTAGTATTGGAGAACTGTGACAAAAAGGGCCTTGTTTCTCCTCACTTACCGAGTCTCCAGTGTGAGCTTGGCTGTATCAATCAAAGGCAACGTATATAAAAATATAATAAAAAAGGTTTCTAATATCACATGTATATAAGGTGACTTTAATTTATGCAGCCAAATTCTTACTGAAGACTCAGTAAGTGCTCAGTAACAAGGTTCAATTACCCTTTTTGTGAAATTCGTAAATTATTCTTTTCGTGTTCCTTACAAACGCAAGCCCAGCCCCGAGTCAATTACTATGGGACGTCAAGATTTTATTTTGCGAAATTGGCAATAAGTGTTATCGACCCGTGTTACTGATCACTTACCAAGCCTCCAGTATGAGTTTGGCTGCATAAATTATACACAAATACTCGATAGTTTATCAGATTGTGTAGTGGATTTTTTACTGTGAAATTAACTTTCAAAATTTCGTTAAATACAAAAGCGATTCAATTAAAACAGAAAATACTGCATTGTTCATTAGATGCATTTCAATAATCATTTTAAAATGAGCTCGAAAAATAGCAAGAATCCCGATTATCAAGAGATCGCATGTCGATAATGTATTGCATTAACAAGATAAAAATAGCAAGACAGAAATAGAAAGAAAAAACGTAACGCGGAATATATAAGACCGCTCGCTATGAGAACAAAGATAACAGTTGATAAAAAGATTTTCGTTTTGTTAGTAATTCTGGTGTGGTTAGCTGTTGTAGCAGAGGCAGTTTAAGGCGAGGTTATCTAGAGATATCGGTTCTGCCTGGCCCTCGATTCTGGCACGTGCGCAAAAATATCTAAGGAGGATTGCGGGTGATTTTAAAAGGGATTTTGTACGGATATTTATAGATCTTTTTGATTTAAAACTTATAGTTGGCATTCCATAAATCCTATAGTTATTATTTGATGTCGTTTAGTCACTCTAATTTTCATCGCATGGCATTAATCACACTTTAAACAAATAAACCCTGGATGGCTGTTTCGGCATTATTGCGCATTCGCAATATCAGTAATTAGATATTTGTTTAAAGTTTGATTAATGCCATGCGATGGAAATAATAGTGACTAAACCACATCAAATAGAAGCTATAGGATATAAGGAATGCTTACTTTAAGTATTCAATCAAAAAAATCAATACATATCCGTACAAAATTCCTTTTTAAATCACCCGCAATATGCCTTCGCAAAAATTGAGCACGTGCCAGAATTGAGAGTCAGGTCCAACGCTTTCACGTTTATCCTGCTCAGCGGGAGTGCGCCGCTCAGAAAACTCGCGGTTTCGGGGTGTATTTTTTGATTATTTTGGAATTAGAGGGGTCGGTTTTTAATATGACGGCCGTTTTATATTACATTTGTTACGGTCTTTTAGTAGAAGTTTTATTGTCCAAAAATCAATATAGCTTAAATGAAATTATATTTAGATCATAGTTTCGACCTATGTTTGCAATTTAACTGGATTGAGGAAAAATTTAAGTAATCGTGTATCGAATAGCCGAAATATTAAAATCAAGGAGTGAAATATGACATATATTTTTTTTAATTCAATCATCCCTATTTATTGGTTCAAAATGAATTTAAAAAGAGACAAAAAATAAACAACACTAAGTACTTACTGGTACAGACTACAGACAGACACCAAGGTTGACTATTGTTTAAATTTTTAAAGTAAGGTTCTTCCCAAATAAAAACTCCTACACATATATCACAACCTAGAATAATTAAAATACAATAATTAGTTATATTATAAGTTAACCTACAGACAGACGGACAAACCTGAAATGTAAATAGTAAATTTATTTGCGGGGGTAACTTTTTACCTCGGTACAAAATGCACATCATAATATTGTTTCCCTTACTTTTGAACAAAAAGTATGTAATAAATGTGTTTTAAGAGGATATGTCACGCTTGCAAAGGTGACTGTTACTCCATGCGGAACGCCCCGCAGTGCGAGAGGGACGGATTTCAGAAAAAATAGCAAAATATCGGTTTAAAATTAATATAAAATGAACTAAAATAGCTATGTATCGAAATTTCCAACTCAGAAAATTTAGATATCGTTAAAATCTATCTAATAAAATATCGCTCAGGTCTGTATGTCATTCCTGTTTGTCATACTTTGAAAAAAAGTGTAGAAGCAGACCTCATTTCAATATTTATTTCTATCGAGCGAAAGTTACGCAATCGCGTTTCTGTACTGAACAAAACTAGAAAAACGTTCCGAAATTTATAAATTAGTGGCTTCATCTGAAAAGCAGGTAAACAAGTTCAAAAAGTGCCATTTTCATCGAAATAGCCTTGCGGAAATAGTTTATTATTAAAGTCTGCACAAAAAATTACGTACTTTAATGTATTACATTTTGTTTGCATTATATTAACAAACTTAAAAGCGTGTTTACAGTTGTAATGAAATGCAGCTGAAATGTAACGCATAAAATAGAATAATTTTTATGTCATCACCTAACTATTAACAAGCAGTTTGCGCGAAATGCTATAAAACGCATTTATTGCAAACTTTTTATACAAAAGTAAGGAAAACAATATTACGATGTGCATTTTGCACCGAGATCCTCCGTTGCCACCTTAAACTTACAGACAGACAGACATACAAGAAATTAAATGTAAATCCGTACTTTGTCTATGCCAAATGTGTAAGTATATATTTTAATTGTCAATATGTAATTTTTTTTATAACTCAACTGATGCCGGCCCACCTAGGGCTCGAAATATATCTTGAGAAATTTTATTGTTTATATAATTAATTTCATTTTTATTATTTTAAATAACAAATAAATAACTTATGAGCTTTTATAGAACCTATATATATATTTTAAATGTTTACTATTAAATAATATTATATATTAATATTAACCTAATTATCTAGGTAAACAGTATAAACGTAAGTCCCGTTTTATGACCGCTGTAATTTTATATTTGCTTATTAAAATAATAACTTAATTGACTTTACAATCTTGCCTGCTATCTATTGTTTACCTGTTGTTTTGTATTGAAAAATATGATAAGTAAATTAAATTCGGATGTTTGCCCAAGGTTTCCAAATTACGAAATAGAATATAAACGGCACCTACCTATATAACCTTCATCTAATTAAACGTATTATGGGAGCTATTTTTAGCCCTTTATCGCTTTAAAAATAAACTTCGGTATACAATATCGGTAAGACAAATATACATTTGTAAAGCTCCATCATAATGATGTCAAGGATCGTTTAGAATTTATAACGGACCTTGAATGTGACAGAGCGCGAGTGTGAATTGAAGAAAGGTTATTTGGGGCTGATACACTTATGTATGTGTAATTTACACCCTCACACATCCTCCCACACACGCCCTCACACAAAACATACACGAAAATGGCTAAATTAAACTTAATGCTGGAATTAAATATACCTTTACTAGCTTTTGCCCGCGGCTCCGCCCGCGTGTTATTCGGTTTAACGACATGCTTTTTTCCGGGATAAAAAGTAACGTATGTGTTAAGTTGGGGTATAAGCTATATCCATTCTAAATTTCATCCAAATCCGTCCAGCCGTTTCAGCGTGAAAGAGTAACAAACATACACACACACACACGCACAAACTTTCGCATTTATAATATTAGTAGGAAGTAGGATAGGATGAGTAGGATTTGATAATAAAAATGTAGGAACAAATAATAAATGTACTGCAATTAAAACAACAAAGATGACAAATAAATAAAATACTTATAAATGGATATTATGCCTAATGTGTTTTATATATTTAGCTGCAGATGGCAGTGAAATCTCTGAAAAATATAAATATGACGTAATATTTTAAAAGTTTAAAAGTTTTTATTTGCATCTGCGTTGAAAAAATCCATATACTCACAGACTAATTTCAAAGTCATGTTTGTTCATAAAACTATAAATATGTTATAATCTCGCAAAGGAATCGTTAATATTTACGATTATTACATTTATTACTGTTTTTTTTTTACAAATCGCCTCGAAAATAGCAGTGCGGAGAATATTTAACTTTGTCTACACAATGTCAGGTCACTAATCGTAAACAAACAAATAAATAAACCCATCAGTTTACATTCACGAACCAAAAGAAGTCTTTACTAATCTAAAATGATTCATTTATAATACTCACTAATAACGCTGTAAGAAGATTTGATTAATTTGCAATTCACTTCAGTTAGGACTTAGCCTCGAAACCATAACGCAAAATAACGTACCAGTGAGGTTATCAGACGTGTTTTCGATTGTGTAGACATTGTTGGATGAACCAACATGATAGGGGGCCTTTTAGTATATGCTTTATTCATGTTTCATTTTTAGGGTTCCGTATTCCGACAAGGAACCCTTATAGTTTCGCCATATCCGTCTGTCCGCGGCTTAGCTCAGAGACTATTAGTACTAAAAAGCTGTAATTTGGCAAGGGTAATATTAATCACGCCGACAAAGTGGTAAAATAAAATACCGGAAAATTTTTTTTTTTGATAACCTCCCATATACGAATTTGAATTTTAGTTTTCTCGTCTAGCCCGTATTGTGGGGTATCGTTGGATACTGAAATACTGAAATACTCATGTATTCATAAATAAAAATTTACACGTCAAAAAGTACAAATATAGTTATTTATCTAAGGATAAATAGTAACAATGATTTCAGATTTGTATATTGGATACATAATAAAATATGTATTTATACATGTCATTGAAATAATTAATTAAAATTTGTCATATGATATTACTATTTCATACAGTCAAAAAACTCTGCCGTAGTATAAGTATGACATGTCTTACCGACCAACAATGTAGGTAGTTTCACTGGACGCGCCTTCTATGTCGTCAGGGATAGCATTATATATTTTAGGTACTAACACAGACATTTATATGATTTAGCGAGTCTCCTGGTAGGTATGTACAGCCGACTACGTCGTCTTATATTTACGGTACCTACATCGCCGTTTTTACGGAACTGATGTAGGTTTCGTCTCGCAAGAGTCGGTTAGAATCTCGTCTCGGTTAGAATCTTATTAGTTTTGAACAATTCTTTCGCTGAATGGTCCCAAGGCACCCCCGCTATTATTCGTATTGCACGTTTTTGTAGTTTTAGTGCCCTTTCACGGTCTGCAGAGACACCCCAGATGTCCACTCCATATGAGAGTATAGACTGAAAGTAGCCAAAGTAGGCTTTTCTTACGTTATCAGGGGACAAACTGGGTACGAGCCTGGACAAAGCAAAGCATGCTGAGGATAGGCGTTTACATGTAACATCAATGTGCGGTGTCCATGTGAGGCCAGCGTGGATGGTGAAGCCCAAGTACTTGACTTGGTCCACTTGTGGCACCAGCAATCCGTTACACGTAACCTTCAGGTCGTGACCTATAACTGAAAACTATCAGAGCTAAGTAGGCTTTACAGGTTTACGAGTACAGGCCAAACCTTTAGTCCCCCCTAAACACGACATGTATGGGCCGTTCTTCGGGAGAGCAACTTCCAAGCGGACTAGAAGTTTGGCGCGATCTGTATAGTAGACCAACTTATGAAATATACGGGGCAACTACGGAACCATACACTGCACGTGGCCCGACACGCACTTGGCCGGTTTTTTCATTTGCGCAGGAGTGTCTGTTCGGAAAAGTTATTCAATATAAGTAAACTATGTAGTTACAAAACGTTTACACCCGGTTATAACCCCGAGTTGTTGGACTGATGGACTTGACGAGTCTCAAGCAAGTCCCTGTCGAGTATAATAATACAATTATTCCTTATTATGCACAGGGACAGGAACACAAACTGTTCTAGGAAAAGCTATGTACATATGGGTGAGATTATCTCTAATACAAGATTTCTTATAGCAAACCATTAAGGAAATAATTAAAAAAATCAGTAAGAATAATACTAATTAGAGTAATTAGTCTGACACGTGTTCAAAAAATAATAAATAATAAGAGTAGACTAATATACAAAAATTTACCATAAATTAATAATATATCAATACTTACTATCTGTATCCATAGAATACCATTAATATACATTATCTAACAAAACACATATATAATAATTTCTTATTCAGAAAACGAGAGGTTTTTTAGTCTGAAATCTTTTAGCTTTTTCCCGAGCTACTTATATTATACAGGGAGTTAAAGTTTTCCTTAAAACGGGTTGTTCTACCTGAATTCCTGAATTCACGAATACAAAATCAGTTATTCCATAGAAAAGTTAAATACCTACTCGAACTAAATGTATATAAAAGCTGAGGTGCAATTGTGTAAGTCAATGGTATTCAAATTAATTGTCATATGGCTATTCGGCTAAGCAAACAAGCCAGTTTGACAATTGAAATCGTACGTTTTTGGTTATCAACAACAAAACAAGGCAATTGCAACCATTTGATAGCCAAAAATGTACGATTTCAATTGTCAAACGGGCTAATTTGCTTAGTCGAATAGCCATATGACAATCAATTTGAATACCATTGGCTTACACAATAGGCTTGTAGACAGGGTAAACAAAATATGATTATATTTAGTCCGTCATTTAGATTATCAAAAAATATTGGATACGTATTTTTTCTTTTGTCAATCAAACAAAAAATATCAGAGATAAAGCGCGTCAAAGTTTGGGAGTGGGGGAAAATGACGTCACTTCTAAGTAAAATTGTACCTAGATGTGACGTCACGCGGAACTTCAGCGGGCTATATATTCATCATTATTTGTTTAATTGAAAAAAGAAAAAATACGTGTCCAATATTTTCTGATAATCTAACTGACGGACTAATATTTTTTTTTTGTCATCATGCCCATTGCATCTCTGATTTTGTTTTCGCGATTTCAGGGTTGGCCCCGTAGTAAAAGTAGTAAGTATGGGTAGAACAACCCGTTTTAAGGAAAAGAGTTATCATCTTAACACCCAGTATATAAGGCACATAATATGTAGTAGAATCGATCAACAGCAACAACGGGAGTGGTATCTGAAAACCAATCTCTTTACCGCAAAGTTGATACTGTCTCAACCCGACACCTGTCTTATGTGGAGCGATCGTGTGAAGCTGGCGGCAGAAGGGATACCTACTCGAGAATAGATTGAAAGTTACCAGAAGCGTTTACAGCTAAATTCAAATAGAATTACAACAGCAAACAATCTGCAATAACCAATTTCCTTTTTAGGGTTCCGTACCCAAAGGGTAACCCACAGAACCCTATTACTAAGACTCCGCTGTCTGTCTATCTGTTCGTTTGTCCGTCTGTCTGCCTGTCTGTCACCAGGCTGTATCTCAATTCAATTCAATTCAATGCCGTTTTATCTGGCTTCAGTTAATGTGTCTCCGCACATTAGTTCCGCCAATGTCGAGTTATAAGCAAAAAAACGCACTGTGGGCAGAACTGCGACTTTATTTAATTTTTTTTTTATCACTATCTTCAATGCGAGTACCTAAAACAAAGGACATCACAATACCTACATAAAATTGGACAGCACAGACAGTATACAATAGAGGCTGTATCTCATGAACCGTAATAGTTAGACAGTTGAAATTTTCACAGATTATGTATTTCTGTTGCCGCTATAACAACAAATACTAAAACCGGCCAAGTGCGAGTCGGATCCGCGCACTCCCATACAACAGACATGATATTTTTGCCGTTTTTACGGAACCCTTCGTGCGCGAGTCCAACTCGCACTTGGCCGATTTTTTTTTTGCATGCAGGCATAAATATTTTTACTTTCTTCAAGCTTTTATTCATTTCATTTCATATTATAACCTAGTCCAAAGCCGCTCTCCGTACAAACTTGTCGAAACCAACAACCACGACAAAAGCATTATAATTTCGTTGTGTTACTTTTTTATACACGTTCCATCAATTCAACAACCGCGAGTAATTAGTCTTTTCACAAAAAAAAAAAGTTTTACTCGTATTTAATACTTTCCATACATTTTTAAACAACAAAATTAATAAGATTTACAATTCTACGGTTTATTTTATTTTTACTCAACAATAAAGAAAAAAAAACGTAGGCCATCACTGCGGTACTTACCAAGTTTTAATGTGGTAGGACGTCACTGAAACAGTATGTTATCGGTCTAAAAGTGTTATAATATAACATAACACAGAAAAACATAACTATAGTAGCACAAATAACAGATAAAGATAAACAAAATTTATACAATAACCGTGTAACAGCGAGTGCTATTAAAGCAACATAAAACTGTACTTTATTGCATCGATAACTGATTCACAGCCCGTAGCCCTAAATGAAACTGCGTTATTTCATATATTGCAGACGTCACAAAAGTCAAATTAGGGGCAAACAGTCACGAGTAACACGGTAGACCACTGATACCATAGACTTAGGATATACTGACAGTATGACTATGACTGATACAGAGTTCAGGTGGTAGAGCTGATGCCGGGCTCGACTGTGGAGGTACCACCATCTTACTCGGAAATCCTCCCGAAGTTATTCGGGGGAGAGTAAGAGAACAGCTCTCAGGCAAAACCAGGCGGCCCACCATTGCCTGGGACCGATGGATGGCGGCATATCCATCCCCAATTGCCGGGGCTTTATAAAACAGACTGGTGACGGGCAGCGGCGTCACTGGTGCAAGGGTTTCAGCACCGCGCTCACCAACCCGCCTGCCCAGCGTGTGTGAGTATGGGCATTTCTTCCAGGAGGACCACCAAGAGTGGTGAAATCCTGGAAAGGCCTATGTCCAGCAGTGGACGAAACAGGCTGATGGATGGATGGATACAGAGTGTAAACAGAATGAAAATTATATACCGATCATCATTAACTGATTTTTCAAAGAAAATTTACTCGTCTATTAAATTAAATGACATACTTCATGTACCCCAGAAATAAAAAATACACATTTACAAGCATTTTGTTTGTTTCTAGGTCTTTATTTCTGTTCCCATGTCTGTATTTTTGTTTCCAGGTCTGTATTCTTGTTCCAAAGTCTGTATTTTTGTTCCCAAATCTGTATCTTTATTCCCAGATCCCAGATGTATTTTTGGGAAAGCTGTTTAGTGTAATCAGAAGAATGTGTGGTTTCATTTAAATTTTCCCTATATAGGTATATGCATAAAGGTGTATGTCACATATCAGAATAAATAGTTTTTGATAGGTTGGGAATATTAAGACGGCGTAATTTTATATACATAGATAAATATATCCTTGGGGTAGGCAGAGACCACAGATCTGCCACGATCCTGACACACCTCTTTTGCGTCTTCCACACCCATCAATCTAGTTATACAAGCTCTTTAAACCACTGAATATTACGAATAATTTTGTGTGTTTTAATTAACTTGTACAGGTGATAGCAAGTCATACTGTTTTGCAGATACTGTCATAAAATGTGGAAAACGCCCGTTGTCTGTTGACTAGCGGAACAAACATACTGTTCGGGTTTTCTCGTGTTTATTACATAATTAAATTCCACAGAAATTAACACAATTGGAACGGTTGTCGTTCCACTTTTAATTTTCGGCAGCTAGAATTAACACCGATGTTTACGTGCGTTAACTTGCTGCTTGGGCGCCTATTCTCACTTCATTTTTCTCTCTTTATTTTTCTTACGACTTAGTTAGTCGGGTGATTAATACCGTTTGATATTAATTCTAAACTTTACCTCAATAAAAGCCTCCTTGCAAGAGGTTTTTAAAGCCTAATACGTTTCTGTGGTTAGAGATTCTAAAAAATACCCGCCTTTCGTCTTGGATTTACGATTTAAAGAAAGCGTCTTTTTCATTATCTGTTTAGATTCAACAGCAATAGAGAATCCCCGCAGCTCCTTTGACCCCGCCCTACCCAAGGCGTTCAGTTTTTACTGGAGAAATGGCAAAATTTTTGCTTCAATACCTATTATAGCTAAGACGTATATGAAGCGCAAATGGAACCTAAACCTCGACGAAGCAAGAAGTGTACCAGGATCGTAGCAGTAAGTAAAGTAGAGCCAACGAGAGATGGCACCTATGACGTTTAAATGCTTACCAAGTTTCATAATTATTTATGGGTAAGTGTCACTAAAATAATCTAATACTTCATTGTTGCTGGCAGCGAAAAGTGACGTACTACTCGTTTCGATGATCATTTTTCGATTTTATAAAGACTTTATAGCAAAAGTTTCTAATTTTTTCAAAACACAAGGGATCATGAGGAATGTTAGTGGCTGAATTGTAATCAATAAATAACGGGTTCTATTCTCCTTAATCGTACGGATCCGTCTGTTTACAAACTATATCTTTTTATGATTAAAAAATTGTAAACCAGTTTTCTAGATTTTATGGCGCTTTGTTAATGTAAGCAAATGCACATTTGCTAATTGTATTATTATGATGCATGTTGTATGACGTGCCAAATAAATCGATAAGTAATAATAAAAAATAATAAAAATTAGGGTTCCGTACTCAAAGGATGCCGAATTATTTGACAGGCGCTATCATTTTAGCGGCTTTTTTATGTCTTTATGTTACTATGTTATCTATACTGTAGTATTTATCATGTTTTTAGGGTTCTCTACCCGTTTTGTGTGGTGGTACGGAATCCTTTGTGCGCGTGTCTGACTCGCACTTGGCCAAATTATTTTTATTGTTTATGCAGTTAGAACTTTGGTAACCATAAAACCAGCGATAAAACACGAATAATCCGCAATTTCGATCCACGACGCCGCCGTAATAAAAAGTTACGCGCGTTTTTATAATTTCTAAACAGATGACGTCACTGGTCTGCAAAACTGGTATAGATCGAGAAACATAACCGTGGCTCCTGTGTGTTGGAAATAGGGGCTATTTTCCAACGGAAAGAGCGTTTTGGGGTGTGGTGTCATGAACTTTTGACCGCGAACAGAATAATTTGTTAAATGAAAGTGAAATTTTGCTCAATTAAAACGTCGTATAAATGCTAATCAACTTTTGTTATACATATTAATGGATTTATTTTTTACTTTATTTATTTTAACGTGGAAATTGTTTAATGGCGACTATTAGAACAATAAAAAGTTCATCAAAAACCGGTCAAGTGCGAATAGGACTCGTGCCCTAGTTAGTTAAATAATCGAACTTAATAAAAAAAATATGTACATATAACCCTTCGGCTTTTCTTTATAAATATTTATAGATGTACAGGGTGTATATAGATATAAAGGGTGTAAATGCAGTCAAGAATCCCTTTATGTATGAAAGTATACACGATTCTGATGTCATTACGAGAAAAAAAATGTACCTTGAATTTTCACCAAAAATTCCATCATTTTTCTAAGCTATGGCTACGCAGCTCACCGGCCTCCCCACACACCTAATTGCACCCCGCAACCCGCACCCCTCATCCGAGTGGCCAGCGACCAGTGAGGTTGTCCACGCAATTAGTGTATTTTGAGTAAAGAAAATCGTCTTATTATGAGGTACTGTTACTTTATTTAGAGATCCCAGTATTTAAAATAATATCTTTACCGATCATACTAACACACCCTTTAAGGATTCTTGCCTTTGCTTTTACTCCCGGTATTAATTCTATTTAAAATATGCACATAAATGAATTAGCAAGATATATTTCGAGTCCTTCTGGATATACTTATACTTGAATATAGGTACATATCTTGCTAATTCATTTATGTGCATATTTTAAATAGAATTAATATATCTATAAATATTTATTAATAAGAAAATAGTATTTTCTAATGTGGCACCTCTTTTGTAGCTCTTAAGAAAACTATGTTAATTGAAAATTAATAATTATTAGTTTAACACAAAATTATGTTAATTATTTCTGTAAAATGTCTCCCTTTTTAAGGTAAACTACTCAGTATCACATTAATTAAACAACAAATTAATATGCTCATAGTTATTACAGGATTATAATGAATATTTGTGTTTTTACTTGATACTTACCACTTACTGAACGGTGAAGGATAACACTGTGAAAAAACCTACATACCCTCAAAAGCGTGTATTTGCACCCGAAGTACGGCTATACACCGCACCCATCACTTTGGGACGCAATAATCGTCGGTAAAACGCGGATATAACGAATGTGGACAGTTCACACTCTGGAACACCTCCGACACCCGGTCGAGGATGTCATGACGATGATGTTAAATGAGTGAATGAATATTGTATACAACCGCTATGGTTTTCATAGTAAACCATAGTGTAAACGACCCATCTAATAAAATATGTTTGAGTTCTGGACATGATTCCTATTGGTTAAACAAGGAGAAAAAGTGCGTTTGAAGACCTCCATTTCAATAATTGTTTCTATGCAGGAAAATTTATTCAAAGGTGTTTTCCAAAAACAAAACCTTAGATTAATAGTCAAAATGCATTTATCAGATATTCTAGGTGGTAGAGCTAATGCCGAGCTCGACTGTGGAGGTACCACCATCTTACTCGCAAATCCTCCCGAAGTTATTCGGGGAGAGTAAGAGAACAGCTCTCAGGCAAGACCAGACGGCCCACCATTGCCTGGGACCGATGGCCTTATATAAAACAGACTGGTGACGGGCAGCGGCGTCACTGGTGCAAGGGCTTCGGCACCGCGCTCACCAACCCACCTGCCCAGCGTGTGTGAGTATGGGAATTTCTTCCAGGAGGACCACCAAGAGAGGCGAAATCCTGGAAAGGCCTATGTCCAGCAGTGGACTAAACAGGCTGATGGATGGATGGATATATCAGAAATTTATTTTTATTTTCTATGTACTTCATGAAATACACAGAAACAAAGCATTCATATTTTATTTACCTAGCCTCTTAAACACAAGATTATCGTGGGCTCATTTTTCAGTGCTATCAGAGTTGCAATTGTGTAAGCCAATCGTATTTAAATTCGATTGTCATATGGCTATTCGGTTAAGCTAATTAGCCCGTTTGACAATTGAAATCGTATGTTTTTGGTTGTCAACAACAAAACAAGACAATTGAATTCATTTGACGGCCAAAAATGTACGATTTCAATTGTCAAACGGGCTAATTTGCTTAGCCGAATAGCCATATGACAATCAATTTGAATACCATTGGCTTACACAATTGCACCTCAGACTTCTATGTTTTTTCGTTCGCTGGAGCAACCCCTTTTTATTCCCTTTGCGCATTAATGTTTCTATGGAGAAATTGTTAAATATCATCATTAGAGTATGTGGTTTTCTTAAAGATACCCGTCCATTTAACCCCGGTATTTTGCAATCGATTGGAATCCATTCGAACGCTTTTCTGATGACCACAAAGAATTTCAGCAGTTAAGGACAAAAATAGCCGCAGGAGTGCCAGGTTCCGCAAGGTTAGCCAAAGTTTATGTTCGTTTTGTGGCAAGTTTACTAACCAACACTCGCTATTGCTTATCGCTAAAGTAAAACTTTAGATCAATTATGTAAATAATATTACAGGCGAAATTGAGGGTCAAAGCAACGCGAAAAATAAGTGTATGACCCAAGAGATGAACATGGAAATAGGGAAAGAGGTGTGTCAGGATCCTAGCAGATGGACTACTGTAGTCTCAGTCAGGCATGAGTATGTATAGGGAAAATCTGTAAGAAATAGAGTATAAAAGACAAGAGATTGGTCAAAGGATTCTGGTCATATATTTTGAAGAAAACAAACACTTCCTAAAACTTCTTAATTTTGCCGTGTATCGAAAAAGCACAATTTGTCCAAACAAAGCGGTATTCTTGCACCAATAGATAGTCTTACTAATAAGGGTGCGTTGCAATGAAACATTCTGTGCGAAATCAAACGAAATGCCTCAGTTTCTGTATGTTATTGGTATCATACAAATGTATACTGAAAAGGTCATGAATTAGCAAGCATATTTATACAAAATAAGTCAAGTTTAACAAGCATCTTTGTAATCTTAAGAGCCTGTTTGGCCTGAAGACACGCCGATCATTTTGTCTGCTCTATCCACGCGGCTTCACGTCCGGAAACTTTCACCTTGTAAACGATATATCTCGAGAGTGAAAGAATTTGTTTAAGCATAGGTACTTTGGTGTGTTGTTGGTTTAACTAGTGCAAGTAAATACAAAACTTTTAATCAAACAATTATTTTTTTCTTAAGGAAACATAATTATCAGCGCTTATGAAAATCTCCTTTAGCCTGTACGAAACTCACAGAATGCCTATACTACACCTGCTTTTTTATAAAAAAAATGGAAAAGTAGTATTTGCATGTATTTTTGTTCAGTGGAATAAATTGTTCAATTTTATTTCATCTTACCTATCTATTTATGCCCGCTACCTACATAAGTTTGCATACTTACATAGTATTTTTTAAATGCTCCACTATATAAATAAGTTTTCATATTTACATGGTATTTTTGAGAAAATGCTCTGCTACATAAATATTATACAATACAATAAGTCTGCATACTCACTTGGTATTTTTGAGATAATGCTGAGAGTTTGTCAACACAGTAACGATTTTAAATCAAAAAATTATCTAATGGAAATTAAGGACTAGGGATAACATTTCTTTTTTCAATTAAGACATAAACAACTTCGAATATCAGAGGAATAGAGTTATCAGAAATTAATGAAAGATCTTCGTTTTTATTCGTGTCAGATTATCCAATAAAGGATAACCGTATTAAAGAATCACGCGCGTATTTCTAAACCTCCGTGTAGCCTGTCACTTGCCATCGCGCGCGAAACCCAACTGCGGCTCAGATCCACCGCTTCATCCACTCATTCCCACACTATTTTGTAACAAAACAATACATAGTCTAACTACTAATTACTCGCACGTTTCCTAGCTCGTGGCGAGTGATTAGCCTGGAATTAATCGGGGTGGGGACAAAGGTCACGTTTAATTAATCGGTAGCCGGAGAGAAAAAAAAAAGATTGGATTGGAAAAGATTATCTTTTGAAATGAAAAAAAAAAAATCAAGATAAGTCCGTCCAAGATTTGTCTAAATGTTCATAACATATGTATATAAGGTGACTTCTATTTATGCAGCCAAACTCATACTGGAGGCTTGGTAAGTGATCAGTAACACGGATCGATAACACTCCGGGCTGGGCTTGCGTTTATAAGGAACACGAAAAGAATAATTCACGAATTTCACAAAAAGGGTCATTGAACCCTGTTACTGAGCACTTACCGAGTCTTCAGTAAGAATTTAGCTGCATAAATTAAAGTCACCTTATATAAATAAATCAAAGTAGAAAGTCCATGAATGTCAATTCATGGAACGCAAAACTTAACGACCGGTTTGTCTTCATCACAATGTGAAAGAGAAGTCTAAACTACACGGAATTCATCGTCACAATTTAAGTCCCCGATGAGGTGTTTGAAAATGAACCCTCTGCTATAACAAAGGAAACTGTTATATGTTCGAAATAAGTGCAAGTCACAGTCCCCACACGTACACCCACGTCTTACTGACGATTATTACACCCCAGCGTGATAGGCGGTGAGCGCTATCGCCATACTTCGGGCACAAAGTACCTACAGATTGCTAGTAGGGTATTATTTGGCTTACGCACTAAAATTTCTAATAACTCATGAGATCATCTCTCCGCGGGGGCCGCATCCGAACTAGAGTTGCGAGGTCAGTGGGTGACGCGTGAGCCACACGAAGGGAACCTAACCAATATGGCCCTGAGCTGTGACCTTCGATGGTAGCTCTACGACAAATCTAATGGGTGAAATGGTTTATGATTTCGGACCACGATTTCTGGAGACAAAGCATGTTTTGGAAAAGGAAACGGAAAGACAAGAATTTGAAAAAATTCCTTGGGCCAGTATTCGAGCCTGCGACCTTTCGTTACCACGACAAGAACGCTACCAATTATGCAATTAGAAACAAATGGAAAGAAGAATTTGAAAAAATCCTCCGTTTCGAATCCTGCACCGAGGAATTTTTTCAAATTCTTGTCTTTACATTTGTTTCTAATTTATCTTTTCTAGTTTGTAATGCACTCTTCCTATAGGTTTTTAATCACAACAATTAATACATAACCATAGAAACTATATACCTGCTCCCTGATTCTGTATTGTAAAATCAGTTGCTAAACCGAGTGCCTATCGTCAAAAATATAGTACAATCCGCTCATCTAAGGATACGTTCGCACTTGAAATGACGTCACAATTCGTAAATAGTTCAACACCCATTGAAGGTTATTTGGAAGTTCATTTTTTATCTGTGTTTGGTGAATAGCAACTATAGCTAGCATCCGGCACTGAGTTACATAATAGGCTTGCTGGACGGCTATTCTGGCACGTGCGGAAAAATTACCAAGCTAGATTTCAGGTGATTTTTATAGGCATTTTCTACGGCTATCGTGATGATTTTTTAATTAAAATCCTGTAAGATATCCATAGCTTTTATTCGATGAGGCTTTGTCACTCCACTTTACATCGCATGGCATTTATCATACTGTAAACATAAGTCGAACGACTGATATTGCGAGTGAAAAGTAGTTTCAGAGTAACCGTCAAGATATCTAATTGCACGCGTCTAGCACAAAACACTAGTACATATTTTTGTTTACATTTACCCGTCAAATCTTGCCCAGTGTACCATAATAATGGGGTTACTGTACCAAAGCCAGACGTACCAGATATTAGTGAGGAAGTACTTTATCATAAATTTGAATTTTATTCTTTTGTTGTATTTCTACTGACCGTTATTAGATGTAATGAGTGTTCTATGTAAATGTACATTCTTGTTGATTTCTATAAGAAGTCACATGACAGTGTTGAAGAGTTCATTGATTTTGTTATGCTAATTATACATAGATTCATTGATAATATGCATATTAACAAGTATGAATTTTTTGTTATTTATATAATGCATTGATTGTTTTGTAAGTGAATTAAAAACTATTAAACGTCCTTTCTTATCAACGTGCTTTCTGCGCCCGTAGCATGATAACGTACAAATTCGTTTATCACGCTTTTAAACGCGCACATCTGTAAAGATAACCGATATATCTCCCACCTCAGTCATCAAAACTAAGGCCAGTAGCGCCGCCGCCATTTTTAGCTAAGAAACAGTTTATTGGATAAGTATTGTTTTACAATGAAATATATATCAAGTGAAAGGATTTAGTATTGTCTAGTTTTTTATGGAAACAATAAATTCGATTCTGAAGGCTTTCAGTTTAGTTTTAGTGCTGTCAAAACCTAAATTTTTCCAAAGTAATATAGCTTCTGTTGTAAACACTAAATGACTATTTTGGAATGAAGAAAATTTAGTTTATACAGCATTAAAACTAAAATTAAAGCTTTTAAGATTGAAAATTAACAAAAAAAAACTCGAAATCACGAGTTTTCTGAGCGGCCCGCTCCCACTGAGCAGGATAGAAAAGTGTAAAATGGAAGCGTTGGAGTAGGACAGATTGCTCTGAATACCGTCGCCTTAAGGCGTGGCTCATGGTGCACGATAATCTTACTGAAGGATTTTCAAATTCAGTGAATATGTTGTCACAAAGTCTACATTAGAACGCTCGCTTCGCGCGCTGCCGGCACGCAGATTCAGTAAATTTTCGAGGTTTTTCTGGATTTTACGAAAAAGTACTCGTATTTGATGTGGGAGTTTTTTCACCTGACATCGGAAAATAAACGTTAATTTCAAAGATAAAACTCAAGCCGTTTAATAAACATGAAACGAATTAATAACTAAAAAAGGCATCATTTTCAAAAATAAAATATATGGAGTGAAATGTGTCCAATTAGGTAACCGACCCGACAACGGAAAGACAAAGGTCTGAAAAAACACCTGTCCAAGTTTTACATGGATCAGATAAGTAGTTGACTCAGCATATTGAAACAAAAACTGTTGAAAGACTAAAGGCAAGCCCTTAACTTGCTGACAATTCGGCTCGCCCTATATGTACGATGTAGTTTATTTCGGTTACATTGCCACGAACCACATAAACACACTCCTGAAACGTACAACACGCTCGCTGTGGAAAAGTCGGAAAAATCCACCAATGGAGGTCCACACTAAATCGTGATCGGCCGATAAACAAATTCAGAGTTTATTATTAACGCCAGAAACACCTTTTTGCGCACATAATTTAGTTTGGCAAACGTATCGACCTCGCTAACAGTGTTCCTAAGTATACATACTCCTGAATGTTTGGCAAAGTTATAAATCTCAGTGATACAGGATGGAGCAAAATAAGTCTAGATGAAAAATCTATTTCAATTACTCATTTCGAAACAGTTGGACTGACACATGAAAGTAGAAACAAAGAAAGTAGAAGGAAAAGCAAAACCGCTTTGTTTCAGATAAAATTAACAACAGTGAATATAGTAAAACTATAACATTAAGGATTAAAAACGATTACAGTTAACAACGCTGGTATTCTGCTAAACAATTATTTAAAATGAAAGTGTAAACTTAAACTGTACCTATGCTAGGTGACTTATATTTAAGACACATAAAAAGGAATGTGCAGGAGCTATATAGTTATATATATTTACTAGAATTTGCCCGCGGCTCCGCCCCCGTGTTATTCGGTTTAACGACATGCTTTTTCCGGGATAAAAATTAGCCTATGTGTTAAGTTAGGGTATAAGCTATATTTATTCTAAATTTCATCCAAATCCGTTTAGCCATTTCAGCGTGAAAGGGTAACAAACATACACACACACACACACACACACACCCTCATACAAACTTTCGCATTTATAATATTAGTGTGATGTGATATATTTGTACTCTCAAGGTCCATTCCGCAAACAACATTGTTCTAAAAATAAGACATCTTAAAACGCGAAAACACTTAACGTGAAAGCTAGTAAAGTAAAAGTTCTAGAACGTCACCTATACTCTACAACATTATTATCACAAGTGTACCTTTAATGTGCTAAGCAGACAGTCAACGATCGGCGCACGCGCTTCAACAACAAACAAGCGACGACACTTGTACAATGTACAAATATCGCTCGACAAAATCGTACAATAATACTGATGACATCAGGGTGAACGCGTGATGCAGGGAACTGGAGCGTACTGCATGGATAACGATGGGCTGAGGGCAGTATGATATGACTGAGGACAAGGCTGGATGGATATTGACGGGCTGAAGGCAGTATGATATGACTGAGAACAAGGCTGGATGGATATTGACGGGCTGAAGGCAGTATGATATGACTTAGAACAAGGCTGGATGGATATTGACAGGCTGAAGGCAGTATGATATTACTGAGAACAAGGCTGGATGGATATTGACGGGTTGAAGGCAGTATGGTATGACTGAGAACAAGGCTGGATGGATAATGATGGGCTGAAGGCAGTATGATATGACTGAAACGATGCTGGATGGATAATGACGGGCTGAAGGCAGTATGACGTGACTGTCCAACAATTGGTATTTTAAAAAAAAGACTAAAAGAGCACTATCTTTCTCTTCCATAAGTGAATTTGTATAGTATGTAAGTGTGTACGTACATAATGTACATAATGTACACGCTATATGTATGTATATTATTACCTATATCTATTGTTTATGCAAAGATTCATGTATGTAATAGAATGTAGTTATGCTGTGTATGTATATGTAGGGATATATGTATTAAAATTTTAATTTAATAGTGTGATGCGTAGTTTTGTGTACACGTATGTCTACTTATTCATTTATTATGATTTTTACTTATCAGAGGGGTTTGCTGGAAGAAATCTCTACTTAGAGATAAGCTCGCCTGTGTACATCCTATTTCTAACTTCAATTGTAATTATATTTATGTGTACAATAAAGTATAAAGTAAAGTAAAGTATGATATGACTGAGAACAAGGCTGGATGGATGATGATGGGCTGAAGGCAGTATGATATGACTGAGAACAAGGCTGGATGGATATTGACGGGCTGAAGGCAGTATGATATGACTGAGAACAAGGCTGGATGGATATTGACGGGCTGAAGGCAGTATGATATGACTGAGAACAAGGCTGGATGGATATTGACAGGCTGAAGGCAGTATGATATGACTGAGAACAAGGCTGGATGGATAATGATGGGCTGAAGGCAGTATGACATGACTGAGGCAATACTGCATGAATAATGACGGGCTAGAGGCAGTATGACTGAGACCAATTTATTTAGGTTCATTCATCATACACTTATTACACCTAATTTTAATGCAACAAATGAACTTGATATATTTAAAACGAGAAAATACAACCATGTTTACTTAAATATTGTACAAAACAAGATTAAATGATCATCTCTTTGTCCTCCTGTCGTATGTCGTCGGTCATTTACATTTACAATACCTATCATATAAATATAATAATATCAATTGCAAAAGTAAATTGTAAATATCAGTGATTTAACCCCGTAAAAACATAAATAACAAAAATCATCAAAATGATTTGATGACCACCAACATAGAATAAGGCCGTTAGTTCTACGTATGACTCGAGTAAATACTTGTCAAAATAAACAATTTATTGTAAAAACACTTGAACCTACAGAAGGCATTGTAAATAAATTGTACCAATCTACAAAACTTAACAATAATTTTAGCAAACTGATATACGTAATTACTATAAGTGTACACTGTGCAAAATGCGATGCTCACATTACATCGAAGTCTAACTTGCATCATCATAAAAACCGAACAGCAAAACGTTGACAGCAATAATGGTTCAGCAAATGACATAGAGAAAGCAGATGATAACGGAACATGCAGAATAATAGATAATACTCGTACAGACAGAC
This sequence comes from Ypsolopha scabrella, assembly GCA_910592155.1. Taxonomy (NCBI): domain Eukaryota; kingdom Metazoa; phylum Arthropoda; class Insecta; order Lepidoptera; family Ypsolophidae; genus Ypsolopha; species Ypsolopha scabrella. Next base: position 21,397,510 of record OU342982.1, read on the forward strand.
AGACGGAGGAATGCAGTGGGAAACAGTAGTTTTATACTTTATACTGCTGTTAGTTAGTGCGCCGTTAGAATCTAGCATTGGGGTGCGATCGGCAATTAACATTCAGCAATAGTGCACACAACAATGAGACATATATTAGATATTTATATATATATAAGGTGACTTTTATTTATCCAGCCAAACTCATACTGGGGGCTTGAAAAGTGATCAGTAATACGGATCGATAAAACTTTTGGATAAAATGTTGGAGTCCCATAGTAATTGACTCGGGGCTGGGCTTGCGTTTGTAAGGAACACGAAAAGAATAATTTACGAATTTCACAAAAAGGGTCATCGAACCTTGTTACTGAGCACTGACCGAGTCTTAAGTAAGAATACAAAAGTATTGCTACACTGAGCTATTAATCTAGTTAGAGTTAGAGTAAAACAAAAAACAAATATTTACTTCGTAATAATTAGGTTTTTACAACAAAATTATGTCATCTTATGTATAACATTTTAATCGACAACATTTCATTTTAGTTAACCATTTGTTTTTAATATCTATATTGAAAGGCTACGTAAGAAAGAAGCTTATGTATTTTTTTATTTTGTTTTATTTTACGTTTTTCCTGCATAATTTAATGTTTTCTTATTCACACATTCTAAAAGGACGTAAGTCGCATATGAGGATTTCAAAAGTCGGTGTTCATTGCCAATCGATTATTTAAAAACAAAGCTTGGCATGTTTATGTCTACTGTCACATGATATGACAGTTGATTTTTTTTAAACAAAATGAACTTAGGAGCTAAGGAAATTGTTTTTAAAATCCTGTGTTTACCATATTTTTAATCTTTGAAAATATCTCTTCATTTAATCACGATTTGATTTGATTTGATTGAAAAAAAAAATATGATGCTGAGAGAGCCCATGTCTCGAAATGGTTTTTAGTTTTGCACCAATATATTATTAATTTGTAATGTTGTCGATTGCATATAATTTTACAGCTGTAAATACGCTTTAAAGTTTGTTAATATTAATATTATGATGTGCGTTTTGCACCGAGATAAAAAGGTACCTCATTAGACTCATTACAATATTTGCAAAAAATGGAAAATGGTTCTATGTGAAATTAAGCAAGCATTCGCATGTAAACTGGGTCATCTCTACACAATCTCAAAATAATACGTTTAAAGGTTATTGGTATTCGATTGCCAACAATAAAAACCCGATATTCCTATTGAAAGTGTCGATGGAGGCTTAAATTGTCAATATGCTGATAATATAGAAAAAAAATAAAAAACCAAGACTGCACTAAAAAGTGTGAAACAGGTTATCAAAGTAATGTGTAATTCTTTTAAACACTTTTCTGTAAAATAACTGCCAAGTAAATTTAAATTTGGTAACAATTATGGAATTAATAAGCTTATGTTAACCCTTTTCATTATCATACCGCTAAAACAATAAATCGCAATCCCGATCGTGGCTCGGATGCAACTTATAGGTAAAGACGATGTAGGTAGTAAAAAAATGGTTTTGAAACAGTTATTCCCAAAATACAATAGATATTCTTGATTGGTTCACCGCAAATAATTTAGTTCTAAATGCAAAAAAGACGAAATGTATAAAGTTTACTTTACCAAATGTAATTCAAGTAGATGTCAGTTTATTTTTGCAAGGGTCCAAGCTGGAGTTAGTTAACGAAACTAAGTTTTTAGGTAGATATTACTATATACACTCGTCTTCAGTGGGGTCCCCACATAGAAGCTCTCTGTGGTAGACTTAGTTCAGCCGCATACGCTGTTAGACGCATAAGGCAGATTACTGATGAAGATACTGCTAGATTAGTATATTTCAGTTATTTTCACAGCATTATGTCATATGGCATAATGTTGTGGGGTAGAGCCGCGGATATAGAAGCAGTCTTTGTCTTGCAAAAGAGAGCAATTCGGTCTATTTATAACATGAAGTACCGAGATTCATTAAGAGAAAAGTTTAAAGAAATTAATATATTTACGGTCCCTTGTGAATTTATTTATCAAGTTATTAGATATGTCAGAAAAAAAATTGATAATTTCCCGAGGCTTGGTGTGGACCACTCTGTTGAAACCAGAAACTATCTTTTCCAAAATTCAGACTTGCCAAGGTAAGTAGGACATGGTATAAGATTTTACAATAAACTTCCAAAGGAGGTCCTTAGTTTGCCTGAAAATAAGTTTAAACTATACATTAAGCAGGGACTACTTAAAAAAGCTTATTATAAAATCAATGATTATCTGGATGATAATGAAGCATGGTGTAATAAATAATAATAATCTTTATCAAAATTGTAAGTCATAATTAGCAAATTTTAATACGAAATGTTTGATTCCTCTAAAGGCTAATCTTAAGCCCTTTATAGTTACGTAATATGTAAACTGACTTTGCTGTAAAAGGTAATAGACAATGTAAGACGGATTGACTAAGATCATTATTTTTTTTTTCTCTTGGACATAATTCCTATGGTTTTATACTTGCCTTTACTTAAGTAGGTACCAGAAAATTGTATAGATTAAGTTTATGTTACAAATGAAAAAAAAATAATGTTTGCTAAGTTTCTTGCCCTTCTTCTTAGCAATACTAATCGAATGGTGCGGATGGTTAGGCATTATGTATATATAATATTTTTATTCCTATATTTCTTTATTTTATGCAGGTTTATGACTTTATTACATTTTAGTAGCCCAACCTTAATATTTTTTTGGATGTATTTCCCGTATTTATTTATCAACTTGTTTGTTCGTTGCATCATTTATATATAATATTTTTATTCCTAGATTTCTCTATTTTATGTAGGTGTATAATTAAATTTTTGTAGCCCAAACTAAATATTTTTTGTATGTATTTCCCTTATTAGTATATAGGCTGAAATTTAATCAACCGACCAAATTCATACTAGAGACTCGGTTGGTGATCAAGAACTAGGTTCAGTAATCCTTTTGGCCAATTTCGAAAAATATTTTTTTTTGCTCCCGTACTGGTTGGACTAGTTTAAGTACAATTCCTAGTGCAGGTTCTAAGGGAAAAAAATTTTTTTTTTCGAATTTCACCTGGAGGGTCATTAAACCTTGTTCCTGATGACTAACCGAGTCTCCAGTATGAATTTGGTCGGTTGATTTAATTTCACCTAGTATACATATTATTATTTTTTTATTTTTTTTATATAAAGGTATTTTTTATTGTAAAGATTAACTTTGACTTGTAGAAAGTATACTTTATGTATCTATTTTACAAAATGAATATTTTGATTTGATTTAACGTTCTAAAAAGATACATTTTTACAAAGAAGGCCTATTCCAGGACATTGACAAAGCCTCAAATTACGCTGCATCAAAAAAATCGCAAAAATTGTCGGTGGAGTCTTTTCCATTCATTCACTTCTGCGCTCCGCCATCTCTTTATAAAGCCTGTAGTCGGGGCGGCTTGAAGTCAGTCGCGCACGGGGTCGCTATGCTTGCTATTTCATTCTACATTCAACTTCGGATTACAGAGCACTGACTGACTGTTATTAGTTGGCCCGAACGTTCATTTCCCGAGCTCGTACGGAACTAACCGAACACGGTGTGAGAGGCAAGCTAACGCGAGACAACATTCATGTTTTGAAAAAACTCGAGAATGGTTTTGCTGGTTCCTATAAATTTCCAAAAATAGAAATGAAACATAAATATTTTTGAATAGTATAAAATACTAGCTTTTATCCGCGGCTCCGCCCGCGTTTTATTCGGTTTAACGACATGCTTTTTTCCGGGATAAAAAGTAGCCGATGTGTTAAGGGTATAAGCTATATCCATTCTAAATTTCATCCAAATCCGTCCAGCCCTTTCAGCGTGAAATAGTAACAAATATACACTCACACACATACACACACACGCAAGCTATCGCATTTATAATATTAGTGTGATACTATGCAGTGAAACTAAAATTATTTGATGTGTTGTATCGCTTCTAGGACATTACGGTACATAAACATTCATCAAAATATGTGTAAAATCCAGGACTTTTACGTTTGCAGCTTTTGTATGTATTTGATTTTGATAAATGTTTTAGGTTCAACTCATGGATATTGTATGGGATATGTTGAAAAAGTAAAAATAATAAACAAGCACCTATAAATAAGGATATGATCAGCGAACAGCGCTAGTATGGGAGTTCAGGCGAATAGAGTCGCCTTAACTTCTTGATACGACAACACGACATTTACTTTCTCTTTCACCTAATCCATGAATGTTTTCCAGGGTATCTAGTCACTGTCTATCACTGTCTGCCCCTCTCCAAGTAGATCAACAGAGTGAGACAGAGCATTGTATCAAGCGCTATCGAGGTCGATATGGTTTGCTATGCTAGACTAGCTGGGCCTTTTCCCCTCCACTTTTCCTTCAATGATGTTTTGGATATTATTGTCGTGCCGTAACAGATGTCCCAACATCTTTCCCCTTCTATTATCATCAAATCTCGCTTTTCGTTTACAATCTGCAGGACCTCTTCATTGCTCTTCTTTTTATTGCAACCTACTTGATCAAAATGTATGATACAGCAGATTTCAGGATCGCCATAATAAATGTTTTCCGAAAGCTAATTTGTTTACATTCGAGAAATAAAGAAACAGATTAACACAAACACATTAACGTTGATCGATCACACCTTTACTTATGCGATGCAGTCGGCTAATAATAAAGAGGCTTGTTCCTAAATCCCTTGTTCTGATATTATGCACATCTGGGTGTTTCTGTGACGTCACAAGACTCGTGTGAAAGATAAAGGTGATTGTCTCGTTAAACCCGACAGCGCGTAGAAGAACCTACATGCACATACTCACGCCTACCTGACTCCCAGACTGTCGTCTGCTACGACACAATTCTTTTGCTTCTTCTACATCCATCAACCTAGTCATACAGGCTCTTCTATTCCGGTTACTTTTCACTTTGCCCTTTTTCAGTATGTCGCTTATTTGGTCGGCATACGTCCTTCTAGGGCGGCCCGGTCGAGCTTTACCTTCCACTTGTGCAGCATAAATTTCTTTCGTCACTCTACTTTCGTTCATTCCCTCTAACAGATATAATGTGTTAAATTAAAAGTTTCCTTTTTATGGTTCCGTACATCAAAAGGAAAAACACGGAACCCTTATAGGATCACTTTGTTGTCCGTCTGTCTGTCAAGAACCTTTATCTCGGGAACGCGTGGAGATATTGAGTTGAAATTAAAAACATATACTCAGATCTACAGTCCCTTGAAGCTGTGAAAAAATCAAACTTCTAAGTTTACGTAAAAAAAGATACGGCCGTTTATGTCGCAAAGAACCTATATTTCAACACTCTCAAGGGAATCAAAATTTATAGGGTACATCCCGTTGACCTAGAACTATGAAATTTGGCTAGTAATACAGTCTTACACTACAAGGAATATCTTCCCTAGCACGATGAACTAATAAAGTTCAATTTGCAATGTACAGTTCGGAAAGGGAAGCGGTACTTTAATTGTATGAATTATTGAACCGTAAGTCATCGGGAAGTACTCAGAAAATGATTTTTTCTGCATATCGTGAATTCTGTCGGAGTCACCCCGCTCCACTCCGCTTCGCTCGGCTCCCTAATATGTACTTACATGTCAACCTAACCGCTCCTCTTCGCTTCGCTCGTCGTCGCGACCTATTCCTAGCGGTCGAATAAAATTAAAACTAAGGAAGTCGCTAACGGTCCCGTAGTCACTTTCTAAAATATTTATAACAATTATGTACAAATTTGTACGGAACCCTCGGGGGGCGGGTCCGACTCGCACTTGGCCGGTTTTTTACTTTTAGAAGTGGGATACTCGTATAATAAGGCCTGTGCAACGACGTAAAGTATGAAAACTTTGCTATTTAGAAACAGTTCATTGCTATTTCTTGAGCAGACTTTCAATAATTATCCCGAGAAGAAAAAAGTGGCCGCATTTTAGCAGCTTTAAGGGCCTTCAAAATGTATTCCTTGAATTCCCATGTTAATATTTTTACCTAAGAATTGAGTATATATTAACTCCTATTTGTCTCTGGTCATGTTTCTGCCGATACAGAAAACAGTAAAGATTACAGCGTAACTTTAGATACCAGTTAATATTACAATGATCCCCGACAAAATGGCCGCTAAACCAATTTCGTAGAAGTGAACTGAACAAGTGTTATTGAGTCAGAGTTATTTGCGAATTGTGACCCTGCGAGCCCACACTCGTTGTGATAAACCTTTAATAATATACGAGGTGGCATTAATTTATGCAGCCAAATTCATATTGAAGACTCGGTAAGTGTTTAGTACCAAGGTTTAATTACAATTAAAAATTCAATTACACTGACCCCTAATAATCGTCGGGGAAACGTGGGTGTACGAGTGTGCACTGTGAGTTGCATTTCACAGTCCACACTCCCTCGGGGATTCATGTCGTTACGACATGTATTTCATAACCATGAGGTAAATAAAATGTAAAAAATTACACACATAAAACACTTAACACAATGATGTTACTCGATGATGCGCCTGCGTTTATCAGTCAACAGACTCTTCATGGTCAATGTTACACAGAAAACCGGCCAAGTGCGCGTAGAACTCGCGCCTGAGGGTTCCGAACTTGTGAAATGTATGAAACATAACTGTAAAATTAAATAGGTCGACTATTACTCGGTAACTTGTACAGCCTACTTAGCTGTGACAATACTGATAATTTTTCTTTGAACTCAGCTAATGTCGTTAATACTTTCACATATCCAAAAACAACCGTTTAGCTGGCAGAAGGGGACACTTTACTCTAAGAAAAATTAGCATTTTAATGCTTAATATTTAGCAAACTGATCCCTAAATAGAAAAATAGTTTTCACAACCCCGCAATATTTTTGAAAGACCTATCCAACGAAACCCCACACACACTATCGGTTAGACGAGAAAAAAAATGTATCTCCACTTTACGTCGTGGGTACCTTATCCTCGTGGTTTTATTTTACCACTTAGTCGGCGTTATTAATATGTATACCCATGCCAAATTACAGCTTTCTAGTACTAAGAGTCTGGGAGACAAGCCGCGTACAGACAGACAGACGGACGGGCACGGACAGACGAACGGACACGGCGAAACTATAAGGGTTCCTTGTTGACTAAGGAACCCTAAAAATGAGTTCTTAAATCATTTCAAACATCCATCCCTCCATCAGCCTGTTTCGTCCACTGTTGGACATAGGAGTTTCCAGGATTTCGCCACTCTTGGCGGTCCTCCTGGAAGAAATGCCCATACTCACACACGCTGGGCAGGCGGGTTGGCCGAAACCCTTGCACCAGTGACGCCGCTGCCCGTCACCAGTCTGTTTTATATAAGGCTCGGCAATTGGGGATGGATATACCGCCATCCATCGGTCCCAGACAATGGTGGGCCGCCTGGTTTTGCCTGAGAGCTGTTCTCTTACTCTCCTCCGAATAACTTGGGTAGGATTTGCGAGTAAGATGGTGGTACCCACAGTCGAGCCCGGCATCAGCTCTACCACCTTGTATTTCAAACATACAAGTAACTAATTACATATACGTAACGTAGAGGAAAATAATCTGAGAATGAATCTTACACAAAGTACGTACGGATTCTGCCAATGTAGATGTAATAATCTGTTTAACAAAAAGCTTTATTGACAACCCACGCAAATTTCTGAAATATTTTCAAAATATGATGGCATCAGTGATTTTCCAGATTTTATTTGCCCAAGATGATGGATGGATGGAGATTTCTATGAATTCTTCAGCTCCATTCCGAGTTTCTGCTGAATCGGCCGAGCTGTTCTACATAGTTAAAATGAAGTCCGAGCTCAGGACAAACACAATCATCTTCAGTTTTCGGTTTTTGTATTTTCAAAATGATTAGGGGTTGCAAAATTAAGTTTTTTTTTTTATTTGTTTGGTTTGTCAGATAAAGGTGTATTTTCAAAATTTGTGTGGTTTGTCAAATTAGTATATTTTCAGAATTCGAACCAACCATAAATTGTAACAGGTGCTATTGTATATTTTTTCTGAAAATATAGGCTAAGTCATGAAGATACATACTGTTCTTTAACTTTAAGGTGGTATTTTTTAAAACGAAATTATTTTTTGAATATCAATTTGTAGAAATGGGAATGTGACGTAATAGTCATACCGTTTAGGCTCAATATGGAGAGTTTCTTGACGTACGGAATGAATGAAAAAAAAAATAGGGGATAAAACCTGAAGATGGGATTACTGACAATAAAAAAACCAGACGTCGGTTTTGACATTACTTTTTTTTTCTTGTGGGCAATGGCCTATTTCCTGTAATGCCTAAATGACATGACTATTACGTCATCAAAGCTATTTATTCAGTTCCTGAATATTTTCAAGTATATCTCTTGTATTTCAAGGACAAAAATATTTTATTATATACTTTTATATGACATTAAAAAAGTCAATTCCTTTCAAACAAATCGACAATTAGGTGCTGTTATGGTATTCTGGACCATTCGAATTCGTGTTTGTTGTGAAATTAGGTGTTCGCTAGCTGGATGGGGATGGTCAAGGATGGAACAATATGGCGTGCCTTCGGAGATGTTTATTTGTCGAGCAGTGAACTTAAATTAGCTGATGGAATGTCAAATTAAGTGTATTTTAAAAAATCGTGTAGGTTGTCAAATTAGTAAGTGTATTTTTAAACTTCGTGTGGGTGATAAAATTAAGTAAGCGTATTTTAAAAATTTGTGTGGTTAGTCATTATTAAATGTATTTTCTTAATTCGTTTGGGTTGTCAAATCACACTAATATTATAAATGCGAAAGTTTGTGTGTATGTGTATGTTTGTTACTCTTTCACGCTGAAACGGCTGAACGGATTTTGATGAAATTTAGAATGGATATAGCTTATACCCTAACTTAACACATAAGCTACTTTTTATCCCGGAAAAAATCCATGTTTAACCGAAAAACACGCGGGCGGAGCCGCGGGCATAAGCTAGTTTAATATATTTTCAAAATTCGTGGGTGATTTCAAATTATCTGTATTTTAAAAGCAGATTACCTCATTGCAGTGACTCGAACGGGAAAAATTAGAAACGAACACACCAGGGGATCACTGGTATAATCTTTCGGCGAACCAGAACACTCTTTTTAATCATCAATTAATATTCCTCAGACTAAATACGACAAAAACTCTATTAACCGAACGACACGCAAACTATTTCTGTAAAAGCACGTAACACCGGGGAATGTTCCGCTGGCCCCCCTTCCTACCTTATTACCATAACAATAAGGCTGATACATGAATCGGTGTGATTTCCTTCGAAAGTATGTTCGTGACAAAGTAACGTTAAGATAACACCTATAGTTGTATACGGGATTTTGTTGGTTCTTAATAAGTTGCAGGTAAGGTTTCTTTTCAACTGAATTACAGAAATTTGCATATATTTCAGACGTGAGAGTGTTATACAGAAATAAGCTTTTACGTATAGGCTTCTCGTGAAATGGCCTGAAATGGAAATTAGATTTCCCAATTTAAAATGGCCTTGGTGTTGCTATTGTGAAAGACTTCAGCTAAATTTAAGCTATAACTAGCAAAAATAAAAATAATTAAAACGTTTTTACAATAATTAAAGAAAGCTACTTAAATATTTTAACTAACACAAGAAATAGAGAGATTACAAATATACATTTTCTTTGCATTTATTCAATCTCTGCCCCGTTTTCGGCTTGAGCGTTATTTTATCAACACCGTTTATAGCCTAAATGTTGACCAGGGGCACTACGATGATAATAAAGAAAACCGTATCCAAATCCGTTGAGTGGTACTCGAGTTAAATCGGAACATACATAACATACTTAAAATGGTAGTTTTGGATTCAGTACAATACTAATAACAAACATCATTTAAAATGTTCCATGTACAGACACGACTTTTTATACCACTTCAAGTATAAAGCAAAGAAATATCTTGCAGGCAAGTCAAAAGAACTCTTGAAAAATTAATTCCCGCAAGTGTTTCCATAAATTCCCATGAAACTGCATATTCCGAGAAACAAAGTTCACGACTTCTTTGATAGAATCAGAACTTGGACGACCAACATATTTAGAAGTTTAGTGCAAATAATAACAACTTTCACCTCCAGTTCATAAGAGTCATACAATTTGTCCAAAAAGCATAAAGTGTAGAGAAATATTGCGGCTATCTGAACAATCTTGAGTAATTGATTTTATATAATGAAGCCTTTAAATTCATTTTGATTCTGTGGGAAACAAGGAAATCGTTTTACGTGTCGTGAGATTTATAGATAAGTTTGAAAGGTGCGTTCATTTCCTTACGGTATTAATTTCTTTAAGGAATTTCAATTTTATCTACGGTTTCTTCAGTCAAAATAAAAATAAGACATTCAAATATTCTAATATATACTGTAATGTACAGACGTTGAAAAAGTAGCAATAATTTATGCACACCTACAACTCATAAATGAAAAAGAAAAATGCAAATGTCGTTACGCAAATGGTTACCAACGTCAACAAATACGAGTACATGTAGCCATAGACAATAGAACGTATTAACGTACCTGCTCATGATGGGGTAAGTGTAACTTGTGAGGATACAGTTCCTGGAGTCTTTGACACAAATGTGCCGCACTCGTCGCAAGACGAGCCATTAAGATTTGTTCACAGGCCCTTACCGCGTCCTTAGTTCAACTTGGGTCATGCAACATCCACATTTAACAATCCTAGATAATCCTCTTATCTAATATGATACCAGCACCCACGTATTTTAATGAAGTCCAATATTTATCCGTTTTATCACACAGACATAGCAACACAAAAAAGAACGCGACACTTTTTAAAATTTAAATTCAGAAGTCTTTCATGTCAGTGCTTTCTAAAATCGAACGGTATTCGGAATCGAACTCGATTCAGATTAAAAGAGCTGGAAGTACACGCGTGCGATATGCTGGAGCTTGCTTTACAAACTGACTCTTTGGCGCTATACAGCCTATACCGGTTTATGAAGACCGCTACGTCATAAGGCCGTAATATATACGAAAACACAATTACGTTGGTTTGATAAGGCAGTCAGAGGTACACAATGGGAAAAGTGAATATGGGTGCTACTAGTGTGTTAAATTAATAATTATAATTAATGCTATAGTAAACATATACTTTGATGATGAAACTGATAAGGTGATTGCATTATTTGGAAAGATCACAGATAAAATATATCTTCAAAAACGTGTGAATATAAGTAAAACTGAAATATAAGATTTTATATTGATTAATAATGTTAGCTCAGACAGACAACCTTCGATTAGAAGTAGCTATACTAAAGAGAAATGATAAATCAGAAAAGGTCTCAACAATATAGATAACACTAGTAATAAATAAATCATAATTTTTCCTATTAAAAAGATTATAGACAAGTTAAACCATACCATATAAATGCCATTTCAAAAAGTACAAATGAATGCAAAAATGTGCAAAGTTCATAAACGAGGCACTATCCTCGAAAACCCCGTGTTGTGGAGAAGGCAGACGAGAAATAAACCAATGAGAGAGCTCCGAAAAGGAGGTTCCAACCGGTTTACTTCTGGACGTCTAATTTAAGAATAAAGCACATTAGGATCTATATGACAATCACATTATCCGGACATACCAAGTCACGATGGGGCCCGATTCCGATCCTCTAACTTAAAGCCTCGGAAGAAATATGTTCAAGTTGTATGGCATTTGAAGACACTTACAATCATGATATTCCGTAAAGATTTGAAAATAGCCCCCCGATCACGATTTTGTGGTTAGCGTCTGTCGAATTGGCCACAACAATGGAAACATGATCAATATGTTTACAAGTGTCCAGGCACAAAGCTGGGGCATGTGATGATGTAGCAACTGGCGACGCATGGCTCATGACATGAGGAATGTTCTAATTTTAAATTGTAACCTTCTAAATCGGAAGCAAATATTAAAATTGCTCGAGCCAAGGTAACTTTTATTTACAAAATTATACTGAAATCTCAGTGATAAGGGTAATGATAAAGAAATAATACCAAATAAGTAGACGCCAAAATTCAATCTTGAATTTGTAGACAGTGTAAATTGGATAAAATATACTGCGAACTTCAAAATGGGAGAAAATATGTGACATTTTGAGGAAAACCTGTACTAGGAGGAGTGGGATGTTATTACGCCCTGTATGTACCTAAGTCGTATAAGTGTATGTACACAGAGACCCTGTACTATGAAACGCGGTAAAAGGGGTACGCGACAAAGAAGTGTATGTATAGCGATACGTATCATTTTCTTTTGACGCTAATATAATACTTCGGGACATTAACCGATTTTCTGGCTGTCCTAGAAACAGGCTTTACAAACCCGAAGAATCGACTATTAATGGCAAGAAGTTTCAACTCCTTAACCGCTAGCAAGGGGCAAGTATACAAATACTATGCACATACAATATTCCAAAAAAAATCATTACGGCATGCTTGAACTGCAAAATAAAAAAAAATAAACGCGGGTTTTATAATTGAGAGTAACTCAGAACTACAGCAGATATACCAATATTATTAATGTACATTTCATTTCTTTTGTCTTTTTGTTGTTTTTCCTTTTTATATAAATAAATATTTGTTTTTTGTTTTTTCTCCGTTGTGTTTGTTTAGTTAGTATTTTTTTTGTTAAGCAATGTGTTTTGTTTTAAAGGTTAATTCGGAATAAAAACGATATAAGAAATTAGATACATAACATATAAGAAAATAAAAGATCCAAAAATCTCAATAAAAAGATTTTTTCTCAAAAATACATTGTAATATTACCATTACATACTGTAAGGACCCAACAGAAATACTTCATCCTGGCGAGCTATTAAAAGTGTCCAGGAAATCTGAATAACTGTCCAGGAAATTCGTATGAAAATCCATTACATACCGTAATGTTCACAGAATATATTTCATATGTTTTTTTTTAAACTATCCGTGTCTATGTTTCTAAGAGACTAAGGAGGTTTTTCTCGTTGTTTTTTTTTTCTTAGTACTTAGCGTTCCTCTAGATGGCGTTGTCCATGAAGTCTAGAAGGCTGCATGGCAGTAAATTAAATACCTTTGCCCAGCTGGCAATAATAAAAAAAAGTTGCGTAAATTTTTGTTGAAAGTATTTTGTGCAAATAAATTACAAAATGAGTTCAGAAGAGGGCTCTTATATAGATTGTACTACACTAATGCTTTGCTGAAGAAATCAATAACAATAAACATGACTAATCGCCCAAATATGAGCAAGTGGGTACTTTTAATATTTCCTAGTTTATTATATTTGATATAACTCATTATCATGAAAAACATTAAAATGTCTCATTTTATTTTTGAGAAAAGCACTATACTTGCTTCGACCATGAATTAGCAATCCTGGCCTCGTATATAAAACTCCTCGCGCTAGCTGTAATGTAAAAGTTTTGAGTATTATTGGAATGTTACCACTATGGAAAAGTACAGCAATAAATAACTAATCCGTGATACTCGTAATTTTGAGAGGATACTCGAATGAAACAATGGAGATTGTACTTTATCGACTAGAGAATATGATGTTAGGAATGGAGTCGTGGGGTAGAATGTGAGGTCCTGCAATTCAAAGTGCAAAAAAATTAACAGATGATGGAGTATCCCTAATAGAGCATATTCCACAGAAAAAAAAATTTTTTGCATATACTTTTTTTTTACCTTTCCATAAAATTTTAGTCGCTGATTGAACCACTTTGTACTGGGAAGTGAAAAAATCATTTGAGCAAAACTTTTTTAATTCTTTTGGAATTTGATCAGTTAACGATATATGATCTACCCTAGAATTATTTTCACTTATTATTGTAGGACCTTATATATTCAAACATACAGAAAACTAGGTTAAGGCTGTACCTGACCCTAGAATATGAGAAAAGCCAGATTTTCGAGGGGTCTTTTGACGAAAGTAGGACTATTTTAATATTGGAAAAAATATATTTGATTTATTGATCTTTTATCTATTAATCTACTTATAAACAATGTACTAAGATTTATACTTTTGTCAAAAAAAAATGCTTTCCACCATCTTTTTTTTTGGTTTTCAAACGTTCGTTTCAAGAACGCGTTTAATTTTATTTTTCATAAAATAGCTAATAGAAATATAAAGGTTTTCTACTTAAATCCATTTTTTTTCCCTACAAAATATTTCAGTATTAGTTGAAAACCCTCCGATCTGCTGTTTCGCGCGTAATTATTAGTATTACGCGTCCTAGACAAATAGGTCAATTAGCTAACCAATAATCGCCCCTATCAAAAGCTAATAAGGTATTTGACATTGGCCTTTTTGTGTTGGACGGGTAATAACATTTTTTCCTAGGGTATGCCATACTCTTAATAATCGGTGGTCGGCGTAGTTAGTGCCATTCATGAATGCTAGCATAACGTGGACATGCCCTTATTCTGGGTTTAGATCTTGATTTCCGGGACTCGCATTTAATTATCAATTCGAAAGGAAATAAATTTGTTACTTGACAGCAACGTACAAACTACGGCAACTTCTTGAAACGATTTGATAATTATTAATAATATAATTATTATTCCGCCGAAATAATTAACAATTAAAGCGAAATATCGCTAACTATAGACTAAATAGGTAATCAATAGAATTTTAGAATCCTTGGATCCCGGGGGTGTATCCATATTATTCATAACTAGCCTTTGCCCGCAACTTCGCCAGCGTTCAGTGAATCTATGCCCCGTTTTCGGCTTGGGCGTTACTTTATGAACACCCCTTATAGTCTATGTGTTGACCAGGGCAACCACAATGATAATAAAGAAAACTGCATTCAAAACTGTTGATTGGTTCTCGAGTTATAAAAGGGTGTATTCAATCTTTGCTCCGTTTCCGGCTTAAGCGTTATTTTATGAACACCACTTATAGTCAGTCTATGTATTAAACAGGGTAACTACAATGATACTAAAAAACCGCATGCGAATCCGTTAAGTAGTTCTAGTTATAAAAGCGTTTATTAAATCTTTGCCCCATTTCTGGCTTGGGCGTTATTTTATGAACATCCCTTATGTCCCTATGTGTTGACCAGGGTAACTACAATGATAATGAAAAAAACCGCATCCAAATCTGTTAAGTAGTTCTCGAGTTAAAACGGAACATACAGACGAAAATTATAAAAATTGTTGTTTCGTCCTCGTTACAGTACCAATAACCCATATCATTTAAAATTTCCCGAAAATATTCAATGTACAGACACGACTTTTTTACTACTTTATTATTAGTATAGATGATTTAATTACACATGTATAGTTTTCAGATTTTTTCCTATGCTTGTAGTATAAGACGGTATTACTTGCCAAATTTCATAGTTCTAGCCTTAAGAGTAATACTCTAGGTCTAGGTCAACGGAAAATACCCTATAAATTTTGATTCCCTTGAGAGTGTCGAAATATACGTTTTCTGCGGCATAAACGGCCGCATTTTTTTTTTACGATAACTTGGAAATTTGATTTTTTCACAGCTTCAAGGGACTGTAGACCTTAGTATATGGTTTTATTTTTAACTCGATACCTCTACGCGTTCCCGAGATAAAGGGTCGTCACAGACTCATCGCCCCCACTACGAATTAAGAATTTAGAATTTTTTAGACAGACGGACGGACAGATGCACAACAAAGTGATCCTATAAGATAAGGTCTCCATTTTTCCTCTTGAACCCCAAAAAGTACAAAAACTTATGATTGTCGTTTCCTATATGTTAAAATCTGTTAGATTATCTATATTTATTGTTTTAAGGGCATAATCAAATTAAACAATTGATATATTGTGTTGAAAAAATATAGGAATCGCAGAAAAGCTTACCAACAGGATAATTGAATAAACATTGACGACTTACCTGGAAAAATACAAAATATAATTATTTAGGATGTTCTTACATATTATATTCACTGTTGAGTCATTTTAATTTAGAATTATTTATTGTTATTGAATTTGTAATTTTATTTTTAGAAGATTAAAAGTACTAAATATATAATCATTAGAACATGAAAAACTCGAACAACATGTATTTAAATGATGTTGTACAGAATCTACATGAAAAAAAAAGTTTAATCTTTACGTATTTCGTTCATTTAGATCTAATAGTAAAAGCTATCACCAGTAATATTCAGCATGTAGAGATTGCTACACTGACAATCTGCACAAGGGAACTTTTTTTTATACAGCCACATTCATACTGGCGACTCGGTAAGTGGACAGAACCAGCCAATCAAGTTCAATGTTTATCCATATCTTTACATATTTCGTTCAGATCTAATTACATAGATCTAATCTCAATCTAATCTAATATTTCTCGAAATCAGTGCCAGTAAATATAGTAAAAGTATGTATTTTTGTAATCAGCTCTTTAATATCTACAATTTGATACCCATATTGTATATTTATTTAAAAAAAAACATTTTTGCTTTTTATTTCTTATATTTCTCATTTGTTATCAACTTTTTTTTAATTGCTATATTTTTCCTGTAATTGGCCAGTTATGACCTATGATCGTCATTTTTTTTCGGTCTACCAGTTTCGGAAATAAAGGGGGGGACATGCATTTTTTGTGTTTTTTCAAAGATTTCTCGAAATCGGTAGCAGTAAATATAGTAAAAGTATATATTTTTATAATCAGCTCTTTAATATGTACAATTTGATACCCATATTGTATCTTTACATATTTTTTTTACATTATTTTTTAAATATATTCCTCATTTGTCATCAATTTTTTTTTTAATCGCTATTGTTTACTGTAATTGGCCAGTTATGACCTACAATCGTAATTTTTTTCATATTTTTCGGTCCACTAATTTCGGAAATAAGGGGGGAGGCATGCATTTTTGTGGTTTTTCAAAGATTTCTCAAAATCGGCGCCGGTAAATATAGTAAATGTATAAATTTTTACAATCTGCTCTTTATTATCTACAAGTTGATACCCATATTGTATTTTTAAGAATTTATGTTTAATTTTTCTTACTTTTGTATTGGAAATATTTTGAACGATTTAAAATTTCTTAATATTTTTTCTGTGTCGCATTTTGTATGCGAGTGAATGCTATTTTTGTGGAAAATTTCAAGTCTTTATCTTTAACGGTGCTAAACTTATGAGGCTGTGACATACGGACGGACGGACAACGGAGTCTCGCCATAAAGGTTCCTTTTGTACTACGGAACCCTAAAAAAGATTATGACACACTTTGTACCTATCTTATATTCTTCTCTGTAGGGGCTAATGTCGTACTGCAAGTGTATAGCTTGATGTCGTCTCCACTGTACAACGAACACCTAGAGCGATTGAGTTTAAGTTTGCATCTAAATCATATTTAGTGTCTTTAATATGGCTAACAAAGGACTTGTATGAGCTCTACTTGGAATATTACGGCAAAAGCGTATACTCCCGCATTTTGAACTCTTTGGATAGCCTTTTGTGTCTTTAAGCAGGCCCATATACTATGTGTCCATAGTCTAGGTGAGACAGAACAAGAGCATCTACAAGACGTTCTCTAATATTTTGAATAAGAGGAGGTCGTAGTTTGTAGAGTGTTTTTAATGCACCCAAACATTTCCCTATCTTTAGGCTACCATGTGATTCAAATTTCGCGGTCAAAAGCCCGTTTGGCACCCTTCGGGTACGGAACCCTAAACATGATGTGTGATGTAATTTCTAGCCAATCACGGCGCGTTTAAACGCGATTGCGATGGATATCGAAGTTAGACAATAAGGCCCCAGGTTGCACAAGATTTGAAAACGCGTCACGTCACGGGAGAGTAAAGGCAGTATAGGCACAGTAGATAACATGAATTTACTGCGGTATAGGCTTACCTAGTCCTGCCAAAAGTTCTGTCCCTCACATTAAGTTGGATATTTTTCATCCCAGACTGAACTAGTAAAATTAATGAATAGAATTTGTTGGCTAGCTAATCAAAAACTTTAAAAATATTATAGCTGATCAAAGCAGTGACCATTAAAAAAAAACTATCATTGAATGATGCGTCCGAAGCAGACATCTTAAAACACGCGACACAATTTGAGCTTTTCGTCTCGTAACTTTTTCAATCATAGCCCTTACAATTAGAATTTGTGGTAAGGCTATATGAATTCATATATTGTACGTAAACACCCAAAAACCTTTGATAATGCTATAACAGCGAAACCGGTAAGGGAAATAATATAAATAAGTGGACAAGTAAAAGTGTTTTTAAATCAAAAATGTATCAAAAGTTCCACCAAGTGCCAACAATCACGAGCATCAACTCCAAATATATTGTCATTGTCTATCCTATCATTGGCATAAAAATTCAACCTTTAACTCATTTTCACCCATCCCAATGGAATTTGTAGACCCAAAATCAAACCGTGTTTTTACGATATAGATCTGCTACTTGGAGACTCGTTAAAAAATACATATTTTGTATTATATTACAATTACTTGTTGATTGTAGTTTGAAACCTACTCGTTCCTGTGAATATAGATTTCACTTCTAGGGTTTTCTTGGAACCTTAGAATTATCCATAAAAACAGGGACCGAACTTATGGGAGGACTAGGTATATTGCTACGACTCGCATAAGAAGAGTAGTCCAATAATGTCCAACAACGTTGACCCTTCAGACCCTGGCGGACGTGCCACCGGGCATCTTCCAAACAGGCAGCTCCAAATATACTCGCTAACGACGTATTGTCCTTCCGTGATGACGTCAAACGGAGGGTTTGTCAAGACGAACCTTACACGTTGGTCACGCGATGGTTCAACCATAGGATCGGGCATTGCTACTTGAATTTATAATTAATCCGATACATTTGTTGTTTTGGGACAATATGCAAAAAGAGACCGGTCAAGTGCGAGTAGGAATCGTGCCCCGGGGGTTCCCTACAAAAAGAAATGAAAAAAATATACATCGTCACGACACGAATCCCCGAGGGGGGGTGTCAGAGGTGATCCGTGTGTGAACTTGCAAGTCACAGTCCACACCTAGTACACCCGCGTTTCAACGACGATTGTTACGTCCCAACGTGATGTGTGGTGAGCCCTATCGCCGTACTTCGGACACAAATACACCATTTTTAGGGCATGCAGGTTTTAATGGTAAGTATTGAATACTCTGCATATAAATTCGGAAAAACTCATTGGTGTATGCCCCGGCCGGGGATCGAACCTGGATCTCAAAGATTGAGAAGCCAGCGTTCTACTCCTTAGCGACCGCCGTTTACACGCAGTCGTATTTCCACGAACAGTTATAAACGACCGATTTAACTTGACACTGACTATCTAGAAAGAAAGAAAGAAAAGAGCTTTATGTCATAAAACCACAGTAGTAATAACAAAATAAAAATTTACAAAGAAGGCATATTCTATGGTTAAGAAAAGGGAGTCCAGCTCGGCTTAATGCCACAGCCAAAGCCATAGCGCAGGTTTTCTGCTGGATCCTACATAAATAAAACCAATAACTAATCTAAATATAACTAAAATATAAATTAAATTTAATTTAAAAAAGCGTATAGTGTAAAATACATACAAATGATGAAAAAATAAATAGTAATATGAAATAAATATACAAATAATATAATTTATAAAAATACTGTATGTAATAAACTCCATGTATCTTAAGTTGGGCCTTAATTTCTTCTGAAATTATTAAATATCGGTAATTTTTTGAACTTGTGCTCTAGATTATCAAGTTTCTAAGTCAACTCGAAGACCCCTGTGTTAAGTAAGTTTGTATGAAATTGATTCCGTTTAAGAGCAATAACTTTTTCCCGCATTAAGGGCCCATAATACCTCAATTCGCAGTCCTGCTCTAACGCTTCTACTTTTTAACTGACCATCCTACTCTAATCAGATGCCGCGCACGCAAAACATCAGTTATTTTGAAATCGCGGCTACACTGAGGGTTTTTTCATTTTTATGGAACAGTCTGCAGCTGATTTATACTAATATCAGTTATATTATGCAAAGTTTTAGATCTAATTTCAAGTATTCATTGAACGCTATCGGTTTATTGTACGGTTTGGAGGTAACTTTGTAATTTTTTTCTATCGAGAAAATTTAATGGAATCAAGTTTTCACAACAGCGTGGACATAGCATTATTCCTCAACTTTACCATATATCAATTTCAGAGTATTTGCTGCAGTATTTGTTGGTATAAAGCAGGATCATGCGAAGCGAAGTGAGGTATTATAAACCCTTAAGTTAGAAGCCTGATTAATTAACAGCACCATAGGGCCGTAGTAGGAGGTATCAGTCTAACGGGGCCCGAGAAGAAGAGTCTTGACAGACAGACAACAAAGTGATGGGTTCCGTTTTTTCATTATATTGTAAGGAAACCTAAAAAGTAATAGTGTTCTTATATGATTCGTTTCATTAATAATAAATAACAATATACTCGTATGCTATACTTATTAATAATGATATAACCGATATCATCAGCGGTATATGACGTCAGTTTCATGCGTATTGACCATAAATAACGTTATTCTTTATCGATACTTATGGAGCTATATCAAGGTCTGGCTACGTCCTACCTACGTAGATAGCGTAAATTATTATACATAAAATGTCATTAATGTATGCAGCCAAATTCATACTGAAGACTCGGTAAGTAGTCAGAATCAAGGTTCTGTGACCCTTTTTGGAATATGTGATCTTTTAAGTCTTACCTGCTTTAATTATTATCACATAGGTAGTATCATAGATGAACAATACTAGAGGATTGACAACCCCATACAAAAAAACGTACTCTGCTAGAAAGCCAAGATCCTGTATTATTTCTAGATGTCACTACTATCTCTCGCCCGCTAGCTGTAATAAAATGGGTGTTGGGCACTTAGGCTGACGGCGTAGTATATTCATCGTAATATCCACGGAAAATCAGAGATGGCGCTTTTACTATTTCAATGTTCTTTACCAGCGTTAAGAACATGCTACACAATAACGAGATGTGTCGCATCGCAAATACATGCGCGCGCAGGGAATTGGATGAAAAGAAAAGCTAGGTTGCATTCCAAAACTTTACCTCACAAGAGTCTGCCCCTTTCACACCTTAGACATTTACTATATGCACACTATCTAGTTGTCAGGGTAAAAATTACTCTCTCGGATGTCCTCCGAACGGTCTCCGTTTTAGAACGGCTTCCAAATTGAAAATTACGGTATAGTTTAGGAAATATAATTTGAGCTGATTCGGATAAGAATTAAACAATAGAGGCATTTTTATTGCCTTATTTTAAGTTATATTAAGCTTATAATGTTTTCAACTAAGTTTTATGTTACAATCAAGTTTTTGTTAAAAAACCTAGACATTTGATCAAGAACCGTAAGAAGACAAAATTAGATTTAATCTTATCATAAACATGAGAAAACCATTTGTCTATGGTAGTGTATATTTTTTATTTTGTATTAAAATGATTTTCAATTCCGTTCTCCGTTTGACTTACGAAGCCCTAAAAAATACGAAAGGGCAATTGCCAATTAATCAACTTTGTTGAAGCAATTCAGAAAATCAATTAACCGAGCTCATCTATATCAATTACATACAATAATGTGAGAATACATAAAATAGACATCCATTGTCGGGAACTGAATGAACATCCTTCATGTAATAACATGGGACAAATTGCTTCAGCCTCACGCGATTTCTGGTTAAAGTCTCCAAGGAATGTAAGAACAGGGATTTTCGTGTCCACAGGCCATCATTATTTTCCCACAAGGCTTGTTAGTTCTTAACAATTATGTAGTTCACTATCCTCTTAGTTGGCTACAAAAACTATTTATAATTGTGAAAAAAGCTTATTAATTACTAGGCAATTATGAAGAATTGACAAGCACTTTCAGTCCAATTCAAACACCGGAGATTTAAGGCGACATAGGTAGTAAAAAATTAGATTTCAAAACAGTAGTACTGAAAAACTACAATAGATAGGGTTCTGAAAAAAAAACATGTTATAAAGGAGGCCTTTTCCAAGACGATAGCATAGCCCAAAACGAGATAGAAAAAAAATCCGCTGCATCGAAACAAAAGCGAAGTGCTGGCTGTTTTTTCAGTTCAAAACAATAATGACAGTTGTAAACATACCTATTGTCTAAAACACAAAACTGCGTTTAGTTTTAAAACGCTCTTGTATGGATTTAAATCAAATTTATTAATAAAAAAACAGCATTATCCAACCTTTTCTTGATCAAGCACTACTCGGAAGCGCACTTATTAAGGGGGTAACTTTTTACCTCGGTACAAAATGCACATCATAATATTGTTAAATAAATTTTTTTTTTTTAATAAAAAGTATGCAATAAATGTGTTTTAAAGCAACTTGCCGGAATAGTTTTTTTTTATAAAGTCTTCACAAAAAAATTTCGTATTTTATTGTATTATATTCTGTTTACATTACATTAACAAACTTAAAAGCGTGTTTACAGCTAAAATTAAACTCATAAAATTGAATAATTTTCATGTGATTACCGAACTAGTAACAAGCAGTTTGCGCGAATTGCTACAAAACGCATTTATTGCAAACTTTTTATTCAAAAGTAAGGAAAACAATATTATGATGTGCATTTTGCACCGAGATCTTCCGTTACCATCTTAAGATGTATTTTCTTCCATTGTGCGATAGACCCACAGAACAGAGAGTTCTGTGGATAGACCTATTGCACCTTAATCATTTATAGTTAGGCATAGTATTATGTATAGTTTCACAGAATAAATCAACTGCTTTAAAACGTGAGTGCTTCCCATTTTCATTGGAAATAAAAGGGCCAGTAGTGCGATAGACCCACAGAACAGAGAGTTCTGTGGATAGACCTATTGCACCTTAATCATTTATAGTTAGGCATAGTATTATGTATAGTTTCACAGAATAAATCAACTGCTTTAAAACGTGAGTGCTTCCCATTTTCATTGGAAATAAAAGGGTCAGTATTGCGATAGACCCACAGAACAGAGAGTTCTGTGGATAGACCTATTGCATCTTAATCATTTATAGTTAGGCATAGTATTATGTATAGTTTCACAGAATAAATCAACTGCTTTAAAACGTGAGTGCTTCCCATTTTCATTGGAAATAAAAGGGTCAGTATTGCGATAGACCCACAGAACAGAGAGTTCTGTGGATAGACCTATTGCATCTTAATCATTTATAGTTAGGCATAGTATTATGTATAGTTTCACAGAATAAATCAACTGCTTTAAAACGTGAGTGCTTCCCATTTTCATTGGAAATAAAAGGGTCAGTATTGCGATAGACCCACAGAACAGAGAGTTCTGTGGATAGACCTATTGCATCTTAATCATTTATAATTAGGCATAGTATTATGTATAGTTTCACAGAATAAATCAACTGCTTTAAAACGTGAGTGCTTCCCATTTTCATTGGAAATAAAAGGGTCAGTATTGTGATAGACCCACAGAACAGAGAGTTCTGTGGATAGACCTATTGCATCTTAATCATTTATAGTTAGGCATAGTATTATGTATAGTTTCACAGAATAAATCAACTGCTTTAAAACGTGAGTGCTTCCCATTTTCATTGGAAATAAAAGGGCCATTATTATCATATATTATGTTATATAAAGAAGTTCGTTGGATTGCTTGTCCCATTCTTCCATTGTGTTTAAATTATTTATTACAAAACACCGGGTACAGAGTTGTAGAGCAGTAAGATATGAAACTTGAGACATCTTAAGGAAACGTTTTTTGTCAATTTACTAGCCTGTCGTCCGCGGCTCTGCCCACGTTTATTCAATTTCTGCCCCGTTTTCGGCTTGGGCGTTATTTTGTGAACACGTATTATAGTCTATGATAATAAATAAAAGCGCATCTAAGTCCGTCGAGTCGTTCTAGGGTTAAAACGGAACATACCTACATAAATACAGACAGACAGACAAAAATGTTAAAAAATGTGGTTTTGTCATCACTGCAATACTAGTATAAGAAATAAACCATTTCATTCAAAATTTTGAAAAAATATTAAATTTACAGACACGACTTTTTTTACTACTTTATTATTGGTAACGTAGTTATAGGTGTCAATTCATCATGTCGTTTTAAACTTGAAAGTAATATAAGATTGCTTTATAAGAATTTTTGAAAATATTTATTGAGACGAATATTTGAACGAAGTACCTTCGGTGCAAGCTAATGCCCGATTTCACTAACCTCGGGCAAACCGATGCCTACATCAGTGACACCTTTTTTTAAGTGTTATATTATAATTATAATTATAATTATAATAACAACATTTTTCCTTAAAACAGGGTATTCTACATATTGAAGGTTGGTGAAACTTATTTTTGTCCCAGGCAAAACTGAAATATTTAGACAGATACATTCAATAACAATTGAAAGTCTGTAGATTTAGGCGTGTCCTAAAACAAACGTAGGTCACTAACCATGAAAATAGTACAACGGCTTAAAATTAAAATAGTACAGCGACAAAGTTTACATACACAGTGAATGATGAATGACCGGATACTATTAGGGCAACGATTTACGAACATAATATAGCTCTCGATGACTAAGTACGCGTATTGTGAATAATGCTCGTTTGTGCTGATTCATGCAATCCCGTTTTGGCATTGATTCAAAAGTTTTCGGAAACAACATACCTACATATAAGGCGACATTCAGGGTGTAAATGCAAAGTCAAGAATGCCTTTAGGGTATGCAAGTATATAGGTACACGATTCTGATGCCATTACGAGAAAAAAATATATACACCGAATTTTCACCAAAAATTCCAAGATTTTTCTAAGCTATGGCTACGCAGCTCACTGGCCTCCCCACACACCTAATTGCACCCCGCAACCCGCACCCCTCATCCGAGTGGCCAGCGACCAGTGAGGGTGTCCACGCGATTAGTGTATTTTGAGTAAAGAAAATCGTGTTATTATGAGGTACTGGTACTTTATTTAGAGATCCCAGTATTTTAAATAATATCTTTACTGATCATACTAACACACCCTTAAAGGATTCTTTCCTTTGCTTTTACACCCGGTATAAGGCCCTACAATAACAAGTGAAAATAATTCTTCGGTAGATCATGTACCAGTAACCGATCAAATTCCAGAAGAAGAAAAAATTTTTTGCTCAATCATTTTTTCACTTCCCAGTACAAAGTGGTTCAATCAGATAACTAAATTTCTATGGAAAGGTAAAAAAAGTACGCTTTATTTTTTATTTTTTTTTCTGTGTAATGGGTCTATTAGGGATACTTTATCATCTGTTAATTTTTTTTTCACTTTGAATTGTAGGACCTTATATAGCAAAATTCATATTGGACACTGTAAGTGTTCAGGATCAAGGTTCGATGATTTCTGTGAACAAAAATTTAGACTTCTTATTCTAATTAAGTTAGGTGGTTGAGCTAATGCCGGGCTCGACTGTGGAGGTACCACCATCTTACTCGCAAATCCTCCCGAAGTTATTCGGGGGAGAGTAAGAGGACAGCTCTCAGGCAAAAAACCAGGCGGCCCACCATTGCCTGGGACCGATGGCAGTTTATCCATCCCCAATTGCCGGACCTTATATAAATTAGACTGGTGACGGGCAGCGGCGTCACTAGTGTAAGGGTTTCGGCACCGCGCTCACCAACCCGCCTGTCCAGCGTGTGTGAGTATGGGCATTTCTTCCAGGAGGACCGCCAAGAGTGGTGAACTCCTGGAAAGGCCTATGTTCAGCAGTGGACGAAACAGGCTGATGGATGGATGGATTCTAATTGAGTCGAGGTTATTCTTGAACAAGTAGGTACATATAGAGGCACAAGAAAATGTTTTTCATATTTCGCAAACGGGGTCATTCAAGCTTGTTCTTGACCACTTACTGAGTCTCCAGTATGAATTCGCTATATAAACGAAAGTCCGCTTATATTCACACATAGAGAAAATATCTTATTTAGAGATTAAATTAAACAACGAAAGTAGTCAAGAGCAAAAAAAGGCATAAATATGTTCCTAGGCTATATCTACATCTATAGGTACAGTTTAAACAATACATAACTCGACCATTTTTAATTCAATATAGACTTTTTTTTTTTATCTCCTTGATGAGAGAGACAAACTTAATTAAAACTTGGTTAAACTCCCATACAAAATTATTTTGAAATAATTCCCCAGAAATTCCAGCCGTTTTAATTTATTTTTTCAATGTATCAGTGTTTTCAACATACCTACATATAAGGCGACTTTCGTTTATACAGGGTGTAAATGCAAAGTCAAGAATCCCTTTAGGGTATGAAAGTATACACGATTCTGATGCCATTACGAGAAAAAAAAAATATACACCGAATTTTCACCAAAAATTCCAACATTTTTCTAAGCTATGGCTACGCAGCTCACCGGCCTCCCCACCTAAATCAATTATAAATAAATCATGCAACTTTACACATAACCCTTAATACAAAGAAGATACTTTAACTTTATTTATTCTCAGTGTAGTTGAATGAGAACCAAATTATTAACTTTGTGATGATTATTCATGTCGCTCGCGTTTCTTGTGCTCACGCCATCACCAGGGCTCTAAACTAACGCTCGGGAAATAACAAATCCCTTTCTGGACACAAGAATCAACTATTTTCTTACTTGTATATAAAAGCTACTCGTAGAATTAAAGGCAGAATCTTCAACGACGCTGCACAGGTGATGAAAACACTGTAACAAATGGCGGTGAACGCACATCGTAAGAAACCAACTAAATGAACTAAACCTCGAAGAAGAAACCGAAAGACTAAGGGTTCGTAAAGAATACTTAAACAGAAGTAGTTTAAATCAATAAAGTTCTAGATTTAGACGACAAAGCTAATTACATCGGTACAGTTTTAATATTGAATCATAAAATATCGGTCGGCTTCATCCGATCCATAACGTTCGGTCTGTCTCTAAATATAAGTTTGATGGCTTTGTTGGTACAGTCATTACGTTGAACAAAAGCAAGGCAACATTAATAATAATAATGGAATTCTTTATTGCACATGAAAATTGTACACAAGGCGAGCTTAGTGCTAGTTAGCATTATCTTCCAGTTAACCTTTGGTGATGTGGATAAATTTTGGTAGTGCTGAAAGAATACGGTGATATTTTAATGAGTACCAGTTTTAACCTAAAATATAAATCTAAACATTTATAAATAAAAGATTACACACATTAAAAATAAAACACAATGAAAGTAATTAATATTAGACTTTTTTTGTCTTTAACCTTTATATCATATATATTTTTTAAATTATGTATATACAAGTTAAAGAACACATTGAAATAATATAGTGAGATATATTAGGTTGGGGAAAAACTCTTTTCGCAAATAGTATGTATGAACTTATAATGAAATCTCTTTGGCTATACCATTTGTATCTGGTTGGTTTTAGTATTATTAAAAAGATTAAATTTTAAAAAGATAATTCCAAATTAAAATTAGATAAAATGTGTGATTTTCATTTGTTTTTCTTACTGTTAAGATGAGTGAATCTAATGAGGAAATTCGATACATTTAAAAACTTTACTACAAAAAAGGTAAAAATGCAACGCAAGCTGCGAAAAAAATTTGTTATGTTTATGGACCTAGTGCAGTGTCTGTGAGAGTAGCACAAATTTGGTTTCAGCGTTTTCAATCTGGAAATTTTGATGTCAAAGATGCACCTCGCTCTGGGCGCCCTGTTACGGATAAAATGGATGCCATTTTTGAAAAAGTGGACCAAGATCGGCATATCAGTAGTTACGATGTAGCTGAAGAACTGGGGATTGACCACAAAACAGTTTTGGCGCATTTGAAAAAAGGTGGGTACACAAAAAAAGCTCGATATTTGGGTGCCTCATGAGCTCACTTAAAGAAACTTAATGAACCGTGTACTCATTTGTGATTCTTTATTACTACGTAATGAAACCGAACCATTTTTGAAAAACCTGATAACTGGTGATGAAAAGTGGATCATGTACGACAAGAACGTGCGACAAAGGTCGTGGTCAAAGGCTGGTCAGACTTCACAGACTCTGGCGAAACCCGGGTTATCTCGCAACAAGGTAATGCTGTGTGTATGGTGGGATTCGAAGGGCATTATTAATTATGAGCTGTTACCGCCATGCAGGACCATCGATTCTGAACTCTACTGCGAACAAATGATGATATTAAAGCAAGAAATTGAGAGAAAGCAGCCGGAATTAGTCGACAGAATGGGTGTGGTTTTTTCATCATGATAACGCTAGACCTCACACATCTTCAGCCACTCAGCAAAAATTAAGAGAGTTTGGCTGGGACGCATTAATGCATCCGCCGTATAGTCCTGACCTTGCACCTTCAGATTTCCACTTGTTTCGGTCTCTTCAGAATTCTTTAGGCAGTGTCAGGTTAACACCACGAGAGGACTGCCAAAACTACTCGTCGCGGTTTTTTTATCAGAAACCCCAGAATTTCTATAGCAATGGGATCATGTTCCTACCTACAAGATGGCAGAAAGTTATCGAACAAAATGGCACCTACATACTTTAGTTAAATGTAAATAAACTTTATTAAAAAATGTTTTGAATTTTCATATAAAATGCGAAACTTTTTCCCCAAGCTATTATTTCGGATATATGTAAATTTATATAATATATACTAAAGATCTATAATATTATATATATAATAAATATTTATATACTACATTTAAGACAATACTCTAAACTCATACAAAAGAAGAAACGCAACCTGTTAATCTTTTGTGTATTTTACACATTTTGCATTTGAAGAAAGTGCCGATGAACTCTATTTTTAAAAACAGTAATTGTTGGAGACTCTCGAATGGTGGTAGACTATTCGCAAAAACTAGGTACACGCGAGTCATGTGGACGCAATGTATTGGAGCCTAGTACTTCTAGTAGCTCTCGCGCGAGCAAAACGCGGCATGTGGACAAGATCTAAGTTAAATATTTTTCAACGTAAAGGTAAAAACTTGTTAATGGCTTGTTGATTACCCATATCACACATTGTCGTTTAATATTAAGTTATCTGTAAGTTTTCCGAACAAAATAAAATAAAATAGCCGCTATTACTTCGCAATACGAACTGCCAATAGGTAGCCTGTCATGGTGGCGTCCGTACGTTACATCTATTAAATTATCAAAAATGGTGTGCATGACTGTATTATTCCAATAAGTATTTTAATGAAAGCATTGTTTTGAATTATTTTTATTAAAATTTATAAATTTATGAAGAATATTTAATGTTATAGTTAATTTTACAATAATTATACTTCAAGGATATGTCATACGTTAAGTTTTGAGATGTGACCATAATTTTATATAATCGAATCATGAAAGGAGCCTCCTCGAGTGACGTAAACTAAGTTTCAACCAGTGATCACTCCACATACGTCCGGCGCACCCTGGACAGTTATATTAGACCAAGAACCAGGGACTAGGAGATAGATATACAATACACTATAACGCATAGCCAGAACCAACTGACAAATCCCTTCCCTTCAACGTACTGGCTTGTCACTTTGACACCACCCTCACGACGAAGCCATGCTGCCAAGCGACACGTCGTGTTCCAACATGATTGATGGTATTAGACGCCGCATCGCCCGAGTGGTTACTCTTATATTTTTATACTGATTAGGCACACAAAAAAATAGATACCGAAAATGAACCTCACCCGCCTTCATAAACCGAACCAACAACAAAGCTATTAACCTATGTGTAAGTATACAGTGTTCATTAATATGCGACACACGCGATTGGCTCTGACGCATGGGCTGGTGACCCATCGGACATCACATATAACAACTTGGTTGGATATGGCGCGAGAACCGAATTGATTCCACGTGAAGCTGGATAAGTCTTAAAGCGTTGGCGAACGCAACATCAAAGCTTCTTGGCTGATTCAAGTGAAATATGGCATCTAAATACGTGCAGTTAGATGCGGGGATTCTAAATATAACTAGCGTTTTGTCCGCGGTTTCCCCCATTTACCATTAAAGCAGAGAATGAAAATCTGTTCAGGTAGTTCCAGAGATTATCCCGTATTAGTGTAGATAATGCGACTGATGCCAACTCCAAAGGAGCTCGTAGTATATCTTGCTTTCATGTATTTGTGTTTGTTTCAATTATTATTATTATTTATTTATTTGCAAATACATAATTACATTACAGATAACTATTGCGTAATTAATTGCATGACTTAAAACTATATACATATTTACATAAAAAGCGAAACACACATTATAATTATCAAAATTAGAAATGTCAAAAAAAAGAAAAAAATATATATTTTCTTAGTCAATAATAACCTACTAATAATATTACATTACAATTTAATTAAATTCACTGTCAAAAAATTAAAATCAAAATGTTAAAATTATTTAATATTATATGTCAAAGATTCGGTATATTATAGTTATATTTATGACTTTTATTAATCAAAAGCACATGGTTACATAATATTTTTGAAATTTTACTTGTAAAGTTAAATTTTAGACCCCTTTAAGTAATGTTTTGTACCGATATTGGCTGCCTTGGCATTTAGGGTTCGAACTGAGATTTTTTAGGGAAAATGCATTGTAATCAGTCAATAATATACATTTTTAAATAAACATCTGCAGACATATTAAAGATATGATTGTCTGCCTGATATGATGTGATGTACCTGATATGATGTACCCTGCATGTACAATTCATCATATTAATGTTATCAATGGATATAGTTTTTAGTTTTTTATGAAGATGCCACAAGGCGAAACCAGTTGGTGTTAATAAAGTTCTATAGTGAAACAATGCAAGTGTTTTTATACTTTATTGATAAAATATATACCTACAGGAAACGGCTGTACGGTTCACCGCAAGTCGACTCAAATTATTGTGAGGCTATTTTCAAAACGTATGTAATATATAAAGAAAATGTAGATGCTGACGTAAAAGAAGGTAAATATTATGCGTACGGGGAATAGCATTCATATTGTTATGCAAATATGACACCTGTTTTGCAACAAGATGAAAACACACAATCGCCACCTCATATACAGCTTTAAAAACTTCTATTAATAAAAAGGTTTTCCCATGACTTATTTCTGATAGTTCGTGTTATTTTATTGATAAAATCGACTGTTCGTATTTATTCTACTATATAAAGTACGAGGTAGCGAATGTGAAAACACACATAGGCAACAAAGACAAATACAACCATATAGAAAATAGAACCTAAAACGTAGTATCATATAGAGATATTTTATGTGTCAACTGCTTCGAAACTGCAACAACCAAACGTTTACAGCAAAATATTTAACTTGAAGAGAAAACTCGTTGAATCCGTTGAACTAAACAACTCAATATTCAAAAACACCACCACAAAGTACTATACTGTAACTTGTTCCCTCAAAACCTTCCTCAGCTCATTGATCCTTATCCCGAAGACATAAAGCTTATTCTTGAAACTATTAATGGAACATAAGGGCTGTATGTCCTTGATATCAGTGGGGTGATCACCTGCGCGTGACGCGGGGCTGATGCAGCAGGTGAGAGACACCTGACGCAAGTAATATAGGAAAGGCCTTGTTGAGAAGTGTAACGGAATTTGTTCTAGGGAATTAAATGCTAAGAATTGATGTATGATTTATACAAAACAGAAGATCTTGAGAAGGTGACCAAAAAACTGTATATAAAAGTCCGTTAAATAGATGCTCCGTTTGACACCAACAAACCTATTTTTACACAACAAAGGTGTGCCGATTCCAAGACTTTCGAGATTAATCCATTCCAACCCATATATTGCAAGATTTTTTGGAAAAACAGCAGAGATTATGATTATTTCTTGAATATTTGATTTTGCTAATAAGACTTTTTTTATATTTTACAGAAAAAAGGTACCTTAATACATGTACACATGACACATTAGACGTACGGAACACTTAAAATTTAAATGTTGTTATTAAATGAAGAATCTAGGTTACTGCTAACCCTAAACGGAAGTCAAAAGAGCCGCAAATGAACAATAAACAAAAGAAAAACGTCAGTAAGCGTACAGCTATGGTACTGTACCATAGAATCGTGTATCTTTCCACAATAGACAGGCTAATTAGTAGGCATACGACTATTCATAAAGAAGGAAAGACAATACGTATTGAACATTGCATAAATGTACGGAACCGACATCCAGGTAAAGAAATAGACTCGTGATGATGGTAATCTATTCAATGAGGGACTTGCCATAAGTACCTATAAATACAACGTAAACTATGGTTGCAATAAACGACTAAAATATAATTCATTTGACATAAAATAAGTTATCAAAAAGATTTCAAACGAGAAGCCGATAAAGAGCATACTTACAAAAATAAAGAAAATAATTAATTCAGCGGTTACGATCGAAGATTCGTTGAGTCAACAGGACAATGTTGACAGTTAGATTAACGATGAATCATAACAAATAATTGCAATTAAATTAACCGACAAAGCCTACAATGTTAAAAACAAGTTACAAATAAACAACGCACACATTCTAGTTCTGATGACATAGCGCACAACGATGATGTTCATAATGGCGGTTATAAAACACCTTGACACAATCGGTATGATTGATTATGGCTATAAATACGGCACAAGATTTTCCGACGCATTTCGGTAGGGCAAACACCTCTAGACCAAAATAAACTGTTACATACGATAGCGCAAACAGTACGTTCGTACATAATAACTTACCTGAGATTGCAAAAAATACTGAATAAAATTGACGCATTTGTAGTTTGTACACAAAAAATACAGTGTGTATTGAAATTAATAATTAGTTTACATCTGGTAAACAATGACATTGTACAAAAACACAGTGACTGTTTTTTTAAGGGCTCACTGTGTTGCCTTACCACAAGTTTATTTAACTGTCATTCTAAATAGAAAAAAGCGCAGTACGAAAGAGACGAATTCAAGGTGAAACAGAAAAAAAGTTACCGTCATAGAAATAAATTTCTATATTTTCAAACACTTGGCGATTTATCCATTTAAATTTATATCACTGCGGTATAGAAAATCAGAAAAGTAAATCTGGACGTGAGGAGCTCTGAACCGGGATTCGAACCCGGGACCTCTCGCTTACCGGTTGCTACTTTAACCTACGGTTCAAGGTTGGTAGAGCAATCGCCCGGTAAGCGAGAGGTCCCGGGTTCGAATCCCGGTTCAGAGCTCCTCACGTCCAGATTTACTTTTCTGATTTTCTATACCGCAGTGATATAAATTTAATTAGAAAAAAAGTTGTTTCTATAAGTTTATACATTTAAAAAAAATTGCTAGCAAAATCTCCTTCAACCAATATCTTAATATTCTTAAGACCCATTTTATAAAAAGTTCTGAGTTGAGTTCTGTTTATGGTTCCTATTCGTCAAACGAGGAGAAAAAGTGTGTTTGAAGACCAATTTTCAAAAATTATTTCTGTCGGGTGAAGTTTGTCAATCGCGTTTCTGTTCAGCAGGAGTCAAGAAAAAGGTTCCAAAATTGTTATACTAATTCATCAGACTAGTAGATTCTTCTTAAAAATAATGACAGGACTTCAAAAAGTGCCAAAATTTTTACGGTATCACCCAATAATAGGAATCATAAATAAATATCTGCCGCATGAAAATATTCTGGTTGACCTATACTTACATAAAAATCTTAAACAGTTGTTTTTTCCATGTTTAGGAGTTGCCAGTTCACTTTGACCTTTTTTATTCTTTGCGGATGAGCAAGTGTTTGAATCGAAAGTGGTTGGATCCATGGAGAAGTTCCTGAATGATTGAGTCCAAAACAATAGAAGCTTTATTCTAACAGAAAAAGACACAACTAAAACTGAAAGTTTTACGGGTGACTCATCGGACAATAGCTGAAGTGTTTGAGTCAGATGCATTCTTCAATGAATAGTACAAACAAACGCGTACTTGAAACATATGAATGAATGAACCAATATCTATTTTAGTTCTTTCTTTTCTAAGCTTGTCGTTTCTTTTTCTGTCGGTACCTACATGGGTGGTAGAGCTGATGCCGGGCTCGACTGTGGAGGTACCACCATCTTACTCGGAAATCCTCCCGAAGTTATTCGGGGGAGAGTAAGAGGACAGCTCTCAGGCAAAAAAACCAGGCGGCCCACCATTGCCTGGGACCGATGGATGGCGGTATATCCATCCCCAATTGCCGGGCCTTATATAAATTAGACTGGTGACGGGCAGCGGCGTCACTGGTGCAAGGGTTTCGGCACCGCGCTCACCAACCCGCCTGCCCAGCGTGTGTGAGTATGGGCATTTCTTCCAGGAAGACCGCCAAGAGTGGCGAAATCCTGGAAAGGCCTATGTCCAGCAGTGGACGAAACAGGCTGATGGATGGATGGACCTACATGTTTTATTCATCTGGTTTATTCAATTGATTGTGAAGATATACCTTATATTTTAAAAAAAGAACAACTACATCAGTCTCAAGCTGCATTAAATTCCTGTGTGGGCCATACAATACGTTTAGGTATATATCTATCTAACATACAGAAGAACATTTGACATAATGTGTGTTTATGTAATGCACAATATGATGTCTTATACCACAGGTATCTTTAAAGGGAATCACATATTCAACTATTCAAACTGAGCAACTTTCCATAAGAAAGATAACGGCGCAATAAAAAAATGGTTCTGCTCCGTCAACATACTGGTATGACGATGTCCTGCCCATACAAAATTCACAGTAGATTTTCAAAATTAGTAAAGAAACATACAACATTATTTATTTGCGCGGGAATATTTCTCTGGCGAAGTCGTTTAGTATGATCTGTAGATCATGTAGTTGAAATAAAGATACCTTTCAGTTTACATCGTTTACATATGAGTTGATGCAAAAAAAAAAAAAAAAGAAACCGGTAAGGGAAGTTAATATAAATAAGTTGACAAGTACAAGTGTTTATCAAATATAACTGAAAGGGATACATTTTTTATAACTGTGATAAATCATATGAAATATGCAGCAATATTCGTGGTTGTAGTCATAAAAATAAAGGAAGTAGTAAATAATGAGCTGTCATCTTTACCGTTTGATACTGATCTTAGAGACATCAATAAAAACCGATGTTTTGCAACTGTGAAATACATGTTATCAAATCGTATGGATAACCGGCATAATTTTCTTTTTGTAATAGGTGTTATGAAATATCGTATTTCTTTGTTATGGCCGCGGCTATAAAACAGAAGAGATAACAAGAGAAAATTCAGGAAAACCATGTGGAACTGATGAAGCTGAGAAATTTTAACACAATGATGTAAAATTGTAAACCTATATAGATAATATACTCCATGAAAGAATGGTAAAATATAGTTAAATCTTTATAAAAAGTTAAATTAATAATTTCGAGTCATTATAAGAAATCTCTCAAAGGGAAGCATAAAGGAATATAGAGTACTTTTAAAACCCCTGTCGCGGTATCTTCAACATCAAAATTAAGATTCAACCAAGCTAGACTAAGCAGGCGCACCGGCATCCGGGAAATGGGCGATACACATTCTATTCTCGACGTTTAATTACAGATTAACTAGCCTCAAAACCCCAATAAGAAACTCGTTAAAAAAACTGGGCGTATCACAGGGTTCCTGTTTGGGGCCTCAACTTTTCGCTTTCGCCATTTTAAGCATACAGGATGTCAGAGGTCAAAAGTCAAATCTGAAGACAACAAAGGTTGGTTTTGTAAAAAAAAAACAGACCGTGGTTTTGTTTTGAGGCTTGCGCGCCCTAAGCGACATGTAGGCTCGATCCATGGCGGCCACCGCGCCGCTCGTGCCACACAACATGATCACAGCACTTGCACACTACGTAACGTTACTGGTATAACTGCACATGTGTATAACGTGAACGCACGCCCGGAACTGCGCGCGCGCCGTACCGATCCCCTCCCGCGCACTATTTTAGGAGCCAGCTGGAGCCCTGTGTTACCCCGCTCTTGAACTCATACGACCTTTCGCTTTCGTCCTTTTACGCTACCTTGGCCTATTATTATTCTTTCCGTCTAACTCTATATTCATGACAGTTTAGACCTACGTGTATAGTGAAACTAGAAAAGGCCTATGTTTATGTTTTTTTGTCATTTCAAACCTGTACCAATTTTAATAAACTACTTGATGTCGTGTTGCCTTCCTCTTAATCTTCGACAAATCTTCTCACGTATTTATCGAAACTAAAAAAAGGCTTCAACAGATGTTTTTATTTACTGCGACCTTATAACAGGTATTTAAATTTCAGCAAACCTCTTGACATCAGTGATACTCGTCAAGCGAAATCTAATACATCGTGAGTAGCCCTTTGTATAAATTATGACTATTGATGTCGTTAAAAAGATCAAATCTTCGGATCGTACAGGTTCGAGCTGAATTCCCTTCCCCTGTATGACTAAATTATGCGTTATGGAGTGCGCCTCGCACTGGTGACTGTCAATGAGATGCGCCGGAGTCTACGGTGTGCACTGTTTCAGCAAGTTCTTCCTGGTTTTGTTACGCAAGCCTGCTGTGGCAAACTGTATACGAACGATTATAGCCATATCAGAGACCTGTAGGGCAGTCTAAACTAGTGTATTTACACTCAAAGGCTATCTGGAAGCAATCGCTTTTAAGCTTTGAAACAGGCGCCAACTGTAACTTTTTTGCTTTCTCTAGTATGCTTTGGTGCACAACAAAAAGCACATGATTTGTTGTATCTATAAACACTACAAAATACTTCTTCTGAAGTTATTTTTCGAAATGAATTTATGAGACCAACTAATATTTGTTTCATTTTAAAGGTAGCACTGTATACATAAACGCCCCTGTGGCAGGCCTTGCGGATCCAAATCAATATCCTCTATAGCAAGTGTATAGGTAGGTAGGTACATATATAGGTAAACATGTTTTACCAGTTATAAGAGTTCAGTTGCAAGGTTATGTTTCTTCTGCCACACCCTCTGCTTTGCGATACAGAGAAACGGTTTCTAATTGAGTCACTCTGAACGGAAAATATACAATTAAATAAACGCATCACAGCATGCAAATTATTACACACACATACACATATCGTCACGACATGAATCCCCGAGGGGGTGTCAGAGGTGTTCCCAAGTGCGAACAGTGAAATGCAAGTCTCAATCCACCTACTGTTCACCGACGATTATTACGTCCCAAACGTGGTGAATGGTTAGCCTTATTGCCGTACTTCGGGTACAAATGGAAGAAGAGCCTAAAGCACGCAGACCGAACACCGCGGGGATTGAACCCACGACCTCTGGGTAAGCAGGCGAGCGCTCTATCAATCGTCAACTGATTAATTTATATAATATAAATACATAACTGAAGGTCGATCTGAAGGATGTTGCGGGTGGAGACTGGATGAGGAGGACGGAGGACCGCCAAGAGTGGCGATATTTGGGAAAAGCTTATGTCCAGCAGTGGATAAACACAGGCTGATGGATGTATGAAATATATCAAAAAATTATATAGCAAAGCTCCGATATGCCCGATTTATCCGTCCCCGCTGGACCGACGACCTGAAGGACGTTGGGTGGGGGCGGCTGGATGAGGAGGACGGAGGACCGACATGAGTGGCGAAATTTGGGAAAGGCCTATGATCAGCTGTGGGCGAACACGGGCTGATGGATGGATGGATGGAAAGCTCCGATATAACTCGACTCGTAGTAAAATGTCATGAAACTTATATCTAGGATCTAAATAAAAGAAAAACTTTAGAACCACACCCCGTCCAGGATTTCATCAATTCAGTCCGACTCAATCTAAACAGACAGTCGCCCCGATTGACGACGATTCAGACGTATTATTGCGACACATATGCATTGTTCTTATTGCAGCAGGAAAGGCTAAAGACCTAATTGGATATACTAAACTTTAGAACCACACCCCGTCCAGGATTTCATCAATTCAGTCCGACTCAATCTAAACAGACAGTCGCCCCGATTGACGACGATTCAGACGTATTATTGCGACACATATGCATTGTTCTTATTGCAGCAGGAAAGGCTAAAGACCTAATTGGAAATACTAAACTTTAGAACCACACCCCATCCAGGATTTCATCAATTCAGTCCGACTCAATCTAAACAGACAGTCGCCCCGATTGACGACGATTCAGACGTATTATTGCGACACATATGCATTGTTCTTATTGCAGCAGGAAAGGCTAAAGACCTAATTGGATATACTAAACTTTAGAACCACACCCCGTCCAGGATTTCATCAATTCAGTCCGACTCAATCTAAACAGACAGTCGCCCCGATTGACGACGATTCAGACGTATTATTGCGACACATATGCATTGTTCTTATTGCAGCAGGAAAGGCTAAAGACCTAATTGGATATACTAAACTTTAGAACCACACCCCGTCCAGGATTTCATCAATTCAGTCCGACTCAATCTAAACAGACAGTCGCCCCGATTGACGACGATTCAGACGTATTATTGCGACACATATGCATTGTTCTTATTGCAGCAGGAAAGGCTAAAGACCTAATTGGATATACTAAACTTTAGAACCACACCCCGTCCAGGATTTCATCAATTCAGTCCGACTCAATCTAAACAGACAGTCGCCCCGATTGACGACGATTCAGACGTATTATTGCGACACATATGCATTGTTCTTATTGCAGCAGGAAAGGCTAAAGACCTAATTGGATATACTAAACTTTAGAACCACACCCCGTCCAGGATTTCATCAATTCAGTCCGACTCAATCTAAACAGACAGTCGCCCCGATTGACGACGATTCAGACGTATTATTGCGACACATATGCATTGTTCTTATTGCAGCAGGAAAGGCTAAAGACCTAATTGGATATACTAAACTTTAGAACCACACCCCGTCCAGGATTTCATCAATTCAGTCCGACTCAATCTAAACAGACAGTCGCCCCGATTGACGACGATTCAGACGTATTATTGCGACACATATGCATTGTTCTTATTGCAGCAGGAAAGGCTAAAGACCTAATTGGATATACTAAACTTTAGAACCACACCCCGTCCAGGATTTCATCAATTCAGTCCGACTCAATCTAAACAGACAGTCGCCCCGATTGACGACGATTCAGACGTATTATTGCGACACATATGCATTGTTCTTATTGCAGCAGGAAAGGCTAAAGACCTAATTGGATATACTAAACTTTAGAACCACACCCCGTCCAGGATTTCATCAATTCAGTCCGACTCAATCTAAACAGACAGTCGCCCCGATTGACGACGATTCAGACGTATTATTGCGACACATATGCATTGTTCTTATTGCAGCAGGAAAGGCTAAAGACCTAATTGGATATACTAAACTTTAGAACCACACCCCGTCCAGGATTTCATCAATTCAGTCCGACTCAATCTAAACAGACAGTCGCCCCGATTGACGACGATTCAGACGTATTATTGCGACACATATGCATTGTTCTTATTGCAGCAGGAAAGGCTAAAGACCTAATTGGATATACTAAACTTTAGAACCACACCCCGTCCAGGATTTCATCAATTCAGTCCGACTCAATCTAAACAGACAGTCGCCCCGATTGACGACGATTCAGACGTATTATTGCGACACATATGCATTGTTCTTATTGCAGCAGGAAAGGCTAAAGACCTAATTGGATATACTAAACTTTAGAACCACACCCCGTCCAGGATTTCATCAATTCAGTCCGACTCAATCTAAACAGACAGTCGCCCCGATTGACGACGATTCAGACGTATTATTGCGACACATATACATTGTTCTTATTGCAGCAGGAAAGGCTAAAGACCTAATTGGATATACTAAACTTTAGAACCACACCCCGTCCAGGATTTCATCAATTCAGTCCGACTCAATCTAAACAGACAGTCGCCCCGATTGACGACGATTCAGACGTATTATTGCGACACATATGCATTGTTCTTATTGCAGCAGGAAAGGCTAAAGACCTAATTGGATATACTAAACTTTAGAACCACACCCCGTCCAGGATTTCATCAATTCAGTCCGACTCAATCTAAACAGACAGTCGCCCCGATTGACGACGATTCAGACGTATTATTGCGACACATATGCATTGTTCTTATTGCAGCAGGAAAGGCTAAAGACCTAATTGGATATACTAAACTTTAGAACCACACCCCGTCCAGGATTTCATCAATTCAGTCCGACTCAATCTAAACAGACAGTCGCCCCGATTGACGACGATTCAGACGTATTATTGCGACACATATGCATTGTTCTTATTGCAGCAGGAAAGGATAAAGACCTAATTGGATATACTAAACTTTAGAACCACACCCCGTCCAGGATTTCATCAATTCAGTCCGACTCAATCTAAACAGACAGTCGCCCCGATTGACGACGATTCAGACGTATTATTGCGACACATATGCATTGTTCTTATTGCAGCAGGAAAGGCTAAAGACCTAATTGGATATACTAAACTTTAGAACCACACCCCGTCCAGGATTTCATCAATTCAGTCCGACTCAATCTAAACAGACAGTCGCCCCGATTGACGACGATTCAGACGTATTATTGCGACACATATGCATTGTTCTTATTGCAGCAGGAAAGGCTAAAGACCTAATTGGAAATACTAAACTTTAGAACCACACCCCGTCCAGGATTTCATCAATTCAGTCCGACTCAATCTAAACAGACAGTCGCCCCGATTGACGACGATTCAGACGTATTATTGCGACACATATGCATTGTTCTTATTGCAGCAGGAAAGGCTAAAGACCTAATTGGATATACTAAACTTTAGAACCACACCCCGTCCAGGATTTCATCAATTCAGTCCGACTCAATCTAAACAGACAGTCGCCCCGATTGACGACGATTCAGACGTATTATTGCGACACATATGCATTGTTCTTATTGCAGCAGGAAAGGCTAAAGACCTAATTGGATATACTAAACTTTAGAACCACACCCCGTCCAGGATTTCATCAATTCAGTCCGACTCAATCTAAACAGACAGTCGCCCCGATTGACGACGATTCAGACGTATTATTGCGACACATATGCATTGTTCTTATTGCAGCAGGAAAGGATAAAGACCTAATTGGATATACTAAACTTTAGAACCACACCCCGTCCAGGATTTCATCAATTCAGTCCGACTCAATCTAAACAGACAGTCGCCCCGATTGACGACGATTCAGACGTATTATTGCGACACATATGCATTGTTCTTATTGCAGCAGGAAAGGCTAAAGACCTAATTGGATATACTAAACTTTAGAACCACACCCCGTCCAGGATTTCATCAATTCAGTCCGACTCAATCTAAACAGACAGTCGCCCCGATTGACGACGATTCAGACGTATTATTGCGACACATATGCATTGTTCTTATTGCAGCAGGAAAGGCTAAAGACCTAATTGGATATACTAAACTTTAGAACCACACCCCGTCCAGGATTTCATCAATTCAGTCCGACTCAATCTAAACAGACAGTCGCCCCGATTGACGACGATTCAGACGTATTATTGCGACACATATGCATTGTTCTTATTGCAGCAGGAAAGGCTAAAGACCTAATTGGATATACTAAACTTTAGAACCACACCCCGTCCAGGATTTCATCAATTC
This sequence comes from Ypsolopha scabrella, assembly GCA_910592155.1. Classification (NCBI taxonomy): domain Eukaryota; kingdom Metazoa; phylum Arthropoda; class Insecta; order Lepidoptera; family Ypsolophidae; genus Ypsolopha; species Ypsolopha scabrella. Next base: position 21,439,093 of record OU342982.1, read on the forward strand.
AGTCCGACTCAATCTAAACAGACAGTCGCCCCGATTGACGACGATTCAGACGTATTATTGCGACACATATGCATTGTTCTTATTGCAGCAGGAAAGGCTAAAGACCTAATTGGATATACTAAACTTTAGAACCACACCCCGTCCAGGATTTCATCAATTCAGTCCGACTCAATCTAAACAGACAGTCGCCCCGATTGACGACGATTCAGACGTATTATTGCGACACATATGCATTGTTCTTATTGGAGCAGGAAAGGATAAAGACCTAATTGGATATACTAAAGTCGATTCTGCACTTCTAGCATGGTAGACCATAATACCTTTAATACGATAGACCTTTGACAGCTCGATATACCACTGTCTATAATATAGCTTCTGTTGTTAACACTAAAGAACTATTTTGACAGCCAATGAAACTAAAATAAAGCCCTCAGAATCGGCTTTACGGTCATTACATTACAGTAATGGCGTATAAAGTACAGGAAAAAGCTGCATGAGAGAATAGTTAAGTAGCCAGTACGACTTCTGAGAACCATGTAAAATATTAAAAAATAAACTGTACTGGCTACCCAGTGAAACTAGTTCTATAATTCTTATGATATCATATTATATATAAACGAACGGGTTTACAATGTGATTACGTAGAGTTTTCGAAATGTCGGGCGAAGGTAAAAATTAATACTGAACTTGCTGAAAAAAAGTATAATGAGAAATTACAATATCAACTAGCTAATGATCCAAAATCATTTTGGCGTCTCATTAAATCAAAAAAATCAAATAGCACCAAAATAAATATAAAACGGGATGGGGTAATTCTCACCGAAGAAGAGAGTGCCAACCAGTTTGCGAATTTTTTCCAATCAGTTTATAGTAACCGTCCGCCTTGTCTCAGCATGGCAGAGGCATCGAGCGCAACTGCCAGCGGGGGCGGTGGCGTGGGGGCGCCAGCGCGTGTACACCTAGTGGCACTGCACCGCGCTGAAGTGGCCGCAGCGCTAGCGGGACTTGCGCCCAAGCAATCTTCTGGTCCAGATGGAGTTCCTGCCTATACATATATTACATTGCGTGCGAAGTTCGCATGCGAAAGCGCGCGCGCGTGTGTGTGTGTGTGTGTGTGTGTGGGTGTGGGTGTGCGTGTGTGTGTGTGTGTGTGTGTGTGTGTGTGTGTGTGTGTGTGTGTGTGTGTGTGTGTGTGTGTGTGTGTGTGTGTGTGTGTATGTTTGTTACTCTTTCACGCTGAAACGGCTGGACGGATTTGGATGATATAGCTTATACCTTAACTTAACACATAGGCTACTTTTTATCCCGGAAAAAAGAATGTCGTTAAACCGAATAAAACGCGGGCGGAGCCGCGGGCAAAAGCTAGTTGAAACTATAAAAAAACTAAGGAGAAGAAGAACTGGTAGACAGTACAAATTAAGGAAAAAATCTAGCGAACAAGATTCAATATATTATATACCATATGAATACGTAGTAGGCAATGTTGAACTAAAAATTTGACCAAATAAAGAAGCAAAAGAAGAAACTCCCTGAAAAAATAAACCAACAATGACGGTGAACAAAACAAAGCGATTCGAATTGAGAAGCCAATTTGTCAAACTGCAAAACAACTACAGGTAATGATCACAAAAGACTGACAAGAGGATCTCGTATACAATGAACTGGTCTCGCCGTGCGATCTAACTTAATCTCGAAAGACAATATATTTGTATGTAGCTTTTGTAGTTTTAAGAGTGCTATAATTACTGGTGACCTTCAAGGTCACAAGTAAGGACCAGTTTAATTCAGATGTTACTTAAATAATTCTTTTAAAGAAAATACACAATAAACTAGAGAACATCTAGAATGATGTAAGTACCTACCTTTATCCGAATGTTATTAAGAACTTTAACTAAATAAATACCAAAATAAGACTAAAATCCGATTTAATTAATTAAGTATGCAAAGAAATAACCTCAAACTTAGTTAAATTAAAAATATTATCACAAGAAATGAGTTCCCTTGATTATTTTTAAAGAATTTTAGTTATGATAATTGTAGTTACTTATTTACGTATATTTTAGCGCCCTCGCAACTGGGTTCCTCGTCGAGTGAGGGAGAGATCAATACGGGATGAGACGTGTGAGTGAGTGAGACGTACGTACCCGGGTCCGGAACAGCTCGACACTGGTCAACTCGACACGAATAATAATACCAAATATTTTACTCCCCATTACAATTTTTTGTACGGTCAGGCAGGCAGAAAATCGATAATTTGAAATAAATAATTTAATTTATTCCGAAGATTTTGTTTTTTATTTCTACCGGGTGTAAAAGCAAAGTCCTTTAAGGATGTGTTAGTATGATCGGTAAAACCTGACCTCGATAAAACCTGACCTCGATAATTGTTGTTGTCCAAATAATGTCAATGGGGACTAGCACTAGTCCCTGATATATGGTAATCACAATTATGGTGCCGGTCACAAGTCCGGGCACAAGCAGGAACCGAGGAGGGGTGAGCCAAGTAGCTAGGGGTGTTCCTTCGGTCCCTGATTGCAACAGCGAGTGCACGGATATGTAGTTTAATAGAATTCACGACCCTATCAGGCTACATACCCACCAGGGCATCTGGAACCTGAGGCCCATCTGCGCCTCAACCTCTGGAGAGACGTGGCTGGACCTTAAAAGACAGAGCATAAGCGACATGGGCACCGCTTATAGCCATTTAATAATGCCCAACTAATATCTTTCTGGTTCCAGATTAGGAATCTCTTCTGTCTCTTAATAAATAATAATGGAAAGTAAGAATGAAAATGGTACTGTTGTGCCCTGCGATCCGGCTAGCGACCGGCGTCCTGGAGTTCCCGGGCTTCAGGATGTGAAATGGACCACCGAAGGAGCCGATGGCGTGGAGTCCCAGGCGCCAACGGTGCTTGATGCATCTGGACAACAACAACAAAAAGAAAAGGAACACCAGCCCGAGCAACAATCTGAGTGGGCGGAGAATGCAACTCAGGGCGGTAAGGGGGGTGGTACCGCTGCGAGGCGGGTTGGCCAGGAGGAGAGGATGACTGTTAACGAAGTGGGAGCGGTCACTGCGGCAACTCCCACTCCGGGGGCAGTAGCGCCTCGAAATGCCAAACGAAAGGGTAGACTGTCTGGGGGTCAACGAATGAAACGAGCTAGGGCCTACCGCAGAATGGAAAGAGAGCTGCAGGAGGAGAGACTGCAGGCTCTGTACGCCTTAAGCGACTCTGGGGCTGTGGTAATGCCTGGTGTGTCGACATCTATGACGACATCCAAGGCGGCAAGCCCTTCGGCTGGAGCTATGGGGGGGAGAGGGCCGGGATCCGCTGGGAAAGCGGGCCCCGACCAGCTCTCCCTCATGGCAAAGAGTATAGGCGTTACACTTAGTGCACCAAGCATTAGGACACAATATACAGACACTGCTGCCACGGTCAGGGCCATGATCGACGAAGCTGCGGCTATCGATGGAACCGTCCTGCCTGCTAAGCCCAGTGCCGCTGCAACTTCCACCAGCAATGGTGGTAAAAGCAAGGGCAAGGGCAAAGGAAAACTGTCCTTAGCAGGCAAAAAAGGCAACCCCGTACTCGAACAGCCGCGGCACGCTGACCAGGGCTTGATGACAGTGGCAGCAAGAACACCAGCACAAATACCAAAGACACCAACATCAACACACACAAACAAACATGGTGAAAACACACGTAATCAGAAGAGACAACGCAGCTCCGACACCGTTTCCCCAGCAGTGGCTGCCGCGGGTAAGAAAGTCAGGCTGGCAGATGGCGTCGGAGTCGCGGCTGTCGCTTCTGGTGGGGTAGAGGATGAGCAGGATACCTACGCAAGTGCAGCCACTGCTCACTTGAGGGTGGTTGTACTGCAGAGTGACCACCAAGAGATGGACGAGATGCGAGCGCTCATCCTAAGAAAAGCGATTGAGGCCCTTAGTCTTGCACGGTTTGTAAAACTAAGGGACGAAAAATCGCTATGGATGCCACTGTTTAAAGTGTTCCCTCGTCTGGCCAGTGGAGGACTGAGAATTCACTGCGAAGATGAACGGGCCCTCGACTGGCTAAAATCTCAGGTGGAAGAGCTCAAGGGACTGTGGGAAGGCTGCCCAGGGTATTACCTCATGCAGGAGAGCCTAATCCCAAGATACACGAGGGGTATAATTTGGGTACCTGACTTCGACGGAGATGCCAGGTTCCTAAAAGATTACCTCAAAGCAATGAACGGCAGGGACTATGATCTCGACACATGGCCCCTTCTTAATGCAGACATACAGAAGGTCGGCAGGACGCAAAACATCACCTTAATGGTAGGTATTCCTCCGGCTGACCTTCGGAAGCTAAAAGTTAACGGTTGCCGCCTATATTATAAATTGGCGACAGTTTACGTCAGTCTCAGAGGTGACAATACTGACCGGGCCGGTGCGGCGGTACCGGAGGGAGATCGACGTGTCTTAGATAAAGCCGTGGTAAATCAGCCGGCTGCATCAATAGGCAACCGACACCCTCCGGAAACCGACACACGGGGCCCAGCCGAGGACACTCAGGGCTCAGGGAAGCCTGAAAACAGCAATGTCGGGCGGGAAACAGGGGAAGAGCAGGAAGTGGTTGATCTGTTATCAGATCTACTGGTAGCCTCCCCCCTGTCCCGGCGAGAGGAGGACTTGCTGGCTTCAGATGCCGAAATGTAGCTCTGAGACACATCCAATAGCTAATCAATATTATTTATATATTATTATGAAAATGGCGTCACACAAGTACAATAACTCTGTTACATACGAACCAAAACTTCCAAAGATCAAAATATCGAGACGGAATGACACACAACCTATCTCCACCTGTTTACACGCACGGGGTAGTAGTGGGGAAATACATAACGTTGGCTCTATTAACATCCTCCAAGTCAACCTGCAACACAGTGTTACGGGGTTTGCCGCCCTGAGAAGGACACTGGAAGAGCAACCCGACACCATAGCACTCATCCAAGAACCATATTTAACAAGGGGAAAGGTGAGTGGCTATGGAAACTTGAAAGGCACTGTATTTACTTCACCCCTGCAACAAAAAACTAGAACCTTTGTGTATGTTCCAGCTCTTTACAAAGCGTCCTTGGTGACTCACTTATGCTCTGACGACCTCACAGTGATTAAACTCCGCACAGGCCTGGGAGGGGACCTCGAAGAAATTTACGTGGCTTCAGCGTATCTTGACGGGGAACTAGAAACTCCAAGGCCAGAACTAGAAGTGTTGGTAGAGCACTGCAGAGAACACAAAACACAGCTCATCATAGGCTGCGACGCAAACGCCCACTGCACAGTTTGGGGCAGTCCAGATACGAACCGCAGAGGTAAGGATACACTTGACTTTGCACTACAACATGATCTGAACATCTTAAACAGGGGTTCAGAATCAACTTTCGTCACGAGAAGGAGTCAGACGATTGTAGACCTAACAATGGCGACAAGCTTAATAACTGAGTTTATCAGCGAATGGCATGTTGCTGGAAATGAAATATCTGGATCTGACCACAGACGCATAAGGTATGTACTAAAGGTAGGCAAGCAAGAACCTAGGAAATATAGGAATCCAAGGAAAACAAATAAGGCCAAATTTACCGCATTGGTTCAGAACAAGGTTTTGGCACTGCCCGAACTCACAAGCACAACGAGACTCACCGTAGAGGACGTAGAAAACCGAGTCACCGCTATCACGAAATGTGTAATTGACAGTTACGAGTCTTCATGCCAACTTCTCACGGAAAAAAGTAGGTTTGACGAGAAAAAACATGGGTGGTGGAGCAAGGAACTTTCCAAACTAAGGAAAAAAATGCGGCACCACTTTAATAGGGCAATGAACACCAAGCTCAATGAAGACTGGGATGACTACAAAAAAGCACGCCTCGCGTTCAACAAAGAGGTACGTTATAAACAAAGTGAATCCTGGAGCAATTTCTGCAACAGCGTACAGACACAGAGCGAAACTTCCCGGCTGAGAAAAATCTTAGCGGGAGACAATCACATGAAACTTGGAACTTTAAGGAAGTCAGATGGTAACTATACTGCAAATGAGCAAGAACAGCATACCTTGCTACTGCAAACCCACTTTCCGGGCTGCCAGGTAAATGAAAACTCTGAATGGACGGCCTCACCATCTCCGTGTCCCACGGAAGAGGACTGGGAGCTAGCGGGATCCATAGTGACAGAGGAAAGACTGAAATGGGCGGTGAGTACGTTCCTTCCGTACAAGTCACCCGGAGGAGATGGCATCTTTCCTGCTCTGCTACAATGGTGCCTCGAGCAGATAATGAACCATCTTATGGCAATATTTAGAAGCTGCCTAGCATATAAATATGTACCCATCTCGTGGAGAGAGGTAAGAGTGGTCTTTCTTCCCAAACCTGGGAAGGAAGACTACACACAGCCCAAAGCATACAGACCTATCAGCCTCTCACCATTTCCACTTAAAACTTTAGAGAGACTCTGCGATAGACACATTAGAGAGGGACCGCTCAGAGATCGACCACCTCACCAAAACCAACACGCGTATCTACCAGGCAAATCCACAGAGACTGCTTTACACCAGGTAGTGCATAAGGCTGAATCAGCGACTGAGGCAAAACAGTCGTGCCTGGCGACCTTCATTGACATAGAAGGAGCCTTCGACAAAACCACTTTTCCCAGCATAGTGCACGGGCTCAATGCACATGGCGTACACGATCTGGTAATCAAATGGGTAACAAACATGCTGAGCCAGCGTGCAGCTTACATTGAGACATCTGAAAAAACCTGCTGCCGGGTGACTAGGGGATGCCCTCAGGGAGGTGTGCTATCACCACTCTTATGGGTAGCGGTCATCAACGATCTCCTGGTAGAGTTAAATAAGGATGGCTTTGTTACTGTGGGCTATGCAGATGATCTGGTTATTATGATATCGGGTCTATTTGAAGGAACGCTGTGCAGTAAAATGCAGCAAGCTTTACGTAAAGTCGAGGCGTGGTGTGGTAAGCATCGGTTATCTGTGAACCCACAAAAAACAGAGTTAATCTTATTCACAAAGAAAACGAAAATCGCAAAACTAAAACTTCCGAAATTATTTGGAACCCAACTGTCTCTTAGTAAGGAGGTCAAATACCTTGGTGTCTGGCTCGACGAAAAACTACTGTGGGGGAGGCAGGTGGAACACGTAACAAAGAAGGCAACTAATACTCTGTGGCAATGCAGACGAGCTGTTGGTAAGGACTGGGGACTCACACCAAAGCTCTGCAGATGGCTCTACACTGTGGTGGTAAGACCGGTGCTAACGTATGGTGCCTTGGTATGGTGGCCAAGGACGGAGCTGGCCACGGTAGAAATTAAACTCCAACAAATCCAAAGACTAGCGTGCACTCTGATCAGTGGATGTATGAGATCAACACCCTCTGCGGCGCTGGACATAATGCTCGGGCTTACATCGCCACACTTGCACATACAACAAGAGGCGATGGTCGCGGCCCTTCGGGTAAAATCTACAGGCCAATGGAAAGGTAATGCTCTAAAAACCAACCACTGCCGCATCCTTGATCGAGCTCTCGAAGTCGTACCGGAGGCGGCCAATGGGACAGATAGAACACCGAAAACCTATTTATTAGATAGGAGGTATGACTTATCTTTAGAAAAAAATACGACCTTTAACCAAAAGTCAGTAACTTTTTATACAGACGGATCAAAAAACAAAGATGGCAGCGGCTGCAGTTACATTTCTCCAGAGTTAGGACTCAGTAAATCAATGCCTCTTAACAACATAACAACGGTTTTTCAAACCGAAATGGTAGGTATACTCCTAGCGGCCAAGGCAGCTAATGCTGTTTGCATAAGTAGACCTTGCGACATACTAGAGATTATGATAATAACAGACAGTGCAGCTTCGCTCTCATCGCTAAGCAAACCTGTAAGTAGATCTAAAATCGTAGCAGACTGCCATGCAGAACTGCAGAACCTATCAGCAATGTGCAAGGTAAAGTTAACATGGACCAGAGCACATAGCAATGACGAAGGCAACGAACAAGCAGACTCCCTTGCCAAACTAGCAACTAGCATGAAGGTATCGAAGCAGGGAAATAGTCTGTGTCGACCATCAGCAGAAGCTATCAGGAGAGAGCTTAGGAGATACACTATCACCGAGCAGAACAGGAGCTGGACAGCACGGACTGACTGCCGGCTGTCAAGACTAATGGTACCGCAAACAAACAGCAAATTAACAAGGTACCTTATGAAACTTAAACGGCCTGATATCCGGGATATGGTAGGCATCATTACCGGACATTGCAACCTGAACAAACACCTTTTCACTACAGGCGTGACTGACAGCCCCCTATGTCGAGGGTGCTTAGACGCAGATGAGACGGTGGAGCATGTGCTGCTTCACTGCCCCGCCACTGATGACATGAGACGTAAAGCAGGGATCGCAATGAGCTCCATCTCCCCTTCTCTGGACCAGATTTTGTGTCGGCAGGCTGAAGCCGTTCGGCTCTATTTTAAGGAGTTGTCCTGGCTGGGCTAGCCGACCGGGGGGAAGTGCACAATACTCACGTTCACGGAGAGTCAGTGCAGGACTCATCGCCCCCGCTACGAATTTAGAATTTAGAATTTAATGATCGGTAAAGATATTTTTTTTTATATTGGGATCTCTAAATAAAGTATCAGTACCTCATAATAAGACGATTTTCTTTACCCAACATACACTAATCGCGTGGACACCCTCACTGGTCGTTGGCCACTCGGATGAGGGGTGCGGGTTGCGGGGTGCAATTAGGTGTGTGGGGAGGCCGGTGAGCTGCGTAGCCATAGCTTAGAAAAATGTTGGAATTTTTGGTGAAAATTCAAGGTATATTTTTTTTTCTCGAAATGACATCAGAATCGTGTATACTTTCATACCCTAAAGGGATTCTAGAGTTTGCATTTACACCCTGTATACAAAGCAGGAAAACTTAATTATCTACAACGCTTATTTCAAATGCTTTTTGTACCAATTAACATAAATTTTTATAACCTTTAATAAAAATTACTTATTTTATGCATGACACTCAAATATTTGTTTATTTTGAAAGCCTCACACGAATAGTAATAAGTACCTAAATAAATAAATCAGTCTCTATTGCAGAACAAGTTCATGGCATTCAATTTAATAAAATATTCATTACATTTATTCATACAAATAAACATATAATTCTTTCAATAAATTAAAACAAAATTCAATATTATAAGAGGACGATACTTTTCATATATAGGGTGAAATTTAATCAACCGACCAAATTCATACTAGAGACTCGGTTAGTGGTTGGACTAGTTTAAGTACAATTCCTAGTGCAGGTTCTACGGGTAAAAAAAATTTTTTTTTCGAATTTCACCTTGATGGTCATTAAACCTTGTTCCTGATGACTAACCGAGTCTCCAGTATGAATTTGGTCGGTTGATTTAATTTCACCTAGTATTATTAACTTTGTATTGGGGTCTTACTCGCGATAACTAATAACATACCTTAATAGATATGTGCTTGACGTTTCGACGCCTCTGTAGGCTGTCGTGGTCACAAGCTAACTGTTACACGGTATGTTATTAGTTATCGCGAGTAAGACTCCTATACAAAGTTAATAATGTGTGAAAATCGCGAAAGTTTAAAGTTTACTTTTCATGCCGACGGTACAAAACACTTTTTAGACGTAGTTTCTGGTATTATTATTCGTGTCGAGCTTTTCCGGACCCACGTACCCGGGGTCACCAAAAGAAATTTTGTACCAATACAGATATCGTGCGTGCAGTGGCGGACTAATCCCGGCCCGGGCCGGCAAAACTAAATTTGGCTGTTTAAAATAAAATAAATAACCCCTACTGTAATGGCTTATAATTGTAAGGGCAATTTCTTAAAAAGAGTTCAAACCACAGCTGAACAAAAAGATGTGCCGTATGATATACATGATGATGATGTCCTCCTCGACGTATCCGTCGACGGCGACCCTTATTGCTTCCTGGCATGAGCTCGGATGTGGCTGGAGAATCCGAGTTTCGTCAAAAATATTCTGTCACATGAAACACAGTGTAATTGTCCACTTGAAATGTCTGGCATGGAGTGCCTGCTCATGAAAGGCCAACTACGATGATATACGTATCAATCAGCCGACTGATAGAAAAGGTTTTTTTTTACGGAACCCTAAAAAACGAACTTTCAATTGTAATAAGAAACCGGCCAAGTGATAGTCGGACTCGCGCACGAAGGGTTCCGTATCTATAAAAACGGCAAGAAAAACATGTCTGTTGTATGGGAGTGCGCAGGTCAGGTGCGCGGCAACAGAAATACATCATATGTGAAAATTTCAACAAGACAGAGTTACAGTTGGTTACCCTTTGGGTACGGAACCCTAAAAAAGGCACAAGATGGCTGACGACCGGAAGTGAACGATCTGAACTGACTCGTGACGAAATCGAGTCAATTTGTTAAATTGAAGTCGGCGGCGGAACCTCAATCATGAATGACCCATCTTTCTGTATTGTAAATCAGTTGCCAACCGAGTGCCTATCGTCGAAAACATACATATCCGCTTAACTAAGGATACGTTCGCACTTGTAATGACGTCACAATTCGTAAATACTCGTAGTTCAATACCCACTGAAGGTTATTTTGAAAGTTTATTTTTTAACTGTTTTTGGTGAATAGCAACGATATTTGGCAACTGATTGAATAGCAACCATAGTTGGCAACTGATTCAAAGATACGTATTCAGGCCCGCTGGTGCATTTTGTGAACTTTACAAATAAAACAATAAAAAGTAATTAATTTTTATTATTCACGCTAGTCCGTATAATAAATGGAAATGAGAAATACAAGTCAACTTTCGTTTATATAACCAAATTCATACTAGAGATTCGGTAAGTGATCAGGACCAAGGTTCAATGACTCTGTTTGCGGAATACGAATAATATTTTTTGTGTCGCTGTACTTGTTCAAGAACAACCTCGACTCAATTAGTATAGGAAGTCTAAATATCATTTTGGGTATTTCACAGGAAGGGTAATTGAACCCTAGTCCGTCAGGTCACAATTACCGAGTCTCCAGTAAGAATTTGGCTATATAAACGAAAGTTACCTTATATAAGGTGCTATTATTTTATACGGCCAAATTCATACTGGGGGCCTCAGGTGATCTGTTTCACGGATTAATAATACTAAAATATTGATTTCCCATAGTAACTGACTCAAGACTGGGCTTACGTTTGCAGGGAACACAAAAAAAAAATTAAGATTTTCACAAAAAGGGCTATCGAATCTTCGCATGAAAAAATTAAATAAGATTATACTACACTAGCTTTTGCCCGCGGCTTCGCCCGCGTTGAATTAGTTTTTGTGTACTCCTATACAATTTGCCAATATTTTTTGGACTATTACCTACAGTAAACACAGCTGGTGAAATGTGTGTGTTATGCGCCTCTGTGTTTCCCATTTTGTGTCTCTTTTAAAGCTTTTCAATGAGAACTGATTTATGGGATAAAAAGTAGTCTTTGTCGTATTCTAGATCTAGAACATTATTTGTGCAAAGTTTCAACCCAATCGGTTCAATAGGTACGGCGTGAAAGGGTGATACATCATTTTGCTAGCGAAACTTGAAACCTCATTTCCGTCTCATGGAAACTGATTTATGGGATAAAAAGTAGCACATGTCATATTTGAGGTCTAGAACTACATTTATGCAAAATTTCAACCCAATTGGTTTCGTAAGCATGGCGACACATTACTTTTCTACTTGAAAGCTCATTTTCATCCCATGGGAACTGATTTATGAGATAAAAAGTAGCCTATGTCCTATTCCAGGTCTAGAACTACATTCATGTAAAATTTCAGCCCAATCGGTTCAGTAGTTACGGCGTGAAAGAGCAACAAACATCCATCCATCCATCCAAACTTTCGCATTTATAATATTAGTGGGATTTCAAAGGCGTTGAAAGAAATTTATCAAAGAGGAACTTTAGTTAACCAACCGTAACTATATACATGTTGCGTTATGGCTGTCGCTTGTTATGACATTAAGTTTGTCCTATTAAGACAATTCTTTGTTGAACCAGGGGTCGACAACCGCAGTTGTCGTGGGAACCCAGTTCCCTGCGATATAAACTTATATCACAGAGCAGGAACCCCGCAGTGAGTGGTGAGATCAGCTGATCGATGCCCCTTCCTTCCGTTCATGTTAATTTTATACATGTTAGCGCCATTAAGTGACTAATGGTTTTAGAACGTTTTGACGGTTCTCACACTCGCAGTGGCCTACTTCGTAAAAATCTTTCGTCGTATCAACGAATTTAGCGATATATTTTAAGAGGATAGGTCGCGCTTGCTTCAGTCACTGTTACTTTAAGCGGAAAGACTTGCAGCGCGAGGGACGGATTCTGGACATGAAAACATTTTTAGAGCCATCTTCGGTTTTTTATTTCTCAATAATTTAAGGACTTCTAAAGATTCTGCTTCGATATTCTTGGCAGAAGAACTTTTTTTTACTTAAATATGCAGTTTGGCTAGATTCTTCAAACAAGGAGGAATAAGTAATGGTTTTGCGGAGACTATCCTCTTAAAGACCGGCCGGATAAATCAGTCTTCGTCCGCGATTCTACATATGTGACTACGCCGTTTTCACGATAATTTTACATTTGCGTTCCTTTCGTAACTTATAATTAGCCCGCGGTTTTATTTATGACGTTGAATGAACTGTATTTAGAGAGGAACAGACAGTGTACATCGAGTTGTCAAAGCTATACTATAGTACCTATTTTACATATTGGACAGTGTCCATTCCAGAGAACCTAGCATAGTATAAAAAATAAAATAAAATGAAAATAAAATAGGTACTATAGCATAGCTTTGACAGCTCGATATACACTGTCTGTTCCTCTCTAAGTAGATCAACAGAGTGAGATAGAGCACTGTATCAAGCGCTATCGAGCTCGATATGGTTTGCTATGCTAGACTGGCAGGGAACAAAGTATAGCCTATGTCCAAGTGATGAGACTATATAACCATTACATAAGTGAAAGAATTTCCAAAATCGGTTCAGTAGTTCAAGAGATTGCCCTCTGCATATACATACAAACTAACAAATTTGACCTCTTTATAATATCTGTGTAGACAAATGGAATTAAAACAAAATTTGAAGTAAGTTTTGTATTTTGGAATAAACTATAGCTAAACTAGAGCAAAACTGTAATTTATTCATATTAGCATATTTTAATAGTGTATGATTCCTCTAAAGGCTTAAAATTAATTAATATGTAAACTGACTTTGTTGTTAAAGGCGTTGAGACGGGTTGACTAAGATACATTTTTTCTCGTGACAGTATTTCTGCAGTCTTATACCTATATTTTTTATGCCTTTACTTAGGCAGGTATAAAAAATTTATATAGAATATGATTTTGTGCCAAATATTTACAAAAAAAGGAAAATTGAAAAAAGAAATGTTTGCCAAGTTTCTTGCCCTTCTTCTTAGCAATACTAATCGAATGGTGCGGATTGTTAGGCATTATTTTTATTTATGGTTTATTTAGTTCATTTTTCAACACATTTGTTCATTGCATTATGTATATATAAAATTTTTATTCCTATATTTCTATATTTTATGCAGGTGTATAACTTTATTACATTTTAGTAGCCCAACCTTCATATTTTTTGTATGTATTTCCCGTATTTATTTATCAACTTATTTGTTTATTGCATTACGTATATTGTGATATTTTTATTCCTAGATTTCTCTATTTTATGCAGGTGTATAATTACATTTTAGTAGCACAACCTAAATATTTTTTGTATGTATTTCCCGTATTTATTTATCAACTTATTTGTTTATTGCATTACGTATATTGTGATATTTTTATTCCTATATTTCTATATTTTATGCAGGTGTATAACTTTATTACATTTTAGTAGCCCAACCTTCATATTTTTTGTATGTATTTCCCGTATTTATTTATCAACTTATTTGTTTATTGCATTACGTATATTGTGATATTTTTATTCCTAGATTTCTCTATTTTATGCAGGTGTATAATTACATTTTAGTAGCACAACCTAAATATTTTTTGTATATTTCCCTTATTAGTATATATTTCTTTTATATTCTAAAGATATATATTGTAAAGATTAACTTTGACTTGTAGAAAGTATACTATTTTACAAAATAAATATTTTGATTTTGAGACTAGAGCTAAACCTCAAATACTCTAACTACTAGAAGATCACTGAAACTACATCACGAATAACGTATATTTGTGAAACGGTAAGTGTTTGTGAATCCTGACCCGACGAAGTTTTTCCAAGCATTTGTTTACTTGTTTCTAATTGATCCTTTCTAGTTTGAAATGCACTCCAATAATATTTACACTATCTATCTATTTACCTATATGAACCCACTGTATTTGATCCCCACATACACATGTGTATAACGTATAGTATAGAGCGTCGGGTGCATTGTTGCTATATTTAGCTCTCGGACTGAATGAGGTGCGCGCGCGCCGCTCCCTGATATTAGGAGCGTAGCGAGGGAAGATTCAGATTGGAAATAACTTGGGCAAGTGTTCCGTATGTTTCGGAAGGTTCCGAAGGGTTCCGTGCCACCGTACAATACAGGTATAGAACCCTAAAAACAATAAGATACATAACAACAACATACAATGATTCCATACATTAAGGCGACAAAAAACAAGTTGCAAAAATGGTAGCACCTGAAAACTATTCGGCACTCTCTGAGTATGGATCCCCAATTTTTATGTATCTACATAGTATATTGTATGGTCCGTTTTAACTGGAGAACCACTCAACAGATTCGGATGCGGTTTTCTTTATACAGCATCGTGGTGACCATGGTCAATATATAGGCTATAAGGTGTGTTCATAAAAGCCAAAAACAGGGCAGAGATAGCCGCGGGCAAAAGCTACTTATATCTAAACCTACGTTCTCTGTTATTTTTACCTACTTATATTATATTACCTACTTTGAATTCAAGTTTATTAAGGCAGGAGGGTATTTAAAAGCGGGTTCAATAGATAAATACTTAGGTACAGTGGGAAAACTGCTGCGTCGTGCCCGGCTACCAGGTTCAATAGATCCAATTTAGATTAACTTAAATGGGGCTGACCGTTTTAAATTGGACATGTTGCAACGTCGGGTCGGACACAGCTGACAACTCCTACATTGGAGTTTCAACTTGGGGACACAAAAGTTGCGGCACAAAGTTACGAGTATATTTATCTAGTTCGCTTTTATTTCTATGACATTATGAGCGGAAACTGAGTCTGCGTGTTTTTCTTTATTGTTCACACAAAGAGTTAGAGAAATATGATGAGAAAAAGCTTTTCTGTCAGCAACTAATGCTAGTTTAACTGAGCGGGCATTTAAGTCTAGTTTTTAGGAGTGAAGCTCACATTTTTCTAAATAGCTAGTGGTTGTCCATAGACGTAAATGTTTTAAAAAGGTACACTGTATTAAGTGGTGTAAAGGGGCCTTAGTTGCTAAATTTTCATTGTTTGACATATTTTCGTAAATATTGTAGTTATATAAGGTAAAGGAGAATCCCTAATAGACCACATTCCACCGAAAACAAAAAATTTTGCACGAAACTTTTTTTTACCTTTCCATAGAAGTTTAGTCAGCTGATTGTTGAACCACTTTGTACTGGGAGGTGAAAAAATTATTTGAGCAAAAATTTTTTTTCTTTCTGGAATGTGATCAGTTAACGACACATAATCTACCCTACAATTATTTTCACTTATTATTGTAGGACCTTATATAACGGGTGTAAAAGCAAAGGCAAGAATCCTTTAAGGGTGTGTTAGTATGATCGGTTAAGATATTCTTTTAAATACTGGGATCTCTTAATAAAGTACCAGTACCTCATAATAAGACGATGTTCTTTACTCAAAATACACTAATCGTGTGGACACCCTCGCTGGTCGCTGGCCACTCGGATGAGGGGTGCGGGTTGCGGGGTGCAATTAGGTGTGCGGGGAGGCCGGTGAGCTGCGTAGCCATAGCTTAGAAAAATGATGGAATTTTTGGTGAAAATTCAAGGTATATATTTTTTTCTCGTAATGACATCAGAATCGTGTATACTTTCATACCCTAAAGGGATTCTTGATTTTGCATTTACACCCTGTATGTTACCGGCCAAACCTGATTTTAGGACAAACTAGTTTTTCCTAACTAAGATTGATATCATGATATGGCTGGTAAGATCATCGTATTTTTGTTAAGAATTAAGACGTCGCCTCGCTCCGCTCCGCTTCGCTCGGCTCCTGAATTTATATTCACAAGCAACCTAACACGCTCCTCCTCGCTTCGCTCGTCGCTCCTACTTTGGCCTAGGACAAACTAGTTTGTCCTAAAAATCGGGTTTGGCCGGTAACATACTCGTATATGTATAAGACTTGTGAAAGACACCCGAGGCTTCAATTCTTTTGCACACGGAGGAAAGAGGAAAAATGAAAAGAACGCAGTTTTTGGACGGTTTCCTAGTAGTCAGTCGACGACTTGACTCTACTAGCACCATGATTACAATTTCTAAATGTTTTGGCAGTCAGTTAACAAAAGGTACAGACCATTCACTATAAGAAGTCCCCTGGGCCGCGTTCAGTTTGATCGCCCGCTGACGCCCGGCGATCATGCCATCTCTTTGCACGCGTTAGTTTTGTATATGCTAACCTGCTGTCAGTGATTAGCGGGTTATCAAACTGAACGCGGCCCAGGGGACTTCTTACAGTGATTGGTCTGTAGTAGTCTTTTTTGTAGAAAAACCGTTCAAGTGCGAGTAGGACTCGAGCCCTGAGAGTTCCGTACCATTCAAATAAAATGAAAACAGAAACAAACAGCAAAATTAAGTTAATTTTAGTATGTGCGATCTACTTCATTATATTTATTTGGTATAAACACAAATAACTAATGCCATACTTATACTATACTATGCTAAAATAGCATGAGGAGATTTAAAGCGTTAAGAACAAGTTGCCTGACTATATGGACAATTTTGTTCTAAACGCCTTCATTTCTCTCATAAAACTTCTACCACATATAAAATGTAGACAAAAACTCCCGTACTGACTACTGAATATAAAAATTTAAGAAACCTTTCACAGAAAGAAAACATCTCAGTACGAAATACAAATTCCATTTACCTTCCAGAAGCTCAAACAGAAAATGTAGTTTCAGTCAAGCCAACAACAAAGTAATATACAAATGGTTTAAATATAAACCTTTTAGAGTAACTATTTGAAATTCCTTTTTATCTGATAGTTCTCACGAAACGTTATCACTTCACATAAACAGTTAATAGTTTAAATGAGCCGGCGCCACTAAAATGATGTCTCACTCGAATATAGTCAGTTTAAAGAAAAGTTTACGATAGCTGTGGCGCTAGTTACACCATATTATCGAGGTCTTATAGGATCACAATGAGTAACATACACTCGCAATTATCCACTTTTTAACAGTGGCAAAGAATCAGTAACACATCAAACAGTGGACGAGTACAAGATCTTACGCATTATTGATCTTAAGTTCTGCCAAGTGCAGCCGATATAGATCACTTTTTTGCTATAGTCTGTCTGTCTGTATCTCCATGTCAAGGCCCTTTAAAAACTTGCAGCCCACATGATAAGAAGAAGAAGGCCCTTTTCCCCAGGAATTAAGGCGACAACTACGGCTGGCGACCTCGTAAAGCCGAAAGCCGGGAGAGGTCTGGTTTAATTCAGATGTTAACAAAAAGATTATATATACGGGTATATGGGTATAATTGCAGAATATTTGAAATGGAATGGCTTAGTTAATATTTTTTAATTCCTATCAAGACCGTTAACAAAATAAATAGGTACCACAACAATGGCCAATATAAGATCCGGTTTAATTCATTAAAATTTGAAATGAAAATTTGTCAAATTTAAGATATTATAAAAACAAATGAATTCCCTTGATTATTTTTAAAGAGTTTTAGATACAAAAAAGGAAATTGGACATAGACAAAATGAAAATTTTCTACACCGTCACGGTAAAGTCACGTTGATACTGCATTGTATAAAATTAAATAATGTAAACATTTTTAAGACCTTTAATGAAATAAAAACCTTGTATCAACAATCAGAAACAATCTGCGGATAAGCAACACTTGACTTGGTCAGTTTTGGATATGTGACATAATAGTAAACCAAACCGGGAAAAAGATGTAAACGGCAAACTGCAAAGCCACGGTCAAAAGACTACGCACGTAATAAAACTGTTTTCTTTTTGCTAATATTTTTTACTACATCCTTGTACGTATAAATAAATTCGTAAAACATAAGAAACACGTAGAAAAACAGGAAACGGTATTTCCGACAAACACTTGTTCCAATGTTTTTAGTTCCTCTTTTTGCCGCGCGCGTAAGATAATGGTAAGACTTTATGATACCCCATAAAAGTCAGCGGCAAAATGATGATGACTATGACACAAACTTGTTTGGTTATGTAGGACCGTGAATATTAATCATAGTAATGATGCGCCGTCGAACCGACTAGACAGATCACTACTACTTCTACTGTGACTACTAAACTGGGTCGAATTATTCTTAGTAAGCCAATAATTTAGTTTTGGGTCATTATAATACAGATTTGTGTACATATGAAATACACATTATTGAAGAGCTTTAAAAAAAAATAAAAATCAATTAGAAACAAAACCTGTGAGAAAAATAAATCCCATAGGACAATGTGTGAAACGCACACAACGCCCCCGTGAGCTTTTATATGTGCATTACAGTATAGCTAGCATTATATGAAACTAATAGAGAAGTTTTGTCTCTCGGCGAAGCGTTTGACCAATTGAAACGCAGAACAAGTCGTTTGTTTAGACTATGGCCACGTGTTATAGCTTTCCTATGTTCCCATTTGTCAAACGCTTTTCGAGAGACAAAACTTCTCTATTATTTTCGTCTATGCTAGCTATGCCGGTGTCTTGAGTAGTTGCGAAACTGAAAAAAAGTAGTAGATCTTGTTAGACCAACTTCATGGAAGTTAAACAGAAATATGGGCTCGAGTACTGAGACTTATTTTTCTTTACTTACTTCAAATTAATTGCACTCTCATAATATACAGTTTTCCTAGAGGTGAATTTCACTATAAATAATATAGTCTGCTAGTTTTTCTGCGCAGGTTTAAATAAATAAATAAAATAAATAATCAATGTATATTATTATCAGTTTTCGGTTTGGCGATTATTTTACCAACTTCCCTTATAGCCCACATGTTGACCACTACGATGATAATGAAGAAAACTTCATCCAAATCCGTTGAGTGTCTCTCCATTTAAAACGAAACAGATAGACAGACGAAAATTCTAAAAATTTCGCAAAAATATTCAATTTACGGACAAGACATTTTTACAACTTTTTTATTAGTACATATAAATAGATAGAAAAATATAAATACATTAATGAATCGGTGCTATGTAAATATATGCTATAAAAAAAGTCTTCACTGCGCAAAAAAGTGACTAACGTTACAAAAACGTAACGTTTACGGTTAGAAATAGTAAAACTCGTAAATAAAACACGATGTAAACAAGTGCGTAGCTACTCTGCGCAGACGCAGTTACTGTACTGTCGACCACGCCCAACGTTACAACTATTTGGTCGATCATAATAACCTTTATTGGCATGATAGCAACTGATGTGGTTATCGTGAAGGGTTGGGTGCGTCCAGAGCAAGTGGGAATATATGCCTCAGTTTGTACGTGAAGAGCCTCGAAAATACACTGATTTCATGGAAGATTTAGTTTTAGAGGGAACATATTATGTTCCCCAGATTTATTTGTATAGTTTGATAGTAAATATTTTTCCTTTCTATAAGCTTTTTTAGTGATTTTTATATGAATATAGATTCAAAAAAAAAAGGTAAATTATACCGGTGTAAATAGACTGCTACCATTAAATGAAACCACATATTCTACTGACCCTACTGAACCACTTTTCCCAAGAGTCATACCCGCGGAACCCCTTAGTTTGGGAAACAATAGAGTTCCAAACAAAAATGCGTGAACCCTAACGCACCGATATACGGGCGAGTTTAGAGAGAGCGTCGTCCGTCAAACAGCTTCACGTTTCTATTTACACCCTGTATACGTACTTAAACGGATTATAAGAGAAAGAACAAAGAAAACGTCCGATATACATATAGTATGATGCCATCAACTTTTTATTAGCGACGGGTTCAGTTGATTAAAAACAATGTGTACAATTAATTACTACACACAAAAACAGGATTTAATATTATTGTGGCATCAAAATTAAATTATAAGATATGCTATATTGGTGAATTTTTTTTAAATAAGCAGATGTTTTCTTCGGAAAAATTCAATTATTTTAAAGCTACTGTGAAAAGCGGAGGACTTGCATTTTACAGTTTACACTATAAATAAACACCTCTGACACCCGCTCTAGTGTCTAGTATACAAGCTCTTCTATTCCGGTTACTTTTTACTTTGCCCTTTTTCAGTATGTCGCTTATTTGGTCGGCATACGTCCTTCTAGGGCGGCCCGGTCGAGCTGTACCTTCCACTTGTGCAGCATAAATTCCTTTGTCACTCTACTTTCATTCATCCTCTCTATATGCCCAAACCACGGAAGCATTCCATTTTCTATTCTAGTCACTACATCTTCTTTCACACCGCAACGATCCCTTATGTCGATATTTTTCTCACTATTATTCAATGTCAGACCACACATACTCCGTAAGGAACGCATTTCCACTGCATTCACTCTACTTCGATGCTCATCTTGTCAAACCCAACATTCACTACCATACAGAAGCGTAGGAGCCAACACTCCATTATGAACCGCCGTCTTATCTATACTAATAATATCCGTACGTTATCTATACTCATAATAATAAAGTCATGTCTGTAACTTCAATAGTTTTTCAAAATTTTAAATTATTGAGGTTATTCGTATTGTACTGAAGCCAAAACTACAATTTTTAAAAATTTTGTGTGTCTGTCTATCTTTATGTATGTTCCGTTTTATTTCGAGAACCACTTAACGGAAATGGATGCGGTGTTTTTTACTATCATCGAACTGACCCTGGTCAACATATAAGGGATACTCATAAAATAACGCCCAAGCCGAAACTGGGGCAGAGATGGAATAAACGCGGGCGGAGCTGCGGGTAAAGGCTAGTAAATAGAAAACTTTATTTTATCTACAAACTCAGCGTAAAGAAAAAAAAAACAGTATATAGGAAAATCATGAAATTTGATTCGGGACACTACTTAGACACTGATATAAAGGTAATTTTACCCAAAACTGTTGAAGACGTTCGTAGACACAAATATATCTAAAATAGTACAGATGGAAGAGCAACAAGGTCACAATTGAGGAACAAGTGGCGAAACTAAGCGATTTGCCACGGTTCATTATTGACAAATAAGAGTTCATGCTTTGTTTGAGAAAGGCGTTAATGGTTAGTTAGTGAAATAAAACCTTTTCTCGCAAATATTTGTTTTTTTAGGGTTCCGATCCGAACCCGAAGGGTGCCAAATATTTTACTACAAGCCTCCGCTCTCTGTGTATTAATCGACCTGAATTATGAAATAAAGTAACACATATTACCCAAGTTAACCACGTATCGTTACCTGCCTGAGTCACAGTTCACAAGTTTGTGACAGAGTGCAGTCGGTCAAAGACCTTCCATACGATATACGAGTAGATTCACGAAACACAACAACAAAATTAAAGCACGAAAGCTATATGTGATAATTATTTATATGTAAAATGTATATAATATGTAACCTAGCTTCGCTCGTCGTCACATAATGGTGTGGATTCGGTGTAGCACATCTTGACTTATTTGACAGGACTAAACTTAATTTAAACATTCTGTCTTTTTCTTTCTATATCGAAAATACAAGGACAGGGCGCTTAAAATAGGGTACGTCCTGTCAAATAAGTTAAGTCGTTTTGCACCGAATCGACACCATTGACTTATTTTTTCTATATATCCGGACCTTTGCAATCGTTCTATACAGGATTTTTGCGTTAATCCGCCGCTTTTTTCCGGTTATCCTGCGACTGACATGAGAACTCTATGCTGTATCATTGTACCGGCCTGAACTAGTTCATGTTTTCAAAGGATAAAATCATAGAGGTCAAGTCCATCAATGGGAAATTGGATTAAAATGGGAGCAGATTGTTATATATATTGTATAGGTAGTAGAGCTGATGCCAGGTTCGACTGTGGAGGTACCACCATCTTACCCGCAAATCCTCCCGAAGTTATTCGGGGGAGAGTAAGAGAACAGCTCTCAGGCAAAACCAGGCGGCCCACCATTGCCTGGGACCGATGGATGGCGGTATATCCATCCCCAATTGCCGGCCCTTATATAAAACAGACTGGTGACGGGCAGCGGCGTCACTGGTGCAAGTGTTTCGGCACCGCGCTCACCAACCCGCCTGCCCAGCGTGTGTGAGTATGGGCATTTCTTCCAGGAGGGCCGCCAAGAGTGGTGAAATCCTGAAAGGCCTATGTCCAGCAGTGATGGATGGATGGATGGAGATTGTTTAATTCCCGCATTACCAATGGAAACAGAGGGGAGTGTATGGTAGGGTTTAGTGTTTTGACTTTATTGTAATTGTATTGTAAATATTTTTTGTATGTATTTCCCTTTTTTATTTATGAACTTATTTTTTCATTGCATTATGTATATATAATATTTTTATTCCTAGATTCCTCTATTTTATGCAGGTGTATTTTTTATTTCCCGAATTATTATATATTTTTTTATTTTCTAAAGATATATTATATTGTTATAATTAACTTTGACTTGTAGAAAGTATACTTTCAGTATCTATTTTGCAAAAATAAATATAAAAAAAAAGGTCAGGAAGCAATCCCTTTCCAGAAGCGAATACCCATTTTCTTAAGGTCTATGGAAGTCCTTGCTAACTGTATAATTTACACCATATCAGTGGCAACACGACTAGGCAACTTTATATATGAAAACGTACCCCGTAACTGAGTTTTGTTATGCCTTAAACTATTCCGCTACGATGTCTGTCAAGTACAGGATGTACAAACAAAACCGGGAGAGCGGCGTGAGACGAGGAGACATCTAGACTGGATTGGATGAGACATAAATGTGAGCGGAGAGTACATTGCTCATCTTCACTTTGTCGATGTCATAGTCATAATGGAGGAAATGCTGCAGGAACTGAAGGAAATGCTGTGCAGCCTAACCCGAGGGCCACGGGCAACGACGCTCCAAGCGAATTCGCTCTGCGCTGCAAGCGTCGGTGTCAAGCTCATACAAAATTGTAATACATTGTATACAAAATTGTATGAGATTGTATTATTGTGAAGCTTTATTCTATTACATTGTATACAAAGTTGTATGAGCTTGACGCCGACGACGCTTCCAGCGCAGAGCGAATTCGCTTGGAGCGTCGTTGCCCGTGGCTCTCGGGTAAGCGATTCTTCTATAGACGAGTGGGCCTGGGCCTGCGGATAAATTAGGATAAGAGTAAGATAATGTTCAACTAACACGCCATCCAAAGGTCGACAACGTTAACATGATTCAAGTTATCCAGCTGGGTACAAACAATTTCGACCGCCAAGATGTCCAGCAGTAGACGAACACAGGCTGATGGATGGATTTTTGCCATCGGAGGCAAATTTCTATGATTGAAATCCGTTCCTCTGTAGTCTGTGGTGCTCAATCGGCTCCGAAAGGCCTTGACACTGTCAGGACTTGCACGATGTCAATCTGCTAAGATCAAAGAACATCTTGGAGGCACGTCCAGTGCGTGATCGAATTGACCCCTGACGCGAACTACGAGTACCGAACGACAGAAGCAAATCAACAAATGCACGTTTTGGTCTAGCGGTTTACCCAGCAAGTGCTGAGCCGTTATTCGCGTGCTCGAGACAAATTGACCCAGTACGTGAGTCGGCTTCCTCAATTTCACGAGGATTGTGAATTGAGCAATTATTTGAGGCAGCGGTAGCTGTATGAATATTCAGGTTCAATTCTTACAACCTTATTGTTTTATTTTATTTTTTATTTTTGGCATGCTTATTATTTTATTTATGTGAAACGTACAAATATTCATAGGTTAAGGCGAGGTTATCCAGAGAAATCTGTTCTGCTCCAACGCTTTCATTTTTCACTTGTTTATCCTGCTCAGCGGAAACGGGCCGCTCAGAAAACTCGCGGTTTCGTGGTGTTTTTATTTATTATTTTAGAATTAGAGGGATATGTTTTTAATATGATGGCCGTTTTATATCACAATTTTCACAACGTTTATTTTAGTATAAGTTTTATTGTCCAAAACTTAATATAGCTCAAATTAAATGATATTTAGATCGTAGTTTAGACCTATCTTTGCGATTTAATCGGATCGAGGAAAGTGTAAGCAATCGTGTATTCGAGCAGTCGAAATATTAAGATCAAAGAGTGAAATATGACATATATTTTTTGCCAAATTAAATCGTCGTTTTTTATTGGTTTAAAATTAATTTGAAAAGAGACTAAAGCCTTAAGGTGTACTTGCTGAATGGTAAAGGAGAATAATATGGGTAAACCTGCATATATCCAAAGCCCTATTCAAAGAATGAAAAAGACACACAATAATATAATATAGGTCCAAAACCTGAAAACTAGAAGTAGTTCTAATCTCACGATTAATAAACTTGAGCACAATGTAGTGTCTATACGTAAAGTCTCTTTACGTCTTTGCTTGAACCAAATCGCACGATTCTGAATCATTAAGGAGAACATTTAAATCAATTAATCAGGCCCCTTAATATTTGTATTGGCTAGAAAACGTAAGCGTCTGAAGTTTTGTTACATAATAACTGATCGATATTTATAGAAACTGCAAATGTAACGTTCAGGAACTAAAATAAGCGTTGTATGATTGAATGAGCTTTCGGTCACGCAGCCATTAAAATTGAGTCATTAAAATAATGAGATATGTACTTAAGGGCTTTAATTGGTTGCAATTTAAAAATATGTCCTCTAAATTAACTGGAAAGACTAGAAAAATGGACGACTCAATATAGGAATTTCAAGAACAATGGAGGGAAACCTGTCGATCAGATGTATTTAAACACAATTTCATTGTCATTGACGAGATGATGAGAAAAAAACAGACAGCAAACTAGAAACTACCTTAGAACTAGTATCTGGTTGCTAGTATAAACAGAGAAGTTCATTTAGAGATGTCTATTCAGAATTCCAAGTAATATACCGAAGCTATTTTAAAAACGATAATTAAGAGACTATATAAAAATTTCACAAACAATCAACAGGAACCAAAAAGGAACATTGAAAATCGAAAGGAGAATCAAAGGACGTATGCCGACCAAATTGGTGACATACTAGAATAATTTGGCCAAGTCCGTGTCGGGCTCACGCACAAAGTGTTCCGTACCACCGTACTATCTGTCCGTCCGTCTGTCTGTCAAGACCCTTTATCTCTTGAAATTAAAACCATATACTCAGGTCTACAGTCCCTTGAAGTTGTGAAAAAATCAAACTTCTTTGATGTTGTAAAAAAAAAGATACGACCATTTATGCCGCAAAAAAAAGTATATTTGCACACTCTCAAGGGAATCAAAATTTATGGGGTATTTTCGGTTGACCTAGAACTATGAAATTTGGCAAGTAGCACCGTCTTATACTACAAGTATAGGGAAAAATCTGAAAACAAGTTTAGGACCTTATAAATATAACATACGAAAATCAAATGAGCAACTTACAGAATGCTTGTTACGGAACCCCACAACCCGCATCTAGCTAGCCAATTGCCATCCAGTAATATTTAAACTAAACCGGCCAACGGTGTCAACGGTCCTTAAGTAAAAGCAATCAACAAGTACATTATAGCCCCAATAAATATGGAGGTCGCACCGTCGTCGCCCGGCTGCTGATAAATCTGTCCGATTATTTCAATTTGGCACAATTATAATACTTGGCCCCGAACAGAACGAGGATGTTGCTAGTATAGGGGTTTCGGAAATAAATAGGGAGTTTAATCGTAACTAAAATACGTAGACGTAATCTGCTTGATAATTTAAGACGGTTCATTCGCAAACTCGAATATTTTTTTACGCTTTACTCCTGCGACGCCTGATATGAAGTGTCGATGAGACGTAAGGATGAAGTGCCCTTAAACAGAAAGTGGTAGAGAAGAAGCAGGCAAGGCAGGTTTGGCATTAATCAGTCTGTGCAGGGACTTCCGCAAACTCTAAGGAAATCGGTAACGAGTGACTAATTAGTAACTGCATGTACAGACGAGTCGCATGGCATCTATCCTGCGGGTGTAGAAGTACAGCCGTTCGAGGCTCGTTCGTCTCGTCTTCGTCAAACGAAGAAAGAGACAAATGTAGAAGCCAGATCAAACGGCTTTGATTGATTGACAAAATGTACACAAATAAGAGATACAAATAACAGGTATCCTGCTAACTCGCGTAAATTTGTTCTTTTTGTCGTTCGTCGAAGACGAGTCGAATGAGCCCCGAACGGCTTTACTTCTAGAGCCGCTGCTCAGTGGAAGCGGGATGCTCAGAGAACACGCGACATCGAGGTGTTTTTACCTATTATTTTGTATTTGGTATTTAATATGTTTTATATTAAATCTTTATTTTGGTTTAAATATTATTATTGTCCAAAAACCTAATTCAAATGGAATAATATTTATATCTTGGCTATTTTATTAGATGCAGGAAAATGCAAGTAATCGTGTATCAAACGGCTTAAATATTATGATTAAAGCGTGAAGAATGATAATTTAATAAAACACAAAAAAATACAATTTTGAGGAAACAGTTTTTTTCATTTTGTGTTATTCGAAATATTCCCCATCTGGCAACCCTTCAGAGTGTGTGAGACCAACAAACGGTAATTAGGGGCTGATGGATTGATGGGAAGTGGGAGTGATTCCGCTGAATTTCAGTTGGACATGGGATTCCAAGAAGCGCCATTTTGGCGCCACACGAGATAAATAGCTTTTCACATGAAAAATGTTTACAGTTTGTGTGAAAGATATAGGTCATTTGTTGAGCACTTAGTTTTTATACTAAATAAAAACATTTTATAATGGCGATCAATTCAAGCTAAAATATACATTTTAATTTCAGATTGTTTGTTTCTTTTTTAGTATTGAGAGTGGGTGAAAACAGTGTATCCGCAGCTTTCTCACAGTAGTAATTTTTAGTTAACTGAACAAGAAAACGTTAGACTGGCTGAGAGGGGAAGAAGTTTTTTTTATGCAACTTTACAGCCCCAGAATCAGGGTTGTTCTTCCACACGTATGTTCAGAGTTCAGTATAATAAAACTACGACATGATATAAATATTTAGTGTATAGATACGACTTTTTTACAACTTTATTATTACTAATAGTAATAATAATATTTTATACCTAGTCGGTTCTTAAATACTGTCACTGGCCATTTTTTTTAAATAGAACACCTAGAAAAAGAATGAAATGGTGTTAGATTTTCAAATATTTTTGATTAATAATCTGCCAAATTACAATTACATTCATTCATTTTTTACGATGGAGTGGACTCGCAAAGAGGACCGAGTAGCAGTAATTCCATCCACCGAAGACGATATTCAACTTGCTTCAAAAATTAAAATTCACGAAGAGGTTCGTGTACCATACCATCAAAAGGTACAATGAAACCTCTAGTGTCGATGACGAGAAAAGAACTGGCAGACCTCATTCCGTTAGGACTCCAGGGGTCATCAAAGCAATCAAGGCGCGTATTGCAAGAAATCCCGTCCGCAAGCAGAAACTGATGGCTTTGGAGATGGGATTAACCAGAAGTACCGTAAAAAAAGTACTCAATGAAGACCTGGGACTACGAGCTTACCGAAAAAAGAGTGGACATCTTCTGGACGCGCATCTGATAGCTATGAGAGCCAAAAAATGCAAAGTTTTGCTAAAGCGGTACGCAAGAAACAGACACCGCGATATCCTGTTTACAGACGAGAAAATTTTTAATATCGAAGAGAAGTACAACAAACAAAATGACAGGGCTACCAGCTCTGCGGCCGCTGGAAATGCCATTCCTAGAGTGCAGCACGGCCATACTATGGCCCTACTGAAGTGCATTTTTGTGAAAAAGGTGTCAAAACCAGTGCAAAAGTGTACCAAGACACGGTTTTAGATCGCAAAGTAAAAGATCTGCCCCAGACACTCTTTGGAGGACGGCCATTTGTATTTCAACAGGACTCCGCACCTGCTCATAAGGCCAAAACAACTCAGGAGTGGTCCGAGCGCCAGAATATCGAGCTAATAAGGCATCAAGATTGGCCCTCATCTAGCCCTGACCTCAATTCACTGGATTACAAAATTTAGCAGGAATTGGAGGAGAAGGTCTGTTCTAAACCTCACAAAAATTTGAGCAGCCTAAAGTCATCATTGATTTAAAGCAGTGGCCGATATCGACATGAATATGGTCCGTGCTGCTATTGATGATTGGCCGCGAAGATTGAAGGCTTGTGTGAAAAATGGTGGCAATCATTTTGAATAAATTTTGTGTTTAATGTAAGCTAATTAAATTACCGTTTTTTAAAAAAAAACTTTTTTTGAATACCATGTTTAGTTTTCATTTTATAGCCAATTTCGTATGTGACAGAATTTAAGCACCGACTAGGTAATTATATATTTACAAAACACACGTTATATGAGCAAGTGGAATAAAAATAAATTATAATATTATGTGATAAAATGTTCAAATGATGTAGATGATTGACAGACAGAGAAAAAAAAGAGGAAGTAATGAGGTGTATGGTCTTTTTGCTGTGGAGATGGAAATTAAACTTATCTTTGTCTATATAGACCTGGACCGTAATGGGCACCAAGCGACCAAATATAGGACCCTTCCCATGTTCTGAGTTGAATGTCTGTGAGTGGTGGTAAGAAAGATTTTATGATGCGCGCGGTGAAGCAATTGAATGTCAGGTTGTGAAATCGTGTGTGGGTAGGGATGGGTAGGTTGTTAATTGGGATGGAGTCTGATGTGTGTCTGTGTTGGTTAAGTAATAATAATAATAATAAATAAATTATTAAATCTATCTGTTATTGTAATATAAAGCTGGAGCCCAAAAAAATGTCTCCAAAACACAGGAAACTTGTAGGTAAGCTGGGCTTCCCTAAAGTTAGTCCATTTGGATAATCACCAGCTTTGATTCTAAAAACAAAAATGTATGCCAAACAAAACTTGTACCAGTTTATTTATACTACAAGTAGATGCGTCTGTTTTGACTCAATAGTCTATTTTATTGTACATCCTTGCTTCTATATTTAGCTTCATTCATGAGGAATTTGATTCTTGCTAGGAATTCTTTGTAGTCATTGCGTTCTTTTTGTTATTTATTTATATCGGTTCACTAGAAGTCCGTAAATATACGGAAACTTTTAAATAGCTTTGAATTAATTAATCGACACTTTATTGTACATTAAAAAGAAAAACAGAGTTTTTAAAACATGAGTACAAAGGCCGACTTACCACTTAGAACAATTTCATACAGCCAACAAGATTTGTTGTCAATCCACCTATCTACGACGTGTACTAACAACGGCTCAGCGGAATTACACTGGATTTCCGGAAAAAAATCGTTGAAGACGCACATTATAAAATATTTAGATAGGTATTTGAGGTACCTATTGTAGATACCTGTATGGAGACCAAGTCACGCGAAAAATGCTGATTAATACAGTATACAATAGAAGGATATGGAGAGAGAGGAAGACCTAAGAAACGAGGGATAGATTGTGTCACAGCGGATATGCAGGAGTGTGGTGTCTTTGTCATGACCACAATCGACAACATCACAAATTAATAAATTTATGCAAAAGTAAAAACCATTTCGAAATATGGGCTTTCTCAGCATCATATTTTTTTTTCACAATTAAATCGTGATTAAAGGAAGAGATATTTTCAAAAAACCAACAAAAAACATGGTAAACACAGGATTTTAAAAACAATTTCCCTTGCTTTTAAGTTCTTTTGTTTAAAAAAAATCAACTGTCATGCCATGTGACAGCAGACATAAACATGCCAAGCTTTCTTTTTAATGAGCCGTTGGCAATGAACATTGACTTTTGAAATCCTCAGATGCGACTTACGTCCTTTTAGAATGAGTGAATAAGAAAACATTAAATTATTCAGGAAAAAATAAAAAAATACATAAGCTTCGTTTTTATGCAGAATTTCAATATAAATATTAAAAACATATCATAGAATTGATCATTTCGTTATCTCCTCAAATATTATGAAATCTGTAAAAATTAAACCGCTCCGCTTCGCTCAGCTCCCGAAATTATTCCCAAACAACAACACGCTCCTTGTCGCTTCTCTCATCTTCGCACCTAATTTTGACTTTATGTTGGAAGTCTATCGTAAATTTCTTATTTCATACTTTACGATATTGTCGATCAGAGGTGCAATTATGCAAGACAATCGTATTCATTTGGCAGCCAAAAACGTACGGTTTCAATTGTCAAACTGGCTAATTTGCTTAGACGAATAACCGTTTGACAATTCAAATATAAATACGATTGTCTTACACAATTGCACCTCTGAGGTGGAAATCGATTCATTTGATTCGTTGTTTGTCCGCTTAAAATGTACGATTTTAATTGTCAAACGGCTATCCGGCCAAGGTTTGACAATTGAAACCGTACGTTTTTGGCTGTCAAATAAATACGATTGACTTACACTCTGATCATGAAATGATCTATTCTACGATATGGCCACCACATCAACAACGCCACGACTCTGGACACCAAGAAATGGCGGGATATAGCTTACAGAACCGACCCTAAGTAGGAAAAGGCGAGGAGGATGATGATAAGGTACCTATATGAATGAAGCGTCTTCATCACAGACATCATTTTCAAATGTGGTTTTTGGTCACAATTTAATACGTTTAGCTGTCGGTTGATCAGAACAGAAAGTATTCGTTGCGGTTAAATATTTACGCAGCATTGTACTCATTTGTTTCGGTTCAGGAAATGTTAAAAATAAATGTTGTAGGTATTGTTCGGACATTTTATTTTAAACTTGGGTGATTTGTTGCCATCTGACAACATTTTGGAATGCGGTTTCATAATAGTCCCTACTTATCTTTTATTCTATACATACGCAAGGCATCGATTGTTTCTGTGTTGGCAGTTGCTTATAACTTAGGACTGCGCCGATTTCAATGCAGTTTTCATTGATAGTTAGGGGGCAGAACTTGAAATAGCACTATAAAATTAAAACGTTATCAAGAAGACGTTTCAATGGTATAAAATAGAAAACGTTATCTAACCGTTATTTCATGTCAAATTCGCATAAAATATGTTACTACTAACGAAACGAATCATAGCTATGCAATCAAGCGCTACAAAAAACTTTACACCGGTAGGTATTTTGTCTATAAATTTATAAAGCTCTGGCTCTGGAGGGATCTCATGAGGAAGGTTTTAGGATCTGTATAATTGCGTCAAATATTAGTGACATTTCAGTAATGAAAGCCAAAAAGACGCGCCGTGAACAGAGGTTCTTATAAAACCAAAAAGCTAGCTATGGTAAAATATTTAGATCAATTATAAACAAAACCATACCCTGAAAAGATTGATACCATGGATATACAAAATATCAAATACATACAATGAATGGAAGACGGAAAAAATAAAGACACATTTAAAGGAATAAAAGAAAAAGACTCACCAGTAAATTATCAACCGAGTTATAACCACATATCATGTAACCCATCACTCTATTCGCCATCGCTGATGATGATGATGATGATGAAAACAGAAATAAAACCATGAACTATCCAACACTGACCACTTAAAACACTCCACCGGCAAAAGGACACTCCACTGTTTACCTTTGATCACCAGTCAATAATCATCACAATTCCTTTGAAATAAGACTCAAAATTGATTGAAATAACGCCGTCTTTCAAAAGCGTATTATTCTCAGCTGTTTTAAACAATACCCATTTATTCCCAAGCGATTAATCAATTAAAAATGTACTCAATAGCAAGAGGGATATGAGCACTTTCAGATCGCTATATCGTCTGGACGTCTACTTCAAACCGACGGTCGTGAAAGACTGATATTATTGGGCTGCTGCTGGTGACCGGAGGAGCGTCCTCTTCACAGACCTCCATTGTACATGGAATTAGCAAATACTATATGTCAACATTATTTGAGTTAAATCAGAGCTGACGTAACGTTGCCAAGTTTTATTTGGTGACAATTCGTGAGAAATAGTGCAGAAATTAGGAAATCATATTTAGATATGACCATCTTTTGAATCTGGTGCGGTGGTTTTTCGAAGATATATAAGTAACTTATGTTTAACCTAAAGATTGTTTGGACTAGTACATTATAATTTTAAAGAATATTAGTGCTCTTATGGAATGTAACATTTTTATTGTTTTTTTTATTGATAGTAATTAAAATTTTACATATTTTCATACTAATTGCACTCATTATTAAACAAAAGACTTTATAATTGTCAGGTTTTGGGAAAATTATGTTAACAAAGTTTCGCATGTTAAGAATAATAATACATTAGACATTACATACAAATTAAAGACCACACAATGTTGAATAAATATGAAGCCAATAACTGTACGAGGTTTTATCAAAGTACTTTGTCAACTGTAATGATAGCCCGCCATTATCGATGACCTTTGCAATTACAAAATGTCGTATTAAAAATAATTTCTGCACGCTTTTCGCAACGGTGTATTGGAAAAAAATTGTAGCCAACTAGTTTGGTTATTTTAGTAAGTTTATGACTTGTGTTATTGCATTTTAACTGTAAATTAATAAAAAGTTAACTTCCAAAATAATCTTCAATCGGTATTGAACTATTTACGAATTGTAACGTCATTTCAAGTGCGAACGTATGAGCGGACATATATGTTTTCTACGACAAGCACCCGGTTTGGCAACTGATTTTACGATACAGAATCAGGGGGCTGTTCTTTTTTGAAAGAAAAAGGAAACGTCCTGAATTTAATTGAAAACAGGAGAAGGGGCACCTTCTTAGGCATGATCCCCTAATAAAAGTCTTAGTCAAAGGGAAAATAGAAGGAAAAAAAGGGAGAGGGATACCGAGAATCATTTTGGTGAAGGCAGGAGTTTACATTATAGAGAACTAAGGGATTTGGCTCTGGGCAGAGAACTATGGAAAATGCTACAATGACAAGAGATAATAGATGACTGATTGCACAGTACCTATACGTTTAAAAATAATGGATTACCTTACATTATTTTACCTTTAGAGAACTTTAAATTAAGATTTGTCGCACCAGAAGAGGACAAAGCATCGCGATAAGAGTATTAGCTTGGAAACCTAAAATGCCTTGCCAAGCGTTATTTATTTATTTATTTATTTGGAGCACCAATGTTACATACACAAATAGTATAACAATAGTAAGTAGGGTTTAAATCCGTGTGTTGAAACGTTACAGGTGCACACATATTTCAAAATTTTAAATTTAAATGATCCTTTATTAAAACTAAAAGTAACAAACTATAAGTAACAAATTATGATAGTAATTCGGAGAAAGTAACTTAAACATACACTAACTCAACAGAACATGAGATCATCCAAGACTTAAACACTCGAGTTTCTTACATTTAACACATGGAAGACTAACAAAATGTATGTCCAAATCATCATCAATAGTAGGTATATCCGTTAAAGATGATAACAGTAATGTAACCATTCAAAGATGAGTCCTTAAGGTGAAATGGGCATTGGAAAACATGCTGTGAGAGTGCAGGACAAACTTATCTACAGTAGAGCGCGCGTGAGCAAGTTAGACATAGTATACTACCAATACGTTAGCGATAATCTGACTGAATTTTAATAAAAAAGAATATCTTGGGATTTATTTTAAGAAATGTTGTAGACAAAAGATAAACGAGTATACACAAAATATTCGTATCAAGTTTTGTGATGATACCATCCACATTACAGGCATAAATCGTGAAAGGTTCATATTATCATGATTTTAAGACTTTTCATATCTTCAAAAACAATATGTATTTTATCAGTTCTGTATTTACATTTGGTTTTTTGAAAACTGTGTATAAAGTTGCATTTCCCAACGCCCACTTCGCCTTGACCGTTGGCTAAATTCTCAAAAAGGATACGTGAGATATGCAGACTATTACAGAAATAGCTAATGTGATGCCACCCGGATGTAAGAAAAATAAAGTGACAAGGTGAAACGATAAGACAGGGATCATAAATGTATATTGCAATCAATTCATACTAGAAGGCGTGGCAGCTTTATTCATTCTGATCGAAGATGCTAAATGAAAAACTGATTGTTTTTACCAACTTTCATATCACCCGACCGTATAGAACCGAGTCACAAATATACCTGTATAAAAAGTTTTATTTTATTTTATTTATTAACAAAGATATTATAAACTATTAAATTATTAACGGGCTATTTCGATAAAAATTGCACTTTTTGAAGTTGTATACCTGCTTTTCAGATGAAGCCACTAATTTGATAGATCAGTATATAAATTTCGGAACGTTTTTCTAGTTTTGTTCAGTACAGAAACGCGATTGCGTAACTTTCGCTCGATAGAAATAAATATTGAAATGAGGTCTTCTTCTACACTTTTTTTTTCATAGTATGACAAACAGGAATGACATACAGACCTGAACGATATTTTATTAGATAGATTTTTACGATATCTAAATTTTCTTAGTTGGAAATTTTGATAGCTATTTTAGTTCATTTTATATTAATTTAAAACCGATATTTTGCTATTTTTTCCGGAATCCGTCCCTCTCGCACTGCGGGGCGTTCCGCATGGAGTAACAGTGACCTTTGCAAGCGTGACATATCCTCTTAACATACTTGCCTTTGCCCGCAGCTAGGCCCGCGTTCAGTTCAGTGAAACTTTGCCCGGGTTTCGGCTTGGACGTTATTTTATGAACACCCCTTATATCCAATGTGTTGAACATGGTTACTACGATGATAATAAACAAAACTGCATCCAAATCCGTTCAGTGGTTCTCGAGTTATAAAAGCGTTTATTCAATCTTTTCCCCGTTTCCGGCTTGGGCGCTATTTTATGAACACTCTTATAGCCTATGTTTTGACCAGGGTCATTACGATGATAATGAAAAAAACCGCATCCAAATCTGTTGAGTGGTTCTCGAGTTAAAACGGAACAGACAGACAGACAAAAATTCTAACAAATTGTTGTTTTGGCCTCGGTACAGTACCAATAACCCATTTCATTTAAAATTTTGCGAAATGATTCAATGTACAGACACGACTTTTTTACTACTTTATTATTATTAGTATATATGTAGATGTAAATAAGAACTCAAAGTCTTCACAAGTTTATCTTTCTTTGAATGTTTATTATTTGAACGGGTATTTAGAGAAAAGTTGTTTAGTCTTTTATGTACAATCTAGGGGTTCCGTAAATGCAGACACTCTACTAAACATATGTCATCTACATTTTCATTGTTTGCACATCGAACAAATGTACCTATAATATATCCTGTAAAATGTAAATACAAATTATTTATTCACAGAACAGAAAATACACAAATATTAATAGGTAATAATAGGTACAAAAAAATTACGTTCTCTAGTCTCCACAGTAGAATTCCCTGGGTGGTGCGGACTAGCTTCCTTTACTCGCTTTTTATATTTATACTAGCTTTTGCCCGCGGTTTCGCCCGCATTGAATTAGTTTTTGTGTACTCCTATATAAAATCAGTCAATATTATTCAGACTGTTACCTACAGTAAACACAGCTGGTGAAATGTGCGTGTTATGCGCCTCTGTTTCCCATTTCGTGTGTCTCTTTTATAGTTTTTCCATGGGAACAAAGTAGTTTTTGTCCTATTCTAAGTCTAGAACTACTTACATTTATGCAAAATTTCAGCCTAATCGGTTTCGTAAGCATGGCGTGAAAGGGTGACACATCACTTTTATATAGAAATTTGAAAGCTCATTTTCATCCCATGGGAACTGATTTATGGGATAAAAAGTAGCCTATGTCCTATTCCAGGTCTAGAACTACATTCATGTAAAATTTCAGCCCAATCGGTTCAGTAGTTACGGCGTGAAAGAGTAACAAACATCTATCCATCCATCCATACATCTAAACTTTCGCATTTATAATATTAGTGGGAAGTGGGAAATTCAAGTTTGGTGTTCCATTCTACCATTCTATGTAGTCAGTACAAAATTGTACATATAGAGTATTTGGATGCAAATAAATTATGTAATTACAATTAAATGCATTGGATTGAGAATAAAATAAATTGAAGTAGGAATATAATCTAAGAAATAGTACTGAATAATAAAAAAAGAGGAATAAAATTTAAAATAATAATAAATTTAAGATTACAATTAATTAAATCGATTGCTTAACATTTCATTCTGCATACAATAAATAGGTATAAAATAAATGTGTCAGTTATTAAAAACCCTTGATAAGGGTGTAATTACGAAACCGGTTGGTATTAATATATGTATATATAATTATTATTGTGAAACGAGTACAAGTGTTATTATTCTTGTTCATCATGATCTACATTAAGAGGATAGGTTCCGAAAAACCATAATTTATTCTTCCTTGTTTGAAGAACCTAGCAATACTAGATATTTGAAAAAAATTTGGACTTCTGTCAAGAATATAATGTACACTCTTATCGAAACAGAATCTTCAGAAGTCATTCCAACATTGAGCCATAAAAAATCAAAGATGACTCCAAAAAAAGGTTTCATGTCGAGTTTTAACATTATTTGAGCAAAATCATATTATATTATTTATTAATTAAAATCTGTATAAACTTTATTATACTGTTATCCGAACAGATATTTGATACAAACTTTAGTTTTTTTTAAATAATAAAATTCGTGATAAAAGTCGTCATTTTAATAATTTTCCAGAATTCGTCCCTCTCGCACTGCAGGTTTTTCGGCATGGAGTAACAGCGATCAATGCAATCGGAACCTATTCTCTTAAGTATTACAAAAAGGTAAAGTTTGTGAGGTTGAATGGAGGTTATCCCTGGAACTACTGATCCGATTGTGATAATTCTTTCGCTTATCCATCCATCCATCAGCCTATGTTTCGACCACTGCTGGAACTAGGCCTTTCCAGGATTTTGCCACTCTTGGCGGTCCTCCTGGAAGAAATGCCCTTACTCACCAACCCGCCTGCCCAGCGTGTGTGAGTATGGGCATCTCTTCCAGGAGGACCGCCAAGAGTGGTGAAATCATGGAAAGGCCTAATGTCCAGCAGTGGACGAAACAGGCTGATGGATGGATGGAATATAATGTTAGTTTATATGGTATTTATCTATGGGCCACAGATGCCTGACAAAACAAATGATTTGATTTGATTTGATAAACGTTTTATGCCGCGAACTTTTAGCTTTGCTATAAAGGTTTCAGGATTTGACGGAACCCAAAAAACTAAATAAGAGATGAAAGAGTAAAAAGTGGCGCAACAAACGCATATTCAGAACAAAATCATCAGATCATCAAAAAGATACCTTGCAAACATAAACACAATTATAACAGGCAATCAACCTCAAATTTATGTCAATTTATATTGGAGTCGCGACCCACTTATGTACATCGACCACACGAATCGAATATTGAATCGATCATTCAATCGAATCGAATCGTTGATGCTTGTTCTATATTCGATTCTTTGAACTCTGCACTGCATTGAAATGAGGTTTCGTCGAAATGAGTTGTTCAAGATAGATTGAAACGGTCAAACAAGAGTGATAGCCGTCTGGGGTGACCAGAAGACGGAAATTTTCCTGACATGTTAGAAATTTTCGCCTTTTGTCGGGGAATCAGAAAAAAATGGATTTGTGAGGAATTTTTAGTGATAATTAATAAATGCTTAAAATTTTTATATTTATTGAGTTACATTGTGTTTGTCACACAAACTCGTCATTATTATAAAACCCTTACGAAATTATCAGGAAATTTATTAAAATACCAGGTATTTTGTCAGGAACTCACGTTACCGGATCTGGTAACCCTAGGTCCGTCTGAATGAGGTCTTTAATCAAGCGAGATAAGCTCTACTGGCCTGAGTATAGTTGACCTAACTAAAATTATAAGTTTCTTAATTTTTGCCGCGCCCTCACAATCTTACTTACAGAGATCCACTGCCCTCATAAGGAAAACTGCGGCATCTGCGTATGAAAGTATGAACTTCATAATTTAGATGCAGCAGTTCTCCTTATAAGGAGTAGGGAGCATATATTCGGTCTAGTAGTTTCTGTAGCGGTAGGTAGAGACCTAAAGATCTCAATCTGCTACGATTCTGACAGATCTATCGATTCTTTCGTATTCATCAGTCGAGTGGTGTAAACTTTTGTTCCGGGTGCTTTTGACTTGACCCTTTTCAGGGTTCCGTTAGTACCGTGTGTATCGGTGGTATTCAAGTGTTTGATTTTGATATGACAAGATGTCTTCCTCTGACGACGAATGTGTGGGCGGTTCGCTTTCGGCGCACCCGCGGCGCGCCTGCGGCGCAACCGTGGCGTGCCGTCTCGACGTCTGTCTAATGTTCTTTCATACAAAATTTAGGAAAGGAACGTGGTATAAAACAGAAGAGGTGCACTGAGGGCGCACCCGCGCCCGCGCCTTTTCTATGTGGCTTGCACCTTACGTAAAGGGGAAAAAGGGTTCCGTTCCCTTAAGTCAAAAACCAAACCCTGATAATATCACTCTCATGTCCGTCCGTCTGTCACGGAGGTTTTTTTTCGAAAACTATGTAACGTTGGAATTTTAAATTAGGCATAATGACAGATCTTGATGACAGCACGTACTCGTCTATATCGCCAGTCAAGGATTAGAAAAAACAATGTTTTTTAATTAAAACGGGGTCAAATTGTGACAAAGAAAAAAAAGTTTTGTTTTGATATCGTTTGTTTCAGGTATCATTTTATTCAAATAAAAGGACTAAGGACTGTTAAAATATGTTTTTAAACATTTTGGTCCTAATAACAAAGCTCAAAATTTGGTAAAAAGGACCGTTTCCCCCCCTCCCCTCCGAACTCTTAGATTTCTAAGGCTAACGATCATAAGTGTATAATGACACCTATTCTCGTGTAGCAAATATTAGATCTAGAACTGCCATAACCTAAAACTTTTCATTGCAAAATAAGCTTTAACGCAGATGGACAAAAGTTAAATGAGCTTGTATTATTTTAGGTTTATCAACTGTAAAGTTAAGGTTTGCTGTAGGTCACATTGACTCATAGACTACCGTAAAACTGCAGGATTTTTCATATTAGTACAGAGCCGTAATTGTGCGAGCACGACTTGCTCTTGGCCGGTTTTTTAGTATATCGCCAATTTTAGGGTGATATTGATATTTTATTTACTCTTCTGCAAGAAATACTATCTATCTGAAATAACTCACGAACAACAAATCACTCAAGTGAAAGAGCATCCATGCCCTTTCATAACAAAATATTTATGTCTCCATACATCTGACTCAATGAGGAAATAACTTACACACAACTACGCAACCATTAATTTTAGCCATCTCGGTAATACTGAAACAAGCTCTATTTCAACGCAATAGAGACTAATATTTCAAGTAACAAAGCACTATTATTGTGTGCAATCAGTTATGTTTTAATAATGCCGCTGCTAGTTTCACAACGCTATTGTTTACGGGGGCTCGCCAGAGACTATGATGTTGTGATATCTTAATGGGGTAATAATATATTATACTCATCAGCACACAGGTCTCATGTTCTTGAAATTATTAATTCAAAACATACATTTTAAATAACTATATTTTTTATTTTACCAGTAATTGCCCTAAGATTATTGTAATTATATAACTAATAGAGAAACTAAAAAGGAAAAAATTATATACCATATATTTCAACTCCTTCAATGGGGGAGTCAGTCGAATTAAAACAATTCTGCATAAAAGGCGAAACTGGTTGGAGTTAAGTGTAAAAAATAATATCAGTAAAACAGTACAAGTATTGTTATTATCAATATAATAAAATACAACTTACTAGATTTCAAGATTTTTTAAATGTACTTTATACGTAGTTGTTCCAGTCCCAAGCGCCGTCCGGGAGAAAAACAAGAATTATTTGTGAAAAAAACGATTTAGGAAACGAAAATGCATCATACGCACTACTTTCAACATTGAGCCAATCCTAAAAACGCGAAAAATTCAACTGTTTCCATAGATTTTAGTCGAAAACTTTGCCAAATTTAACCTAATACATACACAGAATCAACAAATATAACTAACTCCAAAGTAATTTTATTCATCGGATTGTCGCGAACGAAAAGTTCTAACAACAAAAACTACTAGTAGTACCAAACAAAAACTATATAGGCTCAGCCAATGTAGACGAAATGAAATGAATGAATCAGCAGTAGACCCGTTCAGAATGAATGAATCATTCATGTTATTTATAGAGAAGCCCTGTTTGTACAGCTAAACGTGGAAAGAATTTAAATATGTCTGCGACACTGATTAGGGGTTTGATAACATTCTACCGGAAATATAGGATTTGAGACACGAAATGAAGACATGAGATAAAAAATATTCATACTTAATTACGACATACAGTAGAAACTTACAAAGGGGTCAGTCAGAGATATGGTGACGGAAGGTTATTTATTACTTCCCAGAGTGCTAGTTGAGCCCTAACGCTGTATTTCAGGTACAAATATGAACTATACCGGGTGTAAATAGAGTGCTACCATTAAATGAAACCACATACTCTACGGATCATACTGAACCACTTTTATAATAATATTCATACTTAATTACGACATACAGTAGAAACTTACAAAGGGGTCAGTCAGAGATATGGTGACGGAAGGTTATTTATTACTTCCCAGAGTGCTAGTTGAGCCCTAACGCTGTATTTCAGGTACAAATATGAACTATACCGGGTGTAAATAGAGTGCTACCATTAAATGAAACCACATACTCTACGGATCATACTGAACCACTTTTATAATAATATTCATACTTAATTACGACATACAGTAGAAACTTACAAAGGGGTCAGTCAGAGATATGGTGACGGAAGGTTATTTATTACTTCCCAGAGTGCTAGTTGAGCCCTAACGCTGTATTTCAGGAACAAATATAAACTATACCGGGTGTAAATAGAGTGCTACCATTAAATGAAACCACATACTCTACGGAACATACTGAACCACTTTTATAATAATATTCATACTTAATTACGACATACAGTAGAAACTTACAAAGGGGTCAGTCAGAGATATGGTGACGGAAGGTTATTTATTACTTCCCAGAGTGCTAGTTGAGCCCTAACGCTGTATTTCAGGTACAAATATGAACTATATCGGGTGTAAATAGAGTGCTACTATTAAATGAAACCACATACTCTACGGATCATACTGAACCACTTTTATAATAATATTCATACTTAATTACGACATACAGTAGAAACTTACAAAGGGGTCAGTCAGAGATATGGTGACGGAAGGTTATTTATTACTTCCCAGAGTGCTAGTTGAGCCCTAACGCTGTATTTCAGGAACAAATATAAACTATACCGGGTGTAAATAGAGTGCTACCATTAAATGAAACCACATACTCTACGGATCATACTGAACCACTTTTATAATAATATTCATACTTAATTACGACATACAGTAGAAACTTACAAAGGGGTCAGTCAGAGATATGGTGACGGAAGGTTATTTATTACTTCCCAGAGTGCTAGTTGAGCCCTAACGCTGTATTTCAGGTACAAATATGAACTATATCGGGTGTAAATAGAGTGCTATTATTAAATGAAACCACATACTCTACGGATCATACTGAACCACTTTTATAATAATATTCATACTTAATTACGACATACAGTAGAAACTTACAAAGGGGTCAGTCAGAGATATGGTGACGGAAGGTTATTTATTACTTCCCAGAGTGCTAGTTGAGCCCTAACGCTGTATTTCAGGTACAAATATGAACTATACCGGGTGTAAATAGAGTGCTACCATTAAATGAAACCACATACTCTACGGATCATACTGAACCACTTTTATAATAATATTCATACTTAATTACGACATACAGTAGAAACTTACAAAGGGGTCAGTCAGAGATATGGTGACGGAAGGTTATTTATTACTTCCCAGAGTGCTAGTTGAGCCCTAACGCTGTATTTCAGGAACAAATATAAACTATACCGGGTGTAAATAGAGTGCTACCATTAAATGAAACCACATACTCTACGGATCATACTGAACCACTTTTATAATAATATTCATACTTAATTACGACATACAGTAGAAACTTACAAAGGGGTCAGTCAGAGATATGGTGACGGAAGGTTATTTATTACTTCCCAGAGTGCTAGTTGAGCCCTAACGCTGTATTTCAGGAACAAATATAAACTATACCGGGTGTAAATAGAGTGCTACCATTAAATGAAACCAGATACTCTACGGATCATACTGAACCACTTTTATAATAATATTCATACTTAATTACGACATACAGTAGAAACTTACAAAGGGGTCAGTCAGAGATATGGTGACGGAAGGTTATTTATTACTTCCCAGAGTGCTAGTTGAGCCCTAACGCTGTATTTCAGGTACAAATATGAACTATACCGGGTGTAAATAGAGTGCTACCATTAAATGAAACCACATACTCTACGGATCATACTGAACCACTTTTACCAAGAGACATAGCCGCGGTAACTATTAGTTTAGGAAATATTTGAGTTTCAAACAAAAATGCGTGAACTCTAACGCACTGACATACGGGCGTTTTTTGAAACAGCGTCTTCCGTAAAATAGCTGTTACGATGCAGCGTTCTAAAATAGACCTTCCTACGAGATAAAGTCTTTAAGTTACAGCTGAATATCTTCTTCTCTGAAGATTTGCGCGGGTATTTTTCTTCATAAAGTTGTTTAGTATGATCAGTAGAGTATGTGGTTTTATTTAAAGGTCGCACTCTTTTTACACCCGGTATAATGAATTTAATATATTTTTTATATTTTAAACGAAGTA
Organism: Ypsolopha scabrella; assembly: GCA_910592155.1. Classification (NCBI taxonomy): domain Eukaryota; kingdom Metazoa; phylum Arthropoda; class Insecta; order Lepidoptera; family Ypsolophidae; genus Ypsolopha; species Ypsolopha scabrella. The sequence continues at coordinate 21,482,211 of OU342982.1, forward strand.
AGTTATTGCTATTGCACTGACACCAAAACCACCATTTTTTGAATTTTTGTATGTACGTCTGTAAGTATGTTCCGTGTTAACTCGAGAACCACTCAACGGATTTAGATGCGGTTTTGTTTGTTATCACCTTAGTGACCCCTATGAGCTATAAAGGGTGTTACACTATATAATATACTACTAAAAGATTGAAAGATACCTTCACGCGAGTTAGGTATGTTTCAATCTTTTAGTAAAGGGTGTTTTTTTTAGAGGTATAGAACTTTAAGTTGGCAACACTTTTTTAACTGGCGGCCATTTTGTCAGCTGTAAAGTGATTTATGTTTAGTTTGGTTTGGCATTTCAACATGAATAGACTGACGCCTGAACAATGCTTCCAAATTGTGCAAATTTATTTTGAAAATCATGGTTCTGTTCGAAAGACGTATCGCGCATTACGTCCAATTTACGGTTAACATAATCGTCCATCAGAGCAATTAATTCAATTAATATGAAACGTTTTTGCACCACGTTTACTCTAAATGATAATACGCATCCACAGAGTTGTCGTACAGTGCGTACAGAAGAAGTCATTGCTGCTATAGAGCGTAGCGTAGAGGAAGACCCGAATCAGTCTATCCGCCACCGTGCACAGGAATTGGATATGTGTCCATCCACTTTATGGAAGATTTTGCGATTTAACGCCACTTGACTATTTTCTGTGGGGATATGTGAAGTCGCAAGTCTACGCCGATAAGCCCGAAACGATTGACCACTTGGAGGACAACATTCTGGGAGTTATTGCCGATATACGGCCACAAATGTTGGAAAAAGTCATTGAAAATTGGACCTCCAGATTAGACTACGTCCGAGCCAGCCGTGGCGGATATATGCCAGAAGTCATATTTAAATTATAATGCCAGAAGGTTGTCTTTCGAATAAAATAAATTTCATATCAATAAAAAAAATCATCTTTGTTTTATTCCATTTCAAAGTTCTATACCTCTAAAAAAAACACACGTTAGTATATACGGGCAAAAGCTAGTATTAAATGAAACTTAAGCTGCTTATTACGCCAACGACATTGATAAGAAGTCGTATTTTTTGCATGTTATCTACAAATCGTAGCAAATGCAGATTTACAGACTCTGCCTACTCTTCTGGGATACAGGCGTGAGTATATTATAACGTAACTTTCGTTTATACAGCCAAATTCATACTGGATACTCGATACGTGGTAAGGTTCAAGTTTCAATGACCCTTTCTGCGAAATACGCAAAATTAAATTTAGACTCAACATCTTAAAAAAAACACCTGTAAATTTGACTTCCTATACTAATCGAGTCGAGGTTGTTCTTGAACAAGTACAATCTTTTTCATATTACTTAAACAGGGTCTTTGAACCATGGCTCTGACCACTTACCGAGTCTACAGTATGAGAAAAGAAAGAGAAAGAAAATAAATTTAATGCAAGAATAATAAAATTACAAAAATAAAACATAATGCAAATTTTGGTACACTGCACATAATTTAAAAAGTAAATTTACCAGGGGTCCCCAAACTCAGCTACGCTAGTAACTTGGGGTACCAGTGAAATATTTGTGGCAATAGTGGATTATTAATTGATTAATTACTTATCATTATAAATAATAAAAGATAACAATCGATCTAGGTACATTTTCTTACACAAAAAAAAACACAATTGAGAATAAAACTTATAAAATAAGTATGTACACAAAACACAAGGAAAAAAGAAAATTAAAAATAACATTTTTTTTTTTTTTTTTACATAAATATTGCTAAAATTTAATGTTTGAAAAGTTATCCACAACGAAAGGATTAATTAACTTTTCAGTGTCCTCGTAGTTAATAGAATAAAGCCAATTTGTTATCTTTGCTTTTGCTTTAAAAACAGAACACTCTTTAAAATCGCAGTGCCTGAGAGCATTATTGTATATACGAGAGCTTATAAATTTGCCAAACCTACTCGCAAAAGCTGTTTTTACTTTAGGCCCTTGCATTCTAAACACCCGTTTGTTTAATAGGTAGCTGTACTCTGCCGAGGTAATCATGTTTCGATGGGAGTCAATACAGGTTTTAAGAATGAACAGTTGTCGTACGGTAAGGACCTGAGCTGTGTTATATAAATCGTCTGTGGGATAGCGATAGGGTTTTTTCAGCATTACTTTTAGTACAGAGCGTTGTGCTCTTTCGACGACGATCATGATAGTTTTAGAAGCACTGCCCCAAACTGAAATGCAATATGAAAGAAGGGACTGGCAAAGGGCAATATATACCAATTTAAGTATTTGAAAGCTTGCTGAGTTTCGTAATCTTTTCATGATGCCAATTATTTTACGGGTCCTCTTTGAAAGTTGAAGGATATGTTCTTTAAAGTTAAGTTTTTCATCAACAACAACACCAAGATATTTTAGACTGGTCACGCGTTGGATCACAGCACAGTCACATGGACGATGATTATTTGAGTTATTGCAGGAATGTACTCTGATCCCATCACGCAAAGGAGGCTCAGAAGCTGCTGTTTTATGGAAGCATATGTACTTAGTTTTATTATTATTGAGAGTTAGTAAATTATTTTGTAGCCATTGGAAGATGGAAGTCATTCCATCCTCAGCTGACCTCAGAGTTTTTTCCCAATTGACACCATGGAATAGAATTACAGTATCATCAGCGTAACAAATGGTTTCGGCCATACTTATATGAAGATCGTGCAGATCATTCATGTAGATAATAAATAAGGTAGGGACCAAAATGCTGCCCTGAGGAACACCATATTTTACCTCACTTATGCTGCTTTTAAACTGCCCCACCTTTACTAGCTGTTTCCTATCAGAAAGATAGCTGCGAAACCATGCCAAAGAAATACCTCTGATACCCAAAAGTTCTAGTTTACTCAGAAGAATGGGTGTGGAGACCGTATCAAAGGCTTTCGCCAGGTCCAGAAAGAAGCCCACGCAACTCAAGCTTTTGTCTAAGTACGAAGATATTAGATTAGTAAGACGTACAATTGCATCCTCGGTGGATCTGTGCTGTCTGAAGCCAAATTGCCTATCGGAAAGAAGCTTAAACTTTTCTAGAAATCTGACTAGTCTTTTGTTGACCAGTTTCTCTAATAATTTTGAGAGGACGCTTAGCAGCGAGATTGGTCTATAATTATTAGGTAAGTTTCTAGGACCATCCTTATGTATAGGTGTAATAGCTGCCACCTTCCAACTTTCGGGGAAGCACCCAGTGCTGAAACTTAAATTAAAAATAGATACCAAAGGCACGGCAATTAAATCTTTAATATTTTTTAGGAGATGGTTATTTATTAAATCAATACCAGGTGCACTATTATTTCTTAAACTATTAATAGCACCAGTAATCTCCTGCTCGTTAGTAGGCTCAAAGAAGAATGAGTCTTTAGGGCTGTTTTTCGATTTAACTCTAGCGCCTAACTGTTCCTCGGTGACACCTAAGCCTGACATGATCTGATTTGCTAGCTTGTTACCAACTGAAGAAAAATAGTTGTTACACTGATCAAGTGATTCCTTAGGATCACTAACTATGGAAAGCAGTTCAGGGGCTTGGGATTTTGCTGTTTGTAAGCTACACACATTTTTAATTGCGTTCCAGAGTGACTTTGTATTAGAGCTACTACTTTCTAGTTCGTTAGTTTCATATTCCAGTTTAAGCTTTCGAATTAATTTGTTCAAGTAATTTTTATAACGATGATAGGTTATTTTAAGTACTTGATCAGTAGGATAACGCCTCAGCCTTGCATGTAGTCGATCACGATGTCGACTACATCTCAGCAGACCAGGGGTCATCCAGGGCTTAAGAACGAAATTACTTTTACTTATTTTAACCTGCTTAGTGTGATTGCCGATGACTTTAGAGATTTTGTTCAGAAAGTTATTAACAGCAGCGTTAACATTAGTCTGTTCAGTTACTCCAGTCCAATCCACAGATTGAAGTTCTAGGGCCACGCCCGCGTAATTAATTACATTTTTGATTCTAGTTTCAAATTTATTAACAGGTTTAGATTTTAACCCCATCATTGCAATACTGTGATCGGTAACAGCAGTGTTACAGACCGCTCCCACTACCTGTGCTTTGGTTTTCACAAAAATGTGATCCAAACAAGTTTTTAAACGAGTTGGTTTGGAGATAACAGGCAAAAGGCCATGCTCGGCATTCAAACATAAGTAATCCGATGGGTCAACTTTGGAAGGGTCAGAAGAGATAATATCAATATTAATATCTCCAATGGTAATAAGGCAAGATTTATCGATGTGTTTATTTAAAATTTCTTCAAGTGACTTACAGAAGACAGCCGTATTTTTAAAAGATGGAGATCTATATAAGCATATAACCGATACAAAGTTTGGGAAAACTTTTGAATTTGGCTATATAAACAAGTCAAGTCAACTTATACAGAATGTTGGGAAAAGTGTTTCGTTCCTTTAAGCCACGTGTGCTATAGGTATAATAAAGTATGTTAAGCGTGTTAATTTTTTTTTTATAATAAAATATATTTTTTTAAACAATTGAATTTTTTTATTGTTAATTAATGAAACGTTTTTAAAAAATATTTTCATTATAATATTATTAATTAGTATTTATAATGAGAATATTTGAATCTATCTATTGCGTTCTGAACTAGGGTTGGACAACTTAATGAAAAGTTTTATATATATTTTTTTTTATTATTAAAAGAAAAATTAAACACACTTAACATACTCTGTTATACCTATAGCACACTTGGTTTATAGGAACGAAGTACTTTTCCTAACATCCTGTATATAGATATGTATAATATAGGTCTACACTTGAGTAAATTTATTTAGTGAGAGCCTAACTTGTACTTTATAAGATCAAATAGTATCTATCAATTTAAACCTTATCAAAGTAGTAGTAACTTTTTTCAATTTAAAATGTACTACCTTATGAAAATGTATTGTTGTTATGTTGTAAAGGCAACTACTTTTCTTTGGTTTCAGATAATGTTTTACTTCAGTAAGATAATATTTGTGACCAGTGGCGGCTGCACCTTAAGTGCGCCCGTGCGCCGCACTACCATTTAAATTAAACTTACACAATAATGTCCTATACCTATCATTACCCATCCATCCACACTGCCCTATACGGAAATTAATATCTGATTATAGTACATATATACATGTTTTGTTATTACGGGGTAAATAAAAATGTATAGATTTCTACTGCAGAGGAATTAAATCTTATTTTTGCTTGAACAAAATCGGCCCCGTGCGCTCGGGAAAGCGCACGCAGCGAGCTCATACAACTTCTATGAAACACGGAGTAAACAGCCCGGCGCGTGAGACAGAAGATGCGTAGTACAAAATGTATGGCAGTTTTAGGACAGATTCGTGCGCCGCACGCGACCGGAAATTGCCGAAAGAATACGAAACGAAACGAGTAGTTCACTCGCGTTACCCCGAGGCCTTGACCTACGCACGATGCGCTTGTCGTCAGTTTGTCACTTTTTGCGCGCGCTTGCGGAGGAGTAATTGTTTATTTAATTACTATAATTATCTAAAAAAGTAAACTAAAGATTGGAAATAGTGATAATAATGAGTGTAAATTACAATATTGACTTTATTAAAACCAACAGGACTCATGAAAACCATCATAATATAAAACAGGAATGCAAAGCAAAAAATAAATCGTTCACGAGAACGTTCAAAAGTGAAATGTATGTTAAAAAGAAATGGTTATATGTGGATGTGAGAGACTAAATGCTTTTTCTTGCTTTCCCTGTGTTATTTTCGGCGGAGAAGCGATTTGGACGGAATATAAATAAAATTTGTTTCCTTAAATTGCGGCATTTTATTTGATCTTTTTAATAAAACCATGCAGTGCACCACCGGTTCTCTGAGGCACCAGCCGCCACTGTTTGTGACTGTAGCTGAATGGATACGGTTACACACAGATTATAATAGAACTACCATCGCCCACATGTTAACCTACCCAATGGCAGTTCCCATTACGCTTTGATAAGAGTCAAAATCGTATAACACCTCTCTATAAGTACATTTTTAATGATCCTTCAATCCATTTGAATTCCGCACATAGAACACTAGTTTTTAAAACTCTAACGTCACACACAAAACCTCACAAATCGAAAAAGGAACGCGCCAACACAACGTACAGTTTAAACTACAAACGAACAATTTAAAAAAGGAACGCATGGACGCTCGGAGGCGCGCCCGCAGCGAATACCAATTGAGTGAAGCCGTGAACGACCTGTATAGCGCACGCGGCGTGGATTGGTCGATTTATTTGTGGCGAGCAAGTTGAAATAACTTCTTTGACAAAACTTTAAGTCTATTAACAAAGCACCATGTCTAAATATTTCAGCACGTTAGTTTTCTTTAAGACTCAAATTTTCATAAAACGCTAGAACGAACAAAATAATACTGCCTCGTAAGAAAATAGGGCATAAGAAAATAGAAAATATTTTAAATTGTGTGGTTACCGTTTTCAGAATCAGAACAAAAAGGCGCATTTTTGTTTTATTTTTAACTGCGTAGGTTAAAAGATATACTAAGCAAAAAACTGAAAACAACGAGCCACATTTGGCTTCCGATAAGTAAAAAGTAGGTCACAATTACAAAGTTTAGAATTGTTGTATACAAGAAAACTCAGAATGTTACAAGTAAATGAAAAGGCAAGTGGCAAATAGTTTCTTTGTGTGTGTATGTTTGTTACTCTTTCACGCTGAAACGGCTGGACGGATTTGGATGAAATTTAGAATGGTTATAGCTTATACACTAACTTAACACATAGGCTACTATGTGTTAGTTATTATCCCGGAAAAAACCATGTTGTTAAACCGAATACCACGTTGGCGGAGCCGCGGGCAAAAACTAGTAAACATATAAAAGTGTTCAAACCAATGGGTTTTCTTAATATTGGGCTTTTGCAAGTTGTGCCCTTCTTCGGTATGACGTCAGAATATTCGGCAGAGGGGAACAACCCTGATTGGTCAAAGGAGAACGAACGCAGAACGACTGCGCCGTGACGAATGCAACAATAGAGACGAAAATTGAGACAATCTACTGAAAAATTAGAGGAATTTAGTGTGTCATTGCGTTTCAATACGGTTGTTAAAGACAACGGATAAAAGGATAAAGCAAAAGTGTCAGTGACGGGCATTCGGAAATGGTTAATTTAAGTCTATTCACTTTTAGGTGTTGCATTGCACATAAACAAAACATGAAAATTCCATATTTATTCTGAGTTTATGGACAATACAGACTGCTATCTTAATGAAATCGTGTTTTTATTTTTGTAGGTGATGATGATTTACTCCTGTTGTTTATAATTGTTTGGCAAATGTTGTGTATACCTGTTAGTGGCACTTGTATCAGAATATACATATGTATAAATATAAGTTCCTTTTAAATGTTTAATATGTGTGCTGTTGGTGTACGTTTCAATAAATAAATGTAACCAAGTACTGATCGTATTGAACAACTTTCCCAAAGAAACATACCTGCTTAAATGAAAATAGTTTGGTCAAGAGCGAGTCGAACTCGCGCACAAAGGGTTCCGTGCCATCCCACAATAAGGGTGCGGAACCCTTAAAATACAGGAAGTAAATAGAGTGCAACCATTAAATAAAACCACATTCTCTACTCATCATACTGAACAACTATTCGAAAAAAAACCGCGCATATCTTCAGAGAAAAAGATATTTAACTGTTACTCAAAGACTTTATCTCGTAGGAGGAAGGTCTATTTTAGAACGTTGCAACGGAACAGCTGTTTCACGGACGACGCTCTCTCGATACTCGCCCGTATGTCGGTGCGTTAGGGTTCACGCATTTTTGTTTGGAACTCAATTATTTCCCAAACTAAGGGTGTCCGCGGGTATGACTCTTGGGAAAAGTGGTTCAGTAGGGTCGGTACAATATGTGGTTTCATTTAATGGTAGCAGTCTATTTACACCAGGTATATGGTAAATAACAACAAAATACATGCCAAAGCCACATCAAGGCTACGAAAAACAAAGCGCTAAAATGGCAGGGCTTGACAAAAAATTTGGCGCCGTCTGCGTACGGAACCCTAGTTTTTGTTATACTTTAGAGTATTTCTTACAATCTGATTCAATTTAAAACTTGTATGTTTTACTGTCGTTAACTCATTAACGCCCTCTGTACCCACGACGGTACAACTGCATGATGCGTGATTGCGTTTTTTTATCTATGATATGTAGCATTTTTATGTATATTATCAACCTATATAAGGTTAATACCGAATAAAACTTTAAATAAATAAAATCCGTGAAGTGGATTCAAACCACAATTTTGCATGGTATCTATTGTTAACATACTAAATAATATTAACCTATATTTATTCTGAAATTTTGTGAAGCAAAGACGTTGATATAACAATGAAAAGATGACAAAAGATGACGCACAATGACGTAGGAAAATAATACTGAAATCCACTTTAGATTAGTTGTGAAATAAACTATTTGTTTTTGATTATTCAACATCCAGTAAGAACAATTAGACAAAACTTAGATATTCTACTCCGTAAGATAGAATATTTGTACGACCCCTAACAATTTAACCATTTATTATAATCTAAAATCAGAGAACCTTCCTTTGTATCTGTATCATCGTATGTATCTGTTTTTATAGGTCAATCAAATCAACACATATAAGGTGACATTAATTTATGCAGCCAAATTCTTACTGGAGGGTTGGTAAGTGATAAGTATCACGGATCGATAACACTTTGCCAATTTCGCTAAATAAAATGTTGACCTCCCATACTAATTAACTCGGGGCTTGCATTCGTAGGGAACACGGAAAAAATAATTTACGAAAAGGTTAATCGAACCTTAATACTAACCGAGTCTGCAGTATGAATTTGGCTACATAATTTATGTATATGAAGAAAGTAATTGACAAGACTTTTTGTTCCATGTAATGACGTCAATTTGATATTTTGGGATATTTGCACATATTTTACACGTTGTACAAATTTATTTTCAGAAAGATATTTCAGAATTGTATTAAATTACTAGTATTATTCGGTTTAACGACATGCTTTTTTCCGGCTTGCATTCGTAGGGAACACGGAAAAAATAATTTACGAAAAGGTTAATCGAACCTTAATACTAACCGAGTCTGCAGTATAAATTTGGCTACATAATTTATGTATATGAAGAAAGTAATTGACAAGACTTTTTGTTCCATGTAATGACGTCAATTTGATATTTTGGGATATTTGCACATATTTTACACGTTGTACAAATTTATTTTCAGAAAGATATTTCAGAATTTTATTAAATTACTAGTATTATTCGGTTTAACGACATGCTTTTTTCCGGCTTGCATTCGTAGGGAACACGGAAAAAATAATTTACGAAAAGGTTAATCGAACCTTAATACTAACCGAGTCTGCAGTATGAATTTGGCTACATAATTTATGTATATGAAGAAAGTAATTGACAAGACTTTTTGTTCCATGTAATGACGTCAATTTGATATTTTGGGATATTTGCACATATTTTACACGTTGTACAAATTTATTTTCAGAAAGATATTTCAGAATTTTATTAAATTACTAGTATTATTCGGTTTAACGACATGCTTTTTTCCGGGATAGAAAGTAGCCTATGTGTTAAGGGTATAAGCTATATCCATTCTAAATTTCATCCAAATCCGTCCAGCCGTTTCAGCGTGAAAGAGTTACAAACATACACTCACACACATACACACACACACACAAGCGATCGCATTAGAAATGTTATTTTATTAAATATTAGTGTGATGACCGCTTCCTAAGACTGATAGCCGAATTTCAACATGACGGGTTCAAATCCCATATTTTGCGTTGGGTCTTCGTTCCTACGAAAGCACGTTGATACACGCACGGAATAACATATTATGGCTCAAAAGAGAAAATTATATCAATGTTTCCTAGAGAACGAAGCCTCCTAATACAGGTGCATTTTATATTTATTTATTTTACTTAAAAGGAGACTCAAATAGCTTGCAAAATTATTATTATATAAAAAAAAGTATTTTCTAATTTCTATCCCTTAACGTACATTCTCAAAACATTCAAATAGACGTTCGTTGGTCATTCTAGAATAAGACAACAGGAAAATGTAGTTCAAAGGAAAGAGACAACAATACCAGCTCCCTTTTAAATGAACCAATCCAATTCGCTCCGAGTATACCTGACATTCGTCAATTAGGTCTAAATTAATCGTGCGGGCTGACCGTACGTTACTTGCATTAGAGAGGTATACATATTATTACATATATGTATAACTAGCATTTGCACGCGGCTTCGCTCGTGTATCTTTATTAATAAAATTATCCATAAAAACTATTATCAATAGTTTTCAGCTTGGCAGTTATTTTATCTAGAACCCTTATAGACTGTAAGTGCGGTTATGAGTCCACAATAAACTACAATTTTCTATAATAAACACCCACGATTCGGTCACGACACTCACCAAATGTCAAAAATCGTTGGGAAAAATGGGCTGTCAAACGTGTTGTGCGGTTAACTTCAGGCCACAACGAACGACCATGCTAAGGACTATGGGGGTCGGTTGAATGTGTTTATTTGGTTTATTTTCGTAACCGACATTACAACGATAGCTGAACGTAACTATTCTGTTGAAAGTCATGACCGCACCCCATGATGACCAGGGTCACTACGATGATAATAACAAAACACATCCAAATTATTCCAAATCCGTTGAGTTGTTCCTAATGTAAAACGGAACATACAGATAACAAACATACTAAAAATTTTGGTTTTGGCCTAGTACTAATAAAATAACCCATTCCATACAAAATTTCGTAAAAAAATTCAATAGACAACGTATGTATATGGTATGCTAGCTAGCGTTTTACAGCTGCTTTGCTTGCGTGGAAGTATGATGCCAATGTGCGTCGTGATGGATTATACAGATGGAGTAGGGAAAGTTTTTAACTTTTTATTCGTATGTAAATAACGATCAAACGAATGCGCTGATTTGAATGATATGTGATGAAAGTTATTAAAGCATCTTCGATTAATGAATTGATCGCTATGAATTTCAATGCAATTAGACATTTTAATTTATTTTAATTTTTACTTGAACTGAGGCATATGTTTTGCTCTTTAGAAATATAAGATACTAGCTTTTTCCTGCGGCTTCGCTCGCGTTGATTAGTTTTTGGTGTAGTCCTATCGAAAAAAAATGTAAAAACCAATAATTTTATAGAGCGTATAGAGTGAAACCATTACAATAGTGAAAGAATTTTCGATACAGTTTCAACAGTTAGTAATGATTTTTTCCTTAAGGAACTGCCTATTCCCTGGGAAAAAACTAAAACCTATGTCTCAGTAAAGAGAGTAACAATTACATCCGTTAATTTTTTTTTAAATCAGTAAGCCGGTCCACAGATAAACAAAACAGTGCTAATTGAATTATGGCTGTCCTTAGGAAACTGCCCGAACCCAGGGAACAATCCCAATCGCTACGTTTCTACGTAGGTTTAGGTTATAGTGGACCGCCAATACCAACACGAAGTTACAGAAAGGAGGTCCTCTGAAACTTCGACTCAAACTTGACTCAAGAATGAATTCAAGTGATCACTTTCCCACTTAAGGGCAGCGTATTGCACAGCTGATGTTATTGACAAATGTCAACTAACACCAGTACCCACGTGCGTCACGTTTTACCGCAACAGGCACAGGTCACCCGACATCGCACCCTCCTCATCCGCACTCTGCCTACCTGTGCAACAATGACGCCTTAAGAGGCCTGTAGTCGGCGGCTTGAAGTCAGTCGCGCGCGGGGTCGTTAAGCTTGCTATTTCATTCTACTTTCAACTTCGGATTATAAACCATTGACTGACTGTTATTGGTTGGCCTGAATGTTCATTTCCCGAGCTCATACGGAACTAACCGAACACGGTGTGAGAGGCAAGCTAACGCGAGACAACATTCATGTTTTGAAAAAACTCGAGAATGGTTTTGGTGGTTCCTATGATTAAAGGAGAAATATTCCAAAAATCGAAATGAAACAAAATTATTTTTGAATAGTATAAAATATACTATGCTGTGAAACTAAAATTATTTGATTTGTTGTATCGCTTCTAGGACATTACGGTACTTTATGTATTCATCAAAATATGTGTAAAATCCAGGACTTTTATACGCTTGTAACATTTGTATGTATTTGATTTTGATAAATGTTTTAGGTTCACGTCATGGATATGGGATATGTTGAAAAATAAAAAATTATAAGCAAGTACCAATAAATAAGGATATGATCAGCGAACTGCGTTGGTATGGGAGTTTGGGCAAATAGAGTCGTCTTAATCAAGGGTCAAGACAGGATAGCCCCGAGCAGAACCAAGCGCTGCTCCTTCGCCGTCAAACAATATCCGACATGATTGACTCAACTATGTGTGGTTAGAACCCAGGGAACAAACTATAGTGATGATCTATTAAAATTGTGAAATAATTATCAAAATCGGTTCCGTAGTTATTAATGACCATGTCCCTGGGGAAGTGGCCGCCACCAGGAACAAACTATAGGCTATGTCCGAGTGTTGTCTAACCATTACAACAGTGAAACATTTTCAAAATCGGTTTAGTAATTTCAGAGATTATCCACGCAAATGTAATTAATAAATAGCTTATATTTTTAACTAAAGATACTTCCCATTGTATTCGACGTCACTTTCCTTTACTCACAAGCTTATTCGTGTAGCCATCACATTCAATTATGCGCTCTAATGATAAAACATTAGAAAACATCCGGACGCCATGGATATGTTTGTCATTCTGCTTTAAAAATAATTATGCAGGTAACTCTGTATTTGACCAACTTACTAGATAAGATGAGAATACTCTTAATATTATTATTAGAGTGCATTACATACTCGTACTAGAAACAAATTTCTTAACTGTTTTAAGAAACATATTGTAGGGACGACAGCGCAAGGGACTAAGAAGCAAAGGCGAGCAAGGCGAGCAAGGCGTGAAATCACATAACCCCCTCATGAGCGTTCAGTGTGTGCCTTACAAGCTGGTTAGATCAAATAGTTACAAAAATACTCGGTGGACAAGTATGGTGAAAAAATTCAACGGTCTAGGATAAGTACTTCGGTGGCGCAGTTGGTAGCGCCCTTGTCTTGATAACTTTATTTTTAATTGATCTTTTTTAGTTTGTAATGTACTCTAATAATAATATTTAGGTCAACTATTTTTTGGATTTCCGCGAGTATGTTTGTTTGAAAAAGTTATTCAGTATGTCTTTATTTATAGATCTGTATACTATTTGCACCCGCTATATTAGCTTTGAGAGAAGAATACAAATGTATTTTATTATCAATTGAAAATGTGATTCTTTCTTTAAACCGTTTGCAAACATCCTGCATTATACCTAACAATTACCTATACAATAATTATGAAACGACGGCCATTCAATTCTTGGTATGAAGTCTATAAGTAGGTAGAGTAGATTATAATTGTGCTGCGGTATGAGAATTACTGAATGGATGCTTTGTTCTATGAACTGGTGATGAACTGATGAGGGTTATCATGAATCATGAATTTATGACAGACAGTCCATTGCTTCGTTTACAATTCCGTCACCTATAAAGGCGGGTGAGAGCAAATTTAAAGATGGCGTCACTATTACACATTTTCCGACCTCCGACGATTCGTACATTGCTGGACATAGGCCTTTCCAAGCTTTCGCCGCTCTTGGTGGTCCTTAAATGCCCAATACATACATTGATGAGCGCGGTGCCGGAACCCTCGCATCAGTGACGCCGCTGCCCATCACCAGTCTGTTTCTTATAAGGGGATGGATATACCGCCATCGATCGATCTCAGACATGGTGGACCGTCTGGTTGTGCCTGTTTGACAGCTGTTCGTCTTACTCTCCCCCCAAATAACTTTGGGGATGTTTGCAAGCATATTGGCGATACCGCCATAGTCAGGCATCCGCTCTACCACCTTTAAATAAGCGTTACCTTGCGGAAGTCCATCACTAACTTATGGATATCCATCCATCCATCCATCAGCCTGTTTCGTCCACTGCTGGACACAGGCCTTTCCAGGATTACGCCACTCTTGGCGGTCCCTCTGGAAGAAATGCCCATACTCAAACACGCTGGGCAGGCGGGTTGGTGAGCGCGGTGCCGAAACACTTGCACCAGTGACGCCGCCGCCCGTCACCAGTCTGTTTTATATAAAGCCCGGCAATTGGGGACGGATATACCGCCATCCATCGGTCCCAGACAATGGTGGGCCGCCTGGTTTTGCCTGAGAGCCGTTCTCTTACTCTCCCCCAAATAACTTCGGGAGGATTTGCGAGTAAGACTTATGGATATATGAATATAATTTGCAATTATCCGCTAAACAATTCTTGTCATGCTATTCAAAATGCAGACTCGTGCACCGCCCGCCCGCCCACATAAAACATGCAACAAGCAAGCAATACGAGCATACAAGCAAAGCAATCTTAAATAAGCAAGAAAACTTATCGACACGTGTTTCGCCTCAGAACGAAGCATCCTCGGGATGTGTTGCTAGCTCGGCTAGCAACGTATCGATAAGGTTTCTGGCTTGTTATTTAAGATTGCTTTGCTTGTATGCTTGTTGCATGTTTTATGCGGGCGGGCGGGCGGTGCACGAGTCTGCATTTTGAATAGCACGACAAGAATTGTTTAGCGGAATATTGCAAATTATACTCATATATCCACAAGTTACAATAGTATAGTTTTTATGATTCTCGGATTTTGATTTTTTATCTTATATCCCTCTTTTGTTACCTCGAGTCGATATTTGTATCCACTATACTTAAAGTCAGTAGTCACGTAGCTAATGGAACTCCCTGATTTAGATATTCGTTTCTGAAGTGGATACTACTTTGTTCACATCTCATATACGGGGCATGTTCAGAACCTACACGTCACTTCTGAAATTACTTTCTTATCGAAGGATATTTTGATGTCCGATCATAGATTATTACGTGTTTTAATCGTTCATTATTTTGCTTTGGATTATCCACACATGTATTTTAGCCCTTCCTTACCATGTAGAGATGGCCGTTGGGAATCTTTCCGGGTTGCAACCCGAAATGGGTATTTATGCGGGTGAAATCATAATTAGTGTAACTAAATGAATTAACAAATATAAAATGAGTTCTTGATACATACGTAATAGACTCTAAATATTTAGTTTTGTAGTTTTTACTTAATCTCTGTACTTACACTCATTATTACTAAATGAAAAGATATAATGATTTTGAAATACTTCAAATCCAACTTTGGAGACATGCTCTTGAACATTTGCGTTCATTTTAATGTTTATGTTCTTTGGTGCTTCAATTCAATTCAATTCAGCTTCAAGTTAAGCAACGCTCGTCTCGGTTATTTTAGGGATGGGTGACCGTAAAATTGAATTATCAAAAAGAAACACCTAAGTACTTTTTGACAAATCACATAAAAACAGATTAAAACAAACTGATCGTAGTAAATTTTTACCACAAATCACATAAATGACTTTATTTTCCAATTTATTGTTCAGATTGTACTAATGAACTGTTATTATTAAGATGGTCCCTAGCTTCATATAAAAACCGTGAGATAACTCCTAATATACCACGTAAAAGTAATACCCGAATAAATACCCCTCGGGTGGTTTCAATGGGAATCTTTCCGAAATCGGGAAAGATTCCGGGTGGAATCCCATCTCTATTACCATGTGACAAAGCATTCCCTGGATCCTTAATTTTGATAATGCATAGATCCGATGTCTACTTATAACGCTGTCTACCCCTCAGGGAGACCGGCGTGAGTATAGACATGACTTACCTGGTCCACAGTCAGGTCAGGCTCGCTGCTAGCTCGGAAGGAGGTGTCGCTGCTCGCCGCGCACACGTCACCGGCCGAAGCGCTCAGTTGCCGTTTACCGGTCAATATTTGTTTGGTTTTTGCCAGCAGATTCATGGGCTTGCTTTTACGGACCTGGAAGAAGAGTAAAGTCACTAAAAACTCTAGGAATTCTAAGGTTTCGTCGAAGGAAACTCTCATAAGTCGTAAGAACTAAAATTTTAATAAGAGCTGGTAACATGTAGGTGGATATTCTAAGATTGCTAAGTTTCTTGCCCTTCTTCTTAGCAAGACTAATCGAATGGGCGGATGGTTAGGCATAGGCATTGTACTTAAGTATGGTTTATTTATCAACTTATTTGTTCATTCCATTATGTAAATACAACATTTTTATTTCTGTATTTCTTTATTTTATGCAATCTTATGTATTTCCTGTATTATATATTTTTTTCATATTCTATTGTTTTTGTAAAGATTAACTTTGACCTGTAAAAGTTTTACAGCGTATAGTTAATGTATCTATTTTACAAAATAAATTATTTTAATTTGGATTTTCAGTAACATACGAAAAATATTCGAAAGCGGCACTTATTTTATCAAACCCATGGGATGGGCTTACGCTTTCTCATTACCACGCCAAATGAAAAGCGTGAATGATAACTAGAATGAAGGATGCGCTTGCTCAGATAGTGGGAGAGTGAATGAGGCATTATTCGGTCAGTCAACTTCCGCAAAATTTTCGGAAGTCTACAGACTTACGCGGACGAATGACTGAAACGCAACTTCCTGTAAACGCTCGCCTCTACATTTTTGTGAAAATTATTTGTATGATAGTTGATGCTTGTGATTTGTATGAGATTTACGTATATTAAGTAGTGAATCACTAGATAGTAAGTTGGAAAAACTTGAGCTAAATATTACAGCTAAAATCAACAACAACATTGACCAAAAATTTAACGCATATCAAGAGGAGTTAAACGAGTTAAAGAGTGAAAACCAGCAACAAGAGAAGCGTCTGGACTACCTCGAAAAACAGATAAGGCAAAAAAATCTGATATTCTTCGGTATGACAGAAAAAGAGAAAGGCTATTTCGATATAGAAAGAAATATTGTTGATTTGATCAACAATCAGCTAGATGTACCATGCAATAAGAATGACATTGAGTTTGTCAAAAGATTGGGTATAAAAAAAGATATACCTAGACCTCTCTGCGTCGGATTCATTAACTTGGGAAAGAAAATCATGATATTAAAGAACAAAAAGAGGCTAATTAATACTGGAGTGTACCTTAAGGAAGACTATCCACCAAAAATATTAAAAGTACGGAAAGAATTGCAAGAAAAATTGAAAGATGAGCTAAACAAAGGTAACAAAGCCATAATTAAGTACAATCGTTTAATAATACTTAATGAAGACTCTAACAACAAAACTGAGGACGCTATCTCTATTACCAATAATAAAAGACCTTTCCAACAATCACCACCATCAATATCTGGTGTTGTTTCTAAAAATGCACCGGACATTACATACAAACATAAGAATGTCATCACTCAGCCCGCTAAAAAGAACAAACCCGGGAGCCCTCAGAAAATAACTTCATTTTTCAATAACAATGAGAATATACCTCAAAACAATTCAAAACCTACAATTAATGAACAAGAGCATAAAGAAAATGAAATATAGCAATCATGCAAAGATAATTATTCTACAATCAAACGACCTGGCACACTCACTTGCAAAAATGAATTGAATTTAGTGAAAAAAATTAAGTCCCCAAGCCGGCTTGTCACCGTGGGAGACTCAGACAGCAACCCTCCACCAAAAACAGAATCAATAAACACAATAAACACAATTAATATATCTACATTGAATGTCCGTACGTTAAAGTCTTACGAAAGACTGCTTGAATTAGAAGAAGCTCTAGTGAAAATAAAATGGGATATCTTAGGCTTATCAGAAATAAAAAGAGAAGGAGAAGCTATTGTTGAACGAAACAACCTAGTATTTTATTATTATTGCCCAAAAAAAGGCTCTTTTGGAGTAGGATTCTGTGTAAATAAGAGATGGAAATCCAACATCATTCTCATCAAAGGAATATCTAAGCGCATAGCCATATTAAAAATTAAACTATCAGACCAAGAAATACTTACAATCTTACAAGTACACGCTCCTACAGAATGCTCCGAAGATGAGAAAGAAAGTGAAAACTTTTACACTGAATTATCCTCGACCCTTCAGAAGGAAAACAAGGGAAGTATAGTAGTTATGGGGGATTTCAATAGTCGAATTGGAGCACAGAACCCTTCTGAAAATCACATAATTGGACAATATGGAAGCGATATCAGAAACGAAAATGGCAAAAGATTGACAGAGTTTGCAACTGAAAATGGTTTAAAAATTCTCAATACATATTTTAAAAAGAACGTAAAAAGGAAATGGACCTGGATATCACCAAATTCTAATACAAAAACTGAAGTGGACTTCATTTTGTCGAAAGATGTACAAAGATTTAATGATGTAGAGATCATAAATAATTTCGAATTCTATTCTGATCATAGAATACTAAGAGGTGAAATGAAGATTAAGAAACAGGTTACCAAAAGAAACTTCAATACAAACAAGATGACAAGGTTTCACTTAACAAACAACGCACAAAATGAATTATTTGCCTCAGAAGTATCAACTTTAATCAAAAATACGGAATTACAAGAAAATAAATCAATATCACTACAAGAACAGTATAACCAGCTAGAAACTGTAATTAAATGTGCAGCAGACAAGTATCTCAGAGTATCGTACGATCGATCCTAAAAAATAAAAAATAAAAGAAAGAAGTACCTTACAGAATACACCGAATAGAAGTCTCATAAAAAGTCAATATTTAAAATGTCTTAATAAAGAAACAAAGAGATTAATAAGAAGAGATAGGAGAAAATATGAAAACAAGGTAATAAGTACTATCATACAGCAAAGTGGGTCAGTTAGAAAAGTTGAAAGACATTTATATCACGAACCTAAATGGATACCGAAATTAAAATGTTTGAATAAAACCAATATTAATGTGTGTGAAAGAAAAGATATTCTGAAGGAAGCCACACTCTTTTACTCTGAGCTCTACAGCAAATCAAGCCTTATAACAAAATTTGATAATACTTTGATCGCCTCAAATACTGCAGATCAGTTTTTGCCGATAACAAAAAGAGAAATACAAAAAGCTATTATCTCCCTAGACAACGAAAAATCAAGCGGCACCGACAGAATTCATGCCGAACAAATAAAACTTGCTCTAGAACCATTATTACCTAGGCTGGAGGCTCTGTTTAATCAAATTATAATATCAAAGTATATTCCTGAACAATGGAGAGTTGCAGATATTAAGTTGCTATACAAAAAAGGAGATCCATCCGATGTTGGAAACTACCGACCAATTAGTAAGACATCAAATATTTACAAAACATTTTCAAAAGTAATACTAAATCGGATAAATAAGACCTTGGATGAAGGACAACCAGTGGAACAAGCTGGTTTCCGGAAAGGCTTTTCAACATGTGACCATCTCCATACAATGCAGCAAATATTTGAAAAAACAAAAGAATATAATAAAACCATCTACATTATATTTATTGATTTTTGTAAGGCTTTCGATTCGATAGATCACAATTCACTATGGAAAGCCCTCATGGATAACGGGATCCCAATGGAAATTGTAGAGACTCTAATGGCCCTGTATGAAAACAGCTACGCAAGAGTAGAACTTGAGACAGTGGGACATCCTTTTCAAATAAATAGAGGAGTGAAACAGGGCGATCCCATCTCACCCAAACTGTTTAATTCTATATTGGAATCGGCCCTGAGAACAATAAATTGGGAAGAATACGGAATCAATATTAATGGTCGTCTTTTGTCTAATCTGCGGTTTGCTGACGATATTGTTTTATTTGAAAACTCACCTGAAAAGCTCCAATCCATGGTATGTGTACTCAATACAGCATGTAAGAGCGTTGGTCTTAGCATAAATAAAAGTAAAACCAAGTTATGTCGAACTCTTCTGAAGACTTATTTATAACAATAGAAAATGAAATAATTGAAAAAGTAAGCAACTACATTTATCTTGGGAAAGTATATTCTTTTAATGATTGCCAGTCAGAAGAAGTACAGCGCCGAATAAACAACAGCTGGAAAAGATACTGGAGCTTACGTTTTATATTTAAAAATAAAAAAATATCGATTAGAGAGAAGGCCAGGGTTTTTAACAGCTGTATATTACCTATATTGACCTACGGATCACAGACCTGGGCCTTAAACAAACAGCAAATATACCAACTTAAAATAACCCAGAGAAAAATGGAGAGAAGCATGCTCGGAAAAAGACTGCTGGATAAAATATCTAACGTAGAACTTAGAAAGATGACTGGATTAATGGACGTTATACGCCAAGCCAGAAAGTTAAAATGGGAATGGGCAGGGCATGTGATAAGGCAGAGAGACAACAGATGGACCAGAGAAGTAACTGAATGGTGCCCCAGAGACCATAAACGAAGTAAAGGGAGACCAAAAACAAGATGGCGTGATGAACTGGAGAAATATGGCGGAGAACTGTGGACCAGATTAACGTTCGACAGACATGAATGGAGCAGGATGGGGGAGGCCTTTGCTCAGCAATGGGATTTATTGTAGAAAATTATCTTTTTTTTTGAAAATTATAATATATATATATTTTTATTGTCATCTACATAAGGCTAATAAATAAATAAATAAGTAAAAATACTTAAAGGATACCAACCTTGCACTTCACACTGGCTGGATGAACAAAATTATCATCATCATTCTTTTCTTTCATCTGCTCATCTCTCAAGCCTAGCACGAGCATATCATCCAACGATGCCTGCAAATGTTTCCTCCTAGACGGACGAGCTTCTTCATGACTCCTCGAAGAGTACACTGATACGGAGTCCATGCTAGCCTTGCTGGCTGTACCAGAAATAACCGTCACATTCTCCACAGACTCAGCCTCATTCGAAGGACAAGACTCAGGCTGGTGCCGTCTCTCTTCGTATATTTCAACAGAGTTAAAGGCTTCTGTGACGCGTTCGAGATCCAAGTCATCAATTTGTGGCGGAATCAATTCGTATTGGTTTTCCCCTTCTGTGTAAACTGGATCATAGACCGCGCCGTTCGGAAGCATTCGAGAACTGGATGGCATATTGCTGTAATGAACATTATTGTAGTTGTATGTATCAGATGGTCTGGGCTCTTCGCTTCTCCCTGGATTACCCAGGTATCTGCCCAGGTGCTGTAAGTCATTTGGGTTGAGCATAACGTCGTCTAAATGGTTTAGGGGACGTCCTTGCCCGCCAAAACCGTCCACTACTGGGGTCGTATTCGATAGAAATGACCCATCCTCGAAGTTGCAGCCAACCATTCCTATAGGTCTTCGAGGTACTTCTGCTCTGTAGCGGTTTATTGGTTGCTGTTGACCCGCGAAATCGACCACTAGGATTCTCTCAGCTATGTTTCGTCCGTCGTTGTGGAAGCCGATCCCAGAATCGCTGTTACTGGACGTCGTTGTCACTTCGCTGTGGTTACTGGGTTGTGGCGAATTTGCAACAAACTCTTGACCTTCCATGCGGTTGTCTTCGTGTCTGCAATTCGGTTGTCTCAGGTTTCTAGGCATTCGTAAAGCGGCTCGATTGCAACGCGAAAAGTTTCCCATAGCTGGACTATCCCCTTTCATAGCTAGTTTTGAAAGCTGCTGGAGTGCTGGGCTAGAGCAATCATCAGCCGGCAAAGAATACATGCCTTTTATCACTCCGACCACATACTCAGCTGACGGAGGAAACTCTAGACATCTTTCAGCTACTGGATCTCTAGTACACGCGATTTGGAACTCTCTAGCCCTGTTAATATGAGCTTCATGCTCCGCCAAGCGTGAGTCAACAGCGAAGACATGGCAACTGTACGAGACTTCAGTCTCGTTTTCAGCTAGCTCTGCTGCAGTTACCAGCCCAAAGTATCTTCTATCAGCATCAGAGCTGCATCCAGCATATACGATTCTTTCTCTAGCATATTGGGCTAAGGCTTGGCCAGTTGGCCTTCTCAGAATCAAGACATTTGGAAGCACAGATAGGAGCACATTTGCAGCCGGTCTTCGTTCTTGCCTCAGCCTTCTTACAGCTGTTCTGACACTCCCAGGGGGGGTTTCAGAAGCTGCTCTTGGGGTTTCTATGGTTCCTAAGTATCCAACTACGGCACGACACTCCAGTCTAGCTGCATGAGTGGACGAGCTTAGTTGTGCTCGGGTCAAGTTTTGGAGTATTTCGTTGACAGTGGAGGTGCTGGGTGCAGCATGGCATCCTGAAATTGAGATTTAAATGTGTAAATATTAAGTGGGTCATTGTTTTAAAGATATAAAATGATATGGTGACAACTGGCAAGAGAGATAGTGAATGAATAATTTTAAAATGCAACACAGGGGCAAAATCAATTTGAAAATTTTAAATAAGTTTTTTTTTTTCAACAGCGTTAACTCTAATATAATAGTGATCGATGCTTATACAAGAGGCTTAAATCTTTTTAGTACAAGTTTAGCTACATTATGGTGTAGATTTGGTGTAACACAACTTATTTGACAGGGCTAACCTTATTTTAAGCGTTGTGGCCTTTTCTTTTTGATATAGATACAAAAAGACAGAATGCTTAAGTTTAGTCCTGTCAAATAAGTTAAGTCGTAGGGTAAAGCAGGGTAATTGTAAACAGGGGTAGTTGGAAACATCATTAATAACTTTTTAATCTCGCAACTTTCGGAACTGAAAGTAAAACGGTACGCAGCTTCGGTCTTTTGGCTATGGTGGAAATGTCAAATTTTTAATGGCGTCCGCATAGCCAGACTTTCACGAGTGTTTAAAAAGTGCTTTAAAAAAACTGTTTAATAATTAGTCACAAAATTGAAAAAAACTGGTGTATTATATAAAATTATTGGGTAAGTTCACTTGTTTTCTATTTTAGTACCTATACCTATATAGATTAAGGAATATGTTTTATAATCTTAACTTATTTTGAGCAGAAACAAATCATCTACACTCGGGAAAACGGTGTTTACAATTACTCATGAAAAAATTGTTTAGGGGCAATTGTAAACATTGGGGTAGTTGTACACAATATAAGTTATAACATATATTTTAGAACAGTCGAATAGCGGGGTAAACGTGACCGTTTTTTGCCAGATCGTATGACACGCGTGTTCGTCAGAAAGCGAGAGATTAAAAATTTCTTAGAAAATCTAAAGAAAGCGTTGGATGATGTTAAAGAAAAAAGAAAAGACCTATAGAAAAGCGGCAGAGGCATATGGTGTCCACATTTTCGTAATTTATCATCAGATAAAGGGAAGAAGAAGAGAACCAGAACAAACAATCTAAAAAAAGTTCTTTACCGTTTATAAATATGCGTGTATTGTGGATTAGGTAGACGAAGATGAAAGAAAACTAAAAATTACATGTCTCAAGTGCATGAATAACACAAAAGTGCAATTTTCTCCAAGTTATATGTCTTCTGAAGACGCTATAGGGGTGCTATTATACGATAGTTTACAATTTTTACAAATACCACCCAGTGGAGAAAACTACTTAATTTTTTTTGTGTACCTACATTTTAAAATTATTACATTTAGGGTCCACACTATGACAGAACCGATTACTCTATTAGATAAAAATTTGTGTTTCCATTTACCCCAAAACACGGTCTTGTGTAAAAATTTGTGGGGCAATTGTAAACACCTTTTTTTTAACTTCCTGGAGG
Source organism: Ypsolopha scabrella (assembly GCA_910592155.1). NCBI lineage: Eukaryota > Metazoa > Arthropoda > Insecta > Lepidoptera > Ypsolophidae > Ypsolopha > Ypsolopha scabrella. Next base: position 21,505,879 of record OU342982.1, read on the forward strand.
TGCAAGAACAATAAATCTTGTGTCAGAATTCTTTCTTTCTTTCTTCAAACAAAAACACTTCCAAAAATTATTACTGTGGCGACACTACTTAATGAAATATGTACTATAAATGTGACACAACATTTTTTTTTTCATTTGCGGTTACAATTACCCTGCTTGACTCTAATACACCAAATCAACACATGTGTAGGACAAAACTAAAATTATAATTTGGGTACCCAAGCAGAAAATATTTAATGTGACCATATGCAGTGTAGGAAACAAGTTACAAATCAAACCCAAAAACTAAAATTTGACACCAAGCTAGATTTTGAATTGCTGAAAAGCTAGCCCATTGATAGTACTACAGATATGAACAACATTTAGATTTGCAAAAAAAAAATGCTTTTCAATTAATTTCTGTTAAGTAGGGATATACTTTTTCTATGAAACAACAGATTTATTTTTCGAATCCTGGATCAGCTCCATAGTAACAGATGTGCATATAGACGAGTACAGATATTCTATCTCTCGAAGTCACTTTGGCTGTGTGGAGGTACAGATAAGCGCATTTTGTGTGTGTGGCGCGTTTTGTAGTGTTCCCAAAGTTATGCACACTAGAAAAAAGTGTGTGTGCTCGCATTGCTACGACCATAGAATATCTGAAGCATCACAAGTTTTAGGCTTTTCAATTACTTAAAATCCAGCTGGAATTGTCCAGGGTGGTATTATAGATGACCTAGTACAGTGAAGAACACGTCAAGTTATACACTTGCAGTACGACATTAGCATAGTAAAAACAGACTAGTAAGCTATTTTCACAGAGATGTCGCCCGCACGGCTTATATGTGTGTGAGCCACTGCAAGCCTGCACGTATGAACCACAGCATGCACACAAAGACAATATCTCAGGTGGTTTTTGGCGGTGTGATAAGGGTCTGCTGTGCTTTGCAGTCACGCTTACATATGCCGCTCTACAAAACAAATAGGTATTTTGTGGCTTTTCGTCGCATTGCTATAAAATACTCGCGCAGTGTGGGAATTGTTCTACTATTCTGTTTATACTATGACATTAGTCTCTATTGTGAAGGATGTAAGATAGGTATGTGTATAGCTTGATCTGCTCTTTCTTCGCTGTACAACTATTGCAAAATTTACAATTTATGGCTCATGCTATCATAATCATTGTCCTTTCTTCAACTATAATCAACATAGTGAATAGATAATGGATTGTTATTAACACACAACATCCAGTGAAAGCCTGTGAGAACAAAATGCAACACAAACATAGATCAGTGCATGTGATCATGATGGTAATGTGATGTCTCATACCTTTACTGATTTTGGGAGACCAACCATATCTGTAAGAAAATAATTAAAACTAATAATAAAATAGCAAAAGAGTTGTGTCTGTATATTGAATACTTTTTTTAAATTTTAAATAAAATGTGATAGTTTTGACTGAAGCCAAACCTACATTTTTAAAATTTTTGTCCATCTGTCTGAATGTGTTCTGTTTTAACTGCCATTAGGTTGCTAGAGTATAGCAGGCTTTTTTAATATGAGCTTGTAACTTGAGAAAGATATATTATTCAATATGAAATTTACAGATTTAATTATCGTGGAGCCATTGAAATAAAACTTGGTCAACTTAAATTTAGTTTCAATTTATATTTAGTTCATAGAAATTGCTTTTAATTTGTGTCACAATATTTACAAACCTTGTTTATTATTAAAAAGATTACAAATGACCTTTTACAATAGGTACAACAAAACATCTATCACACAAAATTGAGTATCCTTTACCACCAAAACGCATTATGGTAAGCAAACACAACCCATTGTACATTTACCTGGATGATGCAACACTGGAGGCTGTTGTGGTCTGCGGCGCGGCGGCGGGTGTCTCCTCCGCGTTCGAGCTCGCTCGTCCGGCTCTGTGTCTTCAGTGTCGGTCGGTGGAGACTCTCGCGGCGCTACACTCAGTGATATAGCTTGTGGCGCCGCCGCGACCAGGCGCGCCACAGCGGCGTGCGGAGCCCGCGATACACTCGCACCGTCCACAGCCAGCAACGCGTCACCAGCTCGAAGACCAGCCCGCTCCGCAGGCCCTCCGACAGCCACCGCAGACACCACACACGGACGCTGACCAGCAATCGTAAACCCGAATCCTCCGGCACCTCTAGCTACTATCACACGCTTCTCTGCTGTCCTGGGCAGAGCTGCCCGCCGTCTACGACGACGTTGCTGCTGTGGAACCATTTGAATTCCGAGGAATCTCCAGTCGTTTGAAGAGCGCCTCCTTTCGGGTTAAGTGACACATTTAAAACAGTAATGTGGTCTCATTCAGTACGTAATGGAGACATTATGGTATGTAGGGCACCTTGTGATGATTTATGGACTTGGAAGGGAATAATTTAGAAAGAAAACTAGTAAAACTAGAAAGTTTCGAAGTTGTCGTAGTTAACTGACGTTTAGAAAGTTTGATAACATTCGAAACATATTTTTGATAAAGCCTCATTAGATTTAGCCCCCGAAAGCTCCGTCGGTCTAGTGAAACCATGTAACTTTACACTAATATTGGTTCATTTCGAAACTAGTGAATTTCACGCGGATGATGTGAATTCACCCTCGGCCTAAAGCGTTCAAAAATTGACCCGATTTAAACCGAGGGTAACCAAATGGTAACTCTTTGCAGCGGCTGCACAGTTCATCGCTGCAGCGATGCGGGGTTGTTAAACGCGACAAATGTCAACCGGCCACGCATGTCAATCTGACAATGTAGTTGTTAGCGTTGCAATACGAAAGGAGGAAAGAGGAAGAGTTATGTTATAGTTTGAATGATGAGCGGAATACACGATGTTTCTAATTAGTGTCAATGTGTGCAAATAAAATATGTTCTCTCTGCTCCTCCCTTATAATAATAATAATAGTAATTTTATTTCAGACAATTTCAAGTCTATATATGTACATACACAATGATATCTAAACTACTTAAAACTAACACATGAATAAAACAGATCTAAAAACTAATACTTAATACTAAAAACAGATTTTGTTCTTAAAACTAGTTTCCAAACAAGAGGACTATCGTATCTCTCAGCAATTGCTTTGAGGATACTGCTACCGCTCTCCCGCACTCTACTTAGCAATGAGGCCGACTTCTTGCGCCAGATTGCATCAAAACTATCTGTGCTCGCCTCAAAGAACATTCCTGATGCACTGCAGAAGCGAGGTAGACAAAGCAGTGCCCTGAATGCATTATTAAATTGGACTCGCAGAGCATTGTAAGCCCTTTGTGTATATTTAAACCACAGACCTCCCGAGTACATTGAAGTGCAGTATGCAGAAAATATATATTATATAGAAAAGCGCTATTTTGACTGCGGTTGTACATCGGGCAAATCTGCGAGCAAGCATATTCGCCCGAACCAACAATGCTCCGCGTTCTCTCTCCATATCTGCATTGTCATTCAGGTCATCGGTCACCAGGTGCCCTAGGTACTTGGACTGGTGTACTCTATTGAGAGGAACACCCTTGAGCCTAAGTGGTGGAATAAAATCAGGAACCTTGGTACCCGATTTAAAAACCATGAACTCCGTCTTTTTTACATTATAAATTAGACCATGAGAGTTAGCGTAAGACTCACATGCTGCCATTAACTTGCGGAGTGCACTGACCGAGGGGGCCAGCAGCACCATATCATCAGCGTAACTGAAGTTGTTCATACACACACCATTGACATAGCAGCCGACATGCATGCTGCTGAGCTCCTCAATCAGCGCGTTCACATATAAGCTAAAAAGTAGGGGCGAACTCAACCCTCCCTGCCTCACCCCGCATTCCAGCCTGCTAGGCTCTGAAAATTCACTGGCCCACCTAACCCGATTCTCTTGATTCAGGTACCAGTACCTCAGTAATTAGGTCAACTCTGATGGTAAATTCACTTCACCCAGCTTCCGCCACAGTATATCATACGGAACGAGGTCAAACGCCTTGGAGAGGTCCATAAAACATGCGTATACTGGCGTATTTCTATCAGCATAGTACCTGACAATGTTCTTTAAACTAAGAATAGCAGTTTCTGTTGATTGTCTAGCCCGGAATCCGAACTGGGCATCGTGCAGTTTTATATACTTTTTTAAATACGAGTTTAGTATACTATCAAGCACTTTTGCTACAACAGTGGCTAGAGAGATAGGCCTATAATTTGCCTTGTCCGATATGTCACCGGTTTTATTTTTGACGATTGGTACGACCAGAGTCCTGACCAAGTCACGAGGTAGATATGAGTGACTCAAACAAAGGTTAAAAAACATTGCAAGCACTCGCGGAAGGTGATAGCCAGCGTGCTGCAGGTGCTCGATGCTGAGCCCATCATGCCCCGGTGATTTGCCCCGTGTCATTTTACTTATGGCAATTTTTATATCTTTCGCATGAAATATTATTGACATCTTGGCATGAGCGCTCTCAGCATCGAACTCCCGGCATGGAGACCCCAGTGGAGATTGAACTGCAAAATGATTCCTAAACAGCTCAGCAATCTCCTTCGGACTGGACACACCTTCGACTCTCACAGGAATGCCAGGTTTAGCATTTAACTTATTTGTACATTTCCAAAAGCTTTTAAAGTTGGACTCAGCATAAAGTGATGCAATTAAATCCATTTTAATCTGTTCATGGTGATTTTGGCACCACTTAAGCTTTCCCTTGAAGATTTTACGCGCATTAGTCATTTCATTGAATATAGGACCTGCAGTTGGTTTGCCGTATAATACCTAGACATTAAACTTACGCTTCGCATTCATGTGAGCCTCACGTACATGTTTTATTACCCCTACTCTTTTTATTTTCAAAGGTGTTACTCGCAGCTGAAGATAATGTGGATATTATATCACAGTAAAGTTCATTTATAATATTTTTATGACTATAATTATCACAATAATTGCGACAACAATTTTGACAAGCTGTAGGAAAATCTACGTTTTTAAAAACATTATTACACAAAGTTTGATATGTGGCAGTCTGACTGGATGTCCTTTCTCCCCAATTTATTCTATTTATTCTTATACACGATGTCCCAAAAGTCAACGTTAGCCCTTAGAGGGCTGATAGGCCAGCTCATAACTGTCCAGAATATCAAAATATGATCTCAGTAAAAAGTCGATAGTTTTCGAGTTATCGATACTTTTATGAATTTCATGAAATGGCTCTGCTGTGGAGGCGTAGTATTTTTCAAGACGTGGTCGTTATCCAGTGCAATAACCCACGGTTATGTGCAATAAAAATAGTGCTAAGTGATAAATCATTATTAATTCTAAGCGTATATATGCCTACGGACTCCATGTCAAATCTAACGGAATTTACGGATATTCTAAGTGCGGTAAGTGCAATTATAGATAGCTGTGCAGTAGACTGTGCGTATGTGTTGGGGGATTTTAACGCACACCCGTCAGAGCTATTTTACCGCGAGTTAACGGATGTTTGTCGTGACCAAGAATGGTCTTGTGTTGATAGTGATGTGCTAGGAGTATCTTCCAATACCTACACTTACGTAAGTGAAATAAATGGAGCAAAACGATGGCTCGACCATTGCTTGGTAACCAGAGCTGCAAAATGTTCAATAGGAAAAGTAAATGTTATGTATGACGTATTATGGTATTATGGACCACTTTCCATTAGTGGTAGAATGTAATATTAATGTTATATTACCTAAGAAATACGCTAATGAAGTGGGTCACAACAAATTCTTATGGGGAGAAAGAACTTCTGAGGAAATCGATACTTATCAAATAGAATGTAAGTAATAAAAGATTGAGACTAATTGATTTTCCATACGAATTTCGGAGTTGTAGTGACAAACTATGTAATGATCCTAGTCATAAATTAATTATAAATGACTTATATAGGAAAATTGTTCAGGCCCTGAGTGAGGCTTCTTTGATAGGTCGTGAAAGAGGAAAATATGTAAAAAAGGTGGTTGCGGGCTGGAACAAACATGTGGCTGAGGCTCACAGGGAGGCCAAACTGAAGTTTCAGTTGTGGGTCTGGCACGGCAGACCTCCTTCAGGTAGCCTCTACAACGAAATGTACGAGGCTAGAAAGGTTTTTAAGTCTCGTTTAAAATGGTGCCAGGATCATGAGAACCAAATTAAAATGGATATTCTTGCCTGCCATCATTCGAAGAATGATTTTAGGTTATTCTGGAAAGATACGAACAAGTTACAGTGTAGGCCAGGCCTCCCAGTGAGTGTTTGCGGTGTGAGTAGCTCTGAGAGTATTGCCAATCTATTTATGGATCACTTTTTTGTTAAATCTCCTTTAGGGCCCTCACGACAGTCTGTGTTGGATGCTGCGCCCGCAGTGGAGAGGGAGATAACATTAACAGCTAAAGATAATAAAAATATAATTAAATCAATGTCAAAAGGTAAATCCCCTGGCCACGACGGGCTCAGTATTGAGCACCTAAAGTTTGCTGGCCCGCATCTACCTCGAGTACTGTATATGTTGTACAACTTTTGCCTGGGTCATAGTTTTATGCCTACAGATATGTTGAGAACGGTGGTAGTGCCTATAGTGAAGAATAAAACCGGCGATCTTGCGGATAAAAATAACTATAGGCCAATCTCGTTAGCGACTGTCATTTCAAAGGTATTTGATAGCGTGCTTAATAAACAATTGAATAAATTTATCAAACCGCACGATAATCAATTTGGGTTTAGACCGGGATTGTCGACGGAAAGCGCTGTGTTGTCTCTTAAGCACGCTGTCACTTATTACACGAAACGAAAATCTCCCATTTTCGCCTGCTTTCTCGACCTGTCAAAGGCTTTTGACCTGGTTTCCTACGATGTACTCTGGGAAAAGCTTAATAAAGCACACCTCCCACTAGAACTAATTAATGTTCTCAAGTATTGGTATGGAAACCAGGTCAATAATGTACGATGGGAAGGGGTCATGTCTCGACCGTACGGGTTGGAGTGCGGGGTGAGGCAGGGGGGGTTGAGCTCACCTACGCTCTTCAACCTATATGTGAATGACCTGATAGATGAGCTTAGTAGGACCAGAGTCGGCTGTCACATAGACGGCGTCAGCATCAACAATATTAGCTATGCGGATGATATGGTCCTGTTGAGTGCGTCTGTCTGCGGCCTGAGAAAGCTTATGGCCATTTGTGAGGCGTATGCTGAGACTCATGGACTGGTATACAATGTAAAAAAGAGCCAAGTCATGGTCTTTGAGGCTGGGAGCAAACACCATATTAGCAAGTGTCCTCCAGTTATCCTCAATAACTGTGTATTACAAAGGGTGTACAAATTTATGTATCTAGGCCATATACTGACTCCCGACCTCAAAGATGATGCGGATATTGAAAGAGGACGGAGGGCGTTATCGGTGAGAGCGAACATGTTGGCTCGCAGGTTTGCACGTTGCTCACGTAATGTTAAAATAACACTGTTCAGAGCTTTTTGCACATCATTTTACACGTGCAGCCTGTGGGCTAACTATACTCAAAAGTCTTATAACGTCCTCCGAGTGCAATATAATAATGCCTTTAGGGTGCTGTTGAGGTTGCCTCGCTTCTGCAGCGCTTCAGGGATGTTCGCAGAGGCGCGAGTTGATTGTTTCTATGCAACAATGCGCAAAAGATGCGCTTCCCTGGTGCGCAGGGTGCGGGGTAGCACCAACAGCATCCTAAATATGATCGCAAGCAGACTGGACTGCTCTTATATAGGTCATTGCTGCGAAACATCGGGTGGGGTGGTGCGAAAATGACTATCACACCACCTTCTCACATTATAATTTTATTATATTTGATTGTATATATTATTTTGTTACTAACATTTTTTTTGTGTGTCTTACTAACAAACTGAGCCTTTGTTGCTTTAATAAATAAATATTCTATTCTATTCTATTCGACATCTTAGATGAGTCTTTTCAGTGCCAAAGCTACACAATTCCATATTCCAAGATTCTAATTTTTGTTTCGCAATCCTGCTTACCCCTGCTATTGGTCCTAGTCCAAAATAAAACTAATCTGATACGCCTTTGTAATGCAAAAAAATATTTTTGTACGAATTATATTTTTTTTATTTGTTGACTTTAACCATTCATAATACTGTGAAAAAAATGTACTACGCTTAGCTCGCAAGTAATTTTAAAGAATGGGTCATTTAGTGTTGTTTCTTAAATAGTAAAACAATTGCCATGTGTTACTTTAGGAAAAAGAATATTGCTATAAAAGGAGCCCATCTTAAAAATATTTAAATACTTAGAAATTCGAATGAAAACACTTGTTAAGCTCAAGTGGTAGGTATTTACAAACAAAAACTAATTGGAATTAGAAGCAAGTGTTCAAACTGCCTGCCACGGCAACTTTTTAGAAAGAAGCGATAGATATTTTATTGCATGAATCAAAGTGAGATAGATAGTAACGCCATTATACAAGTCATTATAAGAGTGAGATAGTAAGAATGTAAGTTAACTCGGGTCAATTTTTGAACGCTCTAGGGTGAAATTCGCATCACTCCGAGTGAAATTCACTAGTTTTCCAACAAAACCTAAAACATTTCATCAGGCAGCAGCATTGCCAGTGCGGGTATTTTTACCCGATTTCGGGTAATTTAGGCCCTAAGCGGGTTTAAAAATACCCGTACCATCAATTAAAGCACGAAATATATTTTTATTAAATCGTCTTGACGCAGCTACAGCGCATAATTGAACATATCCTATCTTTCTCGTCTATTTGTGTGTGTGATAATCATGATATTGAGTGAGGCTATTCCTTATTATTAAAACGGCGTGCAAAAGAGATGCCCATACAAATCATCAGTAGAAAGCACGATTATTTAGCTCTTTGTTCCGTTTTGTTTTGTGGCTTGCTCTGAAAATTTATAAATGCTATAAAACGTGAAAATTTAGATAGAAAGGAATCTTTATAATCAACTTATTTAATTATTATTTAATTTTAAGTTCATTGTAAATAATTGTTCTTTTTATTTGGTAACAACGACTCAAGATATTAAACTCTACTTAAAATATCTTAAATAGACCATTTTCAGTAACTAAAGTAAACTATTTTTATCAAAAAAGCTGCCCTAAACGTGAATTCTGGTATACTTTTTATTGTTTTATGATAACAATTAACCAAATGGGAGCACTCTAAAGTTAGCTCTAATCACCCGCGGTACAAAACAGCAGGTTCAACGCGGAGCGAGGTCGACATTCCATAGTGATGTCACAAACAGCGAGTCGAGTTTGAACTATAGGCAAATTGCATGAGCGCGCGAAGTAAACGGTTATTAAAAATGTCTACAACTAAGCAACAATTGTATAAATACTGTATCGTGCCAAAATGTAAATTCACAACCATTTCTACACTGGATAAAACTTTTATAATTGTTCCTAAGGAAAAAAAACTCCGAAATAAATGGCTGAAAGTGATAAGAAGGGAAGAGTTGTCTCCGAAAATATCAGCTTACTGTTGTGTGTGAGGATCATTTTGACGTACCTAAGTGTTTATTTAATTCAGATCTATACTTACTACTCTTGTCATCTAATTTACTCGTATAATGCGTAAAACACATCCATGCCAACTAGGTATTTGACATCGTGCGATGCATGCTCATAAGGATTTAAGTAGTCATTTTGCCAAAAAATTCGAATTTCTATGTAGGTTTAGATACTCTTTCTTGAAATTAAAATGTACCTTTTATCTGGTTAAAAAAGATGAAGAATATTTGGACACAACACAAAATGCGTTTGTAATATTGTAACGGGTGTATATAATGGGGGTAACCCGGTGTCCCTCCACTTATACACGTCACAAAATATGAATAAAAATAAATCAAAAAGATCTAAAAGATGGAAAAGATCTAAAAGATTGAAAAGATCTAAAAGTTAGAAAAGATCTAAAAGATTGAAATGAAGTGAGTGTGTGGTGTTACCTAAGCAGGTATAATAAAACACTACACTTCAACATTCATATTTATTTACACAAGTAAACATAAACACTAAATTTTACAGAGGTACAGCTGGGTAGCTCAGCAGTAACCCTTAAAACCATTACGGTAAAACAATTACAATATTTGTTCTTTTTGAATAACTTTAACCAGAAATATTTATATTCTACCTAACAAAATTTACTTTAATATTCAAACAAGTACTATGTATTCACTTCTCAAAAGTTTAAAAGTAAAAACACTATGATAAACCAGAAAAACAACGCCAAATCCGTATAACGCCTGTGCGAGTTAGCAGATTTAACGATAGTGACGTCGTATCGGCCGTGTGACCTTGAGTGTATCTCACCGGCCGTTTTTCGATACATGCATTTTATTACAATCTTTTAATGTAATTATCTCTCAAAGTAATGGGTATCTTTGGATGCTTTAAAAAGATTTATTTCATAAAAAAATACGGCGAAGGCAATGGGTTTACTAAAAAACAAAAATAATGTTGTTGAAATGACTCTATTGTACAACGAGTACATATTTTTTTTTCAGCTTATTAATTAAGAACACTGTTATAACAAACACATCCCTGCTAATTTTTAAAGAGGTATGGGAAAAGTTAAAATAAAAACAAAGTACCTATGTAATACTCGTATTTTATCTTTTCTCTTGAAAAAAGGAATTACATTCACAAAACGGGTAATTCGGGTACAGATTGTCAATTAAGCCTAGAAAAAAAATGATGGCGCTTCAATCGTTTATATGGCAATACTTTACTGCGATCGCAAAAACTTGATACTTGCTCATTTACTTGTAAGATTGGATCGTCACGAGGGAACTCCTCAACGGTCAATAGACCTGACAATGTTCTTATCCTTTCAGTGCTATTGCACTGACTGGTAATTTTTGATAACAATTGAGCCACCGCTCAAACTTATCCAGTTGAGCATTAGGCTGGGTCGATTTTGTATGTTTTTTTTATTTATAAATCTGGTAAAAATGCCACAGATGGAAAATTCCTGAACTTTGTAGTTTTTATTAAATTTTAGACATGGTAAGAAAGGAATATTTTTTTATAATATCATCGCTCTATATTTATTTAAAAAAAAATACAAAATAACTGTAGAAAGATGAAAAAATAAAATATTTTCTTTTCATGCGTTTCGTAAATCTTTGAATAAAGGTAGGGGGCTAAAAGTTATAAGGAGTATTTGTTTTGCTATTTTTTTTCAATCTATTATACTAAAATGCAACTTTTTAAACGTACCCAATATTTAAAGTTGAATTTATGTGCATAGTATTTGTTCTTGATTACCACTTGCTGAACGGTGAAGGAAATCATCGTAAAGAAACCTGCATGCCCTTAAAAGCGTGTATCTGTGCCCGAAGTATATTACTTCCTTAATGTTGGTGCTTCTTTGCGCACTATATAAAAGAACTGCACCTTTTGTCTAATTGCACATAAAGTAAATACGTCCACATCCAGAATAGGAGGGCCTCTCTTGTGTTTCCCGGTTGTCAAAAACTTTATGTCACCGCTTTCACCTTCTTTGATAATTCGTCACACCGTGCTTTCAGATTTTCCTGAAAATTAACACAAAATTACTTTTCGAGGGTGTAAAAATAAAAATTCAAATTGCTATGACTTTAATACAGGTAAGCACAGAATTGTTGAAAAAGCATAACAGTAAAATGTATTACTAATGTAATAACATTTTATGTTATTTTAATGCTCAACATTGTTTTATTCAACAAAATTGCATCTACTGATTTTTTGAAAAATTTCCCCATACATCTCCTGATTTTTTCTAGTAGCACCCTCTTTTTTTAAAATAGACCTGGCAACACTTACTTGCTCAGTGCTGTCAGTGTCAGGCAGGCAGCACGTTGTTTTTGTAAATAGTTCTGTGTTTATTGCATTTTTCGTGTAATAAGGATTTTATTCAACAAAGACTACCTATAACAAATACATGATGGGTGTAAGTATTTATAATTTTTCCAATTATATGTCAAAAACTTATAAATAATGATGTTATAACTAATAATCTTCACAACCCCCTGTCGCTGACCTAACCAAAAAATCTTCCAATATTTACAGAAAAAGGGCAAGGCAAAGATTAGTAAGGTGAAGCGGAATAACCAAACTACCAACAAAATGAAGAAACAAGGGACAATGAAGCTTCAGCGGCATAGAACGAAGGTTCAAAAGCAGAGGCCACCTTCCACGCCTCAAAGAGAATACAGTGACGACAGTGATGCTGCATCTGGTGAGGAGTGGGCAGACATGTTAGACGACGAGGAACAGCAGTATATAATGAGCCAAATGGCAAAAAATCCGAGATTATTGTCCTCCGTACCTGAAAAAGATGAGAAAATCGATGCTAAGTAAGTTTTGTTTTATAAAATTCATCACTGCAATACTTTGCTTACTTACCATTTACAAATCCAGACAATCCAATGACTATCTGTTATATCAATTCAATTTAAATGCCCAGTTACCTACTACATATATCCTGAAGTAATAGCATAAATAGTCAAGCCTAGTTGTGACACCTTAAAACAGTGGTTCTTGAACTTTTTGTATCCACGGACCACTTTCTGACTTCCTAAGATCCCAGAACCCCTGTCAAGGAAAATTTTAGGAATAGGAAATAAAGCATAATATTAAAAATCACTTTTATTGGTTAGTTTACATTAATACATTATTAAATTGTATCAAAACTAAGTTAGTGAAAAGGATGCTTTGTTGTTTGGACTCAGTATGATAAATATGTTAACAGTGAACTGAGTGGTTGTGCACTCCTGGCACTCCATGGGTAACCCAGTTGAAGAAACCCTGCCTTAAAACAAAATTTAAATTTTGATGCAGAAAATGGTCACTGAGTGTCGATAAGGGAGCATGATAAGTGTTTTTTTTTTCTATAGTGCCTTTTTTCCTTTTATCTACACCCTAACCCAAGAAATTGGGTTATCCCCATTGACTCATGCGGGCCGTTGCAAGTTGCATCGGACCATGTTAAAGGTTCCCATTGGCTCAGTTGTCAGATGCAACTGCAAAATTATTTTTTTCCCAATGGACCACTGAGCCCTTGCAACTACTTAATTAAATGGAAAATTTTGCTAATGGACCACGGTAAAATGTAAGCTAATAAACATATCCTCTGATAATTATGTTTTCAGTCTATTGGCAGTGTTATATGATTGTTATTGTTAGTTTTCCTCATAATCTCCTTATTGGATTAGGAAAATAAACTATGTAAATGAATTGGTATTTTAGCCGGCCAGGGGGGGGACGCTCCACTCTAACTAAAATTTTCACTTTAAAACTTAATATTTCGCCAATGGATCCCTAAATCGAAAAATGGTTTTTACACACCCACAATTTTAAACGGCCTATCCAATGATACCCCACACTATGGGATAGACGAGAAAAAATAATTCATCCCCTGTTTACGAAATGAGAGGTAACCTTAAAAAAATTTTTTTCGAGATTTTACTCACCATTTTGTCAACGTGATAAATATTTATATTCATGCCAAAGCTTTCTGGTATTAATAGTCTTTGCGCTGTGACTGTATTGTTTTACTTAACATTTATAAAGTCGACTCAATGTAATTTCAGTGTTTAACTTGTTACTATTAATTACAGGGAAACAAAGAAAAGGAAACGTAGCCGTGACAAGCCAAAGCCCAACATCTCACCTGACAGTGGAGCTGAGAGTGAAAGTGCCGGCTCTGACGAGAGTGACGTTGAAGAACAATATGAGAAGAAGATGGCAGAGCAACCGATCAAGAAAGTAAAGCCATTGCTGCCAATAAAGACAAAACAGGGTGTGGTCGAAAGGATGCAGGAAGTTGAAGGTATGTATTGTGAAAAGAAAGGTCTGTGAAAGTAAATATTGTATATTATGTTTGAGTTCAGTGAATATGTAACAACTTTGAGTAATGCTGAAAATTCACTAATTTAAAAAATTATAAAAGAATATACAAAAAAAAAATACTTAAAAAAGCTTGAAAACATTAATCGCAAGGGAGTTTCAGCAGTGTTCTTGAGTATGGACTGTACATGCAAGGGGCACACAATCCAATCCACACTGGTGTATCTACATTTGAACAACAATGAAGCACACATACTTAACATAAATTGAAATCCCTCGTTTTTAATCACCATAGAAAAGAATTTTATTGCTGCAGCCACATATACATATACATACAGTTCAAAAACGATCTCAAGTTCACCAAACTAAATCTGAATGTTACCCATAACAACACTGTTTGTACAGAAACAGAAAGCGAAACAGAAGAAGAACCGATGTCAACACACAGCCAACCTCAGCAGGAGTCAGAACCAGAGTCAGACTCAGGTGTGGGGGAGGAGGAAGCTCTCCCTGAGGGGGAGGGGGGCGTGGTGAGTGCGGTGCAGCTGCTGGCCGCGCGGAGAGACACCCTGAACAAGGAGAAGCTGAGGATTGGAGCGCTCTGCTCTAACTTACTGGAGAGTCCAGAAAAGAAGGTAGGTGTTGGTGTTTTTTATAGTTTCTTAATTCGAGAATCAGTCTCTATCTGTAATGTTACTCCATAGAGAAAATTACTTACTCAAAAACGGCTAGAGCGCTGATATTTGTAGAGAAGAAGTCTCTTTGACCCTGGGAAAATTTGGAGAATCCTTGATGAGGCCATATTTAGGGTATTTCTGTTGGGTAAAATCATCTGTTTTTGTCAAACAGCCACTTTGGCTTAAAAATTCTGAAATTTTATGGGAGGAACATGGCGTTTACTCTAAATTCAGAACATATTACATTTCACAGATGTTTTGCTCGCGATTAAACAGTCTAGAAGACCAACTGTGACACTTCCGACAGACCTATACACACACTCACAGCTGCTCCACTCACACAAGGGTATCTCAATCAAGATTTTAATATGGAATAGAGGTCACCCCATAGCGTTGCTCGCCTGGATCCCGTGGGAATTTCCTTAAATCCCTTCTTAGCAGATGTCTACTTCATTCAAGCAAAATTCAAGTGTCGCAACGGTTTATGAGCGCCGACCTCGTCTCGTGAACACATGCGCTAGTCCCCCACTACTTTCGCCGAGCGCTCATAAACCATTGCGACACTTGTACATCAAAGCAAATTCTATGTTCCTGGGTCAAGTCATTCATTAATGTAATTAAATTGTACAACATTACAGTTAAACCAATGCGTCGTACAATTCTACATATTACAATAACTCAATAATTACAAAAAATTGATTTAAAATGAAACAAAACAGAAATAACAATATGTTAAATCATAAACATGAAATTTACGAGAACAGTACATTTTACAGTCTAAAATTTCCAGATTTAGGTAGATAGATAGATCAGTTAGTATGTCAGTCAGTTAGGGTATTCTTTTATAAAGTAGATTTATACACAAGGGAGGTAAGTGAAGCTTACTTTTCATTGCTGATGCTAGGAAATTAAAAAATATTTACAAAAATATATTTGCAACGTCTCGGACAAGAAAATTTTACAGGCATTTTTATTTTTCTTGTGACTTTTTTTATGTGCAATCATGTTTTACTGGCCAGTGTGATTGTTTTAAAAATAAAATCAAATTTATATATTGTGTAAAATCTTAAACGTCTTCTTAACATTTCTTTTAGCATATTAACATATTATATGAACGTCACATTTTTCCATAATAATAGTATAGTAGCTCAACCTTAATATTTTTTGTATGTATTTCCCGTTTTTATTTATGAACTTATTTCTTCATTGCATTGAGACCTATTCTGAAGCAACATGTCCTAATCTGACGTTTATAAAAAGTGCTCTAAAATGAGTTAGAGCGACCTAAAATTTTTTGGTATTCTGAAGCTGGCGTTTACGAACGTCAAATTAAGATTGTTACTAAATTTACGACATTTTTACGATGACAGCTCTAAAGCATTCAACTTAGGTTTTTTGGTATTCTGAAGCAACAATTTAGAGTTTGACAGCTCTAATTTTAGAGATTTTTAGAGAATTTTAGGGCACACCTATTTAGGTGCGCTCTAAAATATTACAAAGTATAAATGCGAGTTTTTTCCACCTTTTTCCCAGTATTAGTAACTTTTATTTGGTTTCTAGGAGGAACTGAATAGTCACAGGTGTGTTCTAGTACCTTACCTAATTTCATAATCCAGCAGTTAAGCTGAAATATGTGTGAAAACACTGCTATGATTTCAAGTGAATTTTGTTTGTACTACTGCTTTTTTCATGTGTTGATCAATCAGCAGCAGTAAATAGGTAGGTAGGTAATACAAAAGGGAAAGTTTCTAGATTTACTTATTATAAAAATTTTATTTTACAAAATGATGACTTTTATTTGTTACTTATTCTTAAAAAGTTAGGTACCTATACCAAGCATTCAAGGGCGGATCCAGGATTTATTTTTGGGGGGGCACAAATGCCAAATAGGGTAGCGTTCCAAATCACTTTTCAATATTAAAATATTGCTAGCTGCCAGACAAAAGTAGATTGATGCTGGTTCCAAAACATCTTCTTTTAGGTTTGGGAACCAGCATCAAGCTACTTTTATTTGACAGCGAGCAATATTTTAACCTTGAAAAAGTGATTTGGAACGCTACCTAGGTATAGATATAGAGTGTCCCGCATAGGACTATATGTTTTAGTCCTACTGGTAAGCCAATAATGCTGCAAAGTTAGTAAATAGTATGACACAAAAATAAACTAATATTATTAAAGTGGTATAGTGTTAATCTCCCAACCCCTTGCTTTATTTGAAGAAATACAGCGTTGAGCTTAGCTCTCTAAGGAAATTCTGACAGCAAACCAATTGAGCATTGAGAGTGCTATTTACAACAAATCATTAATCATTATATTTGCTTTAAATACAAAAATTAAGATTGTTACTAAATTTACGACACTTTTACGATGACAGCTCTAAAGCATTCAACTTAGGTTTTTTGGTATTCTGAAGCAACAATTTAGAGCTCTATATTGGTTTGACAGCTCTAAATTTTTAGAGAATTTTAGGTCACACCTATTTAGGTGTGCTCTAAAATATTACTAAGTATAAATGCGAGTTTTTTCCACCTTTTTCCCAGTAGTGGAAACTTTTATTTGGTTTCTAGGTGGAACTGAATAATCAAAGGTGTGTTCTAGTACCTTACCTAATTTCATAATCCAGCAGTTAAGCTGAAATATGTGTGAAAACACTGCTATGATTTCAAGTGAATTTTGTTTGTACTACTGCTTTTTTCATGTGTTGATCAATCAGCAGCAGTAAATAGGTAGGTAGGTAATACAAAAGGGAAAGTTTCTAGATTTACTTATTATAAAAATTTTATTTTACAAAATGATGACTTTTATTTGTTACTTATTCTTAAAAAGTTAGGTACCTATACCAAGCATTCAAGGGCGGATCCAGGATTTATTTTTGGGGGGGCACAAATGCCAAATAGGGTAGCGTTCCAAATCACTTTTCAATATTAAAATATTGCTAGCTGCCAGACAAAAGTAGATTGATGCTGGTTCCAAAACATCTTCTTTTAGGTTTGGGAACCAGCATCAAGCTACTTTTATTTGACAGCGAGCAATATTTTAACCTTGAAAAAGTGATTTGGAACGCTACCTAGGTATAGATATAGAGTGTCCCGCATAGGACTATATGTTTTAGTCCTACTGGTAAGCCAATAATGCTGCAAAGTTAGTAAATAGTATGACACAAAAATAAACTAATATTATTAAAGTGGTATAGTGTTAATCTCCCAACCCCTTGCTTTATTTGAAGAAATACAGCGTTGAGCTTAGCTCTCTAAGGAAATTCTGACAGCAAACCAATTGAGCATTGAGAGTGCTATTTACAACAAATCATTAATCATTATATTTGCTTTAAATACAAAAATTAAGATTGTTACTAAATTTACGACACTTTTACGATGACAGCTCTAAAGCATTCAACTTAGGTTTTTTGGTATTCTGAAGCAACAATTTAGAGCTCTATATTGGTTTGACAGCTCTAAATTTTTAGAGAATTTTAGGTCACACCTATTTAGGTGTGCTCTAAAATATTACTAAGTATAAATGCGAGTTTTTTCCACCTTTTTCCCAGTAGTGGAAACTTTTATTTGGTTTCTAGGTGGAACTGAATAATCAAAGGTGTGTTCTAGTACCTTACCTAATTTCATAATCCAGCAGTTAAGCTGAAATATGTGTGAAAACACTGCTATGATTTCAAGTGAATTTTGTTTATACTACTGCTATTTATCATATAAATTTGATGTTTTTTCATGTGTTCAGTAAATAGGTAGGTAGGTATTTCAAAAGGGAAAGTTTCTAGATTTACTTATTATTAAAATTTCATTTTACAAAATGATGACTTTTATCTGTTACTTATTCTTAAAAGGTTAGGTACAGTGGAGCCCACATCAAGCTATACACATTGAGTATAAGCTGACCTCTCATTGTACGGGAAGCCTGTACAATGAGAGGTCAGCTTATATTGAATGTGTTTAGCTTGATGTGGGCTCCACTGTACCTGTACCAAGCATTCAAGAGCGGATCCAGGATTTATTTTTGGGGGGGCACAAATGCCAAATAGGGTAGCGTTCCAAATCACTTTTCAAGATTAAAATATTGCTCGCTGTCAGACAAAAGTAGCTCGATGCTGGTTCCAAAATATCTACTTTTAGGTTTTGGAACCAGCATCGAGCTACTTTTATCTGACAGCAAGCAATATTTTAATCTTGAGAAAGTGATTTGGAACGCTACCTAGATAGATATAGAGTGTAGGTATAGATATAAAGTGTCCCGCATAGTATTGGACTATATGTTTCAGTCCTACCAGTAAGCCAATAATGCTGCAAAGGTAGTAAATAGTATGACACAAAAATTAACTAATATTATTAAAGGGGTATAGGGTTAATCTCCCAACCCCTTGCTTTATTTGAAGAAATACAGCGTTGAGCTTAGCTCTCTAAGGAAGTTCTGACAGCAAACCAATTGAGCATTGAGAGTGCTATTTACAACAAATCATTATTGATTGTATTTGCTTTAAATACAAAATACCTAGACGGGTATAATTTTACAAGTTTAATATTTACTAGATGTGCCCATGGGTCTGCCTGCCTTAAAAATATAAAAGATGCTTACAATAGGTAACAAATTTAATATTAAATTCAAAAACAACATGAATCGTTTTAAATGAACATTTAATATCTTACTCAAATTCAGGAAAAAAATATATACCTAATTAATATGTAAAGCACCTCAAAATGATAATTTATTAATCTGAAAGTCCTTCAGAACAAAACAACAGTCGCTACTTCTCCTGAGGTCTCATTTGCGGGGTGGGTGCAGGGGCAGGATAGATGTAGGTAAGGGATACTCTTCGATACAACTCCCCCCGACCAAAGTGTAAGTACCTATAACTTTATTACAATACACCAAAATAATTAGACCCATCATCTGACTACTATTGTTGCTAGCCATGATCCTACTTAAGGAAATAGAAACACCATGAAGGATTTTAGTGTATATTATAAATTTTAGTTTCGTTTTAACATTTTCAATGGTATATTACATAAACAAAGCGGTAGGTAGGCTAATTTGTAATCTTAGATATTCTTCTAAATTCGTAGTGGTAGGCCAGCCCTGCGAGGACATCTCCTTGAAATAGAGCTGAACGGCTTCTGCTTGCTGACCCAAAATCTGGCACAGAAAGGTGAGGTGGACCTTGTTGCGATCCCTGCTTTATGTCTCATGGCTGCCAGCACAGTGAAGCAGCACATGTTCCACTGCGTCTTCCTCGTTTAAGCACCCTATACATAGGGATTGTCAGTCACACTTGTAGTGAAGAGGTGTTATTCAGTCTGTTTAAGCTAAAATATTGCTCGCTGTCAGATAAAAGTAGCTCGATGCTGGTTCTAAAACCTAAAAGTAGATGTTTTGGAACCAGCATCGAGTTACTTTTGTCTGACAGCGAGCAATATTATAATCTTGAAAAGTGATTTGGAACTCTACCCTATTTGGCATTTGTGCCCCCCCCAAAAACAAATCCTGGATCCGCTCTTGAATGCTTGGTACAGGTACCTAACCTTTTAAGAATAAGTAACAAATAAAAGTCATCATTTTGTAAAATAAAATTTTAATAATAAGTAAATCTAGAAACTTTCCCTTTTGTATTACCTACCTACCTATTTACTGCTGTTGATTGATGAACACATGAAAAAACATCAAATTTATATGATAAATAGCAGTAGTATAAACAAAATTCACTTGAAATCATAGCAGTGTTTTCACACATATTTCAGCTTAACTGCTGGATTATGAAATTAGGTAAGGTACTAGAACACACTTGTGATTATTCAGTTCCACCTAGAAACCAAATAAAACTTACTAATACTGGGAAAAGGGTGGAAAAAACTCGCATTTATACTTAGTAATATTTTAGAGCGCACCTAAATAGGTGTGCCCTAAAATTCTCTAAAAATCTCTGAAATTAGAGCTGTCAAACTCTAAATTGTTGCTTCAGAATAGCAAAAAACCTAAGTTGAATGCTTTAGAGCTGTCATCGTAAAAGTGTCGTAAATTTAGTAACAATCTTAATTTGACGTTCGTAAACGCCAGCTTCAGAATACCAAAAAATGTTAGGTCACTCTAACTCATTTTAGAGCACTTTTTATAAACGTCAGATTAGGACATGTTGCTTCAGAATAGGTCTCATTATGTATATATAATATTTTTATATTTTTATTCCTAGGTTCCTCTATTTTATGCAGGTGTATATTTTATTTCCCGTATTATTATATATTTTTTTATATTCTAAAGATATATTGTTAAAATTAACTCTGACTTGTAGAAAGTATACTTTATGTATCTATTTTGCAAAAATAAATAATTTGAATTTGAATATAGAAAAATAAAATGAAATTAGGCAGAAAATATATTCCCCATTGTCATTTCATTTAGCTAGACGAGTGACTCACTAGTTAGTGACTGTAAGGGTGACTTGTTCAATTTTTAAGTTTACTTACTTCCCTAGGTTTGTAAAACAGAATTACCTCCCGCATTTCGAGGTAAATACGACTTACTTTCAGAGTATTAGTGATGAAAAATACTTATTACAGCATCTTTAATTACAGCTAAAGAACCTATACCCTATCCTGTACCTAATGGAGGAGAACCTTAAAGATGGCTCCATCAACCTGCACTCAGTCCGCAAACTGGCCACTCTCTCAGCCTTCGAGGTCTTCAAGGACATACTGCCCGACTACCAGATCCGCCATCAAGACTACTCTAATGTTAAATGCAAGTTTTACATCTAATTACCGTCTTAAGGACGTCCATAAAGGACGGTCGTCATGAGCGCAGCAACTCAGTTGAGCGTCTAAACGAATGTATTTCGCAATTTCTATGAAAATTACGAAGGCAATACAATCGCACCGATTTCGTAGCGGTCACACAATAGGCATGATGACTAAAAAAAATGTATTAGTCCATCAGTTAGATTATCAGAAAATATTGGACACGTATTTTTTCTTTTTACAATTAAACAAACAATGATGAAGATATAGCCCGCTAAAGTTCCGCGTGACGTCACATCTAGGTACAATTTTACTTAGAAGTGACGTCATTTTCCCCCACTCCCAAACTTTGACGCGCTTTATCGCTGTCATATTTTGTTTGATTGACAAAAGAAAAAATACGTGTCCAATATTTTTTGACAATCTAAATGACGGACTAAATAGAATAATATTTTGCTTTCCCTGTGTACAAGCCTATTGAAAACTTGTGTCAGGAGAAACAACATTTTGGTAAAACTGTGAAGGTTTTTATAGTTATAATTATTTGTATACGTATAAATTACTAAAGGACATCACTCTGCGTGCGGTAAACCTACAAGCCCTAAAAAGCGTGTGTTTGTGTGTGAAGTACGCTAATAACTGATTATAATCACGCCCCCGCCACGTTGGGATTAAAAATCATCGGTGAAAAGTAGCGTGTTGAATGTCCTATTGACAATAACACGTGTATGCCATTTTTTAGGGTTCCGTAGTCCGACAAGGAACCCTTATAGTTTCGCCATGTCCGTCTGTCGCGGCTTAGCGCAAAGACTATAAGTACTATAAAGCTGTAATTTGGCATGGATATAAATATTAGTCACGCCGACAAAACGGTAAAATAAAATCTTTAAAAAAAATTCATAGTGTGGGGTATCTTTGGATAGGCCGTTTAAAAACATTGTGGGTGTGTGAAAACCATTTTTCGATTTAGGGATCCGTTGGCGAAATAGTAAGCCTTAAAGTGAAAATTTTAGTTATAGAGTGGAGCGTCCCCCTCCCACCCCCTGCCAGCCTAACGGTTGTTTATAGAAATGTGAAAAATTCACAGAAGTAGTATATATAATAAATTTAAAAGGAAAACTATCACAGCTAAGTAGGCTTTACAGGTTTACGAGTAAAGGTCGCGCCAAACTTTTGACCCCCTATAATGTATGGGGCCAGAAGTTTGGCGCGGTCTGTATTAGTAGACCAACTTATATGTACCGGGCAACTACGGAACCCTACATTGCGCGTGACCCGACACGCACTTGGCCGGTTTTTTATGTTTTAAGAATGCGCTTCACCCGCCCCCGCGTCCCGCTTCACCCCGTTAGTACTGAGGTCAGGGTGAAGTGAAACGCCGGGGCGGGTCAGCGCGTTCTTTCGAGGTGCCGAGATATTTTCGTTGTGTTGTATTTATTTGTAAATTTCCAGTGAAAAAGGAGACCCTGACTTTATACAAATACGAGAAGGAGCTGCTAGAGTTCTACAAGAGATATCTACAGCGGTTAGAAAAGGCTACGAATGTGTTAAGACTGAAGAAAGGGGACCACAGGTACGGCTTTAACACGTTTTGCTATTGTCTGTGTTTCTAATAAGAATTTAATATTTATAGCAAAGCTTACGCGTCCCTCTATTAAGGCGGAACGTTTCGATCTCGGTGCAAAAGGCACAACTTATGATTGTTTTTCTTATTATTGAATAAAAAGTACTAAATAAATGTGATTTATCGCATTTCGCGACCATAGTTTAATGTCAATTAGGCTTTTCTATCACAATTTTGTAATTTTATGCATTGAGTAGTAAATGAATGTCCACACCAACTTAAAACACACTTTTGTTGGTATGGACATTCACGCTAACTATAATCCATAAAATGACGAAATTCTGCTAAAACCCCAGATAATTATTAAACAGTAGTCGCAAAATAAGATGAAACTATTTTATTTCATACATTTTATTTAAAAATAAGAAAAACAATCATAAATTGTGTATTTTTCACTGAGCTCGAAACGTTCCCCCTTAACTGAACATTTTAAGTCATTGTACTGAGGAATTTAAACTTAATAGCCCCTCTGAAGTTGGCCTATGTCTCTGTCTATCTCTCTCTTTCATCTATCTCACTCTCTGTCAGTCTTGCCGGAGCTAACTTCGCTCAGCCGCCTTGTGTTTTTAGGGTAAAGTAAAAAAATGGAACCCTTATATTATAAGTTAACTTGCCGCCTGTCACAGCTTCCCTTGGAAAGTAAGAATTATTTAGAGGCATAGGTTCTGTTTGGAAACGAGTGAATTTCACTCGGAGTGATGCGAATTTCACCCTAGAGCGTTCAAAAATTGACTCGAGTTAAACCGAGGGTAACCGAACAGTTACCTGACAGTTGCACGAAAGTGTTTTGAAACGCTTCGGAGTAATGCGAAAATCACACTGGGCCACCTGATTGGTGCAACTAGATTTTTCTTTCTCTTTCTCCTGTATAGATTTATCTCTTCCTAATAAACGAGTGAAATTTCGCACTATGATCGCACGTTTTGAAACGCTTCCATAATGATAGATCTTGATGAAACACGCATAACTTAAAGCCAAATTCAAAGTCAAAAGTTAGAAAGACATTTTTTTAGTTAAAATGCGGGATAAGTTTGGTCCAAACAGAAAATAACGTTTTTGTTTCTATATTGTGTGAGGTATCATTTGAAAGAGTTACCTATTAGGATTCTAAAAATATATTCTCTTTAAATTTTGGTTTCATAGTCTTAACATTTTAACTCAAAATGACCATTCCCCCTGATCTCGAAGGTTTCTAAGGATAGAATTTTGCTTTTAATACGGTTAGTAGATTTTTTTGCACGTGTTCTAACACGTTGTAGGTGGCGGCTGGATGAGGAAGACGGAGGACCGCTATGAGTGGCGAAATTTGGGAAAGGCCTGTGTCCAGAAGTGGACGAACACGGGCTGATGGATGATGTGTTCTAAAATTACTTTGATTCCTATTCTCTTTGTAATAAAGGTGAATGGCAGGTCTAGTACTTCAACCTGGCTCAGTGTTATTTCCATGAAATCATCATGTTCAGTTCATTAAACTAAGTTTGTATAAAGTTACTCAGCTAGTACAAAGTTACACAGCTGAACTGCATGTAAAGTACGTAAACATTATAAGCATGAATCGGAACTAAAAAGTAAAAAAAAAAAACAATGACAACTCATTGGTCAATCATAGAGTCCTCGCCACCACTGAAGTCCGATGGATTAAGGCATTTAGGTTCATATTCCAAAGTCAATAAAGACTTCGTCGCTGGACTTCAGTGGTGACGTGAACTCTAGCTTTCAAGATGGCAGTCATTCGTATGTTCAAAACCATTTATTTGGATTAAATTTTCCGAATAACCGGACTTTAAAAAATCATGTAATTTTTTCCAAAACTTTTTGCGCTTTGTATTATGCACGTACTTTGATTTCTTGAACATGCCGTTAAAACGACAAAGTTGCGGGCCGCCAACTGCCATGATCCTTTCTGAATATTTTGCAATTTATGATTCGGTTCGTTATCGATAATACGCAGATAATCTTGTACAGATCTGTATGTGGTATTTCTCAAAAATACATTGTAATAGTACCATTACATACTGTAAAGACCTGTCAGAAAATACTTCATCCTGGCGAGCAATTAAAAGTGTCCAGGAAATCTGAACAACTGTCCAGGAAATTCGTATGAAAATACATTACATACCATATGTTCACAGAGTATATTTCATATGTTTTTTTTTTAAACTATCCGTGTCTATGTTTCTAAGAGACTAAGGAGTTTGTTCTCGTTGTTTTTTTTTTCTTAGTACTTAGCGTTCCTCTAGATGGCGTTGTCCATGAAGTCTAGAAGGCTGCATGGCAGTAAATTATATACCTTTGCCCAGCTGGCAATAATAAAAAAAAGTTGCGTAAAAGCGGGAATTTATGTTGCTATAAATTTTAGTTGAAAGTATTTTGTGCAAATAAATTACAAAATGAGTTCAGAAGAGGCCACTAATGCTTTGCTGAAGAAATCAATAACAATAAACATGACTAATCGCCCAAATATGAGCAAGTGGGTAACTTTTAATATTTCCTAGTCAGTTTATGATATTTGATATAACTCATTATCATGAAAAACATTAAAATGTCTTATTTTATTTTTGAGAAAAGCACTATACTTGCTTCGACCATGAATTAGCAATCCTGGCCTCGTATATAAAACTCCTCGCGCTATGGGCTCGGACTTTTAACTTACTCGTCCAGGATTGCTTATTTCCTGGTCTTAGCAGTAATGTACTATTACTTAAAGTTACCGGACATAAATTGGAATGATTTGTTTCTAGGAGAATCGACGAAGCGTCCTTCAGCTTGGCCCTGGTCTCGCTGCGTTGTCTATGCGGCCTGCTGACGTCACGTCCGCAGTTCAACTACTGCGTCAATATAGCCCAGACTTGCGTGCCGCTGCTAGGCAGCAGGCGGCAGGAGGCGCGGGACGTGGTGGGGGAAGCTTGCAGCCAGCTGTTTAAAGAGGACAATAAGGGGGAGATCACATTGAATGTGCGTAAAACGATCCATCCCTCAGCCTGTTTCGTCCATTGCTGGATATAGCCATAAGATTTTGCCACTCTTGGCGGTCCTCCTGGAAGAAATGCCCATACTCATACACGCTGGGCAGGCGGGTTGGTGAACACGGTGTCGAAACCCTTGCACCAGTGACGCCGCTGCCCGTCACCAGTCTATATAAGGCCCGGCAATTGGGGATGGTACCGCCATCCATAGGTCCCAGGTAATGGTGGGCCGCCTGGTTTTGCCTGAGAGCTGTTCTCTTACTCTCCCCCGAATAACTTCGGGGGGATTTGCGAGTAAGATGGTGGTACCTCCACAGTCGAGCCTGGCATCAGCTCTACCACCTAAAGTATATACGTTTACACTTTTCTTGTCTCTTCGATAGGGAGGGAGATACTATAGATCGCGATTTGTTACAATTCTGACATATATCTCTATTTTATATCTCATTTTAACAATCTAGGTACTCTTAAAGGATTGGCACAAAATTAAAAGAATAAACTATGTGACATTAATTTATGCAGCCAAATTCATACAGGAGGCTTGGTAAGTGATCATCATGTATTATGGATCATTATAATTTTACAAAGTCTTAGGGCCGATTCGACCAAGTTAATTTAAGCTTGGTATAAGTGTTATCTCTAGAATAAATCAGGAAATACTCTGGAGTAAACCCATTTTACGTTTTACCAACCACTAATCCCGGGTTACTTTCGTAATACTCCGGGTATAGCGCTATTCTACCGATTCTCGCGGTATAACGACCCTTATCCATAGATTAAGTTCAAAAATCAAAATGGCGAACGAAGAGAACAGCTGCTCTGTCAAACAAACACTCCGTCCGTCCGTGAGAGTACATCTTTAAGTTTTTATTTTTATGTGGTGAAAAGTAATTATCTACCAATTAAAATGATGTCACGCCGCCTAAGAGATATGATTGACGATTCCGACAGTGACGAGGAGATTTTAAGACCTAGGCGTCCAAGAGTGGTTAAAGAAAGGAGCAATTATTTCGAAAGTTATGACGACCATGATTTTACAGTGAGGTTTCGGTTATCCAAGGCATCAACTTTATTTTTGCTGTCGAAAATCGAACATAGTTTAGAGTATATATCGAATCGGTAAGTACCAAACCCATTATACTTAGTACCTACCTATTACAAGCTACTAACTGTAACTCTGTAAACAATACAAAGGTATTTCTTTTTACAGGAACTTTTCAATATCACCAGTAAACCAGCTACTAGCTACCTTAAGGTTCTATGCTACTAATAACACACAAAGAAGTATTGGGGATTACTGTGGCTTGAGTGTTCCTACTTCAAATAAAATCATACACCAAGTTAGTGCAGCAATAGCTTCATTGCATAAAGAATATATCAAATTCCCTGAAACACCTGAAGAAATTAGAAAAGAACAAGATGCATTTTATCGCATAGCCCGATTTCCAGGAGTAGTGGGTGCCATGGATTGTACACACATTCGCATTGCATCTCCAGGTGGTGAAGAAGCAGAATTGTACAGAAATAGAAAGCATTACTTTTCCATCAATGTGCAGACTATATGCAATGCCAACCTTGAGATGATGGATATAGTAGCGAGGTGGCCGGGACAAGCACATGATAGCACTATTTTCAATAGCTGCTATAGGAGAGCAAAGTTTGAAGCTGGTGCTTACGGTGATGCATTTTTGGTAGTAGACGGGGGTTATGCCTCCACAGTACCATACATGATGGCTCCTTTAGGAAACCCCAGAACCCCTGTAGAGCAGCTCTATAATGAGTCTCAAATAAGGACAAGGAACCCAGTTGAAAGGTCCTATGGTGTTTGGAAGAGACGTTTCCCTGTACTTGCTATAGGAATGCGTGTAAAATTAGATAAAGCATTGATTATTATTGTTGCCACTGCTGTGCTGCATAATATTCTACGCCGGCGTGGAGAAGAGATTCCTCATGATGATCCCGAACTGCAACTTCCAGCGCCATGGGATGAAATTATAAGAAATGGGCAAATACGGGTGAATAATATGAACCAAGATTCTGTTCAAATCAGTGGAGCCCGAGAAGCACTGATAGCCAATTATTTTCAGAGCCTCTTGTGAGCAGCATGTTAGTGTTGGATGAAAAAAAGATTTTAATAAAATATATTCATTTATTTGAAGTTAACATTTTAAATTGATCTCTTTTTAATCTTAAATCTAACAATAAAACTCTTGTTTTAATTTTTTCTTGTTTGAGTTTTTCTTTTTTTATTTCCAGCTCAATGGCATTGAGCTCCTTCATCTCGCCCCTTTCTTCACATGCTAACTTCTTCTGAAGTTCCAGTGCATCTATTTTGTATCTATGCAATTGCTCAAGAGACGATGGAGCTGTTAAGCCAAGAATAGGTCGCCTTCTTGAAACCCAGTTCTTTCTTTTAATTGTTTCCACTCCCTCACCATCAATTTTAGCCTGGGTCCGTAAAGGTGTTGAAATAGGCATTTGCAACAATCTGGGAGTATAATTACCCCAATCCTGAAAAACAATGGACACTGATTAATACACAATTACAGGTTCAGCTCCAAACTCACCACATCTATTTATTTCACAAACTTAGTTGAAGTGAAATATGTCACCTACTTTTCAACTCAATTTTTGTATCAAATCAGTTCAATGTCATTTCATATATGCTGTGAACACTTTAGATGAAACTGCTACTTATTTACCAATACAATTTGATTAGCCAAGTCTAAAGGCAAAAGATATATGAGAAACCTATCTAGACAAGACATGAGTGGACTGACTCTACCTCCTAATAAAAAGCACTACAGATTTACCACACCAGTCTACGGGCAGCCAAGTACATAAGTATACATATAGTCTTTACATTTTACAATTTAAAACATTGACTAGACACCCACAAGTTATGTAACGATTTTTAAATAACATTTACAAGACATTTTATTATATTAACATAGCATTTACCTTTTCACATTCTTTGTTTTCTTTCTCGGACACTTCATTGCCCAAGTCCTCCTTTTGAACGAGTTCATTTTGCGAGTTAAAATCAAAATTTTCCTCTGTTTGTGTTATCTCCACATCTGTAATTAAAAAAAGGTTTGTACCACACCGAATAAAGAGTAGTCTGCAGGTTATGAGTTATTTTGAAACTTTAAAGAAACTATTAAATGTTTATTATAGGAACACCTTTTGTTGCAAAATTACTTGGTACACAACTAAGATACTTGTACTGCCAGAACAAGGCTTTATGTACTTTTGGTGGCTGGCCACTCTGGTCATGCATGTAGCTTATAATTATATTACTTACTTTCTACTAATATGTCTGTGATATCCTGAGATCCTGAAGCCTCAACATTGTCACTGTCAAAGGGATTATGTAGACCAACAGCAGTAGTTTTAATTAGGCTCATAATTCTTAAAAAGAAAACATCTTCCTTTTTTACTTTTGGAGGTCCACCACCTGTAATACAAATGAATTTGTTAGAATTTTAATACGTAAGTTCGTGACCGTAGTCAGTATCAATCATCAGCGACTGATGGTGACAAATAAAAAAAGCTGAAATTTAGTAAGCCCAGTATGCGTGCAAAGAAACTAACCTGTTTTGATCATATGCATTTTATTCTCTGCTGCATCTTTTCTAGCAGCTTTCTTTAAGCTCTCCCACTGGGATCTTAAATTGGTTGCGGACCTACTGCAGTTAACAGTGCGAGAGTTGTATTTTTCTTCCATTATATTCCACTCGGCTAGCTTCTTTTTCACAGTAACGCCATCAGTTTTCTTATTTTCGATGACGCCAAAATGTTCCTCCACAAGGTCCAGCAATAAATGCTTCTCGGAAGGTAACCAGTTAGGACTACGCTTCCGTTTCTCGTTGTCATTTTCCATATTTATAAACCGTATCAATAATCAATAAACTTTTACAGAGCAAAGAACAATTCACACACGCAAAAGCAACAAACGACAGAATAATAACCTCCTAAATTATTTTTTGACGTTTGGCGCCTGCCTGTAAGCCGGCAAAATTGAAGTAATGCGACATTTGGTACTTTGGTTAAAGGAATATTAGCACAGTTATTTTGTCGGTTTATACGTTCATTCAACATTCGTTCACGTACCGTTCTTATTCTTTCGAGTTGCTATTCGAGTATAAAAATGGTCTGGAAAAATGCAACAAATTATACCAAGATTAAAATTTAGGGAGTAAATATATTCCCAGATTAGTTATTCTAGTTTAAAGCCGTAGTTGGTCGAATCGGCCCTTAGTTGGATTGGCTGATTCAATTTCTACGAATCACCTCTTGAATTTTTTTCACTTTGAATTTTTGGAGCTTATGTAATTGAAGATGCTACGCTATGGCATTTTTAAATTTAATAGATACTATGAGTTACGAGTATTGTTGACAATATCGCAAAATTATGTATTAATTATTTTCTTTTCTAAACATTTATACCTGTGGTATTCATTTAAAACACCATATAAATAAATCATATTCGAGAGTCCCATAAACAAAATCCGATAAAACTTGAATTAAAAATGTTCGGATACCGTCTTCAGTTGTGTAAACAAGTAATGATCGTTTAGAACATCCACGAACTACATTAAACTACTCAAAACTTGAAACAAGCAACTTCACTTATCTTCACAGTAGTTGCCAGAAAAGCAGACTCTTTAAGGCCTTACCCCTGGTGCACGATAATCTTAGTGAGCGATTTTGAACTTAAGTATGTTGTCAGAATTAGAACGCTCGCTTCGCGCGCTGCCGCGGCCGGCACGCAAAGTCAGTAAATATTCGAGGTTTTTCTTGATTTTACGAAAACAGCATTCGATGTAGGAGTTTTTTCACCTGACATCGGAAAATAAACCATGTTTTCTTGTTATAACAGTAACTTCAGACATAAAACTCAAGCCGTTTAGACATAAAACGAATTGATAACCTAAAAAGGCATCATTTTCAAAAATAAAATCTATCGAGTGAAATGTATCCATTGATCAGATAAGTAGTTGACTCAGCATAATAAAACAAACCCGTTGAACGACCAAAGCTTTTTACCTCGGTACAAATCGTAATATTGTTTTCCTTACTTTTGAATAAAAAGTATGCAATAAATGTGTTTTAAAGCAACTTGCGGAAATAGTTAATTATTAGTAATAAAGTCTTCACAAAAAAATTACGTATTTTAATGTATTACATTTTGTTTGCATTACATTAACAAACTTAAAAGCGTTATTACAGTTGTAATGTAATGCAGTCAAAATGTAACGCATAAAATTGAATAAACTTCATGTGATCACCTAACTTTAACAAGCAGTTGGCGCGAATTGCTATAAAACACATTTATTGCATACTTTTTATTCAAAAGTAAGGAAAACAATATTATTGTGTTAAAAGATGGTAGAGCTGATGCCGGGCTCGACTGTGGAGGTACCACCATCTTACTCGCAAATCCTCCCGAAGTTATTCGGGGGAGAGTAAGAGAACAGCTCTCAGGCAAAACCAGGCGGCCCACCATTGCCTGGGACCGATGGATGGCGGTATATCCATCCCTAATTGCCAGGCCTTATATAAAGCAGACTGGTGACGGGCAGCGGCGTCACTGGTGCAAGGGTTTCGGCACCGCGCTCACCAACCCGCCTGCCCAGCGTGTGTGAGTATGGGCATTTCTTCCAGGAGGACCGCCAAGAGTGGCGAAATCCTGGAAAGGCTTATGTCCAGCAGTGGACGAAACAGGCTGATGGATGGATGGATGGTGTGCGTTTTGCACCGAGATCCTCCGTTACCACCTTAACCCCGCGCTATAGACAGATCAGTATCATGATCGATTCCCCAGGTGGTGCGTCTGATAAACCAGCTGGTGAAGAAGCGCGGCGACCGGCTGCCGCCCTCGGCGCTCGACTGTCTGCTGTCGCTGCGGCTGCGCGACATCGAGCTGGACCTGGAGGCCGACGTCAAGCACAAACAGAAACAGGACGAGCGACACAAGAAGAGAATTGTCAACTTGTCCAAGAAGGAGAAGAAGGTGACTATTCCTGTGATACTATTTTGTTCGCATCTCGTGTGTTCATGGGCGTCACTTCTAGCATACCTAACCATATCGAGCTCGATAGCGCTTGATACAGTGCTCTGTCTCACTCTGCTGATCTACCTAAAGAGGGACAGACAGTGGTGTATCGAGCTGCCAGAGCTTGATATGATCTACTATGCTAGGTACCCCGAAACGACTTTATTAACGAAAGATAATTTGATTTTTAATTTATTACGTTTTTCATGATAGTTCATGATTTTTTGATCGGAATAAGAAGAAAAAAATCACCTCTTAAGCGAATGCGCTGCCATCACTGCACATTATTATAATATTTATGGCTGCGAATATAATACATATTGCTCTGTGGTTAAATAAAGAGGTGACATAAGGAGTATCCACTAAAGTAATTTATGGTTGTATCTGTGCCACAACGCGCTGCTTATTTTATATAATACAGTAACTCACTCGGTGGAACGTTGGACTCAAGTTTGAATTTCTTGCCAATTAAATAGTCTTGTTACTTATCGATTGACCGGGTAAATTCGTACTCCAGCTAGTCTAGCATAGCAAACCATATCGAGCTCGATAGCGCTTGATACAGTGCTCTGTCTCACTCTGTTGATCTACCTAAAGAGGGACAGACAGTGGTGTATCGAGCTGTCAAAGCTTGATATGATCTACTATGCTAGGTACCCCGAAACGACTTTATTAACGAAAGATAATTTGATTTTTAATTTATTACGTTTTTCATGATAGTTCATGATTTTTTGATCGGAATAAGAAGAAAAAAATCACCTCTTAAGCGAATGCGCTGCCATCACTGCACATTATTATAATATTTATGGCTGCGAATATAATACATATTGCTCTGTGGTTAAATAAAGAGGTGACATAAGGAGTATCCACTAAAGTAATTTATGGTTGTATCTGTGCCACAACGCGCTGCTTATTTTATATAATACAGTAACTCACTCGGTGGAACGTTGGACTCAAGTTTGAATTTCTTGCCAATTAAATAGTCTTGTTACTTATCGATTGACCGGGTAAATTCGTACTCCAGCTAGTCTAGCATAGCAAACCATATCCAGCTCGATAGCGCTTGATACAGTGCTCTGTCTCACTCTGTTGGTCTACCTAAAGAGGGACAGACAGTGGTGTATCGAGCTGTCAAAGCTTGATATGATCTACTATGCTAGGTACCCCGAAACGACTTTATTAACGAAAGATAATTTGATTTTTAATTTATTACGTTTTTCATGATAGTTCATGATTTTTTGATCGGAATAAGAAGAAAAAAATCACCTCTTAAGAGAATGCGCTGCCATCACTGCACATTATTATAATATCTATGGCTGCGAATATAATACATATTGCTCTGTGGTTAAATAAAGAGGTGACATAAGGAGTATCCACTAAAGTAATTTATGGTTGTATCTGTGCCACAACGCGCTGCTTATTTTATATAATACAGTAACTCACTCGGTGGAACGTTTGGACTCAAGTTTGAATTTCTTGCCAATTAAATAGTCTTGTTACTTATCGATTGACCGGGTAAATTCGTACTCCAGCTAGTCTAGCATAGCAAACCATATCGAGTTCGATAGCGCTTGATACAGTGCTCTCTCTCACTCTGTTGGTCTACCTAAAGAGGGACAGACAGTGTATAGCGGTTAAAGCTCGATATGATCTGCTGTACTAGGCCCCTTGTACGAATTTAGATGTATCAATGTCACCTTGTATATCGGTATGTATAACTTTGAAAACCTGTTACGAATTTTGTATGGGCAGATCCAATTATATTTTCACACTAGCCTTTGCCCGCAGCTTCGCCCGCGTTCAGTGAATCTTTGCCCCGTTTTCGGCTTGGGCGTTATTTTATGAACACTGCTTATAGTCTATGTTTGACCAGGGTAACTACAATGATAATAAAGAAAACCGTAGTCAAATCCGTTGAGTGATTCTCGAGTTAAAACGGAACATACAGACAGACAAAAGTTCTACAAATTGTTGTTTCAGCCTCAGCACAGTACCAATAACCCATTTCATTTAAAATTTCACGAAAATATTCAATGTACAGACACGACTTTTTTACTACTTTATTATTAGTATACTATCTATCTATCAGCCTGTTTCGTCCACTGCTGGACATAGGCCTTTCCAGGATTTCGCCACTCTTGGCGATCCTCCTGGAAGAAATGCCCATACTCACATACGCTGGACAGGCGGGTTGGTGAGCGCGGTGCCGAAACCCTTGCACCAGTGACGCCGCTGCCCGTCACCAGTCTGTTTTATATAAGGCCCGGCAATTGGGGATATAACACCATCCATCGGTCCCAGGCAATGGTGGGCAGCTGTTCTCTTACTCTCCCCCAAATAACTTCGGGAAGACTTGCGAGTAAGATGGTGGTACCTCCACAGTCGAGCCCGGCATCAGCTCTACCACCTAGCAGTATATACCGGGTGTAAATAGACTGCTACCATTAAATGAAACCACATATTCTACCGACCCTACTGAACCACTTTTCCCAAGAGTCATACCCGCGG
This sequence comes from Ypsolopha scabrella, assembly GCA_910592155.1. NCBI lineage: Eukaryota > Metazoa > Arthropoda > Insecta > Lepidoptera > Ypsolophidae > Ypsolopha > Ypsolopha scabrella. Next base: position 21,540,262 of record OU342982.1, read on the forward strand.
ACACTCTTAGTTTGGGAAATAATTGAGTTCCAAACAAAAATGCTTAGGGTTTCACCGTCGACGCTTTCTCTAAACTCGCCCGTATGTCGGTGCGTTAGGGTTCACGCATTTTTGTTTGGAACTCAAATATTTCCTAAAGTAAGGGTGTCCGCGAGTATGATTCATGGGAAAAGTGGTTCAGTAGGGTCGGTAGAATATGTGGTTTCATTTAATGGTAGCGGTCTATTTACGCCTGGTAGATTAGCCTTTCGCCTGCGGCTCAGTATAGTACCTATAGATTGCGCGCTTATGTTTCTTTGGAAAAGTTGTTCAGTATAATCCGTAGGTTTTATTCGAAGATACCTGGCCATTAACGCCCCACATATTCCGATCCGCAGCGAAACAAGAAGCTGAAGGAAGTGGAGAAGGAGCTCCTGGAGACGCAGGCGCAGGAGAGCGACCTCGCGCGCCGGAAACAGATGACCGAGGTGACCACCACCGTGTTCCACATCTACTTCCGGGTGCTGAAGACGGCGCCGCACTCCAAGTTGCTGGCGGCTGTGCTCACCGGACTCGCTAAGTAACTACCTTCATACAATGTAGAGTAAACGTCTGCAGGCTGTTTGCTCCCAACAGTTACACCCGAGCAAGATCGCACCACCCACAGTCCAATACCGTGGTACACCTAAAGTATCCCTTAATGCGCGGGACCACGAAGCTGAAGGCGTAAATTACTGCTGGTGACCCCGGCTGCGTGCGTCTCACTCACTCGCACGGCTCGTCCCGTATTGATATCCGTCGCTCGAAGGGAATCAAGTTGCGAACGCGCTAAAATATATCATTAATTACAATTATCATAACTAAAATTGTTCAAAAAAGGAAAATCATTTCTTGTTATAATACACTTCTCATCAAAAAAATCGAAACACTTCTCAAGTTTATGTTTTTAATGGATTATTAGAAAATATTGTATTACACGGACAAAAATTCAATTCAGTACAAAGTTTCGAATTCCCTATACTAACGTTCCAAATTCAAATTAATTTTTTTTAAGAATTAATCCTATTTTTGGTTATTTGTCGCCAGAATCTTGGTAGTGTTTCGATTTTTTTGATGAGAACCTGTATCTTCAGTTTGTTTCTTTGCATACTTCACACTAATATTATAAATGCGAAAGTTTGTGTGTGTGTGTGTGTGTGTTTTTTACTCTTTCACGCTGAACGGCTGGACGGATTTAGATGAAATTTAGCATGGATATAGCTTATACCCTAACTTAACACATAGGCTACTTTTAATCCCGAAAAAAAGCATGTCGTTAAACCGAATAACACGCAGGCGGAGCCGCGGGCAAAAGCTAGTAATTAAATAAACTGGATATTCGTTTTAAATAAAACCTAGGTTTGGTATTTAGATTTTGATGAAAATTTAAAATTTTAATCAAGGCACATCATTCCAGATATTCTGTAGTTTACCATATATATATATATTTTTTTTATAACTTCTGATTATTGAAGAGTTGGTTGAATTTGTTGGTTATGTGAATTTTATTTTTGTCACTCACTCCAAGCGAAATAACGAGCGAGAGGGGCGGATTCAGCGCAAAAGAGAAAAAAGACGTTTTTTAATTTTAATTCGTTATCTCCTTGCGATAGATGAATCGCCAAGTGTTTTAAATATAAAAAATTGTGTCTATCATAGCTGTTTAATTTTGTTAAAAAAAACTAAAATAGCTAGCAAAATGTCAAAAATCAAATATCTAGATATTGTTAAAACCCATCTAATAAAATATGACTGAGTTCTGTACATGACCCCAAAATTTAAGTTTTGACAGCACTAAAACTAAAATCAAAGCCTTAGTTACTTAATCCAGTTTCGTTATAGATGTATAAAACTTGCAGATTCACGCCCGTGATAAACCTGGAGTTGTACTCGGAGCTGGTCGGCATCCTGTCCCGCCTGATCTCCGACTCGCTGGTCGGCCGTCGCGAGCGGATATTGTGTGTCAGGACCGCGCTCGCGGTGCTGGCGGGGGCGGGGGACGCGCTCAACGTCGACCCGGCCAGGTTCCATCTCTATCTGTACGACAATATGCTCAATGTACATACCGGTAAGGGACTTTATTTATCTGATGACGCCTCTAGTAGTTCGAGACATGATTTTGCTAAGTTTCTTGCCCTTCATCTTAGCAGGACTAATTGAATGGGCGGAATCAAGCATTATATTTTTAATTTTTTTGTCAATTTATTTATTCATTGCATTATATAGATTATATATTTATACTAGGTATATTTTTTACTTATGTTACTATATATTTTTATTCAATTTAGCTTTTAAGTATTTTGTTATATTTCACCGAACTTTTTTTTTTTTAAAATCTTATTTTAAGTGAGCCTTTAAAAATTTTTTGTAGTGTTTTATTTTATAGTATGTTCGATTTATCATGATATGGGTGACAGTTCGTAATTTTCCGTTTCACCTATACTACTCACACCATACTACATACACCCAGGTGCAAAAGAAAATATTAGGTTTTAGAAAGAATGTATATCATTATTGCAAAAATACAATAAATTATTTATCTATAAATCGAAACAATAATCACAGTGTATTCGTCAAATTTAACAAAAAAAGATTCAGAAAAGAATAATGTCTTTTTGCTACTTGATGCGTGGATCGGAACGCTAACCCATAGGTACGGACACTACATAATCGAAAATATATCGATGAATCGGTGCGACCATCATATAGGATCGCGTCAGTATAAGTACATCTTGTATACGGTTTGTGTTTTCGTTGCGGTTGCTTTACGTGCTATTTTTTTTCACGTTTGTTACAGTTTTTGTTGATTTTTTGTTTTGTTATTGGTGAAATTCCGAGAAAAACAAAAAAGAAATCTTTGAACTCTCAAGCTCTGGAGTTATTGGTTCGTATAATTTAACTAATTTAGTAATTAACAAAACATAGTTTGGAAAATCAAAGATCAATCAAATAAAAAATCGATTTGATAGCCCTTGCTAACGTTCTCTATACTTGAAAAAATCGATTCTATTTCGTTAGGGCACATAACTATAACTGCCAACTTTGAACTGCCACCCATATCATGATAAATCGAACATACTATAGTAAGGAATATTACTCTGTGGTAACAATGACATTGACCATAGATCCATCCATCCATCAGCCTGTTTCGTCCACTGCTGGACATGGGCCTATCCAGGATTTCGCCACCCCTGGCGGTCCTCCTGGAAGAAATGCCCATACTCACACACGCTGGGCAGACGGGTTGGTGAGCGCGGTGCCGAAACCCTTGCACTGGTGACGCCGCTGCCCGTAACCAGTCTGTTTTATATAAGGCCCAGCAATTGGGGATGGATATACCGCCATCCATCGGTCCCAGGCAATGGTGGGCCGCCTGGTTTTTTTGCCTGAGAGCTGCCCTCTTACTCTCCCCCGAATAACTTCGGGAGGATTTCCAAGTAAGATGGTGGTACCTCCACAGTCGAGCCCGGCATTAGCTCTACCACCTAATATGATATAATAATGACCATAGATAATATACTTAAACTGAGTAATGAGACTTTTGTTTTTTATATGCAGGCTCTGGAAATTTTCGTATGCGGCTGTAAAAGACCTTTTAGTTTTAACAAACATGATATTTTGATCAGATCATGAAATGATAGATTCTACGACATGACCAAGACAGATGCACAAAATAACACCAGCCATTTTACTTTCAGCGGCAAACCATGAAGACACAAAAATAATCCTAGAAGCATTACTGCAAGTCTGTTCCCGGATCAGGAAAGTGTCGTTTGCCGTCCTCCAGGCATTTGCCAAACGCCTGGCCACTATCTGTCTGCAGTTGCACCACAATGGCAGCTTGGCTTGCATGGCCACCTTATATCAACTGGCACAAGTAAGTAAGCCATTTTGATTATTGAAAAGTTTGGGAATTTTTCATGGTTCTCTCTGAGAGTTCCTTTATCTGGGTACCAGGGAAAAATAAAAAAACCGGCCAAGTGTCTCGTACAGTAGAGCCCACATCAAGCTAAACACTTTCAGTATAAGCTGACCTCTCATCGTATAGGCTTCCCGTACAATGAGAGGTCAGCTTATACTCAATGTGTATAGCTTGATGCGGGCTCCACTGTACCACCACACAATATAAGTACGGAACCCTACAAACATTATGGTAAAAATCGATGCCATGTAGCCACATCAATGTGACAAGAACAGTAGGACCTCACAAACACGTTTGTATCTTGATACAATGATAAACATAACGTGATGGATGACTTAATACACACCCATTTTCGTACTGAAGGCGAAGTATGTACCAAATTGACCCAAAACGAGACCTTATTTCTTTTTATTACCGTTGTCTCACTGTTGGGTAAAGTGCTTCATTTCGCCAATTGTTATCCTTGCAATTTTTTTCTACTAATTTCTAGCACAAAATCAGGGCCGCGCCGACCCCCGGCAGCGCCTGTGTGCGAAACCTATGAAGCGCCTCTTTTTTAACGAATCATCATAAAAAACGAATTTAATTTTTGAATGAATATTTTTAATTGTTAATTTTGACTGAAATAAATGTTCTCCAGTTTTACAGTACTTAGATAATATTATCATTAATATCTAAGTGTACAAAACTGTGGAACATTTAGGAATTAGGATACTAAATAGGTAAATCCCGTTCGCTTCTGCTTGCCAATTACAGCGAAAAATATTTGTTACAAAATGTTTGTGACAAAATAAATTAGCAAAACCATACAAGAAGCTATAATATATTGATTGGACCTTCTCACCGTCTCACTTCATCTCCAGTACGAATTTGGCTATAATAATTAAGAAAAAAAAGAGGAAAATTTTTATAACCACGACCGCCGGCATAGAGATTTAATTCGGATTTCAGTGCAGTCGGAGGACACAAAACAACACTTATACAATATAATAGTCCCCGGACTGCCCTGAAATCCGAATAAAATCTTTATGCCGGCTTTTTTTTATATTTTTATTCAATACTATTTGTATTATATTTATAGCCTATTCCACTCAGGATGCTATAAGAATTCTAACGATACCACACACTTCGAAATCGGTTCTGGCATTGAGAAGTTATGGTGGAATTAAGAAAAATACCCACTTGAACCCTAAATACAATAGTCCTTTTTTGGGGTCAGTCGTGTAAAGAGAAAATCCGTTTTATCTCAGACCAAAAACATTCCAAACAATGCTATTGACAATTTCCAGCAAAGCAAGCCAGTCGCCTCTCTGTTCGAGAACACGGAGCAGTCCGGTTCCGGTAGGTTCGACCCGCAGCTCGCGTCGCCGGAACACTGCAACGCACACGCCGCCGGGATGCACGAGCTCGCGCTACTGACCAAGCACTACCACCCGACCACCAGGCAGACGGCCGCACTGCTGCTGCACCAACCGTCCTCGTTGCCCAAGGAGCTGGTTAAGTTGTAAGTTGATTTGGCCATTGAACTTTCTCACTCATTCCACCAAATGGTTATTTCTTGGCCACCTTTAGGTAAAGCGCAATGTATAGCATATACATACTGGGTGTTAAGATGATAACCGTTTTCCTTAAAACGGGTTGTTCTAACCATCAATATGAACAACTTTTACTACGGGGCCAACCCTGAAATCAGCTGTTTCATACAGTTAGTTCCGAGTAGGTATTTATTTTTTCTATGGAACAGCTTATTTTGTTTTCGCGATTTCAGGGTTGGCTCCATAGTAAATTTGTTCACATTGATGGGTAGAATAAACTGTTTTATGGAAAAAAGTAATCTATCATCTTACCACCCAGTATATCCGTATTATATTGGATGACTTTCGTTTGGCCGGGTTCGTGCTGGGGACTCGGTGGGTGGTCGGTGACCCTGTTTTCGAAGTGCGAGAAACATTTGTTTGTGCCTATATTTGTTTCAGAACAACCTCGACTCAACTAGTATAGGGGAGGTCTAAATTTTATTTTGCGTATGTCGCAGAAGGTCCTTGGTCCTGGCCACTTGCTGGGTCTCCGGTATGGGTTTCGCTGTCTAGCTAGACGAGTCACCTTACATTTTTTTAAACATATTCTATTGTTTTTTTAAAGATAAGTTTTGATATTTAGATGTAGGTACCTATTTTACAAAACAAATTATTTGAATTAGCCTAAATACTGGATACTTTTTTGTTCGGATAATAAGACATAAGACATAAGACATTTATTTCATAAATATTATTACACGTCATTTTTTAAAAATATTACCTAATAGCGTAAATCAAAATAATAGTATGTCATGCAGATCAAAAATTATATACAAAATTGGGATCATTATTAAAATTAAAATCAAGATATAAATTCAAATCAAAAATTACAATTCAAATTTAAAATTATTATCAATTTAAAAAAAAAAAAAAATCTTCAAATTTATAGAAAGTTTGCTCGATGAGATAGCGTTTCAGCTTGAATTTAAAGCTGTTTAGGCTTGATGATTGTAAAACGTGTTCGGGTAGATTATTGTACACGTTTGGGCCCATTACGTGCATCAGTTTGGAAGATTTAGCGAGTCCGCATCCTATAACTGCCAGTCTGTTTGCGTGGCGAGTATTGTACGTGTGGATGTCTGCATGAGTACGATACAAGCCACGGTTTTCCCTGACGTAGACTGCAACCTGATAAATTATTATGCCTGGCAACGTCATGATACCTAACGATTTAAAATAGGGCTTCGCGGAGGTGTCACGCGATACTCGAGCTATCGCCCTTACGGCCCGTTTCTGCATTTTGAAGACGCGCTCCCAGTCGGCAGCGCGTCCCCATAACTCGGTGCCGTATTGTAGTACAGAGTGTACTGTGGCGAAGTAACATGATCGTACGGCTTCCTGAGGAACAGTCTGTGCGAGTCGATAGAGGGCGTAGCAAGCACTGCCGAGTTTCCCACACAGCTTATCAATGTGAGCATTCCAGGTAAGCCCTTTGTCAATTATAAAGCCGAGGAAGGTGGTCGTCTGTACCTGGTCAACTATGGTCCCGTTGACGTGCACTGATAGTGGTCTCGGAGGTTGCCCTCGAAGGTAGAAATGGATGAACTGAGTTTTTGATAAGTTCAACACGAGTCCATTCTGCGCGAACCAGTTTGCCACAGCTGTCACAGTCTCGTTCAACCGCTGCTCCAGCTGATCGATACTAGGAGCACACACAACCGCGGCGACGTCATCTGCGTACATCAGTATCTCACCTGAGGATATAGCTTCGGGTAGATCATTTAGTAGGAGTGAAAACATGATGTTTGACAATGATGAACCCTGGGCTACTCCCATAGTGGTCGTTAAAGGGTCAGACTTAACGTCACCGCCGTCGCCCACTACCATCTGCGACCTATCGCGCATGCAGTCCGTCAGTAGGTCATGTTCTGTACCTACGATCCCATAATGGCTAAGTTTGACTGCAAGGGTTTGATGGTCAGCAACGTCAAACGCTTTCGACAGATCACAGAATAACACTGCGACCTGTAACTTATTGTCACGAGCGTATAACACCTGAGACACGACCTCTCGTACGACCGAAGTTGTAGAGCGACCCGCGCGATATGCATACTGGCAGTCTGATAGTGCGTTTGTTGACTCTAAATATTCTACTAGGCGAGAACTGATACCGTTTTCGAATATTTTCGCGACACTCGGTATTACAGCCACCGGTCGATACCCATCGATGTCTTCTCGTGTACCCTTACCTTTAAAAATAGGAGAAATTTTACTTAGTTTTAAAGCTGAAGGAAAGGTACCCTGTCCGATATAGCGATTGAAGACATCAGCAAGCAGTGGGGATAGTACCGGGGCAGCCATATGCATGAGGTCCATCGATATATCGTATATATCTCTCGTAGGTTTATGAGGTATCCGCGTCACGATGATACGATAGACTTCGACGGCCGTGAAAGGTCTTAGTGAGAGCGAGCGGTCGGCACCCGGCCGTGCAGCCCGCAGCGCTGCGGCGACGGCGGGTACGTCGGCTCGCGGGGCGCCGCACGCGACTGCTGCCCCCACAAACCGAGAGTTCATCGAGTTTACTAGCTCAAGCTTTGTGCGAAATTTGCCACCTGACGGATCTCTGACGATGTCAGTAAAGTTAGAGTTTTGACGAGTTGATTTTCCTCTTTCTGTATTAATTATAGCCCACATGGATTTGCAAGTGTTTTTGCTAGTCTGTAATATGTTTGAGTAGTGAGTACATTTCTGAGGTTGCAATAATTTATCTAGTTGTATTTTTAAGGTTTCTATGAAAGATGTCAAGATTTCATCTCCTGGGAATTTAGATTCTAAGCGACATGCATCTAGGTGTAGGTTCTTTAGATTTCTCGCATCTTCAGTTATCCATGATTTTTTTGTGGAATTTAATTTAGGTTTTAATGGGAAGCATGTATTAAATTTATTAGAGATTATGCGAATTACTGACATCGTTAAGTTCTCTACGGAGATCGCGTTTTTCTCAAACACCTCAAACCAGTCTGTGGAGATGACGGATGAAATAAAATTAGCACGGTTTAATTCCGAAAAATTCCGTGCGAGTTTAATGGTTGTGGTAGGCGCGGTCGACTGACAGACGGCCTCGCCGCGCACGGCGTGGTGGTCGCTCAGCCCCGTGATGACGGGCGCCGCACTCACGTCGCCGAGTGGCAAGTTAGTGTACAGGTGGTCCAGGCTTGTGGAAGTCATAGATGTAACGCGTGTCGGAAAATCCACCATGTTTCTAAAATTGTGCGAGGCTAACAGATCGCCCAACTTTTTTTGTTCGGATGTCCGAACACCTATACAATTTATATTAGTATCTCCGATAATTACACAATTAAGCGCTTTTTTGCTTATCTCATCGAGCAAAGGTTCAAGGTGGGTTAGAAAGTCAAGACCGCTTATATTATCGTTCGATCTGTAAATGCAAATAAAAGTTATGTCATAATCAATTAAATCAATAGCAGATATTTCGCAGTATAATTCAGCTGAAATATTGATTAAGTCCTTGTTTTCTACACACTTTATGTCATTTTTAACAAATATGCACGACCCCCCATGAGGGTCAGACAATCTGCTATAACTAGATGCTAGTACATAATTCGCAAAAGTTAAGCTTAAGCATTGCATGTTTGTATCTAAAAGCCAGTGCTCAGTAAGTGCAAGAATATCACATTTTAGTTCGTCCTGTAATAAAACATCTAAAGTCGTTTGCAATAGAATCCAACAATCATGTAAACAAATATGGCGGACTGACATTGACAGCGTATTGTTTATGCCCATAGTGATGTCATAGTGTTCTAATTTAATTTTAATTAAATTTATTTTTCTAATTATTTTAATTTTAAGTCATAGACTATGGCCCATAGTAGGATAGGTACTAAAATAAAACTGACTAAATAGATTAAATATATAAGCCATAGACTATAAAATAAAACTGATTATATATAAAAAAAGTGTATACACATACATTTCAGTAATTGTGATCTATTCAAATAATTAGTTACGAGGGCAATACAATATTAAAGTGCGTCTAATAGATTTCCGTTGTAGGTAATAGATCTAAATCATTCTTACCTCCTGATTACTCCTTGAGAAAAAATACCAATCGTATGCTATATCAAAGTCCGTGATGCCGTGCAAAGGTCGTCGTTCCAAGAAAAATATGTCCAGCCAAATCGTAAAGCAAAACAAAAGTCCAAAATGAGAATGCAAAGTCGTAGAAATCGGAAACAGAAAACACTAATGCACAGCGAACCCACAGAACAGTGAATGACTGTGAATGACAATTCTAACAAAATGGCCACCTGTCAATTTTTAAAAACTAACCATTATTTTTATGGCTTAGGATACAATCCGTTTTGGTTAATTATATTAAGCTCTTGAAAAAAAATTTTTATTGTATTCGAATAATATTAAATTAAAATAATTTATTAAATTAAAAATAAAAGATAACTTCAGATTACGAACAACACTAACTTTTCAATGACTTATAGAGTTCGATGAGTAAAAAACTAAGATGACAGCTTGTCAAATACTTCGAAATTTTTACGTTGCAAATGTTTTAACAAATTTAACTTATAAATACAAGTTAAATCGTGTTGAAGATAATGTGAAAACAATGGTGCGTTCGTTGAAATCAGACTATGTTCATAATTGATCGTCAAATGTATGTGATTACGGAGTAATCGTGACAATTTGGTTTGTTTACATGATTGTTGGATTCTATTGCAAACGACTTTAGTCTATTTGTTTTCTTCCCAAGTGAGCGCATATTTTGATGACAAACCGTGAATTTGCGGGTGTTAGGCGCCAGAGCAGACACAGCGGCGGCAGCGGCAAGGTGAGGGACGGCGGCGCAGGGGGATGTAAGACCGGTTACGTCGCGCGCGCAGGCCGGTGTAGGTGTAGGCCCGCTGCTCGACGTTGCGGTAGTCTTGTATATGTTATGCGGCGAGTTGAATGTCGCAATGGGGTTTGCGTCAGCGTCTTCGTAGTCCGGATGTAATGGTGTTTGTGTTACAGTGATTATGGTGTTATCCCCGCAGTTCGCGGGGGCGAACGGGAAACCAGTCCACAAATCTAACACCGTGGGGCCATAACGCAGCGTTTGTCAATTTCCCGAACATTGACTCGGGAATGCCGATGAGGAATGAGGCGTGTCTTGTTGTTTTGATGTCGCGTTTTGTCACAGTGTAGTCATTTGATTCCTCTATTCTGTTTAGAAATTTTAGGACCACGTCTGTCGTCGTGTCAGGCTTAAACGACCAGGCCTGAATATATCGAAGTCGCTCGACAGTCTGGATGTCGGTGTCCTGTTTACCTGTTCCGACAATAATATTACGCCGCTGCCGGGTCCGTCGTGGATGAACAATTGTCCAGCTGTCATTATTATCTTTATTTTGCTCGGGTGTCAGAAGTCTGTTTTCGTGCGGGGTTTGTTGAGGCACCGTGACCGCGGAGGGCTGAGGGTTCGATGAGGATGCGGCTGCGACGGCGACAGTGGTGCTCGGTGTGTTAGAGCAAGTCACTTCGAGAGACGTCGGCTTGGATATCAATGCCGGCATTTTGTCCACCTTCTTCTGGATCTGTGAGACTGAGTTAGTTCCATTTTGGGAACGTTTGATTCTACGTTCTTCACGCGGGTTGGTTATCAACGCTTCCGTAGTGGGGCGTGGCACAGTCTTATTGGTCGGCGGTTGTCGTTGCTCTGTTCCGATTGGTGTAATTAGGGACTTTGGTAACTGTTGTTCTGCTTCTTCACCTTTTTTAACGGCTTTTGAGGCTGCAAGTTCTGCCTTTATTGCATTTATTACAGCAATAAGGCCGTCGATTTTTTCTTCCAGAGGAGCCACTGCACTTTTCACAGCTTTATGTATGTCACTTAACTCGGATTTTGCCATTTTCACCACAAATACGAAATAAAACAGATGGAGCTTCTGTCAGTACGTTTGGTCGGCACCAGTACACACCACTATTAAAGCGATAGCATCGAATAACGGATATGATCCCATGATTGTAAACCGAATTTTACACAATAAGAAGCGGAAAGTAACTCTATCTTTGCTATATCGAGGTCAAAACTCTGAAGACATTATTTATTATTCATGCATATAATTTAATGCGTATCTGATCAAAATAATGAAAAAAAATAAAATAAATGAGCTTGTAATCGAATGTGCTGTCATAACAAGTCATAACTGACTTAGTTGTATGATGTCTATGACCGCCATTGATTCCTTCCTCTGTAATTAAGTAAAGAGGCGACATAAGAAGTATCAATTTAAATAAATTACAACCCGCAGCTTCTTTCAGCCAAGTGCGAGTCGGTCTGTTGTATGGGAGTGCGTGGGTCCGACTCGCACTTGGCCGGTTTTAGTATTTGTTGTTATAGCGACAACAGAAATACATCATCTTTGAAAATTTCAACTGTATAATTACCTATCACGGTTCATGATATACAGCCTGGTGACAGACGGACGGAAGGACAGCGGAGTCTTAGTAATAGGGTCCCGTTGGTTACCCTTTGAGTACCGAACCCTAAAAACATCACGTAATTAATGGACTTCTCCAAACAACTCCCTACCCCCGTCTTGGTTTATGCCACTTGGAGACGCTCCTGTAATCCCAAAACACCGGCCTTTTATCGAATTAAATTTTAACTTTTAATTACAAAATTAATTTTCAGGTCACCAGTTCAAATCTTCAATCAGTATGACGGTTCACAGCTCGCCTTCAAGCCCTCCATACCCCCTCCAAAGAAGACTATCAACGCTAAGCGACCTGCGCACACGCATGTTTGGTCGCAACACGACCTGAAAGATTTTTGTCTATCTGTTGAAGAGAATGTTGAGTTAACGATGGAAAGTGAAATGGCTCCAGCTAAGAAAAGTAGGAAAAGGTGATAAATAATAAAATTAAAAGATTGTTTAGAATAAAACAGCAATAAAATGTAAAATTGTGAGACATGGTTTTTATTTTAATTTATCATTATCGTTAACAAGTATTTATTTGTATTTTAAGGCGAAATTCAATTTTATTAATAACTTAAAAATACAAGTGGAGATCCTAATTATGTACTAAATAATAAACATGTCATGAAATGTCATGTTCTTTTTCTTAGCGGACTGGTATATTGTGTAGTGCCTGCATTTATAATCATGTCAGGAAAAACTAGACAAGACATTTGTACCCTGCTTCGATGTTTGATACATAAACAAGTGCCAACAACCGTATGATGAAAGTTTACGAGTCCAGCCTCCCTGTAAGGTACTGTTTTCTTGAATAGCCTTTTTATACAAGGAGAATTTATTTCAACCGCCCAAATTTTTATGGAAGTTTCAGCAGATAAGAGACACTACATATGTATACTTTCAGGTTGATCAGTCCACGATAGAGTTAGTAAAAAGGTTGGAAAACACTGGTTGAACTGGCAAAGTTAAAGACATACACAAACTTACACGATGAATCCAAAGCAAAATCAAAACTGAATCAAAATTTTACTCAACACGCATGCGATTCTCGAAATCACGTGACCTGCCGTTACCTTGTCTGATTCATCTAAAACTTTACATGTGTAGTCTCTATCAACTACTGAACCTGCCATGGAAATTAGGGCGGTTGAATTTAATTCACTTGTATCTACTTGCATTTTTTTACAATTCTCGGGGAGGCACTTTAAAAATGTATTCTTCACACCACAATCCTCACTTCTGAAAACTTCATAAAAATCAATTTTGACGATGCCAAAAATTAGTCATGAAATGTTGATGGTTGTGATTGTCGGCACTTGGTGGCACTTATTATACATCTTGTTAAATAAGACACTTGTACTTGTCCACAGGATTATAATTTAACTTAATACACCCGACCGGTTTCGCTTATAAGCATTATCTAGGGCTTTATAACATAAAAATAACTTAAATAATATTTACATGTTTAATACGTGCGATAAATGTCAAATAATTTCCGATGGTAATTTAATAATAAATAAAATAACAAATACCAATTAAAGATTGATTTATATATAACTTTTTTTAATATTAATAACGAAACCTACATTTTTACTTCAACAATCAAATCTCAGTTCCATAATTGAGTTGGTGAAAAAATTATAAACCTGTGGACAAGTACAAGTGTCTTATTTAACAAGATGTAGTCATGAAATAGTCACCAAGGTAAAAAAATAGTCGCATTATAATTGCGAAGTTGGTGAGGATTATGGTATGACTTCCACACCATCACACTCATGCGAGCAAACGGCGCGAGATGCAGACTTGGTTTCAGTTCAAAAAAATAGTCGTGGCACCATGCTGAATCTCGAAAATAATGCTTCAAGGATTCCGGGGGTATAAAGTACCTTGTGAGGATTTCAAAGCGGTTTAAAAACTCTGACACCAGGGCTTGTTGGGCCGATAGGCCTTGCAGCCCACACGATAAGAAGGTTTTTGATTTCTGCAGAACGCTCACGTTTTTCAATTTGAACGCGTGTCAAGAAATAGCCGTCGAAAATTTAAAAACAATTTTTTGACGCTAAATGTCTGGTTGGGTATGAATTTATTACTGGCAGGTTAGAAAGGAGATAGGTCTTTAAGGGGAGGGTAAAGAAGTCAATTAAATTAAAGCAAATCCCGTCGAAACTATCAGCATTATAAACTCTCTTTGAAAACTATAGCTAGTAGAAAAGTGGGCCAGTAGATTTTATTATTATCCTGTGCAGCATTTCCTGCAAGTTCTATGATTTCTACAGCTAAATACTCCAGAGTGGCAGACAGGTAGATCGCTGCATGAACCCCAATACGTTTGCAAAGGTTGCCCTCACGTAAGATCCTGTAAATGTTGCCCATTGGAAACTTGAGAGACTATTTTTGACACCAAGTTGAAACTGAACAACCTGAGCGTTGTGCAGAGATCAGATGAATTGAAACCTTCACGCCATAATCCTCACCGAGGTACCTTTATAACTAACTAATTGAAACCAATTTAGTATCTCGCACAGTTTGTACACAACCTATAGCTATATTCGGTATTATAATGCGACTATTTTTATTACCTTTGTGACTATTTATCATTTTCATAAAGTTTTTAGAAGCGAGGAATGTGGTCTGAAGGACACAAAAACATTTAGTCATAGATAGATAGTTTATCACGCACCAAGGCAAACGAAAATACAAAAAGCTAAATTCGTTCCACCGTACTGTGCAACCATAATAGTCTTCCTAATGTCGACACCTTTGTGCTATACAGTAAAAATTTATAATACGGTCGTCACATCAGAGCAGTAAACAAATCCAACATCCTTTTAAAGCTTACATCACCCTTATTCTAAAACACGCGGGGTGTAATTAAACTATCGTATTCTACAAACAATTCAGAACAATTTTTCAAAAGGGACAGACCCGCGCAAACCTTTACTTAAAAAATATTTGAGTTTCGAACAAATACACACAAACACGTCAAAAAATAGGGGATATATGGCAGTTCAGTTCAATAATGGCAGTGTCGCTCGCTACACGTCGCTCGTTTCGACTTTTTCAACAGAAACTCCGAGTAAAGTTAATTATTTAATTAGCCTACACCATAGACTAATTATTTAGTCTATGCATACACCCAAACGGTTTCGCTTACAAACCTTCACAGTGGTATTCGAGACAAAAAAAAGTTACAAATGATATACAAGGTGACATTAATTCATGCAGCCAAATTCATACTGAAGACTCGGTTAGCGCTTCGATGACCGTTTTTGTGAAATTCATAAATAATTTTTTGGTGTTCCCTACAAACGCAATCGCAGCCCCGAGTCGATTACTATGGGAGGGAAACATATTAATTATCAAAAAGTGTTTTCGATCCGTGATACTGATCACTTGCCAAGCCTTCAGTTTGACTTTGGCTACAATCATAATCTACAATTTTGTGAAGAAAGTCGAAAACCTTGTTTTCTAAAGCTTTACATCGATGTTCTTCTAGAGAGAAGTTGGTCAGTATCTGTTCCCGATTATCCTCATACACCGAGATCACATACTAACCAAAATACTAAACAAATAACGCCTTAAACAGAGGATCTCGGTGCAAACTGCACAACATAATATTGTTTTCCTTACTTTTGAATAAAAAGTATGCAATAAATGCGTTTTACAGCAATTCGCGTCAACTGATTGTTAATAGTTAGGCGATCATATGAACATTATTAAACACGCTTTAAAGTTTGTTAATATAATAATGCATTAAATTACACCATTTTTTGTGAACACTTTATTTTCAACTAGCTTTTGCCCACGGCTCCGCCCGCGTGTTATTTGGTTTAACGACATACTGTTTTCCGGGATAAAAAGTAGCCTATGTGTTAAGTTAGGGTATAAGCTATATCCATTCTAAATTTCATTCAAATCAGTCCAGCCGTTTCGGCGTGAAAGAGTAACAAACATACACACACACACACACACACAATTTAGTTTAAAAAGCATTGCATGATGATGCGCATTTTGCACTGAGATAAAAAGTTACCCCCATATTTTCATGTCAATGGCAACCGTATTTCTGGGGGGTATGCCTCGTACCTATTTACGCCAATAGTCAGAATGATACAGTTTCAGTAAGACCCAGCATTGTCACCACCAGCAGCTACTGACACGACAGACTCGGTGAACGCATCAAGTGTGTCGTGCCATCTCTTGACCGCGTCGCAGACGAGCGCGGCGCGTTTGTGTTTCTCCTCCTCCAGGGTCGTCTGCAGTTCTGCTCTCGTACTCTTCACGTACGCACGCAGAGAGGACAGCTTGCTGCACCAGCTGTGTGGGGGGATGCAGTTCAGATTGTTGGTTTGTTTTAAAAACGGAAACAACACCAGCGCTGTCGCACTCACTGCAGCATTGCTGAGTTGAATCCCGTTTTATTTACCACCTTTTATTCTAAATGTTGCAATCTTACTATATTATACCGGGTGTAAATAGACTGCTACCATTAAATGAAACCACATATTCTACTAACCCCACTGAACCACTTTTCCCAAGAGTCATACCCGCGGCACCCTTAGTTTAGGAAATAATTGAGTTCCAAATAAAAATGCGTGAACCTTTCCTAAACTAAGGGTGTTCGCGTGTATGATTCTTGGGAAAAGCGGGGTTCTGTAGGGTCGGTAGAATATGTGGTTTCATTTAGTGGTAGCAGTCTATTTACACCCGGTATATAAGGTGACTTTAATTTATGCAGCCAAACTCTTGCTAATATCGCTAAATAAAATGTTGACTAGGTACCTATAGTAATTATTATTAGCGATCCATGTTACTGATCACTTACCAAGCCCAAGTAAGGAATACGAAAAGAATAATTCACCAATTTGACGGAAAGGGTCATCGTACCTTGTTACTGAGCACTTACCGAGACTTCAGTAAGAAGAATGGGTTTGGCTGCATAAATAAAAGTCACCTTACATACTAATAATAAAGTAGTAAGAATTTCGTGTCTGTACATTTAATATTTTCGTGATATTTTAAATTAAACGGATTATTAGTATTGTACCTAGGCCAAAATCAATTTTTTTTTAATTTTTGTCTGTCTGTATGTTCCATTTTAACTCGAGACCCACTCAACGGATTTGGATGCGGTTTTTCTTATTATCACAGTAGCGACCCCGGTCAACACACAGGCTTCAGGGGGTGTTCATAAAACAACGCCCAAGCCAAAAACGGGGCAGAGAATAAACGCGGGCAGAGCCGCGAGCAAAGGGCAGCATTAAGGTGGTCGAACCAAATCTCGGTGCAAAATGCATATCATAACATTGTTTTCTATACTTTTGAATGAAAAGTATGCAAAAATTGCGTTTTAAAGCAATTGACGGAAATTGATTACTAATAATAGGGTTTATTTTATGCCTTACATATTGATTACATTCGATTACAACGATAAATACGCCTTTAAGTTTGTTAACCGAATGCAATCAAAATGTAAATCATAATATGATAGAATTTAAATGTGAAAACTTAATTATTACTATTAATTAAAACGAATTGTTTGGATACTTTTTATGCAAAAGTAAGGAAACAATATTATGATGTACGTGTTGCACCGAGATTTGGTTCGACAGCCTTAAGTAACTAAAATACATCGACTCACAGTTGCTCCTGAGTCTCCCACAGTTTCAGCTCCTCCACGACTCCGGCGGTCTCCTGCACTCTCCTGCCGATCTCGTCCAGTCTCCCGCTGATCTCCGTCTCCTCCCTGCTCCACGCGGTCGCGGCGCTGCTCTCTCGGGATTGCTCCGTCAGGAGAGACTCAGTTTCGCGTTTGAGGAGGGATTGCAGCTCTATCAGGGTGCTGCGGGTTTCTTCCTGGAATTTACAAGTGCAAGAAACAAAGAAAATTATATTTATTGCCAGAACACAAAATAGTAAAATTTGTAGAGCTTCATTTAACAAAACACACAACGAAATTAATTAATAAATTTTATTTATTAATTTATTTTCAATGTGAATATATAACTAAATATTCTGTGAATATTTCAAGCGTCTACCTGTTGCCGTTAGCAATATCGAGCAAAAACGAGCAAAAAATCCATATGTATGGCCCCCTTTAATATTCACGAGTATTTTATTCTATTTTTTTGTATTTGCTGTTATAGCGGCAACAGAAATATATCATCTGTGAAAATGTTAACTGTCTAACTATCACGGTTCATGAGCTACAGCCTGGTGACAGACAGACAGACGGACAGCGGAGCCTTAGTGATAGGGTCTCGTTGGTTACCCTTTGGGTATGGAACCCTAAAAGACATTTTTGAAGTGTTTAATAAAAAAAAATATATAATAATATATCGTCACGACATAAATCTCCGAGGTGGTGTCAGAGGTGTACCGGGTGTGAACTGTAAAATGCAAGTCACAGTCCACACCCGGTACACCCGCGTTTCACCAACGATTATTATGTCCCAACGTGATGAGTGGTGAGCCCTATTGCCCTTCTTCGGGCACAAATACACGCTTTTTAGGGCATGCAGGTTTCCTCACGATGTTTTCCTTCACCGTTCAGCAAGTGGTAAGTATTAAATAAAAGTGAAAATAGTCAAAAAAGTGATGTCAAAAAATAGGTACATCATAAATGTACTTATTACACGTTAATTTTAATGTATAACACTAAATATAACATAAAATATAATAACTGCTGACAGCTTCTAAATATAAATATAACACGAATACATACAATAAAAAAAAATAAAGCAAGGCTTACTTGAAAATAAATAAAGGTAATTTAATAATACACTTGCATAAATAAGAAAATATATAAATAAATAATATTATACACGTATATGTATAAGGTTAAATAATAATAGTTGGCGAAACTCATAACATAGGTAGTACTCGTCTATATAAATAACTTTTTCTAAGGGGACTGTGGAAAATTATTTAACCTTGTATAAGACTCATTCCATGACAAAAGGGGCCGTCCATATATTACGTCATTCTAAATTAGGGGGGGGGTTGGTCTGCGGATGACGGTAAATGATAGATGGGGGGGGGGGGGTTTCGAAATTGACGTCATGGATGAATCGAGCCAAAACGAATATCGGGAGGATACGGAGATATTACCCGTGATCCAGAATTTAAAAGAATGGGTGAAAACTCCGTGGGAGTTATCCAAAGAAAAGTAAAAAATAAGTAGTTATATTATATCAATGATTATTGCCAAAGTAAAAATAATAAAAGGTGATTCTATAACCAAGTGTTTTAATCATATAATACCCTATTTTTCTCAAATCTGCAATGTTTTATTTTGTCAAACTAGTAATGACGTCAATTTTGGGAGAAGGGGGGGGGTCATTAAGAAATGACGATAGGATGATTATAGGGGGGGGGGGTCTAAAATCTGAAAAAATCGATGACGTAATTTATGGACGGCCCCAAAGCTACTCAACACTTTTATTTTTATATTGAAGTAGAAAATAATTGTATGCATAATTCATTAATAAACATACAGGACTTTCATTATTTGATTAAAAAATAATAAAAAGATTAGGTATTTTTCTCTTTTTTTCGAATGTTAACATAATCGAGAACCACTGTCATACTATTATTTTTTTCTTCAAGTGACAAGATTAATAAAAAAAGAAATTGCGGTGCCTGTCACTAGTAAAAATGGCGCAATTTTGAAGTTATACGTGGGACGCACTATAAGTTTCCGGAATGAATATGAAAAAATACTATTAAAGGTACAAAATTAATTTATTGTTTTTCAAAATAATCTCCCTTGGCGTCTATGCACTTTTTCATTCGATCAAACCAGTTTTGAAAACTTTTGTGCCACTCCCCTGTGGTGACCTCTGAAACGTGTTTTTCATACTCCTCGACAGCCTCTTCTGGTGATGAAAATCGTTGACCGCGTAATTGGTTCTTAATTTTTGGGAACAGAAAAAAGTCACAAGGTGCCAGGTCGGGACTGTATGCAGGATGACTCATGAGTTCTACATTTTTCGTCTTCAAAAAGTCGTTTGTCTGTCTGGCCGTGTGAGAACTAGCATTGTCGTGGTGCAGGATGATACGGCGTTTACGGTTATTTTTACGGAGTTCGTCAATAACTTCCGGCAAACAAATGGTCGTGTACCAGTCACTATTCACGGTACGACGATTCTCTAAAGCAACAGTAGCCACGTGTCCAGTTTTATTAAAAAAAGAAGCAATCATCCGCTTAGATGCACTTTTCACGCGCGCCACTTTGGTTGGTTTCGGCTCATCTTGAAAGACCCATACGCTCGATTGCTGCTTTGTTTTGGGATCGTAGCAATAAATCCATGTTTCGTCACCTGTTACTATGTCCCACACCAAATTTGACGCACCTTCGTTGAATCTGGTAAGCATGGCACTGCACCAAGTGACGCGGTCCGTTTTTTGAGCCTCGGTCAAGTTGTGTGGGATCCATCGCGAGCACAGCTTTCTCACACCCAAATGTTTGTGTAGGATTGATTGTATTTGACTCATGCCTATTTCTAAGGATGCGCGAATTTCATGGTAGGTCACATGCCTGTCTGTTTCAATCATACGGCGCACAGCATCGATGTTTTTGTTGGTCACAGCGGTGGACGGCCGACCATCGCGAGATTCGTCACTGAGATTGATACGACCACGCTTGAATTCTGCAAACCAGCTATAAACAGTCGTCTTGCATGGTGCTTCATTGCCAAAAGCTGTTTCAAGCCGAGCGATGCTCTGTTGAGCTGTCAAATTACACTTAAAATCGTAGAAAATCATACTACGAAAATTTTCCCGAGTTAAATCCATGTTGATGCAGACACACAATTTTTTAAATGGCGCCACAAGGTAAAAACAATAGACAGTCAGATGAAACAAACTGCATTCTACAGCCAAAGAGTTCTATTTTCAAATGTTGCAATAAATTTTTAAATATTGTTTATGTAAGTGGCCAGTTCCGGAAACTTTTAGTGTTACCTATGTAAATCCAATCTTCATTTCTATACAGAGTTTTGTTTAAAATTTTCTTGTTTAATGTGTTTAATGAAGCATTTACTGCGTGTCATCTAATTGTAATGCCCGTAACGAAAAAGAGGTAAGAGTTTATTTTATATGAATACCATTAACTTCTATGTAAGCTTATTGTTATGGGAAAAGTGAAATATGGTTTGTTCGCCTAATTATCAAGTATCTTTTGTTCAAAATAAGTATTTAATCAGTTTTTTACTTAGATGTTCTTTTGTAATGCCCGTAACGTTACGGGCGTTACCCTTTGATGTTTATGGAATTGTAACTATTTTACTATGCATTTTTATATAATAGAATAGAATAGAATAATTTCTTTATTTAAGATATATATGTAACAAACATAATTTAGACACTAGTTACCATATAAGTTGTCTTGAAGCGTGGATAACTAGGCTCTATCCCGAAACATGTATTAAGAAATTATATAATGTAAATTTAACTAAAGTACAACATTTTTATATAATAATTGTTTTCCGCAATGATTATTTCTTTATTATTTACTATGCTTGCTTGGTTTTGCTGGGGTGGTCATCATGTGGGTGGTTTTTTTCAGGTAATTTACAATGTTTGTGTGTGGCACAGCATTTGAATTATATTTACCTAATGGACGCTATTACAAAGTTTATCCCAAATTTCCCTAATTCTCATCACGAATTATTGAAGCAACTGTCATGTGATGTCACAAATGAAAATTGTATGAGAAGTTCTTGCCAGAAATGTCCAAAAGATTTTTGGGAAAAGTTCGACAGGTCTGATGCTGAATCAGTGTAAGTTTGGATACATCTGAGCAATTATCCATAGGTTACTAGCATTACAGGCACATGCGCTGAAGCAATGGATGAATTAAAGAATAGGACGAATAAGTTCAAGCTTCACTGTTTTGTCAAACGTTTGCAATCACGTCACTTTGAGCAGGCAAAGGAAAATATTCGGGTAGATGAAGCTGTTGTACAAATTAATTTCGCAGAGAACTATTCCCTTATAAGTCAAGACGAGATTCAGAGCGCGCACTGGAACCATGAGCAAGTAACAATATTCACATGTTGTATTTGGTTTTTTGGTGATGAGGTCCATGAATCCCTTGTCATAATAAGTGATGATAGATCGCACAGCAAACACACAGTTTAGTCTTTTTTGCGAAAGGTAATTTTTTACATTCAAAAATTGAAAGACGAATCTATAAGAGCTATTAAAATATTTAGTTATAACTGTGCTGCCCAGTTCTAAAATAGATTCACTCTATCAGCTCTTTGCAGACTTAAAGAAATCGCAAACCCCAAGGAATTAGAATGGGATTTTTTGCGTCATCTCATGGCAAAGGGGCGGTGGATGGCATTGGGGGGACGGTCAAAAGGCTAGTCCGGACAGCGGTAAAATCACGCAAGGTGATAGTAAATCCAGCAAAAGAATTTTACGATTATGTTAAAAATGAGTCAAAGGGAATCCATGCCGAATATGTCAGTAAAGAGGAAATGGAAAAAGAAAAATCATTTTTAAATGATATATGGAACAGAGTGCAAGAGATACCGCAAATCCAAACCAAACATCACTTTAAAGTACGAGACAATAGTCTCCTTGTAGCACGCATAGCAGCATCATCCTCTGTAGAAATCGTGACATTCCCATCCAGTACTTGTGCCTTAACCGCACATTTTGACGTTTGGGAAGAAGACTTTCAACTTCCAGCATTGCCAAAAGAGCACTCAGAAGAGGACATTAATGAACCGATGAGGTCGGATGATTCCGATGCTTGGACAGCCGATGATCTGCAGCCTCTATCATTACAAAAGCTGCTTCTTGAATCAAATGATGAACCATTAGACCTGGAGTATTTTAAACCTCAATCTTCAGGTCTGATTCAAACTCTTAACGCAGTAAAGAAAAAACTAAACTACAATGAAATTTATACAGACTCTGAAGATGATGAACACAAACATACGACACTAAATGTAAAGGATATTAAACCAAACATGTTTGTGTTAGTAAAAACTATTTCTTCTGACAAACCTCGCAAATCGAATAGAATTTAAAAATATGTTGGCATCTGTCAAAGCTATATTCATGATGATGACGGTGATGTACAAATAATGTTTTAAAAAATGACAGGAGATAACGCCAGAATGTTTATCCCTAATGAAAATGATATCTCAGGTGTGCCTTTTGAGGATATTATTTGCAAGTTACCTTGCCCGTCTTTAAAATCCAAAGGCAATCGCACATATTACGAGTTCAAGCAAGAAGTCGACGTTTCTGAAAAATGATATGTGATTTGTGCTATTTTATGGATTTTTTGTCAATTTTAGAGTTATTAAGGCTTTCAATAAAACACTTAATAGTAATGCATGCTTCTTTAAATTCGTACGAGTAATGCCCGTAACATTTTTCTGTAACGCCCGTAACGTCATGTTGATTTAAATATATATACCTCTAAAGTGAGAGGATCCATTTAAATGTGTAATGCAAATAGGAAATTTATCACACTTTTAACAAATAATTAAAAAACATCCAGTTGTTTACCAAAATTCGCAGAGTTCTTATGTTTTGTCACGCTAGTCAAAAGAGATAGGCAAAATTATGTAACGCACGTAACGAGTGCTTTTTCATTTATTTCCCATTACGTTTAACAATATTCCCAAATATTATATGTTCAATTAAAAATGTAATAAAAAGGATGATTTTTATTAGTTATATTAGCTCTATTGAAATAGGAACATCAAAGAAAATTAGTGTCAAAGGCGTACAAATGGTAACGCCCGTAACATGGAATGAGTGATAAGGTCCTACAATAATAAGTGAAAATAATAGGCCTGTACACAGGGTAAGCAAAATATTATTCTATTTAGTCCGTCATTTAGATTATCAAAAAATATTGGACACGTATTTTTTCTTTTGTCAATCAAACAAAAAATTAAAGAGATAAAGCGCGTCAAAGTTTGGGAGTGGGGGAAAATGACGTCACTTCTAAGTAAAATTGTACCTAGATGTGACGTCACGCGGAAATTCAGCGGGCTATATCTTCATCATTTTTTGTTAAATTGAAAAAAGAAAAAATACGTGTCCAATATTTTCTGATAATTTAACTGACGGACTAATCAATTTTTATTAGTCATCATGCCTATTCTAGGGTAGTTCATGTATCGCTAATTGGTCAAATTCCAGAAGAAAAATTTTTTACTCAAATAATTTTTTCACTTCCCTTTACAAAATGTTTCAATCAGCTGACAAAATTTCTATGGAAAGGTAAAAAAAAGTACGCGCAAAAAATGTTTTTTCGGTGCAATGTACTCTATTAGGGATCATCTGTTAATTTTTTTTTCACTTTGAATTGTAGGATCTTATATATAGCGAGGTACCGCATATAAACTATAAACGTCTCTTTTTTCAGCATTACCCTGACTCTGTTGTAAAACCTAAGATTAAACAGGCGATTGCCGTTAATTGACGATTATTAAAGAACAATTCGGATTTAGCATGAACAGTTGGAAAATCCCAGGATTTACTGCTAACCGAGCTTTTACAGTAACATACCACTTTATTAGCTCGGTGTCTCTTTTGCGCGTTTTTCGTTCGTTCGATGGTGCTGAGTTGTTCATTCAGAGAGGTCACTTGGTGCTTCAACGCGTCCACTGCCGCCGAGACAGCCAGCGCGCAGTTCGGGCCCATTAGCTCTCTGGAAAAATTAATAACTAATCATTATTTAGAGTAAATTAAAATCTACAAAATATCTATTACAAACTAATTTCTAGTAAGACAAAGTATGTATGTCATCTACTACTCTCGCTGGCAAGCCCGAGTTATGTATGTCAGCCTACTACTCTAAAACACATGCATGAGACTATTTACATCAGCCTACTACTCTGAAAGGTAAGGTAGTACTCTAGAATATAAGCATGAGTTCATGTATGTCAGCCTAAAGCCACGTATTCACTAGGGGACAATTTGTGAGACATGTTCCAGAACATCTACGTTACGTGTTCTTGGAACATCTCGGAACACGTTGTTACCTTGTCGCGAGACATTTTGCTTGTCCACACCGGTCAGTCATCGCAGAGATGTTGCCCGAGGAAGTCGCGGCAGTTAGTGCTGCGTATATTATTCTATCGAGTTTACCGAAACGTTATAAAAAGAAAAGGTGGTGGGTGCGTAACTACTTATTACAAAGGGAAAGCAGAGTTGATATTCTAAGTGATCTTCGAATGTTTGATGGATCATTTTTAAATTTCACGCGAATGACATCGGCTGATTTTCAAATTTTATTAGAAATGATCGGGCCTGCCATAGCTAAACAAGACACAATATTACGGAATGCTGTTGGTCCTGACACCAGACTTGCAATTACATTAAGATACTTGTCGACCGGAGATTCCTATGCTTCCTTGTCGTACACTTTTAGAGTATCAAAACAACTAATCAGCAGAATAGTGCCAGAAGTTTGTAAAGAACTCATGAAAGTGTTGAAAATATATGTTAAGGTGAGTACAAAAACGAGTTAAAATCACAAATATTTTATTAATATTATTTTTAATTATCACAAAGAAAAATTATTCGCCCACACAATTTGGATGTAACAAGTCTACTTCCTGGTTAGTTCCAAAAATTTCACCCAGATTTTCATTTGGTGGAATGCTATACAGGTTTCCATGTGTTGCTGTAACACTATCTGGATTTTCTGATGGTGTTGATGCTGCGTTACTATAGCCGTGGGTGTATTTCCCCATGCGAGCTTCTATTAATATATTATTAATATAATATTTAGCCATGAGGACGGAGTGTTCATCCTTAATGTGACGTAGCTCTGATGCAACATATTGTCCATAGACAGCAAATTCATCTGGGGTAGCGTCCATCTTATTTTTGGCGGTCCTCATTATTTCAAAAGCCTCTTCCAATTTATCCTCATGTGTTAGGGTTTTCTTTCTCGACGGTTTGGATGAGGTAGGGCGCAGTGACGCTTCCGTGGCTGGCCGCGGTGACGCTTCCGTGGTTGGCCGCGGTGACGCTTCCGTGGTTGGCCGCGGTGACGTTTCCGTGGTAGTTTCATAAGGTTGCGACTGGATGGCATCTTGAGTTTCATGAGTACTTTGTGTAATTTCCGAGGGAAGCTCGGAACATTGGTCATCGGTGCTTTGTCGTACTGCCTGAAAAAAAAAATTATTATAAGTGTACAAAAACGTGTTTTTTCAGGTCCCAGATACTGTAATTGGATGGAAGGAAAAGGCTCATAATTACGAAATACTATGGAACTTCCCACATTGTGTTGGAGCTATTGACGGCAAGCATGTTTTGATTCAGGCACCTGCAAATTCTGGTAGTGATTATTACAACTATAAAGAACAATTTAGCATTGTCCTCTTGGCTATTGTAGATGCAGATTATAATTTCATATATGCTAACTGTGGTGCCAAAGGAAAGTCATCTGACAGTGGAGTTTTTCAAGAAACTTCTTTTTATGAAGCTATGAATGAAAACCGACTTAGTTGGCCAGAACCGGAACCATTGAGACATGAACCAAACATGCCCTTTGTACTTGTGGGAGACAGTGCATTTGCACTCACCGAAACAATGATGAAACCATATCCAGGCTACCACGAGGTGGGAAATATAAAGCGCATTTTTAACTACAGGCTTTCGAGAGCGAGAAGAATTGTAGAAAACGTATTCGGAATCTTATGTGTCGTGTTTCGTATGTTTCGTAATACAATTGCACTCCAACCTGCAAATGCTGAAGTTGCCGTGATGGCCTGTGTATACCTACACAATTTTCTAAGGCGTAATAAGCAATCAAGAGCACTCTACACCCCACGTGGAACCTTTGATTCAGAAGATTTGGATCATAATATCGTGGAAGGATCTTGGCGCAGAGAAATAAGACCTAATATTTTGTTGGATTTGCAACCAGCTGGAAGACCATCTCCTCAATCTGCGATGGTAACAAGAAACAAGTTCGCTGAATATTTCATCAGTGCAGAAGGAAGTGTTCCGTGGCAAAACAATTTAGCTTAGAAATAATGAACAGTGTAATGTATCTACTTGTGACTGCATTAAATTGGAATAAACATTTTTATTTAATTTTTATTTTTTTATACCTTTTCCATGTAAACATAATATGCAGCCAACATAATTAAAGTTGAAAATAAACTTACATCTGAAAACAAAACGAAGAAGGGTGTGTAATATGAGCTAGCTAGAGTATACCTGCAGTCAGCGTCAATATTTAAAAGACAATCGCAGCAATTAATCTATAAGAAAGGTAGGTAGGTACTCTATTCTTATAATAATAAAGTTATTTTAAAGTTGTGACTTACTTGTATCTGCAATGTATCTATGCCACCAGAAGTAGTCGCCCCACTCAGTAAAAACTTCATGGCATCATAGGCAAACCATGAACTTGTTATAATAACTTCATCCCGTGCTTTGCCCGTGCCTTTTGACGAAAGAATTTTCTTTTTCTCCCGATTAAATTGTGAGCGGAGGTTATGCATCTTCGTTTCTACATCTTTTCGAGTAATGTTTAGGGCATTGGCTAACCCCTCCCACGCGTCATTTTTCTTTATTTTATTTTTATAGTCGTGGTTATTCGTGTCCCACAAACATCCGTAGCTTTCGTAAAGCTCGACAAGTTTTAACACTAACTGATTGCTCCACTCTACTGGCATGTTGTTGCGCACGCGTCTACACTTGCCAAAATCTGTCGCGGGACTGATGTCTCGGAAAGTTCTGGCTCGCGAGCCAAAACACGGAACATGTCCCGCGACACGTAGATGTCGTTGAAAAGTCCCATGCGACGTCGCGGAACAGTGCGCGACGTCGCGGCGACACGTAGAAACAGTGTCGCGGGACATGTTCCGAGACAATTTGTCCCCTAGTGAATACGGGGCTTAATACTCTAAAACACATGCATGAGACTATTTACATCAGCCTACTACTCTGAAAGGTAAGGTAGTACTCTAGAATATAAGCATGAGTTCATGTATGTCAGCCTAATACTCTAAAACACATGCATGAGACTATTTACATCAGCCTACTACTCTGAAAGGTAAGGTAGTACTCTAGAATATAAGCATGAGTTCATGTATGTCAGCCTACTACTTTAAAAGATATGCATGAGAATATATACATCAGCCTACTACTCTGAAAGGTAAGGTAGTACTCTAAAAGACAAGCATGAATTCATGTATGTCAGCGTACTACTTTAAAATATATGCATGAGACTATTTATATAAGCCTACTACACCAAAAGACATGCATGAGACTATTTACATCAGCCTATTAATCCAAAAGGTTTGCTAGTACTCTAGAAGACAAGTCTGAGTTTATGTATGTGCGCCTCCTACTTTAAAAGACATACATGAGACTATTTACATCAGCTTACTACTCTAAAAGACATGCATGGAAATATTTACATCTGCCTAAAAGGCAAGCTAGTACTCTAAAAGACAAGCCTGAGTTTATGTATGTCAGCCTACTACTGTAAAATACATGCATGGGACTATTTATATCAGCTTACTGCACTAAAAGACATGCATGAGACTATTTACAACAGCCTATTACTCCAAAAGGCAAGCTAGTACTCTAACGGACAAGTCTGAGTTTATGTATGTCCGCCTACTACTTTAAAAGACATACATGAGACTATTTTCATCAGCCTACTACTCTAAAAGACATGCGTGAGACTTTTTACAGCAGCCTATTACTCTAAAAGGTAAGGTAGTACTCTAGAAGTCAAGCATGAGCTTATCTATGTTAGCCTACTACTCCATGAAACAAGCACGTCTTTATGTGAGTCGATCAAACAAAGTAGACAAGCATGAGTTTTCGTCTGTCTGCGTTTCCCTCAGACCTTTATAACGTTATAAAAAGTGTTTTATAGCGTTTTGACGTATCAAAGCGAGATACTGCTGCTTTTAATGGGGATGTGTAACGTTAAGTTTCATGCGTGTTTGTACAAAAACCTACTTCTCGTCTACAAGCAACGCGGCGAAGTCCGGGAACTGAGAGGAGAGATGGATGAGGCTCTGCTTGTACTCGACGCAGCTGTCCAGCGTGTTCTTCTGCCAGAGAGCCAGCTCCAACTCCTTCGTGAGCACCATCTGTTTATTCAACAAAAACAAGCCTTTTAATTACATGTAATACATAGACGACGGCTGTTCCTCAACCTCCTTGCTAAGTTGGACTGACTCAGTACCGGGAGTGACTCACCTTAGATATCTGGTCAGCCAGCGCTCGCTTGGAGTCTTGCACGCGGTTCGCATAGTCAACCTCGTCTAACAGCCTCGTTCGTTCTTCTATAGACAACGGCTGTTCCTCGACCTCCTTGCGAAGTTGGACTGACTCAGTACCGGGAGTGACTCACCTTAGATATCTGGTCAGCCAGCGCTCGCTTGGAGTCCTGCACGCGGTTCGCATAGTCGACCTCGTCTAACAGCCTCGTTCGTTCTTCTATAGACAACGGCTGTTCCTCGACCTCCTTGCTAAGTTGGACTGACTCAGTACCGGGAGTGACTCACCTTAGATATCTGGTCAGCCAGCGCTCGCTTGGAGTCCTGCACGCGGTTCGCATAGTCGACCTCGTCTAACAGCCTCGTTCGTTCTTCTATAGACAACGGCTGTTCGTCGACCTCCTTGCTAAGTTGGACTGACTCAGTACCGGGAGTGACTCACCTTAGATATCTGGTCAGCCAGCGCTCGCTTGGAGTCCTGCACGCGGTTCGCATAGTCGACCTCGTCTAACAGCCTCGTTCGTTCTTCTATAGACAACGGCTGTTCCTCGACCTCCTTGCTAAGTTGGACTGACTCAGTACCGGGAGTGACTCACCTTAGATATCTGGTCAGCCAGCGCTCGCTTGGAGTCCTGCACGCGGTTCGCATAGTCGACCTCGTCTAACAGCCTCGTTCGTTCTTCTATAGACAACGGCTGTTCCTCGACCTCCTTGCGAAGTTGGATTAATTCGGCACTGAAGGGTTAGAAAATTTATTTTAATTCATTCAGTAGAGCAGATACCTACAGGCCGCAAACTTAGAAGAGATCACTCGTGGAGGTATGGGCGGGGTTATTAATTAATCTACATACTAATAATAAAGTAGTAAAAAGTCGTGTCAGAACAATTAACATTTTCGCCAAATATTAAATGAAGAGAAAAAATGCAGAGAAAAAGGGTGCCCGACTAAAGTTCATTTGGAGTATTTATTGTTTGTTTGTTTCTTTGCGATGTTTCATTTACTCACACTATTAATTGAAAAACGTACTTACTCGTAACGCTTAAGACCCTCGCCTCGAAAGCTAATGCCTTCTTACCGCACTAGTAGCATAGACTACCATTATATCGTCAACTCTGCTTTTTATTGGAATCCATACATATCCTAATAACACGACTCACTTGGCCTTCTCAATGTCAGCGTCGAGTACTCTCATGGCGAGCTCGTTGTCGCTCCTGGCCGTCTTGCCGGCCTCGAGCCCCGTGTTGGTGAGGACCCTCGCCGCCCGCTCCCCTCGCAGCGCCTGCAGCAGCCCCGCGCGCCGCTCCACGCGCCGCTGCTAACTTACATATCCTAACAAGACTCACTTGGCCTTCTCAATGTCAGCGTCGAGTACTCTCATGGCGAGCTCGTTGTCGCTCCTGGCCGTCTTGCCGGCCTCGAGCCCTGTGTTGGTGAGGACCCTCGCCGCCCGCTCCCCCCGCAGCGCCTGCAGCAGCCCCGCGCGCCGCTCCACGCGCCGCTCCACGCGCCGCTGCTAACTTACATATCCTAACACGACTCACTTGGCCTTCTCAATGTCAGCGTCGAGTACTCTCATGGCGAGCTCGTTGTCGCTCCTGGCCGTCTTGCCGGCCTCGAGCCCCGTGTTGGTGAGGACCCTCGCCGCCCGCTCCCCCCGCAGCGCCTGCAGCAGCCCCGCGCGCCGCTCCACGCGCCGCTGCTCGTCGACTCGCGCCGCTTGCTCCGCCTCGTCTTCTAGGCAAAGCTCGTATCCTGGGGGAAACAGTATTTGTTTACTTTCACGAGTAGTCCGCCCGCGTTTACTCAATCTTTGCCCCGTTTCCGGCTTGGGCGTTATATTATCGGGCAGACTAAACATCAGTATTAAATATTATTATTATTATTTATTTTTGATTTTTTCCTTATTGCGTTCGTTTTATTTGTTTAGTTTGAAGAAAATCATGGATTTTATTATCTGAATTTAATATTTTGAATTGAATTGAATAGCCTATACATGTGAACTTCGCGAACATGTACTACAGACACTGTAGTAAAGTTTATGAGTTAATGGTTCGCTTAATTTAATTAATTTAGTAACTAAGAAAATGTAGTTTGGATAATCAAAGATCAATTAAATAAAAAATCGATTTGATAGCCCAATCTGTTTAAAAAATATTGTTTCGGCTTAAGTACAATACTAATAAGTAATAAATAACCCATTTCATTTAAAACTTCGCGAACATGTAAAGTCGTTTGCAATAGAATCCAACAATCATGTAAACAAATATGGCGGACTGACATTGACAGCGTATTGTTTATGCCCATAGTGATGTCATAGTGTTCTAATTTAATTTTAATTAAATTTATTTTTCTAATTATTTTAATTTTAAGTCATAGATTCAGTTCAGTAATTGTGATCTATTCAAATAATTAGTTACGAGGGCAATACAATATTAAAGTGCGTCTAATAGATTTCCGTTGTAGGTAATAGATCTAAATCATTCTTACCTCCTGATTACTCCTTGAGAAAAAATACCAATCGTATGCTATATCAAAGTCCGTGATGCCGTGCAAAGGTCGTCGTTCCAAGAAAAATATGTCCAGCCAAATCGTAAAGCAAAACAAAAGTCCAAAATGAGAATGCAAAGTCGTAGAAATCGGAAACAGAAAACACTAATGCACAGCGAACCCACAGAACAGTGAATGACTGTGAATGACAATTCTAACAAAATGGCCACCTGTCAATTTTTAAAAACTAACCATTATTTTTATGGCTTAGGATACAATCCGTTTTGGTTAATTATATTAAGCTCTTGAAAAAAATTTTTTATTGTATTCAAATAATATTAAATTAAAATAATTTATTAAATTAAAAATAAAAGATAACTTCAGATTACGAACAACACTAACTTTTCAATGACTTATAGAGTTCGATGAGTAAAAAACTAAGATGACAGCTTGTCAAATACTTCGAAATTTTTACGTTGCAAATGTTTTAACAAATTTAACTTATAAATACAAGTTAAATCGTGTTGAAGATAATGTGAAAACAATGGTGCGTTCGTTGAAATCAGACTATGTTCATAATTGATCGTCAAATGTATGTGATTACGGAGTAATCGTGACAATTTGGTTTGTTTACATGATTGTTGGATTCTATTGCAAACGACTTTACTACAGACACTGTAGTAAAGTTTATGAGTTAATGGTTCGCTTAATTTAATTAATTTAGTAACTAAGAAAATGTAGTTTGGATAATCAAAGATCAATTAAATAAAAAATCGATTTGATAGCCCTTGTTAACTTTCTCGATACTAAAAAAATCGATTATATTTCGTTAGGGCACATCACTATAACTGTCAACTTAGAACTGCCACCCATTTCATTATATCCCGAATACACTATAGTATAAATATTGCCAACCGGGATACCGCCACGTAACCATGTTTGCCTCCGAAGAAACTGTACGAATACAGTGAAACTAGCCAGGCAAAATCGGACTATTAAATCGTGAGTAGCAGTTTGTTTTAATTATACATCATGATATTACAGTTCTGTGTGCAACTGTGAAATAATGAGACATTTATATAATATGTATGGTATAAATATGGTCTCCTATGTTATCAATTAAAGATGAAAAAAAAAGATCTTCTTCTTATCGTGTGAGCTGCAAGACCTATCGGCCCAACAAGCTCTGGTGTCAGAGTTTTTAAACCGCCTTACGGCCTCTGACGTGGTTTATGTAACGACCACTGTACTAGAAAGTGGCCGGGACCAACGGCTTAACGTGCCTTCCGAAGCACGGAATCCGCACTTTCCGGACAATCAGGTGATTCAAGCCTGCAATGTCCTAACTAAACTGATAACAATTTACAAAGTAACATTCCACTGTGTGTTACCGCGGGAATTGAACCCACGACCGCCGGGTTGAGAGCCCAAGGCTCTCACCACTAGACCACGGAGGTAGTAAAAAAAAGATGTCACCTGTATTTTTAAAGCATTTGGGGTGCTATGTTAGCCTTATGGAAATGAGGTGTCAAACGGCCGCCATGATGGAATTTACTGTCAAATGGTGTTAATTAAAGTAACATCCAATTTAGGCCTGCAGGAACTCCAAATGGGTGTCAAACTTCAGTTCTATTTCTCCGTATTATGTTTTAAGTGAAAACAATTAAGTTTCTAACATGTCCATCCATCCATCAGCCTGTTTCGTCCACTGCTGGATATAGGCCTTTCTAGGATTTCACCACTCTTGGCGGTCCCCCTGGAAGAAATGCCCATACTCACACACGCTGGGCAGGCGGGTTGGTGAGCGCGGTGCCGAAACCCTTGTACCAGTGACGCCGCTGCCCGTCACTAGGCCTGGCAATTGGGGATGGATATACCGCCATCCATCGGTCCCAGGCAATGGTGGGCCGCCTGGTTTTTTTGCCTGAGAGCTCTTACTCTTACTCTCCCCCGAATAACTTCGGGAGGATTTCCGAGTAAGATGGTGGTAAAACATGTATTATTTCGATAATAATTGGGTTTGAAACAACCTCCAGCCAATGTACTTTTTTCACTTTACTTTAGTTGAAGCTGTAGACCCCTGTCAAATAATATAAAGTATTAATGCATAAAGAAGCGACACAGTCACCTCCCCGCGCGAGTTAATCGTCACCCCGCAAGTTAGTGGCAAATCTAATGGCAAGTAGAGCTCGAGTACCGCTCGTTCGCTGCGCGCGTATTTTGTTTTATTACGATACTGATTTTTAATCAATATGGTTCGTTATTGTGGTGTTTAGGGATGCCTAGAAAACGGAGCAACCAATAAAGAACGGAGGTTTTTTTTAATTTCCTTCCGATGAACCAAGGTAACCAAGGAAACTCGAGCATTATTAGGTCGTGACGATAACATCAAAAAAATCGAAACACTACAAAGACTTTCTTTCTGGCGACAAATAACCAAATAAGAGGATTAATTCTTACAAAAAAAATATTTTGAATTTGGAACGTTAGTATAGGGCATTCGAAACCTTGTACTACCTACTGTTGTACGTTTTTTTTTTTACATTAATTTTTTTTCTAGTAATCCATTAAAAACGTAAACTTGAGATTTTTTTGATAAGAAGTGTATATATTTTTATACAAATTAATCCACGGGAACCAGAACTAGGACTTAGGGACCAGCCACGCTAAAATTTAGGAAGACAATCATAGAGTTGCTGACTTAACACTCACACGCTTGCTGCCAGCCCTAGACTAGCTCACGCACACACACAAGCGTGTGCGACAGGCTAATACGAGTGTAGAGTTATCTCGGCGAGATTCTTTGGAGTGTCGCGGGTGTGACAGAGGCTTAGTAATAGGATCCCATTTGGCAACCGAATTCTTTTAAATTATAATATAGAATAAAATAACTTACTTTTAATAACCTGCATCAGTTCAGAAATTTTCTCCTCATCGTTTCCGAGCAGCATTCTCAGACTTTGTAAATACTCCTGGTTGATGTCATCGTAGTCGGTCTCCAGGGCCTGGAACCTGCAGAAAATATCGTGAGCATTTTTCCCGGAATCTTAAACTCGTTGGGAACCCGCGCGTTCCTCTGTCTTATAGATACTTATTACTTATGGGCATATAACCAAAGACAAACTATACCATCATGAAATAACAGCCGATATGACGTTCTACCAACCTCGTTCTTGCGTTGACATTTGTTGAGAGAACATATTCTCACAAGCAAATTGTAAAACATAAAAATGCCGTCTTGCGTAGTTAAATGATGCCGAAACAATAGCCTATATCATTAAAAATTTAATAATATAGAATATCGTTTTTCATGTAAGTGTACAATAAACATATCCATTTTGATGGAAAATCCAGGTTGAACTTGGTGAAAAATTACTGCACTTTTGAGTTACACAGAGAAACGACTTTTTGTTTTTATAAACAAGCGAGTGCTACCGGCGGCGGCGCGGCGTTTAAATTATTCGTTGTAAAATGGGCTCTGTGTAGCCGTGATAAGACGTATTTAAATAACTGTCACTCACACAAATGTAAACATTGCCAGCATGCAATGCACACTAGTGTTTGTTGTCATATTCAATAGCCAGGTAGTATGTCGATCCATTATTTTATGCCATCAAATGGCTCCAAATTACTCGTAGTATAATTATTTTAATTAAAATAGCCAACTGTGCAATATAATACAAAAATAAACTTTATATTTGTATTTTCCTTTGCTTGTTCCTCAGAAGTAAGGCTGATACAGAGACTACAGATTTCCATCTGCTACGATCCTGACACACCTCTAACGCTCCAAAATCCATCAATCTTAATTAAATACTCCCACTTACACACCCTCACTCACATTGTAATACTAACACTGCATGCTGATGAATATAATAATTTTAATATTTTAATGTACCTACCTTATTAATTCGTAGCGATAATGAAATTGTATTTTATTTTTATTCCAAAATTTAATGTTGTGCACTTTATTTTGTAAAGTCTATAATCTTTACTTAAGCTAAGGTCAACGTAGGGAGGGCGCTGACACCTAAATCTCAAGAAGCTCTCTTACCTTAGGTGTTAGAGCAACTACTCATTTTTGTATAACAGTTACCTGATCATCATTATGTTTTTGTTTCGTGTGTGTCAATAAAGAATTTATTTATTCGTTTTATTATTTTTATTTTATACAAACTCTTCTATTCCGGGTACTTAATTGACTTTCATTTCACAGTTCACCCTCGGGAACACCTCTGTCATGACGATATGTTTTTTTTAATGTTTACATCACAGACGTATGATATATTTAGTAGCAGACCTAACATTTATAATAAACGCGTAGAGTCGACGCGTGGCAATTTTAGCTCCGTGAACTTCAGGCTCTTTTAAATATAAATATTGCTTGTTTCCAAACAAAATATATACTAGAGATTAGTTTAAGAAATAACAAGTATGTTCCAAGCATAAGCCAGCCAAAACAACCCATTTTTATACGTTTCAGCCTAAATGTAGCTTATTTTTTGTATGGAAACTTGCCACGCTATTTAATCCTTATGTTTGGTCTGCTACTTAGAAATAATTATATGTCTGTGGTCTACGCAACTTTTTTGTATTTCATATCGATGAAACGTTACATTTAAGAAAGTTTTAAATTTCGAATAGGTATCACGATTATTAGTCCGTTATTTTCTTTCAATATTGCTAGTCAGAAGATAAATAAAATAAAAACACAATTTTCAATATATTTCGGCCTCGTCAACTGATGACGGCCTCATAGAAGAGGCCGAAATATATTGAAAATTGTGTTTTTATTTTATTTATCTTCTGACTAGCAATATTTAAACAAAATAAAAGGCTAAACATACCAATTATAACTTTATTTAGATTATTAGTCCTCCTTTTTGTACTTATTTTTTGTGCAATAAAGTATTTATGATGATGATGATGAATTATTATTCCAGTAAATTTAATATCTCTCACTAATATCTTCAGTGAAAAGTGGGTGTACGAGTTTTAACAATCCATACTCGGAAAAGCCTCTGTCACCACTCAGAGATTCATGTCGTGTGATTTATTTCTCACCTGACCCAACATTTAAATATGTAATCTCTTCGGAGAACCGCCAAGTCATCTTTGTCTACATACAGCCAATCGTCCATGACAGTTTCCTCCTGTAAACATACATTTAGAATTATTATTGGAGTACATTACAAACTAGAAAAGATGAATTGGAAACAAATGTAAAGACAAGGCGTGAGTGAAATCACATAACGCCCCCGTGAGCGTTCAGTATGTACATTACAAGCTGGTTAGATTAAATAGTTACAAAATATTCGGTGGACAAGTATGCTGGAAAAATTCAACGGTCTAGCTAAGTACCTAGGTGGCGCAATTAGTAGCGCGCTTGTCTTGATAACAAGAGGTCGCAGGTTCGAATCCTGGCCCGAAGAATTATTTCAAATTCTTGTCTTTACATTTGTTTCTAATGTATCTTTTATAGTTTGTAATGCACTCTAATGATAATATTTAGAGTATTCCTAAGCGATGGATTTCACTATAAAAACAATACATTTAGGAGCTGTTTTTGAAAAGATTATTTACGCAGAGTGAAGGAGTCTATAAAGTCGATTCTGAACATATTTTTTTCTAAAGTAATATGTTTTTGTTGTAACACTAAAAAACTATTTTGGAATGAAGAAAATTTACTTTTGCCAGCACTAAAACTAAAATTAAAGTATAGAATCGGATTTTATATCAATATACGTAAGAAAGGGCAAGAGCAAATAAATCTACTGTAGTCTATTCGGGATAGCATGACATGGGTGATAGTTCGTAATTTTCCGTTTCACCTATACTACTCACACCATACTACATAAACCCATGTACAAAAGAAAATAACAGGTTTTAGAAATAATGTGTATCATTATTGCAAAAATACAATATGTAATGCCTCTATAAATCGAAACAAAATCTCAGTGTGTTTGTTAAATTTAACAAAAAAAGATTCAAAAAAGAATAATGTCATTTTGCTACTTAATGCGTGGACTGGATCGTTAACCCATAGGTACTGACACTACAGAATCGGTGCAGCCATCTTATATGATCGCGTCAGTATGAGTGTATCTTGTATGCGGTTTGTGTTTTCCTTGCGGTTGTTTTACGTTTTGTTTTGACATTTGTTACAGTTTTTGTTGATTTTTGTTTTGTTATTGTTGTTTGTTTTTAGTAAAATGCCGAGAAAAATGAAAAAAAAATCTTTAATCTCTCAAGCTCGGGAGTTAGTAGTTCGTTTAATTTAAATAATTTAGTTATTAACAAAAATTAGTATGGATAATCATTATTCAATTAAATAACAAATCGATTTGATAGTCCTTGTTAACTCTCTCGATACTAAAAAAACGATTATATTTCGTTAGGGCATCTCACTATAACTGTCAACTTTGAACTGCCACCCAATCATGATATCCCGAATACACTTTAGCCGCCCATTTCTAAACATACAGAATCCGCATAAAATATCTCATTTTGGCTGGAAATTTTTTGAACCAACACTTGAGAAATAATTATTGTTTGTGTAGGAAATGAGGGTGTCCAATTGGTTAAGCATCTGATTTATGAAGCCTGTAGTCGGCGGTTTGAAATCAGTCGCGCACGGGGTCGCTATGCTTGCTATTTCATTCTACATTCAACTTCGGATTATAGAGCACTGACTGACTGTTATTGGTTGGCCCGAACGTTCATTTCCCGAGCTCGTACGGAACTAACCGAACACGGTGTGAGAGGCAAGCTAACGCGAGACAACATTCATGTTTTGAAAAAACTCGAGAATGGTTTTGGTGGTTCCTATGATTAAAGGAGAAATATCTCAAAAATCGAAATGAAACGAAAATATTTTTGGGTACTATAAAATATACTATGCAGTGAAACTAAAATTATTTAATTTGTTTAATCGCTTCTAGGACATAACGGTACATAAACATTCATCAAAATATGTGTATAATCCAGGACTTTATACGCCTGTAACTTTTGTATGTATTTGATTTTGATAAATGTTTTAGTTTCACGTCATGGATATGTTGAAAAAGAAAAAATAATAAGCAAGTAAATAAGAATATGATCAGCGAACCGCGCTAGTATGGGAGTTCAGGCGAATAGAGTCGCCTTAAGGAAGGGTGTGTGTGTGTGTATAGGGATGGAAAAGGCTGCGTATAATATAGAGTGTGTATATGAGAGGGAGGGTGTGTATATGAGAGGAAGGGTGTGTGTATGAGAGTTTATATTCACCCGAATCTGGAGACATTGATTTACAATTCCATCCGGTATCTGCGGACTCCACCGAATTCAGGGACGTCCGCAGATTCGCAGACTCTATTACTCATATGTATCTATGGAATCAGCGTGATCTGATTGGTTAGATGGTGATGTTCGTTCATAAATCATGGCGAGTCCGCATTTTCATTGCGAAAATGACAATGTGTGTGGGTGTACAATTTGGCACGTCGCTGCTTAGTTCCATGTGTGTATTCCAGGGGGCAGCACTAACGCTTAAGTGTAAAAATGTTTACTGAGACCCAAATATGACGCATGTCTTTAGATTCGGGTTGGTGTGGTCCATGCTTGTGACTGTCGCTAAGGATCACATTACATTTTAATACTTTGGGTGGATGGAACGTTTTAAGAAAAAAATTGCAGGTTTCGTCACTTATAGCGATGAATTTTCTGATGAATTTTCTGTAAGGATAGAAAAGAAAAAAACTTACAAGTATTCGTTTTTGATTTTATTTAAAAGTAAGTTAGTATTAAACTTAATCTACTAAAATCTCTAAACTCCAAAACAGTAAAACCGGTGCTATTTTAGGGCTCAACAAAATCATCTAAGTAACCAGAAAAATAAAACACGATAGGACCGAAAAAATCTAGCCACGAGCTGTAAATGTACTAAGGGTCTGCATAACGATAACTGCAAAACTTCAAATGACCATGTCACATTGTATTACTTGGTGCATCGGTTTAAAAAAAATAATGTATTATACTTTGGAAAAGCATGTCTAATAAAAACGTTTTAGCTTTAAGTTTACTTGATAGAAGAAAAAACTACGAAGTTATCCCTACATGTTTTTCACGTTTCACGTTTTCTTTAGATCATAAACCTTGAAATTTATATATTAAAAATAAGTGATCAAATTAATTCGCAATTGTACCTAAGAATCTTTTAACAACTTCAACCAGAAGTCAAGTTATTTAACAAAACCTCAGCTTTCCATGAGCGCGTCTTTCTGCTTAGAGCGCACTATTTTTAACAAAAATGAAATGGCATGGTTTAGTTCTGATTGATCATAAATATTATATAAACCCCTTAACAATAGCAATCAATAATTTGTTAAGATTATAGAACAAATAGCTAATAGATACCATCATACAAAATAATTTATCAAAATAAAAAACATACCTATTTAAAATAAAAACTCGCATTTTAACACACCTTACAGGTATGAGCTTTTTATCAATAAAATAAAAAACCAAAATAAACTGTCTTCTTAATCAACATAACGTACTAAAATCAATGCTAAAACTACTTATATTCAATCATAGGAAAGTGTCAACAGCTTTATCATTATTGAATATTCACAGCCATTGGCTCAGTCAAAAATACTATTTGGTAAAATACTTATCTAATTATTAGCCAATATTATTTTTT
The DNA here is from genome assembly GCA_910592155.1 of Ypsolopha scabrella. NCBI lineage: Eukaryota > Metazoa > Arthropoda > Insecta > Lepidoptera > Ypsolophidae > Ypsolopha > Ypsolopha scabrella. The sequence continues at coordinate 21,580,618 of OU342982.1, forward strand.
TTATTTTTCTGTATCATATTGTGGACATAATATTTTATATTTTTCCACGTCCTTCTACAAAGGTCAGGTTCATTGCGGAGGCACACTTCACACTCTTGCTTGTTTGGGACTTTCTTTCTGATCCAAATATGGTCATCTGCCTACTAATAGCATCTTTTTCAGCATAAGTCCATGATACTTTTGTTGCTTTCTGGGTCTTTTTCACAGATTTATGTTTGTTACGTGGTGTGTGTACGTCTGTTTCACTTTGTTCTGTATCATAAAAAACTTCAGACCTTCTTCTTTTTTTCACTGTTATCTTCTTAGCTCTATGAGTGCTATTTTTAGTGGAATTATTTCCCTCAATTGAATCTTCTGAATCCTTATGTAAATCGGGCTCTAATATTGCTATATTGCGAGGAGAATTTTCTGGATCAGAGTCATTGCAAGCATGTTCAATACTTGTACTTATACACTCAGCGTCAAAAAAATCGCACCTTTTAAAAAATGTGCTTCAAACAAATTTTATTCTTATTTGAAACCAATTTCGCGGGATTTTTTAGGTATCAATTGAAAGGTAATAAAACAGACTATTTAAATATTGAAAAAAAAAAGTGTTTTTCATTACAAGGGCATAAAAAAAATACAGGTTGATTGGGAAAGAAAAATCATCTTTATTTACGCTCTACAACAAAAGAATTAATTATTCAGAAAAAATCACAAAATCATTCTTAAAAGTAATCTAAAACCTAGTGTTACCTCCTCTTGCCCTGATAACAGCTTCCATTCGATCTCTCATAGACCTAACCAATTTCAGGACTTGATCTTGTGGCATGCTGTCCCATTCCGAAATTACGGCCTCTTGCAGGTCCTGGAGGGTGGTAGGAGCAGGATCTCGTGACCTAACTTGCCGTTTCAGTTCATCCCAAAGGTGCTCTATCGGGTTCAGGTCTGGACTTCTCGCTGGCCACTGCATGATAGGGATCCCAACCTCTTGAAAGTTGTCACGTACAATAAACGCGGTGTGGGAGCGAGCGTTGTCGTGCATCAAAGTAAACCCATGGCCGACGAAACCAGCATATGGGACCACATTCTCTTCCAGGACTTCTGTGATGTACCGGTGAGCAGTCAGCGACCCTTGCCCTCGAGCACCTCCAGTCCGGGAAACGCATACAAGGTCAGTTTTGCCGTCGCAAGATATGCCGCCCCAAAACATGCAGGAGCCACCCCCGTATTCCACAGTTTCTTGAATACAGGCTTGTGCGAATCGCTCCCCCTGCCTCCTGTACACTCTTTTTCGCCTGTCATTACAGAAAAGGCACACCCTCGTCTCATCTGAGAAGAGAACTGTTCGCCATTGGTCTAGCGTCCAATCGACGTGATCGCGGGCAAACTGCAAGCGGGATCTACGATGCTCTACAGTCAATCTTGGGCCTGTAGCAGCTCTATGGGCGGCTATTTTCTTCTCTGTTAATCTTCTTCTAATCGTAGAGTCACTTGCAGTTGTCCCGCGAACTGCTTGGAGTTCCTGTCTTATCTCAACAGCATTGGAGAACCGATTTCTCAAGCTCGTCGACACTATGAAGCGGTCATCCCTTTCAGATGCGCAGCAGTGCAAGAACTTGTGCAGCTTCTTCAGGAGTAGTATCCATGTTGAGGGTAGTATTTTTTACTTGTGCGCTTAACGTGTGTCACCTTCAAAGTTTGGATAGTGAATGACCTACATTTGACGTGTAATTACCTTTTTATACCCCTTTTATGTAGCGCAACTAGCGACCGTTTGAACGCGTATTTGAGCAATACTTTTCTTAATACCACGATATTCGAGAGATTTTTATCGTTTATAAAATGAAACGATTGTTTATTTCAAGGTCGTTTAATGCCCTTTCAATTGATACCAAATAGTTCTCTGATATTTGGTTTCAAATAGGAATTAAAATGGTTTGAAGTAAATTTTTCAAAAGGTGCGATTTTTTTGACGCCGAGTGTATTATTAACGGTCATACAATCGAAATTTTTGCCTTTATTTTGAAGCAAATTTCCTGAATCTAGAGACAATAAAAGTTTCGAGTCTTTTGTTATTTGGACTGAGCTGTCAGGAAGACGATAGAACTCACGGTGGACACGAATGTCGTGTCCCATATAGGCTGCCAATTGATCCATTTCATTCTCTTTCAAGTTAAGTAACTGTGATGTAGTTGCCACTTGTTTCCTTAGTTTTGTCGAGGTGATTGATGTTGGATCTTTCAAATTGCAAGATAAAGCGAATTTTTTTAATTTTGTTGCGGAGCTTATAAACCCTTCGGTATTTATTTTTGGGAATAAGTTAATATTATCAGTTGGAACACCCACAGTATTTCTTGTTTCAACTAGGAAGTCGATTTGGGCTTTTAATTCATTTGTCAACAATATAGGTACATTTCGACCTTTTTTGCCTCCGGTTTCAAAACGTGTTAGATTTTTAGTTAAATGTTTTTCAACTTCGGTAAGGCTATTAAAAACTTCTTCACTCATGGGTCTTGTATCTCGATTTAAATATGTTTGCAAAAAAATGCGGTCTACTTCGCCTGGTCTTCTCCGGTTAAACAAAACCACCTGAGCTATTGTGATTTCGGACAGAAGAATCCAATCTGTTACATTTATCTTTTTACTTTGTAGAGATTTTATTAATTTTGATGCTTCGTCCTTCAGATAATTTGTCAGCTTATATATATCTTCAGCAACAGGTAGTACAACACTTTTGTTCCATTTTTTCGTATAAACTGTATTTAATGCATGGTTGGCAATTTTGGTAGTAACATTCATGTCTATTAAGTCGACAAAATCCGTTACGTCAGTTCTTTTTTAAATATTTCCATCCATTATTGCTTTTGTCTTTAAAATATCAGCACATGTTTTAACGTTACTTCTAAGCCTTAATGCCAACGATGGAATCCCATATGAATTGGTTCTTTCGTTATAGTTCGAAACTTTCTGCACGGCTGCTATGAAAGTTTCGAAATGTATTGGATTTATTAAACTTTTCAGATCATTTATAACATTGTTTATCTCTCTGGCAGTAAGTATCAGGCGTCCAAGTTGTCGCATTCTCTGAGCAACATATGATCTCAAGTGAGGGTAGTTTCTGTAACGAAAATGAAGATCTGAACCAAACCTTAAAATAGTTCTATCATTTCGGATGGTATGGTAGATTTTGTCTTGTGACATAGTAGATAAAACGTCATTCTTTAAATCCTCTGTAGCACCAAAGCCTACTGGAAACATGCCTGAACATTTAGAATGTCTTTTTTCCTGTCCTTGACTGCATCACCTATAGTGAAGATAAAGATCTTTTTTAAGATAAAGACCCATGCACGATTTACATGGAGCGAACGACTCTAAATCTCGTCTCTTCTTTGATCTTTTTTTTGGTATCAAGCAACCGGAACCTGATTCAATCACAGTAGCATTAAAGGCATAGTTACCCAGTTGTCGTAATCTTTCAATTTTATTTTTTCGTTCTTTGGATCCCTTTGCAGTCGTAAAAACATAATCAGCAACTTCAATTTCACCAGGGTGCTGTGTTTCAAAATGATGGGGCAATTTTACAACCAATTTTTTACAATATAAGCATGCATGTTTTTTTTCAGGAGCCTTAACCTCATTTGGCATTTGGGTAACTACTTGTTCTTTTACGTCAGTTACCCCTTTTCACTTCACTTTCGTCTTTTTGGTAAATGACTTTCATCAAAAACAATTTTGTTTTTAATGCCATATTTATGTTCATTAGTCATTTGGAACAAAAAGTGTTCATTTCCACCAGTCTTTGCTCTCTGCTCCTTTATTTCTTCTTTTTTATTTAAATAAATTGTGTTTATATATTTGTTGTCCTAACGGTTTATCGTGTATTCATTTGACGTTTGTAATATTAGTTCTTTTGCGGTAATTTTTTTTTATCTTCGCCAGTATTTATCTTTTCTTTAGTTTCTCGTTCAGTTTTTTTTTGTTGGACTTGTATTCTATACATTTTCTTGAATCATCGCTGTTGCATGAGTCTGGGATGTATTCACTTCCACTATCGGTAAATGGTTCGTTTGGGGAATCATATTCTGAACTTGTTTTTCGTAACTTTGTAGATTTTTTTTGTAAGTTAGAAGAATTTTCAGTCAATTTGGATTTTTCATCACTAACATTTTCTTTTTCTGAAGTATTTTTTGTAGTAGATGTAAATTTTAATGTTTCAAAGATATCACTCTCGGTGGAGGAGTCATTCGTTGGAAATACTTCCACTGTCATTACTACAGACACTTAAATCTGAAAAGAAACAAATACGTATCATTTCATTATTTTATATCTAAGGCCAAATTTTTAAACACTTTTTGTAAAATCCTATTAATACTTTAAATCCGAATGTTGTTTGCATAGCCCAATGGATGGTGGTTTATTTATAATAATAGCCAACATTACAGGCCAGCGGATTTTTTATCCAGGAAATCAGTCAGTTACGTGGCACTGCACAAATACCAGGTTAACACGAGCAAATAAATGTAACTTCATATATATCTGTAACTAGTTTATTCAAATAAGTTACTAAAGTAAACAAAATAAAACATGCATAAAAGAGTTTTCGAAATGTTTTATTTTATTTACTTTAATAACTTATTTGAATGAAAAGCTCACTGCAGCGATACATACATATATATTTCAAGTTTATAACTAGTTTAGTAACTAGACCTGTAAAACCTATATTTTATGTATCTATTTTACAAAATAAATGTGCAAAGTAATGTATACGTTTGTGTTACTCAGCAATAGTGTAGCTTTTTATTAGTGAAAGAATTTTTAGAATCGGTTTAGTAGTTCCAGAGATAAACCATTACATGCAAACAAACAAACAAACGAATATTTTTTTCTTCTTTATACCGGGTGTAATAGCAAAGGCAAGAATCCTTTAACGGTGTGTTAGTATGATCGGTAAAGATATTATTTTAAATACTGGGATCTCTATATAAAGTACCAGTACCTCATAATAAGACGATTTTCATTACTCAAAATACACTTATCGCGTGGACACCCTCGATGGTCGCTGGCCACTCGGATGAGGGGTGCAGGTTGCGGGGTGCAATTAGGTGTGTGGAGAGGCCGGTGAGCTGCGTAGCCATAGCTTAGAAAAATGATTGAATTTTTGGTGAAAATTCAAGGTATGTTTTTTTTTCTCGTAATGACATCAGCATCGTGTATACATTCATATCCTTAAGGGATTCTTGACTTTGTATTTACCCCCTGTATAATAGTGTGGATTCATTTTTATAAATTATAGTTTTGATTTTTTTTGTCATACTTGAGACGCGGTAAATGACCAAGGTTCAATTACCCTTTCTGTGAAATACGCAAAATAAAATTACGACTAATTGAGTCGAGTTTTGCTTAAACAAATATAGAGGCACAAACATTATTTTTTTCCTATTTCGCAAACAGGGTAATTGAATCTTGGTCCTGACTACTTACCGAATCTCCAGTGTGAATTTAGCTTTATAGACGAAAGGTGCCTATACATATATTTACCAAGTTCACTAGGATAAAGAAAACCGCATCTCAATCCATATTAATGATTCTCGGGTTAAAACGGAACAAACAGATAAAAAAAAAAAATTTGTTTTAGCTTCGGTACAATACTAATGACGCAATTCATTAATAATTTTGAAAAATATTCAATATACAGACACGACTTTTATACTACTTTATTATTAGTATATTTATTAACCCACCTTCTATTTGACTTGTTATTTTCTCGTACATTTTTTCCCGGAAATTTTCGGCCGATCCAGGTCCCGAAACTTGACTGTCTGAATCAAATTCGATTGACATAGCCTCTGGTGTCGTCGAAGTAGGCAAATCCTAAAAACTCGATAAGTGTTAGGATTCTACACCATAGCACATCGGGAGATTTCTATAGTAGTATAGGTAGTTCTCGATAGCCAGTTTAAATTTTCACGTCAGCAACCTTTTACTATTACTGAGACAGAGCTTTCTGACAGATAAACATCAAATTCTACTCTTTTAGTAAGAAACTATAACTTATGAATGTTGCACAAGATAAAAGTACATTTTACTGTTCTAATCAAAACCTGTAGGGTAAAACTTGTTAATTTAATCAAAGTACCTAAATGCTTTCAATACATACCTTAATCTGCCTGGCACCAGATTGAACATCACTTTCTCGTTTTTCCATTGTGACATCAAACTGAAAGAAAATAGACACCACTTCACAACTTTGCTAATTGAAATAAACGTCAATAAAGTAAAATTAATATTTAAAGGGAAATAATTTGATTTTAACATCTAACTTACCGGCAGGTATTTAAACTTGTGTCGAACAGGTCCGTCGCAGTCGGCATCACTATGCTGTCTGTTGTGATTTGTGATGGCGCTCGGGTTCAAATTTTCAAGTAGTAACGTTCCAGATTCCAAAAATGTGTGACATAATTGCTAAACAAAATTGAACCTTATTGACTACACACTCCAATATCGGTGTGTATGACGTATATTGAGACCCGAGTATACGGACACCGTGTATTTTTGTTTGTACATTACCAATTTTAAGGACGTGTGCGTAATAATCTGTACATGGACACCTGATTCAAAGGACATTGGTGTTTTGAGGTTCTCTTAGACCCAAATCTGCGGACCAACCAAAAAGAGTGTGATTTGTTTATTGAGACCCAAATTTGAAGACAGTCCTTGAATATGGGAAGTCCTTAGATATGGGGTGTGTATAACACTCAGAAAAAAAGGAATAACCCGCAAAACAAGGAGAGTTAAATAACGCTGACTAGATAAATGTGCTCAGCACAGCCACTAGATGTCGCTGGTTACATCTAATTTTACGTAAATCTATTAGAAATAGGAAGTCCTTAGATTCGGGGGCCCTGGCAAGGTCCTTGAATTCACGCGGATACAGACAAGGGTGAGGAAGGTTGTGTAAATGAGAGGAAAGGTGTGTATTGTGAGGGAGGGTGTGTATAGTATACTCACAATGCGGTTCGCGAGATCCAGCAGGTACGCAATGAGGCCCAATGCGTGCGGGAACGCGTGAAGTGTATTGACGGACTGCAGCCACGACTTGGCCACTGTACCCGGGTAGAGCAGCAGCTTTGCTATGTGCGGGATCTGAGGACGAATGTTACGATAACCGCCTGTCGTTACTTTACGTGCAATCATTTATATGGAAAACCGACGAAACGAAAAAAAAAACGTATTGAAAAAATATATATTCTCTCACGTTAGAACAGTTTATAGCAGCATATGAAAACGGAATAAATATACTATGTGTAATCAGTTTAGAAGATGAGTAAATGGAGCAAGCAAGACACTTCTTTAACTTTATTTAGGCTGAGCGTAGTTGAAAGAAACGTTGCATTCAGGCTCTAAAACGGATGGGAAGAGGTGATAGATTTTTCTGTAGAAAATAGTCATAAAATAATGCTGCAGATCGACAAAAAAAAATAAGGCAAGAAAAAAGAGCGTATATTTATCCAACTTGCGCTGTCACGCATGTTATATTAGAATAACACTTTCCTTGAATACATAAAAACCACTTTCACTTTGTTTTCGCCGTATTTGTTTTCAAGTTTGTAATTAAATAACTTATAAAATGAAATCTATATTTTTCTCAGATCCTCCGCTGTTGTCTATTAAAATTCGCATAACGCTTTGACGACAGTGAAGCAATGCTCTGGGTTCGGTGTTGAGACAAGTGTACAGTAACCTTGGCGAGGTAGTTGTCGTTGTTCAGCTTGGCGTCCTTGATGACGGGCGCCAGCAGCGCTCGCGTGATCTCCACGAAGCGCGTGATGGTGAGCGGGCGCGAGAACGAGCCGTCCATGCCGCGCGCCGCCAGCGCCTCCTGCACCTGGTGGTACAGGGTACGCTGCCATACCTGGTTCGATATCGGTCTGGGAAACAAGTATATTAATATTCAATGCAAGTGCTCGTAAATACCTATTTTATATGCATCAAAACTGTTGGCAAAGTAATTTTTCCACTCTTTTCTTGTGTACCATAGATGATATACGCTTTGACAGAAATGAGTTGCTTTCAGTTTGATGCGTTCGTAGGCTGCGTTCGTAGATTGATCGTCAGACTACATCCGCCTACCACTGAGAGCAGGACAACATCAAATGTGACTGAAAGCAGCCTACGAACGCATCAAACTGATAGTAGCTTATTTCCGTCGAGTTGGCAACTTGCCTGCAAAGAAGAAGAATGCCCGCCTAAAATTCATTTGGAATATTTGTTTGTTTGTTTCTTTAATTATGTTTTATTTATTAACGCACACTATGCATTGAAAAGCGTAGTATGATACATGTGGGTAAGGGTAATAACTTACAAGCAATAGCAATAGCTTGTCCCTCGTGTTTCAAATCGTCTTCTTAAGCCATTGCCTCCTTACCGCACTTATAGCATAAGCTACTATTATCGTATGGCATTTTTACTTAAACCTACATTAAAATTTGAAATATATTCAACTTAAACCTACATTAAAATTTACAACTATTTATATATTCAAGAGGCTACTCGCTCGCTGGTAAGTTTTAAGAAATTCTGAATGTGAGGAGCTTTGAACCAGGATTCAAACCCAAGACCTCTCGCTTACTAAGCCATTTCTTTACTAACTGAGCTATACAGGATGTAAATGGAAACTCAAGAATCCCTTTAGGGTATGAAAGTATACACGATTCTGATGTCATTATGAGAAAAAAAAATATACCTTGAATTTTCACCAAAAATTCCATCATTTTTCTAAGCTATGGCTACGCATTCTTATCAACGAATCCCGTAGCGGCTATTTGACTTCACCGGCCTCCCCACACACCTAGTCGCACCCCGCACCCCTCATCCTTGACCGCCGCCGCCACCGGGGTATGCAGTGGCCGCCTGTTGCCAAATAGTGCAGCGCCTCAATCTGAGGCCGCACCGTTGCAAATTCTCTTTCATTCAATACCGACATTATCAGTGGCCAGCGACTAGCGAGGGGAGGGTGTCCACGCGATCAGTGTGTTTTGTGAGTAAAGAATATGGGTGGTGAGCCCTATCGCCGTTGTTCGGGCACAAATACACGCTTTTTAAGGCATGCAGGTGATGGAGGTTTCCTCACGATGTTTTTCTTCACCGTTCAGCAAGAACACAAATATATTCATATATATAACAAATATAATAATACCTACACAAACTACACTGTAAAGGCTAAAGAGCACAGATATAGATCTAAATGACGCAAGTGCATCAAACTCTATTAAAATCAAGCGTGTCACATTTTACAATGAAATTGGTTGACAGCGGTTTGAATCTTAGAAGGGATTGTAAGACTTAAGACATAATACATAAGAGTCAAAGTTGGAGGAGTCAATATCTGTGAAGGAAGAGCATTGCTCTCCCTTTTGGCGCGCAATTGGGCACGCGAAGTACATACACTCGCGGCATCTATTTGGATCTATATCTGTGCTCAAGAGTTATTTGTTATTGAAGATATATAAAGATATATAGGTTTAAGGTGACTTTAATTTATGCAGCCAAACTCATACTGGAGGCTTGGTAACTAATCAGTAACACGGATCGATAACACTTTTTGCTAATTTCGCAAAATAAAACCTTGACGTCCCATAGTAATTGACTCGAGGCTGGGCTTGCATTTGTAACACGAACAGAATAATTTTTGAATTTCACAAAGAGGGTCATCGAACCTCGTTACTGAGCACTTACCGAGTCTTCAGTAAGAATTTGGCTGCATAAATTAAAGTACCTTATACCGGTTGTAAATAGACTGCTACCATTAAATGAAACCACATATTCTACCGACCCTACTGAACCACTTTTCCCAAGAATCATACCCGCGGACACCCTTAGTTTGGGAAATAATTGAGTTCCAAACAAAAATGCGTGAACCCTAACGCACCGTCATACGGGCGAGTTTTATTTATTTATTTATTTATTTAAACAAGGTACACCAACAGCACACATATTAATTATTTAAAAGGAACTAACATTTATACAGATATTCTGATACATGTGCCACTAACAGGTATACACAACATTTGCCAAACAATTATAAACAAAAGGTGTTAATTATCATTTATCGCACTACAATAAAAGAAATACGAAAGAGAAATTAGTTACAAACAAAATACATACTAAATTACCCAACTAAACACTAGAAAAACAAAACCTAAACCTAAGGAAGTAAATCATTAATACTAAATTAAAAACTAGTGATTATTTCTTACAAAAGGACATGAGAATATGAGATTTAAACACAGAGAAAGATTGGTGGAATACATCTAAATCAGTAACAGTTTCATTCATATTATTGTATTCTCTCAAAATTCTTGTCATGGGCGAGTTAAGGCCAAGGTTTGATCTAGAGGCTGGATAAGAAAACAGTTTTGTAATAGCTTTTCTTGGCATATTGAAGGGGACGGACACTGACATATTATTCAGCAGACAAGGGCACTCGGCTTTTCCATTGGCAATTCTATGCAGAAAAGACAAGTCACGCAGAATTCTGCGGTTACGCAAAGATGTCATTTTAAATTGACTCAGCCTTTCGTCATACGAACGTCTGTGAGACAAACCAGGAGTTACGAAAGCAAGGAACCTAGTGAACGAGCGTTGAATGCTTTCGAGACGTTGTGAATCAACAGCATAGAACGGACTCCAAACAGAGCTTGCGTACTCAAGATGACTTCGGACCAGTGCGTTGTACAAAAGTATTTTCGTCCAAGAAGAACGAAACCCTCTGCTATTGCGTTTGACAAACCCTAACATCTTAGCAGACTTTTTGGCAATGCTATCGATGTGTGATTTAAAAGTTAGTTTGCTGTCTAAAATAACACCCAAATCACGGATCTCGGTCACATCTTGAAGCCTGACACTATTTATTTGATAATTAGAATCAACAAGCTGTCGTTTACGAGAGAATTTTATGTGGTAACATTTATTTGCATTGAGAAGCATACCATTAGAAGCACACCATAAGGAAAATCTATCAAGATCAGCCTGCAAAAGCAGTGTGTCTTCTAACGAGCCAACAGCCCTGTATATTTTTAAATCGTCGGCAAAAATTGAAAATTTAGAGTGATGTATATGAGAAGTTATGTCATTAATAAAAACTAAGAAAAGAATTGGCCCCAGATGCGATCCTTGAGGAACACCAGATATAGAGCAGTACTTATCTGATTCATAACCATTGACAACAACAGACTGTAACCGATCAGATAAGTACGATTTGAACCATTCTAATAATGAGCCAAACACGCCGACAGACTGCAACTTATGTACCAATAAGATATGATTAACCTTATCAAAGGCACTACTGAAGTCAGTGTAAATTGCGTCCACTTGTCGACGCTTATCAACTTCGCTCGTTACATTAGAAACAAATGATGCAAGGTTAGTTTCAATCGAACGCCCAACTCTAAATCCATGTTGATGAGGTGACAAGATTTTGTTTAAATGACGCGATAAAAATGGGCACACTAATGATTCAAATATTTTTGAAAAACAGGATAAGACAGAAATGGGTCTGTAATTTTGTATGTTGTCCTCCTCGCCTTTTTTAAATACCGGTACTATTTTAGCCCTTTTCCATTCACTAGGAAAAGTACCGTCTTTCAAGGAACGATTCATAATTAAAGTGAGGGGAAAGGCTAACACCGACCCACATCTTTTTATAAAAAGTGGAGGAATGCCATCGGGACCAGAACCTTTAAATATGTCCAATTCATTGATTTTCTCTAGAACGTTACTTTCCGTAAAACGTATGTGATCAAGACAAAATCCAGTCTGCGGTGCGTTCAAAGAAATATTAGCAGAGTCACGTGTGAATACTGAAGAAAAATGGCTAGCAAACAGGTTAACAACGTCCGGGCTTTCATGTGCTGCAGAATTGTTCAGGTACATATTCTTAGGAATGGTAGACTTGCCACAACGTTTGTCTTTAATGAACCGCCAGAATGCTTTGGGATTTTTTGCTATGTCTGCTTCAATTTGACGCAGATAGTTACTGTAACACTTTTGTAAAAGTTTGTGACAACGCTCCCTTAGCAACTCGTATTCAAAGCTATCTCGAGGGTTTTTGTATTTCTTATACCTAATACGAAGCTTTTCTTTTTCTGACAGTAGTTTAATTAAATGCTTGGAAAACCATACAGGAAAGTTCTTCTTTTTTGGTTTACGTTTAGGGACATATTTTTCTATTACTTCATGCAGTATTTTGTAAAATTGAGTTGTCATTTGGTCAACATTCATGCAATTGGAAAATTTTACCTGCCACTCAATGCTTTTAAGCTCCAAAACAATCTTTTCGTATTCAGCCTTGTAATAATTGAAATCAGAGCGTGGTCCTGTTTGGAGTCTTCGAGATGAATGTAAGGGTATAGAAATGTGAAGGTTGGGATGAAGAACATCAAGCTTAGATAGCAGATCAAGGGGTTTATCAAGTTTAACATTAGGTATATTAGACAAAATTAAGTCCAGTTTGTTACCACCAGCATTGCTTATATAATTTAATTGGTTAAGATTGTTCACTGATAAAAAGTCGATTAAGGTACAACCTAATGAGTTATTATACTTAGATGGTATAGTATGACAGTCATCATTGCTGACTTTACTCCATTCAATAAAACTTAGATTAAAATCTCCGAGAATGACAACGTCATCCGCGTGACACATTACATTATCTACATTGTCAAGAAAAGATTTCAAGGTTGCTAATGTAACTTTGGGAGCCAAATAAACTCCACACAGGGCAATTTTATTTATAACATTATTAATTGACACTTCAATGTTAACCCACAGATCTTCACAACTACTTTCCCAACTGCTTACACGAACTGACGGAATACGCTTAGATACAGCTATCATAACACCCCCTCCATCCTGCTTAGTTGATGCAGAGCTCGTTCTATCCCTACGATAAACAACATATCTGGAGTCCAATATTTCACGGTCATTTATAGAGGAATTAAGCCATGATTATGTAAATACAATAATATCGTAACTACTTAAGCTAATATTGGAGCTAACATCATTCAATTTTGTTCGTATTCCACGCACATTCTGGTAATATATACTAAGTTCACGTACAACCATAATTTATTATAAATAAAAGAAAAACAACTCAAACAAATCATACAACGTGTTTAAGCGAATCGAGATTACGAATATGAACAGCTTGACTGGATTCATTCTTGCGCATGTAAATTCGCCCATTGCGAACCCAGACAAACTTGTACCCAAGTTCCCTCTTTTTCTGCCGTGCGGCAGCGTGCAGTCCCTTGTTAGTTGGTGTTAAATGTTCTGACACAAACACTGGTACTTTGTCACCACCAATTCCTAAATGATTTGAACACAGCTTGCCATCCTTGCTTGTTTTGTTGAACCTTTGTACTAATGCTAGAAGAGTATCACGCTGGCGGGGACTTTTCAGCTTAGCAATCACGGTACGGGGTCTGTTATTGTCCTTTTTGATCTGAGCAACACGTGTTACTTGCACCACATCCTCATCAGCGATTGGGCTACCAATGACTTTAAATAATTGAGCTAACGTGACGGTAAGATTTTCTGTACGGTGTTCGGGTATACCATTAATCTCTACATTGCTCTCACGTGTATGTTGTTCAACCATAGAAAGCCGTGCGGAGAGATCGTTAACAGTGGTTTGTAAGTTGGCGTTATCAGATTCTAATTTTGAGAGAGATTCGGTTTTCTCAGTAACTTCTTTTCTAAGATCTTCGTATTCCTTGGTGTAGAATTTTATTGACGTTTGAAAGTCGGAAATCTTATCCTCCAAACTTTTGAGTTTTTGGGTGACCAATCCAGCAATAGTTTCTCTGAGGACTCCAGTCAACTCCTCACGAATTATAGTACGGATATCATCAGATGCCAAGTCGCTTACTACAGAGTTATGAGTCACTCTCTGTTTGGAACGCTCAGTCACAAAACTCAAGGATTGTGCATCGCGAAGCGGGGTATTGGTATTGCTGCCATATATTTTGGGCTGCTGGCTACGGCAAGTTTGGCATTCCCAAGACTCTTTCTGCTTATGGTTCATACATTCAAACACTTTGCGTGATATGTTAGCACAAGCTAGGTCATAAAATGCCCTACACAAACAGCATTTCAACTGAAAACCATTCTCAATTTCAATATTGCATCCTGCACATGTTGGAGCCATTAATATTCCGATTCTTACTCGATTATAAATCGATTCTTGTAAAATGGAACGCAGTTGAAACTCAATTCAAGCCGGCAATTCTAAACCTTTGTTTTTATAATTTATTGCACTGTTGATGTTTGAGGGTAGGAATCACAGATGCGCTTAAACAAATACGAATAAGTCAGCCGATAGACAGTCTTAACTTAGGATAACACTTCTACTGCAGCGTTATCATATGACTAATCTCACTATAACGTTCACTTCACAAACTGATGATTAAACTATTTTTTATAGCTTTTTGTTATCAAGACGATAAAACTAAGATGTTTCACACATTGAAAGAGCATCTTGAGAGAGAGAGCATCTTGTTTTGTTTGGAACTCAATTATTTCCTAAGCCATGGGTGTCCGCGGGTATGACTCTTGGGAAAAGTGGTTCAGTAGGGTCGGCAGAATATGTGGTTTCATTTAATGGTAGCAGTCTATTTACACCCGGTATATAGTAAAATTATAAATATAAACGAAAACAAAATTCAACATATATTTCGTACCTAACCCGCCCAGTTAGGGTCAGAAATATATCTTGAAAATATAAAGACATATCAAAGCTAGTCTAGCTAGCTATTTACTATACGTGGGACGCACTATAAGTTTCCGGAATGAATATGAAAAAATACTATTAAATGTACAAAATTAATTTATTGTTTTTCAAAATAATCTCCCTTGGCGTCTATGCACTTTTTCATTCGATCAAACCAGTTTTGAAAACTTTTGTGCCACTCCCCTGTGGTGACCTCTGAAACGTGTTTTTCATACTCCTCGACAGCCTCTTCTGGTGATGAAAATCGTTGACCGCGTAATTGGTTCTTAATTTTTGGGAACAGAAAAAAGTCACAAGGTGCCAGGTCGGGACTGTATGCAGGATGACTCATGAGTTCTACATTTTTCGTCTTCAAGGAAGTCGTTTGTCTGTCTGGCCGTGTGAGAACTAGCATTGTCGTGGTGCAGGATGATACGGCGTTTACGGTTATTTTTACGGAGTTCGTCAATAACTTCCGGCAAACAAATGGTCGTGTACCAGTCACTATTCACGGTACGACGATTCTCTAAAGCAACAGTAGCCACGTGTCCAGTTTTATTAAAAAAAGAAGCAATCATCCGCTTAGATGCACTTTTCACGCGCGCCACTTTGGTTGGTTTCGGCTCATCTTGAAAGACCCATACGCTCGATTGCTGCTTTGTTTTGGGATCGTAGCAATAAATCCATGTTTCGTCACCTGTTACTATGTCCCACACCAAATTTGACGCACCTTCGTTGAATCTGGTAAGCATGGCACTGCACCAAGTGACGCGGTCCGTTTTTTGAGCCTCGGTCAAGTTGTGTGGGATCCACCGCGAGAACAGCTTTCTCACACCCAAACGTTTGTGTAGGATTGATTGTATTTGACTCATGCCTATTTCTAAGGATGCGCGAATTTCATGGTAAGTCACATGCCTGTCTGTTTCAATCATACGGCGCACAGCATCGATGTTTTTGTTGGTCACAGCGGTGGACGGCCGACCATCGCGAGATTCGTCACTGAGATTATTCAGGAGACTTTTGCAATAGAATAGGGTACAAAAACAGTACACACACCTTTGGTCCCTCGTTGTAACGAAAGCAAGTGCTCTATCGAGCGCAGTTTGCCAGATGCGGTTTTTGCGGTCCTCCGAGGGTGTGCCCTGCATTCGGAAAATAAATCATTATACATATTTTTGCGTCTATAATTAAAAGTTATAAAAATTCAAAACAGCAAGCACTTGGATTTAAGGGCCCATAATACCTCAATTCGCAGTCCTGCTCTAACGCTTCCGCTTTTTAACTGTCTATCCTACTCTAATCAGATGCCGCGCACGCAAAACAACAGTTATTTTGAAATCGCGGCTACACTGATGGTTTTTTCATTTTTATGGAACAGTCTGCAGCTGCTTTATACTAATATCAGTTATATTATGCAAAGTAAAGTTTCAGATCTAATTTCAAGTATTCATTGAATGCTATCGGTTTATTGTACGGTTTGGAGGTAACTTTGTAATTTTTTTCTATCGAGTAAATTTAATGGAATCAAGTTTTCACAACAGCAGGGACACAGCATTAGTCCTCAACTTTATCATATTCATATGATTGTTGCAGTGTTTGTTAGTATAAAACAGGATCATGCGAAGCGAAGTGAGGTATTATACACCCTTAAGGTTTTATTTTCAATATACATGTTATTGGTATCTGTATAATTATCTTTATTCATACGGTTTCGAATAAGACAGAAATGTGTAAAAAGTGTAAAAAAAGGGGTTTTGATTTTTTCCAGGTTTCTGATTCACGTTTACCCATCACGTTGGGACGTAATAATCGTCGGTGAAAAGCGGGTGACTTGCATTTCACAGTTCACACTCGGGAACACCTCTGACAACCCCTCGGGGATTCATGTCAGAACGATACGTTTTTCTTCAAGTTGTGTCTGTACATTTCATATTTTCGCGAAATTTTAAATGAAGTTTTTCTGTCTGTATGTATGTTCCGTTTTAACTCGAGAACCACTCAACGTATTTTGATGCGTTTTTTTTTATCAATATAGTAGTGACTTGGTCAACATAATAAGCTATAACGAGTGTTCATAAAATAACGCCCGAGTCAAAAACGGGGCAGAGCTTGAATAAGCGCAGGCGGAGCTGAGGGCGAAAGGCTATCACACTTCACACTAATATTATAAATGCGAAAGTTTGTGTGTGTGTGTGCATGTTTGTTACTCTTTCACGCAGAAACGGCTGGACAGATTTGGATGAAATTTAGAATGGATATAGCTTATACCCTAACTTAAGGGGTAACGTTTCGAGCTCAGTGCAAAGTGCATAACATAAGTTTGTTTACCTTATTTTAAAATAAAATGGATGAAATAAAATAGTTTCATCTTATTTTGCGACTATTGTTAAATAATTATCAGGGGTTTTTAGCAGAATTGCGTCATTTCATGCGTTGCGTTGTAAATGAATGGGTATACAAACAAAAAAGCGTGTTTTAAGTTTGTATGCCCATTCATTTACAACATAATCCATAAAATTACAAAATTTTGGTAGAAAAGCCTAATTGACACTAAACAATGGTCGCGAAATGCCATATATCACATTTATTTAGTACTTTTTATGCAATAGTAAGAAAAACAATCATAAATTGTGCATTTTGCACTGAGCTCGAAACGTTCCCCCTTAAGCCATAGGCTACTTTTTATCCCGGAAAAAAGCATGTCGTTAAACCGAAAAACATGCGGGCGGAGCCCGTAACTAGCCGTAAAGCTACTAACTAATAAAAAGAAAATGTATCAGTTCGCATTTAGGCCCTATCGTTAAGGTTTAAAATAATAGCAAATAGGTGTTACCACAGGTGTAGTCGTAGCCCGGGACTGAGAGTACTTGTTGGTGCGAAGCGGAGTCATCATAGACGATGCGGTGGTCCTGCAGTAGCCCAGCTCGCCTTGCTGAGACCGGGACCTCTGCAAGTTGACCACACTATCACCGTTCACTAAATGTCATAATACTGATTCACCATTGTCAACTGATCCAAGGCAGTATCATTTTTTAATTAAAAATGTTGATTAACCTGTAAAGAACACAATATATTCATATACATATACCTACAGCAGGTTATTAACGGTTGCAAACTGGTTTCTAAACACTAAAAACTTTGTGCATTAAACTCTTTACGAACTGTGACGTCACTTTATGTACGAGCGTAATCTTAGACAATCGGAATTCGATAGTTGGCAACCGACTTAAAGATACATAATCTAGGGGCAGGGTGTAAATATCATACTGAACAACTCTCTGAAGAAAAATACCCGCGCAAATCTTCAGAGAAGATATTCAAAGAATAATCTCGTAGGCCGAAGGTTTATTTTAGAAAGCTCGCCTGAATTGCTGTTTTACGGAAGACGCTGCCTCAATAACGCCCGTATGTGGGTGCGTTAGTGTTCACGTATTTTTGTTTAAAACTCAAATATTTCCAAAACTAACGGTTAGCGCGGGAATGTTCCTTGGGAGAAGTGGTTCAGTATGATCCGTACAATATGTGGTTTCATTTATTTCATGTATTAAGTACACCATGTGTTATCATGTCATATTGTCAATGCAGGTAAAATTACACCAATTTTGTATGCTAGGTTCTGGCATCAGACACCAGGGGATCTAAAAAGGCCACTTTGGGTGAATTATATTATCTATACAGGTTGTTAGGAAAAGTACTTCGTTCCTTTAAACCACGTGTGCTAATATAGGTATAACAAAGTATATTAAGCTTGTTTAATTTTTTTTTAATATAAAAATATATATGAATCATATTATCTATACAGGGTATTAACTATACAGGTTGATAGGAAAAGTACTTCGTTCCTTTAAACAATATTCATATTATTTAGATTACACATATAAATCTAAGTATTATCTTATAAATTTAACTTTGTATTGTTCATACTATTGATTGCTGGCACTTGGTGGAACTTGGTAAACATAATAAACAGAAAGTCGCTGTACTATTCCACAAATTTATTAAGTATTTACTTCATGACCAGTTTCGCCTTTATGGCATTTTCATAGGAATTATATAGGTTAGGTACTTACATAAATCTTAATTTTAAAGTTGTTTACATGGAGCAGAAACCAGTCAGGAAATGAATAATCAATTTGTGGAATAGTTCAAGTGATTTTCTGTTAATTATATTTTGTATTGTTCATTTGATTTGTTATGTGGACTCATTGACTAAAAGTATGTATGAAAAGGTGGAACTTACACTGTGCTGGGGCATTTTAGTAGCTGAAGCCTCCCTGCTGAGTCTGCCACCAGCTATAGCCCGAGGTGGTTCTGTACTATTAGATCTGGCGTTACTTGGGCGTCTCATGTCAGCTGAGAGGCGGTCCATAGACCCAGCATTACGAGGCTTGGGGATTAATGATGCCTTGCCGTCCAGTCTAGAAGTATAAAACATGAGAACTTCATGTATGAAAGTTAAATTGAGAGATTAGGAGTCGTTTTGAAGCTGGCCACACCAGTTAGGTTGTACCACCCTTTGCCCTGATTTAAAGTTGTAAAAAAGCCATTACCTATCTGTACACAAAATATTTTCACAAAATTTTAAAATGCAATGTGTTATTGATATTGTACCTACTGAGGCCAAAACTACACTTTTTTTTATTCTTGTCTGTCCATCTGTAGGTAGATGTCGTTGCTCTCGTTACATACAGGCTTAAGTACCTATCTCACTTTTAGCAGTTTAGTAGGAAAGTATTAAAAACCAAATTTATTTGCCTGATTGTAATACATTTAGCATGGTAAATGGAGCTTTGTCTATTATTAAGTCTTACTATGAGCTATTCAAAAAAGTTACGCCAATTATAAAAAGAGACCAAAAATAGCAATTGTATCTTGAACCAATTTTCAGATCTTTTTGAGATACGCCTGTATGTTAATATGTATAATTCGGGGGGTTGTAAATAAGTATTATTTTGAAATAATATATTCTAAGTATTTGATAACATTAAGATGATAAATTTTATAATATTCATTTTTCTTTTTCCATGCAGACACATAAATACACCTAAAATTCCAAGAGCATAAAACATTTTGAATGGAAATTAGGTATGTAATATACTTACTCTAAACTAGTAACAAAATAAACACCTTTCTAAAAATGTTCATGATTCTTTCTGTCAATAGATGTCAGTGTTTTATCGTTTTATTTATTTACATGTCATTTAGATTTCCATTCGCCTGATGACAACCCTACGAAGGGGTCGAAATGTAGCGCATTTTAATGTAATTTTCTTTGCTTCCATTAAAAAAAATCAATTTACTATAAAATATAGGTACTTGCATAATTTCAACATATGGCATTTTATTAAGGATTTTCAGTTACTTAAAAAGAGTTAATTCATCTCTCTTCTAGCTAATTGATCAACTACCACTCTTCCAAAAAAAGTCTAGCTTCTAAAAAGCTTGTAGGGCTCTAAGGAAAATTTAAAATTGCATTTGGCAAGTTCAATCAGGACATTTCAGTGTTTTGTCAGGACGTCTGGGACAGAGAGCACAATAACGCGATAACGGTGAGAGTCCCGATATATCGGGACTGATTGCAGCCCTAAGTATGACAAAACTCCCGGGGTTCCATGAGTAAGATTTGGTAGACATCAATTTATTAATATGCATCATGTTGATCCCAGGATTTATAACTCTGCCAGGGCCCATTCCTAACATAGTAAAAAAATAAAGCATAGTGGGGAATTACTGGTCTTCGAGCAACAAACTGCTTCGTTTCTTACTAAAGCTAACTATCTACTAGGCCAGAACTTGAAGGTCTACTTACCGAGATTTCCGCATTACAGCCGATTGTCCAGGTGGAGCAAATCTATTTGGCAACATATTGGCAAGAGCCTATTACAGGTTTGAATCAATTCTTCTAAAGTAAAATTAATATTAACATGATACGATTCGAACAGAAAGAACAAACGGTCGGAAAAGCGTTGAAATTAAATTTGAATTGACATTTATTTTTTTAACCATCATAGACAAACACAAAGAAACAATGACAAACGTATGTTAGCGCAATGAATCGATTCAACAAAGGGTATCGATTATTTAAGAAAACTATCAATTACTTTTTGAGATTCATTTACAAATTGCGTGAAACTGGAATCCAATAAACAAAGCTTCACAAAGTTGCTGAAGTTTGGAGGTGGAGTAACAGTAGAGCCATGAAAACCTGAAATAGCAAGCCAATAAATTACAAAACACTTTTTCATTTAAACCCCCAAAGTAAAGCGACGAATATGAGAAGCTATGAATACTTATATGTACATTTTATGCAGTAGCCCTACCATGAATTTTGGTCACGCACACTACACGGTATCGACTGCGTAAAATATTTATTTATATGAGGAATTGTGCAGCGCCCCTAGCGGCTTACGAGAGGAGCCACAATTTCTCATACAAAATATTTGACGCAGACGGTAAAGTCTATCGCGTGAGTGACAAAACTCATGGAAGGCCTACAGGCTCTTACTGTAGCCAACTTACCTTTTTTCTCCATTGCCTTTCTAAGAACATTTTCCATATCAAAGTATTGAGAATAAAATACATTTTTAGACTGCACACTATTATAGCCCAAAACAGGAAAATGGGATTTAAGTTTTTTTATACATTCAGATGCATCTGTTTTGATTTGAAACTTGATTTTTCGAACCTTAAAAAAATAATAGTACATTATGATACAAGTGAGCGTAATGTCTAATGCTCACGCGTTTCATACGACGTTTTACAAAACACTTGCGAGGAAGAATAATAAAACACTGTCTTTTTTTCCACATAATCAAAAACACAGCTATGAACTAACAATCTTCTTTGAAAAATGGCGCGGAGATTTTGTTTTTTGCGCAGATGGAAATAGAGGCACTGATGCAAATAGCCAAACAGCCACATTTCCAAACAGCCAAATATGAAATATTAACAAACTGAATATTTTTGTATTTACAACAAAAAATTTAGTTAATTTGTTGATCAAAATAAATTATTTGATGAAATTAAATGGTTATTTATTATATTTGAACTGAGACAGTCAATTTATTCGCAAAAACTTTAGTATTTCTCAAGACATCAAAACTCTTTGATAAGATTTTAAAAAAAAACTGTAATGTAAAAAACACTAGTGCGATAATGTAAAGTAAAAAGCACGCGTGTTTAATATGCTGAATTATAAACCTAAGAACGCTGCAAGAAGGGCCACTTTATAAGCACGTGTGTTGAAAAGAAACTTATGAAACTGTTAATCTTATCAGTAATCTATAGAATTATTTAATTTGCATAAAAAAAACCTTACCTGTTGGGCTGCATCACTCGTCACAATAATTAAAATATCGCCTTTATAAAATCCTTTTGTTTTCTCATAAAAATTGAGAGTTTCCAGTACTTTATCTCCAGCAGTTATAAATAACTGGTCGTAATATATGACTAATAGTGTTTCAACCGGATTGCTGCAGTATTTCATCCAAGAACCAGATCGCCATTGCATCAGTTTAACGATAGGAGTTGACCATGAATCTGGAAGATAAGTTACGCTTGCAGCATAAAACATGCATCAAAAAAGTATACGTAGAAGAATATAATAAAAATATCAATATCAAACTTACGGTTTCTTAAATGATTCATCATATAATTTGTTTTAGGATCAAGAAATATACTGAGTGCGTAAGAAAAAAACTGAATTTCCCGCCAAAAAAATGGGTTACGGACACGACACGTAATGATGTGCAATATCGGTTATTAGTAATCGATTATTAAAATCATCGGTAACAATTGATTACCTTTAACATAATCGATTATAATCGATTTTGATTGAAAAATTTGCGGATGTCTTAGAGTTGGTTGTGTATATGTCCACAGCTCACACGAACAAACCAACAGGACAGGCCACCAACAGAGGAACCCTTCTGCCAAAGGTATGAGCCATACCGGTTATATATAAAACTAGTTCATGGGTCATTCTGCCATTTCGTTCAAATTATATTTCCAAAGCTGTAATGAAAAAAGTAAATTATGCAAGGTAGAATGAGATAAAACCAGTTTTTTTATTAAAAGAAATATTTAAAAAAAGTGCTTAAAAGACAAAAAATATTCTGCAAAAAAATCATTCCCTTCCAATTCCAAGACATGAGTTTCACATTCATTAATTCATAAGATACAGATCATACATTTTGTATACATTGTTATCTGGATTTTATACTGAACCGTTAAATAAGCAGTAAGAAAATTTACATTATCAATCGTTATGTACAGACAAACAATATTTAGTTATTTACATGTTTGTACAGCTTGTGTTTTCATTACCTTCCGTGCGGATTGAAAAATCCATTTTTATAAGACATCATCTAAGGGCACCGCCGCAAGTGGGCAGTGGCATTTCATTGATCGGTATCTAACTGCGGTTCATGCAGTCACGACGTACGTCAAATAAAATAAAAGTAGTGTTCATTTTCATCCCCGAAATCAAAATTTCGTCTGAACTAGTGATAATTACCATCTGAGTAATATTTTTGGAAGTATTTACAAAATAGCTTTTTAAAGTAAAATTCCTTTATTTATTGTCGTGGTACGTATTTTAAGTAATATTACTGTCAAAGGAGAATGCTCACGAAGTATGGAGAAAAAACCCAAGCCCGGCGCAAACGAAATGTATCTCAGATTTTTAATAATAATAGATAAGGAAATACTGTATAGGGGGCATCATCAAAATCGATGGCTTAATGTAAGAAATTGCTATTTGTTCAGTGGCAGGGGTAATATTGAGGTATCTTATAAAGTAATTAAAAAATACTTACAACTAGCGCATAAGATAACAAAAGAAAACGCTTTACATTGAAACCGATGTCTCAGTGTAAAAAGTTGCTATTTGTTATACAGTAGGGGCAACTTATATTTACCTAAATATATTTTATACGACAATGTATGTCGTGTTTTGAGGGGGCCAAAAGTTTGGCGCGACCTGTACTCGTAAACCTGTAATTTTAGTTAGCTGTGATCGTTTTCCTTTTAATTTCATTATAATATTCTACTTCTCTGAGTTTTTTCACATATCTATAAACAACCGTTTAGCCAGCACCCCTGGGTAGGGGGGACGCTTGGCTCTAACGAAAATTAGCAATTTAAAGCTTAATATTTCGCCAACGGAAACCTAAATCGAAAAATGGTTTTCACATGCCCACAATGTTTTTAAACGACCTATCCAACGATACCCCACACTAAGGGATAGACGAGAAAAAAAAATCATCCCTAATGTACCTGTAAAAAAATTTTTTTTCGCATTTTTATTTCACCATTTTGACACACTTTTTTGCGTAGAAATCAGTGCGTGGCTCCACTCCAGTTGGTTTTTTCCTCTGAGGTTCACACCACAGTTTTGAAGATAGGTACGTTGCGTTCGATAATCACAGCACTTGAAGCATGTATTGTTTATGAAATCGTGTCTGTACATTGAATATTTTTGCAAAATTTGAAATGATAGAATTGTACTGGGACTAAGACTATACTTTTTGTATGTTTGTATTTATGTGTGTATGTTCCGTTTTACTTCGAGAACACTTCGTTCAGTGTGAAAAACTGCATAATCCGTTGATTTGGATGCGGTTTTTTATCATGATCGTATTGGCTCTGGTTAACATATCTACACTTTTGTAAAAAGAGGTAAAGTTTGTTTGTATGTAAGGGATTATCTCTGCAACTACAGAACCGATGTTAATTTTTTTATTTGTAGAAAGCTATAGATACTATCGCTGCGTAACAAAGGCTATAGTTTGTTCCCTGGGAACAAGCTGTTCCCTAGCAACATAGCTATTAATTTAATTCAAGCGGGTAATCTTTGGTACTACTGAACTGATTTTGATAATTCTTTCAATTTCGTAATGGTTAGACTCTTTACTTGGACATAGGGTGGACATCTCCCTAGCATAGTCATTAATAACTATGGAACAGATATTTAAAAATATGTCGCTGTTTTAATAGTCAGATCTTCACTTGGAGAGAGGTTATAATTTGTTCCCTGGGTGCGGGCAATTCGCTAGGGACATAGTTATGAATTTTACTAGCGTAGGTTATCTATGGAATTAATGGTCTAATTTAAAAAAAATACATTTGTATTGGTTAAAAGTCATAAATAACTAATAATGAAACTATATTGAAAATTATTTGACTATTGTAATAGTTAGATTCTTCACTTGGCCATAGGCTATTGTTTGTTCCCTGGGAATGGGTAATTCCTGATACAAAAACCTAAGGTTAATTAA
The DNA here is from genome assembly GCA_910592155.1 of Ypsolopha scabrella. Lineage (NCBI taxonomy): Eukaryota > Metazoa > Arthropoda > Insecta > Lepidoptera > Ypsolophidae > Ypsolopha > Ypsolopha scabrella. Next base: position 21,605,647 of record OU342982.1, read on the forward strand.
TGCCCCCTTTGTAAAGTTTGTACCAAGATATGGGAGCTCTAAGTTTGGTTTCACCATCATATCTATGTAAGTCTATAAGAAAAAAATAAATCTACTGTCTATGTTGTACACTGGTTAGGTTAGGAACGATCTTCGGCTTTATAGAATTTAGTCTGAGGTACATATTCGTTTTGTTTTCGCTTGAGTATTAGTTTTTAAGGTAGCTTCAAAAATGGGACTTTTCTGTGTTTCGTCAATAAACAGAAACCTTGATAAAGATGCCACTGTAGTATATTCCCAGAACTACTGGGTGACTAGAACCTAGGGAAAAATCCTCCTATAGGGAAAAATCTGAAAACTATGGAACCCTCAGTGGGCAAGTCCGACTCGTACTTGTTCAGTTTTTTTTTTTTTTTGAGTAGTTTATCTTTTTAACTTGTAGGTATGTTTAATTGTTCAGGGTTTAAACATGGCACAGTTAAAGCAAAGCTTCTTGCAAGGTGTAAAATAACAGCAACTCTTGAAGAAATTAATATTTTTTTGATATAATGTCACATCTCGGTAAGTAAAGTATCTTAATAATATGTAGTCTATCATCAGTAATGTATAGTATCTTGAAATTTTTGTTGAAAACCAACCTTAAACTCAGTATTGTATATAACATGTCTCTGAGCCTCCCGCGACATCAGCACAAGGTCTATCATCACAATCACGGGGTCATACTCGACATACTTGTCCACTACTCCACCGCATTGCTCCTGGAAAAATAAATAAAAATATCTTTAAACTTTCATGATTGTACTAGGGTCTTAATCAAGTTAGCTTGTGACCACTACCCTATATGGTCTATATGCATGGTTTTTCAAGTAGTTAACAATCACTTGTTTGCTAATAAGTAGTAAAAAAATCTTCACGGCATGAATCCCAGAGGTGTTTCAGAGTGTAGACTGTGATAAAGAAGACACAGATGGTAAGCCCTTTCGCAAAGAAAATCTAAAAAGAAATTCCAAAACGTTTAAATTTAGAAACAGACATAAACTTAGTAGTAGTAGTTAAAACTAATCACAAATACCAAAATATTTTTTATTTATTTAAATTATTAACCACGAAACAATCTCATCCATTTAAACAGCGCCCTGCAAAACTGTATATGCAGTTTGTCTGCAGGAATGAGTCTCGAGAATAACAAAGAGAAATAATTTTGACTTAATTAACAAAGAAAATATACATAGGTACATAAACTTCTGTTTTTGTGAGAACCAAAAGTCAAAGTCAAAAGTACGAAAAATATTAACAAATTTGGTAGGACTACCCAAGAACTAGGAACAATAACACGGGAAAATGAAAGAAGGCTGTACAACCCGGTCACAATATCTGTGCACCTGACCTCGTGACGTCATATCGGCGGTCTGGGTACGGTGTGAAAAAAAGATTTTTCGAGAAATGTGGAGGTAAAAAAAATTTACTAACCTTTTCAAATCAATTTATTATTGATGAAGGGTTTGTTATTAAAAAACAATAATTTTGATTACAAAAACATTTATTATTAAACTCAGTCACTATAAATTATTGACTCTATGCCTGACATTGTATCTTCCTCACTCTCACTTTCTGAACTCGCCGAACTGTCTTCCCCTAGTGATATTAAAAGTTGTGTGATGTTGTCATCTGCTAGATGATCCTTTTCCCAGTATTCTCGCTGTAGTCTCTCCACGTGATTCACTTCTTTTTTCCAGTCAGCTGGCGTAATTGACTTAATCGCATCTTTTGTAAGTTGTTCTATGTTCTTTTCCGATTGGTCAAAGTTTTTATCTGCCACCCTTTGCTTTACCAAGTTCCATATATATTCGATAGGGTTTAGGTCACAATGGTAAGGTGGCAGACGTACAACTTCTTTGCCATGCTATCGCATCAAATCGTCGACGACATATTTTTTCGGCGGCTTTGTTCTCAGTATAATGGGATACAATTCCCTCTTTGTCATTTTGTCATTAAATGGAATATTGTGTTCACGTAGCCAATTTTGCATGTCTGCTTTAAGAGCAGCACTAGTGGGCGCTTTCACCGACTGCGTCGAATGGTAGGGTGCATTGTCTATGACAACTATACCGTTCGGCGGTAAATTTGGTATAAGCTTTTCACGGAGCCATTTTAAAAAATTGTTCGTGTCCATCTCGTTATGATAATCGCCGATTTTACTTTTACATTTATAAAGTAATTCTGCACCTTCAATAAATCCATTTCCTCCTCCAGCGTGTACAAGAATCCAACGTTGACCCGGATTTAAATTTTTCTTCACACTGCTGTCGGTATTATTTTGCCAGCATTTACTGACCGTATAGTGGGAGTGGATCCACGTCTCGTCCAGGTAGGTAACCGGTTTTTTATCAGCGCCAAGATCATTATTCTCTTTCATACGGCTTAGGTAGCGAGCCCTCCATGCGGCGATGTCCGGCTTTTGTGTCAATACACAACGGATATTTTTACACTTTTTGAACTTGTAGCCCAATTTGTTAATTAAAATATTTCTTAAATATGTTCTCCCACCTTGAAAATTTAGGTCTCTCTTAACTGCGGCCAGAATTTTCTTCAAACTTGGGATTTCTTTTTTTACAGCATAAAAACTGTTGATGATATTTCGTATTGCGCAAATTTCAAAATCATCTACTTCGATGCGTTTTTTGTACTGTTTACGCTTCTTACCCGGTGTCGATAATTTTGGTTCTGGGTGGGTTTCTAAATTATTACTAGTACTTGGAGTCAGACTAGCGCCCGGCGAAGTAGGTGGTTGTACTTTGGCTTCATTTTTAATTTTCATTAGAGTCCTCTTTGATATCTCAGTTGCAGCACAGGTTCGTTTCACCACTTGGTCTACAGGTATGGTGTACTGTTTGTTTGCTTTCTCCGATTCAAAAAACTTGAGCACTTTCAAGATTAAATTTCTTGATTCGCTGTGTATTGTTTTTCCCATGACTTCAGTTATTAACTTTCAGTTCAGCTACAACAATTTTAATAACAACCAAACCAGTCCAAACTTAACAGTAATCAGTCTAAACTTAACAATAAACATTAAAAAACAAAACAACAATAAAGCGAAAATATCAAAATTATCGGGACGTGTAGCGGCAATGAAGATGCTAACCGTACTGTCGCACCGGGGAGTGCGCGGAGAGGTGACAGGGGAAGCGGGAGAGGCGCCACATTCCAGTGAGGTGCACAGATACTGGGACCGGGTTGTAAGCGGTAAAATGACCAGTGAGCCGAAAACTGGTTAAAGACACTTCCAAGCGAGCGAAGCCGCAGGTAAAAGTGAGTTACCTGTTCCAAAAAATCTTTTTACTGTTGTTATGATTAGACTCTTGTGGAAAACAAGCCACTTTTTCGATTTGGAAATTCGTCTCAATAAAAAATCCGTGAGAGTTTGGCCAGGGAATCCTGCCTTGACTTTATCCTAGACGGATATGGAAAAATTTAACTTTCTCCATACCCGTGTTAATTACAGTTGTGCCACGATTTCCTGGACAAACTCTAACAGTTCCCTGGGGACGTTGAAAAATATATTTCCATGCGAGTAAACTGCGGGCAAAAAGCTAGTTTTTAATATTTTGTATTTCTTGTTCAATAATCGGGCAAAATATACGATTATTAATCGATGTCAGTTATTAGCATAATCGGTTAATCGATTTTTAAAATGATCAAACTGGCACATCACCTGAGACACGCAAGGAAACCGGGTTGCCAGATTGGATATTGTGTTTCTCTACTCAAATATTTTTCCTCTTTAGTTTTCCCAAAAACTTAAAACTACTGAGCAGCTACAATGTTTTTGATATAAATTGTAATGTATGAAGTAGATAGAACGTAGAACATATTTATTGATAGTTGTACATTACAGGTCACTACACTTACATAGACTTAAATATGTAATAATAACACGACATATAGGATGAAATTCAATCAACCGACCAAATTTATACTGGAGACTCGGTTAGTGATCAGGAACAAGGTTCAGTAATCCTTTAGGCCAAATTCGAAAAATATATTTTTTGCTCCCGTACTGGTTGGACTAGTTCAAGTACATGGCCTAGTGCAGGCATTATGGGGCAAAAAAAAATTGTTTTCGGATTTCACCTGAAGTGTCATTTAACCTTGTTCTTGATCACTAACCGAGTCTCCAGTATAAATTTGGTCAGTTGATTGCATTTCAACTTGTATATATAAATAACTTCCTTGAGAAATTAACCCGCACATGGCAATGTTTATTATTAGATATTGCCTTTTTGTACCAAAATTTACATATGTTCTACGCTGTTCAACTCTTTGGAAACATACAACCTTTTTAGATCAGTTAGACGATATGTTACGCACGACTTTGACTGAAATTCTAAATTGCCATCTGAATGACCGCAGTTGGGCCCAGGCCACGCTTCCAATCCGATTTGGAAGCCTAGGTATCCGCAAATCATCCAGCGTAGCACTGCCGGCGTTCCTGTGCTCAGCGCACAGCACGCTTGACCTCTATGGTAGAATAATTAACCCGTCACTCGGTGACGTAGAGGTCTCGTGCTTGTCTGAGGCTAGGGACACCTGGTTGACTGCAGCCGGGCCGAGTGAAAATACTCCGCTTAATCTGGCATCGCAGAAGCTATGGGATAAGCCGCTCTGCAGTAAGGTTCAAAAGAACCTTCTAGAAACTGTTAATAACCCTGCAGAGCGAGCCCGTCTCTTGGCAACAAGCGAGCCAGAATCGGGGTATTGGTTGAACGCACTTCCTTCAATTAATATTGGGACACTCCTGGACAGATCGACTTTTACTCTGGCTGGTGGGCTGAGACTTGGATGTAAGACAAACGAGCCACATCGCTGCCGCTGTGGCGAGAGTGTCGACCAGTTTGGCCATCACGGCCTATCGTGCCAACGTAGCGCTGGCCGGCTATCACGCCACGCCATACTGAACGACGTCATTCGGCGGGCCCTTGCCAGCGCCGCTGTGCCAGCAATTCTAGAGCCAAACGGCCTGGCACGCGACGATGGCAGGAGGCCTGACGGAATAACACTCGTTCCGTTGAAAAATGGGCGGCCGCTGGTATGGGATGCCACATGCGCCGATACAGTGGCACCGTCTCACTTACCAGCGACCGCTGCCAAGGCTGGCGCGGCGGCTATAAAAGCGGAAGGCACGAAGAGACGAAAATACACAGCGTTGGGACAAAATTACCACTTTGTTCCCTTCGCTGTGGAAACCCTTGGGCCGTGGGGCCCAGAAGCGCGACGCCTCTTCAAGGAGATATCGTCGCGCCTGGTCGATGCTTCGGGGGATCCAAGGGCTGGATCCTATTTCGGCCAAAGATTAAGCCTCGCGATCCAGCGAGGCAATGCCGCGAGCCTGTTGGGTACCCTTCCGGGTGACGGCAGCGATCTGGCTTCAATTTTTTACTTAGTTTAGGTACCCATCATCTGTTTAAGGTAGGTATTCTTTTTCTGTTTTTTTTTATATATTTATTTTGGTAGTTAGTTTTATTTAGAGATAATTTGTTATTTAAGTTTTAGATAATTAAATAAACAAATTCCATTTCAGGACTATAAATCATAAAAAAAAAACTTCATTGCACTCACTTCTTTTTGGATAATAATAAAGCCTCTGAAAAACAAATTAAATCCCAGCGAACTGCTTGCTGCACACTGTAATACTATCTAAGCAGCGATAAAATTAGTTACCGAAAAAAAGGTATACTAATTTAGCTGTGTAACAACTAAAATTCCTTACGACCACCTGGTTTGCATAATGAACCTCCGAATAAATTACTGAACTTCCGAAAGAAATACGAAATTTACAAAAAAAATGTTCTGCTGAGCCAAAAAATAAGTGCGACGACGAGCGTAGCGGGGAGGAGCGTGTTAGGTGGCGACCCCTTAAGTTTTAACAGAATTCATGATATGGTCAGGCAACTTTGAATTTTTATTCAGAGTTCTACGACAAAAAAGCTGACAATAGTTTTTGCTGAAATGTATTTTCAGGTGGTGAAATAGTATTATGTTTCGGAATTTTCAGTATTTAATTCGGTAGTTTTCGGTAGTTGGTAGTTTATTTATTTAGCACAGAAGTTTTCGGTAATTTAGTATTTAAAGCAGTAACATTCTTAAATTGAACATCCTCATTTTTAATTTAGTTTTCGGAGGTTTTATTAATAGCCTTTCTTTTTTATTTCAATAGAATAAGTATAACAAGTTAAATGAATTCTATTTATTGATATAAATGATCAGTATTTTCTTGAAACTCTATTGTTTCTACTATGTAATATAGGGAAGTAATTTTTTACTTACTTTAGTTTATAATATTTTGATTTCTAGGTATTTAGTTTATTTAGTCTGTTTAAATTTTTAGGATAATTTAGTTTTTATTTTATTTTAAACTTAAAAATATCCATTTTATAATTATAGCTACAGAATGAGCGCAAATAACGAAAAAATGAGATTGAAATAATTTCATTAATTTATTATAATAATCTTGCTTTCTTTTTGTGAGATCGTACATTTTCGTTAAAATAAATTCAATGTGCTTTCCATATAAATTGGAATCTAGCAAAAACTTACCAAACCTATTTTTTTTAAATAACTTCAAAAGAATAATATTTTCTAAAACTTTAAATGAATCATATAAAAATTAAAAAATATCCTCTTGACATTAACTAAAATAATAAATTATATTTACAGAAACTTATTGTGAAACACCATCTTCAACTTTCAACCTCAATATTTTCATCAAGTAATAAAATAAATTCTCAAATGCAGGAATTAATTTGTGAAAAGCACTCTTTAAAGGTTTATTATTAAATCACTTTTTCAAGCTAAGTATTAGCAAGAGGTGTGTCCGGGTCGTTGTATGTGTAAATCTGTAGTCAGATTAAACTGATATATGTAGTTTCCCATATGGGAAAAATTCATTACTTAAACCATGGTGTTTAATGTATCTATGGCTTAATATTAGCAAGAGGTGTGTCAGGATCGTTGTATATGGAAATCTTTAGTCAGATTGAACTGATACAGTTTCCTCGTATGGAAAAACAACTGGTTTTATCACGTGTAACTGACCATTTGGTCAAGGTACGCCGATAAAGGAACCAATGATGATGTATATGTACTTTGAGGGCATTCAATACTTGAAATCCGATTTTGATTATTAATCATAGCCATAATTTAAGTATGATGGTTTTTATTTAATTTTTATTACACAAACGAAGAAAATGTGACTTATTTTGTAGTTTTCCTTGGTTTATATTTTTTTCGGTATACGATACGAATACAATTTAAATGATATCGAAATATCTATTACGAGCTTTTGCCCGCAGCTTCGCTTGGGCTTGGGCGTTATTTTATGAACACCCCTTATAGCCTATGTGTTGAACACGGTCACTACGATTATAATTAAAAAAAAACATCCAAATCCGTTCAGTGGTTTTTGATTTAAAACGGAACAGACAGACAGACAGACAGACAAAAATTCCAAGTACAGTAGGTACTATTCTATTCTCAGTACAGTACATACCAATTACCCATTTCATTTAAAATTTCACGAAAATATTCTATGTAAAGACACGACCTTTCTACTACTTTATTATTAGTATAGATGTACAGTGGAGCCCACATCAAGCTATACACATTGAGTATAAGCTGACCTCTCATTGTACGGGAAGCCTATACAATGAGAGGTCAGCTTATACTGGAAGTGTTTAGCTTGATGTGAGGTCCACTGTACAGTGGAGCTCGCATCAAGCTATACACATTGAGTATAAGCTGACCTCTCATTGTACGGGAAGCCTTATACAATGAGAGGTCAGGTTATACTGAAAGTGTTTAGCTTGATGTGGGCTCCACTGTACCACATCAAATGTTGTAATAAAAAAAAAACGGAATATCGACATTAAAAATGTATGATCTCACCACTATATAAAGCAGTTATTGTATTATTTATTTTTTTGTATTTTATGGCCTGGTTACAGCGACCTTTAGGCCCAGCATTTATTGACACTTAAATTCGGAGCTGCAACATGAAACGCAGAACTAGTGTCTTCTTTGACACATCTAAGTTCCTGGCAGATCTTTACAAAATAAGACATACACAGCCAACTCAAAACATCTGCAAATTTTTCAATTATAAATGGTAATCGATTGCTATCGATTCATTTAATAATCGAGTTGGTCATCACTACTGTAAACAAAAAAAAACTGACAGTGAGACTAGACTAGATAGTGAGGCCTATCGATAGTTATTAATAGTAACGAAATCTATCGATACTATCGGATTTTGGGTTAAATGAAAAATAGGCGAATTTATTCTTGCGTGTTTGTTTAAAATAACATTTATTGACTTTTAAAAACAGTAGCGTACTGAATTGAAACGTGTAGTACAATCAAACAAACGAAACGTTAAGGTTGAAAATAATAAGTAGAGTGAGTTTGGTTTGTCAGCACAGCAATAAGATTTCAAGGGACTTCCCCATTAAGGCAGAGTCAGCTTTCAAAAAAGATCCCGTGAAAACGAAGCGAAACTTTCACTGCATGGATATGAAGTGACAATTAGGTCAGAAAAATAACATACAATAATTTTCTCGTGCTTGATGAAAGTTATTAAAATATTACACTGAATATTATTGATTAGGGAAGCGTTTCAGAACGTGCGATCATAGTGCGAAATTTCACTCGTTTATTAGAAAGAGACAGATAGATATAGGAGCAAGAGAAACAAAAATCTGGTTGCACCAATCAGGTGGCCCAGTGTGATTTTCGCATTACTCTGAAGCGTTTCAAAATACTTTTGTGCATCTGTCAGGTAACAGTTCAGTTACCCTCGGTTTAACCCGGGTCAATTTTTGAACGCCCTAGGGTGAAATTCGCATCACTCTGAGTGAAATTCACTCGTTTCTAAACGGAACCTAAATGAATCATTCGTAAGTTATTTGTAAACGTTTTATGAGAGTGTATGTTTTGAATAATAAATTTGTCGAGAAATAAAAGATTACTTTCAACTAAAAGCAACTTAAGAGAGAACTTGAACAACTTATGATAATTTTAAAAATTTGAGAGCTTGCATTCCGTTTACTGCACACCCCCCCGACCCGGTGCGGATACGAAATAATATCTTTGGGATTTCCCGTTCGAATAGTGTTGTTCTTCTAGACATCAATGGAGGTTTCTTATAAAAACTATAATAATACTTCTGTGCTGCCAGTAATAATAAATTAGATCTTACCACGAAAATAAAATCTACTATCAATCGATAAAATAAATCACACTATCGATGTTGTGTTGGAGTACCATCGATACTATCGATAGTATCCATTCACTAGCGCGAGCTGAGGAAAAGAAATGTTGCTGAAAATGAAAAGAGAAACTGAGAAAACTTTTTAAACATCTCAATTTTCAATAAGAAATCCAATAACAAGTTGCGGTACAATCTAATCGATTCTACTTCACAATGGCGGGAACATATTACTTTGTAATAATCGGCCATTCCGATAATCCCATATTTGAAATGGATTTCATACCAGTCACCAAAGAAATGAAAGTAAGTATGTACATAAAATAAAAATTATTAATAAAATAAAAAATATTTCATCGTTCTTCAACATTGTTCTTAGCTCATTTTTAAAATATCGTTCGCATTGGAACCAAAATATACATGAAATGTATTGTTTTTTATAGAAAGAAGACAACCATCATCTGAACCAGTTTATAGCTCATGCAGCCCTAGACTTGGTTGATGAACACATGTGGAAGGTAACCAACATGTACCTGAAGTCAGTGGATAAGTTCAACCAGTGGTTTGTCTCAGCCTTTGTCACAGCCAGCCAGGTAAGGAAAGACCATGGTGTGATGCTTATGATTTTTCATATCAGTCAGTAGACTTGATCTAATTCCGGTTAGTCCCTGTCTAACACAACATGATATCTCCTTCCCTCTTAGGTTCTTATACCTTGGCATTCCCCATTCTCTAATTTAACTTGTGTTGGCATACAAATTTTTGTTTAATAATAGTTGGTAGGTGGTTAGGAATTAAATTGCATTAATCTGGCTCTAATATGTGGAACAGGAAAAGATTTTAATAAAATACAAATTAATTTGATGCACTTGTATTTAAAGAAATCTATAACTAAATTTTTACCCAATAGTATGCAATAGCTATGATACTAAGGACAACGCAAAATTTGTAAATAATTCCTTAACTTTAGCCAAGTATCTGCAGCTCTCACCATGTTGGGTTCTGTCCTTAGATGAGGTTCATGATGGTGCATGACTCGAGGAATGAAGACGGCATCAAAGGTTTCTTTACTGATGTCTACGAGGCTTATATAAAGCTCATGTTGAACCCATTCTACAAAGAGGACACACAGATCACATCTCCAGCATTTGAAAAAAAGATTCAGTTCTTGGGCAAGAAATATTTAACATAAGGTTCTTGATTTCTTTTATACTATTCCTTAAGCAAAAAATTGCTTGTAAATATTAAACAGGTATGTTACAAATATGGATAGATTTAATTAAATTTAAATTGTTATACATTTAAAATAATATGGTTTCATTTTACATCCTTGGGGCCTAGCATGGTGCCACTTTAAACACCATTTGACAGTAAATCCCATATATTTTCTGTCAAATGGTGTTAAAGTGGCAACCATACTAGACCTGCTTATTAAGGTTCAGTACCTCAAAATTATAAAACAGAAATTTTGTTGGTTATCAAAAAATACTGGTTTTGTCTGGCCCTATGAGATACAGATACATCAATTTGAAACTAATACCTCTTACAGAAGTCAACCTGCTTAATAATGCTGTTAAAAAACCAGGCAAATGCATTGAAACGAAAAAAAAGTTCTTGCCATTTACAAAATCAATTTCATACAAATTGGCTTATTTAATATTGGCTGCGTAAGATTCTGCTACAAAATACCAAAACGCGCACATATAAACCTTACCTTAATGGAAAAAAAAATCTAAAAATTGAGGATCTCAGATTGTTACACTTCGCCAGCCTAGTACATAAAGTTGTGCATACTGGACGTCCTACTTACTTGTTCGACAAATTTAAATGGCTTAGTGACACACACGATAAATATACCAGAAGTAAGGAGTTAAATAAGATGACTATTCCGAAACACAAGACTGGAAACTTTAGGGGAGGGTTTAAATTTGCAGCATCAAAGATATGGAATGACTTACCACTACCATTGCACAAATACATGACTACCTGTTCCTTTAAATTTAAATTGAAATCAATTCTACTGAAGAAACAAATCTCACTGAATATAAGTATCAAAGAAAAACAAAAAAAAAGTGATTGTTGATCCTTTGATGCTGGCAAAGGTGGACCCACAAATTAACAAATAAACATAAAAAGATTCTTCAGTAATTATATTTGCTTTTGTACATGTTTATTTGTTTAGTTTTATTTAAAAATAAGTTTTTAGTGTACAATAAAGAATAATTAAAATTATTTCTACAATATTTCATGTACATTATTATTATTCTTTTTTATGTATGTATTCATATCACATAGTGTGAAAAACGTCCATACTTTACTGTTATGTATAAACCTTGCATATATGTATCTATATATATATTTATACATAAATATAATGAGATTGTTATAGATTAGTCCTGTTAATTTCATAGTTTAATAATAATGTAATTAAATAATTTTACTAGAGCGCCCACTGTAAATTTATTTATTTTATTATGACAAAGTATTTAGGGGCTCACTGGAAATCAGCGCGTATTAAAAAATCTCCGACAGCAAATGCTGAGCGTGCCACCTTTTGTCAAACAAAATTTGCATTTAAGTTTGTCTAATTCCTTTTTATTGTTTTAATTTTGTTTCATGTGTTTTGTTTGGCAATAAATTCTATTTTCTTTTTTTTATTTATAATGCAAACTGATATGGCTTTTCCAGCTGACTTAGAAACTTGAAATTCTGTCTAATGACCAACTCATTCTTATCACACGTGGATAAAAAAACTGAAAATGTCCTATTTATTCATTCAAGGATAGTTTGAGCAACTTGACAGGACCAGTTTTATTGATTATGTCACGTTGGTTGCAATGGTATGAAGGGAAACTTTATTCATGAGTCCTATTTCGACGTGACTAGTTTTTATTTATTCTCATGAAACTTATTACACTGCCACGAAAGTTCAAAAATTGATAAACATTCCAATAAAACAAGTTTTTCAATAAAAAATATTCAAATCATTTTTTATTCTGAATACATTGGTACAGCCTCAAATAGAAATATGTAATTAGAAAATACAATCAATCTTAACTTCACATTGTATTAATCAATTAAATAAGTAAAATGTAATAATATAAATCACTGGTACAGGCCCTGCTAGTCGAGCATAGCAAACCATATAAAGCTCGATAGCGCTTGATACAGTGCTCTGTCTCACTCTGTTCATCTATCTAAAGAGGGTCAGACAGTGTATGTCGAGCTGTCAAAGCTCAATATGGTCTACTATGCTAGGTACCTGATTTCCACTAAAGGGAAGTCAAGATTGTGTGTGTGCCAAGGCCTATATTTCACTTTAAATACAAGTCATTCTTTTTATTATGTCAGGTTGTTTTTAATTAGAAGACATCAAACTCCTAATAGATATCTGGCAAATCATCCTCATCTTCAGGAAAAGCATCGCAAGAGAAGTCATCTACAACAAAAGATAAAGGCTACAATAAAATTGTATAAAAGCTGTATTATTGATTGGTGTAATAGTAGTATAGCTAAGCGTAGAGTAAGGGAACCTCATGCTCCCTGGATTGACAACCTTCAGGATGTTGAGGGTGGTAGCTGTATGATAATGGAGGACCACCAAGAGTGGTGAAAACTTGGAAAAGCCCAGGTCCAGCAGTGGACAAGCACAGACTGATGGATGGATGCTGGCTATCCCTGCACTTATGAAACAACAAACTACTTATTTGGTGTACATAAAAGCAGACACATACCCATAAAGAACTCATCCTGGTATGAACAATTGAATTCCATGCTGTGTCTTCTGAGGACTGGTGATGGAGTATTAGGTGGGGAGTCCTCTTGCAGTGGCTGCAGGCCTGGTACTAAGTAGTCCAGAGCATCTAGGTTATAGTTGTCTGAAAACCAGAAATTTCAAATAAAGCCATTATTTTTTGGATAAAACCTGTTTGCATCATGGAGGTTTTTTATTTAAGCCATCAACAGAAAAAATAGCAATAGAATTGCTATGTTGGACCTATGTTTAGTTCATCCTTTTATAAATAAACAGGTTAAGTATTGTTAAAATTTGTAATCTTGGTAAATAACTAAACCCAGAGCTTTGAATTAGGATTAACAAATCAGATTAAATTGAGGGTATCTAGTCATTTATTACCAGTGATATCTGCAATCGGTCTTACTTAACCAGATGAGGGCACAAGGTCTCCAAAGATACAAGTATTCTCTCTGAATTACAAAATAACATACCTAGCATATTGGTAGGCTTTGTGAACTCGAGCTCTTCCAAGTAGTCCTCTTTCTCATCATTGTAGATCAAGGAGCCGACGTTCACAGCCCGCGGTGTAAAAGCCTGTCTCACGGGAGTATTCTGGAGAGCTTTGCCAGTGTTTGAAAGAAATGACTTCTTTGTTTTGGTATCTCCTAACGGTTTCAACGGTTTTACTGGCTCATTTGGCTTGATGGGACCCGTGGAAACAGTCTTTCCTAAGTTCTCTGTAAACAGTAGGAAGATAAATAACGTGGAAGCAGGCGGAGAAATAAGGGCAAAAAGAGGAAAGCTTAGAAAAGTTTTTCTTACCAACGTTAGTCAGTGGTTGGCGCGAAACATTTTTCACCGCTTGTCTCGTGATGAGATCGCCGAAAATGTCGAATAATGAATCCCCCATGTTTCTTGCAGTGCTTAGTCAAAAAATTAATCACAAATGTTAAATATCAGCGGAGTAATAGAATAGTGATTGTTTGTTGGATAATTATAAAATCGAAATCGCTTTTGCTGCCGTTCGTTCGTTCGTTTGAAATAAATCGTTTCGTTTTTCTATTGACTTTGATAACGAACTTTTTTGTTTCGAAATGCCGTGCAGATACAAAACGCTTTGCTTGTTCGTCATGTTCATCAACCATAGAGAAAGTAAATCGAATCGGTGAGCGAGTAAGAGCAATCGAATCGTGATCGAATCGGACCAAAAGTCAACAAACAAACTCTATTTAATTTGTGCAAAACATTATTTATCGAAACATGTGTTTGCCATGGCTGGGCTAGTGTTAAATTAATTAAAATTCTGAACAAAGTAAAGTTTTAATAATGGGTGAACCTAGTGGAAGTTCCTCAGTACCTAACGGGACAAGCAGTGGAGGTCAAGATCCCTTGAAGAGGCTCTCTTCGTTTAAGAGTCCGCGGGATTTGTCCCTTGGTGGAGCAAAACCAAATAAAAAAATATTCACACCTAATTTAAACGTTTCAAGAAATAAAAATAAAGGGTAAGGAAGACTGCATTCTTGTCCTAGAATCTCAGAATTTTATCTGTACAAATACAAATCAAACTGTCTATATTTTAAAGAAGTTTCTGAGGAGTACATAGCAAGTGTTTTGATTATGTCAACATTGTTGGTTAACCACCTCTGTGGCAGAGTGCTCCCTTGCTAACCCAGAACTCCCGCATGTGTGATCTGCATGCCTCGGAAAGTATGTTAAGCTCTAGGGCAAGGGCAGATCTAGGATTTCAGATAGGGGGGCCCTTGGCACCTCAATATAGGATTTTCTAAAAAAAATTTAGTAAGATACACAGGGCCGACAACAACCCGAGGCATTTATGCAAACAAAGAACAATGAAACAATCAAAAACAAGGCTGAATAACATGAGGTGCCTAAAATTAAATGCAAACTACAAAGGCTTTGTGGGGAGAGTCATGGCACCCTAGGCCCCCACCTTACATCTGCCTTTGATGTAGGGCTCCAATAACATCAGCGGGGCAATATGCTGCCCTTAAGTGGGAAAGTGTTTACTTGAATTCATACTTGAATTTAAGTTACAGAGGACCTCCTTTCAATAACGTGTTGGTAATGGGGGTCCACCATAACCTAAACTAAATAGTAACATAGTGTGTGGTTCTATAGGGCTCACCATGACCATGCATCACCCACCACATTTAGGATGTACTAATTGTCAGTGAAAAGTGGGTTTGCCAAGTGTTAATGGACTACGACTTGATTTCTTAGTTGACATTTCAAAACATCGCTACCAACTCAGGAATTCAATGCTTTAATAGTTTGTCGGTCTGTCATTCGAATTCAGCCAATCTCAATAAAATATCTTATGTATTTAACTAGTAAAATTATTTATTGTTTTTTATTAATATATATACGAGTATGTATGTACACTTTTGTATACTGGGTGTAAAAGCAAAGGCAAGAATCCTTAAAGGGTGTGTTGGTATGATCGGTAAAGATATTATTTAAAATACTGGGATCTCTAAATAAAGTACCAGGACCTCATAATAAGGCGATTTTCTTAACTCAAAATACACTTATCTCGTGGACACCCTCACTGGTAGCTGGCCACTGGGATGAGGGGTGCGGGTTGCAATTAGGTATGTGGGGAGGCCGGGTGAGCTGCGTAGCCATAGCATAGAAAAATTATGGAATTTTTGTGAAAATTCAAGGTATATTTTTTTTCTCGTAATGACATCAGAATCGTGTATACTTTCATACCCTAAAGAGATTCTTGACTTTGCATTTACACCCTGTATAGGCAAAAAATTAATAATATTTACGAAATATATTTTGACTCACTCGGGGTCGTCGTCAGTCGAATATGGAACAGTAGATAAATATAACCATAGATACAAACTAGACATAAAAAAATGACAGACTTAAACCTATTCTCTTAACCTATTTGTCTTATTGCTCTCATCTGAACTGTTTGTGTAAAAAAATATATATACGTGTTTGTGGTTGAGACTGGGTGTTAGAAATGTGTAAAGTACATATGTCTGTCGGTCAGTGTTGTTTGTTTAGTCCGGTTCCGAAGTGGGCACCAAGTGACCAAATGTAAGACGACTCCCAAGTCCTCAGTTCAATGTCAGTTAAAGGTGGGTGAAAAGCTTTAATGTCATGGACGTTGTCTCACCTATATAGAATGCCGGACAGTGCCGGCATTCTAGCAGATAGATACAGTTTTCCGTTTTGCCTGAAGTGTTTGATTGTGTGGTTTGGTTCCACTGTACTGGTTAATAATGAACAGCTGTTTAGCATTCATACATTTTATGTGTATAAAAAAGAATTTGCATGTTTCCCCAGGCCGAACTTGCCAACAGTCACAAGAGACAAAAGATTCAATGATAAAGACAGACGAGATAAAAAGAATGACAGAAATAGGAATGCGAAGAATGGACCTAATATTATCAAATCCAGTGGAGTATTTTCTGAAGGTGAGTGTTTTAAACTAGTTTAATTTTTTCCTATTCCACCATCCTTACAATTATTGGCAACTATCACCATTTAGCCATAACCTCTTATTTAGCCTTGTCTAGATTGAAAACCTGCTTGCTTTTTGTATGTATATGTGGAATATAAGTTGTATAGTATAAAGCATTCGTAACCAAAATGATTAAAAAGAACAATAATAATAAAAAAATAGGTGTGCATAAGACTTGTGCCCTGAAGGTTTCATACATACCATTTAAAGCACAAACATATTCCACAAGCAGTTATAAATGACGAACAAAGGCTGAGATCTTAACAGCACAATGTGGCGGTAGACTTCTCTAGGAGGTATTCAACTTGATATCTCTCACAGATCCTGAGAAAAAGAGCCTTGACAGATGGATAAGCAAAAAGATGGCCAACAAAGTGAACCGTTCACTTTGAGGTATGGAGCCCTATAAATGACAGATTATAAAGCCGATTGTAAGGGTTTAATTTTAGTTTTGGTGCTGTCAAAACTAAATTTTCTTCATTCCAAAATAGTTTTTTAGCTTTATTAACAGAACTGTTTTGCACCAACTCAATGTTTGTAAAGAAAAGGTAATGAAACCCATTTCCTCTTTATCATTTCAGGGCTGGGTGCTGCACAGCCACGTGCAACCAGAGCCTCTTACGGTGGTGGCAGGGATACCGACTCGGCCCCTACACTGCAGAAACCTTTTATCAGAGTCAAGGACTTTGGGAAGGTACGTTTGTTGAAATGCCAGGTTGCTGTTTAGAACATATATCCACAGTATCATCAAAGACAATGCTGCCAGTCCACTGTTTGGTCCTATAACTTTATCAGTACCGGTGAACGGTGGGACTGCATGTTTTATTTTGATAGTACATGGCTTTTCTTGGCTTTTACAAATGTGGATTACAGATTCGGTTTTGGTCATCATTCTACACAAAATATCCAAAATACACAAAATATCTCTCATACCATCTAAGAGTAGAAACCGTTTTACCATTTGGGTACGAAAGCCTAAAAATGACCAAA
Source organism: Ypsolopha scabrella (assembly GCA_910592155.1). Classification (NCBI taxonomy): domain Eukaryota; kingdom Metazoa; phylum Arthropoda; class Insecta; order Lepidoptera; family Ypsolophidae; genus Ypsolopha; species Ypsolopha scabrella. The sequence goes on from OU342982.1 coordinate 21,623,110, forward strand.
TTGCGACGCCACCTGTGACTAACTTCATGACCGCCTTCTGTACTGACCAGAACTGTTTTAACCTGTGAACTAGAAAATGCCCCAATTATGTCATGTTTAAAAACAATTTTGTGTGTCTAAACAGATAGACAAAGACCTGGAGCAGCAGAAGATCAACAAGGTCCTCGGTGACGGAGCAGAGAGTGACGAGGAGGCTCCAGACGACACTCGACTTGACAAGGAGGCGCCGATCAGACTGCCACTTAGTGACGAAGGTGGGGCGGCACGTTATACACACACATCTCTACTTGTACACAGGTATATCAACAGAGTCAACAAGGAGGCGCCGATCAGATCACCACTTAGTGACGAAGGTGGGGGCGGCACGTTATACACACACATCTCTACTTGGACACAGGTAGATCAATAGAGATCGACAACCTAAAAACCGCTAGATCGATTTTGATACAATTTTCACTGTCACCTTGGGACGGAAAGTATATTATGTTGTGATTTATTAAGTCAATATAAACTTACTGAAGCTATACCGTTTTTTACAATAAACATTTTAAGCGAAGCAGCATTCTAAACATTGCTGTAGTATAATCCAACTTTTCATTGTAGGCTGGTTGCACAGCAAGTCCAAAGTGGCGATGAAGATTAAACAGGAAATCGTTATCAAGGATGAACCCGAAGATGGAGAAAATATTCGTAAGGTTTTTACAGGTTTTAAGAGACGCGGCCCCAAACTGCTGAGTAAATTGTTTTATTTCGGCTGACGGGGCGGCGATAGCAGTGCAGAAAGAAAAATATAGCTCGAACCATGAACGAGGTTACACAAAATGGCCGCTGTAAATTGCAAATGGCGGACGCAAAATGGCGGTTTGGATCTCTTTCGTGGCGAGGCCTTTAAATGCTTGCAGAGTTCGATTCATCGTTTCCAAGCATTATTTGTGTATTTGGATTCGACATTCAACTAGTTTAGCTTGGGTGTTATCACAGCTACAGTTTTTTTTCATTTGATAACTGATTTATTGTTATTCAATATATTGGCAACTTACTAACTTGTTTTTTACAGCATTATCAGTGGATACAAAGCCAGAGGAGAAAAAAGATGTCAAAAAGGAGCCATATGACGATATGGACATCGTAAGCTTGCTTCGAAGTGATAAATCTACATTGATAATGCTGCAGGTTTGTTCTAAATATTTACAAATGTATGGCCTTGATTGTATAAATAAATAGTACTGCAATTCTTCAACTTTCAACTAATGTGGCTTGGTTTAGTAGTACTATTATAAGATGACTTTCGTTTATATAGTCACATTCACACTGGAAACTCGGTAAGTGGTCAGGACCAAGGTTCAATGGCCCCGTTTGCGAAATACAAAAAATATTTTTTGTGCCTCTATACTCGTTCAAAAATAACCTCGGCTCAATTAGTATAGGAAGTCTAAATTTTATTTTGCGTATTTAATAGAAAGGTCATAGCGTAGTAACAGTCATTCGTCCGTGGGCGACTTACGTAGATTTTACGGTAGTCGCTGGCCAGACTGATTAAAGCTTCACGGGACAACACAATGGGACAAGTGGGACAGACAGCCTACTTCATTCTATGTCTGATCGTTGTAAATTACAGCGGTTGCAAATACAAAAATCAAATGGACTGCCGTACATGTGCAAGTTTACTTCAGCTTGCGGTACCGTGCGCTCAACAAACTTAGTACAAGCTCCCAACATAAGCTTTCAAACAAAAAACAACTCTATTCTGTGACAAACAAGGCTCATTTTCCTTCAGTTCCCGGACAGCCTACCCGGGCGTGGCGCCGGCGCAGACGACGAGGCTCCTCGCCGCAAGCAGTCACACGGCAACAACACAGAGGGCGCCACTGTCTCCAACGAAGAACAGCCCGAGGAGAAACCTGTAGGTTTTACTTGACATCCTCATTCAAGGGCGTAGCCAGGGGTTTGTTTAGAGGCAGGCAAGGAAAGCATTAAGCATGCTACATACCAAAATATAATATTCGAATGAATGTTTAATTAAGTGCAACCAAAGAGTGTCAAAATAGTTTTATATGAGCAATCATATACAATTGACAATAATAGACAAAGGTATGGATTTTTTAAACTGTGATTGATAATATTCATAGTATACGCAATCACAAATATATTATGAAATGAAAACGACCAGTCACCTATCAAAAAGTGTCCGGGCATTGTTCTTTTATATTAAACTAGCTTTTGCCCGCGCATCCGGGGTTACTACGACGGTAATAAAAAAAATAAGGAAAAACCTTATTTATTAAAGAAGGAAAAACCGTACCATCACACTAAGGAAGCGTTTCAGAAGGTGCGATCAGCGTGCGAAATTTCACTCGTTTATTAGAAAGAGATAGATCTTTAGAGGAGCAAGAGAAAGAAAAATCTGGTTGCACCAATCAGGTGACCCAGTGTGATTTTCGCATTACTCCGAAGCGTTTCAAAACACTTTCGTGCAACTATCAGGTAACAGTTCGGTTACCCTCGGTTTAATTCGGGTCAATTTTTGAACGCTTTCGGGTGAAATTCGCCTGACTCCGAGCGAAATGCACTCGTTTCCAAACGGAACCTAATATTATAAATGCGAAAGTTTGTGTGTGTGTGCATGTGTGTGTATGTTTGCTACTATTTCACGTGAAACGGTTGGACGGGTTTGGATGAAATTTAGAATGGATATAGCTTATACCCTAACTGAACACATAGGCTACTTTTTATCCTGGAAAAACACATGTCGTTAAACCGAATAACACGCGGGCGGAGCCGCGGGCAAAAGCTAGTTATCTATAAAAACGGCAAAAAAATCATGTCTGTTGTATGGGAGTGCGCAGGTCCGACTCGCACTTGGCCGGTTTTAGTTTTTGTTGCTGTAGCGGCAACAGAAATACATCATCTGTGAAAATTTCAACTAACTATCACGGTTCATGAGATACAGCCTGGTGACAGACAGACAGACGGACTGTGGAGTAATAGGGTCCCGTTGGTTACCTTTTGGGTAAGGAACCCTAAAAATCAAAATCCGTTGAGTGGTTGTTGAGATAAAACAGAACATACATACAGCAAGACAAAAATTCAAAAAATCGTTTTTGCCTCTGTACTATACCAATAACCCATTTCATTTAAAACCATTGACCTCCCATTAAACAACTAGACTCACAATCTCGCTCAAAAAGTGTCCACGATGCATTTTGTTACCGCTATGAGGTACTTTTCTTAGACTGTGTGTCTTGTTGCTTATGAGAGGTCAATGTTTAAAACACAAAAATATTCAATGTACAGACACGACATTTCTACTACTTTATACTGACAGATATATGTAGATGTAATTAATAATATCCTGCAGGTGGACAATAGATGTCGCTTATCGGAGCTCCAGGAAGGACAGATCGGCAAACTGCTCATCCACAGGTCCGGTCGGGTGCGGCTCGCTCTTGGAGACACCATGTTTGAGGTAGGTGCTTCGTGCAGTCTACTGCTGCCAGGCCCTGGAATAGCGGTACAAGTAACGGTATTATTACGGTACTTTTGACAAGTATTATTGTTCCACGTTTGGATTGGGAATGAGGTGCGATCGTTAACTTTACGCAAATGTACGAAATGACAGTTAAAAAGGTAGGATGTGCTAAAATACGTAAATACTTTTTCAGTACTGCGAAATTATATTGTGAAGAAAATATAACATGCTGTCAACATAATATTTCGTGGAATTAAAATAAGATGATATTCTTTAAAAAAAATGTTTGCTTTCCATTTGTTTTGATGATCAATCACTCATGGGTTCATCAACTTCATCATCAATGCCAAATAGTGACAGATTTTTCAAATAAAATTTAAAGATTTCATTTATAAAACAGTTGAAAATAGATTCACCAAACAGTTCAGACAGCAAAATCAATAAACTTTAATAAAAAAAAAACGCTAATATTTGATAATTAAATAAATCATCCTAGTATTATTATTAGAGTGCATTACAAACTAGAAAAGATAAATTAGAAACAAATGTATAGACAAGAATTTGAAAAAATCCTCGGGCCGGTATTGGAACCTGTGACCTCTTGTTATCAAGACAAGCGCGCTACCGACGACGAATAGGCCGTTGAATTTTTCACCAGACTTGTCCACCGAATATTTATGTAACCATTTGACAATTTCTAATTGATATTTTCTGGTTTGTAATGCACTCTGATAATAATATTTAGGGTATTGCAAAGCGATCGATTTCGCTATAAAAACATAATCATTCTAGTCAAGCACGTATCCAGAGGGGTGGATAGGTGGGATTTATCCCCTCCCTCCCCCCCGAAATTTGGCGTGACATACACGGGACCGGGAATGTTTGCTGCGTCTTCATAGTTTAACCACTGTAAAGTACGTTTTAATAAAAAAAGGTACGGTAATTTGATTCTTAATAATATAGTACAGTGATGATGATACAGATTTATTTCACAATTCACATTGTTGTTTCAATAAATGTCCCCCCCCCCCCCGAAACAAAAGTCGGGATACGTGCCTGATTCTAGTAGTTTTAGTAGGTAACTAATCGACCACCATTAGTCGCGGGTTCAAATTTGGGGGCGATTTTGTGATCCGTCCGTATATTTGTGCTCGAAGTACGGCGATAGGGCTCACCCATCACGCTGGGAAGTAATGAACAATCGTCAGTAGGTACTATCCAACCGTTTCAGATGCTATTAGGATAGGACCTTGTCATACCTGATGCCTGTGTACGTTAGCAACGCTGACGGAAGTAGTGTGCGAGTGAGTGAGATCCACATAGGCATCAGATATGACAAGGTCCCATCCTAATAGTTTATTTATTTATGATAAGAAAATAGTAAGTATATCAGTAAGTAGCAGACCAAAGATAAGGATTAAATAGCGTGGCAAGTTTCCATACAAAAAATAAGCTACATTTAGGCTTCATGGTACGAAGAAACGTATAAAAATGGGTCGTTTTGACTGGCTTATGCTTGGAACATATTTGTTAATTCCAAAACTAATCTCTAGTATATATTTTGTTTGGAAACAAGCAATATTTATATCTAAAAGAGCCCGTAGTTCACTCAGCTAAAATTTCCACGCGTCGACTCTATGCGTTTTATTATTAACTAGCTTTTGTCCGCGGTTTCACCCGCATTAAATTAGTTTTTGTGTAATCCTATAAAATCAGTCAATGTTATTCGGACTGTTACCTACAGTAAACACAGCTGCTGGTGAAATGTGTGTGTTATGCGCCTCTGTTTCCCATTTTGTGTGTCTCTTTTATAGTTTTTCCATGGGAACAAAGGGAAAAAGTAGTTTTTGTCCTATTTAGTTCTAAGTCTAGAACTACATTTATGCAAAATTTCAGCCTAATCGGTTTCGTAAGCATGGCGTGAAAGGGTGACACATCACTTTTATATAGAAATTTGATAGCTCATTTTCATCCCACGGGAACTGATTTGTGGGATAAAAAGTTGCCGATGTCCCATTCTAGGTCTAGAACTACATTCATGTAAAATTTCAGCCCAATCGGTTCAGTAGTTACGGCGTGAAAGAGTAACAAACATCCATCCATCCAAACTTTCGCATTTATAATATTAGTGGGATCTTAGGTCTGCTACTATATTATACGTCTGATGAAAAATGGAACTCTTGCAGGTGGCAGCTGGAACCCAAGCGTCGTTCCGACAAGAAGTGGTCTCGATGGAAGTAGACGACGCCACCAGATCTGCCAACCTCGTGGCTCTCGGGTCGCTGCCGCACAAACTGAATCTGTTACCGCATTGGGAAACTATGCTCGCTGATATGGCCTTATAGCTGGCGTAATAAACGTTTTTTTAATTATTGAGTTTCTGTTTTATTTCGTATCAGTCACTTGGTGCATGAAGTCAATACCTGCTTTAGTTCCTGAGTTACTGAACTTTGACCGCTGAAAGAATCTGTCTAGCGCATTGACCTCTCATAAACAACAAGACACACAGTCTAAGAAGAGTTCGTCGGAAAGTGTCCGAACGTGCGACGTGCATAATAGCAAAAATCTTCAGCTAAATTAAGACGTTATGTCGTCAAAACAAGATGCAATGTCAGTTGTACGCAATCGTCATTCGATTTTGTCACCCCATAGCGGTGACAAAATGCATCGCGGGCACTTTCTGAGTGAGATTGTGAGTCTAGTTATTTATGAGTGGTCAATGGTCTAGCGGCACATAAAGAAACACTTCCACAGCCTCCCCTACTGAGGCACCTAAATCTTCCTTTGGCATACATTGTTGGCAAATTTGGAGCTAAATCATGATATAAGTGAAACGTAGGGTCCTCGAAACCGACGAACACAAGGAATAATATAGCTAGGCATCATCATTAGACATAAGGTGACTTTTTAATTTGCGTAAAATTTTGTTTTTTTGCGTAAGTCGCCATATTTAACATTTAGAGAGGAAAGTGGCGACATACTGAAGAAGGGCAAAGTCAAAAGGATCCGGAATAGAAGAGATTGAGGATGTGGAGAGGATCGTAACAGATGGAAATACTAAATCTCTGCCTACCCCTCAGGGCAAAAGGCGAGAATCTAATCTAAGGGAGAAATGAAAATTACAATAAATTATATCTATTAGTTTAATCTATTTACAGTTTTATTTCCCTATAATTAAAAAACACAATCCATTAAACTTATTCAGGCAGTAGCAACAGCTTTATCCTGCTGCTCTTTGGATAATATTTTGGTGTCTCTCCCCTCGATCCTGTTTCCATCCAGGTCTATAGTGTAGTTGTAGTCTACGGGGTTGTTGAGAGCCTGCTCTATTGCTGCATCCAGGGTCTCCAGGGTTATGAATGTGGAACTCTGCTCCTACAATTAAGAAAATGGGTTTGAATATAGTGAAAACTGTTATAACAACTTTGAAATTGTACACATTTCGACTATCTTATTGAGAGTTAGGTTTATGTTGTGAAAATTTTGCACAAAAAGAAGTATATCTCAGAGGGACTGGGTACCCTCTCAGTCGACCCTTTAAATAGTGCTGCTAGATTTAAAAATTTTACCATTTAATTATCATGTTGGTTGTTGGCAAATGCAACTCCAAGATATCTGAGATCAAGGCAGGGGGGGTACTACGAGGATCGGTGTACAAGATGGGTGTTTAGACTGAAGGTATTGTTACTGCCACATTAGTGGATGATACAGCAGTACTCTACAGTTACAAAGATCTCTTAAAGGAGTCTGAGAGGTTTGAGCCACATCTTGATAGACTCAATGACTGGATAGAGAAATGGAAAATAAAGCTTAGTGCTGCAAAATCTAATCACAATGGTTTTGCAAAGAAAATATGAAAAATGATTGTCCAGAAGTTGGACTGGGCCCAGAAGTTCCTCCTCACAAAGAATGTGTCAAATATCTTGGACAGAAGATGGACCTGTAGATAATTACTAACCACTTCTGTGGTTTAGGGTTGACAATTGAGTCTAAGCGTTGAGAACAAACTGATAATCTACAAGGCAATATTGAAACCAATATGGACATATGGGATAGAACATTGGGGTGCTATTAGCAACTCTAATATTGGAATCCAACAAAGAGCTCAGAATGATGTGGCATGAGTTATATTACAAATTTCCCTTGGCTAGTCAGAAATACAGAGACCCACTTTTACTTGGAGCTACTGATAGTGAAGGAAGAATATGCCAACAGATCAACTCATTGGCAGTTTTTCTTACAGATGAAAGGGGTATTGCAAAAATGCCATTTTTTTCATGTCGTCTGGAGTTCATAGTTCGGTTGGAGTGTAGTAAAGGGTGTGCAAGGGATCCGACAGAAAAATTTTGACCAACATTTTTTTTTCATGTGATCTTTGTTTTTTCTAATGTAATCTTTAGAGTGCCTAAAAATAAAGCTTTTTCATACTATTCATTTTTTCTCTTGGATTAACTTTTCGTAATTTTTTGTAAAAATAGGTGGCGACGACCAGCGAAGCGAGGAGGAGCGGTTAGGTTGACAAGTACATAAGTTGTAAGTACATAATTAGGAGCTGATCAAAGCGGAGCGGAACGAGGCGACCCCCGTAGATATAATCCACGAAGAAATTTTTAGATGAAAATTTTTGAAGTGTCGAGTCCTTTGCACCCCCCTCACCCTTTGCTACACTCTGACCCATAGTTCTACTGATTTATAGTTTACCTTCTCTCTTCTGATCTCCTGTGAAGCCTTCTCAATCCGAGACTGTAATGCCTTGTCCTTAGCCTCCATGCGAGCGAGTGCATACTCTTCCATCTCGGCAAGCTCATTCTTTCTCCTCTCTTCGCGCTCTAACGCTACTTGGGAGTTCCACTGCTCGTTGAGAGCCACACAGCGCTCCCACTCGTCTGCTTCAAGTTTCTGACTCATTTCCGAACTAGCACTTTGAAGGGATGATTTCTCTTTGATCATCTCCTCGAAGTAAAACCTCCTTATCGCTCGCATCTGTGTTTTGTAGTTGTTATTCAGCCTCAGAAGTTCTATTCTCTCTTCTTCGGGAACTTCTGGTCGTTTCGGGATCCTATATATTTTGCTTTTTGCAACAGGCAACCATCGCGGTTTCCTATGAGCAGAGGCGCTTTGTATGATCACTGGTACAACCCGTTTAAGTAAGCAGTTCTGAGATATCATATTTGTTATGGGTTTTTTTTTAATTTAGATTTTCATCGCAATGCAAAACAAAGCAAAAGTAGGTATTATACATACACTTACTTAACCTTAAAACTATAAATCCAAAAATGAATAAATTAGTATAAAATAATAGTATTGAAATCCAAATATTGCAAAACTGTTTGCCAACGTTCGCAAAGCTCAGTTTAGTTTTGCAATTCGTTATACAATATTGTTGGATTTGGTTAAAGAAATATTTTAGGTAGCATGAAAACATTTAGAAACCATTTACTAAAAATTAAACCCAACTAGGACTTGTCTTGTCGCGTTGTGTGTGAGTGAGAAATGAAAAAAAAAAAAAATATAATCTTTTCGTGTCTTCCATCATCTATTAGAATATTATTGTGATATGTTTCTATCGATGTCCTATAACTCTTGAAAAGTTGCAAATTAATTCCCTTTATGCGATGAATTCCTACTAAATATGCTGATTCTGAACGTTGCTAAAGCGCTTTTGACAGAAAGGGGCAGTGTTGCCGGTGCGTATCTCTTTTGGTTAAAGTAAAGTATTTTGGGCTACGGCGCGGCGGCGGCGCGGTGGCGGCGGCGGCGGGGCGTATCTTGATGACTATCACTATCGAATCTTTTTACAATAATGCTACATCACACTAATATTATAAATGTGAAAGTTTGTGTGTGTGTGTGTGTATGTTTGTTACTCTTTCACGCTGAAATTTAGAATGGATATAGGTAGCATATAACCTAACTTAATACATAGGATACTTTTTATCCCGGAAAAGCAAAAGCTAGTTAATTTATATAATATAGTTTTTCATGGTAAATAAGAAATTGTAAGCAATTCAGAATTTTGAGATTCATATTTTTTAACATTAAAATAACACATATAGACGGTAGTTTTATACTGCAGCAGTCGCATATTATTCTGTTTTTATCTTCTCGGAACAGGTTTTCGTCAAAAAATATTACCTCAGAGTACCTACATGTACCCACTTTATTTTTTGGTACAGTAAAAATGTTTTTTATTATGGAACTCTAGGTTCTGACTTGAGGGATTTTTTAACAGAAGTCTACCTATTACTTTTTTTTAATACCCGTATATTTAAGAATAAAATTTCGGATATTTTCGCGATTGATTGTCGGCAACACTCGTCATGAGTGAGGTTGTGTACCCGGTATTTTTTTGTTTATTTTCCTAAATATCCTGTAAAATATCAAAGCAAAATGATTAAAATAGCCGCATTAAACGAAGAATCCGACGAAGAAAGTGATTCCGAGGAGGAGGTGACCAGGGAAGCTTTAGAACAGATCGCTTTGCAGCAATACGGAAAGGCTCTCGATCTTCAAAGAAAAGGTAATTTGAAAGATGCTATGCAGCTTCTGAAGGATTTACTAGATACAGAATTACTCTATGAAATCAAGAAACCGGCGCCTGGTGAGAAAGCGACAGAGCCATTGTTTAATTTAAAGTATTTATGCCACAAAAATGTTGCTGCTATGCAAAGTTCAGTCGGCGAGGTAGACGCTGCGATTGAAAGCTACTGTGCTGCTGCTGATCTTGATAACACTGACGTCACACTCTGGCATCGCTTGGGGTTGATGTGTCTGCGAGCTGAACGCTATGATATGGCTCTCAATTCATTTCAAAGGGGCGCAGACCGTAATCCCCGTCACTGGCCCTGTTTAGATAAAATAGTCACTTTGTTACTGGGCTTAGGCTATTATGAAGACTGCATATCTGCCATCCATGACACACTGCAGCTAGATCCAGGCTATTTGCGGGGTCTTGTGTATAGAAAGCACATTTATACACTCCACCCCTATATTCGGGATTACATGGAATATTTGGACAAAAAATATAAATGGAATGATAGCGAAAATGATCCTTTAGATGAAGTAAAAGCTGCAGAGTTGTTAAAAGAAGCAGATATCATATATGAAGTGAATCAAAGACTACAGAAAGCAGAAGATTTCAAATGTGTTTTGCCAGATTTAAAATTACGAAAGCCGATTACAAGTTTTACTTGGTTGTCAATTGGAGAATCAATTGTAAACATGCACAAATACATGACAGAGAATTGTTTCAGTCATGCTTGCTTTATAGAAATGATCTTTGAGAAGGAAAATAAAGAAGAACCAATGGAAATATGTGAGGAGGCAAAGAAAATAGAATCATCAGAAAGTAAATCTGACGAAAACTATACTGACACTGAGAAAAATTGTGAAAATGGCTCTGAGAATGAAAACAATGATTTGTCAGATAAAGAAAAAACAGCAACAGATACAGAAAAAATGGAAAGTGACATTGAAATTGTTCCCTCTGATCCTCCAACTACTGAAGTAACAGAAACTGGTTTGCAGGTGAGTGAAGGCAAAGAACAAAGAAAAGCTCCAGTAAGACGCCGTGGCAGCGACTTGAGCTTTCTTCAACAATGGGAGTGGTGTAACAAGAGAAGGTCAGGCCGGAAGAAGCCAGTGATCAAAGATAATAATGACAACATTTATGATATGTTAAGGAAAATGGTTCCAGCATGCCTTGTCCCTGATATAGTAGAAAAAAAAGAAAATAGGGAAGGATCTCTCGATATAACAGATTTAGATAAACTTTTTGAAGAGAAAGATCCAGAAGTTGCCAAAATTGAACCTGATAAAATTGAAAATAATGAATATTTTGGTTCAGAATTAGAACAGAAAGATGTAGAAAATTTTGTAAATAAATATACTGAAAACAAAAGAGATATAATTGAAATTTTGAATGAATTCTTATGTTTCCTATGTGGAAAATGGAAATTTAAGTGGCCAGAAAATTTGTCCAAAGTATTTATTGAAGCAAACAAATGTTTTAGTAATCATATTGATATACCCACATGTACGGAAGGCAATCGTCTAGAGTTAATACACTATGTAAATGTCAATATATTAGTGGAAGAATTTATTGTCAATGATAAATTGAATGCATCACCAGAAGATAAGCAATCCCACAATCTATCAGTAGCAGAAAATATTGGACTTGCATTGACAACTAAACCTCAATTCTTTGGAACGGAATGCTTAGAACTAATGCTAAGGTACTTATGGGTTAAACTACATTCCCATTTGATAAACAGAAATGATGAATTTGCTTTGGATTGCTTATACCAACTTACCCACGAATTTCAAGCAATGGGAGATCATCATGATACTTTCAAAGTGAAACTTGTTAATTTTGTATTTAAACCTATTATAAATGAAAAAGAAATTTCTGAATATATTAAATTCTTGGAGCGAAACAAAAAACTGTCCACTGTTATGGAACTCTATGAAGCCGGAAACTATGAAGAAGTGCTCTTCATTGTAAAAGATTCCTTTGAACATTGTAAGGACATGGCATGGAAGCAAGAAGAAGAAATGTCTCTCGACTTTGCTGTTCAATTGTCGATAATCTTAGATGCATATTGGGCTTTGAGAAAGGTCGATGAATGTTTCAAATGGTCATTGACTTGTTTACATGAAGCCTTGAAGCACTTTTTTCACTATACATCTGGGTGTCAAGATTATGAGAAGTGGGCCTTAGCTGTGGTCAAAATACTTCACTGCATGGAACATATACTGAGCAGTGAAGGCCTATCTTGTTTGGTGGGTATCACTCCAAAAGATCTCAGTCAAGGCTTGGAAGATATTATTAGAATTATTGGTCATCAAGTAGAAACTAAAGCAGCTGAAATGCCTTTTGGTACTGTAATTCCTTGGATCATTATGCATTATATTTTACAGAGGGAAGAAGATCAAGGTAGAGGAAGAACTCTCTATGACAAAGATTTGGCTGCATGTGATGATGTGCCAAATCCATTAATGGTTTTATTCATTGGCCACGAACAGCTTGGAAACCGAGGATGGTGTAGCAAAAACGATGCTAAACTACTATATTTTATTTTAGACACTGTTGTGCCTAGATTGCGTTCGCCATCTCTCTCTAAATCTTTGGAACAAGTCTTACAATACATGGAGCAATGTGTGTACTGTCTTTTCGGTCACCCTGGCAAGAAGAACAAAATTAAATATCTAGAAGATCACAATGTCACAGCTAAATCTTTAGACTGGAACAGAGCACAACAAGTCTACGAAATATTCAGACCTTTGAGTTTGCCAGAATTACAAGGCAAAGTTACCGCGCTCACTGCAGACACAGAGCATTTGTTCCATCGTATTTTAAGCCTCTTACCAGTGGAATGTGATCTACAGAAGTATATACCTGATTTGGAGAAATACATGACTGGAAAAGAAAACAAGATGCCAATGGTACCTCCTCTATTGCCTTACAAAATGAGAGATATATACTTCTTACTAGGAGACTATTACTTTAAGAAGGAAGAGGGGAAAATGGCTATCAAATATAACATGTTTGATGTCATTATCAACAATGGGAGATTTGAGTCTTGGGCCCAAATAACATTAGCTAAAGGAATCAATTTAGAGAGGATGCTCAATTCTTGTAATAACATCAACAACGAGAAAGACTTTATGCGTCCAGCGAAGACGATCATCAGATGTTTTAAACGAACTTTAGATCTGGAATCAAACTGTGATCTTTGGGAGGAGTATGGTGTATTTTCTTATGCCGTTCATTCATTCTGCTCAAGACTCTTGAAACAAGCGAGTGAGTCTCTTAGCATGGAAGACTTTGAGTCTTTAGAAAAGCAAAAAGATGAGATGCTGGAAACGGCTCAAAAATGTTTTGGAACTGTTTCAAAAGAATTACCGCATCACCCTGATCCAGATAAAATCCATGAAGGAATGTGGATGTCCTTTTATTTCCTCGGAAAGGTAGCAGAAAAGAGAAACCAACAACCTTCTATCTATACAGACTATTACTTGAAATCAATGAAAAGTTTACATGAAGCTGAAGCGATATATCCCTCGAAAATAAACTATAATTCCCCGCAAAATTATTCCATTGAGGTTTTAGAAATACACTATCGAATCCATGCGTCTATTCTGAAATACATAGAACAGCATGAGAATAAGCCTATTCCTGCTTCAGTTGGTAAAGTGTTCATGGCAACTATTGAAGGATGGAAGAATGGCCCATTCTCAAAGAAAGCAAAGAAGCCTGCTCACCCAGAAGGTACAACTGTTTCTACCGAGAACGAAACAATGCCAGTCGATAATGTAATTCAAGCAGCTAACATTTTAAAACGTTCTGTAAGCGATGCAGGGGAAGAAGACACACCCGAAGCAAAGAAACTGAAATTAGATTCTGCGGCAGCAAAAATTAGAAGATCAGCCTCTTATGATACAGAAAGATTAGCAGCCATCAAAGAAACCCCTTCATCAAATGAACAACAAACCTCAGATATAAAGAATCCAGCAGAAAAAGATAGTCAACTTATTGAAGGAAATATTCCAGAGAAAGCAGTGGAAAAGATTGAAGAAGTTAAGAAATCGTCCAAGCCTGAACCTGATTCCAATAGGCCTGTGGAGCAAATCTTTACCAAAGTTAATATTAAAATACTAGAGGCCCCAGAAATTGACCCTGAAAAAAAAGAAGACAGCTCAAGCAGTTCGTCAACTTCGTCATCATCATCTAGCTCTAGTGACTCTAGTTCTGACAGCACTAGTGATTCCAGCAGAGATTCTAGCACTTCAAGCAAATCCTCAATTGACAGCAGAATGCTAACTGATGAAGAAGTTATGAATATAATTTCGGCTTGTCTTGATGCTCTGGAAGATTGTGTCAACAGATTTCCTTTGCACTATAAAGCCCTTTACAGGATAGCTCATTATCATTTTTACTATAAAAAAGGCAAAGATATTGAGAGATGCCGAGATATAATGCTTACCAGCTTTACGTCAAAGACAGGAGCAAAACTGAGCGGATTATTTGGTGAACGGAAAACTACAAACTTTTTTAATAACATTTGGAGAATACCGTTGAGTGAAATAGATAGACCGGGAGGTTTTGCTAATCACATGAACCGTTGTGTCTTGCTCTCTATGGAGATTTTGAAAGAGATAGACGACCACAAAACTCTCCTTGAAATAAGTTTGCAGTTGCAAAGGATTCCAGAACAGGATAAGAAATATTTGCGTGATTCAGATAGAGATGAACTAGCTCAACAAGCCTTCTCATTATGTGTTCAATCTCTAAAAGGTCAACTTTTGAAGTTTAGTCAACAAGCAGATCTGAAGAGCAATGAGGTCGAGAAGAAAGCATTTAACAGTCTAATGCTTGACATTTATAGAGCATATCAGAAATGCCAAAAGCAACCCAATTCAAAACAGTTAACGAATTTACTGGTTGACGGATTCAAGTTGGTCACCACCGCTCCGATAAACGAGAACGTGAATTGGGTTGATCTGAGCATGAGATATTGCCAATCTTTGATTCAGGCTTTGAAGCAACAAGCAACTCTTGCAAGTTTAGACAAAAGTCAGAATACTCAAAAGAAACAAACATCTAAAGCAGCTACTGTTGATGTAACGAAAGGGTCAACTGCAACTACAAGTAACCTTCTTCAAACAAAGCCTGATGGCAAGAGCTCAGCCACAAGTGCAACTTCGTCTGGTCTTCCAAAAATGTCACCACAAGAAATGGCAGCTGCATTCCAGAACTATATACCTATGTTGAACGACCCAATAATGTCACAGCAAGCTGCTGCCGCCCTTTCCCTGTCTTACTTAAGCAATATAAGTGCAATAGCCGGTTACACAGCTCTGCAAAACTCCTTGCAATCGTCCTTACAAAGTTCGATGACAAATTCTTTTCAAGCTGAGTTCTACAGGCAATTCCTTAGTCAGAGTTTATCTCCATTCAATCTGCCTCCACCCAAAAAGCAGCAAAAGAGGGCTCAAAATAAACCATCAGCTTCGAAATCAGTTACCCACGGATCAACAACAGTGACAACACTTGGTTCTCAAACGAAAGGTGCGTCTAAATCTTATACGTCTTCCATGGGAATTGGCTCTTCCAGCAAAACAGCCGCATCAGGATACGGATCTTCTAGCAAATCTATGTCTTTGGGATCAGCTTCTTTTAGCAAACCCATGACGTCAGTGTACAATACTCTAAGTAAAGCTGCATCAACTACTGTGATCACCAGTGTTCAAAAATCGTCTTCAGCAACTTTAGCTCCAAGTATGGGAACAGTTTTGCCAACACTGCCTGCATCGTTAACTGCGTCATTGACTTCCTCTTATGTCCAATCAGGCATATCCTCAACTTCTATATCCAACTCAAAACATGGACAAAGTTCACACAATTCCTTACCAAATGCGCACATGTCGAGTTCTTCTACAGTAAATACAGCAATACATACTAAACTTCCAATGCCGCATCAGCAAGTCAGTCCAGGAAAAACGTTACAGGAAAAATTGGCTGAACGACAAAAGCATTCTCATATCCCTTCAGTGAAGTCGAATATTACTCCTTCATCACATGAAATCTCATCGTTGAGTCGCTTGCCCTCGTCGTTGACCATTACTAAATCATCGATGTCGAAGCCCCCAGTTATTCAAGGAAAGAAACCAGAAGCAAAGAAATCACTGCCATTTGGAGGAAGTGAGAGGCCGAAACCGACTCTAGCCTCAGATGAGGTGATCGTATTAGACGATGATGATTAGATTAAGAAAAAAATAATGCTTTTGTGGAATTTATATTGTCATTTTATTTGTGTAGAAAATGAGTTCTGTTGGCACTTATATATGCTAGAAAGTACCTCTGTAATAATTTTGAAATTTAAGACTGCTTGATAATGTTTTTGTATTGTCTAAACACTAGATTTATAATAATAAACAATGATTTGATCCTTCTAATCTAGTATTATTTATTCAGAAAATGATAGATGTGAAATTTAAAGCCCGCTTTAGATGGGGATGAATTCAGTCAAGCTAACTTAGTAATGATTGAGCAATTATCATAGTGTAAAGGCTACCAAACTTTATCTATCACTTAGTACGACTTGATTAGTTACTGGGGTATCCAAGTGGATTCTAACTGAACCCTACCTAACATTCTTTATTCGCGCCCATTGATGGGAGGTCTACTTGTGATTGTCTACTTTTGGTGAAATCATGATTTCAAGCTAAAATAAGCTCTATTTTTTTAAAAAACAGTTAATCGTGTTACCGAAAATGGAAGTAGGTAAGCAGAAATTCCTACGCGAATTTTAGCCAGATCTTGATCTTTCTAACAATTGCAAGCATTTTTTAAAAAAAGAGCAAACCACGTTTTTTGTTATTAAATTTTAGCCATTTTGGCCTTGGTTTAATTTGCTCCGGAAATCGAAAAAAAAACTACGTGTTTATGAGGGGCACTCTGCAGTTTCCATTGAATTACGAGGAATTTAAAGATTAGTCAACGTTTGGTTTTTCATAAATTTATATTAAACTCACATTAAACTATTGTTCCTAATACCATAGACGAAATAGTAATTCAGTCTATGCTAATACATATCATAATGAAATATCAGAAAATAAAATAATTGTGGTTTTTTCAAGTTGTCACAAAAATTCGTTACGTCCGCTGAGGAACAACTCTCTCAACGGAGCAAAACGTAACTCAGCTGACCGGCAAAGGCTAGTACACAATGTAGAAAATGGAGTATAAGCATTTTATTAATACACTATAAATAATTTACACTAATTTTATTAGAGGTTAAATTAGTTTATTTTTGTTCGTTTGTACGTAGGAGGTAATCTCTTGAAATGCTAAATCGATTAGGTATAAAATTTATTTCACTCTTATAATGTTTGTATTTTTAACCTGGACAAAGGCTATAGTTTGTTCCCCAGAGTGGGGCAGTTCCAGTTCCGAGACACAGCCATTAATGGTACAGTGGAGCCCACATCAAGCTAAACACTTTCAGTATAAGCTGACCTCTCATTGTATAGGCTTCCCGTACAATGAGAGGTCAGCTTATACTCAATGTGTATAGCTTGATGTGGGCTCCACTGTACATTCGCATTCGTTATTTACAGGAAGAAGTTTCACCTAATGGCATTATCAGCTGGAGAACGTATGAGAAAGTAGCTGTGAATACATACACCCTCTCATTTTCCATTTAGTGATAGCTTAGCCAACTGAGTTACAGTACTAACCAAAAAATTAAGTTGTCAAACAATGATAACTTGTGTTAGATAAGCATGTTTCCGTTGTGTTTCGTGCCATATTTTCACAAAATGATAAGAAATTATTTAAGTTTTTTTATAGTAAGGTTTCATTGCAACTTGGTTAAAAATAATTTGGGTACCTAGGTATGTTAAAAAATTCTATCAACTTTCACCATCTCGTAACTCAGGGCCACGTTCAGTTTCATCGCCCACTCATCACTGACAGCAGGATAACATATACGAGGGGGTGTTTTTAAGTTCGCGGAATCGGGGGTAAGACGTGGAAATAAAAATACAAGTATATTTTTCCTTTTCAATATATTCACCTGCAACCCTAATACATTTTTCAGATCTTTCAATTAGCTTATGTATACCCCTTCCTTTGTCTGAAAAATAAGCTGAAACTGCTTCCTTCACTTCTTCATCGCTTGAGAACTTCTTCCCCCGAAATTCTTTTTTCATTTTTGGAAAGAGATAATAATCACTGGGAGCCAGGTCAAGACTGTAGGGTGGATGAACCAAAATATCGAAGCCCACCTTATGCAGGGAAGCCAACGCAACACGGCTCTTGTGCACAGGCGCGTTGTCGTGCAGAAGGAGGACACCTTTGGTTAATTTTTCCCTTCTTTTTGCCATTCATTGCTTCCTTTAATCGCTCTAAGATTGAAGCGTAGCATTCTCCGGTTATGGAGACACCTTTATCTTTATAATCTATCAACATTTTCCGGAGTGGTCACCTCGATCGACCGTCCTGGCCGAGGACCATCTTCAAGTGAGGCCCTGCCTTTCTTAAAAAGGGTATGCCACTTATAAACCATGTTTTTACCGGAGCAAGACTCCCCGTAAACGGATGACATCTCTTCTAGTATGGTTTGAACCGATTTACCTTGCTTGGTAAGGAACTTTATGACAGCGCGGTGCTCGATTTTCTCAATTTTTCACAATGTTCTTCCCAACTGAGTTGTTTGATCGACGATAATTCAAATAGTAATGGCTCGATTAAAACAAAACATTCTATTTATACTAATAATGAGCTACTTAACCAGTTACGACTAAGGAAAGTACCCTCATTTATTAATTACCTACCCATTCCGCGAATATAAAAATGCACCCTCGTACAAATTCAACGCGTGCAAAAGAGATGTCATGATCGCCGGGCGTGAGCGGGCGATCAAACTGAACTCAGACCTGAAGAAGCTTAGTACATGATAATGTTAAAGCTTGCTTATTTTCTTAAATTTAATAAAACTTTTAAATCAATATGGTTATTTTATTTTCTAAATTTATATTCCAAAATATTTTGTTTTTCTACTAATGCTAACATTTTGTAGCTCAATGGAGCATTCTGTCTGCTCTTCTCCAATTACAAATTGTAAAATTTAATTTAAAATATGAATTATCATACTATTTTGTAGAATTTCAATTAGTTAAAATATTAGAGAAAAAGAAAAACTCCTTACCTGGAGGTAACAGCAACATTTTTAAATCTCAACTTTTCAAGACAGGTAGGTTTTTATTTTTACAGAAAAATAAAAAATGCCCATTGCCCGATTCAGGGCTCTTCACATCCGGATTTACCTAGATACTTGTCTTTTGGATTCTCACATCACAATGATGTAATATTTTGTATCTTCTTGCAAGTGTGTTAAGCAAATTAATCATATTATGTAGTTTCGTATTTGATTGATTGGTTCCGTAAGAATTTCTTAATAAATGTGAAAATGCCTTCAACCCACGGATTTTTTTTCATAGCGTTTACTTTAGTCAGGGCTTAACGAAGAGAGAACTCTCTTTTTAGGGCTAAAGAATTAGCGTTCGCTATTTCACGTAGGTGATAAGATTCTTCAGTGTCAAGTTACGGATTGTGTTTAATGATAGGTACCGAAATTTTCTCCAAGACAATGTTTCCACCAGTGGCAGCGTTTAGCAAACTTTGTGAATTCAACACGAAATGTCATTTTATTATGACAGCGGTTAAAGTGTCTACCGTGCCACTAGTGGATATGTAAAACAACTGTAATGTGAGAGTGCGACTTCTTGATGGAACTTTATTCTAACGCTAATAAAAGTCTTCTTATATGTACAAGTTGCACTTTATAGTGTGAGTTTCGTTAAATAGTACAAATGGAATTGGGAAAAACTAGAACTAATTTATCGACAGATTTTTTAGGTCTAAAAAGTAATCTTTTTGTAATAGACCTTCATTTTTTCATCAGCAATGTGCACCTTATTTTAAAGAAACGTTGGTATTATGTTGAAGTAAAAACGGCAATAAATTTTCAAAATTCACTTTTATTGGAAAATTCAACACTGACATAAAATAGCTCTAATTATTCCACAAGGTCTAACTACTATATTATTAAATCACATGTCTAACAGGGGTCTCCCCCCTTGAGGTTTGATTCCGATAGATTTTGGGATGCCGATCTGATGGCGATAATAAAGAATGTCTATCACGTCCAGATATTTTGCTTTTTTTTATAAAATCTCCTGAGGCTGACTTTGTTAAAACCATATAGTTAGAACTAATGTCAATGCTTTTTTCTCGCAATTATTTTACTAATTACTGAATATTTACTGGATTAAGATCAATTTTGCTAAACCATTAATAAGAACCAGTTTAAAGAACCTAAACGAATATTAGCCACATTGAGAAAAAAAATACTGATAAAAAAAGACATGATCTTGCTTAGTTTCTTGCCCTTCTTCTTAGCAAGATTAATCGAATGGGCGGATTTAGGCATTATATCTATTTAAAGTTTATTTATCTATTAATTTATTTATTCATTGCATTATGTAGGTATATAAAATATTTTAATTTTAGGCATTATATTAATTTATGGTCTATTCAGTTTATTTATCAACTTATTTTTCAATATATAAGTTGAGAAATAAACTGAATAGACCATAAATAAATATAATGCCTAAAATTAAAATATTTTATATACCTACATATTGTTATCAAATGGGTCACCAATATGCTGAGCAAGCGCGCTGCATACATTGAAACATCAGAGCGGACACGCTGCCAGGTAACAAAGGGATGCCCTCAAGGAGGAGTCTTGTCACCACTGCTCTGGGTAGCTGTTATCAATGACCTCCTCATAGAACTGAACAAGGATGGTTTTTGCACGGTAGGTTATGCAGATGACTTAGTTATCATGATATCAGGACTTTTCGAAGGAACGCTGTGCAGTAAGATGCAGTTGGCGTTACGGAAAGTCGAGGACTGGTGTGGCAAGCATAACCTATCCGTAAATCCACAGAAGACTGAACTTATTCTATTCACCAAGAAGAAGAAGTTAAGTCAACTAAAACTTCCTAAATTATTTGGTACCCAGCTAGCTCTCAGTAAGGAGGTAAAATACCTTGGTGTCTGGCTTGACGACAAGTTACTGTGGGGTAAGCAGGTAGAACACATAGTAAAGAAGGCAACGAACACACTATGGCAGTGCAGGCGAGCAGTGGGCAGGGACTGGGGACTTACACCCAAACTCTGCAAATGGCTGTACACAGTAGTGGTAAGACCGGTACTAACTTATGGAGCATTGGTGTGGTGGCCAAGAACAGAGTTAATTACAGCCGAGAACAAACTACAGCAACTCCAAAGACTGGCATGTACACTGATTAGCGGATGCATGAGATCAACACCCTCCGCAGCACTGGACATCCTACTAGGGCTCACACCGCCATATCTGCATATACAGCAGGAGGCGATGGTTGCAGCCCTTCGGGTGAAGTCCACTGGTCAATGGAAAGGTAACAATATAAAAACCGATCACTGTCGAATCCTGGAACGAGCTTTAGAGATTGTACCAGAGGCAGTCACAGGAACGGATAGGATACCGAAATCCTACATAATGGACCATAGATACGAGATACACTCTCAGGGAGAACCAAGCTCCAATCGAAAGGTACTGGCTTTTTACACTGACGGCTCCAAAAGGAAGGATGGCAGTGCTGGTTGCAGCTACGTGTCTCCGGAACTAGGGCTCAGTAAAGCAGTTCCACTCAACAGCTTAACAACGGTGTTTCAAACCGAGACGGCAAGTATACTCCTAGCAGCTAAGGCAGCGACCGCAATTTGCACAAGTAGGCCTTTCGACATACAGGAGGTCACAATCACTACAGACAGCATGGCTACATTAACAGCGCTAAGCAAACCTGTAAGTAGATCCAAAATCATAGTAGATTGTCATGGGGAACTACAAAACCTATCAACGATGTGCAAGGTAAATATATACTGGACCAGGGCACACAACGGAAATGAAGGTAACGAACAAGCAGATTCTCTTGCTAAATTAGCATCCCACATGTAAGTAACGGCACATGGCATTAACCTGTGTCGACCATCGGCGGAAGCAATCAGAGGGGAACTCAGAAAACACACACTGACCATACACAACAAAAAGTGGGTGGAACGAAACGACTGCCGTCTATCAAGAAGAATGGTACCGCAGTCAAATGGTAAAGTAACACGATACTTACTAAAATTAAAAAGGTCCGATCTACGTGAAATGGTAGGTATCATAACTGGACACTGTAACCTGAATAAGCACCTTTTCACTACAGGTGGCACCGATAGCCCTCTATGTAGAGGGTGCCTTCTAGAGGACGAGACAGTGGAACATGTGCTACTCCACTGCTCTGCAACCGAAGACATAAGACGAAAAGCAGGGATCGCGACGAACTCCACCTTCCCTTCACTGGACCAGTTTTTGTGTCAGCATGCTGAAGCTGTTCGGCTCTACTTCAAGGAACTGTCCTGGCTGGGCTGACTGACCGGGGGGAAGTGCACAATACTCACGATCACGGAGAGTCAGTGCAGGACTCATCGCCCCCGCTACGAATTTAGAATTTAGAATTTTAGATATAATGCCTAAATCCGCCCATTCGATTAATCTTGCTAAGAAGAAGGGCAAGAAACTAAGCAAGATCATGTCTTTTTTTATCAGTATTTTTTAGTAGTTTATTTATCAACTTATTTATCAATATATAAGTTGAGAAATAAACTGAATAGACCATAAATAAATATAATGCCTAAAATTAAAATATTGTGTATACCGCGCTCATCAACCCACCTGCCCAGCGTGTGTGAGTATGGGCATTTCTTCCAGGAGGACCGCCAAGAGTGGCGAAATCTTGGAAAGGCCTGTCCAGCAGTGGACGAAACAGGCTGATGGATGGATTATTTATTAATTGCATTATGTATAATAATATTCTTATTCCAATAAGTCTTTATTTTATGCATGTGAATAACTTTAGTAGCCCAACTTAAATATAGTTTATAGCACACCGTGCGTAAAATGACCACTTTACGCACGCTGCGCTTGCGTAAAGTCAGCATTTTCCGCACTTTTGCTATAAAATATTATACGATACTCGTGCGAGAAACTTTTTCTCGATTCGTGTGATTGCAGCACTCACCTTCGGCTTGTGCCGCAAACTCGCACTCGTCAGAAAACGTTTCATCGCTCTCGTATCGTAATGTACTATTTTTTTTTATATTTCCTGTAAGTATCATATTTGTTTCATTATAAAATATTATTTTTATACAGATTAGATTTGACATATAAAACGTATACTTTATAAAAATAACTATACTAGGTGAAATTAAATCAACCGACCAAATTCATACTGGAGACTCGGTTAGTCATCAGCAACAAGGTTTAAAGACCCTCCAGATGAAATTCGAAAAAAAAAATGTTTTGTCCCTTAGTGCCTGCACTAGGATTTGTATTTAAACTAGTCCAACCAGTAAGGGAGCAAAAATATTTATTTTTCGAAATTGGCCAAAAGGATGACTGAACCTAGTTCTTGATCACTAACCGAGTCTCCAGTATGAATTTGGTCGGTTGATTTAATTTCACCTTATATAATAAATAATAGACGAAAAAAAAAATAACTCTAAAAAAAAGTTGTCGTGTTTAAACATTAAAATGTTTATTTTATGTAAAAAGGTAAAAAGATCACAATTTTTCCTCTTTAAAAGATCCACAATTGCTAGTAAAAAATGGTCTATTAACACGACAACTTTTTTTTAGAGTTATTTTTTTTTTCGTCTATAAATTTGGTTCTAGCTTTACCCAATTCCATAATGTTCACTTTAAAGAGACTTACACTATATAAGGTCCTAAATTCCAAAGTAAAAAAAAAATTGCTGTTGATAGAGTTTTGTAAGTAGACAATATTCCATCGAAAATAAATTTCTTTGCGCGATTGTTTTTTAGTTTTCCATCGAAATTCAGTCGGCTCATTGAACCACTTCAGTACTGATAAATAAAATATTGTTTGGGCAAAATAATATTTTCTCATTGAATTTAATAATTGTTTGCGTGCTAGACACAATCAATCCTAAAATTATTTTCGCTTATTATTGTAGGACCATAAAAAGTCATCGGCCCCTTAACACTAAACTGCACCTACGATTTAAAACCAACCAGAATCGGCAAATCGAGTGATGTGACGTAATGTCGTAATTGTCGGCAAAATAGAGAATCGAATTTAATCGAACGTTCTATTATGTTGCTACTAGTGACACGGTACGGTAGACACTTTCTTGACATAATGAAATTAGAGTTTTGTTTTGTTCGTGGAAATATTTGAAATACAACCAAATGCAGCAGTTTCTCACTTTAAAGCAACGTCTTAGAACACCCTAAAACCAAACCGGCTTCATCCTTTACAAGGATTTCTATAAAAACGGAAAAACCCCCAATTCAAACATGAAGTATTCCACATCACCTACTCCAAGCTATACAAATTATCCTAGGACCTCGTCACCTTTACCAGCGCCAGCCAACTACCAGCCCACAGTCGCCAGCGCTGCCATGAAGCGCTACAAGTACCTCAGGAGACTGGTGAAGTTCAATCAGATGGACTTCGAGTTCGCTGCTTGGCAGATGGTGTATCTATTCATATCGCCCCAGAAAGTGTTTAGGAACTTTAATTATAGGAAACGTAAGTACTTAGGAGGTACAGAGTGTCGATAAGGGGCCACGATTCAAATTTCAAAGTCTTTTCCCATAGTGCCTCCTTATCTACACCAGTGGCAGCTGGTGCCTCAGAGAACCGGTGGTGCACTGCATGGTTTTATTAAATTTATTAAATTATCAAATAAAATGGAAACAAATTTTATTTATATTCCGTTCAAATCGCTTCTCCGCCGAAAATAACACAGGAAAGCAAAAAAAAGCATTTAGTCTCACACATCCACATAACCATTTCTTTTTAACATACATTTCACTTTTGAACATTCTCGTGAACGATTTATTTTTTGTTTTGTATTATGAATAGGCCGGGTTTTCATAAGTCCTGTTGGTTTTAAAAAGTCAATATTATAATTTACACTTATTATTATCACTTTCTAATCTTTAGTTTACTTTTTTAGATAATTAAATAAACATTTACTCCTCCGCAAGTGCTCGCAAAAAGTGACAAACTGACGACAAGTGCATTGTGCGTAGGTCAAGGCCTCGGGGTAACGCGAGTGAACTACTCGTTTCGTCTCGTATTCTTTCGGCAATTTCCGGTCGCGTGCGGCGCACGAATCTATCCTAAAACTGCCATACATTTTGTACTACGCATCTTCTGTCTCACGCGCCGGGCTGTTTACACCGTGTTTCATAGAAGTTGTATGAGCTCGCTGCGTGCGCTTTCCCGAGCGCACGGGGCGGGACCGATTATGTTCAAGCAAAAATAAGATTTAATTCCTTTGCAGTAGAAATCTATACATTTTTATTTACCTCGTAATAACAAAACTTGTATATATATGTACTATAATCAGATTTTAATTTCCGTATAGGGCAGTATGGATGGATGGGTAATGATAGGTATAGGACATTATTGTGTAAGTTTAATTTAAATGGTAGTGCGGCGCACGGGCGCACTTAAGGTGCAGCTGCCACTGATCTACACCCCTAACCATAGGAGTCATTGTACCAGTCGATTAATTTTGTTTAGTTGTTTATTTAGTAGTTTCCAGAGGTGAAATTAAATGTTGTTTGTTCCAAAGCACCCTCAGGATTGATGGAGTGGTGGGTGAGGTGGTGTATGTTAGTAACACTGATGGAGTGGTGCATTTCTGAAGGTCCTGTTCAAACAGCATTTGGAATGGATAATATTTTGTTGATCCACATATAGTAGTAGTTTATGTAACTGGTACATATATACATAATATAGAGGTTATTAAAATACAAGTGTATGTTTAAGTGAGTTTTTTAATAGTATTACATTAGTGTTATAATACTTAGATATGTGCAGTTTCATAGACTTCTTTATCCAAACTCATGCAATAGGTACCTACCTTTTCCAATCCACAAATCTTAGTGACATTTGCTATAAGCTTTTCTTTATTTTTCTGGTGAACAATTGTTCATCATTTTTGTTGCACAGTATCACTGCTTACTCCGACATTTTAGCCAGAATAAAACTGAACCAACAGTAACACAGTCAATATTAAATAATGTACCTAAAATATAGTGCTAAAACCCAGCAGCCCACCAGTCTACTATAATTTAAACCAATCTCAGTCCACCATAGATTTAGTCCCCAAGTATGACCATTATTAGAACCGTTCCCTATTTAAACCTCTGACATGTCAATATGGACTAAGTTCCCTTTATCTTCCTACATAGTGTACATACCTGTGTATTTTAATTGCAGGAAATAATATTTTACAGCATTATTGTCTTATGAAAACTAAATTATAATTTATTTATATTAATATTAGAAAGGTTCGTAAATAAAATATGTCATTATACACTATTTTTGAGTTCATAATCAGGATTGTATTATATGATTGCAGATAAAATATGTCATTGCATAAGTTTTCTTGCAATCCATTTATAGGTTAAAGAGTGACAACATCCTTAAACAAATAAACAGAGGGACTTCTGATTTAATATTATTAGGAAAAGGGATTAATAATAAATGTCATTTTTGGCTACATTTGAATCAACTCTGTTCAATGAATTTAATTTTTTTTTGTACATTTTTTCAGATACGAAATCACAGTTTGCTCGGGACGACCCTGCGTTTCTAGTTCTTCTTAGTGTTTGGTTATTCAGTAAGTTGACCATTACATTATTCCATTTAGAAAACTAATTAATCAGCAGTTAAGGAGGACACTACGTTTGTTATGCAATAATTTAGGTTCCATTTTGAAATGAGTGCATTTCACTCGGAGTGATGCGAATTTCACCCTGTCGTGCTCAAAAATGTACCCAAGTTAAGCCGAGGGTAACCGGACTGTTACGTGACAGTTGCACGGAATGCAAAAATTACACTGGGCCACCTGATTTGTGCAACCAGATTTTTCTTTCTCTTTCTGCTATTAATAAACGAGTGAAATTTCGCATTATGATCGAATGTTTTGAAATGCTTCCTTGGAGTGCATTACAAACAGTAAAAAAATCAACTGAAACAGATTTCAAACGAGAAAAGTATTTTGATAAATACCTCCGGCTAGGATTCGAACCTGCAACCTCTTGCTTGCTTTCATGGCACTGCCTTTAAGATGGATTTCACTATAAATCATATAATATTAGGTATACATTTTGAGAAAGTGCCAGAATAGAAATATGGCCCTCTAGCCCCAGAAACTGTATTTTGATAAATACCTCCGGCTAGGATTCGAACCTGCAACCTCTTGCTTGCTTTCATGGCACTGCCTTTAAGATGGATTTCACTATAAATCATATAATATTAGGTATACATTTTGAGAAAGTGGCAGAATAGAAATATGGCCCTCTAGCCCCAGAAACTGTATTTTGATAAATACCTCCGGCTAGGATTCGAACCTGCAACCTCTTGCTTGCTTTCATGGCACTGCCTTTAAGATGGATTTCACTATAAATCATATAATATTAGGTATACATTTTGAGAAAGTGGCAGAATAGAAATATGGCCCTCTAGCCCCAGAAACTGTATTTTGATAAATACCTCCGGCTAGGATTCGAACCTGCAACCTCTTGCTTGCTTTCATGGCACTGCCTTTAAGATGGATTTCACTATAAATCATATAATATTAGGTATACATTTTGAGAAAGTGCCAGAATAGAAATATGGCCCTCTAGCCCCAGTATCATATTACGAGATAAAAATCTACAATGAGATTAGTGTTTGTTTCGTCAACACATTGTCTACACTGAGTGTTCCAGTGAAAGATGCAAACTCAAATATAAGGTGACTTTCGTTTATATAGCCAAATTCATACTAGAGACTCAGTAAGTGGTCAGGACCAAGGTTCAATGATCCTTTCAATAAAATTTTGACTCCTGTACTAATTGAGTTAAGGTTGTTCTTGAACTAGTATAGAGGCACAAAAAATATTTTTCAATGCAAGTGCTTGTAAAGACATATTTTATATGCTTCAAAACTGTTGTCAAAGTCAACTATATCACACTAGTGTTTTATCTTTATTTATTTTTTATTTATTGAAAAAAGTTACCAGTCTTTTTTTGAGTACCATAGATAGACTTGACATCTATGAACGCATCGAACTGAAAGCAGCTTATTTCTATCGAGTTTGCAACTTAAAGTTCATTTAAAGTATTTATTGTTTGATTGTTCTTTAATTTCGTTTCATTTATTTACTCACACTATGCATTGAAAAACGTAGTACGGGCATAATTGCCTCCTTACCGCACTTATACTATAAACTACTATTTCATATTTCACAAACAGGGTCATTGAATCAATGGCACCACTTTGGAGTAATGGTGTGATGTTTATTTTTAAAGATGTATGAAATGGAAATAGTTTATTTGCAAAGAACTTATTGGAATTGTAATTACTCTAAGCGAGTGGAGCTGCCGACAAAAGCTAGTAATACCTACATACATATATAGTAGAACATGTCACACGTTTTTTTAATAACTTAGCAAACAGGCTTACAAAACATTCTGACTCATTACATTAGTCACTTCCCTCACTAAGGTTTCTGCCCCAATACCCTAATACCTTCAATTTTGATCTTGTTATAGGTAAAGATAATGATAGATAACAAGTGACAGAATTAAAGGAGAATGCCACGGGATCGTACCAAATAGCCCCACAACCAAATGAAAGTCATAAAATTACTTAGATATTTAAAAATCCGATCAACATCTTTTTGATCAAAAGAGTTTACTGTGCCTGAGCCTAGAACTTGAATAAAGCCAAATTTTCGTGGGTTCGTTTGTAGAAATTATGACTACCTTATTATTG
Organism: Ypsolopha scabrella; assembly: GCA_910592155.1. Taxonomy (NCBI): domain Eukaryota; kingdom Metazoa; phylum Arthropoda; class Insecta; order Lepidoptera; family Ypsolophidae; genus Ypsolopha; species Ypsolopha scabrella. Next base: position 21,652,040 of record OU342982.1, read on the forward strand.
AAAAAAATATATCTACTTATAAACAATGTACTAAGATTTATACTTTCGTCAAAAATTAAATGTTTTCTACCCTCTTTTTTTGGTTTTCAAACGTTCGTTTCAAGAACGCGTTTAAGAGATCAACTTGTTTTTTTTTATAAAATAGGTAATAGAAATATAAAGGTTTTCTAATTAAATCCAGTATTTTTTTCCCTAGAAAATATTTCAGTATTAGCTAAAAACCCTCCGATCTGCTGTTTCGCGCGTAATTGTTAGTATTACGCGTCCTAGACAAGTAAGTCAATTAGCTAACCAATAATCGCCTCTATCAAAAGCTATTAAAGTTTTTGATATTGGCCTGTTTGTGTTGGACGGGTAATAACATTTTTTCCTAGCCAATGCCATACTCTTAAATACAGAATTCTAGCATCATAATAAAAAATATTTCGGTATTTTCATTTCCGTTGCCGCTTTACTATCTATGATTAATTAGGAAGCCAACCAATAATCGCCTCTATCAAAAGGTAATAAAGTCTTTGCATGCAATTGCCCTTTTCAGTGTACAGTAAATTCGAATTGCGGATACTAATTTCAGTGTGACTTGGTGATATTTAGTCTCCCTAAAATTAACTTGGTTTGGTTTTGACGCCACGACTTTGGGTTCGGTACGAGGCGCCATATATTACGCGGCATTCTCATTTACATAAGTCTTTGTTTTCTGACTGCGTTTCAAAATAGTATTTGCAAATGTTTCTGTGTAATCAACTTAGACTTAGCTCGTAAGACAGTGTGCGGGCGAGACTCAAATAGAACCGCAGCGCGAGCAGAACAAGGATGCGAGATGATTCCACACGTCATCAGTGACATAAAAAGAATACAATCTATGGAAAATAGTCCAGATACCCAGAGTAGGCTTCGAAAATTCACACTGTCATTCTCATTATCAGCGGGCCTATTATGTAACTCGGTGTCGGCTGCCATCTATGCTTGCTATTCACCAAAAACAGATGAAAAATGAACTTCCAAAATAACCTTCAGTGGGTATTCAACTATTTACGAATTGTGACGTCATTTCAAGTGCGAACGTATCCTTAGATGAGCGGATTGTATTATATTTTCAACGATAGGCACTCGGTTTGGCAACTGTTTTTACGATACAGAATCAGGGGGCAGGTTCTAGCCATTGCAGTGCAAAGAATAATTTCTTACTAGCTTTTGCCCGCGGCTCCGCCAGCGTGTTATTTGGTTTAACGGCATGCTTTTTTCCGGGATAATGTCCTGCCTATGTGTTAAGTTAGGCTATAAGCTATATCCATTCAAAATTTCATCCAAATCCGTTCAGCCGTTTCAGCGTGAAAGAGTAACAAACATACACACACACACATACACACGCACAAAATTTCGCATTTATAATATTAGCGTGATTTAGATAAAATAAAAGGAAGATACGGTACTGCAAAATCTGCAAAAATAGGCAATGGGCCTGTTTTGTGTAGTTTTTCTCCCTTGCGCTACTGTCGAAGCTTGTCGCTCTATCTCTGTCGTTCGGTGGCGCTTGTTAGAGGTTCACTTTTCAGTTTGCGATATAAGAATGTGCCGTATTATTTTCAGTATCATCTGTATGCTTCGCGGCGGCGCTGGGCCTGGGCTGGCACAAGGTCCTGCTGTTTGTCCTGTTCGTCGTGTTCGTGGACTTCATCGGCTGCGGCATACTTGTCTCTACATTCTTCTGGTATGAGTGGCGTCTCATTTTGTTATAATCAATGTATATATGCCCCAGTTCGTAAGCAATAAATATATGCCCCAGATACATAAGCAATGAATATATGCCCCAGTTACAAAAGTAATGAATATATGCAACAGGTACATAAGCAATGAATATATGCCCCAGGTACATAAGCAACACGTACCTGCGGCGCGACAGGGACGGACCGGATGTAGAGTGGGGGTACGCTTTCGACGTGCACATCAACGCCTTCTTCCCCCCCCTCTCGCTGCTGCACTGCTTCCAGATCGTGCTCTTGAGTAGTAAGTAGAATTGGCGTTTGGGCCGCGCGTGCCCGCTTTAACATCGCCCCCGCTTGGGTGGTAGGGGCTGTTCATTTATTACTTAAGACAATTTCAACTACTTTCCGACCCCCCCCCCCCTTCAATCTTACCTAAGATAATTATATACCAAAAGTGCAAAGAAAAAGTAGCAAAAACATAAAATCGCGTTGGTTAAAAAAGTACGTATAAAAGACGTGTTCGGAGCCCCCCCCCCTCCCCAAATCGTCTTACGTAATAAATGAATTACCGGGAAAATTGGGGAATTTCATCATAATAATATGAATCCCTAGTTTATTCTGGAGTTATAAGAAAACTTTTTAAAAGTGTTTGTTGGTTATTTATTACGAACAGGAGTATTTGTTTAGAACCCTGAGTAACTTGCTAACTTACTTTAAACAAGTGTGTCTTGGTTAATTTAAACAAGTATATTCGTTTAGACTTTTAATGCTCTTTAGAGTACTGAGTAAGTATGCTTACTTTAAACAAGTACATTTATTATTTTGGTTACCGGGTAATTCCACGGAAGATGTCGCATCCGTTAAATTTTGTCATTATATGTAATAACATGATATAATATTTTTTAACAATCTAAGAACGTTGCATTTAAATCACATTTTTTAAGTTACCATAGCATACTAAATTAGGCAACGAATTATCAATACTTTGCTTAATAAAAAATAATAACTGGAGTAATGTGTGCGACAAAAGTGGTCAGTTTCCATGGAATTACCCTACTTTCAACAAGAGTAACTTGGTTACTTCTATTTGTTTAGAGTATTGAGTAAGCTTGGTTACTTTAAATAAGTGTATTTTGGTTACTTATACGAGAGTATCTTGGTTACTTTAAACAAGTGTTTCGTAGTTACTTTAAACAAGTATATCTTACAAAGACCTTTAATAAAACACGTACGAGAACAGAAAATATTAGTTAAAAAAGAAACTTGACATCATAATTGCTGTCATTACGGATAGGACTCACTTATTAAACTGTGCAAGGAGGCCTGTGTCTCCTGGCACAGTTAAACAAATGAGTCCTATCCGTAATCACAATAATCATGACTCTTGGTTACTTTAAGCAAGTGTATTAGTCACTCTAACTAAACAACATAGGAAAATATCACTGCGACATAATAATATGTCCCCGAAGGTGGTTGTCAGAGACGATTCCTAGTGTAGATTGTTACTGAAACACTCGACACTCGTACAATCTCTTCTCATCAACGATTTTCACGTCCCAACGTGATAAAGTTGAGCCTTATCGCCGTTTTTCGGGCATAATGCAAGTTTACCCCACGGGTTTTCTTTCACCATCAGCAAGTCATAAGTAAGTATACAACTAAGCAAATAAATTTCGAAAACCTCATTGCTGCTCGCTCGAACACGGTCTCAGGGCGGCTTGCACCAAAATCTTAAAATCTCGATTTTATCACTAAATCAGGATTACGAGCTGTCAGTCAATACATTTCTGTCAAATTAAACTCAGATTAAGTCCTAAATCTAGATTTAAATATTGGTGCAAGTCGGCCTCAATATTAAAAGTCTACTGGTTCAGCTAACACTGCTCTAATCAGGTGTATCTTTATCCAGATTCCACAATCCTGCTGCACGGCGGCATTCTGTCTTCACTGGTCGCCAACACGTTCTGGCTCGCCTCCATCATCTACTACCTTTACATCACCTTCCTGGGATACAGCAGTAAGTCCCTACGGCTATTGTCAGTCGAGCTGTGCTTTGACATTGTCAATAATAACGAAATATATGTTACAGCTAAGACTTTGATTTTTACGAAACATTGAGTGACCTTCGTCAGACCTTGCGGGTTGCTCCGGATGATAATTAGAGTGAGTCCTAGCTGTAATGTCTTATTTCTTTTTGAACGTATCATAGACATCCGTCGCTAAATTTAGTGATATTATTGTTAAAATAATAAATCTTCATGGAATGCGTATGATTTAATTCATGAATGTGTAAGCTGAAAAGATGTGTCAGAATAGAAGCAGATGGAGATTGTGGTCTTTGCCTATCCCACTGAAGACAGGCGTGATTATATAAGATATATTTACAGAAAGCTAACTGGAACTAAGATATTTTCCTGTACAAATAAAAGTACGAGATTTGAATAAGGAAACAAAATTGTTTGGCCATGGGCCATAACTTTTTGCGCTATTTTTCAGTGCTGTGCTCTGCACCTTGTCTGTATTGTAGGGTGAGAGTGATAAATGAGGTAATTATTAATAATTATCGGTGAATATTATTAATTGCCACATCATTTGGTGAACGTGATAAATTCGGGTAGATTAATCACTTAACTAGTGATTATTAATAATTTTCTTACGGGTCCGCTTCGCTCCGCTCCCTAATCTTATGATCACAAGCAACCTAAGACGCTCCTCTTCGCTTCGCTTCGCTCCGCTCGTTATCGCACCTATTTTTGACTTTTGGTGAAAGATTTTCCGTTAAATACTTTACGATCTGCCGACCACATATTTAATTGGCGCCTCTCGCCGGCCCGTAACGATGCTTTGATTTAAAATTCATTACTTTCAGTTGGTATGTATTAATAATCACCTAGAATTATTAATAATTTTAAATTAATCATATTTAAAATTCATCACTTTCACCACAGGCACCTAAAAATTATTAATAACCACCGGTGAATGTGATAAATGTATTACTTTCACCGTTTGAGATGATATGTATTAATAATAACCGAGAATTATTAATAATTGAAAATTAATCATCAATCATTCTCACTGTGACATAGAAGTCTTAAATAAAAAGCGTCTAGTTGTTGTTGTTTTTTTCATGCTAAACTTAATAAAATATAAAGAAAGCCATTGATAAAATATAAAGAAACACATGAATGTAAAATCTAATAACTGTGCAATACGCTGTAAGTCAGATTCCAGTCAACTTAGCAAACCCAGCTGTAGATGCATTCCTTCCGTAAAATTTTATGCAATCCCTGTTTAGTTCCCGCTTGGTTATACTAGGTGAAATTAAATCAACCGACCAAATTCATACTGGAGACTCGGTTAGTCATCAGGAACAAGGTTTAATGACCCTCCAGGTGAAATTCGAAAAAAAAATTTTTTTTACCCGTAGAACCTGCACTATGAATTGTACTTAAACTAGTCCAACCAGTACGGGAGCAAAAAAAAATATTTTTCGAAATTGGCCAAAAGGATTACTGAACCTAGTTCTTGATCACTAACCGAGTCTCTAGTATGAATTTGGTCGATTGATTAAATTTCACCCTATATAGTTGAAATTAATTTTTCTCTGCATCAGTATTGAAATAACTTGTTGACTTTCAGATTATGGGAAAATATTGAACAGTGGTGAGTCAGCAAGTTAAATGCAGATTTGAACTATTCTAATTTTTCCTTCTTTTTGTGTCCCACTATTTTCTTACTGTTATTCGGTTGTTTTATTTTTGGGTCTATATGTCCAACATAATTTGGCATTTCATCTAAATTGTTAATACTTGTCTACTTTAAACTTTAAATAGTAGAGCTACTTACGCCTGTCTCAAAGAAGGGTTGGCTGAGACAGATCTCCACCGGCACCTCTAACATGAAGGACCATATCGAGCTCGATAGCGCTTGACACAGTGCTCTGTCTCACTCTGTTGATCTACCTAAAGAGGGACAGACAGTAGTATATCGAGCTGTCAGAGCTCGATATGGTCTACCGTGCTAGAGGTGCTGCTAACATATCCTCTTTTGATCTTTCATATCCATTAATAATTAGGTCCGTTTGGGTCTTTCTCTTTTCCCCTCGACCTTTACTTCTATGATATTTTTCAAGAAACTGTAACGAATCATCTTCCCTCTTCTGTTTTAAATGGTTTTTTTCAATGCAAGTGCTCGTAAAACCCGTTTTATGTATCAAAGCTGCTGGCAAAGTAATTTTTTACCGAACTAGTCCTCTTTTTTTAAATTTATTTAAACATATTGGCAATCTTTCCTTGTGTACCATAGATGGGCTTGACGGAAATGAACTGTGTTCAGTTTGATCGTGGGATGACATCCACCTACCACGCCCGAAGATCAGCCTGAAAGCAGCCTACGAACGCATAGAAAAATTTTCAACGCATTTATTTCCGTCAAGTTGGCAAATTGCGTGCAGAGAAAAAGAATGACCGCCTAAAGTGCATTTTTTGTTTGTATGTTCATTTACTTATGTTTATTTTAATTACTCACACTATGCATTGAAAAACGTAGCATGATACACATGTGCATGTACATGATGTGCAAGGGCAATAACTTACTCGTAACGTTTAAAACAATCGCTCGTGTTTCAAATCGTCCTAGAAGTCATTGCCTCCTTTCCACACTTATAGCATAAACTACTATTAACTAACATATTTATTGTCAGCACTTTCTCATTAGTCTTCTTCTCCGCCCAGCTGATTCTTTCCATCCCCCTCCAGGACCACATTTTAAAGGCCTCCAACCTATCTCTCTGACTCTTTGCTATGTTCCACTACCATACAATGATACCTACAATAAGTAGTATAATAAATGGTGTAATAAATATAATTCATGTTTTTATTGCGAAATCCATCGCTTTGGAATACTCTGTACAGGGTGATTGGTAATTAGATGCAATCCTTTGAAGGGGTTGTAGAAGAGAACGATCGCAGTCGATTCGACTATATAATGCCTTATGCAAAAGTGAACAATTTCTGAGATATTTTGAATTTAACCTTTTTTTCTAAAGTAAACATTAAAAAAATATATTAAAAAAACCTGCCTATATTGTAGAATTTTTTCATTTGTTTCGCTCTGATAACATCCCTGCCAATAAGCACTAACCCTAAAATGCCCATTATTGACGTAAACCTTGACACTGTGCTCCAAAACAATTGAAAACTCTTGAAAATCGCAAAAGGTTTAAACAAAAAAGCTAGGTTAAAACAAAAAGTCTCTATGCAATTTTCTGTGCGTATTAGCTTAAAAACATCGGCATTTTACTGGCTTTTGAATAAGGTACAAATATCTTAAATTGAAAGAGGAATGATAAAAATATGGCCAAAAGAGTAGGAGCAGGTAGAATATTAGAAACAAATCTTATGCATACAAAATGTAAGTTTATTCATTGTTTCCAAATTTAACCGTAAATGTTTTTTTTTTAGTTAGAGCTGCTCCTATTGTTTTGGCCATATTTTTATCATTCCTCTGTCAATTTGAGATTTTTGTACCTCATTCAAAAGCTAGTAAAATGCAGATGTTTTCAAGCTAATACGCACAAAAAATTGCATAGAGACTTTTTGTTTTAACCTAGCTTTTTTGTGTAAATCTTTTGCGATTTTCAAGAGTTTTCAATTGTTTTGGAGCACAGTGTCAAGGTTTACGTTAATAATGTGCATTTTAGGGTTATTATATATTGGCTGGGATGTTATCAAAGTGAAACAAATAAAAAAAATCTAAAATATTAGTTGCTTTTTTTAATATATATTTTTAAAGTTTACTTTAGAAAAAAAGCTTAAATTCAAAATATCTCAGAAATGGTTCACTTTTGCATAAGGCATTATATAGTCAAATCGACTGCAATTGTTCTCTTCTGCAACCCCTTCAAAGGATTGCATCTAATTACCAATCAACCTGTATATTATTAGTGCATTACAAACTAGAAAAGACAAATTAGAAACAAATGTTAATATTGTAGCGACGACAGTGGCATGAAATCACATAACGCCCTCGTGAGCGTTCAGTATGTGTATTACAAGCTGGTTAGATCAAATAGTTACAAAATATTCGGTGGACAAGTATGGTGGAAAAATTCAACGGTCTAGGTAAGTACCTCGGTGGCGCAATTGGTAGCGCGCTTGTCTTGATAACAAGAGGTCGCATGCTCGAATCGATTTTTTTTAAACTCTTGTCATTATTTGTTTCTAACATATCTTTTCTAGTTTGTAATGCACTCTAATAATAAATATTTACAGATAATTCTACAATCTACATAATAAAATAAATAACTTAGTTATTGACACCGTCTTGTTTCTTCTATTCCAGACCTGCCGATGCTCCAGAACACCCGCGTGTTCCTGCTGCCCCTCCCAGCCATCACGCTTGCGTATATAGGCACCGTGCTGGCCGGTTGGAACCTCAGTCATTGGATGATGGACTTCTACCAGTATAGGGTGCTATAGCCTTTATATACCTTCCTTATAAATAGCCTGCAGCATTGAGGGATTTCGTGGGGGATTGTCATGGGATGGTTTGCCCTTGTCACCGCGCTGGCCAGCTATATTGGTGACTAGCTCGCTGTTCCGTTTTCGGCCTGTGCGTTATTTTATCAATATATGTTGACCAGGGTCACTTTACTACGATGATAATAAAAAAAACTGCTTACAAATCCGTTGAGTGGATTTCGAGTTGAAAGGTAACATGCGTATAGAAATGTGTTTTGGCCTCAGTAATATATAATACTAATAACACATTCCATTTAAAGTTTTGGAAAATATTCGATGTACAGACACGATTTTATTACTACTTTATAATTAGTATATTTTTATTAGTATAGATATAAAAATAAAGTACTTTTTTATCTGAGTAAATTCGAAATATAGATAGATAAAAAGTTGAAATAAATATAAAAATTGGCCTTACTTAAATTTAATGAAATATTGCACTTGCAAAAATATATATGAATGTAAGAACCTTAAATAAATAGATGCCTAACTCCACCACTTCGGTGAGTTTTGCTGAAAAGAAGGGCAGGAAACTTAGCAAAGATCGTGTCTTTTTTCCTGTTTGTTACATCAGTAAGTGTATAACTTTAGTTACGAAAAAAGATAAAAACATATTTGGAGGCTATTGGGTGTTAGATATTGGAAAGATGTTATAAATAAACGCATGGAATTTTGTTACTTACTTTCAAAAGCCGCGGTCGTGTTGTGTGATAGTCATCGTCACGCCTATACGGGGTGGGGTACAAGGGGGAATGTAACAACCACATATTCTCCCGAAATGTCACCCTTACGGTGTATCTTGACGACGACGTTTTGGTGACTGACTATTGTCACAGTCCTCGGTCCGAGGGAGGTATAGGCACCAAGCATCTAGAGTCTAAGTTCTAGACTAAATGCCACAGACTGTCTTCTAGTACAGCGTCAACGTCCAGTGTTAACCAACTGGGCTGCCCAGCGTGGTGTTAGGGTAAACCCTCTCAGCACGCCTAAATAACAACTTTTACATCCATACAGTTGTCCAACGAAGGCGTTTGGACGGAGCGGTTGTGTGGGGACCGCTTGTTCGGAAATTGTATGTAGCTCAGTGGCTTACCTCCCGCGTCTCGCCCCGCAGTCCCCTCACTATTCCTCTGTCTTGAGCGCTTTGGTTGAACAACTGTATGGATTTTTAAACTGTGCTATAAGTAACCCCACCGCTATGGACGACGCTTGAGGTAATCGATTTTCGTCCCTATTAGTGGGAACTAAGAGTTTCTCTAGGCTTGTATAAAAGTCCAGCTATGATAGTTAAGTTGTATGAGGGAGTTGTACATCATTATTTTGGTATACTATCTCGCCAAGCAATATTATAAATAAAAAATATTAATTACAGTTTGGTAGTTTTGTAAATATGAAAATGATTAAGAACATTAAGGTCTTACATTATATTTTGTGTCAATAAAAGATATTGATTAACTATACTATTTGGTTTAATTCTCAACGCAAGAATAGGAGAGAGAAAAATAAAAACAAATTAAAATATTTAATCATATTTATTTATTTATTCAAAATCACATACAAACTTAAAATACGTATTTTTTTAATCCTATAAGTAATGCAGTCATTCCTTAACTTTATCACATAATTTAATCAAATTAATTAAGTCCATATCCCGGTGATTAGCGTAAATCGTAGAATAAATAAAGTTATACTAATTTCGTTAAGTATCTGTAACTATGGCAATATATTTTATATTTATTTGGTAACTATTGACTGATAAAATAATTATCATGATACAGACACTACATTTTGTAGAATTCAACATTTTCAAGATGGCCGCATTTGTCTTGGTATTGTCGGAGCAAAGAAGCCAAGATGTAGGTAACTACAGAAAATAAAGATGTAATATCGATCTGCCATTAAAAACATGTACGATTATGGATAACAATAAATATAAGATGGATAATATCCTTTATTAGTCATGTAACAAATTAAAATCTAATTCCTGATTACTAACTGAAGAAGGCACATTTCCTAAAAATACTCTTAAATCGTCGTTAAACAAGGGTAAACGAGTAAGCTTTTGCTGTACTTGGTGATACCACGCTCTTTTTTTAAAGTGCCTTTCACGTTGTTGGACATTTGGCCTTCACAACTTTACCCGACAAAGGGAGGGAACACTGAGAACGTTGACCTCCCTTTAATAAACAGATGATGCGTCTATCGGAGCGATGGAACACGCTTTGATGGATGGTCGATGTTCTCGACATGAAGGGGACCAAGGTATACGAGTAAACGAGATAGACTATTGCATTTCGCTTTACCTGTATAGGGTTGTATAAAAGTGCATACTGCCGCCGCGACGCGTAGCTTCACTAAATGTGTAGAAGATTGGAGCTAAATGAGACACGCTATGTAGGACGTGTGCAATCTAAACCAAGGGGTCACGGCTACGAATAAGAATTCTCTAGAAGAGTAACTCCCCTACAATTACTGCTTCGATTTTGGTTCCATTTACGCTGACAAATTTACTCCACTAACAACGAAACACTCACACACTCACATAGACAAAGCTTGCACGCGATTGGTTGCGTCGTCACCGGCGCGGCGCGGCGTTTTGTCAACATGGCGGCCACAGCAGCTAGCTAGCAACAGACGATGAGTTCTCAAAATGTTCATTTACTAACGTATGAAATGTAATCCAGTATTTTTCATATCCGTATGGCTTCTTCAACACTTCACGACACATGAAGGCATATTTGTAAAATCTACTGGCGCGAAAACTCATCCATCCATCCATCAGCCCGTGTTAGTCCACTGCTGGACATAGGCCTTTCCCAAATTTCGCCACTCATGTCGGTCCTCCGTCCTCCTCATCCAGCCGCCCCCCGCACACCGAAAACACGATAATATACAATACACAATCGAAACTTTCCGCGGCACAAACATATGACTCAACATGTTATCACGAACTGGTGCGCCGCGCGGTACTTATTTTGCGCCCCGCCCTCCGTGGTATCTATTTAGTGGAACCATTTTTTGGGCTTAGTTACGCTTCTTGAGAATTCTTGTTTGTAGGGTCACAGTTTCAGAAGTGCGTTTATTAAAAAACCCTAGTGTGGGTAGGAACGGGTTTGGCCGAGTTGCTACAGTTACTGCATATTTCCAATAGATTTCGTATTGATTTATAACTGTCATTTTGACGTCTCTATACGAACCTCCCGAACCCTGCTCAGTGACACCGGTGTAGCGACACTGCTATTTTTGAACAGTCGGTGTTGCGACCTGTGTTGATTTTTGAACGGCTTAGTGTAGCAACCTCGGTAGGAAACCCAACCCAGTGTGAGTTTTTGAACGGCTATCAGAAGAGTTTCCTTAGTCACGAATCACGATTGCTCTCCAACAAACGTATTCCCCGTGAAAATATAATAAACACACGTGGCACCAATGTTGTACAGCATAGCAAGTACGTAAGAATCGTTTCGATAAAGACGGATAAACTTACGACAACTTTTACTGTTATGAAGTAAAAGCTACTTCCAGTTTATCGCAACGTTGTCGAGACGATAGCATGTTCACTTGGTACCCAGTTCTGTTAAAGATATAATGCACATAATTATATTCGCAAGTTTTCGTATTCTCAAATATACCCAGACGAATCATGACTTGTAAAAGCCAAAAATATTGCTTATTTGTAATGGAGAGAAAATAAGTGTCAAGGTAATTTTGGAACATGTGCGAACATCGAAACCGAAAACAATAAGCAGCCCCCTGATTCTGTATCGTAAACTCAGTTGCCAAACCAAGTGGCTATCGTCTAAAACATACATATTCGCTTATATAAGGATAAGTTTGCACTTGAAATGACTTCACATTTCGTCATTAGTTCAATACCCATTATAGGTTATTTTGGATGTTCATTTTTTATCTGTTTTTGGTGAATAGCAACTATAGCTAGCAACCGACACTGAGTTACATAATAGCCCCGCTGGTCATTTTATTAGTTGCCTTTAGCCGATTGGATGTGCACCATCTATTGTATTACACACAGACATATAATATAGCAGCAGACCTAACATTAATAATAAACGCATAGAGTCGACACGTGGCAATTTTAGCTCAGTGAACTTCGGGCTCTTTTAAATATAAATATTGCTTGTTTTCAAAGAAAATATATACTAGAGATTAGTTTAGGAATTAACAAATATGTTCCAAGCATAAGCCAGCCAAAACAATCCATTTTTATACGTTTCTTCGGACCATGAAGCCTAAATGTAGCTTATTTTTTGTATGAAAACTTGCCACGCTATTTAATCCTTATGTTTCGTCTGCTACTTAGTTATAATTATATGTCTGTGGTATTATCGATACAAACATAATTACCACTCTATATAGATATATTGTCTTTCGATCGCTTAGAATACGATCTTTACCAAAAACTTTCGAAGATTATACGCATTATAAAGTCGATTCTGAAGGCTTTAATTTTAGATTAAGTGCTGTCAAAAATAAAAAATAAACCAAAGTAATATAGCTTCTGTTATTAACACTAAAAAAGAATTTTGGAATGGAGAAAATTTAGCACTAAAACTTCAGAATCGGCTTTAATATTATGTTCGGCCTTACCGTAAATTTATGACTTTTGACGCATAACATAAGCGATAGTGCTCAAAATTCAGTTGAATTGCCTTGAAAATGGTGCAAGCGAATAGAGTAGATACAGTCTTGAAAATTTAGTTTGTCTTAGCAAATACACAGTATCACCCTAAGCTCCCTAACATCAAGTGGGAATGCCCCTAAGCCAAGTTCTGTCTGAGCCAGCGCGCGTAGTGAGTCAGCCTGGTGTAGACGCCCGGGTAGCCCGGCTCGCCGCACTTGTTGCCGAAGGAGACCACGCCGATCTGCGTCCAGCGACCGCCCGCCTGCAGCATCAGCGGCCCGCCCGAGTCACCCTGCGGAGTTAACTGATATTACGAGGCCGTCCAGAGCGTGGATCATCTTCACAGCTGGATCTACCTCTTTTGAATTGAGTAAGCGAGCGTTGAATAGTGTAAAGCATTATCCTTGAAAGGCATAATCTTCTAATGACTGCTAAATATAAAAAAAAATCCTTCGTGGACATTTTTTTCAGGCACAGATGTTTTATAATGTTTATAGAGGTGTTTCGGAGAGGACAGTCGTGCAATCGTTCTCGTACAGCCTCTTCACCGACGATTTTTACGTCTCAACGTGATTAGTGAGCTGGTACGCGTTACGCCGAGGTCTATAGGCGACGAGGGGCGGGTAAGGGTCGCGCCTTATACATACATTCCGCCTTGCCCCTCAACCCCCGCAGTATTTGACTGAAACTGAAGTACAGGACTGAAAATCGGCGCTGTCGGTATTACTTTGTAAGACTACATATGCTGAGTCTGGCCCTTTTGTCTGCTGCGACAGACTTCTTTTATTTTTACTCACATTATTTTATTATATATCCTTGTTTGATTTCATAATTTGTTTTAATAATGTAATTGTGTTGTAGTAGATAAATAAACGGATAGGTATTCTATTCTATTTGATAATCGCCTGCTCTAACAGCTTAATTTACCTTTGGAACCAATGTAAATACCACTTTCGGTCACTCGTCCAAGAACGCACTTTTCTAAAGGTCTCCTTGGTGATACAGGTTCCTTGATCAACGGGAAAGCATTTACGTTTCATCTTACCTGGCATGCATCCACGCCCATTGTCGCGTACCTTTTTTACTTGGCCAGCGTCTACAATTTCTCTCGCGTAGCCTCTGGCTCTCTTTACATACCCTTTTTATCTGACAATCTCGCATGTCCTTCTTACCTGACATGCGTCCGTACCCGACCTACACCCTTTCGCGTATCCTTCTTACCTGACGTACGTCTACCCTCCTTAACCTGACATGCGTCCACACTTCCTCTAGCGTAGGTATCCTTTTCACCTGGCAAGCATATCTACAACTCCTCTCGCGCAACTCCTACTTTCTTACCTGGCAAGCGTCTACGCCCCCTCCCGCTTAGCCTTCTGACCTGACAAGCGTCCACGCCCCCTCTCGCGTACCCGGCACACAGGAACGCCTCGGTGATGGGTTGGAAGTACGCGCGGTCGCACTCCTCGTTCCTCCACACCGGCAGCTTGGCTTCTAGCTGCCGCGGGCTCTCACTGCCTCCGTACCTGGCAAGCGTCCAGGCCCCCTCCCGCTTAGTCTTCTTACCTGACAAGAGTCCACGCCCCCCCTCGCGTACCCGGCACACAGGAACGCCTCGGTGATGAGTTGGAAGTACGCGCGGTCGCACTCCTCGTTCCTCCACACCGGCAACTTGGCTTCCACCTGCCGCGAGCTCTCACTGCCTCCGTACCTGGCAAGCGTCCAGGCCCCCTCCCGCTTAGCCTTCTTACCTGACAAGCATCCACGCCCCCTCTCGCGTACCCGGCACACAGGAACGCCTCGGTGATGGGTTGGAAGTACGCGCGGTCACACTCTTCGTTCCTCCACACCGGCAGCTTGGCTTCCAGCTGCCGCGAGCTCTCACTGCCTCCGTACCTGTCATTTGGATGGATATTTAAGACGGGGAAGTTCGTGTTTTATCTAAAACTGCTTGCTTTCAAATAAATTTTCGGGTCACTAAAATAAAGATAAAGATTTTCAAAATAATATAATGTGCTTTTTCATTTATTCATTCCAATCATTGTGGGATTTTTTAAGCAATCTACCTACTTAACTTCACTGTATTAAAATAATTCTAAAACAAGCAGATAGTTTTAAGCTAAAAAACAGTTTATTTTATTGTATAGGTAAGTAAGTATCTATTGTTTCGCAATGAAAAATATATCAAGTGAATGGATTTACTATTGTCTAGTTTATTATGGAAACAATATTTGTTAGAAAGTTAAAATAAACATTGAAAGTTATTAAAACGCCTCGAAATCTAATCGCGATTTCTGAGCAAACCGCTTCCAGTGAGCAGGGTAGTCAAGTGAAAAATTAAAGCGTTGGAATTCAATTCAATTCAATTCAATTTATTTATTTCAGTTGTAACACAGCGCACAAAACACCAAAAACGTCACAAAGGTGGATCTCACAAAAACACAATACAAGTAAAAAAAAAAACACAGCAAATAACACAAGATATCGGTACATTATGAAATATAAGTATATTGTAATTTATTAATCTAATTTATCATTCATTCGTCGTTCTAGTATCCTCTTAAACGTATTCATCAAGCATGCTATCCCTGATACAAACAAGTCACACTGTGGTGTTTCGGTTAGCAGAGAGTTGAGCAGCGCCAGCGCACGCGGCACTGGTGACTATTTTACTAAGAAGATCCAGGCAGTCGATTTTGTGTCGAATCAAATTAATTGTAAATTTAATAAGAGTTAACGACCTTCTTAATTCAAGAGAGTCGTAGCCTAACTGGCCGTCAAGAAATCGTGTAGGGTATAAAAAAGGGTAGAAAATGTATCGTCTTTTAAAGAGGCTTCTAAGAAATCTTTTTTGGACTTGTTCCAGCAAGAGAATGTATTTTTTCTCGTGTCGGTTCCAAACCACTGCATTCGTTTCAAGTATGCTACGGACTAGGGCAGCGTATAAGGTACGAGTAGCTTGGATGGACAAAGGTTCAGTATTACGAATTACAAACCCAAGCCTCTGGTACGCAGTAGCGGTTACCTTCCGCACGTGAGGGCGGAACGTGATCTCCGGGTCGAACAGTACGCCGAGGTCCCGCACCTCCATGACCCGCGTCACTGGTGCATCCCCGAGCATGTACTGGTGCTGCACGGGAAAATGGGACCTGGTGAAGCTCATAACCTCACACTTACTGTGATTAAAAAGAAGTTTATTATTAATACTCCACTGAAGCACTGCGTCAACATCAAGCTGTAACTCAGTACTAAATAATTAGGTGAACTAATAATTTTAACTATCTTCACGTCGTCAGCAAACAATAGAACCCGGGAGCGTCGGACTACGTCAGATAAGTCATTAATAAATAAAACAAACAGGAAAGGTCCTAAGTTTGATCCCTGACTAATTCCCGACCGCGTATGATAACTGTCAGATAGGTAAGGTCCGTACTTAACAAACTGTCTTCTACCTCCCAAGGTGCTAGAAAACAGTCTAAGAAGGCCAGGCACGAACCCCATTTCACCTAACTTTAATAAAAGGACATCATTATCAACGCGGTCGAAAGCTTTTTGGAAGTCAAGGTAGATGACATCAACCTGGTGCCCTGAGTCAAGTTCCTTTGACAGGAGATCAACTAACTCAACCAAGTTAGTGGCCACTGACCGTTTAGGTAAGAATGCATGCTGTGCACTGGTTATGTACAAGGCATACACTGTGGTAGAAGACGATCATGGATCACCATTTCGAAAACTTTAGCTATCGCACAGAGGTTCGCGACCGGCCTGTAGTTTTCCACCATCGTCTTGACTCCTTTTTTAGGTATAGGGGTGACCCTGGACTCCTTCCAAGTTTCTGGATACGCACCAGTAACAATGATCAAATTAAAAATGTACGTGATGGGGTTAATAAGTTCGTCTATGCATGCCTCTAGAACGTAAGCTGGCAACATGTCAGGACCAGCAGGGGTTGTCGGCTTTAACTTTTTAACGGCGCGTCGTATCTCATCAGAGCTGAGCGATGTGATAGCGACACGTCGTGCGCCGGCGGCGGAAGTCGTGGAGCTCGCAGGCTCGGGGTCGAGAATCGGCTGATCAGGTAAGAAAACGGACTGAAAGTGGGTGGCAAATGCAGCAGCAGCATCTGCACCGCGGTACTCGGAGTCACCTCGCGTCACCATGGTCTCAAGGCTACCCCGACTACGTAGCGTATTAACATATTGCCAAAATTTGGTCGGATCCTTATTCAATTTAAAAGATATGTCCTTAGCGTAATTTTTGAATGCTATATCAATATCACGTTTAATTTTGGCGCGAAGACGCTTAAATTCAGCATAGGCATAAGTGTCCTTACTTTTAATCCAAGCTTTGTGATATTGTACTTTTAATTCAATGTCACGGATGATTGCCCCCGTGTAGAATACTGGATAGGTACGACTACACGAAGGCTTCCGTATTTTCTTTGGAATACAGTGGTTAAATATTGTATACATTTGGGAGTAGAATTTATCCAATACATCATTAACGTTATTTATCAATAATAGTTCATTCCAGTTTGCATCGCGAATAAGACAATACAGGGAATAAAAATCAGCATTACAAAAACTCCAATCTCTATAATCGTCTACCTATATATTGGATGGATTCATAAATTGTACCTGTTTGGCGAAATTATACTTGACTTTCACCAACAGTGGCGGGTGATACAGATCGATCTTGGAGAGCTCATCACCGAGATCCATGCACTGCACTGACACTGCACTGCAATCCGGGCCCATCAACACCACATCTAACATTCTGTCGTTCATATTAGTCACGCAGTTATACTCTTCAAAATTACAGATAATTTTAAAACAATTAAAATAATAGTTGGTCGTATTTTCACTAGCACTGTTCATATTTAAGTCACCAAGTACAAGAACTTTATTACTTGATTGACGGGAACACAAACGTTCAACGCTGTCGAACCAGTGTGTGTATACCTCGTCCTTAGACTTTGGTGGTATATAAACAACGTTTATGTACACATAATGTTCATTTATCGCAAATCGCGCCCATAAGTCCTCGCCGGTGTCTGTCTCGTACTGTGGGAGACGCTCCAAGTTGATGGACGAGCGATACAGTAGCATACGTAGTCTACGTTTCGCTTGGGTATAATTTTAGAAGCTGGCTATTTTCTTTTTTCTGCTTCAAATAGCTGACGACCGTTTCCTCGGTGGTGTCGGTTCTTGCGCCCCAGACATGTAGGTATTTTAGCCTATTCGCAGCGCACATTCCACTGCCGCGGATTACATGCCGTTGACGACGGTTGGTAATCTTACAGGTTACGGTGGACCAGCCTTCCTCAGTTGGTGAATTCGAACTGCGATTTTTATTTACAGGTAAAGGGTCATTCGTATCCATAGTCTGCTCATTTTTAGCAGGCTGGGGTGAAGGTGATTTCTTCCCTGTTTTATTTACAATGGCGCCGCCGCGAACGGCGCACACGGCGCTCTTATTAGCTCGTTTAGCCGCTGCACGAGTTTGCACGGCCGATGACATTACGGCAGTTGGCTGTTTAGTTTTAGTCAATGTACTTTTCGGCTTATTCGAAGTTGATGCAGACTTCGATTCTGTTTCCGTCTCGCTCACACTCGCCGCCTCTGATGCCAACGTAGGAGCGACATCAATGGCACGTCGACGCGGAGATGCTTTCACACATGTCGGGCACTGTACACTTTGTTTACCCTCAAGCGATTTTATTATAAGCAAACTTAACTCCGAAATTTGCACTTTTAAGGCACTTATCTCATTATTTTGGGTACAAACTTTAGCTTCAAGGCTTTTCAAGCTGTAAACGAGCTCACTTTCATCACTTTCCTGGGCGTTAGTTGCCATTTTTCAATTAAAATGATTAAGTTTGTCTCAGGTGGACATGTTACGTGTTTACGGAACGAAACGTCGCGAATAGTACAGTTTTCCCTAATTAGGCACGCCACCGTTTTTGTACAAAATTTGATAACCCGTTTCTCTGTTGTTTTTCGTTATAGACTAAAGTTTGAGATCTCTATAGTTTAATACAGGCATTTACAAAGTCACTATCTGGCTGAAATGTAAAATTTTGGTATAGGTACAATTTACGGCAAGAAAACAACTTTATATGTAAATCTGTCCAACTTGATATTCAAAATTTTGTCAAAATGGTGACTTTTAAAATATCAGTAGCAGATGATAGAGGTCTTATACTTAGGTCTTTAACGAAGAACAACAGAGAAATGAGTTATCAAATTTTGTACTAAAACGGTGGCGTGCCTATACGCCTTAAGGCGACGCATGGGAAATTTTGGCGACATGGATCTCCTTTTTCTCAGCAATAAAAAAACATATGTAATTACCAATTTGCCCGAAGATTTAGTTGATTGATTAATTTTCATAGCAGAGAAAAAAATATTTAGAAAACCTCTTTTAAAACAGAGATTTGTATTTTACTGACAAACGAGAGCGAATGAAGCCTCTAAGTTTTTTATTTAAATTAGTCTACAAATACACTTCAATATGGCCGATTGGATTTATTAAATTACATGTAAATGTCATTTTAAATGAAAAATACTGTTTTGCCGCATACGACCTTACGGCATAAGCTTGTTCGTGAGCGCATATTTGTATGGAGTAAGTCCCCCTCACTCCACTCCCCTAAGGCGCCGATTTGAAATTAAAAGTTTATCAATGCCTCGCCTTAATTTCTGTTAATTTGTTTTGGCCGAATTTAATTTAATGAATTAATTAAATAATTCAAATTAATAAATTTAATTTATTTAACCACCAAATAAGTTTCCTTTACATGAACCAAAATGCCTTGATTACAAGGCGACTTTTTAAGTAACAGTTTTTTTAGAAGAAGAAATATTGTGATCAAGCCAAGATTAACCGGATTAATCCTTTGATTGGTGCAAGGCGTTTGACATTATTTTCTTGAGAATGAAAGAGAAGAGAATGATGTGAGATAATCCTTACGCTCTTACGACAATACATTGGAAGTCCTCGAATGCGTTGATGTCTTTTGTATAACTCAGACTTTGTGACATGCGTAGACGCCTTTCCTTTGTCTTGTTCCTAGCTTACTTTTAGTACATAGGTAACACTAAAAGTTTCCGGAACTGGCCACTTCCATAAACAATATTTAAAAATTTATTGCAACATTTGAAAATAGAACTCTTTGGCTGTAGAATGCAGTTTGTTTCATCTGACTGTCTTTTGTTTTTACCTTGTGGCGCCATTTAAAAAATTGTGTGTCTGCATCAACATGGATTTAACTCGGGTAAATTTTCGTAGTATGATTTTCTACGATTTTAAGTGTAATTTGACAGCTCAACAGAGCATCGCTCGGCTTGAAACAGCTTTTGGCAATGAAGCACCATGCAAGACGACTGTTTATAGCTGGTTTGCAGAATTCAAGCGTGGTCGTATCAATCTCAGTGACGAATCTCGCGATGGTCGGCCGTCCACCGCTGTGACCAACAAAAACATCGATGCTGTGCGCCGTATGATTGAAACAGACAGGCATGTGACCTAGCATGAAATTTGCGCATTCTTAGAAATAGGCATGAGTCAAATACAATCAATCCTACACAAACATTTGGGTGTGAGAAAGCTGTGCTCGCGGTGAATCCCACACAACTTGACCGAGGCTCAAAAAACGGACCGCGTCACTTGGTGCAGTGCCATGCTTACCAGATTCAACGAAGGTGCGTCAAATTTGGTGTGGGACATAGTAACAGGTGACGAAACATGGATTTATTGCTACGATCCCAAAACAAAGCAGCAATCGAGCGTATGGGTCTTTCAAGATGAGCCGAAACCAACCAAAATGGCGCGCGTGAAAAGTGCATCTAAGCGGATGATTGCTTCTTTTTTTAATAAAACTGGACACGTGGCTACTGTTGCTTTAGAGAATCGTCGTACCGTGAATAGTGACTGGTACACGACCATTTGTTTACCGGAAGTTATTGACGAACTCCGTAAAAATAACCGTAAACGCCGTATCATCCTGCACCACGACAATGCTAGTTCTCACACGGCCAGACAGACAAACGACTTTTTGAAGACGAAAAATGTAGAACTCCTGAGTCATCCTGCATACAGTCCCGACCTGGCACCTTGTGACTTTTTTCTGTTCCCAAAAATTAAGAACCAATTACGCGGTCAACGATTTTCATCACCAGAAGAGGCTGTCGAGGAGTATGAAAAACACGTTTCAGAGGTCACCACAGGGGAGTGGCACAAAAGTTTTCAAAACTGGTTTGATCGAATGAAAAAGTGCATAGACGCCAAGGGAGATTATTTTGAAAAACAATAAATTAATTTTGTACCTTTAATAGTATTTTTTCATATTCATTCCGGAAACTTATAGTGCGTCCCACTATATCTGTGGGTATGGTGGTTTTTATGTGGTGTTGGACGTAATAATACCCGGTGAAACGCGGGTGTACTGAATTTGGACTGCGACTTACATTTCACAGTTCACACTCAAGATTCAAAAGTTTTATTGAGTCGGTTGCCAACTGATTGCCAAACGTCATAAATATCTACTATAGAATTCCGATTTTACAAGGATACGTTCGTGCTTAAAGTGATGTCACAGTTCGTAAACAGTTCAATATACACTGAAGGCAATTTTAAAAGTTCAGTTTTTAACTACGTTTTTAGTGTTTAGCAACCATATGGCAACTGACACTAAGTTAGACATGTTAGGTGATGCTTATTTATACTATATATTATTTTATGATATACTTACATAAAGCTTTAACCAACAAAAATACAAAAAAAGTAAAATAACAAAAAAAAATTTTTTTTTCCTCTTTGCGTTTTGTTAATCTTTGAATTTAAAGCGCAGGCGGAAGATGTAGTCCAATATTTTTTGTTTTATTTTATTTGGGCTCTTCATAGATCTCTTCAAAGTAATTCCACTATTACAATATGAAATTCGAAAAAAGTGGAATTTCGACCCGCCTAGCCCGCAGGACGTTGCATTGCAGTCACACAATAGGTACAGAAGGCCATCTACGGCTGACCTTGATTTTAAATACCTACTCATGGCATGTATCGCAAAGCGCATGCACTCGTGACTAGTCGTACTGGCATTCTACTGAATCCTACCGAGATCGTCGTACGTGCACATCTATGTGTGCGTGCGCCCGAAATCGCTGCTTGTAGGGAGCTGGCCTTCTGTATGTATGTATATTGTGTTGCAGTTGTCGTGAGTGTGATATGGTTACCTGGTGGTTCCCCATCCGACGACGGTCGCTACGGATCCGTCAAAGAGCTGCCCCGCCAGGTTGCCGGTGGGGAGACAGATGGGGATCACGTACTTAGACTTCTGAACGTTATCTGGAAACCAGAGAAGTGGGTTACCCCGAGTATAAGGGAGACACGTGTCACAAATGTTATTCTTATTTGTTTTGCTTTGTCAGAACCTTTTAATTTCATTAATAGATTTATGATTCTCGTATTTAACTCGTATTTAAGGTACACGAGACCAAGAAAATCTCAACTTTTTGGATAGCAATCGAAAACAGTGTCAAATAAAGTTTTTTGCTCTTAATGCCTTGATCGATAATAGTACCTTTGGCCACAAGGATGGTAGCATTTGGGATATCAACGAATCATTCTTCAGAACCCGTTTTCTTCCGTGTACTTTATATTTTGGACTAGTCTTTGCCCGCGGCATCGCCCGCGTTTCTTCAATCTCTGCCCCGTTTTCGGCTGGAGCGTTATTTTATGAACATCCGTTATAGCCTTTATCTTGACCAGGGTCACTACGATGATAATAAAAACCCGCATCCAAATCCGTTGAGTTGTTATCGAGTTAAAATAAGGGGTGTTCATAAAATAACGCCCAAGTCAAAAACGGGGCAAAGATTGAATAATCGCCTCTATAACTCGAAAACCACTCCACGCAGTTGGATGCGGTTTTCTTTATTATCATTGTAGTGACCCTGGTCAAGATAATGGTCAACACATAAGCTATAGAGAGTGTTCATTAAATAACGCCTAAGCCGAAAACGGGGCAAAGATTCACTGAACGCGGGCGAAGCTGCGGGCAAAGGCTAGTATTATAATAAAATAACGTGCTTTTTTGTTTAGTGCCTCCTAGACCAGAGGTCTTCATGAACAACATGTGGAGAACATTTTACAATATAATGATCTGTTAGACCCGGCTGCGATAAACGAGTACTCGCCTGCTAAGACCAGTACAGCAATGTCATTGTAGTAGCCGACCCTCGAGAACTGGACGTGCGCGCGCACGGCGCTGACCCTCAAGGTCACGGGGCGCGAGGGTTCGTCCTCTCGAGCCAGGTCCACGTCCCCGAGACGTACGCTGAACTGACGGGCTGGAAACCTGGAAGAACGGGAGGTTTATCCATTATAACGGCCATCATAGCCTATAAGGTGGTAACGGAGGATCTCGGTGCTAAATGCACATCGTAATATTGTTTTCCTTACTTTTGAATAAAAAGTTTGCAATAAATGCGTTTTATAGCAATTCGCGCAAACTGCTTGTTAATAGTTAGGTTATCACATGAAAATTATTCAATTTTATGTGTTACATTTTAGCTGCATTACATTACAACTGTAAACACGCTTTTAAGTTTGTTAATGTAATGCAAACAAAATGTAATACATTAAAGTACGTATTTTTTTGTGAAGACTTTATTACTTATTAATAAACTTTTCCGCAAGTTGCTTTAAAACACATTTAGTGCATACTTTTTATTCAAAAGTAAGGAAAACAATATTATGATGTGCATTTTGTACAGAGGTAAAAAGTTACCCCCTTAACAGCATTCAGGCTATCAGATGCTATCGAATATGGACTATGGAATGCAAGTCACAGTCCACATTCTTTCACCGACGTTTTACCGACGATCATTACGTCCCAGCATGATGAATGGTAAGCCTTATAATCGTAGTTCGGGCGCACCTATTGACCCACAGCCTGCCTTTGAGCTCTCCGAAGACCAAACACAAAGAAGTGAGGGTTAGTGGTCGAGACGTTTGAACCACTACACTATAGAGGTGGTCATATATAGGCCACAGCTCTATAAAGAAAGTGTCACAAAACCAACGGTCTCTGCTTGGAGTCCCTGGTGCAATGCGCGGCGGTGAGCACGTGTCTCGTCCCGACCAGAGTGCCTCCACACCAGAACTCGCGTCGCTTGGTGCCGTGCAGGTAGATGGCGGCCATCCACGGCCAGGCGCCTGGCTTCGATTCCGTGCCACCGACGATGCGTCCGCCCTCGTCTTCACGCTGACCGCATTCTGGAACATATTGGATCAGTTGTACTCCAGGGTTCGTACAGGAATTTTACTGCAGCGCAGAAACTTCCACATACGGGTACTTATATAAATTGGTGTGAAGTTTCAAAGTAACTATAGGTAGTTCTACAGTTTTAGCATGACTTGAAGTTTACCCGCTTAGCACTGACTGGTTTTTGAAATGATTTGGTAAGGACTCACCTTCAACATCAACGATATTGGAGAAGTTTCCAGGTAAAGGAGGTACTGTATAGTACGATGTCGTAGACACTGGTCTTGGGGTAGTGACGGTTGTCGTGGCCACTGTTGAAGGAGCTGTTGGTCTGGGGGTTGTCGTTATTGGTCTTGGTCTTTTTGTGGTCAGGACCAAAACCGCAGAAGGTTTCTTCGTCGTTGTCGGTTTAGGAGTAGGTCTTTGCG
The DNA here is from genome assembly GCA_910592155.1 of Ypsolopha scabrella. Taxonomy (NCBI): domain Eukaryota; kingdom Metazoa; phylum Arthropoda; class Insecta; order Lepidoptera; family Ypsolophidae; genus Ypsolopha; species Ypsolopha scabrella. The sequence continues at coordinate 21,676,597 of OU342982.1, forward strand.
TAGTCACTGGGACTAAATATGTGGGTGCACTAGTAGTCGTTATTTGAGCTTCAAAAACAGGTTTTTGAGTGACTACTGCGTCGGCTGGACAACAAACGCCCGGGACAAATAAGTCTTTGAAACATAATGACTCTCGAAGACTGACCAAATTGAGAAGAAGTTGGGGACAGTTGCTCAGATCTTCGCAAATTCCTTTGTTGCCTTCTGGCGTAGTACAGGTTTTGCCATTATTTTCCTTGTTTATATCTCCTGTAGCTATTTTCGTAATCGGAGCATCAGGTAAGACTCGGGGTAAAGCTTTCTTAACTATAGGTGCAATTTTATCAGTAACATTGCGTCCGAGAACGTTTTTTGTCAGAGTATAAATGGCACCAGGTAATTGTTGCAGATTTGGGTCTGATTCGTTTTTTTCGTTTTCATTGACGATATCTACTAAATAATGACCAACTGTGTTTATGGCACCGAGAGTTTCAGATATTCTGGTGAATGCTGAGTCTGATAGTAACCTTCCATCATTATGGCCATTTGATTCACCTCTGATGAGGTCCAGTGATGCTCTGCTGTCATAGTTTTGACTTGGAGGGTAATTTTGATTGTAAGGATGATTTGGATTTAGGGGATTATTTTGACTCTGGGGAAAGTTTTGACTTGGTTGATAATTCTGACTTTGTGGGTAATTTTGACGCTGCGGATAATTTTGACTTGCAGAATATCTAAGATCTGGAGCAACCTGATAATTCTGTGACTGTTGATGGCCAAACGGACTTTGACTGAATGAGAACTGTGGATTATTAGGAGCAGTTTGGAAATTGTTCAAGGCATCTGGTGTTGGCGATCTTTTTCTTGGAGATGAGAACTGATGCCAAGGCGGATTTCCCGGCTGCATATGATGGGTGGGCCAATCATCCGGCGTCTGGAAGAAGGCCACTGGAATAAAGACAGTTGTTCTGTTGGAGATGAAATTTTAATTTACAAGTATTATCATTAAGTGCGGCGAGTGATGCGTACCTACCCGGTCGATCCGGTAACATTTGACTTCTCACTTGGGCTATAACTTGGAGAATACCTAGAACAAGAAGAAATGTCTCGTCAAATATCAAATCAAATCAAAATATTTATTTTGCAAAATATATACATAAAGTATACTTCCTACAAGTCAAAGTTAATTTTAACAATATATATCTTTAGAATATAAAAATATATATAATAATACGGGACATAAAATATGCACACAACCTGCATAAAATAGAGGAATCTAGGAATAAAAATATGAATATACATAATGCAATGAACAAATAAGTTGATAAATAAATACGGGAAATACATACAAAAAATATGAAGGTTGGACTACTAAAATGTAATAAAGTTATACACCTGCATAAAATATAGGAATAAAAATATTATATACCTACACTTAATGCAATCAACAATGTGTTGAAAAATGAACTAAATAAACCATAAATAAAAATAATGCCTAGCCATCCGCACCATTCAATTAGTATTGCTAAGAAGAAGGGCAAGAAACATAGGAAACATTCCCTTAAAAAAAAACTACATAGAGAGAGGTAAATACCATATGGGTAAATTGGTAACTGGTTCTCCAGATGATTTAAATAATGATGATTTTGGGTATAGACATTAATTTTCCGTCGTTTAATATTGTTAACAAGAGTGTGGTACTGAAATGACTGACTCAATTTGTAAAGACGAAAAGGTACGAACACAACCCAAGCAATCCTCAAAAGCCCCACTAATCTAAAAGATATGCCAAGAAACACTATAGAATATCAGTGAAATCACATAGTGACCATATTTGGCCCACGTACATACATAGTGACCAAAATTATAGGAGAAACCTGCATAGCCTTTCCAAGAGCATATTAACAAATGGTTTTGGAGTTATTTCCTCTTGTTTCGTGCAAACGTGTCACAATACTTTTTCTTTTCGAAATATGACGAGGCACTGACTTTGGTTCATTCATACACAGGGCCGTATTTTAAAGTATGGAGGCCTCTGGGCAAGAACGAAGTTAGTTGTACTTAGTGTTTGAAAACAATTTTGTGTTTTAACATTACTCTTTGAAATAGTATAGTTACATTTCTTAAAAAAGCAAGCTACAACGAAAATTACAAAAAAAAATATTTTTCGAATTTGGCCAAAAGGATTACTGAACCTAGTTCCTGATCACTAACCGAGTCTCCAATATGAGTTTGGTCGGTTGATTTAATTTTCCCTTTATAGTTCTCATGGACAAAGCCAATAGAAATAGAAAAAAAAACATCGTCAGCAATCTTTATGCAATTTGTATTTATTGTATCTTTATGTAAGGTTAAGTACGGCGAGTTATTTATTCGAAAAAACAATTAGTGTACAACATTAAACACTTGTGGAGGCCCCTCTTGTGTGGAGGCCCCCCTTGTGTGGAGGCCCCTGAGCTTCAGCCCCGTTTGCCCTCCCCTAAATCCGGCCCTGTATCATACAGCTTAATTCATAGTGGGAGACTCAGGTACAAATCACTGGTAGGAAACTTAATTCTATTAAAAATATATAAACATTTTTGTAACCCTTAGGATATTCGAGGTTGGGTTTAAACAGCAATTGAGAAATATTTTCCAAATTGTATAAAATGTTTGGTCAGTTATCACTACTTATCACTGACCGAGACCCCACTATGAATTTGGCTATACCAGTCAAAGATCATGCGTCACTCGTAAAAATGTGTATTTGCGAATTTTAATATAAGGTGCCTTTGGACAAATTCATACTGGAGATTAAGTAGGTGAGTTTGTATGTGGAGCCAAAAGTAAATATTCCTTTTTATTGCCCAAATGTTTTAGAGTTCCGTAACTTAAAAGAAAAAACGCAACCCTTATAAGATCACTAATGTCCATCCGCCTGTCACAGAGGTATTTCTCGAAAGCTATGTATGTAACGTAGGAATTTGAAATTTGGTATTGGGTCTTGATAACGCGCGCATATGGTCCGTCAATGATTAGAAAAAAAAAGATAAAATCACCACGTGGGGATCACCGCGTAAAGTATCATTTTAAAAGAGCTACTTAAAAGTACAAACATTTAAAAAAATTTTGGAACATTGGTTTTTGTGTTATAGCTCAAAATTTGTTAAAAATTTACCTGATTTCCTAGGATTCTAAAACTGAAATTTTGTTTGTTGATTGTGACTCTTAAATTACTAGAAAACTGTAGGTTTTTTAGACAGTGCAGAAATAAATAAATAAATAATTGTCTGTTGACTGCTTACTGTGTAGTATTGGTATGGTAAGGAACCCTGTTTGCCCAACATGCTCTTAACCGGTATTTTTTGTAATTACTTACCGAATCTTCAGTATGAATGTACTGTATAAACTACTTACATATAAGATGCCGGTAATTTTGGTCATTTGGTTATTTAGTTTAGTTTTTGTTAATGTATTAATATATAAAAAAAAATATTTTAGCTTATACCTATATTTAGATTTCAAGGTTTTTGGTTTGTTAAATGTGTTCCGTCTCCACAATGATGATTATCCATTATTATAAATATACTTACACAAATACTAAGATTCTAGATACTATGCTAAACAACACGTAACCAGTAGGCGAATCCGCCGCCAGCATAGAACAATGCGGTGAGGATGTGCGGATGACGTCACAACATTCGTGCCAAACATCCGCAGAGGTCAAGGATCGAGAAAGCGGGTGATTCAGTTTGCGCAAGCGCAGCGTTACCGTAGCCGATGGGTTGCGTAACCGGACCCGGTTGTTTTGTTTTGTGACTAATTCGGCTGTGAAGACACATAAAGTCGGCCATGTTGGTTTTGGGTCACCATGTGACACGATTTGCATGATATAGCGAAATTCATACTGGAGATTCGGTAAGTGGTAAGGAACAAGGTTCAATTACCCTTTCTGTGAAAAACGCAAAGTAAAATTCAGGCTTCCTGGACTAATTAACTCGTGGTTGTTTAGGAGCACACATAAAATTAATTGTATTTTGCAAAAAAGGTCATTGAAACTTGATCCTCACCACTTACCGAGTCTCCAGTATATCATGTAAAGTCACATTATGTAGGTGAGTACATAGGTGGGATAAACAAAGTGGTATATTTTTGAAACTGTTCTCTCATGAGAAAAATGCGGTAAAAAGTCAATAAGGTAAGAAAAGTGACGCCAATATGACAAAAAAAATTAAATATTTTTCATAATTTTAGTAAAATAAAGGACACTGTCTTAACGCTACAATAAATAAAAAAAATAAAAAAACTTCGTTTTCTTCAGGAGAAAAATCGACAAACTGATGTCAAAATGACATTTTTTGGAAAATTGTACCCATTTTTAACAATATCGAGTTTTTTTATTTGTATTTTTGTATTTGTTGCAATCTAAAGGACAACACGTAAAACAACACCGTGCTCAGTCTTCAAAATTAGTTCAGTAGTTCGAGTGACTTTCGCGTGTATTTAATGAATGGCTTTATCCCTAGGGAACTGCCCGTCCCCAGGGAACACAGCACTCACGGATAATGTAGCTTCTAATAACTGAAAGAATTTGCAGAATCGAATCAGTACCCCCTATATCCAAGGTAAAAGCAAAGAAATATACAAATTTTGCGCTATTTTTCGACCCCGTAGTAAGGTCGCCATCAGGCGAAATTATTAAAAAATATAAAAGAAGATATGATCTTGCTAAGTTTCTTGCCCTTCTTCTTAGCAAGACAAATCGAATAAGCGGATTAGGCATTATATCTATTTATAGTTTATTTAACTATCAACTTATTTATTAAAAAGTGAAAAAAAATTAAGAGATAATTGAGTGTCCCTAATATACCACTTTCCAACGAAAATAAATTTTACAGCGCAAACTTTTGTTTTCACCTTTCCATAGAAATTAAGCCTCCTAATTGAACCACTTTGTACTGGGAAGTGAAAAAAATTTTTTCTTCTTTATTATGATTAGTTAACGATACATGATCTACCCTAAAATTATTTTCACTTATTATAGTAAGGCCTTATATAATTATTTGGTTTGGCAGTAAGTATATTTATTTATTGTCTGTTTAGTTTTTTTCCATCCATCCATCCATCCATCAGCCTGTTTCGTCCACTGCTGGACATAGGCTTTTCCAGGATTTCACACACGCGGGCAGGCGGGTTCGTGAGCGCGGTGCCGAAACCCTTGCACCAGTGACGCCGCTGCCCGTCACCAGTCTGTTTTATATAAAGCTCGGCAATTGGGGATGGATATACCGCCATCCATCGGTCCAGGCAATGGTGGGCCGCCTGGTTTTGCCTGAGAGCTGTTCTCTTACTCTCCCCCGAATAACTTCGGGAGGATTTGCGAGTAAGATGGTGGTACCTCCACAGTCGGGCATTAGCTCTACCTCCTTTAGTTTTTTTATAAACTTATTTATTTATTTATTGCATTATGACTTATGATATATAATATTCTCATCCCTACATTTATTTTTTATGCAGGTGTGGGTTTAATCTTACTAGCCAAACATAAATATAGATATTTGTTTCATCATATTCTATTGTTTTATAAAGATTAGACATGACCTGTAGAACGTATACTATGTATCTATTTTACAAATAAACTATGAATTCGAATGGAAAAAATATTATGACATAACATCGTAAGTAATAGAACACTGAGATCTAATGAGAGAGACAGAGAAGTGGAAATACAGCGCACAATCTGTATATTTCCTTATAAAATTACGATTTACAAAAAAATTTAATTCAAGAAACCAGTCACTGGCTTTTATTTCTTAGTTTTTATTTTTATTATAAACACACATAAATAATTTATGGTAAAATGTGCGATATTTCGACCCCACAGTGAGGTCGTCATCAGGCGTATCGGAGGCGAATCAATTCAACGCCGTGCCGTGTTGCCGTGGTAGAAGCCGTAGTAACACGTATTCTGTGAAAATTTCAGCTGTCTACCTATTACGGCTGAAGCTGTAGACCCCTGTGACAGACGGACGGACAGACAGACAGCGGAGGCTTAGTAATAGGGTCCCGCTTGGCACCCTTCGGATACGGAACCCTAAAAAGGATAATGAGTTTGCTTGTGACTTATTCAAAATCTCCATCTATTACAAAACAGAAACATACGAACCATTCTCGGAACTCAATTACCCTGTTCTGTCATTGAAACAATACCATTTTATTTTCGTATTTTCGTTACGTAACCGGCTTCTTTCACAATGGAATCTCTTACGACATATACACCCACACTAATAATAATATTATAAAGTTAATAATTATATTTTCTCTAAAAATATAATGAACACACATAAATAATTTATGGTAAAATGTGCGATATTTCGACCCCACAGTGGGGTCGTCATCAGGCGATTGATTCGCCTCCGATACGCCTGATGACGACCTCCTAAAAATTCCTACAAATAAAAAACCTCGTCCAAATCGCTGCTCCGCGGCAAGGTGCCCAGTATGCTGGCGACATTCCCGCGTTGAATTGCTAAGCTTATTATAAGCCCAGAAATGTGCCAGACCGTGGGTCACCCGTGACGCCAACCAGGCGTGTGGAAATTTCTTTGAATATATTTTTGATTGATATGTGTGTTTTTAGGGTCCCATACTTTAAGGTACGGAACCCTCTGTGCGCGAGTCCGACTCCAACTTGACCAAATTATGTAATAAACCCATCTTTCAACCCATTCGATTTCACAAGGCGTGATTGCAGATTGAAGATATTGAATCTATTGTTTTTCAATTGTTTTCGAAAATGGATAAACAGGTTAAACTAAAAAAATTACGTGAATAATTAATTAAACTGCGATGAAAATTATATATATAACTACGATAAATATGACTATTGCAATTTGCAGCTAATTTATTTTGTACAAAAAATATGAAAGCTTTTATTAAAACGAAAGTCCAATATCATTTTGGCCCAAATGATAATAAAACAACCGAATAATCGATATACGATCGTAATTAAGGCGCCGACTCCCAGAATATACGATACCGACTATGTTCGTGTATATCGACAACAAAATGAGCATTCCTGTTAAGAGCCCGCACCGAGAATTCGACCTCGATTTATTGAAACAGAAAGCTCGTATTGTAGGAGACACCCCACCGTCTCGAAAAAATATTAAATATATAATTTCTTCGCACATATTTAATATTTCATTACATTTTATGCGTTGCATTAATAAATTAATGCAATTAATACTATCTTCTTTTTTTTGTAAAGCGCATATTTTTCCATTTAATTGAGAATACAATGAATATGAAATAGAAAAGGCGTTAATTTGTTATTTTTTGACATGATAAACTTTGTTTTTCTTTCGAAACGTCAGGTTTACAATTAAAATCAATACGAAAATATATGAAAAAATATCATTTTTGCTAAAACAGTCGCAGTGCATCGTGGCTCGGATCCATCAAAAAAAAAAAAAAACCGTCTTCAAACACCATTTGACAGAAAATATATGGGATTTAGTGTGGTGTTAAAGTGGCGCCATGCTAGCCCCCCTGAAGTCTCATCATCTAACTTGAACATCTATCGTTATTTTTAACCAATCACATTTTGTTTTTTTTAGGGTTCCGTGCTACAAGAAGAATAAACGAAGCCCTTATAGGATCACCTTGTTGTCCGTCTGTCTGTCCGTCCATCCGTCCGTCCGTCCGTCTATCAAGACCCCTTATCTCGGGAACGCGTGGAGGCATCGAGTTGAAATTAAAACCATTATACTCAAGTCTACAGTCCCTTGAAGCTGTGAAAAAATCAAATTTCTAAGTTAAAGTCAAACAAAGATACGGTTGTTTATGCCGCAAATAACGTATATTTCAACACTCTCAAGGGAATCAAAATTTATAGGGTAGTTTCCCGTTGACCTAGAACTATGAAATTTGGCAAGTAATACCTTCTTATATTACAAGTATAAGGAAAAATCTGAAAACTATACATTTGTATTTAAATAATAAAAAATATAGTCTTCAACGGAACCCTCGGTGGGAGAGTCCGACTCGCACTTGTCCGGTTTTTTAATTTTTTGTCGTATTGTCTTTAGCCTGTCACAGCGGAATTAGGTGTGTCAGCCATTTCACGGCGTCGTCATCTGCAAAGTTGAGTTTTTCTATTCCTCCTTCAACAACCCACATGGACAGCTTTCTGTGATATTGATGTTGAAGTGAAATAATAAAATAAGGCCCCAGAACGCCGCCTTAAGAAGCCTATAGTCGGTGGCTTGAAGTCAGTCGCGTACGGGGACGCTATGCTTGCTATTTCATTCTACATTCAACTTCGGATTATAGAGCACTGATTGACTGCTATTGGTTGGCCCGAACGTTAATTTCCCGAGCTCGTACGGAACTAACCGAACACGGTGTGAGAGGCAAGCTAACGCGAGACAACATTCATGTTTTGAAAAAACACGAGAATGGTTTTGGTGGTTCCTATGATTTTAGGAGAAATATCCCAAAAATCGAAATAAAACAAAAATATTTTTGAATAGTATAAAATATACTATGCTGTGAAACTAAAATTATTTGATTTGTTGTATCGCTTCTAGGACATTACGGTACATAAACATTCATCAAAATATTTGCAAAATCCAGGACTTTTATACGCTTGTAACTATTGTATATATTTGATTTTGATAAATGTTTTAGTTTCACGTCATGGATATTGTATGGGATATGTTGAAAAAGAAAAAATAATAAGCAAGTACCTATAAATAAGGATATGATCACCAAACTGCGTTAGTATGGGGGTAACGTTTCGAGCTCAGTGCAAAGTGCATAACATAAGTTTGTTTACCTTATTTTAAAATAAAATGTATGAAATAAAATAGTTTAATCTTATTTTGCGACTATTGTTGAATAGTTATCAGGGGTTTTTAGCAGGTTTGCGTCATTTACAACGTAATACATAAAATTACAAAATTTTGGTAAAATGCCATATATCATATTTATTTAGTACTTTTTATGCAATAATAAGAAAAACAATCATACTCATAAAAGCATAATCTCAGTTAATGAGAACTGTGAATTTCTTAACTGTCTGAAGCAACACATATTGTAGCGACGACAGCGCCATCTGTTTCTTAAGAACAAGGCGTGAAATCACATAACGCCCTCGTGAGCGTTCAGTATGTGCATTACAAGTTAGTTAGATCAAATAGTCACAAAAATATTCAGTGGACAAGTATGGTGGAAAAATTCAACGGTCTAGGTTAGTACCTCGGTGGCGCAATTGGTAGCGCGCTTGTCTTGATAACAAGAGGTCGCAGGTTCGAATCCTGGCCCGAGGAATTTTTTCAAATTCTTTTCTTTACATTTGTTTCTGATTTATCTTTTCTGGTTTGTAACGCACTCTAATAATAATATATAAAACAATCATAAGTTGTGCATTTTGCACCGAGCTCGAAACGTTCCCCCTTAAGTCACCGATTTAACTGAACGTACGATTATCGACAACAAAATGTGCATTGCGGTTAATTTGAAACAGATAACCGACATCGGACCCGCGTCCTATGGTAATGAGCCGGAGCACGGATTGCATAATGAATGCTTTGCATCATTCAGTTCGGGCCTGATTCTTATTAAACATTTTTAAATCCGATCTTCAACCTCTGCCTGCCTATGTATGGCATAACTCACGAATGGATGGGCTGAAATTTGGCATGCATTTGTAGAGTTACCAAAAAAAAAAACAAATTATTAGATGACAACGTTTTTAATTTGATACGTGGTGTCAAATTAAGCGTCTTTTGAAGCAGATTACGTTTTTATTGACGGAACCATCTGACTGAAATGTTAATTACGAATATGTGTTCAAAAATTTTACGGTCTTGACCTGACTTTTAATGAAAAAAACCGGCCAAGTACATGTTGGGCCACGCGTATTGTAGGGTTCCGTAGTTGCCCGGTACATTTTATAAGTTGGTCTACTAATACTTCTAGTCCCATACATTGTCGTGTTTAGAGGGGACTAAAAGTTAAACCTGTCCGTGAAACCTGAAGCTGTTTGAGGTAGATGTTCTCTCTAAACTCGCCCGTATGTCGGTGCGTTAGGGTTCACGCATTTTTGTTTGGAACTCAATTATTTCCTAAACTAAGGCTGTCCGCGGGTATGATTCTTGGGAAAAGTGGTTCAGTAGGGTCGATAGAATATGTGGTTTCATTTAATGGTACCACTCTATTTACAACCGGTATACAGGATGAACCAAAACGAATGCCCCCTGGAGGGAAAGTACCTTAAATATTAATTAATCTGTGTTCAGGAACGGCTCAGCTGGAGGTCCCGATGGGCTAAGCCCTCAACATTATAAAGATTTACTTTGTGTAATGACAGGCCAAGCAGGTGAGTTGTTGCTGAGCGGCCTTACGGTCCTAATCAACATGATGCTGGCAGGAAAAGTGATTCCAGAAGTTACCAATCTGCTTTATGGGGCGAATCTCTGTGCCTTAAAGAAAAAAGACGGAGGTATTCGTCCCATTGCAGTAGGCTCAACGATTCGCCGCTTAGCTTCCAAGATATGCTGCCGTCACATCCTCCCTAAACTTACAGACTTGCTTCCGCCAAAACAACTCGGATTTGGATCAAAAGGAGGGTGCGAGGCAGCAGTACATGCTATCCGGACCTTTCTGGAGCGCGATGGAGGGGAAGTAGTCTTGAAGGTGGACGTGCGTAACGCGTTTAATTCTGTAGATAGGGGCGCCCTGCTGACAGAAGTAAAGAACAACGTTCCTGAGATTTTTCACTATCTGTGGCAATGCTACAGCTGTCCCTCGAATCTGATATATAAAGACCATATCCTCAGCTCAGCAGAGGGCTGTCAGCAGGGCGATCCACTTGGGCCAGCCATCTTTAGCCTCGCGATACATATGATCATAACGTCATGTGGTATTTGGATGATGGCACCTTAGGAGGTACAGCTCACACTGTTCTTAATGACCTTTTAAACTTAACAAATAAATTCAATTCCATTGGTCTATATCTAAATTTTGAAAAATGTGAACTCTTTATATCGGAGTGAATCCCGAGCTCGTCAAAGACAGAAATAACTGCGGATTTTAATGGTTTTGCTCCAAATATAAAAATTGTTGACAAGCGATCACTTCGCCTTTTAGGGGCACCAATTCTTCCAGATTCCATACCTGATTTTCTAGATGAAAAAAAGGCGAAGTTTCTAGATACCCTACCAAATCTTTCAAAAATTAAAACCCACATGGCTTTTTAAATTATAAGATTCTGCCTATTTGTTTCAAAATTTACGTATGTACTCCGTTGCAGTCCCATGTTCAAGCTAGAGTCGCTTCTATCCGTCACGATTGATACGAATATCCGTTTAGCCTTAACGAAAATTCTAAATTGTTCTATTACCGACAGATGTTGGGTCCAGGCCACGCTCCCTATAAGGTTTGGTGGCCTAGGGATCAGAAAGGTCGCAAGTGTCGCGCTTCCGGCATTTTTGTCTTCCATACACAGCACTGAGGCCTTGTATAAGAAAATTTTACACCCCTCATTAGGGGATATCGAGGTCTCTTGCTGTATGGAGGCCAAATTTGCTTGGTCGATGGCTTGCCCGAATGAAGATCCTCCGGAAAAACCCGCCATCCAAAGGCAGTGGGACGAACCCATTTGTAAAAAAACACAAATTGAACTAATTTCTTCTAGTCCTTCTGACATCGACCGAGCTCGTCTCACTGCCGTCACAACACGTGAGTCGGGCTACTGGCTACAGGCTCTGCCGTCGTCCAACATCGGAACCCTGTTGGACGACAACTCGTTCAGGGTGGCCATTGCACTGCGCCTTGGCTCGGCTTTAACTCACCTACATCGTTGCCCCTGCGGCCACGATGTGTACAACCTGGGACACCACGGGCTGTCTTGTCGATTTAGTGCGGATCGGCGCTCTCGCCATGCGGCCCTGAATGATATCATCCGAAGGGCTCTTGCTACCGTCAACGTGCCTGCTATTCTGGAACCAACAGACATTGCACGTGATGATGGCAGGAGACCCGACGGTATGACTTTAATACCTTGGAGACAGGGGAGGCCGCTAGTGTGGGATACGACCTGCGTCGATACGCTGGCGCCCTCCTACGTCTCCCAATCCATCAGGGTCGCAGGCGTGGCCGCCGAAACTGCTGAAAACTCCAAACGGCGGAAATATGCGTCCTTAGGAAGCTTTTATATGTTTGAGCCGTTTGGGGTTGAAACTTTCGGCCCGTGGGGTCCCAGCACCAAAAAACTAGTAAAAAATCTATCTGTTCTTTTAGTGGAAACATCGGGTGACCAGAGGGCTGGCGCATTCCTCGGCCAACGTATAAGTTTGGCCATTCAAAGAGGAAATGTGGCCAGCGTTCTGGGCACCATGCCGCAGGGTTCAATTTTAGATATATTTTTTGTAGTTATTTTTAAGTGTGTAATTTATATTGTGAGATAATTTTAGTTTAGAATAAGTTTTTGTTTTTCATGTTTTAAGTTATATAACTATATGATATAAAGAAATTGGAATTTAGATATAAATAAATAAAATTTATCTGTGTTTAATTTTGTTAAGTACAAGTTTTTTTTTACATTGTTCTTTTATACACATTAGAACCCTGGTGTACTCATTCGGGTCGAGCCTAGCTCCTACAAAACAATGAAAATTAGGGTGGGAGCTAGTGCACTACTGTACCTAAGAATTCTACTTCTGTGAATAAACTTTATGTTTATTTTTTTATTAGAAGAATTTTTACTTAAAGGAACCTTTATTTTATTTTTAAAGTTAGGGAAAGCTGCATTCAAAGAATTGAAAAAAATCACCTGCTTGAACTGGCAATCGAACCGGACAAATTTGTAAAAAAAATACATGAATAATGAAATGAAATAGTAAGTATACTCGTCTATACGAAAAACTTTTATCATGAAAGCAAGCCTGAAATCGTAAAAAATATCATCTTTTCCAGAGATTTTGTTCATGTTACCACAGATATCAGGAGCAGGAGATATGATAAGGGGGCGTGGCGCTTGGAGAATGCAACTGGCCTAAAATAGGCTTGATGAAGACCCAATGTCAATGTCAATAGAGTCATCCAACGAGGTAATGCCGTCAGTCAAGTGTATTGGGTACCCGGCCCGGCGACAGTAAAGTCTGACCATTATCAGTTTTATGATGTTGTGTGTATACTATTCTTACATAGAGAACAGAGGTGCAATTGTCTAAGCCAATGGTATTCAAATTGATTGTCATATGGCTATTCGGTTAAGCAAATTAGCCCGTTTGACAATAGGCTTGTAGACAGGGTAAGCAAAATATTATTCTATTTAGTCCGTCATTTAGATTATCAAAAAATAATGGACACGTATTTTTTATTTTGTCAATCAAACAAAAAATGACAGAGATAAAGCGCGTCAAAGTTTGGGAGTGGGGGAAAATGACGTCACTTCTAAGTAAAATTGTACCTAGATGTGACGTCACGCGGAACTTCAGCGGGCTATATCTTCATCATTGCTTGTTTCATTGAAAAAGGAAAAATACGTGTCCAATATTTTCTGATAGTCTAACCTACGGACTAATAAATTTTTTTTAGTCATAATGCCCATTGAAATCGTACATTTTTGGCTGTCAAATGATTACAATAGTATTGTTTTGTTGTTGACAACCATAATCGTACGATTTCAATTGTCAAACAGGTTTATTTGCTTAGCCAAATAGCCATATGACAATCGAATTTGAATACGATTGGCGCATCTCTGATGTGTTATATTGTCCGTGGCTACAGACCGATGCAGCGCCCTCTGAGTACCGACGTGTGCCGTATTAATAGTTCATTTGTTCATGTCTCTGTAATAAGTGGGTGGAAACGCGGAGATATTTAAATACCAATTAAGGCAAATCTCCTGATATTTATGGTCTGTACCTTATTATAGAAATATCAATCAATCAATCAATATTTATTCAGGTAACGGGATCCATTTGTTAGTCACAATATTTAACTTAAAAAACTATATTAGTACTTACGCTATATTAAACACAAAAACAAAGTTAACACAAAATATAATACAATATGTAGGGATAGATTAGCTCCCTTTTCCACTCAGCATCTGCACCCAGCGTCCAACAATTGGGCAGTCAAAGCTGCAAGCAATAACGTTCAAGATACCGCCGGAGGCACGCCGCACTCTGGTGAGGGTTGAGGCCGCGCGCTTCCTCATGATAGCGGGAAGACCATCCGTCAGTTCCTGAGCGAACATACCTGAAGCACTACAGAAGCGGCGTTGCCCCAACAGCATCCTGAATACCTTATTATATTGAATACTATATAGGTGGTGAGCTGATGCCGGGCTCGACTGTGGGTACCACCATCTTAATCGCAAATCCTCCCGAAGTTATTCGGGGGAGAGTAAGAGAACAGCTCTCAGGCAAAACCAGGCGGCCCACCATTGCCTGGGACCGATGGATGGCGGTATATCCATCCCCAATTGCCGGAACTTATATAAAACAGACTGGTGACTGGCAGCGGCGTCACTGGTGCAAGGGCTTTGGCACCGCGGTCACCAACCCGCCTGCCCAGCGTGTGTGAGTATGGGCATTTCTTCTTCCAGGAGGACCGCCAAGAGTGGTGAAATCCTGGAAAGGTCTACGCCCAGCAGTGGACGAAACAGGCTGATGGATGGATAGATATGCCGCAGGGTGACTTTCGTTCATTTACTCAAATTCATACTGGAGACGCGGTAAGTTTAGAGTTCCTATACTAATTTATATTGTGTCGAGGTTGTTCCCGAACAAAAAATATTTTTCGTATTTCGCAGAGTCATTGAACCTTGGTCTTGGCCACTTACTCGTATTGAGTATAAACTTGGCTGTATCAACCAAAGTCACCATAGGGTGCCATCTTCGTAATGAAGTTTGGAGGTCAGTATGCTAAAATAATAAAAGAAAGTTAAGATTCAATTATTATAAACAAAAAACGGAACATAAAAAGACTACTTACAAAAACTATACAAAAATGTTAAAGAAATGCATTGAATGGTCTCACAAAATGCGAAGTAAAAAGTTTATAGATTCATCGAAAAATAAATGTAGGGCTGCTTGGGATATAATAAATGCTAATACCAAGTCTTCAGATACAAAAAACAATACTATTGACAAAATTAAGCAAAATAATAAAATCATTTCAAATCACTCTGACATAGCAAATCTTTTTAATAACTACTTTATTGATCTTTGTAAAATTAATACAAAGACAAATGACAATGAAATGACATCCAAAAATTATACAATTGATATTAATAACTCTAGTTTATTTTTAACACCGACTCATGCAAGGGAGGTGGAAAAGATAATCTACTCATTGAATAACACTAACTCAGTTGGTTATGATGGAATTTCAACCAAGATAATAAAGATTTGTGCCTCTGAATTTGCACCAGTGCTGAGTCATTTAATAAATGAATCTTTTACGCAAGGAAAGTTCCCAGTAGCATTAAAGAAAGCTATTATAAAACCACTCCACAAAAAAGGCAATAAAACTGATATAAGTAAATATAGACCTATCACTTTAAACCCTATCGTGTCAAAAGTGTTTGAAAAAGCAATGCATAATAGGCTGACAAATTTTCTTGATAAATTTAAGATAATAAAGACGGAACAGCATGGCTTTCAAAAAAATAAATCTACAGTACTGGCAGGTTTTTCTTTAGTAAAAAGTGTATGTGAAAAAATTGACCAAAAAAAACCTGCTTTGGTTGTTTTTTTCGATATGACAAAGGCATTCGATTTTGTGAACCACGAAAAGCTATTAAACAAAATCGAAAAATATGGCATTCGTGGCCCTGCTTTAGAATGGCTAAAAAGTTACCTTATTGATAGAGAACAGTGTGTAGAAATAAGTGGTGTAAACAATAAAGCGGACACCATATCTTATAGGTCATCGTTCAGAACGAATAAATCAGGAGTACCCCAAGGAAGTGTGCTGGGCCCACTTTTGTTTATATTGTTTATAAATGATTTAACAAAATGTACAAATTACCAAACCGTATTATTTGCAGATGATATATCATTAATAATTACTGGTGAAAAAAAAAACCTTGAATATGACACAAATGAAGCTATAAAATCCATGGTAAAATGGTTAGACGCAAATAAATTAGAGGTAAACTTATCAAAAACAACATTCCTACAGTTTCAGAACTATAACAATACAAAAGAACCACTAAATATTAAATACGGAGACACACAAATTGGGGAATCAGAAACTGTTACTTTCTTAGGGATCACGTTAGACAGACATTTAAACTGGAAAGATCACGTTGACAAAGTCTGTAAGAAAATAAATAAATTCGTATTTGCACTTTATAGACTTCGAAATGTGGCAAGTGATGAAATAGCCCTTAATGCATATCATGGATACGTTGCTTCGGTATTAAGATATGGCTTAATTCTTTGGGGAAATTCTACCGATATTGCAAGAGCTTTTGTAGCACAAAAAAAATGCATTAGAGCAATATGTGGTGCAAAACCACTTGACTCATGTAAGCCCCTATTTAAAAAACTTAAGGTCCTTACCCTGCCATGCCTGTATATATTTGAAATGTGTAATTTTGTCAAACAGCATCCAAACTTATTTACAAAAAAAAGTGACGCGGATGGTTATAGATTGAGACAACCAGAAAATCTAGTGATTCCTAGACAGCGAAGCGCTCTTTTCTCTAAAAATTGTTATTCAATGGCTGTAAAAATGTATAATTTATTGCCAGAATATATGAAGACATTGCCGGAACCATTGTTTAGGAGAAAACTGTTTAGCTGGCTCATTGACAGAGGTTTTTACACTGTCAAAGAATTTATGAATTATAATAATTATAAGCATTAGGATAAAACTTAAATTGAAAAATGTATATAATAATACTATCCTGACATTAGTTCAATGAAATTGTTATGACATGCATGCCGAGATTATTAATAATTGTAAAGACATTGTAATTTAATTGTATTAAAGTATTTGTATACCTCCTCCAGGTGAAACATGCTGAACTGTTATTATATTTAACATCTTTTGTAAACCATGTTTGGAACAAATAAATATTTCTATTCTATTCTATTCTATATTCTAAATTGCTTGCGAGCCGTTGTTTTATCCTTCAAGTCTCTGAAGCTTTTTAGTCCAGTCGACTCTTTGATGTCATTTGTGCCGTTGACGTCCTGGCGATCTTTTACTGGGAATCTTACCCTTGAGGATCAACCTTGAAAACTTGTAGAGGGAATTTCTTTGCTAGTGCCCAAAAAAGGCGGTCTTTCTTCTCATGACACTTGACATCAGCTCCCGTTTGCGATTGGACATTTTAAGGACTTTGACATTATTAAATTTATATCATTACGGTATAGAAAATCAGAAAAGTAAATCTGGACGTGAGGAGCTCTGAACCGGGATTAAAACCGGGACCTCTCGCTTACCGGGCTGTTGCTCTACCAACTGAGCTATCCAGTTCTCAACATGACCTGCGAATTTACGCTTGTGCTTTCCCATACTGCAACGATATGTATAGGTACTCACTCAGTAGTGAGCCTCTTGGCGCCTAGAGGACGCTAGTGTATTCAAGACAAATCTTTGACATTATGATATTTTGAGTATTTTGCGTAGAGTCCACATTACAAATGCCTAAGTCACTCGCATGCTTCCTTCTTTAATGTCCATGTCTCGCATCCGTAGAACAGAGTAGACCAAACGTAGCATCTCATGATACGATGTCTGAGATCAAACTTGATTTTGGGGTCGCAAAGCACTTTGGACATCTTGGTGAATAAAGTTTCGGCTTGCCCAATAGGTATGATGACTAAAAAAAATTTATTATTCCGTCAGTTAGATTATCAGAAAATATTGGACACGTATTTTTTCTTTTTTCAATTAAACAAACAATGATGAAGATATAGCCCGCTGAAGTTCCGCGTGACGTCACGTCTAGGTACAATTTTACTTAGAAGTGACGTCATTTTCCCCCACTCTCAAACTTTGACGCGCCTTATCCCTGTAATTTTTGTTTGATTGACAAAAGAAAAAATACGTGTCCAATATTTTTTGATAATCTAAATCACGGACTAATTAGAATAATATTTTGTTTACCCTGTGTACAAGCCTATTCTGCACTTTATCTCTGCAAGGTGGCTGGCTCAAATACGTAATTAAAAAGAAACACAAACGATACCAAAGCATCGGTAACAAAAAAACAAGTTTCTTTTCATTGTTGGAGCCAAACGGAGCCAAAAATAAGTGTTTCCTTTGCGTTTTGAGTTACGCACGCAATTTATTTGGGGATTGTTTTTTAATGTACATTCGAGCCACGGGTTTGGTTTCAGGTGACTGGATACGAGATATCGGTTGTTCTCAGTATTGATTTACTCTTTTAAGATATAAGTTATATCCAATAGCCGAAGGTATTTATGGATGAAAAATATGTATGGTCGGAGAAAATTGTGCAGACCAATTTTTAGCAGTTTTAATTACGTGATGGTACTTATATGTACAAAACGGATAAAAATCGTAAATCTCTACTTTTGCTTTGTGATCAAAGTACTTTGAACACAAATACCTACGTTTATTGAATTAAAAAAGAGGGTGTTATAAGTGAATGTATTACAAATGTACCCTGGACTAGAGTATTCTGATTTTCAGGCCTTAAACCATATTGTTATATTGTTAAGCGACAGTTTCTTTGTCCTAAAATATTGTTCAGCAAATTTTATTACTTATATACAAGGAAAAATTTAAAATAAATCCATCCATCCATCCATCAGCTGTTTCGTCCACTGCTGGACATAGGCCTTTCCAGGATTTCACCACTCTTGGTGGTCCTCCTGGAAGAAATGCCCATACTCACACACGCTGGGCAGGCGGGTTGGTGAGCGCAGTGCCGAAACCCTAGCGCCAGTGACGCCGCTGCCCGTCACCAGTCTGTTTTATATAAGGCCCGGCAATTGGGGATGGATATACCGCCATCCGTCGGGCCCAGGCAATGGTGGGCCGCCTGGTTTTGTCAGAGAGCTGTTCTCGAGGATTTGCGAGTAAGATGGTGGTACCTCCACATTCGGGCCCGGCATCAGCTCTACCGCCTAAAATAAATATTAAAAATAATTCTAAATCCGAATAAGAACATATTGCTCATATCTAATCTATCTAATAGCTAATATTGCTAATCAACATCAAAGTGGTTGTTGGACTTTTAGTTGCAAGGTAACGATTCGTAAAGCCAATACCAATTATAAACTAAGTTGTTCTGTTGAATGATAAGAGAGGGTGTTTTTTGATACTTCAAAGATACAATATTATTTTATGCTCCGTTAAAACCGGTCAAGTGCGGATAGAACTCGCGCCTCGAGGGTTCCGCACCATTTAAATACGTTAATAGAGTTAAATGATTTGAAAAAAAAAATACAAACTTATCAACACCTACAAAATGTCATACACTTTAATATATAAAGGTTACATTGCTTTTTTGTTACTTATATTAAACTTTTTATAATTTTATCTTTTTTTGATTCATTTTTAGGGTTCCGTAGTACCTGAAAGGTAAAAGGAACCTTTATAGTGAGACTCCGTTGTCTGTCCATCCGTCCGTTTGTTACAGCCTCATAACATAACTTTAGCACCGTTAAAGATAAAGACTTGAAATTTGCTACAAAAATAGCATTCACTTGCCTACACACATAGAGACACATACGTGAGAAAAATAAAAAAAAATATCCTAAAAATGCAATATGTGTATCAAATTGTAGATATTTAAGAGTTGATTATAAAAATATATACTTTTACTCTATTTACTGACACCGATTTCGAGAAATCTTTGAAAAACCAAAAAAATACACTTATTTCCGAAACTAGAGAACCGAAAAAAAAAAGATTATAGGTCATAATCGACCAATTACCGGAAAACTATAGCGATTTAAAAAAAAATAATGACAAATGAGGAATATAAAAAAATGTAAAATAAATATAAAAAAAAAAAAAATACAATGTGGATATCAAATTCTAGATATTAAAGAGCTGATTATAAAAATATATGATTTTACTCTATTTACTGGCACCGATTTCGAGAAATCTATGAAAAACCACATAAAAATGCATGTCGAAACTAATGAACCGAAAAATATGAAACAAAATCATGGTAATTTGGGATTACGTAAAGTTACAGGAAAAATATAGTGGGTGAGAAATTTACGATGACAAAATGACAATATAAAATTTTTCATCCACGAGTTTTATTTCGAGTATTTTGTAAAAATTTTCGAGTCTCTCTTTTGCGGTACAATCAATTCTTTTTTTAGTTATCATAAACAGATAAGGACAAGATTTTAAATACCTTCTTCCTGACTGTTCCCAAAACTGTCAAATTACGGAACCCTAGGTATGCGAGTCTGACTCGCACTTGACCGGTTTTTGATTTATATTGTTGACGTTGAATGTGTAATTGTTTTAGTTAAATATTCTCTAATGTTGACTGCTGTTGATCCTGTTCATTATTATGGTATACGATTTTGTTTTGTTTGTGTTTGTTATTTCAAACACAATTTATATTGTTATCGAATATATGAATTCATTGATTGATATCAAAAATGCGTTCCCAACAGTTACAACGGCTTGTTTATATCCCAACTCCACGCGCACGAAGTCGCAGGCGTCCTCTAGTATTATATAAATGCCGGTTACTTTATTACAATGCTCAGAGTTGAGTGTTATTTATTTATTTTTAGTGAATCGATGTCAGTAAACCTACATCTCTAACAAGCATAAACCTACTTATGTGCAGTCAAAAATCACCTCTATGAATTTACAATAAAGCACAAAATAATATTATCTCAACGTTGGTACTCACTATGAACATAGCGCCGCCCACCTTGACACACAAAAACCTACCCTAGTACCTTAGAATAGGGTTTAAAGTAGCAATAGTTGCGAATAATGACAGTGAAAGTGTTGTTGTGACGTCATCTGCGCGCGCGCAGTTACGTAAGTTGCGGATCTATATCGTTGAAGGCCATTTGCTTTCTTCTCGATGACAATGGCAATGTCTGCAATGAGGAAGTAGGTTTTTTAAAGAGCTTTTTGGTGCAATTAAGGTCAATTAAGGTCAATTAATGAATGAGTCGCCGTGTTTCCCTAAATCCTTTCTTATGATAGTCATTGTTGTACACTGATCTAAGAGCGATGGATAGTATATTTTGCCATCTATCTTTTTTGCCTGATCTACTACTATCCCGAAAGTTGGTGGGTTTGGTTCTTGACTAATAACTCTGCAACCAATTAACGGATCACGATTGAACTATTGTAATAGTAAGGTTTATGGGTTATGTTCTGAGTCATGAGTTATGACCTAGGCCAACATGTGGACTATTTTTATTCGAGTTATTTGTCAGTTACCGAGGGAAGACGAAAAACTAATAGTTAGCAAACGGGTGAAGCCGCGGGTAAAAAGCTAGCTTCTAACCATACCGGAGCACTTACTTTGTATAACAAGGCCTCACAAAAAATTTGATGTTTATTATTTTTTGCTTTTGAGTGTAATTATGACAGCGATGAAAAATCAAGAGAAAAAAGTTTCATGTGTTATAGAGATATAAACACATAAAGGTCATTCATTTATTTTAGCGTGCAGCTTTCGGTAGAGGTTAGTACTCTATATAGTCTGGTTATAAATTTCTTGGTTGTGCTTTGTGCATGCACTCTCAATACAGCTAGATTAAATGTCAAAAAATCTACACTATACCTATGGAACTAATCAAATCGTTCCCAAGACAACAGTTTTGGCACTATGAAAAAGCCTAGCGTCAGCATTATTACTTTGATTTTTCTGTACTACAGCAGTTATTTTAAACGGACTGCAAAACTTAGATTTACTGCTTTACAGCAATTTATTATAAATATTATACTTAAAGTAAAAGCGACTATCTCTTACAAAAGATCGAATAAAAAAGAAGTTCCCACCGCGCGTTTATGTCTTTTGTATGGGATTGTTTCAAAAGGCGCAAGCGCATCGTTCACAATTCTAAACTTTTTCTTTTGCCATCAAGTGTGTATATTTTCTATAAGCTTTTCTTCCGTGTGGAATTAGTTTTGTGTAGTCTTTAGGGAACTTAAATATTCTTTTAAATGAAAAGTAGGAAGGTACATTGAAAAGACGCATGCTGACCAAATAGGCGATACACTAAGGAAGGGCAAAGTCAGAAGTACCCGGAATAGAAGAGCTTGTATGACTAGATTGATGGATGTGGAAGTAGCGAAAGGGTGAGTCATGATCGTAGCAGATGGAATTTGTAGTCTCTGCCTACCCTTGCAAGATACAGGAGTCAGTATATGTATGAAAGTATGTAAAAAGTACCCTATGTGTTAGGATCAAAGTCTGCCCTGATAGAAAAGTCAAAATTAACAAAATAAAACAAAAAAAAAAAATTAAATTAATTATTATGTTAATATATTTATTAAATATAATATTAGTAATTTATAATATTGGTACAATATCTATAGGTCTCTTTTAGTAATGTTATCATGAATTCCCCAATTATTATTTTTGTCATTTTAAACATTTAAATAAATTATATTTTTATTTATTTATGGATATCGGGTCAGTTACAGGGTAAACGATATCGGATATGTTTTTACACAATTTTATTTCGATAATATTCTTTTTTATTGTATTTTGTGTCCGAAGTACGGCGATAGTCTGACGTCATCATGTCTAGGACTATAACAAGTATGTACTTAGTTGTTGCAAACAACTGAATCAGTAAGTAGGTTTGTGCCTTGGTGAATACGTGTATCAGGTTCGTTGCACAACTGGGTTTTCACGCCACCATTTTTACAAATATTCCTAGAATTCTGTTTACGTAACCAAGTATTTTAACCGACTACTAAAGATGTCCCCAATTTAATGCGACACGTGTGTATAAAAAAAAGTTACGACTTGTTTCTTGTTGGAAATATCCTCTTTACCTTTTAACACCATCTGTCATATTGCTGCGCTAAAATAGTTAATATGAAAATATTTTTAATTTCAGTTGGTAGTGGAAACAGTTCTAAAGACCTTTATCATAATAAACAACACTGACATCAGACGATGACTATTTATGGACACCTGAACCTGACTCACAAAAATATTACATGTATGTATATATTAAGACCAGGGTGCCATAAACAGCAGTGTCTTCTTGCGGTCTTCGGTACGTATCAATGATATTCCAAGTAAATGTCGGGATGTCGGGATGTTACGGCCGGAAACCGCAATATGGCTCTACAACCGAAATAATTTTTATTTTTGGTATTTAATATATATATTTTTTATTTTTTTCCATAATTGATGTTAAAAGTAGGTTAGTAGATTCGTAGGTTAATTAGTCCTAAGGTTGTATATATCATCATGTCATTTTTACATTATGTCATTTAAGTATTCGACTGATGCCGGCCCCATAGTGGGCCGAAATATATTTCGAAAATTATTTTTTTTTTATTATTAATACAAGTTAAAGGAAACTTTATCATAATATTTAGATTAAAAACCGGCCAACATTATCTATAAAAACGGCAAAAAGATCATGTCTGTTGTATGGGAGTGCACGGGTCCGACACGCACTTGGCCGGTTTTAGTATTTGTTGTTATATCGGCAACAGAAATACATCATCTGTGAAAATTTCAGCTGTCTAACTATCACGGTTCATGAGATACAGCCTGGTGACAGACGGACAGACAGACAGCGGAGCTTAGTCATAGGGTCCCGTTGGTTACCCTTTGGGTACGGAACCCTAAAAATGTTCTCTATAATAGTTAAAGATGACAGTAAGTAGTCCCAATTCTTCAACTAGCCGCCGGCAACAGACAGACGGTCATGTCGTGTGTGTGTGTGTGTGAGAGGGTGTGTGTGTGTGTGTGTGTGGCCATCTCGATATCCACGAGTATGTGGACAATGCGTCATGAATGCACTTACCCTAATGACGAATGTGTAGAGTACACACTAATACAAGGACTCACAATGTGAATGAGCAAAATTAAAGTAATACTTGTAAATTCTTGTACTTTTATTCCGTAAATATTTATATTTACACTAGCCTTTGCCCGCGGCACCGCCCGCGTTTGTTCAATCTTTGCCCCGTTTTTGGCTTGGGCGTTATTTTATGAACACTCCTTATACCGGGTGTAAATAAAGTGCGACGATTAAAGGAAACCACATATTCTACCGAACCTACTGAACCACTTTTCCCAAGAGTCATACCCGCAGACAGCCTTAGTTTAGGAAATAATTGAGTTCCAAACAAAAACGCGTAAACCTTGACGCACCGACATACGGGCGAGTTTAGAGAGAGCACCGTCCGTGAAATCTGAAGCACTTTTGTTTGGAACTCTAGGATTCCTAAACTAAGGGTGTCCGCGGGTATGACTCCTGGGAAAAGTGGTTCAATAGGGTCGGTAGAATATGTGGTTTCATTTAATGGTAGCACTCTATTTACCCCGGTATATGTTTAGGTGTTGACAATGGTCACTACGATGATAATAAAAAAAAAATCTGCATCAAAATTCGTTGATTGTTTCTAGAGTTAAAACAATTTATTCAATCTGTGACCCGTTTTCGGCTTGAGCGTGATTTTACAAACACCCCTTATAGCCTGTGTTGACCAGGATCACTAAGGTGATAATTTGAAAAACCGCTTCCGAATCCGTTGAGTGGTTCTCGAGTTAAAACGGAACATACATACAGAAAGACAGACAAAAATTGAAAAAGAATGTGGTTTTGGCCTAAGTAAAATACTAATGAAGCGCAATGAAATTTCGCGAAAATATTAAATGTATGACATGACTTTTTTACTACTTTGTTATTAGACTAGCTTTTGCCCGCGGCTCCGCCCGCGTGTAATTCGCTTTAACGACTTGCTTTTTTCCGGGATAAAAAGTAGCTTATGTGTTAAGTTAGGGTTTAAGCTATATCTATTCTAAATTTCATCCAAATCCGTTCAGCCGTTTCCGTGTGAAAGAGTAACAAACATACACACACACACATAAACTTTCGCATTTATAATATTAGTGTGATAAGATTTAAGATAATAGGTGGTTGAGCTGATGCCGGGCTCGACTGTGGAGGTACCACCATCTTATTCGCAAATCCTCCCGAAGTTATTCGGGGGAGAGTAAGAGAACAGCTCTCTGGCAAAACCAGGCGGCCCACCATTGCCTGGGACCGATGGATGGCGGTATATCCATCCCCCATTGCCGGGCCTTATATAAAACAGACTGGTAACGGGCAGCGGCGTCACCGCGCTCACCAACCCGCCTGCCCAGCGTGTGACGCTGGACGGAACAGGCTGATGGCTGGATGGATGAAGATTTCTACTAAAATTTTCTACTGGAAATACATACTTTCTGGTGAGAATCCAAGGTAGCGTTCTAAATCACTTTTTCAAAATTAAAATATTGCTTGCTGTCAGACAAAAGTAGCTCGATGCTGGTTCCAAAACCTAAAAGTAGATGTTTTGGAACCAGCATCGAGCTACTTTTGTCTGACAGCGAGCAATATTTTAATCTTGAAAAGTGTTTTTGAACGCTACCCAAGTTGGCTACACTGAATTTCGTTACTCTGTACAGTAAAGCTAATGATAAAGGCTAATTACTGCGAGTGACACGGTGAACTATGTCAATAATAGCGGCAGAAAGTTTGTTGTTTGTGGGTCGCGTGTTTCGAATGTGTGGAAACGTTGCAGTCTCACATGCAACGTTCAGTTTGTAACGCAGTGGAAATTTTATTAAATATTCATACTAAATAGGTACAAATATTATTTGTAATAGCGCGGTAAATTTAGCTGTTACATTAAAACTATTTATTGAAAAATTATATATATGAAGGGTTGAAATATTTTAATAACCACAAATGCGTGTATTTGTGCCCGAAGTAGGGTGATAAGGGTATCACGTTGGGATGTAAAATCGTTGGTAAATAGGGTGTACGAGTGTTTACACTCATAAACACGGAAATATACGGATATGTTTTTAATGCGTTTCTTTGTTATCCAACTTTTTAAAGGTATTTTATACATATATTTTTGAGAGGAGCCATTTTTTTCAACGATATAATTATTTTCAACTAATCTACATATATATGACATTAATTTATGCAGCCAAATTCATAATGAAGACTCGGTAAGTAGTCAATATCCAATGTTCGTTTTAATTATGATTTTAAAAACTTAGACTTATATTTCTCCTGCTCCCTACAAACGCAAGCCCGCCCTGATACTTTGAAAAGTCAAAATTTCCTTTTTAAATTACGCGAAAAGAATATTGATCCGTGATACTGATAACTTACTGAATGTGAAATTGGCTGCATAAATAAATGTCACCTTGTATATGTGATACATTTTCGCACTTCCGTTAAAACTTGAACCTAGCAACAGTACACACGCTGAATTTCTTCGTTTCCAAAAAAGATTTTGTTCAAATATAACCCTTACACGGGCGACGTATGGTCTGCAATGGCATACCGCGATGAGTAGAGTGTCCATGAGAGACAAAATGTATTTTCTGAACCGTTCTACAGCGCTTGTTGCGGTGAGCAGGAGTTTGTGGAAATGGCGGAATTTACTGCATTGGAATGTAGTGCAACATTGTTTGGCAACATTGTGTTGAGGGTTATGTGTATGAGTAGTTATGTAAATAGGTTTAGGTACTGGGTTATGGTGTCAATAGTTAGGGGTTTTTAAATTGAGACATATACTACTGATCATGCTGAACAACGAGTATATTCAACCGATGAACGAATGAATGAAAATGGTCCATAGACTATATGATTTAATATCCATATAACCATAACCATAACACCGATCTGAGGTGCAATTGTGTAGGACAATCGTATTCATTTAAGGCGACGCATTGGAAATTTTGGCGACATGGATCTCCATTTTTCTCAGCAATAAAAAAATGTAATTACCAATTTATATACTAGATTAAGTATTTCATTGAAATCATTTTGCCCGAAGATTTTGTTGATTGATTAATTTTCATAGCAGAGAAAAATATATTTAGAAAACCTCTTTTAAAACAGAGATTTCTATTTAACTGACAAACGATAGCGAATGAAGCCTCGTAAGTTGTTTATTTAGATTAGTCTACAAATACACTTCAAAATGGCCGATTTATTAAATTACTTATAGTTGTCATTTTGAATGAAAAATATTGTTGTACCGCATACGACCTTACGGCATAAGCTAGTTCGTGAGCGCATATTTGTATGGAGTAAGTCCCCCTCACTTCACTCCCCTAAGGCGCCGACTTGAAATTAAAAGTTTATCAATTCCTCGCCTAAACAGCCAAAATCGTACGATTTCAATTGTCAAATTTGCTTAGCCGAATAGTCGTTCGAGAATCAAAATCGTACGTTTTACACTAAATCGTAATTTTTTTTTACAAAAAAAAATATTTCTTCTATTTCGCAAACAGGGTCGTTGAACCTTGGTCCTGACCAAGTCTCCAGTATGAATTTAGCTATATAAACGAAAGTTAATTTGTAAGAGATTTTCTTAGGCTGACATAGGTGTGGAATTACGGGGGAAATGGTTTATACTTTATTGCATGATTATTAAATTCGCACATTGCATAAAACGTGCAAAGATTTAAACCATATGAGTTTTTAACACCTGCTGATAAATCGGGACATTTGGCACCCCAATCAAAGGTAAATCAGGACGTGCCCCCAAACCCCCGAAAATTGAGACGTCCCGCGCAAATCGGGACACCTGGCAACGTAAAAATTATTCAAATCACTTTTTAGTAGGAACTTCTCACGCACAATAATGTATGTGCCAAAAAAACTTTACTTCGGTGAATACCACCCAAGTACGAATTTTGAAATTTTTAGGTAAACCGACCTCAATTTGTAATTAACCTGATCAGTTGGTTGATATCGCACTTGGTCAAATTATTTCTACTCAGTTTAATATTTGGTTTTTTGTTTCATGGTTAAGGGGGTAACTTTTTACCTCGGTACAAAATGCACATCATTATATTGTTTTCCTTACTTTTGAATAAAAAGCATGCAATGAATGTGTTTTAAAGCAACTTGCGGAAATAGTTTATTAATAATAAAGTCTTCACAAAAAAATTACGTACTTTAATGTATTACATTTTGTTTGCATTACATTAACAAACTTAAAACCGTGTTTACAGTTGTAATGTAATGCAGCTAAAATGTAACGCATAAAATTGAATAATTTTCATGTGATCATCTAACGATTAACAAACAGTTTGCGCGAATTGCTATAAAACGCATTTATTGCATACTTTTTATTCAAAAGTAAGGAAAACAATATTATGATGTGCATTTTGCACCGCAGTATTTTTCGTATTTTTGGATAAATAACCGAGTCTTCAGTATGAAATGGATTATGTCGCATTATATTGTTATCATCCATCCATCAGCCTGTGTTCGTCCACTGCTGAATCTTTCCCAAATTTCGCCACTCTTGGCGGTCCTCCGTCCTCCTCATCCAGCCGCCGCCCACAACCTCCTGCAGGTCGTGATTCCAGCGGGCACGAGGTCAGCCTACGCTACGCTTTGCTGTACGTGGTGTTCATACTAACGCCTTTCGGCCCCAACGGCCATCATGTCGGAGATAAATGTGGCCTGCCTACTGCCACTTAACATACTGATTCGACAGGCTATGGCGGTCACCATTTTGTTATAGAAGATGCCTATATTTGTTTCCGCTTTCACAGTGTAACCTACCTCTTTGATCACATTACTCTGGAAAATCCGTACACGAGACACGTGTAAGCAAATTGAGGAACTTTCCACTGAGTTACGGAAGTTCCACCGTAACGTTATTTCATACACACGTATTTTCGTGGAACTATGTGAAATCCAAACTGTCTTGATTTCGTTCCAGGGAAAACTTTTACGACTACATACATCCTCGAGGGGGTGTCAGAGGTGTTTCCGGGAGTGGACTGACAACACTTGTACATCCTCTTTTCATCGACGAGTGGTTACTCTACATTTTAAGAAACATTTTGGTGGAGCCCACTTTATCCCAGGTCTAATACCAGATACCAAATAGTTTGGCCAAGTGTGAGTCGGGTTCGCGCACAAAGGGTTCCGTACCACCACACAAACCTAAAAAACATGCTACATAACAAAAATATATGCCATAGAAACATTAAGGTGACAAAAAACAAGGCCCTAAAATGGTAGCGCCTGACAAACAAATCGGCAGCCTTTGACTAAGTAATCCAAATTTTTATCTTTGGTCGTTTCAGTTGAGTATTGAATTCTTCGGGATTCCCGTCGTGGTGTCGTTTTGTTTTATTCACATACATACTCCTGTACTCACGCCTATCTCTTTCGACTCTTACACATCCATTAGTTATACCTCTTCTCTTCCGGGTACTTTTTACTTTGCCCTACTTCAGTATGTCGCCTATGTTCGTCGACATGCGTCCTCTAGGGCGGTCAGGCCCTAAATTCTGGCATGTGCGCAATTTTTGAGAAGGCAGATATTTTAAAAAGGGATTTTGTACGGATACTGGATAGGTGTTTATTTTTTTCCCAATCCACTAGCTTCTATATGATGTGGTTATATCTAATGACTGATATTGCGAATGGGCAATAATGCCGGAATAGCCACCCTGGACGGCGATTCTCGCACATGCGACAATTTGCGAAGGCCGAAAGTGGGTAATTTTTACAAGCTCTTTACGAAGAAACGTATCAAACTTTTAAAATATAAACCTGTTGTACGTATTCATAACATGCTTTACGTGTCTTTTAACGAGTTGTAGTTAATAGAATTATCATCACACGGCATTTATGACGCGATTAACAGAGGCGTATGAAAAGCAAAGCGTGTGAAAATTTTTGCGCGAATCGCCGTCCAGGAGCTGTGTTTTTGAATCACTCGCCGTGAATCATGTATTCACGCACGAAAACAATTCACGTGCGAAATTCAATTCGAATGGTCACGATTGTACGTATTTTTCAATCAGTAGAAATCAATGAAACCGTTTTCGTTTTACGCAGAACAAATAAGAACCGGAAAGCAATATTTCGTTGATTTTAAATACCGATAATGAATGGTGGTGAACGGAACGTAAATTAAAAAGTTATAATGTCAGTCTCTCAGTTGTTGTTTCCTTTCCTTTTGATTGTTTTCGTTTCTGTTGTCTGTTTTTACTTCTATTTTAGGTTATTATTATTATTACTATCATTATTATTATTATATCCTTTATTGTACACACATAGAAACTTAAACTAAGATTACAAAAAGAAAAATATGCTCAAAGGCGAGCTTACCTCTTCAAGAGGTTTCTTCCAGCCAAACAATACTGTGGTGAAAGAATACACGAAATAGGTTGGCAGCAAGCATACCAAAGGATTTTTAAAACAGAACTTATACAACACAAAATAAAAAAATAAAATTAAAATTATAGATATAGATATAATTAAATAAATATAATGGATACGAATAAAGAATGTGAATATGCATCAAAACATTTTAACTTGTCAATTCAATGTCAGTCATGTCATTCTTGCGTAGATTCTACTAGTAGAAATCAGAAAACGAGTGGGTCAGACCACTCGTTGCAGAATTCCGGAATGAATTTTCAAAAATACTGATTTTAGTTTTCGTATGCGAATCATGCGGATTCGTATGCGATTTGAAATTCGAATGATTCAAAAATACACTCCCTGGTCGACTTTACCTTACACTTGCACCCCGTAATGTATCCTACATTATATATGTAAAAAATCTGCCGCTCTTAATATTTACTAATCCGCACCATACATTTCTTTCGCTGTTCTACTTTCAATAATCCTCTGTTTATTTTTTATTATTTGGAGATATCAATTTCATCCATTTCTGCTTAACACGCCGTGCAGATTGAATTGTGAGACAGAACAAGTTATAAATAAGTTACTATCGGTTTTTTGCTATAAAAAATAGGGGCTCTCTCTTTCCCCTGAAATGATTTTACGTCGAAGGTATTAATAATTTCGTATTTTAAGGTTCTGAAATAGCTTCTACTTAAACAATAGGTTCTAATAAATTCAAGTAGAATAGGAGAACTAATTACTTTTAAAGAATTTTAAGCCGGTTGACGCGCTGATGTGTTTATCAAATGCCATTTATTTATACAGCCAAATTCATACTGGAGGCTTGCTAAGTGACCAGTATCACGGGACGGTAAAAAAATAATTGCGTAATTTGAAAACGAAAGTTTTTACGTTCCATGATATTGACTAGGGGCTGGGCTTGCGTTGGTGTCGGGAACGTGAGAAAGATAATTTTCGAATTTTCCATAAAGGCCATCGAATCTTAATACTGATTACTTACCGAGTCTTCAGTATGAATTTAGCTGCATAAATAAATGTTCCTATATTTTCAAATAGATACCTAAATCAAGAAGGAATAATGTGTAGAATTTTCAATAGACTTCGTCTCGTCCGGGGTATTTTTCGCAATTTTGGGAAAAATTTTGAGTTCTGAGGAACTTTTGGGGAAACGAAAAGCTTGGGTAAATTTTTGGAAGAGAAATAAAACAGGGAAGTATAGGAAATATAGAAAATACAGTTATTTCCACTATGTCTATTACCCAAACTACCACCCAGGAGACATTTTTGGGGAGGAAAATTTCGAAATAAGTGGATAAATATGGTTAAAATCCATTACTAGAATTTAAAACTTCATCAGTTTTTACTTTTCAAATTTTAATTGAAAGTTTAGTATATAAAAAATTTTACAAATATGGTTAAGTGATATTTCATGGTCTTTAATTATAATTATAAACAATTTTACACATTTTAATATAATAAAGGAATAATATAGGAATGGATAGTTTTAAGTTATTTGGGAAAAAGTAGCTGAAATTATATATTTTACGGGATTTTTTGTATCATTCGGGGAAATTTCAAAAACCCCGTCTTGAGACCCTGGGCTGACCGCCAAGGTCAACGTTCCGAACCCGATTTCTTTATACTTTGTAATTAATGCATAAATATTGTATCAAAAGTTAATCGCTTAAAGCATAACTTGGCAATGATTAATGATCGACGGATCGCGTGCTGATCGTTAAATCATTAAAATTTATTGTACGTACGCGTGATTTAACACCGACATAATTTTGGGTTTGCATAAAACGAAGCGTTTGACTCTCATACAAGTGTTCTTTGATGAAGATTAAATAATGAATAATAGGGGCCCCAAAGTACAGCCCTGTGGAAGGCCCAATTTAACAAGTGGACGTTACTCCGTTAATATTTAACTGCTGAGTTCGAATATCAATATGTTGATTAAAAATCACCGTAAATAAATGTATTATACCATAGTGATCTAATCACGTAATAGTATTATTTAATAAACCAATAGAGTGATCAATCACGAACAGGCGGCTGGATGAGGAGGATGGAGGACCGACATGAGTGGCGAAATTTGGGAAAGGCCTATGTCCAGCAGTGGACGGACACGGGCTGATGGATGGATGGATGGATCACGAACAACTCGCGCACTTTAGTGTTATCATCACATACAAAAGCTCACTTATTCCCGTAACTGATTACATTAATTTTTGATATCTAGTACATTGTAAGTAATAATATTAAAAATAAAACGCAACATGTATTTTATTTATGTAAAATGTATTGTTTGCACATTTACACAATTACAGCTGATTTTCAGGTCGCAGCTAGGTACAACAATTAAAACAAATTAAAATGTTTTTGTGTTTACTTTCGTTTTTGTTTATTATACATACACAATTTTATAATACAATCATAAAATTTACTATAATACATATACCGGGTGTAAATATACAGGTTTTAAATTAAACCATACAATAAAGCTGATTTATGTTTTAGTTTTAGTTTGACATACTAATTAAACTTAGGTATGGTTAAAACGAAGAGCCATTTTCAAGTCACCATTTTATAAACGTCAAACTAAAATTATAGTTTGACAGCCATAATTTACTCAACTTAGTGTTTTTGACTTGTTTTGGTAATAACAAGGCACATTTTAGAGCTGTCATTTGATTGAATTTAAAAATTTAGTTTGATTTAAGAGCTTTTAAAAGACTTGCTAATTTTAGTTGGTGTGCCCTTCAGAATAGCAAAAAATAGTGCTGTCACTTAAAATTACGTTTTTTAAAATTAAATTAAAATTAAAACCTTCAAAATCCGCTTTATTATATTGATAGCACTAAATAACTTCCCAAAAAACATCAATCTATAACACGTACGCCACACTGATACGTCACACGCTATACGTCATAATTAAAGTTCGTTGATGCCGAAATTGGATGTGTTCATTTGAAATAATGATCCAGATGCGTTTGTATGGAAGTCGATCGTTTCGTTTAATGTTACAAGTAAAGTACCTAGAATTATATGTTTTGTTTATTTTCATAATTTCATAGACTTTTTACTGCTATCGTTGATTTTGCTTTGAAACAAACTAGCAAGGTATATAATAAATGTATGGGCAAAAACTTAAGAGCCTTAACTCATTAACTAGTTATTGATTAAGTGCAAGGTCTTGCTTATATATTTTGTACAACTTTTTCAAACCAATATGTTTAAATTTAAGATAAAATTAGAGCAGTTCGTTAAGACGCTATTTGTATAGAAAAAACAAAGCTTGTCCAACTAATTCTAGATTTCTTTGTAGATATTAATTTCAGATATATTAACGTTTTCATATAAGAGGAACGGTGTGACAAACATTGGCGCCAGAAGGGTGGGGCAGGGGGGCAGGCGCCCGGAACAGGACAAGGGACAGTAAAAATAGTACTAAAGTACACATACAGCGGACAGGACATACCTACGAGAGATAAAGACCTATCGGCAGTTTTTGTTTGCACAAAAGAACGGTTTTTTTTATTTTTCAACTATAAATCTCGTCGATATTTGAAAAAGGTTGCCCCACCCTAGACTTTCGTCTTCCGACGCTCATGGTGACAAACCCTTAAAAACCGTCAGATTTCCAAAGTAGTTGAAGTTTTGATGAAAAAGCTCGAGTGTCCCAATAGTTATTTCTCCACAAAAACTACAGGTAAAGCTGAAATGGAATTTTGCATGTAAAACAGCACTTTACATGTATTTCCCCAGGGCTTGTACATTTTGGCGGCAGTGGCAAATATAACACGCTTTGCGCGACGTTTGCCGTGCACTTATAAACTTACTTGTCAAAAACACACAAACTCAGGGCTTGTCAAAAACACAAAACATGTTCGGAATATTGGGTTATCGCAGCTATTACTTGTTTGCGTTAAATTTAAATTCAATTGGTGTTTCTTTGGAAAAAAAATACATTTATTGTGGCTTTAAATTAATATTGATAGGCTTTTCTAAATGTATAAATCTAATTTATAGAAACTATGATAGAAATATATTTCTAAATTTTTTACATTTGGCGCAAGAATGTAGAGCAAACAAGTTGGTAGCAATCTCGGATGTCCAGGATTCGAATCCTGGTTCAGAGCTTCTCACATCCAAATTTTCTTCTGCGTTTCAATACCGCAATATAGACCTTTATTTTAGAAAAACATATTATCCAGTGACGAGTTTTATAAAATTCGACAGATAATAATTATACAGGGCTGTTAGGAAAAGTACCGCGATCTTTCAACCGCGCATAGAAAGAGATAAATATACAAAAAAAAAACTTTCCAATAAAAAGAAGATCGAGTACCTTTCCCTATCCTACGCACACAATTTAAACTGTAACAAGTTGATTTTAAAGTAGTGTAAATAAGATTTGATTCCAATTTTGAATTTACGCCGAAATCGTTTTTCTTAAGAACATTTTTACTTTTTTTTACATTATAACGGTCCGAAGCCTGTAAAATGTAAGAGAGAAAAATTTGTTTCAAACATTAATGAGTGATTAGAGATTTATTTATTTTTGAAATGTACACAATACAGTTATATTTACACAAAATTGCCAAACTGCTATTGCAAATAAATAAAATTATAAAAAATTGTGTGCGTGGAATAGGGAATTGAACTTGACCTTCTTTTTATGGGTCGGTACTGTGAAGTTTATTTTTGTTTGTATACTGTACGTGGTTGCAAGGATCGCAGTACTTTTACTAACATCCTGTATAATAAACAAGGTCTTTGGGGGTTATCTGAAGCTCACGATTTTAATGTTGTGTTTATAAATAACATCCAAATATATAATTTTAAAGTTTTTTGATACTTTTTGTACACGTCTAATAATTGTTGAGATTCCTTATTCCATAAAACACTTATCTAGAATTATTGTCATAATTATTTTATTAGAATGAATTATATTGTGTATGTGTTTTTTATTATTTTATGTGTCATCCATTACTAGACCGCAAAAACGCGTACATACATAATATGCTTTAATCATTTTATTATACCCTTAAATACCTTTGTTGTACTATATATGGAAAATTAAATGAGAGAATAACAATTAAAGCACCCACTTAATAAATAACAACTTACTGTATGGAACTTGAAAGAAGTTTAATGAAGGTGAAATGGCGCGAAATCGAGTGAGGCATATCGTTCGTAAACGTAAGCCAATCAATAGATTAGCTTGCGATAGGTGATTTACTTTCATTAGACGTTAACAAAACGCTTGTCGAGTTAATTGTTCAAGGGAAAAGTTCGCTTTCACTGGCGGATGCGTTTTTAGAAAAAAGAAAGAAAATTGTCGATGGTAATGTCAAGATATCATTTAGAAACGTGGATGGAGATGATATCTGTATACGGAGCTGATTGCGCAAATAATGACTTTGGTCCTACATACGCCAAGAATGAATTTGAGGCCAACTTTAAAAACTTGGAAAAAGCAGAACTATGTGAACGTGGTGTCGTAAATAATAATTACAGGTGGGTGACTGCATTATAATTTTATGTACTCCACATTACGGGACTCTAACTTAGTTTATGTTAACATTATATATCCAAGTTGACGGAAGAAAAAAGCATTTTAATTAATCGTTCATTCAACTGCATAACTAAGATTATTTAATGCATCTTTCCACAGCTGCACGAAAAACGCAGCGTAATCGACAACCAATCAGCATAAATTAACACTTGATAAATCATCGCACAAATAATAAAATATTTATCTTAGCTAAAAAAAATGTCAAAACATACCAAAAGCGAGACATGTCTTTCGAAGGCGTTCCATTTCCGTCACGTCTAACTAATGTAACTCTTGAGTCGCGGTTACGTAAACACTTTCACTAGTACACCCAACGAGCGATACGGTAATAATGCTATAATCACATATGAAAACCTGGCCGATGCACTTTCAAGTTCGTTGCACTAAAAAAAAAAAAACAAAAAACGTTAAGAATTCCCGAACGCAGCTGTCAAAGTTTAAAGATGGCGGCGCGTGATTTTTGGAGGGAATTTTTTTGGAAACGTTCCGCTGCGTTCACTTTCAACTCGGGCAGTGAGGCGCGCGGCGCGTGAGTCTTGCTTTTTACTTTCTTACTCCCACGGATATGAAGAGGGGCGTCATTGTTGCAGGACCATGTTTTGGAAGATCCATCTAAGTCGAAGATGTGACCAAAGATAGATCGATGTGTTTCATCATAGGGTCTCACGGGCAGATTTCTCCAATTTCTCCGGATTATGTGCGGTCTTTTGTGTGTGGTTTTTTGACATGGCCTATATTTATGACGGTATTGTTGTCAAACATGCGTTAGAAATTGAGCCCAGCTGGCCAATACAATACAATCTACCTAGTACCTACCTTATAGGTAGGTAGGTTAATACAGAAGATCATTAGAGCCACTATACTTCCGAACATAGCGAAAGCAGTATAATACCTTACGACGACGGCTGCGCTGGACAATTAAGTTTTTAAAAACATGTATAAAATCTTAATACTTTTAGTGACTTTTCCAGATTTCACATTTGAGATTACAGTTACTTATTAACTAAGTATATGTAATGCAGCGTTGTGCATTGGCTCATAAAAACAGAAACAGGCCTGATGCCAGCCATTGAGGCCTAATGGTCGAGTCTCGGCTTACAATTCCGGAGGTCACAGGTTAAAATTCTTTAGGCGCACAATTTATTTATGTTCTGACTGCTTGCCTGGGAAATCACGTTAAACCTTTGGTCCCAGCTACAATTACAAAATGAAGAGACTGCTGTTCCTTGTATTTGTGGAGTTTGACCCTTAATTTTGGTATTCGCAGTAGTTCCATTCGTAGCAATCAATGATGCGTAATGGAACTACAGCGAATAATTTTTCTGGAAAATTCGCAGTAGTTCCATCATGGAACTCGGCAATGGAACTAGTGCGAACGATCGAGGCCTACCATGAGTTTTGCTTACTATACACGTTACCGTCTGCGTAAAATATTTATATGAGAAATGGTGGTTCCTGTAGTAAGCCGCTAGGGGCGCTGCACAATACGTTAACGTGTATAGTAAGCTAAACTCATGGTACACGCTTCCCCAGAGTTGAGTCAAAAGCACAGCTTCCTGTAAATTATTCTTCAGAATCCTCATAGCACAATAATAATAGGCATACGATAAATAATTGAAAAATAATAAATATACATTGTCACGACATGAATCCCCGAGGGGGTGTAAGTTCCGCGTGTGAACTGTGAAATGCAAGTCACAGTTCACACTCGGCACACCCGCGTTTTATCGACGATTATTACGCCCCAACGTGATAGGTTGAGCCCTATCGCCATTTTCGGGCACAAATACACGCTTTTTAGGCTCAAGCCACATTGAAAGGGCGCGCGCCCTCAGCGCACCTCTTCTATCTGTTTTGTACCACGTCCCTCTCCTAGATTCTGTATAAAAGAACATTGGAAAGGCGTCGAGACGGCACGCCACGGTTGCGACGCAGGCACGCCCCGGGTGCACCAAAGGCGCACCGCCGGCGCGCACATCTTGTCAGATTAAAATCAAACACTCGCTGATAGCGGACCGGTAGCGCGCCAGTGGAACGTCTGATGCGCGCCGCGCCGCTTCTGTGTGGCTTGCACCTTAGGGCATGCAGGTTTCCTCACGATGTTTTCCTTTACTCTTCAGCAAGTGATAAGAAGGTATTATTGGTGTATGCCAACCGGGGATTGAGGTAGCCAGCGTTCTACCGCTAAGCTCCCGCCGCACGATAAATAAACAGTGACTTATTCGGATTTGACTTGTACATAATCCACACCTGTATACCAGAGGGGTATAGGCAGCGATCACAGATCTTCATCAGCTTAAAAAGGCCACTTTGGATGAATCATATTATGATTCTGTTCTATTGCCGTCTCTTTTGCATGGGTGAATAAATTCTATCTCTGTCCTACTTTCAAATCATTTTATGATTCACCCAAGTCGGCCTTTTTAGTTTGTCGTTTCTTCCACATGCATCACTCACTAGCGTACAACTTCCCTATTCCGGCTTTGATGTCACCAATCTATATTTCAATCTGATCGGCATTCATATCTACTTCTAGGGCAGCCCAATAGAACTCTACCTTCTACTTGATATTTCTTTTGACATTCTTCAATCTCTCTTTTTTCATTGTTCTTTCACACATCTTCTCTACATGCCAAAACCACTTAAAAAGTTGTTGTACACATTTATTAACAACTTAATGCATAATTAAAAAGACGAAATTTTTCTAAAAAAGTATAATTGACATTAAACTATGGTCGGTAAATACCGTGATGAACCACTTTAAGATGCTACCGAAAAAATATTGGCCTTTTGTACTTTTAATAAGAAGCTATTAGTTTGATGAATTAGTATTACATTTAAACTTCTTAAAGTTTCCTGCTGAACAGAGGCGCGATTAAAGAACTAATTATTGAAATTAAATGAGGTCTTCGAACACACTTTTTTCATCTACTTACAAAAATAAGTTGTGTTTTTGGGAACGCGGACCGTCGCAAGAGGGTTATATACAACGAGCTATAGTTTCGTCATAGTATTACCATGGTTTCGTCGCAGGTTATACAGGTTGACTTTTAACCTAACCCCGATAATTTAGTATTTTGTAGAAGAATATAAACTGGTTTTATTAAAACAATTCAAAATCATATTCATAATTATTTTTTTTGTTGGAGCCCTTTGAAGATTTTCATAAATTCCAAAGAAATCATGCGCACCCGAAGAGATACGATAATTAGATCGCGCGAAGTTATTTTTATTATTGATCCCACTATTTTGGACTATATTAAACTTTTTCCTTATGGGAATGGCTAGGATAACCATACATTTTATTTCCAAGTAACTTTTTGTAATAATATTTTGACTTTTAATTTTAATTGTTTTTACATTTAAAATGTGTTCTACTAACGTTTCTTAATAACCTCTAAAATTATCGGGGTTTGTTTGAAAGTCACCCTGTATACCTATGTAACCATAAACATATACTAACGCTTCTATTCCAGGTAGGTAGGCAGAGACCAAAGTTTTCTAACTTCTACGATCCTGACACACCTTTGTTTTTTCTTCCGCACTCATCAAACGTTAAACAAGTTATACATATCCGGTTTCTTGTGTTTCCGCCCTTCAGTATGTCACCAATTTGTTCGAATTACATTTGTTTACGTGGACTGGAAGTTACATAAATGTTTGAAAGGAAAATATTACCAATTACGACGTTACTGATTCACCATCTTCTCATATGTAAAACCCAGGTTGCTCAATGCATGATGACCGAAACGGCAAGAGTTTTAAACTTCAATAATGATCTCTGTTGCTGGCCGTTATGAGCTAAAATATAAGTCCTGGTAAGTTCCGTTCAGAAATGTGTTTCAAGATCACTTCTCCAGAATATTGGCAATCTTGGTGGTGAGGAAGCGCCGGGGTCAGACAAAAAGTTCGTCAAGTGTTTCAAAAATGGGTATTCGAAGTGAATGCTCTCTGATTCTACGAGCTGCCTATATTTACCCGTAAATATCACGATGTAAGATCTGGATAATCAAATCAGTGGTTTGGATATTTTGCGGGTAGACCTCACCTTACCATTTATGGGGTATTATTTAATAATATATCACTTATGGAATCTAAAATTATTTTTATCAAAACCGGCCAATATTCCCCACATGCCAAGATAAAAAAATCTTTCTTTTTCGGCAAACTTTTCATATAAAAAAATAGTTAAATTGAATTTTTATCCAATATTCGGTTTTGGGTCAACATCCTCAATATCAATACATATAATAAAACAGTAGAAACCGCTGTGTCTGTACAGTGAAGAGAAGTAATAGAAATAGAAAGGGGGAGACTAAAGAAGAGTAATAGAACACAAATCAACGATTTTTAGAATTCTTTTCTGTCTGTCTGTTTGTTCACATACATCTCTAAAACTACTGAGCGGATTTTCATGTTATTTCCACAACTGTACAGAACTTAACTTGGATTAGTATACAGGCTTTATTTCATCAAAATCGGATCTCGGAAAAAAAGTTATCAAAATTTAAAAATTTTTGGAATTTACTTTTCTACTGGTAGTAATTGGAAGTTACGTAGCAAATAATAATTCCCGAACGTTTGTAAAATTTGGTTAGAATGCAAACCCTTCGAGCTTGGGCTTATTTGATTGGTATTTGTTAGCACTTTGGTAAAACATGGTGACCAGGGTGATGATGGGACTGGAAGATGGGTACAGGATCTCTTCAACGAACAACAGCAGACCCTTCGAGTTTGGGCTTATTTGATTGATATTTATTAGCACTTTGGTAAAACATGGTGACCAGGGTCTGATGATGGGACTGGAAGATGGGTACAGGATCTCTTCAACGAACAACAGCAGACCCTTCGAGTTTGGGATTATTTGATTGATATTTATTAGCACTTTGGTAAAACATGGTGACCAGGGTCTGCTGATGGTACCGGAAGGTGGGTACGGTATATATTTTGTTTTCTTTTATATTTTAGTAGGTATTAGGATTATTTAGTTTTTATTTTTTTATATAGTTAAACTGTATAGCCTATTAAAAATTGTAAAATAAATGAATACAAACTTTTAAAAAAAATGTAAAAATGTATGTATGGATAGGACATAAAAATATAATATAAAATGGTTACGTATTTTTCCCACCTTTTACTACTAAAATTATGCTATACTATCTTCTTATACTAACAATAAAGTAGTAGAAAAGTACATTGAATATTTTTTCAAATTTTCAAGTGACATGGGTTATTCATTATTATTAGTATAGTACTCAGTACCCAGTAGCCAAAACTATAATTTTTGGAATTTTTGTATATCTGTCTGTCTTTCTGTCTGTATGTATGTTTCGTTTTAACTCAAGAACCACTCAACGGATTTGGATGCGTTTTTTTATTATCATCATAGTGACCCTGGTCAACATATAAGCTACAAGGGGCTATAAAGAGTGTTAATAAAATAACGCCCTAGCCGAAAACGGCACTGAGGGTTTCGTTAAAGACTGTATTTTTTACGATTTAATTACAAATGTATAGTTTTCAGATTTTTCCTTATACTTGTAGTATACAACGGTAATACTTGCCAAATTTCATAGTTCTAGGTCAACGGAAAATAGCCTATAAATTTTTATTCCCTTGAGAGTGTCGAAATATGCGTGTTTTGCGACATAAACGGCCGTATCTTTTTTCACATTAACTTAGAAATTTGATTTTATCAAAGCTTCAAGGGATTGTAAACTTGAGTATATGGTTTTAATTTCAACTCGATACCTCCATGCGTTCCTGAGATAAAGGGTCTTGACAGACAGACGGATGGACGGACGGAGAGACTGCCAGCAAAGTGATCCTATAAGGGCTCTGTTTTTTCCTCTTTAGGTGCGGAACCCTAAAAACACGGGCGTAACCGCGTGCGAAAGGCTATTTCTAACGGTTATGAGCGTTTATTATTATGGTTATGCGCAACAAGTTATGAGCGCTCGGCGAAAGTGGTGGGGACTAGCGCATGTGTTCACTTGCGCACAAAATTACTAAGTGCGATAGAGAAACAATGACTAGCGCAGTCAAGGTCACCGCTCATAAACCATTGCGATGCTTATAATCTATGTATAGAACGAACGACTGTGAAGGGTCAGATTTAGATGCCGTACAACAAGATTTGTCGTGTTATTTGTACGCTTTGTATAAAATAAATTAAAAAAAACCAGCTAATCGCATGTCGGACCACGCGCAATGTAGGGTAAATTGGCACGACCTGTACTCGTAAACCTGTAAAGTCTGCTCAGCTGTGATAGTTTTCCTTTTAAATTCATTATATATACTACGTGAATTTTTCACATTTCTATAAACAACCGTTCAGCCGGCGGGGGGGGGGGGGGGGACGCTCCACTCTACAAAAATTTTCACTTTAAAGCTTACGGTTCCCTAAATCGAAAAATGATTTTTACCCACAATGTTTTTAAAAGACCTATCCAACAATACCGCACACTATGGGATAAACGAGAAAAAAAAATCATCCCCAGTTTACGTGTATACCATTTTGTCGGCGCGTTATTAAAATTTATATCCATGCCAAATTACAGCTTTCTAGTACTAATAGTTTCTGAGCTAAGCTGCGGACAGACGGACAGACGGACATGGCGAAACTATAAGGGTTGCTTGTCAGACTACGGACCCCTAAAAACTGTATCTATCGCCCAACCTATACGTCCTATTCGTCTTAAAATTTCGGGCAATCTACGCGTTTAAAAAAATACAACTAATTACTCAGAAATCTTGCATTTTCACATGAGACTTTGTTTCTTGAATTTAAAAACATACGTACGAGTATTAAACCTGTCGTAGTTCATGAATATTTGAAAAGCTGGTAAGTGAGAGTTCCGTACATATCGTTTAATACATAAAGCAGTTATAAATGTCCAAACTAACTTCACTCCATGTATCAAAATCATTCATTAAATTCTTCCTGAAAAATTGAATATCGCTAATTTTTCCTTGGGTTTTATTGCCTTTACAAATTGGCTCATCAATACTCACCATGAAAACTTCAAATTGACTTAGAAACTTACGTGTCAAGTTAGTTTGCTAGTATATAACTGCTCGTGGAATACGTTTGTGTTTTAAACGGTATGCACGGAACCCTCAGGGCACGAGTTCTACCCACACTTGACCAGCTTTTTAATAAAATATTCAATCTTCATTTATTAATGCCTCAAATTTAAAACTTACAAAAATAAAGAATGTCTTATCTAGAAGGTGCAAATTCTTGAAATGTTTTTGTTCTGTTACATAATCCAAACAGTCTTTGGCATAAAACGGAAAAGCCTGATGTCATATGCCATAGTCGTGTCTAGTGTCTACATAACAGCCCCAGTTATAACTTCGACATCTCGTCTATATTGGTCCCAATTCAAAGAGATCCGATGTTTGCATTGTATTCGAGACAAGGATTACGAGCTAAGCGCCTGCCATAACGGTATGAGCAATAATCCATAAGCTCACGTGTGCATTATTGCCAGAGTTAGATGCCTAGGCACTGTTGACTACTCAATCAATCAATACTGCATTATGCGGTCTGCATACCAATGAAAGAAATTACACTTTTATTTAGTAGTTATTTATTACTATTGAAATACGGTTAAAAAGTGGGCCTGTAGAATTTTATCTGAAAGAACATAGAATGAGGCGTCCTATGGCAATATGTACCTAGGTATATCTATGTTTTTTTGTTGGAAAGTTGTTGTTGTTTTTTTTATGGTTCCGTACGTTCCGTACCGCTGTCTGTCAGTCCGTCTATCACAGGTGTCTACGTTACAGTTTTAACCATAGAAAGTTGATATTATTTTTACACAATACGCGTGTTACTATGGCCTCTACCACGAAAAATAATAAAATGTTTCAAAAAATTAAATTCAAGGGGGTGCCCATACAGGAAAACCCAAAAAGTTGCATTATTTTAACGTTAGGTATTTGTTTTGGCTCTTAATTATAAACGGCAAATACAAGTTTTAAATTTAGTCAGATTGTGTTACATACTGTATAGTAAAATAAAAAATAATAAAGATTAAGAGAAGCATCAAATCAAATCAAATCAAATCAGACCAAATTAGTCCATAATTAAACACCATAAAACAGAACATAAAAAAGAAAAACCAGACAATAATAAAGATAAAAATGAAAATTTATAAATTAGAATTCAATGTAAAATATAAGATACAAAATACTAAATATTATTTCAATTTCAAAATAACTTTAATTTAATTTAAAAATAATTTTAATTTGGAACGCCCAAACCTGCAGCTCCGGACATATGGCGGTATACCCAATGTCCCATCAATGGACAGTCCTCTCTATTCCTGAGAGTGCTCAGGATGCTGTTGAGACTGCAATTACCCTATCTCTTAGTGAGGCTATGCGTTTACGAACGAGAGCATGAAAGTCATCAGTTCTAGCCTCCGCAAACATGCCTGACGCGCTACAAAATCTGGGCAGTCTCAACATCACCCTGAATGCATTATTATATTGCACACGGAGAGCATTGAAGGCCCTCCGCGTATAGCTGACCCACAGGCCACCCGTGTAAAGTGACTGACAGTATGCTTTAAACAGCGTTATTTTGACTGGTTTCGTACATCTTGCAAACCTGCGGGCCAGCAT
The DNA here is from genome assembly GCA_910592155.1 of Ypsolopha scabrella. Taxonomy (NCBI): domain Eukaryota; kingdom Metazoa; phylum Arthropoda; class Insecta; order Lepidoptera; family Ypsolophidae; genus Ypsolopha; species Ypsolopha scabrella. The sequence goes on from OU342982.1 coordinate 21,721,144, forward strand.
ATTGCAGCGGATCGCCAATGCCCTGCGCTCTCTTTCTATATCAACGTCGTCGTCATTGAGATCTTCGGTGACCCAGTGACCCAGGTATTTAAACTGCGTTACCCTTTGAAGAGGAGAATCATTAAGTGTGATGGTTGGCAAGGAGGTGTGTGTTTTCTTTCCTGCCTTGAATACAAGCAGCTCGCTTTTCTTAGCATTATACCTGAGCCCATGGGCATTCACATAAGATTCACAGATGCCTATAAACTTTTTCAGTGCTACAATAGATGGCGCCAACAGGACCATATCGTCGGCATAACTTATATTGTTAATGATATGTCCGTCAATAGAGCATCCTACGTTGGCTTTACAGAGCTGTGCTATCAAGTCATCGACGTACAAATTGAAGAGCTTAGGCGAAGATAATCCACCCTGTCTGACTCCACACTTCAATTTGTACGACTTCGACGTTGCGTCTCTCCATCTAACATTGTTAACTTGATTTCCGTACTAGAACCTAAGAAGTTTGATGGTTGTGATGGGTACATTGGAGTCCTTTAACTCTCTCCATAACAGCGGATAAGAGACAAGATCAAAAGCTTTACTAAGATCTAGAAAGCACGCATAAACTGGTGTTTTTCTGTCTGTATAATAGAAGCGACGGTAGCTCAGGGGTAGAACGCTGGTGGCCTCCTAATCTTTGAGATCCAGGTTCGATCCTGGGCCGGGCATGCACCAGTGAGTTTTTTGGAATTTGAATTTATGTGCAGAGAATTTAATACTTACCACTTGCTGTACGGTGAAGGAAAACATCGTTAGGAAACCTGCATGCCCTAAAAAGCGTGTATTTGTGCCCGAAGTACGGCGATAGGGCTCACCACCCATCAACGTTGGGACGGAAAAATCGTCGGTGAAACGTGGGTGTGCAGAGTGTGGACTGTGACTTGCATTGCATTAGTTCACACCCGGAACACCTCTGACACCCCCTCGGGGATTCATGTCGTGACGATATATATATTTTTTAAATATTGTTCTATATATTATTAATAAAAAGTAGGGTTCCGTACGCAGACAGTGCAAAATTTTTTGCCAGGCGCTACTATTTTAGCGCCTTGTTTTTTGTAGCTTTGATATCGCTTTGGCATGTAATCGTGTATGTATATTGTTGTTATTTATCGCAATGTTTTTAGGGTTCCGTATCCGTAAGTAAAGGATATATGAATATAATTTGCAATATTCCGCTAAACAATCAAATAAATTAATCATCTTCCGTATCCGTATTGTGGGGTGGTACGGAACCCTTTATGTGTGCGAGTCTGGCTCGGACTTGGCCAAATTATTTTTAGTTCAGCATCAGTCATTCATCTGTTACCGAATTTCGTAGATTTTGCGAAAGTCAGTGGACACACTGATTGAAGCCGCGGCGGTCTTCACTCTTCCACTTTCTGAGCGAGGGCCCTTTATTACATGTCAGTGCTTCGTTTTTGATATATTTACCACGTAGCAACTGTGCTTTAACTAATCTGGTAAATTCAGGCTTGTATGAGTTTAATGCTTTGCCCTTTGGTTTAAGTTCAGCACCCCACATTTTCACAAAAATCATGAAAATTGTTGTTACCTTTTTAAGAGAAAGAGGCTTAAAATCCGTTATTTACTTAGACATGTTTTGCTTTGAGTCTTATTACAATATTTGCTTTATCAATATAAAACAAACAATATCCCTTCTAGAATACCTAGGCTTTGTTGTCAATTACCAAAAATGTGTTTTAGAACCACCACAGTCTTGCCAATTCTTAGGCTATGTATTCAACTCTGCCGAGACGATCATAGCACTGCCACTTGATAAGAGGAACTATATGTTTAAATTGGTTATTAGGTTTTTGAATTCAGATACACGGACGATTCAACAACTGGCACATGTAACTGGTGTGCTTATAGCAGCTTGTCCTGCCGTGGAGTATGGATGGGTTTGTACCAAATTCCTAGAACGCCAAAACTATCTAGCATTATCAAATAATAATGGCAATTTTGAAAGAAAATTTTCATTACTCCATGATGCTAAGTTGGGCCTTACTTGGTGGTCATCAAATATATACAAGGTAGAAAAACCCATCAGGTCCATGATTTTCGACCTAGAAATATTTAGTGTAGCGTTCCGAATTGGCTGGGGAGCAGCCTCTAATGACAATAGGGTCAATGGGGCATGGAAAAGGGAGGAAGCAGTTTTCCATATGAACTATCTCGAGTTATTAGCCGTTTTTCAAGCCTTGAAATGTCTTGTTAAAACCAACGAAAATTGTCACTATTATTATTTAGGGGTGGACAATAAGACCGCTATTTCTTATTTAAACCGAATGGGAAGTATTCAATTTCCACACTTAAACAATCTAGCTAGGAACATATGGCAATGGTGTGAGGAGAGGAGTTGGTTGTTTGCACCATACATTAGGTCTTCGGATAATAAAGAAGCTGATGAGGAATCTAGAATCTTTAACCAAGACACATAATGGGAACTGAGTCAGGATGTTTTTAATACTATTACTTACAAGTTAGGTTTACCCTGTCATAGACCTCTTTGCCTCAAGAGTGAATGCCAAGTGTGAGGCATATGTTTCATGGAAGCGTAATCCTGAAGCAAGGAACATAGATGCCTTCAAATTACAGTGGACTGATTACTACTTTTATGCTTTCCTGCCCCACCGTTCAGTTTAATTTTGAAATGTCTACAAAAGATAAGAAATGACAGAGCAACAGGAATTATGGTTTTACCCTATTGGCCATCACAGCCTTGTTTTCCTCTTTTGAGTGAAATGTTGGTGTCAGCACTTATGTTCTTTGGTCCTAAAGACAATCTTTAACATTCTCCTTTAAGGACCAGCCACTCTCTCAGCCATCAACTTATCCTGGTTGCCGGGAAAGCAATGTTATAGCGGTTCGTCCCCACTTCAGCTCTAGATGTCATGTTGACTTCCTTATCTGGCAACACTCTTAAAGAATATAATGTCACATATAAAGCATGGTGAAAATTTTATGAAGATAATAATCAGGATCCTTTTAAGACCTCTGTTCCAGAAGTTATGTCTTTTCTGGTGAAGCAGTATAATGGGAATGCTTCTTTTGCAACTCCTAACTCATATAGAGCAGCATTTTCATTATAACTAGGATCCCATATATGAGTAGGAGCTGATGGCCGCATTAAGAGATTTTGCAAGGTTTTTTATAGATCTAGACCCCAAATTCCAAAATATAATACATCTTGGGACCCTAACATAGTCTGGTCAGTATTAGCCAACTGGGCCATGAAGGGCTAAACTTAAAAAATATGGTTACCTTACTTGCACTGTGTACAGCTCAGCTCTTTCTTTGATAAATAATACTAATTTATCTGTGTCAAGTAGCGAGGTTGGTATTCTAATTACAGATCTAATAAAAATATCTGCTCCTGGACGATAACAGCCCTATTTAAAACTAAAATTGTATGTAAATCCTAAGATTTACCCAGCGGTTGCTATTCGTGACTATGTCAGTCTGACCAAAAATATAAGACAAAATATAGACCATCTCTTAATAACAGCCAAAAGACTATACAAACCTGCTGCACCTTCTACAATAAGTCGCTGGATAAAAAATACTTTATCTGAATGTGGGGTAGACACAATATCATTTACAGGATACAGCACGCGCCACAGGTCCACCTCCTCAGCCAAGGCTAAGGGTGTCTCAATAGATGTGATTCGTCAGACAGCTGGTCTGATGGGTTCGTCCCAAACGTTTGCAAGTTCCTATGATAGACCCTTAAACAATGAGACTGACCAATTTGTTAATGCTGTTTTATCACGTTGAATAAATATATGATAAATACTTATGCTTTCCAGACATAACTTTGATTTTAAAAAGTTTTATAACATTTTGTATATTTAATATGTAACTACTTGCCTACAAGAAAGACCGATTTAAGTGTGCCATAAAATTAGGTACATATATGTATACTTGTATTTTTAGTTAACAAATTATGCATGCCTTGAATAATGAAAATTATGTTTGAGAAGTAAGAAACCTCCATTGTAATTTTTATATTTTAATTACTTAATATTTAATAAATATTTAAATTAACAAGAAAAATCCTTTTAGTGAATCACACAACTTGATGGATTTCTCTGAATAACTACGTGGTAAATATATCAAAAACGAAGCACTGACATGTAATAGATGATCAAACGAACTTACCATAAGTGATGTTCGATCATTATTATATGAAGTGCTTCGTTTGAAGATATATTCCCGCCCATCCCCATGAACTCTATATAGGGTCTACACCCAGCCATCAAGTTGTGTCAGTACTCTGAAATAATTAAGTTGACAGTTGTACCATACATTAGATAGGGTTGGATCAGAGACATCCATCCATCCATCCATCTATCAGCCTGTTTCGTCCACTGCTGGACATAGGCCTTTCCAGGATTACGCCACTCTTGGCCTCACACACGCTGGGCAGGCGGGTTGGTGAGCGCGGTGCCGAAAACCTTGCACCAGTGACGCCGCTGCCCGTCACTAGTCTGTTTTTTATAAGGCTTGGCAATTGGGGATGGATAAACCGCCATCCATCGGTCCCAGGCAATGGTGGGCCGCCTGGTTTTTTGCCTGAGAGCTGTTCTCTTACTCTCCCCCGAATAACTTCAGGAAGATTTGCGAGTAAGATGGTGGTACCTCCACAGTCGAGCCCGGCATCAGCTCTACCGCCTTAAGACAAGGAAAAGACAAGGAAAAGTTTATTTTTTCAGTTTTGTTTCTGCTCTGAAAATTGCGTATTTGTTGCCGAGTGGACAGGGGATACTATACTATACTTGAATTTACCAGATTACTTAAAGCACAGTTGCTACGTGGTAAATATATCTTCAAACGAAGCACTTCATATAATATTGATCGAACATCACTTATGGTAAGTTCGTTTGATCATCTATTCTAAGTGTCATCCATCAGGTACTGCAGTGGCTATACAAATGTAAGCCAACTGTAGAAAAAAAATCTAATCAGAATAACATGTGTAGATGAAAAAATTATTTGGTGAATAAATACTTGCAAAAAGAACCCTTATGTACAGTGTTTTATTTATGAGATATACTGGGTATTAATATGACGTTGTAGAAGCCGAAAACTGGCGATAGTACTCGTCCATACGATCAACTTCTACTATGGAGCCAACCCTGAGATCACGAAAAAATTATCAGCTGTTTCATACATTTTGGTCGAGTGGGTATTTAACTTTTCTATGGAACAGCTGATATTTTTTTCGCGATTTCAGGGTTGGCTCCATAGTAAAAGTTGATCGTATGAACGAGTACTATCACCAGTTTCCGCATATCTCATAAATAATTTATTCACCAAATATTTTTCTAATCCATGCTCCTACAGCATCATATTAACACCCAGTATACTTCTCCTCTAAATAACGTTAAAACTGTTATTTCGGTTGCTGGTCACGTGTTTGTTATTTGACGAAGCAATTAGGGGACGTGACAGGAGAAAGTAATTTGTTTTTGAGCAATACTGCTAATGTTACAACCCTGTACTATCCTACTATAATATGTGAGGGCTGTATGCTCCTGTGATACCATCTATAGTCAACTAGGTAAGTAAATCTTAGAAATCGGAGTATCCAGTTGGAGCTCCTTAATTTATATCTATAACTAGTAATAAAGTAGTATACAAGTCGTACAGCAAAGCGTAGTGTAAGCCGACCTCGTGCCCGCTGGACCGACGACAACGACGGAGGATCGACATGAGTGGCGGAATTTGGGAAAGGCCTATGTCCAGCAGTGGATGAACACGGGCTGATCGATGGATGGATGGATGAAAGTCGTGCCTGTACATTGAATAAATTTGGGAAATTGAAATTGAAATGGGTTATTATTATTAGTATTGTACTGAGGCCAAAACTACAGTATACTAATAATAATAAAGTAGTTAAAGGTCTTGTCTATACATTGAAGAATTTAGCGAAATTTTAAATGAAAAGAGTTACTAGTATAGTATTTGTACTGCGGCCAAAACGAAATTTTTTATAATTTATTTTGTATGTCCGTTTCGTTTTAACTTGAGAACAATTCACAAGGATCTAAATGTGGTTTTCCTTATTATCATCGTAGTAACCTGCGACTGCGAAGCCGAAAATGGGGCAGAGATTAGAAAAAAAACGCGGATGGAGCCGCGGGCAAAGGCTAGTAAATAAATAAAGAAAAAAAAGTTATAAAAGTGTTTCTACTCAGCAGATAACCAGTCTGGCTATACAAAGAAGTAACGGTCAGGATATCTATTTTTCTTTTTAGATATTACTCAAAACCTGTAGAATTATGCGAATTTTTGCAAATTTGCAATATTTCCCGCCAATTTTGTTTTTGGCTATATCTCCGGAACTAGTAGTCCAATTCTAATGCGGTTTTTTTCTAAAACTAGATAAAATTTCCTACAAGAAAACATTTTTTTTGGAGAATGTGGGGGGGGCTTACTCCTTGAAAAAATCTTAGTTATATATATAAATATATGTATGTATACTATATATATAGATATGTCTATTCAAATTTTATAATATTGTAAAAAAATATAAAGAATAATAAAAAAATTTAACTCTATATGTACATATATTAAAAAAAAAAAAAATTTGGGCCTAGAATTACAATCCATAACTTTTTTTATATTATTATAATTTTTTTTTTATTTTTTTTTGTTGCTCATCTTCTTAGCTTTCGAAAAATACCTATATCACTAGGTTTATAACATTAGGTTGGGGAAAAACTCTTTTCGCAAAAAGTATGTATGAACTTTTAGTAAAATCTCTTTGGCTATACCATTTGTATCTGGCTGGTTTTGGTATTATTAAAAAGTATAAATTTTAAAAAAGATAATTCCAAATTAAAATTAGGTAAAATGTGTGATTTTCATTTGTTTTTCTTACTGTTAAGATGAGTGAATCTAATGAAGAAATTCGATACATTTTAAAATTTTACTTCAAGAAGGGTAAAAACGCAAAGCAAGCCGCGAAAAAAATTTGTGATGTTTATGGACCTAGTGCAGTGTCTGTGAGAGTAGCACAAATTTGGTTTAAGCGTTTTCAATCCGGAAATTTTGATGTCAAAGATGCACCTCGCTCTGGGCGCCCTGTTACGGATAAAATGAATGCCATTTTTGAAAAAGTGGAGCAAAATCGGCATATCAGTAGTTACGATGTAGCTGAAGAACTGGGGATTGACCACAAAACAGTTTTGGCGCATTTGAAAAAAGCTGGGTACACAAAAAAGCTCGATATTTGGGTGCCTCATGAGCTCACTGAAAGGAACTTAATGAACCGTGTACTCATTTGTGATTCTTTATTACGACGTAATGAAACCGAACCATTTTTGAAAAACCTGATAACTGGTGATGAAAAATGGATCACGTACGACAAGAACGTGCGAAAAAGGTCGTGGTCAAAGGCTGGTCAAGCTTCACAGACTCTGGCGAAACCCGGGTTATCTCGCAACAAGGTAATGCTGTGTGTATGGTGGGATTGGAAGGGCATTATTCATTATGAGCTGTTACCGCCAGGCAGGACCATCGATTCTGAACTCTACTGCGAACAACTGATGAGATTAAAGCAAGAAGTTGAGAGAAAGCGGCCGGAATTAGTCAACAGAAGGGGTGTGGTTTTTCATCATGATAACGCTAGACCTCACACATCTTTAGCCACTCAGCAAAAATTAAGAGAATTTGCATCCGCCGTATAGTCCTGACTTTGCACCTTCAGATTTCCTCTTGCTTCGGTCTCTTCAGAATTCTTTAGGCAGTGTCAGGTTAACATCACGAGAGGACTACCAAAACAACTTATCGCGGTTTTTTGATCCGAAGCCCCAGAATTTATATAGCAATGGGATCATGTCCCTACCTACAAGATGGCAGAAAGTTATCGAACAAAATGGCACCTACATACTTTAGTTAAATGTAAATAAACTTTTTAAAAAAATGTTTTGAATTTTAATATAAAATGCGAAGAAACTTTTTCCCCAACCTATTATTTAACTAACAATAATTTTTTTTTATGATTCGGCCTAGTCGAGAAGATCGTCACGACTGTGACTCTACGGGTTTTGGATATTTTGAGAGAATAGATTAAATTTTAACTGACATGTTAATTTTATGAAAGGAACTAAAGCTTATTTTTAAATGCCACTGTCTTGTATTGATTTTTTGTTGCTGGCAATATTATTAGTGAAATGATGAATATTCCTGAAATGAAATCAAAGTGTTACAATTTTCCTTACGTTTTTACATTATACCCGGTAGAAAGCTGTAATGTTTGTTTTTTCCCTTAAAATGCTTGATATAGAAGCAGAAAGAGCCATTAACCCGTCACCATTAATGCTCGCCGTAATAAAAACACGTATAAGGACAAACGACCAAAAATACGAGCGTACTGTCTTTTTTAGGGTTCCGTAACTCGAAATGTAAAAACGGAACCCTTATACAATCACTTTGTTGTCCGTATGTCGAGACCATTTTACTCGAGCCTGTTGATACTAACACCTCATACAAAAGTCTACTCTACGGCCTATGTGTCGAACCAAATCTCGGTGCAAAATGCACATCATAATATTGTTTTCCTTACCATTGAATTAAAAGTATGCAAAGATTGCGTTTTAAAGCAACTTGCGGATATAGTTTATGAATAATAAAGTCTTCACAAAAAAATTACGTACTTTAATGCATTACATTTTCTTTGCATTACATTAACAAACTTAAAAGCGTGTTTACAGTTGTAATGTAATGCAGCTTAAATGTAACGCATAACATGGAATAATTTTCATGTCATAACCTAACTATTAACAAGCAGTTTGCGCGAATTGCTATAAAACACATTTATTGCATACTTTTTATTCAAAAGTAAGGAAAACAGTATCGGTACAGGAAATCTCAATTGGCGTAAAGGACAAAAATGAGCAAATGTGTTTTCAATGCCACCATACTCCGTTTTTTTCTCTCTATCCAATGGTGACATTTCGAATGCCTTAAAAAGATATTCACATAAAAAAAGACATAAAAGTCATTCATATTATTACCATTTTGGCGTAAATCATTTTATTTTAATATAACAGGGTGTAAGTGCTGATTCTGTCTCTGTAGACAAAGGCCTGTGTCTTTTACGAACTAATTACGTTCAAGTATTATATCGTATACCTAGGGTTCGACAGTTTTGGGAACAGGCAAGAAAAAGGTATTTAAAATCATGCCCATAACTGTTTATGATCACTAAAAAAAGAATTGGTTGTACCACATTTTAAATTAACATTTTAAAACAGCATGGTATAAGAAAACTAGGTATGGGGTTCGAGAGCTCATGACGACGTAGTCATGTATTTACTTTGGAAATCACTATGGATGGGTGTCTGTGTGTGTTACAATAAAAGCTCATAAAATGACGTCTCGTTGAGCGAAGCCCGTTGTAAATAGTCAATCATCTCAGTGTAGACATACGAGCTCTCTTCCTCACTCATTCACACTAACGCAATTATGCATTATGCTATCCTGCTGTCAGTGATCAAATTGAAATAAGCTTAAGTTTATATATTTCTTTTCGCGTATCATAATATTTGTAGCAACAGAAGAGAGACACAAGTATTGTTTTATACTGTACTCGAAATAAAACTTGTGGATGAAAAATTCAATTTTGTCATTTTACTATCGTGAATTTCTCAACCACTATATTTTTCTTGTATAATCTTTACGTAATCCCCATACTTGTATTTTTTTCATTTCTCATTTGTTTTCAACTTTTTTTAATCCTATAGTTTTCCTTTGTCGGAAATAAGGGGGGGGGGGGGGGGGGTGGGCTGTTTTTTTTTACGGTAAATATAGTAAAAGTAGGTATATATTTTTCATATTATTAATATTGATGAAAAGAATTTGTGTAAACCTCTGCGAAGCTACACAATTATTTTTATTTTTATACCTGATGAAAAAATCTGAGTCTATATTTTTTTTATTTCTCTTGCTCCGCAATAAAATTCCTTGGTGCATTTGGATAATTTCAGTTCCAAATTTGTTCATTTACATCTCATTTTGTGTCTTTTTGCGATCTTTACGACACTAAACTAATTTTTTATTCATTTAAAATTACCTTTGCGACTCATCATACGCTTTGAACATTAAAATATCAATAGGCGTAAAGGGAATAATTGCTAAAACAAGCAGGTCGTAAGGGTCATTATCTGGATAAATGAATGATCTACAATAATATTGGTAATACCGGTTAAAAGAAGAAAAGATAATAATGAGGGTCTCCATTGACATCACTTTAATGCCTTAACAAACATAAAAGCAACATTTTTTTTCCAAAAATATTAACGTTTTTTGTTCATACTGTAAAGTTAAACGATGTCGTTTACATCAATTGAGATCTCCGGTACCGATATTCTGATGTGCATTTTGTACCGAGGTAAGAAGTTACCCCCTTAATGCAGAAAAGATTTCATACAAATTGGCTCACCATGAAAACATATAGGGGACTTCCAGTTGAGTTGGAAAATTTAACTGAGATCGTAAGTGTCAAGTTAGTTTTGTCGCTTATTACTGCTCGTGGAACACGTTTGTGTTTTAATCGGTAAGTACGGAACCCTCAGGGCACGAGTCATACTCGCACTTGACCTGTTTTTTATCATTTACCACTAACAATGACTCTGTGTTAAACCTAAGATTAATAATAACCAGCGGGCCTATTATGTAACTCAGTGTCGGTTGCCATCTATGGTTGCTATTCACCAAAAACAGATAAAAAATGAACTTCCAAAATAATCTTCAATGGGTATTGAACTATTTACGAATTGTGACGTCATTTCAAGTGTGAACGTATCCTTAGATAGGCGGAAATGATAGCGATTTCGATAGGCACTCGGTTTGGCAACTGACTTTACGGTACAGAATTAGGGGGCAGGTGACTGGCGGAAAAAACATCGAAATTAACGATTAAGGCGACGCATTAGAAGTTTTGGCAACATGGATCTCCATTTCTCCCAGCAATAAAAAACATATCTAATTACCAATCTGTATACTAGAGTAAGCATTTCATTGACATAATTTTGCCCGAAGATTTAGTTCATTGATTAATTTTCATAGCAGAGAAAAAAATATTTAGAAAACCACTCAGAGATTTCTATTTTACTATTTTACTGACAAACGGGAGCGAATGAAGCCTCTAAGCTTTTTATATAAATTAGTCTACAAATACACTTTATTATGGCCGATTGGATTTATTAAATTACTTATAGATGTCACTTTAAATGAAAAATACGGTTTTGCCGCATACGACCTTACGGCATAAGCTAATTCGTGCGCGCATATTTGTATGGAGTAAGTCCCCCTCACTCCACTCCCCTAAGGCGCCGATTTGAAATAAAAAGTTAACCAATTCTTCGCCTTAGTTTGGGCTTTTACCATAATCACCTGGAAAATTTTAGATTTTACCGGTAAATCTTAGGATTAACCACTATTCGGGCTTTTATACACCGAGTAATTTTAGTATGTAGATTGCACTTGTTTTTTTTGTAACGACCTACTATGAATCTGCTTGCGATGCTTCCCACCATTTTGGGAAATGCTGCTCTTTAGAGAAAAATTGCAAAGTTACCTCCGAACTGTACAATAAACCGCTAGTATTCAATATATGCTTTACATTAGATATTGAAACTTTGCATAGTAAATAAGTGATCTCAATATAAAGCAGAATGTTTTACATTTAAGGTGGGTTTATCCCGATTTTGTCACTTTTCAAATTCATTTTAAATCAATAAATAGCGATGACTAAATTTTGTAAAAAATATATGTCATATTTCATTCTTTGATCTTCATATTTCGGCTGTTCGATACACGCGATAACATACATTTTCCTCGATCCAATTAAATCGCAAAGATAGGTCTGCACTATGATCTAACTAAATATCATTTCATTTAAGCTATATCAAGTTTGGGACAATAAACTTATACTAAAATAAACGTCATACAAAATGTGATATAAAACGGCCGTCATATTAAAAACCCATCCCTCTAATTCCAAAATAATAAATAAAAACACCTCGAAACCGCGAGTTTCCTGAGCGGCCCGCTTCCGCTGAGCAGGATAAAGGTATAAATTAAAAGCATTGGAAGTTGGAACAGAACAGATTTCTCTGGATAACCTCGCCTTTGTAATCCTCGTTATTAGCATAGACTAATATATGGTAGCTGTTAGTCTATACTTGTATTATTTAGTCTATGGTTATTAGACCACGCGAAGCTTCGGTTGCCGATAGTAAACCGTCATAGGGTTCAGTTCTATCTACCTGATACAAGATGAGGTGCTCCATGTCAGGTGCTATAGACTCATAAACTGTTGATACCTCACAAAATGCCTTCCTTCAGACACCGGATGCAGCAATAGGCTGCTTCCTGTCTTTTGTCCGGGATTTTCCCGCCTTTTGTCCGGGTCGTCACCCTTCCAATATGAGAGCTAAAGAGCTTTTGTGGGATCTGCACAACAGGTGGAATGGCACGTCGGTAATAAATCTTTAATCGTAGCGCGCCAATATGGCGTCCGATTCGTAAATTCTTCTGCGTCCGTGACCTTTAACTTCAAATCATATCGGGTATTGCTTGCTTGAATCTTGATGAAATGCTTGCCTTCGATATACAATGTTACAGAAAATTTTGGTTCGTCATTTTTTTAATGGTCACGTTTTCTGTGCATGTATTTATTCGTATCAAAATTGTGTTAAATGCAGAATTATAAAAAAAACGTAATTTTATAACAAAAATAAAAAACGCATTTTTGATAAATGTATAGCCAAATTCATACTGGAGACTCGGTAAGTAGTCGAGACCAATATTCAATGACCGTGTTTGTAATAAATTAGGTCCTACAATAATAAAATAAGGGAAAATAATTCTCGGCTAGATTGTGTGTCATTCATTCATTAACTGATCATAAATCACGTACAAGGCGAACAATATTTTGTCCAATTTATTATTTGTTTTCCAATTATTTGAACCAATGTTCAATCAGCTTACTAAATTTCTATGGAAGAAAAAAAAATAGTTAGTACAAAAATTTTTTATTTCGATGGATGCCTATCTATTAGGAAAACTCTATCATTTATTAATTTTTTTTAATTTGGATTTTGGCACTCTATACATCTATGTTCGATAAATATGATTCGTTTCATATAAATTAAAATTTCTTTTTAGTATTTTGATTGGAATGCAGTTTATCTGGTAAAATTAAATAAAAACTATGTTTTCTTACTGTGCATGTCATGATAAATATCCGTTGAATGAAATATTGTAGAACCCTGTGTTAAATATAAATCACAACAAAAACATAAATGTGAAAAAGGGGCCGAGTTCAGTACAAAGGTAATGCAGTGAGTACAGGATTGTCGGCTTCGCCAAAAAAATAAGGGAAAATATAGAATTGGGATCTAATTGGGTGGCGAGGTTTACGGAGGCTCCTTCAGTCGTAACTGCAACAATGTATAACGTTCTTTTCTTGTTTTAAAAGAAAGTTTGTTAGGGTTCTTGCTACTGAATATGTAGAACTTGGCAAGTTTTCACAGCTTAAGTTCAAAGTGACGTCATAGATGCAAATAATTGACAATAAATGCCACTGTTTCGAGGTTTTTTGTATGGGACCCCGCTTGGGCCTAATAATTTCAACTGGCTAACTATAACGGCTGAAGCTATACACCCCTGTGACAGACGGACGGACGGACGGACGGACGAACAGCGGAGTAATAGGATCCCTATTTGACACCCTCCGGGTACAGAACTCTACCTATACAGATATCTTCCCATAATTTGCAATAATTACTAACTTTTCGTTTGATTATTACCTGGTCATTTTTAATGTCGGTCAGACCAACCGCTGTGCATGTCTCTCATTAAAGTTTAACAAACTGATTTGAACAGTTCGCTGCAGGTAGATAGAGTATTGATTCAGTTGTTAGCGTGCTTGCACGCAACGAATATAGGTACCTATCATTATCGAAACACCCTGTAGCTACGAGTCTTCCCTATCGATTTGTAGATTCAGGGGCTTTTAGTTCTTTTAGCAGTTTAGCACTTTTTTACCTTCCAACTACTCCGAGAATTACCCTGAACTATTTTAAGCACCCCCTCCACACCGCCATTTGATTGAATTATATCTAAAGGTTCAAAATCAAAATATTTATTTTGTAAAATATATACATAAAGTATACTTTTTACATGTCAAAGTTAATCTTTACAATATATTATCTTTAGAATATGAAGAAAAATATATAATAATACGGGAAATACATACAAAAAAGATGTACGTTGGGCTCCTAAAATGTAATAAAAATACACCTGCATAAAATAAAGAAATCTAGGAAAAGAAATATTATATACGTTACCGGCAATCTGTATAATCCGGTATTGTATACAATACCTAGGCAATGTATACAATGCTAAAAAGGTTAAGTAATGTATGAAATATTATTTATTTAATACTTTAATTACATTGTAGGTATACAGTACTGAATGCGCAGCCATTAATGTAATATATATAAAAGGCGTGAGCGGTGGCGGGAAATTGATTAGGGCACGTATTTAAATGATCCTTTATGAACAAAGCTTGGCCTTTTGGTTAAATGGTATTTCTGGGTGGTCATAAAAAATGACCACGGCGGTTATGTATACTTAGCCTTCCAACCTAACCTACCGGCTCCCTTCTGCGCTGCAGGACTTCCAAAAAACTAATTTTGACTGCGAACTTAATATTATCCCATTGATTAGTAGTAATTAATAACTTTTACCCTTTGCCGATAGACCAGCAGGTACTCTATACAATCCCTAGGAATTGTATACATAGCCTAGGTAAATTATGTGACGGACAATAATATTCATAATAGTTTATATATTTATTGCCCAGACGCCCCAGGCATTGTTTACATTACCTGGGTATTGTATACAATACCTGAATTATAGAGATTGCCGGTGACATATATACATAAATTCTAAATTTGTTGCGGGGGCGATGAGTCCTGCACTGACTCTCCGTGATCCTGAATATTATGCACTTCCCCCCGGTCGGCTAGCCCAGCCAGGACAACTCCTTGAAATAGAGCCGAACGGCTTCAGCCTGCCGACACAAAATCTGGTCCAGAGAAGGGGAGATGGAGCTCATTGCGATCCCTGCTTTACGTCTCATGTCATCAGTGGCGGGGCAGTGAAGCAACACATGCTCCACCGTCTCATCTGCGTCTAAGCACCCTCGACATAGGGGGCTGTCAGTCACGCCTGTAGTGAAAAGGTGTTTGTTCAAGTTGCAATGTCCGGTAATGATACCTACCATATCCCGGATATCAGGCCGTTTAAGTTTCATAAGGTACCTTGTTAATTTGCTGTTTGTTTGCGGTATCATTAGTCTTGACAGCCGGCAGTCAGTCCGTGCTGTCCAGCTCCTGTTCTGCTCGGTGATAGTGTATCTCCTAAGCTCTCTTCTGATAGCTTCTGCTGATGGTCGACACAGACTATTTCCCTGCTTCGATACCTTCATGCTAGTTGCTAGTTTGGCAAGGGAGTCTGCTTGTTCGTTGCCTTCGTCATTGCTATGTGCTCTGGTCCATGATAACTTTACCTTGCACATTGCTGATAGGTTCTGCAGTTCTGCATGGCAGTCTGCTACGATTTTAGATCTACTTACAGGTTTGCTTAGCGATGAGAGCGAAGCTGCACTGTCTGTTATTTTCATAATCTCTAGTATGTCGCAAGGTCTACTTATGCAAATAGCATTAGCTGCCTTGGCCGCTAGGAGTATACCTACCATTTCGGTTTGAAAAACCGTTGTTATGTTGTTAAGAGGCATTGATTTACTGAGTCCTAACTCTGGAGAAATGTAACTGCAGCCGCTACCATCTTTGTTTTTTGATCCGTCTGTATAAAAAGTTACTAAATTTTGGTTATAGGTTGTATTTTTTTCGAAAGATATGTCATACTTCCTATCTAATAAATAGGTTTTCGGTGTTCTATCAGTCCCATTGGCCGCCTCCGGTACGACTTCGAGAGCTCGATCGAGGCTGCGGCAGTTCAATTTCAATTTCAAAATTTCTTTATTTCCATAAAATATTATAAAACAAGTACTTGACAACTACAAATTCAAGTTGTCAGTCTAAAAAACCTTAAAATTATACAATTATTATAACCAGGCTACCTTCGCCTCCATACAATTTAACAACAGAAATAATACATGAAAACATTAAACTACGATAGACTACAAAAATTCACTAAATTTACCAGGCTTGCTTAGAAATTGTGCTCTCTTGTCGTTAATGAGACACACTTATTGCTATAAATAAATACTTAACACTAGAACTTAGTCACTAAAGAAATTACAAAGTAATTAATTAATATGTACATACACGAATTAAACCTAAATAAATACCGACGGTATTTTAACACCAAGTAGCCGGCAAAACAAATTTGAAGGTACCCACTGGTTAACAAAGCGCTTCGCATTGTTTTACTGCTCACTTAGCAACACATAGTGATGGGGCAGGCGATAAGTTTTGTATCTATCGATATATGGTAAATCATGTTTACGCTTTTGACCTATGGAGGAAACCAGACAGTTTGAATGATGGGGATTCTTATCGCGATAGAACTTTGTGGACATTTTTAAAATGAATTCTGGTAAGGGAGGAAAATTTATAGCTTTGTGTAATTTTAATAGGTTAGTCTTAAAAGGGGTATTATAAGAAATTTTGAGAGCTTTGTTTTGTAAAATTTGGAGGTTACTATAATTAGTTTTGCATGTGCTGCTCCAAACAGGAGCGGCGTATGTAATACAGGGTCTGACTAAAGTAGAATATATGCTCATTTTGGTTCTAGAACTCAATTTACTTCGCCGATTTAAAATAGGACTAAGGGCGTTCATAGCTCTGAACCCCTTTAACCTTGTTGCCGTAACGTGCTTTGTCCAGTTTACCTTATCATCAAGTATTACGCCCAAGTATTTGACGCTTTTTTGCCAAGGTATTTGGTGACCGTTTAATTTGAGCAGCCTTGTAGGCATAGAGCGATGGCGGGTGAACATGATAGCTTCAGTTTTGTTGGAGTTTAATTTAAGTTTCCATTTAGTGAAATATGAATTGAGAAGGTCAATTGATAATTGAAGCCTATCAATGATAAGATCTGTGTCATTAGAAGATGACAGAGAGGCGGTGTCATCGGCAAAACAGGCCAGTTGGGTCCTGGTTTGTTTAGGGATGTCATTTAGAAATATCAGAAAGAGGTATGGCCCAAGAATAGATCCTTGAGGTACTCCAGCAGGTATTAATTTTTTGGATGAGAAGAAGTCACCTACATTCACACTAAAAGTCCGAGAGGTTAAGTAAGATTCAATAAGCTTGACAAGTGACAATGGGATTTCAGAGCAAACCAATTTATGGAAAAGGCCATCATGCCAGACCGTGTCAAACGCCTTCTCTATATCCAACAGAAACATACCGGTTGACTGTTTAAGATTCAGATGGTGCGCGATGTGTTCGGAAACTCTGGCCAACTGCTGAGTGGTTGAATGGGCACGACGGAAACCAAACTGCTCGTTAATGAGCAGATGGTTGGTGACTGAAACCAATCGCTTGTAGATAACCGACTCGAACAATTTTCCAAGAGCTGGAAGCAGACTAATAGGTCTGTAACTAGTGGGTATACTGTCATCTTTTCCTGGTTTTTTTATTGCAATCACTTTAGCATGCTTCCAGACTGTAGGGAAATACGATAAAGATAAGCAAGCATTGAGTATTTTGCATAAAAATACTATTGCCTTTCGTGATAGGTTTTTTAACAGAGCATTGTGAATTTCGTCATACCCAGCTGATTTGCGTTTTTTGAAATTTTTAAGCAAATTAAATATCTCTTTCGGTTGTGTTGGGTTACGAAGCTTAGTTGGGAAGTGATTATTAAGGACATCAATAGAAATCTGAACTGTATTGTCCGTATCGTCATCTTTCCAGTTGCTTGTAAGGCACATATTTTGATGAAAGGCATTCGCAAGCGTCTCACACTGGTCTTTAGTGTTAACTGTCATACTGTCATCGGCCTTCTTTAGTGGAGGTATTACGGTGGGTTTAAATTTTAATTGCTTAGCCAGGCGCCATACATCTGAACTTGGGTTGTCAACAGCGGCTAGTTTAGCATCCCATTTTGCATCGTTGTGCTTGGTAATAGCTTGTTTTATTAAAACTTGATGGGCGTTTATTTCCGACCGCAAGAACCTCCTCTGGGCTTTATCCCTTTGCCGTTGTTCCAAACGACGCAGATAATTTTTACGCCTAATAATCCTTTTTATGTTTGGGGGAAGGGAATGAGGGGAAATGATTTTATTACAAACAGGTATATGCAGATTTCGAGCTTCAAGAATGCAGTTTGTGATATAGTCGACGGCTTCATCGATCTCATTGGTCGACTTATAAATGTCACAAGTAAGGAGTATTTTATCGTCGAGATAAGACCTATAAGCGTCCCAGTTAGCCTTGGCGTATTGAAAACGTCTTTGGGGTTTACGTGAGAAAATACCGCTGATGCTAAAGAAAAGGGGTAAATGATTTGATGATAGCGCAGGGATACAACGTACATCATTCACCGAGTCAATATTGGAAGTGAGAACTAGATCAGGATTAGTAGGTGAGTAATCTGGGCAATAGTGCACAAGAGATGGAGTAGGAGACGCGTGAATGAGATAGTCCTTTTCACACATGTGGTCAAATAGTAACCTACCGTGAGTATTAGTTGTACCTATGGGACTGTGCCAGAAGCCATGGTTTGCATTAAAATCTCCCATCATCACCACATGAGTACCAAGAGCGAAGAGAGCTTCGATATCAGTTAACACCAGAGGTAAGTTCGGTGATTGGTAAATCGAAAGTATTACGTAGATTTTACCAGATACGTTTAGTTCTAAACCCACTGCCTCCAAGTGTATTGTGTTTGGAATGGCTATTTGAGAGTGCACAAGGTTGTTTCTTATGCACAACGCTACACCCTGACCTCGACCACTTTGGTGTTTGTCTTGGCGGTAAACATGATAACCCGGAACCACTAAAGGGATTTTATCAGACAGTTTGGTTTCACTAAGTGAAATTATATCGACAGATAGTTCACTTACCGCCAGATCCAGAAATTCACTCATCTTACCACTCACGCCATCAGCGTTCCATGAGAAAAATAGTAGCTCCTGTAACTTAGACATGGCTACCAAGATGATCCAGAATTAAGATCACTTTGTCCATCATAGAGGAACAATTCAGGAATTGGCTTTTGATTGATTTGATAATAACAAGGATGCTGAGCATTTCTTTGGTTACTAGATCGTGTTGGTTTACATCTTTTAGCGCGGGATCATCGTGTTGGGGTTTCTCAAGTGTTATATTTGCCGCTACATTTGCCCAGGACAATGGTTGGCCATCGATATTGCTTTTACGTGGCGCCGCTATCACGCGCGCCTGTTTCTTTCGTAGTTCATCTCGTTTGCTCTGAAGTTTTTCCAAGTATTGCTGCCTGACCTTGCACTGCCTGAAATTTGCTGGATGGTCCTCGAGACAGTTGCAGCAGCGAGCTGGCTGACTCCGATCCTTTTTGGAGCATTCATTTGAGGCATGAGCCTCAGTACATTTGACGCAACGAGGTGACATGTTGCAATTGATCGAAGAATGTCCAAAAGCTTGGCATCTAAAACACTGGGTGCCCATAAAATTATTTACTTTATATTTTTGGATTTCAACTACACAGTTGAACAGGTATTTGATTTGCCGAAACTTAATTATGTTGGCTCCAGCAGGCAGCTGTATCAAGAAAGGTGGACATGACATGCTATTATTTTGTTTTGTCTTGAGTTTAGTGACAGCTGCTACTTCAAATCCAAGTTTTGACAGTTCTTCAGCAAGTTGGGTTTCAACATAGGCAGGAAGACCACGGATGACCACCTTAGGTTTCTTCTCATCTTTACGAGTGTAGGTTAAGAACCCGGCATTTTCTTTGCGCAATCCCTCTTTTATAACTTGGTGCGCTTCAGAAGAATAGCATATAACAGTAACTTTGCTTTTTCCTCTATATTGTAGGTGAAAGCCTTTGTGAAACTTTGAGATCAGCTCCATTATTGTTTTGTGTGTCCATTCGGGCTGAATATTAACATGAATGGGTGGTATATGACCCGTCTTCTTTTGAGGCTTCGAAGCATTCCGGAAAGATGTAGTTTTAGGATCGGAATCATCTTCGACTGGAAGTTTCTCGAATCTGTTGGTTGTTGCAACTCGTAAGAGGGGGTCAGCAACGTTTCTTCGAAAAGCCGGACGTTTGGGTCTACGCCATGATTGGATATCACTCTCGGCGGGCCGCTTGACACTCAGGTTTGGATTTGACAATGACCGTATCAGATAGGAGTCGATGGACGATTGGTGAGCCATTCTATCGACAACTTGGCAATATCGATATGTACCCCATCACTAATCAACTTGATGACAAGGTACTGGTTGATGACTCACAAACTCACAAATAGATAAGGAACAAAAGAACGTGCGCTGCGGACGAACGCTAACGAGCTAATGCGGCAGTGGTTGGTTTTTAGAGCGTTACCTTTCCATTGGCCTGTAGATTTTACCCGAAGGGCCGCGACCATCGCCTCTTGTGATGTAAGGTGTGGCGATGTAAGCCTTGTCCTTGGCCACTATACCAAGGCACCATACGTTAGCACCGGTCTTACCACCACAGTGTAGAGCCATCTGCAGAGCTTTGGTGTGAGTCCCCAGTCCTTACCAACAGCTCGTCTGCATTGCCACAGAGTATTAGTTGCCTTCTTTGTTACGTGTTCCACCTGCCTCCCCCACAGTAGTTTGTCGTCGAGCCAGACACCAAGGTATTTGACCTCCTTACTAAGAGACAGCTGGGTTCCAAATAATTTCGGAAGTTTTAATTTTGCGATTTTAGTTTTCTTTGTGAATAAGATTAACTCTGTTTTTTGTGGGTTTACAGATAACCGATGCTTACCATTGATTCATTCATAAGAAAAACCGGGGAAATGCGAAAAATGCGAGTATTTCGATACATTCATTTCAGTACATTTTGATTCTAGTGAGAAATATACACCTGCGAAAAATTACATGAAATAATAAAATTAAAGCAATTTTGTTCCAAATCAGAACAAAATACAATACAAGTCGACAGAAGAAAATACAGTGTTCTTAGCGTGTCGGACCCACGGTACCACTGGCCCATACCCCTGGGGCTACGGTAGGTATTTTTTTTGTTGGCGTGTTATATACAATAATATAATATAAATTATGACGTCTAAAATTGTTTTGAATGTTTAAAACATCTTGTACAATTCAACATATATTATAATAATATATATTTAATAAAAAAATATAAAAGGTTGAAAACACTCATCCTAAACAGTTTTTAGTGTATCCGGTTACTTCCAGAAATACCAACAAAACCACAAGTAAAACAAGGTTACTTGCTTACATACTGCTTACTAAATGATGTCGCCGGTTTCCCTGGTTACCCTAAACTCAAAATACCTAACCCAAAGCCAGCTTTCCCAAAGAAACCCAAACTAATAATTTCGTTGCACAATGAGGTTAACTGAATCTATCGTCATCAACTCACACAATCATCGGAATTCACGAATCTTTCCGCTATGGGTTCCGAACCACAGTTAACACTAATTAACTGGTTTATTTCACGTTTTTACTCAATGATTTCCGAGAAATCTCAATTATATAAAATCTTGCAATCCCAGTTGTGCAAAAGCTTTTTCCGGAAGGCGTCTAACGTCACACTTGACAGCTCGACAGCGCGTGTTGCCAGATCGCTTAAAAACACCTAAGCAAATAATATGACGCGTTCCGAAACGGTTTTAAACCGAACATACACCACTTCATATTGGCCGTCTAAATAAAGGCCTAGAATTTATTTGATTGAATTGTTTCTCTTTGCGAGTTATTTTATTACTTACGAGCCCGCTCCGAATCGTTATTCATAATATCTAAGTATCAAAATAACGCGCAAAGGAGAAAAATTAATCAAATAAATTTTAGGTCATCATTTAGAAGGCCAATATAGACTGGTGTATGTTGTTGATTTTTACAAAAACATCGCGGTAATGACAAGAAAAATAATTAAAATAATGCTTCGCATCAAACAGACGAAAAATACGGAGCGGGTTCATAAGAGGGGAAGGGGGATAAATATGTGAAAGTTTGTTTGGAAATTCAATTAGTTTATAGTCATATTATTGTGCGATCCCATGTTGATGTGGTCGCGGTACGGAAGCAAGTGATTCTAATAACTAACTTGTTGAAGCTGTGTAAAATTGCATCCAAATCAAATCGAAAAATCAAGTCTTTTGGAATTTCTGTGTATTTTGGGCGGGGTACAAAGGAACTACACCCCTCCCTGTATCCGCCAATGCACTCCGTGGAAATTGGATGAACGGACGTTTCCCGGTGAACTTCAGTAACGACGTTTGCTAAGCTTTGAACACGTGTGTCCCAGAGGTCAAGCAAAAATCAGCTCACTTACGAGTACCCGCTGGTTGCAGATTTTACTCGTTAACAAACTTGTGACAGATTGTTATAAAAAGCCCAATCACTGTTATAATAATAGGAACATACTAGAAATGAACGCAAGGTTGTGACTGTGACGTATTATGGACGTATTTGAGCTAGAAATGTGTTCTCTCTGCCTGGGCACGATGGGCTCAGCGTCGAGCATCTACGACATGCTGGTACTCATTTACCTCGCGTTCTCGCACTCCTGTTTAACCTGTGTCTGAGTCATTCATACGTGCCTCCAGAGCTTATGCAGACTCTGGTGGTACCTATAGTCAAAAATAGAACCGGAGACGTATCGGAAGGGACAAATTACAGGCCTATTTCCTTAGCTACCATCACAGCAAAAGTTCTTGACAGTGTGCTCAACTCTCATCTGAATAAACATGTCAAGCTTCGTGACGCCCAGTTCGGCTTCCGGCCTGGGTTGTCGACGGAGACTGCCATTCTCAGTTTAAAGCATACTGTCGGGTACTACACTGACAGGAAAACACCGGTATATGCGTGTTTTCTAGATTTGTCCAAGGCCTTTGATCTTGTCTCGTTCGACGTTCTCTGGCAGAAACTAAAAGAGACAACGCTACCATCGGAGTTAGCTTCTCTTCTGAGGTACTGGTATCTAAACCAGGAGAATCGTGTGAGATGGGCGGGCGAGTTTTCAGAACCATATAAACCGGTGTGCGGCGTGAGGCAGGGGGGATTAAGCTCTCCTCTGCTTTTTAATCTGTACATGGATGCGCTGATCGGGGAGCTCAGCAGCACGCATGTCGGCTGTTATATAGACGGTATTTGTCTCAATAATTTAAGCTATGCGGACGACATGGTGTTGCTGGCCCCCTCGGTCGGAGCCCTCCGCCAGCTACTCGCGTTGTGTGAGTCATACGCTGCTTCCCACGGGTTGATTTATAATACTAAGAAGTCAGAGTACATGGTCTTCAGGGCTGGAAATAAGTGTCCCTCATCTGTTCTCCCTGTTATTCTTAACGGTGCACCGCTAAATCGGGTGCATCAGTATAAATACTTAGGGCATTTAGTGACAGATGATCTGAAAGACGATGTAGACATGGAGAGGGAACGCAGAGCATTGTCAGTCCGGGCAAACATGCTGGCCCGCAGGTTCTCCAGATGTACAGATGCAGTAAAAATTTCATTATTTAAAGCTTACTGCACATCATTGTACTCGGGGGCCCTGTGGTTCAGTTATACTAAAAAGGCTTACAATGCTCTGCGTATCCAGTATAATAACGCTTTTAGGGCTGTGCTGCGGCTGCCGCGTTTTTGTAGTGCGTCGGTGATGTTCGCTGAGGCACGAACCGACGGTTTCGATGCCATATGGCGAAAGAAGTCTGCCTCGCTGCTGCACAGACTCCGGGGCAGCCCCAACACCCTCCTACGTGTTATATCCGATCGGTTCGACAATCCGTTTATGTTTAAACTGATTGATCGGACAAGATCACTCTTAGTTATTAATTACTAATATAGAATATGTAAGTGTATTGTTACTAACATAATGGATCCATGTTGTCTGATAAATAAAGATATTATTATTATTATAAACACATCGCACCAACCTTAACCGCGATCAAAGTCCGCCTCGGGGCACTCACAAAATATCATGAACTTTTTTCTAAAATTACTAATAAACATTGAGGCTGGATACTCTCTGTCCCCCTCACTATTAAGGTAAAGCCGTAAAGGCAAAACTCGTATATTATTTATGGGAAATGCCAAACTAATTTATGATAAGATTTCAAATGAAATGTTTGGTTCGAAAGTAATGATTACCTCAAATTTTGGTCCAATTATATTTATATTTTATAAATGATAAAGAGCTTTGTAAAATAGTATAATCCCCTATGGTAGCTGAACCGAATTTCAGTGTATTTGCAAATCTGTAATTGCAAGCACATTGCAAGTCTCTCTCGTGACGTCACCATGCCGCCAAGCGACTCGCCGTGTTCCGGCATGACGTCACGAGTAGCCGTACCGGGGAATGTTTACTGGCAAGTAGTATCAGTCACTCGTCCGTTATCGACTACCGTAGATTTAGCTTAATTTTCTGAACAGATTAATTAACACCTCGCCTGCTTTTACACTTCCACTTTCAAGCGATCGCGCTTCACCCGAGGTCTTGTCGACGTTTTCCATTAGCCTTGGTAGTAAGTTGTGTATAAAAAAAACTTTTCAGCAAAAAATTAAGAAAAAAAACATCTTTCCGACCTGGGTCACGTTATACCTATACATAGGTACTTGTACAAAATCAACGCGAGCAAAAGAGATGTCATGATCGCCGCGCGGACTCGTTCTTCAACTCGTCCCACTGCTAACTCGCCCCAATGGGCCGAGTTGAGGAATTTTAAATTAAATAATTTTTCCGTGCCCAACTCCCCCCACAATGTTTTTTCTTTAAATTTTATGTTGGTAAAGTACAGACGCAAACAAAACTTTCATCAGAGGTAAAATGGGTAATTAAAAGACAGAAATATTCTTGAAATATAATTTAAAAAATCAACATAATTTATGTACTAAAGTGATTGCAATAATTACTGTAAAAATTCTAGAATAAAATAATCAGTCTTATCTACTTACATATACCAACAATCGAGTATTTCGCTTTCAAAAACGCAAAAATTATGATTGCATTTCTTATTTTTGAATAAAACGTATTAAATAAATGTAATTTACGGTAGTACGCGACAAAAGTGTCAATTAAACTATATATGAGCAAGAATATAATCCTTTCTGAGAGAGAAAGAAAAAAGTGCTATCCTTTTATGTTTTAAGAAAAAAAAATGTTACTTTGTAGTTGCTTATAAAATTTAAACTAGCACATGATTACACGCTTATTTTATTGTAAAAAACATGGTGGGACGAGTTGGGAACGGAAAAATATTTAATTTGAAATTCCTCAACTCGGCCCATTGGGATGAGTTAGCAGTGGGACGAGTTGAGGAACGAGTCGCCGCGCGTACGTCGGCGGGCGCTAAAACTGAAGTCAGCCCTGAATCCCCGCGGAATGTTCAGATGTTCAGAAATTGTTCAAAAGTGTGGTTTGTAAAATGGAAGTCACAGTCCACTATATATCCATACGATATATTAATTAAAAAGTAATGCTACAGATGTAGAGGTGACAGGTAGGTAGCGAAAATCTGCCTTCATAAACTACTATTTAATTCCAAGTCCTTGAAGTAGTAGTCCAGCGCAAGTACTAATAAAATTAATAAAAAATAATATAATTTCCCAGTCAAGTTTAATTTTTTAAATGGGTTCTATTGCATGGATATTCACTCAGTGTACACTTTTCTAACTGATATTGGTCGAGGACTAGATATTTGTAACATACGTGAATAACTTAAACGTATCAAAAGACGAATCACTTTTGTGAACGTTTTTATGTTCAAAGATGGTAATAAAGCATGCTTTATGATTTTATAACAATGTAAATAAATTTGAAACACTTTCTGCAAAAATAAACAATAAAATCTTCGTAATTTAATAAAATTTATTTACATTGTTGCATTGTTATAATAAAATGAAAAAAAAAAAGCTTTTTTAGCGTCTTGAAACAAAGTATACGTTAGCAAAAGTGATTCGAAATTTTTTGCCTCTTTAAGTTTTTCACACCGTTTACAACATACCTCCCCTCGACCAAGACCTGTAAGAAAACATCAAGGTCCTCTTCAACATGGTAAATTATGTTCATTAAAACAGAAAAAAGCGACTTTACAAACTCATTTCTGTCGGACTATACCTATAGTTATGCCCTATCACACATCAGTTTTCCTTCGGCTCTCAGTTACAGCTCTCGCTAGAATTGACCTTTGCCAGCTCAACTATCGCAGCCAGAGCCTGAATTGGGGGGACCTCTGACACCAATAACTAGCAAGTGCTTTTAATTACGTGTTCTGGCTTTGATGTCTCTCCGACTGTACATTTTGGCAACACGAGCGGAAAAATGGCGGCCAACACAGGCCAACTGTGAATTTAGAGCTGTATTCTGCCGTGATACGGAAGAAAGCGGCTAAGTGACATTTTTTGTGAAAATAACTTTCTGGCACGGTTATATTCATAAAAAAGTCCTTGGGGAATTATTGTAAGACAAGGTCATAAATTCATTTTCACAAAAATGTCACTTAGCCGCTTTCTTCCATATCACGGCAGTATACTGTTATAACTTTTTAGGGTTCTGTATAGAAGGAATTTTATTTGTATAAAAGGAATTTTTGTAAGATCACTTTCATGTCTGTCCGTCCGTCTGTCACAGAGGTACGTTTTTCTGAAAAGCTGTGTAACATATGGATTTGAAATAAGGATTAAAGTCAGTGACAAGAAAAATAAGTTTTATTTTGTTTTAATCGGGGGTGAGATTGGTCCAAAGAAAAAAAGTGTTATAGGCACGTGTAATTATCATGTGAGGTATCATTTGAAAGAGCTACTTCAAAGGATTATAAAAATATTTAGTCTCTTAGCTTTCCAAAGTAAAAAATTATTTATTTGTACAATAAATGAAACAAAAATAATATTTTTCGGCTATATTTCGGCCCACAGTCGGCATCATAGTTGACATGGGGACTTAAATCTGTATGAATGCAGAAACTGGCAATAGTTCTCGTCCATACGAATTACTTTTAGTGGGACCGGAAACATCACTCAAAGCGCGAAAAAAAAATCTGCTGTTCTGTTCCATTGAAAAGTTACATACTTGACCAAAATTTATGAAACGACATCTGTCTGTCAAGACCCTTTATCTCGGAAACGCGTGGAGGTATCGACTTGAAATTAAAACCATATACTAAGTCTACAGTCCCTTGAAGCCGTGAAAAAATGAAACTTCTGTGTTAACGAGAAAAAAAGATACAGCTGTTTATGCCGCAAAAAACGTATATTTCGACACTCTCAAGGGAAATTTATATATTTTCCGTTTTTCAAACATCACATCCAAAGTGACGGGACCCGTTTATGACGTAATGCGTACACCTCATTAGTTCTGAAGGACCTATCAACAGTGGCGTGCATTGAACTTCTTGCTGGAAATGCAATAAAAAATAAAAATAACACGAAAAAAATTAGAAACCAACTTGAAAAAAAAATTGCATGAAATAATGTAGTTACTCTAGGGTAAGCACTACCCCGGCGACATACAAATAATGATTTTTCAAAGCAACATTTAAATTTTTCAATATTTTTTTTATTGTCCAACTTGACACCTCATTGCATTTCCAGCAAAAAGTTTAATGAATAATTCGGCGTACTATTTTATTTCACACACACCAAATACTCACGCATGTCTCCCAGAGACTACACACTCTTCTATTCCGGGTACTTTTGACATATTGCCCTTCCTCAGTATGTCGTCTTCTAGGGCGGCCCGGTCGAGCTTTTATCTTTCACTTGCGCACCATAAATTACTTTCGTCATTCTACCTTTATTATGTCCAAACATTCATCCTCTCAAAGCCAAAAAGCCACAACAAAAGAAAGTCAGATGTTCGTCTCTTATAGACAGATATGTTATAGCTAAGGTCTGTCTGCAGAGGGCGGAGCGACCGGAGAGAGTGGCAAGTAGGGCAACTAACCGCGGGGATGTCGTGTGGTGCAAGGTGGAGGTGTAGCGTCTTCGTTACATATGTTCGTCTCTTATAGACAGATATGTTATAGCTAAGGTCTGTCTGCAGAGGGCGGAGCGACCGGAGCGAGTGGCAAGTAGGGCAACTAACCGCGGGGATGTCGTGTGGTGCAAGGTGGAGGTGTAGCGTCTTCGTTACATATGTTCGTCTCTTATAGACAGATATGTTATAGCTAAGGTCTGTCTGCAGAGGGCGGAGCGACCGGAGCGAGTGGCAAGTAGGGCAACTAACCGCGGGGATGTCGTGTGGTGCAAGGTGGAGGTGTAGCGTCTTCGTTACATATGTTCGTCTCTTATAGACAGATATTTTATAGCTAAGGTCTGTCTGCAGAGGGCGGAGCGACCGGAGCGAGTGGCAAGTAGGGCAACTAACCGCGGGGATGTCGTGTGGTGCATGGTGTAGGTGTAGCGTCTTCGTTATATATTTTGGGTTGACAGTAATAGACCGCACTGTCTGCAGTTCCTTAAACTGCTATGCATACTTTTATTAGGGTTTTTTACTTAAAGGGTGCCAAACAAATAAATAAATAAATTTAACTAAGTCAAAATTTTTATTTTTCATGTTTTAAATTGTGTTTTTAGGTATTATGTTTAGTTCAACTGTTTTTTTTTATTTTATATTAAAATTGATGTGCAGTAAGTGTATACCTATATAATGTATCTGTATAGCAAAAATCAATATATTTCTATTTCTAATTATGAGATGGCAAAAGAATAACATAAAAGGTTTGTATCATCGGCTTGCCCAGCGAACGAAAGAGAAAACATAAAAATCTGATTAGCGCTGAAAAATGACCCCACAATAAACTGTGTTCAACACAATTTACTATGGCAAGGGCTTCCAATAGCATTCACTGTCTTTAGTCGGCCAACCACGACTGGCCCAGTATCGCGTGACGCATAGTACGAATTAATTATGACCTTTTGCCCTTTTGAGTCTCTGGTGCCATTTTTAAATGACACTTCGTTAGAAACACGTCTTCATTTTTTTTTTCATTTACTATGTTTACCCTATTTGTATGCGGCACGTCTTGATTTATACTAGTGATAAAGTAGTAAGTAACGCCCAAGCCGAAAAAGGGCAAAAATTTAATAAACGCGGGCGGAGCATCAGGCAAAGGCTAGTCTATACTAATTATAAAGTAGTAAGAAAGTCGTGTCTGTACATTGAATATTTTCGTAAATTTTAAATGAAATGGGTTAGTATCGTGCTTAGTCCACCAACACAATTTTTAGAATTTTTTTTCTTTCTTTCTGTCTGTCAACGGATTTGGATGCGGTTTTTTATTTTATCATCGTAGAGACTCTGGTCAACATAATTATAGGTTATAAGGGATGTTAATAAAATAATACCCATGCCGAAAACGAGGCCAAAATTTCAAAAACGTAACGTACGTGGGTAAAGACTAGTAGACTTATATTTCTCAATCGCACGCACATGGCTTGTACTTGTACCACACCCTAAAAGCTTTCAGCGGGCTGTCAAACAGGCACCCGACTCCCGCCCTCGCCACCGACAACTTTTTCAATTAACGGAAAAATGACATCTCCATTCTAGTGATATAATGTCATGATATTAGTTCCGTTGTTGTCTCGGAAAACATGGCGGCGCGGCGGTGACAGATGTGCTGGAAAATGTGTGAAAATATGCGGTGACAGCTTTTGTGTCGCGCACCCCCGTTTAACGATGGAAACGAAAATTGTTTGTGAAATTAGTAAGTAATTAATTTTGACTAAGTTGGTGGTTTATTTCAGACTTCAGTAACCGTAACATCTTCATGTACCTTTAATGTTTTAGACAGCTGAATTCTTTCCATTTACATCAATATAAGTTTCACTGTTTGATCTACTGTAAATATAAAAGAATAAATATGTAATATTCGAGCATCAACTGAATCAAAAGTTAAAAACTCGTACTCCCACCTTTTATCAACGGTTGTTCAGTTTCAACAAGGTGCGAGTAATGTGGGGGTCTATAGCCGACTATAAAAGAAATATACAACAATTTCGGTTTTGTAGGCTTCGTTATGGAAAAACGAAACCCATATAGGATCACTTTTTTGTCCTTCTGTCTGTCTGCCCGTCTGTCAAGGCCCTTTTTCTTATGCACGGCTTGAGGTCGTATCAAATTGAAATTAATATCGCATATTAAGGTCTATAACAACATATTGCTTTAAAAAATCGTAGGACCGGCTTGACCACATTGGCGTAACTATGTAGGATTTGTACCTTGGGGCGGTGCGTGGTCCCTGGATCCAATTCATGCAGTCGTCAACAAGTATATGATCGTAATCGAATAAGTAGAGATAATCCTCTATACACCGAGATCACATACAAACCAAAATACTAAACAAAGAACGCCTTAAATTGGATAAATAAAGCATAGTTTTATATCAATGACACCCGTATTTCTGGGGGGGCAGATAGTACTCGGGGGAACGCCGTGCCCTCCTGAACCCTAGGGAGTTACGCATATGCTTGAGGAAACAAATTTGAAGTAATATTGAATGCAAGCCTCATATACTGATGTAAAAAATTTTGTTAAAAAGATGGTGCGGCGTTTTGAACTGTATTTTCAAATAAAAAATTTTACTCACTGACTGATTATCAAAACCTATTGTACTTCCTGCTGACCTACAATCTTGACATTTGGTTTTGTCAAGTCTAAGACAGTGTACAGTAAAAGTGTACAGGTAAAGGAATGTGTAATAATATTTGACCAACTTAATTTTGCAGTTTTTTTTCATACATTCCTACCGTAACTGACCGATTTTTTGAGGGTCCAAAAATACACTGCTTATACCCTGGGAAATACGCGTTTTAAGAGTTCCGTAGTCAACAAGGAACCCTTATAGTTTCGTCATGTTCATCCGTCTGTCTGTCAGTTTGTCTGCGGTTTAGTTCAGAAAGATGTAATTTGGCATGGGTAATTTGACATATTAACCACATTAACAAAGTGGTGAAACAAAACCAGGAAAAACATTCTTTTTAGTACCTTTCTTACACGTAAAATGGAAATATTTTATTTTTCGCGTCTATCCCTTAGTGTTGGGTGTCGTTGGAAAGGTATTTCAAAAATATTGTGGGTGTGTGGAAACCAGTTTTCGATTCAAAGATTCGTGGGCCGACACGCACTTGGCCGGTTTTTATCTGATGTCAGTTTTCTGCTAATATAACGTAGGTAATAAAATAGTGCCTATTTACATACCTACGTTATTTTAATAGATAACTGATAATAACAAATATCAATAAAAACGCGTATTGGTCAGGGTAGGAGTGTCTTTTTGTCTCTATGATGCCGTGCCCAAAGGGTAAAACGGAGCCTTCTGCCTGTCGTCCCACCGTACGTCACAGATCTCTAGGTCGCATACGGAATGAGCTATAGACCTGCAACTGAAATATTTTGTGTAGAATGTTCACTCAAAACCGAATATTAAATAAGAAATTCACATATATGAAAAAGGAGATAAAACGTTTTTTTTGCCCTAAAATGTAGAGTGTTATTGTCTACTCATTGATTAGGGTTCACATCTTTTTCTATCTTCAAAAATAGGGAGCTGTCAAAGTTTGACAACTTTTTTAGACCATTTTTGATACGGGGTCTGTTTTTGAAATTTCTGTACATTATATACCATATACTGAATTTAAAAAACAGACAGTAGAATTGCATTAAATTTAATTTAATTTAATTAGGGACTAACCTATTGTAGGTAAATGTATGAAACAAAACTCCAGTATTAAGTTTGTAACTTTTGTTGAAATTTTACTTCTAAAATTAGAATACTATGGAAACCTCAGGGTGTGAGACCTAATCGCTTTTGATCGGTTTCCTAAAACTTTTGTGAAGACATCTATTCAAATAGGTCGATTAAAGAACCATTAATATTTTAAACAAAAGTCTTTTTTTGTTGTACAGTCAGCACAAGATAAAGGTATACAGACCCATCACAAACACTTTGATCGATTGCTTGATTGATCTTGATTTGATCTTTGATCAATAGTACACGTGTGTATGTATTGACCCAGTATACCTTATCTCATCTATCACTTACCTGTGGGTCTTAAAATCAAAGTGTTTGCGATGGGCCTGTATACCTTTATGACTGTACCCAGGGCCGCGCCGACCCCCGGCAGCGCCTGTGTGCGAAACCTATGAAGCGCCTCTTTTTTAACGAATCATCATAAAAAACGAATTTAATTTTTGAATGAATATTTTTAATTGTTAATTTTGACTGAAATAAATGTTCTCCAGTTTTACAGTACTTAGATAATATTATCATTAATATCTAAATAGGTAAATCCCGTTCGCTTCTGCTTGTCAATTACAGCTAAAAATAAAACTCGGAACAAAATTTTAACATGCTTTATTAATACAAAGAATTGAATACTTAAATATGAATAACAAAGAAGCTGACTTTCTTCTAAGAATAGTAACACTAATATGACTATTACCTACCTATGTTATGTTTTAAAAAAACAACAAGAGTCTACAGAGAATACAAACATTACTTAAATTATAATATTTCCACTTTTCTCGCTTTTTTGTTTGCGAAATCCTTAATAGCTTCATGTATGTCTATATGGTCTAGTATGGCCTCCTCTATGGATATTGTTGCTAAATTAGTTAATCTTTCCTGACTCATTGTAGAGCGCAGGTAATTTTTTATAAGTTTTAATTTAGAAAAGGACCTTTCCGCGCTTGCTACTGTAACTGGCATAGTTAGCATAATTCGTAATGCTATGGTAATGTTAGGGCATACAGCTGTCAAATTGTTTAAATATATAAATTCAAGAATTTTCACCACATCATTACTTAATTTTTTGAAAAATGGCTGACAAGACATAATTTCTTAACACAAATCATCGGCGTTAATATCCAATGAATCATTTGCTGAAAGTTTCTCCTGTAAACGATGACAGCTACTTCTTAATCGACTTTGATCTTGGTCATCACTTAAATTAAATAAAAAATTAAACACGTCGTTGTGATTATTCAATAAATCAAATCTTTCATCTACGGAGGATAACGCTTGGTCTAATATATAAAAAAATACATTAATTTTAAAAGAGGTTTTCGGATCATTTATAGTGTGGTCTTCGTGTTCATAATCAAAACTCTTTGGAGTTTTACGACGTCTTAGGGGTCTGGATCTAGAAGTTTCAAATTCAGGTTCGACGTCTAATTTTTCGGCAATTTTTTTGGCATCACTTACAATTTCTTCAAAATTTGTGTCTGTTCTAATTTTTATCAAAAACTTTTTTAATTCTGTTAAAGCATCTAAAGCAACTTGCATATTCATATCGACGGACTGTAGAATTTTACTCACAAAATTTACTTTTGTCAATATTATATGCCATACATTTAGACTAATCATATAGGTAACAAAAATAATTTAGGTGGCAGTGGCGGCGCGGCGCCCCTATTGTCTTGGCGCCTGTGTGCGCCGCACACTTCGCACACAGGGGCGGCGCGGCCCTGACTGTACCATCAAAGAAATTGCCGCTGACCAACTCATCATTGCAATACGGGTGACAAGTCGGCCTACAGATTTTTCTTTGATGGTAAATACATACATTTTATTTAAAGAAGCTATCTTTTGGTTAATTTGGTTAGTTCCGGAGTTATTGCAAACGCACCTTTATTTTTGCTCGTCCGTGTACTAGTATTACATTAATATTATAAATGCGAAAGTTTGTGTGTGTGTATGTTTGTTACTCTTTCACGCTGAAACGGCTGAACGGATTTGGATGAAATTTAGAACGGATATAGCTTACACCCTAACTTAACACATAGGCTACTTTTTGACCCGGAAAAAGCACGTCGTTAAACCGAATAACACGCGGGCGGAGCCGCAGGCAAAAGCTAGTTATTTACATATTTTGGTGAATACGTCGAATGTTTATTATTTTGCCCGTTTCCCTTCCTCAGCCTACCCGAACGAATAAAGCGATTTGTTATAAATGAGGTTATGGCGTATGCCACGCACGGGCACTTTATACAGAGTGCTCTTCCAACTGAGCACTCTGTATACAAATTGTTCAGTTTCAGCCTTCACTTTGTTTTATGCATAGAAATTGGAAATGTTCCGAAACCGAATCCTGTTCGCGCTTCATCTAATAAAACTGAATTTGTCTAGGTGTTTCATGTAAATTGACTACTGTTTGTTTTGTCCCTTACTAACTGATCACGAAAAAAAGAAATAAAGTTATTTATTTAAATAATATCCTGCACGAAGATTAAGAAGAATACCAAAGCAAAGGTACAAAGTGGGTACACAACTCTCTTAGAAATTAAGATTATCCCATCAAAAACATTTCAACTAGGTCGCCAAGACTCAGAAGCTCATAACGCTTTCACGGTTAAAAAGTTATCAAATCACATGTAGAGCCAAGCCCTTAACTCTACAAGGCCTGACTCTACAAGCCCTAACTCTACAAACTTGATCAAAAAGTATGACTTGGCCATTTTCAAACAGACACTCCCATGGACTTGTAATATTATGTCATGCAATAGTTCCATGAAACATGAGCGGGCTTAGATTCTGGAGTCAAGAGGAAAATTGAGCTAGCTAGAGCTCGAGAAAGCTGTTTAAAATCTAAATCCTTTGTTAGGAAGTTACAGGAAAACATCGAGATGTGATTTGTTGCGTAGTAACAAACACAATTCGACTAGCTTTTGTCCGCGGCTTCACTCGGATGGATATCGTTTTGATGACTGACTTTATAATTTAAAAGTGAAAGATGGCAAAAATTACATATATCAAAAGTGGCAGACGTTAAGAGTGATGGATGTCAAAAGTGCCAGATGTCAAAAGAGACAGATATCAAAATGACAGATGTCAAAAGCCACAGATGTCAAAAGTGAGATTTTCTAAAAGTGACAGATGTTAAATGTTTTCAGATCCCTGAGGAACTATGCATATTTCCGCGATTAAATAATCGCATGTCCTTTTCCGCCCTTTATTTTAGATCAATTAAAAAAAATTAGCAGAACTGCTTCAATCGTTTCAGATACTCACCCTAGCAAACAATATTAACTAATTATACATTATAGTAAGGATTAACGTGACCATCTTGAAAACTAGTGTGGCTAGCACGCGCCAGAGATACGGCGACTATCTACTCTACTTGCGCTCCCGAAGGCATACCGTTGTTGTCAATGTACGAGAGAGCAATTATTAAGGAATGAGACTTCATCGAAGACGCCGCGTGCTAGGACCCAGGGGCCGATTAAGATTTATATCCTTGAAAAAAGTATCATGTATCTATGGAATTTGATCACTTAGATATTTCCTTCGAGGAGTGAAGAGTTGCGAAGTCTTGGAAAGGCCTTTGTCCAGCAGTGGACGAAACACGCTGATGGATGCACGATATCCTCTTAAGCATTTACACCGTTGTCTATTTTCGCTACTTCGTACTTTTAAATCGAGTATCCGTTTGGAACCATTTTGTTTGTTCACAGAATTCTTCGTGAATTATTCATGCAGAGCCACGTTGCAATTTTACTTACGGTTGCCATCTTTGTTACTATGAAGGCACCCAGACATTTTATTTTTCCAATAAACCCGGTTCAATGATCCAATATTCCCGTCAGACATTAATGTGAATCGATCGCCTATCGAAATTATTAATTTCACCAAAAAAGCGGGTTGTGACAAAGATACGACTGATAGAGTTATTTACGAGGATACTCCTTATGTTGCCTCTTTATTTAGTTACAGAGGAAGGAATCCGTGGTGGCAGTGAAGTTCTATCCAAATTACACGAAGGCTCTGACCGAAGAAATTGAACTATTAAAAAACCGGCCGAGTGCGAGTCGGACTCAAATAACAATTGCAAAAAATCATGTATGTTGTATGGAAGCGTCTAAAAGCCGTTATCAATATCGAGCGAAAACGAGCAAAAATATCACATTTTAAATATTTGTTTTATTCTGTTTTTTAGTATTTGTTGTTATAGCGGCAACAAAAATACATCATCTGTGAAAATTTCAACTGTCTAACTATCACGGTTCATGAGATACAGCCTGGTGACAGACGGACAGCGGAGTCTTAGTAATAGGGTCCCGTTGGTTACCCTTTGGGTACGGAACCCTAAAAAACTTAATAATCTATAATCATAAATCGAATTATCCTGTGGTATCCTGTAGTACCGGAAGTGACGTAAAAGGTCTGAACGTGTTCCTTAAAAGAGATGCAAATGAAGTAGTATCCACTTCAAAATAAATTTTAGCGTCCTTGGCAATAAGTAAATTACCGGCTGACAACTATTTAAGCAGTATTTTGGCGTAAGTTTCTAATTATGTATTGTTATTTATATATCCATATATTGTGAAAAATAAAAAATAAATTTGACGCACAGTGATTAATTAAAATAATTTATAAATGCCTTTAGCTTTTCTTACATTTATTAAACCTGAACATCATTTATAAATTACATTAACAACAAAAAAAATTTAAATAAAGATTACCTAACAATTACACCACTAAACAAAATTAAAGGTAAATTTACCTACAAATAATAAATGATTAATTACGTAAAGCAAAATTAATATTTCCATAACTAAAGAAATGGATTTTATCACATAATCTTCATTTAAAAAGGTTAATCACGATTATGAAAGTCCTTTTATTATGGGGCTTCAGTAAGTTAAATTAACTGCTCGATGTGTGTCGGTACAAATATCGACAGAAACGACATTGAAATAACGTTCATATCGGCGTGCATTGCAAAGTGGCTGTTACGTCGATCATTGCGTCGCCGGATAGCGCCAAATAGAAGAAAATAATACTTAATATTTATTTATTTTATTTATTAGATATTTAGGAAAACTAACGACTAACTATATAAGAAATATAAGTATTATCATAGTTTCTTTAGGATTAAAAACATTTTATCATTTTATTCTTTTCTTATACAGTTTTAAAGCATTTGAAAGATATTTATCATAGGGTTTTTATTATTAGTATGGATTGGAGTATAAATGTATGTTTATTTTAATTTGAAACAGTAACCTAATCATAAAAACAAAAATACTTATTATGTAAACATGAAACCTATCTAAGAATTAAATCTAAAATAAATGTAAATTACCAATATCAAATAAATAAATAAATAAATACGCCCTAAAACATTAAACTACATAAAAATATTTTCTAAACCGTTTTTTAAATATCATGTGTTTATTTCAACATTTTGTAATATTCATACAGAAAGTTTATAGCCATTCAAAAACGTCTTCCAATGCAGTTTAGCTTCTGTAATTATAAATTCCTAATGTTAGTTATGTTAAAACTATGTATTACCAATAAATTTGATGTCTGTCAATAGGCTTTGAAAAAAGGTTCGAGACGAACAAAAAGACAGATATGGCGAAATTAAAAAGTGTAATTTTTCAAGAAAACCACTAGTGACAGTAATAATTCAAGTTTAAACGAAAATATGTTCCTCTCATATGGTAACCCTATACAAAATGAAAAATTCCCCTAATTTATTTTCGATTTCAGAGTTGCCCTATCCCGATAGAAGCTATCCAAATTATTTTGAAATAACACCCATACAGCCATAAAGCTGGCTACATGGTGACAATCTAGACAAGTGTATGATCCTCGTAGCTATAAGCGGGTTCCGACATTATCTTGAAACATTGGTATGGAAACATTCGCTTGAAAATTTATATTTTCAGGGTTCCGTACCCGAAGGGTGCCAAACGGGACCCTATTACTATTACTATTGCTGTCGCAAGGGTTTACAGCTTCAGCCGTAATGGGTAGCCGTGTTATTATGACCTCTTTTACGGCAAATAATAATAATATAATAATAAACAAAAACCCCACATAAAAACCTTGAAAATAAAAATATTTATACAGGGTATTCGTTTCAGCTCTATCATAAATATGGCTATATTTAAACAAGTTTAGAATTTGGTCATATTATTGTACGTACTCTAAAGCAGAACAAAACTTGTGTTTCTTACTCAAAGGGCGCCGAATTCTTTAGCGCTTTGTTTTTTGTCGCATAGCATAGTTACGGAACGAGTAATGTAT
Organism: Ypsolopha scabrella; assembly: GCA_910592155.1. Taxonomy (NCBI): domain Eukaryota; kingdom Metazoa; phylum Arthropoda; class Insecta; order Lepidoptera; family Ypsolophidae; genus Ypsolopha; species Ypsolopha scabrella. Next base: position 21,759,419 of record OU342982.1, read on the forward strand.
GAAAACTTAAAAATATGAGTCAGTCTATAACAAATGAGCACTTTCCTTTAGTTTAACATTACTTCCCAGAATTTAAGGGGGGGGGGGGGGGTGTTTGTCTCTTTTCAAATAAATTTTAAACCAATAAATAACGAAGATTAAATTTTGTAAAAAATATATGTCATATTTCACTCTTTGATCTTAATATTTCGGCCGTTCGAAATACGATTACTTGCGTTTCCCTCGATCTGATTAAATCGCAAAGATAGGTCTAAACTATGATCTAAATATAATTTCATTTGAGCTATGTTAAGTTTTGGACAATAAAACTAATACTAAAATAAACGTCTTAAGAAATGTGATATAAAACGGCCGTCACATTAAAAACCCATCCTTCTAATTCCGAAATTTGCAATGTAGGTACATAAACACACTTATCGCACGTTAGGATATATTAAATAAGTAAAATGGTTAAATTTAAAAGAGGAAAATACAATATATTATATAAGGATTTGGGTAAGTACTTAATAAGTTAATGCACGTACATAAACTACATTAAAGGTATATTATTTAATGTATACAATAATATATAATATGATAATGATAGCTAACCATATACTAAATACGAATACGTTACATATATAAATATATGCCTAACTCCGCCCATTCGATTAGTCTTGCTAAGAAGAAGGGCAAGAAACTTAGCAAGATCATGTAATAAATAAAAATACCTGGAAACCACGAGTTTTCTGAGCGGCCCGCTTCCGCTGAGCAGAATAAACATGTGTACAATGAAAGCGTTGGAACAGGACAAATTGCGACACTATTGAATGGTGCAATAATATACAGAATGATTTTTTTTTTTGGAAAATCAACTGTTCCCAGCTAGAGAAATAATTCTTTCAAAAATATAATCATACAGTTTTGGTTTTAATCAAAATCGGCCCCGAGACTCCTTTGAGCATTTTTCGCTATTTACTATAGTTTCGGATATGTCCATCCACTGCCATTTGAACAACTATAATGAATGCGGGACTTTTTTATTATTATTCCAAAAGCTTCATAACTTTGTTTGCACGGCTTTGACAAATTATTTTTCAACACACTTGCTTATAAAGTGGCCCTTATTGCAGCGTTCTTAGGGTCATAATGCAGCATATTAAATACCCGTGCTTTTTACTGTACATTATCGCACTAGTGTTTTTTACATTACAGTTTTTTTTTAATCTTAGCAAAGAAATGTCTTGAGAAATAGTAAAGTTTTTGCGAATAAATAGACTGTCTCAGTTAAAATATAATAAATAATCATTTAATTTCATAAAATTATTTATCAAATCAAAATATTTATTTTGTAAAATAGATACATAAAGTATACTTTCTACAAGTCAAAGAAAAATCTTTATAATAAATATCTTTAGAAAACAAAAATAAAAAAAAATAATATGTATATACTAATAAGGGAAATACATACAAAAAATATTTAGGTTGGGCTACTAAAATGTAATAAAGTTATAAACCTGCAAAAAATAAAGAAATATAGGAATAAAAATATTATATATACATAATGCCTAACCATCCGCACCATTCGATTAGTATTGCTAAGAAGAAGGGCAAGAAACTTAGCAAACATGTTTTTTTTTTCATTTCTAACATAAACTTAATCTATACCATTTTCTTATACCTACTTAAGTAAAGGCAAATATAAAACCAAAGGAATTATGTCCAAAAGAAAAAATAAAAATATTGATCTTAGTCAATCCGTCTTACATTGTCTATTACCTTTTACAGCAAAGGCAGTTTACATATTAATTAACTATAAACGGCTTAAGATTAGCCTTTAGAGGAATCAAACACTTCGTATTAAAATTTGCTAATTATTACTCACAATTTTGATAAAGATTATTATTATTTATTACACCATGCTTCATTGTCGTCCAGATAATCATTGATTTTATAATAAGCTTTTTTAAGTAGTCCCTGCTTAATGTATAGTTTAAACTTATTTTCAGGCAAACTAAGGAGCTCCTTTGGAAGTTTATTGTAAAATCTTATACCATGTCCTACAAAAGAGGTACCTACCTTGGCAAATCTGAATTTTGGAAAAGCTAGTTTATGTTTGTTTCTGGTTTCAACAGAGTGGTACACACCAAGCCTCGGGAGATTATCAATATTTTTTCTGACATATCTAATAACTTGATAAATAAATTCATATGGGACCGTAAATATATTAATTTCCTTGAACTTTTCTCTTAATGAATCTCGATACTTCATGTTATAAATAGACCGAATTGCTCTCTTTTGCAAGACAAAGACTGCTTCTATATCCGCGGCTCTACCCCACAACATTATGCCATATGACATAATGCTGTGAAAATAACTGAAATACACTAATCTAGCAGTATCTTCATCAGTAATCTGCCTTATGCGTCTAACAGCGTATGCAGCTGAACTAAGTCTACCACAGAGAGCTTCTATGTGGGGACCCCACTGAAGACGAGTCTATAGTAATACCCAAAAACTTAGTTTCGTTAACTAACTCCAGCTTGGACCCCTGCAAAAATAAACTGACATCTACTTGAATTACATAAACTTTATACTTTTCGTTTTTTTTTTGCATTTAGAACTAAATTATTTGCAGTGAACCAATCAAGAATCAGAGAGAGAGTTAAATTCGCGTCATCAAGAATATCGTTATGCCGATTCACTTTAAAAATAAGTGACGTGTCATCTGCGAACAGAACTATCTCAGATAAGTCTCTAACTAAGGAAGTTTATGTATATTAAAAACAATAGGGGCTCCAATATGGAGCCCTGCGGAACATTTTGACTAATGCTCCAGATGACTTTACTCCATTTATGTCTACCTCTTGAATCCGGTCACTAAGGTATGACTTAAATAACGCCAAAGATTTACCCTTAACTCCATAGTGATCTAATTTACATATTAGTGTTTCATGATTAACGCAATCAAAAGCTTTTGAGAGGTCACAAAATACACCGAACGCATCCTGCTTTGCTTCCCAAGCGTCAAATATGTGCTTGACTAAAGCAACTCCTGCATCAGTGGTTGACCTCTCTTTAGTGAATCCATATTGTTCACTGTGAAACAACTTATTTAAGTTAAAATGAGATAATAATTGACTAAAAACAATTTTTTCGAAAATCTTACTAAATACTGGTAAAACTGAGACCGGTCTATAGTTGAAAGGGTCTTCATTGTCGCCTGATTTAAAAAGAGGGATCAATTTACTCAACTTCATTAAATCAGTATAGACACCATCATCTACACATTTATTAAAGATTAAAGCTAAATATCGAGCTATTAAATCAATAATACAGCTTACAACTTTAACAGAGAGGCCCCACAAGTCCTCGGTTTTTTTAAAATTAAGAGATTTAAATGCTAGTTTGTGAATTAATATGCTTAAAGGCAAATACAGAATGGCACTGAGGCACGTGATCACTCAAAAGATCCTGTGCAAGTCTTGGACTTGAATTTAAGCCTTTAGTTGTCAAGGAAGGAATGTCAGTAAAGAATTGTTCAAAGGCCTTCGCAACTTGTTTATCTCCTGTAAAAACTTCATTGTTAATATTCAATTTTAGTTCATTATTCCCTTTGTTACTCTTCCCAGTTTCAGTATTTATTATATTCCACACTGTTTTTACTTTCTTATCGGCCATTTTAAGTTTTTTATTCAGAAATATACTATTTGCTTTTAAACACACTAATTTGAAAGTACGCGAGTATATTTTCAAATGTTCAATAAATTCAGTATTATTATTGTAGGATTTTATGTCGTATAATTCGTATAAATGATTTCTGCTTTTGTTAATACCTGATGTTGCCCAGTCACTAAAAGTGATTTTATTACTGTTAGAAACTTTCCGCAATGTAAACGTATTTTCAAATTCTTTGGAAACTATGTTAAACAGGTCTGCAAAGAGAGCATTTGGATCATCTTGGAGAAGATTAAAATGTGGTAATTTAAGTTCTAAGTTTGCTTGAAAACATTCTAGTCTGTGAGTTGTAACAGGCCTGTAAAAGGCTTTTTTGGGCAACTGTTTCACACTTTGTATGAAAGTTACAGTTTGGCCACTGTGATCAGACTGCAAGCGGTTAATAACTTTATTGTCTGAGTAGTCACAATCACAGAATATGTTGTCAAGGCAAGTTGCAGTATTTTGGGTAATTCTAGTTGGTTCAAAGAACACATTACACAAATTAAATGATTTGAATAACTGTATTAATTTCGTGGAGATAACCGACTTTTCTAGTATATCTACGTTAAAATCTCCACTGACGATAATTTTTTTCTTCGTATTAAAAAATAATTTTAGTACTTCTTCCATTGTTTTTTCAAAAATATTGTAATCTTGTCCTGAGGGTCAGTAGACACAAAGAATTATATATTTACTCATTTCTATGCAAGCTAATTCTACCTGATGTTCTACAGAAAGTTTTACAATGTCTTTTCTTTCCTTTATCTTTTATCTTTTCTTTTATTTATCAACAAATTAACTAAATTTTTTGTTGTAAATACAAAAATATTCAGTTTGTTAATATTATTATTTGGCTGTTTGGCAATATATGGCAGTTTGGCATTTTGCGTTAGTGCCTCTATTTCCTGGTCCTAGATACCTTTGCCTGTCCCTGAACGGGACGAAAGGAAAAAAAAAAACTCCGCCCCGCCGCAATTTATCAAAGAAAATTGTTAGTTCATATCTGTGTTTTCGATTATGTGAAAAAAAAGACAGTGAAATTTTATTATTTTTCCTCGCAAGTGTGTTGAAAAACGTCGTATGAATATAATGTACTTCCTATATATTACTTTTAGTACTTTTTATTGTGTTACTCAACGCTTATTCTTAAAAAGCATTTTTAAGTCAAGCCCTAAAACTTGTACAAAGGTTTCTGCTTTAATACGGAATCCTAATAGCGACGAGAGGTAAAGAGCTCAGTAATTGAACGTTGCAGAATCGTGGAACGAAAATTATAAAAAAGGGTGGCTGTTATTGGGACATTTACCCCACTAGATACGTATATTTATATATCTATCTACATGTAGGTACATACGTCTGTCTAAATGTTTATTTCTTATGAATAAAAAAAAAAAATTTAGAATTGAATGGAAAATCAGAACAAATAATTAAATATAATATTATATAGGTAGTATGTATATAGCCATATTATTATATAACATTTTCCCAAATTGGTACCAAATTATATATTGATTTTATTTAAATTAACATTTTCTTAAAATATTTTCTGATTTTATTCCTTGAATCTCCACCAGATGTTTTTATACATTAAACATATTTTGTTCCTAAAAAGACTTACTAATTATTTTATCTGAACAAGTAATATAGTAAATCTAAATATAGAAATTGCCACCTGAATCGTAAGCCCCAGCCAACACAAGCAATACATTAAAAACGTAGAACCTCCCCCCGATTAGCTTCCCCCGAATTTCACCTGAGCATCATAGTAAAGGCTGGTCCAGAGGCTGCGCCGATCGATACAGATGACGTCCCGCGCCTCACCTCACCCCACCCCCCCCGTTTTCAGGGCAGTCAGTACCGCGCCCGGTCGAGCCCTGAAACATTTTATACCAATTCAACCTCATTTTTTACCACCGCAACTATTTTTAAGTTACTGGCCTTCAAGATTGGTGTTCCATTTTCAAAAATTCTCGGGGAAGCTGAAAAGCTGGAGATGGGTGTTTTTTGAGGTGAGTTTTCTTTTCTTTTTGGTATTTTGACGCTTGATTCAATGTGGCCAGGCATTGCCCTATTTGATCTGATAAGATTGATTGGTCCCATCAAGGTTTTACGAAAGTGGCTAGGGTTCGGTCTAACTGCTTTACTCTATGAAATCGAGGGCAGACTTTGGATAAATACATGAGGAGAAACGAAAATGGGCCACCTGCCACGATAGCTCGTAATTGGTATTGATTCATGGGAATAGATTTATAAAATGATGAACAACAAGTTTTTGATTTTGACATAATAATTTCACTGCATTCGCAAACTTACATTGTACTCGTATTTAAAATCTTGGACAAATGAAAATGAACATATTTTTAGGTTTATTCAACGAAACTGACAAATTTTGCCATCGTCCTAAGAACGCTCAAGAGTATTTTTTTTTGTAACTCACGCTTAGCCACAAGGTAGCCTTTGATGGAAACCGTTGTTCACACTTAGGTTGAAGAGCGCTCGTCTATAAATTGAGAGAGTGAAGGCAAGATAGGAGTATCAGTCTGTCCCGGGGCTTTAAGGCTGTACCTGAGCCTAGAACATGAACAAAGCCAGATTTTCGAGGGTTCTTTTGAAGAAATTACGACTATCTTAATATTGAAAAAAATATATTTGATTTATTGATCTTTTATCTAGGTGATCCACGTATAAACAATGCACTAAGATTTATACTTTTCTCAAAAAAAAAAAGGTTTTCCACCCTCTTTTTTTTGGTTACCAAACGTTCGTTTCAAAAACGCGGCTAAGAGATCAACTTAATTATTTTTTTTATAAAATAAGTAATAGAAATATAAAGGTTTTCTACTTAAACCCAGTATTCTTTTCCCTACAAAATATTTCAGTACTAGCTAAAAACCCTCCGATCTGCTGTTTCGCGCGTAATTATTAGTATTACCCGTCCTAGACAAATAGGTCAATTAGCTAACCAATAATCGCCTCTATCAAAAGTATTTGACATCCTTTTTGTGTTGGACGGTTAATAACATTTTTTCCTAGTCTCTGCCAAACTCTTAATAAAATCTACAGAAGTCGGTAACAATTAAACGACTGACACTAAGCTGCCTGTACCACTCTCCCGGTGCAGCTTCTTATGACGTCATACGATACGATACGAGTCGCTTGGCGGCATGGTGTCGTCGTGAAGGTGGTAACAAGTGAAACTTGGTCTTACTCTACAGTAATTAAGGTTCTATTTACAGTTTAAGCCATTCGGGGAGTTTCCTTTCATGCACTCCAAAAATCTTCTGCGGACGCTTTCAACAGACGTCCTCTCTTTCTTAGGGTTCCGTATGCGATGGGTGCTAAACGGGACTCTATTACTAAGCCTCCGCTGTCTGTCTGTCCGTCTGTCACAGGGCTCTACAGCTTCAACCGTTATAGGTAGAAAGTTGAAATTTTCACAGAATAAGTGTTACTGTGACCTCCACCACAACTAATAAAATATTTAAAAATAATAAATTTAAGGGGGTCCCCAAACCTCGAAAAAGTTGATGCATTATTTGAACGTTATTGGTTTTGGCTCTTATTTAAAGATAGTCAGATTAAAGTACTTACTTTAAAGTAAAACGAAAAATAATAAAAAGTAGGGTTACCATTTCAGCGACTTGTTTTTTGTAGCCTTGATTTTGCTTTGGCATGTATCATTATGTTTCATTTTGCATACAAGAAACGCAGTAGGTACCTATAACAATAAGATAGGTAAAAAGTCCAAACTGACCGACTCGACTTGGTTGCTTCGAACAGGCGTTGCGTATTTTAGTGACAATGTGTGCGTGATTGGTGCGAGCCGCTGACATCATGGGAGTATAGCTACAGATGCACACATAGAGAATTGGCATCAAATTTTAGTTAAGCGTGTTGCCACGGTAGCGAGCGCTGCGGAGGTATTTCAAAGAACGGGTGAAGATTACCTGATTATAATATTGAAATGGTTGTTTTTCTTCCTATATTTAAATAGAGAATGAACTTGTACCTTCCTATATGTAAATAGATAGTGGTCTAGTTAGCTAAGCCAAGCCCAGGGTAGGCATTGTATATTTGCCTATATGAAATGCACGCCACTGGCATGTATATTGTCGTTACTTAACAAAGGTTTTAGGGTTTCCCACTCATATTGTAAGTTGGTACGGAACCCTTTGTGCGTGAGTTCGACTCGCACTTGGCCAAAATATTTAACGAAAACTGTTGCGAAATAATAGCCCATACAAGAAGCACCTAAGAGACTCTTTGTGCCCACGACTATCGAACTTGAGACCTCCGGATCAACTATACACGTAATCAGATACAGTCCCACTATCTCGCTTTCCCACTAATATTTTAAGTTTGGATGTATGGATGGATGGATGGATGTTTGTTACTCTTTCACGCCGTAACTACTAAGCTGATTGGGCTGAAATTTTACATGAATGTAGTTCTAGACCTGGAATAGGACATAGGCTACTTTTTATTCCATAAATCAGTTCCCGTGGGATGAAAATGAGCTATCAAATTTCTATATAAAAGTGATGTGTCACCCTTTCACGCCATGCTTACGAAACCGATTAGGCTGAAATTTTGCATAAATGTAAGTAGTTCTAGACTTTGAATAGGACAAAAACTACTTTTTCCCTTTGTTTGCATGGAAAAGCTATAAAAGAGACACACAAAATGGGAAACAAAGGCGCATAACACACACATTTCACCAGCTGTCTTTACTGTAGGTAACAGTCCGAATAATATTGACTGATTTTATAGGAGTACACAATAACTAATTCAACGCGGATGAAACCGCGGGCAAAAGCTAGTATACGATATAACCAATTACCTACATTCACTAATAATACGATTTTAATAAAGGCATTCAATTAGGTTGTCTCTTCGACTACGGAACTCTAAATAATTACGCATTGTTCTGAGATTAGGGTCCCGCAACAAAAGCCCTCACGTGTCATTCATTCCGGTGTCTCGCAGAATCCATCTACCCCATAATTAGTTTGTAAGTTGTTCTTGAGGCCTGTAGATATGTCGTCACATCAGGAAAGGTAATCATTCGGGATGGCAGATTTGTATTAGTTTTTTTTATTTTAAAGTGTTTTCTCGATAAATACTATGATATTATCAGCGGAATAAAATAAATTTTTAATGTTATTCGTATTTTTAATAATTTTGGAGGATTTCACCCAAAAGTCACCCAAAATATAAATTATAAATTAAAATATTTCGACTGTCCCAAGACTTCAATTACAAAGACGCCAATTATTCAAATATTATATGATAAATTTACAAAAAAATTCAAGTGAATAAAAAAAGGATAACAGTTTTTTGAATTTCAGTGAAGAACACTGAAAAAATCGTGATGGAATTAAATTGACAAGTATTTGAACTTCACCATACTTTATTACTTTTAGCAAGAGGCGGAATGTAGAAACAAACTGAGATTGTTTTATATGACATTGACGACGAGGGAAGCAAGGAGGAGCGTGGGTTGCTTGTGATCATTACAAATTCAGAAGCCGAGCCAAGCAACCTCTGTAGTTCTAGGAAGAAAATTGAGACGGGGATCCCTCACCTTCCACGACCCTCCAATTAACTTTCCTACAGGGGTCGCGTCGCTCCGCTCCGCTTCGCTCGGATTTATGATCACAAGCAACCTAACACGCTCCTCCTCGCTTCGCTCATTGTCGCCACCTATTTTTGACTTTACTTTAAAAATAGTCGTAAATTTATAAAATCCCGTAACCAATATATGTTTTAACTTATAAGCAGTAATCAACTGTAAAGTTGACCAGTGCGCATCATCATCGAAATGGCCTTCGAGCTTGGACGAAGCTCAAGAAGCCTTCGATTTATGAATGTACTACCTTTCGCCCGCGGTTTCACCCGCGTTGAATTAGTTTTTGTGTACTCCTATAAAATCAGTCAATATTATTCGGACTGTTACTTACAGTAAACACAGCTGGTGAAATGTGTGTGTTATGCGACTCTGTCTCCCATTTTGTGTGTCTCTTTTATAACCATGGGAACAAAGGGAAAAAGTAGTTTTTGTCCTATTCAAAGTCTAGAACTACATTTATGCAAAATTTCAGACTAATCGGTTTCGTAAGCATGGCGTGAAAGAGTGACATCAGTTTTCTATAGAAATTTGAAAGCTCATTTTCATTCCATGGGTACTGATTTTTGGGATAAAAAGTAGCCTATGTCATATTCCAGGTCTAGAACTACATTCATGTAAAATTTCAGCCCAATCGGTTCAGTAGTTACGACGTGAAAGAGTAACAAACATCCATCCATCCATCCAAACTTTCGCATTTATAATATTAGTGGGATATGCTTCTGAAAACTGACAAAGAAGAAAAATGTTCATGCTTGTTCAATTGGAAAAAGGGCTCCTAGTATTTTCATATTTCACGCATTGCTCACCAGCGCTTTATTCGAGAAAACTGGCAACGCTTGAAAAAGTTCAAATATACCACTTGAGTATTTCCCAAGTCTGGATAAATAATTATGGTTCCTAATTAGATGAAGATCCCATGTGTTTTTAGGGTTCCGTACCAGAAGGGTAAACAACGGGACCTTATTACTAAGACTCCGCTGTCCGTCCGTCCGTCTGTCACCAGGCTGTATCTGATGAACCGTGATAGTTGGACAGTTGAAATGTTCACAGATGATGTATTTCTGTTGCCGCTATCAACAAATACTAAAACCAGCCAAGTGCGAGTCGGACCTGCGCACTCCCATACAACAGACATGATTTTTGTGCCGTTTTTATATATAATGGTACGGAACCCTTCGTGCGCGAGTCCGACTCGCACTTAACCGATTTTTAAATTAAATAATCGTGGGCTCTATAACATTTGTGCCCGAAGTACGGCGATAGGAGCTCTCCACTTCCACTTATCAAACTGGAAAGTGATAATCTTCGGTGAAATGTGGACTACGAATAGGGACTATCACTTGCACTTCATAGTCCATGCTTAAAACACTTCTGACACCCCCTCGGGGTTTGATATCGTGACGATGTGTATTGTAGCGGCTGTAAATACCCACATTATACTATAAATATTAATAAATATATCGCCACGACATTAATCCCGGTGTCAGAGGTTTCAGAGGCACACCCGCGTTTCACCGACGATTATTATGCTCACCAACGTGATGAGTGGTGTGCCCTATCGCCGTACTTCGAGCACAATTACACGCTTTTTAGGGCATGCAGGTTTCCTCACGATGTTTTCCTTCACCGTTCAGCAAGTGGTACTCTGCATATAAATTCGGAAAAACTCATTAGTGCATGCCCCGGCCGGGGATCGAACCTGGATCTCAAGATTGAGAGGCCAGCGTTCTACCCCTGAGCTACCGCCGCTTCTTTCACCCACATTACTGAGCAAACGATCACCCTGTTACATTCTACGGTTACGGAACAATCATGGCGAGCGATTAGCGTGGATATAGAATGTTATTTACTTGTTTAATGGGCGGGTTGCGTGACCATTTAGTTAAACAATTAGTTATTTTGTTTCTTACCTTAGACACAGATGTAGGTACCAAGAGTTATACTAAGGATGTGACCTTCTCTTTTTTTTTCCTACATCATCAAATGTCGAACTACCAAAACATCTACAAAATTATGCCTAAATAGACTCCGTAAATAAAAATAAAGATATATTATATTCTTGTGAGCTTTATTTTTTATTTTTTTTATTATTATACTTGTTAATTATTACAAAAAATACCGGTCAAGTGCGACTAAAAAAATGTTTATTCCAAAAAAAAAAAACATGTCAACCTAACCGCTCCTTTTCCCTACCTATTTTTTTGTATAGAACTAACTAGTAAAAACAGGTTCTAACTGATTTCGGGGTTTAGCTGAATTTGTCATACAAACAAACAAATTTTACCTCCTTAAATGTTAGTGTCGTAGAGTGCATTGCAAGATAGAAAACCTGGTCAAGTGCGAATAAGACTTGTGTCCTGAGAGTTACGAACATACCGTTTGATACACAAAATAATTCCACGAGCACCAACTTAAACAACCAACTTAACTTGACACGTACGATCTATTAAGCTCTATATATGAATCTAACGGGTCTGATTGCACGAACCTTAACAGATAAGTAAAATTACAACTTCGTAATAGGAAATGAGTTGTGGGGGGGTCGAAAGTAGCTCGAAATTGTTCGTGTAACGCAGGGCTGGTGCGTTGGCCTTTTCTTTAAGAACTCGGCCCTGGACACGCTGCCGCGTGTCTAGATATGAAAACTTAATAAATAAAATAAAATAAATAAAATATGTTTTATTTCGTTTAAATAGGTTAAACTAACATAAATAGTGGCTGGTGTCTCCTTGTAAGCTTGAAAGGCTTGAGTTGGGAGGCACCGCTCCTCTTTAGAAAACTAATTATACCTAAAAATAACATTTTGCTTAAAACTACACACAGGAAATACATTAAGGTAATTATATTTAAGTTTAAATTCAATTTCAGCATTAAGTTTAATTTAGCCATGTACGTGTATGGCTTGTGGTGCATCTGTGTGTATGTGTGCGTGCGTGTGTGAGAGGGCGCGTGTGTGTATGTGTGCGTGCGTGTGTGAGAGGGCGCGTGTGTGTATGTGTGAGTGTGTGTGTGTGTGTCTGTGTGTGAACTTTCGATTCCTTTCTGTTGTGTGAAGGCCCCCGGGCTGCAGATCCTCTGTCCCTTCCTTAAATCCAGCCCTGCTCATACGACTGCCTTAACAATTCAACATAATTTTCCGCTCAGCGCCATTTTCCCTATTTTCACTCGAATGATCCCTGAAATGCCGCTTATTGGCTACGGTGGGAAGCAAAGGTGCGAACGCATTCAGCCTACCGTCAGTTGTGATTCAGCTGCCCGCGACGACACACGACTCTTAGCTTGGACTTTTAAAAATAACCCTTTGCCGAACTGAAAAAAGTACAAACAGATGGAGTGCATTTATAAAGATAGTGAGACGTTTTCGTGGCGCATAATTTGGCAGTGCAAGTGCTGATGTGATACAATTAGACACTAAGTGTGGGTGTTTTTGGATTGTTTAGAAGTTTGTGATTACTTTAAAGGTGAGGTTAGTTAAATATATTTAAAGGGTTCCGTAAATTCTCTAAAAACGCAGCATTGGTATTTATCTCGTATGACTTGGAAATGAAACAAATTTTTTTATCGTGAAAACAGTATTTTAAAATCTTAATTAGCCGTATTAATGCTAATTTTGTTTAAGGCAAATCAAATTAGGAAGGTACTCATTTCGAGGACTTCCCGCGAAAAAGGAAATTGATTTGAAACGGGAGGAAGTCGGAAGGCTGTTGGACCGGAAGTTTGATTCTCAAAGAACGACCTTTTCTAAATGGGATACAATTAGGAAGTTATTATTATAATTAGGGAAAAAATATAATTAAATGAGAAAAACATACATTTTAAATACTCGTACCTTTAAGCATAATTTTTCCAGCAAAAAGTTCTATGCACCGCCACTGTACGCGTTTACACGCATTTTGATAAAAACTTTCATTCTTGACAGCTTGCTCAGTATTATTATTAAGTTGAACTTGAGAGCTAGTATTCTAGTAACCAAATAGTTCTTACCTTATTTAAAAGGCTTAAATCGAAAAACAAGTTTGGTTTTTAGCTAAGTAGAGTTTACTTAATTTGAAACGAAATACTTGCAAAAGAGCATCCTCAGTGTCAAACAGTCGAAGATATATCAATTTGATTTTTGATGAGAGGTTTTCTAAACCAAAATGTTTGTAAAAAGTTTTAAAGATGGGTGGAAAATCTTTCAAATTTGTTTAATAACATGATGAACAAAAATCACTTGTACTATTCCACAATTTATTAAATATTAATTTCCTGACCGGTTTCGCCTTTACAGCATTATCAAATTATATAAATCTAAATTAAAACGTTTGCATGAGCAGAATCAATGACACTGATTGACACTGGGTGTCATTGATTCTACTCATGCAAACGTTTTAATTTAGATTTATATAATTCCTTTGAAAATGCTGTAAAGGCGAAACCGGTCAGAAAATTGATACTCAATAAATTGTGCAATAGTACAAGTGATTTTTTATTCATCATGTTTTCCAAAATCCGCCAAGTGCCAACAATCAATAGTATCAACATTTTGTTTAATAACACATTCCTAGTCTTTCCAAAATATTGCTAGGTAGTTTTTTTGTTATGCTGCTACCATATATTTTCAAGATTTTTAAATCGTTCTGTCATCCTTCCAGGTTGCGATCTTGACTATATTTCGCGACAGGCGGGAGTGCTGGCCGTTTCATACTAACATGTATGTAGTCGCCCGCACTCCACCCCCGTCATGTCGCGTACTTTACTTGCTGAAGAAACGGAATGTTCAAGTTCATATAGCTTTAAATGGGTGCGATCATGACATGACTCATGCGGGTTCATAGGTCCGTTCCAGAGAAAAGTGACAGTGAAAGACAGACGAACGGACCATGCGCTTCAAATAAGGGTACCCATTCCTTTTGTATACGGAATCCTCAAAATGTCATTCATGTCAGAAAAGTAGCACAAGCAAACAGAAAAGATCTGTCAAGTTCACGTCAGAGAGTGTCAAAACTTCTAACATCAGCTGACGGACACGTTCAGTTAAATTACCCATTTATATTAATGTACACCGTGCTATTAGTAAGAATACTCAAAATCCATTCGAATACAGGCGTTATTGCTTAAGTGTTAAAGTTCAAAATGAGTTGTCTTGGCACAAACAGAGGTAACTGTCCTAGATTTTGGCCGAATTCCAGGAGACGTCGGTTCTGAACCAACAATCGCAATTTATTTTTCGCTGACTGCGATACGGTACAATTGTAGTGTGAGAAATGCGTGGAAGTTAGTAGCTAGATAAATACGAGATGTCGGGGAAAAGACAAATCGAATTTATTGTTGGATAAGCGTTTTGCGCATTCTCTGTAAAAATATCTCGGCGGGAAGAAATTGGTGATTGTTAAAATGAAAAGTATGAAAGAGGCAAGTTTTAAAGATTTCGTAGCAGGATGCCTACTATCGCGCTTAGTTGACTTTCCAATATTTCCAAGTAATCGGTAGCACTAACAACATTATGAAACCACAATACATTAAATCGCACTGTGCCTACTTGTTATTTTAGTCGCAGTTACATTTTGCTTAAATTTTGGGGTCGTAAAAACTTGTTCTCCTAAATATCTCTAAAATAAGTTACATTGGTCTTCTTCATAAAACAAATATAGCTGTAGGTTCAACCGAATTCTGTGTCCAAAACACAAGACCGTATCATTTAGAGGTAGCTTCAGATACTTAGCTTCCAAGTGTTGGAATAGTCTTCCCCCTCCCATACGGGAACTTAAGTCTAGGATAGGTTTCAAGTCCAAGCTTAAAGCATATCTTCTCTCCTTACAAAAACCAACATTAGCTAAGGATTTGTGGATTATATTGTATATCTAGATTGAGGCTTATTTATTAATATTACAACAATTATATTCATTATCTAAGTAAACTTATATCCTTGAATTTAAATTATTAATTATTTTTTAATCATAAATATGTAGAACTCTCGCACCGTTATTTGTGTTCGTGCGTCTCCACTATTAGGCTCTGGCAGAATAACAGCGCTGCAGTTTGTACTGTGTACATTGCAGCGCATGCTGAGTTTAAAGCCCTTTTTTGCCACGACACATGATACATTATGTTTCATGGCTGTGTGTGTGTCATTAATTAAGTTTTAATGTACTGCGTCTCAATGTTAAAAATTGTTAGAGTGAAGTCCTTTTATTTTGTCATGTTATGTATTCTGTGTGTGGTGATTAATAAATGCTTATCTTACCTTATCTTATCTAAATTAAATAAAGTTAAATGTCGATCAAATGGGAATAAAGAACGTCTTTGATATATTTAGAACCCCCCATTTCCTTAGAAACCTTTTTGTAAAGTATTATTGTTAACCACATGTGTTTGCTTTTGATCCATACACAGGCACGCTTTAAAAAGAAAATTTGGACGACGCAGCGCCCACCCGTGACTTCAATAATTTATTTTCTTTTCTTTGTGGTAGCATATAAAAGTAAAAAGAAATTAGTTCTATTATAATAAGCTATTGTTCAGTTACTTTATGTATTTTTGCAAGTAGTTTTTGTTCAATACAAGACAATAGTTTTATTTTAATACGCCTAAACAGACAAATACTACTTACGATCTGGCAAACATTTTTTACTTATAGCTTTTATTTGGTAATTATTTTAGTTTTTATTAGTTAAATATTTTTAAGTATTTTAGGTTACCTAATACTAATTCAATATTGATCATAATTTATTTTTTTCAATGGACTTGAATAATATGTTTAGCTCTACCGTTGTTAAAGTAATTTTCCTCTAATAAAAACTCGGAAAAATATCAGTACGTTAAAGTACGGTACGTAAAGTGTAAGCTGCCTCTAAAGGTGCAATAGGTCCATCGCACAACGAAAGAGATAGACATATCTGAAAAAGCGCGTGGCCGAGTAGTGCGGTGAATCAAGAAAAGGTTGGATACTGCTGTTTGTTTGTGAATAAAATTAAATAGTAAATATTTATTTATAAAATACTAGCTTTTGCCCGCGGCTCCGCCCGCGTGTTATTCGGTTTAACGACATGCTTTTTTTTCGGGATAAAAAGTAACCTATGTGTTAAGTTAGGGTATATCCATTCTAAATTTCATCCAAATCCGTCCAGCCGTTTCAGCGTGAAAAAGTAACAAACACACACACACACACAACCTCACACAACTTTCACCTTTATAATATTAGTGTGAAGTGTTATGTGATAGTGTGATGTGATGTGATAAATAGTAAATTAAATATAGCGGCGGTAGCTCAGGGGTAATACGCTGGCCTTTCAATCTTTGAGATCCAGGTTCAATCCCCAGCTGGGCATGCACTAATGAGTTTTTCAGAATTTATGTGCATAGTATTTAATACTTACCACTTGCACAGTGCAGAAAAACATCGTAAGGAAACCTGCATGCCCTAAAAAGCGTGTATTTGTGCCCGAAGTACAGCGATAGGGCTATCGTTGGTGAAACGTGGGTGGTGCCGAGTGTGGAGTATGACTTGCATTTCACAGTTCACCCTCGGAATCACCTCTGACACCTACTCGGGGATTCATGTGGTGACGATATGTTTTAAAATTAAATATAAATTAACACGAAACCGCGTTTCTGTGTTTCAGATTCAGGTTTATATGTTTACAACAGTCATTATTGTTTTTTTTTCCTTATGAGTTGGACGGACTACTGTTTCGAACTGAAAAAAAAACAGCCTTCATTTGTAATTTTTTTCGATGCAGCGAACTTTTCTGTATCACGCTGTGGACTCTACCTTCTTGGAAAAGGCCTCCTATATAACATGTTCTGTTTTCGAAAACCCTATCTGTTGTAGTATGGGAGTACTACTTTTTTTAAATCTCAATTTTAACTACCTATGTCGTCTTAAGAAATACACAGTTCCAAAGCGATGGATTTCGCAATAAAAACATAAACACAGTTCTCATTATCTAAGATTAATCTTTTTATAGCGATGGTGCCTCAAAAAGCTCTAAATACTAGTAATGTGTAAAACACGGTAAGAAAATCCATAAGAAACATTATTCTTTGAGAGAAATAAATGACTACCCACGCGCGCCACCGACATACATCACAGTAGTGATATCCTCGTAACTAGACTACCGGCGCCGCTATAATTGTGACCTTTCATAATTTTCAGTTCCATTACACACAATATTGATTTATCCTCGAAAGGCCGATGTTTACTAGCGTTCTCCGTAAACTGTTTTCCCGCCAAATAGCGCTAATGTAGGGACTTCCGGTGGGTGGCAGATTTCCAAACTCCATTGCGTAGTGTTACGTTACGGAACACTTTTTGTGCTCGCTTGGATTTTGGGTAAATAAATAGGATCACTCCATGGTCGGGATGGATGGATGGATCGGGAGGCTTTCCACATAAATGAAGTTTTAATGCGGGATCTTTATAAAGATATTATCAAGGTTTTCCTGTTTTAACAATAACTGTAGATGTAAATATAGAAGATATGAAAATTCAAGGGAGATTTATTTGTTTACGCATTTGAAAAGTGTATTCACGATTGTCAAGCGATACTTTTGAATTTTCACGGATAACAGTATTTAACAATAAACACTTAATTTGAACTCATATTCTCCACACAATGACTATCGTTTATATAGCCAAATTCATACTGAAGACTCGGTAATGAGTCTGACCCTTTCTGTGAAATACGCAAAATAAAATTTGGACTTCCTATACTAATAGAGTCGAGGTTGTTCTCTAACAAATGTAAGTCTCCAGTATAAATTTGGCTATATAAACGAAATCTTATATAAATTTATATAGTATAGAGTAAAAGCTTGCTTTAAATTCTTATAACTAAAGTTATTGTGTGGTGGTTAAGTGCTATGTCAACAGTTTAAAGATTTATCAAATTATAGGGACAATCTAACATAAAAACAGAAAACAGGGAGACAATCTACAGAGGGCAAGTATGAAGAGATTTGAGCATGAACCCAGAAGGAATGCCGCTCGGGGCCGAGCCGCCACGCCTCTGATAAACGGGCAAAAGGACAAACGTATGCGAGCGAGTGAGACGACATCTGTCATACTGCCGCCGGCCATCGAAACAGCAAAACCGAGCCCTAAACAACAGTTCCACCAGAGTCGCCGCGCTAAGGAAGGGACGCTACCTACTTGTAGAACCATCAATCAGTCTACTCAATTTGTCTGTCTGTCAGTGAGTCGGTTATGGTTAGTCTAACTTTACCAGTTCTATTTTAACTACCAAGAAATTCGGTTATGTTTAATGTATTTTTGTAATTGTTTGTTACATGGATGAGCCAACTCATATTATTACAGATAGTTAACTAAGAAATTGCAAGACCTAAAACAAGAAAACTGTTTTAATTTTCACTTACAATTGTTTGCCCACTTATATTTACGATATTTATTATATGTTAATAACATAACTCACGTCGGGGGATCGACAACCCGCCTTTCGGTCCATTTCCGATAACATGGCTGCCCTTGATTTAATTTTTGCGTGCTCTCTCGGCTTACGACGACTTATCCGACTTATTAGTCGATAAGAGAAATGTTTTTGTGGGTTTTAGACGTGTTTTTGTGTAAAAGCTTTTAATCTTGATGTAGCTTTGGAAGGTAGATTAGCTTGGCCATCCACTGTAAAAAAATGTTAGATATTGTTATAACCCGTATGATCTGCTTCAAATTGTGTTAAGAATTGTAAAAACTTTTTGCATGAAAGAGGCTGATAAGAGAGTGACATATTAGCAGATTTGGATAAGCTAGGGTATGAGTCAATGGTCAAGTACAGAGAGTATTAAATGAACATTTCGGCGTCAGGAAGCTTTGTAATAGATGGATTCCCATCAATTTGACCGAATACCAAAAACGCCTTCGCATTGTTGCCACAAAATGTTCAAAAGTTTAACGGAGGTGACTCGAATGATATATTTGACATCGCCTCAGGTAATGAAAGCTGGGCATACTGATAAGAATTCGTAACCACAAGATATTATGCGCAGTAGGTGTTTCCTTTTGAGGTTCGACCAACTAAAGTAAAAGAAAGGAAAAGTTATGGAAAAATTTGGATAGAAAGATCATTTGGCGACAGTTGTGCAGGAAGATGGAAGGACAGTTACTGCAGACTGGTATATTAACAATTGTTTGACAGTTGTCTTGGAAAATGCTCTACGCCTTGGTGGTTAATTCGTCCAAGCTTGAAGCAGAATCCTCCTTCAACAACGCTTCAGCGCACTCCACAAAACGGACAGTTGAATAGTTGACTACGGCAGGTGTCGAGATAATGAGTCATCCGCCATATAGTCCTGACCTGGCATACCGCGACTTTTATTTATTCCTGAGAATCAAAGATAAACTGCGAAGTATTCGCTTTACGAGCCCTGAAGATGCAGTGAGTGCGTCCGAAAATGCCGTAGAAGAGACCCCTAAACAAGAATGGGCCCACTTTTTCTCTCAGTGGTTCCATCGAATGCAAAGAGGTAGAGACTACTTCTAAAAACAATAAATACTAGGTGAAATTAAATCAACCGACCAAATTCATACTGGAGACTCGGTTAGTCATCAGGAACAAGGTTTAATGACCCTCCAGGTGAAATTCAAAAAAAAAAATTTTTTTTCCCGTAGAACCTGCACTAGGAATTGTACTTAAACTAGTCCAACCAGTACGGGAGCAAAAAAAAATATTTTTCAAAATTGGCCAAAAGGATTACTGAACCTGGTTCTTGATCACCAACCGAGTCTCTAGTATGAATTTGGTCGGTTGATTAAATTTCACCCTATATATTAACAACTTTCTAATTTTGAGCAGTTTTTGATTTTCTAATAACTTTCAATGTAGAAGATACTATATATTTTGGTAAAGAAAACTTTTTCTTTACGAAAATAATGAAGATGCTAAATAAACTTGTAGTTTTGTATCAAGGACGTAATTTTCGCGTGAAATATATCCTTAAATTGCAGGGTTGCCAGTAATTAACTTTACCATGCTTCTTGGGTTCCGTAAGTCCGATGGCAACATACGGGATTCGGGACCCGGACTATGGCACCGTTATTTATATGTTGAGGTAAATTTGTAGTTTGGCAGACCGCTATCAGTGAAAGAGAACATCTGGAATCACTTTACAGCTATTTGTTTTACACTAACATTCCTAGACATCTGCTCAGTATGAGCCTAGTACGTAGGAGACATTTATTTTTGTTGGATTCCGTAAATCGCTGAAAGTTATTTTTGTTTAAAATAAACGAGTTCGGATGACGTTAATAGATTTTGTTATTTATAATACTCGTGCTGAACGGTTTATTTGTTGGACATTAAATTTTTTTTTTCGCAAAATGAAATTCATTATGTCTTTTTGGTAACAGTTGTCTGATATTGCGGATTGAATTAGAGAAGTTACTAAGCAATCGATAAAAACATCGGTACCTATTTTATTATAGACAGAAACATAGCAATCAACACACTTAGAGCCAAGTTAGATAAGATTAACTGCCTTTGACTTTACTCACTTGAGTTGACGTTCGGAATAGTACATCCCTGTTGTAAAGGTATCACCTCTATGTACGAGTATGACAAGGTTCTATCCGTCTAAGACAAAGTAGACCGATGAGCCAACCAATAACCTAATGAAGTCTCTGCCATTGGCCCAATTGTGTTAGTGTTACAAATGAAAATTATTATTATAATAATAATAATATACATAATTAATATATTTTTTCTAAAAAACCTGATATTGAATGAATGAATGAATGAATTTTATTTATATAACTACAATAGGAAATAATATATAATTATCTTAATATATTACTTAAGTTTATATTATTTACCTTTAATTTGCAATTTACGTACATATATAAAAATTACAGATTTCCTTAAATTACTGTATTCATAACCTAATTAATATACAAAAAGTTTCAAACACTAATGTACAGTAATTGTTCACTTAAATCGAGGGCCGAAAACTACCCACCGTGTTAGTATAAACTGTTTTAATATGTATATTGGCTTTTAATTTTTAGTAAATTGTGTTTTTTCTTAAAAAAGCAAAGAAATATAATGTGAAATATTTAAAATTAATAATATTTAAAATATTAAATCTTATTATATCAAATATAATAAATATATTTGATATACAATCAAATACTCAAACAAACCCTCAGTGGGGTCGTCGTCAGGCCCTGATTTATTTATAAAAAGCATTTATTCATAAAAAAACAATTCACTAAATATTATTTATGTATTATCATAGACAACTGTTCATCCATGGTACTATTATTAATTATGTCGAACCAACCGCAGTAAAACTGTAAGAAAGAGAAATGATTTAAGTTGACATCTTATGATTTTATCAATGGTATATTAAAGTCAAGAATTCGGACAGTCAAAATAAATACATTTCAACATTGAAATCTCGTTATAATATCATATAATATTGTATCTCAGTCAGCAGTCTGTGGGCGGGTGCCGTGGCGTCAGGGCGGGCGGCCTTGCTTAGTGAGGCTGTAGGTTGGGAATCTCAGAATAGTCTTGCTATGTTTTTGTGAAGTAAACAAGCTTTTTGGAATTTGCTGCCCTTGATCTGAAAAAAAAAATGATAATCAATGAATCTTATTTTGTGCGGTGACGTCTTTTCCTGATACCTCATCTTATTTTGCATCGAAAATGGTTCAGCTTTTCTTTAGTACTGGGTCATACGCGTATAAAATATATTTTACTTTTTCTTATAGTGCTGATTTTTGGAAGATTTCCCGCGGCTACGTAACCTGAAACCGTTACGAAGTATCTTCACCTTTGAAAAGCCTCGTAATATACCTTTATACTATACCTTTTGACTACGGAGACCAGAAAAATAACCTACTGGCACTGGCGAGGGCTAGCGTGATGATGTGAGGATGCTGTTATAACAGTTATCACCTGCAACTGTCGTTGTAGACCTGCCACATCTCGGGCCAACTCTAGCTAATTATGTTGACAGTAATAGCCGGATGTGGTCCATTCATTTTGACGACTATGTTTATGAGCGCAATAATTAATAAATAACGTTTTGTTAAGACGTTCGGTCTAAGATATTATATCGTGATAACTTATATCTTATGAAGTCTTTTTCAGCTTATTAATTAGATACGATGTGACTGTTGTGTATGGTTTGAATGAAGACAACCAATTAGGTAATAATTCACCCTAGTACACATTCCTAATATTTACTTAACTGCGTTTTTTATACATTAATTAGACTACTCTTTAATGGAAATAAAATCTACAGAATGAAAAAATCTAAATTATCAATTATTTATTGATTTGTATTTCGCAAACAATACGTATGATCTAATGGTATGAATATTTTTGTTCTAAATCGTCGAGCTCCCGTTTTTTTACGTTTTTGACGATTTTTTCCAGGCGACTTAATGTCAACGTTTTTTTCCGATATGCGTGCAAAAGTGAATAGCTAATTATTATTTGCCCACGAAATTGGCTTTATTTTTAAAGCTGGTAACCCTATTTTACTAACCCGTCATGGCACTGACACGAGATGGATTCTGATCAAGAGGAATGACGGTGCATTGTTTGCATTTTCTCCTTCACAAAACGTACCTTCAACACAATTTCTTTTGCACTATTGTTCAACGGCTTTAGCAATAATAATACATAATTTTATCAAATAATTTTGGAAAATTTGGCTGACAACTATAACGACAGCAAAATCTTGACAAGCGGTGACGCAACATGACGGCAAGGGACAAGTTATGATGTATGGTCTGTAAATAAATTGCTGCTGCAACAATGTAGTTGTCGTCACGAAAAAAAGAATAAAAATCCACAAAGTCTACACAAACCTAGACATATTATGCAGAATTTGATCCTTATAAGCGACACTGTTGGATGATGCAATATTATAGTGTTTTTTTTAAAATCACTGGGTTCAATTCCCTGCTAGGGAAACTATTTGTTCAAAAATCGAACCATGCAGTTTTGGTTTTCATCAAAATCGGCCCCGAGACTCCTTTGGGCATTTTTCGATATTCCCTATAGTTTCGGATTTGGCACCCACGCCCACTTGATAAACTAACCCTCTATACGTTCGTATATACATATGTATAGATCACAATATCGTTGACCGAATAATTGTCCGTGAATTATAAATAAAGTGCATTGCGGTCAACACACTGACAACGCAACAGTCTATGAAACATTCTTGGAAAGCAGCCATCTTGAATTTTTCAGATGTTTTTGTCACAACTTGCTTCTTACGATAATTGGAAAAATTTACTCGTACTACTCGTAAGAAGTCCAGTCACGTCACACTATAGTTTTTTTACGGAGAAGTGAATAAAATATAAAAAAACCGGACAAGTGCGAGTCGGACTCGCCCACTGAGGGTTCCGTTAAAGACTATATTTTTTATGAATAAATTACAAATTTATAGTTAACAAATTTTTCCGTTACTTGCAGTATAAGACGGTATTACTTGCCAAACTTCATAGTTCTAGGTCAACGGGAAATACCCTCAGGCCTACCGTGAGTTTTGTTTACTATACACGTTACCGTCAGCGTAAAATATTTTGTATGAGAAATGCTGGTTCCTGTAGTAAGCCGCTAGGGGCGCTGCACAATTTCTCATATAAATATTTTACTCAGACGTGAACGTGTATAGCAAGCAAAACTCATGGTAGGCCTACATAAATTTTGATTTGCTTGAGAGTGTCGAAATATACGTTTTTTTGCGGCATAAATAATAATAATAAATAAATAATAAACGACCGTATCTTTTTTTAACGTTTGATTTTTTCACAGCTTCAAGGGATTGTAGAACTGAGTATATAGGTTTAATTTCAAGATTGTGGATACCTCCACGTATTCTCGAGATAAAGGGACGGACAGACAGACAGAGAACAAAGTGATCCTGTAACGGCTCCGTTTTTTCTTCTTGAGGTACGGAACCCTAAAAATATGCAAGTAAATTGGCACATCCTGTTTTTTTACAATCTGGGTTTTGCTATAGGTAGTCCGATAATTCTAGCCCCCTCCTGTTAGACAATGCATTATGATCTGGAACTTTGTAACTTCAATTCATGTGAAAATATGAAAAGGCGGGCTACTTTAAAAAAAATAATGCATATCATAAATACACTACTAATATACGACACTCACTCTCACACACACACCTGCACACACTTATTCACCCTCTCTTTCCCTTTCACACTCACACACACCCACGCTCATGCACATTCTATTTATTTTGTTAGTAACTTAATCTTAAATTTAATTTAAACTTAAATACTTGTGTTAAACTGTAGAAGAGCGGAGCCTCCTGGTACGGGCATTATATATGCTTAAAAGGAGGCTTCATTCACGAATTAATGTTAAGCATGTACATTTGTTTAAAGAAAAAATAAAAAAATAAAAATTATTATAAAATTACTTTTAAAAGACCTTCATACTGAAACGTATCAACAACGAAAATAATTCGTTGCGTACATTACCTCTCGTTGCTTATGAGAGGTCAATGGTTGCGTATCAAGCTTTTAATTCAAAAAGTATTTGCTCGGTTTCACCAAAAAAATCGTGTCTTTTGAGTTACTAGAATTATCATCGCACGGTATTTATCATTCGATAAATGAAATCGTATGAAAAATAAAGCATGTGAAGAATTTTACTCGAATAGCCACCCTGGATGGTATTAATTTCTTAACGTATTGTGTAAGTAACAGGTGGTATTTAAACTTCGTACACAATTCTAAAAAATCTGTAGTGAAAATATAATGTACAGTTTAAGTATATATGAATACAATGGGAAATACAGTCAATGACACGGTAGCGTACGGTCTATCACTTCAAAATTCAACATCTAGGCAAGGCAAGGGTACTATTTTCGTATTCAGTGATGAAGATTCTATAGTGCATAGGGGTCAGATGCATTTCCGAAAATTTTGACTTTTTTTGTATGTGCCGCCTCTAAAGTGATATGAGTATGGGTCAAAGCAGCAGGTAACATGAATTGCTGGGGCCGCAGCATCAGCATCCAAGCTGGGGCCGAATTGCCAGAAACCTACAGCTCACGTTCTCACGGAACGATACCTAGAACGCCTAGAATAAACATACTTCTTGTAGAATTATCTGCTTTGTTGCCATGCAGCGGTCACCCGCATCTCATAGGCCATGCACCGCTTTGCCACTTTTGCATAATGTAAGCATGACGCTGGACTTGCAGCGCAGCATTCATAGCGGGCACTCACAAGATCCACTAGTGCTATAATTGTAGTTCTTTTTCAAACAGGAGTACTAAAGTGGGATGATACCTAAGTGCGACGTGTATCTAAATATCGGCTGACGTGGTCTCAGCATTGCTTTTACACGAGTTAAATACCTTATCACTAAGTCGCCCGATAACCTAACAGTTTCTCGTTTTGGAGAAACCCAGTCTATTTTGTTTATATCTTCTGTGTTATCAGTATTCGGTCAAGAAGCACATACTAGTTGTTTCACCCTACTAAAACTGCATCCGATCTGCATCATTGTCGTTGTTAAGACACGCTCTTATCGCGCACACAATGCCGTATGTGCTTAATAGGTATGTTTTACCTGTATACTAAAGGTACAAACTTTTGAACTGGTTTTCCCTGTGAATGCCCGGCATTTATATTATGGTGTTGCGAGCTAAGACAATGCATTGAGTACAGCAATGAAACGTGGTTATCGATGTCCCAAATTGGTAGCGTAATTTTTATCGTAGGTATGAGATACGATCTATAGTGACTATGTGAACACGTGAGTGACTCCCGGGGCCCCAGTATGGGAGCGCAGGATGAATTGTAAATCGTCTATTTTCATAAGGATGGAAGTTTGACTGACGTGGTCCAAGAATATTTTAATATTCACTCGTTTATTTTAGGAATGATCCGATTACCGCGCCAAACGATAACCCGCACGCGAGGTTGTGGGAATTCCAAATCGATATTATCCCTATATTGTTTTCTTTATTCGGTACGATAAACAACTGGAGTGGTATAAATTGCTATGCGGGCAGTCAGTCGCTAGACACTACACGGTCAACATTACCGCAAGAACATCATATAGACTTAGGAGTCCCGTGACATCCATCCAGAACTCAAGATGCAGTCCCAAGACAGAATACTCAGTTTCCCGGTGGACACCTTCACGAGGCGCGGGCCTTCTATACCCGAGGAGGCCCCTTTCAGCCCCGGCGAAATTCTGCAATTCAATAAAGCATACAAACAGTTTCTTCAGGCGGAACGACAGCTGGACGACCTGACTTTCCTTAACGGGAAGCCATGCCCCGTCCGCTACAACTTTGATCCGACGAGGCCAGAAGAAGATCGTCTGATGGTGAACTGGGACTGGCTCATGCCCTTATTTTGGGGGCCGCCGCCAGGTGAGAGGGATCTCGTGAGGGTGCCCACTATACTGGAGTTTGTTGAAAAGAAGATTCGCTTTTCGAAGTGCAAGGCGGTCGCCGGGGACACCTGTTCCTGCGGCAAGAGGCCTAATGTAGTGGTACCACCGGGACGTGAGTGCAGGATCCCACAGCACTTTCATCATTTCTGCACGGCGCACGTCTCTGCGTGGATAACCAAGTACATGGTCCCGGCGATTCTGCTGAAAGAATCCCAAGAAATCTTTAGAGAGGTCATCCAGAAAGTGCATGAAGGTGATCCGCAAATCCTCGAATACTATTCGACGGGTGACCGGACGGACACAGAAATGTTGCTGCACTCGGCTCGCAACATCAGTGATAATAGTGCTAAATAGTGCAGCAATGCTGCTGCAATGTGACGTTCGCTTATTAAAATAAATATTTGTGTTTATAATATGTTTACTTTTTTTTTCTTGTACCCCTATGAGTGTAGGATGATGGAGAGTTGTGCAGGTAAGGTACTGAGATCATTCCCTCTGACGTTGCTTCAAGTTGAAATTTAGTTTCTCTCGTGACCACTCTATGTTAGATACAATCAAGTCAAGCTTGGACTGCACCAGATGTAACGTCTAGGTAACGTGCTACTAGCCGCTGCATAGCACGTCACATCACTAACGCAGATAAGTTGCAAGGCGTGATGATTAGCGTTATGTGCACATGGGATGCAAAGCTCCGTTATCACAAACTATGCTTGGCATATGCTTTTGAGCAAGGCCTGAGTGTGCATTCGCCTCTGAGTACGTGTATCTGCGACGTTTAGGTATGGAGCCGACCATACAGGAATATGAGACGTCTAAATAAGGTTTTTCTTAACTTTATATCCATGAATAACTGCATGTAAGCCACAAACAGTATTATGACAAAGACCGGCGGCAATTGGCGTTACATCTGTAACTCCTTATGGACCGATAATACGTATGACCACATGGCACGCTATCGTTTAAATATGGAACAAACTATGTGTCACTACTCAAAAGATAGGTAAATATGATCAGACGACGGGACCTTCATCGAAATATTATTACAGGCTGCCGGCCGAACGTAAGTAGCTCCAGCGTATTACGGCAACCCACGTTTAGTTGGCACTGTCTTGAAATATTCGGGAAAACCCGTGCTATATTCATTTTATGATCTGTATCCAACTGGTGGCGTGTATTTCAAAACGAAATCAAAACTGATGAGTGACCATAGAAAATTACCGGGACATACACGTGTGCTTCATACATGTATACACCTCACTTATACTTAAGATTTGTCATTGTATAGCTTACAGGTTTGGTTAGACTATAACGATGTACAAAACATCATTCTAAATATGTATACTTTTCATGATTCCTGTAATGTTAGGACTATGGTATGACAGATAACTTACCTAAACACTGCACCGTACCTACCTATCGCTGCATAGCATGTCGCGGTGCCCCTCTATCGTGTTACAACGTGTAGTGACCACGGTTATCTATGCATGGATGTAGATTGTACAACATCTTAGTGGATAGAACTAGTACAATATATTATTATCATTATTAAACTAACTACCTAAATATCTAGTATCATGAAGGAAACTGGTATGTCGTGACATTTGTAAGTCGGCATGCACTTTGAAATGAAATAACTATGTATCGGGAACAAGTTTTTTTTTTTTTAATTTTCAAAAACAAACACTCACACACACAATATACTTAATACTGATGTACACAAATACCTAATACTTATTATATAAACAAATGATCATATCTATGACTGAAGGAATCTTCGTAAGTGGACTGTAGGCTTGTTTGTAGATCACAATAAAAGACGATTTTATATAAATAAACTTGAGGAGCTTTAATGCGCATAGTGCACGGTTACAACGATGATGAACAGGAACAGACAGTCTCTGTCTGTTAGAGAGAAAAAAAATATAAATCAGAACCAACAACTTAACAATAAATAAAAGGTATTTGTGTTGCCAGCAACATACTGCGGCCCAGGAAAGTTAAACGAAGCCAAATATTTTAAAATTTATACAATCAGTATATAAGAACTTTAACTAGCAACGTTTACTTAAATTATTACAAATAAATGAATACATTTTTCTTTTATGTAGTTGCAGATGTTTGAGATACATAATATAGTTTATTAAGATTTTTAATGAAATAACTTTACAGTGACACAATCTTTCTGATTACAAAAATAAAGTTGGGTATTTTTCTGTTTAATTTTACAAACTTGACCTTTTAAAACCTTTTTTTACATTTTAATTTCTGAACTTGATGGGAATTTCCAATTACTACTTAATTATAACACGCTATTATTATATAAAACGAATTTTACTTCTCGTCTTGTAAATAACACAACTTATGCTTTGCAATGCCTGCACATACAAAAATAAGCTTATAACTAAATCTAATATAAGAAAATAAATTCATTACCTTATGCTTCGCAATGCCTGAGCATACAAAAATAAACTTAAACCTAAAATAAAAAGCATTACTTTTCAATGGGTAGTACACTTATGCTTTGCAAAGACCTAGTATACAATTTACCATTTGCTGTTTTTAACTGAAAAGCTCTGACCTTGCCATCATTACCCGGGAAAACCTTAACTACCCTGGCCATGGGCCACACCAAAGGTGGTGCGTTGGGCTCTCTCATGAGTACTAGCGCACCAACAGTGATATTAGGCATGGATTTGAACCACTTTCCCCTATTTTGAAGTGTATTAAGATAGTACTTGTACCAAGCTTTCCAGAATCTTTGCTGCAACTGGACACATTTTTGCCAAAAACTTAGTCTATTAGTTTCAGTCACAGAATTATCTATTTCTGGGTTCGTTGTTAATCCTGTCCCTATCAGGAAATGACCAGGAGTCAGATAGCAGTAGTCATTGATATCCTCTGAGAGAGGTAAAATTGGACGCGAATTTAGCACAGCCTCTATTTGACATAATACTGTATTTAACTGCTCATAGGTTAATACTGAATTTAAGACAATTCTTTTTAATTTCATACTTTTTACAGCCGATTCTGCAAGCCCGGCAAAAACCGGCGAAAATGGCGGTATGAAGTGAAACTTGATACCTTCCTTAGCGGTGTAATCTTGCAAAAGCGTCTGATGGACATTTGAATTATTAAGCTTGTACAATTCAGCCAGCTGGTTCCTTGCCCCATGGAAGCAACCTCCGTTATCACAAAAGATATCGCTGGGCAAGCCTCGCCTACTTATAAATCGTTTAAGAGATGCCAAAAAAGCATCCGTTGAAAGATCGGAAGTCAATTCTAAATGAATTGCCTTCGTGACTAAACAAACGAATACACATACATAACCTTTAGTTACTAATGACTTCCGGATTCTCGAATTTCTGACTTTGACAGGCCCAGCAAAATCCAATGCCGCTTTTTGAAACGGTCTGCATGCCGTAACGCGATGCTGAGGCAAGGAACCCATCAACTGCTTTGCTGCACTAGCCTTAACCCTGAAACATACCAAGCATTTATGAGTTATCTTTTTAACCTGTCGTATTCCGTTTATGAACCAATATTGTTGGTTTAAATTAGCTAAAAGTGACTTCGGACCAGCATGTAACAACCTAGTATGCTCACTCTGTATTATAAGTTCGGTTACTCGAGAATTTTTTGCTAGAATTATAGGATGTTTTTGAGACAGCGGTATGTCAGAGTTATCTAGTCGCCCACCTACCCTAAGCAAACCATCTTTATCCAAAAATGGATGTAAAGCTTTCAGTGTACCTTGCACGCAGTTGCTCTTTCGCAATGACTCTAATTCATCGTGAAAATGAATAGATTGCTCGTGTTTAATTATTAAATGCAACGCATGCTGTAACTCATCAGGACTTAGTGTCTTTTCTTTTACCTTTGTACTGCCTTTTAAGTTATTGTAAAACCTAAATATGTATGCCATAACTCGTGTCATTTTTCCTATGTCGGAGTATCTATCTAGTACTTCCTTTAAAAAATCACAATGCATGGTTGTTACAAGCACTGTTTTATCCTGAGTGGGTTTTAAAACCTTTATCTCAGGCAAGTTTTCAGGTAAGTCGAACTTATCGCCATTAAAATTGTACTCACGTTGCAGGAATTTCGGTCCCTCCCACCAGAGGGAACAGTTTGGAAGATCCTGTGGATTGATGCCTCTACTAATCAAATCAGCAGGGTTTTCTGCCGATGGCACATACTGCCAGCGCCACCTATTTGTAGTTTTCTGAATTACACCAACTCTATTCGAAACATAAGCCTGTAGCTTGGTAATTTCAGTTTCTATCCAAGCAAGTGTTATCTTTGAGTCAGTAAATAAGAACACCTCATCAATATGAATGCTTTTGCATAATGTTTCGTATACCCTTTTCATTAGAATAGCTAAAATTAAAGCAGCATTCAGCTCAAGCCTGGGGATGCTTAATACGTTAGTCCGTGGATTTATTCGCGACTTTGAACAGAGCAGGTGTAATTCAGCTTTACCTGTTTTGTCGACCACGCGGATGTATATACAGCATCCATACCCCGTAGTACTGGAGGCGTCCGCAAATCCAATCAGCTGCAGCGCTGCTGCACCGTTTGTCGGAATGTGTCGGCCTAAATTTATAGGTTTCATAGCAGCCAGGCAGCTAGCAAATTCGCACCATTCATCAACTAGCTCATTAGGTAAACATTCATCCCAGTTCAAATTGTGAGACCAAATTTTTTGCATTATGCTTTTTGCTTTTATAATAATTGGACTAGCAAATCCCATAGGATCATAAAATTTCGAAATGCAGCTAAGAACCTCCCTCTTAGTAATTATATTTTCGTTAAACGATTCTGGACTGTTAATTTTGAAGCAGTCCTGCTTAATATTAAGGGTTAATCCTAAAGCTTTCATATTATAGTTACCCTTTTGAAAATCAAGCTCACTAAATCTTTGTTCTGCCTCTGGTATATCACATAGAACCCCAGGTGTGTTAGAAGCCCACTTGTGCAAACTAAAGCCTCCATAATCCAACATTTCACCTAACTGCCGTTTAGCTTCAAGCAATTTGCGCAAGTCTGAGCAAGAATATAAAATATCATCCACGTATGTACAATGTTTTATTATAAAGGAAGCTAGTGGCAGCTCATTCTCATACCTTTGAGCGAGTTCAAGTAAGCACCGTGTGGCCAAATAGCTTGAAGACTTCATACCATAAGTAACTGTATCAAGACGCATACATTTTATAGCCTGATTTGGATTATCGCGCCATAAAATGTTCTGGAGTGAAGTGTGTTCCGGATTTACTAAAATATTACGGAACATTTTTCTAATATCTGAACTCATAGCGTATTCCCCAAACCGGAACATAAGAACAATATCAAATAATTCATTCTGGACTATCGGCCCGTTCAATAAAAGGCTGTTTAAGGATGCCCCTTTCTTACTTGTGCACATTGATGCATCATATACCACTCTAGTACGAGTGCTCTTATTATCTTCATTTATTACAGCATGATGCGGCATAAAATAAATTGGATCTTTATCAAAATCGTAAGAGCCAATGTCTACATAGTGCCCATGACCAAGGTCTACATATTCATCGATGAACTTTTGGTATTCAGTTAGCGAATTCACATTCTTTTGCAGTCTTTTTTCTAGACTGAGAAACCTATGCAAAGCTAGGTCAAATGAGTTTCCTAAAGTAGCATTTATATTGCTGATCTCTATCTTTAATGGTAAGTCAACTTGAAATTTTTTATTTTATAATTTAACTGTTCTTGTAAAAATACTTTCAGCTAATTGTTGCTCTGAATCCCCTTCTATAAGCAGTTCCGGAACGCGCTCCACCTCCCAAAACTTTTTGATACTGTCACTAACATCTGAATCACATTTAGCACAAACAAGAGATACAACCTGGTTTTTTATGATGTTAGATGTTGAGGCTCCGGCAATGATGTGTCCAAACTTGGTGTTGAGGATGCAGTGAGATGATGGCTGATCATTCAGGTCATTGCGAGCAGATAAGTGTTGCTGTTTCCTCTCAAGCGGCAGGAGAACCTGAAAAAAGACATCAGCACCAATTAACATGTTGATCTCCGATGGCTGGTTAAATGTTGTATCGGCTAAAGCGATACCAGCAGGGATATTTATGCTTTTTATATCTATTTGTGTTTGTGGCAGATGACAAGTAATTTTTTCTACAACATGACAGTTTATCATGGTATTAAATGAGGATGTCAGAGAATGAACCTTTAAGGGAATGCAATAGCTGACTTTGTTTTGGCTTTCTGTTACACCAATGAGGTTGATATCATTTCGCTCAGGCGTAAAGCCCAAGACCTCAATGGCCTTTGAACTGATCAGGCTAACCTGTGATGCAGAGTCTAAAATACATTTAATGTGCACTTCTCTTCCATCTTTAGCAAAGATTTTGAGACGGGCTGTCGGTATTAAAACATTACTAGCGGAGTCCCCCGACAAGAGAACTACCGGATTCAACCCACTTTCATCGAGGTGCAGCAGAGTGTTGTGGTTTTTCTTGCACTGCCCGCACCTAAAATGGTATTTACATTTACCATTGTGTGTGTTCAAACATGTGTTGCATATACTATTTTCTTTTACAAATGAGATTCTATCCTTTGATGGCAGCAATTTAAATTTAGGACATGAAAATAATTTATGATCTGAACACTTACAGTAGATGCATTCCATTGTTGTCTTGACTGTTGCCAACGCTACCTTACTTTTAGGGTATGACATTTCTGCAGTCTGGCGCCTCCCCGGCCCTGGAAGCTCAGGACGTGTATCGGTGTTCTCCAATGCTAGTGCCCGCTTGTCCATGTAAGCTAAAAATTCTTCAACGGTTGGATCCTTATCCTGATTTCTATCCAGCTGGTACGCCCGAGAGCTATACATGTCTATTTTGCGGGTAAGTATACCCAGCAGAATAGGATCCCACTCACCAACCGCTGCGTCTAAGTTTTTAAGAGCAGCCAAAGTTTGACTGACTACTGAAACAAAATTCCGAATGTCATTAGAAGTGGCAAACTTGGGCAATTTTTCCATATCTAAAAGGCTGTTTACATGTTCAGAAACAATTTGATACTTGTTGTAAAAACGCTTGTTTAATAATTGCATTGCTTGGTCATAACTTTCACTGATAAGCGGGAGATTTTTTACTAAATCATATGCCTGACCTTTTAAAAATGATCTTAAGTAGTACAACTTTTGTACATTGTCTAGGGCCTTATCATTATGAATAACTGACCTAAAAATTTCAATGAACGTAATGAACTCTGAACATTTGCCGGAAAAACTTGGAATATTTATGCTTGGAAGCTTTGTTTTGGAAAGACCACTGCTACCCGACTCCGAGGTGCTCTGTTGCGGCATAGAACTGGTATATTTCTTAATGTATTCATTGAACACAGTCAAACAGTGAAAATACTTATTTTCTACTTCACTAATGTCCTCTGTGTCCTTCGAATTTAGCAATAAGATTTCTTTGTTGTAGCATTCGTATTCTTTATAGGTTATTAGCAATTTATCACGCTTTGTAATTAATGCCTCGACGGAGCTTAGCTTTACATCATTTTCGTTGGACACAAAAGATACCAGCCTTGTCATCGTACCTTTGACATATCCACGATTCACACTAAGCTTTTTAAGTGTATCCTCTATTTTGTACACAAATCTTATATTTAAGCAGATCCTCGCACTACAATTGTTTAATATTATGATATTTTTTTACTTTGAAATTAAGAGTTTGCATGAAAATCACAGTTCGATCGAAACTAAAGATTGTCCAAAATGGCCGTTTTCCCACGTTCCGTTCTTTGCGCCCACACCACACCACGCGGTCGACGTTCGACGCACACGTCGATCAGTAGTACCAATCTTCAAAAGTTGAAACTCGATCACCTGCGCCAATGAGAGCACGATGCTGTACCTTGTACTGGAGTTTGCTGCCTCGTGATTGGCCGATGATCATGCAGCAAGAATTTTCGATGTGATGAAACTTGCCCGCCAAAAAAAAAAGATGGCTCCACTGAACTGGAACTGGAAATCCGCTTGCAATCTTGATATACCTAAGTATGTCGTCGAAATATGCACTTTTCTCTTTAATCAAATAGGTTTCTTGAAATATTTACGTAAATATCCGTAAAATTGTTACTTGATTTTGTTGCAAGTAAATGCCAAAAACCTTTCTTCGCCGCCTCGCGTTCTTGATGCGTTGCAAAAATGAAGCCGTGACAAGCGATCCTCACGTAGATTTTTCTTTGAAAATCGTGAATTTTGCCGGTGAGAAGTGACCATGAAGGAATCTTCGTAAGTGGACTGTAGGCTTGTTTGTAGATCACAATAAAAGACGATTTTATATAAATAAACTTGAGGAGCTTTAATGCGCATAGTGCACGGTTACAACGATGATGAACAGGAACAGACAGTCTCTGTCTGTTAGAGAGAAAAAAAATATAAATCAGAACCAACAACTTAACAATAAATAAAAGGTATTTGTGTTGCCAGCAACAATGACTAGCACTATTTCGGCCGGTTGAGAGTTCCACGCCACGATGCCTGCTCACGCAAAGCTAGTGCATACTGCATCAAGTGCCTGTCCAGTCGCCGCTGCTCTGCCTTCTGACGTTTTCTCTCCTCACGCTCCAAGTCTTGTCTGCGCTTTTCTTCTTCTTCTTCCGCGCGCTCTTGCTCCTTCCGAGATTTTTCCCCGTTGTCTCGATGAACGGCTTCTCCAGAGTTTCCGCTCATGGTGGATGATGATTTTGTGAATGATGACATGGTGATTTTGTTAAGACTGATCGATTGTACACAGCCTTGTGATTATGGCGAGTGTATATGTGCTAATGATTGATTGTATATGTACTTTCCTCCATTTATACTAACCCGAAAACTACCTAACAAGGACTGGTTGTTCCATAATTATCGCGAATTTTTTCCCACTTGAATAAGCTCGTTATAATGAGGGATAATTCAAATACTGTGACATCATGGTGTACCGCAGTAACGACAGAATTGATAAGCAAATTAGGTAGAGAAACGTATTTTGTGGTAAAATGGCGCAATATCGATGATGTCAACGGGTAATACATGCATATATCGGCAATACCCAGTTATTTTCAGCTGAAAAGGAAAAAATTGATAAGGATAATGCATACAGTTTTACATTTTATTACGGGAGTCATATCATACACTGTGTTAACTTCTGTTAGCTAGCACAATCATGCTCCGTATGGAAAAAAGTATAGGTAAGCTTCAGTACGTGCTCGTTACAGTACAAATGCAACCAACGATTGTTTCAACTCTAACTGCAAGCACCCCGGCATGCTGAGTATGCACGCAGTCTTGCTACGTGACCTGCAGTCTTACTTGACTATGTTGTATGTTCTTCGGATGTTCGGCTCCGACAAGCTATTCCACTACAGCGTTGCAGCGTGCACTCATGTCCGCAAAGCAGTTTACCAAGCGAACCCGAGAGACTTGGGTTTTTGTTGAATCGTCCATGCACACCATCGTTAGGTGATGAACACTTAAGTACCTCCGCAGTTGTACCTGTACACCTTACCGTAGGTATGCCTTACCGTAGGTATGACGTCAAACCTTATCGAACAATGGTGTATTGTTTCATTTTTCCGAACTATTAATATTTCAATAAACCCCACGGACAGGATGAGATCGGTTAATTAAGCCCGATAACATATTTAATTGAATGAGAGGAAATTAATATAAATACCATTTAAGTTCAGCGATAAGAGCGTTATCGCCGTCGCGGGTGGCCGTTCTAATGCTGTAACAATTTACTGATATGGATGTTGCTACCTACAACCAATGCTACAACAAGGTGCACTTACAGGTTAACAGTAAAGAGTTTTTGCGCTCATATTCACAGAGACCTAAGGTTAGGCTTGAGACTAGGTCTCACTTTTACATAGCAAAACCTAGATAGAACTCAACAATCATATTTTTCCCGAGACCATGCACTGTGCATCAGAGTCGTTGCTCCGCTGTATACATTAGTAGCATCCCCCCTTTCCCCTGGTCCACCATTTTTTATTTTCACCCCGTACGCTCTTGTGTCACTGACTGTAGCAAAAATCTATATGCTTATAAATCTAGATATTCAACGATTTTTTTTACGTGTTTCAATTTTAGGGTTCCGTAGTCCGACAAGGAACCCTTATAGTTTCACCATGTCCGTCTGTCCGTCTGTCCGCGGCTTAGCGCAGAGACTATTAGTACCAGAAAGCTGTAATTTGGCATGGATATAAGTATTAATCACGCCGACAAAATGATAAAATAAAATCTTGAAAAAAAAATGTTTTAAGGGTACCTCTCGTACAGGTAAACTGGGGATGATTTTTTTTCTCGTCTATCCCATAGTGTGGGGTATCGTTGGATAGGCCGTTCAAAAATATTGTGGCTGTGTGAAAGCCATTTTTCGATTTAGGGATCCGTTGACGAAATATTAAGCTTTAAGTGAAAATTTTAGTTAGAGTGGAGCGACCCCCCCCCCCCCCTGCTGGCTAAACGGTTGTTTATAGAAATGAGAAAACTATCACAGCTAAGTAGGCTTTACAGGTTTACGAGTACAGGCCGCGCCAAACTTTTGGTCCTCTATAATGTATGGGACCAGAAGTTTGGCGCGGTCTGTATTAGTAGACCAACTTATATGTACCGGGCAACTACGGAACCCTACATTGCGCGTGGCCCGACACGTTTTTATTTTTATTTATTATGGATGTGGGCGCCATCTCATTAAATCAGCTTACTGTTTGGATGCCTAGGATACTAACTAAATGGCGGCATTCAACTAAATTCCAAAAGGTTGCTCAGTCAAATGGTTCAACGCAACGTTTAACGAGAGGGCTGAACGACATTTAGCCTTTTGGCCAGGAATAGGTCGCGACGACGAGCGAAGCGAGGAAGAGCGGTTAGGTTGACATGTAAGTACATAATTAGGAGCCGAGCGAAGCGGAGTGGAGCGAGGCGACTCCCGTAGTTTTAACAGAATTCACGATATGCAGAAAAAATCAAACAAGGCGCTCTTACCAAAATCCCCAAACACTTTATCAGTTGTTGACGCCATATTTGTTATGGGGCTACTGGCGCTTTAGTGGCAAAAACATCAACTAAATTTAAATGACGCGGTGGCTTTTGATTCAGCCGTGTCCAAAGGGCTAACTTTCGACAAGCCATCTCGTTAAACGTTGAGGTATCTTAATTTCAATAACGAGAAGCCTAGGCATTTAGTTTGATGCCGCCATTTAGTTAGCATCCTAGGCAACCAATCAGAAAGCCTTTAACCCGATGGCGGTGACATGTACACTACTTCCTTGTTTTTCCAACAATTCATTTCCACCCAATGGTTAACTGGAAGAAAACGCTTTAAGTGATAAGACCACTAAGCTTGTTTTTTTATTTTGTGTATTTGGAGCACTTCAAACACGTCTTCAGGACTCTATGTAAACCTATTGATTTAAAAACAACCAATGTAAAATTTTTGACAAACAAATTATACGTATCTCAAAAAGTACTCTACTTCCTCACGTGATGCTAGGTATCTGCAACAATGTGTTGAATGGAGTGTCTTGTTTGTTTCAGTCGGAGGATGGACATTCTGCGCCCGCCATGTGTCCTCCTAATACTCTTGATTTTCTGCTTCACTCACCTCACAGAGTAAGTAACAGCCAGATAACCTACTAAGTTATTATTTTAGGATTGCGCCAAAAAAATCGAAAAACTAGATCTTATTTGATTTAAGGTTTGGAATTAGGCGAAACTCTAGAAAAAGGCTGCTAGGCTGTACCATGTTGCAATTTTTTTTTTCTTGACTCCGTATCTTAGTCCAAACAGATAAGATCTAGTCCTTGATGATAAACACAGACTGTTTAAATATAATATATGTAACGGTGACATAATGAGAGTCATTGGAACACGAGTGTTTGTTTACGAAACGAAGCCAAGCTCTGAAAAAGCTCTTTTTTGTTGATTTAACTCGTTGCTTTAAGCTTAAGCAAGGATCTTAGCTGTTCAACCTAATTGTAATTGTTCACTTGAGCCTGCATGGCAGAAATACTCTTTACCCAGCTTAAAGGAAAATTAAACATACTAGTCGCTGATTGGTTATTTTAGCGGTGTTATAATAAATTGGACAATAGGAGGGAATATATGTATAAAACATATTCGTGCACTATACTGCTATCAATTGTATTATCATTTATCACTGATTTTCAGATTAAATCATATATTATAATTATAAGAGGATCATAAAATTATTATGTATATTTTAATAAAATTAAAACTAAATAATCCTAAAAACTTAAGCAAACTAAATACTCAAATATTTAATAAACTAAATGAAGTAAAAATTTATTTAGTTTAAAGGTAATATCTAACATTGGGTCAATATTTTTGTAGACTGTAAAGATGTTTTCGACACCAAAAATGTTCAACGCCCATAACTGACTGAAATTCTCTCTAGGGTGTAGTTAATAGAGACCACACCTATGTCTGACATTATTTTCGTTTGCGGCACGCGATACCTTTTTTTACGGTTCCGTACCCGTAGAGTGCCAAACGGAACCCTATTACTAAACCTCTGCTGTCTGTCTGTGTGTCCGTTCGTCACAAGGGTCTACAGCTTCGACCGTAATAACGTTGAAATATACACAAAACACGTATTTCTATAGCCTCCATCACAATTCTGAATATATAAAGGCAAACCTGACTGACTCATCTATCAACGCACAGCTGAAACTACTAACGTAGGCATCCGCTAAGAAAGGATTTTTGAAAATTCGCCCCCTAAGGGGGTGAACCGAACTCCACGCGGACGAAGTCACGGGCAAAAGCTGGTAAATAATAAAATTAAACCCAAACAATAAACATCGTGTTAACCAAAGCACTTCTTAGACAGCTAGTCAATAGATGGCGCTAACAGTATCTTTTCAACCTTTTTGTACAGAGGTTCATTGGTGATCTGATAGATGGCACTAAGAGTAGCTTTGTCAAGCTTTTTGTACCATAATGTTTTTAACTTTTTAGGGTTCCGTAACCGTAACATGTGGTGGTACGGAACCCTTTGTGCGCGAGTCTGATTCGCACTTGGCCAAATTATTTAACATACAGTATGGTTGACTTGGCTATAATCGTGCCTGATGGATAGAGTCAACGAAAACCTGGGATAAAGCGTGCTCAACCCAGAAACAGCAATCAGTGTTGCCAGGGACTTCTCCAAAAATCTACGGAAGTTGGTATCTGACGAATAATTGATATGAAAAAGCAGCAAAGATATGTGTATAAAGCAGCTGCCTGTAGTCACTACTTCGGTGTGTTTATGTATGACGTCAGGTCGCTTGGGAGCATGGTTTCGTCATATCTATAAATTATCGACCTCATTGGCCTGTAGACGCATGACCAAACTACACTTACTTCAATACGGGGAACATAGATCACAGAGTGGAGTAGTGTAACTTTCCGTGAATTTAACCGAAGCCACGATATCTGTCTGTTTGTTTGCTGGCGAAACGGCTATTTAACAAGTTCAAAGTGGGCTTTCTTTGGCGTAGAAATGACACAAATTACTTTAAATATTTATTGTTACTGCAACGGAGAAAATATGCCACAGAAATAATAGGCCGGGTATATAAATACGTGCCAGTGGTTCTAGCCCAATTATCGCCATTAAACTGAAACGTTTATGATGTACCTACGGACAACTGTTATTTAGGCATTAAATAAACCGACTGAAATAAAATGCTTGGTGAGACCCATTAAAATAAAAAATATTTTTTAGAGATGCCTAATAAAATTTCTTATTTACTTAATATCAAATTTATTATAACTGACAGACCACCTACGGAGGTAGACGATGAAGGGTCGTTCCTAGCCTGTGTACGCCATAGGCTACCTATCATTACGTAGACAGAGAGTCTCCACGAAAGATAGTTACGCAAAGATTGCCTATGGCGTAGGCTATCTACGGACACGTAGGCAGGCAGTCTACACCAAAGGAAAGCTACGCAAAGTCCGTCTACGCCGTAGGCTATTTACGACTACGTAGATAGCAGTCTCTACTCTATCAATGGAAAGCTACGTAAAGTCTGTCTACGCCATAGGCTATCTACGACCACGTAGACAGCAGTCCACACCAAAGAAAGCTACGCAAATGCCATCTACGCCGTAGGCTATCTACGACTACGTAGACATCAGTCCACACCAAAGGAAAGCTACGCAAATGCCATCTAGGCCGTAGGCTATCTACGACTACGTGGAGAGGAGCCCTCACCAAAAAAAAAACTACGCATACCGCGTCTACGCCGTACGATAGCTACACATATTTGCTTATCCAAAATATACACCAAAACTACATACACTAGTATGCCTATTCTCAGTCTGTCGAAAGAGCCTTCTCGACCGTAAAAGCCCATTTTATCAGTCGAACTCCATACATTTTATGATCAAGTTTTAGGAATCTTGCTTCGACTGTTTTGCCAGAATTGCCCCCTAGGACCTTGACTTATAAATTCGTTTCCACCAGATGCATAAACGCGAAGATAAACTTCCGAGAGAAGGAGAAACAGATCCTAGACCAGATCCTGGGACCGGGCCGGTACGACGCCAGGATTCGACCTTCCGGCATCAACGGCACTGGTGAGCCTTCACTATTTTCACTTCTTTCTCACTTCATTTACAAAATTAACCACTTACCAACAGAAGGCCAGTGTGAAGATAGCTGTTAACTTTGAAATAACCCCCCGCGCCTCCCTTCCTCGTTCCTATCTAACTTCACTCTCGTCTTCATTACTGTCCCGGAAAGTGATACCACTTTAGAAAAAACATTTCTTATCTACCAAAATAATCATAAAAAAATCTATGAGAGCTATGCTATTTCTCGTTACCAAACGCACAACTTAAGATTGTTTTTCTTGTTTTTAATGAAAAGTATTAAATAAATGTGTTTTATGACATTGCGCGTTGGGTTTTTACAGCTAAGTTCTCTAGCAAATTTGTGTTATTTTATTCATTACGTTATAAATGATCGAGCAAATAAGTATAAAAAAGTTTTAAAGTTGTGCAGAATCATTTCCAAAGTAATGCATAAAATAACACAACTTTGCTATGGTCACGTTATGCCATAAATCACATTTATTAAATAATTTTATTATATAATAAGATGAAAAAACATATTCTTTTTCGGTTGGAAACGAGACCCGTCGTATTCACCTTAAAATAATTAATCACTACAATATTTCTGAGCGAATTGAG
Source organism: Ypsolopha scabrella (assembly GCA_910592155.1). NCBI lineage: Eukaryota > Metazoa > Arthropoda > Insecta > Lepidoptera > Ypsolophidae > Ypsolopha > Ypsolopha scabrella. The sequence continues at coordinate 21,801,393 of OU342982.1, forward strand.
CAGACTTTCAATAATTATTCTGGTAAGCAAGAAATGTATTTTTCTTAATTCGCAACACTTTTGCAGCACTTAGAACCTTAAACTTATGAATAAAGAATCGGCGATGTGATACAAGTTTAACGATGGTTACTTATCATACTGAACTACTTTAGTTCTAAGCATATTCTAAGACAAAATATTAATTTTTATTTTTAAGATACTTTTAATGTCAACATTTCTTACTGGTTAGTTTCTAAGATACAGAGATTTTAGTGTTAATCTGTTATACAAGGGAGATAAGTTATCAATTGCACTCGAGATATTTGGGCGCACGAGCAAGCGAAGCGAGCGAGGGTGCTTATAGTCCGAGGGAGCAATTGATCACTTGCACCCGTGTATAATACTCTATTTTTCATCACTAATGCGAGGAAATAAAAAAAACTTACAAAATTACAACATGATGATTAACTGCACCTACTTGTTTGTTTCACAGTAATTATATTTAACCCAACTGGTTTCGGTTTTACACTATTATCTATCTATAATAGACAGATGATAATAGATAGATTGTCTATCTATAATAAAATAACTATAATAACACATTTTGCAGCATATAAAAATTAATTCGACGTGCAATCAATGAAATATGTCGTTAATCAATTATTAAATTATGTTTGCAACAACGCTTTCGACAAGATAATTTTACTTCTGCCATTTTATTTTCATGTGACTTTATCTTTTTTTTGTGCAATCGCGTCTTACTGGCCAGTGTAATTGTTTTAAAAATAAAACTAATTTACTTGCCGAGTTAACACATAAACGTCTTTTTTAGATTTTATTTAGCATATTTACCTATACCTATACCTATATGCAAGTCACATTTTTCCATAATAATTTATAAATAAAATAAAGAATAACAAAATAAAAAGGAAATAAGCAGAAAAGATATTTTCCAATGTCATTTAGCGAGAGGAGTGATTTAAGGGACACTCGTTTGATTTTCAAATTTACTTACCTCCCTAGGTTGGTAAATTGAATTTACCTCCCGCATTTCGAGTTACATACGACTTACTTTCAGAGCATTAGTGATAAAAAGGAATTAATCGATGTTTTTTTTTCAGTATCAATTCAAATTAACGCTTACTCAGTATGATCACTAAAGGACTTAGTTTTGTAACACTTCACTAATTTAAGGGTTCTGTTTACGGAAAATTTCAGTTATCGAAATCAAAAGTTTTATTTAGTGAGTGTTTTTATTATTAATATTTACTTTGTACATACTTTAACATATGAACTAAGGGCACTGACACAAGACATACGATGTAATGTATAAAGGCAGGTTTACCAACATACCATGTATGTAAAAGCATCCTCTACACGGCGTAGAAATCATCAATTTAGATAAAATTATATTTATATTAAATTTTCTTTTTATATACATTGATATCAAAATTGAATAATGAAAGGATGGAAACACAGAGGCCCCTGAAAACGAGTGCTTTGAGCACACAAGTAAAGAAGTGCGCCTAATTTCATCCAAGGTACAGTTCAAGCTTCCTATAACGATGGTTGTGATGGAAACACTTGTCCTTTTCCACAAATTATATTTACAAATTACACTACCCAACTAGCTTCACTATATAAACTACATTAAGGGCTTTACAGTACGGACGTAATGTGATGCAAACATTGCTTTAAAATACGTACCTATTTATTTCTATTCAAAGCCCTTGATGATGGTGATCAACTTTTTAACGAAGTATGTATTAAGATAAAAAATATGATACGATCAAAAAAGGAGCCGCTTTTCTGCTCTTATTCTGTATTCATTGTAGAATGGAGAGTTTAGGCGACCTTCTTGAATGAGATGGCTGTGTTTAAATGAAGCCGCCCAAACCGATTTTTTATATGGTTTAAAGGATAATTACACTGGTCTACAGTGGTTTTGTTGCCCCAGATATGAAAATGATTTTGGGTCCATTTATGCACACAATTCATGAAACTATCAATGATTTTCTTAGATTTGCTCTGATTTTTTTTTAAATCTTTATTTTCATTTTACGTTACAAAAATCAAAAAACGAGAAATAAAATAACAGATATATTTATAATGTCAGTAATATTTTGAGAAATTAGGATACATCGAAGTAAATAAAGAGGAAAATGTCGAAAACATATTTTATTTCCATAAAACGCCTTTTATGAGCTTTTCTTTTATAATTTTTCGAGGGACAATCTCTTTTCAAAGACCAGCAGTAAAATTGTTCAAAATATAAGATATGCAAAAATCATGAAAATACGAGCACATTGAGAACTTTCATGAATATATTCGTAATCTGGGCACTTGAAAACGTAAAAATTTATATATCTATATCCAGGGTAACAAAACAAAACTTTTTTTTGTAGAGCTGTGTTATTGCTGTTTTTTCTACCCTCAAAAAATAAAGATATCGTCATTCATTATTCAAAATGCCTAACGTCATTTTATCATAAGAAATCCTAAAGTATCGACAGTTTAATTCAATTTTTAAGGCATTGTTTCTTTTAAAGCATAATAAAATATTGTATGGGATATATATGGGTCAAATTTTATTCGCTTTAAAGAAATATTGAAAAAGTAAAAACATCTCCAAATCGCGCTTTGAGTAATATTCACAGGGCCAAAGAGAAACACAGCAAGCGATACGCGCGCCATCGTAAAGTTTTCATAAACAGTTCAATTTAAGCACCGTCATCGAGTTTAGTGAAGGGCCGCTTCAATTACTTTTAAGTATACCATTATGAACAAATAACTATGTACACATACCTAAATGCTGTCAATAAATATTTGAACATGGCCAAGCTCACAAAACATGTTTCCTGTAAATTAGTTCTTAACTGGATTCAGGAACTTTCCTACGAAGAAACAGAAGCTTTGCTTAAATCTCAAACCTAAAGTAAAATAAATTTATACCGATATTTATAGGAAAAATGGGTACATAATGTACCTATTCTAATACGTAATATTTACGTAATATTTGTAATGCCATTATTATTATGTTTGCCTTTCCATATCTCGGGACTATAAAGTTCCGGACTTTTGGAAGGCGTGCGTCGGGCCAAAGCCAAGACGTAAAGGCCCTTTGAAGACAATCTCAATATTTTATTTATTTTTTCACTTGTTTTAATTTATGTATTATGGTTAGGTTTAATTTATTAGAAAGAAACTGATCTGTGAAACTTTTTTGGCTCCATCTATTTATTATAGACAGAGAGACTGGTGTACTCTGTACAGTTTTTACTAATGAGTAAGCCAGCCAGGGCACATGAATGATAGCCGTTCCCTATATCTAACTTCAACATGAAACCTGTGTAACTGCCTCATTTTTTTGGATACTGCTCTTTGGATACATTTCTGACACCCCCTCGGGGATTCGTGTCGTGAGGACAGGTTTTTTTATGAAAAGAGGAGAAAAGGGTTGTCTGTTTAGTGTTTCCGTTACACTCAAAAAATGTCTGAGTGAAAATTGATTAGGGAGTAATTTAAGACAATTTTAAAACGGCTGCGACAGCAATGGGGTTTTGAAAGCTTGTTCACGTTTTTAGTTCAAATTATAACTACTTTATGTAACCAACCGCCTATGTTATAGTAAAAACAGAGTAGGAGAACAACTCCCGCGTCATGCGAGGCTTAAATGCCTACTGCTGCAGGGCTGTCAATTTATTTAGCGGCGATTCGGCGAACGGCGCGCGGCCACAAAGTACCTATCTGTTTTGTAGCGCGGCGTACGTAAGCGCGTCACACCGCCAGAAACCGTCTGAGATATTGTCGTTGTGTGCCTGCACATATAAGCCGCGCGGGCGACATCTCTGTGAAGATAGCTTACTAGTCTGTTTTTACTATGCCTATGTGGTCGAGTTGAGAGCGCTCGCCTGCTAACCTAGAGGTCATGGGCTCAATCCACGTGGTATATAATATTTTTTGTTCGGTCTGCGAGCTTCGGAAGGCGTGAAACGAAACTGCGAAAACTCGTCATTTTATTTTCGTACAAAATTAATTGAAAGTGTACATAATCACTGCAATTACAGAATTAGATGATTGATCTTGATTACACGCTGTAACGTCCCACTAATATTATAAATGCGAAAGTTTGGATGTATGGATGGATGTTTGTTACTCTTTCACGCCGTAACTACTGAACCGATTGGGCTGAAATTTTACATGAATGTAATTCTAGACCTGGAATAGGACATAGGCTACTTTTTATCCCATAAATCAGTTCCCATGGGATGAAAATGAGCTTTCAAATTTCTATAGAAAAGTGATGTCACTCTTTCACGCCATGCTTACGAAACCGATTAGTCTGAAATTTTGCATAAATGTAGTTCTAGACTTTGAATAGGACAAAAACTACTTTTTCCCTTTGTTCCCATGGAAAAACTATAAAAAAGACACACAAAATGGGAAACAGAGGCGCATAACACACACATTTCACCAGCTGTGTTTACTGTAGGTAACAGTCCGAATAATATTGACTGATTTTATATGAGTACACAAAAACTAATTCAACGCTGTCGAAAGGTTTTAGGTAATAAATACGATATTATAGCTCGGGCTGCTTTCATGGTCTTTGCTGTCAAAGAATTTCTTTTATTTTCTTGTCATAAAACGTAACAGCTCCCCCTTATAATGCATTAGTGGACGCATTTTGTTTTTTGCCGAGTCACCAAACGGTATCTTTTACGCATTAGCGAGATTCCTTTTAGATTCTCTTGAAAAACGTTCGTAAAAAAAACACCCGCGGTTGATTTTTTTGTAATTTCTTTATTTGTCAGCTTAAAAAAAAGCTTTTAAAATATTATATCATAAACAAATTGTTATAAGTTGTTTTCATGTTACTAAAAGACCGAGCTTTAGATTCATAAATTTATGATAAACGGCAACTCAACATATATAAGGTGACTTTAATTTATGCAGCCAAATTCTTACGGAAGACTCGGTAAGTGCTCAGTAACAAGGTTCGATGACCCTTTTTGTGAAATTCGTAAATTATTCTTTTACGTGTTCCTTACAAACGCAAGCCCAGCCCCGAGTCAATTACTATGACACGTCGAGATTTTAGTTTGCGAAATTAGCAAAAAGTATTTATCGATCCGTGTTACTGATGACTTACCAAGTATGAGTTTGGCTGTATAAATTATATTCACCTTATATATCAGTGCCAAACGGAGAAACGTCGTGTAAACCTGTTTGCCCCTGATGATGTTATACTAATTACAGCGAAACTAGTCAAGCGAAATCATACTAAATATCGCAAGTAGCCGTTAATAATTAATTGTGTGGTAAGCTGTCTTACGGACAAACCCTTACTATGAATGCAACTGTACAAATGTTGTGTAGGTACAGTGCGCAGTGTACAGTGCGCAGTGTACATCTACTACAAAACAACATTCATTATTATTATTTTTATCATTTGTTTAATTCCACTTTAATTCTCTATTAAGATGGATTCCTCCTGCTTTATTTGACAATCAATTAGAGGGAGATTTTGTATTATGTAGGCTAATTAACTATGAAATATTGAATTCGACAGTTCTTACAACTTATATAACTGACTAAAATGATTTAGTTTAAGAAATATAAAATCGTAACATTATTTCAATTCTTTACGTAATTAAACTATTTGGAAACGAAGAAAATTATTGCAAGGGAAGAACATTTTTTCGTGATTTTATCAAGTTATATAAATCAGTTTATATAAAGTGTACCGTTTTCGACAGATGGTCCAGCAGTAGTTAATATAAACCTATTCGTCAGAGCAATAATGACCATAAGCGACATAAAAATGGTTAGTACAGACAGAGGGGACAAAGTTACATGTCTAATTTGTTGCCTAAAATATATATGTAGAGAAAAAACGCTGTAGGTATATTTATGTGTTACGTTTCAATTCGCTGTGTTGGATTTTCAATTATGGGACTTTCAAGATGATGCTTTATTCGAGTTTTCGAAATAATAACTAAATTATGTACTTTAATTCATCTTGAAAGTTTTTTGAAATCGGTGGATAGGTAGCAAACACTGTGTTTTGTTTTCTGAAGTTCTATTTACTTTAAGCAGAGAATTAAGTTATTTTTGTTGTACAATTTATGTTCTCTCATTCATCCGCTTCAAGTGCGGGCATGTGTTAAGAAAATTTAATATACGAATATCTACCCATAATATAAGAAAATTGACCTGAAATATAAAATCTAACAGACTTATTACTAGGTTGCAAGGTTTGCACAAAACGTTTTTATTTTTAAAAACGAATTATTTAATTAATTTACACTCAGTATTAGGGATTCAGTTAGTCGTAGAGAATATAAAATAATATAACATCAAAAATTTAATTTATTTTTATTCCATTAATTAACGTGGTTGATTCTTGCATTTGGTTCTTGACACGTGGAGTGTGTGAAAATCACACACACACACAAATAAACATTGCCTCATATCGGTATGTGAGCGTGACTAGCTGGGATGGTTTAATGTATTATTTAATAAAGTACAACCAACATTTTTACTAATATAATTGCCTCGTTACTTTTATTTTGCCTCCTATAAATCTGTTCCATAATATTTAATCTGTTTAGAAATAAGCTCTTTAATATCAAATAAATTTAACTTAAATCACATTTACTTCAACGGCATATCTAAACAAAAAAATAAGTGGGCTATATTTTATTGAAATTACATGGCCCATTGTTTCCAGTCTTTATAATCCAGTCACATGCAGAAAAATATTTGATGTAAAAAATATAGCTAGTAAAACAACGTTTTTATCCGAGGCTTCCCATCATGGTTTTATTATTTAAAAAAATCACGTGTTGTCATAAACTCATTTATATTTCTTTAAAAGGTGGAATAGTTTGATAGATTAATAGATGTTTCAAAATTGAAAATGTTAAGGCTAGGATTATCTATTTTCTTCCATACTGTATTATTTCTGTTATTTTTTAATATTTAGAACAAAACAGTCACACTCTAAAAACATTTCGATTAAACAATCTCGTTTTTTTAGTTAAACGCTTGAGTTTCTGTATTCAAGAACACAAATTCCGAGTTTTTCTTTCTTCAACGGTTTTTAATTTGTTTTTCCTTACAATCACTGGTTCTGAACTCTTTTGTTAATTACTTTTATTCTTGTATTATTGTAGTCAATGTTGAATCGTCAGTCAATTATACTTTATCTAAGTATATATATATTATAGTATATTAAGTACAGAACAGAATTCCAGGCCTAAGGTGAGTTAAAATTGTTCAGTTTTCAAAACGAGATTGAAGACATATAAATAAGATCTCTATGTTGTTCCCTTAGGGTTTAGTTTGGTTAATATTTCATAATATACCAACCTTATATATTTTGCTTGGTACTTAGATGGCCCAGCTGTAGTCAGCGTGAATATATTTGTCAGAAGTATATCAAAGATTGATGACGTCACCATGGTAAGTGGTTGGGGCAAAACGGACTTTAAATGCATTAGCCTTAGATTTAAAATCTGTATACTTTCGGAAGGCGGACGCAAAAGAACAAGTCAAATGAAGGGGACATCTCTCTGGTACAAAAACGAGGAGAGATTTCCCCATAGTTTCTCTATCTTTTTAATTTTACTCCTAAATATTTTTCAAATTGGTGTTTATCGACCAAAATCGTTTTTATACAGCGCGCTATCGTTTAGAAACTCGTTACCAGATTTGTAAATCATAAATATATATATTTTTATTTTCATACAACCGACTTAAAAATCAACAAAAATAGATGTAGGCTGATAGAGCATTTGTTTTAGTGGTTAAGACATTTTGACCTTGGACTTTTTGTTGAGGTAGGTGCATCATTGTTTGTGACACCAACATTATACTCCATCTGCTTACGGCCTTTCGTTACCAGATAATCTAGACCAGGGTTTCTCGTGAATATAGCCCCACGTACCCCTTTTAAATTTTCCAGACGACTGCCAACCCCTTTATAAAACAAACATCGCTATAGAACGAACTAAGGAAATAAGAATTAAAGATAATACGGTCACAAAGAGCAATGTTGTTAATTAGTTAATGTAATGGGTGCCGGTGTACTCGTTATTTTAATAATAATCAAAATTCAGCATTGATTTGATTTGAAAACTCACTCTCACATAAGTGAGTTGTGTTGCCTGTGCGAGCTAGCGAGTCAGCCGCCGTAAGGTAAATCTTGTCGCGAACCCCCTACAAAGGGGTTGGGTTCGCGTACCTAACTTTGAGAAACCCTGACCTAGACAAAGAACTTGATGTTTTTGTGACCAAAGTTAAGATTTGCAAATTGTTTTTACAAGGCGACGCGCCCACCTTAGTTCGTGTCAACCTCTATCTGCGTTCGATCAGCAAAATAGATGATTATAAAATGGTGAGTGGATCATTAGGGCTCGAGTTGCGTCACTTTTGTTACAAATTAAAGTTTTAATTACAACAGAGCAAACGAGTAAAACATTTAAAGGTATAATTTTATTACTCAGTTACTTATGGTATTTTTGTGAGTGAGAAAAGAATTATGTGGGATTTTTTCAGTGTTTTAATAAACGTAATTAAAACTTCATTTGTGATAAAGCTGATCACATAATCAGGTGGCATAAATGGCAAAAAACTGCTGCACTTTGCTACAAATTGAAGCTATCGTATCGTAATTAACTAAATGTTTGTGGTCTCCAGTTTGATTTTGTGTTTTTCTTTTGTTTGATTTTGTTTTTTTTTTTATGTTTTCAGTTCGTGCACTGTATGGTACTGTTTTTTGATTTGACCTATTTACAATAATAATGTCATTTATTTCTTTACTAAATATCTGTTTTTATGGTGCGGAGCTGCACATATTTTCGGTTCATAGTTCTTGACTTACCGTATTATTTGTCTTTAAAATTAAACAAATTCAAAGTCTTTGTTTTTTTTTCTTTATAATTTCTGTTTGGTCTTGTTTTATTAATTTATTTTTGTTTTAAATTTAGGGTCTTTATAAAACGTCTTGAAAATTTCATCGTTGTTTAATTAAGCATCATTAAATTTTAAATTTACCTAATTGGCTTCTATAATGATAACATTAATATTTAATAATAATAAGTATGAACACTTTCAAATGCAATTGTCACAAAGTATTTAGAAAGCACTAAATATTAAATTAAGATACGTTCTTTGATTACGAGTTTTCACCGTTCGCACATATTTGTAAATTTTACAAAATTCTCTAAATTCTACACCTACAGGTTCCAGCGACAATGTAAAAACGAAACACGCTTGTAGAAGAAATCTGAGGGAAAGACGCGGCCCGCACCTCACACCTTCATCTCATTTTACATTTGATTTTCTTTCTTTTTTCTGTACATCATGCTTCTTTTTATATCACCTTATTACCATTCATTTTGGACGAGAGAAAATAAAAACTATTTTGGTCGTGTTATTTTGTACGTGGCGTTTTGGTATTGTATTGTTTTAATTGTTGAATTTGTGTTGTGTATCCGAGCGTGAGAAAGGAACGAACGCTCTCCCGCACTCCTCAGCTTGGATGATGTACACCATAGACCATTGTCTATGGTCTGCCCGAGTATTGACGGATCACCGCTTTGTGAACCCCCGACGTGTAGATTAGACTTTAGAAGGTCAGTTAGGGCTGCATGGTGAGGTAATTCAAGCATTCCATCGACGAATGCTCCACGCGGTGAGTCCTTGCATCGCTTTTAGTTTATCATGAACTTCGAAGACTGCTGTACGTATGCATGAAGCATGCTCCTAATTCGAAATTAGCTTTTGGATCTCAGTGAAGTTGTTTTTAATTCGATCCACTTAATACATTTTCAGATTATTGTATTTGCAAATGCAAAGAAGAACATTATGTCCTTAGACATTGATTTATTTATACAAGCGTTGGTGCGCGGAAGGGTGATTCCTTTCGGCGAAGGACTCATTATTTTCATCTAAAGTGTGGCTTCTTGCCAATTCCGTAATGTAATTTCATCATTCATAACGACGAGCGCATCCATCAAAGTCTGAAGATACTATCTAGGAGGGCACATGCCAGCTTGGAAATAGCCTAATCATGACCATCATCTTCTAGCAATTCGCAACCACTTCATTGTAGGGCAACACTGGGGCTTGCCATGTTGCGATTTCCAACGTTAGTGCTCTTTATTTTTAGGATTTTAGTTGTAAAAATCTTTGCGAAAAAACCTGCGCAAACTCCAAGGTTTTTTAGCATAAGGATGCGTTCGCGTAGAAAAAAATATCTTGCGTTTGGGTTTACTCATCCCAACTATCCGAAACTTATATAGGTATTCCGTTTTTGCACTGACGTTTGTTTCAGAATATTGTTCAGCTTGATACGTGGAGTATTTAGTAATTTAGTGTGATACATAGAGATTTCTCTATGGTTTGATATGATATCTCTCTATTGACAAGCAGCGTATACCAATCAGGCTGAAGACTGAACATTCCCTTTGAAAAATATACAGTAAAAATTATAATTATCAGTTTCAATTGTATGCCGTTGATGAAACACGACTTGCGGATAAATTATATAAGATTCTACAATAATAAGTGAAAATAATTCTAGGTTTGATCATATATCGTTCACTGGTCAAATTCCAGAACAAGGAAAACATTTTTGCTCAAATAATTTTTCACCTCTCAGTACAAAGTAGTTCAATCAGCTGACTAAATTTCTATGGAAAGGCAAAAAAAAAGTACGCGCATTTTTTTTTTCAGTGGAATGGTGTCTATTAGGGATACTGTGTCATCTATTAAATTTATTTCACTTTGAATTGTAATATAGTATCCCCAATAGATCACATTCCACTGAAAAATATTTTTTTGCGCGAACTTTTTTTTCGCCTTTCCATAGAAATTTAGTCAGCTGAGAACCAACTTTGTACTGGGAAGTGAAAAATATACTTGATAAAAAATGTTTTTTCTTCGTTACTGTGATCAGTTAACGATACATGATTTACCCTAGGATTATTTTCACTTATTATTGTAGGACCTTATATATCAGGCAGTGTACTTATATTTAAGACGATTTTTTTAATGTATTCCAAAAGCTATATTTCGAAATCCGGCGCATGTGTTGTATTGTATGTAACATGGTTGTTTTAAAAGATTTCTTTACATTAAATTTTGTGCAAGCTTTAGATGTTGTTGTGAAATAATTCATTTGACTTGCCTCCTAGATGTCGAGTGATCATTTCAAAATTAAGAAATAAACATTTGTATAAAATAATAATAAATTAAATAAGAAAGAACCCTCGATATCCACCTTCCCTTAACTTGTTACTGTTAAACGATGTTTATTTGTGTCAATACATTCCGCAGTGAGATTTCATTTGGCATTTCCACAAATGGCCCTATTTAGTTGCACAAAATTGCAAAGTAGTCAACATTTACATATTATTATACGGATTTATTATTGGCACAAATCTTTTTTATTATTATTATAACAAAAACGTAGTTCGGCACTAATCACGCATAAAATTTACAAGAAGAAAAGATGCCACTAGAAATATAGAATGCATATAAAGTTATTAATTAGTATTATTATCTATTATGTAGACTATCTTTGTAAATTAAAGCAACGGCGCAAGAATAGAAAAATAAATAAAATTACATATTTTCGCTAGTTTTCATTTCGAGTAATACTTGTAATTTTTTTTGACAGCTATTTTTATACTGGAGGTTGATAATGCTTTTTTTAAAATTCTTATATTATGTTTGGTTTTCCATATAGACCAAAGAGGAGTTTTAAAAAAAATCACGTTCACTTCCCCCATCTCCAGTATGATCTTGGCTACAAGAGTCATTTAAATATTTATAACTCTACTCTTGGGCTGCGCTAAAACTTGTCAAATTGATGAATAAAACTTTTTTTTTTCGTACTTCGTCAAATGACAGTTTTTGCAAATATTTGGACTTGCAAATAAAGTATAATGTTTCATAATCGACGATGTTTTCAGGAATACTCAGTGCAACTGACGTTCAGGGAACAATGGTTGGACGAGAGACTCAAGTTTAACAATTTGGGCGGTGAGTATACAGCTATTTATTAATCACAATCAACGAATAACACAAAAAAACACAAAAGACACGTAGGTATCAAAAAACTTGTCATTCGAAAATGGTATTTGTTTATCTATGTTTATGATGTCAATACACATAAATATTCTTTTATTAAAAGGTCCTATGTCAGAACCAGAGTGGCCATCTTTTCTAGACACAATCACTGGTACGGGCCCAGTAGGGCCCCAAATATATCTCGATTTTGTGAAGTTAATTTGTATATTATATATATAAGGTCCTACAATATTAAGTGAAAATAATTCGTCGAATTCGTCCATCTCCAGGCCGGCTGAAGTACTTAACGCTGACGGAGGCGAACAGGGTGTGGATGCCCGACCTGTTCTTCAGCAACGAGAAGGAAGGCCACTTCCACAACATCATCATGCCCAACGTCTACATCAGGATCTTCCCCAACGGGAACGTGCTGTACAGCATCCGGATCTCGCTCACGCTCTCGTGCCCGATGAACTTGAAGCTGTACCCGCTGGACAAGCAGACCTGCTCTTTGAGGATGGCCAGCTGTAAGTTTCTTTTTAAATTCACAATCAGCATAAATTACATAATTTGGCCAAGTGCACAAAGGGTGCTGTACCAGCACACAATAACTGACTAGTTTTGTGGACAAGTACAAGTGTTTTATTTAAACAAAGATCATAAAAAAAATTGCTAGCATAATTTCCAAAATCAAAAATCTACTATTGATAAAATCCATCTAATAAAATATGTTTGAGCTCTATGCTTCATATTCGTCGAACGAGGAGATAAAGTGTGTTGAAGACCTCATTTCAATAATTATTTAAATTTATACAAACGTTTGCAATATAGAACTTTAAACCCTCGTGTTTTGACATTATAATATTTATCAACAAAATAATAATTACTCGAGCCTGAAAATATTCAATAAACTTAATAAACAAAAAAACAATGTAATAATGTCAACGAATTCTCAAGAAAACTTGAAACGTATCTACCGGATAAACCATTTTATAATATGTCTGAATATTATGAATGTAAGGAATAGTTAATTAGTTATTTCAGTAAATAATGTATACTTTTGTCAATTATGATCTCATTAAGTGTAACGCATAATTTTAAAGAACCGAGATTTTAAGGCACCGAGAATCATAGGGCATGGTTACGATTGTATGCGCACCGTGGATATTCCCTTTGCCAATGCGGAGAGCTTGAGGTGGTGGAAAAATATAAGTACCTAGGACTAATGATCGATTCAAAGTTCTCATGGAAGGCACATGTAGAATTAGTATGTGATAGACTTAGGTCAGTGCTTGTCAAGTTTCACCACCTGAAGTTCTTTGCAAACAGAGCGACTTTGTATACGGTTTACCATGCACTTACTGACTCGATACTTTCATATGGACTGAGCACATACGGCCGCACGTTTCATACTTACCTTGACAAAATAAAAAACCTACAAATAAGGTTCCTTAAAGTTCTAGCTAGCGATAAATGAAAACGGCAATGCAAACAAAACTATGATAAATTATTCCCCAAATGTAAAATACTGCCGGTTGATGGGAAAGTATAGTTTCAGATTGCGTTAGAAGAATTTGGATACAATGAGTTTAAAGTGCCAGTATCAAATCCTCGGTTACATAGAAAGGTGAGTGATGAAGCATTAATTGTGCCTAGAACAACTAACTATTACGGTAAGCGAGCCAGACCATACCTCATTCCTAAAATTTACAACGAGATACCGTTATGCATTCGAAAGAGCGGCAGCAAAAATATATTTAAATCTAAGTTAATAAAACATATATTTCAAAAACTTGAACAAAAAGTCAATTATTGAACAAAGGATGTATAAAAACAAGTGTTACATAAAATTCAGTTATAAAGATAAAATGATTATATTTATATTTGTATTTTAATGATAAAGAAAGTGTATTAAAATAAGTGAGATGATATATTATGTGAGTCATAATTAAGTACAGGTAACATGACAGTATTGTAAAAAAGGGGAGATATTTCTGCCAACAAACTGCCTTACAGTTTGGCGGGATATAATATTTATGTAATGTGCTGTTAAGAAAGTGAATAAACGATTTTTTTTTATTTTTTTTTTAAACTTTCTCTATTTGTATTTCAAATAATCTTTCAATATTTTTTTTTTTAGTCATTTTGTTATATTTTTTATTGTACCAATGTTTTTTACATGCCTTAGTACATTATTTTTGTATGGCTTTACTGCAAATAAATGATCTTATGTCTTATTTAGACGGGTCTACCCAGAGCCGTCTTTACCTATAGTGCAGGGTGTGCAGCGCACATGGGCGCAGGGTCTTAGGGGGCGCCGAACGCCGCTCGCGATACCTGCAAAGAGCATGGTCACTCGCGGCGCCCCGGCGCTCTCAAAGACCCTGCGCCCGGACCCGTGTTATGGCCGAAGCCGGTGTTATGATCAAAGACTGGCAGCATTTGTCTGTAGCTTCAGAACGTCATGAAAAGAGCATAGGGCACCTATCATGTCTTAAGAAACAAATTAAATTGAAAACTCTTATTTTAAAAGAAAAGACGGTAAATTTCTTGAACCAAGTTGAAATCGAACGGAAAAAAGCATTGGGTTCTGGTTCTGAGTATTTTTGACTGCGCGCCTACTATATACTCGTAGAGGGCACCAGGGTATTGATTGCACACAGGCGCTACATGGACTAGAGACGGCTCTGGGTCTACCGTGATGTATTTTATTACCTTTTGTTTGAGAAACTTCGGGTGCCTTTTCTCAAACAAAAGGTAATAAAATACATCGCGGTAGACCCGTCTAAATAAATATTATGATGTTATCCAAACGTGTTTTCCAAAAACAAAACCCTAGATTATATTATGTATACCGGGTGTAAAAGCAAAGTCGAGAATCCTTTAAGGGTGTGTTATACTAATCGGTAAAGATATTATTTTAAATACTGGAATCTCTAACCAAAGTACCAGTACCTCATTATAAGACGATTTTCTTTACTCAAAATACACTAATCGCGTGGACACCCTCACGGTCGCTGGCCACTCAGATGAGGGGTGCGGGTTGCGGGGTGCGGGTTGCGGGGTGCGGGTTGCGGGGTGCGGGTTGCGGGGTGCGGGTTGCAGGGTGCAGGTTGCGGGGTGCAATTGGGCAGGCCGGTGAGCTGCGTAGACATAGCTTAGAAAAATTATGGAATTATTGGAGGAAATTCAAGGTATATTTTTTTTTCTCGTAATGACATCAGAATCGTGTATACTTTCATACCCTTTCTTGACTTTGCATTTACAACCTGTATACCAAATTTCCTAATTTCTATCTACTTTTAAAAGCATAACTGAAGTTAGAAATATTTACTGATTCCATAGATCTACACCACAAATTGACGTTAGTTATTTTCGAACAATACAAATTTGTGTATTTTTCCAGACGGCTGGACGACGGACGACTTGGTCTTTCTCTGGAAGGAAGGAGACCCCGTGCAGGTCGTCAAGAACTTACACCTACCACGCTTCACTCTGGAGAAGTTCCTCACTGACTATTGTAACAGCAAGACCAATACAGGTAATCATTTTAGTGAAAATTTGAAAAGAAAGTAGGTACAGTTTGTGGCCTGCGTATGGTCATTCCTTGATTAACAGCCCACATACTTACAATAGAAAAGAAAAGAATATAATTCATTATAAAGTTGAAAAAAAACTAAAATAACAATGCATAAATAAACAAGCTTTTGATAGCGCTGGTTTTCAGTCACCCCCATCAACAGCTTGGAAGTTTTAGTACTTTAAGAAACACTGGCCCTGCAAATTAACCTTTTTGATTAAAATTTATGCCCGTGGGTAACAAAATATAAATAATTACTTCAGGTCTTGCAGAAATTAATGAGCTCAATTTGTCCCTTTCCAGGAGAGTACAGTTGCTTGAAGGTAGATCTACTCTTCAAGCGGGAATTCTCATACTACCTGATTCAGATCTACATTCCCTGCTGCATGTTGGTTATTGTATCCTGGGTTTCCTTCTGGTTGGACCAGGGTGCTGTGCCAGCCAGGGTGTCGTTGGGTAAGGAAGGATTGTCTATGAATGTCGCTCTTAAATATTAGACGCCTCAGAAAGTTTTTTAATAGAGTGCAATTTACTGTTTTTACTTTCCTCATCTGCCCAAGAACTAAAACACGATGGGGGAAAAAGTTCTCGAGTGGAGGCCATGAACTCGCAGACGCAGTTTAGGGTGCCCGGCAGCTTGCTGAAGACTGACAATCTAAAAAAGATTGTCGGTAGTAGCTTGATGAGGATGGTCGAGAAAATAAATGTGGTGTGCGTGAACTTGTGTCCAACAGTGGACCAATATTGACTGATAAATTGGATTGATGTTCATATTGACAAAAATAATTGGTTTTCATATTCCAGGAGTAACCACACTTCTTACAATGGCAACCCAATCATCAGGCATCAACGCTTCTCTACCACCAGTGTCTTACACCAAAGCCATTGACGTATGGACGGGGGTCTGTCTAACTTTTGTGTTTGGGGCCTTACTAGAGTTCGCTCTAGTCAACTATGCATCGAGGTCTGATATGCATAGAGAGAATATGAAGAAGACAAGAAGAGAGATGGAGGCAGCCGCCAGTATGGATGCGGCATCAGACCTCTTAGATACAGACAGCAATGCAACCTTTGCGATGGTGAGGTCGCATCTGATTTATTTTAGTGCTTTAAAAGTAGTGCAGTAGTCTTTCACAGGATTAGATAGACTAGACTTCTTTTTTATAGTTTCCCGCTTTCTTAGTAAAACCATTCACGTAGTATCTAAAATCAGTTTATATTGAGGTTGTCGACTTAGGCTACATATGTAGATTCATGGAACAGGAGGTTTTGTGAGGCCTCCTGGTTATACTTCAGCACTATACAGTCATGATAGCTTAGTTCCCAGTAGACCACATTTAGAGTTAGCGATACATGCCGTATTCCCGTCACCCCTGACTTGTCTGCAACATACAGAAACCGCTGATGCGTGGCGCCGGCATGGACAACAAGATGAGGCAGTGCGAGATCCACATCGCGCCTCCTCGCAAGAACTGCTGCCGTCTTTGGATGTCCAAGTTCCCTACCAGGTCCAAACGCATCGACGTCATCTCGAGGATCACCTTCCCGTTGGTCTTCGCTCTCTTCAACCTGGCCTATTGGTGAGTGGACACTTTCAACCTTTCCTGATGAAATTTTTAAGTAAATTCATGTGGGTATACCCAAAAAAAATCAATGAGTAAAACATTTCTCTCTATCTATACACAAGTCTAAGATTCCATGCTTAGTCTGGTGCAAATGAGATAGTTATAATTCTCTTGCCTTTATTTGTGACCTCCCGTAACCATTTCTCAGTATCTACTCGAATTTCACAACACCCAAGGTTATCGGGAATACAATGACTTAAATTTTGCCCTTGTAATAAAGTTTTTGACGTGCAGTAAAATATTTTAATAATAATTTTAGGGCGTGTGGCATCGCCCAACAAAAAGAATAGTGCCACTCCCGGTCTGCCCGTGGATGTCGTAAGAGGCGACTAAGAGAATTTCAAAAGGTACGCCGACCACCGAAGCCTCTGCAGTAAAATCTGCAGAGGTGACGTACCTTTAATAATTTACGATAGCTCCTCTTATTTGCGACTAGCGCAAAACCTGCAGATCCGAAACTGGGGAGCTGACTGGGAGTTCTGGAACATTCTCGATACGGCTCAGAACATTTCCATGTGGTAACTTTACACAAGCTCCCATTGGTCGTCAGCTCCACATTTGCGGTCTGCAACAGTCGAGACGTGCTTAAATTCGCTCCGCATTCGGCTTCAATACCACGGCATGTCGATGTTCCTTCGAGCGGCGTGAAGCTGTTCAAACGGACACCGGTATGTGCGTGACGATAAATTTAACCCCATAATCATTTTGCCATGAAATATTTCATTACTTACGACGCTTCGCGCTGGTGAGCAAGTTTGTACAGTACCGTTCAACTTTGTCCCGCAGGTCCACGTATCTATTCCGGGATGAGGATGAAGAGAACTGATTTTTGAGCGACGCCGCGTCCTCGCCGCACTGGCAGATCTGCGTCGCGATAGCTAGCGCCATCTTGTGGCCGTACATATTCTTTTGTATTGCGTACTTCTTCTTTTTGCGGAACAGGGAGATGTGTTTCCCTTCTTTTCCACGCTTCGCCGCGAGGAGGCGAAGTGAGTTCTGATTTTTTTTAAATAGAGCTTTCTGTTCTTAAGTTAAAATCAACTTCTCATACCTATTTATGTGCAGTTGCTCAGGCCGCGTACCATTTTGCGTGTGACGTGCATGTATGATGCGCCTCAAAATTGCACTTTGACAAAACGGAAGAATCAAATCGCGACAACAAACTGATGCATTTGGCCAACGATGTTCCAAGCCCATCGTTGCGCTTGAGACGCAAAACGGTACGCATTGTTTCAGCATGTTGTGGTACACGAATATGTATAGCGATCTGCACTGCAACTGTACATCCTTTTTTTAACGCAAAATTATAAAAAGAATAAATCTCAAATGTAGTCAATTAATTAAAATGAGCTCAAAGTTTGTATACGTTATTTGGTTTCTAATTAACTTTCCTTAAAGAAGATCGCGACTATGATTGAACATTGCCATATGCCTGCCTATTGGTGTGGAACTTTGGTGATTCACAAGACGATAACGTAGTGACACGTACCAGCCAGCGACTCATCGACGTATACGCAGCTGTATCAACCATTAACATATAAGAATGTAACCGTTGATATGTGTACATTTGTCTACGTACCTACGCCCATCATAATATTGTACAAAAAATCAACAATATTATATTAAACTAAATGTGGGCTGAATGTATTTCAATATAGAAATTGGGCGCGGTATCGCACAAAATGAACAAACCGTACAAAAATCTTTTCAAAAGTTCAGATAACTTTGACATGACTGTAAGTACTTACCTAACATTTTCTAAGTTACATTAGACATTTTCAACATAATTCAACTATGAAATTATAATGAAAAATATTATGAAAGGTTGTCTGTCTAGTGTGAAGGTTTTTTAATCTTTTGCATGAATTCAAAATAGGTACCTTAGAGGTACATTTAAGGGTAAGAGTTGTAGCTTCATTTATTAATTTTTTACTATAAAGTATAAGAAATTATGAACACCCATTATTATTTCTTAGAATAAAAACCTAGGTAAAATACTTTTTGGACAAATTGTTTTTTATATAATTCTCTAGACGGGTGTAGTAGTTACTGATCCACGCATCATGTTTGTTAGGTGATTCTTCAATCATTCGTCTATAAGACAAAAGGAATTTATTAAACTATCTAAAACATTTACCATTGTTTGAATGAATAGGTAAAACTAGATAATTCTTTAAAATTAAGTACTAATTAAGATGTAATTGTTAATGAGAATGTAAATATGCAGAATTATACATACGACGCAAAGGAACTTTGCAAGTTTCGCTTGACCGGGATTCGCTCTAAAAGATTAAAGTTGGGCGCCTTTTTTTGATAGTCCGAAAATGTAAAAAAAAACAAAGTTCAGAATCTTGCCAATCAACAAAAGAGCCAAGGAAACTTGATAAATCATAATTTCAACGAGAAATACCCAGAATTATAGTCGACTACAATTTTTTTAACTACCTTTATGAGGCTATGTAATGTTTGGATAAATTTTACCCGATATAAATAAATATTAAAATGAGTTCTTCAAACATGCTTTTTTCCTACTTTGAAATAGGAATCATGCACAAAATTGAAGATTTAACAATATCCAGATCTTGCGGGCCTATTATGTAACTCAGTGTCGGTTGCCATCTATAGTTGCTATTTAGCAAAATCAGATAAAAAAAATACCTTCAATGACACCTATTCTCGTGCAGCGAATAAGATTTAGAGCTGCCATAACCTAAAACTTTTCATTGCAAAATAGGCTTTGACGCAGATGGATAAAAGTTAAATGAGCTTGTATTATTTTATATAACATAGCCTCTTAGGACCGATTCCTCCGTTTTGTAAAGATATTACAATGAATATTTTATAACCAGGGATAGGATATTCTGATCGATATATACCTAAAGTTGATAAAGCTGAGAAAGTTTGTAGTTGTGGAGTCTGCTTCTTATAATATTATTTTGATGTTTAAATTCCCGGAATTATGGAATTGCCTGTAACGTTACGATAATTTGATATGTTACCGGAAATGTAAATAATAAATAAATAAATAAATTCAGTAATTGAATACAATTACTAGGAAATTTATAAAATGCCAAGCTGATTTAGGCCAAATAAAGCAAAAGTTAAAACAGAAAACCGAAAACTAATTATCTCTGTCTAAATCAGCTTGGCATTTTATAAATTTCCTAGGACTTGTATATAATTCCGAAATAATATACATTTACGGTAACATCTGTTAAGTATTGGATACATCATCATAACTTTTAAAGCAATTTCGTAATCGTCACTATCACAATAAATTATATTTTGAGAAGCCGACTCCACACCTACAAACTTTTTCAAGAATTTTCCAACTTTAGGTATATATCGATCCGATTATCCTATCCCTGGATAACGTTAAAAAAATAGTTCTCAGCTAAAAAATTATGCATACAGATAATAAACTATAAGCAAAAACTAGCGATTTCCTAATATTACGGTAGACTCACTGCAAATTTGAAAAAAAATGACAATTCATGACTGTGAAAGATCCAATAATTCTAACGCTTCTATAATATTATAAAAAAATGTGTTTTTGCATATAGCACATTACTTGCATACATTGTTTCTTACGATTTCGTTATAAAGTTGACACTCGTTGGAATAAGTCCTGGTTGTTTTTAACTGTCTATTTCGCTTCAATCATTTGCCGCGCTCGCAAAACTCCGGCTGTTTTGCTTTTTTTTGCAACATTTTTACTTATTGCTGAAAAGTGTCGGAAAACTGTTTTTTTTTCATCATGCTTTTTGATGCTTTTCTTGAATTTCCTGTTTTTTTTAAAGTAACTATAAAATGTTACAGCAATAATTTTGTATCTCAGTATCGAGACGTATTGATTTTGTTCAGTAATGTTAACATCTGCTGTTATATACCTATAAAGTCGGAATGCTGCAACTTGTTTTTGTCCGATTTAAGGGTGCCAATCCTTAAAGGCAAAGGTTCTTTAACTATGTGATTTAGTACTTTCGTAAACTACTTTCGTAGACCTGGGCCCTTATTCTGGGCAAGCGACTGTACTTGTTAGACGTACCTATGTATTATATAGAATAGTACATAAACATGTGTAAATATTTCAGCTATACAACTCTACACCTGCGAAGCTCAGTGTACAGTTTCAAGTACTTTAGTTAATAAACATTGACTTGTACGTTTCACATAAATATAGTATTATATCACTGTATATAACCTATATTCACGGTATGTTAAACATAAAATACATTAATCTCTTGATATTCGATGTCTGGTAGGTACAGTCAGTTGAAAATTCAATTATATGTGTATTTGCAGCATATTTGTAGGTTTCAAAATATCATTTTAATCAACAAAGTATTCGTAAGTAGATGCACAGTTATCTGTATTGATTTTTTAACTGACTGTGTTATTTCTTGTACTATCTACTAAGCACCTAATCAAAGAATACAATAATGGTATAGGAACGTCACGATTATATTCTATATAGGTACATGTGAAATTGTCTGTCTGTTTGTCTGTTTGTTATGGAACGTGTAAAACTATTGTTATCGGAAAAAACTCGTTAATTTTCATGCGAGGATTCTTTTGAGAAAGGTTTAACTTGTATATATTTTCGATGTAACCAAGATTAACCGAGCAGTTTCCATGTTTGTGAAAAAATCGGAGAAAAAGCGGCGGCGGGGGCAGATACAGCTGTACAGCACGAGCAGAGCCGCGGGCAAATGATAGTTAAACATAAAATGTGTAAGTAATTTATGGTTTACTGATTCAAATAAACGAATATCACTAACGCTGTGTTCGGAGCAAACAAAAATATGAAGGACCTTTTTTGGGCCGCCATTTTGAAAATTTCAGTACACACGCTATGTTTAAACTATTTTTTGGGTGAATTTGTTTTTATAAACCTTGCTCATCTGTCTTTTCCGTCCCTTAAATTTCATTTCTGGTTAAAATACTTTTAGGTTGTTAAGGTAGGTCATACATTACATACAATACAAAATAATTGTAGATTGTAATGTAGCGGACGTATCATTTTCTAGGAAAATGTTATTAAATCCATTGGAATTTAGTTAGAATATACCTTTATTAGGAGAATTCTTGGGCTGTGATGTGATGACTCACGTATTACATAGTTGTATAACCTTAATTTACCACTGGCAGATAACAATAACCAAAATGACTCTGATAAATAAGGGTTTTTGTAAACCTACATAGAAAAAGACATTAAAAAATTGCCACAATGTTAGCAAGGAAATTTTACGAGATATTTTAACAATAATTGAACTGATTAATAGCAATACAAACGGCATGATGACAAAATATACCTTTATATTATTTAAATATACCTTTGCAAAAATCCGTTATCTGCCAATGACATTACACTGAACACCTTAATAATATTTTATATAAAATTAAGTCCCAGAAAGCATAATCTAAAAAGTGCGAATTTCCCCTTCAAAATTCCAATGTCAGAAAAATAAAGCTTGCAATGGAAGTGAAGGAAGTCGTTTTTCATTGACTGTACATTTAAACAAATTGAAATATGTAATGAATATTTTCTCAATCAAAAGGCCCAGCCTTATGCTTTTAATTGAAAACGTACTCACAGTACTTTCATAAAAAGTAATGAAAATCTTACTTATTTTGTAAAAACTCTGGTAAAGACCACAATTTATGTAAGTAATTACTTAAATACCAATGTAAAAGCAATGAGGCTCAAGCATAAGATGGTGGAATGGATTTTAATAAATGTATACCATTGATGAAAGATTGTTTTATTTTAGGTTTCGGCAGCCTGGTTTGATGGAGAGGTTCTGTTTTTGAAGGGCGATTCATTTTTGCTGACACGCTAACATTTTTTCCGCTTCATTCTGAAAGGAGAATAAAATTAATTAAGTAGTTTTCTTTTTTCTTGTACCTATAATAATATTAAAACTCACGTGAGCTAACATTCTAATTTACTAAATACCGGCTTTAACACTCACGTATTATAATTGTGGACTATATGCCAACTGTTTCACCGAGACAATTTCGGCATTCTCAAGGCAAGTGTCATTCTTAGGAAATGTCTATGGCTGAGATTCAGAGTGCATTTTGAGTCCGAACTCAAGAGGAACTCAATCTTACAAACGTCACTCTAGTATGAGATCACGTCACTTTTTGACGTTTGTAAGATTGAGTTCGGACTCAGAATGCACTCTGAATCTCAGCCTATGTCTCTACTCACCATACTGTACAACTTTCTGAAAGAAAAATACCCGCGGAAATCATCTGGGAAGAAGATATTCAACTGTAACTTAAAGACTTTATTTCGTAGGGAGGAGGTCTATTTTGGAACGCTGCACCGTAACACCTGTCTTACGGAAGACGCTGTTTCAAAATGTCGGTGCGTTAGAGTTCACGCATTTTTATTTCAAACTCAAATATTTCCTAAACTAATAGTTAGCGCGGGTATGTTTCTTGGGGAAAGTGGTTCAGTATGATCCGTAGAATATGTGGTTTCATTTAATGGTAGCACTCTATTTACACCCGGTATGTTTGTGGCATTTCTTCAACAAGGATTGCCAAGAGTGGGAAAATCTTTAATCCTGACCCTAGAATATGAAAAAAGCCAGATTTTCGAGGGTTCTTTTGACGAAAGTAGGACTATCTTAATATTGGAAAAAATATATTTGATTTATTGATTTTTTTATCTAGGTGATCTACTTATAAACAATGTACTAAGATTTATACTTTTGTAGAAAATAATGTGTTTTCTACCCTCTTTTTTTGGCTTTCAAACGTTCGTTTCAAGAAAGCGTTTAAGAGATCAACTTGATTTTTTTTTCATAAAATAGGTTAAGGAAATACAAAAGTTTTCCACTTAAATACAGTATTCTTTTCCCTACAAAATATTTCAGTACTAGCTAGAAACCCTCCGATCTGCTGTTTCGCGCGTAATTACGCGTCCTAGACAAATAGGTCAATTAGCTAACCAATAATCGCCTCTATCAAAAGCTAATAAAGTATTTGACTTTGCCTTTTTGTATTGAACGGGTAATAACATTTTTTCCTAGGGTATGCCATACTCTTAAAAGGCTTATGTCCGGTAGTGGATGGATGGATGGACCCATGAGCTAAGTGAGACGAGAGTAAGGTTTATTTATTCTGTTTACTTCGGTTTATAAACCCGAGTCACACCAGCAACCTAAACTTTTTATATGGGGTGAAAATGTGCATTCCTAGTACATTGGGCAGATCCCATTTATAAATACTATCCATCAGCCTACTGGACATAGGTATTTCCAGGATTTTGCCACTCTTGGCGGTCCTCCTGGAAGAAATGCCCACACTAACACACGCTGGGCAGGTGGGCTGGTGAGCACGGTGCCGAAACCCTCACACCAGTGACGCCGCTGCCCGTTACCAGTCTGTTTTATATAAGGCCCGGCAATTGGGGATGGATATACCGCCATCCATCGGTCCCAGGCAATGGTTGGCCGCCTGGTTTTGCCTGAGAGCTGTTCTCTTACTCTCCCCCGAATAACTTCGGGAGGATTTGCGAGTAGGATGGTGGTACCCCCACAGTCGAGCCCGGCATCAGCTCTACCACCTATTTATAAATACATCCCGATGTTATCTGCGTAAAAATACGTTCAATTGATACCTAGGGCAAAAAAATCAAGTCCTATTTTGTTTTTTTTTTGGTCATATATATAATTCTGCAGTATTTAAAATTTGTTATTGTAAATAACCATTTCATCTGTTACAAAATAGGTCGTTGGTTACAAAATACGACGACCGTAGAACTAAACTGGTCTATCCAACATCCAACAATAGTAGATTGTTATACGAGTGCATAAAACGAGCCATATTACCGAGATATTTAGCTGTCTGAGCCTTGGCGAAGGCAGCTATACCGGGTGTAAAAGCAAAGGCAAGAATCCTTTAAGGGTATGTTAGTATTACCGGTAAAAATATTATTTTCAATACTGGGATCTCTAAATAAAGTACCAGTACCTCATAATAAGACGATTTTCTTTACTCAAAATACACTAATCGCGTGGACACCCTCACTGGTCGCTGCCGACTCGGATGAGGGGTGCGGGGTGCGATTAGGTGTGCGGAGAGGCCGGTGAGCTGCGTAGCCATAGCTTAGAAAAGTAATGGAATTTTTGGTGAAAATTCAAGGTAAGTTTATTTTTTTTCTCGTAATGACATCATAATCGTGTATATTTTCATTCCCTAAAGGGATTCTTGACTTTGCATTTACACCCCGTATAGTTCGAGGTAATATGGCTCGTTTGTAGCCGAGTTCAACACTCTGCTTTTCACTTCGATTGCGAGGAAATGAAACTGTGATTCAAATGAAACTTTGCTTAATATAACTGATATTAGTATAAAGCAGCTGCAGACTGTAACATAAAAATGAAAAAACCAGCCAAGTGCGTGTCGGGCCACGCGCAATGTAAGGTTCCGTAGTTGCCCGATACAAGCTTAATATTTCGCCAACGGATCTCTAAATCGAGAAATGGTTTTCACACATCCACAATTTTTTTAAAAGACCTATCCAACGATACTACACACTATGGGATAAACGAGAAAAAAATTCATCCCCAGTTTACGTGTACGAGAGGCACACATAAAAAAAAAATTTCAAAATATTATTTTACCGTTTTGTCGGCGTGATTAATATTTATATCCATGCCAAATTAAAGCTTTCTAGTACTAATAGTCTCTGCGCTAAGCCGCGGAGAGACGGACATGGCGAAACTATAAGGATTCCTTGTCGGACTACGGAACCCTAAAAACCATCAGTGTAGTCGCGATTTCAAAATAACTGATGTTTTGTTTTGCGTGCGTGCGTGGCATCTGATTAGAGTAGGATAGACAGTTAAAAAGCAGAAGCGTTAGAGCAGGACTGCGAATTGAGGTATTATTTATATATATAAGGTGACTTTTTTAAGGAGCCAAACTCATACTGGAGGCTTGGTAAGTGATCAGTAACACGGAACGATAATACGTTTTTGCTAATTTCGCAAAATAAAATGTTGACGTCCCATAGTAATTGACTCGAGGCTGGGCTTGCGTTTGTAAGGAACACGAAAAGAATAATTTACGAATTTCACAAAAAGGGTCATCGAACCTCGTTACTGAGCACTTACCGAGTCTTCAATAAGAATTTGGCTGCATAAATTAAAGTCACCTTATATATACGAGTATGTAATTGGTGGTTTTGTTTCTTTTTGATTTCTATATTTGATTTATATCATGCATGACGGTGTGGAAATATATATCTACACATAAGCAAGTGGTGTTGTAAGCGCGTGCTAGTCAGTCGTTGCCATAACGTAAATCTTGTCGTGAACCCCCTACGACCACTTGTTTCTTGTTTTCATGCTAAGTTTTCGCCATAATCTTCTGTTTTTCTTTCTCTCACTGTAAATTTCTTGCCCACAATCTTCTTTTGTTTTCTTACAATAATTTATCAACTTTTATTTAATTTTATTTGTTCAAAATTAATTACTCAGTGCTTAACTACTATTACTATTAAAAATTATATTAGAATTAGGAGATTATTTGCCATTGCATTTATTATTTAGAGACTGTAGATGTATAAACTTCACATTCACAATTCCCTACATATCTCACTCTGTGAGAAACGTCCAGTATCACACACAAGTATTAGTTTAGCTCGCTGTGCTTGACGAACTGTGGAAGCAACAGTAGAACGCTTGACTAAACTACTTGTTCAGATCACATCACATACAAAACTCGAGCATCAAACTTACACATTGCAAGCATAACACAAGTCTGGACACAGTATTCCCACACTTCTTGGCTTTGTTTGTGGAAATACTACTGTTTTCTGAATAAGGTCCAAACTCAAGAGTTAGAAATTAAGTTGGCGACCACCCTTGAGGACCTCATGATTGCCAGAGAGCTCAATGCTCAGCTACTCCAAGAACGAAAAGAGAGTGAAAAAGAGATTGAAAATATAAACGCTCGAAACACTCTTTTAAAAAGTGAAATGATTGTTATTGACAGGGAGCGTACAATATTCTATTCAGAACGTGAATCATTACACAAAGAAATCACTTCTTATAATGAGTGCATCCAAACACATGAAGCAGCACTACAAAAGATACATGACCTCGAACAGCAGCTCGCTAAGACCCAAAATGATCTGCAACAAATAAACATGGTACAAGAAAACCATGATACAGAGCAAGCCATACAAAAATCCATGGTGCTTTATGAAGAGTTGGTAAGCTGCAATGAATCTAATGCTTCATAACATAATATGGACTTGACTTACCCGCCTGTAACACACCAATCAAGTGAAATTACCGAACTGAGATTAGAACTGGAAATTATGACACAGAAATATAATGTTGCAAGAAATGAGCTTTTTCAACAAGATTTAACCTTCGGAGAATTGTTAAAAATCGCTCAATCAATGGGTGAAACGATCGACAGCAATGACAAAAAACTACAGTTACTTGTAGAAGCAACGGTGCCTTCAAAGGAACCCAGCTGCATACACAGTGGCTGCCTGCTCTGTGGGCCACCTGCAACTCCAGCTTGTCCGGTCAGTCAGACTAAATAGACCCCTCAGGATCTACATACCTCAATAAACTCCTCACCATCTCAGAACCACCGGCCGGTCATGGTTCCACCAACATCCTTGGGTGACCAAACAACACCAAGTTTTCCTGCTGTTCCTGGACAACAGCCTGTCATCACATCCCCGCGACCTAGGCATACCCCTGTCACTAGACTTTCAGTGTCGCCGGATTCTCCTGAAGTGCCTGACTCTCGGTGTCATCACCTGATACTACCGGCACCTCCCAGGACGCCAGCTTCTACATCTGAGCTCAAAAGTCAGGCCGCCCGTCGGCGACGACGCCACCGTTCTGCACGCCTCCGTCGGCAGTCGAAACAAAACGCGGAGTCCTCATCCACTCCTGCAGCTGAGCCCTCGTCAGACCATTCAGTTACGTCTGATGCACCACCAATGCCGAACTCTTTCCCTCGGTCATCTGAGCTTTTGACTGTCGACGAGCCAGCGCCTGCTTCTTCTGCGTCCAAAGAACACTCTACTTTTCGAGAATCAAAACAAGAAGCTGAACCCTCATCCACTCCTGCAGCAGAGCCCTTGTCAGCACCTTCATCTACGTCCGACGCGCCAAAAATGCCGAACTCTTCTCCTCGGCCCCCTACGCAACTTTCAGTCGATGCGCATGAGTCCTCGGAGTCCAAGGAACACCACACCGTTTGTTTTTTCTGATAGAATTGGCAAAAACTTAGGACTTTTGTTAGGCAACAATATTATGCAAAATGTCATTAATATTTGCATGCCAGGTGCATCATTCATTCAAATTTTGGAACATATGATGAAAATGAAATTCAACAGCAATGTAAATACTACAATTATTTTATTAATAGGAGATAGTATTGATGTAACACAAAGTAACCTATTAAAATACTTTGAATTTATGTTAAAACTTGGTGTTCATAAAATCATACTCTGTGAACTCCCTTACTCGGAATCACTAACGGGGTCACAAAAAAATAATTCATATATTTTAAATATTTGCATGCACAAATTTTCAGTTAGTCACAGTGACAAAATACTTAGAATATTTTGACACGAATTCGTACATTCGAGATTTTGTTTTGACAAACGGTACTCTATACCTTCCAAGTTATTTTAAAAAACAATTGGCTACTAAGTTAGCTCGCATTTTACCACGGTAATAAATCTGTTACAATGTGTGTAACAGGATTTTTTTCAATACCAGTCATAATTGATGATATTTGTAATAATAATTATTTTCATAGTTTTGTCCCTATTGACAAAGTTAGTACAAGTACTAACAAAATTGTACCAAATCCTTTTTAGATTTAACGACAACGGGAAAGCCTTCTTTATATAAACTAGTACATCAAAACATACAAGGCGGCTTCCTCGGCAAAATACTTTCAATAGAGTTGTTCCTAGGGGAATCAAAAACAGATATTTTGTGTTTAACTGAGCACCATTTACCGGAACATAATATGCAATTTAATGTTAATAATTTTAGTGTCCTTAGCTGCTATAACAGATTAACTGTAGAAAAAGGTGGTTCTGTGATTCTAGTCAAGAATAATATAAAGTCAAAAGAAAGAAAAGACATTGTAAAACTTTCTGTTGAACACCAAGTAGAATTGGCTTGTATAGAAATGAGTAAATATATAATTGTTTGTGTCTACCGACCCTCGGGACAAGATTACAATATTTTTGAAAAAACAATGGAAGAAGTGCTAAAGTTATTATTTGATACGAAGAAGAAAAATATCGTCGGTGGAGATTTTAACGTAGATATACTTGAAAAGTCGGTTATGACCACGAAATTAATTCAGTTATTCAAATCATTTAATTTGTCTAATGTGTTCTTAGAACCAACTAGAATTACCCAAAATACAGCAACTTGTCTTGATAATATATTCTGTGATTGTGACTACTCAGACAATAAAGTTATTAACCGCTTGCAGTCTGATCACAGTGGCCAAACTGTAACTTTCATACAAAGTGTGAAAGAGTTGCCCAAAAAACAACTCACAGACTAGAATGTTTTCAAGCAAACTTAGAACTTAAATTACCACATTTTAATGTTCTCCAGGATGATCCAAATGCTCTCTTTGCAGACCTATTTAAAATAGTTTCCAAAGAATTTGAAAATACGTTTACATCGCGGAAAGCTTCTAACAGTAATAAAATCACTTTCAGTGACTGATCAACGCCAGATATTTACAAAAGCAGAAATCATTTATACGAATTGTACGACATAAAATCCTACAATAATAATATTGAATTTATTGAACATTTGAAAATATATTCACGTACTTTCAAATTAGTGTGTTTAAAAGCAAAAAGTATATTTCTGAATAAAAAACTTAAAATGGCCGATAACAAAGTAAAAGCAGTATGGAATATCATAAATACTGAAACTGGGAAGAGTAACAAACGGAATAATTAACTAAAATTGAATATTAACAATGAAGTTTTTACAGGAGATAAACAAGTTGCGAAGGCCTTTGAACAATTCTTTACTGACATTCCTTCCTTGACAACTAAAGGCTTAAATTCAAGTCCAAGACTTGCACAGGATCTTTTGAGTGATCACGTGCCTCAGTGCCATTCTGTATTTGCTTTTAAGCATATTAATTCACAAACTGTCATTAAAGCATTTAAATCTCTTAACTTTAAAAAACCGAGGACTTATGGGGCCTATCTGTTAAAGTTGTAAGCTGTATTATTGATTTAATAGCTCCATATTTAGCTTTAATCTTTAATAAATGTGTAGATGATGGTGTCTTTCCTGATTTAATGAAGTTGAGTAAATTGATCCCTCTTTTTAAATCAGGCGACAATGAAGACCCTTCCAACTATAGACCGGTCTCAGTTTTACCAGTATTTATAGTAAGATTTTCGAAAAAATTGTTTTTAATCAATTATTATCTCATTTTAACTTAAATAAGTTGTTTCACCGTGAACAATATGGATTCACTAAAGGGAGGTCAACCACTGATGCAGGAGTTGCTTTAGTCAAGCACATATTTGACGCTTGGGAAGCAAAGCAGGATGCGTTCGGTGTATTTTGTGACCTTTCAAAAGCTTTTGATTGCGTTAATCATGAAACACTTTTATGTAAATTGGATAACTATGGAGTTAAGGGTAAATCTTTGGCGTTATTTAAGTCATACCTTAGTGACCGGATTCAAAAGGTAGACATTAAATGGAGTAAAGTCATCTGGAGCATTAGTTAAAATGGATGTTCCGCAGGGCTCCATATTGGGGCCCCTATTGTTTTAATATACATAAATGACCTTCCTTACTTAGTTAGAAACTTATCTGAGATAGTTCTATTCGCAGATGACACGTCACTTATTTTTAATGTGAATCGACATAACGATATTCTTGATGACGCGAATTCAACTCTCTCTCTGATTCTTGATTGGTTCACTGCAAATAATTTAGTTCTAAATGCAAAAAAGACGAAATGTATAAAATTTACTTTACCAAATGTAATTCAAGTAGATGTCAGTTTATTTTTGCAAGGGTCCAAGCTGGAGTTAGTTAACGAAACTAAGTTTTTGGGTATTACTATAGACTCTCGTCTTCAGTGGGGTCCCCACATAGAAGCTCTCTGTGGTAGACTTAGTTCAGCCGCATACGCTGTTAGACGCATAAGGCAGATTACTGATGAAGATACTGCTAGATTAGTATATTTCAGTTATTTTCACAGCATTATGTCATATGGCATAATGTTGTGGGGTAGAGCCGCGGATACAGAAGCAGTCTTTGTCTTGCAAAAGAGAGCAATTCGGTCTATTTATAACATGAAGTACCGAGATTCATTAAGAGAAAAGTTTAAAGAAATTAATATATTAACGGTCGCATGTGAATTTATTTATCAAGTTATTAGATATCTCAGAAAAAATATTGATAATTTCCCGAGGTTTGGTGTACACCACTCTGTTGAAACCAGAAACAAACATAAACTAGCTTTTCCAAAATTAAGACTTGCCAAATTAGGTACCTCTTTTGTAGGACATGGTATAAGATTTTACAATAAGCTTCCAGAGGAGGTCCTTAGTTTGCCTGAAAATAAGTTTAAACTATATATTAAGCAGGGACTACTTAAGAAAGCTTATTATAAAATCAATGATTATTTGGACGATAATGAAGCATGGTGTAACAAATAATAATAATCTTATTCAAAATTGTAATTCATAATTAGCATATTTTAATACTGTATGATTCCTCTAAAGGCTTAAAATTAATTAATATGTAAACTTACTTTGTTAAAGGTAATAGACAATATGAGACGGGTTGATTAAGATGAATTTTTTTCTCGTGACTAATTCCTGCAGTCTTGTATTTTTTTTAGCCTTTACTGGAGTAGGTATGTATATGATTTTGTGTCATATGTTTTATTTTGAAAAAAGGAATGTTTGCTAAGTTTCTTGCCCTTCTTCTTCGCAATACCAATCGAATGGTGCGGATGGTTAGGCATTATGTATAAATAATATTTTTATTCCTATATTTCTCTATTTTATGCAGGTGTATAACTTTATTACATTTTAGTAGCCCAACCTTAATATGGAGTTGATGCTCCTGATTGTTGGCACTTGGTGGAACTTTTGAAACATTTTTTGTTTGATAAACACTTGTACTTGTCCACTTATTTATATTAATTTCCCTTACCGGTTTCGCTGTTAAAGATAATGCTTTAACAGCGAAACCGGTAAGGGAAATTAATATAAATAAGTGGACAAGTACAAGTGTAACAAGTGTACAAGTAAAGATAATGCTTTAACAGCGAAACCGGTAAGGGAAATTAATATAAATAAGTGGACAAGTACAAGTGTTTATCAAACAAAAAATGTTTCAAAAGTTCCACCAAGTGCCAACAATCAGGAGCATCAACTCCATATTAAGGTTGGGCTACTAAAATGTAATAAAGTTATACACCTGCATAAAATAGAGAAATATAGGAATAAAAATATTATTTATACATAATGCCTAACCATCCGCACCATTCGATTGGTATTGCGAAGAAGAAGGGCAAGAAACTTAGCAAACATTCCTTTTTTAAAGCATTATCTTTAACAGCGAAACCGGTAAGGGAAATTAATATAAATAAGTGGACAAGTACAAGTGTTTATCAAACAAAAAAACAACCTTAATATTTTTTGTATGTATTTCCCTTTTTTATTTATGAACTTATTTCTTCATTGAATTATGTATTTATAATATTTTTATTCCTAGATTCCTCTATTTTATGCAGGTGTATATTTTATTTCCCGTATTATTATATATTTTTTTATATTCTCAAGATATATTATATTGTTATAATTAACTTTGACTTGTAGAAAGTATACTTTAAGTAATATTTTGCAAAAATAAATATTTTGATTTTGATTTGATTTGAACCCCTAGTGGTTCGCGTACCCCACTTTGAGAATCCCTGCACTAGAACATAAAAAGGGGTTTTAGTCCGCTTACACCTAGCACAAACAAGAACTTTAACAGCATGAGATGTGAAATAATATAATCTACGTGAAATAAACCAGTATAACTATGTAGGTACTAAACCTCATAACTCAATTTTTTAAAATTTTATAGTTATATATTTTTATATATTTACAAAAACACGTTATAATACATAGGTAACACTAAAAGTTTCCGGAACTGGCCACTTACATAAACAATATTTAAAAATTTATTGCAACATTTGAAAGTAGAACTCTTTGGCTGTAGAATGCAGTTTGTTTCATCTGACTGTCTTTTGTTTTTACCTTGTGGCGCCATTTAAAAAATTGTGTGTCTGCATCAACATGAATTTAACTCGGGAAAATTTTCGTAGTATGATTTTCTACGATTTTAAGTGTAATTTGACAGCTCAACAGAGCATCGCTCGGCTTGAAACAACTTTTGGCAATGAAGCACCATGCAAGACGACTGTTTATAGCTGGTTTGCAGAATTCAAGCGTGGTCGTATCAATCTCAGTGACGAATCTCGCGATGGTCGGCCGTCCACCGCTGTGACCAACAAAAACATCGATGCTGTGCGCCGTATGATTGAAACAGACAGGCATGTGACCTACCATGAAATTCGCGCATCCTTAGAAATAGGCATGAGTCAAATACAATCAATCCTACACAAACATTTGGGTGTGAGAAAGCTGTGCTCGCGGTGGATCCCACACAACTTGACCGAGGCTCAAAAAACGGACCGCGTCACTTGATGCAGTGCCATGCTTACCAGATTCAACGAAGGTACGTCAAATTTGGTGTGGGACATAGTAACAGGTGACGAAACATGGATTTATTGCTACGATCCCAAAACAAAGCAGCAATCGAGCGTATGGGTCTTTCAAGATGAGCCGAAACCAACCAAAGTAGCGCGCGTGAAAAGTGCATCTAAGCGGATGATTGCTTCTTTTTTTAATAAAACTGGACACGTGGCTACTGTTGCTTTAGAGAATCGTCGTACCGTGAATAGTGACTGGTACACGACCATTTGTTTGCCGGAAGTTATTGACGAACTCCGTAAAAATAACCGTAAACGCCGTATCATCCTGCACCACGACAATGCTAGTTCTCACACGGCTAGACAGACAAACGACTTTTTGAAGACGAAAAATGTAGAACTCATGAGTCATCCTGCATACAGTCCCGACCTGGCACCTTGTGACTTTTTTCTGTTCCCAAAAATTAAGAACCAATTACGCGGTTAACGATTTTCATCACCAGAAGAGGCTGTCGAGGAGTATGAAAAACACGTTTCAGAGGTCACCACAGGGGAGTGGCACAAAAGTTTTCAAAACTGGTTTGATCGAATGAAAAAGTGCATAGACGCCAAGGGAGATTATTTTGAAAAACAATAAATTAATTTTGTACCTTTAATAGTATTTTTTCATATTCATTCCGGAAACTTATAGTGCGTCCCACGTAACTAGATTGATGACTGTCAATCATCTACATCATTTGAACATTTTGTCACATAGTATTATAATTTATTTTTATTTTTATTCCACTGATGCTGACAATTTTGTCGAAATATATCTGGTTATTATAACGTGTTTTTGTAAATATATGAAAATATATAATTATAAAAATGAAAAACTAAATAAGTTAATAAAAAATATATATTATTTAATTTTTCAAAGTGATATGTAACGTTCTATGCTAGTAAACTTTTGTTTAGGCAATACACCGGTTTGAAATGTAAGCTTAACATTTTTAGGGACGAAAATGCAAATACTTGGATTGAAAATGAAAACGTCATATTTAAACCAGTTTAGTTCCACGATCGTCATGTGGCGCCCGACGTGGGGCCATACCAATAGTTGAGAATATTTGCATATTGCTCTTGGTAAGCGTACAATGGAGGGGGCCTCACCGCAGCATATTGCATTGCAAACCTACTCCCGTAACATTTTCGTCACACCGAAGGCAGTGGTGCAACGCATTTGCGGCCAGATCCCTCTGGGGGAATGTTTGCGGCCGCTGTTATCCGTTGTAATGTAATGCACCCACGTTAGTGTGTGTTGGAAAGAGCAGTAATTGACAAATGTGTGCAACACGAAACACTGTTGGACGAGGATTGGAGTCAGTTGTAATTTCACCAAATGAATGAATAAACACTTTATTGCACACAAAACAAGATATTTAAAAACATACAAAGAACAGACAGAAGGCAAGGGCGGACTTATTCCTACAAGGAATTTCTTCCAGTCAACCTTGGGAAAACAGAAACATATTTACTGTACAAATTTACATCGGTGCATACGTTAAGAGTTATTATTAATCTAATAATCTATACATAAATATACTACATATAATACATACATACATACACAGATATGTGTATGACATACAAATAAACAAGTAGCTTAGTCAGTAAGTCATTCGGAGAGAGGAGAGGTAACTAAATTTTTTTAAAGTTATATTTAAAAGAGGACACAGAAGGAAGATCTTTGAGAATTTGCGGAAGTTCATTCCAAAGCCGAACAGCATTGACTTGACAAACGTACTGTCACGGGTTCAATCCCCGGAGGGATGTTAGAAGTGTTCACAGGAGTAAACTGTCACGATTCAGACTTGGTAGGTATACCCGCTTTTCATCGACGAATATTACGTATTAAGAGAGGCCTGCAGCCGGCGGCTTGAAGTCTCTATGCTTGCTATTTCATTCTACATTAAACTTCGGATTATAAAGCACTGACTGACTGTTATTGGTTGGCCCGAACGTTTATTTCCCGAGCTCGTACGGACCTAACCGAGCACTAAGCTAACGCGAGACATAAATTCTTGTGGCGACTCGAAGCGTATTTTTAAATATGAAACATCTGCGACGACGCAATCCCTACCTTATATACGACGTATATTTTATGCACTATGTCTACTGCGGGCAGCGAGATACTAGTCTGTCAGCAACTAACTATACAGAGTGCTGATTTGGTCCGCAACTTCCGTCCGTTACATAACAATGATTAAAAAAACTGCCTAAAGAATTGATAAAATTTGTATTTAAAATTATTTAATAATCATATATAACTATAATCATACATATTTTTGCTAGGTAGTTTTAGTTTAGTTAATTTGTAGGATAATTTAGTTTTTTAAATTAGTTTATTTAAGTTGAATGTATTTCATTGTTTTTATAATAAATTCAAGACACATAATCAGAGATGGAATTACGCTTTAATGTTTAATTTGTCCTGAAACTATGGCCACGGTGGTACAAAGCGCTAGTTAGGTACTTTGAGGGTGGACCATCCTTCTACATGCACTGCCCTCGGTTATTGATTGATAAAATAAACATTACTTTTATAAAAAAACATGTCAATTTTATAAAAACTAAGTTCCCATATTATTTCTTTGCTTCGCTATCATCACCCATGTGAAGAAAGTTGCGGACAAATCAAACATCCTGTAATACCTTGTTTACAGTCAAAAACGAACACTTGTACAATCACTTATTTTAAAAAGATATCTACTTGCGTCGTACTAACTATTTAACCGTATATTTTCTGGACGGTAAATCTGCGAGCCTAAGCTTCTACCACTGAAGCAGCTTAATCCACAAACTCACCTCGATCAATTTGTAAATGGCGATTAGCGTGTCCCCTGGCTTACACGCATCGTTCCCTGACCCCCCAAGACTTAGGGATCTTTTCCCCCAGTTTGGGGTAAAAGTCAACTGCGCGTCGGAAAACACTAAAATGGCTGCCGCCATGAAAAAAAGCACGAATACGGCGCGAAACATTTCTGACAAGCTTATCTATTGTAGTTAGTTCCTCAAAGCATAAAGCGTACTAGATTCCGCACGATGGTGACCAGTCATTTTATATTGCAATTTTAATTAGGTCCGAAGAATACTTGGCGGGTTTCGCGCCAAAACCAATCAAAAGAAACCCGTGGGTTGAGACTCGTCTTTATTAGAATAAAATAAATTGTCTTTTACGTGTGGTACACATTGAAGAGCTCCGTCAATTATTGTGGTATTAATGTACTTTACTTCACTTTTCAACCAAACATATCAATAGGGCATGATGTAAAATTAATAGTATAGGTATGAAACTCGATCTTTGATTGGGGAGTTAAAATACTGAGAAAATTCAGATTCCGCATTTTATTCCTAACGAAGAGTACCTATATTATGCTAATTTAATATCCATAACATGCGACTACTTGTAAAAAATATCGTAATGTGTAGGCGTGGCGTTAAATTCGCCACTATCTCTGTTCCTTAATCAAAAGCTAAAACAAAAGTTCTAAGGCTTCACCTCATTTGTTTGTGACGCACAAACTTTTTCTTCCTTGGACGCGTTGCTCGGAGGTATAAAAACCTCTGAAAAAATAAAAAGACCGTCAAACGATTCTTCCCGGCCAGTAACAAAATAAGAACTGAGAAAAACCCCCTTGCATAAAATGTTGAACAGAATCGGTTGCCTTTTCGTCTTCATGGCGTGTTTTGTGATCTTCAGCCAGGCTCAACTGACGTTCACGTCGAGCTGGGGAGGCGGGAAGAGGTCAGGGAATCCAGGACCTGCAGGCGGGTGCAGGAGCGACGAGGCTGTCTCCGCCATATTCAGGATGATACAGGTAGGTACGACGAATCTTGAGACGCTCCCAAATTCACACTCTGTAGTACTGCGATAACTGCTATAGCAGTGAGATATATCTCTAATTTCCAAAATAATCATCAGCCATACGAATACCCATAAGTGAGTCTGCATAGACTGAAGAAAAATCTTTATGAACTAAAGCGACCTTCTTGCCAGAATCATCGAAAAGCCTGGTTGCACTGAATCGGCTCAGGAGTATGAAATAGAAATATACCTAAATAGAAAGTATTCGCTCAGGAAAATAGAAAAAAAAGCTTTTCTGTTTTTGTTTATTGTAAAGGTAGTTTGAACATATTCCCGACTAGCTTTTGCCCGCGGCTTCGCCCACGTTGAATTAGTTTTTGAGTACACATGCAATTAACATATGCTAAGTTTCTTGCCCTTCTTCTTAGCAAGATTAATCGAATGGGCGGATTTAGGCATTATATCTATTTATAGTTTATTTATCTATTAACTTATTTATTCATTGCATTATGTAGGTATATACAATATTTTAATTTTTTACTTATGTTAGTATATATTTGGTTAGACATTATATTTATTTATGGTCTATTCAATTTATTTATCGACTTATTTATTAATTGCATTATGTATATTAATATTCTTATTCCAATAAGTCTCTATTTTATGCATGTGTATAACTTTAGTAGCCCAACTTAAATATAGGTTTTTTTAATATATTTCCCGTAAGTATCATATTTGTTTCATTATAAAATATTATTTTTATACAGATTCGATTTGACATGTAAGACGTATACTTTATGTATCTCTTTTACAAATAAACATTTTGAATCTTTTGAATCTTGAATCTGCCAATATTTTTCGGACTGTTACCTACAGTAAAGCAGCTGGTAAAATGTGTGTTATGCGCCTCTATGTTTCCTATTTTGTATATATCTTATATAGATTTTCAATGGGAACTGATTTATGGGATAAAAAGTAGTTTTTGTCCTATTATAGATCTGGAACATTATTTGTGCAAAGTTTCAGCCCAATCGGTTCAATAGGTACGGCGCGGTGTGAAAGGGTGACACATCACTTTTATATAGGAATTTGAAATCTCATTTTCATCCCATGGGAACTGATTTATGGGATAAAAAGTAGCCTATGTCCTATTCAAGGTCTAGAAATACATTCATGCAAAATTTCAGCCCAATCGGTTGAGTAGTTTAGCTACGGCGTGAAAGAGTAACAAACATCCATCCATCCATCCAAACTTTCGCATTTATAATATTAGTGGGATAGGATTATATGACTTATTTGTGAGAACGTGTTGTTTCACCGACGATACACATCCCAATGTGGACTGAATCTGTCGCCACTGTATTTCTAACACGAATAAATGCTTTATTTATAGGGTATGCAGGTTTCATAGTTCCCTTTGCCTTCCAAAACCAAGAAAAGAAAAAGAAAGAAATCTTCCTCAGCCTCATGAAATAAAATGTTGTCCGCTGGCTGGAGGTTTTTTCAACAAACCCAATTGAATTGTATGTACTTGTCATTGTATTTATTTTATTTACTTAACCGGTTTCGCTATTATAGCATTTTCAAGGGTTTAATTGGTTGTTTACGTAATTACGGTTAACGGTTAGGTAAATATAATAATAACAGTGGATAAGTACAAGTGCATTTCAATCAAAATGTGCTTTGTATGAGTTATGTAACCCAAACTCAGGCACTGGTAAATTATTTAATTTCCAACTTTTTGTAACATTCAATATTTTGTTTGTTTTACAGAATGAAGCTGAACGACTGCTTCTTTGTCAGAAATCTTGAGAAGACGTCTGCGAACTTCAAGATGGCTTGACGACTTTGAAAACGACTGCTCCCACTTTTTATAGTCTGTTCCCTTATTAACTTGCTTTTATATACTGTTCTAGAGTTATTTGTCGCGTTTATAGACATTGCATCGGAGCCGCGATGAATTGTGCAACGATTGCAGCGATTGATTTGTTTTAAACGGCCATACGTCAAAATTACAGATATCCTAAGTATATGCTGCAGAGAGCAGCGGAAATTATTTGCGCTGCTCGATGTTTGTCAAAGTCACGTGATGAAATGGTCGTTAATAACTTTTTGCAGCGGCTGCACAATTCATCGCTGCAGCGATACAAAGTCGTTAAACGCGACAATTGTGTTTAAAATTAACGAAAAAGTGTGAGTAATGTGAATCCAAGATGGCGGCTAGGAGTATTGTATACTAACGGACTTACGGGACAAAGCACTTATGGCGTGTGGATAACAGTTTCAGTTGCTCACGTTTTGCACAATGTTCTACCTATAAATCTGAATCTAGATTCCTTATGCCGCACAGTTATTCGCTAAGAATTTTGTGGAATTCAAGTTTTAAAGGTAGTATGATATAGAGTGTTAAGTTTATATCCACGCACCAAGGGCCTTGTCGCACTGTAGGTGCAATGGAGCAAAGACTGATGAGTTTGACGAGGAATGTCACCTTATTATGAACATAAAGGTCATTGTAGTTTGGCCCATAGGGTCAAATAAGTTTATGACGCTGTTGTTCGTAGTATGCAGTAGATTTTACTATAGAAGAATGAGTCCCCAGTTTTTTGGTATCGACTAGATTATACGCCGGATATACAGCTGTCTGTGCTATCTACTTGCCCTCTCACGCACCTACTGCGTTTGTCAATGTGCGTGCGAGAGAGCAAGTATGATGGATGACAAGACACTGTATCGACGGCGCGTGCTAGTCGCCCTGGCAGTGGCGTGCATAGAGCTTTTTGCCGGAAAATGATGATAAAAATAACATAAAAAAAATAAAAGCTAATTTGAAATAAATTTTATTATATGAAATCATGGGGAGGCACTTCCTACCCTGGCGTCACACAAATAATGATTTTTCAAAGTGACATTAAATTTTTTTATTTTTTTTATTTTCAAACTTGACCTTCTCATTGCTTTTCCAGCAAAAAGTTCTATGCACGTCACTGCCCCCTGGGGATCTAGAAACGAGGAGAGAATTTTATTTTTGTAATGCGTTGAATGCGAGAAGCTTTGTTATGAAGTTGAAGATGAAAAAAATCTGCTTTTGATTTTCCAAAATAATTAAAACTCTTGCGAGGATACTGGCTGTTTTCTATATCCTTGCATTTCGCAGACACGTGAGTACTTTGTTCAAATAATTCGTTTGAGTTTCTAAAACCGTAACAGAATTTCGGCGTTATTTCTGTAAAATGGTCCATCAATTCATAAATAGACAAACAGAAAATATCCATGCTGTTATTCTTACTATATTCAAGTAATTGTTATCTTATACTGCTGTATTTAAAAATAATCACACTATTATCAGTGAAATGAATTTTCACGTTTATTTTCTTCCACAGAGTGTTCTTATAAAAATGGCATTGATGTGTCTTAAACTATCTACTTATAGTTATAAATTATAATATTAGCTTTATTTATCTATCAGCAATTATGAATAAAAATATTTTTTATATTATGAATAAAAATAAAGTATAATTTGATTATCTACACAACTTTTATTTTATTTATTTTAGTCAAGCTATTTTACAATATGGTCATAACTAACTTAATGATAAATCATGTTAATAAAGTGACTTTCGTTTATCGAGGCAATTTCATACAAGAGACTCGGTTGGTGATCAGGGCCAAGTTTCAATTACCTTTTTAAATTTAAACTTCTTATACTAATCGAATCGAGATTGTTCTTGAACTAGTATAGAGACACAAAAAAATATTTTTCGTATTTTGCAAACAGGGCCATTAAACCTTGGTCCTGACCGCTTACCGAGTCTCCAGTATGAATTTAGCTGCATAAACGAAAGTCACATTATACAACGTGAAATTTAAGTCATTTTGTTAACGAAAACTGGTGATAGTACTCGTCCATATGAACAACTTTTACTATGAAGCGAATCCTGAAATCGTGAAGAAAATATCAGCTGTTTCATAGATGTAGGTCGAGTGGGTATTTAACTTTTCTTGGAACAGCTGATTTTTTTTACACGATTTCACGGTTGTCTTCATAGTAAAAGTTGTTCATATAGACGAGTACTACCTATGTTTTGAGTTTCGCCAACTATTATTATTTAACCTTGTAGACAGGTGGAAAGTTAACATTATAGCTACAATAAAACATGGGAGACTAACCGTAACTTTTGGAGTATTTAACTTCTGCATTCTCAGATTTTAGAAAAATGTACATTCTTCAAGAAAAACGGTTATTTTCAAAAACTCATTTTTTCATATCGTCTTACTTATGGATCATACATAACCATAAGATTCAACATAAGTCTCTATGGAGTTAACCGAGGTCTAGGTATTTAAACTCCCAGAAAACGCAAAATTAATCCCGTAACTTTTCCACCTGTGTTTTAGAAATGACCAGGGTAATTCCACGGAAGATGTCGCACCCATTACATTTTTCCATTATAATATGTATTAACAGGATCTAATAATAATCTAACAATCTAAGAATGTTGGTAAAAATATAGACATTAAACACCTTCGTAAAGGTTTGGGGGGGCGGTACCCCTTGAACCTTCCCCCCAGCCGGAACCCCCCCTTTTTTGAGGTTATGTTGGTGTGTATTTTTAAATCGTGCGCCCTTATTTCACTTCTGCATCAGCTCCGGCGCTGCGGGAAGTGCAGCCCCCCCGCCCTTGCGTAAATAAAGCGCAGGCACCCATGCTCACCTCCTCCACAGTTTCGGTTGCCTGCGCTTTATTACCGCGGGCGGGGGCTGCCCTCCCTCTGCGCCTTCGGCTTTTTATATACACTCTAGTAATCCGGGAGGTACCGTTGCAAATACAAAAGACATAGTAAGCCGGCTGATACTGACATCGATCGTAGATCTCACATGACTGATATGTGAATCGACCGTCAGCTGCTCAAGTAGCGGTGGGTTTGGGTGTGAGAGGCTGCGAAAGTGGTAAAAAAAATGTAGGTAATAGTACGCCAGCTGAAACTTTTCACAGAGATAGTTGACATCATACTGAGCTGAAAAAAAATCGTCAGCTGCATCGTGGAGGGGGGATGATGCGTCAGCTACTCGCATGAACTTGTAAAAAAACACGTAAAATAAAGTGATAGTACGCCGCATGAAATTTCACTAGGTGATTCTTTAAATAATTAAAAGTACCAAAACAACAATCAGCTGCATGGGTAGCGGTGGAAAGACCATCAGCTAACGCAGTAAAGTTAAAGAATATTGGAGCATTTTCCCTTTAAAAGCATATTTGGAGATAGATTCCGGGACTGCTTGAGCCCATAACACGACCTTCTGGCTACATGGGAAACATCTGCGTCATCTGTCTCTTTGTCATATTAGTGTAAAACGGGATTAGTATATTTAATCTGTATCTTTACTGCGTCAGCTGACGGTCTTTCCACCGCTACCCATGCAACTGATTGTTGTTTTGGTACTTTTAATTATTTAAAGAATCACCTAGTAAAATTTCATGCGGCGTACTATCACTTTATTTTACGTGTTTTTTTACAAGTTCATGCGAGTAGCTGACGCATCATCCCCCCTCCACGATGCAGCTGACGATTTTTTTTCAGCTCAGTATGATGTCTACTATCTGTGAGAAAAGTTTCAGCCGGTGTACTATTACTTTTTTTACCCCTTCCTCTACCTCCCACACCCACCGCGGGTGCGTCAGCTGAGGCTTGGTTCTCTTATTAGTCATTCCAGACCTATTGTAAAAGATGGCAATCTATCGGCGTAAAATACTACCTAAAATGCAACGCTACCACCCGGGCTATAGGGGTAGTAGACTGTATAGGGTTGGGGTGCTTTGAGTCAGTTTTTGAACAGTTTTAACCTACCAGTACATTTTGGACAGTTTAAACGTACCAGTACAGAAAGTCGGTTTTTAGACCATAATTTCAACCTATCATTTGAACAGTTTCATCTTTCACGTATTATTTTGGCAGCTCTTAGATTGAAGGAATTGCGTTTCATTTCACGTAAATCTTTGAATTTTAATCGTAATTACTTTTAAACTGCGGCTCCGGCAAAAAAAAATGATAAAAGGGTTCAACTACACCCTAACAACCCCCCCCCCCCCCCCTCTCCATTTACATAATAATAAAATACTAAATCTTGTGTTTAATGTCCTTACCCAACCCTTGTAGGTAAATCATATTTTTCAAGTTACCAATGCACATTAAAATAGGTAATACCAAATTATCAATACTTTGCTTGGTAAAATTAATAACTGGAGTAAAGGGTGCGACAATATAAAATATTACTTAGTCTTATCTTATCCCTTAACATCTAATAATTTGATTTGACAAATGTACCGTCAAGGAAATGGTCAGTGTCACATTACATTACACAATCTGTACCTGTCAACATAACTATTCAGCCTGCTAGCTGATTTTCCCTCTGCGCCTTCAACTAGGGAATATCTACGACCTTTATCCTTGTAGTACAAACAATAAAAAATGCTATAATTAGGTAAGGACTGCAACCAAGACTAAGATGCAGAAGGTGAAAGTACTGGTATCATTCCGCTGGTATCTAAAGACATCCTGCTAGATCCTTGAGGAAGGTCATCATCATCCAGAGCTTCCCTCATCCTCCGCTTGTAAATCTCACTGTCAGGATTATTCTCCTGGTTACGACACCTGTCCAACTTCTTCTCGATAAGTCTCACTCGCTCCCTCGCTGGACTTTCAACCATTTTTACCATGGAACGGATTTTTCGCACTGCTTCTATGAGTATAGCCAGCTTATCTGGACCTGCATCATGGAAAAGCATGTCTGTAACATAACTGTCTAGGTTCTCTTGCTCCTTACTAGCAGCGTGCAAGACTGCCGCTAGAGCTATCTGTGAGGGAGCATACAACAAGCATGCATCGGTCAAAAATACTTTTTCTAAGAACTCGTCAATA
Organism: Ypsolopha scabrella; assembly: GCA_910592155.1. Lineage (NCBI taxonomy): Eukaryota > Metazoa > Arthropoda > Insecta > Lepidoptera > Ypsolophidae > Ypsolopha > Ypsolopha scabrella. Next base: position 21,846,198 of record OU342982.1, read on the forward strand.
CCACAGCGCAATCGTTCTGGGTTGGCAAGGGAACATCTAGTCTTTATGTCGATGAGGAAGCCTTCAACAGGTCTGAAGGGGTTGTGAATAGTCAAATGATAATTCAACTGCTGCATCAAAAGTAACTCATTGTTTAGAATTATATCTGATGCTTTTTCTCTGTCTCCTTTTATATTAGCGACAAATTGACCAATCGAGACATTGAACTCTTCAACCTTGCAGGCTAAGTACACACAGGTGGCGAGAATTTCTTTCGGATGATAGTCCATAGATGAATTATAAAGATAAAATCGTTTGAAGTAGTGGAAGGCTGTTCCAACGACACCTTTAGGCATTGGTGGATTAAAACGCTTGCAGAATTCCTTTAAATGAAGCTCGTACTGACGGAGAAGAAGCCTTTCTTCTTCAGGAGACAGGAAGAAGTTATACTTTTGATATTCCTCGACGTGGGACCCATGTCTTGCAATGTACTCCAAGTTGTGTTTTTCTCTGTGGCGAGCCAGCTCACCTTCGTCGCTGAACGTCCAATGAGTTCGTTGGGTGCTCGTTGAAAACATTATAACTGATAGAAGTTTTAATAATTAAAATGAAAAAGTAAACAAACGACCGGCACAATTTAATTTGTTTGACGTTTTATGTTTTAATTTTAATTCTTAAAATGTTGCCAGTATATGAAATAGTGCTACTACTAGATCAACTCAAAGACATTATTGAACGAGCGAGCGAAGCGAGCGAGTTTTCCGAGTCTACTTGAACAATTCGACATTTGTATGTATGTATGAATGTTTGTTCGACGATAACTCGAGTATCGTTGATCGGAATGTCATGAAATTTGTTAGGCGGCAAAAAGAATTTTTAAGTTCATACATGACATGAGCCAAATCGGTAAAACGCGAATCGGGCGAGTGCGAGTTTACAGTTCGGGGTGAATAATAATCATTAACACACTAATATTATAAATGCGAAAGTTCGTGTGTGTGTGTATATTTATTTTGTTACTCTTTAGCGCTGAAACAGCTGAACGGATTTGGATGGAATTTAGAATGGATATAGCTTATACCCCAACTTAACACATAGACTACGTTTTATTCTGGAAAAAAGCATTTTGTTAAACCGAATAACACGTGAGTGGAGCCGCGGGCAAAAGCTAGTAACAAAACATAATCTATCGCTTTAAACAAATAATAATCTTGAAAGTATTAGCCAGCTTAGCTCATGAATTTAATATATTGCCAGTTAAATGATTAACAAAAACTTAACTTCTGAGTCGGAATAAAACTGTAATATTAAAAACAACCAGATTTTAGACAAAAGTCTAATAACACTCATGACATGTCACGTCACGGTGTGACAAGCCCCTTGAACATCGACAACGTCAGGCTTTCGAGGAATCGTTTGAAGAAATAAGGATTCTCCCTAAAAAGTGGAAAGGAAGAACCCCTGAAGCGACATCTTGACCGAAATTAAGTTATATATTAAGGTTACTTTAATTTATGCAGCCAAATTCTTACTGAAGGCTAGCTGAGTGCTCAGTATCAAGGTTCGATGATCCTTTTTGTGAAATTAGTAAATTATTTTTTTCGCATTCCTTACAAACACAAGCCCAGCCCCGAGTCAATTACTATGGGACGTCAAGATTTTATTTTGTGAAATTAGCAAAAAGTGTTATCAATCCGTGTTACTGATCACTTACCGAGCCTCTGGTATGAGTTTGACTTTATAAATAAAAGTCACCCTATAACGGGTGGCGCAAAAGTAATGTCATGATTTTAATAGGCTGCCATTTTATTATAAATTAAAAAAAAGAGCTGTTTTCATAAAAAGTTTATTTGGAAGTGAAAAATTGATGACATTAATTGGAAAAAATTATATCGCTTAAATTGCCACCTCCCGAGTTAATATCTGCCTGTAATGCTCACCAATTATGGTTACGGTGGGGCCATCAGCGTTTTCAAAATCATAAAGGACAATCACTTTTTCACTGCAAATGCCGCACCAAACCGTCACTTCGAGGGGATGCAATGGCTCTTCATGCATTTAATGTGGATTTTCTTCTCTTGAGCCAGATGTTTTGTGAGCAGAATTTTAAATTCCGTAAAACTAGCGCAATTATGCAACAACTCGGGAGGTGGTAATTTGAGCGATATAATTTTTTTCAGTTAATATCATCAATTTTACACTTCCAAATAAACTTTTTGTGAAAACAGAGTTCTTTTTTTTTCATTTATAACAAAATGGCAGCATATTCAAATCATGACACTACTTTTGCGCCACCCGGTATAATTGAAATCAGCATATTTTTTTGCTTCTTTTGAGCTGGGTTTCGCAGCGATCAGACGAAGTTCATGTCGCTCAAATGACCGTAAAATCCGGTTTCGTCTTCAAAAACCATAGCCTGATGCGATGCGACATAAAATTCAAGTAAAATAGAACCACTGTCACTTATAGTCTGTCAAAAAAGTGTTGAAATGTAAATGAAACTTTAATGAACTTTATTCGACTTTAAACGTTAAAGTAGTATAATTTAGGTAATATGTTTAGGAAATATATCTAGGAAATAACAACGAAATTTACTCGATTTAACAGATTTTGTACTTATTTGTTTGGTGTAACCAGGTGAAAGAAAAATAGTTTCTTCGATATTCATTTCAACACTTTTTTGACAGACTATAACTTATAACTTTTTTATATATATTATTTTGGGGATTGCCCTAATTTTACATGGAAAACCATAATTTTGTCAAAGATTTTCCATAATTTTACAATATTTATCTGGCAACATTGATTTCCGTCGGACTCAGGGATCCAGGGCCGTAAAACACATTAAAAAAAAAAAAAACGGACTCAGGGATGTCGACTCTTCTAAAAAAGATCGATTTTGAAATCGATTTCTAAAAGTGGTGAAAAAGTCGATCCAAAAAAAATTGGTACAGAAAAGATCGATTCACAAAAATCGATTCAAAATCAGAACAGAAATTCACACATTTATGAAACAACTTAGAGCCAAGCGAAGCAGAGCAGAGTGAGGCTTCTCCGAGTTGGATACTAAATAGGTGTATAATGTATAGGCCGAAATATATTTAAAAAAATGGTTTGGTTTAAACATTATGACACAACTCAGAGCCGTTTAAAAATATATGTAAATGTTGGAAAACAAGCTTAAATGTAGTTTTTAATTAATAATTGTGCTTTTGCTAAACTCCCCCGGGTCGGAGGGAACTCCCCCTTCTTCCTGCTCTTTACTCTGAACTGTGAGTGAATCAGACTATAGAATAAATTATCTATTTTTATTTGTAAATGTTCTTATATGTATATAATTAATGTCATATGGACCTCGTCTGGAATAAATAAATTTATTATTATTATACATAAAAGTCCTTTGAAAATGCATAAATTATATAGTAGCACCAACATAACCTCCAAAAATTAAAAAAGTTACATCTCAAAAATAGGGGGGTTCCGCAACCCACCTATAAGGGGGGGTCTAGAAACCCCCCAGCCCCCTCTCCCCCCTCAAAAATTCCCAGCCCTAAACTCGTTACCGTAACTTGTAAATTCCTTCCGCTAAATTTTCCGTAAAACCGCAAAAAAATCGTGTCCACGATTCTGCGGTTGTATGTATCGATTCAAAGATCGAATCGCCTAGAAAAAAACAATTTTCTTGGCCCTGATTAATCGATCTTCAATTAAACCGATTTAAAATTGACAATGCATCCCTAACTCAGTTCCTCCCTCCCTCCCACCCTCGCCGCGCTGTATGTGTCATACATTGAGATAATTTGTCTAAGTTTTCCTAATAAAATCTAGCTAAAATACAAATTTTATAACAATTTCATCATGTCTAGAACAGGAGAAAGACCTAGCCAAGCTCAGACATATAAACTTGTAGTAGTTGGTGGCGGTGGAGTCGGAAAAAGTGCAATCACAATACAATTTATCCAGGTAAGTTTACACCTTATTTGGTTAGCGATACGCCTACAAATATCTGTTAGATTATTCTGGGTATGTTTATCATGTACGTCACAGCTATTTATCGCTATTCCTCAAGAGTGTTTCAGTAATTCTCGTGAAATGGAGTAAATGACGTGAGATTTGCTCTTGGAAGTGCTTTGATGTCAAGGTTTTTCCGTGCGAAGGCGATACCACCCACTCCCAGGTCCAGATGTTGCCGAAATATTTTCTGCACGCCTACCTTTATATTTACCGGTGCTTTAGTGGGTTGCTCAGTAGAAAAGTTCTTAGTGACAAGTACCTACTTCTTTTTGTATTTATTCCCTTGGCTTTTTGCTGGCATATGGCTACCCACAGTCTATTCTTTTTCCACTAAAATTTGTCAGCTCAGTTCCCTTTAGTTACAGCACATTGATACACACAAATCTTAAAAAACCTTCCAGAAAAATTTACCTCTGATAATTTATTATAATAAACAGTATTCTTTATTTTCAAACAATGGGCTGTATCCTATAAATTACCAAACAATAACTTTATTTTTGTTTACTTTGTGATATTTTGTCCTTTGCCCTGAACATTGTCAGAATAGTCCCCCAAAATGATATGCTGGATCTTCCCTTGAATGGTACAAAAGAGAAGACACTCAGCCTTGTCTCAACTGGATAAGCAAATCCCCATTTCATCCTAAGGCATAAAATAACAAAATTATATAATATCTGAGGTAGAATGTTTTAAGTAAAATTCTTTGCTTGTGTACTCTAAATATTAACGTGGTAAAACAGAATCTCGGAGCAAAATGCACATCAGAAAATTGTTGCTTTACTTTTCTTTTGAATAAAAATTATGCAAAAATTGCCTTTTAAAGCAATTAGCGGAAATTGATCAGTAATAAATTAGGGTTTCACATTCAAATTCATCATTTTATGATTTAAATTTTGATTGCATTCGATTAACAAACTTGAAAGCGTATTGTATTCGAATGTAATCAAAATATAAGGCCTAATATAACATAACTTTAATGCGAGAACCCTATTATTAGTAATCAATTTCCGCTAAATGCTTATAATTCAATTTTTATAATTATACTTTTTATTCAAAAGCAAGGACAATATTATGATGTGCATTTTGCACTGAGATTCGGTTTTACCACCTTCCCCCTTTCCCGGTTCAGAGCTCCACGAGATTTACTTTTCTTTTGCTTTACTATACTGCAATGGTATAATGTTACTTTAAATAAGTTTACAATTACAACTGCCTGTATAGTTTTTAGTTTTTTTTTCAGATTGATTTCTTATATTTTTGTTAATATTTATAATGTTACATGTTTATTCATTTCAGAGTTATTTTGTGACAGACTACGACCCCACTATTGAAGACAGCTACACAAAGCAGTGCGTCATTGACGATGTACCCGCCAAACTGGATAGTAAGTATGGTCAGAGAAATGACCGTTGACCAACACTTTACTCTTATTGTCAATGCAGTATAGGTGAAAGTAGGACAGCTAATTCTTTTACAATTGTATATACAAACTGAACTGTTCAATAAGCATTGTGTGCTTATGATAATTAGCATTGGTATGCAAGATTTCTGTTGCGAAAGAAATCTTTGTCTTGAAGCATTAGCATGTGGAAGGAAAAAGTTGAACTTACACATTTTGGTACTGAAAACACAAAATTAAATTATGTTTATTTATAACACATGTACTTATCCACAATATAGTTGTATTAAATATTATACCCAACCGGTTTTGCTATTCAGCATTCTCAAGGGCTTTACTAAAATACTTATTTAATTACATTTTCAGAATCTACAAATAAAAATAATATTATATAAACAATATTATCAAAATTAAAGCCTCAATATTTGGTGGGCTAATACTTAATGTGTATTTTTATCCCGATTCTGAAATGTCTCTTAAAACCCATAGTACCTAGTATTTAATATGTATTAATAAAATTTCAGTTCATATGCTACCTCTATTGCCATGTGCAAATATAGACAGAATAGCCTTTGCTCGCTTTAGGTTTTTTTCAATCTCTGCCCCATTTTGGACTCATTGGTTATTTTATGAATACCCTTATAGTCTGTTGACCAGGATCACTACGATGATTTTCGATGATAATAAAGAAAACCGCATCCAAACCCGTTTAATTGTTCTCCCTCTAGTTCAAACTAAACACACAGACAGACATAAAAATTGTAGTTTTGGCCTCAGTACAATACTCATTTCAATTAAAATTTCGCAAAAATATTCAATGTACAGACACGACTTTTTTACTACTTAGCATAAAGAGTGAGTACTATTAAATTGTCGCTATTTTGAATCACCATTCTAAAGAAAGTAAGAATCAAGGAGACTCAAAATTCTTTATTTTAACAAGGTTTACATTACATTATTATGTTTGAAAACTAGTTACGACTTTTCCAGTGAACGACGTGAGAATGCCCTGACTTTACTTTTAATGCGGCTCATAGAGTTTTGCACGGAGACATCCGTTATCAATTTAGTACACTTAGTCCACTTGCGTTGAAAATCTGGCAACGAAGTAGCAGGCTGACATGTTTTTCGTAATTTACTTTTGATATTCGCCCAATATTTTTCTATTGGGCGAAGTTCGGGGCAGTTTGGTGGATTTTGATATCTTCATACCATTGCAGAGTCCGTGTTAAATAATGACAACTTGCCAGATCAGGCCAAAATAATGTCTCAGAAGTGTGTTTTTTTATAAACGTTAATAATCTTTTTTTTAAGCATTCTGTTAAGTATACATCGGTGTTAATTGTTCCAGTCGTGACAAAAAACGAGCTTCTCATACCACATTGACATATTGCTTGCCATACAAGGTACTTCTTGGCAAATTTTTCTACTTGTATAACTTTTTCAGATTCACGAAGAGTCGAAATATCACGAGAGGAATAGTATTGATTACCTGGTATAGACTTGAAGTCGGATTTCACATAAGTTTCGTCATCAATAATTAGGCAACATTTTCTTTGAACTAACATGGCGTACAATAGTCTGGAACGTCTAACCGCACGATTATACTGTTCCACGGTTCTCTTGGGGGCTTTTTGCTTCTTGTATGTAGTAATCCCGCATCTTCTTTTAATTTTTTAGACATTTGATTGGCTTGTACCTTTTTTTTCGATACATCTCGTGAAGAGATCGACGGATTCATATCAAACAACTTGCACACCTTTGATTCCAACTTTTTATTACGTGTTCTGGTAGGTTGACCCTCACGCTGCTTTCTATTTACAGATCCGCCTTGCTTTATTTTTTTTAAAGTCCTTTGGACCGTTCTTCTGGTCGTAAAGCAAGATTTTGCCAGGTCTGAAGTATGATATATGCGGATTTTTAGAAAATTCTTGCAAAATCAACTCCCGAACACTTTTCTCTTTCGACGACATCTTGAGAGATAAAAAACAAAAGAATGTTTTTTTGGTATGTAAGAAATCATGAATTGTTCTAAATTTGAAATCCCTAAAGAGAATTAAAAAGATACTGGCTGGCAGCAAGAATAGCGTTGAAAATGTTGGTGACAATTTAATAGTACTCAGGCTTTATATTGTGTGTAACTGAGAAGTAGATAAAACAGTTGACATGTTCTATAGATATGGGTAATATCTATGTGTAAAAATGATAAAAAAAACTGTTTCTTTTACATACATAATTAAATTTTCTCTGCCTCATAAAGGGTTAAGAGAGTAAAACCTAATTTTAATGTAAATAATTGACTCAAAATATATGCTTCACAAAGGCAGTTATTTTTGTCACTCTAGTGTGGGCAGTGTACATAAATCTTCGAGGAACATTTAACTGACCATAAATCTACAATGCAGGCCAAACAGTGTAAGCCCATTTCATTGTTTTATAACTTTACCAGTTTTATTGTAATTGTAAGAAAAGAAAACAAAATTACTAAGCCTCCCCTTGTCACAGCCCAAACTGTAGGTAATAAGTAGACAGTTGAAATTTTTACAGAATATGTGTTACTATTGACCTCTTTCATCATAAATAAAAAAAATGAAACCCCATAAGATAAGATAATTATTTATTTCTTAACAAATATTCCTTAAAATTAGGTATAGGTCATAGTGTGTTTTTTTTTAGCTAGTACTTACAAGTTTCAAATGTGGTCAAATTGTTTTACATGCTCTAACTAAAGTAAACAACGAATCCACACTCAGAGGGTGCCTTGGTTTTTGTTTTTAGGGTTCCGTACCAAATTGTTACGGTTCTGCTTTTAGAACCACAAAAAGTTTCATGTGAGTGTAACTGCACCTCAATGTCCCCAGTCCTCGACACAGCGGGCCAGGAGGAGTTCAGTGCGATGAGAGAGCAGTACATGAGATCCGGCGAAGGGTTCCTGCTCATCTTCTCCGTGGCCGACCATGCCAGCTTCGACGAGCTGTACAAGTTCCACAAGCAGATCCTCAGGGTCAAAGATAGGGATGAGTTCCCCATGCTGATGGTGGGGAATAAGGCGGATTTGGAGCATCAGAGAGTGGTGAGTTTCTTTTTTGATGTGCTGTTTTGGTTACCCTGCCGACATTTCATCTGGGACGGTTTGAATCTGTAACAAGTATCTTACCAGAAAACGAAGTTTAGAAAAGTGATAGTGATTTTACTTATGTTTGTAGTCTGCTTGCTTAGCCTGAGTATTATGTTGCATTATTTAAGAGCTAAGCGTTTGTCAGTGGAGTTACTGCCACTCTTCTGTTTCCTCTGTTATAGATTTATCCTCTTTGTATGACATGACATTATCTTTTTCCTTCACCTGGAATGCTACTCCAAAGTGAAAAAATTCGACCGATTACCGTTCAGTCGTATATCCAGCTCTGTCACACTCTTAATGCGTGTCAGAGATGGACGTATTCTCGAACGATAAACGACCAACCGTTTTTTTTGGAAGTAGCGTGCCTTGTTAATGTAATTTCGTCCAAATCTTTCTCCTTTCCAACCATACGTATTATTGAAAGATAAACGACCAGCCGATTTTTGTTTGGGAGTAGCGTGCCTTGTAAATGTAATTTCGTCCAAATCTTTCTCCTTTCCAACCATACGTATTATTGAAAGATAAACGACCAGCCGATTTTTGTTTGGGAGTAGCGTGCCTTGTAAATGTAATTTCGTCCAAATCTTTCTCCTTTCCAACCATACGATACGTACTTCTCGAACGATAAACGACCAACCGATTTTTTTTGGGAGTAGCGTGCCTGCAATGTCGCAATTTGAAGGTATCGTTTGGCGCCCGTTCTAGGCCCGACACATACCATTCGGTGTGTTCAAATGGCGACTTTATTTCCATGCATTTTGTACAAAATTTGAATGACGCCCGCGCCGCTTCTTTCTTTTGACCACAATCACTCAACTAAGTAGATAGGTTCCTGCGGTAGCGGAGCGGTGCGGCAGGGGTGTGGTAACGTGACGTCAATTGACGCGAGATGTCGAGAGAGAGAGAGAGAGAGAGAATTCTCCCAGCACACAAAAAGTGTTTATTTTTGATAGCAATAGAAGAATTTTGGAACAACGAATACAAAATAAAAATTAAACATGGACATCAAACTAGGTCACAAATATCTGGTAAATTAGTAGTTCCAAAAGTTTCAAATTTTTATGGAAAACGTTGCAAAAATTGGCTTATTCCAAAATTATTCAATGCTATTCCACAAGACATAAAATACTACAAAGGTACTAAAACTCAAATTAAGAAGAGGTTAAAAGATTTCTTTTTGTTAAATCCACATATTAGTAGTACGAATTTATAAAAAGGATTTATTTTTAGTCTTGTAAATGTTTTTTTATTTAAGTACCTACTTTAATATTTGTTATACCGTGTCATACTGCGATAACGCACACACGGCATTCGCTCGTCTTTTGTTACCTAACAACAACTCGAGCGAATGATACAAAATGTTAAAACTACCCTCTACGCGGTTTATCTTTTTTATTTAGGATTTAATAATCATAAGTGCTAGCATTAAGAGAGATTTATGTCTGCCGATAAACTGTTTTAACAGTTTTGCGGAATATTGTTATTGTACCTAATTACTTATGATGAATAAAGTATAAAAAAAAAAAAAGAGGCGCCATGTTACCCCTCCCTCACCGCTCTTTACCGCAGGAACCTATTTAGTTAAGCGCTAGACTTGTTGATCGATGCATTTGACAGAATTATTTATCAGTCATGCATGATTTCATGATTCATTATGGTAATAATAAAAGAAAACCGGACAAGTGCGAGTCGGACTCGCCCAAATTACAGTATAGCATGATTTCAATTCAGACTTCATTCAGTTTCCTCAGTTAGAGTGTGTAAAATAAAACTAATATACAACTGTGGCAGTAACTGCACACACAGAAAAGTAAGTACATACTCGACACAAAAAACAAATTTATAGTTTTCAGATTTTTTCCTATACACTGTTAAAAATTATGTATCAGGCAAAAAATACGCAGAATTTGCATTGAATTTACGGGAAACTGTAAAATAACCAAAAAAACTGGACATTTACGGATAATCGACAACATTACAAATTAATAATTGGTACAAAACTAAAAATCATTTCGAGATATTGGCCTTCTGAGCATCATATATTTTTTTCAGAATGAAATTTTTATGAAATAAAGAGATTTAAAAAAAATTCAAAAGTTGATAAACACAGGATTTTAAAAACAATTACCTTTGCTTTCAAGTTCATTCCGTATTAAAAAAAACAACTGTCATGTCATTGTGACTGTTGACATTGATAGCTAACATAAACATGCCAAGTTTTTTTTTATATCCATCCATCCATCAGCCTGTTTCGTCCACTGCTGGACATAGGCCTTTCCAGGATTTCGCCACTCTTGGCGGTCCTCCTGGAAGAAATGCCCATACTCACACACGCTGGGCAGGCGCATCGGTGAGCGCGTTGCCGAAACCCTTGACAGTGACGCCGCTGCCCGTCACCGGTCTGTTTCATATAAGGCTTGGCAATTGGGGATGGATATACCGCCATCCATCGGTCCCAGGCAATGGTGGGCTGCCTGGTTTTGCCTGAGAGCTGTTCTCTTGGTACGTCCACAATCGAGCCCGGCATCAGCTCTACCACCTTTTTTTTATAATCCCTTGGCAATGAACATCGAGTTTGAAATCCTCAGTTGCGACTTACGTACTTTTAGACTGTGTGAATAAGAAAAAAAAAATAAGCATTAAAAACACACAATAAAACAAAATAAAAAATACGTAAGCTTTATTTTTACGTAGACTTTCAATATAAATATTGAAAACAAAATGGTTACCTGAAATTAAATGATGTCGATTATGAAATATTCCCAACTTTTTTACTTCAAACAGCTTCAAGGGTCTGTATACTTGAGTATATGGTTTTAATTTCAACTTGATACCTCCACGCGTTCCCGAGATAAAGGATCTTAACAGACAGATGGACAGACGGACAACAAAGTGATCCTATAAGGGCTCCGTTTTTTTCCCTTGAGGCACGGAGCCGTAAAAAAAAATGAAAAATATTTTCTTCTCTGTGAAATTACGTCTTTACTCAAGCTCGTTCCCTTTAATTATTTGGAGGGCGAAACAATCTGGTTTGTGTGAACGAAATGAATCAGCAGTTGAAACATCATAATCTAACTTTTGGAGCTGCAATTGGTCCAAGGTCGGATGAATTCAACTCGGTCATAATTCCAGACGCAAATATCCATTCAGAGTATTGACTGCGACAATATCCGCAATAGTACTCACGAAAATAAGGAGGAAAGAAGGCCAAAGTCAAAAGCATACGGAATAAAGAGCTTGTAACGATGTAAGAGGTTTTACTACTAAAAGATTCGTGGTTTAGGTTCATACTGATATTGAAACGGCTACTCAGGATTTTTATTTGGTCAGATTTCGCCTGACTAGTTTCAGGCAAACATGGTTACGCGATTCTGTCAAACAGGGAACCGCCGCGTAACCATGTTTGCCTCCGAAGAAACTGTACGAATACAGTGAAACTAGTAAGGCGAAATCTGACTATAAAATCGTGAGTAGCCGTTTCAATAGCATCTCTGCATACCTCTCTAGGAGACAGGCGTGAGTATATGTATGAATGTTGGCGTATAGCTGAATATGAACAAGGCTTCCACTAGTAGGGTGACATGAGAAAATCTTTGTTTGAATACATCTTCACAACATGAAACTGCGAGGGGGTGTCAGAGGTGTTTTCGAGTACGGACTGCGAAATACAAATATGGACCTTGACGTAACGTTCCTTCCGTAAACACAAAGTAACCCAACGGGATTGAACGATACGATACCTTTAGATTAATGATTGAGAGGTTTGAACCAAAGGTCGGTTCTTTGAATCTAGCCTTGTAAATATTACTTCTGCCCACAGTTTCTGTATCATAAAATCAGTCGCCAAACCGAGTGCCTGTCGTCGAAAACATACATATCCGCTTATCTAAGGATACGTTCGCACTTGAAATGACGTCACAATTCATAAATATAGTTCAATAAAGTTCATTTTTCATCTGTTTTTGGTGAATAGCAAGCATAGATGGCAACCGACACTGAGTTACATAATAGGCCCGCTGGTTTCTTGTGAATATTCCATCCATCCATCAGCCTCTTTCGTCCACTGCTGGACATAGGCCTTTCCAGGATTTCGCCACTCTTGGCGGCCCTCCTGGAAGAAATGCCCATACTCACACACGCTGGGCAGGCGGGTTGGTGAGCGCGGTGCCGAAACCCTTGCACCAGTGACGCCGCTGCCCGTCACCAGGCTGTTTTATATAAAGCCCGGCAATTTGGGATGGATAAACCGCCATCCATCGGTCCCAGGCAATGGTGGGCCGCCTGGTTTTGCCTGAGAGCTGTTCTCTTACTCTCCCCCGAATAACTTCGGGAGGATTTGCGAGTAAGATGGTGGTACCCCCACAGTCGAGCCCGGCATCAGCTCTACCACCACCTAATTGTGAATATTGGTGTAGGTAAATATTATCTGGGAAAATTTACCTAACTAATGGTATAAATATTAATTGTAGGTACATAATACAAGTTTTCGCTATTTATTCATACTTTTTTTTGCATATTAAAAAAACGTTTATCACCCGGCCAATTGAAAGCTAGCCTGGGAATTTTAAAGCATATTTAAAAAAACTTGCCTATTTGATTATAATGATTATTTGGTTTGTTGGTTAATCTGATGCTATCAATCTGCCTTATCCTAGGGGGTGGCGCGGGCCCTTATTTCATATCGCCAACCGGGGACCTTATTGAGTAACTTCGACATCCATTGCAGTCACCTTCAAACGCGCCGTGATTGGCTAGAAATAACATCACACATCATTTTGGCCAATCACGACGCTCTTGAAGGCTATTGCGCTGGATATTGAAGTTAGACGACAAGAGGGCGGGTCCCTTAGGCCCAGTCCGACGCTGCATATATCTACTGTGGCGCTGTACACATTTTTATATTTTACGTAGTCGCTGGCGAGTATTGAGGCCTAAACTCATAGCAGTATTTACGATCGCACTGTCGTAAACAACCTTCACGGCTTCCCAAGAATTTCTTAGTCAATGAAATGACGTCGTACATGTGCATCCATGACTCACCATATTTACAAATAGCATTATGTGTGCTTATGCCAATTATTTTCCTTATAATAATATCTGCCGTCATGCACGAGACAGTAAAGCTGCGTGAAAGCGAGTCTTGCCTTTTTGTCACTTCATTGAGCGAGCGAGCGAGTTCTCCGAGTCTACTGGAACAATCCGGCGTTTGTATGTATGTATGAATGTTTGTTCGACGATAACTCGAGTATCGTTGATCGGAATGTCATGAAATTTGGCAGGCGAGTAAATAAGGCAAATATAATTTTTAAGTTCGAACATGAGCCAAATTGGTCAAGCGCGAATCGGGCGAGCGCGAGTTCAAAGTTTGGGGCGAACTACTAGTTTAGTCGAGCACACAACTTGGCTCACATTACTTGTCCTTGTCTCTGATCTTATACTAATAACTATAGTAGTTCGCCCCGAACTGTGAACTCGCGCTCGCCCAATTCGCGCTTAACCAATTTGGCTCATGATCGAACTTGAAAATTATATTTGCCTTATTTACTCGCCTGCCAAATTTCATGACATTCCGATCAACGATACTCGAGTTATCGTCGAACAAACATTCATACATACATACAAACGCCGGATTGTTCCAGTAAACTCGGAGAACTCGCCCGCTTCGCTCGCTCGTCAATAAAGTAGTAAAAAAACTCGCGTCTGTACATTTAATGTTTTTAATTTATTTTTATTGAATCGGGTTATCCGTTTTGTCCTAAAGTTCTTTTTAATCGTTTTTGAAATATGAATGCTGCATCGCTTTTATCTTTTATACTTTTTTGAAGTAATTTAATTGTTAGAGGATTAAAAGTAATTTGTATGTATATTTATGAAGTGTAATTAATAATGGTCTACAGTCGAAAAACCTAAAGCTGTTTCACGGACGACGCTCTGTCGAAACTCGCTCGTATGTCAGTGCGTTAGGGTTCACGCATTGTTGTTTGGAACTCAATTATTTCCCAAACCAAGGGTGTCCGCGGGTATGACTCTTGGGAAAAGTGGTTCAGTAGGGTTGGTAGAATACGTGGTTTCATTTAATGGTAGCAGTCTATTTACACCCGGTATAATGCTATTTGTTTTCATTATTTGTATTTTTATGTATAGTTACGTAACAAAATCAGGGCCGCTGTCATAGAAATTTCGAATTACTTTAAAATTTCTTACAGATTTAACTATAAACAGTACATGTTTCCTATTATAGATAAATTATGTTTCATTCGCAGTTATTACAGAAGAGATAAAATATAAATAAACCTAGTAAATTTAAGTGGTCACCACCCAACTGAAGGGAGTGATGACCTCTGACGTCTCCTTTGGGGATTTATGTCGTGATATGACTGCGATTAGAGACGGCCACATTACAAAACTATTTGTAAGATCGATGCAGATAAAAGTAGACCACACAAATATGCACAACAGTTGTTCAAGCGGCATGTGGGCGTATGAATACATGCGACTTGCATCGCTGACCCCGCTCTTGCACCAAACATTTCCAGTCCACTGTTTTAGATCAGCACAGTAAAAGTAGGTCAGTATTCCATCTCGGATTGAGATTAAGGGGGCAACAGAGGATCTTTGTGCAAAATGCAGATCTTAAAAGCATGCAATAAATGCGTTTTATATCAATTCGCGCAAACTTCTAGTACTAGATAAGTATTCACAAAAAAATGACATTTATGAATCACATTTTGATTGCATTCTACTAAAACTTCAAACACACTTTAAAGTTTGTTAATGTAATGCAATCAAAATGCTTAATTTTCATGTGAAGACATAATAATTGCCAATAAATTTCCACGAATACATATAAAACGCATTTATTGAATACTTTTTATTCAGAAGTAAGGAAAACAATATTAAGATGTGCATTTTGCACCGAGATCCTCTGTTAACCCCTTAAACATCAGAGAAATAGCCGATAGTTTCACAAACAAAGTAACGTACCACTTTTTCCACTTTCATGATTTTAATTGCCATGCGGTTTGATTCAGCTCACAGTTGAATGATCTCCATGGTATCCTTTACCCACTGACCAAAACATATCTAGTCTACGAATTGCAACAGATATAAGTGTAAAGTTCGTTTGGTCAAATAGTTTGCACACTTTGATACGCCGAATTGTAGTAATCCTGGTCAACATATAGGTTATAAGAAGTGTTCAGAAAATAACGCGCAAGCCAAAAACGGAGCAGAGATTGAATAAACGCGGGCGGAGCCGTGGGCGAAAGGCTAGTACGTAATGATTGTCACAATATCCTGTCCCCCATCGTGATCAATTGTGATGTTATTCTATCCCACTTCTTCCTACTCGAACCTCACGTAATTGTAATGACGACCCTGACGGATTTCATTAAGTTTCAATATTGTTTTCGCATTGTTTCCAAAATAGCGTGCGGTTGTACTGCATACTATTTGAGCAAACGAACTATAATTTTCTAACCAAATCAATCTTTCTGATTACGAATTGACTGGAATTTATCCATCACGTCGATCGAGCAATTTTGGTGTCCGACTTTTTGTCGGGAAAGTTGATTTACAAAAATATACTGTGATATAGCCATCTTTCGTTCAACCAACTGAAAGCGAAAGAAATAAAAAAATATTGCATACAAATAAAATGCCGTAGGTTACCTACTGCAAAAACGGCGTGATATTCCATAGAGCGGGTCTCTAGGTAAACGTAGTGTAGCACGCCGATCTTGAAAAGATTGCCTCTAGTGGCTGGAGGATGGCGAAGGATAGAAAAATGTGCCGTGCTCTTGGAGAGGCCTATGTCCAGCAGTGGACAAATATTATCAATTGATACCCAGACAGACGTAACATTTTATACGTGTAGAGATTCAGTGTTGCCACTCTTCATACAAATGTAAAAATAAAATACTCTGCATGTCTGAATATCTGAATGAATTATTTTCCAGGTCTCACTGGAGGAAGCACAAAGTCTGTCGCGTCAGCTGAAAGTGCCGTACATCGAGTGCAGCGCCAAAGCTAGAATGAACGTCGACCAGGCGTTCCATGAGCTCGTCAGGTCAGTTGCTGTCCCGAATTCCAACCCTGTACTGAATTGCCGAAAAAAAGTTAACGATCAATCGACAACATTACAAATAAATAATTAGTACAAAACTAAAAAAAAAATCGAGATTTTTTTTTAAATTAAATCATTATCAAATAGGAAAGATTTAAAAAAAAAACTAAATTTGGTAAACACAGGATTTTAAAAGTAATTACCTTTGCTTTCAAGTTCATTCCGTATTTAAAAAAATCAACTGTCATGTCATTGTGACTGTTGACATTGACAGCGAACATAAACACGCCAATTTGTTTTTTAATAATCCCTGGGCAATGAATATCGAGTTTGAAATCCTTAGTTGCGACTTACGTTCTGTTAGAATGAGTGAATAAGAAAAAAATAAAATAAGCATTAAAAACACACAATAAAACAAAATAAAAAATACGTAAGCTTTATTTTTACCCAGACTTTCAATATAAATATTGAAAACAAATGGCTACCTGAAATGAAATGATGTCGATTCTTTGACCTATTATTATTTGGTGTAGAAATTCATTCGTTGGAAACAAAAAAAATCCTAATTACTTGAGTTTTACTTGACCATCATTTAAAATCTCCAGATTAGTGCGCCGTTTCCAAGAGGCCGAAAGGATCCACGTGAAGGCCGACTACGGGAGGAAAAAGAAAAGATGCGCCATCTTGTAACAACACACCTGTACATATGTCTACTTGGGTGAGCTTTAACCTTTAATATAGGTATTTAACTTACGTAAGGTCTCACTCCCATGATCCGTGCGGGGTGCGGGGCGCTCACGTGCGTATAAAGGCCCCACGTGGTACACGTTGGCTAGAGTGAAAGGGACAATGCTATGCGATTAAGCGAGAAGAACGCAGTGAATGTTATCGGTAATTTTCAATTGCTGGTTATACTTATTTCTATTAATAACATACATCAAATTTATAATAATAATAAAATAAAAAATATTAATATTAATTATTAGTTTTAATTTGATGTCAGGATTACTTGATGTCTTATTCTTTATGTACATTAAATAATAATTAATTCAAGAATTCACACACATTGTAGAACGTCCGCTCGATTGTTTTGAACAATGTTGCGGTGGTCGCAGTTTTAATGTCTACCGGAAGTTTGTTGTAGACCGAGGTGGCCATGATATGTATATTCCACTTACTCGCATAAACTTATCTCTTTCACACGGACAAGTGTGCCAACGCATTGGACAACGTGTACTGGGGCCATAACCTATAGAAATTAATTTGAGACTGAACTCGTATGACCTAGCAGTGTGCGAGCGAGACTCAAATAGAACCGCAGCGCGTATAGAACAAGGATGCGATATGATTGCGCTTTCCACGCAGGTGTCAAGTTAACTTCTGTGGGATGTATGCCTTCCGCCCCGCACCTCCGCTCCTACAAAGGGCGTGGGGCCTTACTGAAAGTATGAATTTAAAAGTATTGACGACTTAAAAATGGGTTATTTTGTTTGTTTCGTTGCCAATATTTTTGTTCTGAATAAATCACAATTAACACTTTCCAGGTTTCTTTTCTCTTATTTATGAGTTGAATAGGGTTTCTGATGTTTTTATTGATGTAATTTTCGTTCTTCAAGTGTAAAGCATGGCAAGTTCAGTTTTATATCCGAATGCTTAGGTTGTGTGTCATTTATCTTTCTGTGGTGTTGTAATTTATTTTAAGTCTTATTTATTTGCATTAAGAGTTATATCAATGAGATTTTTTGTAATCTGAGAGTTTAATTGATATGTTGTGCCGCAATCGTGTTGAATTCTGGTACCGATTGGGTCAAATTGGTCTATACGCACAAATCCTTTTTTATAAAAGAGTGTTTTTCTATGAAAGTACCTATTTGACTATATTTTTTGTTACTGTGCCATACTTTTGTATTATGACATCACTTTTTGAATGGTCTAGAATGATCTATGGACACACCAAATATGCTTAGCTTTTTCTACGACTTTTACACTGTTTTAAAAACCTATTTTGGTGCGGTCATTTAGAATATGTCCCAGTAAATCTGAACGCACCGAAAACAAATGCATAATTTTTCTACAAAGGTGCTAAATTTCAATACAACATATTTTACCATAGCTTTATCTAATTTGCTACATGTATAGAATAAAAAAATGAGAGGTAAGGATATGATCCATATAGGGAAACCGGATAAATCAGATTTCGCCCGCGGCATTACAGGGACGCGGGGATGAGGACAAAGGGGATCGCGCGGGGTGCAGGCGGCAAGAAGGCTTAAAAAAAACGGAAAAAATTCCGTATAATTGTTGAAAATTCCGGGCATTTTTTGTAAAATTTCTTATTTTGCGGCATGTAATTTCTAGCGTAAAGTGAAGATTTCACGCGTGAATTTTTTTACAAAATTATTATAAAAGAAATAGAAATGCTGCATCTGGGACTCTTAAATAAAAAAAAATATTAATTAGAAAAAAAAGTTACATTGTAAATTTACATAAATACATACCTGTTACTTAATACTCGTATACAAATTACAATTGTTTTGTATGGGTACAGTGTAATCGCAGGTTACTGTTGGTGTTATTTAATTGAAAACATTTATTTTATTTCAATTATAATTTCTCTTTCTTCATTTTTGTGAAAATTCCGGACATCTTAGAATTCCCCTCGCATTCCGGACAAAGAACCAAAATTCCGGACATGTATGGAAAATTTCGGACGTATGGCAACCCTAGCGGCAAGAGAGTCTCACTCTCTCTCAATGCAACATAAGCCCGCCCCCCGCGTCCCTGAAGTGCGTTCATTTAAAGATCCCTAGGGTAGGTAGGAACACCGGGGTTGCAACACTGAGTTTTTGAATGGGTTCGGCCGAGTTGCTACACTCCAAACGTAATTTCACATATCTCCAATAGATTTCGTATTGATTTACAACTGTCATTTTGACGTCTCTATACGAACCTTGCGAACCCTGCTCAGAGTTGGTGTTGATAAATTCGACACCGGTGTGGCGACACTGCTATTTTGAACGGTCGGTGTCGCGACCCGTGTTGGTTTTTGAACGGTTTAGTGTTGGAACCCGGGGTACGAACCCAGCCCGGTGTGAGTTTTTGAACAACTATCTGTAGATAGCGTCCTGGGCGTGGACAGACTTATCCCGCCGCGCCGGTTTATATAGAAACGCGCCCGATCTTAAAATTAAGGATGCATGCTATGATTTAGTCTGAAATTAAAATATGATTGCTAGAATGATATCTATATTAAATTATTTATCGTGCTCCTAAGTTTAATCACAATATTAGTACATACTTGAAAATAGAATAAATAAATAAAACTGCCGCTAAAAGTATTTAAGATAAATTGTTTTGTTACTAACGAATAATGCGTGGATAATTTTTTTTAAGTCTAGATACCAAATACTAATGTATTTTTTGTTATTTTTTTGGTGCGACTTTTGTTTTAAGGTGTATTTAGTGCGAATTATATTTAAATTACTAGGTATTAAAATGTGGTTTGCATGAAAAATATTATCTCGGTGTTGCTAGCTAACCTAAAGTCTCATATTTGCTGACGGTTTTGTATTAAATCTACTCTAAATCAAAACAGCTAATGCATTCTAAATACACTTAATTAAGATAATGTTTTTCACAAACCATTTTGTAATAATAATATTATATCACAGTTTTGGAATGTATTCTTTGTATACCATTGTTTATATATTAATTTAGGGGAAGAGATAAATATTTTTATATTGTCATATTGATTTTTATGCATTTTTTGCAATATAATAAGTAATTTTTGTGGCGCAAGTTTGCGAGTTAGATCATGAATAACTTTGTAACAAACAAATAATGAATTTAAAATGAGATAAGTATTAATTTTGTTTTAGCTTAAATTGCGAAGTATTTTGACTCGCAGTAACTATTACCGATTACGAAAGACATTGAAAACCTAAACATTGTTATTATGATCTGGTAAAAAATATGTTTGCTATCCGAAAATAACATTATTTCTTTAGAAATAACGTACTTTTTTTGGTTTGCAAAGCATTACTGACAGGGTATATTTTCAAAAAACGGCTAGAATGTTAACAATTTCATAGCCAGCCTAGAAATCCACCTAATTAGATTCATAACCCTTGAAATGGCCTATTAACTAATTACTGGTGGGCTATTTTAGTATCAGTGGGACAAACTACAGCTCTTGTGGTCAAATATTCGGTGTCCTATATTTTATAAATATTTATTATTTGTAAGTAAAAATCGGTGTTCACAATATTTTGTATGTCGTATTGTAGTGTGTCCAGTTTTACAGTTATTTGCACAGCACAGCTATCTTTACCTCAACGATGTAAGGTTTAAAATGGCAAGTGAAAGTGAAACTGGCCACGCTACATTAGTGAAGGAAGCTTTAACATGGCGTGTAGAGACTAATCTCGTAACAAGTTGTCGGATAATGTGTATATTACTTGTATTATGAATATACATAGTAACAAGTATATCTGGTTGTTTATTTACTTACCTCCATAGCAGTGGCGGTCCGAGGGAGGGGGTCACAGGGGGCTTGCCCCCCCCCCCCAAATCATTGATGTCATCCCGAAAAATCCCCAAAACTTACTTCGGCGGTTTTCTGCCTACTAAGGTTTAAGGTTAAGGTGGTAGAGCTAATGCCGGGCTCGACTGTGGAGGTACCACCATCTTACTCGCAAATCCTCCCGAAGTTATTCGGGGGAGAGTAAGAGAACAGCTCTCCGGCAAAACCAGGTGGTCACCTACCCGCCTGCACAGCGTGTGTGAGTATGGGCATTTCTTCCAGGAGGACCGCCAAGAGTGGCGAAATCGTGGAAAGGCCTATGTCCAGCAGTGGACGAAACAGGCTGATGGATGGATACTCTAAAACTGTATTCAAATATTTTTGATATATCACCTGCTTGCTTGAGTCGGGATTGAAACCAACGAAATATAAAATACCAACATTCTCCCAAATAACATAGTTATATTATTAGAGTGCATTACAAACCAGAAAAGATAAATTAAATTAAAAAAATATGTTTTATTGCGAAATCCATTGCTTTGGAATTTGGAATTCAACCTAGGTAAATACAGTTTCTACAATCTACGAGCGCACGTGATCATTATTTGTAGTTGTAAACGTAAATACATAATTGCGTTAGTGTGTGTACCCGACGGAGCGGTCAGTGGCGAGCGAGCCATCGTTCGAGTCACTTGTGCATAGTGTTTTCACGCTGCTAATGTGCATGAAGTACCATCAGCATGTCAAATCACACGGGTGAAGGAAAACGCAAAGTAATTCATAGCGAGGTAAGATTTTTCATTCATTTTAAAACTTATTAAAGGTAATTTTCTAGTTCGATAAAGTCCGGTTTGTGGATCGCGTTTGATATTTAAAAATTTTTCTCGAGAAAAGATATCGTGTCAAAATTTTTTAAAATAAATGTTAAAAAACTATCAATTAAAAATAGTTATTTATTATTTTCAGGGACGCGCCATTATTGCTCGAGTGTATCACTTTCTTCAAGACGAGTATAATTTTATGAAAGCAAACAGTGTGGATAATTGTGATTTAAGTCCTTTGGCTAATATACGGAAACGTACTGCTGAAGCTACAGGAGTCAGTGAACGCACTGTAAGTACAATTTTAAAAGAAGAAAAAGAGCTGCCATCTTCTTCTGCAGGTTTTACCTCACCTATGAAAAAACGACGTAAGAGAAATAATAAATTTGATTTAGACAACATGAACCTTGAAATTATTCGTACTACTGTGCAAAATTTTCATATTGTGGAAAGGCAACTACCAACATTGTCAAAACTGCGATCAGCTTTGAGAGAAAAGATTGTGTTTGATGGGTGCTTAAACACATTACGTTCAATACTAAAGAAATTAGGCTATAAATGGAAAAAAAAAATGGAAATAACAGAGAAGCATTACAAGAAAGACATGAGATTCAACTTTGGCGTATCACCTTTTTAAAAAAAATTCATCAATACCGTTTGGAAGGTCGTCCTATTGTGTACACTGACGAAACATATGTTTTGACTTCTCACGTGCGGCAAAACACCTGGTTGGTTAAAAACAATGACACTAAAGGCAATAAACAGTTTTCTATGAAACTCAGCACAGGAAGCCGATTCATTATAGTGCATGCAGGTAGCAGCGATGGTTTTGTACCTAATGCTTCACTGGTCTACAAAGCGGCATCTACGTCAGGAGATTATCACTCTAATATGAATTCTGATAATTATTCTAAATGGCTTAATGAAAAATTATTGCCCAACTTACCGGAGAAGTCGGTTATTGTTATGGACAGTGCATCCTATCACAATACTAGAAGCAGCAAAATACCGACCTCTAATTCCAGTAAAATGCAAAACTGGTTGACAGAGAATGACATTTCATTTGATAGTAATTTAAAAAAAGTTGAACTATATGATTTGATCAAAAATAACAAGGACCGATTCATAACATTTAAAATAGATGAATTTATAAGAAGAAAAGGTTTTGAAATCTTAAGACTTCCTCCGTATCACCCAGAGCTAAACCCGATAGAAAATATTTGGGGTATTATAAAAAACCGCATTGCTTCAAAAAACATAGGTCAAAACATGACCATTGTTCAAAGTTTAATAGATGAATGCATAAATGATATAGACCAAACCACCTGGCGAAATACATGCAATCATGTTGAAAAAATTGAAAAAGAATACATGAAGTATTTTGATTATGATTTCCAGTTTATTATAAATGTTGGAGAAGATGATGAAAGTGACAATGACAGTGAGGATGATGATAGTGACAGTGTAGAAACATTAGATGAAGGATTGATATAAATTATGTATGTTAATCATATTAATTGACAGATCTTTTTATGTTGTGTAAAGATATGTTTAGGTTTAATTTCTTTTGTGTTTATTTAATTTTCTACCTGTAATTAATTATATATATATAACTTTAAAGGTGTTGACTTTTATTTATTTTGACCAATCCTCATAAATATAACCTTAAAATTAAAAAATTGGAAATATCCACAACTTCAATGAATTAATTTTTGTTTGCTAACCGTACGCACGGTCACTGTCACGCCTACATTGACGCGTAAACAGATTGGTCCCCCACACAACTAAAGGCGCCGTGCGCTTGTAGATTGCAAGTACTGTACCTCGGTGGCGCAATTGGTAGCGCGCTTGTCTGGGAAACAAGAGGTCGCAGGTTCGAATCCTGGCTCGAGGAATTTTTTCAAATTCTTGTCTTTACATTTGTTTCTAATTTATCTTTTCTGGCTTGTAATGCACTCTAATAATAATATTTAGAGTATTCCAAAGCGATGGATTCCGCAATAAAAACATAATCTTAGTTAATGAGAACTGTGAATTTCTTAACTGTCTGAAACAACACATATTGTAGCGACGACAGCGCCATCTGTTTCTTACGAACAAGGCGTGAAATCACATAACGCCCTCGTGAGCGTTCAGTATGTGCATTACAAGCTAGTTAGATCAAATAGTCACAAAAATATTCAGTGGACAAGTATGGTGGAAAAATTCAACGGTCTAGGTTAGTACCTCGGTGGCGCAATTGGTAGCGCGCTTGTCTGGGAAACAAGAGGTTGCAGGTTCGAATACTGGCCCGAGGAATTTATTCAAATTCTTGTCTTTACATTTGTTTCTAATTTATCTTTTCTGGTTTGTAACGCACTCTAATAATAATATTTAGAACATGGTTACAAGTCAACGCAGGTAAAAAGATTTTTGGGGCGTCAGTGGAAGGGATATGTTTGCGCCCATGCGCAAAGGGTATGGGTATAGTCGCTCACAAAAAGGCTTCAGTATAATATTGTTTGATTATGTAAGTAAAATGTTTATTGGAAAATAACATCGGTTAACAGCTATTTTTAACAGGTTAAAAATAAAAATAGACTGTTGATTTGGTCCACAACTTGCAACACATGAATGTTAAAATACCTACATGATGCTTAATTAAAAAAAATGCATACTAAAACAAAATACTTCTACCAGCTTCGTTCCTCATGAAACAGTTAACATTGTAAAATAATGTTTCTTTATTTTCTATGGAAATACATCGTAACACAATAGTACATTGTTCACCGAGTGGATAAAGAGGCCGATTACCAACGAGGGTGTAGTTACTACAATACACACGAGTTGGGAATCGCACTTTCTCCCGCGAGTGATACATAGTGCTTTATACTACACCTGCGAGGAAAATAAAAGACAAAATCACCCATTCTTCTATATCACTACTAGACGACATTTTGAGTTACTTTTAATAAAGATACAACCAAAGAAACAGATTGATGACTCGCGTTCGATTTGCAGTTTTTAATTATGATCATAAATAGCAAGTGGCCAGTATTATTTTGCAAACTAAGACAAAAACTTTTTGTCTTTTGGCATTATTGTTCAAGCTAGGTTATGTACCAAGAAGTTTACCCTTTTTAATGTAACATTCATGCTTATCGTACGGATGTTGTCAACAAATAAAAAAAAAACAGTACGTTAACAATGGATTTTCATATACTTTTTCTGCCCGCTCAGCACGTTAACAATGGATTTTCATATATTTTTCCGCCCGCATATTGGTATGACAGCAATGACGTATATTCTCCATCGTTTTCGAAAAAGTAAGAAGGAACTTTCCAAGCAGGTGTAGCATAAATAAATTTTTGCGCGTGATTGTATTTTGAGATCAACCGAACGTGGACACTGCGCCGTGAAGCGAAAATCACCAATCACGAGACAGCAAATCCACGCGCCAGGTACTTTCCCTGTCGCGGCCGCCCGCGCCGCACCTCATACCACCAACTTGGTCGGTAATTCCCTCACTGCGCAGGTACGTCGCTCGGAGCTTTTTTACGTGCGCCTATAGCGGAACTACATACATAATTTTTGGTCAAAACCTACTTGCTGTAAAACCTCACCGTCATCAGTCTGTTTTATACAAGGCCCGGCAATTGGGGATGGATATACCGCCATCCGTCGGGCCCAGGCAATGGTGGGCCGCCTGGTTTTGCCCGAGAGCTGTTACTCTCCCCCGAATAAGTCAAGCCCGGCACCAGCTCTACCACCTACAATTAGACAATCATACATAATTTTTTGCACGTTCGTTCTTTGGTTTAAATTATTTATATACAGAATTAAAATATTATTACCAACGAAGGTGCTAGTAAAAACCCATTTTATATAAATCAAAAATGTTGGCAAAGTGATTTTCGTCACACTAGTGCTTAATTTTTTTTATAGCACACCGTGCGTAAAATGTCCACTTTACGCACGCTGCGCTTGCGTAAAGTCGGCATTTTCCGCACTTTTGCTATAAAATATTAAACGATACTCGTGCGAGAAACTTTTTAACGTTTCATCGCTCTCGTATCGTAATGTACTATTAATTTATTGGGAGAAAGTTGGCAGTCTTTTCTTGTGTACCATGGATAGATTTGATCGAAAAAACTGCTTTCGGTTTGATGCGTTCGTAGGCTGCGTTTAGTTCTATCAATGGACGACAACCGCACACCTTTCTGTTATTTTATGCCTTGCATTTTGATTACATTCCATTACAACGATAAATACGCTTTTAAGTTTGTTAATCGAATGCAATCAAAATGTAAATCATAAAATAATTGAATTTGAATCTGAAAACTTAATTATTACTAATAAATTTCCGCTAATTTCTTTAAAACGCAATTTTTGCATACTTTTTATTCAAAAGTGAGGAAAGCAATATTATGATGTGCATTTTGCACCGAGATTCGGTTTTACCACCTTAAGATGATTAATTAATTGATAGATATTCGGTTATTATAGGGAAAAAATTAAAAAGATATCAGTCAAGTGGAGAGTAAAATTCTTACTTTGTTACTTGTAAATGCATGAAAAATATAACTTTTTGCTGGAAAAGCCATAAGAAGGTCAAGTTTGACGATAAAAATAACATAAAAAAAAATGTAAAATCATATTGAAAAATATAATGTTTGAAATCATGCCTACCCTGGCAAATAATTGATTTTTCAAAGTGACATTTAAATTTTTTCAAATTTTTTTTATTGTCAAACTCGACTTCCTCATTGCATTTCCAGTAAAAAGTTCTATGCACGCCACTGTGAAAATCAGATTGATTTTATATTTTTATTGTTAGTTATTAAGTATACTATAATATTTTTTGTTTGATAAACACTTGTACTTGTCCACTTATTTATATTATTTCCCTTACCGGTTTCGCTGTTAAAGCATTATCAAAGGTTTGTTTGGTTGTTTACGTACAAATGCTTTAACAAATGTTTTGATAACAAATTTTAACAAATGTTTGATAATGCTTTAACAGCGAAACCGGTAAGGGAAATAATATAAATAAGTGGACAAGTACAAGTGTTTATCAAACAAAAAATGTTTCAAAGTGCCAACAATCACGAGCATCAACTCTATACTATAATATCACAATATAATGTAATAGCGTCACTCCTCTCTTGTTATCGTGCTGTGTTTACCTTTAATTGGAGTTACACTCTACTCATTTTATAGGCTAATTGTAACTGTACGTTGAAAGTGTATCATTTGTTGGTAGACCAAATAAATAAAAAAAATAAAAAATCATGCATAAAAGAAATATTTAAAAAGGGTAACTAACGGCAAAATGTACATCTTTTGCTTCCAGAGAAATAATATATGGCAAAGATAGTTTTTCCCGATTTGAGATAAAAAACATGTATTCATATTTTGTTAAAATATTTTTTAAATTTAATATTTATAATAATAATATATGAAAATAATTGTAAAGACTGCCAATAACGGAAAATTATTTTTCGGGACAGTAACAACATAGTTCCATCAGTAACCGAATCAGAAAGGTTTTCTGTGGCAGTTAATGGAAATTATGTCAATTTTTGACGGTTGGATGATTGTAGGGAGGGGGGGGGGGGGTCGAAAATCGGCAAAAATCGATGACGTAATAGGTATGTGGACGGCTCCCTCTCAATTTAGTCTCGCTTAGGATATTATCCTAAAACTGTAAAGGATTTTAATTTGATTAATTCGATCAATATGAAAAGCTTTTTTGGAAAACCCAATTCTATTAAGTTTCTGTGGAAAATTTTCTGACATAGAAATGAAAGTGGTATAACAGTACCACGATTGATTTATTACTCGATTATCTCACATATATAAATACACTATTGCAACTATTGTTTGATCTACTTGCGGGCGGCCATTGCTTCGAGGTCTGCAATGCACCGGTCCAGATTTTGTTTCTCCTGAAATGAAGAATTCATTTGGTAAGGAAGTCGGTTAAGTCTTGGTCGACAACAATGGATACACCTAGTTAAGGCGCATAGGCACGCCACTGTTTTAGTACAAAATTTGATAACCCGTTTCTGTGTTGTTTTTCGTTATAGACTAAAGTTTGAGACCTCTATAGTTTAATACAGGCATTTACGAAGTCGCTATGTAAAATTTGATGTAAAATTTTGGTATAAGTACAACTTACGGCAAGAAAACAATTGCGTATGTAAATCTGTCCAGCTGAATATCTTTAAAACAAAATCAATATTAAAAATTTTGGCAAAATGGTGACTTTGAAAATATCAGTACCAGATGAAAGAGGTCTTATACTTTGGTCTATAACGCATAACAACTGAGAAAAAGAATTATCAATTTTTGTACTAAAACGGTGGCGTGCCTAAGCGCCTTAAGGTGACTCTATTCGCCTGAACTCCCATACTAGCGCAGTTCGCTGATCATATCCTTATTTATATGTACTTATGCTTATTATTTTTTCTTTTTCAACATATCCCATACAATATCCATGACGTGAAACTAAAACATTTATCAAAATCAAATATACACAAAAGTTACAAGCGTATAAAAGTCCTGGATTTTACACATATTTTGATGAATTTTTATGTACCGTAATGTCCTAGAAGCGATACAACAAATCAAATAATTTTAGGTTCAAAGCATAGTATATTTTGTACTATTCAAAAATATTTTTGTTTCATTTCGATTTTTGGGATATTTCTCCTGAAAAACCATTCTCGAGTTTTTTCAAAACATGAATGTTGTCTCGCATTAGCTTGCCTCTCACGCAGTGTTCGGTTAGTTCCGTACGAGCTCGGGAAATGAACGTTCGGGCCCACCAATAACAGTCAGTCAGTGCTCTATAATCCGAAGTTAATGTAGAATGAAATAGCAAGCATAGCGACCCCGTGCGCGACTGACTTCAAGCCGCCGACTACAGGCTTCTTAATGTAATTTGCTGAAAATACTCTTTTATGGTGGACACTAATATTTGCATCCTCGATAATATCATAATCATTAAAGGCTCTAATTTGCACTCGCATATGGAAACTTATTAGTTAGAGAGAAAATAGGAGTCAAATTCATTTTAGAACATGTACAAATAATAGGAATCGGAAGAAATTAAGGGGCTCTAATCTAACGCTCTTGTTTTTTGTCTATCCTGCTCTTACCAACTGTCGCGCACGCTAAACTTCAGTAATTTTGAAATTACGGTTACATCACGACATTTAAAAAATAAAAAAACGTATGCACAATCGTGCAAACAAAAACTGCCGATCGGTCTTGTTTCTCATATGTCCGCTGTATGCGTAGTTTAGTTGTGCTACGAAATCCTATTTTTTACTGTCCCATTCAGTTTCCAGGAGGGGGGGGGGGGCTCCCCTTCCGACACCCATGCCTATCTGTCATGGATTGTATAGAAAGTGTTAGGAAATACGACCTTTGATGAAGATTTACGTCCATCATTTTTTTCTTCATTCTAAAATGTTGACAACAGAAGCTTTATTACTTTGGAAAAATTTAAGCTTTGACAGCGTTACGTTTTTACTTAAGAGCTGTGCTCCTGTCGGTGAAGTCTTCTCCATTCACTCCAGCAGTCCGCCTGTTGACAGCACTATAACTAAAATTACAATAAAGCCTTCCGAATCGACTTTATTAAGAATAATCTTGATTCACATCAACGTAAACCTTGTGATCTCGTTTTAAATCTGAAGAATCGATCAGTGCAGTATGATCAGTATTACCTGGTCGGGAGTGATGGCCTTCCTGACGTTGTCGACGATCCACGACACCATCGCCTTCTGTGACAGGCTGCGCTCCAAGTTGGACTTAGCCATCTGGTAGTCTAGACGACGCTTCACCTGAAAGGGGTAAAAGTGCTTGGTTACCTTCTGTCTATCATACGAGATCCGTCGGATCGAACTGACCGACATAGCTTGCCGGACGGATCAGTAAGTTGAATTGGCAGTGGGCAGCCATATTTGTCGCCGACATGGTGGCCGTTGGGGCCGAAAGGCGTTAAAATGGACAGCAAAGCGTAGCGCTCCTACTGTGCCCGCTAGACAGAGGATTTGAAGGAGGTTGCGGGTGGCGGTTGGATCTGGGAAAGGCTTATGTCCAGCAGGGAATGTTGACTGTTGATGGATGGATGGACACGGGCTTTAGTGGGGCTCCGGTTTGTCAGTCTTGGATTACTAAGCTTGGGAAATCATAAAAGCTCTATGGCACACGCTAGGGGTGCTAAAGAAGATATGCAACATACCTCAGTGTAAGTGGTCATCAGGCGCTCTCTGTAAGCAGCTTCGAGCTGAAGCAGTACATTCTCCTTCTTAGCTTGGATGAGCAGTTCCTGCCCTTCAGCCTGCCATTGGGACTTCTTCTCTGCGGCGATGGACTCTTCCAGGTCAGCGATTGTCTCATTGCGACCTTGGTTCCATTGTGATTCAACGGACTGGAAGGTTGTATCAAAAAATCATTCAATTGCTGTTTAATAAAAACGTAGCTTCCTTATAAATTTGACACTAATGCAATTTTAAATACATATATTATTGGCTAGTTGTAGGAGGTGCAAGTTTTTCTACCTACAAAACAGACTTCTGGAGATAGAATATCTTTACAAGCAGCACCTAACTTAATGGGGCCTCTGCAGTTACAGATATTCTATCTATTAGTCTAAAGAGATTAATTCCGGCAACTTAAAGTTAGATAATAAGGGCCTGGTCAGCCTTGACTAAAATGGCCTAAACCTAAATCACTCTATATAAAAAAAAATTACCATAGCATATAAAAACTGGAATGTTCACACTAACAAACTCACATTCGGCTGATGTTACAATGGAGTAAGGGGCTGTTCATTAATTACGTGAGGACGATCTTTGACCTCAATCCCACTCCTATATATTTTTCTGACCTCCCTGACTTTTTCTTACATAAAAGATACCTAGTTCCCTAAATAGCGTAGTTACGAATTTAGATTTCTAGTAAAAATTTCTTAAGAATGGCTTTTTACCCCTCTCCCACTCCAAGGTAAGGTCATGTAGACATTTTTTGAACACCCTTGGGTTACTTACTTTATTGCATTTCTTTCTATGGAATGTTTTTGCAGTTTCATGTTCAATCATGAAATCTTACATTATTTCAAATCAAATTATTTCCAAGTATATCAAAACTTACATCGACTTCCTTGTCCAACCACTTAGCGATCGGAGGCCCAAACTTCTTGGTGGCGAACCAGACCATCACAAAGATGGACAGACCAGAGTAGAACTCGTGCTCCATGACGTAGATCTCCTTGCTGCACAGGTATGTAGCCAGACCCACTCCAAACATGTACGGACCAGTCACTCCAGTCTTGGAGTGAAATAGCTGGAACCTGAATGTTTTATTGGTAAGAAGTATGTTAGTGATACTGGATCTACTCTAGAATATGAAATGAGATGTTGCTTTCTCTCTCCTTTGTATATTTTCCTCATGGCTATAGAACCAAGACAGAAAATATAGCCATTCCAAAATAATAAAGGTGCAACTGAGGGTTTTTCCACAATAGTGAATTTTCTGACAACATTCCTAAAAGATAAATTATTTCTCATTTCAAAATATTGACAGCTTATTGTCTAATAATTTTCTGACAACATTCCTAAAAGATAAATTATTTCTAATTTAAAATATTGACAGCTTATTGTCTAATAATCATTTAAGTACGTACCATTCTTCAGGTACAAAACCGAGCCTCACTTTGCCAGGCTCTTGCCTCACGGGCCGGGGGAAGTTCTGTTCATCTCTGGCACCAGAAGCAGAGCCGCGGGCGATGAGTGCTGTGGTGGTGGACTGTCGGGCCGCAACTAGAGAATAAAGGATGTTTTAGCATGGTTGATCAGTGTATTTTTATTAATGTAGCTATATAAGGGGTAGGTAAATAAATACCTTTGAACTAATGAAGGCCCAGCCTAAGTTAGCCTTTACATTACACAAAATATAGTCAAACAAGTAATGTGGAAATGACACAGCACCATTTCTACAGTAACTACTAGAGTTTAATAAATTTTAAAACCATTATTAGATATGGCTTAAGTTATTCTGCCAAGTTTTTTATATAAGAGGAATGTGTAAATATGCTTAAGTTTTTACCTAAATATCATGTCTTTAAATTATAGTCTCGGAAAAATCTTTTGAACTATCAGCTGTGTGACAAACTGATATGAGTTTGAGGTTAACCCTTTGCTCACAAAAGTAATACTTTTTTTCAGTACATTTGAGGTAGATTAAGTATGCTGAGGATAGATAACTTGCAGAATAGTAGTATTTCACCGAAAGGTTCGCTGTAGAAGAGAAAATCCCAAATCTACTGTGCTTGTCAAACCAGTGGTTACATAAACCTCTGTAATCAAGAAGGTTAAGGTTATATACTATTTATTTCTACAATATAACTTTTGAAAGGATTTGAATTAAATATATTGTACTTACCTGAACGCAAAGCTACGCGTGATAGCATTTTTTAGCTTATTTTACAATTTTATTGAAATTTTTCGACAGTCCTCCGAAAAAATTTAATGTACAGTGTTGCCAGCATACGATTCAAAATAAGGCCTGTTCTGTTCTCTTTTACTTGCTCGTGCATCGACATGGCTCAGTGTTATGGCCGAAAGCTCTGCTAGAAAGGGCCGATTTATGGCTGGAAAGGCTGTTATTAAAAAAAACTTTAATGCTAGAGACAAAAACATAGTCACTTAAAAATGAAAATATTTATTTATTTAAGTAAAACCCATAAAACTAAAGAAAAATAAATCGTACATATTAAAATCATATGTTATAGGAACTTGTGCTTAACAATTCACCAGCTATAGATAATATGACGTGAAAAGTAGCCGATAGGCCTCAAAGGTCAAGGAAAGGCCGATGGTCTTTATATGCTGAATAAGATACAGAAAGGCCGATATACTGCATCCTCGGGGCTGATCTGAAACGCTGACGATCGCACGGGTTCATTTAGTATTTTTATTATTATGTCTGGTTCCTTGTACCAGACAGTAGAGATGCGCGACTGCGAATGATACTAATCGTATCATTCGAATAAAGTGATAATTCGAATCACTCGAATGACCATCGACCATTAGTAACTAACGTCAAACTTTCTTTGTGACGAATGAATTAGTAACAATTTTTACCCGAGTCGGCACGGAGAGAGCCGAGTCGTCCCGATTAGTAACTAACTCACTCACTCAATCATAGAGGCATGTTCAATCAAATTCTAGTGCTGTCAGCGCTTACTCGTATGACTATCTTTATTTTTAATAAAACAATCATAACAAGCAGGGAATATCAACAGCGCTGCAGCTGCTGAGTGTTGGCAGGTGGAGTATATAATAATAATAATAATAATAATAATAATAAAATTCTTTATTGCACACTATAAAATTTTTGTACACAGGCGAGCTTAATACTATTTAGTATTTTCTACCAGCTAACCTTTGGCAATGGGGAAGTTGTTGGGGGTAGTGCCATGATGTCAGAATAGTATAGATACAATTTTAAATAGATATATTATTTGTCACTAAAATACTCAATAAATTATAATATTACACTACATCCTAATAAACATTTACAATATTAAGAACTAACAACATAATGTGATAAAATACATATACTACTTGCAAGTTTACTCAAAGACTCGTCGATAGCTTTATTGAGGAGAATTGATCGAACAACTCAAATCATTATAAACAAAAGATTTAATTTATCATGGATCGTTCTGCAAATCAAGAAAGTGTTGCTTTATCTTAGTCTTGAAGACTGACACAGATGAAGCTTCACGGATGTGTAGCGGCAAACGGTTCCATAAGCGTATTGCACTCACGGTAAAAGAATTTGTATACATGCATGAACTATGCTCAGGTGTGCGAAGAAGCCAAGCCTTGCTAGGACGCTGATTGCGGTCGAGGGACGAAAGGGGCACAAAACGTTCTTTAAGATAAGATGGGGAACTAGTATATATGAGATGGACGACATTTTTAGTGGGCACCAGTTGTGGAAATTCTGTTTTTTTTTTTGTCTGAAGCACATTTTTATGTTTATTTTCTTTCAACCTGGTAGATAAACATCATACCTTTTTTGTACATATTTTAAAATGTGTCATTAAAGATGTAATTTCAAACTAATACTTAGATGCCTACGTTCAAATATACAAAGATTACCTAGAGTTGAAAAAAGTGGTAAGGTTGAATTTGTTTGTGTGTAAGCAAGCGTTTTAATGCAGATATTTAAACACCAAATCACTATGAAACTGTTTCAGCCGAAAATAACTGCACTAGTAAATTGGTAACTTTTTGTACTGGGGAATAACGAAAAAGATGAAACACGATCAAAACTTGCGTTTACTTTCATTTGGCGCCAAAGCTTGCGTAGTAACTGACCCGTTGACGATTACTTTACTGCGTGACCTCGCCCCGCGTGCATTTATCCTTGAATTGAACTAGACTTTCGCGCCATTTTGATTAGTTACTAATATCATTCGTCGTCATTCGACTTTTTCAATTAGTGGATTACTAATTTCTTAGTCGAATTGAGATATTAGTAGTCGGTTTGTATTCGACTTACCAAATAATTCGCAGTCGCGCATCGCTACCAGACAGACGTTTAAAATAGGTATTATAAAAATATTGAAATTTCTGGCTAGTCCAAAAAGGGACGGTAAATGATAAATAAGGAACAAAATAAGGCTGTTTCATCGCCAAAAAGGACGATTATCGACCCTTTTGCGAAGATCGGCAACGCTAGCAATGTACCCCGTACTAGGTATGTAATAAATCGACAAAAACCGACACAAATAAAAATCGATTCTACAACTTTTTGACTTGAATATCGTCGAAACGGAATGTTATTGTAATAAAGTTAATAATGTAATGAAATTAATGAATGAATGAATCTAAATTAAATGTTTATTCAAATAAATTAAATACAAATTAAAATAACGCTAAGCGCAGGCTTATTTTGACCATATATTTAGCAATATTTCGAACTCTCCATTTAAAATAAATAAAATTATGATATAAAAAAATATATAGGTATTTATCAAAATCTAGACATTAGGACGCATGCCCAAGCCAATCTAGCAACTCGATAATGTCAGTACAAAAATCGACGGAATGACATTGAAATTGGCGCGTAATGCAAAGTACCTACCTAACTGTTACGTAGTAACGTACGACGAACGCTGCGTCTCCGGATTTCACATGAAAAAATTTTGAACAATGGTTTTGTAGATCTATAAATTTTCTTTAGTATGGTAAAAGAATTATTAAAATGGCTTCAACGGCTTCAAGGAGTAGGAAAATTCTTGCGTAAATCATGGGAAACTTTCAATAACTTTCGTTTTGTTACTGTCAAAAGTAAAGACAATTTTTTAATTATGAAGCATGGATTTTTGGTTCTGCTGTAAGTAGAATTCTACTTTAGGTAAGTAATTAATAACTAGTTCCATTTGTTATATTGTGTATATATATATATATTGTTTTTCTTTTATATTACATATTTATATTTATTACTCTATTTTATTTACTTTATAGATATGTAATATAAAATAATATATTGTTTACCTCTTGATTTTTATTTTTTCTCGTGCACCTTCTTCTGACGAATATGAAAGTGCCAGTGACAATGAAAATGACACCAGTCTATCTGATGCCCCTCTCAACACAAAATTAAAGTCAGTCTTCAATAAAACATCTACAAACCTAAACCTGGTACATATCAATGCTGAAAGTATTTATGCACACTACGTTGTTTTTATTACTTCATTCTCTGATCAAGATATTGGCGGAATTATCGTTTCAGAGTCATGGCTCCGTCCATCGCTACCCTCGACTTTACTTCCTCTTCATGGCTATCGACTATTGCGTAATGATAGAACCGAAACCTCTGGTGGAGGTGTGTGTGTATATCTTCGCAGTAACATACCATGTACAGTGATTAGCCAAAGCCAATGTCCCGTTCCATATACGAGTTCATTTGAGCACTTATTTCTAGAAATTAGTTTGAACCACTTGAAAATTCTTCTAGGTGTAGCTTACAGTCCCTCCTCCAAAGTAAATTATTTTGGCACTTTTGAATCTCTTCACAAGTTTTAGGCCTCTGTATGACTAAATTATTATAATGGGGGATTTTAACACATGCCTTATTAAGAATGATTCACGTCCTAGTAAACTGCAAGCTCTTGTATCTTCCTTTGATCTTCAAATTCTCCCACTTTCTGCTACCCATCATCCACCAAATAGTGCTCCCTCGTTGTTAGATTTAATGATTGTTTCAAAACCCAACTCCGTATGCTTTCATGGCCAAATGACAGCTCCCTTCTCGTATCATCCCTTATTTACTTAACGAATAGGTAAGTGTCGTTCCCCAAAGCGTCGTGCATAGGTCTTTGTGCAGCGAAGTTTCAAGGATATGGATATTGATAGCCTTAAAAATGGTTTACGTGGCCTTGACTGGTCTATCCTGTACAATGCAGAGTGTGTTGATAAAAAGGTTGACCTATTTGTTTCTTTACTTACTCATGTATTTGACATTTATGCTCCTGTCAAACCTATCAGAGTTAAACATTATCCTGCTCCCTGGCTTACAGAACCTATCAAAATTCTAATGGTTAAAAGAGACAGAGCTAAGCATAAGTGCAAAAAGTTTCCATTACCAGAGAACTTCCTCGCTTATAAGAATCTACGCAATCGATGCAATCGATTGTGTAGAGATGCGAAACGTCGTCATATCCATTCATCAGTTGAAGACCGTTCCCCTCCTCAAGTATGGAAGTTTCTAAGAACTTTAGGTGTGGGTAAGTCTCCAGCCCCTATGGATAATACCAAAGATCTCAACGATTTAAATAGTCATTTCTCTACTCCTCCTGTTAATATTGATAGTTCAGTTAAAACTTCTTCTCTCTTCGATTTATCTCAAAAAGTTCTACCATCCTGTGATCCATTTGTTTTCTGTGATGTTACAGAGTTTGATGTTAGGAAAAGTATTTTATCTTTTACAACTAAGGCAGTGGGTAGTGATGGCCTCAGTCATGACATGATATTACCTATTGTGGATGATGTTGTTCCTATTATCACACACATTTGTAATTTCTCTTTACCCAGCAACGTCTTCCCAACAGCTTGGAAAAAAGCTAACGTCATACCCCTGCCTAAGAAACTGAATCCCACTTCTTACTCTGACTTTCGCCCATTTTCAATTCTCCCCATTTTATCCAAAATTCTTGAAAATGCCGTACATAAGCAACTCTACTCGTATCTTCTCAAAAACAATCTTCTTAATCCGCTTTAGTCCGGCTTTCGTCCTTGTCATAGCACTGTCACTGCACTGTTGAAAGTCACTGATGACATCAAGCTAGCAATAGATAACAAACAGCTTACCTTGGTTACACTACTTGACTTCAGCAGTGCTTTTAATTCCGTTGATTTTGATATTTTGCTTGGTATCCTTCGTTGTAATAATGTGTCTTCAACCGTTATCCATTGGCTTAGCTCCTACCTTCGTGGACGTCAGCAATGTGTCTTCAGTGATGAATCTTCATCAGATTGGATTGATTTAAGTGCTGGTGTTCCTCAGGGAGGAGTTCTTTCTCCCCTTCTCTTTTCAGTTTTCAGCAATGAGATAACCCGCACTTTAGTCTCTAATTATCATTTATATGCTGATGATCTGCAAATCTATCGTCATTTCGATGCAGTTAGAGCTGAGAATGATGTTGGTGATGGTATAAACCTAGAAAATGCTTCGGCAGCTATTAATGCCATTAATGATGATCTGACTTCAATTTTGAGGTGGGCGCAAGACTACAGTCTTCTTGTCAACCCGAAAAAATCTCAGGTTATCATCATTGAGAGATACCATCACCTTCGGAACTTTACCATGCGTGTTATATAATGGTGAAATAATCCCCTTTGCTGACAAGGTAAAAAACCTTGGCGTCTTCATGGATGGCAATTTATCATGGCAAGCGCACATCAATGAAATTAGTAGACGCATGCACTTCTCGTTCCATTCGCTTAAAAAACTCCAAAATTTTTTGCCTGTTAAAACGAAAGTCATGCTTGCACAAACTTTGTTATTGCCACTATTAGATTACGCTGACGTGTGCTTTATGGATGCCACTGAGGAACTTGTCAACAAGCTTGAGCGTCTCCAGAATCTTGCCATACGTTTTGTCTTTGGTCTACGCAAGTATGATCATGTTACAGAGTACAGGCGCAAACTAAAGTGGCTATCAATTCGCTCTCGCAGAAATATGCACATGCTTAGCGTCTTGTTTATATTTTACATAACCCCTTTGCCCCTCCGTATCTTCGCGAACGTTTCGGTTTTCTTCCCCCTCGTGACAGGCTTCAAAGATCGTGTAACCTCAGGACCTTGCAAGTGCCTCAATGTAATACAAAATTTTAAACTAAAACATTTACTTACAGTACGAGCAGCTCGAATGTGGAACACACTGCCTAAGATTCTGAGAGATAGTCCGTCAATATCTTCATTTAAACGTAAATTAAAAGAGCACTTCCTCTAGTATGAGTAATATTTAAGTATGTATTTTAAATTATTTAAGTATATATTATTATATATTTGTATTTATTCATTTATATCCATTATATTTATATGTATAATTTACATTTTTATTATTTTATTTGTACAGAATAAGTTGTTAAAATCCTTTTGTATGCTTGCTGCCAACCTATTTCGTGTATTCTTTCACCACAGTACTGGTTAGCTGGAAGAAACCTCTTGAAGAGGTAAGCTCGCCTTTGTGCATATTTTTTACTTTTTTTGTTATCTTAGTTTAAGTTTCTGTGTGTGTACAATAAAGGACATAATAATAGTTTTTTATTAATAATAATAATATTAATGTATATATTAAATCCGATTCTAAGGGCTTTAATTTTAGTTTAAGTGCTGTCAGAACTTAACTTTCATCATTCCAAAATAGTTCTTTATTGTGAAAAATAGAAGCTTTATTAATTTGGAAAATTTTTAGTTTTGTGCAGTAAAACTAAAATTAAAGCCTTCAAAATCGACTTTATTTTCAAGTGTTTTGAAGACTCGTGCGTGCTCGTGCGTGTAGGAGGAATAGGCCTTCAAAGATAGGCCTGACCTCCGTTCATTATTAAACACTGTCGTCAGGTTCCAACACTGACAGCAGGATCGAATAAATAATGTTCAACGCGTGCAACAGAGATGGCATTAGAACCCGTGTCGAGACCCCTAATAATTTATGAATGCAGCCCCGCTAGTCTAGCACAGCAAACCATATCGAGCTTGATACCGCTTGACAGTGCTCTGTCTCACTCTGTTGATCTACTTTGAGAGGGACAGACAGTGTATATCGAGCTGTCAAAGTTCGATATGGTCTACTATTTGAGTATTTCAGCAAAGTTTTTATTTTTTTATTTTATTTACGTGTTTGGGTTGTTTAAACTCGTATACTCAAATTGTGAAGTCTGTTAAAAAATGTGTTTGTAAAATGGCAAATCCATAGAATATTTGATGATCACTCACTCACCACTGTCACCACCCGAGTTTATTTTTGTGTAGGTACTTACATAGGTACCTATTGATTTTCTAGGATTGACGGTAGTTTCCGTAAACAGTTCATTCATTCATTGCTAGAAATAATCTAAATAGGTACTTAAGTATTATTAGCTGCAGAAGTTGTGAAAATGTCTACTATTCAGACAATCTGGAAGAAAATGGTAAAACTCATTACATTTTACGTCTTAAATTATAAAAATGTACACTTTGTACTAGTTTTTTTTTTCTATCAGTAAATTGATAGATATTCCGATTTTTTTCGATTTTAGCGCAAGTACAACACAAACACAGCAGACACAGCTGTCAAAAACTGTTGACGTTTTTTTGTAAGATAAGAGTGATTACGGTTCAATTTGAAACGGAAATAAACACAATTTATTAAAAACATGGGGATATTTACGTCCTGCTGTAGACCCTCAGCTGCCGACGTCATTACTCCAGATGCGGTAAGTTTCTTCAGCAGGGATTAAAATGTTTACCATGTTAAAACCGTTCTCTTCTTTTGAACTACGGTCAAACTCTGTTTCTCATAGCACTCCCCTTTCTACACACCCTGACATGGCATTTGCACATTATTTTAGTTTTTGTACATGCAGTAAAAACCATCAACATTGATTATTAGTCCAAAACATAACCTCGAACTTTCTTTGTTTATTAGGAGACCAGACGCAGACAACAGACGGAAGCGGCAGAGCGGCGGCGGGCTGAGGAAGCGTCGCGGGGTGTTAAGGACCCGGAGAAAGTAAGGCGCGCGCAACAGAGACAGGAAGAGATGGATAAGAGAGAGCAAGAGTTGGCCAAAGAGGGAGGTGCTACTTTAAAGGTATTATTTCTTTAGAACAGATTTATTTATTTAATAGTTGGGACTTACAACTTGTAATAACTTACAATATAATACATAAATTGATAAACCTATGCCATTGACAAGTCTCCGCATATTGAAATTTCCAGTGGATTAATGAAATTACATCAATTAGGTATAAAACGATGCAGGTGGGACACTAACAGAGCATCTTATTTGTGCAAATTACATCTACATGGAGAATACATGTACCAAGATTACAAAATAGACAAAATTTTGCAAAGCCATTTTAAATTTAACCCTTTTAATTTTCGTTGCTGCTAAATCAATAGATAGCAGTCCAGATGATGGCTAGAATCCATTTTCCAGATTAATTATTTCTGTGTTTAAGAACCTGAGGATTAATTGTTTATTCAGCTTGAGATAGGGTATAAATATACAAAGAACATTTAATAAAACAACTCACAAATGAAACAACATAATTAATCTTTTTTTTGGAGTTGTTATTCTGTAGGTTTAAGTTGTATACAAGGTGACTCTTATTTATACTGCCAAATTCATACTGGAGACTCGTTAAGCAGTCAGGACCAAGGTTCAATGACCTTGTTTGTGAAATATGAGAAAAAAATGTTTGCTCCTCTATACACAAAACCTCAACTTAGTATAGAAAATCTAAATTCTATTTTGCGTATTTCACAGAAACGGTAATCACAGTAACCACTAAACATATAACCACTGTAAAACCACTTACCTAGTCTCCAGTACAAATTCGTCTATATATAAATTAAAAAATATATATATGTACACTGTAAAAGCTCAAGAGTTATTTATAAATATAAACAATAAAATGTCCTCAAGATATATTTCGGATCCTAACTGGGCCCGGCATCGGTTGAGTATAATCAATGTCAATTTCTTTATACTCAACTGATGCCGGGCCCAGTTAGGTTCCCAAATATATGTTGAGGAAATTTTATTGTTTATATTTATATACATATATCTTTCATAACAAATAACTCTATATATAAATGAAAGTCACCTTATATTCGGTTTAATTTAATGTGCCTACTCCTTCAATAAAACTACATCTTAGCTCTTTCAGGGACACATAATCAGACCTAATAGAAAAGACAATTGTATCACATCTAACAAGCAGTCTGTGTCCTTGGACTTGTTAACTGAGGATTACAACTGCAATGTTTTTACTGCCATTTTTGAAACTTAACTATTTATCTCTTTTACTTTCCAGTGGACCTCAAATTGATGATTCAATCTGTTAAGGAACTACAGTGACATCATCAGAGAACTATGCAAGGTTAAATCAAGTCGCAAAGGTTTGATAAACTTTTATATTTATGATTTGCATTGTATTATTGTCATCGGCCTAGAAGTCTACTGGTAGGCATAAGCCTTCCCAAAGGCACTACATTCTTAACAAGCTGAGTACATTATACCGGGTTGATGCTCGTGATTGTTGGCACTTGGTGGAACTTTTGAAACATTTTTTGTTTGATAAACACTTGTACTTGTCCACTTATTTATATTAATTTCCCTTACCGGTTTCGCTGTTAAAGCATTATCCTAATTATCCATCCATAATACTTTAACAGCGAAACCGGTAAGGGAAATTAATATAAATAAGTGGACAAGTAAAAGTGTTTATCAAACAAAAAATTATACCGGGTGTAAATAGAC
The DNA here is from genome assembly GCA_910592155.1 of Ypsolopha scabrella. Lineage (NCBI taxonomy): Eukaryota > Metazoa > Arthropoda > Insecta > Lepidoptera > Ypsolophidae > Ypsolopha > Ypsolopha scabrella. The sequence goes on from OU342982.1 coordinate 21,888,157, forward strand.
TGCTACCATTAAATGAAACCACATATTCTACCGACCCTAATGAATCACTTTTCCCAAGAATTATACCCGCGGACACCCTTAGTTTGGGAAATAATTGAGTTCCAAACAAGAATGCGTGAACCCTAACGCACTGACATACGGGTGAGTTTCGACAGAGCGTCATCCGTGAAACAGCTGTTCGTTCGGTGCAGCGATCGGTCATCCTGTGCCGGAGGATTAAAATAGACCTTCCTCCTATGAGAGATAGTCTTTGAGTTACAATTGAATATCTTTTTGTCTGAAGATTTGCGCGGGTTTTTTTTTCGAATAGTTGGTCAGTATGATCAGTAGAGTATGTGGTTTTATTTAATGGTTGCACTCTATTTACAGCCTGTATATTCAGCAGTCAACTCTTCGTTTAATTGTAATGTTATTTTCTAACATTTGCTGTGCAGCAAGTCAGGATTTTATCAAGTTGTATTGCACGTAAATAACTTTATAAAAGAATTTCCTTAAAATTTCTACATCTATGGTTGATTTAATATTGAAAATGTTTAAATTCATCAACCAATCATACTGAAAATTAAATCCTAAGAAACATACCTTCGCGATAAGTAAACAATCTGAGGAAATAACTTCCGCTCAAGGATTTCGATACATCACAGTGTCATGCGCATGATAGTGCTTCAAAACACGCCCGTATCTCGGTGCGTTACGACTTACAGTGTATTTGTTTGATACCCAAACATTTATATCCCATATGTTTCCTTAGAAGAGTTGTTCAGTACAGTCAGTAGAAGATACGATTTTAATTAATGTTGGTTATCAATTTACATATTTTGTAACATGTCAGTATTGTACAAGGTGGCTCAAAGAGAGTTCACGCGAAAACAGTCCCCACACAGACACATGCAGAATTAAAATAGAAGAATGTTCTGATTTCTGTACTAGAAGTGTTCGCCTCATCTAAGAACACGCTTAAATTATTTTAATAGTGACCCATTAAGCCTGTAGTTTCGACCCATGTTGAGCCACCCATGCATGGTTTAATAAGTCTGGGAAGTAATTTGATGTCACGAAACATGGTGTGAATTTGTTGATTATTTTGTATGGTTTCGCTTTTCTACATATTAAGTGAATGAATTAATCTATGTTACCAATATTTGAGTATAATGTAACTTTCTAGGTTATTTTTAGGTCTTATCATGTGTGTTATACATGTATCTACCTAAATCTTTGCTATTTAAGTTGGATGCACACGGTCTCATTCCCGAGCGCATAAATTGTGATTGTTTTTCTTATTTTTCAATAAATAGTATTAATTAATGTTTTAAATCATTACGAGACCAGAATTTTCTAGAAAAGTTGTGTTGTTTTATGTATTACTTTGTAAATAATTATCCTGCACAACAACTATAAATACGCTTTATAGTGCGTTTTGAAACGAGACCGTTCGCCATCAACCTTAACAGTTTCTGTTACAGGTCTAGCACTCAACTAAGTAGGTAGGTTCCCGCGGTAGCGGAGCGGTGCGGGAGGGGTGTCGTAACGTGACGTCAATTGATGCGAGACGTCGTCGAGAGAGAGAGAGAGAGAGACGCGATGTTACCCCTCCCTCACCGCTCTTCACCGCAGGCACCTACTTAGTTAAGTTCTAAACGTGTAATGACCAAATGTAACTATATCATTACATTAGCATTATAGTATATCTGTTAATAAGCGTCTTACTTATATTTATAGGTCTATCTTCTGTAAAATAATCTGTCCAAAGTTATATCAAATGTGTTCTTATGATAAAAAAGAAAACAGGGACATAAAATAAACACT